>CM046874.1:539585277-544385277 GCA_025667525.1 Glebionis coronaria
ATATATATATATATATATATATATATATATATATATATATATATATATATATATATATATATATATATATATATATATATATATATATTCTTTTGGAAAAATCGATCTTTTGCACGGTTTAAGTCATATGTCGCGGGGCGTAATATGTTTTGGTTGCCATTGGGTGTTTCTGGGATTATTTTTCGTTGTCATGGGTCATCTTGAATTGATACACGTTTTGGGTTTGAGTTTTCTCTTGAGTCTCTTGGTTTTGAGTGGTTTTAATTGGTGCACGTGAAATGTCGTTAGTTATCCGTGGGTTTGATTCGTTGATCGTATCTGATGGATTTAGGATGTAGTTTTGGTTTCGTATTGTTCGGGAGCGTTGAGGTAGTCATATGAAAGACTTGGTCGCGCCTACAAGCTTAAGTAGGTGACCATGAGAGAACGGTCGGAATACCCTTAGTGGGGAGGAAAGAGGTTCGTAGACGAACTAATATGGGCATGAGGTCTATTAGGAGTGCCAAGGGAGATGAATAGAGATTTGTGAAATGTATGGAAATTGGCACAAGTAACGTGCCATAGAGAGTGTTGGAAGGGGATATTGTTCGTAAGGCATGTATGTTTTCTAAAAATTTCCTGAAATTTAGTAGGTTTACCTATTATTTTGAGATAGAACCATGAATAGAGCAAGTAGGAGAAGTGAGAGGAGTTGGAGTTAGTGCCTTTCCAAGGAAATTGTTGATGGAATGATTTCAAGAACAAGAGCTGTTAGAAATTGCAAGGAATGTCGGATAAAAGTTGAGTTGCTTAGTAGTAGATTGGATGTGTAAAGAGGTTGAGTGGTCCGATGAGAGGAAGTACCGGTCTTTTAAGATGCGTGTAGAATTTTGCAAGTAGAACGAGGTAGGAATTTATTCGTATTGCCGCTAAGAGAGGGTGCAAGGAGGACATAGTTGAAACTGCTAAGGATGTTGTATGAACGCTTTGGGTTTACGGTTATGCATTTGGCTTCGCCAAAACACTAGCGGATTACATGGAGTCAATGAAGCGAGTGTGCATGAACGTATATAAACGAGTTGTCATTGGGAGTATCGACGACATCTTGATCTACTCAAATCTGAGAAGGAGAGTGAGGCGAAGTAGGTGTTGGTTTTGGAGTGGAATTATACGTGAGATTTTCAAGTGTGAGTTTTAGTATTAAGTCTACCATGATGAGTAGTTAGAGATGATGACATATCATGGAACCATCAAGGGGCGAAGTGAAGAAGGATGAGGAAGCATTTTGGAGGCTGAATAGGTGGATTGGATAAGGAGCCGATCTTGGCATTATCGGAAGGACTGGATGAATTCGCGAAGCATGACGATACGTGGAGCAAGGATTTGGACGCGTACGAGGATGACAAAGAAAGGCGATCGCTTATACGTTGCAGGAACTGAAGATTTGGAAGAACTGGATAGACTTAGTTAGTGGAGCTGGACTGTTATATCTGCCTAGAATGCTAGAGGCATTTGGTGTACGAGACGTGGAGAATGATCTATACGGATCATGAACGTCTCCAACACATATTCAATCATCTTGATTGAACTTTTGGCAAGGGTGATGGGTGGAGTTAATTGATGAAAGAAAATTGCAAGGCCAAGTACCATCTGGGAAAGGCAAGCATGGTCGATGAGACATGGAATAAGAAGCATGAGGTGAAGCTGAGACGAACTTGAACTATAGGGATGACGTATTAGGGCAGTTTGGGTAAAGGATATAGGTTGCACGAGTTGAGTTGTCTAAAGCAGAGAACGCGTCAACGTGTATGTTGTGTGGCTTGGACAATCGTAGGGAGGAAAGGGACGTAGACTATACTTCCTACATAGATAGGAGTAGCTTAGAAAGGGCGATGTAAGGACGAAGTTGGTGGAAGGGATACATAATGCGGTGGAGGATTAAGTACGATGAGAGTTGGGTGATAGTCGATAGACTGACTAATTCATCTCATATTTCAAGAGGAATGAGAAGTCACATAGTTGAGAAGTTGGAAGGATTGCGTACGGATGTGATGGAATAGAGGGTTTTGCGTAAAAGATAGCCTAATATGTATGGAATGCCTTATGAAGGATTATGGCAAGGGAAGAGACGATGGGAAGCATCACATTGTGATATATGGTATGAGTTGAGGAAGAAGAATGAAGCGTGTATAGAAGCGAAGCATGAATGAAATAGGTCGAGATAGGAACCGAAGGTAAAACTTTGGTAGAGCCTAATGAGTAGAATAAAGCACAAAACAGGCTAATGTTGTCGTAGTGTGGAAAAGGAAATGGCACTGACCTATACTGACTATTTGGAAGGCTTAGTATCGATAATCGAATGGATGAGGAGTTATAGGTGTGATGTGCCATAGGGACGAAGGGCTTGGTCTAATTGAGACAAGATGAGGAGCAATACGACCTTGAAGGTATGACATTGTGTGGGTGCTACTAATGAGCTATCCAAAATTAATGGAAGTAGTTGTAGCATGAGAGTGGATGGCAGTTGATAGACTAACTGAGTTAACCGTCCTTTTGATGATGTGTATAGATCATAAGATGATTTGGATTGGAAGAACTAATGGATATGTGAAAGACCGTCATATGTTACTTTGTAAGGAAATTGGAATTTTTAAATAGTTTGGGGTACGGACTGAAGGAAGTTGATGAACATGATTGGATATGAGTATATCCAGCTAACTGGGAAAAGGATAGACAAGTGAGATATTTATACAACCTTAGGAGTTACAGTGAGGGCATGAGTGATTGATTTAGAGGGAGTTAGAAAACTCTTTAGCGATGGCTGAGTTTTTCATATAATGATAGTTATCATACTAGAAGTCGATAAATGCCATTTGAGGCACTATATGAAAGGATAGGGTGAGTTGTCCCCATTGTGGACTAGAATTGGTAAAAGAGGCTACTAATGTGGTAATGATGTTTGTGGAAAGGATGAGAGCAACAAGGGATGCTATGTAGAAAAGGAGGAAACCACTAGAGTTAGTGACAAAGTTATGTAGGGAGTTTCACCCATAGTAACGGGTGGTACGTTTCGGTAAAATGGAAGAGTTGATGTAGAGTTTTGTAGGTCCATTTATGATCTTTGGAAAGATCGGACCATTAGCTTATGAGCATAGAAATACCTGGGGGAAATGAGTTGTATACATGATACATTTCATGTATTGAGATTGGTAAAGGTTGTTTGAGAATGCATTTTTGCATGTACGGTTATTCGGGACTTGTGTTAATAAGAGTCTTTGTTTTATCAAAGATCATTTGTGAGATTTATTGACTGTGAGGTCAAGAGTTTGGCAATGAGTTTAATTATTTTTGGTTTGTATATGTGGTATTTTGAAACTTGAACTAAAGTTCACGTGGAAATGAGAGGAGTTCATTTAGAACAATTATCCTCGTGTGATTTTTTGTTTGTGTGTTTGATCCTAAGGAGTAAATCTCTGGACGAGATTTCTATTAGGAGGGATTGATGTGACAACCCTGGTTTTGAGGTTCGTCACTTAGTTTTATTTTGTGCTAGTTACGTGTCTTTACGTGTTTATGTGCTTATTGGTGTGTATAGATTGTGGTTTGGATATCGTTTCCGGTACGGGGTACCTTGTGAGTGAAACGGTGTGTGATGATTTCATGTTCATGAGTTAACATGGTAGTGACTGTGAAATGAGATGGTGTTATTTAGTGGTTTTATGTGTACGTATATGTATTATAGAAAGTCGTATTTTTACGATTTACGGTTTAGCATTTAGAGGTCTCGGATGAGGTAATTAGTCATATGGATATTTTTCGGGATGGTTTTAAGTCATTTAGGACTTAGTTATAAATTTTATTTCAAAATTTGAGATTTTTTTTAAAAGTGTATATTTTACGTCTTTTACGGTAAAACGCGTAAATTTGACTAGTTTTACGGTTTTGAGGTTTTGGAAGCTTTAGGAGCTGAAATAAATTAAGACAAATTAAGGTAATGTTAGTAATGTATTATTAGACAATAAAAAGAAAAAAAAATAAAAAATATATATATAAGTCGGTTTGGCCGCCTAAAACAAAGAAAAAAAGAAAAGGAAAGTGTAAATGGGCTATGGGTTGGACTTGGGTTCACCCATACCCTATATAATGTGTTAAGTAAAAACAAAAATCATATTTTTCTTCCTGGAACTCTTAAGTCGACGGCATAAGGAGAAGTTTTAGGGTTTTTATAGTTTTTTTCATCTTTCATTGAATTAAAGGTAAAACCTTCATAAACCTTTTTAATTAAATTGTTTTTATGTTTATTTAATCATCTTATGATGGATTTAGGTTAGGGTTTAATATAAAAACAGTAAATTAATGTTATATTAATCATAATATGATGATTACATAAACTAGGGCTTGTATTTAATGGGGTTATGGGTGATTAATTAGTTTAATTTGATTAAACCCGTTTTTAAAAACTGGGTAGAATTTTGAGTCAATTGTTTTGATCATAATGGGAGTTCTATAAACTCTTATTTTACGATCCAAGTATCCCTGAAAAGGTAATTGAAGTGGATTTCCAATGCAAGAAACGAGAACTAAATTGGAGGTAGGGAAGTGGGTCAAAAACAGGTTACAACAGTCGGAGGTCAAAACAGTTTTGAAGTCAGCCTGTTTTCTTTTTAAGTTTTGGGTTGTTTGGGGTACTTAGGGTTGCATTGGGATCTTCTAACGAACATGAGAGATGGTTTATATATTGTAGTAAGTATCTGCACTTGGTCTAAGGTTGTGGTTTAGGGTAAGACCCCCTAATCATAACAAACTTTTTGTATATTTAAAATCAGTAAATCTGGAATGACGAAAGTATATATATATATATATATATATATATATATATATATATATATATATATATATATATATATATATATATATATATATATATATATATATATATATATATATATATATATATATATATATATATATATATATATATATATATATATATATATATATATATATATATATATATATATATATATATCAGGGCCTTAACAGTAGCTTTAAGGTTGGGTCAAGTGGAAGGTGTTAGCTAACATTTGTAAGGGCATAAGTATTCCCTTTACAGAGATCATGGGTATGTTTAGGTGGGCGTTTGGCTTATAGTTTGGAGACCTAAAACTGGGATTGTTTTTGATAAAATGTTAACGGGATGTGTTATGAAGTAAAACGAGTTAAGGGCTTTATAGAGGGGTGTAATGAGATGCTTAGAGCATATATATGAGGTATATATATGGGAGAAGGTTAGATGTCCATCATAGGTTGATGAGCCATTTTAGTGTTGGTTCATGTTTTGATTATGTTTTTTTGGTTGTTAGCTTTTTGCTAGTGCGCAGATGTTTGGGGAAGCTCAATCAGGTGAGTTTCATAGTACCATGTTTATCAATGTTTTTGACTTCCAGATGGGATGCAAGAGACACTGTGTTGTTATTTATATATTATGCTATGAATGTTTGGCGTTGGAAATGGACTTATGTGTGCATACTATGTGATTAACCGCTAGTTGATTCTTGATTGTTTATTATTTTTGACTTGGTACCAAGGGGATATTGGAAAGGCGGGGCCTTGGGATTTGGTTCATAGGTGTTTGGATGCCTATGGGAGTATGGTGTTTGGTAAGGCTGGGAGCCTTGGTTTTGGTTTGATTAGTTGAATCTTGAATATTAGTTTGTTAATGCATGTTAGTATCACACTGTCCATATGTTTTTAACTTTTGGTTGTTACTCACAGCTTATGGTATGATTTTGGCGTTTGAGTCTAAACCTATGACTCTAGATATGAGTGTATTTACTCATATCATTAGTAGCTTAAAACAATGAAATATTGCATGATTTATATCAAATATGCCTTGGAAATGTTTGTTTCTTGTTTTTATGTGTGTAGGTACCAAGTTCACGAAAATCGACAAAAATCGACACGAGTTTGATGATAAAGATTGAAGAAGCCAAAATCGAGCTCGACTCTAGAGGATTTAATAAATTGTCAAGTTATGGGCCAAGTGGGTCCCACAATAGGATAAATGGGCTCAAAAGCCCATTTATGATTTAAGTGTTTGTTATTTGTTGGCTACAAATCCAATAGGCCCAAATGGGGATCTTAAAATAATCGGATGAAAAAGGGTTTTGGGCTCATGACTTAAAGCCCAGTTCTGTATTATGAGACGAATAGATTGATATGGGCTTAGGGTTTTTTCACACGTTTTCAATCCGGTTATTCCACTTTTCACTTTATATCACATAAAACCTACCCATTCACACGTTCTGTTTACCACTCGTTTTTATCAAAACGATTTATTTCCCCCATCCCACTCACTTCACAAATAAATATCCAACCGTTCCACCCACTTACTTTCATTATTAAAAAAACCTTCGATGATAACTAGGTGATTTATTTTCACCCTTCTTCCCCACTCATCTTTTTCTCCCAAAACCTGCGAAAATATCACTATTCACGCAAACCCTAAATGGGTAAAAGTAAAATTGATGTGGGGGTTTTAATCCCACGTGTTTATCACGTGTGGGGGAATTAATTCCCCCAATTTTAAGGAAGAGAGGATATGGATTGGCTTTGCTACGTGGCGGTTTGTTATAGGAGGCTACACCTCATTCCCACAATTCAGCCAATCAAAAGGCTCAAAACTAGCACAAGAAGCACAGTTGCATGCCAGGGTGTCGATCCGTGTGACTTTGGACTGATCACAGCCATCCATTTGAAGAAAGAGAAAGAAAATCAAGATCAAGGGCTACAAATAAAGAAGGAATATGCCTCAGCAGATCCGAATATTCGCACAAGGATGCCCTTGGGGGGGCTATAAATACCCCCAATTTCTTGTGTAAACGCATCCTTTACTTTTTTCTTTAATATTATGCTGTTAAATTAGTTGTAGGATTTAATTTTGTATTTCATTTAAAAAAAGCTTTGTAATACTTGTTGGAAATTAATAAAAGTTCAGTTACTTTGATTCTATATCGTGTCTACTTTAATCTTTTCTTTACTGCTTACATTTGATATACGGGTTAAATCTTAAAACTGTTTAACAAAATTAATATAAGTTATGTTGGGATCAAGCTAATTAATAGCTTTATTCTTTTCATAAAAAGTAAAAAGGATTTAAATTATTATTCCCTACTGGAATAATAATAAAATTGGTTCGATTACATTTGTTGGAATGATATGGCTCGAATGGTGATTTGTTGGGTGACGGGTGATGGTTAATGGTGGTTTGGTGATTGCGGTTTACGGATCTTAAGGTTGCTCAGCGCATACCTTCTTCTCAGAGGTTTCGACAATAAGGTGTTAATTCCTTTTATTTTACAAGTTTACATTTTAGTTGAATTTTATTATGCTTTTGTATGTTAGGGTGATGTTTATTTCGAATCTGATATGTTAAAATTGCGTTATGTTAGCTGATTTAGAGTATCTGTTATAGAGATCTTGAGATTTAAATATTATGTGTGAGTTAGATCATTAGTTTGGATGATTTTATCTAAAGACTTTGTGATTGGATTTTGAAGGTTGGATGTTATTGTTAATTAATCTGAGCTTTAAGGATTTTAGTTTTGGATTGATGTTTTGGGACTGATTTATCTAAGAAAAATAGTTGTATAGCTTTGATACTCACTACTGGATGATTATTACAATGGAATCATTTAAATAATTTGATTTGCTTAAATCAGTGTATGTATGTTACTGATTATCTTTCTTTTGATCTGCTAATAGTGTAAGTAATCAGGTTTGAAGGATTGCTTAAGTCATAACTGCATTAACTGATTTATTAGTTTTTAGTTGATAATAAAGGTATGCTGTGTAGTTGATTTCAGTTAGATCAGTTAAATATCAGATTGTTGTTCTGTTAGTTTTAAATTAGATTTTTAGGTATTATTTTGCTGTAATTTGCCAAGATTGCTGAGTAGATTTCGTCTGCTTTAATTGTTTATCTGTCTGCATTTTAGTTCAGTATTATTTGCTTATCAGTTTTACTAAGCTGATAAGCTCAAAAGTTGTTGTCCTCACAACTTATCATATAAGCTTCAATAAAAAGCTATCACATAGTCTTTCCTAAGACTGTCTGTCAAAAAGGAATTTAATCCAAAAAATTATGTCTCGAGTGGGATTCGACCTCGAGACCTGCTGCCTGTAGACCATGCGTGTTTGCCATCTGAGCTATAGGCTCTTTTGATTTTATCTTCATTTATGTTATTAATATAGTATAAGTAAGTTTGGCAGTTTTTGTTTTACTTTAATTACCATTTGTCACGTTTTACTTCTTTTAATTTTATATTTTTGATAAAAAATAGTTTCAGAATATAAAGAAAATAAATAAATAAATAAAATAAAAATTTAAAAAAAATGTTTTTATTTAAAAAGTTTAATTAGTTTAATTTTATTAACTTTAGATCTAAATAAATAAAGCTTTTAAATAGATTAGTTTTAAATAGTAATTTTTAATAAAGTTTAATTAGTTTTAAAAAAGTGTATTTAGATTTTTAATAGATTAAAAGTTATTTTTAAATTTTTTATTAGATCAATTTTTAATTAGTGTTTTAATTTTTAGTTAATTAAGTGTTAGTTGAATTTTAAATAGGCGGGGTTACGATTCATGCACTTTAGGTTTATTTTAAATAGCTTAAAATTTGTAGAATTTAATTGTAGTTTAAAAAAAGACACAAACCAATTCAAATCGATTGTCCAAATCAAAGCAAAACGTCTCAAATTCATAAGATCTTCGTGTACAACGAACTCGACTCACTCACGTGTTTAATTGAATTCGTCATTGGTATTATTAGTCTATTACTTTTTCCTAAAGGTAATTTTCTAATTTACCCTATAACGTATCTAATTATCACATATACTATCCACGACACATCAAAAATTTTGGCGCCGCTGCCGGGGATCTTGTGTACGATTCGTTTTTGTGGAGATTTGTTGATCGTGGATTTGAAGACCCTTTTCGTCCTCGGAAAGTTTTGTTATTTTTCTATTAAGTAGTATGTATCGTTTTTCTCGTTTTTTGTGAATAATATATTGTATTACGTAGAACAATAATTTTAAATACTTTTCAAATAAGCCTTAGTTGGGATTTCATCACCTAGCTATTGTATTCGAACCCAAAACAAAAATAAAGGCAAAATAGATAAATACTAATAAGAAGTTTGAACTCGATTTATACAAACTATAAGGTGGGTATAAGGCGACGTGCTATAAAAGGCCGTCTAAGGAAAAAGGTTTTTAAGTGCTTTGTGCCACCTCGTTTCCCCGCTTGCTTGTGCGTATATTGAGAGGGACAACCTATTATTGGTTTGCCGACTCAAGTAGTAATAAATCTTATTTTTGTTGTTTACTTATTGAACCTCGAGACGTTTAGGTTTTCACCTATCGTTTCAAAGTCGATCGAGGGTAATTTACTTCCATAGTAGTTATCCTTATTCCTTGTTTTTTATCGATCAATTTTTGATTGAGCAATACCAAATAAAAATACCAAAAATAATCTTCTACTTGTCTAATTTCTTTTCTTCAATCCTCTAAATTCTCGTCTTTGTAGTGTATGCAATTACGTTCATCTCGTCTTGTGATTGATTTTAATAGGCTTGAAAATATTCCTCGTAGAAATAGAAATCGTCAACAACGAATAGTGGAACCCGAGATTCTACCTATTATTGTAGAGATGGCCGATAACCGAACAATGGAGGAATTGCTCCGTGCACCCACCGAAGGGTATGGGGAAGCAATCGTTGTGCCGGCTATTTTGGCGGATCATTTTGAGATTAAGACGGGTCTTCTATCGCTCATTCGTGCCGACCAATTTCATGGCAATGAGACCGATAGTCCGCATTCTCACATTCGGAATTTTAATCGAATTACCTCGACTCTCAAGTTTAGAGATGTGCCGAATGACGTGATTAAGCTCATACTTTTTCCGTACTCGCTCGAGGGTAATGCTAAGCTTTGGTATGAGAAAGAACCACCGGGTTCGATTTTAACTTGGGATGATTTAGTGTCAAAGTTTATGAATTATTTCTTTCCACCATCCAAGACAACACACTTTAAAAATGAGATAACTAGATTCGAACAAAAAGTGCATGAATCGTTTGGGGTTGCTTGGGAGAGATTTAAGGATTTGTTAAGACAATGTCCACACCACGGTTTCTCGGAATTGCATCAAATTAATACTTTTTATAATGGGCTTAATATGATTGAACAAGATTCTTTAAATGCCGCCGCGGGTGGTAATCTTTTAAGAAAAACACCGAGAGACGCGTGGAGAATAATTGAGGATAAGTCTAGAGCACAATATTCACGAAACACACCGGTTGTTTCCAATGTGAATTCATCTAATCACGAGATTGCTAGATTGGACTCTAAGATTGATAGTGGATTTGCGACTTTGTTGAGTGAGATTAGGAAGAATCCTCATAGATCGATTAATATGGTTGAGAATGTTTGTGTATCATGTGGTGGATCACATCCTAATTATGCTTGTTTGAACACGGGTATTGATCAAGCTAGTGCTTTTTCCACGACGGGAACTTATGGCTCCAACGGTCAAGTCCCTCGTCAAAATCATGTTGCTCCACCGGGTTTTCCACCGGTTCAAAATAGGTACAACAATGGGAATAATGAGAATAATTTTAACCGTGGTAACCAAGGGAATTTTAATCAAGGAAATGGATTTAATGCTAATCAAAACAATCAAGGTTTTCAAGGGAATAATCAAAATGAATTGTCAAGCTACATGAAATCAAATGAGGCAAATATGAAAGCTTTTCAAAATAACATACAAGGGCAAATTAATACTTTGAGACTCGATTTTCAAAATACGATTAAAGGGCAAAACAACAAGATTGAGCTTAATCAACAAAGGCTAGAACAAACTCAAAATCGTATGCAACAAAATTTGGAACAAGGTCAAAATAAATTGCTTTCTATGTTTGAAGGATTCATGTCTAAACCATCATCTTCTTCGGGTTTCTTACCTAGTAATACCATTCCAAACCCGAAGGGAGAGCTTAAGGCCGTAACCGTTTATGATGATTGTGAGAATTTAGATGAAGTTGAAGTAATTGAGTTTAAGCCTCCACCTAAGGAAACTTTTCTAGAAGTTACTAAGGCTACTTTGAATGTGATTAGTACCTCGGTTTTCTTTGATTTCTTTCCCGAGAAGTATAAAGATCCGGGTCAATTCTTGATACCTTGTGTTTTCAATGAGCTTGAGGTTTGCAAAGGCCTAGCCGATCTAGGAGCTAGCATAAACATCATGCCCCTAGCCCTTTGGAAGACCATTGATTATGCACCTCTTAGTACCACTCGTATGATCATTGAGCTTGCTAATGGAACCACCACTCGACCGGTTGGTATAGCGGAAAATGTCATAATGAAAGTGGGAAACTTCTTGTACTTAGCCGATTTTGCTATAGTCGATTATGAGACCAATCCTCGTGTGCCTATTATTTTAGGAAGACCATTTTTGTGCAGGGCCAATGTTTTAGTTGATATGAGGAAAGAGGAAATTAAGTTGTTTTATGGAGATAAAAGCATTGTTTTTAAACCGGAAAATATTCCAAGATTTGTTGCGAAGAAAGTTGAAAGTGTTAAGCTTGTTGAAACAATTGAAAATGATAAAAAAGCTCTTTTTGATAAAGGTGTTTTTCCAATTTTGGAAACTTCTAATTGTGATAAAGGAAAGTTGAAATCAAATGAAGAAGCTTGCTTTGTTGAAACATGTTGTAACCTTTCCTCATCTACACTCACTCCACACGAGGATGCTAAGATTGAAAAACAAATAGATGATTACTTGAGTGAGCCATTCGATGCTAGTGAGTTTGATAATGAGAATTTTGATCCCGAGAGTGACATTGCTTTAATTGAACAATCTTTGAAAATGGACTCATTTTCACTCTCTTCTATGGATCATGTGAATGTTCCTAAGGCACAATCTTCATTTGAAGAGCCTTTGATTCCTAACTTCACACCGAGTGAGGTTGGTGACTATTCATGTGATAAGTTCATCGATGAACTTTTTGCTATCCTTGATCCACTTCCACGGGGAAGTGAAGACATTTCCGATCTCGAGATCGAACGTGATTCTTGTGTTTTACCTACCATTCTCGAGGAATTCGCCGATGAATTGCCTTCAAATGAGAATGATGATCTAGTATCCGAGTGTGACACCCTCGATACTTTGTCGGATATTTCTTGTGATGACAAGGATGACGACACTTTCGTGACTTACTCAAATCCTCTTTTTGAAGTTTCATTGAACAATAATCCGTTGTTTCAAGAGGATTTTGAGAGCATCACACCTCCTACATCACACAACCTTTGTGATGATGTTCTTCTCATGAAGGAGGTTGATGAGCGTCTTTATATAGACATTCCTTCGGAATTTGAGGAAGAGTCTAATGACGGTGATAAAGACTCTTGGTTTGATCACCCGATTTATGATGATGATAATGTTGACCCGGATGGAGAAATTACTTTTGCTCCAATTGTCCTTCCCACTCGATTTGATCTTAATGTGCGGGTTTTTCATGCGACTCGTTTTGAGTACCATGACCCCTTTATTCACATTCAAAAGAGTGAAAAGGTCAACAAAGTTATGCAAGTTGAAACCACTTTGGTTGAAACTTTTGTACCACCATTACTATGTGCTTCATATGATTTAGGATTAGCATGGGGGGACGACACCTTGTTGTCTATTCCTTTCTCCACCGAGGACGAGGTATTCGATCCCGGAATCTTTGATTTAGGGAAATCTCGGACTTTCACCGATGCAATAATTGAAAGACTCTTTAATCATCTTGGTACGAGTTTACCTCGTGGAGCATGCTACATTCATACGATTGTTTGTGACTTCTATCTCTTTTTAGAGATTTGTGTTGAAGTTTTATCCTTTCGTTTGTCATCCGACAACGAGGATGAGATCTTTGACCCCGGCATCGTGCTTTATATTGGATTTTATTCCATTATGCCGGTTTTCACCACTTTCCCTAAGGACCAATGAATGCGGGGATCGAGTCGAGCTCATGACTCGGTGAACAAAAACGAGTATTCTATCTTCTTTCTAATTTCTAACACCTAATAAGGCTTGATCTTTCAAGCTCGTGTTCGTGTTTTGTTGTGTTGTGATCTTAGGTATGACCCTATTCATTGAAGACTCGCGTGTTCGGTTTTTGCCGGTCCACTTGATCTTCCATTCTTTGAATGCCAAAAAGGGGCACACTTTCTTACCCTTGATTTTTATTGACTAACGTTTTATCTTTAGGCATAATTGATAAACGGCTTATAGATTTGCGTGCTCTTTCCATGCTAGGAGTTTGCATTAGACTCTTCGTATTTTAGCAAGGGGGTGTCACTCTTGAGCTAAGAAACATTAAGGACAATGTTTGGTTTTAGCATGGGGGAGTCAATCGATATAATCGCTTGCAATTGCTTTTGTCGTGTCCAAACGTAGTGTTTTTCTCATTTTTCAATAAAATTTTAAATTTTTTGTGTAATTTTTGAGTTTTAATAAGTAAAATAAGTGTTTTTGACACGAATGTAGGCTTTAAATAAGAATAGTTTTTGACTCGACTCGGTTTTTAACCTTAGCTTTTCCTTAACGTATTTGAATTAAGTTTTGCTAGGCTATTATATAGGGAGCTTTAAAACGCGAAAGTCTTAATTCATACGAGTTAAGAACAAGAACTTTTCGCAAGCTCCTATAATTGATCCTAGAAAGTCGTCTATCAAGGGAACTTTAAAACGCAAATTCTAAAACTTGCAAAAGTATAAGAAGTTGCAAGATCCTATAGATGACTTGAAAACCCAAAACTTTGATTTAATAGGCTAAGTATCCATTTATGGAGAACAAGAGATGATAGAGCCAATTATAAGTTCGGTATTCTTTCGGGAATTTATGTGAGTTAAATATGAGCCTATTCTCCCATCACTTGTTAATAAATTTTATTTGCAATAAATAAGGTTGAACGATTTGAAAAGTTACTTAGCTTCTAGCCCAAGATCGTTTAGAAGTTGCTCGGTATGGATTAGAGTTCATAGCCAAGGCATAACTTATAGAAGCGGGATGCGAAGATTGGCGAGTCCAAAAAGGTCCTAACAAGACATGAGGGCTATGTTTTATTGCTAAAGATCTCAAGTGATGTGAAGACTCATTTATCAAAAATCAATATGAAGGATCGAGACACACGACGAAAAGCAAAATACTCCCAAAAAGTCATGGAGAAGTCTATCCAAAAAGACCAAAATAAGGTATGAGGATAAATGAAGCCAAGTCCAAAAAGGAGGCGGATCGTTGTAAATCAAAATCCCAAGTAAGGATTGGAGAAAAATGAAGAAGTCGTGGTCCAAGTATGAATCTCTCAAAACTTCAAGTGAAGAAATATTATGAAGAGAAGACCATTATTTCGTGAACGTCTCTCAAGGTTGGAAGTATAAAGTCATTGCCAAATATCGATCCGAGAAAGGCCTCAAATCGCGAAACAAGTTATGCCAAGATATGAACTTTATGAGAGCCCGAGAAGCAGTTTTAAAAGATTTTGTCCTTTAGCTAACTATTGATTAAATCGTTCACTTTATTTTCGGCCTAATAAATTATCGAAATAAGTCAACAATGCATCCTTGTGATCATTCAAGACAACAATAAAATATAAGAGATACACATAGGAATAAGGGAGTCTAAGTGAATAATTGGCCCACATGAGTTCGTGTTAGTCTACCAACTTATAATAACAATGATCTTGTTTTTGCACTTGGCATGGAAAAGTGAAAAGTCGAGGACGATGAATCTATTTGAGTTTTTATGATCCTTAAAGTTATTTTATGTCTTTGAAAAATAAAGTAGTCAAAAGTTGAATAATGGTGTAGATATAGTTTTATTTTATCATTGCGTGAAGACACGGCAACTGCTTAGCATGGGGGAATTTGGTATGAGTGTATTTACTCATATCATTAGTAGCTTAAAACAATGAAATATTGCATGATTTATATCGAATATGCCTTGGAAATGTTTGTTTCTTGTTTTTATGTGTGTAGGTACCAAGTTCACGAAAACCGACAAAAATCGACACGAGTTTGATGATAAAGATTGAAGAAGCCAAAATCGAGCTCGACTCTAGAGGATTTAATAAATTGTCAAGTTATGGGCCAAGTGGGTCCCACAATGGGATAAATGGGCTCAAAAGCCCATTTATGATTTAAGTATTTGTTATTTGTTGGCTACAAATCCAATAGGCCCAAATGGGGATCTTAAAATAATCGGATGAAAAAGGGTTTTGGGCTCATGACTTAAAGCCCAGTTCTGTATTATGAGACGAATAGATTGATATGGGCTTAGGGTTTTTTCACACGTTTTCAATCCGGTTATTCCACTTTTCACTTTATATCACATAAAACCTACCCATTCACACGTTCTGTTTACCACTCGTTTTTATCAAAACAATTTATTTCCCCCATCCCACTCACTTCACAAATAAATATCCAACCGTTCCACCCACTTACTTTCATTATTAAAAAAACCTTCGTTGATAACTAGGTGATTTATTTTCACCCTTCTTCCCCACTCATCTTTTTCTCCCAAAACCTGCGAAAATATCACTATTCACGCAAACCCTAAATGGGTAAAAGTAAAATTGATGTGGGGGTTTTAATCCCACGTGTTTATCACGTGTGGGGGAATTAATTCCCCCAATTTTAAGGAAGAGAGGATATGGATTGGCTTTGCTACGTGGCGGTTTGTTATAGGAGGCTACACCTCATTCCCACAATCCAGCCAATCAAAAGGCTCAAAACTAGCACAAGAAGCACAGTTGCATGCCAGGGTGTCGATCCGTGTGACTTTGGACTGATCACAGCCATCCATTTTAAGAAAAAGAAAGAAAATCAAGATCAAGGGCTACAAATAAAGAAGGAATATGCCTTAGCAGATCCGAATATTCGCACAAGGATGCCCTTAGGGGGGGCTATAAATACCCCCAATTTCTTGTGTAAACGCATCCTTTACTTTTTTCTTTAATATTATGCTGTAAATTAGTTGTAGGATTTAATTTTGTATTTCATTTAAAAAAAGCTTTGTAATACTTGTTGGAAATTAATAAAAGTTCAGTTACTTTGATTCTATATCGTGTCTACTTTAATCTTTTCTTTACTGCTTACATTTGATATACGGGTTAAATCTTAACACTGTTTAACAAAATTAATATAAGTTATGTTGGGATCAAGCTAATTAATAGCTTTATTCTTTTCATAAAAAGTAAAAAGGATTTAAATTATTATTCCCTACTGGAATAATAATAAAATTGGTTCGATTACATTTGTTGGAATGATATGGCTCGAATGGTGATTTGTTGGGTGACGGGTGATGGTTAATGGTGGTTTGGTGATTGCGGTTTACGGATCTTAAGGTTGCTCAGCGCATACCTTCTTCTCAGAGGTTTCGACAATAAGGTGTTAATTCCTTTTATTTTACAAGTTTACATTTTAGTTGAATTTTATTATGCTTTTGTATGTTAGGGTGATGTTTATTTCGAATCTGATATGTTAAAATTGCGTTATGTTAGCTGATTTAGAGTATTTGTTATAGAGATCTTGAGATTTAAATATTATGTGTGAGTTAGATCATTAGTTTGGATGATTTTATCTGAAGACTTTGTGATTGGATTTTGAAGGTTGGATGTTACTGTTAATTAATCTGAGCTTTAAGGATTTTAGTTTTGGATTGATGTTTTGGGACTGATTTATCTGAGAAAAATAGTTGTATAGCTTTGATACTCACTACTGGATGATTATTACAATGGAATCATTTAAATAATTTGATTTGCTTAAATCAGTGTATGTATGTTACTGATTATCTTTCTTTTGATCTGCTAATAGTGTAAGTAATCAGGTTTGAAGGATTGCTTAAGTCATAATTGCATTAACTGATTTATTAGTTTTTAGTTGATAATAAAGGTATGCTGTGTAGTTGATTTCAGTTAGATCAGTTAAATATCAGATTGTTGTTCTGTTAGTTTTAAATTAGATTTTTAGGTATTATTTTGCTATAATTTGCCAAGATTGCTGAGTAGATTTCGTCTGCTTTAATTGTTTATCTGTCTGCATTTTAGTTCAGTATTATTTGCTTATCAGTTTTACTAAGCTGATAAGCTCAAAAGTTGTTGTCCTCACAACTTATCATATAAGCTTCAATAAAAAGCTATCACATAGTCTTTCCTAAGACTGTCTGTCAAAAAGGAATTTAATCCAAAAAATTATGTCTCGAGTGGGATTCGACCTCGAGACCTGCTGCCTGTAGACCATGCGTGTTTGCCATCTGAGCTATAGGCTCTTTTGATGTTATCTTCATTTATGTTTAAGTTTGGCAGTTTTTGTTTTACTTTAATTACCATTTGTCACGTTTTACTTCTTTTAATTTTATATTTTTGATAAAAAATAGTTTTAGAATATAAAGAAAATAAATAAATAAATAAAATAAAAATTTTTAAAAAATGTTTTTATTTAAAAAGTTTAATTAGTTTAAATTTTAATAGTTTAATTTTATTAACTTTAGATCTAAATAAATAAAGCTTTTAAATAGATTAGTTTTAAATAGTAATTTTTAATAAAGTTTAATTAGTTTTAAAAAAGTGTATTTAGATTTTTAATAGATTAAAAGTTATATTTAAATTTTTTATTAGATCAATTTTTAATTAGTGTTTTAATTTTTAATTAATTAAGTGTTAGTTGAATTTTAAATAGGCGGGTTTACGATTCATGCACTTTAGGTTTATTTTAAATAGCTTAAAATTTGTAGAATTTAATTGTAGTTTAAAAAAAGACACAAACCAATTCAAATCGATTGTCCAAATCAAAGCAAAACGTCTCAAATTCATAAGATCTTCGTGTACAACGAACTGGACTCACTCACGTGTTTAATTGAATTCGTCATTGGTATTATTAGTCTATTACTTTTTCCTAAAGGTAATTTTCTAATTTACCCTATAACGTATCTAATTATCACATATACTATCCACGACACATCAACTCTCACCAACTTTATGTTGACGTGTTTTAGTGTCTCTTTCAGGTGATATTATGTTTAAGCTAGAGGACATAAGTGGCTAGGATTTGGAGAGCTTAAGAAATGCATTTAGAAGGAGATCCCCGTTCCTTCTTAGTTTATTTTTATGTGTTGTGAATAAGTGATATTGTTGGCACCTATATGTTGTTTTGATTATGTTAATTGTTTGTCTTGGGTAAGTGGTAGGACTGTTACCTGCTTACCTAGACTCCTGCTATGTTGGGATATTGTCATGACATTTGTGTCGCCATTTATGACATTATAGTTGCATTTTAGTTTTCTTTATAGAGATACCGTTTGTTGTGATGATATCCATACGTCGCGCCCCATATTCCGCCATGGTGGGGTGTGACAGACCGTGTATGGATTGTTATCTTTTGAATGAATGAATGGATGTTTTATTAAAACGACTCGTTTTGAGCCGTTTTCTATAATTGTGTGATTGTATCATGTAAGTAACACTCAAGGACCCTTCCGCTAATGTGACCCGATTTTGAGAGTGATAAAACTTATAAAAACTTCAAAAACGAACCAAGAAATGTAGAAAGCTATAAACTTTATGTAAAAAGATGATGAAAAAGATTATGATTTAACAAATAAGAAAGGTAGAATGAGATGATTAAAAATCTTGAAATTAAAGAAAATGATTAAAGATTCAAGATTACAAGATTTAAAGATGAAAGATTTAAACAAACTTGAAAGAAAATTTTAGAGAGAGAAATTAAAACTAGAGAGAGAAAGTACTTACCTAGTCCTAATGCATAAAAATAAACTAATGACTACCAAATTAACTAAATCTCTTCCTAATGACATAATGAAGGTATTTATAGGAGGAGGAAACGATTGTTGCTTCTTTCTTTCTTTCTTTGTCTTTTCGTCTTTTAAATTCTTCGTCTTTCTCGACGTTGTCTCGGGATTTGTCGATATGAAATGAACTCGTCTTATAATTTTCTTCTTTTATTAGACTTGGTTCTTCGACTTCGTTAAACTTCCGTCATTAGACGTTTTCTTCGATAAATCTTCAGAATAGGCCTTTGACTTCCGTTCTTTTTTCACTCTTGATCTTTGACTTCGTCTTTTGTCTTTTCTGCGATAAAAGCCCGTGAAAGCCCGTGTTTTCTTCCTTTTTCACATTTTGGTCCTAAATCACAACAAAAACACAAACCACGCATAATTCCGACTTTTACGACATTAAATATACGTTTTGGCTTGGTTATTATTATAATTAAGTGGTAAAAGGATGGGTGTTTTCACACCTATCAAGTACCGCTTGTAAGTCCTCCAGCGGTATTTTGGAAGTAAGTACCGCTGCTTGATCCACTAGCGGTATTTTGAAAGTAAGTACTGTCGTTACCTTCTGACACAAAAGCCAAGTTAGACTTTGTTGTTGCTGCTGCTTTGGTCACCTCAACGCCTTTAACATCCATCTCATAAGCTCAAAGATTGTTGTAGAGATGATCAAAAGGAATTGTATCCAGATCATCCCTTGTGATGAAGTGCATAGCAATTGCTTTCCACTCTTGTGGTACACTCCTTAAGAATTTCAGATTAGCTACTTCATTAGGAATTATTTGTCCATAAACTGCCAATTAAATGAGCAGCTTACTGAACCTTCCATAGCCACCATGGATTCCTTCTATACTGGAAATTGAGAAGTTATCAAATTCTTGTTTCAGAACAATCTTCTTCATCTTCTTAGATTTGTCATTACCTCCAAATCTAAGTTTGATAGCATCCCACATAGCCTTTGCATCCTTGTAATGATGAAAGCTAGGTAAGATGTCCTCTGAAAAGGCCATAGCCAAAGCAGTTCTGGCCTTTCTTTCTCTGATCTCTGCTTGTACCTCCTCAGCAGTCACAACAGGTAAAGCATAGCATGTACCACACTAGTAGAAAAATGGGTTTCTGTCACACATACCGAATTTCGTGTAGTCAAAATTTTTTTTGTGTGACTGAATTTGCTAGTCATAAATAAACAGTCACACTTGAAGTCAGTTTGTATGACCATTTTGTATTTTGTTTGTCACGCATATGAATATTTACGTGATTAGGGCTAACAAATGCTTTTTGGATGAGTCCTTAGTCACTTAATAATTTGTGAGTGTTACCGAATCAAAGTCTGGTTCAAGTAGTAGTCACGTTATGCCTATACATGTGTGACAAATATTTATCATACACACATTAAATGTGACCAAAATCATATATGCTCACATAGACTTATTTTACAAGTGACAGATTGATAAACAAGGTTGTCACACACATTATTTTAATGTGACTAGTATATTTTGTTAAATGTTAACCACACATGAATTTTGTGTGTGTGGCAAATTGAAAGTAGGTATTGAAACATTTGTCACGATATTTATTTAAATGTGACAAATATTTTACAATTACTTGAAGACTATGATCAAATATAATACATGATCATATTAAATCGTCAAACAATTATGTGACTATATGTTTGCCAATAGTTACAACATTTGAGAAATGTGTATCTAAATTATACTTATGGTCACATTATAATGGGATTATCTATGACCAACACATTGAAAACGTCACACAGTAAAATATTTATGTGAAAAATGTTTAGAACCAAATGTAATCTCAATTTTCACTAATGTTAATATTAGTCACATATTTAGAACCAAATATGTTCATGTGGCAAACTGGTTAAGTGTGTTAGTGTTTGAATGGAAGGTCTAGGGTTCGAGTCCTAGACCTTGTTTTTTGCTATTTTTTTAAAACACAATAAGACCTAAAAACACAGAAAGCACACACTTTCTACACGCCCAATGAGAATGCTAATTCTTGGAACTTCACAAAAATTAATTACATGCATGAATATGCATTAGATGTTGGCATGTAGGCTGCTGACTCTTTGTATTTCATCCTTGGTTATATAAACAAGGATTAAGTAATTAATTTAATCATAACAAAAATATAACAAACACTTAATTATCATCATTTTAAGAATAAAAAAATGGCTTCTTCATCAAAAAGAACATTTTCTGCTGCTTTTGAAGATACCAATGCAGTTCCTAACAAGTTTGTATCATTATTTATTTTATTAACGTTGTATCTTTGTTATCATTTAGTACTAATAATCTTATATGTTCTTTTCAGGAAACCTTGTGTGGTGGCCTTAGTAGAAGCTAATGCAGATGGAGAGTTACTTGTTGATTGTCCTTACAATGATCTATATGAAGAGTACGATTGATATGTTGAAGAAGCTTATGAACAACGACAATGGAAGCTGGAAGACGAAGAGAATGCCCGACTGGAACAACAACGCCAGAGGGAGGAAGTTGCTTCCTTAAGAAGGAGGCAACAGGAGCAAGAACAACGCGAGAGGGAGGAAACTGCTTCCTTTAGAAGGAGGCAAGAGGAACAGCGCTAGAGGGAAGAAGCGTATAGGAGGCAACTAGAGGAAGAAGGTCAAATCATTGATGATGATGATTATTTTTTTTTAGCATGAAATTGAAGAAGACGAATACGAGTTCAAAGAGGCTTTTGATTACGATGAACTTCATTTGGCTTTTGATCTTGAAAAATCACCAAAGTTTGATTAGTTAGAGAAAAAAAATGTTTGTTTTTATCTAAAAACTCTAATCCTTTAGTATTATTAAATTGAATTTATGTCTGATCAGTTTTCACCTTGTCTTATTTTTATTTTACTTCAGTCATTTCAAACTTTTCATTTTCAGTTTGATTAATAATTAAGCACATTGTTTGAACAAATTAGTTGTTTATGGGAAATTAGACACGAATTGGAATAAATACTTGGGAGGACTAGTGAAAATAGATTAAAAAGATAAAAAAATCTTAACTTGTGCTTGACTAGATAATGATTAAAAACAAAATAAGCTGAAACAAGCAGCTTTTCAAGAAAATACTCAATATTAGCTTAGTTCTGAGTGAAGAATGGCTTGTAGTATTGTTACAAACATATGCTCAGAAGATTAAGGCAAGAGCCTAACAACTTTCTATCCAATTGGAAAATAATTGCAGATGTAATAGCAAAAACTTAAAAGCACCTTAGAGTTAAGCTAAGTCGAAAACATAAACTGCTCAAAGCTTAATTAGTTTTGCGGGAGAATTAGGGAAAAAAATTGGGTTATAAGATCCACCGAAGTGGAAAGCCTTAACCGGATGTGTAACAGGTAACTTTGACACAAAAATCTTGGTTATATGTGTTATGCATCTAGGATTATACAACTCACAACATGAATAAATCAAATACAAGATGAACCATGTTTACATCCATGAAATACAAGTCTAATTTCATAATATTGATGATAATATTACAGGTTCATACAAAATGTGAATGACAACATATTTGCATTCCAAAAAATAATGGATACACCCATCCATGCAGATTAGTGTTTAAAATTGTTTACATAAACTATACCTACACTTAACCGAAATTGTCTAAAGAAGATTCATCAGAAACATCCATAAAACATAGATAACAAGTTCTTCCATAGCCTACCCCCTGCAGGTTCCTCCATAGCCTACCCCCTCTTCCTTTTTCCTAGCTTTGTTTCAAATTCTTACAATTTTTTAGACAAGGCAGGAAACATACTGCATTTCTGATAGGTGGGGACCTTTCTATTGTAGAAAATGGAGACCGAGAAGATGACTCTGCTTTTGGTGTACATCCCTTGCTAACACTTGGACTGACTATCTGTTTGGATGATCCACTCGCCTTGCCTGCAGTCTGACTGGATGAGCCAATACATTTGCCTTTCTTCTTGGACGGTGAATTAGTCTCTCCCCAAGTCTCGTCTGAACTACAATCATCTGCAGAGGTGCTGGAATACTTGGAAGGTTCATCCTGGTCATCATGAAATGGGTGCTGGAAGTCTTTAGTGTTCACATGATCAAAGCTTTCATCTAATGACAACAAATCTTCCTTAGAGCTTTCAAAGCTTTCATCTGATGATAGCGTATCTTCTTTAGAGCTTTCAGAGGAATCAATGATGATAACATCTGTAAATTACAAGATAAATTTTAATAAATTCATATACTAACAGCCACCCAGATAGTCAAAACAATAAAACATTCATATACAAAATTATTATATGTTAAAAGTTAATATACTAACCTCCCTGCAACAGTCTCTGTTTGAAATGTTGGAATTCCCTTTCAAGCTTTTCCACCCTATTATGTAGATTAGAAAGATCAGATGTGGTATCAACTTCCATTGAACCGTTTCCTTTTTCTTTCTTTTTCAAGTCAGCTCCTGTATCTACTTACCATAATACCGCATAAGTTAACTACAAATACATAATCACATGTCTGCTATAAAGTTTAACAGCTGCACATAAACGACATCTTAAGCCCGTTTGCTCTTCGAGGTAGATATCTCCACGATTCCTCTATCTTGTGAACATGTTCATCTTCATGCCCAAAATATTGATCCAATATGGACCTACTTCTTTTTTGTTTATCCTTTTTTATGTAAGTAGCTCAAAATTTGACATTCACATTCGGTCTTTGATTGATATCAATATCATCAATACCCATGAAAAAGCGAATATGAGTGCCAAAGTAAGAGGTCCTTTACTAAAAAGGCTAAACAAAAATATGTTAATGCATATTGAATTCACATATTGGGCATGAAGATGATGATTTTCACCAGAAAGATGAATCATGACGATATTTACCTCGAAGAGGAAACGGGCTTGAGATGTCGTCTATGTGGAGCTGTAATACTTTAGAGCCTACATGTGATACCGAAGCTAGTGAATAACTATATTTCTCTAAAGGTTAAAGTTTAGTTTACTTACCTCCTTGCAACTGTGTATGTTTAAGAAGTTTGAATTCCCTTTCAAGCTTTTCCAATATATTATCTAGATTAAAAGGATCAAATGCTTTATCAGCTTCTGTTGATCCCTTGCCTTTTTCTTTTTTCTTTAAGTTAGCTCTTGTATCTGCATCAGCATATAACCAACATATAAACAACATAGTAATTGAACCAATGCTCCTGTGAAAACGTATAGACTTCCTGGCAAGATTTTTGAATCTAAGATGGCATCGACAGAACAACCTACATATTTTCGTTTACCCTTTTTTATGTAAGCCCCTCTTACTATGGCCGCCGCATTATCTTTTTCAGGGGAATCACTACCATCAACTAAGGTCTTTACTGAGCGACCCTTTTCCTTTTTGTTGATTGGTGGAAGGATTTCCTTCCCATTTGTAAATTTTGGCGATTATTTTGGCATCAAATTATCCGAGTCGTCACTCTGAACACGCTCACTCTCACTTTGAGTTTCAGTATCGAAATATAATCCACACATGGATCAATCCAAATACTAAATGCATGATATAAACCACACAATTATGTATCTAGATACTCAACTGGAAAGAGTATTTGGATACTGAAACTGAAACTGAAAAGTGAGAGCATTCATAGTGGTGACTCGGATAATTTGCTACCCCATGAAGCCCCAAAAGTGGGAACTAGAAGTGAAAACATTCGACCAATCAACAGAAAAGAAAAGGGTCGTTTATTAAAGACAGTAGTTGATGTTAACAAGGACCATGAAAAAGGGAAATGACACGGACATAGTAAGAGGTACTTACATAAAAAAGGGTAAACGAAAAGATGTGGGTTGTTCTATCGATGCCATCTTAGATTCAAAAAAGTTGGCTATGAAGTCTATACGTTTTCACATCAAGATAATCAAACCTAATCTCAACTCAAATGTTTAAGGTTTTAAGTATGACCAACCCCTTTTTTTAAAATTTATGGTTTGTTTTTTTAGCTTATATAAGCCATTTTTTGTTTATATAAGCTTATGTTCAATAAACTTATATGCCCATAAATTTAAGTTAACATGAGGGTAAAATGGTAAATATGTTATATAAGCCCAAACCTTCCTAAAAAAGCCACATTTTTATGGCTTATCATAACACCCATATATAAGTTTATAAGCCCACTTATATAAGCTTAGCCAAACACTTGGTTTGAGCTTATAAGCTTATATACGCTAATAAGCTTATAAGCCCATTATATAAGCTAAACCAAACACCCCCTTATCTCCTGTAACTACATCATCATATAACCAATAGAATACATGAACCATTTATCATTTTCACTACTCCTAAAACTTTACATAGTAAACACTAACTATTGATCCATCTAACGCCTTTCTGACAAACATATAAACATAAAATGGCACAAAACTGACCTTTAATATGTGCCTTCATGGCTTCATCAACCTTCATAGCTTCATCAACCTTCATAGCCTCATCTGCCTTGTCATCTATATAACAAATATTAAAACAGAATCAATTATTGGTATTTTCATAACATGCAACATCATCAAAACAAAAACAAATCATCAAAACTTCAATAATATTGTTGCAAAGTAAAAACCCTAACCTTGTTTTGATTTTCCTTTAGTCTGTTTTTTAAACTCTAACTTCATCAAGTCTTCAATAATAGTGTCAGCAATCGAATCATCATATCTCCAGTTGGTTCCATACTTATCCATCACATAATCAATCATCTCAGCAGTGATCTTAAAATCAATATCCATCCAGTCACTTAGGTTTGATTTATCAGGGTTTGAAGATTTGTTATTGTTTGTGTCTGGGTGGGTGGGTGGTTGGTTCATTATTTGACCTCCGGATATTGAATGCGTGTGTGTGTGTGAGAGAGAGTTATTAGTGGACGGGGTACTGGTGCAATATATCAAGTTGCATTCAAATAAAAGGCTTCACTTTTTTGACACGTTAGTATAAGTCGAGTTTAGTAGTATAAGATTATTAATAAAGTTAAGTGCTTTTTTGGTCCTCGTGGTTTGGTCCAGTTTTCACTTTTGGTCCAAAAATTCAAATAGTTTTGATTTTGACCAAAAAAGTAAATTGCTTCTTCACTTTTGGTCCATTTCTGTTAAGTCCGTCATGTTGACTTGTTTGACTGTTAAATAAGAGGGCATTTTCGTCTTTTGATCACACTCATTCTCTTATTTTTATACAACAATGATAACAATTTTTTTCTTTTTATTACAAAGATCAAATCTTTTTTCTAATTATTAAGAAAAACAATCCAAATCCTCCCAAAAATTCCAAAAACAAATGTACATCTCTGCTTCATGATTTATGTTCTAACTCTCTTTGTGCACAAAAATACAATTACCACCATCGTCGGAACAACTCTTCGTCACCGGGCATGAAGTCATTACCCATTCGTTAGCAAGTATACAACCTGTTCATTCGGCATATCCAGATTACCATACACCTCCGTAATCACCTCAGGATGTACATAACCAAAATATGTTTCAGGCATGATTTCAGACCCAACAATAGGATTACAAAGCTTCACGTCGTTGTGGAATACCATCAGTCCTATCACCAGACTCCTTTAATATTTTCATACGCGTTGCACGACTTCCCATGTCAACCTGACAACCAAATCCTCCCGTCTCCATAATGGTCAAATCCTAAAGAACCCAAAACCTTACAACAACGAATCACCAGATCATAAACCTCGTCGTGTATCAATCGAGTACCCTAGTACCCTAGATACCCTGAACCTTAAACCAATGAACCCTAAACACTAAATCATAAATCTTAAACCATTTAACCTTAAACTATAAACATTTAAACTTTAATTAAGCCTCAAACCCAAACCCTAGCTAATTAAACCAGTAATCCTAAACCTTAAACCATAAACCCAAAAACTTAAACCATAAACCATAAGCCCTATACCTTAAACCAATGAACCCTAAACAATAAATCATAAATCTTAAACCATTTAACCTTATACTATAAACATTAAACCATTAATTAATAATTAAACCAAAAACCCAAGCTAATTAAACCATTAATCCTAAACCTTAAACCCTAACCCTAAACCGCAAACCTAAGCCCTAAACCTTAACCTCAAAAAACCCTAAACACTAAATCATAAACCTTAAACTATAAACATTAAACCGTTAATTAACCCTTAAACCACAAACCATAAAACTTAAACCCTAAACCCTAATCCCTGAACCTTATACCAATAAACCATATATAAACACTAGATCATAAATCTTAAACCATTTAACCTTATACTATAAACATTAAACCATTAATTAACCATTAAACCACAAACCCTAGCTAAGTAAACCATTAATCCTAAACCTTAAACCCTAAACTCTAAACCGCAAACCCTAAGCCCTAAAACTTAACCCAAAAAAACCCTAAATACTAAACCATAAACCTTAAACCATTTAACCTTAAACTATAAACATTAAACCATTAATTAACCCTTAAACCACAAACCATAAACCTTAAACCCTAAACCCTAAACCCTGAACCTTAAACCAATGAACCCTAAACACTAGATCATAAATCTTAAACCATTTAACCTTATACTATAAACATTAAACCATTAATTAACCATTAAACCACAAACCCTAGCTAAGTAAACCATTAATCCTAAACCTTAAACCCTAAATCCTAAACCGCAAACCCTAAGCCCTAAACCTTAACTCCAAAAAACCCTAAACACTAAATCATAAACCTTAAACCATTTAACCTTAAACTATAAACATTAAACCATTAATTAACTCTTAAACCACAAACCGTAAACCTTAAACCCTAAACCCTAAACCTTAAACCAATGAACCCTAAACACTAAATCATAAATCTTAAACCATTTAACCTTAAACTAAACCACAAACCCTAGCTAATTAAACCATTAAACGTAAACCTTAAACCATAAACCCTAGATAATTAAACCATTAACCCTAAACCATTAATCCCAAACCCTAAACCCTTAACCTTATACCTTAAACCATATATAAACCTTACACTCAACCATAAACCATAAACCGTAACCCAATACCAAAGTAGAATGTCCGCACCCTAACCTTATTAAACTGACCATTCGAAATCGACCTTATTCATATTAAATTGCTTGAGATGGTTATTCAAGATGATTGATATAAAGCTCAACTAAATCCCATATACTGCTTAAATACCAAAAGATATTTATCTCGCGGTTGTCAAGCATTATTATAACCTAATATATTTAAGTTATTTAACTATAATTTTAAGTTTCAAATTAAAGTAATATTTTAATTTTTTGTTTTTTATAAAAATAAAAACGTATATGCTTATTTATTTACTTATTATTCATTTATTATTAACTTTTAAAAATTAAATGTTAACTATAATTTTATTATTAAGTAAATTTAATATTTACATTTTCATTAAACACACATAATATCTGGTAACCATCTTGTAACCACCACCATTTTCACCACCATTTTCACAATCACACAGGAAGAACGAACCCTAAATTAACCACCCAATAACCGATCAAAAAATCAAACCTCATAAACAATAGTCACCAATCTACACAATCATTAACAACATGAAACATCAGGAAAAAGGTAATGCAAAAATCAGTATTGTTTAACTTTATATTAGGGTTCATATGAATAGTGTAAGTTTGTTATGATATTAGAGTATACACTTACTTTTAATGCATGTATGTGGACCTATGTCATATATAATTAACGTGATTCAATTTATAGGATTAACCCTTCTTAATGTATTTATATGGTCTATGTTTGAATCGAGGATATGGGTTTTGTTAATGTGTCTGGATATGGTCCCATGGTATGTTATAGTTTAAGGTTATTTTGGTAAGATATTGTTTTAGGTTTTTTGAAATCAGTTGGATATGGTCTCCTATACAAACATATGTATAACCAAATCCAAATGTTATTACGGCGTCCACAACCATGCTACACATACTGCCAAACACTCCCTTCATCGACATATAAACTAACATTAATATGTACATGTTTGCAGAAGTAATTCATATAGAATCAAACACTTCATCATCTACTTCTGAAAGTGCTAAATTTCGCCCACCCCCTAGCAATACAAGTCTTATTCGTAGTTTGCCAAGAAGTTCTTCAAGTACTCCCTGTTTTCGTCCTCCATTGTTTCAAACTCCTATTGTGGGCATACATAATGTCACAAGTTCTTCATCTATTCGTCCTTCCTTGTTTCAAACTGCTAATGCCACAAGTTCGTCCGCTCGAGTTCGTCCTCCCTATGTTCGTCCTCCCGTGCTTCAAATTTAAATTTTAGGTGTACCTAATGCCACAACATCTTCCAAAAAGGTTCGTCCTCCCTCTATTCTTCCTCCTTATTTAGAAACTCCTATTCTATTCAAACCTACTGTAGAGGATGAATCAGATTCATTTAATAAGGAGGAAGACACTAATGATGCCGAGGTAGATTCTAGTGATGAGGAGGAAGATACAAGTGATGAGGAGAAAGACACGAGTGATGAGGATTATGAGTTACAACTTAAGAAGAATAGCAATTATAAAGGTAAAGCTATTTAAACTTAAAGTTTATGGTTGAATGTACAGCAGTGTGAAGTTTTTATTTATTTAACCTAATGCTATGTCAGGTTCAAAGTCAAAGCCGACTGCTTACTCGAAAGGTTATAAGAAAATTTCAAACAAGGTATAGTTAAGTTGTTATGTGTGTATGCATAAAGTTGTATACGTTTATACCATCGATTAATTGTTTTAAACACATGATGTGTTCAAATATCAGGAGGAATGGGAAAACATAGATTGGATTAGAAAGAGCCCTTTCTTTGACTCAAGGGATGAAGAATTAGTTGCTCAAGCTGATGCTCCAAGACGAAATCACACTCCCAGATCAAAGCACACTCACAAAGCTCAATCTTCTCAAGCGGAAGCTCCAAGACCAAATGTCGTTGTTGGCCTAGCCAATAAAAAACTTGGAAAGAAATTTCTAAGAAGAAGGTTCGGTCAAGGAATGCTGCAGAGGGGAGCAACAACAAAGGCAAAAGGAAGGTTGGATGATGCCAGTTCTCCCTATTTAATATGAACAATTTTTTGTGTTTTGTTGGTCTGCTATTGCTAGGCACCTGTTGTATTATCAACCTACAGGTTGCAATAATTTAATAGATTTGTATGCATTAAGCATTATGAAACAATTATCAGTTATCTGTAATAAAAAATATGGGTTTGTTAACTAGTTAATATAAGTATTTTAAGTCCATGTAAAATTCAATATCTGTACACAAGCAATTATCAGTTATCTATCAAAGGTTTTTGGTTGAATGTTAAAATGTGTAAAATAGTTTAAAATTTTGTTCAAAATTTATTTTTACGAGAAAACTCAAAGGGAAAGTTTACCTAGTTTGAATGTTTAATTTGGAGGCAAATTGGAGTTCAAAATATTTGGTTGTTTAATTTTGTATTTAGAGCCAAAATTTTCACGAAAATTTTGAATGTCCATGCTAATTAAATGCATATGCAGTTACCATAATTTTCTAACTCCATCTCTGTTAACCATAAGATTCAAAGCTATTTAGGGGTGATCCGGAGGTTGAGGAGGATAAAAAAGGTGTTTAGACATTTTTAGAGAGAGAAAGATAAACTTGAAATGAATGTGTGTATTTAGAGATAGAAAGTGAAATACACAAAATGGGAAAATCCTCACCCCTCCATGGAAGTATGGAGGGGTATATATAGGCTAGACATGGAGTGACTTTGACAACTTAGCAAAAGTAGTCCCTCCATGTTTTGCCCATATGAAACTAATGTAATTCCGTAAATGGCGCTCACATTTTAGGGCTAACAATCTTCCTCCAATGTGGAGACATACGAAATTACTTAAAATGTTCCTAACAAGTAAAAATACAACAAAATAAAGTCTTCCAAGGCGCTTCTAATGCTGAGGATGTCTTTTAATTCTTCTTGACTTCATAACTTGTACCTCAGCTTGAATCCTCTTTGTCTTTGCTTGTTGTGGAACAATTGTAATATGCATGATTTGGATTAACTTTCCCCCAATTCATGCAGCATGTATTAAAAAAAAAACTTTCTTCATAGACTTCTTTTTGACGAAGTTTCTGAATCACCTTCCCCCAAACCAATATATGTATCTTAAGCAGATTCTGACACTTTGATGTAGTTTGAACAATCTTCTAGCTCATCGGTTTAAGTGCACAACAGAAATTTGTAGAAGAACCACACCAAATAACACTGCTTCTATACTGTTTCATGTCGTTTAGGTTTTTGGTGATAATCCGTTTGGGGTAACATGTAGGAAATCAGCAACAATTCTTCTCACGCCTGCAGAATACTTCATAAAAATCATATAAAGTAAGTAGATACCATTCCATGTACACTACTTCCCCCTGGAAGTTGATCCTGATTACTTCAAAGTACACGATCTTCCCCCGTGATGATTTCGAACTCTCGGAAACATCATTATCGTGGACGTCCATATACTCGAGAAGTTCTTTTCTTAAGCAAATGTCTTGAAAAGTTTTGAAAGTCATTGAGTAACTTTGAAATTTTTTTTGCTTAGACTATGAAGTACCATTGTCGTTATGAAGCTCATAAATATCCCGTGAGAATTGATTGCTGATTCCATCTCTCTCTGTCTAACTTACCAACCTCGGATTCATTCGGCTATTTGTTGTGGCCACACGTGAAGTGAACCCGATATTCCAAACTTTAAACTGAAGTACAATCCCCCAAGTTTGTTACTTAAGCTTGCACTTATGTCGATTAAAGAACGGTGCAGAAACAAGTCTCTTATACCTCTTGAAGTTATCCACACGAGCAACTGCGTGTGACACCCAAAAATGATAGTAATCCATGTCGTCGACCATCTACCCCTTGACAGTGGAAACTAGATAATTCAAGTCTCAATCATAAATTTTATCGTCCAAGCAAGTCATCAATTGATAGACTGGGTTTGAAGAAAAGGGGTAGAAAAATAGAAGGAAGGCTCGATGATGAAATAAGTAGACGCCTTCATGAAATCCCACTTAAAATTCAAATAAAGAATACCAAATCCACTTCGTGCTCACTTGTCTTTGTAGAACCAAAACTAGCCTTGTCGTTAAAGTGAATCTTATATCGGATCATTTTAGCGTTAAGTGTTTTGTTTGCTTTGGTGTTGTGTGTTGTGAATGTCGTTAACTAGAACAAATTATGAAATGAATTGTCTCTGAGAACAAAATTTGTCTAGATAACTTGTCGTTTAAGCCCCAACGTCAGTCATATTCAAGCTAACAAGAGGGTGATCCGGAGGTCGGGGAGGATAAAAAAGGTGTTTAGACATTTTTAGAGAGAGAAAGATAAACTTGAAATGAGTGTGTGTATTTAGAGAGAGAAAGTGAAATACACAAAATGGGAAAATCCTCACCCCTCCATGGAAGTATGGAGGGGTATATATAGGCTAGACATGGAGTGACTTTGACAACTTAGCAAAAGTAGTCCCTCCATGTTTTGCCCATATGAAACTAATGTAATTCCGTAAATGGCGCTCACATTTTAGGGCTAATAATCTCCATATCAAACCCTGATTTTTCTCCAAAATCACAAAATATACAAAATTCAATTACTTTTTCATTAGTCATACCATTTCCACTTATTGTTCTTGTACACATCGATTTGTTGTCAATAATCATGAACACTATAAACAACGATCAAGATTATAATGTTAATGATGATGATTATTTGGTTAATAATCATGATGTAGATCACCATAGTCAAGGAGATTATGAATCAGAAGATTATGGTGATCAATCAGATGAGGATGAAGACATCATTAAACAGAAGGTTGTTAATAGGAGGGGTATAACTAGGTTATCCATGTTTCGGATAAAATATGGAAAACCAGGTGTCATGAAGATAAATGTAAACTTTAATGCACTGAATAGAATACCAGGGCCAAACAGATCATTGTTTATCAGTTTTTTAGGAGACACGGTTCGGGAGCAGATAGGATTGAAGATTCTATCATGGAAAGATGTGAAGGAGGAAGCAAGAGAAAAACTTTGGACTAAAACCACGATACACATAAATTTTTTTTACCCAACTATTAGTCTTATTCCTACATTTACTTTAACATTATGTTAATATGTGCAGCAATACTTTGAATTTGATGTGTCCTACAAAAAGTTGGTAATGAATAAGCTAGGTGAACTTCTAAGAAATTTCAGAAGTAAATTGGCAGCAAAGCACATAGTTCCCAACCTAGGTAAACATGAAAAACTAAATGAAGTTCCAAAGAATTACAGAGCAATCGTCAATGCCAAACAGTGGGTTGCTTTTGTAAACCACACGGCCATAAAAGAATTTAAGGTTGTTAATTTCTATTTCGTTTTACATTTATAAACACCGTATGTATGTATTGTTTGAAAACTCCATATGACAAACACACTCTGTTACGTACTATCAACTTCTCATCCAATAATCTCTTTTGTTAGGTGAAATCAGCTGCAAATAAATTGGCGCGTTCCAAGTCTCTTTATCAGCATACAATGGGACGTGGTGGTTATGTATATATAAAAGAGCAAATGGTAAGGTTATATTGGTGTAATATCCTAACACTGTTGTCTATGTTGGTTTAACTTTTCATCTGTATGTATTTGATGTTTGGAAGATCATAAAACAACAAATTAAACCAGATCAAGAACACCCCCCCCCCCCCCCCCCCCCCGCGTGGTGTATTATGGTTTAATGGAAGGGTCAGAAAAGAGACAGATGATGAAACAATCAAATTTGGCACTAAGATTGTAAGTGTTATTGCAAATTTTTGTATATTATGTTTATATTCGTATAATTAATTATTTACCATTTTTTATGTGTAACTGGAAGCAGATGACCAGATCAGAGATGGAACCTTGACGGTTGATAGTGGCACAGATTCATTATCACATGTATTAGGAAAGGACAAGGGAGGGTATGCAAGAGGAGTGGGAGGCAGAGTTACGTGCAGGAAGTTCTTTGATCTACCTAGAAGGAAACAAGGAACTGATGTAATGATTGCGATGCATGAAACTGAACTTGATAAGGAGAAGCGTAAAGAAAAATAGATTACAGTCACTGAATTAACCACCCAGATGTCACAAACACAGGAAGTTCTTAATAAAATGTTGAAAGTTATGTCTGCACATAGGGTTAATATAGAAGAGTTAATGCCAAGTCAGTCAAATGTAAGACTAGTTTTCTAATTTTGATTTGATGACTTTCAGTCAGTAATACCAATAACAATTAACATACTTATATATTGCAGGTATTACAAATAGAACATAATACATTAAACACAATACCTAGTGAAGAGCAAAGGACGTCAATCAGTGGTGGTGGATTTCAGAAGGGTGTGTTATTTCCAATGTCTAAGACAACTGCAACTTCGAACAAGGATTTGGACACTGCAACTGCAACTGCGAAGAAGGTAAGTTATAAAAAAACCATGTTTGGTTTCTAAATTGTACTATACATGACTTAATTACTGTGTTATGTATATATGTAGGTACCTGCTAGAACTAGGGGAGCAAAAAATAAGACTAGATCGTTGGAAAAGAAGTCTCCACTTCAAAATTCCCAATCTCAAGAAGATATTTATCCAGCTTCTGGATCACAACAAAATCTGTCTCCCTCGACACAACAAGACATACCTATTTCATCATTACGAAAGAAGCTTACACCTTCTAAATCGAAAGTAAATCAGTCTCCACCATCACTACTAGATGTAAGTATTTCATCATTATTCATATAATTACTTGTTTAATTTATTCCTCATTAACGCATGTAAACATATTTTCTTCAGACATTTAAGTGCAAACTGTGGAACATCTCTAGGACAATTATCATTGGTAACAGTACGGTATACAAGTCTAAGGATGGAGACAATGTAATGATTCATAACCAACCACTACCAAAAAATTGCTACAAAGTTTCTGTTGATGAATCCCTAGTGGATGCAACATGCATACCCGATGACAGAAATAACGGTTTAAAAACTGTTAAGGATGTAAAAGGTAGTTTCGTGGCATGGCCAAAGGAAAAGGTTATTTTTTTAAAGAGGTACATACACTTGATTTATCATCCTACATATACATAGCTTTTCATATTTAGTTCAATGTTTAATACACGGCTTTTGTTTCCATACAGGAAACACCACCACCAAATACCATAAAAGCTATTGTTGAAAGTGCACCAAAGATAGGAACTAAGCGCTCGATGAACGTTCCAGCAGGCAGTATATTTACGACTATTTCTCATATGAAGAAACAAGCTAGGAATAACAAGGCTCAAAAGACTTTACAATACGGTGATTCAAAGTCTTTACAAGTGTGATTCTTTGTGAAAGTATGTTACTTGTAAATAATACGACATTATAGTTGTTGATTTGCTTATGTACATTCAATTTTATATATTAATGCAATTGAAATCTGATTTCCAGAATTTTGTTTTCTGTTTTTATTGAATTCTGAAATATTACTAGAAGATGAAACATAGTCGCACTTATTATCATTGTTAGTCACATTCCAATGTGTGACTACATATCATAAAAAGTCACACAAAAATATAATTCATGTGACTTTTGGATGCATATAGTCACAAAAAGTACAATTGGCTTGACTTGACAAAGCATACAGTCACACATATTACTACTATTGGTAACTCTTTGGTTAATTGTATGTGACAAACTCAGTACAATTAGAATGATTTGTGTGACTACATGTCATAAAAGGTAACACAAACATACAATTCATGTGACTATTGGATGCATATAGTCACACAAAATACAATTTGTTTGACTTGACAAAGCATACAGTCACACTTATTACTACTATTGGTAACTCTTTGGTTAATTATATGTGACAAACTCAGAGCCATTAGCATGATTTGTGTGACTACATGTCATAAAAGGTCACGCAAACATACAATTCATGTGACTATTTGATGCATATAGTCACACAAAATACAATTGGCTTGACTTGACAAAGCATACAGTCACACTTATTTCTAATATTGGTAACTCTTTGGTTAATTGTATGTGACAAACTCAAAGCCATTAGCATAATTTATGTGACTACATGTCATAAAATGTCACACAAACATACAATTCATGAGACTATTGGATGCATATAGTCACACAAAATACAATTTGCTTGACTTGACAAAGCATACAGTCACACTTATTTCTACTACTGGTAACTCTTTGGTTAATTGTATGTGACAAACTCAGTACCATTAGCATGACTTGTGTGACTACATGTCAGAAAAGGTCACACAAACATACAATTCATGTGACTATTGGATGCATATAGTCACACAAAATACAATTTGCTTGACTTGACAAAGCATACAGTCACACTTATCTCTACTATTGGTAACTCTTTGGTTAATTGTATGTGACAAACTCAGTACCATTAGCATGATTTATGTGACTACATGTCATAAAAGGTCACACAAACATACAATTCATGAGACTATTAGATGCATATAGTCACACAAAATACAATTTGCTTGACGTAACAATGCATACAGTCACACTTATTTATACTATTGGTAACTCTTTGGTTAATTGTACGTGACAAAGTCAGTACCATTAGCATGATTTGTGTGACTACATGTCATAAAAGGTCACACAAACATACAATTCATGTGACTATTAGATGCATATAGTCACACAAAATACAATTGGCTTGACTTGACAAAGCATACAGTCACACTTATTTATACTATTGGTAACTCTTGGGTTAGTTGTATGTGACAAACTCAGAGCCATTAGCATAATTTGTGTGACTACATGTCATAAAAGGTCACACAAACATACCCTTCATGTGACTATTTGATGCATATAGTCACACAAAATACACTAATCACATAGTAAATGTCACACATATTTTATATTCATGTGACAAAATTATAAACAATAGTCACTCTTAAACAAAACTCGTGTAACTGTAGAGTGTTCACCGTCACACATATTTACTAAAACACCAAATATTGTACCTAGTTCATCACACATTTTCGAGTATTGGTCACATTTTTTTGCTGGTTATCGTCACTTATATCATTTTGTGACCGCATGGTACCTACGGCCGTGGCACCTTTGGTCACAAAGGCTAAAAAAACCGCGTGTGACTGTAGGCCTACGGTCAATCTTTTTTATTGTGACGGATACCATTTTTTGTACTAGTTCCATCAGGCAACCAGTGTAACTTCTTAGGTGTATTCCCATTATTGATGACTTTCCACATAGTATGATCTGTGTGATTCAAGTAAAGTTCCATCTACATAGCCCATGTCTTATAGTTATCACCCTTCAGAACTGGGAGTTTGACAGCAGAAAGAGTATGGGAAGGTGTTGTAGTTGTAGAATTAACTACAACATCTATGGCTTGAACACCTTGTGGTGGTGCAGGATGCACAACTTGAGGTTGTCCCTGTGGTATTGGATCAGGATCTGGAATGTCTTCCAAGTGAGGGTCATCACCAGGTTGAGACATTGAGTTTTAGTGTGAGTGGAGTTTTTCGGGTTGTGTTCTTCTTTTTCAGAGTTTCTCAACAAGCTCTGATACCACTTGTTGATCCCTTTGATTTGTAATCAAACTAAAACACTTTGAGAACTCTTACTCAAGCTAAATAAGTTATGCGGAATCTAACTTATAAAGCACAGACGAACAAAATTACTTTTAACTATTTGATTCTCTTATTAATCTACTTGAATGAGGTACATGAATGACATCGTACCTATGTTCCTTTTATAGAGTAAGGAACCCTAGAAACCTTAGAATATTCTATAAAGATAACTATATCAAAGACGATATATTATCAATATTCTAACTTTTAAGTATATCACATAAGTTATACTCTAACTATAACTATGACATATCTTATACAAAGATATATTCGTCCTAATCAATATAGCAGTACTTACTATGTACCGCGTTAAAACTAACGGTACTTGAAAGATACTAACAATACTTAAATTACACTGATGGTACTTAACAATTAACAATAATTCCCAACAAGATTTTCATGTAAAAACGCCGTCTTTACATCAAGCTGCTCCAGCTCATAATCTATACACGCAGTCAATGCAAGTATAACCCGAATAGATGTGTGTCGAACTACCGGTGAAAATACTTCATTGTTATCAATACCTTCCCTTTGTGTGAATCCACGAGCCACCAACCTTGCCTTGTACCTAGGCTTTTGAACACCTTCAACCCCTTCCTTTATTTTGAACAGCCATTTGCAACTCACCAGCTTTTGCCCAGCTGGATGATCTACTAACACCCAGATCTTGTTCTTCCTCAGAGAATCCATCTCTTCTTTCATAGCAGCTTTCCACTTAGAACTATCTTCACAAGCAACTACTTCCTGGTATGTCAATGGTTCACGAGTATCTTATTCCTATGCTGCAGCAAACGCGTAAGCAACCATATTACTCTCATCCCAAAACCTCGTTGGTTTCGTTCATGTCCTTGGCTCTTTATCCCGAACCAATTGATAATCTGTGAGATCCGGTGGATGATCAATATCTTGAACCCCTGCATTTTCATCATAGCCATCTTCCTGATCTGTCTAGTCTTCCTGATCTCCATGACCTGTTTGATCTTCCTGACCTGGATGGTCTTCCTCAAGCGTATGATTATTTAACCTCTGCAGTTCCAACTAAACCTGTAATTCCTTAACAGACTTATCTTTACCTGCACCAGAATCCTTCAACGTGTCTTTGTACATGACACTTTCATTCAAGACCATGTTCCTGCTTGTGACTATTTTAGGTGATTCATTATCAAGCCTATATAGTCTGTATCCCTTCACACCTTCAGGATACCCCAAAAGAACGCATTTTACCGCTCTCGGCTCGAGCTTATCTTGTCTAACGTGTGAATACTCGACACAGCCGAAAACCCTTAACATCCCATAATCACTAGGATGTCCCGACCACATCTCCATAGGTGTCTTCTTCTCAATCGCTGTCGATGGTGACCTATTTATAAGATATGCGGCCGTACATGTCGCTTCCGCCCAGAAGGTCTTGGGCAATCCAGACTGTATTAATAAACAACATACCTTGTCCATGAGAGTTATGTTCATCCGTTCTGCTAACCCATTCTGCTGCTGCGTCTCGGCAACTGTCAAATGTCTAGCAATCCCACTCTCAGTGCATAGATGATTAAACTCCCAGTTACAGAACTCAAGACCATTATCCGTCTTAAGCTTCTTAACCGTCCTCCCAGTCTGATTTTCTATTAACTGATTCCACTCTTTGAACTTCCCAAATGCTTCGTGTTTGAACCTGAGAACATAAACCCATACCCTCCTGGAATAATCATCAACTATAGATAAGAAATACCTATTACCTCCCAATGATTCCACCTGAGACGAACCCCATAAGTCTGAATGAACATAGTCTATCACTCCCTGAGTAGTGTGCCTTCCTACACTGAAACGGACTTGATGTGACTTTCCCAGAACACAATTCTCACAAAAATCGAGCTTACCTAGACTCTTCTTGCCAAACAAACCTTGCTTTTCCAGCACATGTAGTCCCGTCTCACTGATATGTCCCAGTCTTTTATGCCAACCCTGCACAAGACTGTCTTTTCCTTCAACACTAGCATTAATCTCACCAGCCACTGCATGGCCATCCAAAGAGTACACACAGTTCTCCCTTCTGGTTCCAGATAAAATGACCCTAGAACCATTAATCACCTTGATTTTGCCTGACTGCAACTTTACGGTTTATCCCTCTTTTTCAAGAGTTCCCAGCGATATCAAGTTTCTTTTCAATTCAGGAATATACCTGACATTGTGTAACACAAAACTTGACCCATCTTTCAGTTGTACCTTTACCTTGCCAATACCCCTGATCTTGCACTCCCTGTTGTCTCCCAACAGTACGCTGCCCCCATCGCATTCCAGAAAATCAAAATATACATCTAACCTGGGTGACATGTGATATGAACCTCCTGAATTCATGATCCAATCTTGCAGTCTCTCTACACTCTTCACCATCATCACCTCAGAATCATCGTAAATCGAACCACTAGAGCTTGGTTGATCATCTTTCTTGACGTAACCTTTTGACTTCTTACGATTATTCTTCGGACAGTCTCTTCTCAAGTGTTCCTCAGATTGGCAAATAAAGCATTTGAGTCTTCCACCTCGAGACTTCGATCTTGACTTTCCCTTTGACTGGTGCGAATTCATGCGATCAGTTCTTCCCCTCACGTATAACCATTCACCATCATCCCCCTTCGCCTTGGATATTTCTTTGATTTTCTTTGAATTTAGTGTGGCCATCACGTCCTCCAAAGTCAAAGCTTCCCGTCCATAAAGCAAGGTATCCACAAAGTGTTCGTATGATGTTAGTAAAGAAGTGAGTAACAATAAAGCAAGATCTTCGTCCTCGAATTTTACCTCAATATTTGCTAAATCAAGAACGATTTTGTTGAACTCATCTATATGCTCGGAACACTTTCGTCCAGTCGGCATGTAGAATGTATACAACTTCTTCTTCAGGTACATCTTGTTGGTCAATGACTTTGTCATGTACAAATACTTGAGCTTTGACCAAACCCCGCTGCAGTCGTCTCCCCGGTAACCTCTCTCAGGACCTTGTTACCTAAACACAAAATCATGGCACTGTGAGCATTCTTGTCAAGCTTAGATTTCTTTTCAGCTTCCATATTCACGGGTAAAACCTCCAGAGCTGCTTCACATCCGTTCTGGATTAATAAAGCATGCATCTTGATTCTCCATAACCCGAAATCACCAGTTCCATCAAATTTCTCGATGTCAAACTTGGCTCCCGTCATTCTTTAATCCCTTTGTTGATTTACTAAACCTTGTGATAAACCCTCACAATCACAAACCGACAAAGCCCCTTCGATGATTCGATAAACCTTGTGATATATTTTACCTCACAATCATGAATTACGAAGTCCCCTTGTGTACTACTACAAAGTATAACCTTTTATTAAAAAATATATAAATAATAACCAATGTTAAAATGCTAGCCCAAATTTTTAATGTCCAAAAACTTTGGCCCAACACAAACCAGATCCAAAAATCCTTTGTAGTTGTATATCCTGTGTTTGACTTTTGCTTAAAACAAAACAAAAGAAACAATATTGTCTTCTTCTTTATCTTCTCTTTGACACCAACGATACAAACAAGAAAAGAACAAAAAATATTCCACCGATCTTTGATACACAAAAAAACCAGCCACCTGTTGATCGCTGCTTGCTTCTCCATGATGTTCTCGAACCAGAAACACCAAAAACCTTCTTTGATCGATCCTAGAAACCAGCCACTCGAAGAACCGAGCTCTGATACCACTTGTAGGGTTTAATCCCTACAACCCTGGTTAACCTAGATGCGGAATACTCGATCACGAAGAACACACACACAGCAGAAATCGACAGAAAAATAAAGCGCCGCCCACAAGGTATTATCCCTAACCGATAATGATTAGTATTGAAAGAATTGACGTGTTTGGTTCGTTCCCCCTCACCTCCTTTTATAGAGATGAGGTGAAACCGACTATTACAAGTCCTACGGGTCGGGTTGGGCTTAGACATTGCCAACCAACATTTATTTTTAGCTCTTAGGAAACTAGACCCTTATACCTTAGACATCGACTTAGGTGAATATAATGACTAAACATAACAATACTATAACAACAAATCAGGATATGTGATTAGGAGGAGCTAAAAGTGTAAGGATATTATTATTTTTTAACATGCAGAATATATAATGTGAAATGTGAAATTGAATTTAAGATTACGATCCAGTGTAGTTTTTGGCTGTGTTTGGTGAAGAGCTTTTAGATGCATTTAGGAGAGGTTAGCGGTGAGTATTGAGCGTTGTGAAATTTAATGTTCGTTTGGCAAGCTTTTAAGAGCAATGGCTATTTTTTGGAATGCTCATTTTCCAATGCTCATTGAAGTAGCATCTGAGAGCATTGAGCATTAAGAAGATGTTTTACATAATATATTTACAAATACAGCTATTTTACCAAACGTCTTTATTAAAAAATATAGCTACTGCTCACAACCGCAGCTCATAGCTACTTCTTACAGCTACTGTACACACCTACTGTACACAGCTACTGCTCTCTGTTACTACTATTTCTGCCAAACATAGCCTTTATTGATGAGATACTCAAGGTTCTCAAATTATAACTTGAACCAACGTTTTACAGAGATTACTTAATTGAGCATCCATGAGTTATACGGACTAACAAATACATTCAAGCTATCAGCTCCTTCGAAGTCAAAAAGTTTGTAATGTTCTAGCTAGTTTGGCAAATAGTTTCATCACTAGCGAGCTTGTTCATAAACATACTGGATCTTCAGTTCTTCACAATAACAAAGTTCTAGGTTAAGTACTACTCGAAAGTGTAATCACATAACCTTAACAACCCTGTCATCTACGTAGTTTAAAATCATGAACCTAAACACACAAACGAAGAATAAGGCATGGTCGTACGTTCAATCATAACCCATCAAAAACTTGTTCAACCACAATACTAAAAAGGTAAATGTTTTCTAAAACAAACCTTCCACTAATCAAGATAAGTTATAGCAAAAGGTGTCACGACGAGCAACCCCTTCTTCACTTGTGCCACTTTAGCACCACATCATCTCAACTAACCAAAATAAAAAACCAACTAAACACCCCCTCACTCACAACTAGTCTCTCTCATCTTCACTTGGGTCCCATCACTCACCATTTTATTTTATTTTTCATTTTTCACATAAACTAAAAATTTATTTCACTTAAATAACACATTACAAATACGGAAATAAAAATTACAAATACGGAATAAAATTAAAAACGATACGATACAATACGGTACGGTTCGACGTAATTTAATTGGTTTCGAGATCCGAATCAGATTCCGATGAAATACCCCACGATCTCTTGATGAATTCGCGTGTATTTTCCCACTTGATCTGCTTCGCCAACTCTTGTTTCTCCCGTTCTTCTTCGGCTAATGCTTCACGTAATGCTTCTTCATAATTAAGCAGTTGATATTCTTGATCCTCAGTAAGACGAAACTCAACAGGTGCCTGGTATTCTTCAACAGGGCTCTCTGGTTGATGAATAGTAGGAACGGATGATTCACCCATCGTGTTAGGGTAAGGTTGTGGAGGGTAAGGTTGTGGAGGGTAAGGTCGTGGAGGGATTGTCTCTGGTACCTTTTCCGGTGTCGATGGGTTACTTCGAGTAGCTTTTCGTTTGTTTTGTTTCTTGTTTGCAGAAGTGTTTCCTTGAGACATGTTTTAGAGTGTGGTTTTGTGTGAGAAAAAAAAAAACTAAATGGAAGTAGTATTTATAGTGAAAATATAGCCGTTGGAACCCATGTTAAATATAGCCGTTTGAAAATTCAATAAAAATAGTCGTTGGAAAATTCATTACTGAAATTAAAATTACAACATAGAAAATAAAATAACATTACTGAAATTATAATAACATTATTTAAATTAGAACTGTAATGTATGTATATATAGAAAAATAAATAAATTTATTTATTTATTTATTTTTAAATTGTTACCGTTTGTGGGGCCCAAATTTTTCTCTTTTCCTCTCGTTAAAGATTGACGAAAAGGGAGCTGCGAGGGTGGAGGTGGTGTCACGGGGAGCACGGGCGAGGATGTCACGTCGGAGCGACGAGCCCCCTCCGCCGTGACACCTTTTACTCTTATATAATGAAATTAACATGTGATTAACGCAAACCTACCAATATTTAATAATATCTTCTACCTTTTAACACCAAAACCAATCACGATCCGGTAATATTATATAGCCAAGCACTATTTAATACCACCATTATGATTTGAAATAGTCTAAATATCATAAAATATTAACGTACACAATCTTAATTAGGGCTGAGCAATACCGACCAAAACCGAGTTAAACCGACCGAACCGATCTAACCGAGTTAACCGAGCCCGAAACCGAGTAATTCGGTTCGGTTTTCAGTTTACAAAATGTTACTTTTTTGGTTTCGGGTCGGTTCGGTATAAAAACCAAAATTAGCCCGAATGGCCCGAATTGGCCCGACTTAATATGTAGGGTTATGTTTTAATATCATCAGCCGCTTTTTCCAAAATATAATTTCTTTCTCTCTGCTTTCTGGACTCCAACCTTCATTCGTTTCATTCATTTCATTCGTTTCATCTTCATTCATTTCATCTTAAGTAAGTTTTTCTATAGTAATTGTTTATTTTAATTAATACCTTCCTCCACAATTCATCTTGAACAATACCTTCATCCATTTTGATTCGTCTATACCCCAATTACCCACTGTTATAATTAATTTACATGATTTGTTTGATATTAAGTCTTGAATTCGTGTATACCCACTGTTATAATTCGTGTAAAACTGTAAATTAATTTTTTCGTAGATATTTGGGTTTGCAATTTCTGGGAATAATTCGGTTTCGGTATGAACCGAATGTTGGCCCGACTAAAACCGAATCCGACTGAACCGAACCGACTTGTTTCGGTTTCGGTTTCGGTTTAGATTTTTGCCTTGACTCGGTTTCGATATAACTCGGTTCGGTTCGGGTCGGCTTTGACCCGATGCTCTGCCCTAATCTTAATACTCGTGGTAAAATTTTCATGAGATGAGCGATCAATTAGTTAAGAAAAGTTACATTAATCACCGACAATAGTAATGTACACGTGGCATCACGAACACATGCCAAAAAACGTGCATATTGACTTGAACAAAATTTAAAAAAAAAAAAAATTAACGTTCATCTTGTACGTGTTACCGCATTGACAAAAACTCCGTTACCAACAGCATTAAATCCAACCGCACTACACTTAACCACATTTAGCGACGGATTAACTGTCGGTAAATAACTCGCGGTCCTTCTATACGGACCAAACCATTTCATTTGCATAAACCGATTCTTCCGCCACGGCGGAAAAATCAGCCCTTTTGCTTTTAGCGACCTACGTCCAGCGTCGCTAACTAGCTTGACCAACTTTTTCAAATCGTCGCCTTTTCCAACGAACACCTTCGGAAGGTATCGCGTGAGGCGCGTGTACTCTTTCGTTTCTCTTGCGAGTGAGAATTCACTGGCGAAAGATAGATCGATGTAGTAACGATCGTTTGTATCCGATCTTATTACATCGATAAACTCGTAGTGACCACCCGTAAGTCCACCGTTGGTAAGCCACTTCGTTTTACATATAGCTGCATTGTAGCCATTTTGTTGTAGGTATAGCATTACGTTTCTATTTGACACCTCTTTGGTATAGTTTAGACTCTCAAGGATTTGAACACCTTTCGTAGCATGCCTCAACAAAACCCTCCCAAAACTATCATAATTTTGATTATTTTTTATGGAGTTTATGATGTTGATTATCGCGTCCGTGCGATCAGACTCGCATTCAGAATCTGATTCAGAATCCGAGTCTGTTTTTATGTCTTCGCGGACAGCGCGTGATGCAAGACACGCGCTGTCAGCAAAGAAAGAAGGTGAGGAGAATGAGTCGTGAGCGGCAGCGCTATGTTCGCTGCCGCTGCTAACGTAATCAATGATACGGTTTTTGACCCGGTCATCTAACGGGTAGGTTACTCGTTTTGTTCTAGTGAATTGAGCCATTTTTATGTGTAAAGTGTTGGTTTTAATTTGGTGATAGGATTTTAGGTTATAATTTATAGGTGATATATAAGGAATTTTTTGGAAGAATATTCGTTATTAAAAACTGATTTTGGTTTAGTATAATATTTGAAAAGAAATTATATTCAGATTACTCAATGATTAATCAATATTATCTTTGGCAGTTCTTTTTATTTAAGTGACTTAAACAAGACTTTGATAGACTAAAAATTAAGTGCAGTAAGTTGTTGTAATGTACAAGTTTTGGTGAAATGAATTCGTGGAAGCATATCCAACGATAAAAAGTTTATTCCAGTGCCAAGGAATAATTGGTGACTAGTACGAGATTGTAGAACCAATGCAATATTAGATTATCCGTATTATCAGTTGACGATATTTATACGGATACAACTTATCAGATTTGTGAAATGAAACAATGTGACAGAATACGGGAATTAGTTTATCTCATGTATATTACTCTTAAATTTCACATTCTACATGTCTTTTACACCTTGGGTTAATAGGCAAGGACTTCATGTGAGGTTCGACTATCTATTTTATACTGCTAGTATGGTATCCGCGTAATACATCGACAAGTAATAAGTGACGATTTTTTAACAATCGATTTAACGTTAAAATGTAAAAAAGTTGAACTAAAATAAATAAAATTATTAAAAATGGAAAAAAACTAATATATCAAAATAGATGTTAAATTAAAAAGAATTTTTTTTTAAAAAAATATGATGAAATTAAAGCATCCATAATGGGAAAACCATACAAAGACTTTTTATTATTCTATTAAGTCTTTTTGAGTGGTTTTTACCATTGCCTTACAAGCTTTTTGCAAAACTTTTTAGAAAAACTTGCGTTTACCAAGTCTTTCATAAAAACGTTAAGCTTTAAGTATATAAAACATTGATGACAATTAATGCAAAAAGTCACTCATGAGTTTTTGCATTGTTGATGCTCTTAGATTATGAAAAACATAAATGAGTTAAAATATATTTTAATTTAAAAATAAAAATTGTTTTTTAATAAGTTGTTACAAAAGTTTGTTAAAAAATAAATGGATGATCAAGATTTGAAGTTATGTTTGGATTAAAACTGATCTAATGGTCAAGTTATTAATATATTTATCTTAATTTTTGGTTTGAAGTTAAGTTTTGAGTTATAATGTATATATGCACTATTTATACATCAGTATAGATGTTTAGTAACATCTTATTTGGTTAGAAATGTTGTGTGTTACAAGTTATTGATTTGATTATATGCACCAAAAGTTTTGTTATTAATGAGTCAATCAAGTTAATCAACAAAATATTTTTAGTTTTTATTTTTTTTTATTTTTTAAAGAGCGAACAACCGCTAAAAGTGTTATCTCGATACTACGTGAGAAAATTGTATCAATTAATGTTTTCAAGGTTACCAATTTAAAGGTTTGATAATAAATAAATAAATAAAAGTTTATTCATCGTCACTATTTATCGGCATTATTCACATGTGATATTCATAGGTAATGTTCATTGGTATTGTTCATCAAAATTTTTTTTGTTATTATGGCATCGGTTAACATCGATCGGGATATACTATTCAAGCTCTTGCATGATAGTATGATAGCCGAATATGAAAATGAGTTTGTGATACTTGCAAGTCGAGTAACATAAATTTCTTAATCTTTACTTACAAGTTTTTTATATTACTAGACTTAAACTGAATTTACAATGTACACTCTTTAGGTCAACGCCTACAACTTTAGTAGAAGTTTTTTCGTTAGCCCGTATAATGAAAGGCTCGTTTTGAGACGATTACATAGAAAAATTTAACACTGAATAAAAATTAGACGTTGTTCTACATGACCAAGTGAAAAAGCTCCACCTGTTGTTAAAAAGTCCTTAAATGCTAATGAAGGTATTAGTGTTGCTAAGGTTAGTAGTGTGATGATTTTGATATTGGTAAGAGTAATGTGAAAAATAGAAAAAGTTGTAGCGATTTTGGTGACTGAAGTTTTTGTGGATGGTAGTGATGCGCGTGAGGTTGATGAGGATATGTTGAATCGAATTATATCGGTACTTACGGTTTGTGGTAATAATTAAAAAGCTTAAGCTTTAAGGATACCAGTGAAGAAAGTAGTGGACAATGAGAATAGTTATACACTCACTTCTTTGGTTGAACATGGAAGTTTGCTAGCTCTCCAACTTTGTGAAATATTTGGTTCAGTGATGTTTACGGGCTCATGAATAATGAGCGCATCTATACATTTGTTCAACCGAAAGCATCAGAATGGATGTCGGACTCTCAATCGAGATATTCTCCGTGTTACTTTAAGAGCAAGGTGATTTTTAGAGTGTAGAGTGTTACGACCCGGTAATCGAAAGATGGAAGAAAAGTGTTGTGTGATGTCCAAGGCAATAGAAGGCGAAAGAGGAAAAATGGTGTTGACCCTAGTACCGGAAGACAGGAGAATTGCGACTGGTGAAAGGCGAAACTACGTTGTTGTTAGTATATGGAATCCTGAAATTAAAAGTGTTTCTTAAGTCATCACATTAAGGATAAAGTGGTTTCAAATGAGTGAGGAATCATGCGTCATGGGCTAATGAGCCAAGGACTTTATGTTGGGCTTGCTTATCTATCTTTATGTTGTGTTTGTTTATGGGTTTTGCTAATGACAACTGTAAGGGTTGTCGTTAAGTGTATTTTTTTATTACATTTATGTGTAATAATATAATTCAACCAATTATAATCAAGTCTCAAATATATTCACTAATTTCGAGATTCTTTCTATTTTTTTAGGATTATCATTCAATGAGAACTAATCACAACTTGTACTGTAATAAAAATTGTTTGTTTAACGACAACCTTTAGAGCTGCTGTTAGCATTTTCTTTATTTAATAAAATTGTATTTATTTAAGAATGTTTTATGTTACAAATTATGTATCTAGTTATGTATATCAAAAAATTTATTGTGAATGAATCAATTAACTTAATCAACAAAAAATATTTACTAAACAACCATTAAATGTGATACACCACCATTTTAATACATAATTACGTGGTTTGGTGTTGAAGAAAAAATTATACTTACGTCTTTTGTATTTTTGTTAGTTAAGTTCACATTTAGTTGTTGTAAAATAACACTATATTAATGAAATAGTATTACATTCATTGTACAATGACACAACTTTAGAGAAACCTTATAGAATAGCAGAACTACGTAGTGATTGTCAAAACTTGTTATATTCGAAAGAATAAACCCTATGTGAAAAAGGATCTCACTGTTTAAACAACTAAATAAACTCTTTTGGGTAAGGTATTTGAATCATTTTGATTTGAAAGTTGATTAGTATTACAAAAAGATAAAGGTGATGTGGAGAATCGAAAGATAAACAGATGTCGTGAATACGAGGAATGCGTGGGGGCCGCTGTCCTGACCACGTGTTTGATAGATAATATGTGATATGTGGCTCTTGGGTTCACCAAAGGTGATGGTTTCTTCTCGAAACTTGGGTTCCAAGAAAGGGGGGGTCGTCTTGTAGAATCTTTGGCCTTCTACTTTAAAGGTTCATGGGGTGACTCTAAATCTACCGGACAAATTTTCTAAATTTACCATAATTAATGCATAACGAGATTGATAGCCCGCGCGTTGCGGCAGAGCATGCGGAATGGACTTGTTTTGTTCGCAAGTCCAATATCTTTTTGCCGATTTTTTAATGGATCGTGAGATGCCTGACACAAATTTTGTAAATAAAATTTGTTATATTAAAAAACATAAATATGTAAAAACTAATGCTAGTTGGGCGATAATGCCAATGTTTGTTCATGTCAATGACTTGCTTTGCAAGGAACGAAAATCGCAGGAATTATTTTCATAAGAATATTTAAAATATGTAAAAAGTTTCAACATTTTTATAATATCATGTGTATGTCAAACCATTACAATATTGGGCTCATTTTTGGTGCATAATTTGACGATCTTTTTATATATTTTTTTCAAATAAATGGATGGATATATATGTATGGGTGGGCAAAAACTGCACCACGAACCGCAAAATCGCAAAAATCGTTAAAACTACAACACGACAAAAATCGATCCATCGGTTTTAAGAAAAAGAAAAAGTGCAAAATATGGTGCGGTTGTGGTTTTATGGGTAAAGTCGAACCACAAAACAGAACAGCATAATGATTATTTAATATCGAAAACGACACATCGATTAATGTTTGTTATAAGGTTTCCAATGCCTATTGTCATTAGTATTATTATAAATCGTGAGTGATGTGTTTGATACATTGAATTTTCACATTATTACAATCGAAAAATTAATCTATTAAACTAAAAAGTGCAAAGACTTACATTAATTATATAGATCATAAATGATGATGCGGTGCGGTTGTAATACGCAAGACCCGCAGCAATAAAAAAAAATCGAAAAACCGAAAAACCAAAGCCGCAAAATGTGGTGAGTTACGGTTTTTATTTTTATACAAACCGCAAGTGCGGACTTGCGGTTGCTGTTTGGGTTTAGTCAAAAATTGCACCACGCTTACCTTTAGATACGTTTTATATTTGAGAAGTAAAAAGTTTTAAAATTAAAAGTTTGAGATTATTTTTGTAATATATCATATAGTGGAAGGAGATATTTATGTAATATATCATATAATGGGGGGTGTGATATATAAATTTGATTTTATATCCATTCATTTGAGACTGCATTTATGTAGCTGGGAATATTAAACGACATCACTCATAAGACAAAACGACAATAGCAAAATTGAAACGGCATCGTTTCCTTCGATGCATAATATATATATTAATTATTTATGTTTTATAAATTTCATAACTAATCATTATATCATTTATAGTTGCTTTCATTTTTTTTCTTGTTAAATATAGTAAGTACTTAGTAACCATTATTTGTCACGTTATTTTGGTCAGTTTTTCGTTTAATACATTTAGTAACTCATGTCACGTTATTAAAAACTTGACTTCATGGCTCGAGTATCTTTCAGGATTTCATGCAACCTTAGTTTCGGATTAAGGAGTTTAAAATTAAGTAGTATAGTAATCACAAAGTATGTTAAGGCTTTTTTCGACGTTTTGGTGTTAGTAATCACGCGTGAGGACAGAGTGGATTAGCAAGGTTACGCGTGACCTGCGGGTTTTTTTGGCACTCGCGGTCACTTCCAAGTAGCGGTGGGAATCGGGTCGGGTCAACCGGATTTTGGTCAATTCAGGTCGAGATAATTCGAATTCGAGTCAACCCGAATATAAGGAAAAAGTCTAAAAAGTGACTTATTTAAATATTAATACAATGTAAAATGTGTAATTCGAGTCGGGTTGGTCAGGTCCGGGTCAATGCTTAAAAATACAAACCCGAACCCGAGCCTGAGCCTAATTAAAAATCGAGTCAACCCGAATTGACTCAAACACTTTTTTGAACCCGAGTGACCCGACCCGAATAGACTTATTTGGTTCGAGTCGGATTCGAGTCAGATCAACTTTTTCAACACCCCTGCTCCCAACCCATAATCCTATTTATACTCAAACAAACTAAACAAAGTTGTCAATTATTGTGTCCGTTTTTTATCAAGTTTTGTTTCGAGTAAAAAATATCACACTTAGCGATGACAAGTAAAAAACCACGTATAAAAAAACATGAAACCAAATCAAAATGAACCATTAATGCGTAGAAAAAAGGTTTGTCGACACAATCGATAATAGTACTGTAATAAAAAGAATGTATTTAACCTTATCATGAATATCACGTCTCTCTAGTGATAACTTTTTGTAAATTACGAGAGAAAGAAAGTAAATTAATTATGCTAAAAACAATTAATAATGCAAATTCAAATATAAAAACAGTTTGACTAAAAGAAAATTTGGTAGATTTAGTAGTGCCTTTTCATGCCCCTACAGTTAGGACTTTAAAAAGGTGACACTGGTACTAGTTTAGCTAAGCTGTTTTAATAAAGTGAGTTCTACAAAAGAAATATTGAGATTCCAAATCTATAGGATGAGTTGTAAAACAATGTCATAGAAAACGAACCTTTTTCGCTATTGTACATCAAAAGACAAAATGACAGCATTTTAATAATTTTAGAGTAACAATTTGTCTAGCCAAATTAACCATTAAAGTTTTACTAAATAATTCTTTTATAGATTTTAGGTTCGAAATATGTCAAGCATTTTTCTCTCAAATAAATATACATGATAAGTAGTTTAACCAAAATTAAACGAGGATTCGAAAAAATTATATTGCTCATTAACCTGTCATTTTAAAAATTATAATTTCATACTTGAAATGTGTATAATGCAAGTTCGTTTTCTCAGTTCTTAACTAATAGAAAGTCCAATCAATATCAAATTTTTAATTGTTTTTGGTTGTTCAAGCTTGCTTGGTAATCTATTGCTAATTCAAACAACACTAAGTAAAAATGAAAAATATAAACCCTACTTATACGTAAAACAAATTGCAAAATCCAAATTTTATTCAAGTAAAAATGTTAAAGTGCAAAATATAAAACTATAAGGACTAAGAATGTAATTTCTATGAAATATAAATGCTTGAAATGTAAATTCTAAAAGTTAAAAGGACTAAAAATGAAAAACAGTTAACTACAAGGACTAAACTTGTAAAAATTCTAACAAACTAACCAAATTTAACAAACTAACAAACTTCTAAAACTGAAATTAAACAAACTAACAAATCCAGGGACTAACTTTTGAAATTACCACAAAATTAGAAAGATTAGCTAGGTTTAAACACTAATTAAACTCCTAGGGACTAAAGTGCAAATTTCCAAACTTATAACCAAAAAACGGGCTTAATGAAAGAATAAGCTCGTTTGAGCTTATTTCTCAACCAATTAAGCTGAAACAAATTGCAAACTACTTCAAATCCAATAATAGAAACGTGTGTTTAAGGAAAATGTCTAAAAGTCCAAAATAAGCAAAAGAGAGCTTATCAATAAGCTCAAAATAAGCTATAGCATAATCCAGACATCCACAACTTGATTTTTGTAAAGAAAATGAATAAGCACTTGATTTAAAGTAGGGGAAATCAAACTAGAACAATTTTCATCCACTAATAAGCTAGAAATCTGAAAATAAGCTCAAATGAGCTTATGTTGACCAAAAGTTGACCAGATTTATGAAAAAGCTCAAAATCTCAAAATCTCATATTCAACCCTTTCTAAACTGATTTGTGAAAGAAAATAAGGACTTTTATGAAGTGGATTGTGAGATCTAGCAAAACAGTCAACCACTTATATCAGAGAATGCAATTTGCTCAGGTCTTAACTAATAAGCTGATTTCTTGCTTATTTCTGAAAACTGTAGGATTTCCTCTTAAAGTCTGAAAGATTATGATGTAAGCTTTAACTAGAAACTGGTTTGAGCAATTTTGATCTAGTAATGAAGGAGAAATAAGCAAATGAATCTGACAAGTTTATGAACTAAAACTGAAAACAAGTATGACCCATACTTTTTATCAACCAATTGCCTGTTTGACTATCTTATGGACTTGCAAATGACTCAAAAACACTTGTTAACTTCTAATGACTACAAATGATCACTTAAAATCCAATTAACAATACTTGAATACTGATTAACCACTAGTCCCAAACACACCTTATCAGATTATGATCAAACTTTTACAAAGGATTATTTAGTTCTGATTAAGGCTGAGTAAAGAGCATTAGCAAACTAGTTTAAGTGAACCAAATGAAGGCTAATGAAACTGAAATCACACACTTACAACAACTAGAACTCAATTAAGCTAAATGACTAAAAAGTTACTGAAAATGAGCTCAAATCTATAAGACTGAACACAATAGCACAAAATCAAACTACAATACACTAAAATCACTCAATCAAACATCAACTAACCAAATAGAATCAGGCAGCCATCAATCATTACACTAGGAAATATAGCATGCAAGAACTGTTTAGAGGAACTTAAATCAGAAACTCAGAACCTATTGTAGAAAACCTTTGGGTAGAAGAGGAGCGCTGAGCTCTCTTGCCCTAGTGATACCACCACCTATCACTAGCTATCAACTCTTATCAATCACCAAAACAGCTAAAACTCATCATTCTGCATATGAAAACTTCAAGAACAATGGAAAGAACTGAATTTTTGATCAAACAGCAACAATTCTTCAACAAAGCCAGTTATGATCAATGTATGATCATAACAAACTTCTAACAGCAACAATAGAATCCAATAACAGCAAGTAAGGTAGCAGGAATTGAAGAACAAGAATTGGCGGGAAAACTAGAATTTGAAATTTTATTGATGAATTCTGTTACAAATGTAGTTACAAGGGTTCTAACTAACTAACAAACTCAAGAGGTTGTCAGTCTCTTGAGTTGTTAGGTGAAAAGGAGGGAAAAAAAAAGAAAAGTGAAATTGAGAGAACTATGTGTTTTCTGAAAATTAACTACTACTGAAAATGAAGAACAAGTTGTGTATTTATAGGCTAGACTTGAGAGTTTGTTGGAGATGTGACGTGTTCAGGCCAATCATTGCTTGACACGTGGATGAATTCTGCATATCCATTTTGAAGGTGATGAACATGAATTGGGTATTTTTGATCCAATGGATAATATGCTAATTAAGTTGCACCATTGGATTCGTCTCATCAAAACGAGCAACTTTGATGTTTTGATCTTCTTCTGAAATGCATTCTATCAAAAACACGATCCTGGAAAATATTTTGGTGAAAGAGAGAGACACGTGGCAGCTTCTTATTGGTGGAAAAAGTGTTACACGGATCACACTGTTGTGATCTTGCATTAAATGTGGCGGCTTGTAGTGGAAATTTAATGTGTGATCCGTGTGTCTTTCTTTCTCTCTTCTCATTGGTTAAGAGCATAAGCACATGGATTAAACATGAAAAACTTTCTCATCTTGGCAAATTAAGTCCTTGTACTTGGCAGATTGCTAGTTAAGGCTAGAAACTTTATTTCTTTGACAATTTTGGCCCTTCAACTTTGATTCTTCAACAAAATGACCCTTTGACTTGATTGACTTTGTAGTTTGACCAGGTTTGACTTGGATCTTGACTTTGTAGTTTGACCAGGTTTGACTTGGATCTTGACTTTGCAGTATTTGCACTTTAAGTCCCTCAACTTTCAAGACTTGTCAAGATAGGTCCTTGGGCTTTGAAAACTTGTCACTTGTGATCCTTCCTTGTCTTTTTCATCCATTTTAGCTTGGTTTTTCCTTGTTTGCTTGAAATTGTATCCTTTTACCTACATAAGATCACACAAACACAAACATACCACATAACACTGCTTTTTACAATATAAAAGGGTATTTTGCTTCGTGTTTTAGGGTTATTTGTTGATAAAAGGATATGAGTTTAAGCTCATATCAAATTCCCCTACACTTGAGCATTGCCATGTCCTCATGCAATATTATCTTTCAAGGCTTAAAAATTTACATTTCCCTCATAATTAATCACCTTGGCCATATGAGATGCATCTACACTACTCTAAACTAGATGATGCATGATTTTGACTTTTATCAATGCAATGGATTAAAATACAATTCTATCTATAACTTTTTGATTTTTCTTGAAATGGTTTTGACGGAAATAACTCATAAAGAATTCATTTGAAATGTGTATAATGCAAGTTCGTTTTCTCAGTTCTTAACTAATAGAAAGTCCAATCAATATCAAATTTTTAATTGTTTTTGGTTGTTCAAGCTTGCTTGGTAATCTATTGCTAATTCAAACAACACTAAGTAAAAATGAAAAATATAAACCCTACTTATACGTAAAACAAATTGCAAAATCCAAATTTTATTCAAGTAAAAATGTTAAAGTGCAAAATATAAAACTATAAGGACTAAGAATGTAATTTCTATGAAATATAAATGCTTGAAATGTAAATTCTAAAAGTTAAAAGGACTAAAAATGAAAAACAGTTAACTACAAGGACTAAACTTGTAAAAATTCTAACAAACTAACCAAATTTAACAAACTAACAAACTTCTAAAACTGAAATTAAACAAACTAACAAATCCAGGGACTAACTTTTGAAATTACCACAAAATTAGAAAGATTAGCTAGGTTTAAACACTAATTAAACTCCTAGGGACTAAAGTGCAAATTTCCAAACTTATAACCAAAAAACGGGCTTAATGAAAGAATAAGCTCGTTTGAGCTTATTTCTCAACCAATTAAGCTGAAACAAATTGCAAACTACTTCAAATCCAATAATAGAAACGTGTGTTTAAGGAAAATGTCTAAAAGTCCAAAATAAGCAAAAGAGAGCTTATCAATAAGCTCAAAATAAGCTATAGCATAATCCAGACATCCACAACTTGATTTTTGTAAAGAAAATGAATAAGCACTTGATTTAAAGTAGGGGAAATCAAACTAGAACAATTTTCATCCACTAATAAGCTAGAAATCTGAAAATAAGCTCAAATGAGCTTATGTTGACCAAAAGTTGACCAGATTTATGAAAAAGCTCAAAATCTCAAAATCTCATATTCAACCCTTTCTAAACTGATTTGTGAAAGAAAATAAGGACTTTTATGAAGTGGATTGTGAGATCTAGCAAAACAGTCAACCACTTATATCAGAGAATGCAATTTGCTCAGGTCTTAACTAATAAGCTGATTTCTTGCTTATTTCTGAAAACTGTAGGATTTCCTCTTAAAGTCTGAAAGATTATGATGTAAGCTTTAACTAGAAACTGGTTTGAGCAATTTTGATCTAGTAATGAAGGAGAAATAAGCAAATGAATCTGACAAGTTTATGAACTAAAACTGAAAACAAGTATGACCCATACTTTTTATCAACCAATTGCCTGTTTGACTATCTTATGGACTTGCAAATGACTCAAAAACACTTGTTAACTTCTAATGACTACAAATGATCACTTAAAATCCAATTAACAATACTTGAATACTGATTAACCACTAGTCCCAAACACACCTTATCAGATTATGATCAAACTTTTACAAAGGATTATTTAGTTCTGATTAAGGCTGAGTAAAGAGCATTAGCAAACTAGTTTAAGTGAACCAAATGAAGGCTAATGAAACTGAAATCACACACTTACAACAACTAGAACTCAATTAAGCTAAATGACTAAAAAGTTACTGAAAATGAGCTCAAATCTATAAGACTGAACACAATAGCACAAAATCAAACTACAATACACTAAAATCACTCAATCAAACATCAACTAACCAAATAGAATCAGGCAGCCATCAATCATTACACTAGGAAATATAGCATGCAAGAACTGTTTAGAGGAACTTAAATCAGAAACTCAGAACCTATTGTAGAAAACCTTTGGGTAGAAGAGGAGCGCTGAGCTCTCTTGCCCTAGTGATACCACCACCTATCACTAGCTATCAACTCTTATCAATCACCAAAACAGCTAAAACTCATCATTCTGCATATGAAAACTTCAAGAACAATGGAAAGAACTGAATTTTTGATCAAACAGCAACAATTCTTCAACAAAGCCAGTTATGATCAATGTATGATCATAACAAACTTCTAACAGCAACAATAGAATCCAATAACAGCAAGTAAGGTAGCAGGAATTGAAGAACAAGAATTGGCGGGAAAACTAGAATTTGAAATTTTATTGATGAATTCTGTTACAAATGTAGTTACAAGGGTTCTAACTAACTAACAAACTCAAGAGGTTGTCAGTCTCTTGAGTTGTTAGGTGAAAAGGAGGGAAAAAAAAAGAAAAGTGAAATTGAGAGAACTATGTGTTTTCTGAAAATTAACTACTACTGAAAATGAAGAACAAGTTGTGTATTTATAGGCTAGACTTGAGAGTTTGTTGGAGATGTGACGTGTTCAGGCCAATCATTGCTTGACACGTGGATGAATTCTGCATATCCATTTTGAAGGTGATGAACATGAATTGGGTATTTTTGATCCAATGGATAATATGCTAATTAAGTTGCACCATTGGATTCGTCTCATCAAAACGAGCAACTTTGATGTTTTGATCTTCTTCTGAAATGCATTCTATCAAAAACACGATCCTGGAAAATATTTTGGTGAAAGAGAGAGACACGTGGCAGCTTCTTATTGGTGGAAAAAGTGTTACACGGATCACACTGTTGTGATCTTGCATTAAATGTGGCGGCTTGTAGTGGAAATTTAATGTGTGATCCGTGTGTCTTTCTTTCTCTCTTCTCATTGGTTAAGAGCATAAGCACATGGATTAAACATGAAAAACTTTCTCATCTTGGCAAATTAAGTCCTTGTACTTGGCAGATTGCTAGTTAAGGCTAGAAACTTTATTTCTTTGACAATTTTGGCCCTTCAACTTTGATTCTTCAACAAAATGACCCTTTGACTTGATTGACTTTGTAGTTTGACCAGGTTTGACTTGGATCTTGACTTTGTAGTTTGACCAGGTTTGACTTGGATCTTGACTTTGCAGTATTTGCACTTTAAGTCCCTCAACTTTCAAGACTTGTCAAGATAGGTCCTTGGGCTTTGAAAACTTGTCACTTGTGATCCTTCCTTGTCTTTTTCATCCATTTTAGCTTGGTTTTTCCTTGTTTGCTTGAAATTGTATCCTTTTACCTACATAAGATCACACAAACACAAACATACCACATAACACTGCTTTTTACAATATAAAAGGGTATTTTGCTTCGTGTTTTAGGGTTATTTGTTGATAAAAGGATATGAGTTTAAGCTCATATCAAATTCCCCTACACTTGAGCATTGCCATGTCCTCATGCAATATTATCTTTCAAGGCTTAAAAATTTACATTTCCCTCATAATTAATCACCTTGGCCATATGAGATGCATCTACACTACTCTAAACTAGATGATGCATGATTTTGACTTTTATCAATGCAATGGATTAAAATACAATTCTATCTATAACTTTTTGATTTTTCTTGAAATGGTTTTGACGGAAATAACTCATAAAGAATTCAATGACTTGGATTAGGGCTTGGGTACCATGGACACTTATCACCCTCAAGTTTCACTTTCCCCATACCAAGCTAGTAAATGGAATCATTGCATTCACAAGTAAAAAGTGCATCAACTTATTCATGACAATTAAATGTGGAACCGGTTATTATTTGAGCAAATTGCTTGTGAGCAAATTTGTCATTATTAAAGTGTGAAATATAAGAAATGTAAAATCCAAAAATAAGGAAGGACGGTTTTAATCCTAAGTAATCTTCTCATCCATTACTTAAAAAACCGCTCACAATTAATACAAGTCCGTATTAAGAATAATAAGTCATTCGCCTTATGTGTAAAATCCTCATGTCATGCTTTCATAAGTAACTACACACTCGCTAAGGAAAGAAAAATAAAACTCACGCAATAATTTACATCCGCATCTTTTTGAGATTTTGGATCTTCAACCCCGCAACCCGTCAAGGTAATATTGGATTGGAGCAATCTATTGAATCCCCGCAACCCGTCAAGGTAATATTGGAACTCAATAGTCACTATAATTAACACCACACTGCCCCTCTTGGGAGTCTTGCATTATTATTTTTTTTTTTTTTCTTTTTCTTTTTTTTTTTCTAGCCACTCATTTTTTTTCATAAGCCGCTCTTATTTTTCTTTATTCCTCTCAAAAAAATTTGCAAAGAAGAAAAGGAAAAACACCCGCTAAATATGGAGCATGACACAAGTCTAGTACACATAAAACGTGCTAACTTAGAATCTTAAGACGTACTCATATCAACCATAAATGATTAGCCAAAAATGCATAAGAGATTACGAACCAATTAAAACCGTACTTGATTATTTATTAACAATTATATACAAGCGAAGAAAATAGAGGTAGAGAAGAGAAGGGTTTAGCCACAATTAATTGCCATGAAGTCTATCTAGCCCTTTTACACTTGCTTCAACTCTATCATTTCCCATTCTCCACAAATTTAAAATTTCAAATAATGAAATTGGTGGAAGCTTAGCCTAATAGACCAATGAAGGACTACATGGTTAAGGATACTAGCTAGAGAATGCTAAAATAAGCAAACTCGGGTTGAGTCAAAATATCCATGGCGGGCCTAATATGTCAAAGAAATCTAAACTTGTTAAAACCATGTTTTATTATATTTTTTTTTCCTTTTTATATATTTTTGATGAAAAATAAAAGAATATATACAATGCAAATGTGTTATGCAAATGAAAAATGATTGATGCAAAAATTATGAATGCATATTTTTGTGGCCAAAGTAGATCAAAAATTTGAAAAATGTTGAAAATCCAATTTTCCATGTTATCATGCAAGACAATGACAAGTTCTAGGTAAGGTCACTTCGATAGAAGACCCCCCTACACTTAAGCTAAACATTGTCCTCAATGTTTAAGAGCATGGAAGTGAACTCCCCTACACTTATGACAATGAATAGACTTTGCTTAACCCAAGTTAAGGAAAGGACTACTATTAGTGAAATCAAGTTTAAGCACAACGTGTCAATGAAAAATCACTAAAGTAACGAAGTGAACCGGATACAAAGGCCTCCTCCATAAGCTCCAAAGCATGAGATGAGTGAGCAACCCTACAAACAAACATGAAGACAAAAGAAGGTCTCCCCTACACTTATCTCCAAATCTATGCCCTTATTTCTAACCTACAACACTCTAACCTAGTTATACGATGCTTGAGTTAATGAGTCTCTAGCTCGACTCGTCCCTCAATGAATTAATTCATGGGGAAAATGGGGACCTCTTGGACCATTTCGACGGAAATGTCCTCCCCAAAGTAGTGCTTAACACGGTGACCATTCACTTTAAAATTTGGACCATCGGGTTGGGACAACTCAAGAGTTCCATATGGAAACACTTGAGCAATAGTGAATGGACCGGACCATCTCGACTTAAGCTTGCCCGCAAAAAGCTTCAATCTTGAGTTAAAGAGGAGAACCGGCTCTCCAACTTTGAACTCACGATTCTTAATCTTGGCATCATGCAATTTCTTAGTCTTTTCCTTGTATAGCAAAGAATTCTCATAGGCATTGGCTCTCAACTCATCCATCTCATTGAGTTGATCTTTCCTATGTGAACCGGCTTGGTTTAAATCAAAGTTAGCCCACTTGAGAGCCCAAGATGCCTTATGTTCTAACTCAAATGGGAGGTGGCACGCTTTTCCATAGACAAGCCTATAAGGAGTACAACCAATTGGTGTCTTAAAAGCCGTCCTAAACGCCCACAAAGCATCATCAAGCTTATCCGACCAAGAAGCTCTATGCTCTCCCACCGTTCTCTCTAAAATTCTCTTTAAACCACGATTTGTGACCTCGGTTTGACCATTTGTTTGAGGGTGATACGCGGTAGAAAGTCTATGATTCACTCCATATTTCTTCATAACTCTTGTGAATTGATCATTACAAAAGTGAGTACCGCGATCACTTATGATGGCCCGAGGTACACCAAATCTAGCAAACAATTGTTTCAAGAACTTTACAACCACTCTAGCATCATTAGTAGGTAAGGCTTTAGCCTCCACCCACTTGGACACATAATCCACCGCCACAAGTATATACTTGTTTCCCTTAGAGGATGGAAAAGGTCCCATGAAATCTATTCCCCATACATCAAATATCTCACACTCTTGGATAAAATTTTGTGGCATCTCATCACGTTGTGTAATTTTTCCTTGTCTTTGGCAAACATCACAAAATTTCACCATCTCTTGGGCATCCTTGTAAATGGAAGGCCAATAGTAACCCGAATCAAAGACTTTCTTGGCGGTGTAGTTAGGCCCAAAATGTCCACCCGTAGGTCCTTTATGACATGCCTCTAAGATTTTAAATGCCTCGGGCCCATCTACACACCGTCCAATGATTTGGTCCGCACATTGCCTAAAAAGATATGGATCATCCCAAAAGTAATACTTAACTTCCTTAAGAAACTTTTTCTTTTGTTGGTAAGTAAGACCCTCAATAAGCACATTGCCCACAAGATAGTTTGCAATATCCGCAAACCAAGGTGTGGCATCCTCTTGGGAAGAGATAGACATGAGCTCCTCTAATGGAAAGGATTCATTGATTTCTTGATGTGGGAAATCTCCTTGAAAAGGATGCTCAAGTCTACTCAAATGATCCGCCGCTAAATTCTCGGCCCCTTTTTTATCACGAATCTCTATCTTAAACTCTTGAAGCAACAAAACCCATCTCAAAAGCCTAGGCTTAGCATCTTGTTTTGTCATAAGATACTTGAGAGCGGAATGATCCGTATACACTATGGTCTTGGAAAGCACAAGGTATGGTCTAAACTTCTCAAAAGCATATACTATAGCAAGCAACTCTTTTTCCGTGGTAGTGTAATGAAGTTGTGCACCGGTCATGGTTTTACTCGCATAGTGTATAGGTTGGAAATGCTTATTAACTCTTTGTCCTAAGACGGCCCCCACCGCATAATCACTAGCGTCACACATAAGCTCAAAAGGTAATTCCCAATTTGGAGAAACCAAAACGGGAGCCTTTGTCAATTTTTCCTTAAGTGTCTCAAAAGATTCTAAACAAGCTTGGTCAAAAATGAAAGGAGCCTCTTTCTCCAAGAGATGAGTCATCGGTCTAGCTATCTTAGAGAAATCTTGTATAAAGCGCCTATAAAAACCCGCATGACCTAAGAAACTCCTCACACCTTTAACCGAGGTGGGTGGGGGAAGCTTAGCAATCACATCAATTTTGGCACGATCAACTTCTAATCCCTTATTGGATATCTTGTGTCCTAAAACAATCCCCTCTTTTACCATAAAGTGACATTTCTCCCAATTAAGCACCAAACGTGTTTCCTCACAACGCTTAAGCATTCTCTCAAGATTGGTGAGACACGAGCTAAAGGAGTTCCCAAATACGGAAAAGTCATCCATAAAAACCTCCATGGTTTGCTCTATCATATCATGGAAAATTGCCATCATGCACCTTTGAAACGTCCCTGGTGCATTACATAGGCCAAAAGGCATCCTCTTGTAAGCAAATGTACCGTATGGACAAGTGAATGTGGTCTTTTCTTGATCCTTAGGGTCAATTGGGATTTGGAAATAACCCGAAAAGCCATCAAGAAAACAATAGTACTCATTTCCCGCTAAGCGTTCAAGCATTTGATCCATAAAGGGAAGCGGGAAATGGTCTTTCCTAGTTGCCTCATTAAGTTTTCTATAATCAATGCATACTCTCCAACCGGTTACAAGTCTCGTGGGAATAAGCTCATTGTTCTCATTAGGCACCACGGTGATTCCACCCTTCTTTGGAACACAATGAACCGGGCTAACCCATGGAGAGTCGGAAATGGGGTAAATCATACCCGCATCTAAGAGTTTAATCACTTCTTTCTTAATAACCTCATGAATTTTTGGGTTAACTCTCCTTTGGTTTTGAATGGCGGGTTTATAATCATCCTCCATAAGGATTTTGTGAGTACAAAAATGTGGATCAATTCCCCTTATGTCGGATATTTTCCATGCTAAAGCTTTCTTATGTTTCTTAAGGACTTCAATAAGTTGCTCCTTCTCATCCTCTTTCAATTCTTTAGCAATAATCACCGGTAATTGGTCTTTTCCTTCTAAGAAAGCATATTCTAAGTGGGATGGAAGTTCCTTAAGTTCAATGGGAGGTGGACTCTCTATGGAAGGTTTCACTATGGAAGGTTCCTCAATGGTAATCTCTTGTGGAATAGGGGAAGGAATAGGGTCCTCATTGAGCAACTTTTGGATTGTAAGAATATCTTCTTCCCAATTAATGGGAGAATCATCATCACCAAGAAAGTTGGACTCAAATTCCTCCAAGAGGAAATCACTCTCTCCAAAAGGTGTTAAAGAGGGAGCAATTGAGGCCACGGTTTCAACATGTGGAATCTCATCACTAGCATTCTTACAAGCATCATGAAAGTGTTCATTACACACTTCATCTAACACATCCACAATGTTAATCGTCTCACAAGGTCTAGACTCCTTAACCTCTCTTCTATCACAAACTTTCCCTAACTTAAACACCACTTTCTCATCCTCTACTCTCATAATTAATTCTCCTTCCGCCACATCTATCAAGGTACGACCCGTTCTCAAAAACGGTCTACCAACAATCAAAGGGACTCTAGGATCCATGTCATAATCGACCACTACAAAGTCGGCCGGAAAGGTAAACTTATCCACACCTACAAACACATCTTCCGCTATACCTACGGGGTGAGCTATGGTTCGGTTGGCTAGTTCAAGAGTCATCCTAGTGGGGGTGAGCTCGGGAAGAGAGAGTTGTTTCCAAACCGATAAAGGCATGAGATTTATGCTTGCCCCTAAATCCGCCAAAGCCATGCAATTTTCAACACCGGGAAAATTACAAGGTATCAAGAAGCGCCCCGGATCTCCAAGTTTTGTTGGTAAGGTTTTAAGTAACACCGCGGAACAATTTTCATTAAGTGATGTGTTGGGCAAATCAACCAATTTCTCTTTGTTTGAGAGCAAATCCTTGAACATCTTAGCAAACTTTGGCATATAAGCAAGAGCTTCCGCAAAGGATATGTTGATATTGAGTTGCTTGAACATCCTTAAGAAATTGGAGACTTGTATGTCATCTTTGTTCTTTAACTTGTCCTTTTTCAACCTTGAAGGGTATGGAAGAGTAGGTTTGGGTGTAGGTGGAATAGGTGTTGTAGTGGAAGATTTATCTTTGTTAGCCTCTTCATTGGGAAGTGTGGAAGATGAAGGAGAAGTATGAGGTGGTTGAGAAGGTGTGTTTGAGTGAATAGGAGCACTTTGAGGAGGTGGAGTAGAAGTAGAAGGCTTATCACAAGTAGGAGCACAAGTGGGTTGAACAATAGTAGGTTTAGGAGGTGAAGGATCCTTTGTTGTTGTACCACTCCTTGTTGTAATAGCATTGACATTAGCCCTAGGATTTGTTTGTGTGTTGGAAGGTAAAGCCCCTTGTGGTCTTTGAGTTACCGCCACTAAAACCCTATTGATTTGTTCCTCTATTGTACGTTTCACTTGGTCATTCATTCTCTTCTCAATATCACGCATTTTCTTGTCAACATACTCTTGAGTCTCTTGCATCCCATATCCTTGAGTTTGGTTTTGAGGGTAAGCTTGATTTGGAATTGGAGCATATGCTTGATTGGGAATAAATGGAAGTGGTTGATTAAATCCTTGTTGTGGTGGATAAAAGGTATTAGCTTGAGGTTGAAATTGATTGGGTGCTTTGTAATTATTTCCTTGGTATGGTTGTCTTTGCCCTTGATTCCTTGCTAGAATTTGAGGGGGATTTTGTTGAATTTGGGTGGGTGGTTGGGGTGGAAAGCCGGGTGGAGTAAGGTAATTTTGGGATTTGTAAGAAAGGTTATTTGGATTGATGTTAGGCTTGAAGTGTTCACGGTGTTCCTCTTGGTAAGCATAACATTCCCCTTGATACCCTTGCACCTTGTCACATTGTTCATAAGAGTGAGGTCCTCCACAAGTAACACAAGAAATGGTGATGGCATTCACATTGTTTGAGGAATTGTTCAATGTCATGCTCTTAAAAGTTTGAAGCATGTCTTGTTGTGCTTGCAAATGCCTCTCACTTTCTCTATCCATCCTTTGAAAAATAGCTTCTTGAAACTTGAGGAGTTGGTTGTCAAAAGGGATTTGAGAAGTGTTTTGGATAACATGAACTCTTTCCTCAAATGGATCATTGGTTTGAACCATTGCCTTAGTCTCAATAATGGTTAAAGCCTCTTGGTATGTCTTGAAATGAATACTCCCTCCCGCGGAAGCATTTAGTGAATCTTGGTGGTGAGGTTTAAGGCCATTGTAGAAAGTATTGATTTTGCTTAGATCATCCATTCCATGATTAGGGCATCGCCTCAACAACTCACTATACTCTTCCCAAGCATCACCAAAGGATTGACTAGGTTTTTGTGTAAAGCCCATAATCATATTTCTCAAAGCCATAGTCTTTTGTGGAGGAAAGAATTTGTTCAAAAACTTAGTGGTAAAACCATCCCATGTGGTGATACTATCGGGTGGTTGGGTGTCTAACCAATGCTTAGCACTCCCATCTAGTGAAAATGACACTAACAACAATCTAATGACATCCGGTGGAACCCCATTATGCTTAATGGTATTGCAAAGTGAAAGGAATCTCTTAAGATGAGCATGGGGATCCTCATTTTGTTTTCCATAGAAAGGTGATGCAGCAACCATATTGATCATAGATGTATGTAGCTCAAATGTGTTAGCGGGATAGTCGGGAATCTTAATGGCACTAACAAATCCATGAATGTTGGTTTGCATACGTTCAAACAAAGTACGGTTATCAACAGCCATGGCTCCTTGTGGTGGTGACAAAGCACGAATCTCGTGATCGGCTTGGTGGACGATGGTGGTCTTACTCTTTCTTTTCTTCTTCCTTTTCGGAGGAAGAGGTTGTACACCAATCGGTATTTGTGCACGCCCGCGAGTGAGCATGCAACTCAATACGAGGAATGAGAGAGAAGCTCTCGTGTGACTTTGAAAAGAATAAGATTATCCTCTTCGAGTTTCGATATTAAATATCCACAAGAAAGTAACAATATATGTAATACTACTTTGGGTGCAAGACCCTCAATGAAGCTTTCCTTCTTAGAATACTCCCAAGTGAACGGGGGGTTAGGTGGCGCGAAGCACTTAAGTACCTATTGACCCTTAGATGGCATTTTATAGCACATCGCCTTTCTATTCACTTAAATGTCCGTATTCTTCGAATTATTACTTATTGAGAGTATTTATCTATTCTTGCTTTATTTTGTTTGATCGATACGCGTGTCAAGGACCGGAGCGCCCCTCAACACGGTGTATTGCCTCGGCAATACTTATGGAAGATATGTAGATTGATTGTTCTTATACGTATACGTATTTACTTATAATAATATATGGAAAATATTTTTGTATTTATGAGTTTTTTAAAGGAAAATACTATATGTACATAAAAACCGAGAGAAGCCAATAATATATATTTTTGGTTGCAATCTCTTAGGAAAAAGATTGCTTTTTGGATTTTTTAAATTTTTTTGGTCAATTCTTTAGGAAAAGAATTGTTTTGTTAATTTTTTAGTTTTTATATATTTTTATATTTTTGATTTTTTTATTTGTTTTTGATTTATGATACGTAAAAATAACGTTCACAAAGTGAACGGATCCCAAAAGCCAATGAAAACCGTCAATCGATAGTCTCTCGTGTAGTCAAAGAACCGGCAGCGGCGCCATTTGAAATGTGTATAATGCAAGTTCGTTTTCTCAGTTCTTAACTAATAGAAAGTCCAATCAATATCAAATTTTTAATTGTTTTTGGTTGTTCAAGCTTGCTTGGTAATCTATTGCTAATTCAAACAACACTAAGTAAAAATGAAAAATATAAACCCTACTTATACGTAAAACAAATTGCAAAATCCAAATTTTATTCAAGTAAAAATGTTAAAGTGCAAAATATAAAACTATAAGGACTAAGAATGTAATTTCTATGAAATATAAATGCTTGAAATGTAAATTCTAAAAGTTAAAAGGACTAAAAATGAAAAACAGTTAACTACAAGGACTAAACTTGTAAAAATTCTAACAAACTAACCAAATTTAACAAACTAACAAACTTCTAAAACTGAAATTAAACAAACTAACAAATCCAGGGACTAACTTTTGAAATTACCACAAAATTAGAAAGATTAGCTAGGTTTAAACACTAATTAAACTCCTAGGGACTAAAGTGCAAATTTCCAAACTTATAACCAAAAAACGGGCTTAATGAAAGAATAAGCTCGTTTGAGCTTATTTCTCAACCAATTAAGCTGAAACAAATTGCAAACTACTTCAAATCCAATAATAGAAACGTGTGTTTAAGGAAAATGTCTAAAAGTCCAAAATAAGCAAAAGAGAGCTTATCAATAAGCTCAAAATAAGCTATAGCATAATCCAGACATCCACAACTTGATTTTTGTAAAGAAAATGAATAAGCACTTGATTTAAAGTAGGGGAAATTAAACTAGAACAATTTTCATCCACTAATAAGCTAGAAATCTGAAAATAAGCTCAAATGAGCTTATGTTGACCAAAAGTTGACCAGATTTATGAAAAAGCTCAAAATCTCAAAATCTCATATTCAACCCTTTCTAAACTGATTTGTGAAAGAAAATAAGGACTTTTATGAAGTGGATTGTGAGATCTAGCAAAACAGTCAACCACTTATATCAGAGAATGCAATTTGCTCAGGTCTTAACTAATAAGCTGATTTCTTGCTTATTTCTGAAAACTGTAGGATTTCCTCTTAAAGTCTGAAAGATTATGATGTAAGCTTTAACTAGAAACTGGTTTGAGCAATTTTGATCTAGTAATGAAGGAGAAATAAGCAAATGAATCTGACAAGTTTATGAACTAAAACTGAAAACAAGTATGACCCATACTTTTTATCAACCAATTGCCTGTTTGACTATCTTATGGACTTGCAAATGACTCAAAAACACTTGTTAACTTCTAATGACTACAAATGATCACTTAAAATCCAATTAACAATACTTGAATACTGATTAACCACTAGTCCCAAACACACCTTATCAGATTATGATCAAACTTTTACAAAGGATTATTTAGTTCTGATTAAGGCTGAGTAAAGAGCATTAGCAAACTAGTTTAAGTGAACCAAATGAAGGCTAATGAAACTGAAATCACACACTTACAACAACTAGAACTCAATTAAGCTAAATGACTAAAAAGTTACTGAAAATGAGCTCAAATCTATAAGACTGAACACAATAGCACAAAATCAAACTACAATACACTAAAATCACTCAATCAAACATCAACTAACCAAATAGAATCAGGCAGCCATCAATCATTACACTAGGAAATATAGCATGCAAGAACTGTTTAGAGGAACTTAAATCAGAAACTCAGAACCTATTGTAGAAAACCTTTGGGTAGAAGAGGAGCGCTGAGCTCTCTTGCCCTAGTGATACCACCACCTATCACTAGCTATCAACTCTTATCAATCACCAAAACAGCTAAAACTCATCATTCTGCATATGAAAACTTCAAGAACAATGGAAAGAACTGAATTTTTGATCAAACAGCAACAATTCTTCAACAAAGCCAGTTATGATCAATGTATGATCATAACAAACTTCTAACAGCAACAATAGAATCCAATAACAGCAAGTAAGGTAGCAGGAATTGAAGAACAAGAATTGGCGGGAAAACTAGAATTTGAAATTTTATTGATGAATTCTGTTACAAATGTAGTTACAAGGGTTCTAACTAACTAACAAACTCAAGAGGTTGTCAGTCTCTTGAGTTGTTAGGTGAAAAGGAGGGAAAAAAAAAGAAAAGTGAAATTGAGAGAACTATGTGTTTTCTGAAAATTAACTACTACTGAAAATGAAGAACAAGTTGTGTATTTATAGGCTAGACTTGAGAGTTTGTTGGAGATGTGACGTGTTCAGGCCAATCATTGCTTGACACGTGGATGAATTCTGCATATCCATTTTGAAGGTGATGAACATGAATTGGGTATTTTTGATCCAATGGATAATATGCTAATTAAGTTGCACCATTGGATTCGTCTCATCAAAACGAGCAACTTTGATGTTTTGATCTTCTTCTGAAATGCATTCTATCAAAAACACGATCCTGGAAAATATTTTGGTGAAAGAGAGAGACACGTGGCAGCTTCTTATTGGTGGAAAAAGTGTTACACGGATCACACTGTTGTGATCTTGCATTAAATGTGGCGGCTTGTAGTGGAAATTTAATGTGTGATCCGTGTGTCTTTCTTTCTCTCTTCTCATTGGTTAAGAGCATAAGCACATGGATTAAACATGAAAAACTTTCTCATCTTGGCAAATTAAGTCCTTGTACTTGGCAGATTGCTAGTTAAGGCTAGAAACTTTATTTCTTTGACAATTTTGGCCCTTCAACTTTGATTCTTCAACAAAATGACCCTTTGACTTGATTGACTTTGTAGTTTGACCAGGTTTGACTTGGATCTTGACTTTGTAGTTTGACCAGGTTTGACTTGGATCTTGACTTTGCAGTATTTGCACTTTAAGTCCCTCAACTTTCAAGACTTGTCAAGATAGGTCCTTGGGCTTTGAAAACTTGTCACTTGTGATCCTTCCTTGTCTTTTTCATCCATTTTAGCTTGGTTTTTCCTTGTTTGCTTGAAATTGTATCCTTTTACCTACATAAGATCACACAAACACAAACATACCACATAACACTGCTTTTTACAATATAAAAGGGTATTTTGCTTCGTGTTTTAGGGTTATTTGTTGATAAAAGGATATGAGTTTAAGCTCATATCAATACTTACTTGAGTTCTCATTTCAAAGCAAGCCAAAAATTTAATCAAATCTTTAATTTAGTAAAGACCTAATTAATTCATCCATACCCTTTATTTATTTATGATCTAAGAGTTGTAATTAATAGCCTTTTAAATTAAAATAAATAAACCTTAAACACAAAAAACAAACATATATCGGCATTTCATAACTGGCACCACGCCACCACTACACCCATGAACCACCACTGCCGCCCACCACCGCTGCCCACCACCGCCAACACCAACCACCACCAATAACCACGACCATATCCACACTATCTCAATCAAATCCACACCACCAAAACCTAATTTTTAGCACTAAGTTTCATTATTGATGGATATAAGAGACGAAATAGAAGACGATGATGGTAAGTTGTTTTGATTATGCTTTTTTTTATGTTTTTTTCATTTTAATCATGCTTAGAAAATTTCATAGCTACTCTAGGTAAAACACATGTTATGATTTTTGATGCACACCTTGTGTTTGATGAAATGACACAATGATAATCACATGTGTTTAAAAAGTTTTAATTTATGAATGAGTATTTTTATTGAAGTATGGTCGATTTTTGTAGTTGATAAGTTGATTACAGAAGTCGGACTTATGATTACAGAACTGGGATTATGACTCGTATATGAGTCGCGATGACTCATACATGAGTCATGGTGACTCATACATGAGTCACGGTGACTCATACATGAGTCGCGGTGACTCATACATGAGTCACTATAACTCATATATGAAACTGTACATATATAAGTCTTTTTTGTAATACGGATAATAATATAGTCTCTTTTGTAACAAAATCACGGTGACTCATATATGAGTCACCATGACTCATATATGACTCATTGTGACTCATATATGAGTCATGGTGACTCATATATGAAACTGAAACATATAGATTTTGTATCGAAACTTGGTAGTATTTTACTAATTTTTTTTGTTTGCAGTTCCTAAAAGGGCCATCAATTCTTATTAAACCAACCCTTATCCGCCTCCCATTGTGAGGTGGAGGAGCCTGATGAGGGTGATAATGAGGAGGAGGGGTCTGGTGATGATGAGGAGTCTCGTGAATCGTAGTCTTGGTCAATTGTAGTTGGATGATAAAACTGATGATAGTTGTATTTATGTGGTCTTCTGTGAATGCTAAGTTATTTCGAATTGATTGTAGTCGGGACATAATTATTTGATGGTTTTTTTTCATTGTATGAAATGTGTTTTACGTGCTTCTTTTATTTAAGCAATTTGTAATTTCTTTTACGTATTTACTGCTTATGTTGTGTGTTAAATCTGATCTAAAAAACATATATGCTTGAGTCACTATGAAACATACATGTTTCAGCATGATTCATATGAGTCATTATGAAACATACATGTTTCACCATGAATCATATATGCCCATAAATCCACAACAAACCCATCTCCGGCGACCTCAGCTTCATTTATGGCATTAGATTCATAATGACTCATATATGAGTCAATAGTCACTTTTACAGAATTTTCTTATGATATATTTTCAAAATCATCAGACATCATAACAAAATAGCGAATCAAATACTCAACACAGGTTTTTAATAGTTCGACATGATAACAAAAAAAAACAAAGTTAAATATAAACATAGTAAAAAAGAAAACGCAAAAATTATCAAGTAGTTGTTGTATTAGATTGTCATGTTTTTTGTGCTTCTTTTTCATATATGATTTGTTCTCTCTATATCTCTTTGTGTTTCTTCTTAATGAAAGAGGTATACAAAATAATCAAGTAGTTGCTTCGTTTTTTTCTCTCTATATCTCTTTGTGTTTCTTCTTAATGAAAGAGGTATCAAATCCCTTCTCCAACGCCTTAAACGTACTTCTTCGGAATCACTTCAATACCACGGTTCTTCAAAACCTAGAATATGTGGCGACAAAGAAATCTATAAGACATATAATGCGTACATGTACACTCAACTGACCTATCTTCATAATTATAGAGAATCTTATTATAAAACATAAACACAAAACAAGTTAATAACTAAGCATGAAATCATATATGTTTCTTGGTGACTAAGATATGAGTCACCATGACTCATATATGAGTCATGGTGACTCATATATGAGTCACTATGACTCATATATGAGTCATGGTGACTCATATATGAGTCATGGTGACTCATATATGAGTCACCATGATTTTGTTACAAAAGAGGCTATATTATTACCCGTATTGCAAAAAAGACTTACATATGTACAGTTTCATATACGAGTCATCATGACTCATATATGAGTCACTGTGGCTCATAGTTGAATAAGTTTTTCATGATAAATAGATTATTGTTATAAATATATTTATAATATATGTATATTCATCTTAAATGAGTTTTGACTAGCCATGAATTTAGTAGTTAATTAGCTATGATGTTACATTTCATGTACCTTATAAATAAATGTCACATTGTACTCATTTGTAACACTACATAATAAGAATCATCTTCTTCCTCCTCAATCTCTCACTCTACATTTCATAACACGTTATCAGCACGATTTTTGCTCTAAGCAAAACTAGGTAGAAGATTCTTGATATATCTTTATTGTAATATACATGAGCATTACATGTTCTATTGTGATTACATAAAGAGAATACATTTTGCTATTTATTTTTTCTCTACAATTGAAATCTCTTGTAGTTTATGTGAACAACAAATATTCTGTTGTGGCTAAATGAAAACAAATTAAATGACATAACACGTTATCAGTTCTAGTATTATTCAATATCATAACCTCATGTTATGTTATTTTATAAAAAAGAGAAAATTAATAATAAAAACCTCAAGTTTTATTATGATTCCCTCTAGAGAATCAAAACATAACTTCTTATAATTGTTATGTGATTTTATAGAACCTCAAGTTCTATAATCTTTATTCTTTTTATTGGTTAATTATAGTCATTTGTGCTATATATTTCTCTTTCATTCTTTTATATTTTTGTTGCATTTTGATAGCTTAATAATACTAATGTTTCAAGTATACATTAGAAAATGTTAATAAATTCTACAAAGAATTTTTGTTTTTGTTAAAGAATAACAATGCACTTAGAAAATCGTAGTCACAAGATTTTTTATGCAACTTGTTTCTCATGTAATTTTTGTGCAATTTGTTTTCTCATGTAATAAATAGCTACAATAAAAATTGAATTTGTATTTAACGTTTTTTTTATTATTCATATAATTGAACTTATTGACATATTCTAAAAGTCTTTTATTATATTTTGAGAAAATAAAAGAAGTAAATAACTTAAGTATCATTGAACCAAAACTTAAATATCATTTAACATGTTGTGTGGTTACACACAATTTAAATATCATTTTTGAACAAAGACTTTTAATGTGTATAATTCTTATTAAATGTTATTATTTTTCCTCTAAACTTGTAAACTATATTTTTTTATTGTTCTTATTTGAATAAAACTCTATTGTAGTTTACAAGAAGAATAAGAAATTTATTCTGCTTACAAGAAGCGAATCAAAATAATATAACGACATGTTATATAATAAAAGAAAGTACGAATCTCTTGTTCTATTGTGATCCATTATAAAAAAAAGGGATCAAAATGTATCATAACCTCATATTGTGATTACACTTATTTACAACCTCAAGTTATACTACGATGAATATAATCAAAATACAATAACCTCAAGTTATTATTTTTTATTCTTGCAAAAGAATAAATATATCACTTAAATTTATATTATTTAAGGACATGATCCCTTATAAGTCTTTTAAATTCGAAACATCATAACCTCAAGTTATGATTGAGTTTTTCAAAGAACCGCGTGTTCTATACGATTCGACTGAATCACAAATAAAATAATCTCAAAAAATGTAAAATTCCAAGTTCGTTTACAATTTTATACACAATCAATAAACATAACCTCATGTTACGTTTATTTTAATTTTTCATCATATCATTTTTTCAAAATGATCTAAACTTCAAGAATTATTTTTGAAATATATATATATAATAATTAGAACCTCAAGTTCTAAGGTATTGTAATATTTTTTTAAAGAACCTCAAAGTTTTATAACAATTTTCTTGAGTGCATCATGATAACATAACCTCATTGTTATTGTTATTATATTGTGAACCTTAAGTTCAATTAACATTTCATCAACAACATCACAATAATATAAAATCAAGTTATGATTCAAGGTTTAAAGAACCTAAACCTTTATTGTGATCCCGCAAAATAATTAGTAACATCAACTCAACTCTTTCTCTAAAATATACCCGTTTTGGCTGAAAGAAAACCGGGATATTAACTTAAAAGAATGAATTATTGTGTGATGCGTACTTCTTAAAATCTTTTTTCATACTTTTAACATAATTTTTATGACTATGGTATACTTTCATATCATTTGTTTATAAATTACTCTAATTTATACATATGATAATAATGTTCTCATCATTGTATATATAAATATTTGCCAACTATGGAGTGAACGATATGAATTACATTTTTATTCAATATGCGAGTCATTTAAGCAAATAAATCTTACAATAATAATGTCATATTAAAAAAAGAAAGCAAAATGCTTCATTACTTGTTTTAGTAGTGTTTTTTTAAAAAATATTCTACACACGTTATTATGTATTTGCTTTTTTAAATCATGTAGTATTTTCAAATGATGGTACGATATTATCAAAATCCTGTTTAATTGGACATTATCAATTATATATATATTTTTTTACAACTTGCTCATATAGTAGCAATAGCCAAAGACTTTTTAGTCTTGTTCATGTCTCCTTATTCATATACATGTCTTTTTAATAAGCAAGAAAATAATGAGATTTAAAAGGTATCCATTCCCTCATGTGAATGCGATAATATAATAATCAATATATAAATCTTCATTCCCTCAAGTGAATGTGATGAAATGATCAACTTAATGATCGTCATTCTCTCATGAGAATGTGATAATATGAACAACATCGAAATATTCATTCCCTCAAGTGAATATGATGATGTAACAGTACATTTTCAAAAAAAACCTTTTTATCATGATAAATGATATGGTCGAAGTAATATGAAAATGACAAACCACTAATAGTGGCAAAATAAAAAGGAGCAGACGAAAATATGATTTATGGAAATATACAAGTGTGTCAAAAATATTACACACTATATTCATAGACATAAGGATCTATTGTAACACATTATTGCTCCTAAAAGAAAATATAAAATTGTCACGAGGAATGAAATTTCATATAATTTATGCATTATATTGCACTTCCTCGACATACATTATAGATAAATTAGTGAAATATTATCACTAGCCATAACATAAATTTATGGCCTATAATTATAATCTTTTTGGCATGACTCGTTATACCATCACGAGTCATTAATGATGTGAAAACTATAAATTGATTAGATTCTTCAATCTAATGTTTTATCTCTAAAAAAAAGTTGATTATTCGTCTATCAACTAGATTTACGACTCAATCCCTTAATTTTCTGGAAAGAAAACAAGTGGATATACGTATCCATTTTATGAACCATTTAGAATTCTATAAATCGATGCATCGTCTAAATGGTAATAAAAATTGCAACTTCATGTTTGCATGACTAATAGCTCGATATATTAAAATGCGAGCATAACATTCCAGAGTAAGTAATTCGTCGTATATATGAGATGAATTACTTCTACATTATCCAGTGATAATGAGAGAAAATATTTTGTTATTTTATGGGGTCATACTATCATATACACGGAAACAAAATTAGCATCATGCCAATATATTATTATAATTCCTCCATTTCATAATTGGTCTTGGTTAAAAACCAAACCTATCCTATTTTTTGTGCATTACTCCACCTAAATGAAAATATACGGGATATAAACGAAGGGGTAATTCCTTCAGGAGGAGATAAGTAGCTACAAATTCAGAATGAATTACCATATTTTATTGATCCTCGATAGAAATTTTATGAATCTATTATTCAATGATAATCTAATAGCCATACATATACATTGGCCAATAACAAAGTTTCAGCTAATCATGCTCCTACTTTGTCCCTTAAGGACACTACTTAATTATGGCATGCCTCAAGCATGGTAAACAAATCGATTCCAAATAAAATCCTCGATGAAATATATGGAGCAGAAAAACCAGATGGTTGTTCGAGGTATAAAAGACCCCATGATAGTCTCACAAAGAGACACTAGACATAAAGGTTCCAAAAGAACCTTAAATAACTAATGAGATCTCAATAAATTTGATCATGTCTATAATCATATGGAATCAAAACAAAATGACGTCGATAAATTCTTTTACATGTAATATAGCGCTTGTTATCATACATAATGAGGATCATTAATTAATTATTATCCAAAAATGAGCTCATCAAAATGATTGACCAACATGAAAAGAGGCGATCTTTAGAAAATAAGAGAAGGATTAGGACAAGAAGTCCATACACATGAATGTGTAAAAGCTATTGGATATACAAGGGTTGTATGCGCAACCAAATTAAGAGCTCTAAAATTACATGCTTTAAGACATGAATTATGGTATAAATAACTTCACAAAAGCATGATACTGCTTATTAAGAATCATATTGTCTAGAGGTGGATGTAAATATATTATTGATACTATATGAGAGAGTCAATCTAAAAAGTATTTAGTTTGTCTTATATACGTTTTTTTAGAGCTCTAATATTTAATGAAGGATCCATAATGCCTCAAGCATGTCTAGTAATTTCAACATCTGAAATCATTTGGTAAAGTTTTAAATAACTTATTTGATCTAGCAGAATAAATTCTTAAACAGATCAAAAATCATTTGGATGTATATCATCTTGTTTTTGCACATGTTTCAAAGAAAATTTTTGGTCCTCAAGTACCAGAAGTGCAACTAAAGTTTGGATTTCAATTTTACAATTAATATGCGTCATGAGATTGTATATTTCTGTTTTAATATTTGTATTATCAATGTGTATTCTCTAACTAATGTATTTGACGTTGGGTTGGAAGCTACACGTATTTTTTCATCTTTGTAGGACATAACCTTATACATCAATGATCGAGTGGACTTTATTACAAAATCTTTGCAGACACAAGTTTTCTAGCAACATGTTCGGAAGATCATCCTTTGACGTTTGAAAGATATACATTAATTTGAGGAGGAGCGTTATGCGCGTTGCACTCTTTTTCCCTTCATTAAGTTTTTATCCCATTGGGTTTTTCTAAGTAAGGGTTTTTAATGAGGCACGTTATAGCGTATAACAAATGGTGAATATCCAAGGAGGAGTGTTATAAATATATTTATAATATATGTATATTCACATTAAATGAGTTTTGACTAGTCATGAATTTAGTAGTTAATTAGCTATGATGTTACATTTCATGTACCTTATAAATAAGGGTCACATTGTACTCATTTGTAACACTACATAATAAGAATCATCTTCTTCCTCCTCAATCTCTCACTCTACATTTCATAACAATTATATCTGATTATTGTTCTGTCATTATCAATACTAGACGATTATCTGCGAATAGCAGCGGAATTACTTAAACAGATATAATTAATGATATGCTAATTGATTTGATGGTCGAACTCGTGACCCAATAATTGCCTAGCGATAGATAGTTAATGATTTATTAATTGACCCGATGGTCGTATCGGTAACCCGGTGACTCGTCCGAGTTGAGCCGGTAGGCGAGCTCGTTCCCATTGACTCGATCGGGTTGACTCGGTGGTCGAACTCGTGTCCCGGTAGTTGAACCCATGACTCGATAGGATTGACCCGGTGTGCGAAACCAGTGACCCGGTAGCTCGACATGATTGACCCGCTTTTCAGACCCGTGACCAGGTGACTCGATCGGGTTAACCCGATGGTCGAACCCGTGATTCGAAAAGATTGGCCCGATGGCCGAACCCGTTACCCGTTGACTCAATCGAGTTGGTCCGATGGTCGATCCGTGACCCGATGACTCGACCGGGTTGCCCGTTGGTGGAACCCGTGACCAAGTTACTCGACCGAATTGATCCGGTGGTGGAACCCGTGACCCGGTAACTTATGTAATTGTTTATAGTTCAATTTTTTTAACATTTCCTACTTTATCCAACTTATGTGCATTTAATTTTTCAACAATTTCATAATTAATATCCAATTTCTATAGATTCAATTTTTCAACAATTCTATAATTAAGTCATTTTTTAACATTCGAGGTTTTGAAATTTTTCCTTTTTAGTAGTAGGGAAGAGATGTGTTACATAAGATGAACATAAGAGGTTGATGTAGATTCATCTTAGGAACAAGATTAAAAGTTTGATAGCACACGGAGAATTATAGAAAAATGAAATACATGTATAATCGTACTTATTTTAACATTTTTTGAAAAAAAAATGAGATTTTTATCAACCAGTTTTAAATAAAAATAAAAGATAATATTTGATCATTTTCTATTTCTTGCCTGTAAAAAAAGAAAAATACAAATTTCACTTAAATAGGTTTTTATATTTTTGAACTCTTCTCTAAAGAAACCAATTATTTTCTCTTCTAGAAACATAAAAATAAAATAACAAAAAGAAAAAAAGAATTCACAACTAAACAACAACTTAAAACTAAAACATTGTGAAGTAACTAATTTTTACCCGGACGTGCTCAAGTAATTTTTTAACCGAGCACCATATTTTTTCAACTTAGCTGTTGTTTAAAAAATTTGTGTTTTTTTTTTTAACGACAACTTTATTAATAGAGAAAAAACTAGTAAGATGATAAATTACAAAAAACCAAAAAATGGTGTTGCAACCAACTATCCCACTTGAATTTAAATCTACCCCTAACATTACAACAAAAAAAAACGAAGAATGATATCGTCTAAAATTGAATTTTTACGGTGCTTTTTACTATCGAAAAGAAGCTGATTCCGATAAGTCCACAAACTTCACCATGTAACAAAAAAACTTGTGTGATAATGTATTTGTAGCTCTAATTTTACTACTACGTAACACAGACATATACATATCAAATAAAAGGACGAATGTTATTTTTAAGAGTATATGGGTAACAAAATGTTTGTAGCGTTCCCAATCGCTTGTTAAACAAGCATTACATAAGAAACCGGTTTTGGACTCGTGATTCATGTCATGTTGGTTCATGTACAGAGTTGAAATCAAACGTAGATTTTTTTATAACATAAATTTCATTAAATAATCACATTTATTTAAAATAATTTTTTATTTTTTTTTAAAAAATTAAATATCCTAAAAATGATAAATTATCAAGTGACAAAAGATACACAGTTACACTGAGAATTAAATCATCTTTCTATCGAGGGGCACATATATATACTTTCGTCTATTTTTTTTTCAGAAAATCATATATAATTCGTATCATGCATCATATTATCATGGTTATAAATAGCGTGAAGCGTGGCGTTGCGGCATGTCCAAGCTACACGTTTTAGCGGCTAAGGCGAAGCTTTAGCGTTTTTATAGCGTGGCTTATAGCGGCACAACATATAAAAATAATTATTTGTTTTATGTATTTCAATACTAAATTTATATCATGTTCATAATAAGTGTTGTGCATAATAACTAAAGCTAGAAAACTCTCCTTACATGTAATAATATTCATTTTTTGGAGTTGAATTCAAAAAATAACCGCACCTCATGTCGTAGCGCGCCTTGACCTATTGCGTTGCGCGGAGGTCAAGCCTCAAGATTTAGCGTGCCTCAAGGCGGGCTATAGCGAGCTATTTAGAACTATGATCATATATGATTTCCAAAATCATATATGATTTTCTTAGAAAAAAAGTTCGTCGAAAGTATATATACATGTACCCTTTGATAAAAAATGATTTAATTTTCGTCACGATGATATATTTTGTTTTACGTAACGATTAACGGTTTTTGAGATAATTAATTTTTAAAAAAGTAAATTTTATTGTTAGATAAAAAAAATAAATGATTATAATTGTTTCATCAAGTTTATGTTAAAAAGATGGTTTATGTTGAAATTTTTTTCCATGTACATGTCTAGAACTTTCGAATTCTATCTGGACAGTGGATTTCATTATGTTAGACCCTCAATGGAACGGTTTATAGAATTTTATTTTCCACATAAAATAACTGAGAAAGTATTATGAACATGAATGGTTTTAGCGTGTTTCAACACAGAACATTAGTTAAAAATGAATAAAAAAGTAATAAAAATATATCTTCGCGCTTATGCTCATGCATTACATATCTAAGATCGAGTATGCCAAACTCAAAAATTGACTTGGACCGGAACTAATTTAAACCGGATCGAATAATTTCCGTACGATCTTTAGTCCAGATTTTAGATTATTTCGATTTTCGGTTCAAATCGGTCTTACTAAAAATCTTGTTGATTATATTTGATAAAACCAGATTGAATTGAAAACATAACCGGATTGAGGGCATAGTCAGATCATTTCGGTCCGGTCTTGTGACAACCCTAAATATTGGATTTGTCACTTTTAACTGTTTGACTTTAATTATATGCTTAGTGTGCGTTTACGTGCAATATGTTTATATTTGAGCCATAGATTGGATGTTAGTTATCGTTCGTGTATTACGTGGTACATTATATAATATTATGATGGGGATAGTTCGTGCTCAAGAGTTCACTTGGATGTAACTATTATATAATATGGTGTTATTTTATGTTTTTACGTATACGTATAAGTATTATATTAGATCGTATTCTTACGATTTAGGGTTTAGCGTTTAGAGGTATCAGATGAGGTATTTAGTCATGGGAATAATTTACGGGATGCTTTTAAGTCATTTAGGACTTAGTTATAAAGTTTATTTCATATTTTAAGAATTTTCATAAAACTGCATATTTTACGGTAATCGCGTAAAATTGACTAGTTAAAAGGTTTAGGTGTAATTAATTAATTAGGGATTAATAAAAAAAATATAATTAAGGAAATAATTATTAAAAAACGAATTTAATAATAAAATAAATAAATAAAAATATTATTTTTGGTAAAAAAATTATAAAGGACGGTGGAAAAAAAAAGAAAAAAGAAAAAAATAAAAAAGGAAAGTATTATTTGTATTGGGTTAGGATTCTTATTGTTTTAGTATAAATACAAAACAACATATTATTTTCTCTAGCTCTTTTTTTAGTCGACGTGTTTTACAAGAGGATTTAGGGTTTCCATTATTTTTTCTTGATTCAAGGTAAGTGATCAGTTTAACTTTAATATAATTCATGTTTTTATTAATTAATCATGATTGTAATGTTAATTAACCATCATTGAGATGATTAGGGTTTTATTAATTTTCTGGAAAATATAGTAATTAAGATCCATTAATGATTTTAGGGTTCTTGTTTAATAATTTAAGGGTAATGATGTTTAGAGGGTAAGTGCATAAAAGCGTAAAACAATATGATTTTTAGGGCTGTCTTGAGTCGATTGTTCCGGACAGTAGGTAGCACCTTTGGTCCAGTTTCTTTTTTTTTAAAATTAAGTTCAGAGAGTCTAATTTTTAAAAATGTAAGGTTGGTAGAAAATGGAGTTCGGGAAGGTCGTCAAACAATTTTTACAAAAACAGTGCGCTGTTCAGGAATAAATTTGGATTTTGGGAATCTGAGTCAAACATAACCAAACGAATAAGATAGCCAAATATTTTTTATTTGTGAACTCTTTATAATATATATGAAAGTACTGGAGGTTTTCAATAAAAGTTATGGTGTTTAGGTCGGGCTTTTGGTGACAAACATTTAGTATGTACAGAAAATCAGTTTAGGTGAAAACGACTTTTAGCGTGGAGACTAAACGAAAGGGTTAAACGTGTAAGTAGAAAGTAAAATTGGGTTTTAGAGTTCTTAGATCATATAACAACATAACTCCAGTAGAGTAGGAGCCAAGTGTGGTGTTAAGTTCACTTCATGTGATCGTTTAGTGACTAGTAAACCGTACCAGGGAAAAACTGAATTTTTACGTATAGAATAGCTCGTAGTGGGAGAACTAGATAGTGGGGATTGGGGGATTAGATTCATATCCTTGATTGTTACTCAACTTGGGTGTTAAGAACTGAGCTAAGGGTGTCGTGTATGATTTAATAGGTTTACAGGAGTGCTAGCTTGTTGTGCTATTAGGTGAGTTCATAGTCCAATTTTCACTGAGTTTTTAAATGTTTTCTTCTAGTATGGGATGGAGATGACACGTGTGGTGTTCTTAAAATGTTTTGGTACTATATTTTTATAAAATTTTGGACATAGATGTGTAATTGTGTGACATACGTGCTTATGTGTTCTGTTATGTCTTATCATATGTGCTTTGATATGTGTTCTGATATGTGAATCTTGTTTGGGTTATGATTGGCTTTGGTACATAGATGTATGGGCGTCTATGGGACCAGTTGTTCTGTGTGTGGAGCGTGGGACACGATCCCTCCTGAGTACTTGTGCATCGTCTCTTCGGAGGCAAGATATCTCGACGGGGATATGGTTCATCTTCCACTAGTGGTGTGGGAAAGATCCGGATAGTGTGGTGCATTGTTCTTGTGTGTGTGACGGGATACTTCTTGATTGTTATAGTGTGGTGCATTGTTCTTATTGTGTGTTCTTAACTGATATAATTGTGCTTTGTTTGTAGTTGTATGTAACATGATTATCACATTATGGTCCATTGCTTTAATTTGTTTTTTTCAACTTATTTACAACGGTTGACACGGTTTCTTAAGATGTTTTGATAACTTAAACCTATGTTCTCACCAACTTTATGTTGACATATTTTAGTGTCATTTTCAGGTGAGGTAGTTATGAAAGATGATGTTAGAAGTGGCTAGATTTTAGTGGCTGCTAGGATTACATTAGGGGGAATCCTTTTCCTCTTAGTGTTTATTTAATGTTTGAATAAGTGATACTTTGTAGACACCTATATGTTTGATGTTGGTTTATTTTTTTGTCTTTGGTAAGAGGTAGTCCTGTTACCTACTTACCTAGACGCCTGCATTGTTTGTGATATTGTCATGACATTTGGTGTCACCTTTTTATGACATTACTATTTCATTTAGTTATCTCTATATACACGTTATTGTTGTGATGATATCCATATGTCGCGCCCCATATTCCGCCATGGTGAGGTGTGACAGAATGGTATCAGAGACAATGGTTAAAGAGAATTAGGTTGCCTAGTCGTGTAGCCTAGTCTATAGCTTAAGGGTCCCCGTATATAGGCGTCGTAGGAGTATGTGTGCATTTTATATTAATTGATGTGTTTGGATGTTATTTATTGCGATGTTTTGACTATTATGAATTGCACCATAGTAAGTTCATACATAGCTACATGATATTTTCTTTATGATTTTTTACTAGTGCGGGTTGAACCATAGTCGTATACGCTAGTCATTGTTGGATTTCGTTTAATTATGTTTTCATGTTCTTTATACATTTTGAATTTTGTCTACACTGGTTCAGCTGGACTACGAGTTTATATGTTTCATGCATTGGCTGTGTTATTTTAATACATTGAATTTTGGACCTTATGTTATGTTGAGGATTATGTGCTTATGTGAGTTGTAGGATATATGTGCTTATTTGAGTTGGTAGACTGATGTGTTATGTGGTAGTATTAATTCTTATAAGTGTCATCATAGGAGGGAGTGCATTAGTGAAAGGGGACTGATATAAGTATGGTGGCTAACATATTTATACAAGTACCACGACATCAATAGATTCCTAAGTATGGTTGCATGAAAGAGGGTTAATACATGCTTGTATATTATATGTTGGATGGATTGTATGTACGCCTATGCCTATATATGTATATATATCCCTTCTACTTATCGGTTGTATTCTTAGGATGGTTTGCTAGCTCTTTCCTCTTTGGGATGTTTAACTTCTGTAGTAGCGCATTTATTGAGTCCTCATTTCACGTGTTTGTTTGTACGGTACTTTTAGTGTAGAGGCTATTGAGAGGGTGGAGATTTCTTTTTGGAATAACGATATCTTTTGTTTTAAGTCTTACATGATAAAAAATGGAACTTGAAAATAGTAAAAAAAAAAATAGTTGTTGGTAGTCGATAAAATGAGGGTAAAGTGTCGAAAACGTGTTTGAAATAAGGTGGAATATAAATTTTTTTTAAATTTTAAGTATGGCTTGTTTATTTTAAAATATTTTGGTTTTGATCACCTAAAGTTATTGTTCTTTAGTCAGAATTATTTTTCTTATTTAATTAAATATGTTAAAATCGTGTAATTAATCACAGGGTGGGTGGGAGTTAAATTTTTTGGTATTAGAATAAATTAGGGCTCGAATTTGGTAAATAATAAGGGCTTTTAGGGATTAAACTCGTTCTGGTCATAACTTATTCGTTTTTAAAGGTTTTTTTGGTGATTCAAAAGCCTAAAATTATGTACTCGGAACGTACTTTTTAAATATTCAGAATGTTTAGTAAATAGATGTCAGTGGCTAGGTCTAATTAACTGTACAAGTGTCAAGTTCAAGGTTAATTTTCAGACAACATGGTTTAAACTTGTGTTTTGGGTATTTTGGGTTAATGAACACTTGGAGGGTTTAGAGATGTGTTGGGATAGAATTTGAGATTTATTTAGACCTTATAACACGTGGTTATATTTTGACGAGTTTTAAATTATGGTATTTATGAGTAAGACTGAAATCGGGGTGATAGTTTTAAACCCGTCGATTTATCTGACGGCTCCTAACTTAGTTTCAAGACAATTCTTGTTTGATGAGTTGCGAGATTTAGTTAGGTTGGTTACATAACTTTATGGTTTTAATAAGTTTCCTCGCGGACGGTTAAGGCTCATGTGTTGTTGGTTGAGATTATTTTAGTATAAACTGAGTTCACGTTTGAACGTGAAGGTTTTATCCGGGATATGTCTCCTAGTTTGTTTGATGAGAATAAGTTTGAGGTTGGGAGTAATTCTTGGGACGAGATTTCTATTAGGAGGGAGTGATGTGACAACCCTAGATATTGGATTTGTCACTTTTGAGTATTTGACTTTGATTATGTGCTTAGTGTGCGTTTACGTGCAATATGTTTATATTTGAGCCTTAGATTGGATGTTAGTTATCGTTCGTGTATTGCGTGGTACATTATATAATATTATGATGGGGATAGTTCGTGCTCATGAGTTCACTTGGATGTAACTATGAGAGAATATGGTGTTATTTTATGTTTTTACGTATACGTATAAATATTATATTAGATCGTATTCTTACGATTTAGGGTTTAGCGTTTAGAGGTATCGGATGAGGTATTTAGTCACGAGAATAATTTACGGGATGGTTTTAAGTCATTTAGGACTTAGTTATAAAGTTTATTTCATATTTTAAGAATTTTCATAAAACTGTATATTTTACGTATTTTACGGTAATCGCGTAAAATTGACTAGTTAAAAGGTTTAAGTGTAATTAATTAATTAAGGGATTAATAAAAAATTATAATTAAGGAAATAATTATTAAAAAACGAATTTAATAATAAAATAAATAAAAAAATTATTTTTGGTAAAAATTTTATAAAGGACGGTGGAAAAAAAAGAAAAAAGAAAAATATAAAAAAAGGAAAGTATTATTTGTATTGGGCTAGGATTCTTATTGTTTTAGTATAAATACAAAACAACATTTATTTTCTCTAGCTCTTTTTTTAGTCGACGTGTTTTACAAGAGGATTTAGGGTTTCCATTAATTTTTCTTGATTCAAGGTAAGTGATCAATTTAATTTTAATATAATTCATGTTTTTATTAATTAATCATGATTGTAATGTTAATTATCCATCATTGAGATGATTAGGGTTTTATTAATTTTCTGGAAAATATAGTAATTAAGATCCATTAATGATTTTATGGTTCTTGTTTAATAATTTAAGGGTAATTAATGATGTTTAGAGGGTTAGTGCATAATGGCGTAAAACAATATGATTTTTAGGGCTGTATTATGTCGACTGTTCCGGACAGTAGGTAGCACCTTTGGTCGAGTTTCTTTTTTTTTTAAATTAAATTCAGAGAGTCTACTTTTAAAAAATGTAAGGTTGGTAGAAAATGGAGTTAGGAAAGGTCGTCAAACAATTTTTACAAAAACAGTGCGCTGTTTAGGAATAAATTTGGATTTCGGGAATTCGAGTCAAAACCTAACCAAACAAATGAGATAGCCAAATATTTTTGAGTTGGTAACTCTTTATAATATATGTATGAAAGTACTGGAGGTTTTCAATAAAAGTTATGGTGTTTAGGTCGGGCTTTTTGTGACAAATATTTAGTATGTACAGAAAACCAGTTTAGGTGAAAACGAATTTTAGTGTGGAGACTAAACGAAAGGGTTAAACGTGTAAGTAGAAAGTAAAATTGATTTTTGGAGTTCTTAGATCATATAACAACAAAACTCCAGTAGGGTAGGAGCCAAGTGTGGTGTTAAGTTCACTTCATGTGATCGTTTAGTGACTAGTAAACCGTATCGGAGAAAAACTAGATTTTTACGTATAGAATAGCTTGTAGTGAGAGAACTAGATAGTGGGGATTGGGGGATTAGATTCATCTCCTTGATTGTTACTTAATATGGGTGTTAAGAACTGAGCTAAGGGTGTCGTGTATGATTTTATAGGTTTGCAGGAGTGCTAGCTTGCTGTGCTATCAGGTGAGTTCATAGTCCCATTTTCACTGAGTTTTTAAATGTTTTCTTCTAGTATGGGATGGAGATGACACATGTGGTGTTCTTAAAATGTTTTGGTACTATATTTTTATAAATGTTTGGACATAGATGTGTAATTGTGTGACATACGTGCTTATGTGTTCTGTTATGTGTTATCATATGTGCTTTGATATGTGTTCTGATATGTGAATCTTGTTTGGGTTGTGATTGGATTTGGTACATAGATGTATGGGCGTCTATGGGACCAATTGTGATGTTTGTGGAGCGTGGGGCACGATCCGTCCTGGGTACTTGTGCATCGTCTCTTCGGAGGCAAGATATCTCGACGGGGATCTGGTTCATCTTCCACTAGTGGTGTGTGAAAGATCCGGTTAGTGTGGTGCATTGTTCTTGTGTGTGTGTGACGGGATACTTCTTGATTGTTATAGTGTGGTGCATTGTTCTTATTGTGTGTTCTTAACTGATATAAATGTGCTTTGTTTGTAGTTGTATGTAACATGATTATCACATTATGGTCCATTGCTTTAATTTGTCTTCTTCAACTTATTTACATCGGTTGACAAGGTTTCTTAAGATGTTTTGATAACTTAAACCTATGTTCTCACCAACTTTATGCTGACAGATTTTAGTGTCATTTTCAGGTGAGGTAGTTATGAAGGATGATGTTAGAAGTGGCTAGATTTTAGAGGCTCCTAGGATTACATTTGGAGGAATCCCTTTCCTCTTAGTCTTTATTTAATGTTTGAATAAGTGATACTTTGTAGACACCTATATGCTTGATGTTTATTTATTTCTTTGTCTTTGATAAGAGGTAGGCCTGTTACCTACTTACCTAGACGCCTGCATTGTTTGTGATATTGTCATGACATTGTGTCACCTTTTTATAACATTACTATTTCATTTAGTTATCTCTATAGACACGTTATTTTTGTTATGATATCCATACGTCGCGCCCCATATTCCGCCATGGTGGGGTGTGCCAGGTCTCGATCCAAAATTTTTAATTATTTCAGTATTCGGTCTGATCCAATCCTAACTGATCCAGTCTTATCCGACATGATGCTGAGCCTTATACATATCTGAAACACCGTTAGGCGACAAATATGTATGTTCATCAGGGCAATTTAAAAAGATAACAGAAAAGCCCAAAACAATAAATTGACAATAGTGTAGGCTGTTGTGTGTTTGCTGGGCCAATATGTAAAATGGCAAGAAAGCCGAAAATAGATGAATAGACAAGCCGTACTCACTCATCTTACCATTTGCGAACTAGTGCAACACCCGTGCATTGCACGGATCACTTGTAAAAATTGAATCGTTTTCTTTACAACTACCTTAGACGACGTATTATGTATCAAGAAATATAAAAAAATTATAAATTAACAAAGTAAACCTTCAAAGTAGAAGATGATTGAAAATCAAAGTAGCCGACCTAAGCCATTATAGTTAAGAGGATTGCTACAACCACATAATTATTACACAAAAAATTTCATATAATGACATGTAAATAAATGATTTGACAAAAAATAATAAGTTACTGAAGAAATAATATAATAATTAGTCCAAGACACTGCTACATCATTGTGTAAATTTTTTTTAAATCATGTGATTCTTATAATTCTCGTTAAAAGGATTGTTACAACAAATGTTTAACGGTGCATGAAAAAAGACTAAAAGTGATCAAGTCAATCTCAACAACTTGAGGCTTATTAATATCATTTAACAAAGTATAAAAATAAAACCCTAACAAAATCATATTGTGTACTGAATGTTGAAACTTGAAACGTTGAAATGACTAATATTAACTTTAAAGAAGGACGTATAGTTTGTTCTTCGGTGCATGCACATAAGTTTTTTTAAGGAATGATAGTATTATGATAAGTCTGTTTTAACTTTTATTTATAGTTTGTCAAATTGAGCTGTTATCGAATAAGAAAACAAAATATGCATTGGCATAATACTAATGGGAATATAGTCTAGATAGTAAGTTTTTTACGTTGTAGCTGGAACAAATATTATAGGTGTAAAACTCGCATGAAATACCATGAACAGTAAATACATGAAAACACGATTGAATTAAAACTTTCCATTAATAACATACGACACGTGTCACGAACATTTAATTACAAGTATTACGTATATTATTAATGCACGATAAACATTTATGTATTATATTAATTCACGACATGTAAAACACGAACATACACAGATAATATTTAAACATGAAAATCGTATGCATTTGGTTTTTGGGCTCCCTTGTGGCCGCGGCATAAAAAGAATGAAGGGAGAGGGCCTTTTGGCCTGACTCATTTGCAAGCAAGAAGTAAACAAACTCCAAGGGAATTAAAACATAATTTACTTATCAAGAAATTAAACCAAAACCCTAGCACACCCTAGGGAGGCCGACGGTTTTAACAAGAACAAAGGGGGAGAGATTTTGAGTTTTGATCTAAAGGAATTTCGTGTTTGTGTTTGTGTTCTATTGCTAATTCCATTCACGCATTCGGGTTTCAACCAAACCTTAATCTTTCCATTCTTTATATTTAATTATGATCACATGTGTATGAATCTTTTAAAACATCTATTAAAAGCATGTTATAGGAAAGATTAATCAAGAATCGGGTTTGGTTTGGCGTGTTTTTGGTTCGGCCACACGCAAACCGAGACCATGTATGGTCTCGGTGGGTATTTTGGTCACACAGCCGCCCCACTAGGGGTACGGCCTGTGTTTTGGTTCACCAGCCGCAACCCAACTGTCAAATAGTGGGTGCGTGCGTGGTTCAGTAGCAACCGAGAGCCTCCAAGCTCTCGGTGGTTCTTAGCTAGAAATCAGTGGGAACCGGCTTATGCCGGTGGGTACTTTGACTCGGCAGTGGGACATCGGCTAGTGCCGGTGTGAACTGTGGCCAGCCAGTGGCAACCGACGGCTAGGCCAAAGCCTCAGCCGTCGGCAGGAACCACCAGCCGCCGCTGTGTGGTGGTGGTTGGTTCGGTTTGGTGTGGTCCCAGATTACGGGGCTCGGGTATATTTTTAGTCTAGCAATTATTTTTATTAATTTAATTAATTAAATTAATTTACATGAACTATTAATTTATTAATTAAAATGATAACTTAAGTTATATTAAATTATATAATTATCATGTTATAACCTAAGTATTTATTTGGACATAATTAAATTAAAAACCATGCTTAATTTAATTAATTGATATAAAGTAGAGTTATTAAATTAACCATGACATTTTATTAATTAATAAATCACGCATTTTCATTATTAATTAATAATCACTTTAGCCTAAGTATTTAATTTAATAGACTTTACTAATAAATTATCATGACTTATAACTTATGACTAATAAGCACTAGCTTATATTTTAGACTTATTAATTCAGCTTATTTTTACTTATGGAAACTTTCTATTTCAGAAAACTTATTGTTTTTGGAAACTTTCTATTTTTTGAAACTTACTATTTTTGGAAACTTTCTATTTTTAGAAACTTATTAATTTTGGAAACTTTCTATTTTTGGAAAAATGCTATTTTTAGAAAGTTACTTATTATGACACTACAAGTATAGTAATACAAAATACACAAAATACATAATCAAAATACATGAAAACATGAATAAATACAAGATAACATTTAAAACAGTAAAACATGATAAGAACATATAAAATAAGTTAAGAACACATAGAACCAGTAACACACTCAGTAATCAGACAACTCATACACGTCCCTTATTTATGTAGTATCCGCGAAGTCGGAGTAGATCGTTCAGCTTTCCTTCTAGCTTCACTACTGAACATAAGGTACGGATATTTCGTCCTTCAATATGAACATTCCTTGGTATGTTGATTAGGATTCCCCGTTTGCAGCCATCTGTTTTTCCCAGTTATTTTATTTGTTTTGAATGCTTATATTTTATTTTAAATGCCTGAGCTATATATATATGCATGTCAGTTCATCTAGTTATGGAGGTACCATAACCATAAAACTGGAGGCACCATTGTTATGACTTCCCACGATGGAGTGATTGCTCGTGGCGTCCCTTTCGGTTTGGCCATTTATTTATATTATCATGTGGGGCGTATGGGTGCATCCTAGTTACATGTTTTCAATCAGGATTTTCATGGTGAATGTGGTGTGTGCCTTGCATCCTTCGCAAGGAGTTGATTCGTCATACCCAGACCAGTATAATTAGAGGCAACCTCTCTAATTGCATGATGAGGTCACCTGATAAGTGTGAAAACACTCCTCAGTTATTACCCAAAAACCACTTAAAACACAGCCAAATACATTATATTTAACTTTAAAATATCAGAATTACGCGTGTATTTGTGTTTTGTGTGTTTCAGGTAGAAAAGGTACACGATGGAGCAAAGACGTGCTTTTATGGGAATATCTGAAGAAAATATAAAACAATGATCCAAAGACTTGACTTGTCAAAAATATGAAGACTTGAGGACTTAATGTGTAATTGGAACAAAGATTGGGGGAATAAAGGAAATTTCATTTATATTTAATTAAAACAAAGGAAAAAGAAGAAAGACCTTACTTTGCTATATCATCGCACGTCTTCATGATAATTAACTAATATATCAAAATCAGTCAAAGGAAAGACTAATATATGAAGACTTGACACGTCTTCTTCATCAAACGAAGAGAGAGAAGAAGATTATATCAAAACAAGTTAGTTTCGTACTTCTTCACCAAGTCTTTTCAAGACGATTTCAAGGAGTTAGAGAAAGATTCAGACGAAGATTAAAGAACGAAAAGTGATCCTTATCATCCCAGGAACACAACCATAAAACTTAATTTGATCAAGATCAAGCTATGAAGAAACACCCAAATTCTTGGATGAACCCTAATCTAAAGCCTGCCATATAGAGCTTTCTGGTTGGTCACACCACGTCATCTCACCTCCCTCAAAATCTATAAATACCAATCCTCTCCTTCATTTGAGGACGGTTAGCTTAGGTATAGGATTCACATAGTAGGTTAGAATTAGTTAGATAGTTAATAAACTTTTAATTTTCTTGTTTAATATTGTAACCAATTATGTTTTTAGTTAAAGCTGTTGTAACGGATTTCGTTTTTCTCCATTAATGAAGTACATCAATGCTTTCTGTCAATCTCTTTCATTTTCTGTTATGATTTGTTACTGTAGTTGGTATACTTTGTTTTCTGACATGATACTAATCACGCGAGAGCTTTTGTTACCTGTTACTCCCTGTTATTTTTCAATTAAGAGTCTTAGTAGTTGGATAATCTTGTATTCATAATTATTCATCGAGAGAATTGAAACTATTGGTTTAGATATGTTTTGAGTTAAGATAGTTTGAAATCGGTTAAGATTTGTTACAAAAGTAAAATCTGCTTCATTACTATTCTGTTATTGTTCAATTTTTTTTCCATGGTTGGAAGTTGAATCAGTTTATAAGTTTTAGTTCAATACAAAGTTTTCCTGATTTTAGAAGGAATTTTTCATCTGATTTTAAACGTGGTAGAAGTAATAAGCTAATCAGCTATCACAAACTGGTGAGAAGATTTTAACTGAGAGTTTAGATCTTTTGCATCCTGTTTTCAGTAATATTAGCAAGGGTCACATGTTCTAAGATCATAGATTTCATCAGTTGCAGTTCAGATTAGGCGCGTTTGGATTTGCTTATATTGTAGCAGGATAGGATATTGGTTTGATGTTTGCATGTACTGTAGCAAACTGAAGAGATAGATTGAAGATCAGTTTGTGCCTTGGATGTGAGATCGAATTAGTACTAGCTAAGGTAGCTCAGCGCTAACCTTCGTCATCAACGATCTTGGTTTCGGTTGTGCAGGTTAAGCACATGTTTCAATTTCCTGCACGATAGTTAGCTAACTCTGCTCTTGTTGATGCTAGCTGTAGGATTTGATTACAGAATGTTTCTTTGTTGATATTTTGTTTAGTTTGATAATTGATCTAGTTTGCTTTCTTTGGAACTTTTATTACGTTTTGTAGAATTGGTAAGCAAGTGTTTGGGAATGTAATTGTGCAAGCCGTTCTTCCTCTGGCAGTTAGAAGTGATAGTGATAAAGTGAATTGATGTTAGTTGTACCATAGAGTGCAAGTGTCAATTTACAATTGTTCAAAGAACTGATAGTAGTGTCTTTTTAGTCAATCAGTAGAGGGTAAGTTAGCTTTAGAGTTGGTATTCTGATAACTATTGTTCAAAAGATGGGAAATTAGCTGGGTAAAAGGTTTGATATTAAAGACATTAACACAAAATGTGTAGGGTAAAAGTTTGGTGTATGTGATCATTATTAATGAATTCATTTTTACAAGTTTAGAAATTGTGCAACTTTAGTCCTTCATAGTGTATAGTCTAATGTCAGTCACAGTCCTTTTCGGTTAATCTTGGTTAGTCTTGCTTTGTTAGTTATAGAGCTGTAGGTCCTCGGTTAGTCATTCCAGTTAAATCTATTTCAAAATTAGTCCTGGCCGTTAGTTTGTTGTGCTACTTACTTTTTGGGCCTGTTAGTTAAGATTGGTCTGGGCTTATTGAATGTAGTCACTAGAACAATGATTACTGTTTGGGCTTATTAGTTTAGTAAACTGAATTTGTTTTGTTTTATAAATTTTGATGTTGATTGTTAAAAACAATTTGATAAATAGAATTTACATTTTATAGATTTGATATTAGTTTTATAAATTGTTGCAGTTAATAATTGTGATTGCAGTTTAAATTTGTAGTATAAATTTACATTTTACATTTTAATATTTTGTTCTTTTAAATGTGGTAATTGCAACGTGTTGTAAAATAGTACGTATTAAGTAGATTGATAATGTTTTTACAATTTTTGATGTGCTTTGTGCTAAGTAGCTTAAAAACCAAACAAGTTTTTATCACCAAAAACAATAAAGTCAAATTTGAAAACGTTAAATCAATTCGATAAGACCGAGAGAAAACGAACTAAAAAGAAAATATTAAATGGCGCCGCTACCGGTTCTTTTCGTGAAGATTAACGGTTTTGAGTGAGACGTATTGGATTTTGAGATCCGTTCACCTTGTGAACGTTCCTTTTACGTATCATAAATCAAAGATATAAAAAAAATCAAAAAGATAAAAATATAAAAAATAAAAAGTCACAAAAATCAATTCTTTCCTAAGAATTAAACCAAAAAAATTAAAAATTTCAAAAACTAATATTTTTCCTAAAAGATTACACCAAAAAATATATTGTATATATTGTTTTCAATCGTTTTTACGTACATATTATATTTTCTTAGAAAAATCAAATAAATACATAAATATTTTCTCTATATTATTATATGTAAATAAGTATACGTAGATACGAACAACCAATCCACCTACTACCATAAGTATTGCCGAGGCAATACACCGTATTTGGGGCGTTCCGGTCCTAAGTACGTGTATCGATCAAAGTTAATTAAGGCACAATAATTAAATACTGCGATCTACTTGAACTTAAGAAAGAGGCCACTGTGTGGGGGTATAAGGCGAGTGTATTTCACATTCTAAAGAAGTCGGCTCTTAAGTGCTACGCGTCGCCTCGTTACTATGCTTCCTTGTGTGTCTTTCAAGGGTGATAGTAGTGAGTGGTGTACCACCCAATTAGTACTTACATATCTATATATTTTCTTGTGGATATTAATTATCGAACCTCGAGAGAGATAATCTCTTCTCTCTCAAAGTCGACCGAGAGCTCCTGTCTCACTCCTCGAGTTTACTTACACGTGTATTCGCACACGTGTAACCGTACCACATTTGGTGTATTACTTCCTTCCCCGAGGAAGTGTTAAAATGTCATTTACTTGTATATACATTCGGCCACCTTGTTACACATGGATACTCGTTCCATGTTGGAGATGTTGCAACAACGATCCGCCAATGCTAATTATTCGCCTTGTTCGACTTGTGGTGGTCCACATGATACTTATTTATGTGATCAAAACAATGGCTATTATAGGGAGGGTTATGCTTATAATGGAACCGAGAACCCTAATATTCAACCTAACCTTCAAATGTGCTACACTTGTAATGACTATATGGGTTATTCCGGTTTTTCATCACAAAATCAACCATCATTTCATGATCAAACCTTTAATGAGCCATACCAAAACCGAAGATTTTCTAATCATGAGGGTTTTCAAAATGAGGATAATTTTCAAGGCTATAATCAAGAAACCTTTCAAAACCAAGAATTTTCCAATTATGGAGGCTTTCAAAATGATAGAAAATTTTCAATGCTATAATCAAGTAACCTTTCAAAACCAAGAATTTTCCAATTATGGAGGCTTTCAAAATGATGAAAATTTTCAGTGCTATAATCAAGATACTTTTCAAAATCAAGGATTTTCACATTATGATGGTTTGTAAAATGAAGGGAATTTTCAAGGTTATAGTCAAGAGACATTTCATAATTAAGGCTCTTTTCAAAACTATAATCCACCTAATTATGGAAATTCACCCCCATCCTATTCTTCGACTTACATGTGCGAGTTTTGTGGAAAAGAACCCCATTATGGTTATGATTGTCGACCAAGGGATCCGCTTTCTTATGCCCCTAATTTTTCTAATGAGCTTTCTTTTATATTCGAGCAAATACAAAGAGACAATGCATATTTTTCAAAGGCTCTTACTCGTAAGAAAGAAATGAGCCTCGAGGAAATAAGAGAAGAGTCTCGGTGGTTAAGGGAGGAAATTAAGTCTCTTGCGGATGATGTAAGGAAGAAGCTGTTTAATAACAAGAATATTGGTGGTATGTATAGTGAATCGTTGAACAATTCCTCTCGGTTCCTCAAGAAAAATTTAGATGATTTACTCTTTAAGATTGATAAAAATGAAGAAGAAGAATGTCTTGATGCTTGTGCTTGTAGGCCTTATCCATTATTTTATGACGATGATGAGGAACCTTCGATTTGTATGTGATACAAGAGATTTTATATGGGTTCAATTTTTTTCTCGGTATCTTCTCGAATTGATCACGGATCAAAGTGGAATAGTTGTTCTTGGTTACTAAGAAGGGATTGGTTTTCTATTCTACTAAAAAGATTTAAATGTGAAAAGATATAAAATTAAACTAAAAAAGCAGTTAATTAAATAAAGCTTGAATTAAAATTAAATAATTAAACAGTAAAACAAAAACAGTGAAATAACCCTTACCGAAAAATACTTGATTCGTAATAATTGATGCTCATTCGGAATACATGCTCATTCAGAATAACTTGGCCAAAACCCTTCATGCGGAATACAAACCTTCATTCGGAACATTTGGACAAAAGCTTCATTCGGAAGATTTCCTTCATTCGGAATATATGTTCATCCGGAACATTTTGCTTGATCCGGAATATTTCCTCTGATTCGGAAGAAATTAACTCATCCGGAATAACTAATGAAATTACTTGATTCGGAATAAACAAACACTGACTCGGAATAATTAACTAAAGAGCTTGATTCGGAATAAAAAAAAACTGACTCGGAATATTTTTTAAAAAACCTTGATTCGGAATGTTACTACTCATCCGGAATATTGATTATTTCGGATGAACAGACTGATTCGGAATATCTGAATGAAAAACACTGGTTCGGAATATGGCTTGATCCGGAATATCTTAGAGAAAAACCTTTATTCGGAATAATCTAAAAATGCTTCATCCGGAATAAATATTGAAATGCTTCATCCGGAATATTTGACTGATCCGGAACAATTAACACAAACCCTTGATCCGGAATATTGATTTGATTCGGAATCTGGGTAACTGAAGAACTCGAAGAACAGTAAAGACAACCAAGAACGAATTTAACCAAAATCACCAAGTTTTTAACCAAAACTTAAACCAATTTAACCACTAATCATCTACTAATCATAATCATCAAACCAAAACAATAAAAACACAAAACCCACTTACTTTTAAAGATTAAAATCAACCAAATAAGAACTAAAGACTTTGAATCAAAAAGAGAAAGATGAACAAGATTAAAAGAAAGATTATATTGAAAGATTAAGGTTAAACAATCAAAAGGAAGGATTAAACTTACAAGATTTGTGAATCAACAAAAATGAAAAATCACCAACACCTTAATGGTGTTGGTTACCTACGAAACAAGAAAAGAAAGAAAACTAGAAGGAAAAACTTGTCTCCAAGTTGTGAAGGGATCTCTTTATATATGCCTTGTCTTTGGTTGGTGAGTTGGCTTTCTCCCTTTCTTTTTGTCTTCTCGTCTTTTCAGAAAAGTTGACGTTTTCGATTTCGATTCGAGATTTGTCAACGAATAAATTCAACTAGTCTTTTAATTTCTTCGTTTAATAGACTTCAGTTCTTTCGACATATGTAAATCTTCCATCTTTGGTCCTTTTCTTCGATAAATCTTCAAATAGGCCCATTGACTTCAAATCTTTTGCATCTCTTGGACAACAGACTTCGTCTTGAGTCTTTTTCTTCGATAAAACCCGTGCAATCCCATGTTTTCTTCAATATTTATCCAGTTGGCTCTGAAAACACAGCAAACACACAAACCACGTATAATTCTAAACAAATGACATTAAATGCGCGTTTTGGTCTTGTTTTAGCAAGAAATAAGTGGTAAAAGGATGGGTGTTTTCACACCTATCAAATCCCCTACACTTAACCATTGCCATGCCCTCATGCAATGCTTAGTGATAAAGCAATTTTACACTTTTCTCATAATCAATCAACCTTGGCCTTATTAACAATAACCACTACTACTAAAGAGATATATAAAAATTTTGAATGGAACAAAAGGGATAGAAAACCATTTTCACTTGAAAATAGCTACACGGAAATAACTTGCAAAGAGATCTAAGACTTACATTAGGGCTTCGGTGCTGCGAAGATTTATCATCCTCAAGTTTCACGTTCCCCAAACTAAGCTTAAAAACGAGATCATTGTTATTATAAGTTAGCAAAACAAACACTTACACACATGGCTTAATTATATGCTTAAACTCCCTTATTCCTAGGTGTATCTCTTATATTTTATTTTTGTCTTAGAATGATCATAAAGATGCATTTTTTGGACTTATTGCGATAGTTTATTTAGGCTGAAAGCAAAGTAGGACGATTTGATTAATAGTTAGCTAAAGGACAAAATCTCTTAAAACTGCTTCTCGGGATATCAAAAAGTTCATATCTTGGCATAACTCGCTTCACGATTTGAGACCTTTCTCGGGCTGATATTTGGCATGTACTTCATATCTTGAGAGACGTTTTTGAGGTAATGGTCTTCTCTTCGTTAATAGAGTTTCTTCACTTGGATACTTTTGAGGGATACTCCAACTTTGTTGACCACGACTTCGTCATTATTTCTTCAATCGTTAATTGGGATTTTGAGATACAACGATCCGCCTCCTTTTCGGACTTGGATCTATTTATCCTCATACCTTGTTAGGGTCTTTTCGGATAGACTTCTCCATGATCTTTATGGGAGTTGATTGCTTTTCGTCGTGAGTCTTGATCCTTCATATTGATTTGGGAATAATGCTTTTCACATCACCTTGGATCTTTAGCAATAAGATTGAATCCTCATGCCTTGTTAGGGCCTTTTCGGACTCGCCAATCTTCACACCCCGCTTCATAAGTTATGCCTTGGCTATGAACTCTTATCATTACCGAGCAACTTTTAAACGATCTTGGGCTAGAAGCTAAGTTATTCAATAAAATCGTACGACCTTACTTATTGCAGATAAATTAGGGTAAAAGCTATACAATACCATCCTACTTAGTAAAATGTACCGACTTTAAACACTTACAATTTAATCGCTAGACATTACCAATAAACTTTCAAATTGATTATACACTTTACCAATATGGCCCTAAAATGACAATAGTACCCTTGTCTTCTTTTACATAATTACAAATAATGCCACATTCACTCTTTCTCACACCATAATCATTAAACGTAGTAGCTAAAGGATGAGTAGCCAAACCCACAATCGTAAAAAAATCGATGAAAATTTACAGACGAAAACGTAAATTTATTACTTTTGTTTTACGTTTTTCATCGATTTTTTTTACGTTTTCATCAGTATTTTTATGTTTTCGTCAGTAAATTTACGTTTTCGACATAAAATTTACGTTTTCGTCTGTGAATATACGTTTTAATCAGAAAATTTACGTTTTCGTCAGTAAATTTACGTTTTCGTCTGTAAATTTACGTTTTCGTCAGAAAATTTACGTTTTCGCCAGAAAATTTACGTTTGCGTCAGAAAATTTACGTTTTCGTCAGTAAATTTACGTTTTCGTCAGTAAATTTTTGTTTTCGTCAGTAAATTTTCGTTTTCGTCAGTAAATTTACGCTTTCGTCAGTTAATTTACGTTTTCGTCAGTAAATTTACGTTTTTGTCAGAAAATTTATGTTTTCGTCAGTAAATTTATGTATTCGTCAGTAAATTTTCGTTTTCGTCAGTAAATTTACGTTTTCGTCAGTAAGTTTACGTTTTCGTCAGTAAATTTAAGTTTTCGTCAGTAAATTCACATTTTCGTCAGAAAATTTACGTTTTAGTCAGTAAATTTACGTTTTCGTTAGAAAATTTACGTATTCGTAAGAAAATTTTCGTTTTGTCAGTAAATTTACGTTTTCGTCAGTAAATTTTCTTTTTCGTCAGTAAATTTTAGTTTTCGTACGAAAACTTAAATTTCTGACGAAAACGTAAATTTACTACGTAAACATAAATTTCCTGACGAAAACGTAAATTTTCTGATAAAAAGGTGAATTTACTGACGAAAACGTAAATATACTGACGAAAACGTAAATTTTCTGACGAAAACGTAAATTTACAAACGAAAACGTAAATATACTGACGAAAACGTAAATTTACTGACGAAAACGTAAATTTACTGACGAAAACGTAAATTTTTTGACGAAAACGTAAATTTTCTGACGAATACGTAAATTTTCTGACGAAAACGTAAATTTACTGACGAAAACGTAAATTTACTGACTAAAACGAAAAATTTCTGGCGTAAACGTAAATTTACTGACAAAAACGTAAATCTACTGACGAAAACGTAAATATACTGACGAAAACGTAAATTTACTGACGAAAATGTAAATTTACTGACGCAAACGTAAATTTACAGACGAAAACGTAAATTTTCAGAGGAATACGTAAATTTACTGAAGAATACGTAAGACGAAAACGTAAATTTTCTGACGAAAACGTAAATTTACTGACGAAAACGTAAATTTTCTGACAAAAACGTAAATTTTCTGACGAAAACGTAAATTTTCTGACGAATACGTAAATTTATTGACGAAAACGTAAATTTTCTGACGAATACGTAAATTTACTGACGAAAACGTAAAATTACTGACGAAAACGTAAATTTACTGACGAAAACGTAAATTTACTGACGAAAACGTAAATTTTCTGAGGAAAACGTTAATTTACTGACGAAAACGTAAATTTTCGGACGAGTATGTAAATTTACTAACGAAAACGTAAATTTACTGACGAAAACGTAAATTTACTAACGAAAACGTAATTATGTAAAAAAAAGAAAAGGGTAATATCGTCATTTTAGGGTCATATTGGTAAAGTCAATAATCAATTTCAAAGTTCATTGGTAATGTATAGCTATTAAATTGTAAGTGTTTAAAGTCACTACATTTTGATAAGTACGATGGTATTGTATAGTTTTTGTAAGAATACCGACTTATAATTGACTCTATCATTTCTCGTTCTTCACAATTTAAAATCTCAAGTAATGAGACTCGTGGATGCTTAGCCTAATAAACCAATTAAGGTCTACATGGTTAAGGATACTTGCTAGAATAAACTTGGATAAGTATATTCGGGTTGAGTCAAAATAATCGCAACGGGCCTAATATGTCAAAGACTTCAAAACTAGCTACACCACTTTATTAATATTTTTGACTTTATTGTGGGATATATACATATGAAAGCAACGATAAAAATTTAAAAATTACGACAATATGGCCAAAGTTAATTAAAAATTTGAAAAATGCTGAAAAAGATGATTTTCCGGTTAAATTAAGGCATTTTAATAGAAAAGTCCACTTAAAACTTCGATAGAAGTCCCCCTACACTTATTATAAACATTGTCCTCAATGTTTAAGCATGTGGGAAAAGTCTCCCCTACACTTATGACATTGTGCACGTTGGTTAAATCAAGCTAAGGAAGAGACGACTAAAGTGATCAATTTCAAATGTGAGTATGAAGAAAATTGAATCACGATAGTTGAGAGATAGAACCGGATTTCGGATAACACGGGAGCACGGTTCTTCAAAGGTTTCAAAAGTGCATTCATCCCTGTAATCACATCACCACACAAACACAAACAACCTAGATAGGTCCCCCTACACTTAGGAGGTAAAACGGAAAGGGATAGAAACTCGGGTTGCCTCCCGAGGAGCGCTTGTTTTTGATGTCACGAGCCTGACTCGACCCAAAACTAGTTCATGGGAAACGTGGTGAGGGATGGAATCATCTCATAAGAGATGTCCTCACCAAAGTACAACTTCACTCGTTGGCCATTCACCTTAAAATTAGGTCCATTAGGTTGAGCGAGCTCGAGAGTACCATATGGAAAAATTTGGGCAATGGTGAATGGGCCGGACCAACGAGATTTTAGCTTGCCCGAAAAGATTTTTAACCGAGAGTTGAAGAGTAAAACTTTGTCTCCAACTTGGAACTCTCGGTTTTTAATCTTAGAGTCATGGATGAGCTTAGTCTTTTCCTTATAGATTAAAGAATTTTCATAAGCCTCATTCCGGAGTTCCTTAAGCTCATTGAGTTGGATTTTGCGTAGGTCACCGGCTTTGTTGATGTCGAAGTTAGCCCACTTCAAGGCCCAGTAAGCCTTGTGCTCCAACTCAATGGGGAGGTGTCATGCTTTCCCGTACACGAGACGATATGGTGTACAACCAATAGGAGTCTTGTATGCGGTACGAAAAGCCCATAGAGCATTATCAAGTTTATCGGCCCATGAGGCACGATGCTCTCCTACGGTTCGTTCAAGAATTCGCTTTAATCCTCGGTTCGAGATTTCAGCCTGCCCATTAGTTTGTGGGTGGTAGGCGGTGGAAAGACGATGATTGACACCATACTTAGCCATGACTCTTGCTAATTGATCATTGCAAAAATGAGTCCCGCGGTCACTAATAATGGCACGAGGCACACCGAATCTAGCGAATAGCGACTTCAAAAAGTTACAAACCACCCTTGCGTCGTTAGTGGGTAAAGCTTTGGCTTCAACCCATTTAGAAACGTAGTCAACGGCTACAAGGATGTATTTGTTTCCTTTAGATGAAGGGAATGGCCCCATAAAGTCGATACCCCATACATCAAAGATTTCACATTCTTGTATGAAATTTTGAGGCATCTCATCTTTATGTGTGATCTTGCCTTGTCGTTGGCAAGCATCACATTTTTTCACCATTTCGTGAGCGTCACGATAAATGGAGGGCCAATAAAATCCCGAGTCAAACACTTTCTTAGCAGTGAAGTTGAGACCAAAGTGACCACCGGTGGGTCCTTTGTGGCAAGCTTCGAGAATGTCTAAAGCTGCCGGTCCATCAACACATCAGCGAATAATCAAATCAGCGCATTGTTTGAAGAGATACGGGCCATCCCAAAAGTAAGTCTTAATATCTTTAAAGAACTTTTTCTTTTGTTGGGATGTTAACCCGTCAATGAGAATTCCACCCGCCAAGTAGTTTGCAATGTCCGCAAACCACGGGGTTTCATCATAATTCGAGTTGATAGACATTAAGGTCTCAAGGGGAAAAGAGTCATTGATCTCTTTGTTCGGATGATCCCCTTGATAAGGATCCTCAAGTCTACTGAGATGATCCGCGGCTAGGTTTTCAGCTCCCTTTTTGTCACGAATTTCAATGTTAAATTCTTGAAGGAGTAAAACCCAGCGAAGAAGTCTTGGCTTAGAATCTTGTTTAGTTAACAAGTACTTCAACGCGGAGTGATCGGTGTACACGATGGTAGTGGAAAGGACAAGATAGGGGCGGAACTTTTCAAAAGCATAGACAACAGCTAAAAGCTCTTTTTCGGTTGTCGTGTAATGTAATTGAGCCCCCGTCATGGTCTTGCTAGCGTAATGGATCGGTTGGAAGTGTTTATTCACTCTTTGGCCCAAAACCGCTCCAATAGCAAAGTCGCTAGCATCACACATCAACTCAAAAGGTAGCTCCCAATTAGGGGTAACCAAGACCGGTGCCTTAGTTAGCTTATCCTTAAGAAGGTTGAAGGCTTCAATACACTCTTTGGAAAAGATAAAAGGAGTATCTTTTTCCAAGAGGTGGGTCATCGGGCGAGCGAATTTAGAAAAATCTTTGATAAATCGATGGTAGAAGCCCGCATGACCTAGGAAACTTCTCACACCCTTCAAGGTTGAAGGTGGAGGCAATTTAGCAATAACATCGACTTTAGCACGGTCCACTTCAAGACCGGTGATAAGTGTGAAAACACTCATCAATAATGATCCAAAAACCATTCAAAACACAGTCAAATACATTATATTTAACTGAAAATTATCAGAATCACGTTGGTATTTGTGTTTCATATGTTTTCAGGTAAGAAAGATACATTTTGGAACAAAGACGCGTTTTCAAGGGATTTATATCACAAAAGACGAAGAAAAAGACGAAAAGATGATTCAAGGACCTTATTTGCCAAGCTTTCAAAGATCGAGGACTTAAGTGCAATTTTCTACAAGATAAAGGATGATAAAGGAACTTGATTTCAAAGTGTAAAAGATTTTTGACAAAATAAAAAGATGAGGGACTAAAAGGAAAGTAAATGGAAAGTTAATGAAATAACTTTTATTTACCTGGTCAATTGACCAAACCGGTCAAACACAAACACATATTCGTTTTCTTCTCCAACGAGAAGAGAGAGAAACAGCAAACTTCATCTCTTCACCACCATGACCTGCATGTTCGAATAACGAAGGATCTAAGAAGATTCAAGGGAAGATGTCAACTACAAAAATACTCATCTCCATCTCCTCTACAAGAGGATGCCAGTTAATTAGATCAATTCCTAATGAAGAAGAAACGCCCAATTTTAGAATGAAGAATGAAGACGAAGTTTATCCTCGTATTTTACACGTGGCAATTACTGATTGGATAGAACACGTCATCCCACCTCCTCTCGACGCCTATAAAAGGAAGACGAAGGCCTCACTTTCAGATGGTTAGCTTAGGTGTAGATTACACATAGAGATTAGGTAGTTAGATAGATGTAGCTAAAGCTTTCGAACAGTATCTTTGATTCTGTTAAGTTTGTTAGTCTTTCAGTTTATATAGTTGTAACAAGTTTTTCAGTTTTTCGCCATTAATGAGAAATGAAGTTCTTCTTATTTCATTACTTAACTTCTTCTCCTGTTTTCATAAACATGTTCTAGCCAATTATTCTGTTGAGATAGTTAGTTGAACTCTATTATATTTCAGTTGAGATCAGTTACAAGATTTACTGTTACAAGATTTGAAAACTCAACTACTCGTTACTATTACTATTCACAGTTTGATTCAAGATTTCTTAATACTGAGAGTTTTGTTAGTATTGTGAGTTAGTAAAAAATAGTTAGATTGTTAAAAAGTTACTGTTCACGCAGGGTTTGAGCTTGTTAGAGAGTAATTGTTAGCTTTTGTTGAGATTTTAGTTAGTAAATCTTTAGATCTGTTTTGATTGTATGTTTCTATAAGTTTTCCTTATAAATTGATTTTCGAGCTTATTAGCAATAAGCTCATAAGTTCCAAGAGCTTATGAGAGGTTTATGGTTAAGACTTCCATTTTGATCAGATTCATAGTTAAAATCTTGTAGAATTCTGTGAAGATTTTAATTTCTGTTAATAACAAGTCTTCCGTCTTATTGATTTCATAAGTTTGTCAGCGTACTTGTTAGCTTAATTGAGCTTTTGTGTAGATTTAGAACAGCTTTTACATTCATTCATGTGAGCAAGTTCAGAGTTATTCTTTTTAAATAAGCTGATTTAGCTTATAGGTGGTAAGCTACTGTCATGGACTTGTTTTCTTTTTGCTCGTATTCTACTTTGCAGATTGACTTGTTTGCAGGATCACAAAGATGGAGTTAGATCATTGATGTTTTCTGATTAGACTGATTAGTGTTGTTTGCTTCAAGCGAGCTCAGCGCTCCGCTTCGCCCACAACGGACAGACCTGGATGGAGAGGTCACATATCATTTTAATGTTTCTGCATTTTTAGCTTAACAAGTTAGTGTAATCTGTTAGTTGTTGGTTATAGTATAAAACTTTACTAGCAAATTCTTTGAATTTACTCGCAAATTGATTTTAGTTAACTGCTTTATTATTGAGTTTTCATTCAGTCGATTTCAGTTTGCATATGTAGCTTTAGATAGAACAGTGGTATAAATCTGTAGGCCATTTTGCTGTCTGTATTTGTTAATCCAATTAAGCTTCTGTCCATAAAAAATGTCATTGTGTTTGTTGTAGTAAGTAGTAGTTAACTAGTCAATATTTTCCATAGGCAATAAAATAAAAATGATATAAGCTGGATTCGAACTGTTAACCTGTTTGTAAGTAAATACGTGTGCTCCGTTTCTAAATTCTGAATTTCACAACTTGAATTCTCAATTTAATATAGCCATATTACACTCACAGTTCATGTACATACTTTGTAAAAAAAATAGCATTTCATTAGTATTTCCATTTTGTTAAGTGGTTATTAGATAAGTGAATGGCTCAGTTAGTGGGCCTTTGTATTTTCTCTACATCTGATTAATGTGAGTTAGGATTTAGATATTACATTAATCATCTAAGCTACGCTAGATTAGTTAGCATTTAGAATAAATTTGCTAGTTTTGTTATTAGGCCAACTTTATTTGATAAGTAGATTTAATACATTTTGTTTAAATCAAACTTTCATTTTGAGTTTTATACGCAAGATTTAGATTTTATAAAATAGATATTTCTTTTACAAAAATGTGCAATATGTTTTTAGATAGTACGTATACGTAGGTAATACAGAATATTTTTACCTTTTTAATTGCTTTGTGCCAATTAGATATAATTTCCAAACACGATTTTATAACCAAAAACAATTGAGTCGAGCTTGAATAGTTACATCAATTCGAATTGAGTCGAGAAAAACGAACTATAAAAAGACAGATATTAAATGGCGCCGCTGCCGGTTCTTTTCGTGAAGATTAACGGTTTCGAGTGAGACGATTGGATTTTGGGATCCGTTCACTTTGTGAACGTTATTTTTACGTATTATAAATCAAAAAGATAAAAAAAAAATCAAAAAGATAAAAATACAAAAAAAAAAAATCACAAAGATCAATTCTTTTCCTAAAGAATTGAACCAAAAAAATAAAAAATCCAAAAAGTAATCTTTTTCCTAAAAGATTACACCCAAAAATATATATTATATCGGTTTTCATCGTTTTTACGTACATATAGTATTTTTCTTAAAAAACAAATAAATACAAAAATATTTTTGATATATTATTATATGTAAATACGTATACATATACGAACAACCAAGTTACCTATTTCCATAAGTATTGCCGAGGCAATACACCGTGGTAGGGGGCGTTCCGGTCCTTGACACGCGTATCGATCAAATTTAATAAAGCAAGAATAGATAAATATTTCTAATAGGCAATAATTCGAAGAATACAAACTACTAAAGTGAATAGATAGGCGACGTGCTATAAAATGCCGTCTAAGGGTTAATAGGTACTTAAGTGCTTCGCGCCACCTAACCCCCCGTTCACTAGTGCGTATTCTGAGAAGGAAGGCTTTATTAGGGGTCTTGCACCCAAGTAGTAATTATATATATACTTTCTTGTGGATATTTCATATCGAACCTCGAGGGAGATAATCTCTTCTCTCTCAAAAGTCGACCGAGGGCTACTCCCTCATTCCTCGTGTTTACTTACACGTGTACTCGCACACGTGTAAACATACCACCTTTGGTGTATTACTTCCTTACCCGAGGAAGTTTTTAAACGTCATTATACTTGTATATACATTCGGCCACCTTGCTAAACATGGATACTCGTTCCATGTTGGAGATTTTGCAACAACGATCCGCCAACGCTAATTATTCGCCTTGTTCGACTTGTGGTGGTCCACACGATACTTATTTATGTGATCAAAATAATGGCTATTATGGGGAGGGATATGCTTACAATGGAACCGAGAACCCTAATTTTCAACCTAACACTCAAATGGACTACACTTGTAATGACTATATGGGATATTCCGGTTTTTCATCACAACCTCCACCATCATTTCATGATCAAACCTTTAATGAGCCATACCAAAACCAAGGATTTTCCAATTATGAAGGTTTTCAAAACAATGATAATTTTCAAGGCTATAATCAAGAAACCTTTCATAATCAAGGATTTTCAAACAATGAAGGCTTTCAAAATGATGAAAATTTCCCATGCTATAATCAAGATACTTTTCAAAATCAAGAACTTTCACCTTATGAGGGTTTTCAAAATGAAGGAAATTTTCAAGGTTACAATCATGAGAACTTTCATAATCAAGACTCTTTTCAAACCTATAATTCACCTAATTATGGGAATCCACCTCCACCATGTTCTTCGACTTTTTCATGTGAGTTTTGTGGAAACGCTCCCCATTATGGTTATGATTGTAGACCGAGGGATCCGCCATCCTATGACCCTAATTTTGTCAAGAAGTTTTACTCTTTACTTGAGAGAATGAACAAGTCGAACGATGACTTTTATAAGATGCTTGATAGTATGAAAGACATGAGCCTTGAGGAAATGAAAAACGCATGCCCGTTGTTCGAGGAACCAATTAAGTCTTTTGAGGAAGTGGAAATTATGACTTGGCAAATTTATGACAAGGAGATCGGTGCAATGTGTCGTGAATCGTTGAAAAAAAGTTCTTGTCGCCTCAAGGAAAATTTAGATAATTTCCTCTTTAAGATTGCTACAAAGGAAAAAGAAGAACAATTCATTGCTAATCGTGCTCGTTTGCTTAAACAATGCTTATTAGATGAAGATGATGAGGAACCTTCGATTTGTATGACACTTAATGATGACACACCTTCATCACCTTTACCTCACGTGGAACCCACCGACTCTTTAACCATGGGGGACGAGCCTCTTAGCACTAATACAAACACCGATTTTGACGAATTAACCGCTTCTAGTGTTGAGAACCTTATCCCAATCCAAAGAGAGCTTGAGGGTGTTTCCAATGAACCATGTGACGAGCTTTGTATTGATACTTCTTCTCCTCATGATCACATTGAGATTTCATCACATGTTGACCTTCATGCTACTACTAGTGATTTTGGTGACTTTGATCTTGATGAATTGTTCAAAGAAAGGGATAATGAGATTGAGGAAGAGTTTATGCAAGAAAAAGAGGATGATGATTGTGATTCTAGTGAGGCATCTTATGATATATTATCCGAGGACTTTTCATGTCAAGATGACATTTCTAATTTGGATGAAGATGTTGCTCCTATAGAAGAAGTGGAAAATGTTCATATTCGTGAGGTTTTATCAAACGTGTATAATCTTATCTCCTCGATTGAAGCATTGAACACACACCATAGTGATGATTCCATAGAAGAACCTTTCATTGATATTTCTTCACCGGTTTTTGAGGTTGCACCTATTAATTTTTATGATGATATCATCCCTTTGAGTGATCTCCTCAATACACCTTCTTTTGAGCCTTCTATTACAACCCTCCCACCCTTGAAGTTGGTTATTGATGAAGATCCTATACTCTTAGAGATTGATCCTTTTTCACCTAAGGCACCTTTAGAACCTAAAACCTTTGATATGGATTCTCATATGGATATTGATGTCACCATAGAGGCTTATCTTGATAATATTGATATTGAGGTTGATGATAGTGATTCTAATTGGGAAGAGGAGATTCGTCTTAGTGAGAACTTGCTTTTTGGGAACATAGAGATTACACCTCCTTCACAAGACACTATTCATCTTGATCCTCCTTTTTCTATGCCTTCTATGGAAGATTACCCACCTTTTGATGATGATGAGGAGCCCAACATGGACATAATAGTTATGAATGTTTTGATACCTACACCTTCATTGTCTCATGATGATTTGATCACTAAGGGGGAATCTTATATGGTTGATACGAGTTCATCTTCTTATTTTCCCATGAAGGGAAAGGTTTTTGATCCTGGGATACGTAAATTTGACACACCTTGGTTTTCATCTACTCGACTTAAGAGTGTTACTTCGATTGATATGTGCATCTTGTATGAGCTTACTTTGGTGATACTACCTACTTTGGAGTTGTTCACTTGTCGAGATGGAAACTTTGTATTTGATCCTGGTGTGCTTCCTATTTGAGAGATTTTATATGTTGGACAAACTTGAGACACGTTGGACCGTTCCATTTATCGAGGCGGATATTGTAAATCTTATAGTAAATGGCAACGTGCTAAGTTTGAGTGTATCATGTGAGATGTGCTTCAAAATGGATATCCTTTATTCTCCATGATGGTTTCCCCAAGGACAACTTAATTCGGGGCCGAGTCGAGCTAGCGACTTAGGGTTAAAAAAACTCAAGCATTGAATAACTAGGTTAGAAAACGTAGAGTAGATTTTCAATAGGTTAGGTTTAATTAAAAGGATGTTATAGTAGAGTTGAAGTGGAGGGGTGCCTTTCTTCGTCTTTTCGTGTTTGTTTCAAGGGTTGCTCTCTCTCATTTCATGCTTGGAGCTTATGGAGGAGGCCCGTGTATCTGGTTCACTTCGATTAGTTTTTGCTATCGTGATATTCAAAACACTTGTGCTTAAAATGAATACCCTTTAGTTGTATTTTCCTTAACTTGAGTTAAGCAAAGTTATCAATGTCATAAGTGTAGGGGAGTTTACTCCAATACTCTTAAACATTGAGGACAATGTTTAGCTTAAGTGTAGGGGAGACTTCTATCGAAGTGACCTTACCTAGACCATTGCCTTAATTTCATGATAACATGGAAAATTTATTTTTCAAACATTTTTCAGATTTTTGATCTACTTTGGCCACCAAAAATATGCATTCATAATTTTTGCATCAATCATTTTTCATAACACATTTGCATTGTATATATTTCTTCTTTTATCTTTCATCAAAAGTAAAAAAAATATAATAAAAACATGGTTTTAACAAATATAGAATTCTTTGACATATTAGGCCCGCCATGAATATTTTGACTCAACCCGAGTTTGCTTATCCTAGCATTCTCTAGCTAGTATCCTTAACCATGTAGTCCTTCATTGGTCTATTAGGCTAAGCATCCACCAATCTCATTCTTTGAGATTTTAAATTTGTGGAGAATGGGAAATGATAGAGTTGAAGCAAGTATAAAAGGGCTAGATAAACTTCATGATAATTACTTGTGGCTAAACCCTTCTCTTCTTTACCTCTATTTTCTTCGCATGTATATAATTGTTAATAAATAATCAAGAACGGTTTTAATCGGTTTGTAATCTCATATGCATTTTTGCCTAATCATTCATGGTTGATATAAGTACGTCTTAAGATTCTAAGTTAGAACGTTTTATGTGTACTAGACTTATGTCATGCTCAATATTTAGCGGGTGTTTTTCCTTTTATTCTTTTCTACTTTCTTTGTGAGGAATAAAGAAAAATAAGAGCGGCTTACAAAAAAATGAGTGGCTAGAAAAAATAAATAATAATACAAGACTCCTAAGAGGGGCAGTGTGGTGTTAATTATAGTGACTATTGAGTTCCAATATTACCTTGACGGGTTGCGGGGATACAATAGATTGATCCAATCCAATATTACCTTGACGGGTTGCGGGGTTAAAGATCCAAAGTCTCAAAAAGATGGAGGATGTAAATTATTGCGTGAGTTTTATTTTTCTTTCTTTAGCGAGTGTGTAGCTACTTATGAAAGCATGACATGAGGACTTTACACATAAGGCGAATGACTTATTACTCTTGAAACGGACTTGTATTAATTGTGAGCGGTTTTTCAAGTAATGGATGAGAGGATTACTTAGGATAAAAACCGTGCTTCCTTATTTTTGGATTTTACATTTCTTATATTTCACGCTTTAAATAATCACAAATTTGCTTACAAGCAATTTGCTCAAATAATAACCGGTTCCACATTTAATTGTCATGAATAAGTTGATGCACTTTTTACTTGTGAATACAATGATCCCATTTTTAAGCTTGGTATGGGGAAAGTGAAACTTGAGGGTGATAAGTGTCCATGGTACCAAAGCCCTAATCTAAGTCATTGATTTCTTTATGAGTTATTTCCATCAAAACCATTTCAATAAAAATCAAAAATATATAAATAGAATTGTTTTCTTTGCATTGCATTGTAAATATTCAAAATCATTCATCATATAGCATAGTATAGTTTATTAAATCATAAAATGGCCAAGGTTGGTTAATTATGAGAAAAGTGTAATTTAGAGCTTTAAAATGCTACATTGCATGAGGTCATGGCAATGGTCAAGTGGAGGGGAGTTGATAAGTGTGAAAACACTCATCAATAATGATCCAAAAACCATTCAAAACACAGTCATATACATTATATTTAACTGAAAATTATCAGAATCACGTTGGTATTTGTGTTTCATGTGTTTTCAGGTAAGAAAGATACATTTTGGAACAAAGACGCGTTTTCAAGGGATTTATATCACAAAAGACGAAGAAAAAGACGAAAAGATGATTCAAGGACCTTATTTGCCAAGCTTTCAAAGATCGAGGACTTAAGTGCAATTTTCTACAAGATAAAGGATGATAAAGGAACTTGATTTCAAAGTGTAAAAGATTTTTGACAAAATAAAAAGATGAGGGACTAAAAGGAAAGTAAATGGAAAGTTAATGAAATAACTTTTATTTACCTGGTCAATTGACCAAACCGGTCAAACACAAACACATATTCGTTTTCTTCTCCAACGAGAAGAGAGAGAAACAGCAAACTTCATCTCTTCACCACCATAACCTGCATGTTCGAATAACGAAGGATCTAAGAAGATTCAAGGGAAGATGTCAACTACAAAAATACTCATCTCCATCTCCTCTACAAGAGGATGCCAGTTAATTAGATCAATTCCTAATGAAGAAGAAACGCCCAATTTTGGAATGAAGAATGAAGACGAAGTTTATCCTCGTATTTTACACGTGGCAATTACTGATTGGATAGAACACGTCATCCCACCTCCTCTCGACGCCTATAAAAGGAAGACGAAGGCCTCACTTTCAGATGGTTAGCTTAGGTGTAGATTACACATAGAGATTAGGTAGTTAGATAGATGTAGCTAAAGCTTTCGAACAATATCTTTGATTCTGTTAAGTTTGTTAGTCTTTCAGTTTATATAGTTGTAACAAGTTTTTCAGTTTTTCGCCATTAATGAGAAATGAATTTCTTCTTATTTCATTACTTAACTTCTTCTCCTATTTTCATAAACATGTTCTAGCCAATTATTCTGTTGAGATAGTTAGTTGAACTCTATTATATTTCAGTTGAGATCAGTTACAAGATTTACTGTTACAAGATTTGAAAACTCAACTACTCGTTATTGTTACTGTTCACAGTTTGATTCAAGATTTCTTAATACTGAGAGTTTTGTTAATATTGTGAGTTAGTAAAAAATAGTTAGATTGTTAAAAAGTTACTGTTCACGCAGGGTTTGAGCTTGTTAGAGAGTAATTGTTAGCTTTTGTTGAGATTTTAGTTAGTAAATATTTAGATCTGTTTTGATTGTATGTTTCTATAAGTTTTCCTTATAAATTTATTTTCGAGCTTATTAGCAATAAGCTCATAAGTTCCAAGAGCTTATGAGAGGTTTATGGTTAAGACTTCCATTTTGATCAGATTCATAGTTAAAATCTTGTAGAATTCTGTGAAGATTTTAATTTCTGTTAATAACAAGCCTTCCGTCTTATTGATTTCATAAGTTTGTCAGCGTACTTGTTAGCTTAATTGAGCTTTTGTGTAGATTTAGAACAGCTTTTACATTCATTCATGTGAGCAAGTTCAGAGTTATTCTTTTTAAATAAGCTGATTTAGCTTATAGGTGGTAAGCTACTGTCATGGACTTGTTTTCATTTTGCTCGTATTCTACTTTGCAGATTGACTTGTTTGCAGGATCACAAAGATGGAGTTAGATCATTGATGTTTTCTGATTAGACTGATTAGTGTTGTTTTCTTCAAGCGAGCTCAGCGCTCCGCTTCGCCCACAACGGACAGGCCTGGATGGAGAGGTCACATATCATTTTAATGTTTCTGCATTTTTAGCTTAACAAGTTAGTGTAATCTGTTAGTTGTTGGTTATAGTATAAAACTTTACTAGCAAATTCTTTGAATTTACTCGCAAATTGATTTTAGTTAACTGCTTTATTATTGAGTTTTCATTCAGTCGATTTCAGTTTGCATATGTAGCTTTAGATAGAACAGTGGTACAAATCTGTAGGCCATTTTGCTGTCTGTATTTGTTAATCCAATTAAGCTTCTGTCCATAAAAAATGTCATTGTGTTTGTTGTAGTAAGTAGTAGTTAACTAGTCAATATTTTCCATAGGCAATAAAAATAAAAATGATATAAGTTGGATTCGAACTGTTAACCTGTTTGTAAGTAAATACGTGTGCTCTGTTTCTAAATTCTGAATTTCACAACTTGAATTCTCAATTTAATATAGCCATATTACACTCACAATTCATGTACATACTTTGTAAAAAAATAGCATTTCATTAGTATTTCCATTTTGTTAAGTGGTTATTAGATAAGTGAATGGCTCAGTTAGTGGGCCTTTGTATTTTCTCTGCATCTGGTTAATTTGAGTTAGGATTTAGATATTACATTAATCATCTAAGCTACGCTAGATTAGTTAGCATTTAGAATAAATTTGCTAGTTTTGTTATTAGGCCAACTTTATTTGATAAGTAGATTTAATACATTTTGTTTAAATCAAACTTTCATTTTGAGTTTTATACGCAAGATTTAGATTTTATAAAATAGATATTTCTTTTACAAAAATTTGCAATATGTTTTTAGATAGTACGTATACGTAGGTAATATAGAGTATTTTTACCTTTTTAATTGCTTTGTGCCAATTAGATATAATTTCCAAAGAAGATTTTACAACCAAAAACAATTGAGTCGAGCTTGAATAGTTACATCAATTCGAATTGAGTCGAGAAAAACGAACTATAAAAAGACAGATATTAACCGGCTTTGGAGATTTTGTGTCCTAGCACGATGCCCTCTTTTACCATGAAATGGCATTTTTCCCAATTAAGAACAAGGCGAGTGTCTTCACACCGCTTAAGCATACGTTCTAAATTGGCAAGGCAAGCAGAGAAAGAATCGCCATAAACCGAGAAATCATCCATGAAGACTTCCATAGTTTCTTCAACCATGTCATGGAAGATAGCCATCATACACCTTTGGAACGTCCCAGGAGCATTGCATAAACCGAAAGGCATGCGTTTGTAAGAAAATGTTCCGTAGGGACAAGTGAATGTGGTTTTATCTTGGTCTTTGGGATCGATGGGAATTTGAAAATACCCGGAGAAACCGTCTAATAAGCAGTAATAGTCATTACCCGCTAGACGCTCGAGCATTTGATCCATGAAAGGAAGAGGAAAGTGATATTTTCTCGTGGCATCATTGAGTTTGCGATAGTCGATACAAACTCTCCACCCAGTAACGAGACGAGTAGGAATCAACTCGTTGTGTTCATTGGGAACAACGGTTATTCCGCCTTTCTTTGGCACACAATGGACGGGACTTACCCATGTAGAATCCGAAATAGGGTACATCATGCCGGCATCTAGAAGTTTGATAACCTCTTGTTTGATGACGTCATGAATTCGAGGATTAACCCTTCTTTGGCTTTGGATTGCGGGTTTAAAGTCATCTTCTATGAGAATTTTGTGAGTACAAAAGTTTGGATCAATTCCGCGGATATCGGAAATTTTCCAAGCAATTGCCTTCTTATGATCTTTAAGCACGGCGATAAGGCGAGATTTTTCTTCTTCTTCAAGTCCTTAGCGATGATGACGGGCGACTTCTTCTTGTCTTCAAGGAACACGTACTCGAGATGGGACGGTAACTCCTTAAGCTCTAAATCTGGAGGATTTTTGATAGAAGGCGTATTCAAATTCGGTTCACCGGTAGCAATATCCTTGGGAAATGGTGGAGAAATATGGTCCTCATTGAGAAGTTTCTCAATGGTACGAATGTCTTCATCCCGATCGGTGGGAGAATCGTCATATTTTAAATCCACATCCCCTAAACTTGCTTCAAATTCAGTGAGAAGGAAATCACTTTCTCCAAATGGAGTGAGTGATGAGGCAATAAAGGCAACGGTCTCAACATTGGGAGGAGAGGTACGACTACTTTTACAAGCATCATTAATGTGTTCTTCACAAGCCTCATCAAGAACGTCGATACAATTAACACTCTCGTATGAATAAGGCTGTTTAGAAATCTTACCCATGTTGAAGACAATTTGATCGTCACCAACTCTCATGATAAGCTCACTCACTTCTACATCGATGAGAGTGCGACCGGTCCTCAAGAATGGACGTCCAACGATTAATGGAACACGAGGATCCATCTCGTAGTCGACTACGACGAAATCGGCGGGAAAAGTGAATTTGTCGACTCCTACAAAACGTCTTCGGCTATCCCCACTGGATAAGCAACCGTACGGTTAGCTAATTCCAAAGTCATTTTGGTGGGGATTAGCTCAGGGAGAGATAATTGCTTCCAAACGCTTAAGGGCATTAAATTGATACTAGCACCTAGATCGGCTAGGGCCATGCAATTCTCTACTCCCGGGAAGTTGCAAGGAATTAAGAAGCGACCCGGATCACCAAGTTTGGTTGGCAATTTCCTTAAGAGCACTGCAGAGTAATTCTCATTAAGTTGGGTATTAGCAATATCAAGAAGCTTTTCCTTGTCACTAAGAAGATCTTTAAACATCTTCGCGTATTTAGGCATGTGAGCGAGAGCCTCAGGGAAGGAGATGTTGAAATTCAATTGTTTAAACATTTTGAGAAAGTTTGAAACTTGAATATCGTCCTTGCTTTTGAGCTTCTCTTTCCTCAACCTTGAGGGATAAGGTATATCGGAAGGATTTGGAATTGTAGGATCACTCACATCCTTGGGTGGTGGAGGGGTAGAAGTAAGAGGTGGAGGAATTGGGGAAGTAGAAAGATGAGGAATATGAGTAGGTGACTCGTTTTACTTTGTCACAATCATCGGTGTAGGTATAGGAAGCTCGGGTTCCTTGGTACCTTTTCCACTGCGAGTGGTGATTGCTTTCATCTGCCCTCTTGGATTAGCAACGGTGTTACTCGGAAGAGTACCCGAAGAAGAGGTTTGATTACCTTGGAAGAAACCAGCCATCGTGTCCCTTAGGTCATTCGTTTGACTACTCAAAGAGTTTCACATATCGGCTCTAAGATCATTCCCTTGTTTCACCATGTCGCCCTTCAAATTGATAATCTGGGTCTGCAGATTCTTCACCAACACATCATTCGTCCGCATGTACGTTTCGACCTCGTGGTTGAAAACGGTGGGTTGAGTAGGAGGAGGTGCTTGATAAGCAGGTGGTTGGTAAGGAGCGGGTTGGTAAACTTGAGTAGGATTTTGAGGTGGATATCGTTGTCTTTGAGGTGGTTGGTAAGGTGCTCGAGGTTGGTTTTGATTTGTTCGGTTAAGGTTTTGTTGTTGGTTTTGATTGGTTGGAGGAAAACCGGGCGGGGAAAGAAAGTTGTTTGAGCTTGATAACCGGCCGGAGGATAGGTACCATATGCTGCGTTAACATTCTCACATGGGTAGTCTTGGGTGGAGGTACAAGTAGTGTAAGAGTGAGGACCCCCGCATATTTCACATGGTTGGCTTACAGCATTGACCTGAGCGTTTTGAGCGTTGATGCTTTTGGTGTTGTTAGCGGTGTGGGCAGCAAGCGATTCAAGAAGCGAAGTAATTTTGTCAAGTCTCTTGTCGTTGTCACTAGTGCTAGCACTAGCGGCATTAGTTCGAACACTCTTGGTTTGCACTCTAGACTTATTCTCAATAATATCCCAAGCGGCATTAGAACTCTTAACCAAAATATTACCCCCCCCCCCCCCCCCCCCCCCCGAGGCACTATTTAGTGAATCTTGATCATTCATGCTTAAACCATTGTAAAAGGTATTAATTTGGTGCACTTTGGTAAAACTATGTTGTGGGCATTTTCGTAAAAGGTCTTTGAAACGGTCCCAAGATTCACTAAAACTCTCATCGTACTTTCGTTAAAAATTAATAATTTCATTCCGCAAAGCGGTGGTACGAGAGGGTGGGAAAAAGTAGTTTATGAATTTGGTCTCCAAGTCCGTCACGTCAGAATACTTTGTGGCGGTTCCTTTGCAAGCCAATGTCGGGCTTGTCCCTCTAAGGAGAAAGGAAAAAGTTGTAAGCGTATTACCTCTTGTGGAACACCATTGAATTTGACCGTATTCGTAAGTTGAAGGAATCTTTTGATGTGGTCATGAGGATCATCAATGGTACGCCCCAAGAATGGTTGAGCAGAGACCATTTGAATAAAGCCGGATTTGAGCTCAAAGTTGTTGGCTGCAATCGCGGGTATGACAATAGGATCTTTGTTGCCCTCTACATGTGCTTGCAAAAGTTCAATCATAGGACGATTGTCCAGTAGAGATTCATTGTTGTTATTATTCATGTTGTTTGAGGTGGATTATTATTGTTGTTGTGTACACCGGCCATGTCTAAGTTAGCGAGAGTCTCGGGCTCTTGATAAGACGTTGATCGAGTGCGCATACACCTGCAAAAGAACTAACAAAGCAAAAATCTTTTTGGTTTTTATGTTTTTTATTTTTTTTGTATTTTTGAAAATTTTGTATTTTTTAGGGTTTTTGAAAATTTATAAGAAAAAGTAACGTTCACGGTGAACGGATCCCAAAATCCATTTTCTCACAAAAAACTGTTAATCCTTACGATAAGATCCGGCAGCGGCGCCATTTGATACAAAGCTTTTGTATGGGATTCAATTTTTTTCTCGGTATCTTCTCGAATTGATCACGGCTCAAAGTGGAATAGTTGTTCTTGGTTACTAAAAAGGGATTGGTTTTCTATTCTACTAAAAAGATTTAAATGTGAAAAGATATAAAATTAAACTAAAAGCAGTTAATTAAATAAAGCTTGAATTAAAATTAAACAATTAAACAGTAAAACAAAAACAGTGAAATAACCCTTACTGAAAAATACTTGATTCGGAATAACTGATGCTCATTCGGAATAACTTGGCCAAAACCCTTCATGCGGAATACAAACCTTCATTCGGAACATTTGGACAAAAGCTTCATTCGGAAGATTTCCTTCATTCGGAATATATGTTCATCCGGAACATTTTGCTTGATCCGGAATATTTCCTCTGATTCGGAAGAAATTAACTCATCCGGAATAACTAATGAAATTACTTGATTCGGAATAAACAAACACTGACTCGGAATAATTAACTAAAGAGCTTGATTCGGAATAAAAAAAATTGATTCGGAATATTTTTAAAAAAACCTTGATTCGGAATGTTACTACTCATTCGGAATATTGATTATTCCGGATGAACAGACTGATTCGGAATATCTGAATGAAAAACACTGGTTCGGAATATGGCTTGATCCGGAATATCTTAGAGAAAAACCCTTATTCGGAATAATCTAAAAATGCTTCATCCGGAATAAATATTGAAATGCTTCATCCGGAATATTTGACTGATCCGGAACAATTAACACAAACCCTTGATCCGGAATATTGATTTGATTCGGAATCTGGGTAACTGAAGAACTCGAAGAACAGTAAAGACAACCAAGAACGAATTTAACCAAAATCACCAAGTTTTTAACCAAAACTTAAACCAATTTAACCACTAATCATCTACTAATCATAATCATCAAACCAAAACAATAAAAACACAAAACCCACTTACTTTTAAAGATTAAAATCAACCAAATAAGAACTAAAGACTTTGAATCAATAAGAGAAAGATGAACAAGATTAAAAGAAAGATTATATTGAAAGATTAAGGTTAAACAATCAAAAGGAAGGATTAAACTTACAAGATTTGTGAATCAACAAAAATGAAAAATCACCAACACCTTAATGGTGTTGGTTACCTACGAAACAAGAAAAGAAAGAAAACTGGAATGAAAAACTTGTCTCCAAGTTGTGAAGGGATCTCTTCATATAGGCCTTGTCTTTGGTTGGTGAGTGGGCTTTCTCCCTTTCTTTTTGTCTTCTCGTCTTTTCAAAAAAGTTGACGTTTTCGATTTCGATTCGGGATTTGTCGACGAATAAATTCAACTCGTCTTTTAATTTCTTCGTTTAATAGACTTGAGTTCTTTCGACATATGTAAATCTTCCATATTTGGTCCTTTTCTTCGATAAATCTTCAAATAGGCCCATTGACTTCAAATCTTTTGCATCTCTTGGACAATAGACTTCGTCTTGAGTCTTTTTCTTGGATAAAACCCGTGCAATCCCATGTTTTCTTCAATATTTATTCGGTTGGCTCTGAAAACAAAACAAACACACAAACCACGCATAATTCCAAACAAATGACATTAAATACGCGTTTTGGTCTTGTTTTAGCAAGAAATAAGTGGTAAAAGGATGGGTGTTTTCTCACCTATCAGTATGACACTTAATGATGACCCACATTCATCACTTTTACCTTACATGCAACCCAACAACTCTTTAACCATGGGGGACGAGCCTCTTAGCACTAATACAAACACCGATTCGGTTGAATTTACCGCCTCTAGTGTTGAGAACCTTATCCCAATCCAAAGAAAGCTTGAGGGTGTTTCCAATAAACCATGTGACGAGTTTTGTATTGATACCTCTTCTCCTCACGATCACATTGAGAGTTCCTCACATGATGACATTCATGCTACTACTAGTGATTTTGGTGATTTCAATCTTGATGAGTTGTTCAACGAAAAGGATAATGAGATTGAGGAAGAGCTTTTGCAAGACTTGCCACAAATGGAAGATGATGATTGTGATTCTAGTGAGGCATCTTATGATATATCATCCGATGAGTTTTCATGTCAAGATGACCTTCCTAATTTGGATGAAGATGTTGCTCCTATTGAAGAAGTGGAAGATGTTCATATTCGTGAGGTTTTATCAAACGTTTATCTTCTTATCTCCTCGATTAAAGCATTGAATGCAAATCCTAATGGCGAGTCCATAGAAGAAGAACATTTCATTGATATTTCTTCACCGGTTTTTGAGGTTGCACCTATTGATTTTCATGATCATATCATCCCTTTGAGTGATTCTCTCGTTAATACACCTTCTTTTGAGCTTTCTATTCCCACCATTCCACCCTTGAAGTTGGTTATTGATGAAGATCCTATACTCTTAGAGATTGATCCTTTTTCACCTAAGGCAACTTTAGAACCCAAAACCTTTGATATGGATTCTCTTATGGATATTGATGCCATCATAGAGGCTACTCTTGCTAATACTGATTTAGAGGTCGATGATAGTGTTTCTAATTAGGAAGAGGATATTCGTCTTATTGAGAGCATGATTTTTGGGAATATAGAGCCTACACCTCCACCACAATTACTCTTGATCCTCCTTTCACTATGCCTTCTATGGAAGATTCCCCACCTTTTGATGATGATGAGGAGCACAACATGGACATAATAGTTATGAATGTTTTAATACCTACACCTTCATTATCTCATGATTCTTTGATATCTAAGGGGGAATCTTATATGGTTGATACGAGTTCATCTTCTTATTTTCCCATGAAGGGAAAGGTTTTTGATCCTGGGATACGTATGTTTGGGAAATATTGATTTTCATCTACTCCACTTACGAGTGTGACTTCGATTGATATGGGCTTCTCGTATGAGCTTACTTCGTTGATGCTGCCTACTTTGGAGTTGTTCACGTGTAGAGATGGCAACTATGTATTTGATCCTGATGTGATTTCTATTTGAGAGATTTCGTATGTTGGACAAACTTGAGATACGTTGGATTGTTCCATTTATCGAGGCGGATATTGTAAATCTTATAGTAAATGGCAACGTGTTAAGTTTGAGTGTATCATGTGAGATGTGCTTCATAGTAGATATCCTTTATTATCCATGATGGTTTCCCCAAGGATAACCTAATTCGGGGCCGAGTCGAGCTAGAGACTTACGGTTAGAAAAAAATCAAGCATTGAATAACTAGGATAGAAAACGAAGAGTATATCTAAATAGGTTAGGTTTAATAAGAGGGTGTTATAGTAGAGTTGAAGTGGAGGGTGGCCTTTCTTCGTCTTTTGGTGTTTGTTTCAAGGGTTTCTCTCTCTCATTTCATTCTTGGAGCTTATGGAGGAGGCCCGTGTATCCGGTTCACCTCGATTAGTTTTTGCTATTGTGATGTTCAACACTTGTGCATAAAATGAATACACTTTAGTTGTCTATTCCTTATCTCGAGTTAAGCAAAGTAATCAATGTCATAAGTGTAGGGGAGTTTCTACTCCAATACTCTTAAACATCGAGGACAATGTTATCTTAAGCGTAGGGGAGACTTCTACCGAAGTGACCTTACCTAGACCATTTCCCTTGCCTTCATGATAATTGGGAAAATTAATTTTTCAAAGATTTTTCAAATTTTTGATCTACTTTGGCCACCAAGAATATGCATTCATAATTTTTGCATTAATCATTTTTCATTTGCATAACACAATGGCATTGTATAAATTTCTTCTTTTAGTTTGCATCAAAAATGTATAAAAAGAAAAAAATATAATAAAGGATATGGTTTAACAAATTTAGACTTCTTTGACATATTAGGCACGCCATGGATACTTTGACTCAACCCGAGTTTGCTTATCTAAGCATTCTCTAGCTAGTAGCCTTAACCATGTAAACCTTTATTGGTTTATTAGGCTAAGCATCCACTAGTCTCATTATTTGAGATTTTAAAATGTAGAGAACAAGAGATGATAGAGTTTGAAGTAAGTGTTAAGGGCTAGATAAACCTCATATCAATTAATTGTGGCTTTTATATCCCCTTTCGTAACCTTTACTTTCTTATCAACGCATGTATATATGTTAATAAATAATCAAGAACGGTTTTAATCGGTTTGTAGTCTCTTATGCATTTTTGACTAATCATTCGTGGTTGATATAAGTACGTCTTAAGATTCTAAGTTAGAACATTTTATGTGTACTATACTTATGTCATGCTTAATACTTAGTGGGTGTTTTTCCTTTTATTCTTTTCAACTTTCTTTGTGAGGAATAAAGAAAAATAAGAGCAGCTTATGAAAAAAATGAGTGGCAAGAAAAAAAAAAAGAAAAAAAAAGGAAAGAAAAAATAATAATTATCCAAGACTCCCAAGAGGGACAGTGAAGTGTTAATTATAGTAGCTATTGAATTCCAATATTACTCTCACAAGGGTTGCGGAGATTTAATAGTTGCTCCAATCCAATATTACCTTGACGGGTTGCGGGATTGAAGATCCAAGGTCTAAAAAGGCGGCGGATATAAATTATTGCGTGAGTTTTATTTTTCTTTTCTTAGCGAGTGTGTAGCTACTTATTAATGCATGACATAAGGATCTTACACATAAAACGAATGACTTATTATTTTGGGTCGGACTTATATTATTAATTGTGAGCGGTTTTTCGTGTAATGGATAAGATGGTTACTTAGGATTAAAACCGTGCTTCCTTATTTTGGGATTTTACACTTCTTATATTTCACGCTTTAAATAATGACAAATTTTCCCAAAATTAATTTGCTCAAATAATAACCGGTCTTAGAGGCATAATAAGTGGGGGTATAATGGTAACACAATTAACTTGTATGAATAAGTCGATGCACTTTCACTTATGGATAACAATGATCTTGTTTTTAAGCTTGGTATGGGGAAAGTAAAACTTGAGGATGATTAGTGTTCATGGTACCAAAGCCCTAATTAAAGTCCTTGATTTCTTTATAAGTTATTTCCATCAAATCATTTCAAGAAAAATAAAAAATAAATAAATAGAGTTTATATCTTTCATTGCATTCTTAAAAATTAAAAATCATGCATCATGTAGTATAGTATGGTTTATTAAATCATTATATGGCCAAGGTGGATTAATTATGAGAAAAGTGTACTCTTGAGCTTTAAAATACTGCATTGCATGAGGCCATGACAATGGGCAAGTGGAGGGGAGTTGATGAGTGTGAAAATACTCATCAGTTATTACCTAAAAACCACTTAAAACACAGCCAAATATATTATATTTAACTTTAAAATATCAGAATTACGCGTGTATTTGTGTTTTGTGTGTTTCAGGTAAAAAAGGTACATGATGGAGCAAACACGAGCTTTTATGGGAATATCTGAAGAAAATATAAAACAATGCTCCAAAGACTTGACTTGTAAAAAATATGAAGACTTGAGGACTTAATGTGTAATTGGAACAAAGATTGGGGGCATAAAGGAAACTACATTTATATTTAATTAAAACAAAGGAAAAAAAGGAAGACCTTACTTTGCTATATCATCACACGTCTTCATGATAATTAACTAATATATCAAAATCAGTCAAAGGAAAGACTAAAATATGAAGACTTGACACGTCTTCTTCATCAAACGAAGAGAGAGAAGAAGATTATATCAAAACAAGTTAGTTTCGTACTTCTTCACCAAGTCTTTTCAAGACGATTTCAAGGAGTTAGAGAAAGATTCAGACGAAGATTAAAGAACGAAAAGTGATCCTTATCATCCCAGCAACACAACCATACAACTTAATTTGATCAAGATCAAGCTATGAAGAAACGCCCAAATTCTTGGATGAACCCAAATCTAAAGCCTACCACGTGGAGCTTTCTGGTTGTTCACACCACGTCATCTCACCTCCCTCAATCTCTATAAATACCAATCCTCTCCTTCATGTGAAGATGGTTAGCTTAGGTGTAGGATTCACACAGTAGGTTAGATTTAGTTAGATAGTTAATAAACTTTTAATTTTCTTGTTTAATCTTGTAACCAATTGCGAGAACCCGTAATTTTCTCAGCCTTATTTTATTCTTTTATTCGTGTTTCTTGAATTTTTCAACGTATTACGTTTTCTTGTATTGCTATATGAAAATCCTGAGATTTTTAAATTATACTTTTTAAGTATTTTTCTGATCATCGATAAATACTTTGTATGGAACTATAAAAATTTTATTTTATTTTTCCATCTTTAATTTAAATCAAAGTTTTTGATTTAAAATCATCCGCGTGCGTTTTACAACGAGTTTATTCAAAATCAATGTACAACGAGAATTTCTAGTGATCGCGATACCGACGGATGCCCAAAAGTTTTCGTTTATTTATCGATTGTTTCGATAATTAATATTTTCGACGATTTCGTTTTAATTACGTATTAAGTCGTGTCGGGAAATCATATAATCATTTTTATGATGCATTATAACTTTTGAAAAGTATTTTTACGAAACCCGAGCCCCGTAAATATATTCAATATTTACCAATAACCATTTTCTACCCTTTAAAACTATTAATTATTTTTAAGTCCACAAGTTTCAAACTTGGAAACATTGGTCCCTCCACTTAAACTACCATATAAAATTCGTCTTTTTCCACCAACTCACACACATAATCATTTTAAAAAAACAAACAAACACTCTCTCCTACCCCCCCCCCCCCCCCCCCCCCCCTAGCCGTGACTTTCACCCCCAAAACACCCCAAAACAATGATTTATCTTGTTTTAAATAAAACTAATTCAAGACCCATGTTAGAAATCATTTTGTGATTCTATTGATACAAAAATATTCCACATGCATCAAGATTTTATGTTCCTATGATTTTTATGGTGGGGATGAGTCTTGATCATGCATGTGATGATCATGGCTATATCATCTTGTTTTCATTCCAAAAAGGTTATTTTGATATTTGATTTTTGTTAAAATTTTACATGCAAGTGTTTTTAGGAGTGTTTGGTTTATGGGTATGTTAGTATGATGATTCTATAGGTATGGTAATGAGTGGTTTTGGTTGGAAAATTTATTTGACTTGTTTTCTAAAAGGGTAAATTGGGACAGCAGGTCTTTATCAGAATTTTTGTGGGTTTAAGGTCTGATAAAGGCTAATTTTATTTTATTTGTTGTAGAGTATTCCGAGACGCTCGTTTTGGTATAAGATAGAGCTTCTAAGTCATTACGAGTCAAAAGTTATGCTAGTTTTAGTTTTCGTGTACCGGGAGACGCAAGTCGGCACAATCCAAAATTGTGGCTGATTTTGGGTCGACTCTCGGGGACTTTAGGCTTGGTTATATAGTTGATACTACTGGTTTTCAAAGTTTACAAACTTAGTTTGATGAGTCTAGTAATGGTTTCAAAAGACGGATTGTCGAATTAGTACTTTTAAAGTGGTCCAAACGGTTTTACAAAACAAGTGTATAAATCTGTCCCAAATTTGGAGTCGAGTAAAATGTTGAGCTGATGGATTTTAAAGTGTGAAATTTGGCTCAAACTTTGGCGAGGTCTTATACAGGTTATAAGTGACCTTGACACCAATTTTCATCTAAAACGGACAAGTCTAGATAGGGTAGATCGGTGTGTACATTCGGGATGTACTTGCTGATTTTATTTTGGACACTTAGTTCAATGCTTGTGTTGCGTGAGTTTGAGTATTCACCATCGGACATGGTGACTTACTCAAGTGCTTAGTCATTATATAAATGACTTAGCTACTGGTCCGAATAAGGTTAAAGGATAGTTTGACTTGCGTTGACTTGGCGTCTTATGACGGGTCATTTTCAAGTGTTCAAGTGTTTTAACGAGTAACGTTAGATAAATGAATTCATTTGGTTCGTGTCAATGATTTTGAAATACGAATACTTTGAAAACATTTGAGTCATGTTATACTTAGTATATATCGATATTTGAATTCGAGTCTTAACGCGCGCCTTATTTTGATAGGTTGCGGTTTTCGTGTTTCCCGGGCATCCATATCGGTGATCGTCTACCACTACCGTTTCTACTCAGTTGCTGAGTACCGTGATTGACTTACCTCGTGACTAAGGTGAGTTCATAGCCCCTTTTTACTTGTACATGGTTTCTAAACACGGGGTGAGATTTTACATGGTGGAACACAACCAATAAAAAAAACTGTATTGCTATCCATAACTTGTATGTTATCCAGAACGTGTATGCTTTACAGATGATTTCAATGGTATTATTGCTTTTAGACGTTAGCCTTGAGTTTCCTCTCCTATCATGAACCGTTAATTGTCCCGTATGCTTCGCGCTAAGCGCAAATGTTGTGGGTGGATCCATCAGGATTGACAATCCCCGTCCCGATTACCTTGACGCACTAATATTCGTTTATACTTGAGTATTTAGGCTGAATACTCCCTAGAGGAACGTACGTTTGAGTTAAGCTTCGGTTCATGAGACTAAACAGCAATAATATGCATCGTGACTATGTACAATGTACATAGTTAACCCCCCCCCATTACGTGTTTTACGAATTCTATTGTGTTCCACACGTTTACTTCTAAACCTATGAATATCACTCAACTTTATGTTGACGATTTTACATGTTTAATCTCAGGTATTATTACTTAGCTTTGCTTGGATGGGAGCCCGCATGATATTATCGCAGCTTGGAGATTTCTGTGATGCTTTAAAAAGACTGTTTTTAGTAAAAACTGTCAGGAGTTTATTATATCTTTTGGGCAACTTTATGTTATAAATTGAGACGAAATAATATAATTTTCCGCTTCAAAAACTCTGGGACCTATGTTTAAAAACTCTAACCTTTTATGATGTAATGTACATGTTTTTATTTCGTCAGCTTGTTATGAACTGTAATTCATTGTTTCTTGTACTATGACGTGTTACCCCCTCGTTGCCTAATTGTTCCATGTCAGATTTTGGGGGTCTCACAGATTGGTATCAGAGCGATGGTTATAGGGAACTGAGTCGTTTTTCAAAAAAAAAAACTTAGTCTATAACCGAAAGTTCAAATATTTTATTGTTTTAAGTGTCAATCAAAGAATCTGCCAATGCTGTTCGATATCTGCGCGGGTAACTCTTTAATCCTTATTATTTACTTTTAATTATCATTGTAGTATTTCATCTCTTGATTACATGTTGAAATATTACGTTACCCTGATGACGATAATTACTGTGTCTTTTCAAAGCCTTGTGCTTCATGGATTATCATTCGATACTACTGTGATTACATCTGCTCTTACTGTAATTCTGGAATTCGTGTTCTTGTGAACTGATCTGGTTACGATGATTTTATATCGTTATGACGTTACATACTTGTATTCAGAACGTGTGTGCTGTCGAGTTTTCATGCTCATTTTTCTGAGTACTATTGCTATTTCATTTATGCGTGATACGACTGACTTCATATGCTCGTTCGTTTTGAACCGTCTGTTTTTATCTACTCACTGTTACATGTTGTGCATACTCTCGAGATACCATTGTTCGGGATCGAATAAGTGTTGCTTTCAGTGAAACTTCTGATTTTCATTCTGCTACCGTACGTGTTGCTTTAATTGTTTAATTTCTTTAAAGTATCTATTTAGATACCCAATTTTCTTTCCGACCATTCGTAATTGAATGTCTAGTCTATAGACAATTGTATAGCTCAATGTGTCTCCAGGAAAGACTAAAAGACATCGTGTGATTCACACATCTCGAAGAATTCGTTGAATCAGTGCTGAATAAAATCGTGAGTTCTCATAATCTTGATTTACCTTTACGCCACCATTTTACACGACTTGTACATCGATTACATCTTATTTCATTGACCATTCTACGTTTCGACTTCAACTTACAACATCCGTTGTACCTTGAACACATGATCTTCATTTATTATGTGATGATTGTTTGGAATACAATCCTACTCGTATCCTCCCTTTTTCATTAAACTTCCTCGCCTCAGGAGTGTGACTTGTTAATACTTCGTTTCCTTCTCGGTATGTCTTGTGATTTTGAAAAATCACGCCGCCAGGAGACCATCCTGCATTGCATCTTGCAGCCGAATACACGGATGGTATGCGTGGTTTTTTTTATCTCTCAGATTATCGTTGGCATCCTTGAACTATTTCCATACCGTGTTTTCTTTACATGACTAATTATACAGTTTATTTTCTTTCGTCTTTATGGAATCCACAAGTCTTGTGTGTACATTAATTCTGGGTTATTATGAAATTGTATTAAATTTCAAGCTGTGTCGAATATATATATATATATATATATATATATATATATATATATATATATATATATATATATATATATATATATATATATATATATATATATATATATATATATATATATATATATATATATATACTTTGTATAGAAACTTTACAGGAAGTTTAGCAGTGTCGAGAAAATATTTTTATAACTTTAGACACAAAAATATATATTTCTACATGTTGTGACGTCCGTTTAGGACATAAAAATTGACCAGTAAACTTTAAAACCGAGCAAGTTACGCTCATTTGAGATTGTAAAATCTAAGAAGTTATTTTATGAATAATGCTAAAATATCATTTTGTTGACAGATTTAATGCAAGGGCATTTTCGTCCATTTTTATTCCGTTTCAAGTCTTGGGTAAAACTAGAAAGTTGTTCAAAACATTGTTTTACATCGAAATGCATTAGACTTTGAGTCTTAGAATATCGTTTAGTGAGTTAATTGGTCTAGTCAAACCCAAAAGTCAAAGTTGACTAAAAAGGTCAAAACTGATAAAAGTTAAAAACATTGTCTGAAGCATTTTAAGTTCGTGTGATCTTGTAAAATTGTAACTAATAATACTTTACAACCATGAAACATTGATTGCGTTTGAAAACGTTTACAAACAGTAAATTGAGTTCGGTCATACATATACATAGATCTTGAACTTTCGAAATTCGATAACTTCCTAATATAGAAACTTTTCGGAGTGATTGTACTATTTGTTAACTGATACCCTACTTTCTTAAAAGTATATTATTGTCAAATTAATCACGATGTGCACACATACGGATTCCTTTATCCTTTCTTTTATATATGACTTATTTGTCAATATACGTTGTCTTTCTTTGCTTCTATCGTACCACTGATTTGGACCGAGGTTAAAGTTCTTATTTTCATCGTTCGTTATCATCTTGACATGTGTCTCCCGATGATTCCTGCTAAACCTCTTGAAACCTTAGCATCTTGTAACCATTTCATTGACTGTATTGAACTACCCTTTATTACCCTCATGTATCCCACTCGCTATTTTATAAGATACCATATAAACTCAAACAGATATTGTTTGCAAATCATTTTACAAAAGGTTTCATTTGGGCTTTCTTAAATAATTGAAGGCTATCTTATAAAATTAATTTATATTAATTTTACAATGTATTCTCACAAATTGTTCTACCTTGGGTCTTGTAAAGAATCTTGTAACATTACTGTTGTTGAATTAAATATCTAGCTAGTAACTTATTGGCGAATAGTTTCATAAACTATTTTGATTTCTATTTTTACAAATGACATTATATACATATTTCAAATCATATGATATGTAATACTGGTTTGACGAAGATTAGCATCGCATTGCTAGTCCTAAATTATGCATAGCCTGATCACCTATGCCTAATTTAGAAGGAGCCATGTAAGGCCAATAGTAGTCGCCCTAAATATTTGACCAACAATCAACTTTTTAGTTATGTTTCTTAAAAAGTTAGATAAATGTAAATTTTGAAAACTTTTACTTCTTATGCGAGTATCAACAGTTCGCAACATACACATATGAACCCTTATCTTTTCTTGAACAAAGTACATGCCTCAAACACATATTTCTATACTCGACGATCATTGCCTTAGTTGTTACCTCATCATCCTCATGATACGATTTTTGTTACCATTTGCCTAAATTCTTACTGTTGATACCAGACTTGAAAGTTTCAACGTTATTATGCCTCTTCATTGATCGATCTTCTTTATCTATCTTGGTAGACCTATGAAACGCCTCTGGACGCGATTAATGATTTATGACTGGACGTGAACGATGATTTCGTGTAATTGTCATGATATGTGTTAAGACACTATCTCCTTGAAAAATTCATTTGTGTGAATCATGTGTTGATTTTTCCTTTCATTGTTAATGTTGTTCATTTTACTGAATTTACTCTCAGTCGACTTCTTAAGAATTTTCTTTGATTCGAAAATTCGTTGTGTGGCTTTTCCCTTTCGATCGTATTTCGACCACCGAGAACTTAATAAGTCGTTATTGGTGACGCCGACCGCACTCGTGAATTAATCTTGCTATAATTCTTGTTTCTTATTGTCCTTATCATCGATGCATCTATTCTATTATGTTCGTTAAGAGTTGATACGACTTCCATTTTATTCCCTCGTGCTATTGCTTGTATACTAATTGTTGATCGATATTCGTTTCATAATCGTTTGTTATTTTGTCACTTTCTGAAAACCAGAAACTGTTACGTGTTTATCGTTTGATATCTTAAACACTTTCTTGAATTTCTAAAAATTATTATTAATTTTTAAGAACATTTTATACATTTTACCAAATGTTTAAATTGTCAAAATACCCATTTCAAGTTTAGTATCGAATCTGTACATCCTCTTGGGTAAATTTATAACTTATGTTTAAACAGTGTCAAGTTGTATCTTTTAAAGTAATTGATTTTATCAAACTTTACTGTCAACCTAATGAAATTATTAAATTAATTGATAATTTCTAACAATGATTCTAAATAACTTGGAAAATCTGATTTTTCCTAATGGTAATGATAAACCTAAGTTTTTAACAAAAATTTCATGTTGTCACCCGAAAAGCTCTTAAGCTGATCAAGATAACTATTTGAACTGAGTTACTTTTACCTTGAAGTCCTGATCAAGAAAAAGATTTGACAACTGTTTACCCATTCATTTTATATAGAGTTTGATTTTTAAATCACTACACCTTGTAAAATTTTCTTTTAATAAAGAAAATATTTAAAACTAAGTTTTAAAGTAATACCAAAATCCTAGACAACTGATTTTGACAGCTTGTATTTTAAATGATCATATGTTATACATTTTTCCCTTCTATTTCGCTTGTGACTAGATTCTTACATTTTAAGATTTTCACGTTTTATAGTTGCACGATTTGCGACCCTTGTTGATTTACAATCTTGGTTCATTTTATCGCACTTTGCCTGTTTAAGCGATTCTTGTGTTCATTCTTGTTAGTGTATCGCACGTATTTCCAACAACTCTATCTCTCGATGTATCTCCGTATTGAAAGATTGTTATCCTAATCCAAGACTGAAAAGTTATACGAAAAGGAGTTAAGAAACTGAAGCATAGCGAATTCTAACCGTTAATATTCGTCATGGTACGGAAATTACCTGGGAAGCAATGAAAATGTTCTACACTTTGTAACTCCTCTTGTTTGCATCTTCTACTGTTTTCAGGAGAACTCTAGGGACCAGAGTTCCTTTAGGGGGAAGACTGTGAGAACCCGTAATTTTCTCAGCATTATTTTATTCTTTTATTCGTGTTTCTTGAATTTTCCAACGAATTACGTTTTCTTGTATTGCTGTATGTAAATCTTGAGATCGTTAAATTATACTTTTTAAGTATTTTTCTAATCATCGATAAATACTTTGTATGGAATTATAAAAATTTTATTTTATTTTTCCATATTTAATTTAAATCAAAGTTTTTAATTTAAAATCACCCGCGCACGTTTTACAACGAGTTTATTCAAAATCAATGTACAACGAGAATTTCTAGCGATCGCGATACCGACGGATGCCCAAAAGTTTACGTTTATTTATCGATTGTTTCGATAATTAATATTTTCGACGATTTTGTTTTAATTACGTATTAAGTCGTGTCGGGAAATCATATAACCATTTTTATGATGCATTGTAACTTTTGAAAAGTATCTTTACGAAACCCGAGCCCCGTAAATATTTGTAATATTTACCAATAACCATTTTCTACCCTTTAAAACTATTAATTATTTTTAAGTCCACAAGTTTCAAACTTGGCAACATTGGTCCCTCCACTTAAACTACCATATAAAATGCATCTTTTTCCACCAACTCACACACATAATCATTTAAAAACACACAAACACTCTCTCCTACCCCCCCTCCTAGCTGTGACTTTCACCCCAAAAACACCCAAAAACAATGATTTTGATCTTGTTTTAAATAAAACTAATTCAAGACCCATGTTAGAAATCATTTTGTGATTCTATTGATACAAAAATCTTCTACATGCATCAAGATTTTATGTTCCTATGATTTTTATGGTGGGGATGAGTCTTGATCATCATGCATGTGATGATCATGGCTAGATCATCTTGTTTTCATTCCAAAAAGGTTATTTTGATCTTTGATTTTTATTAAAATTTTACATGCAAGTGTTTTTAGGAGTGTTTGGTTGATGGGTATGTTAGTATGATAATTCTATAGGTATGGGAATGAGTGGTTTTGGTTGGAAAATTTATTTGACTTGTTCTCTAAAAGGGTAAATTGGGACAGCAGGTCTTTATCAGAATTTTCGTGGGTTTAAGGTCTGAGAAGGCTAATTTTATTTGATATTGTTGTAGAGTTTTCCGAGACGCTCGTTTTGGTATAAGATAGACCTTATAAGTCATTACGAGTCAAAAGTTATGCTAGTTTTAGTTTTCGTGTACCGAGAGACGCAAGTCGGCACAATCCGTAATTGTGGCTGATTTTGGGTCGACTCTCGGGGACTTTAGGCTTGGTTAGATAGTTGATACTACTAATTTTCAAAGTTTACAAACTTATTTTGATGAGTCTAGTAATGGTTTCAAAAGACGGATTGTCGAATTAGTACTTTTAAAGTGGTCCAAACGGTTTTACAAAACAAGTGTATAAATCTGTCCCAAATTTGGAGTCGAGTAAAATGTCGAGCTGATGGATTTTAAAGTGTAAACTTTGGCTAAAATCTTTGGTGAGGTCTTATACAGGTTATAAGTGACCTTGACACCAATTTTCATCTAAAACGGACAAGTCTAGATAGGGTAGATCGGTGTGTACATTCGGGATGTACTTGCTGATTTTATTTTGGACACTTAGTTCAATGCTTGTGTTGCGTGAGTTTGAGTATTCACCATCGGACATGGTGACTTACTCAAGTACTTAGTCATTGTATAAATGACTTAGCTACTGGTCCGAATAAGGTTAAAGGATAGTTTGACTTGCGTTGACCTGGCGTCTTATGACGGGTCATTTTCAAGTGTTCAAGTGTTTTAACGAGTAACGTTGGATAAAGGAATTCATTTGGTTCGTGTCAATGGTTTTTAAATACGAATACTTTGAAAACATTTGAGTCATGTTATACTTAGTATATATCGATATTTGAGTTCGAGTCTTAACGCGCGCCTTATTTTGATAGGTTGCGGTTTTCGTGTTTCTCGGGCATCCATATCGTCGGTGATCGTCTACCACTACCGTTTCTACTCAGTTGATGAGTACCGTGATTGACTTACCTCGTGGCTAAGGTGAGTTCATAGCCCCTTTTTACTTGTACATGGTTTCTAAACACGGGGTGAGATTTTACATGGTGGAACACAACCAATAAAAAAAATTGTATTGCTATCCATAACTTGTATGCTATCCAGAACATGTATGCTTTACAGATGATTTCAATGGTATTATTGATTTTAGACGTTAGCCTTGAGTTTCCTCTCCTATCATAAACCATTAATTGTCCCGTATGCTTTGCGCTAAGCGCGAATGTTGTGGGTGGATCCATCGGGATTGACAATCCCCGTCCCGATTACCCTGACGCACTAATATTCGTTTATACTTGAGTATTTAGGCTGAATACTCTATAGAGGAACTTACGTTTGAGTTAAGCTTCGGTTCATGAGACTAAACAGCAATAATATGCATCGTGACTATGTACAATGTACATAGTTAACCCCCCCCCCCCCCCCCCCCCCAATTACGTGTTTTACGAATTCTGTTGTGTTCCACACGTTTACTTCTAAACCTATGAATATCACTCAACTTTATGTTGACGATTTTACATGTTTAATCTCAGGTATTATTACTTAGCTTTGCTTGAATGGGAGCCCGCAGGATAATATCGCAACTTGGAGATTTCTGTGATGCTTTAAAAAGACTGTTTTTAGTAAGAACTTTCAGGAGTTTATTCTATCTTTTGGGCAACTTTATGTTATAAATTGAGACGAAATAATATAATTTTCCGCTTCAAAAACTCTGTGACCTATGTTTAAAAACTCTGACCTTTTATGATGTAATGTACATGTTTTTATTTCGTCAGCTTGTTATGAACTGTAATTCATTGTTTATTGTACTATGACGTGTTACCCCCTCGTTGCCTAATTGTTCCATGTCAGATTTTGGGGGTCTCACACCAATTTTGTTTTCAGTTAAAGTTGTTGTAACGAATTTCTTTTTTCTCCATTAATGAAGTACATCAATCCTTTCTGTTAATCTCTTTCATTTTCTTTTATGATTTGTTACTGTAGTTGGTCTAGTTTGTTTTCTGCCATGATACTAATCACGCGAGAGCTTTTGTTACCTGTTAATCTTTGTTATTTTCCAGCTAAGAGTCTTAGTAGTTGGATAATCTTGTATTCATAACTGTTCATCGAGAGAATTGAAACTGTTGGTTTAGATATGTTTTGAGTTAAGATAGTTTGAATTCGGTTAAGATTTGTTACAAAAGTAAAATCGGCTTAATTACTATTCTGTTATTGTTCATGTCTTTACCATGGTTGAAAGTTTAATCAATTTATAAGTTTTAGTTCAATACAAAGTTTTCCTTATTTTAGAAGGAGTTTTTCATCTGATTTTAAACGTGGTAGAAGTAATAAGCTAATCAGCTATCACAAACTGGTGAGAAGATTTTAACTGAGAGTTTAGATCATTTGCATCCTGTTTTCAGTAATATTAGCTAGGGCCACATGTTCTAAGATCAGAGATTTCATCATTTGTAGTTCAGATTAGGCGCGTTTGGATTTTCTTATATTGTAGCAGGATAGGATATTGGTTTGATGTTTGCAGGTACTGTAGCAGACTGAAGAGATAGATTTAAGATCAGTTGGTGCCTTGGATGTGAGATCGAATTAGTACTAGCTAAGGTAGCTCAGCGCTAACCTTCGTCATCAACGGTCTTGGTTTCAGTTGTGCAGGTTAAGAGCATATTTCAATTTCCTGCATGATAGTTAGCTAACTCTGCTCTTGTTGATGCTAGCTGTAGGATTTGATTACAAAATGTTTCTTTGTTGATATTTTGTTTAGTTTGATAATTGATCTAGTTTGCTTTCTTTGTAACTTTTATTACGTTTTGTAGAATTGGTAAGCAAGTGTTTGGGAATGTAATTGTGCAAGCTGTTCTTCCTCTGGCAGTTAGAAGTGTTAGATAGTGATAAAGTGAATTGATGTTAGTTGCACCATAGAGTGCAAGTGTCGATTTACAATTGTTCAAAGAACTGATAGTAGTGTTTTCTTAGTCAATCAGTAGAGGGTAAGTTAGTTTTAGAGTTGGTATTCTGATAACTGTTGTTCAAGAGATGGGAAATTAGCTGGGTAAAAGGTTTGATATTAAAGACATTAACACAAAACGTGTAGGGGTAAAAGTTTAGTGTCTGTGATCATTATTAATGAATTCATTTTTACAAGTTTAGAAATTGTGCAACTTTAGTCCTTCATAGTGTATAGTCTAATGTCAGTCACAGTCCTTTTTGGTTAATCTTGGTTAGTCTTGCTTTGTTAGTTATAGAGCTGTAGGTCCTCGGTTAGTCATTTCAGTTAAATCTATTTCAAAATTAGTCCTGGTCGTTAGTTTGTTGGGCTACTTACTTTTTGGGCCTGTTAGTTAAGATTGGTATGGGCTTATTGAATGTTGTCACTAGAATAGTGATTACTGTTTGGGCTTATTAGTTTAGTAAACTGAATTTGTTTTGTTTTATAAATTTTGATGTTGATTGTTAAAAACAATTGATAAATAGAATTTACATTTTATAGATTTGATATTAGTTTTATAAAATTGTTGCAGTTTATAATTTTAAATTTTGCAATTTAAATTTGTAGAATAAATTTACATTTTACATTTTAATATTTTGTTCTTTTAAATGTGGTAATTGCAACGTGTTGTAGAATAGTACGTATTAAGTAGATTGATAATATTTTTACAATTTTTATGTGCTTTGTGCTAAGTAGCTTAAAAACCAAACAAGCTTTTATCACCAAAAACAATAAAGTCAAATTTGAAAACGTTAAATCAATTCGATAAGACCGAGAGAAAACGTATTAAAAAGACAAATATTATCACCCCTCTATGTATTCATGCCAGTTGAAAACTTCATGACCTATATGGGCTCTTGGCTAATTAGAATACAGTTTTTCATATAAAACATAAGTCTTTTTAGAATATAAACCAGTTTATAAACATGTTTCCAGGTTTTCCAGGACTCACACTTATTCCGCTGCTTTTCAGTCTTATTTATGTTTCAGTCATTCATACTATGTTATATATCCTTTCGCTAAGCGTATTGCTCTGCCGTTACTTTCCTTTCCATGTCCCAAAACGGCAGGTACCCAAGGAAAAACTTGAGCATTTGGAGGACGTGCATAGGATGGAAGATGCCTAGACTTCTTCTCCTTTTTGCCCTCTTATACTTATGCTTGTTTGGACACTTGTTTTGTCCTTCTTATTTCATTTACTTTATTTATGTTTTGGGCTTATTTTGGGAACCGACGTTTGATTTCGGTTTTCCCTTTTGGTCATGTATGTTTTAGTACATTTTACCTTGCATGCTTTGATGACACGCCATAAATACACATAACGGTCCACTTATCAAAATAGGGTGTTACAATTATGGTATCAGATCCCAAGGTTTCGACCTGTAGGCTCTCAAATTTTACCATGACTAGTGGGTAGTCACTAGGATCTTCCTAAGCCGACGCTTATCATTCCACGTATTGACAATTTCAGAACCTTATTGTCTTTAACCATGATGTTTTCGCTCGAATTTGTTTTACTAATAAGGATTGATCAATACTCAACCATACTAAGTTACATGTCATTGTTTTATGCATGAAGTTTCCTTGTGAATTTTGACTTATATGGGTTGAACCACAATAGTTCATATTTCGTCACACGTTTTCTGTTAAGGTTAGACATTTGATTTTCATTTATTTATTTTCATGTATTATTGTTGTAGGTATTTTAACTAAGTAATGGTTGGTACAGGACTGACCATATTTAGTCGCATGTGCTTTTCATTGGAATTTTGTTTTGGTGAACAGCCCCATAGGCGTGCACCCTTGTTCATGGTGAACCGACCCATTGGCGTTCACCCTTGCTCATGTCAATTTTGTTTTGTGAACCAACCCATAGGCGTTCATCCTTGCCATGTCAATTTTGTTTTGGTGAACCGACCCATAGGCATTCATCCTTACTCATGTCAATTTTGTTTTGTGAACCGACCCATGGTCGTCCACACCAGCGATTTTAAGGTTTCATTTCATTACAGTCATATTTCTTTCATGTCCCCTCCTTAATTATTATGTACTTTATGTCAATTATGTTTTCATACTTTCATGGTTGACTTCGTTTTCATGTTGATTATGTTTTTTTCTCTTTTATGTTAACTTTGTTTCATGTTTCTTCGCGTCGATTTTGCTAACATACTAGACATTGATGGATTGTATTTAATCATGCTTTCATGATAGTCATTGTTGGTTTTCATTAATCATGTTTACATGTTGGCCATCATTCGATTCCGTTTAATCATGCTTTTGTGCTTCTTACGCAACTGGAATTATGTCTACGCCAAATTTGCTAGATTATTATGTTGTTCTGTCCAGTTTGATTTTAACCGTTTAATCTGTTACCTTCCTCTGATCATGTCAGATGGTTGACACTGTACCGATCATCTCATGTGAATCTCATGTGCACTCCATGTACCATGTTCCATGTGTACTTCATGTACCACATTCCAGATGTATTCCAGTCACCGCACTCCAGAGTACTAATCGATTCTCTACTTTCTCAGATATTTTTCCACTCACCAATGTTGTTCAAGGGATGATGCGGCTCGCAGCTTGGAGATTCTACAGAACAAATACGAAGACTATAGATCGGAGAAACCAGACTAGAATTATACATCATCCATCAGACGTTACCATTTCATTCCGTATCTTTATATTCTCAATCATTTGTCACGTGCCGTTCAGTTGTCTTTTCCAGCATATGAGTAGGAACCAGTACCAGTCGGCCACTCAGCTGAATAGTTACATAAATCACAGTTATGATAATGACCGTCATGGAACTGACAACCAAGGAGGTAGTGACAACTACCGTGACAACAAATACTCTGGCAATAATGACAGAAGCTCCGGTAACGGACGTGATCATAAATACAAAGGGTCAGCAGTCTAACTGATCCGCCAATTCTGGCATGACCACCTAAGATTTTCTATTTTATTCGTTTCACATCTCGAGACACATGTCAAGACATCAGTCAAGACATCAGTCAAGACACATGTTTCACGTATATTTTCTGGAAACACATGTCAAGACACCGGTCAAGACACATATCATACGCATATTTTCTTAATACATGAGTCAGGACACATGACTCATGTATAACTTTTCAACCAGGCCCTAAGAAATTTAGGGCACCCTCGAAGGAGTATACCACTATGTTGTGCCATGTATTAGTCAGGCCACAAGAATTTATGTACCATCACTGGCGTATTGTTTACGTTTGGACACGCAGTGTTTGCTCTGTGTAAGACCGGCGAAACACATTCAGTGAAATCTGCCACGTTTACTCCATGTACTGACATGGCACTTTCGCTTCTCGATCACATATTTCATGTATCCATGACCATAAAGGATGACGTTCGTACCACCCATGTGTACGATGGTTTTCCTTTTAGTATGATAATAAGATTTAATCTGCTAACGCACTTACCTCAGATAGATGCGAGTTAAAATGATTCTAAGTATGGACTATGAACAACACACCACGCTACGATTGGTCACCATTCATATCGGATTATGTACAGCGATGTTTAGGCTCATGAATACATTCAGCATGGTTTTCCATCAGGAAAACCTGTACAAATATCTTTGCTTTACAAGCGCGCATTGTTATTCCATAGCTGTGAAGATTTTCCAACTATCAGTCATGACACGACTTCTAAAGTTCCTTTTATTCATAATTAGCCGATTATTTCAGAGAATTCCAGATGTATTCCTATAAGAACTTCTGGGTACACTTCCTATCCACTAGGTGGAACTTAACATCGAGCATGTTGAAGGATCAGCTGCACGAGATGTTTGAAGAGCTCATTCTCCAGGTGTATCACCATGGTGTGCACCGGTGACGCTTATTAAGGAGAAGGGCGGTAACATGAGATTATGTGTCGACTACCGTCGATTTAAAGAAATCACCATTCATGACCGTTATTCCCCTCCACGTATAGACAATGTGTCTGATCGACTACAGGGTGTTAAGCACTTTTCCAAGATTGACTTATGATCATGCTGCCAACAGTGGCGAGTGAAAGACCAGGACATTTCCATGACTTATTTTCGCACACGATTTGGTCATGGTAAATTCATAATTTTGCTTTGGTCTCACGAATGCTCCAACTGCATTTATGGACCAGATGAAAGGAGTTTCCCCATGAACTCATAAAAAAATTCGTTATTGTTCTCATCGATGTTGACCTGACCTTCTCTAAGTCTAAGGAAGAGCACGAAGACCATATTTGCACTATGTTGAAAATTCTACGACACAAGAAATTTCACCCTGAAATTTTCTTGTATGAATTCTGGTTGATTACAGTGTCACGCTAAATCACATTGAATCTCACGATTAATCTTACCATGACTCAGCTTACGCGTAAAGGAGAGAATCTTACACTATATTAGGTGTTCCAGACAATCCTAAGCTAAGAGAAGTATAAATTTCAGAGACTCATAGTTTTCCAAGCTTCTATGTATCCAGTTTCTATGAAGCAAGATACAGTTACGTTCATATCTAAGTACCTGACATAACAGCAAGATAAGATAGAACACCAACAGACTAGGAGCTATTCCACCATTAGAAATTGTGAACGGAGAAGGGACAAGATCTCCATGGATTTTGATACCATGCTACCGCAGGCTCAGAGGAAGCATTATGCTATCTGGGTGTTATCAACAGTTTGACCAAGTTTTCAAAATCCTTTCATCCGCAAGGATTTCACAGTTAGCAGATTATCAGCCATTTTCCAGCCAAGGATCGTCCAATCAATTGGCACTCCTTCAGCTGTCGGACCAGATAAAGGTTCACGTTCGTGTTCATTATTTACGTTCACGTCCTTGTCAAATTTACGATTTGCTTTCGCACTCACGTTCATGATCGTATCATGGCTTACGATTTACGTTTCACGTTTTGTTCTGGAAAGTATTGCAGAAATATTGGGAGACCAGACTCAAGTTTAATAAACTTTCCATCCTCAGACTGACGGTTCACGTCACATTTTGTGTCTCATCTCGTATCGTTTGGCGTTACCTCCTCAGTTATCTCATGTTCACGATATATTTCACATGTCATGTTCATTCCACGTTTCTCATATCACGTTCACCATATGTTACACGTATCATCGTCCACCATATGTTTCTCATATTATATTCACCATATTTCCTCGTATCACGTTCATAATTGTTCACGTATCACGTTCACAATTGTTCACGTACTATGTTTCTGTATGTCTCGCGCATCATTGATCAGACGTTACTAATGTCAGTTATTCCCGGTTATTTTGCATCGTAACGTTTCAGTTACCCTTGCACGTTAATTCTCACCAACTCGATCATATGTATGAGGATCTATCGTATGTTGATGAACCGGAAATTTTATGTACCGTCAAGTCAGAGTCATGAAGACCAAGATTTTCATTCGTGGCAAGATATTTTAGAGGTATCGTTCCGAGCGGGAGGCCACTTGGAACGAAGGAGTCCATCAGGACTTCTCATCCTTTCCTTCCGTAAGTCGTATAGGTTCTTTTCAGTCACGTCATGTTCCATGTTCTCGACAGTCACGTCACGTCCATGTCCCTTCCAGTTTACCGTATCTCTAATTCGAGGACGATTTATTCTTTTAGAGGGGAAGAGTTGTATAACCCGCGTGAAATACCATGAACAGTAAATACATGAAAACACGACTGATTTAAAACTTACCATTAATAACATACGACACGTATCACGAACATTCAATTACAAGTATTATGTATATTATTAATGCACGATAATTTATGTATAATATTAATTCACGACATGCAAAACACGAACATACACGAATAATATTTAAACATGAAAATCGTATGCATTTGGTTTTTGGGCTCCCTTGTGGCCGCGACATAAAAAGAAAGAAGGGGAGAGGGCCTTATGGCCCGGCACATTTGCAAGCCAAGTAGTAAACAAACTCCCATGGAATTAAAACATAATATACTTTTCAAGAAAATAAACCAAAACCCTAGCACACCCTAAGGAGGCCGCCAATTTTAACAAGAACAAAGGGGGAGAGATTTTTAGTTTTGATCTAAAGGAATTTCGTGTTTGTGTTCGTGTTCTATTGCTAATTCCATTCACGCATTCGGTATTCAACCAAACCCTTATCTTTTCATTCTTTTTATTTAATTATGATCACATGTGTATGAATCTTTAAAAACATCAATTAAAAACATGTTATGGGAAAGATTAACCAAGAATCGGGGTTGGTTTGGCGTGTTTTGGTTCGGCCAAACGCAAACCGAGACCATGTATGGTCTCGGTGGGTACTTTGGTCACACAACCGCACCCACTAGGGGGACGACGTGTGTTTTGGTTCACCAACCGCAAACCAACTGTCAAACAGTGGGTGCGTGCGTGGTTCAGTGGCAACCGAGATCCTCCAAGCCCTCGGTGGGTCGTAGCTAGAAATCAGTGGGAACCAGCTTGTGCCGGTGGGTACTTTGACTCGGTAGTGGGACACCGGCTAGAGCCGGTGTGAACTGTGGCCAGCCAATGGCAACCGACGGCTAGGCCAAAGCCTCAGCCGCCGACAGTTACCACCAGCCGCCGCTGTGTGGTGGTGGTTGGCTCGGTTTAGTGTGGTCTCGGGTAACCGGGCTCGGGTATATTTGTAGTCTAGCCATTATTTTTATTAAATTAATTAATTAAATTAATTTACACGAACTATTAATTTATTAATTAAAATCATGACTTAGGTTTAATTAAATTATATAATTATCTTGTTATAACCTAAGTATTTATTTGGACATAATTAAATTAAAAAATATGCTTAGTTTAATTAATTGATATAAGGTAAAGTTATTAAATTAACCATGACATTTTATTAATTAATAAACCAGGCATTTTCATTATTAATTAATAATCACTTTAACCTAAGTATTTAATTTAATAGACTTTACTAATAAATAATCATGACTTATAACGTATGACTAATAAGCACTAGCTTATATTTTTGACTTATTAATTCAGCTTATTTTATTTATGGAAACTTTCTATTTCGGGAAACTTACTAGTTTAGAAACTTTCTATTTTTTTGAAACTTACTATTTTGGAAACTTTCTATTTTTGGAAGTTTCTAATTTTTGAAACTTTCTGTTTTTGGAAACCTGATATGTTTAGAAAATTACTTATTATGACACTACAAGTATAGTAATACAAGAATACATGAAATACATAATCAACATACATGTAAAACATGAATACATACAAGATAACATTTAGAACAATAAAACATGACAAGAACAGATAAAATAAGTTAAGAACACACATAACCAATAACACACCCAGTAATCAGACAACTCATACATTTCCTTTATTTATGTAGTATCCGCGAAGTCGAAGTAGATCGTTCAGCTTTCCTTCTAGCTTCACTACTGGACATAAGGTACGGATATTCAATCCTTCAGTATGGACATTCCTTCGTATGTTGATTAGGATTCCCCATTTGCAGCCATCTGATTTCCCCAGTTATTTTATATGTTTTGAATGCTTATATTTTATTTTAAATGCCTGAGCTATATATACATGCATGTCAGTTCATCTAGTTATGGAGGTACCATAACCATAACACTGGAGGCACCAGTGTTATGACTTCCCTACGACGGAGTGATTGCTCTTGGCGTCCCTTTCAGTTTGGCCATTTATTTATATTATCATGTGGGGCGTATGGGTGCATCCTAGTTACATGTTTTCAGTCAGGATTTTCATGGTGAATGTGGTGTGTGCCTTGCATCCTTCACAAGGAGTTGATCCCTCCTACCCAGACCAGTATAATTAGGGGCAACCCCTCTAATTGCATGATGAGGTCAACCCTCTATGTATTCATGCCAGTTGAAACCTTCATGACCTATATGGGCTCTTTGCTAATTAAAATACAGTTTTTCATATAAAACATAAGTCTTTTCAGAATATAAACCAATTTATAAACATGTTTCCAGGTTTTACAGGACTCACACTTATTCCGCTGCTTTTCAGTCTTATTTATGTTTCAGTAATTCATACTATGTTATATATCTGTTCGCCGAGCGTATTGCTCAGCCGTTACTTTCCTTTCCATGTCCCAAAATGGCAGGTACCAAAGGACAGACTTGAGCATTTGGAGGACGTGCATAGGATGGAAGATGCGATAGACTTCTTCTCTTTTTTGCCCTCTTATACTTATGCTTGTTTGGACACTTGTTTTGTCCTTCTCATTTCATTTACTTTATTTTTTTTGAGCTTATTTTGGGAACCGATCTTTGATTTCGGTTTTCCTTTTTGGTCATGTATGTTTTAGTATATTTGACCTTGCATGCTTTGATGACACGCCATAAATACACGTAAGGGTCAACTTATCCAAGTGGGGTGTTACAATCAGTTTATAGTTACCGATCGAGGAAGATGACTCGAATGAGTAGTATCCAATTTTTACCCAGTGTTTACACATTTTACATTTGCTAGCTTTTTAGTTTCATTCTTGAATATAATGTATAAATGGGTCTATGGATTTACACTTTTAACCCAAATTTAGCAAATAAGTTAAAGCTAGTCTGATTGTTTTTGAAGAATTGTTTAATACACACTTTATAGAAAAAAAATAACATAGTAAGAACATTGCGACAAAGCTAGACATCTTATACGCAGAATTTTGTATGTTTAAAAACAGTTTACCATTTTATATTTATATAGCATATTACTAATATCATGTTGGCTCAATTGCGGGAGTATCAAAACTCAAAAGTCTCGGTTTCCTTTTTTCTCGCAGGCTGTGCACACAATGTCTATCCCTCTGCGTGCTGTGAAGGAAGAAGATACAACTGAAGATTCGGGACATAATTTATACATCACTGTAAAGGTCACAAGCCAAATGAATGAACTGGATCTGTATTTTTGAGTGAGATGCGATGAACCAATGAAACAACTTATGATCAGGTGGTGTGCTAGTGCGGATGTTGTAGACTACCAAACTGTCCGGTATTTTGATCCTGAAGGAGGTAGGTTTAATAAACTCAAAACGGCTGACCAATCTGGGATTGAGGATAGTGATTGTATGGATGTTCAGATATAAATGATAGGTGGCTAATCCATGGTATGATTAAAAATGAATGTTAGTTATGTGTCTAACAACCAATGTTAGTTTACAATTTATGTTTTAATATGAACTCTTTCAGCAAACATGACAATTTATGTTGGGTATTTTATTAGCGTCGTTTGCAAGTATAGGCCAGTGGTATGGTCATGCAAGTAGGTTACTTGAACTATGTAAAGCGTGATATTCTCATTTAGTGTGTGTTTGTGTGTTACCCATATATGTGTTTGCTGTCATGGATCTGGGTAGTGTAATGGTCAATGTCAACTGGTGACCCGTCGATAACTTAGCCACAAGAACATATAGATTATCGTCAAGAATTTCAATTTTTTGAAGTTTCAATACATTTTAACTGTAGTAGAAGATTGGCTTAGAAAAAAAAAATACTTCATCTAAAGTTTCTGTTCCATTATGAAAGTGTCTGTAAATAATTCATATTGAAATACGTACATTGGCTTTTGATATTTATTGGACAACCCTGGCGTGACAACCGTGGTTTTGAGGTTCGTCACTTGGTCTTATTTTAAGGTTAATTTATGTGTGACTATGTGATTTGCGTGTTTACATGTTATTTTGCGTGAACGAGGTTGGCGTGGATATCGTTTATGGGTATAAAGTACTCATAAGTAAATCGAGGAACGGTTATTTCATGTTCATGAGCTCACAAATTGGCGACTATGAAATGAAATGGTGTTATTTTGGTGTTTACGTATACGTATAAGTATTATAGTAAATTGTTTTTTTAGGATTTGGGGTTTAGCATTTAGAGGTCTCGGGTATGGTGTTTAGTCATGTGAGTATTTTTTGGATGGTTTTAAGTCATTTAGGACTTAGTTACAAAGTTTATTTCAAAATTTAAGATTTTTTTTAAAACTGTATATTTTACGTTTTTTCGGTATACGCGTAAAATTGACTAGTTTTACGGTTTTAAGGTTTCGGAGGCTTTAGGAGCTGAAATAAATTAAGGTAACTTAAGGTATTATTAATAATATATTAATAAGTCTTAAAAAGAAAAAAAATAAAAAAAAATATATGAATCGGGTTTTAAACCAACTAGAAAAGAAAAAGAAAGGATAATGGGCCAAAAGACCCAACTTGAGCCCAATTTGGAAAAGCCTTTTTAATAAAACATATAAATACCATGTTTATATCACAAAAATCAGTTTTTCAATAATTTTCTCCCCTTTTGGCCGAATTTTTACAAGCCCTAATTTAGGGATTCATCAAAAATAATTTTCTTGAAGATTTGAGGTAAAAATCTTGATTTAATTCTTATAGTTTTCTTGTTTTATAGCATTAAGGCTTCAAGTTTGATGTAATCAATTTATATGATGGATTAGAGTTCTTAATAGATCTGTAATTAGGGGTTTTATAACAATTAACATGATTAGGATAATGATTGGTGATTATTAGTGATGTTAATTAGGGTTTAATCATGTTTAAATTCGTTTTTAAAAATTGGGCAGATTTTTGAGTTACTTGTTTTGATCATATCTAGAGTTCTACAAACTCTTAGTTTTCGATCCAAGAATCCCTGAATAGGTAATTGAAGTGGCTTTCAAATGCAAGAAATGAGAACTAAATTAGAGGTCGGGAGGTGGGTCAAAAACAGGTTACAACAGTCGGAGGTCAAAACAGTTTTGAAATCAGTCGGGTTTAATTTAATGTTTTAAGGTGATTGGGATACTTAGGAGTACACTTGAGCCCTCTAGTGAGCATGGAAGTTGGTTTATATATTAAATAAGAGACCAGAGGTGGGAATAAGAAAATGGGTTAGGGTACGACCCCCTAATCATAACAAACTTTTTCTATGTTCAAAATCGGTAAAATGCGGATAGGCAGAAGTATATATATATATATATATATATATATATATATATATATATATATATATATATATATATAGAGGAGGGTTATTGTAAGAGCAAAGTTAAAATTGTAAATATAAGAACTAATTGCAACCGTTGGCTCTATTATTTTATATTTGATGAGATTAAAATTTAATGAATGGCACTTTTGTAATAAACTATAATATTATGGTCTTTATAAATCATATTTTAGCAAAGAAAATAGTACTGTTGTTGTTTGATTTGATAACTTTTACTAGTAACAGTTACTACTACATTAAATTCGTACGTTCATTTATACATGTAATTGTAGCATTTCAAGTTTGATTAATATCATACAAAATTAATAAAGCTACAATTTGGGGATTGAATTGTTTCATATTTTCTAACATGAATTGCAAAGGCTTTATGTACCAGTTACTTTTTACATAACATCACCGTATTATTTTAAATATTATTGGCAGTTTTTTTCGATCAAAATTTACTTTTTATTATATATAGAATGATATGTTGACACATGACGAAGTTTTTTTATGAAATAATGATACGCCGATACATGACGATACATAAAATCGTCGATGCAAGACGATACCTTGATACATTGATGCATGGCGATACGTAGATACATTGATGCATGGCGATACGTCGATACATTATTGACAGTTTTTTTGAATAACATTTTATTTTTTATTATATATAGAATGACGATATGTTGATACATGACGCAAATTCTTATGAAATAACGATACGCTGATACATGATGATACATAAAATCGTCGATGCATTACGATACATTGATACATTGATGCATGGCGATACGTCGATACATTATTGATAGTTTTTAGGATAATTTTTTTTATTATATATAGAATGACGATATGTTGATACATGACAAAAATATTAATGAAATAACGATACGCCGATACATGACGGTACATAAAATCGTCGATGCATGACGATACGTTGATACATTGGTGCATGACGATACGTCGATACATTGGGTGAACTAAAATGCCGATATACACAAATACACATTGTGACACACTTTAACTAATGGGCAGTAGCACACTATGGTAGCAGCAGTGACAAACTCCGGTGATACGGCGGTAAATTATGGTATAAGGATAATTATAGAAAATCCCAAAATAACCTTCGTAACTTGAAACGAATGTCATTCCACCAGAATCTGTAGAAAAAATACACATCCATGAATAGAATTGTATACCAGTATACCACCACATCAATTAAGTTTTCATGACATATAAATAGAAAATTGTATATATTTGTAAAAAACAATGCATAAATATATGAAAAAGAAATTAGAGATCTATAAATAAAATCTCATCCTACCATAAGTACTTAAGTAGTTTTATTTTTGTTGAATTGATGAATAAGAAAATTGTATAGATATAAGAACGAAATACATACATCATTTTTGACGGCATGACGATTTTAACGGCAGTCACTGCTTTAGTTCTGGGTACATTAGACAATTGATGTAATGGCACAACCTCTGCTCTTGTTTTGGATACATTAGATAGAAGACTAAAAGAATCCCTATTTGTTTATGATGGTATGGAGTTTTGAATATAATATTATGATAATTGAGAAGAAAACAAATTGTGGACAATAAGAAAAATGAAAGGACAAATGAAATGGGGGCGTTTATATTGATATCGATGTAGATGGATGACTTTTGTTGAGTTAGTCAATTATAAGAAGTGTTAATAGGCTAAAATACCCTTTTAATTATTTATTTAGTTTTTAAGTTTTTAATGAATATGGTTCCACATGTCAGTTATTTATTGGGTTCTCACTTTTTTAATTTTAAAAAGTTCTCATATGATCTAAATTCTATATATATATATATATATATATATATATATATATATATATATATATATATATATATATATATATATATCGGGGCCTTAACAGTAGCTTTAAGGTTGGGGCAAAAGGGAGGAGTTAGCTGACATATGTAACGGCATAGGGTTTCCTTTACAGAGATCATGGGTATGTTTAGGTGGGCGTTTGGCTTATAGTTGGTGACCTAAAAACCGGGACTGTTTTGGGTAAAATGTTAACGAGACGGGTTATGAAGTAAACTAAGTTAAGGGCTTTATAGAGGGGTGTAATGAGATGCTTAGAGCATATAAATGAGGTATATATATGGGAGAAGGTTAGATGTCCATAATGGGTTGATGAGCCATCTTAGTGTTTGGTTCATGTTTTGATTGTGTGCTTTTGTTTGTTAGCTTTTTCCTAGTGCGCGAACTTTTGGAGAAGCTCAATCAGGTGAGTTTCATAGTCCCATATCTTTTAATGATTTTCACTTCCAGATGGGATGGAAGAGACACTGTATGGTTTTGTAACTAATGTTGTGAATGTTTTTATGGTTTGTGATGGACTTGTATGTGCACTTATGTGATTAACTGCTATGTGATTCTTGATTGTGTTTATGATATGGATCGGGGAACACATACCGTCTTAGTTATTGTGGTTTGACTTGGTACCAAGGGGATGTTGACAATGCGGGGCTTTGGGGAGGTACATAGATGTGTGAGCATCTATGGGACCAATGGATAATGACAAGGCTGGGCCTTGGAATTGGTACATAGGTGTATGGGCGCCTATGGTACCATGGTGTTTGGTAAGGCTGGGAGCCTTGGATTTGGTTTGGAATGATTGATCTTGAATGTTAGTTGTTAATGCATACTTGTAGCACATTGTCCGTATGTTTAGTGGTTTATGGTTGTTCACAGCTTATTATAATCTATTTTCGGTTGGAGTCTAAACCTATGACTCTCACCAACATTATGTTGACGTGTTTTAGTGTCTCTTTCAGGTGATAAAGTCGTTAAGCATGAGAACATATGTGGCTAGGATTGGAGTCGCGTAGGAATGCATTTAGAAGGAGATCCCCGTTCCTTCTTAGTTTATTTTTCTGTTTGTTTCAATAAGTGATACTATGAACCTATATGTTGATTTGTTTGTGTTATTTGTTTGTCTTGGGTAAGAGGTAGTTCTGTTACCTACTTACCTAGACTCGTACATTGATGAGATATTGTCATGACATTTGTGTCACCTTTTATGACATTTCTAATTCATATAGTTCTCTCTATGGACACGCTGTTGTTGTGATGATATCCATGCGTCGCGTCCCATATTCCGCCATGGTGGGGTGTGACAGAATGGTATCAGAGCCAATGGTTATAGAGAATTAGGTTGCCTAGTCTATAGCTTAAGGGTCTCTGCATATAGGCGTCATAGGAGTATGTGTGCATTTGATATTAAAGTTTTCTGGATGTTATTGGTTTTTACTTGCGATGTTTGTTAAGTTTTGACTAGTATGGGTTGAACCATAGTAGTTCATACTTAGCCACATGTTATTTTCTTTTCGGGGTGTGACTAGTGCAGGTTGAACCATAATCATCCACGTTAGTCATTGTTGTATTTTGCTTAAATTGTACATTATAGTACATAATTTGGTACATGGTAGTTTCTGTCTTTTGTTGAGTTATTTTATGTACCTGAGGTATAGTATTTTTCTTTTGATGTTTAAGTCATGTCCCTAAGAATCATGTGGTGGTTCGAATTATTAGGAGTAGGTGGATATGAAGGATTTTAAGTTGTTTCCACTCTTATGGGCGACATGACTTATAATTGATTATGTTTTTGTTTTGGATTTAGTCTATGCTGTTTTAGCTAGACTATGGATTTATGTATTTCAAGAGTTTGACTATGTTATTTTAATGGATGGAGTTTTGGACTTTTTTTTGGTCATGTGGTTATGAGCTTATGTGAGTAGATGGATATATGTGTTATGTGTTGTATTAATTCTTATAAGTGTCATCATAGGAAGGAGTGCATTGGGGAAGGGTAATTGTATAAGTATGGTGGCCAACATAATTATACAAGTACCACAACTTCAATGGATTCCTAAGTATGCTTGCATGAAAGAGGGTTAGTACATGCTTGTATAGTAGATGTTAGACGGATTTAAGTATATGTATCCCGATATGCCTATATATGTATGATCCCCTACAATTATCGATTGTATCCTTAGGAGGGTGGCTAGCTCGCTTTTTTTTATATTAAACCTCCGTTGTAGCGTATTCTTTGAGTTTCGTATTTCACGTGTACGTTTTAAAATGGTGTTCTTGGTTTTAAGTCTATTGAAATAAGTTGGGATTTCTTTTGAGATAATGAAATCTTTTGTGTTGGGTCTTAAATTTCTTTTGGTCGGTTTATATTGAAAAAAGGGACTTTGAAATCTACTATAAAGTTAGATAGTTGGTTGTATTCGGTAAAATAAGGGTAAGGTGTTGGAGTCGTGTTTGAAACAAGATGTAACATAAGATTTTTTTTAATCAACACTTATTTATTTCAAATTCTAAAAGACTTTCTTTAAAATAAAGCGAAATAAAATTTCTTTCTACTTAAATAGTTTATATAAGTGAGCTTAATCAATATACGTCATTTATAATTATTTATGCAAGACTAAACAAAGTTCATGAAAATTTCACATACATTTATTTCTTTTCATTTAAAAAGGATTACGTTAATTACTAAGAGGATTCTTTAGTTTTTTTTTAAAAACAAATAGTATAAAACTGTTTTGGTCATAGCTTGTTCGTTTTTTAAAGCTTTTTGGGTGATTCAAAAGCCTAAAATTATGTACTCGGAATGTAGTTTTCAAATATTTGGTATGTATAGTCATGGGGTGTCAGTAGCTTGATCGAAATTTTGGTACAAGTGACGGGTTCAAGGTTGAGTTTTGAATAGTAGTTTTTTTTATGATTTGGGATGCACGGGATACCTAGTCTTTGAGTTGAGTTTTGAGATCGTCTAGAAGGTTGTTTGTAGATAGTTTGAGTCACATAGATGTGGTGAGGAAAGAAAAAAAAAATATTCTTTTGGAAAAGTCGATCTTGTGCACGGTTTAAATAATATGTCGCGGGGCATAAGATGTTTTGCTTGTCATTAAGTGTTTCTTGGATCATTTTTCGTTGTCATGAGTCATTTGAATTGGTACATGTTTGAGTTTTCCTTTTGAGTTTTCGTGGTTTTGGTCTGTTTTAACTCGTGCACGTGAAATGTCGTTAGTTATCTGTGGGTTTGATTCGTTGATCGTATCTAGTGGATTCAGGATGTAGTTTTGGGTTCGTATTGATTGGGAGCGCTGAGGTAGACATATGAAAGACTTGGTCGCGCCTACACGATTAAGTAGGTGGCCCTGAGAGAATGGTCGGAGTGCCCTTAGTGGGGATGAAAGAGTTAAAATTTCGTAGACGAACTAATGTGGTCATGAGGTCTCTTAGGAGTGCCAAGGGAGATGAATAGAGATTTGTATAATGTATGGATATTGGCACAAGTAACGCGCCATAGAGAGTGTTGGAAGGGGATATAATACCTCAAAGGTATTTATGATTGTTCGTAAGGCATGTAAGTTTTCCGGAAATTTCCTGAGATTTAGTAGGTTTGCCTATTACTGTGAGGTAGAACCATAAATAGAGCAAGTAGGAGAAGTGAGAGGAGTTGTAGTTAGTGTCTTTCCAAGGAAATTGTTGATGGAATGAATTTAAGAGCAAGAGTTGTTAGAAATTGCAACGGATGCAATGTAAAATTTGAGTTGCTTAGTAGTAGATTGGCTGTGAAAAGCGGTTGAGTGGTCTGATAAGAGGAAGTATTGGTCTTTTAGAATACGTGTAGATTTTCGCGAGTAGAACGAGGTAGAAATTTATTTGTATTGCTTCTAAGAGAGGGTGCAAGGAGGACGTAGTTGAAACTGCTAAGGATGTTGTATGAACGCTTTGGGTTTACGGTTATGATTTTGGCCTCGCCGAGGCGCTAGCAGTTTTCATGGAGTCAATGAACCGGGGGTGCATGACAATATATAAACGAGTTGTCATCGGGAGCATCGACGACATCTTGATCTACTCAAATCTAAGAAGTAGAGTGAGGCGAATTATGAGTTGGTTTTGGAGTTGTTAGGAAAGGGAATTATACGTGAGATTTTCAAGTATGAGTTTTAGGATTAAGTTGGCCAGGACGAGTAGTCAGAGATGATGGCATATCGTGGAACCAGCAAGGGGCAAAGTGAAGAAGGGTGAGGAAGCGTTTTGGAGGCTGAAGAGGTGGATTGGACAATGAGCAGATCTTGGAATTATCAGAAGGACCGGATGAATTCGCAAAGCATGACGATACGTAGAGCAAGGATTTGGATGTATACGAGAACGACAAAGAAAGGCGGTTGTTTATACGTTGTGGGAACTAATGATTTGGAAGAACTAGATAGACTTAGTTAGTGGAGCTGGATTGTTATATCTGCCTAGAATGCTATAGGCATTTGGGGTACGAGACGTAGAGAATGATCTATACAGATCATGAACGTCTCCAAAACATATTTAATCATCTTGATTGAACATTTGGAAAAGGTGATGGGTGGAGTTAAGTGATGAAAGAAAATTGCAAGGCCAAGTACCATCTGGGAAAGGCAAGCATGGTTGATGAGACATGGAATAAGAAGAATGAAGTGAAGTTGAGACGAAATTGAACTATATGGATGACGTATTAGGGTGGTTTGAATGAAGGATGTAGGTTGCACGAGTTGAGTTGTCTAAAGCAGAGAACGCGTCAACATGTATGTTGCGTGGCTTGGACAATCATATGGAGAAAAGGGACGTAGACTATACTTCCTACATAGATAGGAGTAGCTTAGAAAGGGCGAATTAAGGACGAAGTTGGTGAAAAGGATACATAATGGGGTGGAGGAATAAGTACGACGAGAGTTGGGTGATAGTCGATAGACTGACTAATTCATCTCATATTTTAGAGGAATGAGAAGTCACGTAGTTGAGAAGTTGGAAGGATTACGTACGGATGTGATGGAATAGAGGGTTTTGCGTAAAAGTTAGCCTAATATGTATGGAATGCCTTATGAAGGATTATGGCAAGGGAAGAAACGATGGGAAGCAAGCGTAGTATACCGTTGATAGACTAATGTTTGGTATGAGCATACTATAGGGGTAATTGAGAAAGACGCCTAGAGCATTGACGTGAGATTTGGAGATAGTTGGAGAACACATTATATTAGGAAGAATTCTCCTATAAAGAGAGAGTCACCGGTGAGAGGGGCATATTCCCCATTGATGAGGATGTAAGGAATAAAGGAGGAAACGCCTAAATTAAAGGCTGAAGACGGGATATAAGATGGTATGGAAATTAAGATTGTGGAAATACAAGCGAAAAGTAGTATGGAGGAAGAATGATTAGAGGGAGCAATAGGTTGTCAAGATGGTGGGGTGATATTGAAGGGAAAACCGTTATAGCAAGAGGTTAGTAGTCACGAACAATGGAATGTTCACCTAGAGAAAAGATGTTAGTATGAAGGATTGTTAGTTACTTGGTTCCGAGCATGGGAAAGCAAGGATGAGGTGGTGGTTATGACATGTTTCTTGTTAATATTATGGGAAGCTTTTGGTTATGCAATCCTGCATATACCATTGGATGTGTTTAAGGTTGGGAGAACTTCCGAATGATGGGAAATACGTAGAGGATAGAAGCAGTTAGGTCTGGTGATATGAATTGTAGTAGAAACTGTTGGAGTTAATTCATAGGAGATGAGGTGGATCACCGTTATAGTGGGATGAAGTTAGAAGCGGCCAACGTATTGGACCGGAGGTGGATCAGAAAACTATGGAGGTGGTGGCAGTGCTTAAGTAGAGGTTGAAAATGGCAAAGAACCGACAAGAGAGCTGTGCGGACGAGAGGCATAAGCCGTTGGGATTTATGATTAGAGGTAAGGTTATGCTAAAGGTTTCACCATGGAAATGGGTGATGCGGTTTGGAAAGAAAAGGGAAGTTAGCACCTAGATTTGTGGGTCCATTTGAAATCCTTGAAAGGATTGGGCTAGTGGCGTATAGGTTGAGATTACCGGAGGAATTGAGTAGTGTGCATGACGTATTTCATGTATCAAACTTGAGGAATGCTTAGCAAGAACTGACTTGCAAGTACCGTTAGATGATATTAGTATGGATACGAGTCTTCGTTTTATCGAAGAGCCGATAGAGATTTTGGGTCGTGAAGCTAAGACGTTGGAAAAAAGGGTAATATACCGTAGTTATGGTAAGATAGAATTTGGAACGTGGACTAGAGTTCACGTGGGAACGGGAAGGATTTATGAGGAGCAAGTATCCTCAGCTATTTGATAATGACGATCCTAAGGAGTAAATCTCGGGACGGGATTTCTATTAGGAGGGAGTGATGTGACAACCGTGGTTTTGAGGTTCGTCACTTGGTCTTATTTTAAGGTTAATTTATGTGTGACTATGTGATTTGCGTGTTTACATGTTATTTTGCGTGAACGAGGTTGGTGTGGATATCGTTTATGGGTATAAAGTACTCATAAGTAAATCGAGGAACGGTTATTTCATGTTCATGAGCTCACAAATTGGCGACTATGAAATGAAATGGTGTTATTTTGGTGTTTACGTATACATATAAGTATTATAGTAAATTGTATTTTTTTAGGATTTGGGGTTTAGCATTTAGAGGTCTCGGGTAAGGTGTTTAGTCATGTGAGTATTTTTCGGGATGGTTTTAAGTCATTTAGGACTTAGTTATAAAGTTTATTTCAAAATCTAAGATTTTTTTTAAAACTGTATATTTTACGTTTTTTTGGGTATACGCGTAAAATTGACTAGTTTTACGGTTTTAAGGTTTCAGAGGCTTTAGGAGCTGAAATAAATTAAGGTAACTTAAGGTATTATTAATAATATTCTAATAAGTCTTAAAAAGAAAAAAAAATAAAAAAATGTATATATGAATCGGGTTTTAAACCGACTAGAAAAGAAAAAGAAAGGATAATGGGCCAAAAGACCCAACTTGAGCCCAATTTGGAAAAGCCTTTTTAATAAAACATATAAATACCATGTTTATATCACAAAAATCAGTTTTTCATTAATTTTCTCCCCTTTTGGCCGAATTTTTACAAGCCCTAATTTAGGGATTCATCAAAAATAATTTTCTTGAAGATTTGAGGCAAAAATCTTGATTTAATTCTTATAGTTTTCTTGTTTTATAGCATTAAGGCTTCAAGTTTTATGTAATCAATTTATATGATGGATTAGAGTTCTTAATAGATCTGTAATTAGGGGTTCTATGACAATTAACATGATTAGGATAATGATTGGTGATTATTAGTGATGTTAATTAGGGTTTAATCATGTTTAAATTCGTTTTTAAAAACTGGGCAGATTTTTGAGTCACTTGTTTTGATCATATCTAGAGTTATATAAACTCTTATTTTTCGATCCAAGCATCCCTGAATAGATAATTGAAGTGGATTTCAAATGCAAGAAACGAGAACTAAATTGAAGGTCGGGAGGTGGGTCAAAAACAGGTTACAACAGTCAGAGGTCAAAACAGTTTTGAAATCAGTCGGGTTTAATTTAATGTTTTAAGGCGATTGGGGTACTTAGGAGTACACTTGAGCCCTCTAATGAGTATGGGAGTTGGTTTATATATTAAATAAGAGACCAGGGGTGAGGATAAGAAAATGGGTTAGGGTAAGACCCCCTAATCATAACAAACTTTTTCTATGTTCAAAATCGGTAAAATACGGATAGGCAGAAGTATATATATATATATCGGGGCCTTAACAGTAGCTTTAAGGTTGGGGAAAAAAGGAGGAGTTAGCTGACATATGTAAGGGCATAGGATTTCCTTTACAGAGATCATGGGTATGTTTAGGTGGGCGTTTGTCTTATAGTTGGAGACCTAAAAACCGGGACTGTTTTGGGTAAAATGTTAACGAGACGGGTTATGAAGTAAACTAAGTTAAGAGCTTTATAGAGGGGTGTAATGAGATGCTTAGAGCATATAAATGAGGTATATATATGGGAGAAGGTTAGATGTCCATCATGGGTTGATGAGCCATCTTAGTGTTTGGTTCATGTTTTGAGTGTGTGCTTTTGTTTGTTAGCTTTTTGCTAGTGCCCGGAATTTTGGAGAAGCTCAATCAGGTGAGTTTCATAGTCCCATATCTTTTAATGATTTTCACTTCCAGATGGGATGGAAGAGACACTGTATGGTTTTGTAACTAATGTTTTGAATATTTTTATGGTTTGTGATGGACTTGTGTGTGCACTTATGTGATTATCTGCTATGTGATTCTTGATTGTGTTTATGATTTGGATCGGGGGACACGTACCGTCTCAGTTATTGTGGTTTGACTTGGTACCAAGGGGATGTTGACAAGGCGGGGCCTTGGGGAGGTACATAGATGTGTGAGCATCTATGGGACCAATGGATAATGACAAGGCGGGGCCTTGGGATTGATACATAGGTGTATGGGCGCCTATGGTACCATGGTGTTTGGTAAGGCTGGGAGCATTGGATTTGGTTTGGAATGATTGATCTTGAATGTTAGTTGTTAAGGCATACTTGTAGCACATTGTCCATATGTTTAGTGGTTTATGGTTGTTCACAGCTTATTATAATCTATTTTCGGCTGGAGTCTAAACCTATGACTCTCACCAACATTATGTTGACGTGTTTTAGTGTCTCTTTCAGGTGATAAAGTGGTTAAGCGTGAGAACATATGTGGCTAGGATTGGAGTCGCGTAGGAATGCATTTAATAGTAGATCCCCGTTCCTTCTTAGTTTATTTTTCTGTTTGTTTCAATAAGTGATACTATGAACCTATATGTTGATTTGTTTGTGTTATTTGTTTGTCTTGGGTAAGAGGTAGGACTGTTACCTACTTACCTAGACTCCTGCATTGATGAGATATTGTCATGACATTTGTGTCACCTTTTATGACATTTCTAATTCATATAGTTCTCTCTATGGACACGCTATTGTTGTGATGATATCCATGCGTCGCGTCCCATATTCCGCCATGATGGGGTGTGACACCTGGTCTCTCCACATGCATACTCTATCAAAGGATATGAAATTCAAATACGTCACGTACATCCTTACTTCTTTGATGCGCATTCGATCCATAAAATCAAAACGTAATATTTTAGTGATAGTTTTTATTCTTCAAATAAAGAAAATTTTCAATCCTGGAAAACCTAAGTTACTGCTCAATAGTTTTTAAGCATATAATCGAGAAAAATACTACTGAAGGGAGATAGAAGGTATGACACGATACATGGCAGCAATACCAATGGCCCGCGATATATAGGGGCGCCAAGATGGGCCGCCCAAAGTGTGTTCATCACTCTACCATCTTGTAGATGTCCCGACAAGAGCTGGCCGTTGCAAAAATGCCTCAAGTTTCCGTAATACGGTAATAAAGAAAGGTTTTAAAAGAGAAATGACAAACTTTAATCAATCGGAAAATTTTTTATGAATTTATGATACATAAACATGATGGCAAAGGACCCAAAGCATTTGATATTTGTGGTCGAATCTGATGATATTGTATACAGTGAGACAATGGCTTGCTTTCTAACTTGCATATTTTGAAACACAAAATCAGTGATCAATCTTAATGCTAAGTCATGAAAACAAATAAATATGCCATTAGAACAAAGAAAGAAGGTAAAGCTACCTTTGATATTTGTTGTATAAATAAGAGGAGTTTTATGTTTCGTTAACAAACTTTACGAAATTTCTGATAGTCCAAACTCAATCAGTGTCAAAGTCAACTTATTCAACTTATTTATAGCACACTTTAAGACTTACGTATAATTAGACTGATAGATAACTACCCCTCAATAGATAGTGGGAATGACAAAAGAGATAAGGATGCAACTTATTTTAAAGGGCCAGGTTAATTTTTGCTTTGATCGAACGGTGCAGAGACGATAACACGTCATTATTTTTCTCTCAGTTCCGCCGACAATAAAAAAAAATATATCGGTTTTTTAACAGTTGCAATATAAGACCAATTGGGTTACAATATACTATATACTCTATTGATTAGTTGGTTATATACTTATATATGATTTATACTATACATGACTTATACTTCGAACAACAATTTGTTAACCAAATTAGTAAAAATTAATAGGCTTGACGATAAATGTTCTCAAATCACCTCCGTTTGTGAGGAGTGATAATGAAATATCTTTATGTTTAAAAAAATATAAAAAAAAGTTTCGCCGCAACGCACAGACAATTTCTCACTCATTTTAATCCGTAAAAAGGAAAATACATACATTGAAATGAGGCCCAGCCCTTTGTTACCACTATTTATTGGCAAGACGTGATTTGGATTAAGCACCACTTCTTTGTATATTTTTGTTGAAGTTTATAGGCCCACATAATTGTAGTTATTTGAACCCAGAGACAGATGCATCAATCCAACCATTTTAGTGTCCAGTTACATACAATTATATGTCCAATTAAGAAAAAAGGAAATCCAATAAATATGTCTTTAAGCTATAAAAAAAATAAAAAATATAAAGTGAATTCTAATGATACGATGCAGCACGATCAAGCGAGAAAAGCATTCATGGATATACTAAGTGCACACGGTACGGTTGAGCCGTCGTACTTCTGTCGTGGGCAAAAAGTAATGTCACATCACTTTTTACTCTCACGACACCAAAACTCTCCACGATAGCTCAACCCCCTTCCCTGGTTAACACGAGAATTCTCGTGTCGTCGTCACCCACCACTTTTTTTTTCAACAATTAATTAAAATAAAATTAAAATTTTCATTAATAAAAAAAATACAATCACTAGTAGAAAAAAAAAACAACACGAAATTAAAAAACATAAAAAAATTACCGAATTAAAAAGATAACACGAATACGAAAAAAAACTTAAAAATTTAAATATTTTGCACGTGCCTCGTCTTTGAGCTTCTCGATCCTCGTCACGTCTTGTGGACTTAATCCGGTAGTGTCGTATCGAAGGATTTGCAAATCCTCGTTCCTTTTTTGAAGTGCAACCACTTCTAGTCTAGCCGCCACCTCTCGGTCCAATCGTTCCTTTTTAGTTTCACGATCGGATAACATTTGTTGTTGTAGCAAATCCACCAATTGTTCTTTTTGAGACCCCGAAGTCGCGGATGAGCTTGTCGAGCTTGAACCTTGGCCTTTCTTGGAGCACCAGATGGACGAGGGATCTCATCGTCATTGAAAACATCCGGATCTAGATCGACTAGCTTCCCTCGGGCCCGGCGTGTTCGAGTTGAATCGGGAATTTTCCATTTATACTTGTCTTTCAAAACAAGCCAAGCACTTTTGTGTGGAAACTCCTTGTTCTCGTTGTCATCTCGATACAAACTCATCACATGAGTTATCAAATCGTCTTGATTTTCGCCACTCAAAAGTTTGGCGTTTTCATAATACGAATTAAACCTATGAACCTCGCGGTTTAAATTCGTCCACTTCCCTGTCAACATATTTTTGTTTCGAGGTTTAAAACCCTCATCCTTAAGCCGATCATTATACATATCCATAATTAGGTACCAAAACGAATCTAATGGTAGATCGGTTCCGACCTTCGGGTCTTCGGATACTTCAAACCAACACTCGGCCAAAACTTCTTCCTCGCGTTGGGTCCAAAAAGAACGGTCCGACTTCGGAGGTGGTTGTGTAGACGGAGCTTTGTTCTTCGGGTTTTTTTAGCAACACTTTTATTTCTCGAACCTTTCTTTCTTCGGTTGTGCATCGACTTGTTCTTCGGGTTCTTCGGGTTCATTGTTTTATTTGGGTTCTTGTGTTTCTTGTGAAGTGTGTTGAGGAAAGGTTTGGAATTGTTGTGATTGTTAGAAGATTTGTGATTGTTAGGATTGTTGGAACCACATATTAAATTGCTCGGGTGTACAATTAAGAAACGGGTTTTGTTGTTGTGGGAAGGTAGTGAACGGATTTAGGAGTTGATTATAGTTGGCGAATATTTTTGAAGTGCTAGATGTTGCGGATGAGGGAGTATTCGGGTTAGACGAAGAAGACGAATTCGGTAGTTGAGTAGAAGGAATTTGATTTTAAGGATCGGAAAAGTAATTGTTTAACCATTGATTCAGGTATTGGCTTGGATTAGGATTTTGACTCATAACGCCACCCATGGCGCGAGCCACAGTGTGGTTGGTTGCGCCATGGGGTCGCGTCGTAGCCTATGGCGTCGGCTGGTAGTAGCCAGCTTAAACTCGACGACGCGAGCCACGGTACGGTTGGCGCCGCCGTGGCCTCGCGCCGTCGTGGCCAGTCCACTGGCCAGTCACTGTACCGTGTGCTCTAAGTCAATAGGCATCACCTCGTACTCCTATGTTAAACGATCTAACAAATGGGAAGCTATTTATTTCATTTTTAAAATGAAGAAAAATTAAAATAAGCTATTTATCTGATTATTGCGATTTAAAACAACATAATCAAATCTAAACACTATTTTCTAAAAAGACGTTTGTAAAATGATGATTATCTGATTATTTATTTTTATAATAAATAATCTATTTTCAATAAACGATCCCAAACTGCCAAGCACCTCTTTAGTCTAAGATACCATTAATTTGGTTTACCATTTCTCCTTCATGTTTTTTTTATTGAACATACATAATTGCTACTAGTAAACTTCTTAAATTGACTCATGATTCATGATGTTATGTATATGATGGAAAGATGGAAAGGCATATGGATTTCATTTTTCTCTGAAACCATTTGAAATTACTATATTAACATATATACTAGAAAGCATGTCGGTAGGCGAAAAATAACATGTTTTAAAATTGGGTTAATAAGTCCACGAACAACGGCCCAATAACGCAGGAAATAAGTTAGTTAAAAAACTAATTTACAAAAGAAAACACTAAATTTTTTATTATATACGATTTTTTTATGTAATTAAATTTATTTATCAAATATCTAAAAAATATATATCGATTTATAATAATATATATTATAAAGAGCATGTCACTAGACGACAAAAGACTATCTTTTATTTATTTATTTATTTATTTTTGATAAAAAAGACTATCTTTTAAGGTTGTGTTAACAAGACCAAAAGAACAGCCCAATAAGACAAGAGAAAAACTGGTTAAAAAATAATTTACAAAATAGACTTTTAATTTTTTAGTTATATATAATCTTTTTATATATCATATCTAACAAATATTAATTGACATTTAAATATACCCACAAAAGACCTTAGATTACGAAAAAAGCGAGTCAAATATTAATATACTTTAGATGTGCATACCATTTTATTAAAAAAATTAAATCATGATATACATTTCTAAAAAAAGAACTTTCAAAGCACATCTTTAACCAATTTAATAATTAAAAAAACATACTTGAAAACTCAATTTACAGTTTATTGCTGAGTTGCCGATACGCCCCTTACAGGTAGTATCGAGATAGCCGCTCTCCTTCAAACGTGATGCTAGCTCTTTAAAAAGATAGAAAACCAAAAACATTTATTTGTTTAACTACATTGACTAATTCGAATCATGATACATTATGAAACCTTAAATACTAGTTATGTAATAACTCACTTAAACACAAGATAAATCATAAGTCATAAAAGATACTAAACATATATCATAAATAAATAAAAGATATTCACGCGTAACATTCCCTACTTCTTCGAATTCACTTTTTCCTCAAAGTGATGTCTTGAAAAGAACTCCTAATTCCCAGGTCTCAAATTTTGAGACGTTTCCCAAACAATGGCATTCTCTTTTCTAACTTGTTCTATGGCTCGAGTGGTAACAATGGATGAATTCCTCTCTACACTATTTTAATTTAGATGAAACAAATCGTATGCCCTTAGGTTGTGATTCACCAACAACAGGTTGTGATTCACAAATAGCAGGTTGCGATTCACAAACAACATGTTGTGATTCACTAATGATAGACTGCGATTTACCAACAATAGGCTGTGATTCACCAATAACCGGTTGCGATACACTAACCATAAGCTGCGATTCACCAACCATAAGTTGCGATTCACTAAGATTAGGTTGCGATTCACCAACCACATGTAGCGTTTCACCAACAACGGCCTGTTCTTTTTCTGCAATTGCCTCTAAACGAGCCTTAGTGATACATGCTAAATAGAAAGCTTCTCTTAAAGTTCTAGGCTTTAACCTCAACAGTTCCCTTTGTAGCGACACTTTAAGGCAAGAGATATAAACATATTTAAGTAAGTTTGTTGAGATATCTGTTACCTAATTTGCAAGTATCACAAACTCACTCTGATATTCGGTCATCATATCCATCTGCAAAAGCTTGGATAGTGCGTCTCGATCGTTGTTGCAGGATGCCATAGTAACTCAAAAAAACAAAAACAAAATTTATGACGAATGATACCCGATGAACAGTACCGTGAATAGTACCCCCGATAAACAATACCATAAATAACAATGTTTTGAAACCCGAGTCAACCGGTTGACCCGGTTTCGGTTGAAAAAATGGGTCATATTGACCCGGGTTTCACATTTTAGAAACCTGGCTCGACCCGCCGGGTTTGAGGTGACCCGGGTCAACCCGGTTCTTGAGACCTGACCGGGTTTTGATTTTTTCGGGTTTTTCTAAAAAAAAATATATGTATATTTTATGTATTTAGAATGAAATTTTATTTTTAAATATTATATTGGTTGGTAAACAATTTATATTTTTAGTATACGGGAATTTTTATGATTTTTATATATAATTTTTGTTAATTATCAAAAATATAAAAAAAAAATTTTTTTTCTTCAGAAAACCGAATTAACCTGGCTTAGCCTAGACCCGATGACTCGATCGAGTCAATTTAAAACCTAGGTTTCAAAACAATGATAAATAGTACCCGATGAATAGTGCAATGAATAGTCCTCCGATGAACATCAACTTGTTTTTGAAATTTAAAATCTTAATCAATAGCTTATTAACGAGAACTTTCAATAAAAACACCGATTATCATTTAAACCTTTGCTAGAAATTTTAGTACAAATTGAGTACATTCTTATTTGCTAATGCTAATGTCTTCAACAAATTTTAGTACAAATTGAGTACATTCTTATTTCCCAATGCTAAGTCTTCAAAAAGCAAACAATTTTTTTTTAGTAAAAATTGTGTACATATATGTTCTTGTTTCCTAATGCTAAGTCTTCAACAAACAAACAAAAATAGCTCCGTCATAAAATAATACACGCACACCATTATTTCTCATTCTATTGTAAAGACTCGTCATGGCCCCGTTCAATGTGTGGCTTGGTTTCTCAATTGCATAGCCCAGTTTTTTGCTAATTTAATTGAATCTTCAAATGACCCAAACTGTTAGCTATATGGTAATTTATAGGTATGATCATATCAATTTAGAGCAAATTCATATTTACTCAGTTTAAAGGTAATAAATTTCTATTTTCTCAAAAAATTAATTAAAAGCTGAATTATAAAACATGATATATATACATTTTGAAAACTTGTCGGTAAATAGAGAGTTATGACTCTAAAATTATACGATTGGAAACGGATGGAGTTCGTGAGTTCTATATAAAACATGAACCTATAAAAGAAAAAAGAATCAATTTGAATAATTCATTTTTTTTATCAAAAAATAAAAAATATCTTTCATTTTTTCTTAAAAGTATCATATCTTTCAAACGATAAATCGTCAGATTACGAAAAATACACCATTGCGACGAAAAAATTCTTATCTTTCAGTAGACAGGCACTTTAATATATTTTTGACGATTTTTTATTATTACGGTTTTCGACTATAAAAATCACATGTGATTCGGAAAAATTACTTGTGATTTTTTTATAAAAAAATTCAATATTTTTCCAGAATAAATAAACAACTTTTATTATTATTTATTAGTATAATTATTTACATAGTCGAATGTAAACAAGTAACGAGTTACGTCACTAGCTTTTTCATATAGTTTCGATAATCTTTTTGTTGAAATTTTCGTAAAAAATTACACAGAGTTTGTAAAATCACTAGTAATTGGTAAAATCACTTGTGATTTGTATTTCTAAAATGCATGTGTGATTCCATATATCGCATGTGATTTCATAAATTTACATGTGATATTAAGTTAACAAATCACGTGTCATTTTAGAAATCTATAAATTGTAAATGATTTTGCAAATTCACGTGTGCTTTATAAAGTAATAAATCACATGTGATCCGTGTGTGCGGAAATTAAAAAAGAAATCGTCGGAAGTATATAGAAGTACGTATCAATAAAAAGAAAATTTAACTCTCTTCGCGATGGTATAATTTTCGACTATAAAAATCACATGTGATTTCATAAAAATCATATGTAATTTCGCAAAAATCATAAGTGACTCATCTAAAGTGGGTTTGTTAGAAGAAGTTAAGGTTTCGGAATGCTTGAATCACATGTAATGCAAGCAAAATCACATGTAATTATTCCAAATCACATGTAATTTAGAAGCCAATTTGTTTTACATAAATTTTTTTGGATACAAAGGACTCCACTCCGGTAAAATGAACATATTTTATATTAATGGCAACAAATATTTTAATATATTGACAGAATTACATGTGACTCAAACATTTTATATAATTCACATAAATCACATGTGATTTTAAAGTAATAACGTAACTATTTTTGTCATTTAATAAACGGTTATTTTCATATACTTTTAATGATTTTACAATGTTGAAATTCTCGTAAAAAAATAGACGTGATTTTTATAAATCGCATGTGACATTACAAATTCAAATGTGATTTTTAAAATAATAAATCAAACGTGAGTTTTCGAGAATCACATGTAATTTTTCGAGAATTACATGTGATTTTTTTGTACGAAAATTTTTTAAAAAAATTCGCCGAAAGTATATAGAAGTGCATGATTAAATGAGATTTAAATGGATGGTTAAAATTTAAGGATTTCTACTTTTTTAATAGTGTGTTCCTTATTGAACTTTTGTCTCGAATTCGTTTTTATTTTTATAGAATAATTATTTTTTATATTCTCTTCGTTTAAATTTATTTGTTTACTTTTGACTTTTCAAATTTTTTATCAACTTTGATCTTAAACTAAAATTATTGTGTTGCTTATAATCGTTGATGAAAATTATATGAATAAATTGAGTTTCAATCATATCATACGATGTATCAACTAATCAAAGACTAGCTGTACGTTAGTACGTGTACATCTTTAAAAAGGTGATCAAGTAAATAAATCTAAAACGTTTGGTTTAAGGAACATTCTACGATATTAAAGATATGAAAGAGTTCGTGCTTCCTTAAAGGAGTGAGCTGCCACTGTATATACATGCTTATGCAAAATTACGTTTTGATAATAAGTCTCTATCACAAATCACTTCTCACTTTTCTTATAGAAACATTACGGGGTATTAACGTAAGTTTGTTTATTTTCATTACATAAAATACCTCTTAAAAGAATACTAGGCGAATACCCGCGCATAGCGGCGGGAATGCCTAACGAAACATAATTAACGATATTCAATATTGTGGTAACCGCTTCACGTAATGTTTATACATAGAACGTGAAAATATTCAAATGCAACTGATTTTTGTTTCTTAAACAAGACTAAGCATCTAGGTATCAACAAATCTCGATGCAACAAATCTGATAAACTGATTATTCATTAACAAAGTCATTGTTACATAAACATCCACACACTTACACACTTCTAGCAGACATCTGCCAAAGCTCAATCCAAACACCCAGTAGAAGTGCAAATCATGTCTAGTGTGTGGTTTGATTTCAAAGGCATAAAAAATTCAGTCAAGTGGTCAATTTAAGCGAAGAAGGGTTACTACTAACATGTTATGAGCAACTCAAATTCTGGTTAAGATATATTACATTAGTGAACTTTAAAGTATGTTGTAAAATTAAAAAAAAAAGACACTAAAAGTTGTATTATTGTAAAAATAGACTAAGTTTAATCATTTACCGTACAAGTCGTTCATACCAAGACGATGCCCGATAAAGAATTCAACTACGTATTTTATATTGCATACCCCTAAAGTGAATATAGTTCTTTTTGTACTAAAACGATAAAGATAGTGTTCATTATACCATAACTACAATACAAATCATAGCATCCTGGCACATACATGGACATTACATTAATACAAAAATTCACGGCTCGATAGAAATCAAGCCTGCACTGGCGTAAGCTATTGATTCCTATCATCTCAATACACTTGTCACTACTATTTTAGATTGGTGTCCTGTAGTCTAACGTTGTAACCATGTCCTTTAGTTGCTCCATCCACTCATAGCCACCTGCTTCAACGTTGTAACGATATGGTTGGAGAAAGGATCGCAATCATTAATCATTGTAACATTACTATTTTTTTTTGTTAAAATAGGTACCACAGTAAGATACATAATAATCTAATTGCATTGTCTTATGGTCTAATGAACAATATCTTTATCGTTTCAGTACAAAAGAGTTGGAACACCCTTTCGGATTGTAACAAATGTGTTGTAGCAAACGGAGCATAAGTAATAGCAATGATAGTTTGTAATGACAACCTAAATAGTACTGTAATTCAACCTTTGAGAAACAAAACAAACATTTTAGGCATTTTAATAAGACACCATGTAAAGAAGGAATGTTACAATTTTCATTTGGCATAGGAGCATATGCGAATATAATCTGCCATCTATATCTATAATATAATAGTCCCACAAGTTTATTAGATTTATACTTATGTCTTGCTGATATGAATTCTTTTAGTGCAAAATATCAACATAAAATGCAATATTAGCAAATATTTGAATGGCATGCTCAAACCTTTCGGTAGAAGCAATATCAGTACTGGCTGAAAAAATGAATGGAAAAAACATGTAGGATAACCTACACCACCTATAACTTTTTTGTTAGAAGCTTTAGAAAATTTATTTGAAAAACTATGTTTCAATATCTTTTTTCAATCATAGAAGCACACATGACTTCTTAGCAATAATAACAATGTAATATACCTCATGGGTCCTATGTTAGAAAACATTCTGATCTTGGAACACCATGTCTAATGACCAATCTTCGTTAGGCTTACCAGCCCGTTGTGGCTTCCAAATACTTATGCATCTAACAAAAATTTAAATATCATTAACAATTCGATCGATGTCTCACAACAATGTTGAATAAGTGAAGGTTTTATTAGTTCGGTAAAAGGTCAAATGTTAAATGCAATATAAAGGACTATGAAAGTTTCTAATAGCTAAAACACAATTGCATAAAAATGTGAGAACAAACAACCTGTTTCATCATGAATTCACATTGCCATCTCCTAGCATCCCAAAAATCTTAGCCCGTCTCACCACAAAAATGAATGTCACCTGCACCAAAGAACACAAAACCTTCGCTAACGGTGGAAGGTTTGCCCAATACATAAAACACATTTACATGTTTATCTGAATCAAGATTACCTCACAAAATAAACCAACATCATCCATAGGACTGAGATTATTTAATGGGCCGAATCTCGACCCTTGCTCATAAACCTTTCATCAAACAAGTAATATCAGCAACATCCCTTTCATTCGTCTTCGCCATGTGTGTGGTTTATATAGCCCTTAAAATTTATATACGAAGGAACAATGTGCAGCTTCAAAGGAACCATGTGTGTGGTTTATATAGCCCTTAAAATTTTAAGTTTCAGAATATTTGAGATTCAAATTGTTTCAAACATTTCCCGCCTCTTAGAATTGTATACTTTCAGAATATTTAAGTTTCAGAATATTTAAGTTTCAGAATTGTATACTTTCCTTATGTACCTTATGTTTTGTCAAAGGATATTAACTATGATTGATTACAGTTAATGGTTTCTATAGCCCTTCCACAGTTTCCCGAAATACAAGTAGAAAGAGTTGAACCTGTGGTGTTTTTCATAGTTGCCATATATAAAGTTTTTCAACTTTTCAACATTCAACATTTTCTATACACCCTTTATAGGGTATATAGAAAAATAGGTTGACAAGTCCAACAACACAACTTGAATCATCTAATAAATAATGAGGATTGGATTTGACCAATTACATAATTCGTTCAAACTACATCTAGGGTTTTGCATGCATATGGTTCTTATTTGCACATGGTTTTGCAAGTGTCCTACGGTTTACAGCTTTTACAAGAAGCCGACCACCACGCTTTGACAATATTTTATTTACTCATTAATTTGTGTATAATGCATTTAAAGAATTAATAATAGTACGTACGTACTTTAGTTAGGTTTATTCTTAAGTACCTTAAATGTATTTATGAGAATCAACATTGAAATGATACAAGCAATAAATAACGATTAGCATGTACTATCTAGTTATAGAATATACGTAAATGACAACTCGATCAACCAAAAAGATATAAACTTCTCTGTCTTGAAACTTCAACGTGTATTCCAATAAATTTGATAGCTCATAAGATTGCATGTAATGGTAAGAGTACGAAGGAGCGAAATAAATATATCTTGATAAATATTAAAAGGAGCGAAATAAATATATCTTGATAAATATTAAAAGGACAATAAAATTGTCAATCGATCTCTCTATTACGTGTATACTATCTGCATGGACTTTTTGAAATAAATTTATGTGGAAAAAATGTGTATACGCTTGAGTTTAGGTATTCTTAATGAATCAATTTGTGTAAAAGAAAAACGACGATCTGTAGGTTCGTTCAACACTTGTATTCATTAGTTTAATATAAAAGCACATATATATCTTTAAAGTTAACTAGTTATCGCGTAATACGAAAATAGATAACCGATGACTATTTGTTTGGAGATCAAACTGTTGTTAAAATGTAAATAATTGAATCAGAATAAACTAAACATACTAAAAATAAAAAAACAACAAATTTATAAAAATATATTAAAATAGATATTGAATTAAAAAAAAAAATTCAAAAAATTTGGTAAAATTAGATGATAATAAAAATAAATAGATAAAAAAGTATTTTAATTTAAAAACTAAAATTGTTTTTTAATAAGTTGTTATAAAAAGTTCTATAACAAAAGAGACGAATACTTAAAATTACATCTCTTTATTTTTGTTAAAAATAATATATTAGTTGAGATTTTGTTTTTTATGTTAATTTTTGGTTTAAAATTAGGTTGGAGTTAGGACTTAGGATAGAAATATATACAACAATCTAATGGCTGAGATTTGCTCATTGTCTTAACTTTTGGTTAAATCTTGCCTCACAATTTGTTAAAACATGTATTATCGATGGTCGATATTTTAAAAGTAAAGTTTGTTAGGTCATTATTTATTGACCCTGAAACAACTCTAGGATTTGAATATAAAATCCCCCTAAGTGTTTCATGCTCAGCAGTAAGGCCAGTCTGTTGAAGGATTACCAGAGGAACAAAGTTTCTACTAAAGACTTTGTAGTTGAAGAACGTTCAGCACTCCCCTTCCAGTTAACTTAGAAGGCAAAGGAGTCTTCGCTTCAAATACTAGGCGGTCTAGTTGCTGAAGAACAAGGACTGAAGAAGGGCTTTCAGTTCAGTTTGGTTTGACAATACCAAACTGAATGATGTCGATCTCCTCTAGGGTACTGAAGACTCTTAAGTATTCAGATGGTTTTCATTAGGCGGGAAAAGATAACTTTAAATCAAAGTAGGTATACATAGATATAAGTACAACCTTTATCTTTTCTAGAATAGTTTAATATGTACTTTGTACTGTTTATCAAGCATGGGCATCAACCGCCCACTGGATAAACCCATGCATTGAAACATGCAAATGCAAACCCTAGTTTACACTGCCTATAAAAGGAGTGTACATTGAGAGAGAAAGGGTTAACCAATACAAGAGTAAAAAACTCTAGAAAACCTTTCTCTCTCGATACCAACTAAACCATATAGCCAAGATGTATATGAACGTTTAGATTGGAGCTTAGACTTTAACTTTGGTTATACGTTTAAGTAGAGGAGATCACAACCCATTGTCATTCGACCACTTTGTTATTCCGCAAACAAAGTGTCTTATAGATTATTTATTTGATTCTAATAAAATCCTATACGTTGAAAAGTTATTGGTATTGTTGTTTTAATTGTTCATAGTTCTTATCTGTTGTTAAAACAACACACTTGAGTCTTGGTAAGTGTTATTACTTAAGGTTGATAAGTAATAACGATTTACAAGGGACCAACAAGTGGTATCAGAGCAGTTTATTTAGCTAAACTCTTATTTTATTAAACTGCTCATTTAAAAGTTTTCAAATCAAGATCCAAAAATGGCTCAAGTTATACCACAAACCCTAGAATATAGGGGTGGCCAACTCAATGTTGCTCCTGTACTAGAGGTGGCTAATTTTACAAATTGTAAGAAGAGGTTTCTTGTCCACATAGTTGGGATTGAACCTTAGTTCCTTGGAATCATTGAAAATGGTCCTTTTATTCCCATGGTTGGGGACAATAGAAAACCTGAAGCACAATGGACTGCTGATGAGAGAAAAGCTGCTAACCTAGATTAGCATCTCAAAAGTCTCATCATGTCTGTGCTTCCAGATGACCAAATGAATTCTGTTGTAAATTGCAAAACAGCCAATCTACATGGGAGGACCTTATTCTTTACCATGAGGGACCCTCTGATATGAAGGAAACAAGAATCATGGACTTAAAGCTTCAATACAACACCTTCAAACACAAAGAGTGGGAAACCCTCACACAGGCATTCACCAGATACAAAGCACTGATGAATGAACTTGTGAATGATGGTGTTGAGCTTTCGAAACTTGAAATCAACACATTTTTTGTTAATGCGTTGCCAAAGAAGTGGCTCAGTTTCTGCCAAAACTTGAGAAATGCTAATCACATTAAAGATTGTGATCTGGCCTCTCTTTTTGGGAAACTAAAATATGAAGAAAACCTAGTTGATAGGATTTATGAAGGCTCAAGCAAGAGTAAAGCATTAACCATTGCTACACCCTTGTCTACAGCCTTCTTCAGTGAGGATGTCATTCAGGACTACCAAGATAGTCCTGATGATGAAGAGGACACAAGAACTAGTGAGGAATATCTGAATCACCTCAAAGAGAAATTTCATGAAAGAGCTCTTCTGACCAAGTCTAAAAGGTTTTTTAAGAAAGAAGGCAAGTTCTCCAGCACCACAAAAGCTTCAGTTGATACTGAATGCTACAAATGTGTGAAGACTGGTCACTATGCTAGGGATTGTTACTCCAAAACATCCATCCTTCCTATTCCTCACCAGCTCAATCAAGACCATCTGGTCAATCATCATTTCAACCAAAACAAATTGCTTCTACTTCATTTCAGCAAAACAGGGTTGAACTTCTACCAACAAAATACTTTGAGGCCAAATACAGAGAAATTAAAGCTAGACTGGCCCTCCCGAGCACTGAAAGTTCTTCCTCCAAGGCTCCCAAGCAAGACAAGAACAAAGGACTTGTTGCTGAAGCTTATGAATGGGATGAAGAAGATGTTTCTTCAGATGATGATGAACTGGTTAATGTAAAAGTGTTGATGGCACTTGCTGATGATGAAGGGGCTAACTCTAATGTTGTGGCTAGAGAAAGTGCCAGAAACGGTGAATGGGTCAATATCACAATAAAAAAGGTACAAACTCTTCTTGAATTAGAAGATAAAGATGACATTGTATTTGTCTTTGATTACCTATGTATTGATCTGAAATTCATTGAAGAACAAAGAAACAATTTACTTGAAAAATATCATAAACTTTCTTTGAAACTTGAAGATTTTGAAAGTAAGCAAATAGAGCTAGAAGAAGCTAAACTTGATATTCTTACTTTTCAACAATTGAACAAAGAGATTCTTGATGAAAATAACTCCCTAAGAGTTGAACTAAAAGAAGCAAAAGATATTGTTAAATCTTGGCTTAGAAACTCTGATAGAGTAAATCAATGCATCAATGAACAAATTCTTGCTCAAAAAAAGAAAATGCTTGGTGTTGAAGGATCCTCCAGCACCAACTCTATTGTCTTTGTCAAAGCCTCAAATGAGGATGGTTGCCCGATCCCTGACATTGTAAGGTCAGGTGAAGAGAATTTATCCAATCATGACATTGGGCGAATCCTTCTTCCCGAGTTTCAAGCAAATGCTGACTCTTCAACACCTGTTGAGTCCTCAGTCACTGAGGATGACTCAGATGATGATTTAGTGAATGAAGTAAGTACCCCACTTCCTCCTTTGGAGAAGCTGGCTGGTGCTGAACCCTCTACTAGACCAAAATCAATCCAGTCAATCATCAAGTCTCACACAACACATAATGGTAGTTCTTCCAAACATGTCAAAATTGACACTTCAAAGAACTCTTCAGCTCCTGTTGAAGGTTCACATATGAGAACTACCTCTTCAGTTTCAACAAATAAACTGAAAAGTGCTAGATCTAAGGAAGATGAGAGAATGTCTCTTGTCATGCAAGATATCAATGATCTCAAATTACAACTCAGGCAGCAGCAAACACCAACTCGATTCAGAGATGAACCTTCAGACTCTCCCCATTTCAAGTACAAGACACAATTTAAAAGGGCTTGTAATCTATGTGGTCTAAACAACCATCTCACTGAATGTAACACCCCATTTTGATAAATGGAATGTCACGCGTGATTATGGCGTGTCATCAAAGCATACAAGGATAAATGTCTAAACATTACATGACCATAAAGGAAATACCGGAATCAAACATCGGTAGTTCAAAAGTAGAACTCATCACACACAAACATAAGTACTATAAATGAAAGGACTAAACAATGTCCATAGAAATTAGTATCAAAGAATAGACAAATGCATAAAGTAAAGAAGGCTAGAAAGCTTCCAGTCCATATGCACGTACGCTTAAAGTCTATGAGCGTCCCTGAGTACCTGCCGTTTTGGGAACATGAATGGAAAACGACTGAGCAATACGCTCAGTGCACGGATGTACAAGTAAAGCATGAATAATATAAGCATATAAGCATGAAACAGCGGAAGAAACTAAGTCCTGGATAACCCGGTTGTATCTTAGTAAAACTGGTTTTATAGTTTGAAAAGTCTTATGTTTATCTTGTGAAAACTATTTAACATATTTTACCGTTAGCCAATATAGGTCATGAAATATAAACGTGCATGGATACTTGAAGGGGTGACCTCGTCATGCAAATTAGAGGGGCTGCCTCTAATCTAATATATAGGTTTTTGGGTAGGAGGGCTCAGCTCCTTGTGAAGGATGCAAGACACACACCACATTCACACTGAGTAATCTGCTGAAAACATGTAACTAGGATGCACCCATACGCCCCACATGATAAATATAATAATATGGCCAAAAGCAGAAAGGGACGCCACGAGCAATCACTCCGTCGTGGGGAAGTCATAACACTGGTGCCTCCAGTGTTATGGTTATGGTACCTCCATAACTAGGTGAAACTGGTCATGCATGTATATGGCTTTAGGTATTATAATTAAACATAAGCAATCAAAACATATAAAATATACACTAGGGAAAACAGTTGGCTGCATACGGGGAATCCTAATAAGGAAAGAATGTCCATACTGAAAGGACGGAGAATCCGTACCTTATGTCCAGTGAACGAAGAAGACGAACGGAAGAGAGTCCTACTTCGGTATCACTAATGCTACATAAATACATACGTGTATAAATATCTTATTACTGAGTACATAACTGGTTTATATCATGTCTTAGCTTGTTTTATATGTTCATGTCATGTTTTATTGATTTAAGCCTTATACTGTGTTTATCGTATATTATGTCTATTCTGATTAAGTATTACTTATATTTCATGTATTATCGTACTTGTTGTGTAATAATATGTGACTTTCTAAAAGTAGCAGGTTTCCTAAAATAGAAAGTTTCCAAAAATAGAAAGTTACCAAAAATAGAAAGTTTCCAAAAATAGAATTACTGCTTAAAACAGATAAGTTTCTAAAAATAGAAAGTTTCCATAAATAGATTAGCTGCCTTAAATAAATAAGTTTCTAAAAATAGAAAGTTTCCATAAATAGATATAAGCTACTTAATTAAGCTAATTATATAAGCTTAAGTGTTTTCTGACTAATATTCTAAGTCATGTGATTATATAGTATAGTTTATTAATTATTACATGTAAATTAAATAAACTATAGGTTAATGTATTTAATTAAATATAACATGATTTTAATTAAATAAAAATAAAATAATTAGGTTAAAACATGTATTATTATCTATTAATAATATAACCTAAGTCATGTAAATTAATTAATTATAAGTCATGGTTTTTAATAATTAATTAATTATATAGTCTAATTAAAGATAAATACTTAGGTTAAAAATCATGAATTAATAATTAAATTAATAACCTAAGTAATGTAAATTAAATTAATCATGTTCATGTTTTTAATTAATTTAATTTAAGTCTAAAAAATAACATAACTTGTAAAAATCATAAACCTTGAAAAAAATGATTCATGAACCGGACCAGTGACTAAAACACATGAACCGGACCCGTAACCATCACCATACCCCGACCAAGGTCGGGGTTTCCCTTGCCCTTGCTGCTGCCGTGACACCATCACCACCAAACCGAGACCATATGGTCTCGGTGGTGCGACATAGGCCAAGCCGAGACCCCCTTGGGGCTCGTTTAGGCGTCGGCTAGACAACAAACACCCCTAAGACCTTGATTGATTTAAACCCCATGATTAGAACATGTTTATATTACTTGTTTTTAATTAGTTTATTAAAAACATCATGATTTTATGTGATTATATAAATCAAAACATAAAAAAGAAAAGGTTAAAGGTTATACCGATTACGTGAAATCAAGAAGGATGAACACACACGATTCCTTGCAATAAATCAAAGATCAAAATCAACCCGAACACCCCTTTGGTGTTCTTGAACCCGACGGCCAAAGAGGAGCAAAGAAATGAACTAGGGTTTTCTTATTTTCTAACTTTTGTAAATAATGAAGCATGTTTTTCCTAAATTCCCTAGTTAGTAAGATTACATGGGCTAAGCCCATGTTTCTTGGTATAGCCGCGGGTAGGGGGCCCCACATGGGGTAACCCGTACCTTTTTCCGTGTCTAAACTAATAGTGTGTTCTCGTGTTCGTAAATTACATGTTCTAATTAGTTATCGATCGTGACTTAATATATTTATTCGTGTTCGTAATAAATATATATACATACGTAATATTAGCTCGTGATTAATTTACGTTCATGATTTCATGTTCGTATGTTCGTGATATTAATTATTATTGAAATAATTATCGTGTGTTAATACGTAATAAATACTTATCGTGTTATAACACGTACGTAATACTTGTAATTCCTGTTCATGAACGTAACCGTGCTAAAAAAAGAAAGTTCTAATCATGTACGTACGATCTTAAGGGTACTATTCATGGTAAAAGCATGCGGGTTTTACAACTCTTCCCCCCTAAAAAGAATAATTCGTCCCCGAATTATAGATAAAATAAACTGGAAAAGAAGAACATACCCGAATTCAAAATATGAAATGAGGGTAAGATGCCCGGATAGACTCCTTTGTTTCCCAAGTGGCTTCCCGCTCGGTATGATTCCTCCAAAGGATTTTGACGAATAGAATCGTCTTCCTTCTCATGACTCGTTCTTGTCTGTCAAGAACTCGTTCGGGTTCTTCTATAAAAGTGAGATCTTCACGTATCTGTTCCAGTGGATACTGAACCATGTGAATGGGATGATACTGGTACCCCCTGAGTAAGGACACATGAAACACATTGTGTACATGAGAAAGCTGCGGAGGTAACGCTAAACGGTAAGATACTTCACCGACTCGTTCAATGATATCAAACGGTCCGATGAATCGAGGACCGAGCTTTCCTTTAACTCGAAAACGTCTAACACCACGGGCCGGCGAAACCTTAAGGAAAACGTGATCTCCTACGTTAAAATGTATGTCCCTACGATACTTGTCTACGTAGCTCTTCTGACGTGACCGTGCTTCTTGAAGTTTCTGCTTAGCTACTGCGACCCTCTCATTAGTCAACTCTATGATCTCTGGTCCTTCAAGTGTTCGCTCACTAACCTGATCCCAGCAGATTGGGGCGCGACACTTTCTGCCATGCAACATCTCGAAAGGAGCACACTTGATACTTGCGTGCCAACTGTTGTTGTATGCAAACTCCACCAAACAGATATAATCGTCCCAATCACCCGTCCATTCCAACGCACATGACCTCAACATGTCTTCCAATGTCTGAATCGTTCGCTCCGACTGCCCGTCTGTTTGAGGATGAATAGCCGTGCTAAGCTTGAGTTGTGTACCCCAAGATTTCTGCAGAATTTTCCAAAATCGTGAAGTGAATCGAGGATCTCTGTCTGAGACGATGCTGGATGGAGCACCGTGTAGTCTCATGATCTCCCTTCTATAAGTATCGGCAAGTTTACTGACCGAATCTTCCTTGCGGATCGGTAAGAAATGAGCTGATTTGGTAAGTCGATCAACGATCACCCAAATATCATCGTGCTTCCTCTTGGTTGGCGGAAGACCAGTAACAAAATCCATGGTGATTTTGTCCCACTTCCACTCTGGAATATCTAACGGTTGAAGGAGACCGCCAGATCGCTGATGCTCGATCTTAACATGCTGGCAGGTAAGACATTTGGAGACGTAAGTGGCAACATCCTGTTTCATACCACTCCACCAAAAGTACTGCTTGATGTCATGGTACATCTTAGTCGAACCAGGATGTATAGAGAATGGGGAGCTATGAGCTTCAGCTAACAAGGCTTCCCGGAGTTCTTGATCATCAGGAACACAAAGTCTCGTGCCCTGCCATAAGATACCATCTGCATCTACTCTGAATTCTGTCTGCTTCTCCAAATTCTGAATTATCGCCCAGATTTCTCCATCATCTTTCTGAGCTTCCTTGATCTTAGAGAGTAACTCGGGTTCTACTCTAAGATTAGCCCAGTAACTGTGATGTCCACGTACCATGATCTCGATGTCTAGTCGCTCCAAGTCTCTTATGATTTCCTCCTCAATATTAATGCCGTTGATCATTCTGGACTTTCTGCTAAGTGCATCTTCTACTACATTCGCCTTGCCGGGATGATACTGCAGATTAATGTCATAATCCTTCAACAACTCTAACCATCTCCTATGTCTCATGTTCAATTCACGCTGAGTGAAGATACACTTCAAGCTTTTGTGGTCCGTGAAAATATCACATGATTCTCCATACAAATAGTGCCTCCATATCTTTAATGCAAACACGACTGCAGCAAGTTCCAAGTCATGCGTAGGGTAATTTTCCTCATAAGGCTTAAGCTGTCGTGAAGCGTACGCGATCACTTTCCCATGTTGCATGAGAACACAGCCAAGTCCCTTCCCCGATTCATCACTGTAGATTTGAAATCCACCCGTACCAGATGGGAGAGTAAGAATAGGTGCGGATACTAACTTCTGCTTCAGGTCTTCAAAGCTCTTCTCTCGTTCTTCAGTCCAGACGAATTTCTCCCATTTCCGCATCAGTTTGGTCAATGGTAGTGCTAGGAGGGAAAAGTTCTCCACGAACCTATGGTAATAGCCAGCTAAGCCTAGGAAACTGCGGACTTCAGTCGCTGATGTCGGCCTTGGCCACTTAGTAATAGCCTCAACCTTCGCTGGATCCATAGTGATTCCTTCTGCTGATACAGTGTGACCTAAGTATGCCACCTTGTCTAACCAGAACTCACACTTGGAGAATTTAACATACAGCTGCTTCTGGCGAAGAATCTGTAGTACTGTACGAAGATGGTCTTCGTGTTCCTCCTTGGACTTTGAGAAAATCAGGATGTCATCGATGAAGACAATGACGAACTTGTCCAGAAATTCATGGAACATTCTGTTCATCAAATCCATGAACACTGCTGGAGCATTGGTCAGGCCGAATGGCATGACTACAAATTCGTAGTGGCCATAGCGTGTACGGAAAGCAGTCTTGGCGATGTCCTGCTCCTTAACCTGTAGCTGATGATAGCCTGACCTGAGATGAATATTGGAGAAATGTTTGGCCCCTTGGAGTTGGTCAGACAGTTCGTCTATACGTGGGAGTGGATACCTATTCCTGATAGTAATCTTGTTGAGCTCGCGATAGTCAATGCAAAGACGCATATTGTCGTCCTTCTTCTTAACAAATAAGACCGGTGTGCCCCATGGAGATGCGCTCGGTCGAATGAAACCTCATTCCAAAAGTTCTTACAGTTGATCCTTCAGCTCCTTTAACTCTATGGGAGCCATGCGATAAGGAGCCTTGGAAATCGGCTCAGCTCCTGGGATGAGCTCGATATTGAATTCCACTTCACGTGCAGGTGGTATGCCCGGAAGTTCTTTTGGAAATACATCTTGAAATTCTGACACTATCGGCTGATCCTGAATTGATGGGGATTCAGCATCCATGTCATGAACAGTAGCTAAATAACCCTCGCACCCATGTGACAGTAGTGCACGTGCTTGCAGGGTTGATATGATTTGTACAAACCTGCCGGGTACGAACACGTTATGAATGTACTCTGGTGCATTAACATCACCGAAGATGACTCGATATGAATGGCAGTCTATGGTAGCATGATGCTTGGATAGCCAATCCATGCCCAAAATCATGTCAAAGTCATTCATGTCCAGCGGGAGTGCGTCAACAGGACGAACCTTATCGTCAAACTCTAGAGGAAGGCTCTTGTACACATGGGTGATAAGTACAGAGTCTCTCAAAGGCGTGGGAATACTGAGTCTATTCTCTAGTTGCATGGGGACTATCCTATCATTCTTGGCATAAGCAGTAGAAATGACCGAGTGAGTAGCACCCGTATCAAATAGAACACACGCAGCTTGACCATACATATACAAGATTCCAGTGATGGTACCTGTAGACTTGTTGGCCTGATCGCGAGATGTCGTGTAGACGCGTCCAGTGGTAGGAGGCGGCTTGGTATCAGCATGTCCCGATGTGCCCTCCATCTCGAACTTGGGGCAGTCCTTCATGCGATGGCCAGGAAGACCACACTTGAAGCATGCGTCACATTCGTGGCGACATGGCCCTGGGTGCCTACGGTGGCAAGTAGAGCAAAGAGGATGAGTATATCCTCCAGCAGGTGTCCTGACTGGCTGAGAACCTGATAAGACATTATACATGAGACATGATAATAGGGTACAAATGACAATGCGGATAATCGTAAGATTGAATACCAGTGATAGCTGGACGGCTAGGCTATGAACCTCTATGGTTCTGGTCCCTACCGTTTCCATGGTTCCTGGTAGAAGATTTGCTAATGTGTCAGAATTATGAGTTATAACATGAAATCATAAGAAAAATGCGTAAGTATAAGGACCTGCTGCTGTTGGAGTGTCCAGCGTTGTTACGGTAATTGTCATTACCGCCACGCTTATCCGTAGCAGAACGGTCGTTAGTCTGACTGTTTCCCTTGGGCTGATTAGGCTGCTGCTGAGTATCCGGCTGAGACCGGTCCCTAGTCTTCTGCCTGGAAGATACAATTTAAAGATATGAAAATTGACATATATTGAAAGAATACAGATTGGTCACCGCTTGAATACGAATGTTTACCTCTTATCGGGTCTCTCTGCTTCCCCTCACTCATCTCTCTCCTGCAGCATCTCCAGCTTACGTGCTGCATCGGCCACTTGTGCTACCGTGTTGAACGTAGCACACACCAAGTTGTTTGCGACCGATGTGCGAAGAGCCTACCTAAAGTGGTGTGCTTGCTCTTCAGGAGTACCTGCCGCTGCACCAAGGAAACCAGCTAAGCGAAGAAAGCGCTGAATGAACTCGTTGCTATTTTCCCCATCTCTCTGTCGGATCCCATGGTACTCCCTCTTTAACTTGTCTTGCTCAGCTTTGGGAAATAACTGCTCCATCACCCTATCTCTAAACTGAGCCCATGTCAAACCAGCCACCAAATTATCACCTCCCTCAGACTGCTTCAATGCTAACCACCAATTTAACACATCGCCTTCGAACCGGTAACATGCCAACCTCGACTTGAAGACGGGGTTACAACCCATAGCATCGAAGATCTTCTCGATGTGAGCCAACCAGCTTTCAGCTTCACTGGGGCTATCTGTTCTCTCGAAAGCTTGAGGACGGAGCTTGTTGAATCTCTCCAGCCATGTAGCCAATGTCACTGGAGGAGGAGGAGGAGGTGCTGGGGTGATGCTGCTGATTGTTGGCAGCTTGAACCTCAGTCCTGATGTCGTTCCTCAGCTGAGGAAGCAAAGCTTGCATTGCAGCTTGGATTGCTACATTGAGTTGTTCCTGCTCGCGTGTGAGAACCATCTGACAGTATAACATAAAATACATGATTAAACTGATCAAAACATAAAATATATACATGAAAAAAAGTTTATACCAATAAATCATGAGAAAAATTTTATGCAAGAAAATTTTGTACATGAATGCATGATGCAGTTTTATGAAAACTTTTGTATGCTCGAGAGTGAACGCCTATGGTCAGTTCACTCAGAACACAAGACATGGCGAGGGGAAGCCTATGGCCAAATTTAAAAGTTTCGATAAAACACATGCGACTAAATAGGGTCAGTCCTGTACCAACCATTACTTAGTCATAAACCTATGACAATGACATATATATATATATGCATGAAAATGATGAATGCATGAAAACCGACTGTCAGTTCTAGGAAGACCATAGTGACTACCCACTAATCACAAGTCATGTTTTGAGAGCCTACAGGTCGAAGCCTTGGCTCTGATACCATAATTGTAACACCCTATTTTGTTAAATGGAATGTCACGCGTGATTATGGCGTGTCATCAAAGCATACAAGGATAAATGTCTAAATATTACATGACCATAAAGGAAATACCGGAATCAAACATCAGTAGTCCAAAAGTAGAACTCATCACACACAAACATAAGTACTGTAAATGAAAGGACTAAACAATGTCCATAGAAATGAGTATCAAAGTATAGATAAATGCATAAAGTAAAGAAGGCTAGAAAGCTTCCAGTCCATATGCACGTACGCTTAAAGTCTACGATCGTCCCTGAGTACCTGCCGTTTTGGGAACATGAAAAGGAAAACGGCTGAGCAATACGCTCAGTGCATGGATGTACAAGTAAAGCATGAATATTATAAGCATATGAGCATGAAACAGCAGAAGAAACTAAGTCCTGGATAACCCGGTTGTATCTTAGTAAAACTGGTTTTATAGTTTTAAAAGCCTTATGTTTATCTTGTGAAAACTGTTTAACATATTTTACCGTTAGCCAATATAGGTCATGAAATATCAACGTGCAGGAATACTTGGAGGGGTGACATCGTCATGTAAATTAGAGGGGCTTCCTCTAATTTAATATACTGGTTTTAGGTAGGAGGGATCAGCTCCTTGTGAAGGATGCAAGGCACACACCACATTCACACTGAGTAATCTGCTGAAAACATGTAACTAGGATGCACCCATACGCCCCACATGATAAATATAATAATATGGCCAAAAGCTGAAAGGGACACCACGAGCAATCACCCCGCCGTGGGGAAGTCATAACACTGGTGCCTCTAGTGTTATGGTTATGGTACCTCCATAACTAGGTGAAACTGGTCATGCATGTATATGGCTTTAGGTATTCTAATTAAACATAGGCAATCAAAACATATAAAACATATACTAGGGAAAACAGTTGGCTGCATACGGGGAATCCTAATAAGGAAAGAATGTCCATCTGAAAGGACGGAGAATCCGTACCTTATGTCTAGTGAACGAAGAAGACAAACGGAAGAGAGTCCTACTTCGGTATCACTAATGCTACATAAATACATACGTGTATAAGTATCTGATTACTGAGTACGTAACTTGTTTTATATCATGTCTTAGCTTGTTTTATATGTTCATGTCATGTTTTACTGATTTAAGCCTTATACTGTGTTTATCGTATATTTTGTCTATTCTGATTAAGTATTACTTATATTATCGTACTTGTTGTGTAATAATAAGTGACTTTCTAAAAATAGCAGGTTTCCTAAAATAGAAAGTTTCCAAAAATAGAAAGTTACCAAAAATAGAAAGTTTCCAAAAATAGAAAGTTTCCAAAAATAAAATTACTGCTTAAAAGAGATAAGTTTCTAAAAATAGAAAGTTTCCATAAATAGATTAGATGCCTTAAATAAACAAGTTTCTAAAAATAGAAAGTTTCCATAAATAGATATAAGCTGGTTAATTAAGCTAATTTAAGCTTAAGTGTTTTCTGATTAATATTCTAAGTCATGTGATTATATAGTACAATTTATTAATTATTACATGTAAATTAAATAAACTATAGGTTAAAGTATTTAATTAAATATAACATGATTTTAATTAAATAAAAATAAAATACTTAGGTTAAAACATGTATTATTATCTATAAATAATATAACCTAAGTCATGTAAATTAATTAGTTATAAGTCATGGTTTTTAATAATTAATTAATTATATAGTCTAATTAAAGATAAATACTTAGGTTAAAATTCATGAATTAATAATTAAATTAATAACCTAAGTCATGTAAATTAAATTAATCATGTTCATGTTTTTAATTGATTTAATTTAAGTCTAAAGAATAACATAACTGGTAAAAATCATAAACCTTGAAAAAAATGATTCTTGAACCGGACCCGTGACTAAAACCCATGAACCGGACCCGTAACCATCACCATACCCCGACCAAGGTCGGTGTTTCCCTTGCCCTTGCTGCTGCCGTGACACCATCACCACCATACCGAGACCATATGGTCTCGGTGGTGCGACATAGGCCAAGCCGAGACCCCCTTGGGGCTCGGTTAGACGTCGGCTAGACAACAAACACCCTAAACCCTTGATTGATTTAAACCCCATGATTAGAACATGTTTATATTACTTGTTTTTAATTAGTTTATTAAAAACATCATGATTTTATGTGATTATATAAATCAAAACATAAAAAAGAAAAGGTTAAAGGTTATACCGATTACGTGAAATCAAGAAGGATGAACACACACGATTCCTTGCAATAAATCAAAGATCAAAATCAACCCGAACACCCCTTTGGTGTTCTTGAACCCGGCGGCCAAAGAGGAGCAAAGAAAAGAACTAGGGTTTTCTTATTTTCTAACTTTTGTAAATAATGAAACATGTTTTCCTAAATTCCCTAGTTAGTAAAATTACATGGGCTAAGCCCATGTTTCTTGGTATAGCCGCGGGTAGGGGGCCCCACATGGGGTAACCCGTACCTTTTTCCGTGTCTAAACTAATAGTGTGTTCTCGTGTTCGTAAATTACATGTTCTAATTAGTTATCGATCGTGACTTAATATATTTATTCGTGTTCGTAATAAATATATATACATACGTAATATTAGCTCGTGATTAATTTACGTTCATGATTTCATGTTCGCATGTTCGTGATATTAATTATTATTGAAATAATTATCGTGTGTTAATACGTAATAAATACTTATCGTGTTATAAAACGTACGTAATACTTGTAATTCTTGTTCATGAACGTAACCGTGCTAAAAAAAGAAAGTTCTAATCATGTACGTACGATCTTAAGGGTACTATTCATGGTATAAGCATGCGGGTTTTACACTGAAACTTGCATAAGAGTGATTTGTTGTACTAAATGTGAGAGGACTGATCATTGCACTTGTGAACATACTCATTATATGCTGGCCAAAACTAGTGTTGATGCTCACAATACTGAAGCATCTCATTTAAGGCGCAATATGCCTTTCCCACCATGCATTCATTGTGGTATGGGCAATCATCACTCAGATGACTGCCACTATTACCCTGTTTGTAATATTTGTGGAAGTTATGACCATGACACTTATGGACATAATCGAATTATCTCACTCAGAAGAGGTATTAAACCAAGAAACCCAAACTCAATTACCAAATGTTGTGAAACTTGTGGAAGCAATGTCCACACTACATCTGATCACAATCATATAGAGTGGTTTAGAAGAGGTGAAGCCTTCCATGCCAAGAAAGCAAAAGTTGTTCAGACCTCTTCTTTTTCTGAGCAATCACACACATCCTCATCAAGAGGACCCTCCAAATCTAGAACACCTTCCAGATCTAAAACCCCCACCCAACAAAGGTGGGTTTCAATACAAAACTGACCATTTCCTTAACTTGTGTAGTGTGATCTCAGGAAGCCTATTTGGTACCTAGATGGTGGTTGCTCAAGGCATATGACTGGCACCAAAAGTTATCTGCACAAGTATAAGGAGGAAGAAGGTCCTAAAGTTGTTTTTGGTGATAACTCATCAGCTACTACTAAAGGATTTGGTTTAATAAAATACAATGGTATAGTTTTCTCAAAGGTAGCATATGTTAATGGATTGAAGCACAACCTCATCAGCATAAGTCAACTTTGTGATGCAAAGTATCTTGTGCTGTTTGATGACAAAAAAGGTACAATCTTCAACTTCAATCATGAAATTGTGATGATTGCTCCCAGAGTCAAAGATGTTTATGTCATGAACATGAACTCTACTCAGAAGACATGTTTCTTTGCTAAAGCTTCCAACATTACCAACTGGCTTTGGAATAAGAGGCTCGCACATCTTAATTTCAAAACAATAACTCTGCTGGCAAAACAAAATCATGTTATTGATCTTCCTTCACTTGTGTATTCCAAGGACAAACCATGCTCAGCATATGAAAAAGGGAAGCACCATAAGGCCAGTTTCAAAACAAAGCAAACTTTCTCAATCAAAGAAAGTATGCACTTGCTTCACATAGACTTATTTGGCCTAGTATCACCTAGTGCTATTTGTCATGAAAAATATACACTTTTCATTGTTGATGAGTACTCTAGGTACACCTGGGTATATTTTCTGGAAAAGAAAAGCCATGCACCAGATGCCATTATGTCTTTCATCAAAAGAGTTGAAAATCAAAATGACACTCATATCAAACAACTCAGAACTAAAAATGGCACTAAATTCAGAAATCAAACAATGATCAAAATCTGTGATGACAAAGGAATTTCCCAAAATTTCTCATCTGCATACACACCTGAACAAAATGGTGTGGCTAAAAGAAGGAACATAACTTTGATTGAAGCATCAAGGACAATGCTTGCTGGATCTGCTATCTCTAAGCATTTTTGGACTGATGCTGTAGCCACTTCTTGCTACACTCAAAATAGATCCATCATTGTGAAGAGACACATGAAGACTCCCTATGAAGTCTTCAGGGGGATAATTCCAAACATTTTATTCTTACATGTGTTTGGGTGTCTGGTATTCATTCACAATCACAAGGATCACCTTGGAAAGTTTCATGAAAAATATGATGATGGTTACTTCCTTGGAAACTCTCTAAGATCTAAAGCATATAGAGTCTTCAACACAAGAAGAAAATGTATTGAAGAAACCTATCACATCACATTCAATGAAAGCTCCGAAGCTCTCAAATTTACAAATCCATCTAATAATGAACTTCATATTCATGAATCTCACAATTATCCATCTGATGAATTTCAAAATCATGAGCCTTCTCAAAGATATCAAACAAGCAACTCAGTCCCTCATATTGATCCATTTGAAGATATGACAAGTCCTACAAAAGGAAATTCTTCAGTATCAAATACTGATGGCTGTCAATCAAATAATGATCAGTCTCAAAATGATCAAAATGATTAGCAAAATCAACACAAATGACCAAAATTGTCAAGTTCAAAACAATCAGCATGCTGACGCCTGACACACCTGATCAAAATGATCAATCATATGAAGCTGCTGATGAACATTCTGAGCCCTTTGCTCAAAGCTCTCCTACCATCTCTAGGGAATTAGGTCTTGGATGTGTTGCTTCTGACCAAGAAGGAAGCCCTCCATTGATTGAACCTTTGTCTATTGAATATGCTTCACCAGACACTAGAGATAATCCAAGTCCAAGTCCATGTCATAGACTTCCAAGTTCTAGCTCTAATCATGATAGCAGTGCCTATTCTCCAGCTCCACAAAAATCTTGGACTAATAATAGTCACATACAGCTGGTGAACATAATAGGCAATCCTGGTGAAGGTAGAGTCACTAGATCTATGGCAAAGAAACTAAGTGCTGCTTCATCTAGAGAATGCCTTTATGAAAACTTTCACTCAGAAATTGAACCTACAAAGGTTTCTGAAGCACTCACACACCCTGGATGGGTGGATGCCATGTAAGAGGAACTAACTCAATTTAAAAGAAACAAAGTCTAGAAATTGGTTCCTCTTCCATATGGTAAATCAACCACTGGCACCAAATGGGTTTACAAGCTCAAAAGAGATGAAACCAATATGGTGATCAAAAACAAAGTTAGGCTGGTGGCTCAAGGATTCAATCAAGAGCCTGGTGTTGATTTTGATCAAACCTTTGCTCCAGTTGCACGTATGGAAGCCATACGAATTTTCCTTGCTTATTCCACTTACATGAACTTCATCATCTACAAAATGGATGTCAAAAGTGCATTCCTAAATGGTGACCTAAAAGAAGAAGTTTATGTTACACAGTCTCCTGGCTTTGAGAGTAGTAAATACCCAAATCATGTCTACAAGCTTTACAAATCTTTGTATGGACTGAAGCAAGCTCCAAGAGCATGGTATGAAACTCTCTCAACATTTCTCATTGAACATAAATTTGTCATAGGAAAAATAGATAACAACTTTTATTTTGTAAATCTAAAATTGACACCATTCTAGTACAAATTTATTTGGATCACATAATCTTTGGTTCAACAAGCTTGAAACATTGCAAACAATTTGCCAAGCTTATGACCAGCAAGTTTGAGATGAGTATGATGGGAGAACTCACATACTTCCTTGGTCTTCAGATTAAACAGTCTGACCAAGGCATCTCCATCAATCAAGAAAAATATGTCAAGGATCTGCTAAAAAAGTATGGTATCAATTGTGCTTCAGTGAAGACTCCAATGGTACCCCCTAACAACTTAGGACATGATCTCAATGGACAATCAGTCAATGAGACTCAGCATAGAGGTATGATTGGGTCACTCATGTACTTAACTGCAAGCAGACATGACATTCAGTTCTCTACATGCCTTTGTGCAAGATACCAAGCAGATCCAAAGGAATCACACCTTACTGATGTAAAAAGAATCTTCAGATACCTAAAAGGTACACCAAGTCTAGGTCTTTGGTACCCCAAATCCTCAGGTTTTGATCTAAAGGGGTATTCAGATTTTGACTATGCTGGATGCAATATGGACAGAAAAAGCACATCTAGTGCTTGTCAATTGCTAGGTGGCAAACTTGTGTGTTGGTGTGACAATCCGTCAATTTATGGTTGATATTTTATTCTCAAGTATTATTTAAAAATATTATTTTAATGTTACATTATGAACTCACTTATTTTTGGGAAGAAATTTGGATTTACGTCTTGAAGTAGCATCGACTACGTCTAAACCGGAGGATTCTACGTTACGTGCTCACGTTTACATACACCGTCTTTGGTGACAGTCCGACATTTCAGAAAATAAATTTATCCGTGAATATTATTTTGGAATTTTAAATTTGTGTTGGTTCATAAACTCACAAATTTACGAGAAGAGATTAGGACTTACGATTTTAATTTAACGTCCTTTACGACTAAACCGGAAACCTTAGGATTACGTATTTACGTTTTCGAACTCCGTTTTCGATGAGACAATTTTTATTAGATTCGTTTTGTGCTGTGGATTCATAATTTATAAAAACGTTTTTTCGTAAAACGACCCGAGGGCACGCAAATCGAGGAAACTAGAATCGAGGAATACCCGTAAATTAACGGGATGGGACAAAACAAGTTTATCCCACCCCACTAATATGGGATGGCCAAGAGGACTACACCTCACCCCATTATGTGTCAAGCTTAGCTAATAAGCTAAGACACATGTATAACACCTTGAAACCACTTTTGCTTAAACCAGTTTCTCATTCATCTTACATGCAAAACCACTCATCCTCCCTTTCTCTCACTAGAAATTCGTCCCATATTCACCACAACACCACCATTTGATCTTAAATTAACCACAATAACATGTGTTATTCACACATATGTTGAAGAACCTTTGAAGATATGAAGATTGGAGGTGATCTTAACCTATGAAAAGGAGTTTTCATGAGGTTAAAGGGCTGAATTCATGGAGGTTTTCATCTATCCAAAGGACCCAAGAAGTTTCCTTGCTAAAGTTGAAGATTTGATAACAAGAACCAAGTCTTGTTCATCAAAAACCTCATCTTTTCATCACTAATGGTGGTATAAAGATTGTTCTTCCTATCCTCTTGTTATTTTGATTATGTAATCTTGTATTTTCTTTATTTATGTATATGTATATGATGATGAATGATGATTAAAAATATTGTGTGGGGATTTGGTGTTGATAATCATGGGTAAAAAGATGAAAAACTATAAGAAACAAGGCTAAAATCTTGTTTAAATTGTTGGCTGTATAAAACAGTAAAGAATCATATGATGAACTGATAAAAATAGTATAGATTAATGGATATACAGTAAGTATAAGATGTCATACACATGTGAGAGTTGGCCATGCAATGGAATCATTATAATGAGTGAGATATGATCAAAACAAGTTTAGAGTACAAATCTGAGTTCACTGTTTTGGACGATTTTTAGAAAATACTTAGAGGCTGATTCAACATTATCTATAAAAGAGTTAAATGTAGCACATATCATTTAGTTTATGTCATAAAAATTTGAGCTTCTATCTCCATATAGAACTCTAGATATGGCAGTTTTGGTGAACATGAAAATAAAAATCAGATTTTGGAAATTAAAGTATAATAGTATTATATAAGCACTCAAATAAAAATAGTATAAAATGTGAATTAAAACCCACCAACTCATATAATACATTTATATAAATATGTATAAGGATAAATAAATGGACATTTTATAAAAATGGTAGTTTGATAAGTTTTATAAGTTATAAAACTATAAACATGATTTTTACGACTTTTTCGGCTATTATCGTAAAATTAACGTTTTTGTTAAATAAAACTTAGACGGTTGGACCCGCCTAATGTGAACTTTTATAAACTCATATACTGATATATAAACATATATAACAAGTAAAAACCGTTAAAACCCGAACTATATAACATACGGACATTAACGGACTAAGTTAACATTATTGGACTAATAATACAACAAAATGGGCTAAAACACTTATAAACTTATTTATTGGACTTAACCCATTTGGGTCCAACATATAAAGTGTGATACTGATAATAAAATTATAATTGGGATAATATAATATATTGGGCTTGTAATGGGCCTATTGGGTCTAAAACATGTAAATAGGTAAAACTAGTAAACTAGTGTAAAAGTTATCAACACATAACACTAAAATGAGTGAATAAGAATAGATAAACACACTTGATCATCATATATATATAATCATCATATGTATACATAATTGTTATTTTTATAAAGCCATTGGACAAGAGTCTAAGACGAGTATTATTTGTCTAGGTTTCCGTGATTGAAGCACGTACCGTACATCCGAATTGCCGACAACCCGCTTTCCCACATCAACGTGAGTTCATAGCCTCGCACTCTTTTAAATGTTTTATTAAATGTTTTGTAAACCCGCGAGGGAGATAACATGTTAGTTTTGATAAAATAGGACACCATTTGTCCCGAATTGTTTGTTTATGGATTTGGACCCGAATGATTGTATGACCCGATGTATGATTATATGACCCGATAGATGAGATGAAATAGATTATTAAAGTTAGGTTATGTCACTAAAAGTCCCATTAGCATGAATTGTGAACTACCGGGATTTGGTAGACGCTTATGCATATAATAGTACTATTTGGGGACGATCACCCCAGTTCGCGCCTTGACGGTTGATCCCCGTCGTGCCACGTTGATTGGTAAGCGAATTTATGTATGAGAAGATTTACATAGCGTGACCTTTGTGACAACACGCTAATTTAGATGGGCAAATGAGTTTCGGGCTAGCTACCCGTTGTTTGTTGTAGTAAGGTAACAATGTCATGCGGCTTATAATAATCCAATTAACGAAAAACTACTATACGCACTGAATTACGATGTATTGCCTGACTAGCAATACGGGGTCATACTATTGATTTTATGTTCGTGTTTTGGTTTTATATAACCATATTCATATAACTGTTTTTATTTAATCTATACAACGTTATAAAACGTATTGTATGATGTTTTTACGACATTGGCTCGTATAATGATTTTTAAGGCAAATGCCTATATTATGATTTTCGATAAGAATTGTATAAAAATGACTTTGGCTATTTTATGGCCTATTACAATGATTTGTACGAAACGATTTTTGGTAATAATTTTATACCAAAGTTATATTGATGGAATTTATTAAACTCTATGAATTCACTCGGCGTTATCGCTGACCTTTTCTTTTAACATGTCTTATCTCAGGTACTTGAAGGTAATTCTCGGGAAGACGACAAGAATTCATGGCCCGCACTTAAACAATAATTTCCATTCAAATGCTTTGTAAAACCTGTAGGAAATATAATGACTTGGGACCTATGTAACTTTGATATTTATGAATGGAAATGCTTTATTATTAAAACGACGCGACTTTTAAGCGTTGTCTATGATGTGAGTAATGTGCTATCCCGTAACACCAACGAGTCTTCCGCTGTATTGCGTTGTATAAATTTGGGGGTGTTACAGTTTGGTACCAGAGCTCTCGTTATAGAGAACGAAAGATTTTTTGAACTAAGGTTTTGAATAAAACATTTTAAAATCTTTAACTATAAACATTTTTCTAAAAATGTCTAAAAATATTTTGACTATAACGGTGCCGAAGAATTCCCGAGTTACCGACAAGGCCAGACTGAGAAGTGTTATTTTAATATATATATAACTTGGATTATATATATATGATGTAATTTGATTACATGATTGTTTGATGATTATTTTAATATTTATACGAGGTATTTATACGACGTAGATTGTCACAAGGAACCCTAACTCCCCTAGCAAATCAATCGAAGCTATTCTCGTAGGAATTCTAGCTATCCTAGATCTAAACCAAGTTGTGGATATTTATGATCCCAACAAAATGGTTAATATTCGTAGAAATGTAGATATTAGTTGATTGTGATATTGAAGAAGAATTGGCGAGATTAAATCTGATATCGATGTCATGACGATCTTCCCTTATAGAGTGGAGGTTGACAAAACGTTACCACCTAGAAAGATGTCATATGATTCGTTGTCATCCAATTCTTAAATTGAAATCGAAAGGGTGAATGTTGCACTTGAGGCTGTTATTGGAACCATTTCCTAAAAGCCTCATGCCACTAGTACCTTTCCGAGAAGTCTAATTAAATGTGTGAGTCATTTCATACTAGTGACTCATTTGATAGTTGTTGTTGTAAGAGCTATAGGATTGGAAATTAAGTGTTGATTCATATCAAACTTTTATTGCCCTTTCAAGGTATAAGAATAAGGTTGAATGTATTGGAAAATGAGGTAGGATATCGAATTGAGTACAAGTTGATTGAAACTTGAATAAAGTAAAATTTAACTTGTATGGAATATGAAATTGTTAAGAGGAAGTCGTTAAGTTTTGTGATTGAATTATAAGGTTTTAATTGATTGTTGATTCATTTTAAGGTTTGTTCCTAGGCCATTGTCCACTAATGAGGATGCCCAGTGTCCAAGAAATAAATTGAAGAAATCTTCTTCTAAATTGGGACCGATGGATCTTCCGGGACAGGTGGGACACCTAATGACTCTTGTAGATTAGTATTCATTGTGGCATCTTTTAAAAATAATCCCTAACTTAACTCTGACATCAGTTGGTAGGATGAGTTCTAAGAATTGTATGACCTAGTGACACGTAATGTGTTACGGTACAATTTTGACTTGTTTGTGATTAATGAAAAGATTACCTTTGATTGCTAAATCCTACATGTATCGATGTTATCTATCTTTTCTTGCTGCATCCTAATGTTCGCATTAGTGATGCAACCATTGAACAAGTACTCATCTTGATTTTAGTTACGTTGTGAATTATTCTTTTCGAGCGCCAGCAAGGTCATGAACCTCATGATTAATTGGCTAAGCTCATTTCCTGATATATTATAGTTAGTTCTTGGTGAAGAACTTTTCATCACTCTTTTGCAGATCACTCATTGTTTTATAAGATAAAACAGTATCCCTTGAGAAAAATTGAATTTTCATCACTATAAGGATTATTCAAAGTGAGATTTATAAGTGATTGTTATCGAAACGAAGTTGTTTATAAAACATCTTGGAAAACTTAATTGTTTTAATAACAAAGAAAATCTTTGTAAATTTATTTTTGATTCTTATTTAAGAATTAAGCATGAAAATGTTTTTATTATAAACATGATGAAAAAAAAAATTTGACGAACTGAGTATTGCATCGTTAATCTTGAAATTGTATATAGTTGCGCGCCTACATACAATTCGGAATGGACCATGCAAGACTGATTAGTAGTCACCATAAAACTAATGAATAAACACTACATTTTCTTTGAAGATTGTGAAAGATTAAATTTTATGAGATCTGCAAAAAGTGAAAAATAGGGACCTAGTGTTAGGGACACCTACATATGTGCCTGTAGCATCTATTCTTCTGAGTCGATTTTACTCATCTGTGGAAATTGTCTTATATGACAATTGACAATTCTTTCTTGTCCATTTCTCCCGTAGTGAGATTCTTTGGAAAAGTATATGATTACCGAGTGTTGATACCCGACTGGATGTATCGACGTTCCGATCATTTCTTTTGATTAGATTTCATTTGATCGACATGGGTAACGATCCGAGGAGCTTTCGAATGCGTACTCAAATTATGAAAACATGGGATATATTCATATTCGTTAAATGTTTTCGTTTGTATCTGATTTGAAATTCTCTCGTGTAGATTATGCGTTGACCTTACTCTTTTAATGGTAGTTGTGTCTCCATATATCTTTGAATTTGTGAAGGATTATGAGTTATTATTAGTCTTTTGAAAAGTTCACATCTTATCAACGGCAATGAAACTGGAAAGTTGGTAGTGACATTAGAATGGATTGATTGATTATGACATGACGATATTGTCTTAATTGATGGGAACTCGAGTAGAATTCCCCTAAATGATAAGATGTTGATTATCAAAAGTGATCTAAATAATTCTTGATGGATGACCATATCCTGCATTTAGACTTGATATTATACCGTGAATGGTTGTGAACTAGTTATAGATATTGTAATCTAGAAGAACCTAATATGAATTTATTAAAACATGTTTCTGTTATCTGAAACTTTAGAAAGTATTTGTTGGTGAATTACCTAGACTTTCACCATTAAGGCAGATTGAAATTGGTATTGATTATATTCCCGGTGCTGCACTTGTGGCGTGTGCACTGTACGTCAGCACCATCTGAATTAAAGAAATTACCGTACAACTGAGAGAGTTGTCGGAGAAAGATTTTATTCTACCGAGCCCGTCATCATAAAGAGCTATGGTGTTATCATTCCTTATATTTATAGATTACTGTGAACTGAGTAAACTGACAATCGAAAACAATATCCATGACTCGAAATGGAAGATTTGTTCGATCATTTACAAGGTTCTAGCGTATGTTTTAAAGATTTGATCCATGGGATGGTTATCATCAACTTCGCATCTGCGAAAAAAGATTATGTATTCGAATCACTACATCCAGTACTTGTAATGAACATTATGAGTTTCACGTGATGTCGTTTGGATTGACTAATACACATGTAGTATTCATAAAATTGGTGAATCACGTGTGTAGACTGTAATTTGATAAATGCATGCGTGTGATGATTAAGAACTATTTGTTTGTTTATAAGAATAGAAAGGAGTTAATAATTATTTATAGACTGCCCTAAATTGGTCGAACAATAAAAACATGTACCTTGAATAATTAACATGAGATTAAAGACTTAATCCTTTACATTATTTGACCGTGTGATTAAAAGATAATGGAATCCATATTGACTCTTCAAAAATTAAGAGCCCTTTTTAAGACTTTGGGTTTTACCAAAAAGGAAGTGCAAATGTGTTTTGACAAATGTTTTATCGAAAAGAACTTTTGAGGGATTATTCCCTTATACCCAGAACATTTAACTAAACTCCTGTTTAGGGGTAAATCTTCGTGTATATCTCAAGACAACCTAAGAGGGATTAAGGAAACCGTTAAACCATGACTTAAAATTTGAAATGACAATTTTTGCTTTTCAAACTAAGAAAATTTTGACCAAAATATAAACAAAGATTTTTCGAACATTTACGAATCTTATTAATTATTTCCGATAAATCAACAAAAATTGTGTTAATTAAATTCAAATTTATTTTGAACATTTTTATATAATTGGTCAAACTGAGAAAAAAAAAACTTTTTGCGTTTACGTTTCATAAAAATTAAATATTTATTATTTAATTACTTGTAGTAATTATCGATGCTTTAAACATCGGATTAAGTAAAACTGATAAAAACAATAGTTGAGATAGAACTAAGACTTAGAAAATGTGAAGAAAGAATTTTCGAATAAATACGGTCATGATATTTATTCCATCTAGGAAAGTGAACGTAATTACTGAAACATTATATAGGAAGGATAAAGAATCAATTAGGATGTGTTTCTTAATAATGACGGTACAAAATAAATTGCCGAACAATTTAAAAATAACTAATGTTTGTAAAAAGGATAATATAGATAATAAAAGGGGTTCACGGCTAATGTGAACCATTAGAATTGAGAAGCCGGTAGCGTTAAATGTTTTAAAGACCACTTGTGATTGTCTAAATATGGTGGATTGTGAGATATAGTTATGTTGGAATCTTGTAAGTATAAGTATTCTATTCCTATCATTTCTGATTTAATGTATCATTATCAGAAGAAGTTGTACTAATGGCAAATTATGAAGGCATACTCCGCCTCATACATTAGTAAACGTCTAGCTATTACAAAGGTCATCATCTGAATTTGATTCGATTTGGGTCATCGTCGACAGACTGACCAAATCTGCTAATATCATTCCTGTTAATGATAGATTCTTGATGAAGAAATTGACTCTTTTGTATTTAAAGGAGTTATGTAAACATGGTGTGCCTGTATCGATCATCTCTATCAAGACCCTCGCTTCGCATCGAATTTCTAGAGATTTGCTCAGAAGTCATTGAGAACGAATCTTGATGAGAGTGCTGTGTACCACCCCAATCGAAGGGACGAGGTAAAGTAACGATACAAAATACTATAAGTGCTGTTTTATGTTTGAATGATTGACCTTTGGTAATAAACTGTATAATCGCTTTCCTTTGGAAAGATTATCATTGATAATTATCGTATTAGGATCAAGATCGTATCTTGTGAGGATATATATTAGAGCATCTGTAAGCAGGAGTTGGGATGAAGACACCCGACATACACCCATTGTGAGTTGGACATGTCTTTTAGGTTTAAGGTTTCCTATGATGGCGAACCTAACCTTACAAAATACTCGACCCGCGAGACCTGAAATGATTGTTAAAATTAGGATCTGATTATTGACTGCCGGTAGTGGGCAGGAGGTTATGTGAATATGAAATGTAGATCTTGAAGTGCCACATGGGTAGCGAAGTTATGCCAATTTTTTTGGAAAAATGAATTGATGATCTGAAAGATCATGGGATATAAGTCCTCGTTGTATGGGACCATTGAGATGATGTAGAAGATTGGTTTGAAAGGCATATAAGCTGGATCTACCCTAAGACTTCAAGGACTGCGTGAATTATGTTTCGTATATCGAACTTGATAAAATTCCTATCAAGTGAAAATCTGAATACTTCTTAATGAAATTTAGATCGGCGAAAAGTTGCATTCATCAAAAACCCGTGAACATCATGGATAGAGAAAGTAAGCCAACATTAAGCCTGATCTTATTCCCGTAGTTATATTTGATGAAACTCGCGTATTGTATTGAATTACACTTGAGAGAGAAAAGATCGGATGTGGAGGAAATACCCACATGGATTTAACTCTATAAGAAGCGAGTAGTATGATAAGATGATCTTTGAGGACAAAGATCCTGTTTAGGGGTAAATGTTGTGACAATCCGTCAATTTATGGTTGATATTTTATTCTCAAGTATTATTTAAAAATATTATTTTAATGTTACATTATGAACTCACTTATTTTTGGGAATAAATTTGGATTTACGTCTTGAAGTAGCATCGACTACGTCTAAACCAGAGGATTCTACGTTACGTGCTCACGTTTACATACACCGTCTTTGGTGACAGTCCGACATTTCAGAAAATAAATTTATCCGTGAATATTATTTTGGAATTTTAAATTTGTGTTGGTTCATAAACTCACAAATTTACGAGAAGAGATTAGGACTTACGATTTTAATTTAACGTCCTTTACGACTAAACCGGAAACCTTAGGATTACGTATTTATGTTTTCGAACTCCGTTTTCGATGAGACAATTTTTATTAGATTCGTTTTGTGCTGTTGATTCATAATTTATAAAAACATTTTTTCGTAAAACGACCCGAGGGCACGCAAATCGAGGAAACTAGAATCGAGGAATACCCGTAAATTAGCGGGATGGGACAAAACAAGTTTATCCCACCCCACTAATATGGGATGGCCAAGAGGACTACATCTCACCCCATTATGTGTCAAGCTTAGCTAATAAACTAAGACACATGTATAACACCTTGAAACCACTTTTGCTTAAACCATTTTCTCATTCATCTTACATGCAAAACCACTCATCCTCCCTTTCTCTCACTAGAAATTCGTCCCATATTCACCATAACACCACCATTTGATCTTAAATTAACCACAATAACATGTGTTATTCACACATATGTTGAAGAACCTTTGAAGATATGAAGATTGGAGGTGATCTTAACCTATGAAAAGGAGTTTTCATGAGGTTAAAGGGCTGAATTCATGGAGGTGTTCATCTATCCAAAGCACCCAAGAAGTTTCCTTGCTAAAGTTGAAGATTTGATAACAAGAACCAAGTCTTGTTCATCAAAAACCTCATCTTTTCATCACTAATGGTGGTATAAAGATTGTTCTTCCTATCCTCTTGTTATTTTGATTATGTAATCTTGTATTTTCTTTATTTATGTATATGTATATGATGATGAATGATGATTAAAAATATTGTGTGGGGATTTGGTGTTGATAATCATGGGTAAAAAGATGAAAAACTATAAGAAACAAGGCTAAAATCTTGTTTAAATTGTTAGCTGTATAAAACAGTAAAGAATCATATGATGAACTGATAAAAATGGCATATATTAATGGATATACAGTAAGTATAAGATGTCATACACATGTGAGAGTTGGCCATGCAATGGAATCATTATAATGAGTGAGATATGATCAAAACAAGTTTAGAGTACAAATCTGAGTTCAATATTTTGGACGATTTTTAGAAAATACTTAGAGGCTGATTCAACAGTATATATTGTAGAGTTAAATGGAGCACATATCATTTAGTTTATGTCATAAAAATTTGAGCTTCTATCTCCATATAAAACTCTAGATATGGCAGTTTTGGTGAACATGAAAATAAAAATCAGATTTTGGAAATTAAAGTATAATAGTATTATATAAGCACTCAAATAAAAATAGTATAAAATGTGAATTAAAACCCACCAACTCATATAATACATTTATATAAATATGTATAAGGATAAATAAATGGACATTTTATAAAAATGGTAGTTTGATAAGTTTTATAAGTTATAAAACTATAAACATGATTTTTACGACTTTTTCGGCTATTACCGTAAAATTAACGTTTTTGTTAAATAAAACTTAGACGGTTGGACCCGCCTAATGTAAACTTTTATAAACTCATGTAATGATATATAAACATATATAACAAGTAAAAACCGATAAAACCCGAACTATATAACATACGGACATTAACGGACTAAGTTAACATTATTGGACTAATAATACAACAAAATGGGCTAAAACACTTATAAACTTATTTATTGGACTTAACCCATTTGGGCCCAACATATAAAGTGTGATACTGATAATAAAATTATAATTGGGCTAATATAATATATTGGGCTTGTAATGGGCCTATTGGGTCTAAAACATGTAAATAGGTAAAACTAGTAAACTAGTGTAAAAGTTATCAACACATAACACTAAAATGAGTGAATAAGAATAGATAAACCCACTTGATCATCATATATATATAATCATCATATGTATACATAATTGTTATTTTTATAAAGTCATTGGACAAGAGTCTAAGACGAGTATTATTTGTCTAGGTTTCCGTGATTGAAGCACGTACCGTACATCCGAATTGCCGACAACCCACTTTCCAACATCAACGTGAGTTCATAGCCTCGCACTCTTTTAAATGTTTTATGAAATGTTTTATAAACCCGCGAGGGAGATAACATGTTAGTTTTGATAAAATAGGACACCATTTGTCCCGAATTGTTTGTTTATGGATTTGGACCCGAATGATTGTATGACCCGATGTATGATTATATGACCCGATAGATGAGATGAAATGGATTATTAAAGTTAGGCTATGTCACTAAAAGTCCCATTAGCATGAATTGTGAACTACCGGGATTTGGTAGACGCTTATGCATATAATAGTACTATTTGGGGACGATCACCCCAGTTCGCGCCTTGACGGTTGATCCCCGTCGTGCCACGTTGATTGGTAAGCGAAATTATGTATGAGAAGATTTACATAGCGTGACCTTTGTGACGACACGCTAATTTAGATGGGCAAATGATTTTCGGGCTAGCTACCCGTTGTTTGTTGTAGTAAGGTAACAATGTCATGCGGCTTATAATAATCCAGTTAACGAAATACTACTATACGCACCGAATTACGATGTATTGCCTGACTAGCAATACGGGGTCATACTATTGATTTTATGTTCGTGTTTTGGTTTTATATAACCATATTCATATAACGGTTTTTATTTAATCTATACAACGTTATAAAACGTATTGTATGATGTTTTTACGACATTGGCTCGTATAATGATTTTTAAGGCAAATGCCTATATTATGATTTTCGATAAGAATTGTATAAAAATGACTTTGGCTATTTTATGGCCTATTACAATGATTTGTACGAAACGATTTTTGGTAATAATTTTATACCAAAGTTATATTGATGGAATTTATTAAACTCTATGAATTCACTCGGCGTTATCACTGACCTTTTCTTTTAACATGTCTTATCTCAGGTACTTGAAGGTAATTCTCAGGAAGACGACAAGAATTCATGGCCCGCACTTAAACAATAATTTCCATTCAAATGCTTTGTAAAACCTGTAGGAAATATAATGACTTGGGACCTATGTAACTTTGATATTTATGAATGGAAATGCTTTATTATTAAAACAACGTGACTTTTAAGCGTTGTCTATGATGTGAGTAATGTGCTATCCCGTAACACCAACGAGTCTTCCGCTGTATTGAGTTGTATAAATTTGGGGGTGTTACAGTTGGAGTGTTAAAAAGCAACAAATAGTTTCCATGTCTTCAGCTAAAGCTGAATATGTAGCAGTTGTTGGATGTTGTGCCAATGTTCTTTGGATGAAAAGCCAACTGGCTGATTATGACATAGAATATGAAAAGGTACCAATATTTTGTGATAACACTAATGCTATTGCAACATCTAACAATCCAGTCCTTCACTCAAGAACAAAACACATTGATATCAGATATCACTTTATCAGAGATCATATTGTGAAAGGGGACATTGAATTACATTTCATCCCCACTCAGTATCAATTGGCTGATATCTTCACCAAACCACTGGATGAACCAAATTTCAAAAGATTGATAATGGAGCTTGGTATGCTGAACATTGATGATACAAAACCTGAACCTTCAGCATTCACTGAAGAAGCTTGAAGGTTCAACATTTCATAAAAGATTTTGATTAATGCCAAGTAGCAGTGTCTGAGTAAAGGAGTGTGCAATGTCATGTGTCTATCTCACTTTATGTAACTGTGTATATGATGTTTTGTCGCCTTATCTGATTCACTGAAGTTGAACAAATGATCACCAGTCATCAAAAGGTTCCTTTAGCAAATGCTGAACAAAATTTTAATACAACTGAGTAGCTAGGCCTGAGTAGAGGAGCGTGCAATGTCATATGTCTTGTTCACTTATGTCAACATGTATATGGGGTTTTGTCGCCTCATCTGACGCACTGAAGCTCACAAGTATTGCCATCAGCTTCAGCATATCTGAGCAACAGCATTTAAAACAAATCAATCATGTGATTTAAAGGACTTAATGGCATTAAATTTCTTGAGAATAAATACAAAACATTCTTTCTAAAGGTGTCAATTGTTTATCTAGGTAATATCAAGCGTCCATATCATAGTCAACAACTTTCTGACACAATGAGGCGTTTCACTGTTCAAAGAAACAGAAAATCACCACTTTTCAGAACATTAATGAGAGAGTTTGTGCCATTTGTTCAAAAGAAACCCTAAAAGTTTTATTGTCGTTTCAAATGTTTTACAAACTTCTACAAATTAGTCTAAAGTGTTTACATATATATCTTTTGAAGATTGAAGATTCATATCATTAGTAAAAGCTTTCAAAAATGCACACAAACTCTCTCTCTCTTTCAAAAGAAAACATACACAACAAACATCAATGGCTACTGAATCATCTTCACAACCACAAGAGGCTGAGATCACCCTCAATCCTTTCATCCATGTTAACTATCCCATTGAGGACATCTTTTTTAAACCCAACAACCTCACCTTGATCAAACCAGAAACCAAGTCCTAATTTTTTTATCTAAATGTGTGATCCGTGATGCCTTGTTCAAAGATCCAGGGGTGATGTTTGAAAATGTGTTAAAAGAATTTTGGTTCACGGCACAAGGGTCAAAGAACAAGAAATCAATTGAGTTTGATTCTACAACTTTTGGTATTCATAGGAAAATAAGTTTAAAGTTGTTTAGAAGGGTTTTAGGGTTAAACTATTTGGATGAATCAAGTGAGTATGAGGCTGTACCCAATGATTTCTCTGTTGTCAAATCGTTTTTCAAAAAAATTGGGTACACTGAAGATATTTGTGATAAGGGTGGGTTGAAGAGAAGCTGTTTACCACCTTAGTGGAAACTTTTGATGTCAATATTAATTGAGAGTCTGGGTGGGAAAACTAGAGGGCTTGATCAAATCAACCAAAAGGATGCCTTGATTTTATATTGTCTGGCAAAGGGTATAAAAGCTGATTTTGGGAGATTAATCTTTGAGGATCTTCATGGAAAAATGGAGAAGAAAACTAGGGAAAAGAATGTGGTCTACACCAGGTTTTTATCCCTCATTTTTGCTGAACACCTTGGTGATAAGTATTCAAACAACCAAGGAGTAAAATTAGTTTTTCAACCCTTTGATATCAATCGTTGGAACATTCCAGTTAGCACTACTGACCCTCCTTTCACACAGTCCATGCTGGACATTTGCTCAGCAAATTCTCCAATAGTGTACAAAGCTCCACAAGACACTCCTCCAACTGGAGAAGGGGATCTGGCCGGCACAAAGCCTGGAGCTTCTTCTAGACCACGTCAAAAGAGCACATCAGTGAATACTCTAAAATGTAAACGTGTGTCCTTGAAAAGGAGGCACCCCACAAGATCTTCATCAAAGAAGAGTAATGATGATCCCAAAGGCCAAGCTTTAAAGAAACAAAGTCCTCGGCCAAGGACCAGAACCCTAGCCAGCCGCCACCTTCAGTCTCTGCTGAAGGTGGCATGCATCAAGAGGCCCTGAAGGCAACCCCTCTCTCAACCTCTTTAGGAGAGAAGGGTGAAGATAGAGCGCACCCTCAACTCAATAGTGTGGATTCATCATTGGTAAGTAATTTAAATCTGAATACATCTCAAATTTCATTACCAATTTCTATCATTTTTCACTCTGAGTCTGCATCAGGGCGTGAGGCGTCAACAAATACAACAGCTGACGATGACCCTGGCCCTTTTGTTTCTAATGATGTAGTCCCCTCACAACAGGGTCCTACTAAAGAAACCAAAAACATTATCATTGATCTTAACTTATCAGGGACTCTTTCTCAGGATCCATCAATTAAAACCAATCCTGATGGTGAAGGACTTGAAACTGACCAGCACACTAAAGGTGACGATCAGCAGACAATCAAGGAGGTGCTTCTCTCCACTGGCGCCAAGGGGGGACACTTGCCTACATTTGTGTTTAGCATGTCTGCTGATGACTTAGAAAAGGAGTTGGGGTTGAGTGAAAGACTGAAAGGACTCCAGTAAATGTGGATGATACTGAACCTATCAAACGAGGTTCAGCAGAAACTGAACGCCCTTGCAAATGTTCCAGCAATGCTGGCCAAGGTATCATCCACCTTAGACTCTTTATGTGCATGTCTGCCTGCTAGGGGTTCATCAGAAGTTGCTGGGCAATCTTCTGCTGAGGGGGAGAAATTCATTATTCCGCAGCTTTTTAAAAAACATGCACAAAAGAAGGTCCAAAAACAACCTTTTGTGTATGTATCACCTTTTAGTGAAGAAAGTCCAGCTAAGACTAAGGGGGAGTCTTCAGCTAAGGACAGTCATATTGATGGCCTTACCACCAGCAATGACTCATCTAATAATGGGTCACCTCCTATCAAACCCAAAAGCAAAGGTGAATTCACACTAGATGAAAGAATTATCAAGTCTGGGTTGGCCACTCAAGAAGAACTTGATAACTTACACAAGCTTCAAGCTGAAGAAAAGCTCAGAGATCTGAAGATGAGCTTATATGATAAAATTAGAAAATCTGAGGTTGAAGGCCTCTTCAAGAAAAAGATGTTATACGAAAAGTTTTGTATAACAAGACTGAACTGAAGATATCTCTCAGAAATCATAAACGTTGACATGATGACTTACAAGTAGGGGTGTCAGTAGGGTCGGGTTGACCCGACCCGAACACGTTCCCGAACCCGATTAGGCTTGTCGAGTCAGGTTAAATCAGGTATTAAAAAATAGTCGGGTTACTTTGACCCGACCCGATAACCCGATAGTCTTATAGGGTCGGTTTGCGGGTTATATAATTATTTTATCGGATTGTCGGGTCAACCCGATAAGACCCGATTATCCAAATATATTTTTTTAAGTAATCAGTCTGCGTTATTATACATGATATTTTAGCATTGCAACATACTTTGACATGTACGTAAATCCGGAAAAACAACCCATATACTTTCACAAATAACAATAAGTCTATAATTCATTGGCATTAACAAATTAAAGAACAAGTGGTTACTGGGATCAATTTAGTCCTTAATACATGGTTTTTACACCACATATGAAAGTTCGTTGAACCTAAATAGTACTTGATGGTGACTACACAAGCTTTTACAAGTTTCCACATCAGTCACATGATGTCCTTCTATTCTTGGTAGTCTTCCATTATGCTTTAAGGAAACAGTTGTCAAAACAGTTTCCTTTTTCTTCATAGTCTCGAACACACAAATGGCATGTCCAAAGTGTGCTAAGAGTTATCAGGGTATTGCCACCCCTGTTAACTCTCAACCCCTCAGAGTCCCTGATACATCTTGGCTGTTATCCATCACAGCCAATGAGTATGTCTTCAGGTAATCTTCGACTTCCCTGACAATGTCTCTGACATGGACTCCTCTGAGGTTGCTCACAGAGACTTGGATCTCTGTGAGTCTTGCGAAACTTGCCTGCCTCCTAGGCACAGGCAAGGGACTATCTAACAGCCTAATTATGTTTAAATCAATGATCAGGGAATCTAACAAGTTTAGATTCCCAACAATCTCCCCCTATTTAAACATAAATAATGCTAGATCTAACTACGTTAAGGTAAGTGAGTTAACAGCTTCTTCTTACACATAACAGATCTAAACAAACATACCTCATGATTTTATTAAAACTTAAAGAAAATTACAAGTGCATTACATAAGCAAAATAAAAGATGAAGGTAAAAAAGGGCTGTGAACATCTTCAATAGTCATCATTTTTAATTCTTTCTTCAACTTCAGCCAAGTCCAATCTGTTATCAATTTCATCCTGCAAAGTCTTTGCAAACCTTTTGGAATACTCTGAGTTGATCTTGAGTGACTTCTTATGACAAAGTAGCTGAATAGTTGAAGCTAAGCACAACTCATCTTCCCTTTGAAAAGCATACTGGCAAGCCCTGTTCATGAATGCCATTCCTCTTTCAGGCTCTGTGTATGTCTGACCATCAACAGGGCCAACAATACCATTGGGAAGGATCAAATCCCTGTGCATGCCATCCACTTAAACATCTTCAGTAACAAAAGTTTCATTAACAATTTGTGAAATTCTTCTTCTTTTGTTGCCAGTCTTTGGGGTTTCTTGTTCAAAAAGCTGTGGTGGGGGATCAATCTTAAGTTTAGCAGCTGTTTCCTTGATCCAGGTAAACTTGGCCTTAATAGTCTTCAGCAGAAGGAAATTTGCCTGTCCATTTCTTTTGGCTGCTAAGGCTTCAAGTTCGAACCATTCTGATAACCCAAGTGTCTTTAGCCTGAAGTTGTCAAACACATTCATATTCCCTGGTTGGTTATCCCTCCATAAGGTCATCCTTGGGGTGTTTGTGGATTTATGAATGGTGTATTTGAACTTGGTTATCTTGCCAGGGGCATATCTATTGTTCACGCAGGCATCATAGTCAGCTTTGAATTTCCTTAGTGCCTCAACGCGTTTTGCTTCCATTTCCCTCAACCTTTGTTTTTGCTTTTCTCTTTCAGGTGGTGTCATCTTCCTCATAGTAGCTTCATTCAATTCTTTGGCTGTCTTGAGTTCATTTAATCTTTTGAATTCTTCAGCCTGTTGCTCTATTTCTTCAGGGGTTAAAGGAATCTCACTGGAAGGTGTAAAGGTTGAGAATTGGGAAAGGTCTGTGGTGGATCCTCCTGTCTCTAGCATCGTAGCTATCTTCTTGAGTTTGGTGTTTGTGTCAACCAAAACTATCTCCTTTCCTTTCTTCGAGACAGAGGACTCCACACTTATGTTTTTCAAAACATCAGCTCTTTTGATAAATGCTGTCTGAGCCTGAGTTTGAATTGCTTTGGGGAGGGAGCTGACAGTAAACTTTAACTTCTTGGCAGCTGGTTCATCATCATCCCTAGGCTTGCTGGTGTTAACTAAAACCAGAGACTTTGATGAGTCAGCTCCATCTTGAGTGTGTTGCTCCCCCTGAGTATTATCCTCATCATCAGGTATTATAACAGGTGTGATGACTTGGAGAGGAACATGTGTAATGGTGGGGTTAGCTGATGATGAGCCTTGTTTAGCAGATGCAAGGCTGAGTGATGTATCTTTCTCCCCATCACGTTCATCCTGGCTTCAAAGACGTTTGGATGAACGTGCTTGAAAATGCCTTGCAATCTGTTCGACAGAGGCAGCCATAGAACGTTGTCTTTTCCTTGAAGCCCTGGCAATCTTCAGCAGGAGGTTGCCATTTGCATTAGTATTGGCCTGAACACGCCTGACAATAAAGTTAGCATGGCGGTATTGCCTGTTGCGAACAGCATCAAATTGCCTGTGCATGGTGAGCTCATGTTCATGGAACATGGCAGGGACTGCTAAGTCAATGGCATCTTTTATTCTTGTTGAAAGGTGACTGAGTCCTTGGGCTACACCTCTCCTTGCACCATCCTGAATTGGCTCAGTAACCGCCTCAGCCACAGCCTTTTTTATGATGCCAGGAAATGTCACAGTGAAGTTGTGCATTTCAGACTTGATCACATCCAGCTTTCTTGATAAACGCTCAATATCGGATTGATGATGAACAGGCTGAAGATTCTTGATATTGAGGCTTTGCTGAGCATAGTCATCCCCCCTTGGTAAGAGATCAAAGTTAGTCTGGGCAGGATGATCAAACAAGAGAAATTCTGTTGTTGGATCATAAGTTGGTCGTTGGAAAACTGTTGTTGTTGAGGTAGCAGAGTTTGGAGTGTCATAGCATCCTTGGGAGGAGAAGTCTTATCGCCAGCTGGTGTGGACACAGCTATTTCTTTGGGAGGAGAGAAAAACAGCTGGTCTTCCTCATCTTCTTCATCCTCTTCATCGAACATCCCTTCAGGGATTTCATCTTCAGGCATGGACTCAATATCAGAGACATAATCCTCCAATGATAGCATTTCATCATCAGCATTTAACAGAGGCTCTTCATCATTAGGTTTGTCTTGATTCATTGTATCAGCCTCCTTTTCTTGTTGTACCTGAGGTTCGATGACTGGCTGTACAATTTCAGCCTGCAAATTGTTTCAATTAGTAACAGGGAAAAAGATAAGGGGAATGGTCGCCATTTCGCTGTCCCAGAGAGGCTGAGGGTGATTACTCAGCCACTCCAAAGGATAAATCCTTGGGATTCTTTTAAGTGTGAAAAAATATGGTTAATGATCACAGCTATGGCAGTTGCATACATGCTACATTATGTTCCTGAGCAAACACTTGTTGGTTTGTTTTTTGTTATTTGTGTTTGGGTTGATTTTGTTGCTATTGCTAGGATCATTAAACCCGAAAGTGATTTATGGGTTGTGAATTCGATGTTTATGGTAGTTGTTAGTCGAAGCAATGATTTGTATGGGTTTTCGGCTCGTTATTGGCTTGTTATGTTGGTGTGTTTTCCTTTGATTTATTCAGAAATACGGCTCGATGGTCGCCATTCGCTGCCCCTAGGAAAGCTGAGTGTGATTATTCAGCCCCCCCCCAAAAGGTTAAAACCTTTGGGACTCTTTTGATTGTGAGACATATGTTGGTTATGGATCGCCATTCGCTGCCCCTAGGAAAGCTGAGTGTGATTATTCAGCCCCCCCAAAAGGTTAAGAACCTTTGGGACTCTTTTAAGAGTGAAACATATATGGTTAAAGGTCGCCTGTTACGCTGCCCCTAGGAAAGCTGAGGGTGATGATTCAGCTCCCCCTGAAAGGATAAATCCTTTGGGACTCTTTTAAGGAGGGAACCAAGAGGCTGTGTGAAGTACAGCTGATCAAGGTTGAGACATTAGTGTATTCAGGTTGTTGTTAGCCTGAATACTGTCTAGAGGGTGCAGGGTCATCGGGGTGCTTTATAAACACAAATGAATCATTCCCTGGTGCAAAGACAGAGTGTACAGAAGTCTTAAAGGATTCTAAGTGCATTGACAGACTTCTATGGGTCGAGGATTACCCTAACTTCACCACTCTCTCCTACAGACAAATGAGAGTGGCTGCTTGTGAACCTCTAAAAATGTACACTGATTACCTGTGAGATATCAGCTGGATCAGGCTGGTTTCCTGTCGTCTTAGCTGACTTTGAGACACTAGACTCCTGTTGTTTGTCAACAGATAAATCTGAATCCACATAAGTATCTGGACCAGAGGAGGTGTCAGTCTTCTTTCCCTTGGCCTTAGAAACAGCTTTGGAGTGGGAAGAAGAGGGGATTTTCTCCTTCTTAGGCTGTTGGCCAGAAGAAGCCTTGGACTTGGTAGTGTGCTGCCCAGAGGTCAAAGACTTAGACTTGCCAGCAACACTAGAAGTATTCACCTTCTCAGAAGAAGGGAGCAAGGGCTTCTCAGCTGTTGGTAGTTGGTTGGCCACATTCATCATATGAGCAGTGACATGGACATCTTCAGCTCCTATTTCTTTGTAGATGGCACCTGTGATGCGGTAGGGCTTAAGAGCAGTCAAGGCCTTGTTGTGGTAGTTGTCTCCCAGCAGGCTTTCGAAGATCAGAGATAGGAAGCGCACATAGCAGATATTCTTTTCCCTGACCTGATTCCTTCCCTTCAGCTGTTCTACAAGGTTGGAGAAGAGAATGCTTCCAACATCAACATCAGCTCCCCAAACTAACCCATAAGCAATAGCCTGATGGTTGAAAGACATCTGATCCTGTGATCCCTGCATTCCTCCCAGGGATTTAACAATGTGGGTGAAGAGGACACGCCACATGGGAGTGAAATACTTAATCTTCAAAGGAGATTTGGAGAGGACCTCAGCTGGTGTAAGGGAAGGGTTTACGTCATGGCAAGGGTTGAGTGTGGCCAGGGCTTCTTTGACAGCCTTTTTATCAACTACCTTCAGGCATTCATCTCCATGCTTCAATCCGGCCACACTTGAGAAATCTTTAAGGGAGAAGGCGAAAGGGTGTTCATTGCAAGAGAGGCTAAATGTTATGGTGTCATCAACTACCTCAGCAGAGTACCAGAATTCCCTAAGGTATTCTTGGTAAAAGGTGGAAGGGGATTTGGTGAAGGCTTCACTTAGGTCACAATTCTGCATGAAACTGACCAGATCTGAATAGGTGCTATTTGGAGCCTTAATCCATCCAATGGCGTTGTTGGAGGCGAGGATGCTTTCATTGATCTCGAAGTTAACATTTGCTGCTTTTGGAACTGAAAACGCCATGGATTCGAGGTTGAAGGTGAACGAAAATGGAGGAGGGTTAAGAGAGATAAGAACTTAGAGAGAGAGGATGATTTGAGAAATGAGAATGGTGGTGGGTGAGAAGAGAAAAGAGACAATATATATTCAAACTAAGTGAACAGTTATTCAACCGTATTAAATGCAAGGTTCGAAAATGACTGCTCAAGTGGGTTCCCTTGACCTTTCAAAATAGTTTGTCTCCTCGTTATCTGAAAAATAAATGATTAAATATTTGAGAATGTTTTTTGCATTTACTTGGAAAGTAACTACCTAGTTTCATGTGAAAAAAATTTAATATAGAATCAATCATTTAATGAACATATTTAATATCAAGCCACAGGCTTTGAGATATTGAGCATCCCTAGCTCAGCAACTAGCATGTTGAACGAAGGTTCAGCCAAAGGCTTTGTAAAGATATCAGCTAGTTGCAGCTCTGTGGGAACAAAATGCAGCTCAATATCCCCCTTCATTATATGATCCCTGATAAAATGATACCTGATATCAATGTGTTTGGTACGAGAGTGAAGAACAGGGTTGTTGGATATGGCAATGGTGCTGGTGTTGTCATAAAAGATTGGCACTTTGTCATACAAGATTTCATAGTCAGCCAATTGACTTTTCATCCAGAGCACCTGAGCACAACAGCTGGCTGCAGCGACATATTCTGCTTCAGCTGAAGACATAGCCATAGAGTTTTGCTTCTTAGTACTCCATCCAACCAATTTTCCTCCTAGGATTTGACAGCTGCCTGAAGTGCTTTTCCTGTCAATACAGCATCCAGCATAGTCTGAATCTGAATAGGCCTTGAGATCAAAGCCTGATTCCTTTGGATACCATAGGCCTAGGGATGGTGTTCCTTTGAGATACCTGAAAATTCTCTTAACAGCCATTAGATGGGATTCTTTTGGGTTAGCTTGGTACCTTGCACAGAGACATGTGGAGAATTGGATATCTGGACGACTAGCTGTTAGATACATGAGTGACCCAATCATGCCTCTATATAAAGTCTCATTGACAGAGACCCCTGACTCATCAGGGCCCAAGTTGTTGGGTGGAAGCATGGGGCAATTCACTGATGCACAATCAGCTAAGTCATATTTTTTAAGTAAATCCTTAACATACTTTTCTTGACAAATTGAAATTCCCTTAGGACATTGTTTAATTTGAAAGCCCAAAAAGTAAGTTAATTCACCCATCATACTCATCTCATATTTCTTGGTCATTAATTTAGCAAAACGTTAACTAAGATTAACATTTGTTGACCCAAAGATGATATCATCCACATAAATCTGCACAATGATGAAATCACTCTTGTCCTTGAAGGTAAAGAGTGTTTTATCAATAGAACCCCTGAAAAATTTATTTTCAGTTAAGAAATAGGAAAGAGTTTCATACCATGCTCTTGGAGCTTGTTTCAGCCCATACATTGCCTTGTGAAGTCTGTACACATGGTTGGGAAACTCGCTGTTCTCAAATCCTTCAGGTTGTGCAACATATACTTCCTCAGCCAAATCACCATTGAGGAATGCACTCTTTACATCCATCTGATACACAGTGATGTTCATATAGGCAGCATAAGCAAGGAAGATTCTGATGGCTTCAAGTCTAGCAACGGGAGCAAAAGTTTCATCATAATCAATTCCTTCAGTCTGAGAGAATCCCGGTGCCACCAGTCTGGCCTTGTTCCTGATGATGTTCCCAATTTCATCCATCTTGTTTCTATAGATCCATCTAGTGCCTGTGATATTCTTACCAGGTGGAGCTGGCACTAGTGTCCATACTTTGTTCCTTTTGAACTGATTGATTTCTTCTTGCATAGCAGCTACCCATCTTTCTTCTACCAGAGCCTCAGCTACTCTTTTAGGTTCAATTTGTGAGAGAAATTCAGCAAAGAGACATTCATTGGCTGAGGCTGACTCTGAGTCTTGGATTCGCTGTCTAGTTGTGACCCCTGCATTTGGTTCCCCAATAATGTTGACAAGAAGAATGTGTTGATCTCTTGACCACTTATTTTGAGGAGCTGGGGACTCAGGGACAGGAACACTTGTGGGCACAGCTGGTACAATTTAAGTTTCATCCTGCTGATTAGGAGGGCTTTCTTCAAAGACTACTTTAGTGTCAGAGTCTTCTTCATCCATATCAAGAGGTGCTATTTCATTATCAGCAGGAGAGTCTTCAGGGATTTGAAGAATTGGTGAGTCATCAATAGCATGAGAAGGACCATTAGAGATTTGAGGCTCTTCTTCATCAAGTTCCTGAGAGGTAGGAACTTCTATGTTGTGAGTAGACAGAGGGTCAAAGGCAGGGACATAAGGGGTGAGAGTGTTGGAGTGATGATGACTGGTAGGTCTGGGTTCTGTGAACTCATCACTTGGGAAAGATATATTTTCATTAAAATCAATTTCATCACCCTCTGTTCCCGTTCTCTGTATGACTTCATCATCTTCATTGAATCTAACATGGAATGTTTCTTCTACTTCTTGTCTTCTGATGTTGAATAATCTGAAGGCTTTGGTTGTTGGAGAGTATCCCAAGAAGAAACCATCATCAGCTTTTTCATCAAACTTTCCAAGTTTATCCCTGTAGTTATAAATAAACACAGGGAACCCAAACACATGAAAATAGCTGACGTCTGGAGATATTTTTCTGAAAACTTCATAGGAAGTTTTATCATGTCTTTTGACAATGATTGATCTGTTTTGTGTGTAGCAGGCAGTGTGAACAGCTTCTCCCCAAAATTGCTTTGGTAAGGCTGCACCATTTAACATAGTTCTTGCTGCTTCAATCAAAGTCATGTTTCTTCTTTCAGCCACACCATTTTGTTCAGGGGTGCCAGCTGAAGAGAAGTTCTGAGAAATCCCTTTTTTATCACAAAAAGATTCAAGTTGATGATTCTTGAATTCAGTACCATTATCACTTCTTAGAGCTTTGACTCTAACATCATTCATATTTTCAACCTGTCTGATGAAGGACATGATGGTTTCAGCTGCATCACTTTTCCTTCTGAGGAAGAACACCCATGTGTATCTTGAAAATTCATCAACTATGACCAAGGTGTATTTGCTGTGATTAATGGTATGAGGTTTGACAGGCCCAAAAAATCCATGTGAAGGAGATGTAAGCACTTGTCAATAGAGAATGATTGCCTAGTCTTGAATGAAGACCTGTGATGCTTTCCTTTGACACAGGCAGAACAAGTCTTGTCTTTGGAGAACATTACTGAAGGTAGACCAGCAACCAAGTTTTGAGTGGCTATCTTGTTGATGTTCTTGAAGTTGAGATGAGAGTCTTTTGTGCCACAACCAATTGACACTTTTAGAGGCTTTAGCAAGAAAACAATTTGAGCTGTCTTCAGAGCACACAACCATGTTGATGACATAAACATCTCTCCTTCTAGGTGCAATCAGCACAACATCATTGTTTTTGTTGAATATGGTTCCCTGAGTCTTAGTAAACAAAACCTTATAGTCAGCATCACACAATTGGCTGATGCTAATAAGATTGTGTTTAAGACCATTCACATATGCAACCCTGGTAAATGTAATCCCATTGCAGTTCACTGAGCCATATCCTTCTGTGTCACCTGAAGAGTTATCTCCAAACACCACTTTAGGACCTGGCTCCTTTGAGTATCTGTGCAGGTATTGTTGAATCCCTGTCATGTGTCTAGAACAGCCACTATCTAGATACCATACCGATTCCTTGAGATATTTCTGCACAGATACATAGAAACACGTTAGTTCCTATGATGAACCCACTTTCCAGTGGGTTCCCTGAATTGCTTATTAGCAACTCTTGTGTTCCTGAAGAAATTTTGGCGTTGGGAGGGACAGTTCATTGTTTCATGGTTATAACTTCCACAGATATCACACCCAGGGAAGTCACCACACTCGTCTGAGTGATGGTCTGTGAACCCACAGAATTTACAGGGAGGATAAGGTTTGTAATTTCCCTGTTGTCTTTTGGAACTCTGTGGTCTGTCCCTAGAGGGTGTCTGAGCTCTTTTAGCTGCCATGTGTCTGTCATGATCTAAGGTCGATTGGTGAGAGTTTTTACATACATTGCAATAAGGTTTGATTAACCTTTCCCCTTTGGGTTCACCTAGGACTGACTTAGGTTCATGAGAAGTAGAGCATTCAGCGGAAGGCTTAATGTGTTGTTTCAAGAGTTCTACTTCTTTCATAAGAGACAACAGGCGATCTTCAGTGGTAGGGTCAACCTTATTCACAACTTTAGTAGTAACGGGCTTAAAAGCTACTTGTTTGCCAGTTTGTTTAGCAGGCACATGAAAAACTTTAGCTGGAGGGTTTTCAATATCTGTCCTAAGTTCATCCTTAGCAGATCTAGAAGAACTGCTGGGTTCAACTCCAGAGAGTTTGGGCAAGGATGGTAGCTCAGCCACATCTTCAGAGACAGGGTCATTAGTCAAAGTGGTATCTGACATATGAATGGTCTCTGTAGATTTAAAGACAATGTCTTTAGGTTTGGTGAGAATTCTCAGCTTATTTTTCCTAGCAGATATATCCCTTTTTAAGTCAGCAGGCACTTCATCCCTAAGCAATTGATCAATAGTAAACCTAGCACACAGCCATTTTTCAATAACATTGTTCAATTCAGAGACTTGATCATTTAAAGCAATTTTTTCAAGGTTAATCTAGCTACTTCATTTTGCAGGGATATTTTCTCTAAATTAACCCGCCTGAGAGTTTTACATTCAGCTTTAGCATTTAGCATTTCAGATTTAACAGAGTGAAACTTATCAAGTAGGTTCTTTCTTTGTTCCTCAACAAAGTGTAAATCAACAATGGTGTAATCAAGGACATGCTTACGTTCATCACTATCAGACATGGATAAAAGCCTGTGTACCTTTGTCATTGTGATGTCAACCCATTGTCCTGATCTTGCATCACCTTTTCCAACAGCTGGTTCATCCTCAGCTATCGCCATGAAAGCCCTGACTCTGGTGGTGTCTTCTTCATCTGAAGTCAGTGGCTCATCATTCCAATCATAAGTTTCAGCAACCAACCCTTTCTCTGTCTTTTTCTCACCACCCTTCTTCTTGGACAGAGCTTCAATCTTCAAGTTCATTTGTTCTAACTCAGCTTTAAGTGCCTTGTACTTATTTTTGTAATCTTTCTTCTCAGTGTATGAAGAATTGGATTGAGATGAGTTGTTATGTTGTTTGAACTTGTAGGGTTTGGATGAAGATGATGGATAAGAGGGTGAGGATGTCTTGGTGGAAGGACAGTCTTTTTGAAAATGTCCAAGCTTTCCACAGGCAAAGCAAGTTTCTTTTGACCTGTCAGTTGGTTTACTTGCTGATCCTACTCTTCCTGATCTTTTGAAGTATCTTCTTTGGTTGGCTAGCAAGGCTCTTTCATGAAACTCTGCGTTAAGGTCCGTCAAGAACTCTTGGCTGCTACGGGTATCTTCTTCAACATCAGAATCGCTGTCATGATGATGTGTTGCAGAGATCAAGGCTTTGGAAGAAGCTCCTTGGACCACAAATCTTTCAGTCTCTGACTTGTAAATAGTATCAATCAGCCCTTCTTTGTAATTATACTTTCCATAAAGCTGAGCAAGGGTGTCATTTTTGATTGAGTTGTTAGCCCTCTGAGTCTGATTCATACTCAGCCACTTTCTTGGAAGGCTGTTGAAAAAAGTGGCATTGATCTCAGCTTGACCAATAGTGACGTCATTCATTGCAAGATCATTGAGAAGAATCTTCAGCCTTGTATAGGTTTGTTGAACCTTTTCACCTTCAAGTGATTTGAAGGCATTGAATTGAAGTCTGAGTGCCTGAATCTTCGTCTCTCTTGTTTCAGAGGGTCCTTCATGTCCAAGGATGAGGTCTGTCCACATTTGTTTGGCTGTGGGACACTGAATGACAGACTTCATGATATGCTTGGGAAGACAGGATATTATGATGCTTTTGAGACGTTTATCTTGATTTGCCAATTTCCTATCAGCTGGAGTCCATTGTTTGAGAGGTTTGGGAAGAGGGTTTTCTTCAGTGGATGTAAGCGCCATAGGAATATAAGGACCATTTTCTAAAATTTCTAGAAGAAAAGGTTCAAGCCCATCAAGATATACAAGAATTTGACTCTTCCAACTGGCAAAATCTTCTTCATCAAAGACTGGTACACTTGTGACGTGTGATCCACCTCTTGAGTCAAGAAGTTGGGGTAGATCATCGTCATTGGCAGGAGGGTTGAGTCTTGGTGAAGATGGGTTTGTGGAAGGTGATTGTGGTGGGTTAGAAGTTTCTGGCATGGTGGATCTTGATTATAAAACGGAGAACGATGTTTCTTGAAGGTTTTAATATCAAACACCGCTCTGATACCAATTGAAAGTCCCTAATCAATGCAAGAAACCCTAATCTTAACTTAATCAACACAAGGTATTCCTTTTCAAACGTAATCTTATTATTGTTTAATAAAGAATTACAAGTGTTATGGATAACACAGTTTGATGACAATGTGTTGTGCACACTTTGAACAACTATAAACCCTAACTTATGAATACAGTCGTAGCTGTTTGATTCACTAAGTTATATGCAATAATGTTATGAATATCTCAAAGTGTTAAACATTAATGCATGGATACATATCCTATTTATAGTGTTACGAGATTGACCTAAATAGTACTTGATGGTGACTACACAAGCTTTTACAAGTTTCCACATCAGTCACATGATGTCCTTCTATTCTTGGTAGTCTTCCATTATGCTTTAAGGAAACAGTTGTCAAAACAGTTTCCTTTTTCTTCATAGTCTCGAACACACAAATGGCATGTCCAAAGTGTGCTGAGAGTTATCAGGGTATTGCCACCCCTGTTAACTCTCAACCCCTCAGAGTCCCTGATACATCTTGGCTGTTATCCATCACAGCCAATGAGTATGTCTTCAGGTAATCTTCGACTTCCCTGACAATGTCTCTGACATGGACTCCTCTGAGGTTGCTCACAGAGACTTGGATCTCTGTGAGTCTTGCGAAACTTGCCTGCCTCCTAGGCACAGGCAAGGGACTATCTAACAGCCTAATTATGTTTAAATCAATGATCAGGGAATCTAACAAGTTTAGATTCCCAACAGACAGTCATATTGATGGCCTTACCACCAGCAATGACTCATCTGATTATGGGTCACCTCCTATCAAACCCAAAAGCAAAGGTGAATTCACACTAGATGAAAGAATTATCAAGTCTGGGTTGGCCACTCAAGAAGAACTTGATAAATTACACAAGCTTCAAGCTGAAGAAAAGCTCAAAGATATGAAGATGAGCTTATATGATAAAATTGGAAAATTTGAGGTTGAAGGCCTCTTCAAGAAAAAGATGTTATACGAAAAGTTTTGTATAACAAGACTGAACAGAAGATATCTCTCAAAAATCACAAACGTTGACATGATGACTTACAAGTAGGGGTGTCAGTAGGGTCGGGTTGACCCGACCCGAACCCGTACCCGAACCCGATTAGGCTTATCGGGTCAGGTTAAATCGGGTATTAAAAAATAGCCGAGTTACTTTGACCCGACCCGATAACCCGATAGTCTTATAGGGTCGGTTTGCGGGTTATATAATTATTTTTATCGGATTGTCGGGTCAACCCGATAAGACCCGATTATCCAAATATATTTTTTTAAGTAATCAGTCTGCGTTATTATACATGATATTTTAGCATTGCAACATACTTTGACATGTACGTAAATCCGGAAAAACAGCCCATATACTTTCACAAATAACAATAAGTCTATAATTCATTGGCATTAACAAATTAAAGAACAAGTGGTTACTGGGATCAATTTAGTCCTTAATACATGGTTTTTACACCACATATGAAAGTTCGTTGAACCGATCTTTTCGAATTGATTTCCAGTCTAAAGTGCGACTCAATCGTCTTTTGGTGAACAAGAGAATGGTTTGGCTTTGTTTATCTAATTTTGACTAAAAGCAAGTATGAAAATGTCGTTGAGTAAAATTAAAGTGTTTAAGGATTAAACTAAAAGTTATTTAGAAAAAGACTTTATGTAAAACTTTAAAACTTAAAAACATGTTCTATCGTAATTTTGCAATTCATTTCTGTCGGAATGCACCAAATCATAACCACCGGAATAAAACTAAAATAAGCCATCTGAATAATCAATGCACAGGTCCATCGGAATACCAATCTTAATACCCATCGGAATGTAAAATGCAACTCTGTCGGAATGATGCTTATCGGAAAGTCCTAGATCGCAATGTCAGATCGGAATAACCAAATACTTTTGTCGCAATGTTTCAGATCGGAAAGTTGTAATTCTGTCAGAATGTTGTAAAGAAAAATTAGGCAGAGTTTCGTCTTAACAGGGAACCTTAGTCCCGTCGTAATATGCGATCGCAATGAGCGATCGCAATCCCAGATCGGAATAAGGGGGAAGTGACCAACCGATCGCAAAGTAGAACCCTAATGGGTTATTGCGATCAAAACAATGAAACCCGTCGGAATGTGTAGAATCCCTTGTATTGCGATGGAATGCAATACTTAATCCGAAATTGGTGGAGAACCTAAAACTCAATAAGCAAGTGCAATAAGCTATTCTACCCGAACCTTAAACAATTCAAAAAGCTTAAATTTGACAACTTCTAAAACATAAAAGATTACAAACTTTATGAAATGAACTTTTAAAATGACTAAAACCTTTGTGAAATTCGAAAATCAATAAGCTAAACTTGAAATAAGCCAATAAGCATAGAGAGCTTATAACTTATACGTGTAAGAGCTTATGTGTAAACAAAGAAGATTAATCTTTTAATCACGAAAACATCAAGTCATACGAATGAGATATGTAATTCGGATCAAAGATAAAGTAACCAAGAAAATGTAGAAGGAGATTAAAGAACACAAAGCTTAACTTGAAATTGATTAATGGAATCCAAATACAAAGATTAAAGAAAGCTTAAATTTAAAAGATGAAAACAAAGAAAAACTTAGTGAGAGAAAGTTGGGAACTTTCTCTCTCTAAAACTAGAAAGAAAAATTAAAAGTAAAACTAGCTAACCCCCCTCCTAATGTGATTAGGAGGGTATTTATAGGGAAGTGGGAAGTGCATGTGTGGTGCTTTCTTCTTTCTTTTTCTTCTCGACTCGATTTAATTCATTTGTCTTTCTCGATGTCGTCTCGGGATTAATTAAACTCGTCTTAACATTTCTTCATTTATTTAGACTCGAGTTCTTCGACTTCATTAAACTTCCGTCTTTAGACTTGTTCTTCGATAAATCTTCAGAATAGGTCTTGGACATCCGTCTTTTAGGCACTCTTGATCTTTTGACTTTGTCTTTTCTCGTTTTCTTCGATAAAAGCCCGTGAAAGCCCGTGTTTTCTTCCTTTTTCATCTTTTGGTCCTAAAACACAATAAAAACACAAACCACGCATAATTCCGACTTTTACGACATAAATCACACGTTTTGGTCTTGTTATTATTGGAAATAAGTGGTAAAAGGATAAGTGTTTTCACACTTATTAAATCCCCTACACTTGACCATTGCAATGCCCTCATGCAATGCATTACTTCTAAAGCACGGTTTACATCTTCCATCATAAATAATCCACCTTGCCCTTTATTAAATACTAAACATCTAAGAAAAATAAAATGATAGAAACAAGTAAAGAAATTCAAAACTTACATTGGGTTTTGGCTGCCCTGAACGTTTATCATCCTCAAGTTTCACGTTCCCCATACCAAGCTTAAAAACGAGATCATTGTTATTATAAGTTAGCAAACTAACACGAATTCATGTGGGCTAATTATTCACTTAGACTCCCTTATTCCTAGGTGTATCTCTTATATTTTATTTTTGTCTTGAATGATCACGAGGATGCATTGTTTGACTTATTTCGATAGTTATTTAGGCCGAAAATAAAGTGAACGATTTAATCAATAGTTAGCTAAAGGAAAAAATCTTTTAAAACTGCTTCTCGGGACCTCATAAAGTTCATATCATGGCATAACTCGCTTCACGATTTGAGACCTTTCTCGGACCGATATTTGGCAGCGACTTCATACTTCAAATGTTTGAGAGACGTTCTTGAAATTATGGTCTTCTCTTCATAATAGGAATTTCTTCACTTGAAGTTTTGAGAGATTCTTCATCTTTGGACCACGACTTCTTCATTTTTCTCCAATCTTTATTTTGGACTTTGATATACAACGATCCGCCTCCTTTTAGGACTTGGATCTATTTATCCTCATACCTTGTTAGGGCCTTTTTGGATAGACTTCTCCATGATCTTTAGGGGAGTATTTGCTTTTCGTCGTGTGTCTCGATCCTTCATATTGATTTTCGATAAATGATTCTTCACATCACTTTTGGATCTTTAGCAACAAAATGTAGCCCTCATGCCATGTTAGGGCCTTTTCGGACTCGCCAATCTTCGCATCCCGCTTCAATAAGTTATGCCTTGGCTATGAACTCTAATCCGTACCGAGCAAATTTTAAACGATCTTGGGCTAGAAGCTAAGTAACCTTTTAAATCGTACAACCTTATTTATTGCAAATAAATTTATTAACAAGCGAAGGGAGAATAGGCTTATAATTAACTCACATAAATTCACGAAAGAATACCGAACTTAAAATTGACTCTATCATCTCTCGTCCTCCACAGTTTAAAACCTCAAGGAATGAGACTCGTGGATGCTTAGCCTATTAAATCAAAGTTTTGGGTTTTCGAGTCATCTATAGGATCTTGCAAAATTCTTAGACTTTTTCAAGTTTAGAAATTGCATTTTAAAGTTCCCTTGATAAACGACTCTCTAGGATCAATTATAGGAACTTGCGAAAAGTTCTTTTTCTTAACCCGTGAGGGTTAAGACTTTCGCGTTTTATAGCTCCCTATATAAAAGCCTAGCAAAACTTGACTTAAACACGTTAAGGATACTAGCTAGAGTAAACTTAGATAAGTAAACTCGGGTTGAGTTAAAATGTTCACGACTAAGAAAAATTTAAAATCATTTTATTGAAAATTTATTCTAGCAATGGAAAGGAAATAAACATAATAAATGAAAATACAACTATACAACTAGGCCAAAATAGATTAAAAATTTTGAAAAATGTCGAAAAATCAAATTTTCTGGTTAAAATGAGGGCAAATTCATGGAAAAGACCACTTACTTCGATAGAAGTCCCCCTTACACTTGATATAAACATTGTCCTCAATGTTTAAGCATGTGGGAGTGACCTCCCCTATACTTATGACATTGTGCACTTTGTTTAAATCTTACTAAGGTAAGGACAACTAAAGTGAATTCAATGTGAACATAAAAAATATGAAATATTGAATCACAAGAGTTTAGGATAGAACCGGGAAGATGGGAAAACGGTATCACGGTTTGTCAAAAGTCATCAAGGTGCTCTTTGAAGCTTGAATCCCTGCACAAGATAAGAAACAAGACAACAAACACATACGGGGCTCCCCCTACACTTATTATGAAAGCAGTAAAGGATAGAACACGGGTTGCCTCCCGAGAAGCGCTTGTTTCTGTTCACCGAGTCACGAGCCTGACTCGACCCAATTTAGTTCATGGGGAACGTGGTGAGGGATGGAATCATCTCATGAGAGATGTCCTCACCAAAGTACAACTTCAAACGCTGGCCATTCACCTTGAAATTGGGCCCATTTGGCTGAGAAAGCTCAATGGTCCCATATGGAAAGACTTTGGCGACGGTGAATGGACCAGACCAGCGGCTCTTCAACTTGCCAGAGAAGATCTTCAACCGAGAGTTAAAAAGTAAGACTTGATCACCAACGTGGAACTCTCGGTTCTTAAGCCTTGCGTCATGAATAATCTTGGTCTTCTCCTTGTAGATCAGTGAGTTCTCGTAAGCTTCATTCCTTAGTTCGTTGAGCTCGTTGAGTTGAATCTTGCGATGATCATCGACTTTGTTGATGTCGAAGTTAGCCCATTTCAAGGCCCAGTGTGCCTTATGTTCCAGCTCGATGGGGAGGTGGCATGCTTTCTCGTACATAAGACGATAAGGCGTACAACCGATCGGGGTCTTATAAGCAGTACGGAAAGCCCACAGAGCATCATCTAACTTATCGGCCCACGCGGAACGATGCTCTCCCACAGTACGCTCCAGAATTCGCTTCAATCCACGGTTGGAAATCTCGGCTTGCCCATTAGTTTGGGGATGATAGGCGGTGGAAAGACGATGATTAACACCATACTTAGCCATGACTCTTGCAAATTGGTCATTGCAAAAATGAGTCCCGCGGTCACTGATAATAGCACGAGGAACGCTGAATCGAGCGAAAAGCTGCTTCAAAAAGTTCACAACCACCCTCGCATCGTTCGTAGGGAGAGCCTTAGCTTCAACCCATTTAGAAACGTAGTCAACGGCTACGAGGATGTACTTGTTCCCTTTGGAGGATGGAAATGGTCCCATAAAGTCGATGCCCCATACGTCAAAGATTTCACATTCCTGTATGAAATTTTGAGGCATCTCATCTTTATGTGTGATCTTGCCTTGGCGTTGGCAAGCATCACAATGCTTAACCATTTCGTGAGCGTCACGATAAATGGTGGGCCAATAGAATCCAGAATCAAACACTTTCTTAGCGGTGTAGTTGGGACCAAAGTGACCACCGGTGGGTCCTTTATGGCAAGCAGCAAGGATTTGCAAAGCTGCCGGTCCATCAACACATCGACGAATGATCAGATCAGCACATTGTTTGAATAGAAAAGGTTCATCCCAAAAGTAATTCTTAACATCATTCAAGAACTTCTTCTTTTGTTGGGATGTTAACCCTTTGATGAAAACACCACCCGCTAAGTAGTTTGCAATGTCAGCAAACCACGGGGTGTCATCAAGAGTGAGATTGATAGACATTAAGGTCTTAAGGGGGAAAGAGTCATTGATCTCTTTGTTCAGATGATCCCCTTGATATGGATCCTCAAGTCTACTCAGATGATCCGCGGCTAGGTTTTCAGCACCCTTCTTGTCACGAATTTCAATGTTGAATTCTTGAAGGAGTAAAACCCAGCGAAGAAGTCTTGGCTTAGAGTCGTGCTTAGTCATCAAGTACTTCAACGCGGAATGGTCCGTGTATACGATGGTGGTGGATAAAACAAGATAGGGGCGAAATTTTTCAAAAGCATAGACAACAGCTAAAAGCTCTTTTTCAGTTGTCGTATAATGCAATTGAGCCCCCGTCATTGTTTTGCTAGCATAGTGGATTGGTTGGAAGTGCTTGTTGATCCTTTGTCCCAAAACCGCACCTATAGCAAAGTCGCTAGCATCGCACATCAATTCAAAGGGTAGCTCCCAATTAGGGGTAACCAAGACCGGTGCCTTAGTTAGCTTATCCTTAAGAAGATTGAAGGCTTCGATACACTCTTTAGAAAAGATAAAAGGAGTATCTTTTTCCAAGAGGTGGGTCATCGGGCGAGCGATTTTTGAAAAATCCTTAATTAATCGACGATAGAATCCCGCATGACCTAGAAAACTTCTCACACCCTTCACGGTTGAAGGTGGAGGTAATTTGGCTATGACATCTACTTTAGCACGGTCGACTTCAAGACCGGCTTTAGAGATTTTGTGTCCTAGCACAATGCCTTCTTTTACCATCAAATGGCATTTTTCCCAATTCAGAACAAGGCGAGTGTCTTCGCACCGCTTAAGCATACATTCCAAATTGGCAAGGCAGGAAGAGAAGGAATCCTTAAAGACCGAGAAATCATCCATGAAGACTTCCATGGTTTGCTCAACCATGTCATGAAAGATAGCCAACATGCACCTTTGGAAAGTCCCGGGGGCATTGCATAAGCCAAAAGGCTTTCTTTTGTAAGCAAATGTGCCATAGGGACAAGTGAATGTTGTCTTCTCTTGATCTTGGGGACCAATGGGTATTTGGAAATAACCCGAGAAACCATCAAGAAAGCAGTAATATTCATTACCCGCTAAACGTTCAAGCATTTGGTCCATAAAAGGAAGAGGGAAATGATCCTTTCTCGTGGCATCATTGAGTTTGCGGTAGTCTATACAAACTCTCCACCCAGTAACGAGACGGGTAGGAATCAACTCGTTGTTTTGATTGGGCACAACGGTGATTCCGCCTTTCTTAGGCACACTATGGACTGGACTAACCCATGGTGAATCCGAAATAGGGTAAATCATACCCCCATCAAGAAGTTTGATAACCTCGTTTTTGATGACTTCATGGATTTTAGGATTCACCCTTCGTTGGCTTTGAATTATGGGCTTAAAGTCGTCCTCCATGAGAATTTTATGTGTGCAAAAGTGAGGATCAATTCCGCAAATATCGGAGATTTTCCAAGCGATAGCTCTTTTATGCTTCTTCAACACGGCGATAAGTCGGGATTTTTCTTCTTCTTTCAGTTCCTTTGCGATGATGACCGGTAACTTGTTGTTGTCTTCCAGGAAAACGTACTCAAGATGAGGAGGTAGGTCCTTAAGCTCAAGAGTAGGAGGATCCTTAATAGATGGTGTAACTAACGATGGATCATCATTAGTCATCTCTTTAGGAGAAGGAGGAGAAAACGGGTCTTCATTGAGAAGTCTCTCAATAGTACGAATGTCTTCATCCCAATCGGTGGACGAATTATCATACTTAATATCGAGAGGACCTAAGCTAGCTTCGAATCATCCAAGTCACTTTCTCCAAAAGGAGTCAATGCCGGAGCAATTGAGGCAACGGTCTCAGCATTGGGTAGAGAAGAAAGAGTACTTTTTCAAGCATCATGAAAATGTTCTTCACAAGCCTCATAGAGAACATCAATAGTATTAACACTCTCATATGAATAAGGTTGCGTAGAAATCTTACCCATGTTGAAGATAATTTTATCGTCACCAACTCTCATGATTATTTCGCCCGCGGCTACATCAATGAGAGTGCGACCGGTCCTCAGGAAGGGACGTCCAACGATTAACGGAACACGAGGATCCATCTCGTAGTCAACGACAACAAAATCCGCCGGGAAGGTGAATTTGTCAACGCCAACAAAGACATCTTCGGCTATCCCCACTGGATAAGCAACCGTACGGTTGGCTAATTCCAAAGTCATTTTGGTGGGGACTAGCTCGGGGAGAGTTAATTGCTTCCAAACACTTAAAGGCATTAGGTTTATACTGGCACCTAGACCGGCTAGGGCCATGCAATTCTCTACTCCCGGGAAGTTGCAAGGAATCAAGAAGCGACCCGGATCACCAAGTTTGGTGGGCAATTTCCTTAAGAGCACTGCGGAGCAGTTCTCATTAAGTTGGGTCTGAGCAATGTCAAGAAGCTTCTCCTTGTCACTAAGAAGATCTTTAAACCTCTTTGCGTATTTGGGCATGTGAGCGAGAGCCTCGGCAAAGGAGATGTTAAAATTCAATTGTTTAAACATTTTTAGAAAGTTTGAAACTTGAATATCATCCTTGCTCTTTTGCTTCTCTTTCCTCAACCTTGAACGATAAGGTATATTGGATGAAGAAGAAGGCTTTAGGGGAGTAGGATCACTCACAACCACGGGTGGTGGGGAAATGGGGATAGAAGGTGAAGGAGGTGGGAAAATTTGCTCTTTTTCCTTATTCACAATCACGGGTGGAGGTGTAGGAAGCTCGGGTTCCGTATAACCTTTTCCACTACGAGTGGTGATTGCTTTCATCTCCCCTCTTGGATTCGCAACGGTGTTACTCGGAAGAGTACCCGAAGAAGAGGGTTGATTACCTTGGATGAGCGAACCGATCATATTACGTATGTTAAGCGCTTGAGTGCTGAAAGAGTCTCTGATGTCTGCACGAATTTCATTGCTTTGTTTTGCCATGTCATTCCTTAGCTCGGCTCGAATATCGCTCCCTTGTTTCGCCATGTCATTCTTCAAGTTGACAAATTGACTCTGAAGATTCGTCACCATCTCTCGATTAGTCTTCATGAACGTCTCGACGTCTTGATTCAATGACATCGGTTGATTGAGAGGTGGAGCTTGGTAAGCTTGAGAATTTCCTTGAGTTGGGTATGGGTTTCTTTGGGATTGATATTGATTGTTAGCACGAAGTTGGGATTGGTTGTTTCGGTTATAGCTTTGCTGTTGGTTTTAGTTTGGAGGAGGGAAACCGGGTGGAGCAAGATAGTTGTTTGAACGATAACTTAGCAAGCTACAGTCTCCTTGAGGACGAGCTTGATAGCTTCCCGTAGGATAAGTACCGTATGCTACGTTAACGTTTTCAGAAAAATTGCCTTGGGTAGAAGGACAATCATTGTAAGAATGAGGACCACCACATGTGTCACAAGAAATAGCAACGGCTTTAGCTTGTTGAAAGTGGTTTGTGGCCATGGTCATGAAATTCTTGTTCATCTCAGCGAGTTGTCGAGAAATTTCAGTCATCTCGGGATTAGAAGTAGTAGAAGAAACATTGACTCTCGGGTTAGATCTTGAGGATGCGGATGAATCCTAATTCTTGTGGTGAGTAGTCATGTTTTCAATCAACTCTCTACACTCCTCCGGTCTCCTTTTCATAAAAGTACCACCGGTGGCGGCATTGATCGTGTCACGATCACAAAAAGTGAGACCATTGTAGAAAGTATCAATGAGAGTAACGGGGAGCATGTTATGGTTCGGACAGCGATCGATCAAATCATTGTATCGTTCCCAAGCATCGAAGAGCGATTTGTCATTGTCTTGCATGAATCCACTAATTTGGTTACGAAGGCTGGTGACCATGGATGGTGGGAAGTAGCGCGACAAAAAGCGTTGAGTCATGTCATTCCACGTATGAATAGAATTCTTAGGGAGACGGTCAAACCATTTTTCGGCATGGTGAAAAAGCGAGTGGGGAAATAGTTGAAGGCGAAGGTCATCCATAGAAACACCGGGGGACTTCATGCTTTGGGTGATGGTAATGAATTTGTCGAGGTGTTTGTTGGCATCATCATCCGGAGTTCCGCGAAATGGGTTAGTTTTCACTTGTTGATGCTTCAACGAAAACTCCTGAGCCGTGACGTGCATCGGCGCAATCGGGCCTCCGCGTCCGTTCATGGTGGGTTGACACAATTCCTCCATTGTTCGTAAATCAGGTAGGGGGACATTGTTGTTGTTGTTGTCGTTATTCAAATTGGGTAGAGGTGGGTTGTTATTGTTATTCACACCAGCCATATCTAAATCTTCACGAGTCTCGGGTTCAGAATAGTTCGAAGATCTAGTACGCATACACCTGCAGAAGAAAAATATACACACAGAGAATATCTATAGAATCTTTTTGGTGCAAACTTTTGGAAAAGAATTGCTTTGTATGATTTTTCAATGTTTTTGTATTTTTGAAGAGTTTTATATTTTTTAGGATTTTTTTGAAAATTTTTGAAGCAAGGAAAATAACGTTCAAAGAACGGATCCCAAAATTCAATGCGTCTCTCACTAAAAACCTTTAATCTTAACGAAAAGAGCCGGTAGCGGCGCCATTTAATACATGTTTTTTACACCACATATGAAAGTTCGTTGAACCGATCTTTTCGAATTGATATCCAGTCTAAAGTGCGACTCAATCGTCTTTTGGTGAACAAGAGAATGGTTTGGTTTTGTTTATCTAATTTTAACTAAAAGCAAGTATGAAAATGTCGTTGAGTAAAATTAAAGTGTTTAAGGATTAAACTAAAAGTTATTTAGAAAAAGACTTTATGTAAAACTTTAAAACTTAAAAACATGTTCTATCGTAATTTTGCAATTCATTTCTGTCGGAATGCACCAAATCATAACCATCGGAATAAAACTAAAATAAGCCATCGGAATAATCAATGCACAGGTCCATCGGAATACCAATCTTAATACCCATCGGAATGTAAAATGCAAATCTGTCGGAATGATGCTTATCGGAAAGTCCTAGATCGCAATGTCAGATCGGAATAACCAAATACTTTTGTCGCAATGTTTCAGATCGGAAAGTTGCAATTCTGTCGGAATGTTGTAAGGTAAAATTAGGCAGAGTTTCGTCTTAACAGGGAACCTTAGTCCCGTCGGAATATGCGATCGCAATCCCAGATCGGAATAAGGGGGAAGTGACCAACCGATCGCAAAGTAGAACCTTAATGGGTTATTGGGATCAAAACAATGAAACCCGTCGGAATGTGTAGAATCCCTTGTATTGCGATGGAATGCAATACTTAATCCGAAATTGGTGGAGAACCTAAAACTCAATAAGCAAGTGCAATAAGCTATTCTACCCGAACCTTAAACAATTCAAAAAGCTTAAATTTGACAACTTCTAAAACATAAAAGATTACAAACTTTATGAAATGAACTTTTAAAATGACTAAAACCTTTGTGAAATCCGAAAATCAATAAGCTAAACTTGAAATAAGCAAATAAGCATAGAGAGCTTATAACTTATACGTGTAAGAGCTTATGTGTAAACAAAGAAGATTAATCTTTTAATCATGAAAACATCAAGTCATACGAATGAGATATGTAATTCGGATCAAAGATAAAGGAACCAAGAAAATGTAGAAGGAGATTAAAGAACACAAAGCTTAACTTGAAATTGATTAATGGAATCCAATTACAAAGATTAAAGAAAGCATAAATTTAAAAGATGAAAACAAAGAAAAACTTAGTGAGAGAAAGTTGGGAACTTTCTCTCTCTAAAACTAGAAAGAAAAATTAAAAGTAAAACTAGCTAACCCCCCCTCCTAATGTGATTAGGAGGGTATTTATAGGGAAGTGGAAAGTGCATGTGTGGTGCTTTCTTCTTTCTTTTTCTTCTTGACTCGATTTAATTCATTTGTCTTTCTCGATGTCGTCTCGGGATTAATTAAACTCGTCTTAACATTTCTTCATTTATTTAGACTCGAGTTCTTCGACTTCATTAAACTTCCGTCTTTAGACTTGTTCTTCGATAAATTTTCAGAATAGGTCTTGGACATCCGTCTTTTAGGCACTCTTGATCTTTTGACTTTGTCTTTTCTCGTTTTCTTCGATAAAAGCCCGTGAAAGCCCGTGTTTTCTTCCTTTTTCATCTTTTGGTCCTAAAACACAATAAAAACACAAACCACGCATAATTCCGACTTTTACGACATAAATCACACGTTTTGGTCTTGTTATTATTGGAAATAAGTGGTAAAAGGATAAGTATTTTCACACTTATTAGTCCTTGTTAAAATAACAAGTCAAGCCAACCCATCATAATGTACTTAAACGAATCAACAGTTCAGTTTGTGATTATGGCATCTTTGTTTGTTAGTATTACCAATACCATTATCTTAATGTTCAATTCCATAAGTGTTGTGTCATGTTTTTAAGATCTGCTTAGCAATCAAAATATTTACTTAATTACGTAATCATTGTTGATCTGTGGTACTGATGTTATCAACAAATTATTGCAACTATCTTTATTTGTCTCAAAATTGCGTGATATGTAAGGTTATCACTTATAAGCACTGGACTTTCTTTATCTGAGAGTGTGGCGATTGAGCTAAATTTGGCTACCTAATCTTTTGGTAAAAATAATTTAGTTATGTTGATTAGGAAGAAATGATTCAGTAAAATGTAGTAATTCCTTCACCAGTTACACAATGACTATAGAAGAATAAAATTAGAAAAAATAACCTACCATGTTTTCTACTGTTTTTTATGTGCGTGGTTATCACCCGATAACCCGAGTCACCCGACCCGACAAAACCCGATCCGAATAGCACTCGAACCCGATAACCCGATTTCTTATAGGGTCGGTTTGCGGGTGAGGTTTTAAAAATCAAAACCCGACTTAACCCGACCCGACAAGACCCGATAACCCTATAACCCGACCCGATGACACCCCTACTTACATGGGAGATATTGATATTGAACTTGATTCATTGGACGGGTTAGGTTAAGCTTCCTTTGGTAGCTTTCAACTCCCAATTGAAGATCTTCAACTCGTTTCTTGATAACAACGCTTCGTGTGAACATACGAAGTGTTGTATTCAAGGCAATGATGTCTTCACGAGAAAGATGGGTGAGTTGATCACGGGTCATCATAAGCAACATGTCTTCGATATCTCAAGGCGAATGATAGAAAAATCTCCCTGCTGTATTGTGTATTCTCTGTCATCCTCCCTTTTTAGACGAATCTCCGTCACATGATAATAGCCATTCTTGGCTTCAGTTTTCAGTCCCAAAATGCTGGAGATGCGAATATCTGATCTAACGTTGCTTCCTGAATTGGCTAAGCAGCAACCTCTGAACGCCCTTCGGACTCGTTCGTCCCAATGTGATGCACCTATAACAGTATACATATCATAATTACGAGTTACCTTTGGGACCCAGAGTCGGTTTACCTTTTCCTCGATCCAGGGTATTGTCCCCCAGTTAGCAGTTTTCAGCAAGGTCAGGGAGGTTGCGTACTTTGATGAACCCTTGAGGAGATAATCAAGATCATAGGTGACGAAGAAGTCGAGAGCAATTTGATTATCTTGAGAAGGATCAAGTGGAGGTGAAGCTCTTTCTGATTCATGGAGGCCTGGCCTTTGAACGGTGTTAAGAGCTTTCAGGACCTCGTCAGCATAATACTCGTACTCCATGCGGCTTAACCTGGTTTTGGCGCGAATTCTCTTATCCTTTAGCGCTCTCTTCACCAAAGACGGAGTGACCGAAGACTTATACTCATGAGCCAGAAATGCACACAAGTCAATCGGACTACGGATACGAAGATATAGAACATCTCTGTCAGCGTCTGTGATTGGATCATATTTAGCAGCTGCCGTGATCCAAGCTTGTGGCGGTGCAGTTTCATCAATCTCTAATGTGTCCGCCCAGTCCCGTGTGCTTGACTCGGGAACAATAGATTGTGGTTCTTGTTGTAGAGGAGTAGAAACATGAACATCTGCTGGTTCTGATTCAGGCATCTCGGCGGTGTCATGAACAGGCGAGTGTGGTGCAAACTCAGGTTCAGTAACTGATTCTGCAATCACAGGAGCAACAACAGAACTAACAGGATTAGTGGTAACAGGTATAGAAGTAGCAACAGATGTACCGGGAATCGATGACGCCGTAGTAGCATTCACATCATGGCGCCACTTGGATCGTCTTGATTCCGTTGAGGTGGATTTTTCCTTTTGTGCAGCATCTTTCTGAGACTTGGTACCAGACTTAGATGGTTTCTTTGTGCTGGCAACCTTGTCCCCCGTTTCAGGCTGTTTTCCATCATCATCCTCATCGTCATCCTCGTTGCTTCCCTTAGCACTTTCCTCATTTCAATCACCACCATCACCACCATCATCATCATCATCATCCTCATCATCATCACCATCATCGTCACCATCATCATCATCTCCTTCTTCTTCTTCTTCTTCTTCTTCTTCACCGTCACCCTCTTCTTGTTCACTATCATCCTTTTCCTCCTCAGGCAGAATGTGGTAAGGTACCACACTTCCAAACATTTTAAACAACCGATCATCCTCCGAGATAGCTTCATTGAGTGACTTGTAGAGTGTCCGTTGAACTTTAGACTTGTCAAAAGATCCAACTTCCCTCATGTGAGCTTTGAGGATCTTCTTTAATTCAAAATCCGTCAAGTCATATGCAATTTTGTAGGCGGATTCGGAAGGATTGGACGACTTAATCATCAAATTATCAGTCGCGAGTTTCTTCATCTCATCACGCAGTTTTGGCATAAGGGACTCAACGGATTCTTTCACTCTCTATTCAATAGAAGCTTCAAGTGTATCTTTCTGCTCCTTGTATTTATCCTTAATAGCTCGAAGTCTCGTGATTCTTGCTTCATACTTATCAGCTTCAGCCTGCTTAACCTGAGCTAGTTCTTCTGCATGAGCTTTACGTGTCAACTCCATCTCTGCAGCGAACTTAGCTAGCATCTCTTCTTGGGCTTTCTTAGATGCTTCTTCACTTTGAACTCGTCTAAGTAGCTCTTGGCGAAGATTATCCATCTCTTTTCTTTGATTATCCGTATGTTTATCCAAGAGTTCTGCCATTACAAATGCAGCCATTGAAGATGATGCAGAGCTACTATGGGTTGGTTGAAGAGGCTCGGTTGTGACTAAAGTACTGTGGATGGGAGTTATTGGAGGTGGAAGGAATGGTGTTGGTACCGGTCGGGTTGGTAAGGGCTGAATTGGTGGAGGTTGAGTTACTAAAGGCTGGGTAGGTACCATGATTGTAGGGGCACCGGACTCCTTTTCAACACTTGCTGAAACAGCAATGGATGTCTCCTTCGAAGTAGAATACCGTTCAGGTGATCCAAACTCATCAATATCATCTGGCTCCTGGTACTCTTCTTCAATATTCATCTGTGCACCCGAACCACTACCGCCCGTGTCTCTCCTACTCTTTTCAATAGCTATCTTCATTAATTTTCTCTCAGCCTTGTCAAGAGTAGGATCATCAACATCTTCTTCGTCGTGGAGAACTAACTCATCAGCCATACTCTTTCCCTTCTTAGCCTCAGTCTTCTTCTTCTTGGTTTCGGGTTCAGATAAAGCAGCTGGTTGCTTGCGTTTACCTTTACTCTTGACCATAGTAGATGAGTCTTCTCCTGTCTGAAGGCTTGCTTTTAGCTTCTTGATTTCTAGTAGCAATAGTTTGTAATCAGCAGAAGCTTTAATTTTATCCGTCAAAAGATAATCGGGAATAGGACCAGGAATAACAGCACCAGATGGTCCTTCATGCCTTAGATCCACAGTGTGATCAGCCTCTTCAGTGTGATGACGACTTGCTGCACGCTTATCAATAGTAACATCATTCTTCATAAAATAATTAATTATAAGCTTGATAAGCCGAGGGTAAGGAAAGAAATTAGTCTTCAGCTTCTTGTTTTGGAAGAGTTGAAAGTTAAATTCTTCCCACAACAATAATGCATAATCTGCATTTGAGCCTTTGTACATTCCATGGAAGATGTTCATAATTGGACCACGTAAAACATCATGCCCAGATGTTTTAGGTGTGAGACATCTACTGAGAATACCAAGGATAGCTCTCCAAGGTTGACCTACTTTAGCGGTGGTAAAATCATACACAACTCGTATGTCAGGACATCCAAGAGCATCGAACATCTCCATGAGTTCGTCTTTAGTAGGATCCCTAGAAAATGACATACCTTTGGGTGTATCCCGAATGCCAAATATCTTACGGAAGTCTGAAACAGTAAGTGTCTGTTGCTTGTTGTCGAGAGAGAAGGTGATCTTGTTTGAAGTACTTTCCTTGGTAGCCCAGAATTCATACATGTAATCATATGGCACCGAAGCAGTACTCCTTAAGGCATTCTTGAAGTGAGAGTGATCAAGGATTGCTATGGCGACTTTAAATCCATGGTGAGTGGATTTTGAAACTTGCTTCAGCCGGTAATTGTTTGGTATGAACTTGAGGGTTCTTGCTTCGGCAATTGCGGCTGCTCTAGAATCTTGGAGTGCTTGTACTGTTGGATTAGTCATCGTATCTGCTTAAGATAAGACATAAAAGGTTGGTGCACAAAAAATATATAGATATATATCATTATGACTTCTAAGCATAACACATTTCAACAAGTAATTATAACAAGCAAACAACTATCAATCCAACAACTCTTCATTCGGAACTCTTCATTCGGAACTCTTCATTCGGAACTCTTCATCCGGAACTCTTCATCCGGAACTCTTCATCCGGAACTCTTCATTCGGAACTCCTTCATTCAGAACTCTTCATTCGAAACTCCTTCATTCGGAACTCCTTCATTCGGAACTCCTTCATTCGGAACTCCTTCATTCGGAACTCCTTAATTCGGAACTCCTTCATTCGGAACTCTTCATTCGGAAGTTCGTTCGGAACTCTTCATTCGGAAGTTCGTCCGGAACTTCTTCATTCGGAAGTTCGTCTGGAACTTCTTCATTCGGAAGTTCGTCCGGAACTTCTTCATTCGGAAGTTCGTCCGGAACTTCTTCATTCGGAAGTTCCTCCGGAACTTCTTCATTCGGAAGTTCATCCGGAACTTCTTCATTCGGAAGTTCATCCGGAACTTCTTCATTCGGAAGTTCATCCGGAACTTCTTCATTCGGAAGTTCATCCGGAACTTCTTCATTCGGAAGTTCATCCGGAACTTCTTCATTCGGAAGTTCATCCGGAACTTCTTCATTCAGAAGTTCATCCGGAACTTCTTCATTCGGAAGTTCATCCGGAACTTCTTCATTCGGAAGTTCAAAAGCCTTGTTCATCCGGAAGTTCTAAACGCACCCTATTAATGAGTATTCTAGGCGCGATTGTGAGTTTTAAGGCATTCTAAGGCAACAAATCATCTTTCTAAGGATATTCCGAGTAAAACCCACCTAAAACCCTAATCAATTAATCCTTAATTTAGGCAAACGAACCCTAATTAGATTAACCTTAATTCAAACGAATTAATTAAGTGGATTTAAATGAATTAGGCGAATTAGAAATCAAAGATTTGATGTTTGTACCTTTTTGATCGAATGAAACGGATTGTGTGATTAAGACGAGAGTTTGTGAAAGCTTGTGTGTGTTGTAACAATGGCGGATATCGAAACAGTGAAGAAGAAAGAATAGACGCACGGGGGGGGGGGGGGGGGGGGGTGTTGGTTTTGACTTAGGTCAAATAATTTTCAACTTTCACCCTTAGTCATTTTTAACCCATCACTTTTCTTTCCTTTTCCCTTTTTATTCCTTATCTTTTCATTTTTCTATTCTCGTCTCCCTAACCATCGTTAAACTTAGCCAACTTAACCTAGCTTAGCTAAACTATTCATGACAATCTCACAAACAAATACAATACGAATGCCAAAGCAATTCCAGCCATTAACCATTGAGCGAATTAATTTTCCTCAAACATTTTTGAAAAATCGTTTTGATGACGAAGACGATTTAATATTTTCTCCCCCTTAAACGATGACCCGTTTTCTATTTAAAGAGCAGTAGTCATTGTTTAAAGAGTCAAATATTGATGAAAACTTTTCCAATTAATATCTTGAAAAGATTGATTCGTGATGGCAATAAGATTTCTCTTATTTTGACAAATTAATGCACTGAGACGTACACTAACTCGTGTTAGACCAAGTTATAAAGTAAACTTGATCCCTTTGCATGATTTGGCTTGTAAATCATGCCCGAGAAAATTAATTCCCGTTGTGAGCCAACGTTTTCCAAGGAAATACGTGACTTTAATGCGAAAAACGGGTTGCAGTCTGAAATAACTACAAGCCATAATGGGCATGTTTTTAAAAAATGTACAACTTTTATACGGACTCTATTTATGGCGCTGTGTCAATTTTGATCGACATTTCTAAAGCCGTAAATATTACCGTACTAAAAGACATGCCCGATTTAAAAAACGAAAAATATTTTTGGTTTTTCTTGATTTTATAATTTTTATGGTTTTTGTAGGTTTTATATTTTTTATGGTTTTTCTTGGTTTTATATTTTTGTATTTTTCTTTTTGTGGTTTATATATTTACGATAATATACATGATCACGAACAAAGGATACGCCTGAATAGTTTACCACCACTATTCAGCTGATTCTTCTGCCAATTCTCTGAGAGTCGCTGGAGAGAATGATTTCATGCCAAGCTTGTCGATCAAAAACTCGATTCGTCCTCGATCTAAGGCTTTGGTGAACATATCTGCCAGCTGATACTCAGTGGTGACAAAATACAGCTCAATCACTCCGTTCTCCACCTGCTCTTTAATGAAATGGTAGCGAATGTCTATGTGCTTGGCCCGGGAGTGTTGAACGTAGTTGCAGCAAAGGGCAATGGCGCTCTTGTTGTCACAATACATCGGGATTTTGTTGAATCCCAAACCGTAGTCAGTTAGTTGTGATCTCATCCAAAGGACTTGAGCACAACAACCGGACATGGCGATGTATTCAGCCTCCGTGCTAGATATTGCAGCGCTTTTCTGCCTTTTTGAAAACCAACCAATCAATCTGTCTCCAAGGAGTTGCACAGACCCAGAAGTGCTACGCCTCGTGTCTTGACACCCAGCATGATCGGCATCTGCGTATGATATTAAAGCAATGGAGGAATCTTTCGGATACCATAGACCACGATGAAGTGTTCCTTTGAGATACCGAAAGATCCTTTTAACAACATGTAGGTGCTTTTCGGTAGGCCGAGCCTGATACCGGGCACACATGCATACGACAAATTGCAAATCAGGCCTGCTAGCAGTCAGATAGAGAAGGGTGCCGATCATCCCACGGTAAAGTTTTGGATCGACAATAATCCCATTCCTATTTTCATCTAACTTGGATTTCTCCACCATTGGAGTGTCCACGGGGTCACAATTTTCAAAGTTATATTTCTTTAAAGATTCTAGAGCATATTTGGATTGATTAATAAAGATGCCTCTGGGATTCTGAGAAATTTGTAATCCTAAGAAAAATGAAATTTTTCCCATCATTGACATCTGAAAGCGTGTGGACATTAGCTTCTCAAAGCGTTTTGACAATTCTATGTTAGAGGCAGCAAATATTATATCATCAACATAAATTTGTACCAGTATCATGTCGTTGTCCTCCTTAAGAGTGAATAGAGTGGGGTCCACCTTGCCTTTGGAGAAGCCTTCTGAGATGAGATATGTTGAAAGGAGATCATACCACGCGCGTGGAGCTTGTTTCAACCCATAGAGAGCCTTCTTAAGCTTGTACACATGATTAGGAAACTCCGTGCTAACGAACCCATCTGGCTGACTAACATATACTTCTTCCCTTAGTTCACCATTCAAAAATGCCGTCTTCACATGCATTTGATAGACGATCATGTTCATATGAGCAGCATACGCAAGGAATAGTCTAATAGCCTCCAATCTTGCAACAGGAGCAAAAGATTCTTCAAAGTCGATACCCAAGGCTTGTTTGTATCCTCTAGCAACCAATCTAGCCTTATTCTTCAAGACTGCACCCATCTCATCGAGTTTAACCTTATAAACCAACAACAAAGTAAGGATGTTAACCTTGTCAGGGAGAGGAACTAATTCCCATACTTCAAGTCTTTGGAATTCATTTAGTTCCTCCTGCATGGCTTCAATCCAAGATGATTGAGTCATAGCCTGTTGCCAATTTTTAGGTTCAACTTCGGAGAGAAATGCATCAAAGTAGCAATAGAGTGCACTCTCTTGTAATTGATGGCGTGTAGAGACTGGTCGATCGAGACTACCAATGACATTCCTAATTGGGTGATCTTTTGTCCATTTGGTGCTATGTTTTTCAATCCGTGGTGGTCTGGAGTGAACAATAGAAGGAGCTTCTTCTGAGGTAGACGCGGCTGAAGGGTTTTCAGGTATCGGTACACCAAAGAAAGGAAGCTCTTGTAGGTGAGCATATTCCAAATCGTGATCAATAGAATCCTCTTCAACATCATTAGGCACAAGTAAGGGTGACGATTCAGGTGTAGTTTGAGAATCACTTGGTAGAGGTGCATCCGGTTCAATGTTAATTGAAGATGCATTAGATAAAGCTTCATTAGCTTGAGCAACAACTTCAGGGATTGGAGCTATCACTACAGGTGCTGGAACTTCATCATTTGGGGGATCAAAGAATTCATCAAACAACGGTTGAAACAGTTTATCCCACTCGGGCCTTGTAGCTGGTAAAATGATGTAGAAGTAGGGTTATTGGGAACTAATCCGGAACTAATAGCACCGGTTCCCATCTCGTGAAGCGCGGGTTCAGAGCTGCGTTGCTCAGAAGCCATCGCTGTCAGCTCATCGAAATCTGCGTCCATAGTTTCTACTATCTTACCAAGACGACGGTTGTAAATTCGGTATGCTTTCTTGGAGGGTGAGTAACCAATGAAAATACCTATATCGGCTTTCGGTTGAAGTTTGCCCAATTTCTCACTATTAATGTTTGGATAACAAAGAGCACCAAACACATGAAAGAATGAAACATCGGGTTTACGATCATGTAGAAGCTCGTAAGGTGTTTTTCCATGGCGTTTCCGAATGATAGAACGGTTTTGGGTGAAACATGCAGTAGATATAGCTTCTGCCCACAAGAATAATGGAGCGTTCGCATAAATCAGCATAGTCCTAGCAGCTTCCATAAGCGTACGATTCCGTCTTTCAACGACACCGTTTTGTTGTGGAGTACGTGCAGCGGATGTTTCATGTGAGATACCAACTTCTTCATAGTAAGCACGAAGAGTCTGGTTGACGAACTCTGTTCCATTATCTGTACGAATACGGCGGACAGTAGTATTTAAACGTACCAGAATGAATTTCAGAAAAGTGATGATAGCCTTCGGTGCTTCATCCTTTGTACGTACAAATCTAACCCATGTAAACCTGGAGAAATCATCCACAATAACAAGGATGAATTTCTTACCGCTCACACTTTCGGTTCTCATTGGCCCACAAAGATCCATATGCAAAAGATGAAGTTTTTCTTGATTGGTGTCTTCAGCTTTGGGCTTGTATGATTTCTTGGTACTTTTCCCCCTTGAACACGCGGAACATAAATGGTCCTTGTGAAATTTGAGCTTTGGAAGACCACGAACTAATTCGTTTTTAGCCAGATGATTAATAGCATCAAAGTTGAGATGAGATAATCTGCGATGCCATAACCATGACTTGGTCTTAGATGCTTTAGAGAGAAGACATACTAGAGAGGCGGCCATCATGTCTTGTAAGGACAAAGTATAAATATTTGCACCACGAGACCCCTTCAACAAATCTTTTCCTTCCAAGTTGCGGATGAAACAAGTATGTTGTCGAAAAGCAACCTCTAGGTTGGAATCACAAAACTGTCCTACTGAAAATAAATTATGACCAAGACCTTCTACATAGTATAACCTTGAAATCGTAACGTTTCCAATCTGATATTCACCATACCCCATTATCTTTGCAATATGATCATTACCGAATTTAACCGTTCCAAGAAACTTGCTGACGAAATTTCGGAGCATCGAGCGATCTCCGGTCATATGCTTTGAACAACCAGAGTCCAAATACCAGAGGATGATTTGGACCACCTAAAAATATCACCAGACGAGGACAATGTATAGGTTTTGGAATCTGAATGTTCCTTGTTATTAGTAGGTACAGATTTAATAATCTTAGATTTGCTAACTTTAGGTTTCATAGATTTCCTAGCCTTCTTCCTAGTTGGTGGTGTAGATTCTAGTTGGCTTAAATCCTGAGGTATTTCTTCACTGATAGGCACTATAGTGGGGGCTGACCTAATTAAAGGGCGCGGATTCCATACTGTAGTGCTAGTGTTCCTAACTAAAGGACGTTGAGACCTAACCTCAATGGATGCATTCCTAGTTAAAGGGCACATTTTTCCATCTAAAGTAAAGGTCCTACCAGTGGGACGCCATTGCCATCCAACTTGGGTACGAGTTCTCCCAGTGGGCTTCCATTCAAGATTATTCCTAATGGCATTCATTTCATTCACATGATCAATAAGACACAAATCATGACGTTGGGAAAACATGCACTCATTACAATTCCAACAATTCAAATTAGAATTCACAAATCGTTTAGGCTTCTGCACAGGCGCAAAGCTTTTAGTCTTAGCAACATGATTCTTTTTATTTAAATCTGACATAACATTCCTATGGTGAGCTTCTACTTTCTTCTTGTTGGTATTACTAGTGGAGGGCTTGATCTTATCTTTCTTGAGTGGCGATCCTTTAGCCTTAGTAGACTCTTTTAATCCTGTAGAAGGCAAAGTGGGAACATTAGCAACTGATTTTAAAGGTGCCTTACTTGATAGTGCCAATGACGGTTATGCTCCTGGGGTCTTATTGAATGGAGTTACAACAATGGGTCGATTAGTGAGTAGTGCAGAACCCGGTTTACCTATGTATTGCAAATATGCTAAGCAATATTGAACTGGCTTAATATATTCATGAGCTGAATAAAAGTAACTGCTTGAGGGATCTAACTCATATAAATCATCTAAAATATCCCTAACAAGATCTACATGCTTAATTGCATTCCTCATATAATCATCGTAGGTAACCGGGTTTTTCTTATGGAGCGGGTTCTTATAAAGCACTACTGACTTGGTTGTTGGAGCACTAGAGGACGGTGCAGAGTTGGTAGCTAAGTTATTAACAGCTTCTTGTCGGGTGAGAATAAGTGTCTCCTTTAACTCGGCCAAAACCATGTTTTTGTCAATGAGCTGGATGTTTAAGTCAGAGATTTCCTCACACTTTTGGTTCAGTTGTTCAACATAAGATTGTTGCTGTGCAGCATTAAAAGCTAAGCGTTCTTCTATTGAACCATAAAGAGCGGATAGTCCCTGTCTTGCCCGATCCATCTCCCCTAGAATAGACGAAAGTCTAATTTCTAAGTCCTGGTTTTTGGACTCTGCAGCCTCTAGTTCCAATTTTAGTGTTTCATTTGATGACACATCTCTCTTTAATCTCATAATCTCTTCCTATAATGCCTTAACTATTGCAATCATCTTGTCACTCGTCTCAACACTGCTTTCACAACTATTTGTTATCAAAAGATCCTCATTTTGAGTTTGTTGTTTTAATTCTAAAGATATACAATGTTGTTCAAGTTGATTAAAGCATTTTGAAAGTAAATTGTAAGAATCTTAAAGCTTTAAAAATTCAACGTTAGATTCGTGACAAGAATGATTATCTACCTCATTTACAGTATCAGCAACATTTACAGAGAGATCACACACATCATCACATATATTCACAGCATCATATTTAATCATAGCGGATGTAAGCTCATTCGAATAATTAACATTCACAGTAGTAAGCACATCACACGAAATTACTTGGGACAAGAATCGGTCATATTCGGATAAAAATATTTTCCTTTTCAATTAATTGTAGTTCGTAAGCGGTGTCCATTTCATAAAACACTTTTTGAACTTCTGCAATTTCAAACTCAAGATTTTCCGAAAGAGATGCAAAACTTCCTTTTAGACTTTCGACAAACGGATTGATCTCATTCTTAAACACCTCGCTCATGTGTTCGAAAGCCCATTCTCTGGCGTTTAGGCCATTTGAAGTCGTACATTCCAAAATGACCTTGTCAAAACTAGCAAAGTATTGATTAATCTCTTGTAAGTTTAACCATACAGTGCTAACAGGTGGAAGATCCTTTGGAATTTCCTTAGGTCCTTCCATTTTGACAAGTGTAGGAAGTGTACTAAGGTTTTCTTCATTTAACATGTAGGTTGGTGCTGTGATGAGATCTTTATCCATATGGAAGCGAATTCTAAAATCCGTTTTTGCAAGCTCCTGATTCATTTTAAAATAATCACACTCGGGATATTTTGCAAAGTTGTATGACCGATTCTCATCAACTAGATCCTTATTTGTGCGATCATCGAAAATAACAATCGGGTCTAAGACCAATCCTAATTGGGTTGCATTATAAAGTCTTGGACTATGGATAAAAGCTTGTTTTGCATACCGTGGGTTAGGGGGAAGGCCTTTTTGACGTGATAAGTTAAATTCTCTAAACGAAGCATCAAATAAGTGCACTAGTTGAGAGGCAGCGTATTGTCTTAAAAGCAAATAATCTAAACTTCTAATCTTATTAGCCGCATTAATTTCCATTTCATTCTTTTTAGACTCGAGTAACTCAAAATCCGTTTGAAGTTTGTGAAAATTAGTGACCACTAACTCTTTTTCTTTAAGTTCGTTAGAAAGATCTGCTCTTAAGGTTTCAATTTCTTGCAAATGACTCATTTGTTTGTTTCGAAAATGATCATATTCACGATTTGTTAGAACAGTGGACGAAGGAACTAATTCCAAAGTTTGAACTTTTTCGTTGCACAAAGCAATCTCAGCAGACAAATTCTTATTCTTAGCTAGGGTTTCTAAGAGTGCAGTATTCATTTGGCTAAGTAATGTAGCAGGAACCATGACCAAATCTTGTTGAGCAGGAATATGCGTATGCGAAATGGCTCCCGGTTGTGATTCACTCAAAGTCTGGGGACTCACATTGATATTACTATCATTGATTGACTCCTCATTTGAAAGACTCACCATCGAAGACTCATTCGGATCAGCACCCTCTTGCCCAACTTGATGTGGTTGAATACTAGTATCAGTGGTATTATCAGTGGTATTAGTAAGTACCTCAGATATTTTTTCTAGCCCTAAGCTAGAGATAGTTGCCATAAGAGCTGCCTGTGCAGATTGAAGTTCATCACAGTCTGAATCATAGGCATCAAGATCATCTGCTTGGTATGCTGCATTCTGTGTGGTGACAACGTCTTGTTCAGCAATCCCTGGATCAACAAGAAATGCAAGCTCCTCTTCATCAAGTTACCTTCCTTGTGCCTGAGCGTTCACCAGATAAATCTTCTCTGCAAACCATTGACCATCCCTTCTCCCCTTGGGTTTTTTGCAATTCCTGGACATGTGACCTTCTTCCTTACAGTTGTAGCATGTAATCATTCTCAACTTGCCTGTGGAATTAGCCCGTGGAGGAGTGTTGACCATTGGAGCAGGATTGACCGTGCGTGCATTGGTAGTTGATGTAGTAGGTCTCCCCTAATAAGGTTGAATAGGTTGAACCATTACCCTGCCATTCTCAATAGTAGCTTGTTGGCGAGAATTGGATGAATTCCTCAGCTGATTGTTAGTAGGAGCTGGTCCTATAAATCCTCGTTTGCTTAAAGTCCTTGTGAGATAAGCAGACATAGTGGCTAACACTTCAACTGGGTCAGTTCCTTGTTTGAATTCAGGAATGGGGACTTCATCATTATCACAATACAGTGCTTGGTCTTGTTGAGCTGCATAAGCACTAGAAGGAATACTCATGTGGTCAGAGTAGCTTGATGGATATGCTGCATTCTATTGATAAGAAGAATATGAAGACTGAGCATAAGGTGCAATGCTTGCTGGGTGAGGTTGTGAAACATATTGTGATGAAGGTGCATTAAACTGATATTGTTGCTGATGTGAGGTGGGTGGTTGCGGTAGAATCGAATATTGGGGGAAGCTTGGAGTCAGGTACGGTGATGGATGATAGGCTTGGTGTCCCATGATATAAGGAGTGTTGTTGTATGACAAGCTTGGTTGATTCGCCATAAAAGCTAAAGAATCAGGGTACATACCTCGAGGCAAACGGTGCATGATCACATGTTTCTCATGCTGCTGAAGAAAAGCATAGAGTTGATCCAAATTGCACTTATGCAAATCCCTGGTTAACTTAACATCGGTAATATACTCACCCCATTCAGCTTGAGGTAAAGTATTCAAAAACTTGGTGTTAACCTGGAATGGAGAAATCACGAGATTGTATACATTCAGATCATTCATGAGAGTAGTGAATCTGAAGTAGTAGTCGTGAAGCGTTTCCCCTGGGTTGTACGTGAATCTATCAAACAGATCATATAACTGACATTCCCTTTCCTGTTTGGTAAGAGACGTACCTTGTAGCAACACCTTTAGACGTTCCCATAAATCCTTTGCAACCGTATATTGACTTACCATTCGATAGATGTCATGTGGAAGAGCTTGGAGAATGGTTTGAAGAGCCTTTTCGTCTGCATCGGCAACAAGTTGTTGAGCTGGTGTAAGTTCTTCAAACTCCCGTGGTCGAGTCACATTGTTAACCACGATGGTACCATAATCAAGTGGACCATTTAGAATTGACTTGACCATAAGCCTCCCATATGTCGGTTTTCCCTTAATGTATGACATCATACGGCCTTGCCATGCTTCAAAGACTTCTTTAATGAGCATTGGAGGGCGATTATCCATTCCCGTAATGACGGAAATATCCGTAAGTGATGTCATTTGAGGCATTAATGAATTCGGATTCATTTTGATCACTTCAAAGAGACAAAGATTATCGGTTGATCGAACAGTGAAGTAAAGTTTGTGAGTTGTGTTGAGTTTTTGTGTAAGAAACCAAGATTAAATCCTCTAAAAAAATCGTCGAAAAAAACAAGTAAAATATCCCTTGGTTCGGAACAATTGTTGATTCGGAAGTGTTGATTCGGAAGTGTTGATTCGGAAGATTTTGGCTCGGAACTCCTTGATCCGGAACTTTTGGTTCGGAAGATTTGATCCGGAACTTCCCTTGATCTGGAACTTTTGGTTCGGAAGAACTGAGTCGGAACTTTCCTTGATCCGGAACTTTTGGTTCGGAAGAACTGATTCGGAACTTTCCTTGATCCGGAACTTTCCTTTGATCCGGAACTTTCCTTTGATCCGGAACTTTCCTTTGATCCGGAACTTTCCCTTGATCCGGAACTTTCCTTTGATCCGGAACTTTCCTTTGATCCGGAACTTTCCTTTGATCCGGAACTTTCCCTTGATCCGGAACTTTCCTTTGATCCGGAACTTTCCTTTGATCCGGAACTTTCCTTTGATCCAGAACTTTACTGGGAAACAGAAGATGGTTCGTGTAACAGTCGATCAAGTAAATGAAGAAACAAACCCAGATTTTTACCAAATTACCCAAAAAGTTTTGTGATTTCTACTAAAATAAGTAAAACCCAATACTTATCTACTAATCCCAATCAACAAAATCACCAAAAGCTCCAAGAATCAAGATAGATCTTCTTAAAGAACACTAATACAATCAAAAACTAAATAACAACACAAATCATTACCTTAAATCACCCCATAGCTCTTGATACCAAATGTAGAATATTGATAATCTTGTTAATCTATGAAGTGGGTTGAAGATTCCTAGAGAGAGAAACTAGTGAGAGAAAGTGAGAGAGAACTATGTGTTTTTCATTAAATGATGAAAATGGAATGTCAACAACCAACCCCTTTCCATGGTGGAAACGGGTATTTATATCCAAGGCCACTATTGGGCTTGGGCCGACCCATGACAAGCCCATGGGTCGGTTTCTTACTTAACTAAATAAGTACTCATTAACTATGAGCTATTACAACATTAATAATATTGTGGAGTGACCGATACTTCTAATATACGTTAAAACGTATTTCTAACAGATATGAAGTTCTAAGAGCTGATGGTCTGATGAGATCATATATGACTTCCAAGGGAAGGAGCTCTCCTATATTGAATGGTTAGAGATGAGCATAAATATTGAAAAAAGAAAATCCAAGTTATGGGATGAGGTTCGCACCGGAATTGAACACTTTGTGAGAAATCATGAAAGGCTTGGTCAGCATCTTAACATCAACAATCAAATCTCACTAGAGGATCAATATCGAATTCTGGAGCTGAACAAAAGAGCCAATCTGGTTCAACCTGGTGTGGGTGACATCTTTGTCACCACAAAGAAATACAAAGCTCTTGTTTAGTTAGAAAATCATCTCCCTTGACATGTGTTAGAAGAACCAGAATTGGGAATGATTATGTTCAATCATCATGAACGTCAAGACTTTGTGGGTATTAGTGATCTTGATGATCTGAACAATGAACTTCTTGGGAACATTCAGAAAATCTTTTTTGCTCACCATGGTGGTCCAGGACTCACTGAAGCTGCTAAAACTTTCAGCATGTGCTTACTATCAATAGTGGACATCAGGAACTCTGATCCATCAGTTCAGACCCCTGTCATTGAAGAACTTAGTCTAAAGGAAAACTGAATAATCATTTGTACTATCTTTGTTGTAATTTGTAATGTTTATTGAATAAATGATTATCTGATGTTTATAAGTACTTTATTGTTCAGTGCAAAGTAAGAAGAAGTTGTTATGCTCACTTACTACTGACATTAGACTTAGGCTATTTGTATATCCAAATAGGGGGAGATTGTTGGGTCAGTATTTACTGATGCTGAAGCAACTCTAGGATTTGAATATAAAATCTCCCTAAGTGTTTAATGCTCGACTGTAAGGCCAGTCTGCTGAAGGATGACCAGAGGAACAAATTTCCTACTGAAGACTTTGTAGCTGAAGAACGTTCAGCACTCCCCTTCCAGTTAACTTAGAAGACAAAGGAGTCTTCGCTTTAAATACTAGGCGGTCTGTTGCTGAAGAACAAGGACTGAAGAAGGGCTTTCAGTTCAGTTTGGTTTGACAATACCAAACTGAATGATGTCGATCTCCTCTAGGACACTGAAGACTCTTCAGTATTCTAATGGTTTGCATTAGGCAGGAAAAGATAACTTTAAGTCAAAGTAGGTTGCTTGTATACTTAGATATAAGTACAACCTTTATCTTTTCTAGAATATTTTAATATGTACTTTGTACTGTTTATCTAGCATGTGCATCAACCACCCACTAGATAAAACCATGCATTGAAACATGCAAATGCAAACCCTAGTTTACACTGCCTATAAAAGGAGTGTACATTGAGAGAGAAAGGGTTAACCAATACAAGAGTAAAAAACTCTGGAAAACATTTCTCTCTCGATACCAACTAAACCATATACCCAAGATGCATATGAACGTTTAGATTGGAGCTTAGACTTTAAATTTGGTTATACGTTTAAGTAGAGGAGATCACAACCCATTGTCATTCAACCACTTTGTTATTCTGCAAACAAAGTGGGTTATAGATTCTTTATTTGATTCTAATAAAAGTCTATACATTGAAAAGTTATTGGTATTATTGTTGTTTTAATTGTTCATAGTTCTTATCTATTGTTAAAACAACACACTTGAGTCTTGGTAAAGTGTTATTACTTAAGGTTGATAAGTAATAACGATTTACAAGGGACCAACAAAGTTACACACTTGTTAAACGTTAAATACAAAAATAAACGATTAATCTAAAAATAAAACTACAATATGCGGAACACATTTATAAAATGATAAAACACGTAGGGTACATAGACGACATACATAACACATAAATAAAGGTACATTAAATGTCGTTCGTGAAATAACTTTGTCAATTACCCGTAAAATCAGAATTTTTATAAAATTATTTATATAAATGCAAGACGGGGTATAAATATTAATCAGACTTTTGGTTTGGAACTTAGGGTGGAAATAAGATAAGGATATTCATTCTTTATAACACAAGTATTATATAACATAACCAAAATATTTTCATCAAGTATTATATAACACGAATAAAAATTATACTTTCATTGGTAGAATTCTCATCAAGTATTATATAATGTTGTAGATTCCTGAGTTTGGATGTGGCTAAGTGCGTGTTGCCAGAATCAGGAAGTCCTAATTGGAGCGGGAGTCCAACTCAACATATTAGCAGTTATCAAATAGTCTTTGTTTAGGATAATAATAATGTAATACTAGTTATAGTCTAACACCTCTAGGTTAGTCTATATATACTGCGAAGGGTAGGTATTCACATTGTACCGAAGGAGTTTTGAGTTAGTTTTTCTTGAATAAAAATATTGTGCGTTTGATAGTAACATATCTGGTGTTGTGTCTTTGGTTTCTGTTTCTATGTTCTTGTGCTTTTGTGTTGCACAGGCCTGATAACTACAATTGGTATCAGACACTTGTTGGAGCTCTAGTTACCTATAAGCGCGACTTATGGTTACACAAACCAAAACGTATTCTGGAAACTAACATGCGTATCAAGGGTTAGTCGTGCGTTGATCCTGCATTTCTGTGAGGATTGTTGTGGCGTATAAGGGTCACAATCAGCATCCATCGTCGATTTACTCCAAGGGATTCAGTGGGGGACGAGTAGAGGTCGTAGTACTTGGTGTATAATTATCATGAACCCTAAAAAAAGATCGACTTACAGATAACCTGTGAAAACAAGTGTGGGTTACGTCCATTAGTTGTATATCTATTAGGCTAATGGACCAAAGGGCCATTATTGTTTATATTCTTCGACAAACAAGATGGAAACAATTTTAAAAGTTGTTGATTATCTTCTTTACTTTTAGTTGGGTTTTAGAAGGATAATACGGGTAACCGTTGATAGGCCTACGTGTACTCAACATGAAGCAAGAATAAATCCAACCGTGTAAAGGGCTGGATAGATCCCTGTTACAAACATATTCTCAATCAAGAAGAAGGTCTAGGATGGTGGTGGTAGAAAGCTCACAATCGCAAGCAAAAGAAATAACGTTGACGTTTCATTATCCGTTGTTAATGTCAACAAACTATACCATATGAAGGATGCGTATGGATGTTCTTCTTGGAATTCATGAAGTATGGGATGTGGTAGATCTAAGTTCATACGATGCAAAGAAATATAGTATAGTTAAAGGCTTGTTGTTTCAATCGATTCCAGAAGATTTGGTGTTGCAAATCAGGAATTTTAAAACCGGGAAGGAGATGTAAGAAGCTATTAAGACTCGTAAATTAGGGGGTTGATCGCGTGAAGGAAGCTAGGCTTCAAACCATAATTACAGAGTTCGAGAATATGAAGATGCGAGATAACGATAGTATAGACGCATATGCCGCGATTTCTCAGGTATTGCTTCTAATTCATCCATGTTGGAGAAGTCATGTTGGAACACAAACTGGTAAATAAGTTTTTCACAAGTCTTTTTAGACGTTTTATCCTCATTGTGGCAGCCATAGAGTAAGTTTTAGACCTTAAAACGATGGGTTTTGAGGATCTGGTCGGACAATTGAAATCGTATGAAGAAAGGGTCAAAGAAGATGATAAAGCAAACAATGCTCAAGAGAATTTGCTTTATTCGAAGGCCGTATATTCCAACAAGATTATTTACTCGAGCAATGGAAGAGGAAATGACTCATACTCTCGAGGTGGTGGTCGTGGTCAAGGTAATGGACGTGGCAATGCTCAAAACCATGGTCAACGTGACTCCTTTGGACGATGTGAGGATAATGAGCAAAAGGGTAAACAATGTGAGAAACGTGACCTCTCGCATATAAAGTGTTAACGATGTGATGAGTATGGACACTTTGTATCAAGATGCCCTCAATGAAACCGAAACAATGAGGCAAACCTTAATGAGACAAAAGAGGAAGATGTGTATCATGAGGAATGTACGTTCTTTGTGATGAACTATTCTCAAAAAACGATTTTCATGGATGAATAAAAGTACACTCCACCAAATATCAAGGAAGATGATGTATGCTATTTTGAAAACGGTGCAAGTAACCGCATGTCACGTATTTTTCTTTTACTTTTTGAATTAAATGAAAATATAAATGGACGTGTTAGGTTTGGAGATGGTTCGTGTGTAACACCCCAAAATGTGATATGCGGAAGCGGTGAAGCTCGGGGGCTGTTACGTCATTGTATCATAATTCAAGGTACAATAGAACGACTCTAAATGAGACGTTTTATAAAAATACCTCGTTGAATTTAATAAAAGCATCAAAGTACAAAAGGTCTCAGTTTTCAAAAGATAGCGTAGCGGAATATAAAAGTTTTAAACATCAACGAGATAACAGTTCAAAAGCATAAGTAGATAAATGTCTGAAGATAGCCATGAAATGCATGCGGACTACAAGTACTTCACACAGCAGATACAAATCATCATCAATTACCTGAGATAAATGCTAAATTGGGTCAACATAAAGTTGATGAGAATATAGGTTTCAAGTAAAAATTCATAGTAACTCGATTTCAGATTTCATTTCATGTACACATGCAAGTATGCAACTATAGGAGGTATAGTGCCAAGTGTAGGATAAATTGGGTGTTCACAATATTTATGATGGCTAAGCTCGTGACATCGAAACTAATGATCCAGTACATACAATAGATTGTATATATAAATTTTGCCCCAATAGAGTACCTAGCCAAGATAACTCCGTTCACACAAATGGTATACACTCGTCCGACGTCAGAATGCCCGAGTGGAGGTTGTCAACCCTCAATAGATCTATCCATATCATAATAGCTTACTCCAGCAGAGTAATTAATGATTCACGATAGTGGGGACTACGGCTAAAGCAACTTAGCTATCTCATAAACAGTGTTCACAAAACGTTCACAGAATTCTAGTTTTACTTGCGTCCAGAAGCAAGCATCGAAAGCATTTATCACATCCCAAAACATTAAACATATAAAATAGTTTAATAGGGATCTATAGACTCACCTCAAGAACCGATTCAAACCGCACAAGTATGATAAAATAGTAGCGAGCAACTCTAGCAACAACCTAAATATAATAATATAGTTTAGGCGCTAGCAAATAAGTCACAATAGTTTGTCACATACGTTACTCATCAATCATATATATAATATTGTTTTGTAGTTAAAATCGTGGCTTGTAGATGGTACATCGTTATATGCATTATAGTATATATATACTTAGACAAAAATATTTATTTTTGACTCGACGAAATTTCGACAGCCTTTTGGCGTAAATTTTAATTTACCCAAATTTATTTTAATAAATTTTCCGTCACAATTTCTAACGAAAATTCGGCAGCCTTTCGGCGTCACTTTAAAACTTGCCATTTTTAGTAAGTACCCAAATCTCGACCTAAAATCCCTAATTTCAACACTTCTCAATCACAATTATTTCAACAAGTCATTTTCCCCGTGATAGTACCAATTTCCACTTTTAACGCTCAAACTTTTAACAATGAACCAAGTATTCACATTTCGCGCTTATACTCTTTCAAAAAACAATCCCAACATTTATACATACCATTTAGTACCCATTTCGACACTTAAAACAACTCCGTTTAACTCGAAAACGTCGTTTCGACCACTTTAAAAATCTAGACAGCAAGTACATTATAGTCTTTTTCACAAAAATTAAGTTTTCCGACAACGAAATTTAAACGACCATATCTTACTCATTTTTACTCCGTTTTTAGCCCATAATATATCGAAACGAAGGTAATAACTTATATTTTCATAATATCGTAGTAAACTAGTGTCAAAACAATTTTTACGACCCTCTATGCCTCTTATAAAAATCAGACAGATTATATACTTTTCGTAAAAACTCGTTTTCGACCATTTTCAAGCGTACCCACTAGTAGTAACACTACTAGTTCCCTTCAATTATTCATAAACACACTCAAAATACAAGATTTATCTTCAAGTCCATAAATCTTAAAAATATACATTTTTATATTTTACAAGTCTTTCAATTAAAACATTTTCATGCATGGATCTAATAGATCCACACATAATTTTCATAGATCTAAAATATTTCATGACCAAAAATATTTTTTATCTTTTTATTTCAAGAAAATAGTTGATAAGTAACATGCATGCATAGATCTTCAAAGTTTATGCATGAAAAAAGAAAGAGTCGAAAAAGGTTCAAGAATATAACCTTGAGTAACAATTCTACGTAACCACGATAACTCGATCTACGCTCTAATCAACTAAAAATCAACAAAACCCAACTTCTATAAACTTCAACCAAAAACTTCTCAAATCAACAAACCAAGAAAACCCATTCTTCTTTATGCTTGTACAAACCCTAGGATGTATTTGTTTTGTGCTAAATGTTCTTAAAATGGAGTTTCAAGAAATCAACAATGGAGGTTTTGGTTATGGTGTTTGTGCCGTGTGTTTTTGAGAGAGAAAGAGAGATGTGTATTTTTTTTTTGAGTGAAGTGAATGAGTGAAAGTGAGATATGATTTGAGGTAAATATGGTTAATAAGTTAAAAGGGTTTGAGGTGTGTAAGGTTTAAGCTTATTTTGGCAAAGTGTAAGATTTTGGTTATCTTGCATGTGGTGGTGTTTTTGGCCGGTTATGGGGGGTCCCCACATGGGTAAATATTTCAAAAATTTTACTATGGTAACTAGTTAGAAGGTTTAAGGTAAAAATGTTAGTTAGTTTTAGGTAAATGTCGAAAAGTATATAGTTAAGTTTGAAATTACGTAAATCTTAAAAATTTGACGAAATATATTAAATTTATGATTACTCGACGAAAACTGATATTTTATAATTTATAAAGTATTTTATGCACGCTAACGACGGTTAAACGTAAAAACGACGTAAAATACGAAAACGTGATACGTTAATTAAATATTCACAGAAAATACGATTTATTACTATAAATAGCAAAAAACTAAAATACAGGCATATAAACATATACAGAAATATTTAAATACGCTGTTCATGAAAATACGATCACACTGTTAAAAACTAAACAGCTAAGCACATGATTCACAAAAAACGAATAATCTCACGGATTATCGTCAATTCATTGACCGTCTCAGCATTTTGGTCAGATTCATAGGAAGTGTTCAGAATAATGACTGAGCACAGTGTCAAGTCATGACTCGTCATCAAACAGTTTCTCAGAAAACGCGGGATAACCTCCCTGTTCCAACACAGTTAAATCACATAGTTGACTAAATAAAAAGTCAAAGGGTAAAATAGTCATTTTACAAAGTAGGAAAATTACCAGGTGTTACATCATCCCCTTGATAGAGAAGCTTTATCCTCAAAGATTAGGAGTGTCACGGGCTCTAGAGTTGTCAAAGAGTTGAGGATATTTCTTGCGAAATTGATCCTCACGCTCCCAAGTGAATTCAGGTCCACGTTTAGAATTCCACCTCACCTTGATGATCGGAATACGACTCTGCTTCAATCGTTTAACCTCACGGTCCATGATTTCAACAGGTTCTTCGACAAATTGCCTCTTGTCGTCGATTCGGAGTTCCTCTAACGGTATAACGAGTGTCTCATCATAAAGGCACTTCTTCAAGTTCGATACATGAAAAGTGTTGTGCACACGGCTCAACGCTTTCGGTAGTTCGAGACGATAGGCTACGGTTCCAACCTTTGCCAGAATTTTTAAAGGTCCAATATAACGGGGGTTCAGCTTTCCTTGCTTTCCAAAACGTACCACACCTTTCCAAGGCGATACTTTTAGCATCACTTTGTCTCCCACTTGAAATTCGAGAGGCTTACGTCGAACGTCGGCGTAACTCTTCTGACGATCACGGGCTGCTTGAATTCGGCTCTTGATTTGAACAATCTTCTCAGTTGTTTCACGAATGAGTTCAGGGCCAGTGAGTTGACTATCCCCAACCTCACTCCAACACACAGGCGAGCGACATTTACGACCATACAACGCTTCAAACGGTGCAGCCTTAATACTGGTATGATAACTGTTGTTGTAAGAGAATTCCACTAGAGGCAAATGTATGTCCCATTGCTTTCCAAAGTCAAGCACGCAAGCACGCAACATGTCCTCCAGCGTTTGGATAGTTCTCTCACTCTGTCCGTCAGTCTGCGGGTGATAAGCAGTACTCATTTCCAATTGCGTACCCAACGCTTTCTGAAGTGATTTCCAGAACTCTGAAGTAAATCTACCGTCTCTATCGGAAATTATCGAGATCGGTATTCAATCTTTTGCGACTACTTCCTTCAGGTAAAGTCTCGTAAGCTTATCCATTAAATCATCTTCCTTCATAGCCAAAAAGTGTGCAGACTTCGTAAGTCGATCCACAATTACCCAAATTGTGTCGTATCCGTTTTTCGTTTTAGGTAGCTTAGTTATGAAATCCATGGTTATGTTTTCCCACTTCCACATAGGAATTATAGGTTGAACCAACAATCCAGATGGTTTTTGTTGTTCTATTTTCACTCTAGCACAAGTCAGACACTTCCCTACATAAGTAGCGATTTCAGCTTTCATATTTGGCCACCAATATAGCTTCTTCATATCCTGATACATTTTGTCAGATCCTGGGTGAATCGAATACTTAGATTTATGCGACTCATGCATAATCACGTTCGTTAGTCCTCCAAACCGTGGTAACCAACTTCTACCATTCAGACATAGCGTTCCATTAGTGCTAGTCTCTAATTTCTTAGTAACCATTCCTCCTAATTTCTCAGCCTCGACATGTTCAGGCTTAAGGGCTTCGGTTTGTGCTTCACGAATTTTGCACAGGTAAGTTCGGATTGATAACCATAGCTAACGATCTAACTCTACGTGTCATAAATTGTTCCTTTCTACTTAGCGCATCCGCCACTACATTGGCCTTCCCAGGGTGGTAGCGGATTTCACAGTCATAATCGCTGAGCAACTCGATCCATCGACGTTGTCTCATGTTCAGTTCCTTCTGGTCAAGAATATGTTGTAAACTCTTATGATCGGTATAGACGACACACTTGGTTCCATACAAGTAGTGTCTCCATAATTTCAAGGCAAATACCACCGCTCCTAGCTCCAAGTCGTGCGTAGTGTAGTTTTTCTCATGTGGTTTCAATTGACGAGACGCGTAGGCGATAACTTTCTTCCTTTGCATCAACACAGCTCCCAATCCTTTTGCTGATGCGTCACAGTAGACCACAAAGTCTTCTGATCCTTCTGGTAACGATAGAATAGCCGTGCTACACAACATTTGTTTCAACTTTTGGAATGCTAATTCCTCTTTATCTCCCCATTCGTATTTCACCTTCTTTTGAGTCAACTTCGTTAATGGTTTCGCGATCTTCGAGAATCCCTCGATGAACCTTCGGTAATATCCGGCGAGTCCTAAAAATTGGCGAATTTCAGTCGGTGTCGTAGGAGCAGTCCACTCCCTAATTGATTCAATCTTGGTAGGATCAACATGAATCCCCTTGCTATCAATAACATGACCTAGAAATTGTACTCTTGGCAACCAAAAATCACACTTCGAGAACTTAGCGTACAATTCCTCCTTCTTAAGCAATTCCAATGTTATCTTAAGATGTTCCTCATGTTCATTCTCATTCCTTGAGTAAATCAGTATGTCATCGATGAACACAATGACAAACTTGTCCAAATACGGTTTACACACCCGGTTCATGAGGTCCATAAACATAGCAGGTGCGTTTGTCAAACCGAACGGCATCACTTGGAAATCATAGTGTCCATAACTAGTCCTAAAAGCAGTCTTTGCAACATCTTCCTCACGGACTCTCAATTAGTGATAACCAGACCTAAGGTCAATCTTTGAGTAAACCCTCGATCCTTTCAACTGATCAAACAGATCATCGATCCTAGGTAACGGGTAACGGTTCTTGATGGTAAGTTTGTTCAACTCACAATAGTCGATACACATCCGAAAACTCCCATCCTTTTTCTTTACAAATAAGACTGGAGCTCCCCAAGGTAAAGAACTCGGTCTTATGAATCCTTTATCGGTCAACTCTTGTAGTTGCATCGCTAGTTCTTGCATTTTCGACGGTGCTAAACGGTAAGGTGCTTGAGCAACAGGTGCAACTCCCGGTATTAAATTGATCTGGAATTCAACTTGTCTGGCTGGCGGTAATCCAGGCAAATCTTCAGGAAAGACTTCCGGAAAATCCCGTACGATAGGTACATCTTCCAACCGTTTTTCTCCCGTCTGCTTTTCAGTAACACAGGGTAAAAATACGTGGCAACCTTCCGACAAAAACTTCTGAGCCTTGATACGCGAGATAATGTTCAGTCGTGACTTCCCTTTTCCGTTACTTGTATCCCCTTTGTACCTCCAAAACTTCATCACCGAATGGTAAGCGAACGATCTTCTCGTCGCATACAATCGTAGCATGATATCTTGACAACCAATCCATTCCGATAATCACGTCAAAACTCCCTAACTCAACAGGCATAAGGTCTATTACGAAAGGATGACCTAGAAGATTTAAAGTGCATCCGCGAAGTATAGTGTCGGCTTCTATCAACTTTCCAGTAGCTAACTTAATAGTGTACTTAGTGTCTAAGGGCGAGGGGGTCACATCAAGTAAAACACTAAAAATAGTCGACACAAAACTCCTATCGGCTCCAGTATCAAATAAACTAGAAGCATAACGACCATTGAGAAGAAACGTACCCGTCACGACGTCGGGGTTTTGTTGCGCTTCTCCTCCTCTTATCACATAGTCCCTTCCACGAGCTTCCCCAGCCTTAGCAATCTTTCCTTGGTCCTTATTCTTTTTCTTTGGGCACTCATTGCTGTAGTGTCCCTTTTGCTGACATTCAAAACAAGTGACGTTGGCTTTCGGGTTGGGTGGTGACTTACAGTCTCTAGCAATGTGTACAGTTTTCTTGCAGTTGTGACATTGTACATTACATTGTCCATTATGGTGACGCTTGCATCGGTTGCACAAAGGTAACGTCCCATTGTATACTCCCTTTTCCCCAGTACCAGCAGTGTACACCTTCACGGTTTCTTGCCTCTTATTCGGATAGTTCCCATGGTTGTTCCTTTGGTTATTCCCCCATTTTCTCTTGTTGTCCGCGGCATCTCCAGCATTTGCTTGAACAACTTGGTCCATCAGACTGTGAGCCATCCTTATAGCATTACTAACTTTTGTCGGTCCAGACGATGTCACATTCCCTTGAACTCTACCAGGTAAACCCCAAATGTAGTGCTCAACCTTCTTTTCTTCATCTGGAACCATTCCAGGACATAGCAAACACAACTCTTGGAACCTCCTAGTGTACGCACCAATGTCATTGTTCTTCACGGTCAGGTTCCACAGTTCAATTTCTATTTTCTAAATCTCATTACGAGGACAATATTCGTTAGTCAACAACTTCTTAAGTTCCTCCCAACTCATTCCATACGCCTCCTCGGCTTCAACCGTCTGCACATGGGTGTTCCACCATGTCAACGCTCCAGCAGCTAAAGTGCAAGTAGAATAAGTCACTCGGTTTTCAACAGTACATCCACTGACACGGAACACAAATTCCATCTTTTCAACCCAACGAGCTAATCCAACAGCTCCTTCAGTACCATTAAAATTCAAGGGGTCACAACTCCTAAAGTCCTTGTAAGTACACGGCTTAGGCGGTCGATTATCAACATCGTTCGGCGGTGCTTGGTTCACGTTGTTGTTAGCTTGAATGTTTGCCAATGCAACGGTCACTCGTTGTGTAATCAGTTCTTCCAATTGTTCGTCAGTCATTCTGTTACGTGTGTTCACCATTGTTTTTCTGCGTTAAGACAACAATGCAATTAAGGTTCAAGCACGAATATACACGTTATATATTTCTTATGCTAAAATAAAATGCAGAATTTAACAATACAACAAACATAGAAAGGATAGTCACTGATCAAAGTCATAAAGTTAAATTCCCATTCATAATCAAAATATCAAGTTCATAGTCATAAAATAAGAGTTTCGATTAAATACCAAAGATCAAAGCAAAACCAAAAATAACACCGAAAATGGTGATTGGAATAAAATCAGACTATAGATGTAATCGAAAGGATACGTGATAGTATGCGATGACATATCCTGCCACCCATTCACGCGTTAGAGCAGTTGTAGGGTATGCATGAAATAATCATGTATAGAAATTAAAGTATGCAAATAAGCGAAATGCATATGTATATAATACATATTACATATTACATAATATATATTACATATTACTTATAGTGTTATCTTACGTAATACATTACGTAGTACATATATGTATACAGAGTAACAAGTAGCCACATTTGTTATAGTCTAGGCCTAAGATACAAACCTAGTTCTCTATAACCAAGGCTCTGATTACCAAATCTGAACACCCCAAAATGTGATATGCGGAAGCGGTAAAGTTCGGGGGCTGTTACGTCATTGTATCATAGTTCAAGGTACAAGAGAACGACTCTAAATGAGACGTTTTATAAAAATACCTCGTTGAATTTAATAAAAGCATCAAAGTACAAAAGGTCTTAGTTTTCAAAAGATAGCGTAGCGGAATATAAAAGTTTTAAACATCAACGAGATAACAGTTCAAAAGCATAAGTAGATAAATGTCTGAAGATAGCCATGAAATGCATGCGGACTCCAAGTACTTCACACAGCAGATACAAATCATCATCAATTACCTGAGATAAATGCTAAATTGGGTCAACATAAAGTTGGTGAGAATATAGGTTTCAAGTAAAAATTCATAGTAACTCGATTTCAGATTTCATTTCATGTACACATGCAACTATAGGAGGTATAGTGACAAGTTTAGGATAAATTGGGTGTTCACAATATTTATGATGGCTAAGCTCGTGACATCGAAACTAATGATCCAGTACATACAATAGATTGCATATATAAATTTTGCCCCAATAGAGTACCTAGCCAAGATAACTCCGTTCACACAAATGGTATACACTCGTCCGACGTCAGAATGCCCGAGTGGAGGTTGTCAACCCTCAATAGATCTATCCATATCATAAGAGCTTACTCCAGCAGAGTAATTAACGATTCACGATAGTGGGGACTACGGCTAAAGCAACTTAAGCTATCTCATAAACAGTGTTCACAAAACGTTCACAGAATTCTAGTTTTACTTGCGTCCAGAAGCAAGCATCGAAAGCATTTATCACATCTCAAAACATTAAACATATAAAACAGTTTAATAGGGATCTATAGACTCACCTCAAGCAACGATTCAAACCGCACAAGTATGATCAAATAGTAGCGATCAACTCTAGCAACAACCTAAATATAATACTATAGTTTAGGCGCTAGCAAATAAGTCACAATAGTTTGTCAAGTACGTTACTCATCAATCATATATATAATATTGTTTTGTAGTTAAAATCGTGGCTTGTAGATGGTACATCGTTATATGCATTATAGTATATATATACTTAGACAAAAATATTTATTTTTGACTCGACGAAATTTCGACAGCCTTTTGGCGTAAATTTTAATTTACCCAAATTTATCTTAATAAATTTTCCGACACAATTTCTAACAAAAATTCGGCAGCCTTTCGGCGTCACTTTAAAACTTGCCATTTTTAGTAAGTACCCAAATCTCGACCTAAAATCCCTAATTTTAACACTTCTCAATCACAATTATTTTAACAAGTCATTTTCCCCGCGATAGTACCAATTTCCACTTTTAACGCTCAAACTTTTAACAATGAACCAAGTATTCACATTCCGCGCTTATATCCTTTTAAAAAACGATCCCAACATTTATACATACCATTTAGTACCCATTTCGACACTTAAAACAACTACGTTTAACTCGAAAACGTCGTTTCGACCACTTTAAAAATCTAGACAGCAAGTACATTATAGTCTTTTTCACAAAAATTAAGTTTTCCGACAACGAAATTTAAACGACCATATCTTACTCATTTTTACTCAGTTTTTGGCCCATAATATATCGCAACGAAGGTAATAACTTATATTTTCATAATATCGTAGTAAACTAGTGTCAAAACAATTTTTACGACCCTCTATGCCTCTTATAAAAATCAGACAGGTTATATACTTTTCGTAAAAACTCGTTTTTGACCATTTTCAAGCGTACTCACTAGTAGTAACACTACTAGTTCCCTTCAATTATTCATAAACACACTCAAAATAAAAGATTTATCTTCAAGTCCATAAATCTTAAAAATATACATTTTTATATTTTACAAGTCTTTCAATTAAAACATTTTTATGCATGGATCTAATAGATCCACACATAGTTTTCATAGATCTAAAATATTTCATGACCAAAAATATTTTTTATCTTTTTGTTTCAAGAAAATAGTTGATGAGTAACATGCATGCATAGATCTTCAAAGATTATGCATCAAAAAGAAAGAGTCGAAAAAGGTTCAAGAATATAACCTTGAGTAACGATTCTACGTAACCACGATAACTCGATCTACGCTCTAATCAACTAAAAATCAACAAAACCCAACTTCTATAAACTTCAACAAAAAACTTCTCAAATCAATAAACCAAAAAAACCCATTCTTCTTTATGCTTGTACAAACCCTAGGATGTATTTGTTTTGTGCTAAATGTTCTTAAAATGGAGCTTCAAGAAATCAACAATGGAGGTTTTGGTTATGGTGTTTGTGTCGTGTGTTTTTTAGAGAGAAAGAGAGATGTGTGTGTTTTTTTTAGTGAAGTGAATGAGTGAAAGTGAGATATGATTTGAGGTAAATATGGTTAATAAGTTAAAAGGGTTTGAGGTGTGTAAGGTTTAAGCTTATTTTGGCAAAGTGTAAGATTTTGGTTATCTTGCATGTGGTGGTGTTTTTGGCAGGTTATGGGGGGGTCCCACATGGTCAAATATTTCAAAAAAATTACTATGGTAACTAGTTAGAAGGTTTAAGGTAAAAAAATTAGTTAGTTTTAGGTAAATGTCGAAAAGTATATAGTTAAGTTTGAAATTACGTAAAACTTAAAAATTTGACGAAATATACTAATTTATGATTACTCGACGAAAACTGATATTTTATAATTTATAAAGTATTTTATGCACGCTAATGACGGTTAAACGTAAAAACGACGTAAAATACGAAAACGCGATACGTTAATTAAATATATAGAAAATACGATTTATTACTATAAATAGCTAAATAGTAAAATACAGGCATATAAACATATACAGAAATATTTAAATACGATGTTCATGAAAATACGATCACGCTGTTAAAAACTAAACGGTTAAGCACATAATTCACAGATAATGAATAATCTCACGGATTATCGTCAATTTATTGACCGTCTCAGCATTTTGGTCAGATTCACAGGAAGTGTTCAGAATAATGACTGAGCACAGTGTCAAGTCATTACTCGTCATCAAACAGTTTCTCAGAAAACGCGGGATAACCTCCCGGTTCTAACACAGTTAAATCACATAGTTGACTAAATAAAAATTCAAACGGTAAAATAGTCATTTTACAAAGTAGGAAAATTACCAGGTGTTACATCGTGTGTAAGCATGAACGGAAAAGGCTCGATTTTGTTTCAAGGTAAAAATAGAGAGTAAAAGTTGTTGAAATTGATGTATATTGTATTCCCGCTCTTCGAAGTAATGTGATAAGTCTTGGACAAGCGATAATATCCGGTTCTGATATTAGGATTCGAGGTGATTTCTTAACCATGCGAGATAGTTGTGGAAGTTTACTTATAAAGGTCCCATGTAGTGCAAATCGCCTTTATAAAGCTCAACTAAAAGTTGGTTAAGAAGATACAAACGAAGTGACACGGGAATCAATAGAGGAAGAAGATGAAACTAATGAAGACCAACAACGTGTTAATAAATTTGATGAAGTATTTACGCTCGTAGCTCAAATTGAGACCACAGGACTATTGATTGCTCTCACAGCCAAGGTGGAAGATTCATCACTTGAATGTAAATGCAACCCTTATAAATGGTGATAGAAAGAAGCTCGATAATTTTTTAAAAGAGATGGGTTTCTACAATGCGTGCACCAAAATATGGTTTACAAAAAGGTGCCCAATAGAGAATTAATCATTGTTGTGGTTAATGTAGATTATTTATTCGTGACTAGGACGAGGTTAGACCTTATAAAATCTATTCAAAAAGTGAATCATGTCTCAATTTGAAATGTCAGATCTTGGTGGGTTAACTTACTACTAAGGCGTCGAAGTATCACAAGAAAAGGAGTGTGTCAAGATCAAGCAAGAGCGATCTACAATGAAGATTTTGAAAGAATCTGGTATGGAATATTGCAACCCAACTTTATGTCCAATGCAATTGGGACTCAATATCGAAAAATGGTGGCTTGCTTACGTTATCTCTTGCATACTATTCCAAATTTGTCTTACTCAGTTGGTGTGGTTAGTTGATACATGAAAGTCCAAGAGAATCACATGCTCATACTATCAAGCATATACTACGCTATCTAAAAGATACAATTTTGTTTGGAATTAAATATAAGTGATGCGATGACATAAGATTGATGGAATATAGTGGTCATAATGTTTATATTGATGATAGACGGAGTACTACTAAACATGTTTTATATCTCGGTACATCACCTATTACATGGTTCTCACAAAAGCAAACTACTTTGGTGTTATCTTTATGTGAAGTTAAGTTCATGGCAACCACTAAAGCCGCGCGTCAAGGAATTCCGCAAAAGGAGTTATTAGCAGAAGTGTTGGAGTGCGAGCATGTATTAGTTGAGCACGTAACCTATAAGAACCCGTACTTTCCCAATATTATTTTATTCTTTTATTCGTACTTCTTGAATTTTCCAACGTATTACGTTTTCTGGTATTCTTATATGTAAAATCCTGAGATCTTGATATTTTAATAAATTATACTTTTTAACTATTTTATTATCATTGATAATACATTATCGGGAATTATAAAATTTCTTATTTTATTTTTCTATATTTATTAAAATCAAAGTTTTTGATTTAAAACCACCCGCGTAAATTTTTACAATGAGTTTACTCAAATCAATGTACAACGAGAATTCCTAGTGATCGCGATACCGACGGATGCTTAAAATTTCACATTTTACTATCGATTGTTCCGATAATTAATATTTTCGACGATTTCGTTTTAATTACGTGTTAAGTCGTGCCGGGAGACCTTATTATCATATTTATGATGCATTTTAACTTTTGAAAAATATTTTTACGAAACCCGAGCCTCGTAAATATTTTTAAGATTTACTAATAACAATTTTCTACCCTTTAAATTATCAAATTGCTTTTAAATCCAAAGGTTTCAAACTTGGCAAGTTTTACCCCTACACTAACACCATATATAAACATTTTTTCCTTATAAAAAACACATACAATCAACTTTATATAAAAATCAAACATAAAACTCTCCCCCCCCCCTTTGCCGTGACTTCCACACAAAAAACCCTTAAATCATCATCATCTACTATGATCTAATCAAAACTAAATTAAAACCCATCTCTAAAATCTTGTTGTGGTTCTTTTGATACCTATATCATAAACATGCATCAAGGTTTTTAAAATTTTATGATTTTATGATTTGTATGTGTTTTGATAATCTTGCATGTATTATTTTTGGTAAGTTCTTCATGTCTTGATCCTAAAAAAGGTCTATTTTTATCTTTGATTTTGTTAAAAATTTGACATGCAAGTGTTTAGGAGTTTTTTATGATAGTAGAGTGATTTTAGAGGTATGGAAATGATTAGATTTGGTTGGAAAATTGATTTGATATGATTTCTAAAAGTGTATATTACATCAGTGGGTAAGTTTTCATGGGTTTAAGATTAGATATAGGCTGATATTATTTGTTTTTGTTGTATAGTTTTCCGAGACGCTCGTTTTGGTATAAGATAGAGCTTCTAACTCATTACGGATCAAAAGTTATGCTAGTTTCAGTATTCGTGTACCGGGAGACGCAAATCGACACAATCCAAAATTGTGGCTGATTTTGGGTCGAATCTCGGGGACTTTAGGCATGGTTGGATAAATCATACCACTGGTTTTCAAAGTTTATAAACCTTATATTATGAGTCTAGTAGTGAGTTCAGAAGGTGGAATGTCAAGATAATACTTTTAAAATGGTATAAACGGTTTTATGAAACAAGTATACAATTCTGTCCCAAATTTTAAAGTCGAGTAAAGTGTCGAGCTGATGGGTTTTAAAGTGAGAACTTTGGCTCAAATTTTGGCAGGGTCTTATACAGGTTATAAGTGACCTTGACACCAAATTTCATCTAAATCGGACAAGTCTAGATATAGTAGATCGGTGTGTACATTCGGAGTGTACTTGCTGATTTGTATTTTGGACACATAGTTCAATACTCGTGTGGCGTGAGTTTGAGTATTAACTATTGGACATGGTGACTTACTCAAGTGTTTAGTCATTATATAAATGACTTAGCTACTGGTCCGAGCAAGGTAAAGGGATAGTTTGACTTGCGTTGACTTGGCGTCGTATGACGGGTCAATTTCAAGTATACAAGTGTTTAAACGGGTAGTGTTGGATAAATGGGTTAGTATGGATTCATTTGGTTCGTATCGTTAGTCATGAAGTATGAGTACTTTGAAAATACTTAAGTCACGTTATACTTGGTACATATCGATATTTGAGTTCGAGTCTTAACGCGCGTCTTATTTTGATAGGTTGCGGCTTTCGTGTTTTCCTGGGCATCCATATCGTCGGTGATCGTCATGCTACTACTTTTTCTACTCAATTTCTGAATACAATGATTCACTTACCTTGTGGCTAAGGTGAGATCATATCCCCTTTTACTTGCACATTGTTTCTAAAATGCGGGGTGAGATTTTACATGCTGGAACACAACCATTTAAAAACTGTATGCTATCCAGAACATGTATGCTATCCAGAACTTGTATGCTTTCCAGACTTTCATTATTATTAATGCTTTTAGTCTATAGCCTTAAGTTTCCTCTCCTGATCATGAATCGTTAATTTCTAGTACTAAGCGCGAATGTTGTGGGTGGATCCATCGGGATTGACAATCCCCATCCCGATTACCTTGACGCACTAATATTTGTTTATACTTGAGTATTTAGGCTGAATACTCCCTAGAGGAACTTACATTGAGTTAAGCTTTGGTTGATGAACTGAACAGCAATAATAATGGTTTCGGACAATGGTTACTGTACATAACCATTTTCCCTATTTCTTGTTACAAATGAATGCTTGTGTTCTACACCTTTACTGCTAAACCTATGAATATCACTCAACTTTATGTTGACGATTTTACATGTTTAATCTCAGGTATTATTACTTAGCTTTGCTTGGATGGGAGCCCGCAGGATATTATCGCAGCTTGGATATTTCTGTGTATATTAAACTTTGGTTTTATTTAAAATCCGTTAGAAGATTTTTCTGTATTTTTAATAACTATATGTTATAAATCATGATGAAATAATAAATTTTTCCGCATATAAAACTATGGGACCAATGTATAAAACTCTGATCTTTTATGATGTAATGTATATGTTTTTTATTACGTCGGCTTTGTGTCAACAGTATTTCATTGTTTCTTGTACCATGACGTGGAATCCCCTTGTTGCCTAGTTGCTCCCTTGCCTGATTCTGGGGGTCTCACAGATTGGTATCAGAGCGATGGTTATAGGGAACTGAGTCGTTTTTCAAAACTTAGTCTATAACATAAAGTTCAAATATTTCATGTTTTTAAGTGTCAAACACAGAATCTGCCATTGTTGTTCAATATCTGCGCGGGTAACTCTCAGATCCTTATTATTTACTTTTAATTATCGTTATAATATTTCATCTCCTGATTTCATTTTGAAATATTACATTACCTTAATGACGATAATTACTATGTCTTTTCAAAGCCTTCGTGCTTCATGAATCATCATTAAATATTACTTGATTACTTATGCTCTTACTATATTTCTTGAATTCTTGTCAATGTAATCTTGATCTTGTTACTGTGATTTTAATTTGTTATGACGTTACATACTTGTATTCGAAGCGCGTATGCTGTTGACTTTTCATACTTACTTTTCTGAGTACTATTGCTATTTCGTCTATGCGTGATACGACTAACCTCATATACTCGTTCGTTTTGTACCGACTGTTTTTCTTGACTCACTGTTACATGTTGTCGTATTCTCGTGATACCATTGTTCGAGATTGAATAAGTGTTGTTTTCGATGAAACTTCTGATTTTCATTTTACTATCATGTGTGTTGCTTTCATTATTAAACCTCTTTAAAATATCTATCTAGGTATACAAATTGGTTTTCGACAATTTTGTGATTCGGTGTCTTGGAAAATAGTCTATCGACCATTGTGTAACTCAATGTGTCTCCGAAAAAGACTAAACGACATAGTGTGAGTCACGCATCTTGAAGCATTCCTTGAAACCAGTGTTGAATAATTTGTGAGTTTTCGTAACCTTGATTGACCTTAACATCACCATTTTTCACGATACTCGAATATCGATTAAATATTATATTATTGACCATTCTACGTTTTGACTTCGAATTACAATGTCCGTTGTACCTTGAAAACATCACTGCCATCTTGTAATTCATCCTCTATTATGTGATGATTATTTGGAACACGATTGTACTTCTATAAACTTGTATCCTCCCTTTCATTAAACCTCCTCGCCCAGGAGTGTAACCCGTTAATGTTTCAAATTCTTTCTCGGTATGTCTTGTGATTTTGGAAAATTACACTGCTAAGAGACCTTCCTGCGTTACATCTTGAGATCAAAGACATGGATGTCATGCGCTGTTTTTGATTTCTAAGATATTGATTGGTATTCATAAACCAATTTTATACTATGTTTTCCTTATTATGCCCAATTATACAATTTATTTTCTCTCGTCTTTATGGAATCCGCAAGTCTTATGTGTACATTAATTCTGGGTTATTTTGAACTTGGATTTAGTTTCGAGGTGTGTCGAAAAAAAATACTTTGTGCATAAGATTTACAGATAATTTAACGATGTCGAGAAAATATTTTTATAACATTAGACATAAAAATATATATTTCTACTTGTTGAGACGTCCGTTTAAGACGTAAAATTTGGCCAGTAAATCTTTAAAACGAGCAAGTTATGCTCATTTGGAATTGTAAAATTTAAGAACTTATTTCTGCATATTTCTAAAATATCATTTGGTTGACAGATTTAATGCAAGGGCATTTTTGTCCATTTTTGATCTGTTTCAAGTCTCGAGTAAAACTAGAAAGTTGTTCAAAAAATCGTTGTTGGGAATTATTTGTTAAGTGTCAAGTACCGTTAGTATAATTGAAGTACTGTTAGTGTTATGTAAGTACCGTTAGTATTAACGCGGTACATAGTAAGTATTGCTACTTATAAAGTAAGTACTGCTATGATAATTAGGACGAATATATCTTTGTATAAGATATGCCATAGTTATAGTTAGAGTATATCTTATGTGATATACCTAAATAGTTAGAATATTGATAATATATCGTCTGTGATATAGTTATCTTTATAGAATATTCTAAGGTTTTTAGGGTTCCTTACTCTATAAAAGGAACATAGGTACAATGTCTTTCATGTACCTCATTCAAGTCGATTAATAAGAGAATCGAATAGTTAAAAGTAATTATGTTCTTCTGTGCTTTATAAGTTAGATTCCGCATAACTTATTTAGTGTTAGTAAGAGTGCTCAAAGTGTTTTAGTTTGATTACAAACTACTATACTAATTCTTAAAAGAATATAGATCCAATCAAAGGGATCAACAAGTGGTATCAGAGCTTGTAGAGAAACTCTAAAAAAGAAGAACACAACCCCAAACACTCCACACATCCCAAAACTCAATGTCTCAACCAGAAGGTGATGACGCTCACTTGAATGATGTTCAGAACCCTGATCCTATACCACAGGGACAACCACAAGTTGTGCATCCTGCACCAGCACAAGGTGTTCAAGCCGTGAATGCTGTAGCTACCTCTACACCAACACCTTCTCATACTCTATCTGCTGTTAAACTCCCAGTTCTCAAAGGTGACAATTATGAGACATGGGCTATGCAGATGGAACATTACTTGAATCACACAGATCACACTGTGTAGCAAGTTATCAAGAATGGGAATACACCAAAGAAGCTACATTGGTTTCCAGCCAATACATGCTATGTTCTACCTGCTGTGACTGCTGAGGAGGTACAAGCAGAGATTAGAGAGAGAAAAGCCAGAACTGCTTCGGCTATGGCTCTTTCTGAAGACATTCTACCAAGCTTTCATCATTATAAGGATGCTAAAGCTATGTGGGATGCTATAAAACTTAGATTTGGGGGCAATTACAAATCTAAGAAGATTAAGAAGATTGTTCTTAAGCAAGAATTTGATAACTTCTCAATTACCAGTATAGAGGGGATACACGGTGGATATGGAAGGTTCGGTAAGTTGCTTATTCAGTTAGCAGTTTATGGACAAGTAATTCCAAATGAAGAAGCTAATTTAAAATTCTTAAGAAGTGTTCCACCAGAGTGGAAAGCAATGGCTATGCACTTCATCACAAGAGATGATTTGGAAACAATTCCTTCTGATCATCTCCACAACAATATTAGAGCATATGAGATGGATGTGAAAGGCACTGAAGTAAAGACAACAACTACTTCAAAGTCTAACTTGGCTTCTTTTATATCAGATGGGAACATCAGTACTTACTTTCATAATACCGCTAGTGGATCTAACAGCTGTACATACTTCAGAAATACCGTTGGAGGACTTACAAGCAGTACTTACCCAAAAAGTATTGAAAGTAGTCCAATAGTCTCTCAAAATCCATATGGAAGGTCTTCACCATTGTTTAGTGACAATGATGCCTTCTCATTCTTTGCTGGACAAGATAACAGGCCAAGATTAACACTCAATGACTTGTTCCAAATGGATGATGCTGATGTTGAAGAGATGGATCTTAAATGGCAAGCTGCTATGGTGTCAGTAAGATCTAATAGGTTCTTCAAGAAGACTGGAAGAAAAAATGACTGTTGATCCTAATGAGCCATTAGGATATGACAAGTCCAAAGTATAATGCTATAACTGTGGAAGCAAAATGGACACTTTGCAAGAGAATTCTCTAGAGATAAAGCTGGGGATAGCAATCAGAAGTCCAAGCACAACTATAGAACCAGACCAAGAATAACTGAAATCTTTCCAAACAGAAACAGCAGGAGTCCTAAAGGAACCAAAGCATTGGTTACTGTAGATGGAGTGGTGAACTGGGCAGAAGAAGTAGAAGAAGAAGAAAAGAAGAAGAGCTTGGTTTAATGGCTCTCTCACATAGAGATACTGAGGTACATCCTTGTTCTAAAGACTGTGCTCTTAAATTTAATAGCCTAAAAGTAGAACTAGAGGAACAATATCAAAAGGTTAACACATGCACTATAGAATTAACTACTTTTAAACAGGGAGTTGTTAAATTAGAAGAAAATATAGTTTTGTACAAAAAGGCTCAACAAAACTATGAAGAGAAAATAAGGATTTTGACTCTTCAAATGAGGGAAAAATATGTGGAAATAAAAGCTTTTGAAAGACAACTATTAAAAATATCAACAGAAAATGAAGCTTTAAAAGCCAGTCTTTGTAATGAAAGGGAAGTGATTAGTCATTGTTAAAAATACTCTAAAGGATTAGGAAAATTGATTAATTCACAAATGGGGTATTATGATAAAACAGGCCTAGGATACATTAAGAACCAACCTGGGATAACCTTAATTGACAAGGACTTATCAAAAGAGATTTTTGATAGTTCTAGTAAGGTAGATGATACACCTGAAAATGATAGATATGCTGAAGGAATGAAGGCAGTTCCTCCACCACTATCAGGAATTTTCATGTCCCCTTGTAATGATACAAGTATAGAGTTAGAAGAACCAAAGATTAATAATGTCTTAAACTCTAGTACTTTGTCCCAAGAAAAGACTAATGTGACCAAAAATATTGTTTATCCACCTTTAATAAACAAATTTGTTTCTAAGGAATCTAAGACTAGTTCTGCTCCCAAGCAGGTAAAAACTCCTAGCAAGATATTGGAAAACAATGTAAAACATAATAAAGCCAAAAGGGGTGGGCTAGGTTTTGAAAAAGGAAAGTCAAAACAACCTTTTGGGTCTTCTTTAAGAAGAAAAGGATGTTATGTTTGTGGTAATCTAAGTCATTTTATCAAAGATTGTACATTACATGAAGATAAAATTGTGAAACAAAAGGCTACACAAAGGGTCATGAAAAATAGTAATGGGAAAAATGCACAGGTTAATAGGAATAAAAAACTTAAAGATAACAAACCTAAGTTTGATCACACAAGGATAGTTAAACAAGTTAAAAATAACCCTACCAAAAGTTTTGTTCCTAGGGCAGTACTTATGAAACAAGGTCTAGTACCTTTAGAGTCTGGTAAAGCAAGTACCAGCAAGTCTAGACCTGCAAGTACTGCTAGACCAAACTTAAGTACTGTTGGTTTAAAGTCTGTAAAACCAAAGTTCTCCAAAACTTCTAAGAAAGTTTTTGAAAAAGTTAAAACACCTAGAAGTAAGGATAAGAACAAACCAGTGCAAATGTGGGTTCCTAAAAGAGATAAATCATGTGTTAAAGCATGTACCGCTAAAGCAGTACTTAAGTCAAAGAAGTCTGAGCACATAGAGTCACCCTATGACTTTGACTACATAAATGAAACCATGAAGTATAAGAGTAAAAGTAGCATTACTGGGAATGCTACAGTATAAACTCTTAAATGTGTAGGTCCCACAAGATCCGAGCCAAATGTGGCTTGGGTCCCTGTTAAAAACTAATGAGTTTTATTTGTGTGTGCAGGGGCATCTAATTAATGAATTGAAAGATAAAGGAATAGTAGATAGTGGATGCTCAAGACACATGACAGGAAACAAAGATTTGCTTGCTGAATTTGAAGAATTCAGAGGAGGTCCAATAGCCTTTGGGGGTAGCAAAGGTAGAATCACTGGCAAAGGGAAAATCAACACAAGAAAGTTGGAATTTGAAGATGTGTTCTTTGTAAAAGAATTGAATGAGTTGAATCTCTTTTATGTATCACAAATGTGTGATAAGAAGAACAATGTGCTATTCACAGACAAAGACTGCTTGGTGTTGTCTAAAGACTTTGAGATGCCTAAGGAATCTCAAATACTGCTTAAAGTACCCAGGCAAGAAAATATGTACACCTTTAATCTTCATATTATTACTTCAACAAGTGGTATTACATGTTTGCTAGCTAAGGCTTCCTTAGATGAGTCAAATTTGTGGCATAGAAGGTTAGGTCATGTGAATTTCAAGAATCTTAATAGATTGGTTAAAAGGAATTTGGTTAGAGGTCTACCTAACAAATCTTTTCAAAATGATTTCACATGTGCTGCTTGTCAAAAAGGTAAACAACATAGAGCCTCTTGTAAGACCAAGACTGTTAACACTGTGACAAAACCTTTGCAGCTTTTGCATATGGATTTTGTTTGGTCCAGTTTCTATCAGAAGCATTAGTCATAAGACCTTTTGTCTAGTCATAACTGATGATTATAGTAGATTCAGTTGGGTTTTCTTTTTAGCTCTTAAAAGTGAAACAAGTGAATTACTTAAAGATTTTATCATTTTAGTTGAAAAGCATTTCACTAAACATGTTTTAATCATTAGGACTGATAATGGGACAAAATTTAAGAATGCTGAATTTGATGAATTCTGTAGGTCTAAAGGAATTGAGACAATTTGGTAATCCTAGAACTCCAAAACAAAATGGAGTAGCTGAAAGGAAGAATACGACACTGATTGAGTCTGCTAGAACTATGCTGGCTGATTCACTTTTTCCAAATACCTTTTGGGCAGAAGCAATCAATATTGCATGTTATGTGTTAAATAGAGTCCTAGTAACCAAGCCTAAAAAAAACACCTTATGAACTCTTGACTGATCTAAAACCTAACATAAGTCATTTAAGACCTTTTGGGTGTCATGTGTCTATACTAAATACTCTTGATTATTTGGGAAAGTTTGATGGAAAGTTTGATCCATGATATCTTGTAGGATATTCAGTGCAAAGTAAAGCATATAGGGTTTATAATTTGGCAACTAAGAAGGTTGAAGAAAATGCTCATGTCAATTTCTTAGAAAATAAACCCAATGTCCTAGGAATAGGTTATGCTTGGATGTTTGATTTAGATTATCTAACTAACTCCATGGATTACTATTCTTTGCAAAAGGATTGTCAAACTAACAATGCAGGTGAGGAGTCAAGTGCAACTAATGCAGGTACTCAAGAAGATGTTTCTTTATCAAATGATGATGTTCATGTCTATGTGCCCAACATGCCTACAGTTACTCCCATGACTGCAACTCCCAAGAAGCAAACCATGCCATCAAATGATGATCAAGCCTCCCAGGAGCTTCAGAGGCTTCAAGATCAAGAAAAGAATACTACATCTGCTAATAAGCATTCAGGAGAAGAATCTTTTGAGTCACAACACTCAGCAGTACATACTACACCTAGCGGTACTTCATCTGCAAGTACTGCTAAGTCAAGATCTGTTAAATCTGTTGACTCACTAGAAGAGATTTTACAAGCTTTGGACGATGAAGACTTATATGCTAGTCCAGCTGAAGGAATCTTCTCCAAAGCTTCCTATGATGAGCAGGGTGCAGTATCTGATTTCAACAATTTGGAAACAGAAATTCCAGTCAGTTCTATTCCCACTCATAAAGTCAACAACAACCATCCTACTACACAGATTATTGGAGATCCCAAATCTGATGTACAAACCAGAAGACAACTGCGAACCAATATTGAAACTCATGCTCTTGTGAGTTATGTCAAACAACATCAGAGAACAAATCATAAAGATACTCAGCATTGTTTGTTTGTCTGTTTCTTATCTCAAGTAGAGCCCAAAAACATCTCTTAGGCTCTTGATGAAGAAAGTTGGGTAGATGCCATGCAAGAAGAATTAACACAATTTGAGCTACAAAAGGTTTGGATTCTTGTGGATCTTCCCTCAGGTAAAAGAGTAATTGGTACTAGATGGGTCTTCAGGAACAAGAAGGATGAAAGAGGGGTTCTTGTGAGGAACAAGGCAAGACTTGTTGCTCAAGGCTATAGACAAGAAGAAGGGATAGACTATGATGAGGTTTTTGCACCAGTGGCAAGGATAGAAGCCATTAGGTTATTTTTGGCCTTTGCATCATATATGGGATTTATAGTCTATCAAATGGATGTGAAAAGTTCCTTTCTATATGTTACTATTTTAGAGGAGGTATATGTCTCACAACCTCTAGGTTTTGTAGATCCTAAATTCCCCAATAGAGTCTACAAAGTTATCAAAGCACTTTATGGTTTACATCAAGCTCCAAGAGCCTGGTATGCAACCTTATCCAATTTTTTGCTAGAACATGGATATAGGAGAGGAACCATTGACAAAACTCTGTTAATTAAGAAGAATGCTAAGGACACCATTCTAGTTCAAGTTTATGTTGATGACATCATTTTTGGTTCTACCAAGAAGACATGGTGTGAAGAGTTTGAAGCTTTGATGAAAGGAAGATTTCAAATGAGTTCTATGGGAGAACTAACTTTCTTTTTGGGACTACAAGTCAAACAAAGGAAAGATGGAATATTTATCAGCCAAGATAAATATGTTGCTGAAATCTTGAAGAAATTTTCATGTATGGATACAAGGAGTACTAGCACACCTTTTGAAGCCAAGAAGTCTCTATCAAAAGATGAACATGGAGAAGATGTTGACATTCATCTATACAGATCAATGATTGGTTCATTGATGTATCTTACTGCTTCAAGGCCAGATATAATGTTTGTTGTGTGTGCATGTTCAAGGTTCCAAGTTCATCCAAAGGTGTCACATCTACATGCTGTGAAGAAGATTTTTAAATATCTTAAAAGTCAACCCAATTTAGGATTATGGTATCCTAGAGATTCCACCTTTGAACTGGAAGCTTACTCAGATAGTGATTATGCTAGAGCTAATCATGATAGGAAATCCACAATAGGAGGTTGTCAATTCCTGGGCAGAAGACTCATATCATGACAGTGTAAGAAGCAAACCATTGTTGCTACTTCTACAACTGAAGCTGAATATGTAGCTGCTGCTCATTGTTGTGGACAAGTACTTTGGATTCAAAATCAATTGTTGGACTATGGGTTTAACTTCATGAACACAAAGATTTACATTGATAATGAAAGTACTATATGCATTGTCAAGAATCCAGTATTTCACTCTAAGACCAAGCATATTGAAATAAGACATCACTTTATAAGAGATGCTTATGAAAAAAAGCTTATTCAAGTCTTGAAGATCCATACAGACAACAATGTAGCTGATTTGTTGACCAAGGCATTTGATGCAAAGAGATTCGAATTCTTGGTGACACACATTGGTATGCTTAACCAATAACATGCGGCATATGTTGAGGGGAGGTAATAGTTGTACAAATTTTTATAAATTTTTATTGTATAGTCTATGTTTTGTGTTTTTGATGTGATTGCAGGTTAATAGAAAAAGGTAAAAGAGGTTACATTGTTAGTGGAAAGCATGAACTGGTCAATATTGTGAGGTACCATTGTCACTCCAAGTACCGTTAGCACAAATCCAAGTACCGCTTATGTTCCATGTACCGCTACATGTCCGTTGTACCGTTAAGGGTCTCTTTTGTAAATTTGGCGGTTTCTTCGCGCTTAGGTTTGTTATTTACTTAAATACTTACTCCAATTACACAATTGATTCACCTAATCTTTTATTTTTATCTCTTGATTCTATAACCTTCTCTCTAACCTTTCGATCATCAAAAATACTAATGGCTGCTTTACAAGTAATCTCTAAGCACAATTTGGTTGCGAATCTTGCTACGAATGATGACTCTCTTGGTTTCCATGAGATGCTTGGTTTCCTATCTCGAAGTCATGTTCGCTTTGCACTCACTGTAAGTCTAGTTATCTCTGTTTCCATTGTTGAACAATTTTGGAATACTGCTGTATTAGGTACTCGGTTTGATCAACCTTGCATTAAGGCTAGGGTGAATCATAGAAACATATATGTAACTGAGGTACTGCTACGAGCAAGTTTGAGATTAAATGATGAAAATGGACTTAGTATGCTTAACAATACAGAGATTCATGATGGCCTTACAGCCATGGGCTATGGAGGTGGTAGGGAAAGTCTTACTTTCTTTAAAGCTTTATTTTCACCTCAATGGAAATTGCTTTTTCATGTTATTATTCACTGTTTAAGTTCTAAAAGTACATCTTTTGATCAAATTCCTGCTGTATTGGCATCAGCTGGTGTTTGTCTAGCAAATGACAGGGTTTTTAACTTTTCAAAATTAAATTTGGAAGGCATGACTAGGAATTTGGAAGGGACTAAGAAGTTTTTAATGTATCTTAGATTCATTCAGACTTTAGTTAGTGACCAAATACCTAACCTAACAGAGTTAACTGATACATGGGATGTTCCTACATTCACAAAGATAACGTTCTCTTTCTTGACCAAACAAGGCAATGCCTCTACAGGAACAGTAACACCATTGTTTGCTCATATGGTAGCCCAACCTGCCAATAAAGAAGGTGAGGAACCTAGCAATGCTATTCAGAAGTCTGCAATCAAGAAGCAAAGATTCAGGAACCACAAGAAAAGGCAACTAAATGCAACCAAACAGGGGAGGAATTATGAAGGACAACCACCTTCTTCTGATAATCAGACAAGGATCTCTGGAAATGACATCAATTTTGAATTGGATACAGATGTCATGGGGACTTATGCAGATGGAACTGGTTTAGAGACTGGTGTGGATGGACCTTCAGATATGGAGATTCAGCAGCAAGAGCCACAACCTACTCCAGAGGAGCCACAAGTTGAAGTAACATTGGTAACTCAGCCAGAAACATCACCTCAATCACCACTTCACATAAATTGGAGTGCTTTCTATGAGAAGTTGGAGGAAATTAATGTTCAGTTTCCTGCTCCATCAGCACAAAGCAATAAATCAGATAAGACTGAAGAGGTGCAAGTTGATATGATGGCTTCTATGGAAGAAAGAGTATATGGGGATACATAAGTGATTGAAGAAACAAATGTGTCTAATACTGGTGAAATCAACACTGTTGAAGATCCAAGTACCGCTAAGCCAACAAAGCCGACTGCAAGTACTGCTGACATTGTTGAAGACCCAAGTACTGCTAAGGCAACTAAGCCGATTGCAAGTACCGCTGGTGATCATTCTTCACTAGAAAGTCAAACTCCTTTTGGAGAAGATGAGACTTTAGCCCAATTGCTGCTTGATTTAAGAAAGAACAATTTAGTTGAGAAGACTAAACAAGCAGAGGCAGAGAAAAAGACACAACAAGAAGTTCTTGCCAAAAAGAATCAAATTCAAGGTAAGAAAGTTCAAGCTTCACACCCTACTAAAGGTATAGTTATTCAACAGCAAGCTAATGAAGAAAGAGCTACCAAGCTAAAGAAGAAGCTACCTAAGATTGATCCAAAGGATAAGGGGAAGAAGCAAATATTATTAAAGTCTGAAGATGAAAGTGATTCGGATGATGATATAAATAAAGTCATGTACATATTTAATCAAATAGACCATGATGAGGAATTTGCTTATAGAATGCAAGCACAAATTCGTGAAAATGAATTACAGGAAGAACTTGCACCAAAGCAGAATTTTCTAGAAGCTAAAAGAATACAGCAAGAATGGAATACAAGAGTATGATAGGATTCAAGCTGAAATACATGCAAGTGAGCTTCTTGCAGACTCATTGATAGCTGAAGAGAGAGATGCATATGATGAAGAAGAGAAATAAAAAAATAATTGATGATCTGGTAAGGGAGCAACAAAGATTCTTTGCTGAGAAGAGAAGAAAAGAAAAGATTAAGCCTTCAACTACTATGCAGATTAGAAATCAGATGATGAATTTTCTTAAGAAAGTTAAGGGATTTACTCATATTCGGCTGGTCAAGAAGAATTTTAAAGAAATCAAGACTTTGTATGAGCAAAATAAGAGAACTGAATTGAATTTTGTTGAGATTGGATCTGAAGCAGATAGAAAAGCTGTTGAAGAGTTTAAGAGACATCTGCAACAACAAAGGTAATTTGGTAGTACTCCTAGAATTGAGCCAAGTACTGCTGAACCTACAATTACATCTCCACCTATCAAGACCACTTATGTGAGGAAGAATAGAAAGGAGAAGGTAAGTTCAAGGGAGGAAGAGACTGCTCAAAGGATGAATACAGGAGTTGAAACTTAAGATATTGCTCAGACTGAAAATGTACAAGCAGTACATACACAGTCAACAGTACATAAAACAGTACATACTGAGGAGACGGTACATACAAACTTTGAAGAGGGTTCAACAGAACTTGAGGGAATTTCCAAGGGTGTTAAAAGGAAAAGGTCAACAAAGACAAAGAAGAAAGCCAAGAGGGCTAAATCAACAGCTAAAGATAGTGATGATGATGAGAGCTTAAAGAAGTACTTGAAGATTGTAAAATTTGAAGATCAATGTATTGATACAGAGATTTTTGGAAAGAGAGCATCCATTACTAAATGGATTTACTCTTTGGATCAAGGACTTGAAGCTCATGGAATTCAGAGAACTGATGCCACAACAAGGGTATTCAGACTTTCGGAGGATATTCTTCACATTCTTGACAGACAAGATATTCAAGAACTTTCAAGGTTAGTTCAAGAAGCCATTGCAAGTAAAACTGAAGTATCACTATTATGCTGGGAATTTCTCTTTATGTATGAGCCACACAATTATGATCAAGAAATGTTAAAGGAATTAGAGAATCAGGTTCCTAGTTAGTGGAGATATTACAGGTCATGTGGATTGCATATTTTGCATATAGATGGTGTTACATACTATATGTTGCAAGAGAAAACTTACCCTTTCAAAAGAAAATTGTTGGAAAGGATGTTAGAATAACAATTGGAAGTTATAGAAGAGTCTGCTGATGCTTTGGAGTTGATCAGAATGGTTAAACAACAAATCAAGGATTTGAAAGATGAGGAAGAAGCTGAGAAAGAGCCTTAAGTGTTTGACTTTCAGTCACACTTCACAAATGGTTCTCAGTTCACCATGTCTAACACACATAAGAACTGGCTAGTCCATAAGCAAACGGTTTGTGGTAAAGACTTATCAAATCCATTGAAAGCTGATAGTTTGCTAAAAATTATATGGTTCTAACTCACCTTGTTTTGAGACAAAGAGTTAGCTAGTCCTAGACAAACAGTACTAGATAAAGACTTCATCAAATCCGTGGATGGTTGACAATTTACCAAAAATTGTAAGGTTTTCATTACACCTTATTCTTTATGAATAAAGTATTGGCTATTCCAGAGTGTACGGCTAACTGGTAAAGAATTTATCAAATCCGTTGATAGCTGGTGATTTGCTAAAAATCATAAAGCCAATACAGATTGGTGTTTGTTGTTAACTGTTTTATTTCAGGTATGAAGATTGCAAGCAAAGAATTATTCAAAGAAAAAAAATACTTAGAAGGTTTTGTCTCATCAAATCAAGACAAAGGTTCATGATTCAGAGTTCAAAGACTAAACTCAAGAAGACAATAACTGATGCTGCAAAGATAAGTGAATGTTTAGAAGACACAAGAAGATCATAGTTTGAAGACAAAGATGATACTCATGATGTTTGAAGATTATCTTATCAAAAGAAGATCTACATTTGAAGTGTTTGGCTACATTCAGTTGGATACAAATACAAATAACAAAGTTCAATCCAAGGATGAAGGAATGACTAAAGACATGTAGTTTAATACATCCAGTACAAGACAAACAAGAAGACAACAAGTTATCATTTCTTGTTTAGGGGAGGATTGTTGGGAATTATTTGTTAAGTGTCAAGTACCGTTAGTATAATTGAAGTATTGTTAGTGTTATGTAAGTACCGTTAGTATTAACGCGGTACATAGTAAGTACTGCTACTTATAAAGTAACTACTGCTATGATGATTAGGACGAATATATCTTTGTATAAGATATGTCATAGTTATAGTTAGAGTATATCTTATGTGATATACCTAAATAGTTAGAATATTGATAATATATCGTCTGTGATATAGTTATCTTTATAGAATATTCTAAGGTTTCTAGGGTTCCTTACTCTATAAAAGGAACATAGGTACAATGTCTTTCATGTACCTCATTCAAGTCGATTAATAAGAGAATCGAATAGTTAAAAGTAATTCTGTTCTTCTGTGCTTTATAAGTTAGATTCCGCATAACTTATTTAGTGTTAGTAAGAGTGCTCAAAGTGTTTTAGTTTGATTACAAACTACTATACTAATTCTTAACAGAATATAGATCCAATCAAAGGCATCAACAATCGTTTTACACCAAATTGCGTTAGACTTCGAGTTTTAAAAATATCATTTAGCGAGTCAGTTGGTCTGGTCAGAGCCTAAATGTCAAACTTAAAAGTCAAATCTGATAGAAATTAAAAGTATGGATTGAAGCATTTTTAAGTTCGTTTGAGCTCGTAAAACTTTAACTAATGATATTTTACAACTAAAAACATTGATTGCGTTTGAAAACGTTTAAAATAGAAACTGTTCGGAGTAATTGTACTATTTGGGAACTGATGTCCTACTTTCTTAAAAACATATTTATGTCAAATAAATTACAATGAACACATACGAATTTCTTATTCTTTTCTTTTATTTATGACTTATTTGTCATTTTACTTTGTCTTTCTTTGCTTCTATTGTACCACTGTCGTGTTTTTTTGTTTCTGTTTGTTTATGTGTGCTTGTGCTTTTGTGTTGTGCACACCTAATAACCACATATAATAAAATTAAAATATCTTCATTAGTATAATTCTCGTCAAGTATTATATAATATAAAGAAAAATATTTATATCTAAAGTTAGATAAAAAAATATAAAAAAATAAACATTAAATATGAGATGGAAAAAGTAATAAAGATATAGATATAATAATTTGAGTCAAGCTTTTTATAAGCTAAACCTCTTCTCGTTTAAGCATTTGGGCTTGTTCTATGGGTTCAAACTCAAGCTCGAGGCTCAATAAATCTCAACATCAGTTTAAGCTAAGTTATTTGACATAATTTCAACTCGTTTGAACTTTTAATTTCCACATCAAAAAGTGCAAGTAAAATATGAGACTCATTATTCTAGTACCTACTACTACCACAGCATATTAACATGAGAAGAACTTAGGTGATCTCAATCCGTGAAACAAATAAGAATTACTTTGTAAATGATTAATTCTACTTTTTATCACCTTCAGAATTAGAAATTTTTTATTGAGTTACGGACATGCTCATAGAATGTTATAAAAGATGTCCATTTATCGATTGTAATTTGTAAGTTTCTATGGGTTTTGCCATCATCCCTAGGGTGATTTTTAAACATTTTATAATTAAAAAATTAACAATTAATAAAACTCAAATAATATCATGTTTAAAATATTTAATATTTATATATATCATATTAAAATTTATTTACCTTAATAACATGTGTTAAAATAATGCATTTATAAAAATAATTAGTTTACATTTAAAATTGTTTTTAATGAAACCTAAAAAACACTCACGATGTTTGTTAGCAAAACCTTATACTTTATGAAAGAATTATTCCGGCTGTATGAGCCATTGAGCCTATATTAATTAGAAGGATTTTGAAATTAAATAAATAATATATTTATAGTGTATATTTAAAATTCCTAAAACAATAAACTTTATTATGAAATCTAACGTACTAGTTATTATTTTTCAGTTACAGCTTGCATGGAGACATAGAGAATAATTTTTGATTTAATTGTTGCATGATATGATTAATTAAACTCTTGGAGGCATTTATTAATTCACACAATTAGACAACTAATATTGAGTAATTGATACTCTCCTCTCATTGTACTTATATTTCAAAATCAATTAGTATGTCCTACTTCAATTTAACAACTCTAATGGAAACATACATAACTAGGTGAGTATCCGTGTATAACGATAAAAATTATCTAGCGTCATATGCTTAACGATATGTGAAATTTTGGTAAGATAAAATTGTAATTGCAAAAGATTGTAACATGTGATAATAACTTTAGATAAACATGTATCAAACATCATATAAAAACTTTAAATGATAATCAAAGTAACAGTTACATCATTTATCAAATAAAAACTAATAACACACGATCATGAACATCATAAAAATCTCTATCTATCGGAATTTGTTAGATTATATGATTGTAAAAGTGAAAGCATGAATGAGCATACCGACATCTTTTAAAAATTCTAAAGTGAGACTATTAACTTCATTTTCTTCATTTATATCAGTAAATTAAATTGATTGAATTTTGTTCATTTGAGTTGAGAAGCTGAAGTGTGTGTATAAGATTGAGGTAGAAAGTGTTATAAAAATAAAAAGTGTTAGGGTGTCATATTAAGTTTACTAAATGATTATTAAACAAACAACCAAGGTTCAAAAACTAACCAACAACTAGTTTTTCCCTCGTCTCATTTAGTCATATGGTTGCAAGTAAAAAAAAAGGGCGCATTTGTTGGTGACTCTCGTAATAGGGGACGACCGGGCAAAGTATCAGCCTCATCTTGAAGTTCCTTCTAATCTAATGCAAGAGATTCCGCTTTATCTTGGAGTTCACCAACTTGTGCCTAAAGTAACGCGCAAAATAGTCTTTATAATAAATCCTTTGTTTGGTTATGTACAAGCTTTGTCATATACTACAATTATGTTTCACACAATGTTATCATAGGCTATAAAAGCTTGAGGTTTTAAGTTTTTTTTGGAGGCATTCATATGAAAAAAGTTTGATCGGATAAATAGCCCAAGCTTAAAATTTGGTAAATAGATTCCTCAAGGGCAAGTGTCACCAAGTAGAAATCAAGTTTCACCATCGTCGTTCAACCTTGGCCACTCAAACTTTAAGAAGTATAACCACTCAAAGTTTAACTTTGGTTTAATGCCGCAAAATGGACCCCACAACTTATACCATGCCAATTGGGTATAATAGCTAATGTTGCATCACAAATTTACAATTAGAACACCATGGAAACTATGTCATGCAATTGTCATGTCGTGCCATGGCAACATACATAATCAGAAACCAATAATAGTCGGATAGATATACATTGTAGGTCAATTTTTCAACACAAAAGACATCCTTGAAACATATTAGAACTTTTAGTTGTTAAAACTTTATCCAGTCCACTTGACAATATTTGTTAGCTCTGCCACTCCTCTTGACGATATTTGAATACATAAATGTACCATATTTTTAGTTTATGATGAAATATTTCACGAATAAATTATGAATTAGGACAGTCATAGACGCAAGAAAATGAAGATGACGCTAACCTTGTTTTATCTAGGAAATGCAATCGCAACACGGACCGATAGAGTTATTAAAGAAACATTTCGTATCAGAGACCTTCAAAATATTTTCACGCTAAAGAACATGGAAGCACCTAGAATATCAACCCAGGTGTTTATAACTATAGTAATTCCTGTCAGATCAGCTATACATGATAATTTATGAAGTGTGAAAGGCTTTAACAAAATGACCAACATCGTACCCGCCAATTCCATACTTATCAGCTTTAGTATCTTTTATCTACTATCTACATTAATCATTTTTCTTAGTCGCAGTTTGGTTCTAAAAGCTGGACAACCTACATCTCATAGAGGCATGTATGAGAAAATGAGCACTAAAATACCCAAAGCACATAGACCAACTACGATCCTTTGTCCTTACCAGGGCTATTCATACTATAAAGTTGTTAGTACCATCACACATTGATGTTATACAAACCTTATTTAACATAACCGCATTACTAGTGATACCACCATTTTAGCCTTAAAATCTATGGTCAATCTAGTCACTAGTTTTAGCCTTGGTAAGACATTTTAATCATTTGATATGTTTGCTTTAATAGTATAGACATATTACAAGCATATAACTTTCTATGTGACGAGCTTATATTTATTCATTATGTAACCTAACCCGTTTTCATAAAGAGAGAATGGTTATATTGGTAAAGATAACCAATCACAAATATTTAATTAATATTTATAAGAAAAGTAGTATGATTAGCTTGTAGTGTAGAGTATACAGCTTCGAGAAAAAAACAATACACACATAGATAATGTATTATTTCATCAAGAAAATGAGCCATGTTAAGTATCGATATAAAAACTATAACTTATCCAGATTCCATCTGAACCTCTACCACTTGTGGTGTAGCACTCTCTCGCTATTTAGGGGAAATCGACAGTTTCTTGACTGTTCGAGTCTACTTGTGAGGTAGAGCTCTCTGATTAAGCAGAAGTGTTAGTTTTTGAAACTTCTAAATCTACTTGCCTGTACAGATGGCGCAATTTATGTTGGAATTGAAGTTTAGAAACTTTTGAGGGTTTGAACTTGGTAATGTTGTAACTAAAGGATGGGATTGGGTAATCTAATGTTTGTATTTAAGGTGAGTTCTTACCTACTTTCAGGAGTATTCTGGATGCAAAAGCTACAACAATATGTACATGATGTCCCTAAGGTGAGTGCACTCTCAGTCACGTAGACTATAGGCTGTACGACTTCATTTACATCAAATTATTGTTACTCGCCTAAATCTCTTTGTGTTTTGTTAAAAACAATAGTAGTTTGGTTTAATAAATTTCTTTTGTTTTGTTGTTATTAAAGGCTAGATACTTACACGATTTTTATTCCCCTCTAACCTGATTGACCCACAATAACTAGTTCTTCTTGTTTCGACAAGTTTGGTCCGTTAGAAATAGAACTATAGAAGATAAGCCAAATCACGAGGTTGATTTCTTTACAAGGATTAAATTAAATAGGTTTGATTAAAAAAGGATGACCCTGATATGACAAGGGTTATTACCTTTATAAGGATACAAAAAGAGGTCTTGTCTTACATACATTTCCATATAACAAGCCTAAAATTAATGTTTTTATGACTTGAACATGTGACATACAGTCTATAAGATATAGAGGATTAAAATTAAAATGTTAGAGATAAAACGTGGAACAACTAACTTCAGCCTATACTTTCCTCTCAACATTTCTTTCAACAGAAAGATAAACAACTGGATTCAACATTGACAATATCTTCATCTTTATTCGCGGATAGAACATGTAAGCAGGAGACGTAAATTGTAAAAAAAAAAACAAAATTGGTTAGCCGAATACAAAAAAAATGTAAAAGATCTTGCAAGACAAGAAGAAATATATTGCATACATTTTTGTTTTGTGATAAAAGTTCTATTATTCAAATAGCTGCAAACCCTGTTTTTTCATGAAAGAACAAAGCATTTTGTATTGGATGTCCATATTGTCATGGATAAAGTATTTACAGGAATTTATAGAACCATAAAAGTCGATTTAGATTATCAAACTACAGATATTTCCATTAAGCGTTTGGGTGTGGTTCAATATAAGTTGTATTGTAGAGCTCTTGGTTTGGTTGATATATTTGCAAATATTGGTATGCAGAAAACTATGCATGAGAAGCATAATATTGACACATAACTAGAAGGGCTAGAAATATCACTATTAAAAAGTTGGTTAGCTGAGTTAGAAGTTTGAGAGCTAAAAAGGAATATTCTAAAGTCTAAGGACCTAAGTCCAATTAGCTTGTATATAAGCTATTTTTGCACCTAGGGTTTCTTTACCTTTGTTATTCATCTCTAGATCTCTATGCATTTCTATTAAATGTTTAATTACGCTCCATGTATTAATCATTTTTGTATTGTTCAAGTTATCATCTCTGATAAGTTGTTCGAGTGTGTCTTCATATATTGTTTTTATTTTTGTTGAATGTATGTGTGATTTGTAGTGAAGTAGAATAAGATCCACCTGATTGGGATTATTCATTGTCTTTCGTATATGTTTAGTGAGCACACATTTATAGAATCATCTTCTTGTATTGTTTAAGTAATAAAATATCACGTATAGTGGTTGGTTGAGTGTAAATTTTTAGTTCTTGGTTAGTTTTGATAGAACTTACATTAATCGTTAAACGTCACAAAAATACTCTGTTTTAAACAACTCTTAGTTATGCTAAATTTCTATTTCATATAGGATATATCCGACCTGAGTATTCTTAAGCAAAACATACTGAGTGTTAAGTAAGTTTAACTTTATAATTGGTCTTAATTAAGATCAAAGTGGTGAGGTGGACAAGTGAAACAAGAACATATATTATGTGGTTGCTCGCCAACCAAGTTTGTAATCGATGCATCATTTTCAAAAACTTTTAAAGACAAGTTTTGACACATGAATTATTTTGTTGAATTCGTCTAACCAATCTATGTTGACAATGGTGAATCAATTGCTTTCAATGTATCAGTTATAGTGTATAACTTATGTCGCAATATCTCTAAAGGAAAGATAGTTTAGAGTTTCAAATTTTGTAATGACGTATACTATCTGATTGAACGTATTACGTGTCAAGTTTAGACTGGTCCACTTATATCGATTAGAAATTGACATGTTAGATAGTAACTTTCTTTTGTCGTATACTAGATACAATACGTGAAAATATAGTTTTTGTTGATTTGTTGGCTTTCATATATGTTCTCCCATTTACTTTTTTATATGGTTTTAAAAATAATGTATATGTAAAATACGATTATATTCTTCATGGATGGCCTGATTAAAACAGAAAATCATCATACGAATATCACTGAAATCCGTGCATGTATCCGAAAACGTATCATACGAATATCACTGAAATCCATGATGATACACTTGTCATTCTTAAATGTTTTGCAGGCTATAAATCCCAACAAAAGTTGGTAGGTATTCTAGTTTTTTTGTTTTTTTATTGTTTCAGTTTTTGTGATGTTTATATATCTTCTGTATTATGTTACGTTGGTTGTGTTTTTTTAACACCAACTTAATTACGTAGTTGGCTTCAATTCACTAATTGAAGTTTAACAACATTTGACTTTGAATTGGCACCCAATGACAGTGATCAAAAGTAGAGGAGGCGACGTAAATCATGCCATGACGAGCGACATGATGTATAGTGAAGTTGTGACTATTGTCTTTTTTTTTTTTTTTGGTAACCATGATTTCCGACTCATTGGTCGACTAATCCATCGGGTTTGAGCCCACCGTCACACAGACTCAAACCAGGTAAAGCCCTCTCTTTTCAGGAGGTTGACGTGGTCACTTTAAAGTTGTTTGCATCTAGTGGGAATTGAACTTGAGACCTCACACAGTTTAGAGTGATAGCAACAAATCTCTTTACCACTAGAAAAACCATGTTTTCAATCACATACAATGTCTTACCCAGGGCCAAGAAAATAAAGAACCATGCATTCCCGAAAACCCTCTCGGTGAGCCCATATCACATGTAGCTTTAATTAAGAAACTCAAACCCGTGAATAACAACAACATAGTACGATGGATAATAGTAAGAATATATGTTGTGACTCAGAAACAAGTAAGGGGCCGCTTGGTAAGCATGAGTCATCTCCAAAATTCGGATTTACTTTAAATATAAGTGTTTGGTTGAAGGTTTAGGCTGAGATGGGCCCACAGAAAACCAAATATATTTGCTATCAGAAAAGTAAGGTTAATGGTGGGTTTTAGACTAATCATTTGTCTGTTTGTGTGAATATGAAACGTGGAGCATTCTCTGCCATTAACAATTTTATGACTTTCAATTTTATAGTCAAATTTTTGTTTGACTGTCATTTATTATAGTGGGTCACATTACTGCAACCCAAAATTTTTAGACTAAATGTTAAAGTGAATGAAAAAGTTAACCCTTTGATGTAAACAAACGGCCCCTAAGTGGGTGTTTGGATTTGAGTTATGGAGCAAATTATCTGCTTATCTGGTTTACAAAACGTAAATAATCAGATATTAGTGTTTGACAACTTTTTCTAATAAGTGATTATTTGCGATTTGATAGTATCAAAACCATATTTTTAATAATCTGTGATTGTGATACTTTTGCAAAAACGCAAATATAAGTTTGTATATGGCCCACACCTTAAATGCATTAAATACTATATTACCCTTTCAATTATTTATCACATGGCTTATTTTCTTATATAATGTCTATTTTAGTAATTTTATGCGTTAAGTCACACAATAATCAAATTTGTCAAACACAAAAAACTGATTATCTCATTTTTACGATATCAAATAACATAATCAAATCCAAACGCTATATTTCATAATCACATTTTGTAAAAATAGATTATCTAATTATTTATTTTCAAAACACATAATCTATTTTAAATAAGCAATCCCAAACACCCGTAAGAGACATAAGAAAACTTTGACTCGTTCTAAAGTATTTGCTTAAGAGTGTTGATATGTATGCCTACAAATGAGACCTAAAATCATGTCTATTTCATACACTTTTTGCCAAGTGTCATACACACTTTATCTCTCATCACTTCTAACAAATCAATTTTTTAAATCCCTCAATCACATGTTTAGATCTAATTGTTGGTCCAAATTTTAGGCATACCATTCATTTTCCTTTACTTAAAAATCGCCGACATGAAGTGCCATTGATTTTACTCTCGATAGTATAGTGGTAGCTAGGTTACTAGCTTATGCATTGCCAAGATAAAAAAGATTTATTTTATGCTCGATCATTTTTAATTGATCATATGCATTCAAGATGACGTAGTATTATTGTTTTTTCTAAAAGAAATAGTATTCTAATCTAATTTTATCTAATGAAATAATAAATCTCGTAGACACCAATTGTTATTTGCATTAAGTATATGAGTTTAGGCTGGTGGGAGTGACACATAAGTCATTTACCGTTATGTCTGTGTCACACTGTCACCTCAACTTTTTAGCAAACTCACCCAAACTCACATAAATTCCCCACAAGAGGTAATGACACTCACCCAAAGTCACCCATACTCACTCCACATCACCCCATCTTTATATTAAATATTTTTTATTCATACATTTTATTAAAACACGGTAAATAGAAAATTAAAACACAGTACGAAATTAAAAGACAATACATAGAAAATTTAAAAACAACATTTAAAAAAACATTTAAAAAAACATAAATATAAAAAAATAATAAATTAAGCATTGGCATACAAATACTCGACCAAATCTGCTAGAAGATTGTGATGTTCATGCGCGGAGCTGATATGCCGCATAACTTGTAGCATGTGTTCTTGGGTTTGAAACACATCGTCCGGTTGAATTGTTTCTTCCGGGAACCATTTAGGAGATATTGCTTTTTTTTTTAACTTTCGAACCATATTATGTAATATGATACATGTGTACATCATATTCATGATTCTTTCTTTCCGCAAAGGTCGTGCAGGATTGGCTAATATGGCCCATTTCTTATTCAAAATACCAAAAGCTCTTTCAATATCTTTTCTTGCGGATTCTTGTTTCTGCTTATATAAAATCCTCTTATGGTCACTGGATGATGGTTCGGGAATTGTTTTAACAAGTGGTGCCAATTTCGGATATATCCCGTCCGTAAGATAGTATCCCCATGGATAGTGTACACCGTTAGCCACAAACTCCACCTTAGTTGCTCGTCCGGTTTTCAAATCATTAAATAAACGGGACTAATATATAACGTTGATGTCGTTGTTCGACCCAGAAACACCAAAAAATACATGCCATATCCACAAGTCTTGTGACGTAACAGCTTCAAGTAAAAGGAATGGATTCGGTCCATGATCTCGTCTAACATATTGCCCTTTAAAGGCAGTTGGACAACCGAACCACTCCCAGTCTGTACGATCAAGACTTCCTATCTATTGGGAATCTAAGATTGTAAGATTCTATGTATCATAGATTTAAACACAAATCAAGCTGTTAGATAGTAACTTGCATGTGCCAAGGAGGCATGCAAGTATCGCAAGACTCACAGATATCTAAGTCTCTGTGAGCAACCTTAGAGGAGTCCATGTCAGAGACATTGTTAAGGAAGTCGAAGATTACTTGAAGACATACTCATTGGCTGTGTTGGATAACAGCCAAGATGTATCAGGGACTCTGAGGGGTTGAGAGTTAACAGGGGTGACAATACCCTGTTAACACTCATCACACTTTAGACATACCTTGGTGTGTACGAGACTATGAAGAAAAGGGAAAATGTGTCATCTCTGTTTCCCTAAAGCATTGTGGCAGACTACCAAGAATAGAAGAGCATCTTGTGACAGATGTCTGACAAGTGTCTGACAAGTGTCTGTCTAGTGTAGTCACCATCAACTAGTACTTAGGTAAACCTCGTATCACTATAAATAGGATATGTAACCCAGCATTAATGTTTAACACTTTGATAGATTTCATACATTAATGCTTAGAACTTATAGAACCAAACAGCTGTGACTGTGTTCATATATTAGGGTTTTATTTATTCAAAGTGTGCACAACACATCCTCATCAAACGGTGTTATCTATAACACTTGTAATTCTTTATTATACAATAATAAGTATTACGTTTGAATAGTAATTACGTGTGTTGATTAGTTAAGTTTAGTGTTTCTAGCATAGTTTAGGGACTTTCAATTGGTATCAGAACGGTGTTTGATATTAAAACCTTCAAAAACATCGTTCTAAGTTTTATAATCAAGATCCACCATGCCGGAAACAACCAATGCACCACCATCGTCTTCTGGGAACACCAACCCCAATGCACCACCAACTTCACCAAGACTCACTCCTCCACCTCCAAATGAAGATGATCTACCTCAACTTCTTGACTCAAGAGGCGGGTCTCATGTCACCAATGTACCAGTCTTTGATGAAGAAGATTTTGCTAGTTGGAAGAGTCAATTCCTCGTGTATCTCGACGGACTTGAACCATTCCTTCTAGAAATTCTAGACAATGGTCCTTATGTTCCCATGGCGCTTACCTCTACTGATGAGAACCCTCCTCCCAAACCTCTCAAACAATGGACTCCAGCTGATAGGAAATTAGCAAACCAAGACAAACGTCTCAAAAGCATCATCATATCCTGTCTTCCCAAACACATCATGAAGTCTGTCATTTAGTGTCCCACAGCCAAACAAATGTGGATAGACCTTATCCTTGGTCATGAAGGACCCTCTGAAACCAGAGAAACCAAGATTCAGGCACTCAAACTTCAGTTCAATGCTTTCAAGGCACTTGAAGGTGAAAAGGTTCAAAAAACATATACAAGGCTGAAGATTCTTCTCAATGACCTTGCTATGAATGACGTCACCATTGGTTAAGCTGAAATTAATGTCATATTTGTCAACAGCCTTCCAAGAAAATGGCTGAGTATGAATCAGACTCAGAGAGCCAATAACTCAATCAAGAATGACACCTTAGCTCAGCTTTATGGAAAGTATAATTATGAAGAAGGGCTGATTGATACTATATACAAATCAGAGACTGAAAGATTTGTAGTTCAAGGAGCAACTTCCAAAGCTTTGATTTACACCCCACACCCTTATGACAGCGACTCTGATGTTAAAGAAGACACACGCAACAGCCAAGAGTTCTTGACAGACCTTAATGCTGAATTTCACCAAAGAGCCTTGCTAGCCAATCAAAGAAGATTCTACAAAAGATCAGGGAGAATAGGACCAGCTAGCAAACAAACCGACAAATCAAAAGAAACTTGTTTTGCCTGTGGAAAACTTGGACACTTCCAAAAAGACTGTCCTTATATAAAGACATCCCCACCTTCTTATCCATCATCTTCCAACAAACCTTACATGTTCAAATCACAACACAACAACTCATCTCACCAATTCAACTCCTCAGACAATGAGAAGAAGGATTACAAGAACAAGTATAAGGCACTTAAAGCTGAGTTAGAACAGATGAATTTGAAGCTTGAAGCTCTGTCTAAGAAGAAAGGGGGTGATAAAAAGACAGAGAATGGGTTGGTAGCTGAAGCGTATGATTGGAATGATGAGCCGCTGACTTCAGATGAGGAAGATACTACTAGAGTCAGGGCTTTCATGGCAATAGCTGAGGATGAACCAGCTGTTGGGAAAGGGGATGTAAGATCAGGACAATGGGTTGACATCACAATGAAAAAGGTACATAGGCTTTTATCTATGTCTGATAGTAATGAGCGCAAACATGTCCTTGATTACACTATTGTTGATTTACACTTTGTTGAGGAACAAAGAAAGAACTTGCTTGATAAGTTTCACTCTGTTAAACATGAACTGTTAACTGCTAAGGCTGAATGTAAAACTCTCAAACAGGTTAATTTAGGAAATATATCTTTTCAAAATGAAGTCAATAGGTTAACCTTGAAGAATAGTGCCTTAAATGATCAAGTATCTTAATTAAAAAAGGTTATAGAAAAATGGTTGTGCAGTAGGTTCACTATAGATCAATTGCTTAATGATGAACTACCTGCTGATATTAAAAGGGATATCTCTGCCAAGAAAAATAAGTTGAAAATTCTCACTAAACCCAAAGAGATTGTTTTCAAATATACAGAGACAATTCATATGTCAGATCCCCTCTTGACTGATGTCCCTGTCTCTGAAGATGTGTTTGAATTACCACCATTACCTAAACTCTCAGGAGTTGAACCCAGCAGTTCCTCTAGAGGAGCTAAGGGTGAACCCAAAACAGATGTTGAGAAACCACCAGCTAAGGTATTTTCTGTACTTGCTAAACAATCTGTTAAGCAAGTTGCCTTTAAGCCTGTCTGAACAAAATCTGTGAACAAAGTTGATTCATCAACTGAAGAACGCCTGTTGTCATTAATGAAAGAAGTAGAACTCTTAAAACAACACATTAAGCCTTCCGCTGAATGCTCTACTTCCCATGAACCTAAATCTATTCTAGGTGAACCCAAAGGTGAAAGGATAGTCAAACCTTACTACAATATCTGTAAAAACTCTCATCACATGACCATAGATCATGATAGACAAATTGCTGTTAAGAGAGCTCAGCCACCTTCTAGGGAGAGACAACAGGCTTCTAAGAGACAAATAGGTAACTACAGACCTTATCCTCCCTGTAAATTTTGTGGATTCACAGACCATCACTCAGATGAGTTTGGTGACTTCCCAGGATGTGATATCTGTAGAAGTTTCACCCATGAGATAGCTAACTGTCCTTCCTATCGTCAAAAGTTCTACAGGAACTCAAGAGTTGCTAATCAGCAATTCAGGGAACCCACTGGAAAGTGGGTTCACCATAGGAACTAACTTGTTTCTATGTATCTGTGTAGAAACATCTTAAGGAATCGGTATGGTATCTAGACAGTGGCTGTTCTAGACACATGACATGGATTCGACAATACCTGCACAAATACTCAAAGGAGCTAGGTCCTAAAGTGGTGTTTGGGGATAATTCTTCAGGCGACACAGAGGGATACGGCTCAGTGAACTGCAATGGGATAACTTTTGCAAGGGTTGCATATGTGAATGGTCTTAAACACAATCTTATTAGCATCAGCCAATTGTGTCATGCTGACTACAAGGTTTTGTTTACTAAGACTCAGGGAACCATATTCAACAAAAACAATGATGTGGTGCTTATTGCACCAAGAAATAGATATGTGTATGTCATCAAGATGGCTACTTGCTCTAAAGACAGCTCCAATTGTTTTCTAGCTAAAGCCTATGAAAGTGTCAATTGGCTGTGGCACAAAAGACTGTCTCATCTCAACTTTAAGAACATCAACAAGATAGCCACACAAAACCTGGTTGCTGGTCTACCTTTAGTAATGTTTTCTAAAGACAAGACTTGTTCAGCCTGTGTCAAGGGAAAGCATCATATGTCTTCTTTTAAGACCAGGAAATCATTTTCTATTGACAATTGCTTACATCTCCTTCACATGGATTTGTTTGGGCCTGTCAAACCTCAGACCATTAATCACAACAAATACACCTTGGTCATAGTTGATGAGTTTTCAAGGTATACATGGGTTTTCTTCCTCAGAAGGAAAAGTGATGCTGCTGATACCATCATGTCCTTCATCAGACAGGTTGAAAATATGAATGATGTTAGAGTCAAAGCTCTAAGAAGTGATAATGGTACTGAATTCAAGAATCAACAACTTGAATCTTTTTGTGATGAAAAAAGAATATCACAAAACTTCTCTTCAGCTGGCACCCCTGAACAAAATGGTGTGACTGAAAGAAGAAACAAGACTTTGATTGAAGCAGCCAAAACTATGTTAAATGGTGCAGCTTTACCAAAGCAATTTTGGGGAGAAGCTGTTCACACTACTTGCTACACCCAAAATAGATCAATCATTGTCAAAAGACATGGAAAAACTTCCTATGAAGTTTTCAGAAATAGAGCTCCATATGTCAGCTATTTCCATGTTTTTGGATGCCCTGTGTTCATTTATAACTATAGGGATAAACTTGGAAAATTTGATGAAAAAGCTGATGCTGTTTTCTTCTTAGGATATTCTCCCACAGCCAAAGCCTTCATAGTATTCAATACTAGAAGACAATAAGTAGAAGAAACCTTTCATGTCAGATTTAATGAAGATGATGATGTCATACAGAGAACAGGAACAGAGGGTGATGAAATTGATTTAAATGAAACGTGTCCTTTCCAAGTGATGAATTCTCAGAACCAAGACCTTCCTGACATCACCATCATCACTCCAACACTCTCACTCCTTATGTTCCTACTTTTGATCCTTTGTCTACACACAACATTGAAGTTCCTGCCTCTCAGGAACTTGATGAAGAAGAACCACAGCCTTCTTGTAGTCCTTCATCCTCAACTGATGTAGATGACTCACCAATTCTTCAAACCCTTGGAGACTCTCCTGCTGATAATGAATCCGTACCCCTTGATTTGGCTGAAGTTGACACAGACACTGAAGTCATCTTTGAAGAAAGCCCTCCTATTCAGCAGGATGAAACTCAAATAGTGCCAGCTACCCCCACAATTGTCCTTGTCCATGATTCCCCAGCTCCTCAAACTAAGTGGTCAAGAGATCAACACATTCTTCTTGTCAACATTATTGGGGAACCTAATGCAGGGGTTACTACTAGACAGCAAATTCATGACTCAGAGTCAGCCTCAGCCAACGAATGTATCTTTGCTGAATTTCTCTCTCAAATTGAACCTAAGAGAGTAGCTGAGGCTCTTGTGGAAGATGGGTGGGTAGCTGCTATGCAGGAAGAAATTAATCAGTTCAAAAGGAACAAGGTATGGACACTAGTGCCAGCTCTACCTGGTAAGAACATCACAGGCACTAGATGGATTTATAGAAATAAGATGGATGAAATTGGAAACATCATCAGAAATAAGGACAGGCTGGTGGCTCAGGGGTATACACAGACTAAAGGGATTGATTATGATGAAATGTTTGCTCCTGTGGCAAGACTTGAAGCCATCAGAATCTTCCTTGCTTATGCTGCATATATGAACTTCACTATGTATCAGATAGATGTTAAGAGTGCCTTCCTCAATGGAGATTTGGCTGAGGAAGTATATGTTGAACAGCCTGAAGGATTCAAAAACAACGAGTTTCCCAATCATGTGTACAGACTACACAAAGCCATGTATGGGCTGAAACAAGCTCCAAGAGCATGGTATGAAAATCTTTCTAATTTCTTAACTGAAAATAAATTTGTCAGGGGTTCTATTGATAAAACACTCTTTACCTTCAAGGATAAGAGTGATTTCATCATTGTACAGATTTATGTGGATGATATCATCTTTGGGTCAATTAATGTTAATTTGAGTAAACGCTTTGCTAAATTAATGACCAAGAAATATGAGATGAGTATGATGGGTGAATTAACTTACTTTTTGGGTTTTCAAATTAAACAATGTCCTAAGGGAATTTCAATTTGTCAAGAAAAGTATGTTAAAGATTTACTTAAAAAATATGACTTAGTTGATTGTGCATCAGTAAAATGCCCCATGCTTCCACCCAACAACTTGGGTCCTGATGAGTCAGGGGTCTCTGTTAATGAGACTTTATACAAAGACATGATTGGGTCACTCATGTATTTAACAACTAGTCGTCCTGATATCCAATTCTCCACATGTCTCTGTGCAAGGTACCAAGCTAACCCAAAAGAATCCTATCTAGTGGCTGTTAAGAAAATTTTCAGGTATCTCAAAGGAACAACCTCCCTAGGTCTATGGTATCCCAAGGTCTCAAGGCCTATTTAGATTCAGACTATGCTGGATGATGTATTGACAGGAAAAGCACCTTAGGTAGCTTTTAAATCCTAGGAGGAAAATTGGTTGGATGGAGTGCTAAGAAGCAAAACTCTGTGGCCATGTCATCAGCTGAAGCAAAATATGTTGCTGTTGCCAGCTGTTGTGCTCAGGTGCTCTGGATGAAGAGCCAATTGGCTGACTATGAGATCTTATATAACAAAGTGACAATATTCTGTGACAACACAAGCGCCATTTCCATCTCCAACAACCCTGTTCTTCACTCTCGTACTAAACACATTGATATCAGGTATCATTTTATCAGGGATCACATAATGAAGGGAGATATTGAGCTGCACTTTGTTCCCACAGAGCTACAACTAGCTGACATTTTCACAAAGCCTTTGGCTGAACCTTCTTTCAACAGGCTAGTTGCTGAGCTAGGGATGCTTAATATCTCAAAGCCTATGGCTTGATAATAAATGTGTTTATTAAGTATCTGATTAAATATTAAATGTTTTTCACATGAAACTAGGTAGTTACTTTCCAAGTAAATGCTAAAAAATATTCTCAATATTTAATTATTTCTTTTCCGAATAACGAGGAGACAAACGGTTTTTGAAAGGTCAAGGGACCCACATGTGTAGTCTTTTTTCCCACTACGCATTAAATGCGTTTGAATAACTGTTTCAAATTTGAATATAAATGTTGTCTCACGTCTCTCCTCACCTACCAATATTCTCATTTCACACAATCTCATATCTCTTTAAGTTCTCTCTCTCTAAACCCTTCCACAATTTTCGTCTTCTCCAATCTTGAATCCATGGCGTTCCCAGTTCCTAAGGCCTCAAACGTCAACTTCGAACTCAATGAAAGTATCCTTGCTTCGAGCAACTCAATTGGATGGCTCAAGGCTCCAAACGAATCCTACACATATCTGGTGAACTTCATGAAGAATTGTGATGCAAGTGAAGCACTCACAAAGACCCAACCATTTTCTACCAAGAATACCTTAGGGAATTCTGGTACTCTGCTGAAGTTGTTGACGATACCATCACTTTTAGCCTCGCATGCAACGAACACCCCTTTGCCTTCTCTCTCAAAGACTTTGAAAGTGTGGCTGGGTTAAGACATGGCAATGAATGCCTGAAGGTGGTCGATAAAAAGGCTGTAAAGGACGCCCTTGCCACACTTAAACCTACGCATGATGTAAACCCTACTCTTACACCTGCTGAAGTTCTTTCCAAGTCCCATCTGAAGATCAAGTACTTTTCCCCTATGTGGCGTGTCCTCTTCACTCACATAGTCAAATCCCGAGGAGGTATGCAGGGATCCTAAGATCAAATGTCCTTCAGTCACCAATCTATTGCTTATGGGTTGATCTGGTGCACAGACGTTGATGTAGGAAGTCTACTATTCTCCAACCTAGTGGAAAAGCTTAAGGGACCAAACCAGGTCAGGGAAAAAAATCTGCTACGTTCGCTTTCTTTCTCTTATCTTCGAAAGCCTATTGGGTGACAGCTATCACAACTCAGCACTCACGTCCCTGAAGCCCTATCGCATTACTGGAGCTATATACAAGGATATTGGACCTGAAGATGTCCCTGTCGCCTCTCACATGATGAACATCGCAAATAAACAACCTTCTGTTGTGAAGTCCTTGCTTCTTTCCTCTGAGAAGGTGAATACCTCTGATGTGTCTGGCAAGTCTACGTCTTTGACCTCTGGGCAGCACATCATGACGTCCAAGGCAACAACTGGCCAACAACCAAAGAAGAAGAAAAACCCATCTTCTTCCCACACCAAAACTGTTGCAAAGGCCAGGGCAAAGAAGAATGTGAACCTCACAACCTCCTCTATTCCAGAGACTCCTATGGATTCAGAGACTTCAGCTGACCAACAACAAGGGTCTAGTGTCTCGATGTCAGCCAAGACAACAGGGAACCCGCCAAATACTGATGATATCGCACAGGTAATCAGTCTTATAATTTTTAGAGGTCCACAAGCAGCCACTCTCAAATGTCTGTAGGTGAGAGTGGTGAAGTTAGGGTTATCCTCAACCCATAGAAGTCATTGTATGCACTTAGAAATCCTTAAGACTTCTGTACACCCTGTCTATGCACCAGGGAGTGATTCATTTGTGTTTCTCAAGCACCCCGATGACCCTGCACCCTCTAGACAATATTCAAGCAAATAACAACCTGAGTACATATATGTCTCGACCTAGAGTAGTTGTACCTCACACAGCCTCTTGGTCCCCTCAGAAAAAGAATCCCAAAAGTTTTACTTTTAGGGGAGCTGAATAATCATCCTCAGCTCTTCTAGGGACAGCGTTACAAGACGACCGTAAAACTACATCTTTTTCACACTTAAAATAATCCCAAAGGATTTATCCTTTCAGGGGGAGCTGAATCATCACCCTCAGCTTTCCTAGGGGCAGCGTAACAGGCGATCTTTACCTACAATGTTTCACACTTAAAAGAGTCCCAAAGGTTTCTTAACCTTTGGGGGGGGGGGGGCTGAATAATCACCATCAGCCTTCCTAGGGGCAGCGAATGGCGATCCTTGACAACATATGTTTCACACTCAAAAGAGTCCCAAAGGTTTTACCCTTTTGGGGGGGCTGAATAATCACACTCAGCTTTCCTAGGGGCAGCGAATGGCGACCATTAGCCTCCTACTTTTCACTCTTAAAAGAATCCCAAGGATTTATCCTTTGGAGTGGTTGAATAATCACCCTCAGCCTCTCTGGGACAGTGAACTGGCGACCATTCCCCTTACTTATTTCCCTGTTACTAATATCAAACAACTTGCAGGCTGATGTTGTACAGCCAAACATTGAATCCCTGGAGAAGCCAGAAAAAGAAGCTGACACAATGATTCAGGATCAACAAAACGAGGAAGAGCCCATACATGATATTGAAGAAGATGTGCTCTCCTTAGTAGATGATTTCTCTGAACCTGAACCAATGCCTGATGATGAAATTCTCCCTGAGGAGATGATCGAAGAGGAGGAGGGTGAAGAAGAGGACGACCAACAGTCTCTGTCTCCTCCAAAGGAAGTCGCTGTGTCCACCCCAGCTTTTGATACCACTCCTCCTCCCAAGGAAGCTATAGTAACTCCCACCTCTGCTACCTCTGCCACTACAGTCTTCCAAAGACCTGCCTATGATCCGACAGCTGAATTCTTATTATTTGATCATCCTGCCCAAACCAACTTTGATATATTGCCAAGGGAGGATGATTATGCACGACAAAGCCTGAACATCCATAATCTTAAACCTGAACATCATCAATCAGATATGGAACGCCTGTCAAGAAAGCTGGATGATATAAAATCTGAGATGCATTCTTTCACTGTCAACTTTCCAAGGATCATAACATAGGCGGTTAAGGATGAAGTCAGGATGAAGTCACTGAACCTATCAAAGATGTTACAAGAAAAGGAGTGTCCCAAGGACTTAGTCATTTGTCCACACGAATCAAAGATGCCATCGTCACAGAGGTCCCTGCACTTTTCGATGCTCATGAGTTAACAACACATAGAGAGTTTGAAGCTGTTCGTAACTGGCAACTTCGTCACACCAACTTTATCATTGATCATATTCATCGCAACAAAAATGGAAATTGCAACCTACTGCTGAAGATTGCCAGAGCTTCAAGGACCAGGGAACGCGAAATGGCTGTCTCTGTTGAACAGATTGCAAGGCACTTTCAGGCACGTTCATCCAAACGTCTGAAACGCCAGGCTGAACGTGAGGGGGAGAAGGATAAGGTACTTAACCTTGAATCTGCCAAACATGGCTCAAACTCTGCTGATAACACTATTCCTTCACCTGTCCCTCTCCAAGTCATCACACCAGTGATCATACCCGATGATGAAGATGAAAGTAAGGGGGAGCAATAGACAAAGGATGGAGTTGATTCATCAAAATCCCTGACTCTGGTTAACACCAGCGAGACTGTGGATGATGGTGACCAGCTGCCAAGAAACTCAAGTTCACTGTCAGCTCCCTACCCAAGGCAATACAAACCCAAGCTCAGTCGGCGCTTATCAAAAGAGCTGAAGAGCTGAAAAACATAAGCGTGGCATCCTCTGTCTCAAAGAAAGGAAAGGAAATAGTTGTGGTAGAATCAGACGCCAAACTAAAGAAAATAGCTGCGATGCTAGAGACAAGAGGATCAACCACAGACCCATCCCAATTTACAACCTTCACACCTTCAAATGAGAATCCTCTAACACCTGAAGAAATTGAGAAACAGGCCGTTGAATTCAAAAGGCTGAATGAAATCAAGAAAGCCAAGGAGCTTAATGAGGAAACTCTGGGAAAGATGACTCTACTTCAAAGGGAGAAGCAAAGACAAAGGTTGAGGGAAATGGAAGCCAAACGCACAGAGGCACTGAATAAGGTAAAAGCTGATTATGATGCCTGCATCAACAACAGGTGTGCACCTGGAAAAATCACAAAGTTCAAGTATACCATTCACAAGTCTACTAACAGACCACAAATGATTTTGTGGAGAGATAACCAACAGGCCAATATGGATGTAAAACCCGCATGCTTATACCATGAATAGTACCCTTAAGATCGTACGTACTAGGTTAAAACTTTCCTATTATAGCATGATTACGATTACGTGTTAGGATTTTACGTATTACGTACGTGTTAGAACATGATAAGTATTTACTACGCATGAGCACGCAATAATTATTTAACAATAAATAATCACGAACATGCGATCATGAAATCATGAACGTAATTAAATCACGAGCTAATATTAATTACGTATATATATATATATATATATATATATATATATATATATATATATATATATATATATATATATATATATATATATATATATATATATATATATATATATATATATATATATATATATATATATATATATATATATATATATATATATATATATATATATATATATATATATATATATATATATATATATATATATATATATATATATATATATATATATATATATATATATATATATATATATATATATATATATTATATATATATATATATATATATATATATATATCACGAACACGAATAAATATATTAAGTCACGATCGATAACTAATTAAAACATGTAAATTAAGAACACGAGAACACACTATAATATTTAGACTCGAGAAATGTATGGGTTACCCCATTTGGGCCCCATACCACGAAATTAGGGAGGAATAATGGGCTTAGCCCATCAATTTTTACTAAACAAGAAAAACTAGGGAAAAAGATGTCATTTTTCACTTTACAAGAAAACATCAAAAACCCTAATTCTTTTCCTTCTCCCTCTTTTGGCCGCCACCTTCAAACACACCAAGGGGGTGTTTGATTGATCTTTGATCTTGGATTTATTGCTAGTGTTCGTGTTTGTTCATCGTTGTTTAGATCCACGCATTCGGTAATTCTTGTAACCCTTTTCTTTTGATTTAGTCTTTTAAATAATTAAGAACATGATATGTTTTTCTTAAAAACCTAATTAAATCATAGATCTAACATGGAATTGGATTTGGAATAAATCAAAGAGTAATGTTTTAGGGGTGTTTGTTCTTGGCCGCGCCTAAACCGAACCCGAGAGGGTCTCGGTTTGGCCATTTGACCACCACCGAGACCATATGGTCCCGGTTGGTTGGTGTGGGTCCCACGGCAGCATCAAGACAAGGGTAACCCTGACTTGGTTCAGGGTATGATGTCGATTTCATGTTTGGTTCATGGTTTTTAGTCTAGATCCGGTTCATGGTGTATGTTTAGTCTTTTTTATTTTTATGATCTTATGTTAAAATTAAATTATTAACATGACATGATTAATTTAATAACATGACTTAGGTTATTTTAATTATTAATAATCATGAAATTAATTAACCTAAGTATTTTTATATTTTAGACTTATAATTAACTAATTATTTAAAAATCATGGTTATAATTAATTAATTAACATGACTTAGGTTATATTATTAATAAATAATAATATATGTTTTAATCTAAGTATTTAACTTTATTTAATTAAAAACATGTTATACTTTAATTAAATATTTTAACCTATAGTTTAATTTAATTACATGAAATAATTATTAAACTATACATTATATCATATGACTTAGAAAATAATCATGAAAACACTTAGGCTTATATACTTAGCTTATTTAACCAACTTATTTCTAATTATGGAAACTTCTATTTTTAGAAACTTATTTAAATAAGGCAGCTAATCTATTTATGTAAACGTTCTATTTTTAGAAACTTATTTATTTCAGGCAGCTAATCTATTTATGGAAACTTATTTAAATAAGGCAGCTAATCTATTTATGGAAACTTTCTATTTTTAGAAACTTATCTATTTTAAGAAGTAATTCTATTTTTGGAAACTTTCTAGTTTTGGAAACTTTCTATTTTTGGAAACTTTCTATTTTTGGAAACTTTCTATTTTTGGAAACTTTCTATTTTTGGTAACTTTCTATTTTAGGAAACTTTCTATTTTAGGAAACCTGCTATTTTTGGAAAGTTACTTATTATTACACAGTAAGTATAATAATACATGAAATACCAGAAATACTTAATCAGATTGAACAGAATATAAGATAAACACAGTTTAAGGCTTAGAACAGTAAAACATGACATGAACATATAAAATAAGCTAAGACATGACGTAAAACCAGTTACGTATTTAGTAAGCAAATACTTATTCACGTATGTATTTATGTAGCATTAGTGATACCGAAGTAGGATTCTCCTCAGTTCGTCTTCTTCGTTCACTGGACATAAGGTACGGATTCCCGTACTTTCAGTATGGACATTCTTTCCTTATTAGGATTCCCCGTATGCAGCCAAATGTTTTCCCGTAGTATAAGTTACGTGTTTGATTTGCTTATGTTTAATTAAGAATACCTATAGCCATATACATGCATGACCAGTTTCACCTAATTATGGAGGTACCATAACCATAACATTAGAGGCACTGATGTTATGACTTCACCACGGCGGAGTGATTGCTCGTGGCGTCCCTTCAGCTTTTGGTCATTTATATTATATTTATCATGTGGGGCGTATGAGTGCATCCTAGTTACATGTTTCAGTCAGGATTTCATTGTGAATGTGGTGTGTGCCTTGCATCCTTCACAAGGAGCTGATCCCTCCTACCTAGAACCAGTATATTAAATTAGAGACAACCCCTCTAATTTGTATCATGAGGTCACCCCTCCAAGTATTCATGCACGGTGGATTTTCATGACCTATATTGGCTAATGGTAAAATACGTTAAACAGTTTTTACAAGATAAACATAAGGCTTTTCAAACTATAAAACCAGTTTTATGAACATGTTCCAGGTTTTCCAGGACTTATACAATTCCGCTGCTATTAAGTCTTTATTATGTTTTAGTCATTCATACTATGTCTATATCCGTGCACTGAGCGTTTTGCTCATCCGTTACTTTCCTTTCCATGTCCCAAAACGGCAGGTACCCAAGGACAGACTCGAGCATTTGGAGGACATGCATAGGATGGAAGCTGCCATAGACTTATTCTCCTTTTGCCTTCATATACTTATGCTTGTTTAGTTTTTCATTCATTTATTTTGCTTTATTATGTTTTGGGCTTATGTTTGGGAACCGATGTTTGATTCCGGTTATCCCTATGGTAATGTAAGTTTTAGACATTTATCCTTGTATGCTTTGATGACACGCCATAATTTCACGTGACATTCCATTTATCAAAATGAGGTGTTACAATTATGGTATCAGAGCCAAGGCTTCGACCTGTAGGCTCTATAACTCGACCTGTGACTAGTGGGTAGTCACCAGGAGCTTCCCAAGCCAACGTTTGATATTCTACGTATTGATGTTTTCAGCGCATTGTTGTTTTAACTATGATGTTTTCAGCACCTTGAGGTTTTAACCTTGATGTTTTCATCGATATTGTTGTACTAATATGGATGGACAACCGTCATTCATATTTAGTTACGTGTCATTATTTCATGCATGACGTTCCTCATGAACTGTGACTATGTGGACTGAACCTCAAAAGTTCATAATTAGTCACATAAAAAATTTTCTGATAAGTTTTAACAGATGAGTTTCATTTATTTATGTTTCATGTATCATTGTTGCAGGGATTATGACTAAGTAATGGTTGGTACATGACTGGCCCTATTTAGTCGTATGTGCTTTTATGGAAACTTTTAACTTTGGGACCGACCCATAGGCGTCCCCTCGCTATGTCTTTTGTTTTGGGACCGACCCATAGGCGTCCCCCTCGCACATATAAAGGTTTTTATAACTACATTATACATTCATGCACTGTTTTTCATGCATAAAATTTTTCTCATGATTTATTGGCATAATTTTTATTTTTTCATGTCCCCTCATAAGTTACTATGTTTTTATGTCAAGTATGTTTTCATACTGTCATGGTTAAACTCAGTTTCATGCTGATTATGTTATACACTCATTCATGTTAAATCGTTTCATGTTTCTTCATGATAATTCTGTCTTCATGTTGATTACGTCTTACGCCTCTTTTGTTATTTATGTTTTCATGCAAGGCATTGTTGGATTTCATTGAATCCTGCTTTCATGATAGTCATGGTTGGTTTTCACTGATCATACTGTCAGGCAAAATCATCGTTGAATTTTGTGTAACCACAATTTGACGTTTTTCGATACAACCAGAATGATGTCTATGCTAATACTGCCAGGTTATCATGATGGTTTTCATAACCATTTAACCAATATACTTTCCTTAAATCATGACAAATGATCGACCCCCGGTACCGATCATTTCATGAACATTCCATTTGTACTCCATGTACCGTATTCCATGTGTATTACACGTACCTAAATCCATGTGTATTAATACTTCACGAGTATTCGCTAGTCGATTCTAAATCATCTCACGCGTATGTTCACTTGCTGATATTCTACAAGATTGCCGATGCCGCGCATAGCTTGGAGATGTTACTAAAGGTTGATGCTGCTGACGTTCAGAGATGCTACGAGATGCGGATGCTGTTCACAACCTGGAGATCCTACAAGACGAAGACAAAGGCGTCAGAGCAAAGCAATTGGATGAGAAGATGCTTCACCATCAGACGATTTCCATCAATCATTGTCCCTAATTCTTAGTTACATGTCACACGTCATTCAGCTGTCATTTCAGCCATATGAGTGCAAACCGGTACCAGCCGGCCACTCAGCTGAATAGTTACATGAATCACGGTCATGAGAATGACCGTCATGGAACTGACATACAAGACGATAGTAACCACTACTATGACAGAAATTATCCTAGAAATCGCAATCGAGGCTCCGGCCGCGGACGTGATCAGACATACAAATGATCAGTAGTCCAACCGATCCGCCAGTTCTGGCATAATAACCTAATATTGTAGTTCTATTGTTTTACGTCTCGGACACATGTCAAGACATCAGTCAAGACACATGTCTCACGTATACCTTGAAGACACATGTCAAGACATCAGTCAAGACACATGTCTCACGTATACCTCCTGAAGACACATGTCAAGCCACCAGTCAAGACATATGTCATGCTTATAGTTCCAAGAAACGAGTCAAGACACATGACTCACGTCCAACTATGGAACATTTCTAAGAAATTCAGGGTACCCTCCAAGGGTATATCTATTTTTGTTGTGCCATGTATTAATCAGGCCACAAGAATTTCTATACCATTATCGGCGCATCAGTGAGAACTGTCACGTTGCCGATGTCACTTTCATTTCTTTCACCATGGTTCATATATTCATGACCATGAAGGACGCCTTTCGTATTCCCACGTATACGAAGGTTTTCCTTCAGCTTAATGATGAGATCCAAGCTGCTAACGCATTTCCTCGGACAGACACCGAGATGAATTTTATCCTAATTATGTACTATGAACAGCACACCATGTTACGATTCAGAATTATGTACAGTAATGTTCAGGCTCCTGAATACATTCAGCTTGATTTTCCATCGGGAAAATCGGTACAAATCATCTATTCTTACAAGCATGTGCGTTGTTAGCCATGGTCGCTAAAATTTTCTAGCTGTCAGTAAGACACGACCACTTAAGTCTTTATACGCATAGCCAGTTGATTATTCCAAAATCTTCCCATACATTCCAGAAGAACTTACAAGGAGAAGGACGGTACCATGAGATTATGTGTCGACTACCGTCGGCGTAAACAAATCACCATTCATGACTGTTATTCTCCTCCAGGTATTGACAACATTTCCAATCGACCTTATAGTGTTAATCACTTTTCCAAGATTGAACTCATGATCATGCTGCCAACAGTGACGGGTGAAAGAGCAGGACATGTCCATGACTGCTATTCGTACATGACTCGGTCAGGCTAGATTTATAATTTGAATTAGTCTCATCAATGCTCCAACGGCATTATAAGAATGAGTTTCCATGAACTCATAGCAAATTCATCAGTGTTTTCATTGAGGATAACCTGAGTTCCTTTAAGCCCAGAGAAGAACAGGAAGACCATATCTGCACTATGTTGCAAATTCTATGACAAGAGAAATTTTACCCTAGAAAATTTTTTCCAATATCAATTCTGTTTGATTACAGTGACACGCTGAATCACATGGATTTCTACGGTTAATCTTACTATGACTCAGCTTATGCGTGAAGGAGAGAACCCTACACTACATTAGGTGTTCTAGAAAATCCTACGCTAGGAGAAGTCTGGATTCAGAAACTCAGAAACTCAGAGTTCCCCAAACTCCTATGTATCAAGTCCTACGAAGCAAGATACAGTTACGTTCATATCTAAGTACCTGACATACCAACAGGTTAAGATAGGACACCAACAGACTGGGATGTTTTCATCATCTGAAATGGTAAATTGAAATGGGACAAGATCTCCACGGATTTTGGTTACCAGATTAGCGCAAACTCAGAAGAAGCATTGTAACACCCCCAATCTCATGTCATAGCAGCGGAAGGGTCATTGGGTGTTACTATCATGGTTCAACCTCAATATCATAGAAAACGCCTCACAATGAGTCGTTTTTAACAAAACATACGTCCATTCATTTGTTTAAAGATAAAACAGTTTACACACGGTCCCAAATAGTTTTAAGTTTACACAACCAACCAAATGATAAAAGTTTCTTAGAATAGACATAGTTTAGAAAAGTGGGCCAAAACATTTAAATTAAGCAAGCTGCACGAAACCGCCTTCCTTGAGTGCCTTCTTCATGGACCTGAGATAAAACATGCTATAAAGTCAACAAAAATGTTGAGCGAATCTATAGAGTTTAAATTTAATAAAAACGAACACAAGTATTCTGAATAAACCTTCCATGGTTGACAATCATGCGGACAGACATAATTATCGTTGTTATTTCTATTTGCCTCGTGAAATTGAACGTTAACATATATATTTCAGCCCAACACACCTAGCCAAGTGCGTATATTTCTCTTATACAATTGCATCCGATGTTTCATTACTGGTGCATCACAACACCACGCGAGAGCTACTCGCGACCGGACTGGGTGTCACCCCGATAGATCTATCCCATAGTATTAGCGTTCCTTTCGATTAACAATTCACGATTCATGGGTCTTTTAAGGCTAAGACAAACTTATATAACAACTTTCATCTAAGCATACAATCGGGTCCTTTGTGTTCAATTTTAAAAGAATGAGGGTTTACCACAACTTCTCGTTGTACCCTTCATTTATATAATGTTTTTCCAATAATAAGGGTTTCCACAACTTCTCGTCGTACCCCTTTTATTTTAATAAAACAAGCATGTTATCCCCCTCGCGGGTTTTATAAAACAAGTAAACATGTTAAAGCGAGGCTATAGACTCACCTTGGTACGATAGTAGTGACGTGACGATCGCTGACGATTTGTGATGCCCGTTAAACACGAAGACCGCAACCTATCAAATAAGGCGCGTTCGTTAATAAACGACTCAAGTATATATAATACTTAAATAATACGAAAGTCAATTTCAATTGGCCATGAAAATCCCGAAAAATTAAGAAAATATAAGTGTACTTCTATACCCTTTTACTCAACACTTATTCTTTTAAAGAGTTACACCCTTGACATTGACCCGTCATAAGACGCCAAGTCAACGCAAGTCAAACCTTCATTTTACTTCCCTCGGACCAGTAACTAAGTCATTTATATAATGACTCAATACTCGAGTAAGTCACTATGTCCAATAGTGAATACTCAACTCACGCCATACAAGTATTGAACTACGTGTCCAAAATACCACTCAGCATGTACACTCCAAATGTACACACCAATCTAACCTATCTAGACATGTCCGATTTCGACGAAACTTGGTGACAAACTCACACATAATATGAATAAGACTCATTTTAAATTTCATTCAAAAATATTACTTCTAAGACCTTCTGCCCGACACACCTTCGTGTTGCAAAAACCGGACAGTTTTACGCCTTTGACTTGTAAAACCATTTTGACTTATCTAAACATTTCCGTTTGCAAAACCGACACTCGGGTTTGAAAATAGACTCATGACCTGAGGTTTATCAACTTACAACAGCCCTTGAACATTTTTAAAACTCATTTTATAGTCCCCGAGATTCGTTCCAAATATCGACAACAATTTTCGGATTGTGCCGATACCCGTCTCCCGGTACACAAATACTAAAAGTAGCATAACTTTTCGCTCGTAATGAGTTAGAAGCTCTACTTTAGCTCAAATCGAAGCTAACGAAATTCTCTACGACCCTATCTTATTAGTTTACCAAGTTTACCACAGTAACAATTTCAAAAACGGACTTAAAGTTACTGCCTAAAATAGCCTATCTAAAAATCATACCAAAACAATTTTTCAACCCATTCCAACAATTCCTATAGTCCTAATATGATCCTAATATCATAATAACACATCTAATTAACTCACAACACCCTCAAATTTGATCTTACAAAAATTAAATATATAAAAATCTTGCATGCAACCAAAACCCACTATCAATATAATAATATTAACACCATTCACCACCATAAAAATGGATCAAACTTGGTGTTCATCATCAAAAATTAAAAATAAAAATTTAGTGAATGCATGTAGAAGAAAATTATACCAATAGAAAGCTTATGAAATTTCCAAGATGGGTCTTGTTTTAGTTTTTGAGGATTCAAGCTAGAAAATCAAAACTTTGGATGGATTGGGGTTGATGGTGGACGGCCAAAATGAAGAACAAGAGAGAGGATGTGTGATTTTTTTATTAAATGAGTTTTTAAATAAAAGCTAGTTAGTGGAATTTGTTTAAATAGTGGGGTGAGGGTAATTTTTGCCAAATTTGCATTCTTTTGGTCCTATGTTGTAAGTAAATAGTTTACAAGGTAGGAAATGTAAATTGTAAAGTTTAAAAATATTTACGGGGCTCGGGTTTCGTAAAAATACTTTTCAAAAGTTAAAACGCTTCATAAAAATAATAATAAAGCTTCGACACGACTTAAAACGCAATTAAATCGAAAACGTCGAAAATATACAATATCGAGACAATCGATAATAAAACGTAAATTTTTGGGCATCCGTCGGTATCGCGATCACTAATAGTTATCGTCATTCGTTAAATCGTAAAATACGAGAAATAAAGATTAAATATAATAAAAATCATTTCCATGATTATTTGAGAATATAGTATCGATACCTAACATATTCCTTGTCGGTTTTCATCTAATCGACATTCTTACGCTAGTTTCAAATCATAACCTTCTCGGTTAGTCGATACATTAGAATTCTCATTAAAGTAAACACGTAATACGTAATAGTCGAGATTAAAATAACGACCTGAAATTGACGGGTTGTCACATCTTCCCCACCAAATTAGGATCTTCGCCCTCGAAGATCAACTTGCGTTCTTGCCCGATCGCTTGTTGAAATCAAAGAGATGAGGGTAATTCTTCCACATTTGGTCTTCTCGTTCCCAAGTAAACTCCGGTCCTCTTCGAGAGTTCCATCGAACTTTGACGATAGGTATTCGGCTTTGCTTCAGTTGCTTGACCTCGCGATCCATGATCTCGATTGGTTCTTCAATAAAATGCAACTTCTTATCAACCTTAACCTCGTCTAACGGTATAATGAGTTCTTCGTCGGATAAACACTTCTTCAGATTCGACACGTGAAAAGTGTTATGAATCCCATACAGTTCTTGTGGTAGTTCAAGTTGGTATGCCACGGGTCCTACTCTAGATGTAACCTTGAATGGTCCGATATAACGAGGACTTAACTTCCCACGTTTTCCAAATCGTACAACACCTTTCCATGGTGATACCTTTAGCATAAGCTTATCTCCCACGTTAAACTCCAATGGTTTTCTTCTCACATCCGCATAACTCTTCTGTCGGCTTCGAGCAGACAACAACCTATTCTTGATTTGTACAATCATATCCGTCGTCTCCCTAATCAAATCTGGTCCAGTGAGTTGGGCATCACCAACCTCACTCCAGCTAACGGGTGATCTACATTTTCTCCCATAAAGTGCTTCAAAAGGTGCAGCTTTAATACTCGCGTGATAACTGTTATTGTACGAGAATTCGGCCAAATGTAAGTGCTTATCCCAGCTACTTCCAAAGTCTATCACACAAGCACGTAGCATATCCTCCAAAGTTTGGATTGTTCTTTCGCTTTGCCCATCGGTTTGTGGATGATAGGCTGTGCTCATATCCAAATTGGTTCCTAACGACTTTTGAAGTGATCTCCAAAATCCAGAAACAAAACGACTATCTCTATCGGAAATGATTGAAATAGGAACACCATGCTTGCACACGATTTCCTTCAGATAAATATCGGCGAGTTTCTCCAAACCGAACCTCTCGTTGATTGGAATAAAATGAGCGGATTTAGTTAAACGATCGACTATAACCCAAATTGCATCGAACCCAGACGGTGTCCTTGGGAGTTTTGTGATGAAGTCCATCGTAATTCGCTCCCATTTCCAGACTGGAATTTCAGGTTGGACAAGTAATCCTGACGGCTTCTGATATTCAGCTTTCACTTTTGCACATGTTAAGCATTTCGTGACGTATGTTGCAATATCAGCTTTCATATTCGGCCACCAGTATAACTTTTTCAAGTCTTGGTACATTTTGTCCGATCCAGGATGAATAGAATACTTGGACTTATGAGACTCCAACATAACCAAGTCTCTCAGTCCACCATATAATGGTAACCAGATTCGACCTCTCAAACATCTGATACCATCGGGTCGCGTCTCCAATGTTTCACCGTCTCCTCTAAATCTTTCGGCAGCAATATTTTCCTTCTTGCATGCTTCGACTTGTGCGTTCCGAATCTGCTCAGGTAAGTTATTATGAACTGTCACCACCAAAGCACGCACTCGAATCGGTTTCTCCCTTTCCTTTCGACTTAACGCGTCAGCTACCACGTTCGCCTTTCCTGGATGATAACGAATTTCGCAGTCGTAATCACTCAATAGTTCAACCCATCGACGTTGCCTCATATTCAGCTCCTTTTGATCTAGTATGTATTGTAGGCTTTTATGATCAGTGAATACTGTACACTTCGTACCATACAGATAATGTCTCCAAAGTCGCAGAGCAAAAACCACAGCGCCCAATTCCAAGTCATGGGTGGTGTAGTTCTCCTCATTCTTCCTTAATTGTCTAGAGGCATATGCGATCACCTTTTCACGTTGCATGAGAACAGCACCATATCCTCTGAGAGATGCATCGCAATAAACCACAAAATCTTCACTTCCTTCCGGTAGCGATAAAATCGGCGCACTACAGAGTTTCATCTTCAGGGTTTGGAAAGCTTCTTCTTCATCATCGCCCCACACATACGGTTTATTTTTCTGAGTCATCTTCGTTAATGGTTTCGATATCAAAGAGAATCCTTCAATAAATCTTCGGTAATAGCCAGCCAAACCTAGGAATTGTCGCACTTCAGTTGGAGTAGTCGGAGCACTCCAATTCTTGATGGCTTCGATCTTTGCAGGATCAACATGTACACCACTTTTATCAACCACGTGTCCGAGAAATTGTACAGAATTAAGCCAAAAATCACACTTTGAGAACTTAGCGTATAACTTTTCGTTCTTCAACAAGTTCAAGATAATCCTTAAGTGTTCGGCATGCTCTTCATTGCTCCTGGAGTAGATTAGAATATCATCTATGAAAACGATCACGAATTTATCAAGATACGGCTTACAAATGCGATTCATTAAGTCCATGAATACAGCAGGTGCATTAGTCAAACCAAAAGGCATAACCAGGAACTCATAATGACCATAACGAGTTCTAAACGCCGTAATAGGAATATCTTCCTCACGTATGCGAAGTTGATGGTAACCAGAACGAAGATCAATCTTGGAGAAAACACGAGAACCTTGAAGTTGATCGAATAAATCATCAATTCTTGGAAGCGGATAACGATTCTTGATCGTTAGCTTATTCAGCTCTCGGTAATCAATGCACATACGAAACGAACCATCTTTCTTCTTAACGAATAAGACAGGAGCTCCCCAAGGTGACGAACTCGGTCGTATAAAACCTTTATCAGATAGCTCTTGTAATTGCACAGATAACTCCTTCAGCTCGGATGGGGCTAAACGATATGGCGCACGAGCCACGGGTGCAGCACCAGGAATTAGGTCAATTTGGAATTCTACTTGCCTTGGAGGAGGAAGTCCAGGAAAATCTTCCGGAAACACTTCAGGAAAGTCACGGATAACAGGTACATCTTCAGCACGTTTCTCCTTCGATTCTTTCTCCACTACTTTAGCTAGGAATAACTCACAGCCTCTTTCGATATACTTACGAGCCTTAATGCACGAAACGATTTTTAGTCGTGAATTACGTTGATCACCTTCGATAACCATGGTCTTGTCGTCTAAAGGAATCCTAACTTTCTTTTCTCCACACAAGATAGACGTGTTATACTTGGATAACCAATCCATTCCGATAATAACATCAAAACTTCCCAATTCAACAATCATCAAGTCTATCTTAAAAATACGGTTCAAGAGATTTAGAGAACATCCTAGGAGCGCACGATTTGTACTCACTAATTTACCATCAGCTAGTTCTACATCATAACTTGCGTCTAATTCGACCGGTTTGATATCAATTAAGGTACTAAAACTTGTAGACACAAAGCTTTTGTCCGCACCAGAATCAAATAAAGCTGTAGCATAACGGTTGTTCAGTAAAAACGTACCAGTGACAACCTTCGGGTTTTGCTTCGCTTCGGCTTCTCCCAACTGATAAGCTTTTCCTTGGTTATCTCCACCACGTGCATTCTTTGGAGGTTGAGGGCATTGGTTCCTCATGTGACCTTTACCTTGGCAGTTATAACACGTCACTCCCTTCTTTCCTGGTCCCCAACAGTCTTCGGTCTTGTGACCTAACTTGTTGCACTTTCCACACTTAGCACATTCACCAGTATGAGACTTCTTGCAGCGTTGACATCTGGTTCCCTTGTCCGCAGTTGCAGCTTCAGTCATCGCATTAGCGTTGCCCCTCCTTCGGTTCTGATTTCTGTTGTGAGATTGACGGCTATCACCACGATCATCATTGTCATTTTCAGCTCTTCTTTTGTTGCCTTCAGAAACACCATCAGCCTTGTCTTGGATGATTTGACCCATTTGTTGGTAGGCCATACGAACAGCTTCATCTATGTTGGCAGGTTTAGATGAGGTCACATCCCCACGGATGTTGGTAGATAAGCCTCGAATATACTGCTCCACCTTCAAGTATCCTGGGTTAACTTTGTTCGGACAAAGTAGAGCAAGTTCATGGAATCTGTTTGTGTATCCATCGATGTCGGTACCCTTCAGTCTCAGCTGATATAATTCATGTTCTAACCTTTGAATAACACTCCTTGGACAGAATTCCTCAGTCATCCACCCTCTTACTTCCACCCAAGGTGTAGCGTAAGCAGCATCCATACCCATTGATGCCATTCTTCCATTCCACCAGGTTAATGCTCGCCCTTGAAGAGTAGCAGAGGCAAACATTACTTTATCTCCTTCCTCACTTCCACTAAATCGAAACACGGATTCTAATTTCTCAAACCATTGCATTAACCCAACAGCGCCTCCAGTACCCTTAAAAGTTGGAGGTTTGCATTTCATGAACGAGGTATAATTGCACTTCTTGTTTTCAGGAATCACTGGTCTATCAGCATTACCAGTTCCAGCACCAGCATTGCCAGCTCCAGTATTACCAGCTCCAGTAGCGCCAGTTCCAGTAGCGCCAGTTCCAGTAGCGCCAGCTCCAGTAGCACCAGTTCCAGTAGCGCCAGCTCCAGTATCGCCAGCTCCACCAGATCCACCAGCTCCACCAGCTCCACCGGATCCACCAGCTCCACCAGATCCACTAGCTCCACCAGATCCACCAGCTCCACTAGATCCACTAGATCCACCAGATCCACCGGCTCCATTATTCAAGTTTGCCATAAATGCATTCATAGATATCTGAAATTGATCAGCTACTATAGCACGTAACTGAGTCTCAGTCAACTGTTTTGGCGGCATAATCCTGTTACACAATTCACATCAAAATGAGTATTCATTCAACGCTTGTGATAACAAAACATGAATAACACAGAATAAGAATAGATAGATGAAAAGAAACAAGAATGGATGATAGAACGAAGAATAGAATTTAGACAAGGAACGAAGATTCACGAGGAATGAGTCAAAAGACAGGGATTTCTATTGTGACAATCAGCGTCGTTTGTAAATCACGTATTAGTATTATAATAATCAAATAATTAACATTAATAAATAAATGTAATTTCATTATGCTTTAAGCATAGTTAATAATTAAATATGTATAACATATATATATACTTTTCTTATTCTCGTCCATTGGCAACTCGGAGGTTTCGCTTGCAAATGTTATAGTCAAAAGATTTCAAAATTATATTTTTGGAAAATCTTTTCGTTCTCTATAACTTGAGCTCTGATGCCAATCTGTAACACCCCCAATCTCATGTCATAGCAGCGGAAGGGTCATTGGGTGTTACTATCATGGTTCAACCTCAATATCATAGAAAACACCTCACAATGAGTCGTTTTAACAAAACATACGTCCATTCATTTGTTTAAAGATAAAACAGTTTACACACGGTCCCAAATAGTTTTAAGTTTACACAACCAACCAAATGATAAAAGTTTCTTAGAATAGACATAGTTTAGAAAAGTGGGCCAAAACATTTAAATTAAGCAAGCTGCACGAAACCGCCTTCCTTGAGTGCCTTCTTCATGGACCTGAGATAAAACATGCTATAAAGTCAACAAAAATGTTGAGCGAATCTATAGAGTTTAAATTTAATAAAAACGAACACAAGTATTCTGAATAAACCTTCCATGGTTGACAATCATGCGGATCAGACATAATTATCGTTGTTATTTCTATTTGCCTCGTGAAATTGAACGTTAACATATATATTTCAGCCCAACACACCTAGCCAAGTGCGTATATTTCTCTTATACAATTGCATCCGATGTTTCATTACTGGTGCATCACAACACCACGCGAGAGCTACTCGCGACCGGACTGGGTGTCACCCCGATAGATCTATCCCATAGTATTAGCGTTCCTTTCGATTAACAATTCACGATTCATGGGTCTTTTAAGGCTAAGACAAACTTATATAACAACTTTCATCTAAGCATACAATCGGGTCCTTTGTGTTCAATTTTAAAAGAATGAGGGTTTACCACAACTTCTCGTTGTACCCTTCATTTATATAATGTTTTTCCAATAATAAGGGTTTCCACAACTTCTCGTCGTACCCCTTTTATTTTAATAAAACAAGCATGTTATCCCCCTCGCGGGTTTTATAAAACAAGTAAACATGTTAAAGCGAGGCTATAGACTCACCTTGGTACGATAGTAGTGACGTGACGATCGCCGACGATTTGTGATGCCCGTTAAACACGAAGACCGCAACCTATCAAATAAGGCGCGTTCGTTAATAAACGACTCAAGTATATATAATACTTAAATAATACGAAAGTCAATTTCAATTGGCCATGAAAATCCCGAAAAATTAAGAAAATATAAGTGTACTTCTATACCCTTTTACTCAACACTTATTCTTTTAAAGAGTTACACCCTTGACATTGACCCGTCATAAGACGCCAAGTCAACGCAAGTCAAACCTTCATTTTACTTCCCTCGGACCAGTAACTAAGTCATTTATATAATGACTCAATACTCGAGTAAGTCACTATGTCCAATAGTGAATACTCAACTCACGCCATACAAGTATTGAACTACGTGTCCAAAATACCACTCAGCATGTACACTCCAAATGTACACACCAATCTAACCTATCTAGACATGTCCGATTTCGACGAAACTTGGTGACAAACTCACACATAATATGAATAAGACTCAGTTTAAATTTCATTCAAAAATATTACTTCTAAGACCTTCTGCCCGACACACCTTCGTCTTGCAAAAACCGGACAGTTTTACGCCTTTGACTTGTAAAACCATTTTGACTTATCTAAACATTTCCGTTTGCAAAACCGACACTCGGGTTTGAAAATAGACTCATGACCTGAGGTTTATCAACTTACAACAGCCCTTGAACATTTTTAAAACTCATTTTATAGTCCCCGAGATTCGTTCCAAATATCGACAACAATTTTCGGATTGTGCCGATACCCGTCTCCCGGTACACAAATACTAAAAGTAGCATAACTTTTCGCTCGTAATGAGTTAGAAGCTCTACTTTAGCTCAAATCGAAGCTAACGAAATTCTCTACGACCCTATCTTATTAGTTTACCAAGTTTACCACAATAACAATTTCAAAAACGGACTTAAAGTTACTGCCTAAAATAGCCTATCTAAAAATCATACCAAAACAATTTTTCAACCCATTCCAACAATTCCTATAGTCCTAATATGATCCTAATATCATAATAACACATCTAATTAACTCACAACACCCTCAAATTTGATCTTACAAAAATTAAATATATAAAAATCTTGCATGCAACCAAAACCCACTATGAATATAATAATATTAACACCATTCACCACCATAAAAATGGATCAAACTTGGTGTTCATCATCAAAAATTAAAAATAAAAATTTAGTGAATGCATGTAGAAGAAAATTATACCAATAGAAAGCTTATGAAATTTCCAAGATGGGTCTTGTTTTAGTTTTTGAGGATTCAAGCTAGAAAATCAAAACTTTGGATGGATTGGGGTTGATGGTGGACGGCCAAAATGAAGAACAAGAGAGAGGATGTGTGATTTTTTTATTAAATGAGTTTTTAAATAAAATCTAGTTAGTGGAATTTGTTTAAATAGTGGGGTGAGGGTAATTTTTGCCAAATTTGCATTCTTTTGGTCCTATGTTGTAAGTAAATAGTTTACAAGGTAGGAAATGTAAATTGTAAAGTTTAAAAATATTTACGGGGCTCGGGTTTCGTAAAAATACTTTTCAAAAGTTAAAACGCTTCATAAAAATAATAATAAAGCTTCGACACGACTTAAAACGCAATTAAATCGAAAACGTCGAAAATATACAATATCGAGACAATCGATAATAAAACGTAAATTTTTGGGCATCCGTCGGTATCGCGATCACTAATAGTTATTGTCATTCGTTAAATCGTAAAATACGAGAAATAAAGATTAAATATAATAAAAATCATTTCCATGATTATTTGAGAATATAGTATCGATACCTAACATATTCCTTGTCGGTTTTCATCTAATCGACATTCTTACGCTAGTTTCAAATCATAACCTTCTCGGTTAGTCGATAAATTAGAATTCTCATTAAAGTAAACACGTAATACGTAATAGTCGAGATTAAAATAACGACCTGAAATTGACGGGTTGTCACAAGCATGATGCTATCTAGGTTATTGCATACAGTTTGATCAAGTCTGTAGAATCCTTACATCCGCAAGGATTGCAGAACCAACAGATTGATCGGACATGTTCCAGCCAAGGCTCATCCGACCACTTGGTAATCCCTCAGCTATCGGGTCAGACAAAGATTCGCAATTGTACTCCTAAATTACTTCACGTCTTCATTCTGATTCCACGACTTGCTTTCACGCTCGCGTTCATGACACTATTCACGTTCATGATCATATCTGGGCTTACGATTTTACGTTCATTTCGTTCTGGGAAGTTTTGCAAGAACTTGAGAGACCAGACCCAAGTTTAGTATAACTCTCCATCATCAGATAGACGTTTCACGTCATATTCCACGTCTCACCTTGTAGCGTTTGGCGTTACCGCCATTATATTCTATGTTCATGATATGTTTCACATGTCATGTTCATTCCACGTTCCTCATATCATGATCAAGATATGTTACACGTATCATGGATCACGATATGTTTACTCATACTACACTCGCCATATCTCCACGTAGCACGTTCAAAAATTTTCACGTATCACGTTCAAAATTTTTCACGTACTACGTTTCTTTATGTCTCGCGCATCGTTTCTAGTTAACAGTTAAGTCAGATTGTCTTGCATCGTAATGTTTCAGTTACCCTTGCATGTTAACTCTTATTTTCCTCGATCGAATTTAGGGGATCTACCTTCTGTTGATAACCAAGAATTTCTTCGGATTCCAAGTCAAGGTCAGGAGGACCAAGATTTATCTTTAGTGTCAAGATCTTCTGAAGGAACCGTTCCTAGAGGGAGGCCACTTGGAAACGGACAAGTTCATCCGAACTTCTTATCCGTTTTTCACTTATCAATTAGATATGTCCTTTCAGCCACGTCACGTTCCATGTCCTTTTAAGACATGTCACATTCCGCGTTCTTTCTGCCAGGTCACCTGCACGTTAATTTATCTTACATACCCTCTTAGTTTGATTCGGGTATGTTTCTCTTTTAGTTACGTTATCTATAATTCGGGGACGAATTATTCTTTTTAGGGGGGAAGAGTTGTAAAACCCGCATGCTTTTACCACGAATAGTACCCTTAAGATCGTACGTACTAGGTTAAAACTTTCCTATTATAGCATGATTACGATTACGTGTTAGGATTTTACGTATTACGTACGTGTTAGAACACGATAAGTATTTACTACGCATGAGCACGCAATAATTATTTGACAATAAATAATCACGAACATGCGATCATGAAATCATGAACGTAATTAAATCACGAGCTAATATTAATTACGTATATATATATATATTTATCACGAACACGAATAAATATATTAAGTCACGGTCGATAACTAATTAAAACATGTAAATTACGAACACGAGAACACACGAGAACACACTATAATATTTAGACTCGGGAAATGTATGGGTTACCCCATGTGGGCCCCATACCACGAAATTAGGGAGGAATAATGGGCTTAGCCCATCAATTTTTACTAAACAAGAAAAACTAGGGAAAAAGATGTCTTTTTTCACTTTACAAGAAAACATCAAAAACCCTAATTCTTTTCCTTCTCCCTCTTTTGGCCGCCACCTTCAAACACACCAAGGGGGTGTTTGATTGATCTTTGATCTTGGATTTATTGCTAGTGTTTGTGTTTGTTCATCGTTGTTTAGATCCACGCATTCGGTAATTCTTGTAACCCTTTTCTTTTGATTTAATCTTTTAAATAATTAAGAACACGATATGTTTTTATTAAAAACCTAATTAAATCATAGATCTAACATGGAATTGGATTTGGAATAAATCAAAAAGTAATGTTTTAGGGGTGTTTGTTCTTGGCCGCGCCTAAACCGAACCCGAGAGGGTCTCGGTTTGGCCATTTGACCACCACCGAGACCATATGGTCCCGGTTGGTTGGTGTGGGTCCCACGGCAGCATCAAGACAAGGGTAACCCCGACTTGGTTCGGGTTATGGTGTCGATTTCATGTCCGATTCATGGTTTTTAGTCTAGATCCGGTTCATGGTGTATGTTTAGTTTTTTTTTTATTTTTATGATCTTATGTTAAAATTAAATTATTAACATGACATGATTAATTTAATAACATGACTTAGGTTATTTTAATTATTAATAATCATGAAATTAGTTAACCTAAGTATTTTTATATTTTAGACTTTAATTAATTATTTAAAAACCATGGTTATAATTAATTAATTAACATGACTTAGGTTATATTATTAATAAATAATAATACATGTTTTAACCTAAGTATTTAACTTTATTTAATTAAAAACATGTTATAGTTTAATTAAATATTTTAACCTATAGTTTAATTTAATTACATGAAATAATTATTAAACTATACATTATATCATATGACTTAGAAGATAATCATGAAAACACTTAGGCTTATATACTTAGCTTATTTAACCAGCTTATTTCTAATTATGGAAACTTCTATTTTTAGAAACTTATTTAAATAAGGCAGCTAATCTATTTATGGAAACGTTCTATTTTTAGAAACTTATTTATTTCAGGCAGCTAATCTATTTATGGAAACTTATTTAAATAAGGCAGCTAATCTATTTATGGAAACTTTCTATTTTTAGAAACTTATCTATTTTAAGCAGTAATTCTATTTTTGGAAACTTTTTATTTTTGGAAACTTTCTATTTTTGGAAACTTTCTATTTTTGGAAACTTTCTATTTTTGGAAACTTTCTATTTTTGGAAACTTTCTATTTTTGGTAACTTTATATTTTTGAAAACTTTCTATTTTAGGAAACTTTCTATTTTAGGAAACCTGCTATTTTTGGAAAGTTACTTATTATTACACAGTAAGTATAATAATACATGAAATACCAGAAATACTTAATCAGATTGAACAGAATATAAGATAAACACAGTTTAAGGCTTAGAACAGTAAAACATGACATGAACATATAAAATAAGCTAAGACATGACCTAAAACCAGTTACTATTTAGTAAGCAGATATTTATTCACGTATGTATTTATGTAGCATTAGTGATACCGAAGTAGGATTCTCCTCAGTTCGTCTTCTTCGTTCACTGGACATAAGGTACGGATTCCCGTCCTTTTAGTATGGACATTCTTTCCTTATTAGGATTCTCCGTATGCAGCCAAATGTTTTCCCGTAGTATAAGTTACGTGTTTGATTTGCTTATGTTTAATTAAGAATACCTATAGCCATATACATGCATGACCAGTTTCACCTAGTTATGGAGGTACCATAACCATAACATTAGAGGCACTGATGTTATGACTTCACCACGGCGGAGTGATTGCTCGTGGCGTCCCTTCATCTTTTGGCCATTTATATTATATTTATCATGTGGGGCGTATGGGTGCATCCTAGTTACATGTTTCAGTTAGGATTTCATGGCGAATGTGGTGTGTGCCTTGCATCCTTCACAAGGAGCTGATCCCTCCTACCCAGAACCAGTATATTAAATTAGAGGCAGCCTCTCTAATTTGCATGATGAGGTCACCCCTCCAAGTATTCATGCACGGTGGATTTTCATGACCTATATTGGCTAATGGTAAAATACGTTAAACAGTTTTTACAAGATAAACATAAGGCTTTTCAAACTACAAAACCAGTTTTATGAACATGTTCCAGGTTTTCCAGGACTTATACAATTTCGCTGCTATTAAGTCTTTATTATGTTTTAGTCATTCATACTATGTCTATATCCGTGCACTGAGCGTTTTGCTCAGCCGTTACTTTCCTTTCCATGTCCCAAAACGGCAGGTATCCAAGGACAGACTCGAGCATTTGGAGGACATGCATAGGATGGAAGTTGCCATAGACTTCTTCTTCTTTTGCCTTCATATACTTATGCTTGTTTAGTCTTTCATTCATTTCTTTTGCTTTATTATGTTTTGGCTTTATGTTTGGGAACCGATGTTTGATTCCGGTTATCCCTATGGTCATGTAATGTTTTAGACATTTATCCTTGTATGCTTTGATGACACGCCATAATTTCACGTGACATTCCATTTATCAAAATGGGGTGTTACAATGGATGTCTTTGAAGACTTCAGATTAAAACAACTTGGCTTGTCTGAATGGTTTGAACTTGAGGCATTGGCTGCTAAAAGAACTGGACAGGCAAATTTTACTCTTCTTAAGACCCTCAAAGCAAAGTTCAATGGGGTTAAAGAAACAATAGCCAAGATCGAAATAGATCCCCCACCACAGCTGTTTGAACAAGAACCTCCAAAGTCTGGAAAGAAAAGAAGAAGGATGACTCAAGTTGTTAAGGAAACCTTCGTTACGGATGATGTTCAAGTGGATGGAATGCACAGGGATTTGGTACTACCAAATGGAATCATTGGTCCTATTGATGGTCAGACTTACACAGAGCCTGAAAGAGGTATGGCCTTCATGAATAGAGCTTGCCAATATGCATTCCAAAGGGAAGATGAGATAGGTTTAGCATCAACTATTCAGCTGATTTGTCTCAGAAAGGGACTCAAAATTAACACAGAGTATTCCAAGGTTTTGCACAAGCTTTGCAGGCCGAATTGGATATTAGGACAGACTTGGCTGAAGCTGAAGAAAGAATAAAAAATGATGACTATTGATGGATTTCACAGCTAAATATTACCTTCATATTTTATTTCACTTTTGTATTGTACTTGTAATTTTCTTTAAGTATGAATAAAATCATGAGGTATGTTTGTTTAGATCTGTTATGAGTAAGAAGAAGCTGTTATCTCACTTACCTTAACTTAGATAGATCTAGTTATATTTATGTTTAAATAAGGGGAGACTGTTGGGAATCTAAGATTGTTAGATTCCCTGTATCATAGATTTAAATACAAATCAAGCTGTTAGATAGTAACTTGCATGTGCCAAGGAGGCAGGCAAGTATCGCAAGACTCACAGAGATCTAAGTCTCTATGAGCAACCTCAGAGGAGTCCATGTCAGATACATTGTCAAGGAAGTCGAAGATTACTTGATGACATACTCATTGGCTGTGATGGATAACAACCAAGATGTATCAGGGACTCTGAGGGGTTGAGAGTTAACAGGGGTGACAATACCCTGTTAACACTCAACACACTTTGGACATACCTTGGTGTGTACGAGACTATGAAGAAAAGGGAAACTGTGTCATCTTTGTTTCCCTAAAGCATTGTGGCAGACTACCAAGAATAGAAGATCATCTTGTGACACATGTCTGACAAGTGTCTATCTAGTGTAGTCACCATAAACTAGTACTTAGGTCAACCTCGTATCACTATAAATAGGATATGTAGCCCAACATTAACGTTTAACACTTTGATAGATTTCATACATTAATGCTTAGAACTTATAGAACCAAACAGTTGTGACTGTGTTCATAAGTTATGGTTTTAGTTATTCAAAGTGTGCACAACACATTGTCATCAAACGATGTTATCCATAACACTTGTAATTCTTTATTATACAATAATAAGTATTAAGTTTGAAAAGTAATCACGTGTGTTGATTAGTTAAGTTTAGTGTTTCTAGCATAGTTTAGGGACTTTCACTATCATCCCTGAAAACCCGTGCTTTGCTTCATGATGCGCATAAAGTTTCTAAACATCAGTATACGTGGGTTTTCTCATATACTCAGCCCCGAATATTTCCATAACAACACTACAGAAATGATCAAGTGATTCTCGAGAAGTTCTTACGCTCATTTGCAGATACTCATCTAGAAAACCAGGAACCACGCCGTATGCCAATTGACGAATTGCCGAGGTGCACTTTAACAACGGCGAAATACCTTCTTTTCCGGTACAGTCAACATTATTACGAAAGTATACAGAATGGTGAGTCACTTCACTAACTATCCAGTTGAAAAGGGGGCGGCCCATTCGAAAAACCTTTCTGAACTCTTTCACATCGTATCTTGGGTTCGTCAAAAAAAAGACGCAACTAACCGATCATGAGCACCTATTCGGTCTCGAGTAATGACGTCTCTTGGTAATTGATTAACAATATGTCGTCTCTTAATAAAATGCAACGCTTTTTTTAATAAAACCCTACTTGCGTTTCGTTGCGACTTCCGGATTTTCAGTGGCAAAAAATAACTCGTATTCGTCGATATTTTCCATTTTTTAGTGATTTGGGGAGAATGTGTGAAATGTGAATGTGTGTTTGAAAAATAAGAGTTTTTGGTAGGTATTTATAAGTAAAAAGGGGTATTGAGATTTTTTTTAAAAAATTATAAAAATAACGGATATATAAACATGTGGGTCCCATTTATAGTAACTCACCTAGGGTGAGTGTGACCTTGTTTTTTTGGTTCCAACGACAAAGTCGCGCGCGAGTTTGGGTGGGGGAATGGGGGCTGCGCGCGAGTCTTTGACTCTCGCTCGTGGGATACGTCCCACTCCCATTCAAGATGACGTAGTATTATTGTTTTTCTAAAAGAAATAGCATCACAAGAAAATGAAGCTATTGTAGCATTTTAGAAGCAACACTTTTGAAAATGTTGCCTTAACTATTTCAATAATAATAAAGCAACATTTTAGTAAATAAGTGTTGCATTTTTGATCTAGCGCAGCATTATTTTCTAAGTGTCGCATCTTTTATTGTGAATGCAACACTTTAATATAAGCGTTGCATTTCTTTAAGGAAAAATACAACACTTTAGTTTAAAGTGTTGCAAATCTGATTCAATCACGCAACGTTGTAAAGAGTGTTGCATAATATTTCGAAAAGTGTCGTATTTACATACATTTTTTTATCACTTTTGATAAATTTAGAAGTAAACGTTTAGAATTTCTGAAGTCACGTATTGTGCATAGACACATCCAAAAACATCGTTCATATAATGCCGTATTTTTGGTTACTTTTTGGTAGTATATGAGTAAGGGCGGAACCGAAAATTCAAGTTGAAAAGGGGCTTAGATATTTCGGGATAGTAATAATCTATCATATTTTTTACCTAATGATTGAATTGATCAACTTATATACACTTAAAATAACAAATTGCATAAATAAAATATATATCTTCTTTTATCTTTATAAAACTTGAACTATCGATGATATCAACTTATTTTTAAGATATGAGTTAACTAGTTATTATACAAACTTTTCCTATGCAAACAAAAAAAACGAATGTTTTGAAACCCGGGTTTTTAATCGACCCGGTCGAGCGACCGGGTCACCGGTTCAACCGGTCGAACTGCCGGATCGACCCGGTTTTTCTATAGAAAAAGTTATATATACATTTTCAATATTACGAAAATTAATTATATGAAAATCACGAATATTTCATATATTTGGCCTGAAATCTATTTACTAACAAATATAACATGTAAACCCAAAGTTACGTTGTAAATACATTAATTAAATCGCAAAAAAAACACAAAAAAAAATTTAAAAAAAAACGAAAAAATCAAAACCCGCCCAGTTCGACCCGGGTCGCTTCAAACCTGGCGGGTCACACCGGGTTTCTAATATATAAGACCCGGGTTAATTTGACCCTTTTTTTGGCCAGAACTAGTTCAACCAGTTGAACCGACCGGGTCGACCCGGGTTTCAAAACATTGATAAAAACAACAAAGACAACACACTTAGATGACTTTTAATATTTTGGTGGAAAATAAGTAAAAACCTGTATCTAGAAAATGAGTATATGATATTATTATATTTATATTAACTGTACCATAAACCATTTTTATATTATTTCTCTTACTAACAAACAAACACATATTTTCCCAAGAAAGTAAAGTCATCTTCTCCATTCAACTTTATCTTCTTCATTGTTTGTAATCTGCCATTCTTGAGCTTACTTCGAGATCCACATCCAAATTGGAAAGATATTATCATCATTTCTAGCAGACTTGAGCTTTATAAGGGGTGATAGATTAAAATATGGATCAAACTAATGGCTCCGCCTCTGCTGCTACAAGTCATTTTCTACATACCAAGTAATCAACTTCACAAACCTCTCAGCCACCATTTATGACGGATTTCTCACACAGTCGCAGAAGGTGGTTGCTAGCTTGTGGGGTGAGGCCCAACACCTTCTGCTTAGTTACTATGCTGAAAGGTAAAGGCTCAACTTTTGTTTCATTTATATGCATAACTACTTTAGTCTAATGACTTAAACCAATAAAAGTAGTTATTAAGTCATATGATCAGATGCATATTTACTTAAGAGTAGTAATTTGTCACATGATTGTTTGGTGAAGGTATAACTCAACATTTGCAAGGAAACTAATTATGTACACACACATATATATATATAAGAAATACTACTATACATATTACTCATCAAATCTATTAAACTTGAAAGAAAAAAAAATCCAGTTTGACCCATCTTGATTTTGTGACAGCATAATTTAAGGCAAAATAGACATTTCCAAGAAATTTGAAACAATGTGTCAAAAAAAGGTTCCAAACATATCACTTAAACTAGAAGGCGACACAAAAGAACCAGAAAAACTGTTACCAACAACATAACATCACATTGGAAGGCATTGCCATAGGTATGAGCAACTTGTCATGAGTTTTTTTAAACAATATCTAATAACAGTGGATCAGGGAAGAACAGAACATAAACAATTCTAATATCTCAGACCTAAAAAAACCATAACTGAACTGCTCACTCGTGATAAATAGGTTTGCTATCAAAACTAAATTATTACTAAAATGAGTAGTTAACCAAAAGATCACTATATCATTTATCGGAATCTAATATGCCAATAATATCAGGTCATAGTTTATCCAACCTGCAGAGCAATAACTAAAAGGATTCACATAACACATAGCTTTTAAACAGGAATCCGATCACAACCTCAAATCAAATATCACCAGATCTCAGTAAAATAAGGACACCATATTGAAATTTCTAAAACCTATGAATACACAACTCAACCAACGTGGAACAAATAGCTTACAAATCAACATTCCAATATATATTAGGAACATAGTAACAACAAAGAAAGTGTTCCTCACAACAACGAAAAAAAGAAGTTGATATACTCTAAACTAGGGGTGAGCAAATGGACCGAGAACCGAACCGGAACCGACCCAACCTGAACCGAATTTTGGAACCTTGGTTCGGTTCTCGGTTCCTAATTTTTTCAATTTTTGATTCTCGGTTCGGTTTGGTTCCGAACCGCGGTTCTCGGTTCCGGAACCGAAGAACCGACCAACTTTCAAATAATATGGGATTTTTATAGGATGTGCAGTTTCTTTATGTGATACTTCAAAAGTTTATCGTGATTTTAATAATTTAACATGATACTAGTACTAAAAATGGATTATTAGAAGTAAAAAGTATTCATCGTGATACTTCTGTTAGCGAAATAGGTATGAAACGTCTTTATATAATGGCTTACTAGAAGTAGTTATCTGATCCCAGAAGCACAAGTCGTTACTAAAGTGAAGAATTCCCAATAGTGTTTAAATATACATGTGCTAAATATTATAGAAGTAAAGTTGCCAAACAAAGTAAACTCATACTCATATAATACATAAATACGAATGTTACTTATTTTTTAGTTCTAAGAAACATAATGCGCAATTAATATATTTGCCATGTTTATATACGTCTATTTCCGCTCTACGTAAGTGATATTTTTTTGACATTTAGCAATTTCGGTTCCAATCGGTTCCGAACCAAAATACCCGAACTGAACCCGAGAACCGAAACGGACCGGAAACATCTTGTCAGTTCGGTTCTCGGTTCCCAAAATATACGTTTTTCGGTTCTCGGTACTTTCGGTTCCGTGCGGTTCCGGAACCGTGCTCACCCCTAAATTTAGAATTATCTAAACATATCAGCAACCTATAAATACTGGTGAAATCATGACCAGCATATAAAGTACTATTATTAACGTAATTTAGTCATAAGTTACCAGATTAACAACTCTCTGCATATTATTAACTGTATATTATTAAATGTAACAACACACAATAGATCAAGCAACTAAAAATTGATTATTCAGAACATAATACTACATACAGAAACTAATCAAATTTGCATACCTATGAAATTTCTTTATTCCATGGCATAGATTTGTTTCATCTAACTCTTCTGCGTGCAATCACTAAATAAGACAAAGAAAAGCTTGGAATCAATAATGCTTCTAACGGGTAAAAGATTATATTGAATTATATATACACACATCACATAGACGTTCATTTTGACAAACGAGGGTACTACATAACCAATTGTCCAAAACTTTTACAACAAAACCAAAGTTTATAATATTTTACAACATTACAAAAAATGAGGTATGACTCATCCAGTACTAAAAAAGTAACATTATTTATAACCCCTTCCAGTAGTATTTGAACAAGTAACATTACGACAGATCGGTTTTACATTTCACACTAATCCCTTGTATCGGGTCAGGTTAGTTGGGTTGACTTTTTTATTCAACTAGAATATGATACAGCAACCTGAGTAGTCACTGCTACACTTACTATGATAAACAAGTAAGAATATATCACCTTTAATACGGACAAACACTCTTTTTCTTGTAGACAGAAACATCATTCATTGATGTATGGGACATAATACATCAAAAAATAAATCCTTTATACTATACGTCTAAACTATATAAGTAGCAAACTAATCAAATTTATGAAGCCACGAGTCTAAAACACCATAAGTACTGTAATAATGTATTTAATAGAATGTACTAGCAGTATATTGGCTTAGGAAGATTGATGGAATTGCGCGCAATTACATATACTGCTAGTACATTTATGTGGGGATGTAGAATAGACGCCATAAGTGGGATGTAGAATACAATACATTTATGTGGGGATGTAGAACACATGCAGTATAATAGAATGTACTAGAAGTATAAATGTACTAGCAATAAAAAGTGGTCACATAAGGTACTAGTAGTATATTTGGCTTAAAACATGCTCATTTTGGCCAGACTTGTAGGTAAAAAGAAACCTTTAAAGATATCGTGTCTTATCGGGTTGACCCGCCAACCCGATAAAAAAATATAACCCTAACCCGACCCTATAACACTATCGGGTTATCGGGTTTGGGTTGAATCAACCCGATAAGCATTTTCAAACCTATTTAACCCAAACCGATAAGTATGTGAAAGCAAGTATAGTTAAATAAAATCCTGACCTGGTCAATCCTTAAATCAATCGTTTCATCATATAAATGTACAATTATAATTGTATGAGAGAATTCTACTAATTTATACTCAACTATTATCGAAAATTTGCAAATTTTAGATTTTAATAAAGCTACAGTACGTCCATTGGGTCAATCCTTAAATATTCCAATGTATTCTACAAGCTAAATTTAGGTACATATAGTATGTGAAAGCAAGTATAGTTAAATAAAATACTGACCTGGTCAATCCTTAAAGCTACGATCAAGTTGATGTAGTTACATTCTCTTCATCTCCTAACATCCAATCCCATAACGTGTCATCATAATCAGAATCGTCGGCTCGATCATTAACTTCTTCCCCATCATCTAAACTTGCATTTGCATCAACGACAGTAGGAGGCATGTAATTTCTCAACAATTCACTATCATGCTCAATAGTTTGTGCCACACGTTCTAGCCTATTCTCAGTAGGCTCGCACCAATACGAGTCACCTACATTTTCACTACTTTCTTCCTCTAAGTCAAAGAGATCTCTTGGAACCCTACTCACTACATAATGCAAACCATTCTGCGTAGGATCTGGCATATAGAATACCTGGTGCACTTGGGAAGGCATAACAAAGGGATCATCTGAATAACATAACTTGTTAAAACTAACACAACTTAAACCAAGTTCATCTTTCTCAACTTGGTACCACTCTCAGCGAAATAAAACAACTTTAAACTTTGACCAATAGTCGAGTTCGATTATTTCTAAAACTCTACCATAGTACTCAACATCACCCACAACTGGATTTTTGTCCCTCGAACTTGCAAAACTAGGAGTTGAAGCTGTAACTGAAACACCGCTATTTTGAGTTTTGCATCTATCATCACGTGATTTTGTATGAAACCTATACCCTTTGACATAATATCCATGAAACCTCCTTGCTGTCAGACTAGGGCCCTTAGCTAGCCAAAAAATATGATTTGGCACGTTATTGTATATTACTTTGTCTTTCAACCATTCGGCAAATTGATGACTATGGTTTTGTGCTCGTGCCCATCTACTTTTACGTGGTTGGCTATCAATATATCGTTGGTGTTCACTGTATTATGTAATTCATTCACAAAAAAAAATTAGTTAAGAAAACTTTATGTTAAGATATAAATTATAAAGTTTAAAACAGAAGGAGGGTTTATAAACATGTTACTTACTTTATATACTCATCAATTTCAGTACAATCAGAATTGAATAAGGCGTAGCGATGTGCTTGTTCACTTAATGTTTCATCCAGAGTGAAAACCTTGCCTTTTCTTCGTTTCTTACCTCCAAAAGGATGACCTAAGTTCACAAATACTACTCCACCAGATTCATTTGTGCGAGCTAAAGAATCGAGATCTTCAACACCCTTATTGAGTTTTGTTTTTACTCCTTCGTTCATATAACGTGAACAAAAAGTCAAACATCTTCTATCAAGTACCCTTCAGCTATGGAACCCTCTGGTCGACTCTTGTTCCGCACATATGACTTCAACTTACACAAGTATCTTTCCATAAAGTACATCCATCTGTACTGCACAGGTCCGCAAAGCCTAACTTCATTCACCAAGTGAATAGGTAAGTGGACCATTATGTCAAAAAAGGCCGGTAAGAATATTTTTTCAAGCTCACATAGTATTTCTGTTATTTCTAGTTGTAATCGATCTAGTTCTTGGGGCTTTTTAACCTTGCTGCATAAACTTCGGAAAAAGTCACCCAACCTAATTAAAGGCATTGCGACATGCTTGGGTAATGACTTTACTACTGCAACTTGTAGCAAATAATGTAATAAAATGTGAGCATCATGACTCTTGTAGCCCGATATTTTCCTTTCTGAAGTACGAACACAGTTCGCTATACTTGATGCACATCCATAAGGTAGTTTTGCTTCCTTCAATGAACGATAATATATGTCTTTCTCCTTTGGCGACATAGAAAAACATGCTTTCTAAAAGATAACATGCTCATTATCATTAGATAATTGTGGCTGTAGTCTTTCTTTTATGCCTAAATCTACAAGATCAAAGCGAGCTTTTGCATGATCCTTTGTCTTCCCATTTATACCCAACAAAGTCCCAAGCACATTATCAAGTAAGTTCTTTCCAATGTGCATTACATCAAGATTATGCGGACATGAATTAAACTGCCAGTATGGCAATTCAAAGAATATCGATCTTTTCTTCCATGGGCAAGTGCTATCATTTCTTTTCTTCTGTTTCTTTCCAAAAAGATTTTCAAAATCAGATACTGATACTTGCTTTTTCACTGGGGTTCTCTATATTCTCTCGATATCCTCTCGAATTGATCTCGGTTCTAAGTGGAATGATTGTTCTTGGTTACTAACAAGGGGAGTTGGTTTTCTAATCTACTAAATGTTAAATGCTCTAAAATGTAAACTTAAATTTAAAATCAATTAAATTAATAACAATTAATAAAACTTGAATTAAAATTAAACTTAAAAATTAAAATATAAATATGAAATGAAGAATAGTAAGGAACAGTAACACTTAAAAATACTCAAAGAAAATTGATTCGGAAGTAACCTTGATTCGAAAGTTGTTGATCCGGAACTTCGTTCGGAACCTTCACTCGGAAGTTGACTCGGAAGATTGATCTGGAACTTCGTTCGGAACCTTCACCCGGAACTTTGAGTCGGAACTTTACTCGGAACCTTGATTCGGAAGTTTGGTGATCCGGAAGTTCGTCCGGAACTTTTGATCCGGAAGTTTATTCGGAAGATTTGTAAAGAACATTCATTCGGAACTTTTTGAAAGAAAAACTCATTCGGAACTTTAAAAACAAACTTTCATTCGGAACTTTTGGAAATAACATTCATCCGGAACTTTTGTTCATTCGGAAGATTTAGTTCATCCGGAACTTTAGTTCATCCGGAACTTTCTAACTGACTCGGAACTTTTAAAAAGAAAACTCATTCGGAAGATTTGAAACTCATTCGGAAGTTTGGTTCATTCGGAACTTTATGTTCATCCGGAACTTTATGTTCATTCGGAACTTCTGGGAATACACGAAAACAGTAAGTTAACCGAAAAAACAAGGGAACTCGAATTCGATCCAAAAATCACCAAGTTTTTCACCAAAAACTTAAATAAACTAATCACTAAGCATCTACTAACCATAAACTACAAATCCCATCAATAAAAACGTAAATTCAACAACTTTTTAAAATCAAAACTCAACCAAATAAGAACTTAAGAACTTGAAATGAAAGATGATGATGAACAAGATGAAATAGAAAGATTAAACAAGAACTTGTATTGATGATTAATGTTGAACAAAATAAAAGACAAGATTAAACTACAAGATTTGGAAGAACAATAATCAAAATCACCAAACACCCTAGTGGTGTTGGTGATGACTACGAACAAGAAAAGAGAAAAAGAAGGGAATGAAAAAACTGGATGAAAAGTGTGAGGGGAACCCTTTATATAGGTGTTCCCTTTGGTTGGTGAGTGGGTTTTCTCCCGTCCTTCTTGTCTTCTCGTCTTTTCAGAAAAGTTGACGTTTTTGATTCTGATTCGGGATTTGTCGTCGATTAAATTCAACTCGTCTTTTAATTTCTTCGTTTAATAGACTTGAGTTTCTTCGACTTATGTAAATCTTCCATCTTTGGTCCTTTTCCTCGATAAATCGTCAAATAGGCCCAGTGACTTCAAATCTTTTGCATTTCTTGGACAACAGACTTCGTCTTGAGTCTTTTTCTTCCATAAAACCCGTACAATCCCATGTTTTCTTCAATATTCATCCGGTTGGCTCTGAAAACACAATAAACACAAAAACTACGCATAATTCCAAACAAATGATATTAAATACGTGTTTTGGTCTCGTTTTAGCCAGAATTAAGTGAAAAAGGATGGGTGTTTACACACCTATCAAATCCCCTACACTTAACCATTGCCATGCCCTCATGCAATGCTTAATGATAAAGCAATTTTACACTTTTCTCATAATTAATCAACCTTGTCCTTATTAAAATACTATTGAACAAAAATTAAAGTACTAAAAGAAATTAAACTTTAAAGGAAACAAAAGGATAGAAAACCATTTTCACTTGAAAATAGCTACATGGAAATAACTTGCAAAGAGATCAATGACTTACATTAGGGCTTTGGTGCTGCGAAGATTTATCATCCTCAAGTTTCACGTTCCCCAAACTAAGCTTAAAAACGAGATCATTGTTATTATAAATTAGTAAATCAAACACTTACACACATGGCTTAATTATATGCTTAAACTCCCTTATTCCTAGGTGTATCTCTTATATTTTATTTTTGTCTTAGAATGATCATGAAGATGCATTTTGGACTTATTTCGATAGTTTATTAAGGCTAAAAGCAAAGTAGGACGATTTGATCAATAGTTAGCTAAAGGACAAAATCTCTTAAAACTGCTTCTCGGGATATCAAAAAGTTCATATCTTGGCATAACTTGGTTCACGATTTGAGACCTTTCTCGGGCCGATATTTGGCATGTACTTCATACTTCACATCTTGAGAGACGTTCTTGAGATAATGGTCTTCTCATCGTAATAGAGTTTCTTCACTTGGAGACTTTTGAGGGGTACTCCAACTTTGTTAACCACGACTTCATGATTATTCTTCAATCTCTAATTGGGATTTTGAGATACAACGATCCGCCTCCTTTTCGGACTTGGATCTATTTATCCTTATACCTTGTTAGGGTCTTTTCGGATAGACTTCTCCATGATCTTTATGGGAGTTGATTGCTTTTCGTCGTGAGTCTTGATCCTTCATATTGACTTTGGGAATAATGCTTTTCACATCACCTTGGATCTTTAGCAATAAAATGGAATCCTCATGCCTTGTTAGGGCCTTTTCGGACTCGCCAATCTTCGCGCCCCGCTTCATAAGTTATGCCTTGGCTATGAACTCTTATCATTACCGAGCAACTTTTAAACGAACTTGGGCTAGAAGCTAAGTAACTTTTCAAATCGTACGACCTTACTTATTGCAGATAAATTATTAGCAAGTGATGGGAGAATAGGTAAATAATTACACCAAGTGAGCTTGTGCAAGAATACCGACTTATAATTGACTCTATCATTTCTCTTCCTCCACAATTTAAAATCTCAAGTAATGAGACTCGTGGATACTTAGCCTAATAAACCAATTAAGGTCTACATGGTTACGGATACTAGCTAGAATAAACTTGGATAAGTCTATTCGGGTTGAGTCAAAATAAACGCAACGGGCCTAATATGTCAAAGACTTCTAAACTAGCTACACCACTTTATTAATATTCTTGACTTTATTGCGGAATATATACATACGAAAGCAACGATAAAAATATAAAAAATTACGACTAAATGGCCAAAGTTAATAAAAAAATTTGAAAAATGTTGAAAAATATGATTTTCCTGTTAAATGAAGGCATTTTCATGGAAAAGTCCACTTAAAACTTCGATAGAACTCCCCCCTACACTTAAGATAAACATTTTCCTCAATGTTTAAGCATGTGGGAAAAGTCTCCCCTACACTTATGACATTGTGCACGTTGGTTAAATCAAGTTAAGGAAGAGACGACTAACGTGATCAATTTCAAATGTGAGTATGAAGAAAATTGAATCACGATAGTTGAGAGATAGAACCGGATTTCGGATAACACGGGAGCACGGTTCTTCAGAGATTCCAAGAGTGCACGTATCCCTGTAATCACATCACCACAAAAAGACAAACACCTATAGAGGTTAAAACATAAAAGGATAGATACTCAGGCTGCCTCCCGAGGAGCGCTTGTTTTTGATAACCGAGTCACGAGCCTGACTCGACCCAAAATTAGTTCATGGGGAACATGGTGAGGGATGGAATCATCTCCTGAGAGGTTTCCTCACCAAAGTACAACTTCACTCGTTGGCCATTCACCTTAAAATTAGGTCCATTAGGTTGAGCGAGCTCGAGAGTACCATATGGAAAAATTTGGGCAATGTTGAATGGGCCAGACCAACGAGATTTGAGCTTGCCCGAAAAGATTTTCAACCGAGAGTTAAAGAGTAAAACTTTATCTCCAACTTGGAACTCTCGGTTCTTAATCTTAGAGTCGTGAATGAGCTTAGTCCTCTCTTTATAGATCAAAGAATTTTCATAAGCCTCATTACGGAGTTCATTCAGCTCATTGAGTTGGATCTTGCGTAGGTCACCGGCTTTGTTGATATCAAAATTAGCCCACTTCAAGGCCCAATAAGCCTTGTGCTCCAACTCAATGGGGAGGTGGCACGCTTTCCCGTACATGAGACGATATGGTGTACAACCAATCGGGGTCTTGTATGCGGTACGAAAAGCCCACAAAGCATCATCAAGTTTATCAGCCCATGAGGCACGATGCTCTCCTACGGTTCTTTCCAGAATTCGCTTAAGTCCTCGGTTGGATATTTCAGCCTGGCCATTAGTTTGTGGGTGGTAGGCTGTAGAAAGACGATGATTTACACCATACTTAGCCATGACTCTTGCGAATTGGTCATTGCAAAAATGAGTCTCCCGATCACTAATAATGGCACGAGGCACACCGAATCTAGCGAAAAGAGCTTTCAAAAAGTTACAAACCACCCCTGCGTCATTAGTAGGTAAAGCTTTGGCTTCAACCCACTTTGAAACGTAGTCAACGGCTACAAGGATGTATTTGTTTCCTTTAGAAGAAGGGAATGGCCCCATAAAGTCGATACCCCAAACATCAAAGATTTCACATTCTTGTATGAAATTTTAAGGCATCTCGTCTTTATGTGTGATCGTGCCTTGTTTTTGGCAAGCCTCACAATGTTTAACCATATTGTGAGCGTCACGATATATGGAGGGCCAATAAAATCCCGAATCAAACACTTTTTTGGCGGTGTTGTTGGGACCAAAGTGACCACCGGTGGGTCCTTTGTGGCAAGCATCAAGGATTTCTAAAGCTGCCTGATGAGACTGCTTTTATACATGGTCTCATCGTCCAAAACGGGCTTAAAATGCATAAAATATCATTAAAACTGCCAAATATATGCTCGTGTTTGTTACTTGTGTATTTTTAGGTACGGATATTGAGGAAATGGCAAAAGATCACAAGAATCAATAAAAAACAAACACGGGAAACGAAGCCGCACAATGAACCGGGCCCAAGTTTGGATTTTACAAAATTGCCCTTAAAGAATTGAAGATTGACAAGATTGGTCCCTCTACTATTGAAGACTTGGCAATTTATACCCTTGCAAATCTCAATTATTGCATTTGGGTCCTTAAATTATCAAGTATTTACAAGATCAGTCCTTGAAGAATGAAGAATTGGCACAAAATGTCCTTGAAACAAGTTTGTGAAACTATTGTGCCAAAAATGACAATTTGCCAAAGATAAATACAAAGGGAATATAAGTTTGTGCTGATTTATACAACATGAAAGAATGAAGAAAGCTTGGGGACCAATTTTGCCAGACAGCCAAACTCTCACCACCACTCATATCCTTACACGTCATCAATACCCACCCGATAGCCTGTTACCCACTTACCCTACCCAAACCCTTAAACCAACCCAACCCGTCCAACCCACCAAGTTTATTAATTAAACTAGGTCAAACACCCAGTCAACACCCCACATTATTTCCCTCCAAACACGTTTTTAAACAAGTTTTTACCCAAAATAGATTAAACCCCCACACTAATTACCCATAAACCCTACTAATTCCCAGATTCAATCCAATCAAAAACAAGGGGGTTTTGTCTCAGCTCTTCCAGATCATTAATTACCCTAATCCTAAACAAAACCCAACCATAAAAAAACAACCCAGACACACCCATGTGACCCCCATTGGTCCCCTGCAAACGTCTTTTTCCACAAAACCCTAGGAGGGGACACATCCAACGTCCCACAAGCTCAACTTGGTCCCCAAGGACAAATAGACGCTCCTGATCAACACAAGCTAGCTGGAATCTTCACATGATCACATGAGGCGATTTTTGACCAAATTTTCAGTCAAAATCAAAGGGCAGATTAGGCATTTTAGTTGCTAAGGTTTTAGTATTCCAGATTGTTCTATAGACTAGTATATATATGAGTGGTATGTGTTCATATACGTTTTGTTCCAGTTTTTAGCTCTCAAGCATTTGTAATTCCTTTTTTACAAAATATATAAAGTTGGTATTTTTAAGAAAAAGTGTAATTCCTTTTATTTGTTTTTAAAAAGTTGGCGTGTGATTGAGCAGCTAGACTGAGTTCCACTTGAATTTATTCAAACACTTTGTGTTTGAGAATTTCAGAAACATAGTTTCTGGAAATTGGTAATTTGTGGTGAAATTTGTTTCATGGTTTGGATTCCTGGATTTTAAGTGTATTTGGTATAAGTGTTTTTGAAAGAAAAATCATTTAAGGAAGTTGTGAGAAAAGGTTTTTAAAAGGTGTGATAAAAATCAGATTTTGAATATACTTGTGTTCTTTATTTTTCTCTTAGCAGATTTGTTGAAGGAGTATTGTTCAAGGTTTCTGCATAGGCCCGGGCCTATTGGAGGTGGTTAAGCAACCACTAGGGACCTGGATGTAGGTCCCTTGAGGTAAAAACCTTTTCCTATTTTCATTTTTCAGTTTATTTGGTGATTTATGTGAATCTGCATAAAAGTTGTTAAATGTTTGTTTGAGCTGCTAGATATTGCTCATGTTAGTTGTTTGATGTATGTTAGAAGATTTTAAATCAGTTTGGTTAAGATTGGAGTTAATTTGCTTTGAAAAATATCATAACCAGAAACAAAAGGGGTGTTTGGATTTGTGTTTTAAGCAGAATTTGTGACAAGATTTGTGTTAAAACCAGTCTAGTTACACTCTTTAGGTTGTTATTAGGTTATAGGTGTAATAGGTTGCTGTTTGGTCAAGTATTAAACACATGTGCATGCTACAAAATTGGTATAAGGGTCAAAAATCAGATAAGTGCCTTTGTGACTGATTTTGGTAAAATTTGTGCTTGATTCTTGATAAGCTGCTAGATTTAATGTCATTCCAGGGTTTGCTATTGCTTATATGTTATTTGGTCAGCTTATATGCAAGATTTGGCTTATTGAAATTAGCTTTTGTGCATGTAAAATCAGCAAAGTACACTCAGACCTGCATTGTTGCTTAATCAGAAACTTTGTGGCTTATTTGTGTAGAATTTTGTGAAGTGATAGCTTGTTTTTTGTGTATAATCTGACTCCTTATACTCAACTGAGTATAAGGGTGCCTTTTTTGTCCAAAATAAGCTATCAAATAAGCTTTCCTAAGCTTATTGGTCTCCTGACCAAATTATTGCACTAGCAGTGGGAAGAAAGTTTCCCCTGCTATCACACAAGTTCCCACTGCTAAGCATAAGGACAAAAGTCCATGACATGTCACTTTCAGAAAGTTAAAATTTTGTCTTTTGTGCCTTAAATTTTGAATTAGACCTTCAAACCAATTTTGTTATTTTTCTTATTTTATTTTTGATTTTTCTGATTAATTAGATTTTTAGTTACTGTTCATTTTATATTTTTTAGATTAATTAGCATTTTTAATTAACTTTAATATTTCTGTTTTTGTCTTTTAGTGCCAAAAAGTAATATTTTTCAGTTTAATCAATTTTCCTGGACTTAGAATATTATTTTAAGATTTTTGGTTAAAAAAGATTTTACTGTTCATCTTTTTATTATTTTTTAGAATTAATTTAAGTTAATTAGGGTTTTAATTAAACTAGTTTTGTCTTTTAGAGGTAAATTTTATATTTTTTAATCTTTTTCATTTTTCTACTGTTCATTAGAGTAAATTACAATTTTTAAAATTGGTAGATTATTTTTAGCCTTATTTTATTATTTTTTATAATTATTTTAGTTTTAAAATAGTTTTTAGTAATTTAAAAATAGAAAAATAGTTTTTAAAAAATTAGGAAAAATACTTTTTAGTCTTTAGATAATATAAGTAAGTTATTTGTTCAATAAAATCATATTTTGGACATTTTGATTAATTATATTTAATTTTAGGGCTTTAATTAGCATTTAAAATTGAATATTTAATTAATAAAAGGTTTTAAAATATTTTTATTGGATTTTATTTCTTATTTATATTATTTTGGACTTGTTTTAGCTTTTAATTAATTTTTAGGTTTTAAAATTTTAATTTTTGTAGTTTTTACGGTTTTACGTGAACGCGTTTTCGTCTTAGCTCGATCCGTCTTCGTAACCGTCCTTTCTTTCTTTCTTATTTCTTTTCTTTTCTTCTTAATAAAATCATCAATCAAATCAATTCATTACACAACACACTAGCCTCCTCGAGAACGAACTCACTTCATTGGGTCTTAACTTGTGGTTTTCCTAAACTACTCGTTAATACTTACCCTAATTACGCTCTTTTTCCTAAAAGACGTATTTCTACGACTATCAATTTTGGCGCCGCTGCCGGGGAGGCGTGTTGTGTTTTGATTGAACCATTGTTGTTTTTTATATTAGCCATAAATAGTATTTGTATTAGTAGCACTCTACTAATACGTATTATCGTTTTTCGGTTTTTGTGTGAATATTATTACTATATTGTATACGTAGAACAATAAATTCACAAGTACTCCAAATACGTGAGCAATCACAACCTTGACTTGGGAGGTCATTACCCAATCATTGTATTCGAATCTCAAACCAAAGAAAAAAGGCAAAAATAGATAAATACTTTCGTGAATCTTAATCTTGATAATACAAACTATAAGGTGGGTATAAGGCGGTTGTATTTCACGACCTAAAGGAAAAAGGCTCTTAAGTGCTTCGCGCCGCCTCGTTTCCTCCGCTTGCTTGTGCGCATTTTATTTTGAGAGTGAATCGAGGGTTTTGCCGCCCAAAGTATTATTACATATCATATATATTTTCTTGGTTTCTATTGATTAAACCCTCTTGAACGATTTGGTGTTCCACCATCATTCTAAAGTCATCGAAGGCGTTCACTCCACGTGATCGTTTTCATTCCTTGAGGCTTCTTTAATCGAGAGATTTGATTAAGGAGGAGATTTGTAGATTTTTTGTCTACTTAATACATTCACCAATTTCCAAAAAAAGTTAATACCATCAAAAACCACAAAAAAATTGAAAAACACAAAATACCAAAAAGAATCTTCTTTGCTCGTCTCCTCGTTGTACGTGACGTTTATGCTCACTCGAAATCAAGCAAAACGTGCACGTAGACGAAAGAACAAAACTCCCACTCCAACTCATTCTAGTGAGGAGTCTCCTATTGACGAACCCATTGTACGAGAAGCACCTACCATGGCGAATCGAACTATGATGGAGTTACTTCAAGCACCCACCGAGGGTTATGGAGAAGCTATTGTGATTCCCGCTATCCTTGCGGAGAATTTTGCGGTAAAAACGGGTTTGTTGTCGATGATCCAAAACAACAAATTCCGTGGTGATGAGAAGGACAATCCCCACAACCATATCCGCCAATTTAATCGTCTTACCGCCACGTGCAAATTTAAGGATGTCTCGAATGACTCGATTAAGATGATGCTTTTTCTGTATTCCTTAGCGGGTCCCGCTAAAATTTGGTTAGAGAAAGAGCCACCCAATTCTATATTGACGTGGAAGGATCTCGTTTCAAAATTTGTGAACCAATTTTTTCCGCCCTCTAAGACTACGCATTTGAAAAATGAGATTTCTAAATTTTCACAAGAATCAAATGAAAGTTTTTCAACGGCTTGGAATAGGTTTAAAGAGATGTTACATGAATGTCCTCATCACGGTTTTTCCGACTTGCACCAAATAGACACGTTTTATAATGGACTTAACGATCATGAAAGAGATTATTTAAATGCCGCCGCAGGTGGTAATTTTTTGTGTAAAACGGTTGAAGAAGCTTTGGTCATAATTGAGAATAGGTCTAAGGTTTATAGCCCTCGTAACACACCGAGTGTTGCCAAAATGGGCTCATCATCGTCTCGTAGTATCAATGCCTTGCAAGATGAAGCAAATGAGGAGAATCGGTTTTTCGATAGGTTTTCAACCCTTATGTCTCATTGGAAAGCTCAAGAAGCTTCGAATTCCGCTTCGGTTAAAGCGGTTTCTAAGAGTTGTTTGTCGCGTGGTGGAGCTCATGATCTTTCCGAGTGCATTACCGCGGATGGTAACACTTCGAGTGCTTATGTAGCCACGGGAACTTATAACCAAATCGGTCAAGGTTCCCGCCAAAATCAAGCTCCACCAAATCAAAATGCTAATAATTATCGCAACAACAACCAAGGTGGAAATTACCAAGGAAATCAAAGAAACTACAACAAGGGTAATTATCAAAGTGGTAATGGGCAAATTTCAAACCAAAACCAAAACCGTGATTTTCAAACTTCTACTCAAGGTTTTCAAAATGATCACACCAAAAATCTTCAAGGAGAATTTTTGAATTATGCAAAGGCTAATGATGCTAAGTTTGACAATATGCAACGTGAAATGGTTAGCTTAAGGTCCGAGTTGAAAAACGAGCTTAAAAACGAACTTGCTAATGAACTTAAAACTCATGCTAACAAAATGGAAGGAAATGTCACACGTCTCCAACAAAATCAACAAAAAATGGAGCAAGGACAACATGAGATTAAGTAAGAATTGTTAAAAGCGGATTCTAGGCAATCTAAGTTTGAAGACCGTATGGCTAAGATGTTTGAAGCTATCATGTGTAAGCCCTCTTATTCGGGTGGTCTTCCTAGTGATACCATCGTGAACCCGAAAGGAGAATTGAAGGTTATTACTACTCGTAGTGGTAAAACTTTCAAAGAACCCATTTCTCGTCCAAGTACTTCTATGGAGAAGGAAAAAGAGAAAGAACCCGAGGTTGTGGTTGAAAAGGAGCAAATTACAAGCCCACGAAGTACCGCTCAAACCACACCTACGGTTGAACCCACACCAATCATGGAACCCGAGATTCCAAGGCCGATGCCTATGCCTACTTTGCCCCAACCCACACCACCTTTACCCTACCCTTCAAGACGAGACAAGGAAAAGGCACAAGAACGAAATAATTATCAATTTGAACTTTTTATGAAAATGTTTCGTGACTTGCATTTCAATATAAGTTTTGCCGACGCCTTAGTCATGATGCCTCGATTTGCCGCGAACTTTAAAAGTATGTTGAATAACAAAGAAAAATTGCAAAAATCGTCTAGTTGTTCTTCGGTTTTTCTAAGCCGCATACCTCAAAAAGTCGATGATCCTGGGAAGTTTTTAATCCCATGTGCTATACAAGACATGGAAGAATGCTACGCCTTGGCCGATCTTGGTGCTAGTATTAATTTGATGCCTCTTGAGATTTTTAAATCGCTCAATCTTCCCAATCTCACTCCTTCAAGAATGTCAATCGAAATGGCCGATCATTCTACGATTCTAGCTTGTGGAGTTGCCGAGGGCGTCTTTGTAAAAGTTGGAAAGTTCTACTATCCTGTAGACTTCATTGTTGTTGATATTCCTATCGATCCTAAAGTTCCGTTAATTTTAGGTCGATCTTTTTTGGATACCTCGAGGGCACTTATCGATGTGCATGCAAGAAAAATCACTCTTTGTTTCAATGAGGAAGAACTCATCATTAATGCAACCCAAAACTCCACTCTTTCTCATGTGTATTCTATCACATCTTTGTATAATGTCAATCCCATCAAAAACATTTGTCAAAAGATTTCAAATAGAGTTTTAGGAGTTGTTGAGAAAAATGAAGTTTCGTCCCCTCCGCCGGTGGAGGTTAAGAGTGTTAAGCCTACGATTCCAATCTCGAGTGATTCTTCGGATGATGAATACGTTGATCCCGATGGGGGAGTTTTTGTTGTTGACAAAAGATTTGAGAACTTACCACCACCCAAACCAAAAAGGTTTCAAAATGTGAGAATTTTTAGTGTGACTAACATTGCTTTAGAAACACCAAATATTTTTGACATAATCAAATCGGGTTTTCACAAGGAGAGTTTAAAAGATGAAAAAGGAAAAGATTTTAACTTGGATTTAAAAGATTTTTCTACAACTCTAACTCCGTCATCACCGCGTGTATTGATTACTACAAGCTCGTATTCTCCTTTTGACGATGCTTTGTGTGGACTTAGTGTGGGGGAATCCCCTTATGTTCCCTTCCCTTTCTCCACCGAGGACGAGATATTTGATCCTGGAATTGCTTATATAGGGAAATCTCAGTCTTCCACCGATGCAATAAATGGAAAATCTTTTCATTTGATTGGTGCGAGTCTACCTCGAGTAGCTCATGTTTTTAGAGACTTACCCATTGTCCCACCCTTCTATTTCTTATCTCCTATTCTCTTGAGACTCTTTGAGTTTTTGTTGACTATTGATGAAGTGGCGTTGATTTGTTTTTCCAATGAAAACGAGAACGCCATCTTCGATCCCGGTATTTTGCACCATCTAAGGACTTAGTCCTTAATACCGGTTGTTTTTGGGCCTTGTTTATCATGTAAGCCCCACCAAAAATTGACCACACCATGATTATCCCTAAATGATCACACTTATGGGGATTCGAGTCGAGCTTTTGACTCGGTTATCAAAAACAAGGTGCCTCGTGGGGGAGACCCATGCTTATCCATGTACATATTATTGCTTTCTAATTAGTTTAATGTGAGGGGATTTGTGCCCTTCCAACCTTTGTTCCGTGGTTGTTTGTGAATTGTGGTTTTTAGATCATGATCTTCACGATTGGAGCCTCTCGTGTTCGTTTATGGGAGCACTCGATCGTTTGCTTTGGAGACATTTCCCAATATCCAAATGATATATCCTTCTATGTTCTAACCTTAGGTTTATAGCACACTTCATAAACGGCTTTAAATTTAACGGTTACACCCTTTCCATGCTAGATTAGGCATTCGACTACGTCTCTAGTATGGGGGTGTTTGCACCCCTAGACTCGAAACGTTGAGGACAATGTTTAACTTTAGTATGGGGGGGTGAATAGATACTTGCCTTGCCAAACCTTCACGCTTTCCAAAGTTTATCATTTTGTTTATCGTTTTTGTTGCAAAATAAGGCTAAAAATGGCCAAATTTTAAAAATTTTCTCATGTTTTATAAGTGTTTAAGACACGAATGTAGGTTTTCCGATGGCGAGAATAAGAGTAATTTTTTACTCGACCGTGCGTGTTGAGCACTTAGCTTTGATTCCTTAACTACACATTAGGCTAAGCCTCTTAAATGAGGACGAGAAATGATAGAGTTAATTATAAGTTACTATGCTAAACGTAGAGTACTCGTATTCTTTCAAACACTCATGTGTTCTCGTTGTTTGCTTATTCTCCCTTCGCTTGTAAATATTTTTTGCTTAATAAATATTGACTTAGCGGTTTAGTTAGGATTGTTGGGTTTCTAGTCTTTTCTAGTAGCTTCCGTGTAATTAAATTGGGAAGACATTAAGGTATCGCCAGCGTCACGGTTTTGAAGTATTGGCAACCCGAATAATCGAAAGCTTCACCCAATAATAAGATTTCAAGTGCTCACCTAAATCAAGCAAACAATTTGAAGCCCCACAAGGCCTAAAATCTATGCAAAATTGAAAGTGAATCAAGCCTTAATCTTCGAAGCTTTAAAGATCCAAAATTCGCTTTAGCGTGAGGATATACGTCTTTGGCTAATAAAACCACCGATGAGGCGGATAATAAAAGGCAAGGCAAGACCGAAGTCATAATAAAAGCTTCATGGCGAAGTTGAATAAAAGATGGAGGTAAACCAAAGATAATAAGGCCCTTCCGTTAGGGGGCGTATAAAAGTCTTGGTAATAAGTCTCATGTTCAAAACCGTTATAAAACCGTGTTTATCGATTCTTCTTGTCAACTTAATTTTTTAACATCGTTGTCTATTAGGAGGGGTTATTGATTTGATGGTCTTAGTTACACCGTTAGGACTCTATTTTTAGACCTAAATCTCTATTATCGCATAAGTCAAACAATGTATCCTCGTGAAACATTCAAGACATAATAAAATATAAGAGATACAACTTAGGAATAATGGGAGGATAAGTACGTGATTAGGGCATATGAGTAGGGTTAGCATTACTAACTTATAATGACAATGATCTCGTTGCAAGCTTGGCATGGAATTAAGGTGAAAATCGAGGACGACGAAATTATTTCTAACGAAGCATTCACGTGTTCTTGTTCTATGAACCTATACGTCCCATTTTGCGATGAAAATCATACATTATGTCTAAAACACAAGTATTAGTAATAGTAAGTAGTGTAGCTAGTTTATCATTTCAATAAAGTGAATAAAATGAATTTTGGAGGTGCTACGATACTTTATTCTAGCATTGTGTGAGGGCACGACCATGGTTCAGTATGGGGGAGTGATGAGACTGCTTTTATACATGGTCTCATCGTCCAAAACGGGCTTAAAATGCATAAAATATCATTAAAACTGCCAAATATATGCTCGTGTTTGTTACTTGTGTATTTTTAGGTACGGATATTGAGGAAATGGCAAAAGATCACAAGAATCAATAAAAAACGAACACGGGAAACGAAGCCGCACAATGAACCGGGCCCAAGTTTGGATTTTACAAAATTGCCCTTGAAGAATTGAAGATTGACAAGATTGGTCCCTCTACTATTGAAGACTTGGCAATTTATACCCTTGCAAATCTCAATTATTGCATTTGGGTCCTTAAATTATCAAGTATTTACAAGATCAGTCCTTGAAGAATGAAGAATTAGCACAAAATGTCCTTGAAACAAGTTTGTGAAACTATTGTGCCAAAAATGACAATTTGCCAAAGATAAATACAAAGGGAATATAAGTTTGTGCTGATTTATACAACATGAAAGAATGAAGAAAGCTTGGGGACCAATTTTGCCAGACAGCCAAACTCTCACCACCACTCATATCCTTACACGTCATCAATACCCACCCAATAGCCCGTTACCCACTTACCCTGCCCAAACCCTTAAACCAACCCAACCCGTCCAACCCACCAAGTTTATTAATTAAACTAGGTCAAACACCCAGTCAACACCCTACATTATTTCCCTCCAAACACGTTTTTAAACAAGTTTTTACCCAAAATAGATTAAACCCCCACACTAATTACCCATAAACCCTACTAATTCCCAGATTCAATCCAATCAAAAACAAGGGGGTTTTGTCTCAGCTCTTCCAGATCATTAATTACCCTCATCCTAAACAAAACCCAACCATAAAAAAACAACCCAGACACACCCATGTGACCCCCATTGGTCCCCTGCAAACGTCTTTTTCCATAAAACCCTAGGAGGGGACACATCCAACGTCCCACAAGCTCAACTTGGTCCCCAAGGACAAATAGACGCTCCTGATCAACACAAGCTAGCTGGAATCTTCACATGATCACATGAGGCGATTTTTGACCAAATTTTCAGTCAAAATCAAAGGGCAAATTAGGCATTTTAGTTGCTAGGGTTTTAGTATTCCAGATTGTTCTATAGACTAGTATATATATGAGTGGTATGTGCTCATATATGTTTTGTTCCAGTTTTTAGCTCTCAAGCATTTGTAATTCCTTTTTTACAAAATATATAAAGTTGGTATTTTTAAGAAAAAGTGTAATTCCTTTTATTTGTTTTTAAAAAGTTGGTGTGTGATTGAGCAGCTAGACTGAGTTCCACTTGAATTTATTCAAACACTTTGTGTTTGAGAATTTCAGAAACATAGTTTCTGGAAATTGGTAATTTGTGGTGAAATTTGTTTCATGGTTTGGATTCCTGGATTTTAAGTGTATTTGGTATAAGTGTTTTTGAAAGAAAAATCATTTAAGGAAGTTGTGAGAAAAGGTTTTTAAAAGGTGTGATAAAAATCAGATTTTGAATATACTTGTGTTCTTCATTTTTCTCTTAGCAGATTTGTTGAAGGAGTATTGTTCAAGGTTTCTGCATAGGCACGGGCCTATTGGAGGTGGTTAAGCAACCACTAGGGACCTGGATGTAGGTCCCTTGAGGTAAAAACCTTTTCCCATTTTCATTTTTCAGTTTATTTGGTGATTTATGTGAATCTGCATAAAAGTTGTTAAATGTTTGTTTGAGCTGCTAGATATTGCTCATGTTAGTTGTTTGATGTATGTTAGAAGATTTTAAATCAGTTTGGTTAAGATTGGAGTTAATTTGCTTTGAAAAATATCATAACCAGAAACAAAAAGGGTGTTTGGATTTGTGTTTTAAGCAGAATTTGTGACAAGATTTGTGTTAAAACCAGTCTAGTTACACTCTTTAGGTTGTTATTAGGTTATAGGTGTAATAGGTTGCTGTTTGGTCAAGTATTAAACACATGTGCATGCTACAAAATTGGTATAAGGGTCAAAAATCAGATAAGTGCCTTTGTGACTGATTTTGGTAAAATTTGTGCTTGATTCTTGATAAGCTGCTAGATTTAAGGTCATTCTAGGGTTTGCTATTGCTTATATGTTATTTGGTCAGCTTATATGCAAGATTTGGCTTATTGAAATTGGCTTTTGTGCATGTAAAATCAGCAAAGTACACTCAGACCTGCATTGTTGCTTAATCAGAAACTTTGTGGCTTATTTGTGTAGAATTTTGTGAAGTGATAGCTTGTTTTTTGTGTATAATCTGACTCCTTATACTCAACTGAGTATAAGGGTGCCTTTTTGTCCAAAATAAGCTATCAAATAAGCTTTCCTAAGCTTATTGGTCTCCTGACCAAATTATTGCACTAGCAGTGGGAAGAAAGTTTCCCCTGCTATCACACAAGTTCCCACTGCTAAGCATAAGGACAAAAGTCCATGACATGTCACTTTCAGAAAGTTAAAATTTTGTCTTTTGTGCCTTAAATTTTGAATTAGACCTTCAAACCAATTTTGTTATTTTTCTTATTTTATTTTTGATTTTTCTGATTAATTAGATTTTTAGTTACTGTTCATTTTATATTTTTTAGATTAATTAGCATTTTTAATTAACTTTAATATTTCTGTTTTTGTCTTTTAGTGCCAAAAAGTAATATTTTTCAGTTTAATCAATTTTCCTGGACTTAGAATATTATTTTAAGATTTTTGGTTAAAAAAGATTTTACTGTTCATCTTTTTATTATTTTTTAGAATTAATTTAAGTTAATTAGGGTTTTAATTAAACTAGTTTTGTCTTTTAGTGGTAAATTTTATATTTTTCAATCTTTTTCATTTTTCTACTGTTCATTAGAGTAAATTAGGATTTTTAAAATTGGTAGATTATTTTTAGCCTTATTTTATTATTTTTTATAATTATTTTAGTTTTAAAATAGTTTTTAGTAATTTAAAAATAGAAAAATAGTTTTTAAAAAATTAGGAAAAATACTTTTTAGTCTTTAGATAATATAAGTAAGTTATTTGTTCAATAAAACCATATTCTGGACATTTTGATTAATTATATTTAATTTTAGGGCTTTAATTAGCATTTAAAATAGAATATTTAATTAATAAAAGGTTTTAAAATATTTTTATTGGATTTTATTTCTTATTTATATTAATTTGGACTTGTTTTAGCTTTTAATTAATTTTTAGGTTTTAAAATTTTAATTTTTGTAGTTTTTACGGTTTTACGTGAACGCGTTTTCGTCTTAGCTCGATCCGTCTTCGTAACCGTCCTTTCTTTCTTTCTCATTTCTTTTCTTTTCTTCTTAATAAAATCATCAATCAAATCAATTCATTACACAACACACTAGCCCCCTCGAGAACGAACTCACTTCATTGGGTCTTAACTTGTGGTTTTCCTAAACTACTCGTTAATACTTACCCTAATTACGCTCTTTTTCCTAAAAGACGTATTTCTACGACTATCACTGCCGGTCCATCAACACATCAGCGGATAATCAGGTCGGCACATTGTTTGAATAGGTAAGGGTCGTCCCAAAAGTAAGTCTTAATGTCGGTGAAGAACTTTTTCTTTTGTTGGGACGTCAACCCTTCCTTGAGAATTCCACCCGCCAAGTAGTTTGCAAAGTCCGCAAACCACGGGGTTTCATCAGAATTCGAATTTATAGACATTAAGGTCTCCAAGGGAAAAGAATCATTGATTTCTTTGTTCGGATGATCCCCTTGGTAAGGATCCTCAAGTCTGCTGAGATGATCCGCGGCTAGGTTTTCAGCTCCTTTTTTATCGCGAATTTCGATTTTAAATTCTTGGAGTAGCAAAACCCAGCGAAGAAGTCTTGGTTTGGAATCTTGCTTTGTCAACAAGTACTTCAACGCGGAATGATCGGTATACACGATTGTGGTGGAAAGGACAAGATAGGGGCGAAATTTTTCAAAGGCATAGACAACAACTAAAAGCTCTTTTTCGGTTGTCGTGTAATGCAATTGAGCCCCCGTCATTGTCTTGCTAGCGTAATGGATCGGTTGGAAGTGTTTGTTCACTCTTTGTCGCAGAACCGCTCTAATAGCAAAATCACTAGCATCGCACATCAACTCAAAGGGAAGCTCCCAATTAGGGGTAACCAAGACGGGTGCCTTAGTTAGCTTATCCTTAAGCGTGTTGAAGGCTTCAAGACACTCTTTGGAAAAGATAAAAGGAGTATCTTTTTCCAAGAGGTGGGTCATCGGGCGAGCGATTTGAGAAAAATCTTTGATGAATCGACGGTAGAAGCCCGCATGACCCAGAAAACTTCTCACACCCTTCACGGTTGAAGGTGGAGGCAACTTAGCGATAACATCGACTTTAGCACGGTCTACTTCAAGACCGGCTTTCGAGATCTTGTGTCCTAGCACGATGCCTTCTTTTACCATAAAATGGCATTTTTCCCAATTCAGAACAAGGCGAGTGTCTTCGCACCGCTTAAGCATACGTTCCAAATTGGCAAGGCAAGAAGAGAAGGAATCCCCGAAGACCGAGAAATCATCCATGAAGACTTCCATGGTTTGTTCAACCATGTCATGGGAGATAGCTAACATGCCCCTTTGGAAAGTCCCGGGGGCATTACATAAGCCAAAAGGCATCCTTTTGTACGCAAATGTGCCATAGGGACAAGTGAATGTTGTCTTCTCTTGATCTTGGGGATCGATGGCTATTTGGAAATAACCCGAGAAACCATCAAGAAAGCAGTAATATTCATTACCCGCTAAACGTTCAAGCATTTGGTCCATAAAAGGTAGAGGGAAATGATCCTTTCTCGTGGCATCATTGAGTTTGCGGTAGTCTATACAAACTCTCCACCCAGTAACGAGGCGAGTGGAAATCAACTCGTTGTGCTCATTGGGAACAACGGTTATTCCGCCCTTCTTAGGCACACAATGGATTGGACTAACCCATGGTGAATCCAAATAGGGTAAATCATACCCGCATCAAGAAGTTTGATAACCTCTGTTTTGATGACTTCATGTATTTTTGGATTCACCCTTCGTTGGCTTTGAATTGTGGGCTTAAAGTCGTCCTCCATGAGAATTTTGTGTGTGCAGAAGTGAGGATCAATTCCGCGAATATCAGAGATTTTCCAAGCAATAGCCTTCTTATGATCTTTAAGCACGGCAATGAGGCGAGTTTTCTCTTCATCTTTCAAATCCTTCGCGATAATGACGGGCGACTTATTCTCTTCTTCAAGGAACACATACTCGAGATGGGGCGGCAACTCCTTAAGTTCTAAATCCGGAGGATTTTTGACGGGAGGCGTATTCAAATTCGGAGTATCGATAGCAATAACCGTGGGAGATGGTGGAGAAAGATTATCTTCGTTGAGAAGGTTTTCAAAGAAATGCATGTCTTCATCCCCATCGGTAGGAGAATCATCATTAGCTAAGTTCACATCTCCCATGGTGGTTTCAAGATTGTTCCAAAACAAATCACTATCTCCAAATAGAGACAATGATGAATCAATAGAGGAAACGGTTTCAACATTGGGAAGAGAGGTAGGAATACTTTTGCAAGCATTTTGGAAGTGTTCTTCACAAGCCTCATCAAGAACGTCAATACAATTAACACTCTCGTATGAATAAGGTTGTTTAGACAACTTTCCCATGTTGAAGACGATTTTATCGTCACCCACTCTCATGATAAGCTCACCGGCTTCAACATCGATGAGAGTGCGACCGGTCCTCAGGAATGGACGACCCACGATCAAAGGAACACGAGGGTCCATCTCGTAGTCGACGACGATGAAATCGGCAGGAAAAGTGAATTTGTCGACTCCTACAAAGACGTCTTCGGCTATCCCCACTGGATAAGCAACCGTACGGTTAACTAGTTCCAAAGTCATTTTGGTGGGGACAAGCTCAGGGAGAGATAATTGCTTCCAAACACTTAGAGGCATTAGATTAATACTGGCACCTAGATCGGCTAGGGCCATGCAATTCTCTACTCCCGGGAAATTGCAAGGGATTAAGAAACGACCTGGATCACCAAGCTTGGTTGGCAATTTCCTTAAGAGCACTGCAGAGCAATTCTCATTAAGTTGGGTGTTGGCAATATCAAGAAGCTTTTCCTTGTCACTCAGAAGATCTTTAAACAATTTTGCGTACTTAGGCATGTGAGCGAGGGCCTCAGCGAAGGAGATATTGAAATTCAGTTGTTTAAACATTTTAAGAAAGTTTGAAACCTGAATATCGTCCTTGCTTTTGAGCTTCTCTTTCCTCAACCTAGATGGATAAGGTATATTGGAAGAAGAGGAAGGCGTTGGGAGAATAGGATCACTCACATCCTTGGGTGGAGGAGGGGTAGAAGTAGGAGGTGGAGAAATTGGGGAAGGAGAAGGATGAGGAATAGGAGCAGGTGACTCGTTTTCCTTAGTCACAATCACCGGTGGAGGTATAGGAAGCTCGGGTTCCTTGGTACCTTTGCCACTGCGAGTAGTGATTGCTTTCATCTCCCCTCTTGGATTCGCAACGGTGTTACTCGGAAGAGTACCCGAAGAAGAGGGTTGATTACCTTGGAAAAAACTAGCCATCATGTTCTTCAAGTCATTCGTTTGACTATCCAACGTGTTTCGCATGTCGGCTCTCAAATCGTTCCCTTGTTTGACCAAGTCTGCTTTTAAGTTGAGCACTTCCCGCTGAAGATTACCCACGATCACATCGTTATTCCTCATAAAGGTTTCCACTTCTTGGTGTAAAACGTTGGGTTGGTTGGGAGGAGAATTGTATGCGGGTGGTTGATAAGCAGGTTGCTGGTAAACTTGGTTGTTTCGTTGAGGTGGAGGTGGTTGTTTGTGAGGTGGGATGTATGGTGTACGAGGTTGTTGTTGTTGAGGAGGGCGATTGAGGTTTTGTTGTTGGTTTGGGTTGTTTGGAGGAAAACCGGGTGGTGAGAGGTAGTTGTTGGAGCGGTAGCTAAGCAAATTACGGTCACCTTAAGGTCTAGCTTGATAAGCGGGTTGAGGATAGGTGCCATAAGCTGCATTCACATTTTCAGAAGGGTAGTCTTGGGTGGCAGTACAAGTGGTGTAAGAGTGAGGACCCCCGCATATTTCACATGGTTGGTTAACAGCACTAACTTGAGCGTTTTTAACGTTGTTGCTGTTGGTGTTGTTAACGGTGTGGGTAACAAGCGATTCAAGAAGCGTAGTGATTTTGTCAAGTCGCTTGTCGCTGTCACTAGTACTAGCACTAGCGACATTGGTCCGAACACTCTTGGTTTGCACACGAGACTTATTCTCAATGATATCCCAAGCAGCATTGGAAGTCTTAGCCAAAAGATTACCCCCCGAGGCACTGTTTAGTGAATCTTGGTCACTCATGCTTAAACCATTGTAAAAAGTATTAATTTGATGCACTTTGGTAAAACCATGTTGTGGGCATTTTCTTAAAAGATCTTTAAAACGATCCCAAGATTCACTGAACGACTCATCGTACTTTTGTTCAAAATTTATGATTTCATTCCGCAAAGCGGTAGTACGAGAGGGTGGGAAAAAGTAATTGATAAACTTGGTCTCCAAGTCCGTCCACGAGAGAATACTCTGTGGCGGTTCCTTAGCAAGCCAATGCCGGGCTTGTCCCTCTAAAGAAAAGGGAAAAAGTTGTAGACGGATTACCTCTTGTGGAACACCATTGAATTTGACCGTGTTAGTGAGTTGTAAGAATCTCTTGATGTGGTCATGTGGATCATCAATGGTACGCCCCAAGAATGGTTGAGCAGAGACCATCTGGATAAAGCCTGATTTGAGCTCAAAATTGTTGGCTGCAATCGCTGGTATAACAATTGGATCAGTGTTGCCATCTACATGGGCTTGCAGCAGTTCAATCATCGGGCGATTATCCGGGAGAGGCTCATTGTTGTTGTTATTATTCATGTTGTTAAAAGGTGGGTTGTTGTTGTTATTATTGTTGTTTTGAGGTGGTATGTTGTTGTTGTTTTGTACACCGGCCATGTCTAAGTTATCGAGAGGCTCGGGCTCTTGATAAGACGTTGATCGAGTGCGCATACACCTGCAAAAGAACTAACAAGAGAAAAACAAAGCAAAAATATTTTTGGTTTTTTATGTTTTTTACTTTTTAGGATTTTTGAAAATTTTATATTTTTTAGTGTTTTTGAAAATTTTTATGAAAAAGTAACGTTCACGGTGAACGGATCCCAAAATCCAAGTTCTCACAAAAAACTTTTGACCTTAACGAGAAGAGCCGGCAGCGGCGCTATTTGATACTTGCTTTTTCACTGGGGTTCTCTATATTCTCTCGATATCCTCTCGAATTGATCTCGGTTCTAAGTGGAATGATTGTTCTTGGTTACTAACAAGGGGAGTTGGTTTTCTAATCTACTAAATGTTAAATGCTCTAAAATGTAAACTTAAATTTAAAATCAATTAAATTAATAACAATTAATAAAACTTGAATTAAAATTAAACTTAAAAATTAAAATATAAATATGAAATGAAGAATCAGTAAGGAACAGTAACACTTAAAAATACTCAAAGAAAATTGATTCGGAAGTAACCTTGATTCGGAAGTTGTTGATCCGGAACTTCGTTCGGAACCTTCACTCGGAAGTTGACTCGGAAGATTGATCCGGAACTTCGTTCGGAACCTTCACCCGGAACTTTGAGTCGGAACTTTACTCGGAACCTTGATTCGGAAGTTTGGTGATCCGGAAGTTTGGTGATCCGGAAGTTTGGTGATCCGGAAGTTCGTCCGGAACTTTTGATCCGAAAGTTTATTCGGAAGATTTGTAAAGAACATTCATTCAGAACTTTTTGAAAGAAAAACTCATTCGGAACTTTAAAAACAAACTTTCATTCGGAACTTTTGGAAATAACATTCATCCGGAACTTTTGTTCATTCGGAAGATTTAGTTCATCCGGAACTTTAGTTCATCCGGAACTTTCTAACTGACTCGGAACTTTTAAAAAGAAAACTCATTCGGAAGATTTGAAACTCATTCGGAAGTTTGGTTCATTCGGAACTTTATGTTCATCCGGAACTTTATGTTCATTCGGAACTTCTGGGAATACACGAAAACAGTAACTTAACCGAAAAAACAGGGGAACTCGAATTCGATCCAAAAATCACCAAGTTTTTCACCAAAAACTTAAATAAACTAATCACTAAGCATCTACTAACCATAAACTACAAATCCCATCAATAAAAACGCAAATTCAACAACTTTTTAAAATCAAAACTCAACCAAATAAGAACTTAAGAACTTGAAATGAAAGATGATGATGAACAAGATGAAATAGAAAGATTAAACAAGAACTTGTATTGATGATTAATGTTGAACAAAATAAAAGACAAGATTAAACTACAAGATTTGGAAGAACAATATTCAAAATCACCAAACACCCTAGTGGTGTTGGTGATGACTACGAACAAGAAAAGAGAAAAAGAAGGAAATGAAAAAACTGGATGAAAAGTGTGAGGGGAACCCTTTATATAGGTGTTCCCTTTGGTTGGTGAGTGGGCTTTCTCCCGTTCTTCTTGTCTTCTCGTCTTTTCAGAAAAGTCGACGTTTTCGATTCTGATTCGGGATTTGTCGTCGATTAAATTCAACTCGTCTTTTAATTTCTTCGTTTAATAGACTTGAGTTTCTTCGACATATGTAAATCTTCCATCTTTGGTCCTTTTCCTCGATAAATCGTCAAATAGGCCCAGTGACTTCAAATCTTTTGCATTTCTTGGACAATAGACTTCGTCTTGCGTCTTTTTCTTCCATAAAACCCGTGCAATCCCATGTTTTCTTCAATATTCATCCGGTTGGCTCTGAAAACACAATAAACACAAAAACCACGCATAATTCCAAACAAATGATATTAAATACGTGTTTTGGTCTCGTTTTAGCCAGAATTAAGTGGAAAAAGGATGGGTGTTTACACACCTATCAGATACATCTTTCAAAGCTTCAACGCCTGATAAACGCTGTGGAGAAAGCCTTTTCTCAAATTGACCATTAAAAGCGCTCTTATTTCGTCGCCATGGGTGTTGAGCATCTAAAAATCTCCGATGATCCATGTAGCATGTCTTCCGGCTATGTTTCAAGTATAATGAACTAGTCTCATAATTACAACATGGACATGCAAATTTTCCTTTTGTTTTCCACCCTGACAACATTGAATAACCTATAAAATCACTAATAGTCCATGTTAAGGCTGTATACATTTTAAAGGTCACATCTCTGAACTTATCATATGTATCCAGCCCGTCATTCCATAAATCCTTCAGCTCCTTAATCAAAGGTTGTAAGTAAACATCAATGTTATTACCTAGAGATTCAGGACCGGGTATTAATAAGGACAACATAAAGTATTCTTGTTTCATTGACATCCACGGAGGTAAATTGTAATTAACTAACACAACACGCCAGGTGCTATGTGAAATGCTCATTGTTCTGAATGGATTAAACCCGTCACTAGACAACCCCAACCTCACATTTCTAGGTTCTTTGGCAAATTCATCATACCTTAAATCAAATTCCTTCCAACTTTCCCCATCTGCTGGGTGTCTTAGATTTCCATCTTTGGGGCGTTTTTCTTCATGCCAGGTCATGTGTTTAGCTGTTTCTGAGCACATATAAAGCCTTTGTAGCCCAGGCTTTAAAGGAAAGTGCCACACTACCTTAGCTGGAACCTTTAAACTTTTCCTGGATGGTTCATCTTTACTTTCTTTCCATTTGGAAGCCTTGCATACATGACATGTATCAACATCTTTGTAAGTATCCCAATATAGCATGCAATCATTTGGACACGCTGGTATCTTCTCATAATCAAGCCCCAAATCTCTTATAATACTTTTAGCTTGAGTAAAGTTAGTTGGAATGTTTACTTCTGGAATTGCCTCCTTTAAGAGTTTTAGGAGCTCATCAAATGCGACATTACTAAGCCCATGAAGCGTCTTGTAGAGTAATAGCCTAATAATGAAAGATAACTTTGAAAAAGTTTTACAACCAGGAAATAACTCTTGCTTTCCCTCTTCCACTAATCGATAAAACTTTTTGGCTTCTTCATTTAGGCCTTTCGTGTATGTTATTATTTGTTTTCTCTAGGGTATCATGAAATCTATCATGTAATAACTCATCCATGTTGTCATGCATGGTTGTATCATCTTCGGCAACATTATTAGCTCCAACATTAGTTCCTGTTTTTGTGGGGGGGACCTCTCCATGAAAACTCCACACATAGTAGTTTCTTACAAATCCTTGCCCCTTTAAGTGATCTTTTACGTCGTTTCCACTACCCCAGAAACGGTTTCTACACTTTTTGCATGGACAATGAATTTCACCTCCCCTGGCCGACTTAGCAAAAGCAGCATCAATAAATTCCTTAACTCCATCTTCAAACTCAGGCAATATTCTAGGGTAATACATCCATTCTCTACCATCGTTCCCCATATCTGAATGTCCTGAACAAAACATATGGGTTGTTTACACCACAAGTAACAAGAATAAGTAGGTATTTGTAAACATGGGCGGAACTTGAACAATTCTATTGGGGGTCAGAAACGAGTGAAAGATTTATTATAGCCAATTATATCAAAAAAGAAAAATGATCATAATCTGATATACTAACGAAAGTAAAAAAAACAAAAGGTTAAAGCATACATATCACAAATCGGGTTTGCGGCATTTAAGGTATTTTAAGTCCTGAATTAGAGTTTTTGAATACTTCAAGTTTTTTTAGAGATTTTGAGTACAAAACATTGACTTAAGATCCTAATTGAATATACAATTGCAATGGCACTAGACCAACTACTATTGTCATTTGTCAAAAGATCCTAATTTCTTAATCTAAGCTATAAAATTACAAGCAAACTTGGCATAAATTAAATATAATAAACATAGATTAAGTCTACAAACAACACTATCACACTAAAAATTAAAACTAAAAACTACAGTTGTCTTTTAGACTTTTCATCAAACACTTGGCGTTCACATATGTAAATGTGTAACAAATATAAAAAATCGACCGATCATACGTAGCAAAGAAACGCAAACAATATACGAAACTTACTATCCAAAAAAATGGTGAAAGGAGAGATATATGCACAGTTTTCCTTGTTATTGCGTCGTCCACTCAAACCACCAATAACCAGTGAAAGTTAAGACGATGATTAAAGAAGACTGAAATGAAATGGTCAAACGGGAGCAGTTAACCCAGTGAGAATAAACCGGAAATGAATTAACAAAATAAAGGGCGGGAAAAATATGATAATTGGGGAAAATGATAGGCGTGAATGACATGAAAATTGGGAAAACAAGGGCGGGAATGATATATGCAATAAATTTTAATACATAAATATTTTGTTAGTTCAAAAAAAATTTATTTTGTAATTTTAAAAACAAAACACTTTATCTAGGTTATTTTATTAATATGTAAAAAAAAATAATTTATGGTTACAATTTGTAACATATCATAATAAAACAATATTATTTAATGTGTTATGTTAATTTTGACTTTCTTTTAACTAATATAAATTATATCACTTTAATTTATCATTAAAACTTAAAAATACTTATGAAAAAAAAAGTTTTTAAATAATTTTTTTATAAAAATTCGTGACCCGGCCGGGTTTATCAAACTGGGTCAACCCGGGTCAACGAAAAATTGGCGGTTCAATCCGGTTCTCAAACAAGTAAAAACCCGGTCACTTCCGGATCGGTCTTCAAGCCTGTTCACAGTTTAATCAGTTCAACCGGCCGGGTCAACCCGGTTTCTAAAACATTGGTTTTAGTAACTTTCAGATGGATTCATGGTTCCTAATAATTATTTGGATATTCAGGACACGAGTATAAATTTTGCTAACCCTAATCCACTTATTCATAACGAGAATAAGCTTCCGTATTCAAAAAAAGTACAACAAAAAATAAACTCTAAAACACAACTATATCAATGATTATGGTGTATTGGTCTTAGTTAGGGACAAAGGGGTACAATTAAGCAAAGTGACCTGAAACCGATCCGAGTCGACGAACCAACCGAAACCGATTTATTCAAGTCGGTTCTGACCCGTGTTGCCCAGTCAGTTGAACTGTGACCATCCGGCCCGGTCTCCGAGCCGGTTCACAGTTTAATCGGTTCAACCGGCCGGGTCAACCCTGTTTTTAAAATATTGGTTTTAGTAACTTTCAGATGGATTCACTATGTGGTTCCTAATAATTATTTGGATATTCAGGACACGAGTATGAATTTTGCTAACCCTAATCCACTTATTCATAACGAGAATAAGCTTCCGTATTAAAAAAATGTACAACAAAAAGTAAACTCTAAAACACAACTATATGAATGATTATGGTGTATTGGTCTTAGTTAGGGACAAAGGGGTACAATTAAGCAAAGTGACCTGAAACCGATCCGAGTCGACGAACCAACCAAAACCGATTTATTCAAGTCGGTTCTGACCCGTGTTGCCCAGTCAGTTGAACTGTGACCATCCGGCCCGGTCTCCGAGCTGGTTCACTGTTTAATCGGTTCAACCGGCCGGGTCAACCCGGTTTATAAAACATTGGTTTTAGTAACTTTCAGATGGATTCACTATGTGGTTCCTAATAATTATTTGGATATTCAGGACACGAGTATAAATTTTGCTAACCCTAATCCACTTATTCATAACGAGAATAAGCTTCCGTATTAAAAAAAAAGTACGACAAAAAATAAACTCTAAAACACAACTATATCAATTATTATGGTGTATTGGTCTTAGTTAGGGACAAAGGGGTAAAATTAAGCAAAGTGACCTGAAATCGATCCGAGTTGACGAACCAACCGTAACTGATTTATTCAAGTCGGTTCTGACCCGTGTTCCCCAGTCAGTTGAACTGTGACCAATCAAGTGACCGGATTCTAATTAATTTTGAGAAAAAAACCTATTGAATCGTGACTCGATGACTAGACGGGAAAAAATAGGGAGGAGTATTTCGACCCAAATGTCGAATATGAACCAGAACCGTACCGACACCCGGTACCCGAATCTCGTACGGTACGGTACCGGGACTATAAAATAAGGTGGAAAAAAATTTGGGACAACTCGTTCGGTACAAGATCGGTGCATAACTTTTTAGGTCAGAAAAAAATCGAAAGCATTAAAGTGGGTCGGGATTGGTACCGAGCTTGTCCCTAAAAAAGTTAAAAAAAACATTTTGCAAAAAAAAATTGTTAACGTTAATACAAATAAATACAGTACTAAAGCTTGGTCAACATCTTCAAAGTATAAATACCAAAATAAAATATTGGATAACCGTATTTTACCACTCTTCTCCAAACCTTCAGCCATGAATTCAGTAACTTCTAATTGAGCCTCCTTTCCATTTAATGTAAAACCAATCGCCCCTATCTTTCTCTCAAATTAGTTAATCGATTTGTAGAATCTCATTTCAGCCGTAATCAAAGGTAAAACCATAGATTATCATCATTTTTTTTGTGTATTATCATGTCGATTTTTATCACGATTTGTTTAGGGTTTTTGTATAATTGGATCAGTACTCAACTTAACTTAACTGAAATGAAGAACATTTACTTGTTTTTATAAGTATCTTCTTGTTAACAAGATGTGATTCAGTTTTACGGGGTCTCTGAGTTCTTCTACGGTTCCTTTTCTGTGGTCCCCTGATTCATTTCTTGTGTATTTTTTGTAAAATGATTGTAGCTAGTTGATTCATTTCTTGTGTATAGTAGTCAATTTAGTGCGATAACTGATAGAGATGCATTTAGTGCAGATGTATATCATTTTTCTATAATAACCTAACTGGTCAGGACTATTAATGGAACGAGAATATACGAATTAGAGAACTAAAGTTGTCAACTTCCCAAAACAAACTTGAACATGTCAAAGGTTCGGTTTTGCCTAATGACATTTTTCCACTTTTCTTATTTTCTTAGTACTTCATTGATACATCTCACTAGTTAGTGTTCAATGAAATGCGAACCTGGTGCATGACTGGGTGGAAAGAAACACTAGATGGAAAATGTAACCGTATTACTTATAATTTCTTTTTATTTTGTCAATCATCTCGTGTCATTTTAGGAAGTTAATTTCAACATGAGAGGTTGTATCAATTGGCCATTCTAACACGAGTTTGTCCATTCTGATTGCTAAATTTAAAGCATACGCCCTTTTAAGTTATCAAATAATTTCTAGATATAACTTAATGTATGGATTCAAATTCAAAATATGCATCATTTGTACATTATGGTCTGCTAATGAATGTAAAAGGGTGTTTGGATAATGGATTTACACTTTAGAAGAATGGTAAATTGAATATATAGCTGCAACTTTTAGCTTGTATTTTATTTGTATGCCATGGTTTTGGTATTTTCAGTCCTGATACTAATGTTTTCTTTTACTTGCCAAAGGTCAGTTATGGGAAAAAAACAGTCAAGACCAAAGTGCACCGACACATATAAGCGATTATGAGAAGAGTAAATTGTTAAGGGTTCAAGAAAACCAAGAGAGATTAAGACAGTTAGGGATTAAAAATATGGCAAATTCTTTGACAAGTTTAGTAGATAGCCAAAAGCCAAAGAAAACGAAAAATAATCCAACGACTACTAGTGAGAGAGATGCCAAACGTGTTCCTGAAGAAGTTTCTGGAAGTCTTAGAGCGGCCAAAACGGTAAGTAATCGAGACACGTTTCATTTTTAAATTTGTATACATTTTTATACATTTTTATCTAATACATATTTATGTTCATACAGCAACATCGTCCACAGTTTATTGTGCCATTATCCATGAACAAATATGCTAATTTAGCAAAGAAACGCATTGTTGCTCCTAATAACTCCCGCACCATACCAGTTGAGGAAGGATGCGAAGGACAACAAACTTTTCCTGATTCTAATGCGTCAAAAAAGAGTAGGTTACAACAATGTGACGAAGCTAATGAACAAAATTTAGAATTTGTTGATACAAGTGCAACAAAAAAGAATCAACCGAGATCAAAACTAACCGTGGGTGAGCTCTTGTTAAAGACAAAAGGGTCACAAATGCAAAGGGATGTGTTGAAAAAGAATAAAACAAAGCCTAATTGTGCTACAACAACCATTTCAAGTGGACCAACGAGACAACTTTTTGACGAACACACCGATGATGAGGATGTCTTAAGATCTCAAGGTACATATATGATTTAGCACAAAACTCAAATATTAAAATAATATATTTTGTTAACCTTTTTTCCATGATTACAGATTTCAATGGAAGAGATATAGATGAGGTAGGCAAGAAGCAATCGAGAGCAAATGTCACCATGGGTGAACTATTATTAAACAAAAAACCCTCACAAATGCAACAGGGTGTGCTGAAAAAAAATACAACAAAGACCAATTCTGCTCCAACAACCATTTCAAGTGGATCAACGAGACAACTCTTTGACGAACACACCGATGATGAGGAAGTCTTAAGATCTCAAGGTACCAATATGATTTAGCAGCCACAAACTTCAAAAATTAAAATACTAAATTTGTTAACTATTTTTCGGTTATTACAGATTTCAATGAAAGAGACATAGATGAGGTAGGAAAGCACCAATCGAGAACAAATGTCACCATGGGTGAACTATGATTAAACAAAAAAGGCTCACAAATGCAAAGGGCTGTGTTGAAAAAGAATGCAAAAAAGCCCAATTCTGCCACAACAAGCATCTTAAGTGGATCAAGGAGTCAAACAGCTGACGAAGACATCGAGGACGAGGATGACTTAATATATCAACGTACGTATATGATTTAGCATCCAAAAACATTATAAGGGCATTTGTCAACCTTTTTTCTGTCATATTTACATTTTTATGATCACAACTGTTAATGTAGCATATAGAGAGGATGGAGGCTATGAAGACGATGAGAATGAAGACATGGAGGATGACGTGAGATTGGGTATGTGTATTGTTTTTAGATTATTTTAATTAGAGTAATTCATCATAACTTGAAATGAATACATGGCTTAGACATAATAACAACCATTATCTACCTTTCTTTTTATGTTAATGAAGATGATGAAGAATCTGTTGAAGATGACGAGAATGAAAACATAGAAGCTAATGAAGAATATGATGGCTGCGAGGATGAGTTTGAAAATGAGGATGCTGAACTTGAAATACTTCAAATCGACGGATCACAAAAGGGCACAGGTTCAACTTTAATACCATAGGATTTGTTTGGCTTATTATGTATTTTTAGATAAAATTAGGTCTTTTATATTGATATTGCGACATAGTTTTAATACGTTGTATACCTTACTTTAAATACATTATAGCCTCACACTCACATTCCTCTATATATTAACTTAGTATATGTCTCGTGTTTTAGGTATCTCTACAACTAAGAAAAGAGGACCAACAATGATGCATAACATACATACGCGAGAATTCGAAAGACGTGAGGTTATCATATGCAATAAATTTAAGCAACCTATCGGACCTTCAACAAAGGAGAACGATGTAGTAGGAAAATTCTCTCGTTTTTTGGGTACAATAGCTCGTACTTATAGTTATTGTCCATTGACTTGTAGTACATGGCACAAAGTGCCTGATAAGGACAGAATGTGGGAGTACGTGTTGATATGTTTATATGTTGTTATACCCTACTTATATGTATAGATGTTTTCCTTATGTTTTTGTACTAACATATAACTCTTTGGTTTAGGAAAAATACATTGTGCCCGTGGAGGCAAAATATTATGTCTTACAGTCTATTGGAGCGTTATGGAGGGGACACAAATCTAGGCTTAAGAAGAAGCACTTTTATGACCTCAAGGACAACAGCACTAGATTATAGCAACGTCCAAAAAGCATCCCAGAAAAGGATTTTATGCAGTTGCTTCGCTTATGGAATACTAAAGAAGATCAGGTAATTTGTTACTCATAATTATTGCCTCAAAATTACTTTAAATCAGTAGAAAATGATGTTATGATCAGTTACTTATTAGGTTGGGATAATGTTATGTGATATCTAGAGTTTGTATGCTATAGGTATTAGGTATTAGAAACTAGAACTTTTTTTTGTTTAAGAATGTATTACTGGTTTTACAACACTTGATCCAAATCAATCTCGGATAATGTTATAATGAGCTGTTAGTTTTTGCTTAGGACTTTGAAACGAAATAGTCGTGTTCCACAATCTCAGCCATTGGATCAGCTTTGAGCATAGCTTTCCACATTGGGGCAAAGCGAGGTGGGGCACGTGGGCTGATGTGGTTATATACCTTTTGCATGTTAGTTTTAGATTCGATACAAGCTGCTTAAATACATGCATCATAATGGATCCACAATAACAAAATGACCCAAATAAAAGATTAGAAACAAGAAAAATGCCCAATGTGATGAAACCTCGGACTTGCATGCATACACAAAAAAACTACAAACACGAGATTGCCCCTTTAAATTATAATATTTCTTTTGATAAGTTTATATATCTATGTACAGAAGCGTTGTTTAATCGCAAAGAAACGTCGAATGTCGCAAAAAAACTTGCATACAGCTGGTCCAAAAAGTTTTGCAAGGATTCGTGAGGATCTGGTAAGTAGTAATTGTGTTGTTTATGATATATGCTTTTAAGGGCATACCCACCGGTGATACTAACTTGTTGCTTTTGTTTGTTGTAAGTACAGAAAAATGAAGATCCAAACAAGAACCTCCCAGCTTAACCAAAATGTGTGAGCGCACGCGTGAAAGGAAACAAGGACATTTATATGCTGATACGTATGATGACACAGAAAATCTCATTGTAAGATATATATTTAATTGTACAATTAATTAGTAGTAGTAATCAGCTTGGTAAACTTTTTCCCTTGTTAATGAAGGAACAAATGAAGAACTATAGCGCTCTAGAAGAAGACGAAAGTGGTGAAGGTGGAAGTTCATATGTAGATGCTTTTGTTGTTGTGATGAACAAAGAGTACAATGGACACCGTAGACTTTTTGGGAGGGGTGTTACAAACAAGTTAATAAAGAAGGTGAGTGGGAGTGAGACGTCATACATGGTTCCAGGGGAGCTTATGGAATCTGTGAGAACTAATATAGATACTGAAGTGAATCGTTTGGTTGAAATGCGAAAACAAATTGAAGATGATCATGAACAGAAGAAACTCGAGATAGCAGAGGAACATAAAAGAAACAAAGCTGAACTAGAAGATATGCGTAAATACATTGAAGACCAACGTGACAAATTTGTTGAAGATGCGTTCCCTATGCTTATTCAAAAGTTACCTGCCAGAATTGTTAAAGAGTTTTTAACATGAGTTAGCGTATATGTTTGGTTCAAGGTACGCCCTTAATTTATAATTGTGCATATAAAACTTGCTCTAAACATATTATATGAGTAAATTTATTGGACTAGTCTAGTTATATTTCATATGGCGCATTGGTTTTAGAAAGAAGCTACTTGGATGGATATCGGGATGGGTAATTGTTAGTGGGGGTTAAGTGTTGGTATCTGATAATACAAGTACATACAATAGCGTAACTAAGGTAGCATAACTAAGGTAGCAGAACTTGTAGCGGAACATAGCAGAACCTGTAGCACTTGTAGCAAAATGTTTTACCATGGTATTACACATTTATAACATTTGAAGAGCATTGCGTGTTAGGTCTCCATTTTATTTATGAATTGAAAAGTTCACTTTGGTCATCATATCATGTTAAGATCTATATTATTAGTTTTTTTGCCCAAAACTATATCATGAGTGTAAACTAACAAGATTTTCTACCGTTTTCATATTGGACCAGGCAACGTCGTTTCAGAGTACTTCAAGCTCTTCAAGCTGCATGTGAAGATTTGAAAAGATGAATTCAAGATGTCTAGGGTTATGATTTGAATGCTTTTTCTTTTATTTAATAGAACTTTTATGTTCGTTATCTTACATTGCACGATTTGTTCAACGTAAAACCTAAATATTATCTATGGTATTTTTGTATTCCTTTGGTTGAACACATGTTAATAATTAATGTATTATCAGACCTTTTTCATTTTTGAAGAATACGTATGATACCAATATTACATATTATTGTGTTAGATGTTGTTATTAATCATTTATGGAAGTGTTGCCTTATGTTAAAGAAAAAATCTAGAATTGTTGCATTTTATAGAATGAAGTGTTGCATAGTTCGTTGTAACAATGAGAAAGTGCCGCAGTTTAATCTAAAAGTGTTGCGATTGTGCGAAAATATTGCTTCCAATTCGTGTAGAAAGTGTTGCAGTTTAATCTAAAAGTGTTACACTTGAGTGAATTTTTTTTTCATTTTTGTGTAAAAAGTATTGCACTTTGGTATATAAAGTGTTGCATTTTAGTCTAATGAGTGTTGCAATTCATAGTAAAAGTGTTACAATTGAGTGTAAAAAGTGTTGTGTATGAGTGTAAAAAGTGTTGTATTTTAAAGTATCACATTGGTAAAACATAGGCAACACATTAAAAAAGTGTTACACATTCTAATTCAAAGTGTCACTTATACCTAAGGCGACGTTGCATAACATAGCACTTCATAAAGTGTCGCATTATGCATAATGCAACATTTTTAAGACATAATATAGCACTTTACGAGTGTTACTTTAGAGGTTTGCTACATCCACAAAGGATTCACAAAGAAACATCCACAAAGACTATGTGTCATATATTAATTGGTAAATTTTTAAATAATTTCTCTCTCTTCATTTTACTCATCCAATCAAAACATTACACATACTCTTTGTGGATGTTTCTTTGTAAATCCTTTGTGGATGTAGCAAAATTCGTTACTTTAAGTCCATTTTCTAGTAGTGTAGTATTCTAATCTAATTTTTATCTAATGAAACAATAAATCTCGTAGACGCCAATTGTTATTTGCATGAAGTATATGAGTTTAGATCAATGTATACTTTAAATTTACGATAGAATAAATTAATTAATTGTCTTTATTCAAACTAATTTCGCAACTTTTAAAAACAAAATCTCATAAACGTCAAATCGTTAAATGACAAAAAATACGTTATTGCAACGAGAACTAGATCATAATGTATGATTCGTGATATATGATTCGTATCACGAATTATATATGATTTCAGAAAATCATAAATAATTTCAGAAATTTACGGATCATATATGCTTTAAGAAAATTATATATGATTTGTGAGACGAATCATATATGATTTTCGCAGACAAAAAAAAGGCCATCAAAAGTTTATACATGTGTCATTTGATAGAAAGATAATTAATTCTCGTCGTAAGGATATGTTTCGTTTTGCTCACTGTTTAAGATTTGTGATTTATTAAAGTTTTTAAAAAAGTGAGATTGTTTGTTAGATGAAAAAATGAAAGGATGAAATTGACTGGAATGCCTAATCGGTGTGCTTAAGTATATGCTTAAACCTACGTGTCAGGATTTTGTTGGAGACAACAAGGGGGCCGTTTCTACACAAACCAATAATTAGTTGTCATATCTATTAGGCATATAACTAGTCATACTTTTTAGTCCTTCCAATCATTTTTCATAAATCATTCCATATTTAATTACACTTAGTATAATTGTGATATTTAAATATCTATAAATATAGAAATAATGAGTTCATTGAATACTACTTTACATAAATAACAAGTCTTAAAGAAACCCATAAAGCTGCTGTTAGCAAAACCCATATTTAATTTCAGTTTTGAAGGAGGAAATGAGCAAATTCAGTTATGTGAATCCGACCGTTGCCGGTTAACCGCATACGAATCGGACTTTAATGAAATCATTGACCCGGCCCAAACAGGCTAAAACAAAATTTTATCCATATATTTATTGTTCAGTACAGAATTCCGTTAATTTACGGATACCAAACATACAGTTTTTAGTTGAAGAAATGTTACCTTCATATTATTTTTTGCAGGAAGTTATAACATATGTGTATGTTAATTGGTGGATGTGAAAATAATCAAAATTATAAGAAATAATATTCCTAATAATATTTATTATGATAAATTATTACGTCAATTTTTGCTCTTGCTACTTTTTTTTAAAAGTTATTGCTGCAAAGAACTGTAACAATTTTATCAATTTTATTTTTAATTAGAATAATGATTGTTGTGTCTACTAATAATGCGTATAAATGTACTTAATGATTTGATTAGTTGATTTAGATAAATGATTGGTGGATATATAGAGAGGAAAAATGAATAATATAATTGTACAAGTAATTTATACATTAAATATATATTTAGATATGTTTTATAGGTTTAAATAATATTACTCTTTTAATTAAATAATTTTAAATTTATTTATTAATATAGTAACGTGAGTTAAATTCAATATTTAATTTGTGAAATGGACAATTATTTTAAGAGATGTATGGTTTGCTGGTGTTCTTTTGTATTTGAGATGTTGTTTTTGTTCTTTCTTTGATATATGATAATGTTGTATAGGATATCAGACAGTTAAGATTTCATGTTCCTTTGTATAATGTATCAAGGTTTTGGGGTTTGTCCAAATTACTTTGTCTATTTGATGTAATATCTCGTTGATAATATAATTTACAGTTTGTTAAAAAAAATATTTAAAGTGAACTTGAAATAAAATAATAAACTATAATTTAAGACGAAAACAATATCCTTAGGTGAATACAATTAGAATGTATAAAACCCATCGGTGATATTGTATTATTCATAAAAATTTATAGATTATAAAACCCTAATCAACCCAAAGCCTACAAACTGAGCTTCCGCTTATATTATCCTCTAACGCTCCCTGTAGTCCGAACAACGAAATCGTAAAAACTCGGACTAGAGTTGAAAACAAAACAAAACAATAAACTAAAATAAAACGGAATAACCCAAAGTATCCGTTATTCTACTTTTTTACGGATAACTAAAGTATCCAAAGGATAATCAAAATACCTCAAATTATTCATGCAGAATCAAAGTATATCTATTTGTCAAAAATGACAGAATCAAAGAAATAAGTGTATATATTTGTTGAAGCAGACTCAAGGTAATACGTGTATCTATCTGCTGACAATAACATACTCAACCTATATCTATCTAAAGAAACGCGGCAAACTCAAAGTATATTTATTTATCAACGATGATAGACTCAACCTATATCTATCGGTCGAAACCCGGCACACTCAAGGTATATCTATTTGTCAAAGGTCAAAGGATGACATACTCAGCCATTTTATCGACCAAAAACCAAAAGTCGTCTCGGGACTTGATACCCTAGATTCTACACCAACAAAAATCGTCTCGGGAATTACTACCCTAAATTCAACATAAAAAAACAAAAAACAAAAACCAAAAACCAATTAGAAAGATATATTCTTTTCGTTTTTTCTTAACAAACTAAAAAACCAAAACATAAGATAATGTCATATAACTTAATAGCCAGTGTCCCACATAACAGATCGGTTTACGAAGAGAAAAGTTTTATAAGGAACATGCATCCAAAAAAGAACAAAGGAAGCAATTTCCACCATCCAATATTAATCTTTTTAAATTTAATTAAAAAAACACATTTTTATCTTATTTCTTAAAAATTAAATATCTCTCAAACCGTTAATCGTTATGAAAAAATAATTATACCGCCACGACGGGAATTAAAATATCTTTCCATAGATATGCACTTCTATATACTTTCGGCGAACTTTTTTTAAAAAATTTCGTAAAAAAATCACATGTAATTCTCGAAAAATTACATGTAATTCTCGAAAACTCATGTTTGATTAATTATTTTAAAAATCACATTTGAATTTGTAACGTCACATGCGATTTGTGAAATCACGTGTATTTTTTTTGACGAGAATTTCAACATTGTAAAATCGTTAAAAGTATATGAAAATAACCGTCTATTAAATGACAAAAATATTTTCGTTATTATTTTAAAACCACACGTGATTTATGTGAATTACATTAAAATGTTTGAATCACATGTAATTTTGTTAATATATTAAAATGTTTGTTGCCATTAATATAAAATATGTTCATTTTACCGGGGTGGAGTCCCCTTTACCCAAAAAAAATATATATAAAACAAATTGGCTTCTGAATTACATGTGATTCGGTGATAATTACATGTGATTTTGATTGCATTACATATGATTCAAGCATACTGAAACCGTAACTTTTTCTAACAAACCCACATTAGATAAATCACATGTGATTTTTTTAATCACGTATTATGTTTTCATTTATGTAAAATATATAAAACAAATTGGCTTCTAAATTACATGTGATTTTGTTTGAATCACATGTAATTCTGCTTGAATTGCATGTGATTCGGTGATAATTACATATGATTTTTCTTGCATTACATGTGATTCAAGCATTCTGAAACCTTAACTTTTTCTAACAAACCCACTTTAGATGAATCACATGTGATTTTTTTAATCACATGTAATCTTGTTAATATATTAAATTGTCTGCTTGAATTACATGTAATTCGATGATAATTACATGTGATTTTGCTTGCATTGGATCACATGAAATTCGATGATAATTACATGTGAATTTGCTTGCATTACATGTGATTCAAACATTTCAAAACTTTAACTTCTTCTAACAAACCCACTTTAGATGAATTACATGTGCTTTTGTTTGAATCACATGTAATTTACCACGAATTACATGTAATGCAAGCAAATTCACATGTAATTATCATACATGGATCACAAGATAGCATACATGGATCACAAGACCACTTTAGATAGCATACATGGATCACAAGACCACTTCGCAAGGATGGATGATATGAGGAATGGAGAGAAAATGTTATTTACCACGAATCACATGTGATTTACCACGAATTACATGTGATTTATTACGAATCGCATGTGATTTACTTGGTTTCTAGATTATTGGTATTAAAGTTGAAAATAAAAATCTATGAAAACATGTAACTTAAAAAAAAGACTAACGCGTCAAATGGGACGAAATTTAGATGTAAAGTTATGTGAGTCTACATGAATCACATGTGATTTAAAGCAAAGTTACATGTAATTATTTATAAAATCACATGTGATTTAAAGCAAAATTACATGTAATTTTGTATAAAATCACATGTAATTTGAGCAAAATTACATGTAATTATTTATAAAATCACATGTGATTTGAGCAAAATTACATGCAATTCACACAAAATTAGATGTAATTTTCATTCAACACTAACTACCACTTTATTACAAAAATCACATGTAATTCACACATAATTACATGTGATTTGCATTTAACACTAATAAACTATTTAATTACAAAAATTACATGTAATTCACACATAATTACATGTAATTCACACAAAAGTTAACGATTTACAGTGTTAAAAATTCTCGCCAAAAAAATTACACGTAATTTTCGAAAATTACATGTAATTTTTCGAGAATCACATGTAATTTTTTATGCGTAAAATTAAAAAAAAAAGTTTGCCGAAAGTGTATAGAAGTGCCTATCTATAGAAAGATAACTTAATTTCCGTCGCGATGGTATAATTAGTTTTTCGTAACGATTAACGGTTTGAGAGATATTTAATTTTTAAGAAATAGGATGAAAATAGTTTTTAAATTAAATTTAAAAAGATTAATATAAACCATTAGATGGAATTTGAATGGATGGTTGAGATTGTTTCCTTCCTTCTTTTTTTGATGCATATTCTATAAGGATCTCACATCGTTTACGAAAAGCACCAACATTCTTCAATCCCTCATCACATGCCCACTTAATACAACAACCCCAACTCAAATCGATACACAAATTCAATCACCTTGATTCAAAATACAAACCTCTTGAACGATCCGAACACAACCCACCACGATATCCCTCATGACGAAATCTGCCAAATCCACAGGTTGCTTCTGATTTTGTATTAGTGGATTGAATTTTGTTTAAAACAGAGGATGAGGAGTATTTATTTTGTTGTAAAAAGTATTGATTTCTAATGTTTTTGAATTTGGGTTATGTGGCTGCTACAGGATGAACATAATAGACAAAGAAGGTAGATCTGTTTGGTTGATTGGATGGATGTCGAGAAGATAGTGGTGGAAGCGGATAGGATTTGACGGGCGGCCTAAGAGAGGCGGCTTAACATAGCCAAGGTTTGCGGATCGACCATCTCTTATACCATGTTAAAATGCATAAAATCCGTCGTCGGTGATATTGTATTATTGATAACAATTTATAAATTACAAAACCCTAATCAATCTGAAGCTCACAAACCGAGCTTAGGCTTATATTCATCGTCTAACAAATACATTTCTTTTTTTTTTAATCGGAAAAATACAACTAACAAAACTCTTTTGCATGAAAATTATGTTTAACAAAAGATATGATACAAATGATAAAGCTATTAATTAATATTGCGTTTTTATTTGACACGGTTTAACTACTCATTTGTTTTTTATTTAGTTCGGAAAGATTAACTAAAAATCATATACATTAATAAAAACCTCATATTAAATATGATATTTAGGCATTTCTCTTACGCTAAATAAAGAATAAAATAAAAGTAATGTTTTTTTTTTCTATTTTGACTTTTAACACAATCCAAATTCGAAACACACAAATTTTGTTGACTAAAAAACCCCTTTTGTGGAATTTAATATACGAGAATTAGGAGCGAGTTGCCCCACAAAGTAATTTTGCATTGAAATAAGAGATACTACACCTTGAAATGCAAACCGATGTTTTAATATTACGGACTAGTACCTTTATTTTTTTATTTCAAAAGGGTAAAGTTTAAGATTCACCGAATACGCTACTACGAGCTTAATTAGTTTATGCATGATAGATATATGTGCAATACAAATAACTTTGTATAGAAATTTAGTTAATACCATGTTGAAAAAGAAGAATGAAATACTATTATGTAACACTAATTAAATACACAATCAAAGTACTCGTTACACGATATTGACATATTTAATAAAATACTACAACACTTTCGTTTTTGTTTTGCTCAACTCGTCTTTTCTTTTATAATTCACCGTCATCATGCTTCATTAAATGGTGAGTTTGACAAAAAAAGTATATTGCAGGTTTCATATTATATCGACTTCATTTATGTAACAACTTCTTACAAGGTGTTGTTAATCTTGAACCATATCTTATCTTATCTTATCTTACTATATTATTCTTACTATATTATAAAGCATTTGGGACTTTTGTAACAAATTTTTTTTTGGCTGAATTTTAAGACTTTTTCACTTAATATATGAATCAAGTTGTTAAATATATATCTTCCTCTTAACAACCTTTTGTAACAACTTTTTGTAACAAACTTTTGTAACAATATATTAAAATAACATCTTTAATTTTGAGATAAAATATTATTTTCATAATCTAAATTCATCATATTTTCTAAAATTTTGTGCTTTTTAATTCAATATCAATTTCGTTAAATTTTATTAACTTTTTTTATTTCCTTTTTTAGCGGGTTTATTTTGCTTTAACTTTTTTACCATTTTAAATTAATGTAAATACGAACTTGATAGGTAAAATAGTAACATTTGTTTGCTTCAAAAATCGTCATTAAGTACTCGCCGCCGCTTTGCGCGGGCACTGTACTAGTAAGAATATAAATATACTCGTGTTTTCTGAAAACCGATTCAAATTTCACATGGACAGCATAAGCTCTCAAGAAATCTACAAGACAAATTGTGTGTATGCATAATTAACGTCCACTAAATTATACTCGTTTTCTTTACGATGGTTTAGTATCTATTCTTCTGATTAAATCGTTCTTTACGTGCATTTCTTTGAACTCCTTTTGTGACCGCTTAAGTATGGCATGTATTCAACACTCAACAGGAGTATGTTGATGTGAAAGCTTCAAAATCAACTTCTGGGGCATTTACATATATTTTCAACCAAATTTATAAATTACATATATTTTCAAAATGTGTTTTAATAACATTGTATATATTAAAAACTTGTGTTTTAAAGAATGTAATTTATAAAGTTTGTTTGAGTATATATGAATTTTTTCCGAAACTTCTATATTTCATTTTTCTTTTATGTTTGACAAAATTAGCGGCTTTAAATACCATAAGTGATGAAATCATTGAAATTTTTATTTATTTAGGGATATGTGTAATCGTAGAAGGATTTTTGGTTCTAGTTGGACCAAATGACTTACAAGATTATTTAATGAGTTCTTTTTTTTTAATCGTTTGTTGAAACATCTACTATAGTGGTTTATTTATAGGTTTATAAAACTTTAAAGAAGTCTAAAAATTTGTAAACTATAATAAACATTTATTTCAAACTTATGTGATATGAAATATTTAAAATATTGAATTTTTTTATTATTTGATGCATTTAAATTATTTGAGAGGTTTATAAATTTTAATAAAGTTTATTCATAATGAAAATAGGTTTATAATATAAAAGTTTGTAATTTTGATGATATATAATACACTTATATATTTAAAAAAAATTTTATTATAGTGCATGATTTTAACGTTTTTGCCTCTATTAATGAAGTTAAATTGTTTCTTAATACAGTAATTATTTTAGTGGCAATTCTAAACAACCGTTTTGACAAAATCCAAAAATACTACATCGCTTTTTGCAAAGCAAACTTTGTAGTATATGGAGGCGGAGCCATAATATAAAATTATCAGATGAATAAAATTTTTAATACGAGTAATTATATAATACATAATTTTGAGAATGGTTTCTTTTTGAAAAAATAGAAATTTTTAACAAATATATATACTCTATGACATAATTTCATCGGGTTTTCGTGCATCTCTGAAAAGCTCTCTAACTCCGCCCCTGGTAGTTAAAATTGTTTCTCCGTAAGTGCTAACACAGCTGGTTGCTCTAAAGCGCTCCAAAGTAAAAAAACAAAATAATTTGACTTGATCAAGTTTAGTAAACAAGTCCAGAATTGGTACAAGCTAAGAAAGAAAGGAGATTAGGAGACGTAATAAATACGACTATACGAGAAAATGAAAATGACACTGTCTTGTATTTTTCTTTATTCATGTTGTCATACATGCTTGAAAGTGATTTCTATAAACATTAATGAAATTTAGTGAGCTTTCTCGGTTTTTAATCAAAAGTTAAAGGGCTTAATTAAGCTACGTTGAAGCCAACTCGATAACACGGTTTACATCCGTAACAATCTCAAATTTTACATATGTGTTATGTGATTATAATTGAGTAAATTACACTGTTCGTCCTTATGGTTTGCGTTAATCGACGTCGTTCGTGCTTTGACCAAAAAAATTGCATCGTTCGGCCTTAATTTTAAAACATTTTTCGCCGTTTGTCTCTCGCTTTAACTGACCCCACATACGAATGTTAACAGCTCACACTTAGAGGGTATGTTAGTCATTTTACCTATGACATCATCTTCCCCTATTTACTTATCTTCTTTATACATCATCTAAAAACAATCTCATATCCAACCTTATTTTCAAATTTTATTTTCCTTCTTCAAAAACAGTTATCTAAAAAATTCTTAGCTACATATTACTAACTGACCTAATACAAACACAAGGATTAAAAGTTTGTTTAGTACCGAATCAAGTTAAGTTTTTACTACAAACACTCAAGAATATCAATACAACGCCTCAGGAAGTTTGAATGCTACAATGATGATATATTGTATATCAAGAGAAATGAACAAGTATTTAGCTCAATTTAGCCATGATTAGTCCTTCGAGTGATCCAATGAATGCCACAACCGATACAAGAAAGCAACCAAAACTGAATACTTTAAGAACAACCCATTTTTCTGGACCATGGTGCGATGTTTCTTTGCACAAAGTACATCTCAACTGGGAAGTATACGACTAGTGGCCAAAAGTTTAAGGCCCCTAACACTCCCAACACTTGGTTAAAATATGGGAACAACATTACTATTCCAGTTGTGGACACAACGTATAGCGTTCTAAAAAATAGTCTAAAACGATTATATTGAATTGTTTTTTATAGTGGCAGATTCAATTGACGAGACCCATTCACAAAGTCACTGTCTGGACATCTATCAGAAAACCATGTTTCAACTAGTGCAAATACGGTTGACTGAAGACCTGTATGACGTGTGTGAAGAGTAATTCGTAAGTTAATAGAATTTATAGGTAGGGACATGACGGGACGGTGAGAGTTAAGGGATGATTGTTGTTACCAGGAGTTACCAGGACGGTGAATTGAATTAGTTTGTTATTAATAGAAGCAGAATAATTGTTCCACTCCTGAGCCGTTCGGGATGGTGGGGCAAACCTCATCGAGGACGATAAGTCCCGAAGGGGGGTGATTGTGACACCCTAGGAAAATCCCACATCGGTTGTGGCCAGGAGAGATCCATGGTTCATAAGATAAAAGTCGCCTTCTCATGACACAACGCGTTTTGTGGTCTACTGCAAGTGGGATTCTTAGGAACTGGGCAGTTAAGTGTGCTCATGTCAGGGTATAACTAGGTTGGCTGACCAACCAGAAAGTATTTACAAGAGGGCCACAAAGCAAAGCCGTGAGCCTGCGAGCAAAGCGGACAATATTATAGTCTGAGTAGGCGGGATGATTTAATTAAGATTCCAGTAGAGCCGTTGAATTGATTGGAGTAATAAGGCTTGTCTTATCCTCATCTTCAACAGCCAGATTCAGATCTAAGTTATCTGAACCATTCGGTGATGGAGGTTATGAGTGGTGGTGCGGTTGCTAAGAAAGGTAGTGAGTTGGGGACTCAGAGAGATTGGGGGTTTATTGGGATGGAATACAGGGAAAGGACGAGAATTCCCCTGTGCCAAAATGAGTTAACAATGGTTTGTGAGCCCAGTTAATGTGAGGGACAAACGGAGGAAAAAGTTTCAAAGTTAAGGCCGAAAGATGCAACTTTTTTGGTCAAGGGACGAACGACGTCGGTCAACGTAATCCATAAGGACTAACCGTGTAATTTACTCGATTATGATTGTATGAATATGAAAATTTGGTTGGAAATTTTTGCCTTTGTGCCTTACTTGGTAAGATGAATGAGAGTCATCACAACCTGAACTTCCATATCGACATATTCCTTGTGAGAACTCGTATTTTTCCCGTATTATTTTATTCTTTTATTCATGCTTCTTGAATTTTCCAACATGTTACAATTTCTTGTATTTTTCATACGTAAATCCTGAGATCTTGATAATTTTAATAAATTATATTTTTAAGTATTTTTCTAATTATTGATAATACTTTATTCGGAATTGTAAAATTTCTTATTTTATTTTTCCATATTTATTTAAATCAAAATCCTTGATTTAAAAGCACCCGCGTGCATTTTACAAAAAGTGTACTCAAATCAACGAATAACGAGAACTACTAGTGGTCGCGATACCGACGGATGCCCGAAATTTTACGTCTTATTATCGATTGTTTCGATACTTGATATCTTGACGTTTTCGTTTCATTACGTATTAAGTCGAGTCAGAACCTTATTATTACTTTTCGTGTGCGTTCAATCTTTGAAAAAGTATTTTATTGAACGAGATTTTTATTTTTATGAAGCCGGGACGATGATGTTCCGTCTCGATATTACATTCTGACTTAGTGGTTGGGTTTACGATAAAGTGCCCTCGCACCTCAAACGTTTATAGAATGGATTCTGAGTATGATGGCCAAACAATGACGTGTTATTATATATAACCTATGAACCTTAAATATCACAAATAAATACTTAAAACTTTGAACTAAAGATCAAAGACTTAATACTATACAAAATGTGTTAATCTAGGTTTGTGTGAGACCAAGTTGTTGTTTGTGAAACCAAGTTGTTCTATGTCAATGAAATATATCTGATGCAACTCAGAATTCTATGGACACCAAGTGAGTTCATAGCCTCACTAGGCCTGATTATTAAATGATTTAAAACCGTGAGGGGGATATATGCTAAACTGGAATACAAGCGTTTTTGTATGCTGTCTGATATGATTATTAACACTACGTTTACTTGTTGCCATTAAATACTTTTTTAATCGTGGTCCGCTAGTCATTTCTAGAAAATGAGCGCTAATATTGTGAAGAATACTATTTGGGGACTGACATCCCCTATTTGGGCAAGTCGCACTTGCTGGAATGCTGATAGGTTCCTACCTAGGCTAAACGGATACACTTTATTTTGTTAAACTCAGGATAGTCCGGCAAACTACCTGCATGAGGGCAATTTGTTGGTTCTATGATAATGTCTAGTCGCGGGGTCATGAGCTAGTGCAATAAGAATCGATGAATTTAAAATAATGGGCGAATAACAACGTAGCTCAAGAAAAGGATCTTGTATTCAAAATGATATTTAAACCTATGAATTCACTCAATCATTGTGTTGATTTTAAGCATATATCTCAGGTATTAAAGATTGATAGCATGGAGCAGCATGAGGATGGCTTGAAGAGGCACAAGTTTGAAATTATTATTCTAGATTTTGAGAACCTCATATTGTAAAACTCCGATTTTTAAATGATATATAGAAACTTGATTTAATCACTCTCTTGGGTTGGTTTCTATCATTATGACTTGTGTTCTATAAAATAACACCCTAAATTAATGTTCCTATGCGTTAAGGTAAAAATCAGGGTGTTACAGATTGGTACTCAGAGCCATGGTTATAGAGAATAAGAATTAAAAATCTTGACTATAACTACTTTTAAAATAATTTCAAGAAAGTCCTTTGTGCCAATGTCAATGCTGCTACAAGAATGAAGTAATGTTAATGCATGTACCGCTACTCTTCAGAGTTATGTGTAAGTTTAAGATTATTCATAATTGATATTATGTTTATGTGTAAATGATATTATGTTTAGATGTAAATGATATTATGTTTATGTGTACGTAATATAATGTGACTATTATAAATAAGTTATTTATCGACGTCTCCAGAAATTTGAATTCCTATCTTCCTCCTATTATCATCTTATCGGATTCTCAAGATGCGCGTTTTGCAAGTATTCCTAACGAATTCCCAAAGTATATTTCCAATATTCCGACAAATAATCCTGATGATACATCATAAAATCCATCCAAAGATCAAAAAATCCTAAAAACCGTTTTGCCTTTTGATAACGACCCTTATATACAAGTTATACGAGCATATAATGAAGAAATATATTTTACACCTCAACATCAAATTTATCCATCACCTTACATTATTAATATACCATCACCTATAGTTGAAAATTTACCTAAAAATACATATGAACAACAATTTAAAGACATCCTATCCTATTTGAAAGAACTTCCTCCCGAGCGTATTGAAGATCTTGAAGATAAAATTGAAGGACTCAGGAAAGGACGAAGAATTATACAACGAGATTTTGAAGAAGCCAAGGCCAAGTCTGAGAGAAGAGAAGTTATACACGATGAAGAAATTGTTCAAGCTCGACTAAAGATTTCTACCCTAGAGTTAATCATCGAGGACATTCAAATTAGACATCAAGCCAATATACAGAGTCATTTTGATGCCATCAAAGAACTCAAGAAGAAGAGATGAAGACATTAGACTAGAAGTTGTAAATATTTTTCAACTTTATGTATTTACTTTTTTGTTAATAGTGTAGCTTGTTCTGTAAGTGTAAACAGACAAGTTGTTAATAAATAAAAGTTGTGTTTCTCATCAAATGTTGTTATTTCATACTTATTTCTAAGAAGTAAGAGATCCCTGTTTCTTGGTTTTCTTAGGAATGATTATGAATTAAATTGCGCTAATTCTGGAAAAAGAATATACTTGATAAAGTATATATATTTTGGAATTTATGTTATCTTCTATGATAATATGAATTATCAGCTGAATATAACCCGCAATTTGGAAGAAAGACTTAAGAGGATATATGGAATCTAAAAAGAAACTTGCCCTATAAGACGAGTTGTTACATTTTCTGTTATACTCCATATTATGGTGATTTATGTTACGATTATGTATGAGCCATATCTTTATAAATCCGTTCTAAACTTTGAAATTATGTTTCTCAGTTAAACTTATTATCCTTCGATATGAATGATAATCAACATGATAAGTTTCCTATATACCTTACCAAATAAACCCAAAAGATATACCTTGTGTTCTATAAGCGTTTATATGTATCTATATACATATGTGACATATGCTTTTTGATATAAGTATACCTTGAAATTATGAATTCTTTCTCTTCTATATATCATTTTAAACCCTAACAGTATTTGAAGAATGATTGAGGATAATGTGGCTTCAATCTTGCAATTAAAAATTGTCAATGAGAAGTACTGTTCAAAAGAAGATTCGATGACTAGTTAGTTTTCAAATATAAAAGGAAGAAAAGATGCTACTAGTATCACCCATTGGATTAAAAGAACCAAATTAGTTTTCTCTCGTATTAATCATATTGGGAATTGTAAAATGAATCTTGCTACCAGAAGATAGCATTCCGTCAGTTATCTTGGTGGATTCTTTATAGTCAACCTATTGAGATAAAAGAAGTTTATAAGATCGCTTGATTAAATTTCAAATATCTCTTATAAAGATGATATTATTTTCCAATCGATATCGAGAAGGTGAAAGAAGAACTCCATTATTTAATGATAAAAGGAATTAACCTCGAGACCTACACGAGGAGATTTCAACAGTTAGTAGAGTTGTATCCTATCCCGTAGAATGATGAAAACGTTCATCATGGAATTTTATCAGAAAATTTCATCAGAAGATTTTATCAGAAGAGTTTATCAAGGAATTCTATCGAAGATTTTGAAGAAACATTACCACTTCCAAAATCCCAATATATCGTAAAAAGTCATTAACGTAACCCAAAAGTTGATGAACAAGGTAATTAAGCACAATCTTGTGCAAAAAATGGAAAAATCTTTAGCGTAAATTCAGTAATGAAAGAACGTCCATTAATTCTAATAAACGAGAAACTACCATAACTTATGTTACTAATACAATCTACGATGAATATATTGGAAATTTTATTCTGTGTAAGAAATACACCATGCATCACACAGAAATTTGCACCATCTCGTGTTGGATTTTCAACATAGTAGATCATTGGACAAGGAATTGTAAAGACAAGTGGCCTTATAAGTTATATGTATGGTAGAATTATCTTGTATTTTATATACATGATGTATGGAATAAAATACCGACTTCTATTTAAGCATTATCCGTCTCTAAGAAATAGTATTCTTAGATTTTATATGCAGGAACGTTTTATCTACATGAAATTAGGAAGAAGATTTGAATCTTATGTGAGTTACGACGTCATGAATATGCCAAAATACTGGAATATTCGTCTTATCATCATATTAAACATAAGATTTGGAATTTGTAAATACTTGGAATGTGAAGTATTCCATTTAATTTAAAGAAACTTTGAAATACTTATATTATGCTTTCAGAAATAAAGCAGAATATTGAAAGTTATCCGACTTACTAATTCAGCCTGAATTTCCTAAATAGAAATAGGAAAGAACAATGAGGATTTTGTTACTTCTAGTAGACATGACACCATCCGGGTCATTGCCGATTGTCTTACTAAAGCTATAGGATTTATTCCTATCAAGGAAATCGATAATATGGAAACTCTGACGAGGTTATATATGTTGGAAATACGTTTTACGTATTAGAAAGGATCGGTCACTCCAACAATAGTCTCTGTTATAGCTCGTAGTTTAGTTATTTACATTTATCAAACAAAGCCCAAAACCGAGCCCATGGATTGTATGGGCCGGCGGCCTAATGTAAACCCAAGCCCATCTCATGGGCTTGGGTATATAAACCCTCTCCTTTGATGGAGAGGTTGTGTGGTTTCATAATTTACACATAGTTCTTTTTAGTTTCTCTCTCTAGCTTTGTGTGAAATCCACCATCTCTCTATCTCTTTCTCTCTCTAAAAACATAAGCATAGATTTACATTTCTACAAATGGTATCAAGAGCTTGGGATGAAATATAGGTTTGTTTTTAGTGTTGCGTATGTTTTATAAACATTTCATAGGTTGTTGAGTATTTCTTGCCGAATCCTCAATTTTTTTTTGTGTTTGATCGTGATTTCAAGTAGTATAACGTAGTGATTCATGTTATAGTGTTTTTGGTATCTTGATTTTGGTTAAAACACAATCATTCTTGGATCAAAAGTGCAAAAAGTCCTTGTGTTCTTCATTCCGAAATTCATGCAAACTTCACCATCGGAAAGTACAAGTGCAAAGGGGTTTCCATCGCAATAACCATCACCATCAGAAAGTGTTTGGTTCCACATTGCGATACTTGGTTTTCATTACTTATTCTGATCTGGACATTCCGATCGTTCTTTGCGATCTGGGATTCCGACGGCTATAAGGAAGTTTTTAAGTCGTTACTCTGCCCAAATTTTATCAGCTTCATTCCGATCTGAATCATTCCGACAGCACATTGCGATTTGAGCATTCCGATAGGACTTTGCGATCTGAACATTTCGTCAGCTTTTCTTTGCGATCTGAACATTCCGATAGGACTTTGCGATCTGAACATTCCGATAGGACTTTGCGATCTGAACATTTCGACAGCCTTGCTTTGCGATCTGGACATTCTGATCTGACATTCCGATCTGGCATTCCGATCTAGACATTCCGACAATCCAAAAATTATTCCATAAAAATTTCGAACATCGTGTGTAATTTTGTCTTGGAATTTTTGGTTTATCGAGAACTTATCTTAGGGGATTTTAACATTGTTTCTCGACTTTAACACAAAAACACTTAACCTTATTTCATTGTTCGACCAACTTTGTAAATCTTAACTTATTGAAATGGAGTACACATCTCTTAGGGATAAGTCCATCCTCTCGGGTACGGATAATCGTCCACCAATGTTGGTGAAGACTATGTATGAGGAATGGGCTTCCCGAATGGAACTTTATATGTTGAACTAGGAGAATGAACATCTAATTTGGGCATCGGTGCTCAATGGACCATTAGATTATGGTATAGTGACGGAAGGTACGACTACTCGTCCTCGCACTACGGGTGAGTTGACTGGAGATATGAAGATTCAAGATAAATGTGATAAGTATGCTACAAACATCATTCTCCAAGCCCTTCCTCCAGATGTCTACAAACTCGTTAGCAAACATAAAGTTGCCAAAGAGTTATGGGATAGAGTTCGTGTTCTAATGCAAGGCACCTCGTTAACCAAACAAGAACGAGAGTGTAAGCTTTATGATACTTTTGATAAATTTGCCTATGTGCCAGGGGAGACTCTCAATGACTACTATCTGAGATTTACCCTATTGTTGAATGAGCTCAATATCTATGGCATGGCAATTCCTACCTTTCAATTGAACACCAAGTATTTGAACACTCTTCCTCCAGAATGGAAAAAATACGTGACGGATGTTAAATTGGCTAAGGACTGAATGGGATACGTTGTTTCAACCGTTCTTTGATGAATTCTTTACTCCTCCAACCATTGTTGCTCCAGAACCTGAGGTAATAGCTCCGGTAACCGAAGTTGTCACTCCAGCAACCGAAGCACAATCAGATACATCTGCACCTACAATTGGTCAAGATATACCATCCACAAGTAATTCTCAACCAACACATGTAACAACTACCCACGTCATGCCTATTGATGATGAAAAGGATGATGATGATCACGATTTGGAATTCGCTCAAATGCGTGAACTTCCCTTCTTTGGTGTACCTATTCCCGACACTAATCAAGCCGGGTCGTCCACCTCAGAGGAAGCTCCTTCTACAGTTTACTCCAATCCACGGATTCGTGAACATGACAGCAAGTGGACAAAGGATCATCCTATAGATTCTATTATTGGTGACCCTAATCGTCCGGTATCCACACGAAGTCAGTTACAAGAAAGTGCAATGTTTTGTCACTTTGATGCTTTTCTCACTGAAGTTGAACCTAAGACATGGCAAGAAGCTTTTACTCAATCCTGTTGGATAGAAGCTATGCAAGAAGAACTTAATGAGTTTATACGTCTTGAAGTATGGGAACTTGTCCCATGCCCGGCTCAAGTGCAGTTACTCACTTTGAAATGGGTTTACAAGGTGAAACTCGATGAGTTAGGCGGAATACTGAAGAACAAAGCTCGACTAGTAGCTCGTGGATACAAGCAATTATTGGGCATCGACTTTATGGAATCCTTTGCACCTGTTTCCCGTTTGGAAGCTATTCGACTATTCCTCGCTTATGCAGCCCATATGAATATGATCGTCTATCAAATGGATGTGAAGACGGCATTTCTTAATGGTGAACTCAAGGAAGAGGTCTATGTTCAACAACCGGATGGTTTTGTGAATCCTAATTATCCTAATCATGTGTACAACCTTAAGAAGGCTCTCTATGGGTTGAAGCAAGCTCCTCGCGCATGGTATGATCTTTTGTCATAATTCCTCATTACGCAAGGCTTCGCTAAAGGCAAGGTGGATCCCACGCTGTTCATTCAGAAACGAGGTAAAGATATGATTATGGTACAAATATATGTTGATGATATTATATTTGCTGCCTCGACCCAAACTTTATCGGATGAGTTTGGGACACTAATGTCTTCCAAGTTTAAGATGTCAATGATGGGCAAGGTATCATTCTTCTTAGGTCTTCAGATATCTCAGAGTCCCATAGGCATCTTTATCAATCAATCCAAGTATGCCCTTGAATCACTTAAGAAGTACAAGATGGAATCTTGTGACCCCGTGGACACTCCAATGGTGGAAAAATCTAAACTGGATGCAGATCCACATGGAGTTGCCGTTGATCCGACACTGTATCGTGGAATGATCGGTACTCTTCTGTATATCACAGCCAGTCGACATGATCTTCAGTTTGCTATATGTATGTGTGCCAGGTATCAAACTAGGCCTACTGAGTTACACTTAGCTATTATTAAAAGGATCTTTTGATATCTTAAAGGAACCATTAATCGGGGACTTTGGTATTCGAAGGACTCTTCTATTGCACTAACGGCATATGCAGATGCGGATCACGCGGGTTGTCAAGATACAAGGCGTAGCACGAGTGGAACTTTGCAACTACTAGGAGATCGACTAATCAGTTGGGCATCGAAAAGGCAGAAAAGCGCTGCAATTTCAAGTACAGAAGCAGAATACATAGCTATGTCCGGTTGTTGTGCTCAAATTCTTTGGATGAGATCGCAATTAACCGACTATGGTCTAGGTTTCAATAAGATTCCGATGTACTGTGACAACAAGAGTGCAATTGCCTTATGCTGCAAAAACGTTCAATTCTCCCGGTCGAAGCATATTGACATTCGCTACCACTTCATCAAGGAGCAAGTGGAAAATGAAGTAATCGAGCTTTACTTTGTCCGATCTGAGTATCAATTGGCGGATATTTTCACAAAGGCTTTAGATCGCGCTCGAATTGAATTTTTGGCCGACAAGCTAGGAATGAGAACCTTCTCGCCTGAGACTCTAAAGGAACTAGCAGATGAAGCGAAAGAATAGTCTTGGTAAAACTATTCTCCGTATCCTTGGTGATCATTTGTATATATTGTTTATATTTTTATCCACAAAAGCAAAATAGAAAAATATAAAACCATATAAAAACAATAAAAATTGAAAAATTCAGAAAAATCCAAAAATATTTTTAGTTTATTTTTCAAAGGCATGTCTTTTGGTACGATAATATTTACGGCCTTAGAAATGTTGATTAATATTGACACAGCGCCATAAATAGAGTTCGTACAAAAGTTGTAAATATTTCATAAAACATGCCTAAATGGCTTGTAGTTATTTCTGACTGCAACCCGGTTTTCACATTAAAGTCAAGTATTTCTTATGAAAGCTTTGACTCACAACGGGAATTAATTTTCTCGGGCAAGGTTTACTTTAAAACCTTGTAAGGGATCAAGTTTAGTTTATAACTTGGTCTAACACAAATCTATGTACGCTTCAGTGCATTTATTTGTTAAAACAAGAGAAGTCTTGTTTTTATGAAGCTATCATCTCTACAACCATGCTATCTACTATTGGTATCTACATACTCGACAATGCGACTACTCAACCGACGACTACAACTCTTTCGATAGAACACGGGTCAACAATTGAGGGGGAGCAATTGTCAAGCATTCAGAATCTTCGATGCCGAACGTGCCAAGCTCACTAACTGGTGTCAAGACAACAATACCAATCGTACACGTGGTGTCAAGAGATGACTTCAGACGTGACGAGGCGACCAACATATGCTGACAAGAACCATTTGATCTTATCATATGATGTTCTCATCTATCAGGTCCAACCTTGTCAATTTTTCTAATATGGTGAATATGTGATCATGTTACAAATCGGTATCATATCTCATACGTTTGATATCATGAAGATAAAATGGACTTGCATTTTTCTTCCCAAAACCTTTGTTAAAACTTCATTAAATCAATTGATATTAAAAACATCGATTGGGTTAATATTTTTAATATGGGGGAGAAAATGTGATTTAATATGGGATATTATCACAAATGGTTTGACTTAAAGTGCTGGCTCATCCCGACATGTGCGAAATGTTTTCGAATATCGTGACATATGTTAAGGGGGAGCAAAACGGATTTGCATATCAAAATGGATTTTCATGGTGACATATACTTACCCAAAACCTATTTATTTCACGACGATGAAGATTGTGGTGACATAAGGATGGTAGGATAGGTTAAGTCCAATGATTCTTCTAGAACCGGAGGAATCTTCCCAAGGACATTCCATAGCTAGAAATAGTAGTCCTTAGGAAAGATGGAGAAAGATTGTGAACGTAGCTGAATTCCGACCAAGTACTAAAGTTAGCACTGGAACAATCACAACAAGGTGCTAGTTATGACGTATTGGTAAGCATTGAAGGGGTTGAAGAATGAAAAAGAATTGTAAAGATAAAGGGTGTAAAGAAAGAAGCCCTCCTTACAACCTTAGGCAGAAACCGGGTCAATACATATGCTATTGAGATCATTTTTAATGATGCTTGATATTGAAGATAAGACATCATGGACCCAGTGATGCAATGCACAACCCATCCCAGCTAACTCAGATATCTCTCAAAAGGTATTTGTTTTAATCACACGGAGACAACACGTTATCTATTGATTTATTCACTCCGAATAAATTGGTATTGAAATGGTGGCACTCATCTCCAGCCTCCGATCACTAAAATCCAAAATGCACGATTAAGTCTAGAGCCATTTGAGATCATCAAATATCTCATTAGGACACACTTTCATATTTCCTTGCTTCTTCACACACTGTGAAAAGTAAGAAAGATCTTAAGAGTCCTACGCAAAATCTTCATGATCTTGCCTGAACATCCGAGTAATACGAAAGTATTTACAATGAAGATGGAAATCCTTCTTGAGCGAATATCAAAAAGCTCATGGTGGGTGACTTGTGCGATTCTTTATGAATCAAACTTGTGATAACTGGAAAGCAACAGCTGTTTAATTCTTAACTGAATTTAAACACGTTCCAGGCCTCTACGCAATATCTTAGTGATCTTGCCAGAACACTCAGAGTGATACCTTAGTGTTCACAGTGATGAGTGGAAATCCTTCTAGTGTTAACCTCAAACAGAACTTGGTAGGTAACTTGCAGGATTCTATACGAATCAAGCTCGTGATAACTGGAAAGCAACGATGGTGCGGTTCTTAATTGAATTTCACTTGTTCCAAAAACATGAATTGACGGCTTCAAATCATGCGGATATTATTATCCAAATGATTCACTCTTTATGTTCGCATTCAGCTTTGGACGGTCGAATAAAGAGAACGGGTTACCCGCGAAATCCTGTCAGGAAGTTACTTAATTGAAACTATCCGTCACGGGTACGATATCTAATATCGTCCAACGGTCTTCACCGACCGGAGGTAAAATGCTACCGAATTAGAATGAAATGTTCAAAGCCATTTCGTTCGTGTCTACTTATGTTGCGGCATTTGAAGACGGTGGCGTTGCGGAATCCAAGAAGAAGTCGTCCCCGCATGCTTATACTTTATGCACTTAATATCTCATCTAATTCAAGAAAGCCTAAAAGTTAAGTCTTCCGCTGTATCGAACTCTGAAGCTTTCAAGAATTACAAAAGGTATAAGTATGTGGGACATGGTGTCACGAAGAGGCGAAGATCACAAGTGATGGATGCACGAGATCAAGGCAAGAGATTAATGCTCAAGATTGATATCAATGATCACATCAGCATGTTCACCAGAAAAGAAAAAGAAAAGAAAGACGAAGACTACGAGCTCAAGACAAGCATAGTATGCTAGGTTTTTCTTATTATTGTAACTCGGGCAACGCCCTTGTTTGGAGTGACCTCCCTTAGGGGGAGATTGTTGGAAATACGTTTTACGTATTAGAAAGGATCGGTCACTCCAACAATAGTCTCTGTTATAGCTTGTAGTTTAGTTATTTACATTTATCAAACAAAGCCCAAAACCGAGCCCATGGATTGTATGGGCCAGCGGCCAAATGTAAACCCAAGCCCATCTCATGGGCTTGGGTATATAAACCCTCTCCTTTGATGGAGAGGGTGTGTGGTTTCATAATTTACACATAGTTCTTTTTAGTTTCTCTCTCCAGCTTTGTGTGAAATCCACCATCTCTCTATCTCTTTCTCTCTCTAAAAACATAAGCATAGATTTACATTTCTACAATATATAAGAAATAATATGTCAACATAGAGTATCAATATCTATTATCTAATATTGTGACGAGTGTTCACATCTTAATCCTAGAAGTTAATACGAAATGTCTGACGGTAGTCCATTATTTAAGGGAAACATTGATTAATTTTGGACAAAGTGGAAGAACTATCTAAATACTAAACTACATACTCGATGTATGTATTATGAATTTTGGAATGACACTTACCATTGGTAAAATTTCCCGTATAACAATAGTTATCATGCTAGAGTAAAAGCAATACTATCTGAAGCACTCTATGGAAAGAAGTGCCAATTACGTATCTGTTGGGCAAAAGTTGGAGATTTTCAACTTACAAGACGCGAAATAGTTCATGAAACTATCGAAAAGACCATTCAAACCCGATAAAGATTACGCGCTGCAAGGTGAAGTTACGAAAATTTACAATATAAATCGTTATGAATGAGAAATCACGTCATAATATTATGTATTACCTTGAAAAGGTGTTGTTCGATTCGGAAAGCAAATGAAAAGTACATTAGACCATTCAAAGACTTTTGAATTGGCTGTAACATATTAACATGAGTTTTCTAAAGAACTCAGTAATATTCATGATACTTTTCGTGTTTTGAATCTGAAGAAATGTTTATCTAATGAATCTCTTAACAAAATAGTTTATTCTCAGTGATAAGCTAAATTATGTGGTATAATATTGTATTTATAATTGTTGAAGTATGAATGAAACCCTGAGAGAGGGTATGAATATGTTGGAAACGCAAGGATTATGCTTGCCTTGGTTCTATGACATCGCTCTTTATCTGAATCTCGAGACGAGATTTCTTTAAGGGGTGGATACTGTGACAATCCTCAAATTTCACATATGTGTTATGTGATTATGATTGTATGAATATAAAAATTTGGATGGAAATTTTTGCTTTTGTGCCTTACTTGGTAAGATGAATGGGTTCTCACAACCTGAACTGCCATATCAACATATTCCTATATGTTGTAAACACAATGTATATATCAAGTCTAAGTTCTAAAAGTAATCTAATAAGTACATTATGAATAAGAACATATCAAATATAACTATGATGCCCTAAATTACCATAGAAACCCTAGAATCCTTATAAATGAGTTGTAAACTCAAAAATGGTGAACTATGAATGTACAACATCTCTAAATAAGTAATCAAGGATTATGAACAAGTTATAAACTATAATTTAGAATTATAATTTCATCTTACAATACTAAGAAATTTAAAGCTAAGTACAAGAATTAAGACCTATTAACTAAGATTAGCACTTAGAAACCATTTCACAATGAATTAAAGTTTAATCTTTTGCAACCAATTATGAAACTCAATTAAGTATCATACTAAGACAATATTTTCACTTCAAGTAAATGTACAAATTATTAATGCACAAAGTACAAGTTATTAAAGCATGGAATTCTAATTAAACCTATTACCTCCAAGAATATGATTAACCTATGAAACTTATTAAAATAAGTGTGTAGAATCTTTAGAAGTCATAAACATGAAATATAAGATCTAGAATAAGTTTACGTAAGGAGATAAACACTAATTACCCAAAGTACAAAGTCATTAGGCTTAATGACCTAAAAACCCTTATATTAAGCATTCTACTTAGAATCAATACCTAGTCTTTTAGGACAAGTGTACAAACTTCAATAGCATTACATTTAGGTTATAATGTCATCATAAGATAACGTACAAGTACCCTAATGCACAATGTACAAAATTTTAATGCATGACTTATAAATTAGGTCAAAATAGGTATTATCACCCTTTGGACATGTTTACTTATAATAACTTAGTAACACCAATGTAGGGACTTGTGAACACATTAGAGACAATGTTGAAGATATAAATTGATTTTACATCAGTAGTTAAATCAAGAATAATGGATTTTATAAGGATTTAACCCTAGATCATTAGAAACCCTAACCTGACTAGGTTTTCTTCCTAATTTCACTTTAGACCTTTGTTAAACTTCAAACCAAAGACTCGAACTTCCTAATTACAATATGTAACCCCTAATTATACCCTAATACATCACTAATCACATTCCTAAACCCTTAATTACAAGAATTACAAAGTTACAAAGTTACAAACCCTAGATTTGCATCCGGCTAGGTTTTTCCCTCCAAAATCAATTCAAATAAGTTTCCCTCCCTATTTCAAATTCAAAACCAGATATTTTGAGATACTTTACAAGAAGGTGTATCACCTACTTGTAGATGAAACATCATCATTCATATCCATAAATTTCGTGGCTTATTCCTAGCCTAAACCTTAGATAACTTAGAATCAACCGTACAATAGCTAACCTTTTTCACCATGGACGTGTAAGAAGCCTAGGAAATCAGTACTAAATCTTTACTTGAAGGTTAAGGCTTGAAAACACTATAAATAGGGCGTATACCCTTTCATTGTAAACTTGCACCCTGATCTCCTTTAGCTCCATACTCATTATAATTTTCCATTTATAACAAAGTTATAAGAATGCCTTGAGACCATAAACCAGGTCTAAGAAGTAGCCATTGAAGTTCTTGAAGCTTTAGAAGCAAAAGAAGTTCATAAGGAGCCCTAGAAGTCATTCTGGAACTACCTAGGTAATCACTATGTTATCTAAGATTAGATCTTGTTATAATATTTTTCTAATACTTTTATAATGTTAATAAGATGTTAATAAGCTAATTTAATAAGCCTTAGTTCATATAATAAGCTAAAATGGAAGTTATAAGCTAAAGGTGTAATAAAACCCTAGTTTTGTAATTTACATGAAATAATGAGATAAAATCCATTTCAAAAGCTACAGATCTGGAAAACTAATGTTATTATGATTATAAATGTTTTTATACACTTTGATTCAAGTTCCTAGATGTTTTTGTACAATTTTTAGGTTGTTATGTAATTTTAAGCAAGTATAGGGACTACAACTATCATTTTTGAAACTATAAACATTTTACGCTATAAGTGTCATTTTACTAATGTGAAAACTATAAGGATTAATATTGTTAAGTTTGAAAAGTTGAGGTTAATATTAGAAGATTGAAATTGGAAATATTTAAAGTATATACTTAAAGGGTTAAAAATATAATTAAGCTAAACTTATAATAAAAGGGTAAATTTTGCCAATTTTGAAACTAAAGGATATATAGTTGATACAAATGATTTGCAATGGTTCATATTTGATTCTTGGTATCCTCTCGAATTGATCACGGTTCAAAGTAGAATAGTTGTTCTTGGTTACTAAAAAGGGGTTGATTTTGGTTATCTAATTTTTAAACTAAATGCAAGTAATTAAAATTTGTCGTTAAGTAAAATAGAAGTCTTAAAATTTAACTACAAATAAGAGCGTGCAGCTTTGGAAATTAAAACTTAACAATTCAAAAACTTAAAAACATGTTTAAAATAAACTAAGTAAAAGAGCGGGAAAAACTAGATTTGAAAATTAAGCAAAAACAAAACAAAGACTTGAGTCCGATCGTAATGCGATCGTACTCAAACAGTTATCCAGATCGCAACGCGATCGTACCCAAAATAATGCGATGGATCGTGTTCACCGATCGCACTCGATGCGATCACAACAAAAGAGAACAGATCGCACTCAATGCGATGATAACAAAAGAGATGGATCGTACTCTCCAGTACGATGGGAGGGGGCGATCTTACTACCAGATCGCAACCACGATCGCAACTAGTGATCGTGGTCTTTGATCGTGGTTCCGGATCGTAACAAACCGATCGCACTTAATGCGATCGAAGCAGGGACAAGAGACCCGATCGCACCCTAGATCGCAATGCGAGATCATGGGCGTGGATCGTACCAGGGAAAGGACCCAGATCGCAGTCAATGCGATCGTAGCAAGTAAAACCCTCCTGCGATGGAAAAGATGTCCAACAAGGAAAATACGCTTAAGCCAATAAGCAGTAACCAATAAGCATTCTCAAACTTCTAAACAAAGATAAATAAGCACATTTTCAAAGACTTTTGAATCTAGCCGTGAAACTTAATAAACCGAATATAAAATGATAAATAGTTTAGGAAAACATAAAGGTAAATAAGCCAAAACAATCGAATAAGCCAATAAGCATCAAGGGCTTATAGCTTATACGTGTATGAGCTTATATAGAAACAAGAAAGATTGACCTTTAATCATGAACTCATCAAATCACCCAAACCGTATGAAATGAAACAATCGGATCAAAGATTAAGGTAAACTAAGAAATGTAGAATCAGATTAAAGAACTTAAAAGCTTACTTGAATTAGATTAATGAAATCCCAAAATACAAAAAGCTTAAAACTTGAAAGATAAAAATGGAGAAAAGAAAAATCTTAGTGAGAGAAAGTTGAGAACTTTCTCTCTCTAAAACTAGAAAAATGAAAAATGAAAAACTAGCTAACTCCCAAAATTGTGAGGAGAAGGCCTATTTATAGGTGTTTGATTATGGGCTTGTAAATGGGCTTCTCTTCTTCTTTCATCTTTAGTCTTTACGTTTCTTTAAATAAACGTTTCCGACTTTGGATTTTGAGAAGTGTCGGTGAATAATTCCAACTCGTCTTATAATCTTTTGTTTAATAGACTTGAGTTTCTTCGACATATATAAATCTTTCATCTTTGGTCCTTTTCTTCGATAAATCTTCAAATAGGCCCATTGACTTCAAATCTTTTGCATCTCTTGGACAATAGACTTCATCTTGAGTCTTTTTCTTCGATAAAACCCGTACAATCCCATGTTTTCTTCAATATTCATCCGGTTGACTCTGAAAACACAATAAACACAAAAACCACGCATAATTCCAAACAAATGATATTAAACACGCGTTTTGGTCTCCTTTTAGCCAGTTATAAGTGGTCAAAGAATGGGTGTTTTCACACCTATCAAATCCCCTACACTTAACCATTGCCATGCCCTCATGCAATGCTTAGTGACAAAGGAAATTTACACTTTTCTCATAATCAATCAACCTTGGCCTTATTAACATACTAAACAAAAATTAAAGTACTACGAGAAATTAAAACTTTAAAGTAAACAAAAGGATAGAAAACCATTTTCACTCGAAAATAGTTATGTGGAAATAACTTGCGAAGAGATCTAAGACTTACATTAGGGCTTCGGTGCTGCGACGATTCATCACCCTCAAGTTTCACGTTCCCCAAACTAAGCTTAAAAACGAGATCATTGTTATTATAAGTTAGCAAAACCAACACTTACACACATGGCTTAATTATATGCTTAAACTCCCTTATTCCTAGGTGTATCTCTTATATTTTATTTTTGTCTTAGAATGATCATGAAGATGCATTTTTGGACTTATTGCGATAGTTTATTTAGGCTGAAAGCAAAGTAGGACGATTTGATCAATAGTTAGCTAAAGGACAAAATCTCTTAAAACTGCTTCTCGGGATATCAAAAAGTTCATATCTTGGCATAACTCGGTTCACGATTTGAGACCTTTCTCGGGCCAATATTTGGCATGTACTTCATACTTCATATCTTGAGAGACGTGCTTGAGATAATGGTCTTCTCATCGTTAATAGAGTTTCTTCACTTGGAGACTTTTGAGGGGTACTCCAACTTTGTTGACCACGACTTCATGATTATTTCTTCAATCGCTAATTGAGATTTTGAGATACAATGATCCGCCTCCTTTTCGGACTTGGATCTATTTATCCTCATACCTTGTTAGGGTCTTTTCGGATAGACTTCTCCATGATCTTTACGGGAGTTGATTGCTTTTCGTCGTGAGTCTTGATCCTTCATATTGATTTGGGAATAATGCTTTTCACATCACCTTGGATCTTTAGCAATAAGATTGAATTCTCATGCCTTGTTAGGGCCTTTTCGGACTCACCAATCTTCACACCCCGCTTCATAAGTTATGCCTTGGCTATGAACTCTTATCATTACCGAGCAACTTTTAAACGATCTTGGGCTAGAAGCTAAGTTACTTTTCAAATCGTACGACCTTACTTATTGCAGATAAATTATTAGCAAGTGATGGGAGAATAAGCACATAATTACACCAAGTGTGCTTGTGCAAGAATACCGACTTATAATTGAGTCTATCATTTCTCGTTCTCCACAATTTAAAATCTCAAGTAATGAGACTTGTGGATGCTTAGCCTAATAAACCAATTAAGGTCTACATGGTTAAGGATACTAGCTAGAATAAACTTGGATAAGTCTATTCGGGTTAAGTCAAAATAATCGCAACGGGCCTAATATGTCAAAGATTTCAAAACTAGCTACACCACTTTATTAATATTTTTGACTTTATTGCGGAATATATACATATGAAAGCAACAATAAAAATTTAAAAATTACGACAAAATGGCCAAAGTTAATAAAAAATTTGAAAAATGCTGAAAACGATGATTTTCCAGTTAAATGAAGCCATTTTCATGGAAAAGTCCACTTAAAACTTCGATAGAAGTCCCCCTACACTTAAGATAAACATTGTCCTCAATGTTTAAGCATGTGGGAAAAGTCTCCCCTACACTTATGACATTGTGCACATTGGTTAAATCAAGCTAAGGAAGAGACGACTAAAGTGATCAATTTCAAATGTGAGTATGAAGAAAATTGAATCACGATAGTTGAGAGATAGAACCGGATTTCGGATAACACGGGAGCACGATTCTTCAAAGGTTCCAAAAGTTCACTTATCCCTGTAATCACATCACCACACAAACACAAGCAACCTATAGAGGCCCCCTACACTTAGGAGGTTAAACGGAAAAGGATAGATACTCGGGCTGCCTCCCGATGAGCGCTTGTTTTTTATAACCGAGTCACGAGCCTGACTCGACCCAAAATTAGTTCATGGGAAACGTGGTGAGGGATGGAATCATCTCTTGAGAGATGTCCTCACCAAAGTACAACTTCACTCGTTGGCCATTCACCTTAAAATTAGGTCCATTAGGTTGAGCGAGCTCGAGAGTACCATATGGAAAAATTTAGGCAATAGTGAATGGGCCGGACCAACGAGATTTCAGCTTGCCCGAAAAGATTTTCAACCGAGAGTTAAAGAGTAAAACTTTGTCTCCAACTTGGAACTCTCGGTTTTTAATCTTGGAGTCGTGAATGAGCTTAGTATTTTCCTTATAGATCAAAGAATTTTCTTAAGCCTCGTTCCGGAGTTCATTCAGCTCATTGAGTTGGATCTTGCGTAGGTCACCGGCTTTGTTGATATCGAAGTTAGCCCACTTCAAGGCCCAGTAAGCCTTGTGCTCCAACTCAATGGGGAGGTGGCATGCTTTCCCGTACACGAGACGATATGGTGTACGAAAAGCCCACAAAGCATCATCAAGTTTATCAGCCCATGAGGCACGATGCTCTCCCACGGCTCTTTCTAGAATTCGCTTTAATCCTTGGTTAGAGATTTCAGCCTGGCCATTAGTTTGTGGGTGGTAGGCGGTGGAAAGACGATGATTTACACCATACTTAGCCATGACTCTAGCAAATTGATCATTGCAAAAATGAGTCCCGCGATCACTGATAATGGCACGAGGCACACCGAATCTAGCGAACATCGATTTCAAAAAGTTACAAACCACCCTTGCGCCATTAGTGGGTAAAGCTTTGGCTTCAACCCATTTAGAAACGTAGTCAACGGCTACAAGGATGTATTTGTTTCCTTTAGAGGAAGGGAATGGCCCCATAAAGTCGATACCCCAAACATCAAAGATTTCACATTCTTGTATGAAATTCTGAGGCATCTCGTCTTTATGTGTGATCATGCCTTGTTTTTGGCAAGCATCACAATGTTTAACCATCTCGTGAGCATCACGATAAATGGTGGGCCAATAAAATCCCGAGTCAAACACTTTTTTGGCGGTGTAGTTGGGACCAAAGTGACCACCGGTGGGTCCTTTGTGGCAAGCTTCGAGAATGTCTAAAGCTGCCGGTCCATCAACACATAGGCGAATAATCAAGTCAACACATTGTTTGAATAGATATGGGTCATCCCAAAAGTAAGTCTTAATGTCTTTGAAGAACTTTTTCTTTTGCTGGGATGTTAACCCGTCAATGAGAATTCCACCCGCCAAGTAGTTTGCAATGTCTGCAAACCACGGGGTTTCATCAGAATGCGAGTTAATAGACATTAAGGTCTCTAGGGGAAAAGAATCATTGATTTCTTTGTTCGGATGATCCCCTTGATAAGGATCCTCAAGTCTACTGAGATGATCCGCGGCTAGGTTTTCAGCTCCCTTCTTATCACGAATTTCGATTTTAAATTCTTGAAGTAGCAAAACCCAGCGAAGAAGTCTTGGTTTGGAATCTTGTTTAGTTAACAAGTACTTCAACGCGGAATGATCGGTATAAACGATTGTGGTGGAAAGGACAAGATAGGGGCGGAACTTTCAAAGGCATAGACAACAGCTAAAAGCTCTTTTTCGGTTGTCGGGTAATGCAATTGAGCCCTCGTCATCGTCTTGCTAGCGTAATGGATCGGTTGGAAGTGTTTGTTCACTCTTTGGCCCAAAACCGCTCCAATAGCATAGTCGCTAGCATCGTACATCAACTCGAAAGGCAGCTCCCAATTAGGGGTAACCAAGACCGGTGCCTTAGTTAGCTTATCCTTAAGAAGGTTGAAGGCTTCGATACACTCGTTTGAAAAGATAAAAGGAGTATCTTTTTCCAAGAGGTGGGTCATCGGGCGAGCGATTTTAGAAAATCTTTGATAAAGCGACAGTAGAAGCCCGCATGACCGAGGAAACTTCTCACACCCTTCACGGTTGAAGGTGGAGGCAACTTAGAAATAGCATCGACTTTAGCACGGTCCACTTCAAGACTGGCTTTGGAGATCTTGTGTCCTAGCACAATGCCCTCTTTTACCATGAAATGGCATTTTTCCCAATTTAGAACAAGGCGAGTGTCTTCACACCGCTTAAGCATACGTTCTAAATTGGCAAGGCAAGCAGAGAAGGAGTCACCATAAACCGAGAAATCATCCATGAATACTTCCATAGTTTTTTCAACCATGTCATGGAAGATAGCCATCATACACCTTTGGAACGTCCCAGGAGCATTGCATAAACCAAAAGGCATACGTTTGTAAGCGAATGTTCCATAGGGACAAGTAAATGTGGTCTTTTCTTGGTCTTTGGGATCGATGGGAATTTGAAAATACCCGGAGAAACCGTCTAAGAAGCAGTAATAGTCATTACCAGCTAGACGCTCGAGCATTTGATCCATGAAGGGAAGAGGAAAGTGATCTTTTCTCGTGGCATCATTGAGTTTGCGATAGTCGATACAAACTCTCCACCCAATAACGAGACGAGTGGGAATTAACTCGTTGTGTTCATTGGGAACAACGGTTATTCCGCCCTTCTTGGGCACACAATGGACGGGACTTACCCATGGCGAATCCGAAATAGGGTAAATCAAGCCGGCATCAAGAAGTTTGATAACCTCTTGTTTGATGACGTCATGAATGCGAGGATTAACCCTTCTTTGGCTCTGGATTGCGGGTTTGAAGTCATCTTCCATGAGAATCTTGTGAGTACAAAATTTTGGATCAATTCCGCGGATGTCGGAAATTTTCCAAGCAATTGCCTTCTTATGAGCTTTAAGCACGGCGATGAGGCGAGATTTCTCTTCTTCTTTCAAGTCCTTAGCAATGATGACGGGTGACTTCTTCTTTTCTTCAAGGAACACGTACTCGAGAAGGGACGACAACTCCTTAAGTTCTAAATCCTGAGGATTTTCGATGGGAGGCGTATTCAAATTCGGTTCATTAATAGCAATAGTCTTGGGAGATGGTGGAGAAATATGGTCCTCTTTGAGAAGGTTCTGAATGAGACGAATGTCGTCATCCTAATCGGTGGGAGAATCGTCATGTTCTAAGCTCACATCTCCCATGGTGGCTTCCAAATCTTTCCAAAGGAAATCACTTTCTCCAAATAGAGATAGTGATGAATCAATAGAGGAAACGGTCTCAACATTGGGAGGAGAGGTAGGAATACTTTTACAAGCATCTTTGAAGTGTTCTTCACAAGCCTCATCAAGAACGTCAATACAATTAACACTCTCGTATGAATAAGGTTGTTTAAAAAGCTTTCCCATGTTGAAGACGATTTTATCGTCACCAACTCTCATGATAAGCTCACCTGCTTCAACATCGATGAGAGTGCGACCGGTCCTCAAGAATGGACGACCAACGATCAATGGCATACGAGGGTCCATGTCGTAGTCGACCACGACAAAATTGGCAGATAAAGTGAATTTGTCGACTCCTACAAAAACGTCTTCGGCTATTCCCACTGGATAAGCAACCGTACGGTTAGCTAATTCCAAAGTCATTTTGGTGGGGACTAGCTCAGGGAGAGATAATTGCTTCCAAACACTTAAAGGCATTAAGTTAATACTGGCACCTAGATTGGCTAGGGCCATGCAATTCTCTACTCTCGCGAAGTTGCAAGGGATTAAGAAACGACCCGGATCACCAAGCTTGGTTGGCAATTTCCTTAAGAGCACTGCAGAGCAATTCTCATTAAGTTGGGTGTTAGCGATATCAAGAAGCTTCTCCTTGTCGCTAAGAAGATCTTTGAACATTTTCGTGTATTTAGGCATGTGAGCGAGAGCCTCAGCGAAGGAGATATTGAAATTCAATTGTTTGAACATTTTGAGAAAGTTCGAAACTTGAATACCATCCTTGCTTTTAAGCTTCTCTTTCCTCAACCTAGATGGATAAAGTATATCGGAAGAAGATGAAGTCTTTGGGAGAATAGGATCACTCACATCCTTGGGTGGAGGAGGGGTAGAAGTAAGAGGTGGATGAATTGGGGAAGTAGAAGGTTGAGGAACAGGAGCAGGTGACTCGTTTTCCTTAGTCATAATCACCGGTGGAGGTATAGGAAGCTCGGGTTCCTTGGTACCTTTGCCACTGCGAGTGGTGATTGCTTTCATCTCCCCTCTTGGATTCGTAACGGTGTTACTCGGAAGAGTACCCGAAGAAGAACATTGATTACCTTGGAAGAAACTAGCCATCATGTTCCTTTAGTCATTCATTTAACTTGCCAAAGTGTTTCTCATATCAGCTCGAAGATCGTTCCCTTGTTTCACCATGTCTGCTTTCAAGTTGAGCACTTCCCGCTGGAGATTGTCCACGATCACATCATTAGTCCTCCTGTAGGTTCCAATATCTTGGTGTAATGCGGTGGGTTGGTTGGGAGGAGCATTGTAGGCGGGTGGTTGATAAGCAGGTTGTTGGTAAACTTGGTTGTTTCTTTGAGGTGGATATGGTTGTTTATGAGGTGGTTGGTATGGTGCACGAGGTTGTTGTTGAGGAGGGCGATTGAGGTTTTGTTGTTGGTTTGGGTTCTTAGGAGGAAAACCGGGCGGGGAAAGAAAGTTGTTTGAGCGGTAGCTAAGCAAGTTGCGGTCACCTTGAGGACGAGCTTGATAATCGGCCGGAGGATAGGTACCGTATGCTGCATTCACATTCTCAGAAGGGTAGTTTTGGGTGGCGGTACAAGTGGTGTAAGAGTGAGGACCCCCGCATATTTCACATGGTTGGCTAACATCATTGACTTGAGCGTCTTGAGCATTTTTAGCGTTGATGCTGTTGGTATTATTAGCTGTGTGGGTAACAAGCGATTCAAGAAGCGTAGTAATTTTGTCAAGTCGCTTGTCGCTGTCACTAGTACTAGCACTAGCGGCATTGGTTCGCACACTCTTGGTTTGCACACGAGATTTATTCTCAATGATATCCCAAGCGGCATTAGAAGTCTTAACCAAAATATTAACCCCCGAGGCACTATTTAGTGAATCTTGGTCATTCATGCTTAAACCATTATAAAAAGTATTAATTTGGTGCACTTTGGTAAAACCATGTTGTGGGCACTTTCTTAAAAGATCTTTAAAACGGTCCCAAGATTCACTAAAAGACTCATCGTACTTTTGTTCAAAATTAACGATTTCATTCCGCAAAGCGGTAGTACGAGAGGGTGGGAAAAAGTAGTTTATAAACTTTGTCTCCAAATCCGTCCACGTCAGAATACTTTGTGGCGGTTCCTTTGCATGCCAATGCCAGGCTTGTCCCTCTAAAGAAAAGGGAAAAAGTTGTAAACGGATTACCTCTTGTGGAACACCATTGAATTTGACCGTATTCGTGAGTTACAAGAACCTTTTGATGTGGTCATGAGGATCATCAATGGTACGCCCCAAGAATGGTTGAGCAAAGACCATCTGAATAAAGCCGGATTTGAGCTCAAAGTTGTTGGCTGAAATCGCGGGTATGACAATTGGATCATTGTTGCCATCTACATGTGCTTGCAAAAGTTCAATCATAGGGCGATTATCCGGTAGAGGCTCATTGTTGTTGTTATTATTGTTGTTGAGAGGTGGATTATTATTGTTGTTATTGTTTTGAGGTGGATTATTGTTGTTGTTGTGTACACCGGCCATGTCTAAGTCTTCGAGAGGCTCGGGCTCTTGATAAGACGTTGATCGTGTACGCATGCACCTGCAAAAGAACTAACAAAGCAAACAAGAAATATTTTTGGTTTTTATGTTTTTTAATTTTTAGGGTTTTTTGAAATTTTTTATGAAAAAAGTAACGTTCACGGTGAACGGATCCCAAAATCCAAGTTCTCACAAAAAACTGTTAATCCTAACGAGAAGAGCCGGCAGCGGCGCCATTTGATACAAATGACTTGCAATGGTTCATATTTGATTCTCGGTATCCTCTCGAATTGATCACGGTTCAAATTGGAATAGTTGTTCTTGGTTACTAAAAAGGGGTTGATTTTGGTTATCTAATTTTTAAACTAAATGCAAGTAATTAAAATTTGTCGTTAAGTAAAATAGAAGTCTTAAAATTGAACGACAAATAAGAGCGTGCAACTTTGGAAATTAAAACTTAACAATTCAAAAACTTAAAAACATGTTTAAAATAAACTAAGTAAAAGAGCGGGAAAAACTAGATTTGAAAATTAAGCGAAAACAAAACAAAGACCTGAGTCCGATCGTAATGCGATCGTACTCAAACAGTAATCCAGATCGCAACGCGATCGTACCCAAAATAATGCGATGGATCGTGTTCATCGATCGCACTCGATGCGATCACAACAAAAGAGAACAGATCGCACTCAATGCGATGATAACAAAAGAGATGGATCGTACTCTCCAGTACGATGGGAGGGGGCGATCTTACTACCAGATCGCAACCACGATCGCAACTAGTGATCGTGGTCTTTGATCGTGGTTCCGGATTGTAACAAACCGATCGCACTCAATGCGATCGAAGCAGGGACAAGAGACCCGATCGCACCCCAGATCGCAATGCGAGATCATGGGCGTGGATCGTACCAGGGAAAGGACCCAGATCGCAGTCAATGCGATGGTAGCAAGTAAAACCCTCCTGCGATGGAAAAGATGTCCAACAAGAAAAATACGCTTAAGCCAATAAGCAGTAACCAATAAGCATTCTCAAACTTCTAAACAAAGATAAATAAGCACATTTTCAAAGACTTTTGAATCTAGCCGTGAAACTTAATAAACCGAATATAAAATGATAAATAGTTTAGGAAAACATAAAAGTAAATAAGCCAAAACAATCGAATAAGCCAATAAGCATCAAGGGCTTATAGCTTATACGTGTATGAGCTTATATAGAAACAAGAAAGATTGACCTTTAATCACGAACTCATCCAATCACCCAAACCGTATGAAATGAAACAATCAGATCAAAGATTAAGGTAAACTAAGAAATGTAGAAGGAGATTAAAGAACTTAAAAGCTTACTTGAATTAGATTAATGAAATCCCAAAATACAAAAAGCTTAAAACTTGAAAGATAAAAATGGAGAAAAGAAAAATCTTAGTGAGAGAAAGTTGAGAACTTTCTCTCTCTAAAACTAGAAAAATGAAAAATGAAAAACTAGCTAACTCCCAAAATTGTGAGGAGAAGGCCTATTTATAGGTGTTTGATTATGGGCTTGTAAATGGGTTTCTCTTCTTCTTTCATCTTTAGTCTTTACGTTTCTTTAAATAAACGTTTCCGACTTTGGATTTTGAGAAGTGTCGGTGAATAATTCCAACTCGTCTTATAATCTTTTGTTTAATAGACTTGAGTTTCTTCGACATATGTAAATCTTCCATATTTGGTCCTTTTCTTCGATAAATCTTCAAATATGCCCATTGACTTCAAATCTTTTGCATCGCTTGGACAATAGACTTCATCTTGAGTCTTTTTCTTCGATAAAACCCGTGCAATCTCATGTTTTCTTCAATATTCATCCGGTTGACACTGAAAACACAATAAACACAAAAACCACGCACAATTCTAAACAAATGATATTAAACACGCGTTTTGGTCTCATTTTAGCCAGTTATAAGTGGTCAAAGGATGGGTGTTTTCACACCTATCAATAGTATATACTATACTATACTTATTATTTGAAGGAAGTAATAAACATGTCATGTTAGTAGAAAACTTTGTACAAAGATATTCCATCTTGATATTACTTTCTGACTTAGTGGTTGGGTTTACGATTTAAAGTGCCCTCGCTCCTCAAACGTTTATAGAATGACTTCTAAGTATGATGGCCCGACCAATGATGTGGTATTGGAAATAACCTATGAACCTTAGGCAAATTTCACAAAGAAATACTTAAAACTTTGAACTAAAGATCAAAGACTTAATACTATACAAAATGTGTTAATCTTGGTTTGTGTGAGACCAAGTTGTTGTTTGTGAGACCAAGTTGTTCTGTGTGAATGAAATATATCAGATGCAACTCAGAATTCTATGGACGCCAGGTGAGTTCATAGCCTCACTAGGCCTGATTATTAAATGATTTAAAACCCGTGAGGGGGATATATGCTAAACTGGAATACAAGCGTTTTTGTATGTTGCCTGATATGATTATTGATACTATGTTTACTTGTTGCCATTAAGTTCTTTTTTAATCGTGAACCGCTAATCATTTATAGAAAATGAGCGCTAATATTTTGGATGGTACTATTTGGGGACTGACATCCCCTATTTGGGCAAGTCGCACTTGCTGGAATGCTGACAGGTTCCTACATAGGCTAAACAGATACTCTTTATTTTGCTAAACTCAAGATAGTCTGGCAAACTACTTGCATGAGGAAAATTTGTTGGTTTTCTAATAATGTCTAGTCGCGGGGTCATGAGCTAGTGTAATAAGAATCGATGAATTTAAAATAATGGGCGAATAACAACGTAGCTTAGGAAAGGATCTTGTATTCAAAATGATTTTTAATACTATGAATTCACTCAACCATTGTGTTGATTTTAAGCATGTATCTTAGGTATTAAAGATTGATAGCATGGAGTAACATGAGGATGACATGAAGAGGCACAAGCTTGAAATTATTATTCTAGATTTTGGGAACCTCATATTGTAAAACTTTGATTTTTAAATGATATATAAAGAAAGTTGATTTAATCACTCTCTTGAGTTGTTTTCTATCATTATGACTTGCGTTCTATGAAATAATACCCCAAATTAATGTTCCACCGCGTTAAACTAAAAAATCAGAGTGTTACAACATCGATGAAGTTCACCGTCAAGTGAATCTTTAAGAAATTACACTTCAATTCCAGTTGTTTTCGTGTTTGACATTTATCGACCTTAATAATTGGACATTTCTTTTATAAAGCATGTGATATTAAGTAGTTAAAAAATATAAATTTGATAGTTTCGGATATGAAATAAAGCTATAGAGAGTAAAGGGTGAAAAATATATATCTTCACGTCACTTTTTTTCTCTTCTAACTTAATTTATCAAAACTCATCATTCGACTCTAGTAATAACCAAAAACTCATTATTCAACTATAATAAAATCCAAAACCTTAACATTTACACCAATATTTTTTAATAACATCATTCTTAAACTAAAAACGTAAATAAAACGTAAAAATACAAAATTAATAAAAACGAAAAATGTAATTATTTGATATTTTTTATTCATAACTTAAAATGGACAATACACAAATAAACATAGTAATAAGAACCATAAGCTAAAATTCCAAATTCCGCTTCGCCTTGATATCCACCCTTAATTGTTCACATTCGATCCGTGCATCCTCAGTTAATTTCTGTTCCCGAGCCTGATTTGCCAACTCTCGTTCATGACATTTCACTTCTCTCTTTTTAATCTCTAAAAATTATTGGCGTTCGTCTCACCTACATTTGTCATCTCGGATACCATCAACCTAGACAACGCTTCATCATTCTCGCTTGACGAGCCTGATGCTCTCGACACTTTTTTCTTTGAAGCTTTTGCTTGGCCCTGCTAATTGGTCGTCGAACTTCTAGCATATCATCGTCGCACAATCAACATTCTGATTATACTTGCTTCCCCAGACTCTGATGTCTTGGGCCTTTTGCTATCGCTTTCAAAGTCTTCGAAAAACCTGTGAACTTCAACGGCCATAAATTTTGGACTACCTTTGAAAATCTCATAACAATGATGACGTTTAAACATCGTTTTCGGCTGATAGTCAAGACGTACCTTATGCATGAAATGTGTGTTGCTGGCTCCACTCTCCACCGCCATACGCATTGCGTTATTATACACTCCAACAAAGCAACACACACTCAAACGTATCATCTTCCATTTTCTGTTTATGTTATTGTACGTTCACTTACCATAATGCTTTGTTTTGCTCTTCAAGTACTGCAAAACATTAGTTCAAAATCCTTGAGAATCCCTCGCGTTACCCTTCTTGCTATTTTTTTAGAAATAAAAACTCAACCGTTACAAAATTTATTTCTTTCTCATGTGTCCATGAAGCCTCGCGGGATTTTTAAGACCTATACTTTTGGCTTTGGCGTGATCTACTCGGATTCGACCTTGGTGGTGGGGCATCAACTTCAACGGGAGAGTCTTAACGGATAGTCTCTTCATGACATGTCTCATGAAAAGAGTCCAACAATTAAGGTATGTACAACTCTTTAGTTCGAAAACCAGTAATAAGATATTGTGGTGGTTCGAAACATGGTTGTGAAGACGAACCACCAACATGGGTTTCAAAGAACTAGTTCTGGCTATTAAATGGGAACGCGGGTGGTTGTAAGTATTATGTAAGATTATATGGGTTTAGGTATGGTTCAGACCTCGGTAATAGTGCTGATATTAGGTTTCGTTATGGTTGGTTTGGGTATGGTTCATGAGCAAAGTATGAATTTGGTTGTCGGTATGGTTGGTTCGATGATGGGTTCCCAAAGCAAACGTGCTGATGATATCGGTAGAGAGTTGTCAACATTTTTTTTGTTGGTGTCGTTTGGTGGTTCGGGGAGTTCTTTCTTATGACATTTTTGGCAATAGCGAATTGGTGAACTTGTGGACAAGATGTATATAAATTTGATAAAGTTGTGTTCCAAAAATTGTGAATTGGATGGTATTTAAAAGTAAAAAAGAGCATTTGAAAATGATTTTACTTTCTTCATAAATAATTCAACATTTATGAAGGGGAACAACTCACCAATGGTGAGAAACCCACCATTCACACCTTCCAACATCAAACTCGTGCATGACTATTTGGATACGGAATAAGAACCTACGTGTGATGTTTTACCACATTAAACCTCACCCCATGAGTTATGTATTACTCCGATTAGCTAGAGTCATATCCATTTATCAAAATAATTGAAAATTTTAATTTGCATGTCGTTCATATTAGGGGTAAATATCGAGTGTGACAACCCGTCAATTTCAGGTCGTTATTTTAATCTCGACTATTACGTATTACGTGTTTACTTTAATGAGAATTTTAACTTATCGACTAACCGAGAAGGTTATGACTTGAAACTAGCGTAAGAATGTCGATTAGATGAAAACCGACAAGGAATATGTTAGGTATCGATATTATATTCTCAAATAATCATGAAAATGATTTTTATTATATTTAATCTTTATTTCTCGTATTTTACGTTTTAACGAATGACGATAACTATTAGTGATCGCGATACCGACGGATGCCCAAAAATTTACGTTTCATTATCGAACGTCTCGATATTTTATATTATCGACGTTTTCGATTTAATTGCGTTTTAAGTCGTGTCGAAGCTTAATTATTATTTTTATGAAGCGTTTTAACTTTCGAAAAGTATTTTTACGAAACCCGAGCCCCGTAAATATTTTTAAAAATGTACAATTTACATTTCCTACCTTGTAAACTATTTACTTACAACATGGGACCAAAAGAATGCAAATTTGGCAAAAATTACCCTCACCCCACTATTTAAACAAATTCCACTAACCATTTTTCATTTTAAAATTCATTTTAAACAAAAAACACACACAATCTCTCTCTCCCTTTGTTCTTGCCGTCCACCCTCCCCCCTATATTCATCAAATTTCATCAAATTTTATTTTGATTCTCCAAAAACTAAAGAAAGTCCCATCTTGGAAATTCAATAAGCTTCACATTGGTATAAAAATTTCCCACATGCATACACTTTAAGTTTTTTTCAAGATTTTGGTGAAGAACATGTGTTTGATCCATTTCTTTGGTTATATATGTTGTTATTATTATTATATTCATAGTGGGTTATGGTTGCATGCAAGATTTTTATATATTTAATTTTTGTAAGATTAAATTTGAGGGTGTTATGAGTTAATTAGATGTGTTATTATGATATTAGGATCATATTAGGACTATAGGAATTGTTGGAATGGGTTGAAATTTTGATTTGGTATGATTTTTAGATAGGCTATTTTGGGCAGTAACTTTAAGTCCGTTTTTGAAATTGTTACTGTGGTAAACTTGGTAAACTAATAAGATAGGGTCGTAGAGAATTTCGTTAGCTTCGATTTGAGCTAAAGTAGAGCTTCTAACTCATTACGAGCGAAAAGTTATGCTACTTTTAGTATTTGTGTACCGGGAGACGGGTATCGGCACAATCCGAAAATTGTTGTCGATATTTGGAACGAATCTCGGGGACTATAAAATGAGTTTTAAAAATGTTCAAGGGCTGTTGTAAGTTGATAAACCTCAGGTCATGAGTCTATTTTCAAACCCGAGTGTCGGTTTTGCAAACGGAAATGTTTAGATAAGTCAAAATGGTTTTACAAGTCAAAGGCGTAAAACTGTCCGGTTTTTGCAACACGAAGGTGTGTCGGGCAGAAGGTCTTAGAAGTAATATTTTTGAATGAAATTTAAACTGAGTTTTATTCATATTAGTTGTGAGTTTGTCACCAAGTTTCGTCGAAATCGGACATGTATAGATAGGTTAGATTGGTGTGTACATTTGGAGTGTACATGCTGAGTGGTATTTTGGACACGCAGTTCAATACTTGTATGGCGTGAGTTGAGTATTCACTATTGGACATAGTGACTTACTCGAGTGTTAAGTCATTATATAAATGACTTAGCTACTGGTCCGAGGGAAGTAAAAATGATGGTTTGACTTGCGTTGACTTGGCGTCTTATGACGGGTCAATGTCGAGGGTGCAAGTGATTTAAATGAATAAGTGTTGAATAAAAGGGTATAGAAGTACACTTATATTTTGTTATTTTTCGGGATTTTTATGGTCATTCGAAATTGACTTTCACATTATTTAAGTATTATTTATACTTGAGTCGCTTATTAACGAACGCGCCTTAATTGGTAGGTTGCGGTCTTCGTGTTTAAAAGGGCATCACAAATCGTCGGCAATCGTCACGTCACTACTATCGTACCAAGGTGAGTCTATGGCCTCGCTTTACATGTTTACTTGTTTTATAAAACCCGCGAGGGGGATAACATGCTTGTTTAATTAAAATAAGAGGGGTACGACGAGAAGTTGTGGAAACCCTTATTATTGGAAAAACATTATATAAATGTAGGGTACAACGAGAAGTTGTGGTAAACCCTCATTCTTTTAAAATTGAACACAAAGGACCCGATTGTATGCTTAGATGAAAGTTGTTATATAAGTTTGTTTAGCCTTAAAGACCCATGAATCGTGAATTGTTAATCGAAAAGAACGCTAATACTATGGATAGATCTATCGGGGTGACGCCCAGTCCGGTCGCGACTAGCTATCGCGTGGTGTTGTGATGCACCAGTAATGAAACATCGGATGCAATTGTATAAGAGAAATATACGCACTTGGCTAGGTGTGTTGGGCTGAAATAATATATGTTAACGTTCAACTTCACGAGACTTATGAAATAACAACGATAATTATGTCTGATCCACATGATTGTCAACTACGGAAGGTTTATTCAGAATACTTGTGTTCATTTATTTAAATTTAAACTCTATAGATTCACTCAACATTTTTGTTGACTTTATAGCATGTTTTATCTCAGGTCCATGAAGAAGGCACTCAAGGAAGGCGGTTTCACGCAGCTTGCTAAATTAAAATGTTTTGGCCCGCTTTTCTAAACTACGTCTATTCTAACAAACTTTCATTATTTGGTTGGTTGTGTAAACTTAAAACTATTTGGGACCGTGTGTAAACTGTTTTATCTTTAAACAAATGAATGGACGTATGTTTTGTTAAAACGACTCATTTTGAGGCGTTTTCTATGATATTGAGGTTGAACCATGATAGTAACACCCAATGACCCTTCCGCTGCTATGACATGAAATTGGGGGTGTTACAGATTGGTATCAGAGCTCAAGTTATAGAGAACGAAAAGATTTTCCAAAAATAAATTTTTGAAATCTTTTAACTATAACATCTGCAAGCGAAACCTCCGAGTTGCCAATGGACGAGAACAAGCAAAGTATATATATATGTTATACATATTTAATTATTAATTATGCTTAAAGCATAATGAAATTTCATTTATTTATAAATGTTTATTATTTGATTATTATAATACTAATACGTGATTTACAAACGACGCTGGTTGTCACAATAGAAATCCCTGTCTTTTGACTCATTCCTCGTGAATCTTAGTTCCTTGTCTAAATTCTATCCTTCGTTCTATCATCCATTCTTGTTTCTTTTCATCTATCTATTCTTATTCTGTGTTATTCATGTTTTGTTATCACAAGTGTCGAATGAATACTCATTTTGATGTGAATTGTGTAACAGGATCATGCCGCCAAAACAGTTGACTGAGACTCAGTTACGTGCTATAGTAGCTGATCAATTTCAGATATCTATGAATGCATTTATGGCAAACTTGAATAATGGAGCCGGTGGATCCGGTGGAGCTGGTGGATCCGGTGGAGCTGGTGGATCCGGTGGAGCTGGTGGATCTGGTGGAGCTGGCGATACTGGAGCTGGCAACACTGGAGCTGGCGCTACTGGAGCTGGCGCTACTAGAGCTGGCGCTACTGGAACTGGCACTACTGGGGCTGGCAATACTGGTGCTGGAACTGGTGATGCGGATAGACCAGTGATTCCTGAAAACAAGAAGTGCAATTATACCTCGTTCATGAAATGTAAACCTCCAACGTTTAAGGGTACTGAAGGCGCTGTTGGGTTAATGCAATGGTTTGAGAGATTTGAATCCGTGTTTCGATTTAGTGGAAGCGAGGAAGGAGATAAAGTGATGTTTGCCTCTGCTACTCTTCAAGGGCGAGCATTAACTTGGTGGAATGGAAGAATGGCATCATTGGGTATGGATGTTGCGTATGCTACACCTTGGGCTGAAGTAAGAAGGTGGATGACTGAGGAATTCTGTCCAAGGAGTGTTATTCAAAGGTTAGAACAGGAATTATATCAGCTGAGACTGAAGGGTACTGACATCGATGGATACACCAACAGATTCCATGAACTTGCTCTACTTTGTCCCAACAAGGTTAACCCTGAATACTTGAAGGTAGAGCAGTATATTCGAGGCTTACCGACCAACATCCGTGGGGATGTGACCTCTTCTAAACCTGCCAATATTGATGAAGCTGTTCGTATGGCCTACCAACTAATGGGTCAAATCATCCAAGACAAGGCTGATGGTGTTTCTGAAGGCAACAAAAGAAGAACTGAAAATGACAATGATGATCGTGGTGATAACCGTCAATCTCACAACAGAAATCAAAACCGAAGGAGGGGCAACGCTAATGCGATGACTGAAGCTGCAACTGCTGATAAAGGAACCAGATGTCAACGATGCAAGAAGTCTCATACTGGTGAATGTACTAAGTGTGGAAAGTGCAACAAGTTAGGTCACAAGACTGAAGACTGTTGGGGACAAGGAAAGAAGGGAGTGACGTGTTATAACTGCCAAGGTAAAGGTCACATGAGGAACCAATGCCCTCAACCTCCGAAGAATGCACGTGGTGGAGATAACCAAGGAAAAGTTTATCAATTGGGAGAAGCCGAAGCGAAGCAAAACCCGAAAGTTGTCACTGGTACGTTTTTACTGAACAACCGTTATGCTACAGCTTTATTTGATTCTGGTGCGGACAAAAGCTTTGTGTCTACAAGTTTTAGTACCTTAATTGATATCAAACCGGTCGAATTAGACGCAAGTTATGAGGTAGAACTAGCTGATGGTAAATTAGTGAGTACAAATCGTGCGCTCCTAGGATGTTCTCTTAATCTCTTGAACCGTATTTTTAAGATAGACTTGATGATTGTTGAATTGGGAAGTTTTGATATTATTATCGGAATGGATTGGTTATCCAAGTATAACGCGTCTATCTTGTGTGGAGAAAAGAAAGTTAGGATTCCTTTAGACGACAAGACCATGGTTATCGAAGGTGATCAACGTAATTCACGACTGAAAATCGTTTCGTGCATTAAGGCTCGTAAGTATATCGAAAGAGGCTGTGAGTTATTCCTAGCTAAAGTAGTGGAGAAAGAATCAAAGGAGAAACGTGCTGAAGATGTACCTGTTATCCGCGACTTTCCTGAAGTTTTTCCGGAAGATTTGCCTGGACTTCCTCCTCCAAGGCAAGTAGAATTCCAAATTGACCTAATTCCTGGTGCTGCACCCGTGGCTCGTGCGCCATATCGTTTAGCCCCATCCGAGCTGAAGGAGTTATCTGTGCAATTGCAAGAGCTATCTGATAAAGGTTTTATACGACCGAGTTCGTCACCTTGGGGAGCTCCTGTCTTATTCGTTAAGAAGAAAGATGGTTCGTTTCGTATGTGTATTGATTACCGAGAGTTGAATAAGCTGACGATCAAGAATCGTTATCCGCTTCCAAGAATTGATGATTTATTCGATCAACTTCAAGGTTCTCGTGTTTTCTCCAAGATTGATCTTCGTTCTGGTTACCATCAACTTCGCATACGTGAGGAAGATATTCCTATTACGGCGTTTAGAACTCGTTATGGTCATTATGAGTTTCTGGTTATGCCTTTTGGTTTGACTAATGCACCTGCTGTATTCATGGACTTAATGAATCGCATTTGTAAGCCGTATCTTGATAAATTCGTGATCGTTTTCATAGATGATATTCTAATCTACTCCAAGAGCAATGAAGAGCATGCCGAACACTTAAGGATTATCTTGAACTTGTTGAAGAACGAAAAGTTATACGCTAAGTTCTCAAAGTGCGATTTTTGGCTTAATTCTGTACAATTTCTTGGACACGTGGTCGATAAAAGTGGAGTACATGTTGATCCTGCAAAGATCGAAGCCATCAAGAATTGGAATGCTCCGACTACTCCAACTGAAGTGCGACAATTTCTAGGTCTGGCTGGCTATTACCGAAGGTTTATTGAAGGATTCTCTTTGATATCGAAACCATTAACGAAGCTGACTCAGAAGAATAAACCGTATGTGTGGGGTGATGATGAAGAAGAAGCTTTCCAAACCCTGAAGATGAAACTCTGTAGTGCGCCGATTTTATCGTTACCTGAAGGAAGTGAAGATTTTGTTGTTTATTGCGATGCATCTCTCAGAGGATACGGTGCTGTTCTCATGCAACGCGAAAAGGTGATCGCATATGCCTCTAGACAATTAAGGAAGAATGAGGAGAACTACACTACCCACGACTTGGAATTGGGCGCTGTGGTTTTTGCTCTGCGACTTTGGAGACATTATCTGTATGGTACGAAGTGTACAGTATTCACTGATCATAAAAGCCTACAATACATATTGGATCAAAAGGAGCTAAATATGAGGCAACGTCGATGGGTTGAACTATTAAGTGATTACGACTGCGAAATTCGTTATCATCCAGGAAAGGCGAACGTGGTAGCTGACGCGTTAAGTCGAAAGGAAAGGGAGAAACCGATTCGAGTGCGTGCTTTAGTGGTGACAGTTCATAATAACTTACCTGAGCAGATTCGAAATGCACAAACCGAAGCGTGCAAGAAGGAAAATATTGCTGCCGAAAGATTTAGAGGAGACGGTGAAACATTTGAGACGCGACCCGATGGTATCAGATGTTTGAGAGGTCGAATTTGGTTACCATTATATGGTGGACTGAGAGACTTGATTATGTTAGAATCTCATAAGTCCAAGTATTCTATTCATCCTGGATCGGACAAAATGTACCAAGACTTGAAAAAGTTATACTGGTGGCCGAATATGAAAGCTGATATTGCAACATACGTCGCGAAATGCCTAACATGTGCAAAAGTGAAAGCTGAATATCAGAAGCCGTCAGGATTACTTGTCCAACCTGAAATTCCAGTCTGGAAATGGGAGCGAATTACGATGGACTTCATCACAAAACTCCCAAGGACACCGTCTGGGTTCGACGCGATTTGGGTTATAGTCGATCGTTTAACTAAATCCGCTCATTTTATTCCAATCAACGAGAGGTTCGGTTTGGAGAAACTCGCCGATATTTATCTAAAGGAAATCGTGTGCAAGCATGGTGTTCCTATTTCAATCATTTCCGATAGAGATAGTCGTTTTGCTTCTGGATTTTGGAGATCACTTCAAAAGTCGTTAGGAACCAATTTGGATATGAGCACAGCCTATCATCCACAAACTGATGGGCAAAGCGAAAGAACAATCCAAACTTTGGAGGATATGCTACGTGCTTGTGTGATAGACTTTGGAAGTAGCTGGGATAAGCACTTACATTTGGCCGAATTCTCGTACAATAACAGTTATCACGCGAGTATTAAAGCTGCACCTTTTGAAGCACTGTATGGGAGAAAATGTAGATCACCCGTTAGCCGGAGTGAGGTTGGTGATGCCCAACTCACTGGACCAGATTTGATTAGGGAGACGACGGATATGATTGTGCAAATTAAGAATAGGTTGTTGTCTGCTCGAAGCCGACAGAAGAGTTATGCGGATGTGAGAAGAAAACCATTGGAGTTTAAAGTGGGAGATAAGGTTATGCTAAAGGTATCACCATGGAAAGGTGTTGTACGATTTGGAAAACGTGGGAAGTTAAGTCCTCGTTATATCGGACCATTCAAGGTTACATCTAGAGTAGGACCTGTGGCATACCAACTCGAACTACCACAAGAACTGTATGGGATTCATAACACTTTTCACGTGTCGAATCTGAAGAAGTGTTTATCCGATGAAGAACTCGTTATACCGTTAGACGAGGTTAAGGTTGATAAGAAGTTGCATTTTATTGAAGAACCGGTCGAGATCATGGATCGCGAGGTCAAGCAACTGAAGCAAAGCCGAATACCTATCGTCAAAGTTCGATGGAACTCTCGAAGAGGACCGGAGTTTACTTGGGAACGAGAAGACCAAATGTGGAAGAATTACCCTCATCTCTTTGATTTCAACAAGCGATCGGGCAAGAACGCAAGTTGATCTTCGAGGGCGAAGATCCTAATTTGGTGGGGATGATGTGACAACCCGTCAATTTCATGTCGTTATTTTAATCTCGACTATTACGTATTACGTGTTTACTTTAATGAGAATTTTAATTTATCGACTAACCGAGAAGGTTATGACTTGAAACTAGCGTAAGAATGTCGATTAGATGAAAACCGACAAGGAATATGTTAGGTATCGATATTATATTCTCAAATAATCATGAAAATGATTTTTATTATATTTAATCTTTATTTCTCGTATTTTACGTTTTAACGAATGACGATAACTATTAGTGATCGCGATACCGACGGATGCCCAAAAATTTACGTTTCATTATCGAACGTCTCGATATTTTATATTATCGACGTTTTCGATTTAATTGCGTTTTAAGTCGTGTCGAAGCTTAATTATTATTTTTATGAAGCGTTTTAACTTTCGAAAAGTATTTTTACGAAACCCGAGCCCCGTAAATATTTTTAAAAATGTACAATTTACATTTCCTACCTTGTAAACTATTTACTTACAACATGGGACCAAAAGAATGCAAATTTGGCAAAAATTACCCTCACCCCACTATTTAAACAAATTCCACTAACCATTTTTCATTTTAAAATTCATTTTAAACAAAAAACACACACAATCTCTCTCTCCCTTTGTTCTTGCCGTCCACCCTCCCCCCTATATTCATCAAATTTCATCAAATTTTACTTTGATTCTCCAAAAACTAAAGAAAGTCCCATCTTGGAAATTCAATAAGCTTCACATTGGTATAAAAATTTCCCACATGCATACACTTTAAGTTTTTTTAAAGATTTTGGTGAAGAACATGTGTTTGATCCATTTCTTTGGTTATATATGTTGTTATTATTATTATATTCATAGTGGGTTATGGTTGCATGCAAGATTTTTATATATTTAATTTTTGTAAGATTAAATTTGAGGGTGTTATGAGTTAATTAGATGTGTTATTATGATATTAGGATCATATTAGGACTATAGGAATTGTTGGAATGGGTTGAAAATTTGATTTGGTATGATTTTTAGATAGGCTATTTTGGGCAGTAACTTTAAGTCCATTTTTGAAATTGTTACTGTGGTAAACTTGGTAAACTAATAAGATAGGGTCGTAGAGAATTTCGTTAGCTTCGATTTGAGCTAAAGTAGAGCTTCTAACTCATTACGAGCGAAAAGTTATGCTACTTTTAGTATTTGTGTACCGGGAGACGGGTATCGGCACAATCCGAAAATTGTTGTCGATATTTGGAACGAATCTCGGGGACTATAAAATGAGTTTTAAAAATGTTCAAGGGCTGTTGTAAGTTGATAAACCTCAGGTCATGAGTCTATTTTCAAACCCGAGTGTCGGTTTTGCAAACGGAAATGTTTAGATAAGTCAAAATGGTTTTACAAGTCAAAGGCGTAAAACTGTCCGGTTTTTGCAACACGAAGGTGTGTCGGGCAGAAGGTCTTAGAAGTAATATTTTTGAATGAAATTTAAACTGAGTTTTATTCATATTAGTTGTGAGTTTGTCACCAAGTTTCGTCGAAATCGGACATGTCTAGATAGGTTAGATTGGTGTGTACATTTGGAGTGTACATGCTGAGTGGTATTTTGGACACGCAGTTCAATACTTGTATGGCGTGAGTTGAGTATTCACTATTGGACATAGTGACTTACTCGAGTGTTAAGTCATTATATAAATGACTTAGCTACTGGTCCGAGGGAAGTAAAAATGATGGTTTGACTTGCGTTGACTTGGCGTCTTATGACGGGTCAATGTCGAGGGTGCAAGTGATTTAAATGAATAAGTGTTGAATAAAAGGGTATAGAAGTACACTTATATTTTGTTATTTTTCGGGATTTTTATGGTCATTCGAAATTGACTTTCACATTATTTAAGTATTATTTATACTTGAGTCGCTTATTAACGAACGCGCCTTAATTGGTAGGTTGCGGTCTTCGTGTTTAAAAGGGCATCACAAATCGTCGGCAATCGTCACGTCACTACTATCGTACCAAGGTGAGTCTATGGCCTCGCTTTACATGTTTACTTGTTTTATAAAACCCGCGAGGGGGATAACATGCTTGTTTTATTAAAATAAGAGGGGTACGACGAGAAGTTGTGGAAACCCTTATTATTGGAAAAACATTATATAAATGTAGGGTACAACGAGAAGTTGTGGTAAACCCTCATTCTTTTAAAATTGAACACAAAGGACCCGATTGTATGCTTAGATGAAAGTTGTTATATAAGTTTGTTTAGCCTTAAAGACCCATGAATCGTGAATTGTTAATCGAAAAGAACGCTAATACTATGGATAGATCTATCGGGGTGACGCCCAGTCAGGTCGCGACTAGCTATCGCGTGGTGTTGTGATGCACCAGTAATGAAACATCGGATGCAATTGTATAAGAGAAATATACGCACTTGGCTAGGTGTGTTGGGCTGAAATAATATATGTTAACGTTCAACTTCACGAGACTTATGAAATAACAACGATAATTATGTCTGATCCACATGATTGTCAACTACGGAAGGTTTATTCAGAATACTTGTGTTCATTTATTTAAATTTAAACTCTATAGATTCACTCAACATTTTTGTTGACTTTATAGCATGTTTTATCTCAGGTCCATGAAGAAGGCACTCAAGGAAGGCGGTTTCACGCAGCTTGCTAAATTAAAATGTTTTGGCCCGCTTTTCTAAACTACGTCTATTCTAAGAAACTTTCATTATTTGGTTGGTTGTGTAAACTTAAAACTATTTGGGACCGTGTGTAAACTGTTTTATCTTTAAACAAATGAATGGACGTATGTTTTGTTAAAACGACTCATTTTGAGGCGTTTTCTATGATATTGAGGTTGAACCATGATAGTAACACCCAATGACCCTTCCGCTGCTATGACATGAAATTGGGGGTGTTACATCGAGTAAAAACCAGACCGCACCAAGAAAAACCAAACCAGACCGAGATTGAGTTAAGCCAAAACTACGGACCAAAGACCGGACCAAACATTTACAGTCCAAGTCAGTCTGGTTCGGTTCGTTCCATTGGTCCGTCAAGTCGGAGAAGGCATAATGATCAGTTTTCGGACCAGACAGAGACTGATTTAGGCCAAAAACCCTTACCGAGGACTTTACCGAACTAGGTTTGGTCTTGTCCGCTCAGTTTGGTTCGGGCTGGTCTCTTTGTCCGGTCGGGTATGCTCACCCATAGTTCAAATACAAAACTTGTCGATTAACTTGAGCTGCTCTCTCATCCTTAATGTTATCCCGTAAAACTTTAAAGCTAGCTCTCAAATCACTCAAAGTTAGCTAATGTCATTAACGGACATTGATTCGTAATTATATTCTAAAGAAAATCGTATTGAATCGCTGCCTTCGCGAGTCAGACCTCCATCACACGTCGTTATTAGTCCAAGCTGTCATTGAGAAGAATTCAAAATCGCTCTTTTCCCAACTACACGAATGAGTATTTATCAAAGTCTTGATTCTTTATTAAAAACACCATGTTTAAAATTGCAAGGATTATCATAATATGTAAGTTGGCCGAAACCCGAGTGTGGTTGAAGACCAATAAAAGTATCCACCATAGTGGTTTCAAGAAAATATTTAAAATACATTAAGATGTTTATAATTTTTTTTAACTATAATGAGTTGATATTTAATTTTCATGTAAAATAAAGAAATCTGAAATTTTAAATATTTTCATAACTAAATGCTTGTATAATTATTAAACATTTTATAAACTTGAGAATGTTTAGGCGTAATGTAACGAGGTTTACAAAATCTAAGTCTTTATAAATTAGTGTTGTAAATTTTTAAACCATTTAAAAGGTCCACCATTATATACACTTTAGTACATCTATTAATAAAACATACATGTAAGAAATTCACCTCCCTTAAAACACAAACCTTGTGAATATAAGTTCGGTTAAGTTCACATAAGTATTTTAAAAAAACTACCAATACTAAGTAATTTACTTCTAAAAGTACTAATACTGTAACACCCCACTTTAATAAGTGGACTGTTACGTGTAATTATGGCGTGTCATCAAAGCATGCAAGGAAATATGTACTAAAAAATACATGACCAAAAGGGGAAAACCGGGATCAAACATCGGTTCCTAAACATAAGCCCAAAACATAAATAAAGTAATAGAAATGAGAAGGACAAACAAGTGTCCGAATAAGCATAAGTATAAGAGGGCAAAAGGAGAAGTCTATGGCAGCTTCCATCCTATGCACGTCCTCCAAATGCTCAAGTCCGTCCATGGGTACCTGCCTTTTTGGGACATGGAAAAGAAAGTAACGGCTGAGCAATACGCTTAGTGAACGGATATATGACATAGTATGAAATGACATAGCATAATAAAGACTGATTAGCAGTGGAAATGTATAAGTCCTGGAAAACGTGGTACATGTTTATAAAAATGGTTTTATAGTTTGAAAATACTTATGTTTTTATATGAAAATTGTATTTTAATTAGCCAAGAACCTATACAGGTCATGAGGTTCACCGTGCATGAATACATAGAGGGGTGACCTCATCATGCAATTAGAGGGGTTGCCTCTAATTATACTGGTCTGGGTAGGAGGGATCAACTCCTTATGAAGGATGCAAGGCACACACCACATTCACTATGAAAATCCTGAAAGACATGTAACTAGGATGCACCCATACGCCCCACATGATAATATGAATAAATGGCCAAAACTGAAAAGGACGCCACGAGCAATCACTCCGCCGTGGGGAAGTCATAACACTGGTGCCTCTAGTGTTAAGGTTATGGTACCTCCATAAATAGATGACGTGACATACATGTATATGGCTTAGGTATTTAAAACTAAACATAAGGAATCGAAACATATAAAACAAATACTTGGGGAAAACAGTTGGCTGCAAACGGGGAATCCTATTAAAGAATAGAATGTCTATACTGAAGGAGGGAATATCCATACCTTATGTCTAGTGAATAATGAAATATGAAGAGATGGAAAGTCCTACTCCGACTTCACAGGGCTACATAAATAAGGGACATGTATGAGTTGTCTGATTACCGAGTGTGTTACTGGCTCTTGTGTGTTCTTAACTTATTTTATATGTTCTTGTCATGTTTTACTATTTTAAATGTTATATTGTATTATTCATGTTTTACATGTATTTTGATTATGTAATTCATGTATTCTTCTATTATTATACTTGTTGTGTGATAATAAGTAACTTTCCAAAAATATTGAGGTTTCCAAAAATAGAAAGTTTCCAAAAATAGTAAGTTTCTAAAAATAGAAAGTTTCCAAAAATAGCAATAAGCTGGATTAATAAGTCTAAAAATATAAGCTAGTGTTTATTAATCACAAGTTATAAGTCATGACAGATTATTGTAAAGTCTATTAAAATAACTACTTTAGGCTGTAGTGATGATTATTAATTAATAATAATAATAATACATGATATTATAAGTGATTATTAATTAATAACATTACATGATTTTAATCAATGTTGCAAAAAAAAAGGTATACAAGGTCGATTAATCGTCGCTTAATCGCTACAAGGCCATCAAGGTGGTCCACCGGTCGGCTAGAACGATTACAAGCTACAAGGTGGTCCACCGGTCGGCTAGCGATTCATGATTTTTGCAACATTGATTTTAATAATTAAACTTTACCTTAAATGACTAATATATAATTAAATTAAATCATGTTAGTAATTTAATTAAACTTTGGTTAAACTGAATACAAATTAACTAAGCTAAGTTTCCTTGATTAATTAAATGTACATGAATAATTATCTTAATAATTATTTTATCCTTAGATTTATTTAAATAAAATGAACATACATTATATCATAGTTTTTATTTAAATAAAATATAACATAAGTCTTGGTCATTAATTAATTTAAATTACCCATGTCTTAATTAAACTAATTAATATAACATAAAGTTATTTTGCAAAAAGTCTAAGCAAACAACCAACACAGCCTGATTAGCGACAAAATTTTCTGTCGTAGTGTTCTCGCAAACCGCCTCAGGGAAATCTGCGACAGAATTTATGTCGCTGATTCTGTCGCTAAACTACAACAAACCAAGCCGAGACCCCTTCTGTGTTGTTGTGTGTTGCAGCTAAATGAATAAAACGGCCCCCGGCTGTGTAAATATCCTACCGAGACCTTATGTGGTCTCGGTTTCCATGTATACCCGAACCAAAACTAACCTAGAACCCGATTCTTTCATGTTTTAATTCTTTGATTTACATGTCCTTAATACTTGTTTTTAAAGATCAAAATCATAACAAAATAATTAAAAGAATAAGATTAAAAGATTACCGAATGCGTAACAATTAAAGGTTTAGGAACACGAACATAAACGAATCCAAATTAAATCAATTAAATTTTTTTCTCCCTTTTTCTTGCTTGTGAAACCGGCGGCTATAAATGGGGGCTTGGGTTTTCTTTTATTTTTCTTGAATAATGAAAATGAGTGTTTTGAGCAATGTTTTAAAACCCGGTTCAACCCGGCTGGTCGAACCGGTTGAACCGGTGACTGGGGAAATTAACGGGCCGTTGTAAGCCGGTTTTATGACGATTTAACACCCGGATTGAACTGGCGGGTTTCATCCAACCCGGGTCAAACCGATCGACTAGAACCATCCAATTTCAACTTTTGACTAATTTTTTTGTTGAGCATAATGAGTAGCAGTGACGTAAATGGAGACAGTGAGTCATGAGGAAGATGATGATATACAGTAGGGTAGACTATAAAAGAATGTGATTTAAGTTAACTGTGGTTAAATAACACTCCTAGTAATTTAAGTTAGTTGTGGTTAGGTTGAATTTCTAAAGTTATGCATGCCTGACAACTATTGTAGGTAGCTAGTGTCCTAGGGAGCCACTTTACTTGTTAAGATACCAAATTGAGTTATTCTTTTCATGCGTATTAATATTGCTATAAACTTAAAACCTGATATATACTAAATAACAATTACTGTATATACGTAGTAAATAACTTACACATGTTTAGTGTTTAATTTTTCATGTTTTTATTTTTGTGTTTGCCGTTAAGTTATACACAATAAATATGTTAGTTGGGCAAGTAGGATTATCCTATAGTTTAAGATGGAAAACCGGTTTGACTGACGGTTCAACCGGTTGAACCGGTAACCCAGTGAACCGGTTACTCGACCGGTCAATTAAAAAACCAGTTTTTAAAACATTGGTTTGAGTTCCCTGAGGTTTAATTTGCTAGTGGGTTTCAAGATGGGTCAGGCCCCTCTTTTCTTCCTTGTTACCGTGTACACACACAAGCCCAAAGGCCAAACCATACAAATTTTGTGGTTTAAATATATTATGTATGCATTCGTGTTTTAGGTGTCGTGAATTAAATATTAAACATAATATTTATCGTTCATTATTAATACACGTAGTTCTTGTAATTTAATGTTCGAGACACGTGTCGTATATTATAAATGGAAATTTTAATTTAGTTGTGTTTTTATGTAATGTAATGTTCATGATATTTTATGCGGGTTTTACAACTCTTCCCATATAAAAAGAATAATTCGTCCCCGAATTATAGATAAGATAATCTGGGGAGAATATGGACGTAACATGGCTGTAAGGTACCTGGAACGTGACGTGACTAAAAAGGACATATCTGATTTAGGGAAGGAAAAGGATGAGAATATTGATGGACTCCTCCGTTCCAAGTGGCGTCCCGCCCGAAACGGTTCCTTTACTAGATCTTGACGAAGTAGAAATTCTGATCTTCATGACCCTGACTTGACGGTACGTAAAACGTTTCTGGTTCATCAACGTAAGATAGATCCGCATGAATCTGATCGAGTGGATAAGAATTAACGTGCACAGTAAATGAAACGTTATGATGTAAACTAACCCGAAATAACTGACATTAATAATGTCTGAGCAACGATGCGCGAAATATACTGAAACGTAGTACGTGAACAATTGTGAACGTGATACATGAACAATTGCGAACATGATACGTGGAGATATGGTGGATGTAATATGAGAATACAAGGTGGACGATGTCACATGCAACATATCGTGAACGTGATATGAGAAACGTGGAATGAACATGACATGTGAAACATATCGTGAACATGAGATAACTAAGGAGGTAACGCCGAACGATGTGAGGTGAGACGCGGATTGTGACGTGAAGCGTCTGTCTGAGGATGGAAAGTTTATTAAACTTGAGTCTGGTCTCCCAAGCTTTCTACAAAACTTTCCAGAACGATGTGAAACGTACAATCGTAAGCCAGGATACGATCATTGATACATGACTTTTTGCTTAGCTTGCTTTAGCATTTGTGTACTTGATATCGTTCTCGGTATCTAATCGAAATGATCACGGTTAATGGTGGAATAGTCGGTACTGGTCACAAAAAGGGGAAGTTTGATATTATCTATTTTAAACTAAAAGCAAATAAGAAAATGTTGTTGAGTAAAATTAAAGCTTTAAAAATTAAACTAAATTACGAGTTAAAAATAAATGATTAAAAACTTGAAGGTAAATTGAAAACTTAAAACTTTATAAAAACAAAACTTAAACCCTATCGGAATTTCATGTCGGAATAAGATCGGAATCCACTCAATCGGAATATCCAAAAATACTACTGTCGGAATGTAATCGGAATGTACCAGTCGGAATACATAAAATGAAATCCTATCGGAATTTTCCTGTCGGAATGTATTAAACGAATTCTGTCAGAATAAGCACAAAGCTATCGGAATACTGGAAAACAAGTCCTTTCGGAATATCAACTGTCGGAAAGAACTTCTATAGGAATAACAACCAAACACTACAGTCGGAATATTGGTCGGAATCCAGAAACCCTTTTCCGATACCTTGTATCGGAATAATAGTGGTACCCGTCGAAATATAAAAGTCCCTTATCGGAATGAACAGTCGGAAAGGGGTTTACCCTTTTCCGATGACTAGCAATTCGTGAAAAGCAAAACCAAATAAGCAAAGTTTCAATAAGCACTATCCAAAAATTTACTAATTATAAGATAAAAGGAGTAATAAGCACGAATAAGAACTTATCAAAACTTTAAATAAACAACTTTTTAAATCAAACTATAAAAAGACAAAACCTTTAAGAAAACTTTTTAAACCAAATAAGCTAAATACAAAATAAGCCAATAAGCATGATAAGCTCAAAGCTTAATCCGTATAAAAACTTAGAGATGAATAAAAAGATAAACATTTTAATCACATAAGCATCAAGATGAAACAAAATCAAAGATTATCACTAATCAAGATCAAAATCAAAAACAAGAAAGGTAGAAGAAGATTAAGATAAAAACAAGATTAAACTCTCAAAAGTAAAGATTTGATTCAAACAAGAAAGGAATAAAAAGATGAAGTTTTCCTAGTGAGAGAAAGTTAAACACTTTCTCTCTCTAAAAACTAAAACTACTAAAATTTAAAATGAACTAATTAACTAACACCCTCCTAATGTGTCATTAGGAGGGTATATATAGGAGGTGGGGAGGTGCATGTGTTGTTTCCTTTTTCTTTCTTCACGTCTCGACTCGATTTAAATTCTTTGTCTTTCTCGACGTCGTCTCGGGAGTTGAACTTGTCTTATTATTTTCTTCTTCTATTAGACTTGAGTTCTTCGACTTTATTAAACTTCCGTCTTTAGACTTTTTCTTCGATAAATCTTCAGAATAGGCCTTGGACTTCCGTTCTTTTTGCACTCTTGAGCTTTTGACTTCGTCTTTTCTCGTTTTCTTCGATAAAAACTCGTGATAGCCCGTGTTTTCTTCCTTTTTCATATTTTTATCCTGAAACACAATAAAAATACAAACCACGCATAATTTCGACTTTTACGACATAAAATACACATTTTGGTCTTGTTATTATTGGAAATAAGTAGTAAAAGGATAAGTGTTTTCACACTTATTAAATCCCCTACACTTGACCATTGTAATGTCCTCATGCAATGCATTAATTTCAAAGCACAGATACATTTCTCATCATAAATAACCTACCTTAGCCTTTGTTAAATATTAAACTTTAAGGAAACTAAAAAGTTAAAAATATGTACAAAAGAAGTTAAGAAATCAAAGACTTACATTGGGGTTTAGGCTGTCATGAATGTTTATCCTCCTCAAGTTTCACGTTCCCCATACCAAGCTTAAAAACGAGATCATTGTTATTATAAGTTAGTAAACTAACACGAACTCATTTGGCCCAATTATATACTTAGACTCCTTTATTCCTAGGTGTATCTCTTATATTTTAATTTTGTCTTGAATAATCACGAGGATACATTGTTTGACTTATTTCGATAGTTTATTTAGGCCGAAAATAAAGTGGGACGATTTAATCAATAGTTAGCTAAAGGACAAAATATTTTAAAACTGCTTCTCGGGACCTTTTAAAGTTCATATCTTGGCATAACTCGCTTCACGATTTGAGACCTTTCTCGGACCGATATTTGGCAGCGACTTCATACTTTGAATCTTGAGAGACGTTCTTGAAATAATGGTCTTCTCTTCATAATAGGAATTTCTTCACTTGAAGTTTTTGAGAGATTATTCATACTTGGACCACTACTTCTTCATTTTTCTCCAATCTTTATTTTGGATTTTGATATACAACGATCCACCTCCTTTTCGGATTTGGATATATTTATCCTCATACCTTGTTTGGGTCTTTTCGGATAGACTTTTCCATGATCTTTAGGGGAGTATTTTGCTTTTCGTCGTGTGTCTCGATCCTTCATATTGATTTTTTGATAAATGATTCTTCACATCACTTGGGATCTTTAGTAACAAAATGTAGCCCTCATGCCTTGTTAGGGCCTTTTCGGACTCGCCAATCTTCGCATCCCGCTTCAATAAGTTATGCCTTGGCTATGAACTCTAATTAATACCGAGCAACTTTTAAACGATCTTGGGCTAGAAGCTAAGTAACTTTTCAAATCGTAAAACCTTATTTATTGCAAATATATTTATTAACAAGCGATAGAAGAAAAAGCTTATAATCAACTCACATAAATTCATGAAAGAATACAAACTTATAATTGGCTCTATCATTTCTCGTCCCACAATTTAAAATCTCAAGGAATGAGACTCGTGGATGATTAGCCTATTAAATCAAAGTTTTGGGTTTTCAAGTCATATAGGATCTTGCAACTTCTTAGACTTTTTCAAGTTTAGATTTCGCATTTTAAAGTTCCCTTGATAAACGACTTTCTAGGATCAATTATAGGAACTTGCAAAAAGTTCTTGTTCTTAACCCGTGAGAGTTAAGACTTTCGCGTTTTAAAGTTCCCTATATAAAAGCCTAGAAAAACTTGACTTAAACACGTTAAGGATACTATCTAGAGTAAACCTAGATAAGTAAACTCGGGTTGAGTCAAAAAATTCATGACGTTGAAAAATTGAAAACCACTTTATTAAAAATTTATTCTAACACAGAAAGTAAATAACGATAACAAAGAAAAATACTACTATGCTGCTAGGCCAAAATAGATCAATAATTTTGAAAAATGTCGAAAAATTAAATTTTCCGGTTAAAATAAGGACAAATTTATGGAAAACCCCACTTACTTCGATAGACGTCCCCCTAAACTTGACATAAACAATGTCCTCAATGTTTAAGCATGGGGAAGTAAACTCCCCTACACTTAGGACATTGTGCACTTTGTTTAAATCTTGCTAAGGAAAGGACAACTATGGGGATTTCAATGTGAATATATAAGATATGAAATATTGAATCACGACAGTTTAGGATAGAACCAGGAAGATAGGAACACGTGATCACGGTTCGTCAAATGTCATCAAAAGTGCTCTTTGAAGCTTTAATCCCTGCACAACATAAGAAACAAGACAACAAACACATACGGGGCTCCCCCTACACTTATTATGAAAACGGTAAACGGGTTGCCTCCCGAGAAGTGCTTGTTTTTGCTAACCGAGTTACGAGCCTGACTCGACCCAGAACTAATTCACGAGAAACGTTGTGAGGGATGGAGTCATCTCATGAGAAATGTCCTCACCAAAGTACTGCTTCACACGCTGGCCATTCACTTTGAAATTAGGCCCATTTGGCTGAGAAAGCTCAATGGTTCCGTAAGGGAAAACTTTAGCGACGGTGAATGGAACAGACCAACGGCTCTTCAGCTTGCCCGAGAAGATCTTCAACCGAGAGTTAAAGAGTAAAACTTGATCACCAACGTGAAACTCTCGGTTCTTAATCCTAGCATCATGAATGATCTTGGTCTTCTCCTTGTAGATCAAAGAATTCTCGTAAGCTTCATTCCTCAGTTCATTGAGCTCGTTGAGTTGAATCTTCCGAAGATCACCGGCTTTGTTGATGTCAAAATTGGCCCACTTCAAGGCCCAGTACGCCTTATGTTCCAGATCAATAGGGAGGTGGCATGCCTTCCCGTACACAAGACGATATGGAGTGCAACCAATCGAAGTCTTATATGCGGTACGAAAAGCCCACAAAGCATCATCTAACTTATCGGCCCACAAGGCACGATGCTCTCCAACAGTTCTCTCTAAAATTCTCTTTAGCCCACGGTTAGAAATCTCGGCCTGCCCATTTGTTTGGGGATGATAAGCGTGGAAAGACGGTGATTACCGTACTTAGCCATGACTCGAGCAAATTGATCATTGCATAAATGAGTCCCGCGGTCACTGATGATAGCACGAGGAACACCGAATCGGGCAAAAAGCTGCTTCAAAAAGTTCACAACCACCCTCGCATCGTTCATAGGGAGAGCCTTAGCTTCAACCCATTTGGATACGTAGTCAATGTCTACGAGGATGTACTTGTTCCCTTTAGATGATGGAAATGGCCCCATAAAGTCGATGCCCCATACGTCAAAGATTTCACATTCTTGGATGAAATTTTGAGGCATCTCATCTTTATGTGTGATCTTGCCTTGGCGTTGGCAAGCATCACAATTTTTAACAATCTCGTGAGCGTCACGATAAATGGTGGGCCAATAGAATCCCGAGTCAAACACTTTCTTCGTGGTGTAGTTGGGACCAAAATGACCATCGATGGGTCCTTTATGGCAAGCTTCGAGGATTAATAAAGTTGCCGGTCCATCAACACACCGACGAATAATCAGATCAACACATTGTTTGAAGAGATAAGGGTCATCCCAAAAGTAAGTCTTAACATCTTTAATGAACTTCTTTTTTTGTTGGGATGTTAACCCTTTGATGAGAATACCACCCGCTTAGTAGTTTGTAATGTCCGCAAACCAAATTGTTCGAGTTCGCGTTCTCGTTCAGGACAGGACAGTATGGGACCTCTTGCTTAGGGCTTTGGAAGCAAGCAACCAACCCGGCAGAAGTCGATCGGAAGTTTACTATTTGACAAAGGGGCGCGTTAGCGGCATAAGAGTAAGTAAACAGATCAGGAATTGATAGACATTAAGGCCTCAAGGGGAAAAGAGTCATTGATCTCTTGATTCGAATGATCCCCTTGATAAGGATCCTCAAGTCTACTTAGATGATCCGCGGCTAGGTTTTCCGCTCCCTTTTTGTCACGAATTTCGATTTTAAATTCTTGAAGGAGCAAAACCCAACGAAGAAGTCTTGGCTTAGAATCTTGTTTAGTTAACAAGTACTTCAACGCGGAATGGTCGGTATAGACAATGGTGGTGGAAAGAACAAGATAGGGGCGTAATTTCTCAAAAGCACACACTACAGGTAAAAGCTCTTTTTCGGTAGTGGTATAGTGAAATTGAGCCCTCGTCATTGTCTTTCTAGCATAATGGATTGGTTGGAAGTGTGTGTTCACTCTTTGGCCCAAAACCGCTCCAATAGCAAATTCGCTAGCATCACACATCAATTCAACAGGTAGCTCCCAATTAGGGGTAACCAAGACCGGTGTCTTAGTTAGCTTATCCTTAAGAAGATTGAAAGATTCGAGACACTCTTTAGAAAACATAAAGGGAGTATCTTTTTCCAAGAGGTGGGTCATCGGGCGAGCGATTTTAGAAAAATCTTGAATGAATCGACGATAGAAGCCCGCATGACCAAGGAAACTTATCACACCCTTCACGGTTGAAGGTGGAAGTAATTTGGCTATGACATCAACTTTAGCACGGTCCACTTCAAGACCGGCTTTGGAGATTTTATGTCCAAGAACAATGCCTTCTTTTACCATGAAATGGCATTTTTCCCAATTAAGAACGAGACGGGTGTCTTCACACCGCTTAAGCATGCGTTCCAAATTGGCAAGGCAAGTAGAGAAAGAATCACCATAGACCGAGAAATCATCCATGAAGACTTCCATAGTTTCTTCAACCATGTCATAGAAGATAGCCATCATACACCTTTGGAAAGTCCCAGGAGCATTGCATAAGCCGAAAGGAATTCTTTTGTAAGCAAATGTTCCATAAGGACAAGTGAATGTGGTTTTCTCTTGGTCTTTAGGATCGATGGGAATTTGAAAATACCCGGAGAAACCGTCTAAGAAGCAATAATAATCATTACCCGCTAAACGCTCGAGCATTTGATCCATGAAAGTAAGAGGAAAATGATCCTTTCTCGTAGCATCATTGAGTTTGCGATAGTCTATACAAACTCTCCACCCTGTAACGAGACGAGTAGGAATCAACTCGTTGTTTTCATTGGGCACAACGGTGATTCCGCCTTTCTTAGGCACACAATGGACCGGACTAACCCATGGTGAATCCGAGATAGGGTAGATCATTCCCGCATCAAGAAGGTTGATAACCTCTTTTTTATTAACGTCATGGATCTTGGGATTCACCCATCTTTGGTTTTGAATAGTGGGTTTAAAGTCGTCCTCCATGAGAATTTTATGTGTGTAAAAGTGAGGATCAATTCCACGAATATCGGAGATTTTCCAAGCAATCGCTTTCTTGTGATTCTTCAACACGTCGATAAGTCGAGATTTTTCTTCTTCTTTCAAATCCTTAGCGATGATGACGGGTAAATTCTTATTGTCTTTAAGGAACATGTATTCGAGATGAGACGGTAGATCCTTAAGCTCTAAATCCGGAGGATTTTCGATGGAAGGCGTAGTCAAATTCAGATCATCGATAGAGATTTCCTTAGGAGATGGTGGAGAAATATGGTCCTCATTGAGAAGTTTCTCAATGGTATGAATGTCTTCATCCCAATTGGAGGGAGAATCGTCATATTGTAAGTCCACATCTCCCAAAGTTGCTTCAAATTCCTTCAAAAGGAAATCACTTTCTCCAAATGGAGTCAGTGAGGGAGCAATAGAGGCAACGGTCTCAACAATGGGTAGAGAAGAAGAACCACTTTTACAAGCGTCGTTGAAATGTTCTTCACAAGCCTCATCAATAACGTCAATGAAACTAACACTCTCGCTTTCAGAAGGCTGCTTAGAAAGTTTACCCATGTTGAAGACGATTTTATCGTCACCAACTCTCATGATTAATTCGCCCGCGGCTACATCAATGAGAGTGCGACCGGTCCTCAAGAATGGACGTCCAACGATTAATGGAACACGGGGTCCATCTCGTGGTCAACGACAACAAAATCCACCGGAAAGGTTAATTTGTCGACACCGACGAAGACATCTTCGGCTATCCCCACCGGATAAGCAACCGTACAGTTAGCTAATTCCAATGTCATTCGTGTGGGGACTAGCTCAGGTAGAGATAATTGTTTCCAAACGCTTAAAGGCATTAAGTTTATACTAGCACCTAGATCGGCTAGGGCCATACAATTCTCTATCCCGGGGAAGTTGCAAGGAATGAGGAAACGACCCGGATCACCAAGTTTGGTTGGTCATTTCCTTATGAGCGCTGCAGAGAAATTCTCATTAAGTTGGGTCTGAGCGATATCAAGGAGTTTGTCCTTATCACTGAGAAGATCTTTAAACATTTTTGCATACTTCGGCATGTGAGTGAGAGCCTCGGCAAAGGAGATGTTAAAATTCAGTTGTTTAAACATTTTAAGAAAGTTAGAAACCTGAATATCATCCTTGTTCTTCAACTTCTCTTTCCTCAACCTTGATGGATAAGGTATATTGGGTTGAGATGAAGGCTTTGGAATGGAATTCTCACTCACATCCTTGGGTGGTGGATGGGTGGAAGCAGAAGGTGGAGGAATTGGAGAAGGGGACTCGTTTTCCTTTGTCACAATCACTGGTGTAGGTGTAGGAATCTCGGGTTCCTTTAAACCTTTGCCTCTTCGGGTGGTGATTGCTTTCATCTCCCCTCTTGGATTAGCAACGGTGTTACTCGGAAGAGAACCCGAACCAGAGGCTTGATTACTTGGGAAAAAACTAGCCATCATATCCCTTAAGTTATTCGTTTGACTGATCATAGAGTTTCTCATATCGGCTCGAAGATCATTCCCTTGTTTCGCCATGTCATTCCTTAGCTCGGCTCGAATATCGTTCCCTTGTTTCGCCATGTCACCCTTCAAGTTAATGAATTGGCTTTGAAGATTCGTCACCATCTCTCCATTGGTTCTCATGTAAGCTTCGAGGTCTTGGTTCAATGTTGTGGGTTGATTGAGAGGTGGGGCTTGGTAAGCTGGATTATTTCCTTGAGGTGGATTTGGGTTTCTTTGGGATTGATATTGATTGGTAGCTCGAGGTTGGATTTAATTGTTGCGGTTGAAATTGTTTTGGTTTTGGTTTTGAGGAGAAAAACCGGGTGGAGATAGAAAGTTGTTGGAACGATAACTTAGCAAGTTACGGTCTCCTTGAGGACGTGCTTGATAGCCTCCCGCAGAAAAGTTACCGTTAGCGGCATACACATTTTCCGGATTGTCAAGAGTAGAAGGACAATCGGTGTATGAATGTGAACCCCCGCAAATCTCACAAGAAGTTGCTACATCTTTAGCTTGTTGAAATCTGTTTGTAGCCATGGTTAAGAAGTTTTTGTTCATCTCAGCTACTTGGCGAGTAAGTTTGGTTAGCTCTGAGTTGGATGATGTAGAAGAAACATTGGCCCTCTGGTTATTCCTTGAAGATGCGGATGAATCCCAATTTTTGTGGTGAGTGGTCATGTTCTCTATCAGCTCTCTACATTCCTCAGGCCTTCTCTTCATGAATGTACCACCGGCGGCAGCATTAATCGTATCACGATCACGAAAAGTTAAACCATTATAGAAAGTATCAATCAAAGTAACGGGGAGCATGTTATGGTTTGGACAACGGTCGATCAAGACATTATATCGTTCCCAAGCATCGAAAAGCGACTCATCAGGTTCTTGAGTGAATCCACTGATTTGGTTGCGAAGACTAGTGACCATGGATGGTGGAAAGTAGTGCGACAAAAATTTTTGAGTCATGGCATTCCATGTTTGAATAGAGTTTTTGGGAAGAAGATCAAACCATTTTTGGCATGGTGGGATAAAGTGTGTGGAAAAAGGTGAAGGCGAAGAAAATCCATAGAAGCACCGGGTAGTTTCATGCTTTGAGTGACGGTAATGAATTTGTCGAGGTGTTTGTTGGCATCATCATCGGTTAATCCGCGAAAAGGACAAGCGTTTTGAACTTGTTGGATCATGTGATGCTTCAACGAAAACTCAGGAGCCGTGATTTGCATCGGCGCAATCGGTCCTCCACGTCCGTTCATGGTGGGTTGACAAAGCTCCTCCATTGTGCGTAGGTCGGGTGGGGGAACATTGTTGTTGTTGTTGTTGTTGTTATTGTTATTCAAATTGGGGTGGGGTGGCTTGTTATTATTGTTATGCACACCGGCCATATCTATGTCTCTAAGAGTCTCGGGCTCAGGATAAGACGTAGATCGAGTACGCATACACTAAAAGGAAATAAAATATTTTTGATTTTTTATCTTTTTATTGTTTTTGGATTTTTGAAAATTTTATATTTTTTAAGGATTCTTTTGAAAATTTTGTGCTTGAAAATAATAGATGGCATTTATACATGATCTCATCGTTCTTTTCGGGCTTTTAATGCATAAAAATGTCATAATATACCATATATATATGCTTGTGTTTGTTTACTTGTGTATTTTAGGTATGGATATCGTGAAAAAGACAAAAGATCACAAGATACAAGGAAGAACGGACACGAGAAACGAAGCCGTACAAAGAACCGGGCCCTAGATCATGATTTATCCATATATCCTTGAAGACTTGAAGATGTGCAAGTTTGATCCTCAATGAATGAAGAAATGACACTTAAAACCCTTGTATATTCATAATTACAAGTTTGGTCCCTTAAGTTTGTCAAAATTACACAAAAGGTCCTTCTACTTTGAAGAAATGGCAAGATTAGTCCCTCAACTATTCAAAATTGTCATTAATGGTCCCTCATGAAGCCAAAGACACATTGAAGACCTTTGAAGATCAACAAAGTCCAAAATCAGTCCTTCAATTATCTCAAAATGGCAAAAACAACCCTTTTAAACCTTTTGGAAAAGTCTTGTGCCAAAATTGCCAAAGTCTGAAAGTTGTTTACAAAGGGAAAGAGTTTATTTGCAAAATAAACGTGTTATACAACTTTGGCCAAAACACAAGGACTAATATTGTGCACTGAAACATTCAAACACACAAATTGCGCCAAACACCTTTGTTTCCCCTAATTTCGGATCAAACACTTCACTATTCACCTTTTATCCACCCAGATTTTACTCCACTTAAACTTAGGGTAAAAATCAATTACCTTTGCACATGAGTGATTCACATGTGCAGAAACCCATCCCAACCCTAAAATCCTTATTCCCACTCACAATGGACCCCACCCCCAAATACCCGTCCACCTATCATGTGACAACTTAACCTCCAAGTCATCCTACGTGTCCAAATCAACAGCTAAGGATCCTTGCTTCATTCCAAAGCTAAAATGAACGCCATTGATCACTTTGGACAGCTCACATCAGAGAATTATCTAGAAGACCTCAAGGACAAATGTGGAATTTCAGTGCTAGGGTTTGTGAATAGTGTAGCCAGGCATTTACCTATAAAAGGAGATTAGTCCCTCAACTATTAAAAATTGTCATTAATGGTCCCTCATGAAGCCAAAGACACATTGAAGACCTTTGAAGATCAACGAAGTCCAAAATCAGTGCTTCAATTATCTCAAAATGGCAAAAACAACCTTTTTAAACCTTTTGGAAAAGTCTTGTGCCAAAATTGCCAAAGTCTGAAAGTTGTTTACAAAGGGAAAGAGTTTATTTGCAAAATAAACGTGTTATACAACTTTGGCCAAAACACAAGGACTAATATTATGCACTGAAACATTCAAACACACAAATTGCGCCAAACACCTTTGTTTCCCCTAATTTCGGATCAAACACTTCACTATTCACCTTTTACCCACCCAGATTTTACTCCACTTAAACTTAGGCTAAAAATCAATTACCTTTGCACATGAGTGATTCACATGTGCAGAAACCCATCCCAACCCTAAAATCCTTATTCCCACTCACAATGGACCCCACCCCCAAATACCCGTCCACCTATCATGTGACAACTTAACCTCCAAGTCATCCTACGTATCCAAATCAACAGCTAAGGATCCTTGCTTCATTCCAAAGCTAAAATGAACGCCCTTGATCACTTTGGACAGCTCACATCAAAGAATTATCTAGAAGACCTCAAGGACAAATGTGGAATTTCAGTGCTAGGGTTTGTGAATAGTGTAGACATGCATTTGCCTATAAAAGGAGACCTCAACATGTGAGAGTCCCTTTGTTCCAGTTTTAGGCTATCAATCTTTTTAATTCCTTTTTAAGTTAATAAAATTTGAATTTCTGAAAATTTTGAATTCTCTTTTTGATTTGATTAAAAGTTGGTGTTAGAATAGCCTAAATCTGAGTTCCATTTGATTGTTTAGACCTTCCTTAATCTTGTGGTTAAGGCACGTCTTGGTTCATAAGGTTTTCAAGGTTCAAAAACCTTGAAATCCTAGTTTTTGATTTTTGGTTATCATTGTGTACTAACCCTTAGCCATAAGCCTTGAGCTCCTTCAAGCTTGTTGACACCAAGCCTGGGAAAAGTTCTAAGCCTTTGGTTGAGTTGTTTGCTGTTTTGTGTTGAAGACATATCATAATCAAAGCCTTGTGCTACTTTGAACATCAGCAGGCTTTGATCATCTTCTTTGAAGGACCTTGGTCTTGTTCTAGTTGTTGAACAAGGTCCAAGGAGCATAGCTGGCCCTCCTAGGATGTTGTGGAGGGCAGGTATAATCTCTTGATTAAGTTTCCCCTAAAAATTTCATGTTACTGTCTGTTTTGGATTTGGTGCTTTGATTTTGAGTTCTTGTGTTTGTGCTGGTGATTTTTTAGTTTGATTCTGTTAGTTGGTGCCTAGTAAGTGTTTTTGATCATTAAAATCAGTAGGTTATTAGTAAGAATCACAAGTTTCTTTGTTAAGTAGTTGATTAAGGGGTGTTTGGATCAACTGCATGATTTGGATTTATGGTTTGCTAAGAGGTGGTTTTGTGTTTGCAAGTGTTGGTATCTGTTATTTGGTTGCTATTGTTCATCTGTTTGCAGGTTTTGAGGGTTTAAACACCTAGATTCATAAAATAGGGTATAAAATCTTGGTTACTTGGTAAAATTGGCTAGGATTTTGAGGACACCTAGATCTAAGCTTAGGCTAGGGCTAACAAGTGCTAAACCTTAGTTAATTACACCAGGAGAAGAGATTTGACTGCTTGAAATTGAATCTAGTGTCAAATAGATCAGCAAACTTGTCTGCATATTGTTCATGTTCTTATCAGTAACTCTTTATGCTTTGATCTTGTTGTTTACTTTGATTCAGTGTTTGTTATAAGTTGATTTGTGTTTATTCATAGTTAATATAGCTCGTGTATGCATCCTGTTGAGTTTGGTTGGCTTATTCTTGCTTAATCTGCTTATTACTGCATTAACTGCTTATTTTCCATGTCTCTGTTGTATCTGGTAACTGTTTGATCATTTGTGGCTTATTGTGTGAACCAAATTTGGATTTTCTTGTTGCTATTGACTCCTTGTGGTTCACTGATCACAAGGGTGCCCTTGTTTCCAATTGAATCCAACTAAAACTCTCTAAAAAGCTCAGTCAAATAGTCAAAGCAGTGGGAACTCCTTTCCCCTGCTAGTTACCACTACTAGTGTTAAATTGGTGTCAGCTTATCAATAAGCTATAATAGCTTATTTTAACCAGCAACAACTTGGATTTTGTAATAGGTGCTCATCATTTGACCCATTTGTTCATACTGGAGCATTTGGTGGGTTGACTTTAGGGTTTGACTAGAAAACCAACTTAATTGACTTTTTCATAAGTGCTTATTGGCTTATTCTGGCTTATTGGTTTTGCTTATTGGAATTTTGTTAATTGTTTTGGCTTATTGAGTCCATTTGTGATCTTTTGCAAGTTGAATCAAGTCCTGAGGTGCCTTATTTCTCACAAACGACTATTTTGTCTTTTAGTGAAATATTACTTTGCTTATTTCTGGCTTATTGAGTGTGCTTTTTCAAAATTTCTTTTTACAGATCTCATAAGCATCCCAAAAGAAGGTTGTCTGACAAATTAGAGCTTATGGCATTAGCTTATTGCTTAATGGGCTAAAAAGCCCAATAAGGATAAGCTGTTTGCATATTAAGCTGTGATAAGCTCACATTCAGCTTTTGGGCCTTTAGAGTTTTGTGCTTAAAATTAAATTTTGAGTCAGATAGGGTTTCTCCAAGTCAATTGGGCCAAGTTTGACTTTTTGGGCCAAAAGGCCCATTAAGGTTGACTGTTATTGGTTTTGGCCCATTTAAGGGCCCATTAGGGGTATTTTGGTCATTTCACTTTGATTTTCTGATTATTTAGGTTAAAATAAACTAGTTTGCAAGTTTTTAGAATTTTTTATAATTTTTGGATTTTTAATATTATTTTAATATTATTTTATTATTATTTTTCAAATTTCACATTTTCCAACTTTTTACATTTTTCTTAGCTTTAATACATTAGAATAGGAATTTAGCAACTTCTAGAATAAATTTATCACTTTTAGATTAATTTTAATAATTATTTTAAGTTTTAATAGTTTTTAAATCATTTTAAATAGTTTTTATTAGTTTAAAATTTTCTAAAAATAGTTTTTAATCTTTTTAGGTCATTTTAGAGGTTTACCAATTGAAAAATCTTTATTTGGGCTTTTTGATAATTTATTTGATTTTTAGGGCTTTAATTAGCATTTAAAAATTGAATATTTAATTATTTAAAAGGTTTGAAAAAGTTTTGATCATTGGTAAACTCTTAGTTTATTTAATTTGATTTTTGGTAAATTTTTGGTAATTTTTAGAATTAATTTTTATTTTTGTAGTTTTTACGGTTTTACGTTTTGTCGTCGTAGTATTATTTTCACGTCTTCGTCATCTTCTTTTCTCATCCCCTTCTAAACCGATCATTAATCACAAACATATTAACAAGTTTTTCACACACATATACCTCCTTGGGAAACGAACTTCATAAGGGTCATTAACACTTGGTTTTTCCTAAAATCATTTGTTTAATACTTTCCGCTTTTACGCTCCTTTTCCTAAAGGACGTATTTTTACCACAATCATTTGGCACCGCTGCTGGGGAGGTGTGTCGTGATTAATTTGCATTGTTGTTTTTAATATTAACCAAAATAGTATTTGTATTAGTAGAAATCTACTAATACGTATTATCGGTTTTCTTGGTTTTTCTTGTGAAAATATTATTACTATATTGTATTAAGTATCACAACAAATAAACAATATCTCCAAAAGTGTGAAAATACAACCTTAATTGGGATTTGATCTCCTAATTATTGTATTCGAATCTCAAACAAAAAGAAAAAGGCAAAAATAGATAAATACTTTCGTGAAGCTCGATTTTGAAAAATACAAACTATAAGGTGGGTATAAGGCGGGTATTATAAAATATACCCTAAGGAAAAAGGCTCTTAAGTGCTTCGCGCCGCCTCGTTTCCCCGCTTGCTTGTGAGTATTTTGAGATTGAAGGCTAATCGAGGGTTTTGCCGCCCAAAGTATTATTACGTATAATATATTTGCTTGGTTTCTTTGTGATTAAAACCTCTTGAACAATTTGGTTTTCACCAAAGTTCTAAAGTCATTCGAAGGCGTTCACTCCACGTGATCGTTTTCATTCCTTTGAGGCTTCTTTAATCAAGAGTTTGATTCGAGGAGAGATTTTGTAGATTGTTGTCTACGAAGATACACCAAAATCCAAAAAAATTTAAATACAATCAAAAACACAAAAAAATTGAAAATCCACAAAACAACCAAAAAGAATCTTCTTTGCTCACCTCCCATTCTTCGTGAAGTTTATGATCACTCGTAATCAAGCAAAACGAGCTCGTAAACGTCTTCAAAAGCAAGCCAATCAAGAGACGTTGATTGTTGAACAACCTCCAATTGTTGAACCTATTATAGAACAAGAAGTCGTCATGGCTAATCAAACTATGATGGAGTTGCTACAAGCACCCACCGAGGGTTTTGGAGAGGCTATTGTGATTCCCGCCAACCTTGCGGAGAATTTCGAGATTAAGACGGATTTAATGTCGGTGTTGCAAGCAAATAAGTTTAGAGGTCATGAGAAAGACAACCCGCACTATCACATTAGGAATTTTAATCGTCTCACCGCTACTAGCAAGTTTAAGGATGTTCCACATGACGCCATTAAGATGATGTTGTTTCCATACTCGTTAGATGGACCCGCTAAAATTTGGCTTGAGAAAGAACCGCCAAATTCGATTTTGACATGGGGTGATCTCGTTTCTAAGTTTGTGAACAAGTTTTTTCCACCATCTAAAACAACACATTTGAAAAATGAGATTTCACGATTTGTGCAAAGAAATAATGAAAGTTTTTCAATGGCATGGGAACGCTTTAAAGAAATGTTACATGAATGTCCACACCATGATTTTTTGGAATTACATCAAATTGATACTTTTTATAATGGGCTTAATGAACATGAACGAGATTATTTGAATGCCGCCGTGGGTGGTAACTTTTTGTGTAAGACGACCAATGAGGCTTTACAAATTATCGAGAATAGATCTAAGGTTTATAGCCCTCGTAACACGTCGAGTGTTGCCAATTTGGGTTCGTCATCATCGTCATCGTCTCGTAGCATTAATGCCCTACATGATGAAGCTAATGAGGAAAATCGGTTTTTTGATAGATTTGCTAATCTTATGTCCCATTGGAAAGCTCAAGAAGCTTCAAATTCCGCTTCGGTTAAAGCGGTTGCTAAGAGTTGTTTGTCGTGTGGTGGAGCTCATGATCTTTCCGAGTGCATTGCCGCGGATGGTAACACTTCGAGTGCTTATGTAGCAACGGGAAATTACAACCAAAACGGTCAAGGTTCCCGCCCAAATCAAGCTCCACCAAATCAAAGTGCTAATAACTATCGAAACAACAACCAAGGTGGTAATTACCAAGGCAATTCACGTAACTACAACAAAGGGAATTATCAAAATGGGAATGGACAAGTCACTAATCAAAACCAAAACCGTGATTTTCAAAACACTACACAAGGTTTTCAAAATGCTCACACTAAAAATCTTCAAGGAGATTTTTTGGATTATGCTAAAGCAAATGATGCTAACTTTGATAACATGCAACGTGAGATGATTAGCTTAAGATCCGAGTTGAAAAACGAGCTTAAAAATGAACTTGCTAATGAACTTAAAACTCATGCAAATAAAATGGAAGGAAATGTCCAACGTCTTCAACAAAATCAACAAAAGATAGAATTAGGACAACATGAGATTAAGCAAGAGTTATTAAAAGCGGATGCTAGGCAATCAAAATTTGAGGACCGAATGGCTAAGATGTTTGAAGCAATCATGTGTAAACCCTCTTCCTCGGGTGGTCTTCCTAGTGATACCATTGCAAACCCGAAGGGAGAAATGAAGGTTATTACTACACGAAGTGGTAAAACTTTCAAGGAACCAATCTCTCGTCCAAGTACTTCTACGGAGAAGGAAATCGAGAAAGAACCCGAGGTGATGGTCGAAAAGGAGCACATTACAATCCCACGAAGTACCGCTCAAACCACACCTACGGTTTAACCAATACCAATTGTGAAACCCAAGTTTCCAAGGCCGTTGCCTAATGACCAACCCACACCACCTTTACCCTACCCTTCGAGACGAAACAAAGAGAAATTGCAAGAACGTAACAAACAACAAATCGAGATTTTTATAAAAATGTTTCAACAAGTGCTTTTTGATGTGAGTTTAGCCGACGCATTGTTGTATATGCCTCGTTTCGCTTCCAGTTTTAAAAGTATGATGAGCGATAAGGAAAAGCTTTCAAAGCTTGCTAATTGTTCTTCGGTTTATCTTAACCGCATACCGGAAAAAGTTGGTGACCCCGGAAAGTTTCTCATTCCTTGTGACATACAAGATATGAAAGAATGCCTCGCCTTGGCCGATCTTGGTGCGAGCATTAATTTGATGCCATTTTCCATTTGGAAATCGCTTTCGCTTCCGGCTCTCGTTCCTTCGAACATGTCTATCGAGATGGCCGATCATTCTACGATCTTAGCATGTGGAGTAGCCGAAGATGTTTTCGTTAAAGTGGGGAAGTTCTACTATCCCGTTGATTTTATAGTAGTTGACATCCCCGCGGATCCTCAAGTTCCTCTAATTTTAGGTCGTTCATTTTAGACACTTCGAGATCGCTTATCGATGTTCATGCGAGAACTATCACTTTGAGATTCAACGAAGAGGAACTTGTTATAAACGCTACTCAAAACTCGAAACCTTCTCATGTTTATGCAATCGCTACCATCAATCACATTGACATCGTTGATGTGGTTTGCGATGAGTTTTCACAAGAAGTGTTAGGTTTTTCCGATAGCTCGTCAAGTGGCAATCCCACTATTTTGGATCCGATTCTTGCTAATTCCATACCAAATCTCACTCCATTCCAAGGAGGCGATCTCACTTCAAATGAAATCGACAATGAAGATGAGGTGTCGATTAGTGATGATACTTCTATTCCACATTTCTTCCGCCGATGGAAGTTATGAGTGTTGAACCAAAATCTTCAATCGAGGAACCACATATCCTTGAATTGAAAGATCTTCCTTCTCACCATGAATACGCATTCTTGGAAGGCAATGACAAGTTGCCGGTTATTATTGCAAGAGGTCTTTCTAATGATGAAAAAACCGAGCTCTTGAAAGTTCTTAAGGCTCATAAAGGGGCAATTGCGTGGAAAATATCCGACATTAAGGGTATTGACCCAAAATTTTGTACTCACAAGATTTTAATAGAGGAGGACTACAAACCCGCAATTCAAAGTCAAAGAAGGGTGAATCCCAAAATTCACGATGTCATTAAAAAGGAGGTCCTTAAACTCCTTGACGCGGGAATGATTTATCCTATATCCGATAGCCCATGGGTGAGCCCAATCCATTGTGTCCCTAAAAAAGGAGGAATGACCGTTGTGCCTAATGAAAACAACCAGTTAATTCCCACTCGTTTTGTGACCGGTTGGAGGGTGTGTATTGACTACCGAAAGTTAAATGACGCCACTCGTAAAGACCACTTTCCTTTGCCCTTCATGGATCAAATGTTGGAGCGACTCGCGGGAAATGAATTCTATTGCTTTTTAGATGGTTTTTCCGGTTACTTTCAAATCCCTGTCGACCCTCGTGATCAAGAGAAGACTACGTTTACGTGTCCTTATGGAACGTTCGCTTATCATAGGATGCCTTTCGGAGTTTGTAATGCACCAGGTACGTTTCAACGGTGTATGATGGCGATTTTTCATGATATGATCGAGAAGTCGATGGAAGTGTTTATGGATGACTTCTCGGTGTTTGGCAATTCGTTCACGTCGTGTTTATCTAATCTCGAGCAAATGTTAAAACGTTGTGAAGAAACCAATCTTGTGCTTAATTGGGGAAAATGTCATTTTATGTGTAAACAAGGAATCGTCTTAGGACATAAGGTGTCGAAAGCGGGGATTGAGGTCGATAAAGCTAAGGTAGACGTCATCGCCAAGTTACCTCATCCCAAAACCGTTAAGGGAGTTAGGAGTTTCCTAGGCCACGCGGGCTTTTATCGTCATTTCATCAAGGACTTTTCGAAAATCTCTCGACCTATGACACACCTTCTCGAGAAGGATGCTCCTTTTAACTTCAATGAGGATTGTGTTAGAGCTTTCGAAACTCTCAAAAGGAAACTTACCGAAGCTCCCATTCTTGTTGCTCCTAATTGGGAATTACCCTTTGAAATCATGTGCGATGCAAGTGATTATGCTATAGGGGCCGTCTTAGGGCACCGTTATGACAAGCATTTCCGTCCTATCCACTATGCTAGTAAGACGATGACCGAGGCTCAATTAAAGTACACCACAACGGAAAAGGAATTCCTTGCCGTGGTCTATGCTTTTGAGAAATTCCGACCTTATCTCGTCTTGACTAAAAGCATCGTGTATACGGACCATTCGGCTATCAAGTATCTCTTAGCGAAGCAAGATGCTAAGCCGAGATTGCTTCGTTAGATGCTCCTCCTCCAAGAATTTGATGTCACCGTGCTTGACAAGAAAGTAGCCGAGAATCTAGCGGCCGATCATCTCTCTCGTCTAGAAGATCCTCACAAAGATGTTTTCAAGAATAAGGAAATCACCGAAACATTTCCTCTTGAGACTCTCGGTGTAGTGAATTCTAAAGACACCACCCCATGGTTTGCCAACATTGCAAATTACCATGCGGGCAATTTCATAATCAAGGGTATGACGACACAACAAAAACGAAAATTCTTTCGTGACGTCAAGTTCTATTTTTGGGACGACCCTTATCTCTTTCGGGTTTGTGCGGATCAACTCGTTCGACGTTGTGTGTTTGGTGCCGAAGCTTCTAATATCCTTAGAGCTTGTCACGAGGGACCCACGGGTGGTCACCACGGTGCTAATCTCACGGCTAAGAAAGTGTTCGATACCGGCTTCTTTTGGCCTTCTATCTATCGTGATGCACACGCACTTGTGAAGTCGTGTGATTCGTGCCAACGTCAAGGAAAATCTTCTCAACGTGATGAAATGCCGCAAAACATAATTCAAGTGTGTGAGATTTTCGACATATGGGGAATAGACTTTATGGGGTCGTTCGCATCGTCTCATGGCAACAAATATATCCTCGTCGCGGTGGACTACCTTTCTAAGTGGGTGGAAGCTAAGGCTTTGCCTACTAATGATGCTCGTGTGGTAGTAAAGTTTTTGAAGCAACTATTCTCTCGGTTCGGAACCCCTCGTGCTATTATAAGCGATCGTGGAACCCATTTTTGTAATGACCAATTCGAAAAGGTTCTAAAGAAATATGGAGTTACTCATCGTCTTTCTACGGCTTATCACCCGCAAACGAGTGGGCAAGTCGAGGTTTCGAACCGAGCTTTGAAGAGGATTTTAGAGAGGTCAATTGGAGAAAACCGTGCTTCATGGTCCGATAAACTCGATGACGCTTTATGGGCCTTTAGGACCGCTTATAAGACACCTATCGGTTGCACTCCTTATAAGTTAGTCTATGGGAAGAATTGTCATTTGCCCATTGAATTGGAGCACAGGGCATATTGGGCCCTTAAGCATGCAAATTTTGACTTGAAGACCGTAGGAGATCACCGGAAAATACAATTGAATGAATTGGATGAATTAAGAGATAATGCTTATGAAAATTCATTAATTTTTAAAGAAAAGACTAAAAAATTTCATGATTCAAAGATTAAAAACCTGTTTTTTAACGTTGGTGATCAAGTGTTACTTTTTAACTCTCGACTTAAGATATTTTCCGGGAAACTGAAATCTCGTTGGTCGGGTCCGTTCACCATTACACAAGTGTTTCCATATGGGACCATCGAGCTAGCTCAAGATGATGGTCCTAATTTCAAGGTGAATTGACATAGGCTTAAGCACTACTTTGGTGGGGAAATTCCTTCAATGGTTGCCCTCGACCAAGTCACTTTCCCCAATGATAATTAGCATTGAGGGGATCGAGTCGAGCTCATGACTCGGTAATCAAAAACGAGGTGCCTCGTGGGGGAGATCCCATGCTTATCCTTTATGCTTACTATTCACTAAAAGGGGACTTGTACCCTTTCAACTCGTTGTCTCGTGGTTGGTTGTGATTGTGTTATCTAGATCATCATCATCATCTACGATTGAAGACTCTCGTGTTCGTTTACGTGAGCCTCCATCGTTTGCTTGAAGAAGTTTTTCACGAATCCATGACATATCCTTTATTGTTCTAACAATTATCTTTTAGCATACTTAATAAACGGCTTTAGATATATTGTTGATCACCCTTTCCATGCTAGATCCTAAGCATTCGACTCTTCGTCTCTAGTATGGGGGTGCTCCACCTTTAGACTCGAAACATTGAGGACAATGTTTACTTTTAGTATGGAGGGGTGAATAGGTACTTGCTTTGCTACGCCCTCACGCTCTCCAACTTTCAAATGTTTTGTTGCTAATAAGGCTAAAAATGGCCAAATTTTAAAATTTTTCTTAGTTTTCATAAGTGTTTTTAAGACACGAATGTATATTTTCCGATGGGTAGAATAAGAGCTAATTTTTGACTTGATGGGCATTTGGAGCCATTTACATTCCTTAACCCGCTCAATTCAAGTTTTGCTAGAATTTTATATAGGGAGCTTTAAAACGCGAAAGTCTTAACTCATACGGGTTAAGAACAAGAACTTTTCGCAAGTTCCTATAATTGATCCTAGAAAGTCACTTATCAAGGGAACTATAAAATGCATTCTCTAAACTTGAAAAAGTCCAAGAAAGTGCAAGATCCTATAGGTGGCTTGAAAACCCAAAACTTTGATTTGATATAGTCTTAATGAAAGCTAATCCAAATTTGGCTTAATTTTGACTTGCATGGCTAAGTATTCACGAGTCTCTTTAATTAGAGGTCTTTATATAGTGAAGAACGAGAAATAAGAGAGTTAGACAAGTGATCATGCTAAACGTAGAACATGAAAATGTTCTTTCAAAAACTCATATGTTTTTAATTGTGGATTTTTCTTCCCATAAGATCAATGCATTAGGAATAAATCATAATTGCAATAAGTAAGGTCGTACGATTTGAAAGGTTACTTAGCCTCTAGCGCAAGATCGTTTAAAAGTTGCTCGGGGTTGAATAGAGTTCATAGCCAAGGCATAACTTATTGAAGCGGGACGCGAAGATTGGCGATCATCCAAAAAGGCCCTAACAAGGCATGAGGAGCTCTATTTTTGCTAAAGATCCAAGATGATGTGAAGTATCATTATTCCTAAATCAATATGAAGGATCGAGACACACGACGAAAAGCAATTACTCCCCTAAAGATCATGGAGAAAGTCTATCCAAAAAGACCCTTACAAGGTATGAGGATAAATATATCCAAGTCCGAAAAGGAGGCGGATCGTTGTATATCAAAATCCAAAGTAAAGATTGAAGAAAAATGATGAAGTCGTGGTCCAAATATGAAGAATCTCTCAAAAACGTCAAGTGAAGAAATTCCAAATATATGAAGAGAAGACCATAATTTCAAGAACGTCTTCCCAAGATTTGAAGTATGAAGTGCATGCCAAATATCGGTCCGAGAAAGGTCTCAAATCGTGAAACGAGTTATGCCAAGATATGAACTTAAGGAGATACACGAGAAGCCGTTTTAAAAGATTTTGTCATTCGGCTAACTATCAATCAAATCGTGCTACTTTGCTTTCGGACTAATAACTACTCAAATAAGTCAATATGTATCACTTGTGATCCATGACAAATAGTTAAAAAATGCTAGTAACCCATTTCCTTTTATAATAACTAGGATTGCGGGGAGAAAAAGTATTACACAATTTGGACGTATGAGTAGTGTTAGCATTATGACTTGTACCAACAATGATCTCGTTTTTGCACTTAGCATGGAATGTATGACAATCAAGGATGACGAAGTTTACTCTAAGGAGCATTCACTTGTTTCTATTCTTTAACCCTAAAAGTCACTTTTCGTGATGAAAATCATACATTATGTCTTTACACATCTTCGTAGTATGTTGCAAGTCTTTTACTTTTCAAATAAAGGTTAATAAAATTGAACTTTGGTGATGCTTAGATACTTTATTCTAGCATTGCGTGAGGGCACGACAATGGCTTAGTATGGGGGAGTGATGAGATGGCATTTATACATGATCTCATCGTTCTTTTCGGGCTTTTAATGCATAAAAATGTCATAATATACCATATATATGCTTGTGTTTGTTTACTTGTGTATTTTAGGTATGGATATCGTGAAAAAGACAAAAGATCACAAGATACAAGGAAGAACGGACACGAGAAACGAAGCCGTACAAAGAACCGGGCCCTAGATCATGATTTATCCAACATATATCCTTGAAGACTTGAAGATGTGCAAGTTTGATCCTCAATGAATGAAGAAATGACACTTAAAACCCTTGTATATTCATAATTACAAGTTTGGTCCCTTAAGTTTGTCAAAATTACACAAAAGGTCCTTCTACTTTGAAGAAATGGCAAGATTAGTCCCTCAACTATTCAACATTGTCATTAATGGTCCCTCATGAAGCCAAAGACACATTGAAGACCTTTGAAGATCAACAAAGTCTAAAATCAGTCCTTCAATTATCTCAAAATGGCAAAAACAACCCTTTTAAACCTTTTGGAAAAGTCTTGTGCCAAAATTGCCAAAGTCTGAAAGTTGTTTACAAAGGGAAAGAGTTTATTTGCAAATTAAACGTGTTATACAACGTTGGCCAAAACACAAGGACTAATATTGTGCACTGAAACATTCAAACACACAAATTGCGCCAAACACCTTTGTTTCCCCCAATTTCGGATCAAACACTTCACTATTCACCTTTTACCCACCCAGATTTTACTCCACTTAAACTTAGGGTAAAAATCAATTACCTTTGCACATGAGTGATTCACATGTGCAGAAACCCATCCCAACCCTAAAATCCTTATTCCCACTCACAATGGACCCCACCCCCAAATACCCGTCCACCTATCATGTGACAACTTAACCTCCAAGTCATCCTACGTGTCCAAATCAACAGCTAAGGATCCTTGCTTTATTCCAAAGCTAAAATGAACGCCCTTGATCACTTTGGACATCTCACATCAGAGAATTATCTAGAAGACCTCAAGGACAAATGTGGAATTTTAGTGCTAGGGTTTGTGAATAGTGTAGCCAGGCATTTGCCTATAAAAGGAGACCTCAACATGTGAGAGTCCCTTTGTTCCAGTTTTAGGCTATCAATCTTTGTAATTCCTTTTTAAGTTAATAAAATTTGAATTTCTGAAAATTTTGAATTCTCTTTTTGATTTGATTAAAAGTTGGTGTTAGAATAGCCTAAATCTGAGTTCCATTTGATTGTTTGAACCTTCCTTAATCTTGTGGTTAAGGCACGTCTTGGTTCATAAGGTTTTCAAGGTTCAAAAACCTTGAAATCCTAGTTTCTGATTTTTGGTTATCATTGTGTACTAACCCTTAACCATAAGCCTTGAGCTCCTTCAAGCTTGTTGATACCAAGCCTGGGAAGAGTTATAAGCCTTTGGTTGAGTTGTTTGCTGTTTTGTGTTGAAGACATATCATAATCAAAGCCTTGTTCTACTTTGAACATTAGCAGGCTTTGATCATCTTCTTTGAAGTACCTTGGTCTTGTTCTAGTTGTTGAACAAGGTCCAAGGAGCATAGCTGGCCCTCCTAGGATGTTGTGGAGGGCAGGTATAATCTCTTGATTAAGTTTCCCCTAAAAATTTCATGTTACTGCCTGTTTTGGATTTGGTGCTTTGATTTTGAGTTCTTGTGTTTGTGCTGGTGATTTTTGAGTTTGATTCTGTTAGTTGGTGCCTAGTAAGTGTTTTTTATCATTAAAATCAGTAGGTTATTAGTAAGAATCACAAGTTTCTTTGTTAAGTAGTTGATTAAGGGGTGTTTGGATCAACTGTATGATTTGGATTTGTGGTTTGCTAAGAGGTGGTTTTGTGTTTGCAAGTGTTGGTATCTGTTATTTGGTTGCTATTGTTCATCTGTTTGCAGGTTTTGAGGGTTTAAACACCTAGATTCATAAAATAGGGTATAAAATCTTGGTTACTTGGTAAAATTGGCTAGGATTTTGAGGACACCTAGATCTAAGCTTAGGCTAGGGCTAACAAGTGCTAAACCTTAGTTAATTACACCAGGAGAAGAGATTTGACTGCTTGAAATTGGATCTAGTGTCAAATAGATCAGCAAACTTGTCTGCATATTGTTCATGTTCTTATCAGTAACTGTTTATGCTTTGATCTTGTTGTTTACTTTGATTCAGTGTTTGTTATAAGTTGATTTGTGTTTATTCATAGTTAATATAGCTCTTGTATGCATCATGTTGAGTTTGGTTGGCTTATTCTTGCTTAATCTGCTTATTACTGCATAACTGCTTATTTTCCATGTCTCTGTTGTATCTGGTAACTGTTTGATCATTTGTGGCTTATTGTGTGAACCAAATTTGGATTTTCTTGTTGCTATTGACTCCTTGTGGTTCACTGATCACAAGGGTTCACTTGTTTCCAATTGAATCCAACTAAAACTCTCTAAAAAGCTCAGTCAAATAGTCAAAGCAGTGGGAACTCCTTTCCCCTGCTAGTTACCACTACTAGTGTTAAATTGGTGTCAGCTTATCAATAAGCTATAATAGCTTATTTTAACCAGCAACAACTTGGATTTTGTAATAGGTGCTCATTATTTGACCCATTTGTTCATACTGGAGCATTTGGTGGGTTGACTTTAGGGTTTGACTAGAAAACCAACTTAATTGACTTTTTTCATAAGTGCTTATTGGCTTATTCTGGCTTATTGGTTTTTCTTATTGGAATTTTGTTAATTGTTTTGGCTTATTAAGTCCATTTGTGATCTTTTGCAAGTTGAATCAAGTCCTGAGGTGCCTTATTTCTCAAAAACGACTATTTTGTCTTTTAGTGAAATATTACTTTGCTTATTTCTGGCTTATTGAGTGTGCTTTTTCAAAATTTCTTTTTACAGATCTCATAAGCATCCCAAAATAAGATTGTGTGTCAAATTAGAGCTTATGGCATTAGCTTATTGCTTAATGGGCTAAAAAGCCCAATAAGGATAAGCTGTTTGCTTATTAAGCTGTGATAAGCTCACATTCAGCTTTTGGGTCTTTAGAGTTTTGTGCTTAGAATTAAATTTTGAGTCAGATAGGGCTTCTCCAAGTCAATTGGGTCAAGTTTGACTTTTTGGGCCAAAAGGCCCATTAAGGTTGACTGTTTTTGGTTTTGGCCCATTTAAGGGCCCATTAGGGGTATTCTGGTCATTTCACTTTGATTTTCTGATTATTTAGGTTAAAATAAACTAGTTTGCAAGTTTTTAGAATTTTTTATAATTTTTGGATTTTTAATATTATTTTAATATTATTTTTCAAATTTCACATTTTCTAACTTTTTACATTTTTCTTAGCTTTAATACATTAAAATAGGAATTTAGCAACTTTTAGAATAATTTTATCACTTTTAGATAAATTTTTATAATTATTTTAAGTTTTAATAGTTTTTAAATCATTTTAAATAGTTTTTATTAGTTTAAAATTTTCTAAAAATAGTTTTTAATCTTTTTAGGTCATTTTAGAGGTTTACCAATTGAAAAATCTTTATTTGGGCTTTTTGATAATTTATTTGATTTTTAGGGCTTTAATTAGCATTTAAAAATTGAATATTTAATTATTTAAAGGGTTTGAAAAAGTTTTGATCATTGGTAAACTCTTAGTTTATTTAATTTGATTTTTGGTGAATTTTTGGTAATTTTTAGAATTAATTTTTATTTTTGTAGTTTTTACGGTTTTACGTTTTGTCGTCGTAGTATTATTTTCACGTCTTCGTCATCTTCTTTTCTCATCCCCTTCTAAACCGATCATTAATCACAAACATATTAACAAGTTTTTCACACACATATACCTCCTTGGGAAACGAACTTCCTAAGGGTCATTAACACTTGGTTTTTCCTAAAATCATTTGTTTAATACTTTCCGCTTTTACGCTCCTTTTCCTAAAGGACGTATTTTTACCACAATCACGTTCCTAAAAGAACGGATCCCAAAATCCAATTTCTCACTTAAAACCGTTAATCATTACGAAAAGAGCCGGCTGCGGCGCCATTTGATACATGACTTTTTGCTTAGCTTGCTTTAGCATTTGTGTACTCGATATCGTTCTCGGTATCTAATCGAATTGATCACGGTTAATGGTGGAATAGTCGGTAATGGTCACAAAAAGGGGAAGTTTGATATTATCTATTTTAAACTAAAAGCAAATAAGAAAATGTTGTTGAGTAAAATTAAAGCTTTAAAAATTAAACTAAATTACGAGTTAAAAATAAATGATTAAAAACTTGAAGGTAAATTGAAAACTTAAAACTTTATAAAAACAAAACTTAAACCCCATCGGAATGTCATGTCAGAATAAGATCGGAATCCACTCAATCGGAATATCCAAAAATACTACTGTCGGAATGTAATCGGAATGTACCAGTCGGAATACATAAAATGAAATCCTATCGGAATGTATTAAACGAATTCTGTCGGAATAAGCACAAAGCTATCGGAATACTGGAAAACAAGTCCTATCGGAATGTCAACTGTCGGAAAGAACTTCTATCGGAATAACAACCAAACACTACAGTCGGAATATTGGTCGGAATCCAGAAACCCTTTTCCGATACCTTGTATCGGAATAATAGTGGTACCCGTCGGAATATAAAAGTCCCTTATCGGAATAAACAGTCGGAAAGGGGTTTACCCTTTTCCGATGACTAGCAATTCGTGAAAAGCAAAACCAAATAAGCAAAGTTTCAATAAGCACTATCCAAAACTTTACTAATTATAAGATAAAAGGAGTAATAAGCACGAATAAGAACTTATCAAAACTTTAAATAAAAAACTTTTTAAATCAAACTATAAAAAGACAAAACCTTTAAGAAAATTTTTTAAAGCAAATAAGCTAAATACAAAATAAGCCAATAAGCATGATAAGCTCAAAGCTTAATCCGTATAAAAACTTAGAGATGAATAAAAAGATAAACTTTTTAATCACATAAGCATCAAGATGAAACAAAATCAAAGATTATCACTAATCAAGATCAAAATCAAAAACAAGAAAGGTAGAAGAAGATTAAGATAACAACAAGATTAAACTCTCAAAAGTAAAGATTTGATTCAAACAAGAAAGGAATAAAAAGATGAAGTTTTCCTAGTGAGAGAAAGTTAAACATTTTCTCTCTCTAAAAACTAAAACTACTAAAATTTAAAATGAACTAATTAACTAACACCCTCCTAATGTGTCATTAGGAGGGTATATATAGGAGGTGGGGAGGTGCATGTGTTGCTTCCTTTTTCTTTCTTCACGTCTCGACTCGATTTAAATTCTTTGTCTTTCTCGACGTCGTCTCGGGAGTTGAACTTGTCTTATAATATTCTTCTTCTATTAGACTTGAGTTCTTCGACTTCATTAAACTTTCGTCTTTAGACTTTTTCTTCGATAAATCTTCAGAATAAGCCTTGGACTTCCGTTCTTTTTGCACTCTTGAGCTTTTAACTTCATTTTTTCTCGTTTTCTTCGATAAAAACTCGTGATAGCCCGTGTTTTCTTCCTTTTTCATATTTTTATTCTGAAACACAATAAAAACACAAACCACGCATAATTCCGACTTTTACGACATAAAATACACGTTTTGGTCTTGTTATTATTGGAAATAAGTAGTAAAAGGATAAGTGTTTTCACATTTATTAATCATGAACCTGAACAATATCATGAACGTGAGTGCAAAAGCAAATCGTAAATTTGAACACGAATGTGAATGTAAATAATGAACACGAACGTGAACCTTTATCTGGTCCGATAGCTGAAGGAGTACCAAGTGATCGGACGATTCTTGGCTGGAACATGTCTGATAATCTGCCGACTGTGAAATCCTTGCGGATGAGAGGATTTTAAAGACTTAGTAAAACTATTGACCACACCCAGATAGCATAAAGCTTCCTCTGAGCCCGCCATAGCCAGGTAACAAAATCCATGGAGATTTTGTCCATTCTCCGTTCACAATTTCCCATGGTGGAAATAACTCCTAGCCTGTTGGTGTTCTATCTTAACCTATTGGTATGACAGGTACTTAGATATGAACGTAACTGCATCTTGTTCCATAGAAATAAGATACATAGAGTTTTGGAAAGCTTTGAGTCTCTGAAATTAGACTTCCCTTAGCGTAGGATTGTCTGGCACACATAATTCAGTGTAGGATTCTCCCCTTTACGTGTAAGCTTAGTCATGGTAATACTAGTCGTGAGAAACAATGTGATTCAGCGTATCACTGTAATCAACCATAATTTGTACTAGAAAATTTTAGGGTGAAATTTCTTCTGTCATAGAGTTTGTAACATAGAGTGAAAATGGTCTTTGTGCTCTTCTCAAGGCTTAGAGAAGATCAGGTTGTCATTGATGAAGACGATAACGAATTTGTTTATGAGTTTATGGGAACTCTCTTCATCAAGTATGTTAATGCAAAGCAATGCCTAAAAACATTGTTAGTATTAATTAATCTTTCTTAGTTTTGATCACGACAAATTACAAAGACATTTATTGTCAAGCACAATCATAAAACGAATTATCTAACAAACATTATCATCAAGGTAATAATCATTACACTAACATATCTTAATCATGCTTAGTGATCATAAAAGTGATTAGCCTTAAAACTTACTTTTTTCAAATGTAACAAAAGATTTTTAATAAACTTTATTTTTAAGAAAATGTTTTATTAAAATGACAATGTAAATTTGAATATGGCATATTCCAGATGTCATAAGAATATCCTTTGAAGGTTTAAACAGCCTCAGATATTTCAAATTCACTAAAAGACAAAAAGGAGCGGAGTCTACACTCCGCGGTTCCTTAAGTGCCTATGCGGTTCCCTATCGATAAGGAACCGCCTGGGTAGCTAAGGAACCGCCCCCAGCTAGCCGTTGGGATTTGTCTTCTATAAATAGTGGATAAAATTTGCATTTTCATCAACCCTTTTTGGACATCTCTTTCAGCCTTTTTTCTCCTATCTAATCCTAGTCATTTGTAAATGATCACTTAATGTGTTAAGTATGTTTACTTATAATTATCCTCTTGATCTCCTTCTTTACCTTGTCCAATGAAAAAGATCACTCACACACTTGTGATGTGATTAAAGATGAAGCCTTGATGAAGATCATCCTCTCCTAAAGATCTAGTCATGTTGTTCATTTGATTATTTGTGTCTTGTGTAGATCCAATGTATTTGTGAATACTTGGACTAGTTGTGTTCATCCAAGCTATGTGTGAATACTTGGATTAGAGTTGTGTAAATCCTTTGCATATGTGTGTGCTTGGATTTGTGTTGTGTAGATCCAAGCTACATGTGTGTACTTGGATATGTTTAGTTGAGTTGTAATAAGTTGTGTTAGTTCTCACTAAACTATAAAGTGATATGGTTGTGTCTTCTGAGTTCTCACGAAACTATCAAGTGATGGGTAGTTGTGTTGTGTGAAGTTCTCACTTAGCTTCAAAGTGAAGAGTCATGAATATTGGTTCTAGCTTTGGATTAGATCTCGACATCTAGCCTTGTGTCGGAAAATGGTGAATTAGGCAACGTTGTGAAGATTGGTTCTAGCTTTGGATTAGAACTCGACATCTAGCCTTGTGTTATAGAATGGTGAAGTGGGCGGCGTTGTGTAGATTGGTCCTAGCTAAGATTAGGTCTCGACATTTAGCTTAGTGTCGGAAAATTATGTAAGCGATGTTGTAAGGTTTTCTCTGCCAAGAAGGGGGCTTGTGGATATAGTGGAAATCTCGAGTAAGGTGTACTTGAGGAGTGGAGTAGGAACGAGGATAGAGCCTCGTTGACGAACCACTATAAATCTTGGTGTCTTCCTACTAGGTTGTTTCTTTCCTTACTCATCACTTACATTCATCATCATTACACTTACTACTTATTGTTAATGCATTAGAATTTAACCTAATCATTATGCAACTAGCTTTCAAGTAAAAGATAGTTTTGGCACTCACCTAATTGAAAGAAATTTTTAATTATGAGATAAACCGATGAGAATCTATTCAACCCCCCCTCTAGTTTCTACAATTGGTATCAGAGTGATGGTTACACAAGATCTTTAAAGTATATTGTACTTTAAAACTTGGATCGATCTATTGTATCCTCAAATTAGAAGGTTAAGTTGTACTAAAGTTTTTCTTTGGTCAAAACTATCTTTTATTGAAAATAAGTCTTTTAATTGATAATATTGCATCTCATTTAGATTAGTAGTATTTATGCATTTTAGATTTACTCTTGAAATGTATCTACTAGTTTACATCTTGTTATGTGTAGGTACTCATGAAGACCAATCATTCAATTAATTGTCGATTGAGTTACTTACACTTGTAGAAGACTCATCTTCTTTGATTTCCAACATCACTGAATGATGATATCAAGATGGATGGGAGTGATACTAGTCCTTGAAGACTTAGTTGTCACTATTAGTCATAGTTGGGCGTTGCATCGGTTCCTTGAAAGCTTGGAATGCAATTTGTGGCCAAGGTACGTTTTTATTCTTCCACACGCCCTATTGATCATTATTTTGATCATTAATTGACTATATGTTTGTTATTGGCATCCTTGCCTTGACATTTGTTTGTGGCTTATGATTCTTCCTTTTTTCCCTCTCAAACCTTCATTGCTTGGATACCCAGTTTTCCACCATTGTTGTTTTTCCAAAACCTTCAATTACTTAAGATTAATTGATTTCGATTTGTACGTTTCACTCATCCTTCATCCAAGATCAATTATATGTAAGGCATTTCTTTCAATTTCATCTAATTTGTTCTAGGGTTCATACATTCATAATTGGGGATTTTTTAAATTGACATTGAATTAGAACCTTACTAGGAATAAGATTTGACATAGTATTGTTACTATGATTCCTTAGGTTTATATTCATTGAGATTTCACTAAAACCCACTTGTAGAACAAATCCGAATTTTGACTAAATAATTTTGGTTGATTGATAGAATTGATATGAACCCATGAACAAGTTGGTAATGGCATTGTTAAATGCTTACCTAAAAACCTTGTTTTTGAAAAACCAATGTTCAAGTTCATTGTTGATCTTACTTGGTCAATGTGTCATTGTCAATGATGAACTAGGTACATTGTGAATATGAGAATGATAAGGATTAAACCTTTGTTTGACAAGATATTGATGAAACACATTCTCATCTTTTTGATTTTTGGTTTATATGTAACGTATGAGTAATTGGCGAAATATTTTTGTGTTTATTTAGGTACTAATCATGCCTTCGGAATATCAACAAGATCACCAATACACTAAACAATATATGCCAAACCTTTTCCGAAATGTGTGCTTCCCCTCAACTTACAAACACCTATTCCTCACTCCAAAAACGTTGCTTTCACGAGGGTAGAGTTGTCGAAGAGGATATTGAGGGATATATATATACTCGATCGATGTTCGAAGAAATTAGGTTTGATTGTTTGTTGGACGTCAAAAAGGACATATATACCGAATTTCTCTTAGAGTTCTTTAGCACATACTCTCTCGTTTATGATAACAGTAGAGTATATGTTAGGTTCATCCTTGAAGGTCGACTCATTAAACTCTCTCTTGAAGACTTTGGTCAAGCTCTTCGTGTTCCATTTGAGGGCACTTGTCGATTTACTGATAAATGGAAACTTGATTATCTCCTTGAACCATTCGACTGTGCTCCAGATGAAAATGAAGAGATTGACCTTGACTACATTCTTGATGTCATTTGTAAAGAGCGTAGTGGAAACGTTGTAAGAAGCATCCACTCTACCAAGCGTCGGCTAAAACGCTATGAGGTTCTCTTAAGCGACCTAAATGATTGTATGGTCCGTTGGGCCGACATCCTTAGGGGGAATCTATTTTGTCTTGGCGGAAACTGGGATTATATTCCGGCGTGTATGGAGCACATGTTATGTTGCATCGCTACCAACGCCAAGTACAACCTCTCATACTTTATCGCTCTACGAATTACCTATGCTCTTTCCAAACCCAAAACAAATCTTCCTTATGCCATGCTCCTTACTCGCCTTCTTAAGAAGGTTGGTGAAGACTATCCCGACATCAACATTTCTCGCTTTCGTTCGGTCGAACGTGTTATGCTACCTATTCAAAGGGTACAACCACGAAAGCCTAGAAGTGATCGAGGTTCGAGAAAGTCCGATCCACAAGAGTCCGATGATGAGGACTTTGATATCTCACCAAGTGATGGTGGTGGCGTAGGCACTAGTGCTCATGTTGGCTCTTCGAGTGACTCCCACCCATCCATGGACACTATCATGGACGGGTTAGAAGAAATCACCCATCCTCCTCACTATGACACTAGTGGACTTCCGGAGAACTTTGGTCTTAAGGATGTCTACCGAGCTAATCTTAAAACCCAAGGTGAGTTGTATGATCATCGAGTGGAGTCAAGAGGATCGTTCAAGAGCATAACCAAATTGATCAAGGGACTTGGCAAGAAGAAGAAATGAAGCTTTGGTTTATCAAGGTTAACATGTTTGAAAACATGTTTGAATTGTTGAACAATATTTCCTTATTCTCTTTTTATTTTTAGGTTGTTGTGTTTGCTAACTAATACTTTGTGTTTGGATTACTTAGTATTTTAATCCTAATCATCTATGCTATTGATCCTTAAATTTGCATAGCTTTGTGCATATTTTGTGTTTGTTAGCTTCCTAGATTTTTATTTATAGTTCACTTTGGCTTGATAAACCTTGGTATAAAATCTGGGCTAGCAAATGTTTCAGGAAGTGCCATTTTTCGAACCTACTGGTGGCGGTTCTTTATCATCCCCGCGGTTCTTTTTCGATATCGAACCGTGGCCCTACATAAGGAACCGCCAGCCACTGTTTCGCCAGAATCTTTGCTTTACACTGTTTTCCTTAATTTATGTAAAACTTTGATAAATTTTTTTGCAAAAACCTACACTTTCCTAAACTAGGCTACCTAATTTTATTATTCACCTAAAATAATTTTAACCCATTACTAGTTTGGATCATTCCCTTCTCTTCTTAAACCCTCTCTTGTTGATTGTGTTCTTCATCCCTTCAATTCTTCTCTAAAACTTAACACACAACCATGGTGTCCACTAGAACATCCACCTCTTCCAAAACTTCCTCTTCCAAATGAAGCCTTAAAATTAAGATTAAGTTACCTAATATTGGTCCTTCATCTTTTCACACTCCCAAAAATGAGATTTCTCCTATTCTCATTTCCTCATCACCTTCACCACCCTTGATCCATGCAAGACCAACTCAACTCATGGTACTAACCAATCTCATGGTTCTACCTCCTCTTCATTCCAATCAAGAATGAATGAGCTTTTCTCTCCATTCACTCCTAGTCCTCCTTTGGATGGGAATACTCAACCTCAACCTCAACCTCTACAAAGCATTCCCTTTATCCTTGAGCCTTTGGTTACCTCTCCTTTCATTCTACGAAATTCTCCCATCTCACCTTTGGACACTATGCCTCCACCACCTCCTCCACCCTCAAACACAAATGCTCCTATTTTGGGCATTCCTATTCCTCATTTCATGGGTGATCCTTACTTCTTTGGTTTCCTAGAAGCTCATGGTGCAAATTGACCATGTTGTCTCTATAATAACTACATCATTCAAAATCTAAGGTTGGAGATGCTTGGTCTTTATAGAAGATTTCATGATTTCTTGCTTACCTTGTTCTCCATGCCTCCTCCTCCTAGGAGATGAATGATGGTTTTTAAAATAAAATGTTTTTAAAGAAGGTCAAGTCAAAGAGGATTATGCATTCAAGATCTAGTTTTAGCTAACTTTATATTAGTTAGTTGTTATTTCCTTTCTTGTATTTCCTTTCCTTTCCTTCATTAATTTCTCATGAGGATGATCTATGAATTTGGTTTTATGTGTTTTAACCTATGTGGTCACATTAACCAACTTCGATTTATTTAAAATTGAACCTAAATCTTATGCAACCCTTTGTCACCCTTTGTCAAGACATTCTTTGTGAATGTGTTGCTTTTATGCAACCCTAGCATACTCTAGTGATAAAAGAGGTAAAAATCCAAGATTTGCAAAATTTTGAAAAAGTCTTACTTTTCTCCAAAACTTTTGAAAATCATGGTATGTGGTCCACTGGACGCGGCTCCTTAGCCATTAGGCGGCTCCATATCGATATGGAACCGAGGACTCCCTTAAGGAACCACATACGGGAAAGCCACTTTTAGCTTATTTTTTGTCTTTCTTCTTTGACCACTGTCTTGGTTAAGATTCTTTGTTTACCCAAATTGGCTAAACATTCCCTAAAACCTTTTGTTTTCATTTCAAATCTTTGCCTTGTCTATTTTCTTTAAATTCTTCTATTTTGGGAGTTCTTCTCTTCATCCCTCATAATGCCTAACTCTTCCATTCCTAACCTTGACATTTCTTTGTCACGATCTTCTCAATCTAAAGCTTCTTCTTCTAAGCTTTCAAAGAAACTGAAAATCTCGGTTCGAACCATTTGGATCAAGAAGAGCAAGAATCCTCATGATTCATCTTCTCCCAAATCCTCCAAGAATTCTTCTTTCTCTCCTATCAAATATTAGAATGAGACTTACTATATAAATCCAATCACCGGAGAAAATGAAATTCTTCCACCACCACCTAAACCTTTCAACTCCCCTCAACTCAATGACCTATCTTCTTTCCCTAATCTCACTAGGCATTGTGAAAACATCTCTTATCCATTATCTCCCTCTCCACCAAACTCTCATTTTGATGGACCTCCCCCATCTAACGACTTTGTTTTGCATCATGGTTCCTCGTGTGCTTGTTGTCGATTTCAACAGATTGAACTTGCTCATATCTATGACAAGCTAAATTTCCTTGAATTCCTCCTCACTCGACCTCCTCTCAAAGTTTTCGTTCCCGTGAACAAAACTTCGAATGATGCTTCGTCGTCTTTCTTTTCCAACTAAGGCACATTTTGTAGTTTAGTTGTTTGTGTCAATAAAGCTTAAGCAATCTTGGAAGATTATCACCATTAGAGTAGTATATGCTTTGTGGTTTATTTTCCATATTTTTTTTGCTTTAAATATTCATATTATGTGTATGAATATTTCTCTTGTATGTTATTTCATATTTGTGTAATATGAATGTTATGTGTGTTATCTTTCCTGCTAATTCTTTTTCACATATTTGTTAAAGAGTTGATCGTGGTTAAAACTTACAATTAATTATGGTGATTCCATAAATTCTAAATTTTAACCCCTTGACATTTTAATCATCTTTGATTGGTTTGGATGGTTCTTTTCTTTCTTTATTACACCAATTGAACTATGATGTTGTCAACACAAACTCTTTGGACATACTTAGCAAATACTTGCTTCTAATTTGAGATTTCTTTTCCTTCTCCCTCTCAAGTTAATTAGTAAGTAGTGCACATATATACATTGGTGTTTCTTTTCTTACTTATAACCTTTGTGTAGCATGTCACCTTAGCTCATTTACTTGGTGCCCCAAGCAAGGGGGAGTAAGCACCAAGGGGGAGCTACTAGCAAAGTCCGGTTCTTTTCTTCTTGAAAGACTTGTGCTAAACTTTTTTGCTTCGACAAAGGGGGAGAAATGATAGTGATAAACTCGTTAATAATTCGAATAATCTTGTATTTTACGTAAATGAGTTTATAGTTTGTCGTAATCAAAAAGGGGAAGATTGTTAATGCAAAGCAATGCCTAAAAACATTGTTAGTATTAATTAATCTTTCTTAGTTTTAATCACGACAAATGACAAAGACATTTATTGTCAAACACAATCACAAAACGAATTATCTAACAAACACTATCATCAAGGTAATAATCATTACACTAACATATCTTAATCATGCTTAGTGATCATAAAAGTGATTAGCCTTAAAACTCACTTTTGTCAAATGTAACAAAAGATTTTTAATAAAATTTATTTTTAAGAAAATGTTTTATTAAAATGAAAATGTAAATTTGAATATGGCATATTCCAGATTCCATAAGAATATCCTTTGAAGGTTTAAACAGCCTAAGATATTTCAAATTCACTAAAAGACAAAAAGGAGCGAAGTCTACACTCCGCGGTTCCTTAAGTGCCTATGCGGTTCCCTATCGATAAGGAACCGCCTGGGTAGCTAAAGATCCTCCCCCAGCTAGCCATTGGGATTTGTCTTCTATAAATAGTGGATTAAATCTGCATTTTCATTAACCCTTTTTGGGCATCTCTTTCAGCCTTCTTTCTCCTATCTAATCCTAGTCATTTGTAATGATCACTTAATGTGTTAAGTATGTTTACTTATGATTATCCTCTTGATCTCCTTCTTTACCTTGTCTAAAGAGAAGATCACTCACACACTTGTGATGTATTAAATATGAAGCCTTGATGAAGATCATCCTCTCCTAAAGATCTAGTCATGTTCTTCATTTGATTATTTTTGTCTTGTGTAGATCTAATGTATTTGCGAATACTTAGACTAGTTGTGTTCATCCAAGCTATGTGTGAATACTTGGATTAGAGTTGTGTAAATCCTTTGCATATGTGTGTGCTTGAATTTGTGTTGTGTAGATCTAAGCTACATGTGTGTAATTGGATATGTTTAGTTGAGTTGTAATAAGTTGTGTTAGTTTTCACTAAACTATAAAGTGATGTGGTTGTGTCTTGTGAGTTCTCACTAAACTATAAAGTGATGTGTAGTTGTGTTGTGTGAAGTTCTCACTTAGCTTCAAGGTGAAGTGTCGTGAAGATTGGTTCTAGCTTTGGATTAGAACTCGACATCTAGCCTTGTGTCAGAAAATGGTGAATTAGGCAACGTTGTGAAGATTGGTTGATAGGTGTGTAAACACCCATCCTTTTACCACTTAATTCTGGCTAAAACGAGACCAAAACACGTATTTAATATCATTTGTTTGGAATTATGCGTGGTTTTTGTTTTTATTGTGTTTTCAGAGCCAACCGGATGAATATTAAAGAAAACATGGGATTGCACGGGTTTTACCAAAGAAAAGGACTCAAGATAAAGTCTATTGTCCAAGAGATGCAAAAGATTTGAAGTCACTGGGCCTATTCGAAGATTTATCGAGGAAAAGGACCAAAGATGGAAGATTTACATAAGTCGAAGAAACTCAAGTCTATTAAACGAAGAAATTAAAAGACGAGTTGAATTTAATCGACGACAAATCCCGAATCAGAATCGAAAACGTCGACTTTTCTGAAAAGACGAGAAGACAAGAAGAACGGGAGAAAGCCCACTCACCAACCAAAAGACAAGGCTATATAAAGCCCACACCTCACACATTTAGGCAGTTAGTTTTTAGTTTTTCTCTCCTCCTTCTTTTTCTCCTTCTTGTTCGTAGGTATCACCAACACCACTAGGGTGTTTGGTGATTTTGATCTTTGTTTCTCAAATCCTGTAATTTTAATCTTTGTTTGATCTTGTTAAAACATTAATCATCAATACAAGTTCTTGTTTAATATTTCCATTTCATCTTGTTCACCATCATCTTTTTATTCAAGTTTTCAAGTTTTTATTTGATTGATTTGATCTTTAAAAAGTTGTTGGATTTGCGTTTTTACTGTTGGGATTTGTTACTTATGGTTATTAGATGATTTGTGGTTAATTTGGTAAAACCTTTTTGAGTATTTAGTTTGATTTTTGATTAAATTCGTCTTCCTTGTTCTTCGGGGTTTAGTTACTGTATTCGTGTTCCCAGGTTCCGGATGAACACCAAAGTTCCGGATGAACACCCAAGTTCTGAATGAATATGTCCTTTAAAAGTTCCGAATGAGTTTTTGTTTTAAAAAAGTTCCGAATGAACACAAAGTTCCGGATGAACCAATAGTTCCGAGTGAACAAAAAGTTCCGAATCAATTTTTATCTTTTAAACTTCCGAATGAACTGAAAGTTCCGGATGAGTCAAAAGTTCCGAATGAACTGAAAGTTCCGGATGAGTAAAAAGTTCCGAATGAATGTTTGTTGTTTAAGTTCCGAATGAGTTTTTCTTAAAAAGTTCCGAATGAGTTTTATTTCCAAATCTTCTGAATAAACTTCCGGACCAAAAGTTCCGGACGAACTTCCGGATCAACTTCCGAAGAAAGTTCCGAGTGAAGGTTTTTCCAAAAGTTCCGGACGAACTTCCGGATCAACTTCCGAAGAAAGTTCCGAGTGAAGGTTTTTCCAAAGTTCCGAATGAAGACTTCCGGGTGAAAAGTTCCGGATGAAAAGTTCCGAATCAAGGGTAACTTCCGAACCAGTGTTCTTTTAAGCATCTTTAATTGTTACTGTTTCTTTAATATTACTGTTTCTATTACTGTTTCCTCACTTCTATTTCATATTTAATTTTAGTTCTATTAATTGCCATTAAATTAATTGCCTTTAAATTAAAGTTTACATTTTATACATTTAAACTTTTTAGTAGGTTAGAAAATTAAAACCCCTTTTTAGTAACCAAGAACAATTATTCCACTTAAGGCCGAGATCAATTCGAGAGGATTCCGAGAAACATAAATTGAACCCATACAAAATCAGTGTATCAAATGGCGCCGCTGCCGGCTCTTCTCGTTAAGATCAAAAGTTTTTTGTGAGAACTTGGATTTTGGGATCCGTTGCCCGTGAACGTTAATTTTTCACAAAAATTTTCAAAAACACTAAAAAATATAAAAATTTTCAAAAATCCAAAAAAATTAAAAAACATAAAAACCAAAAATATTTTTGTATTGTTTTTGCCTTGTTAGTTCTTTTGCAGGTGTATGCGCACTCGATCCACGTCTTATCAAGAGCCCGAGCCTCTCGATCACTTAGACATGGCCGGTGTACCACCTCCAAACAATAATAACAACAACAACCCACCTTTCAACAACATGAATAATAACAACAACAATGAGCCCCTTCCGGATAATCGCCCAATGATTGAACTGCTGCAAGCTCATGTCGATGGCAACACGGATCCAATTGTCATACCTCCAATTGCCGCCAACAATTTTGAGCTCAAGTCAGGCTTTATCCAGATGATCTCTGCTCAACCATTCTTGGGACGTACCATTGATGACCCACATGACCATATCAAGAGATTCTTGCAACTCACCAACACGGTCAAATTCAATGGTGTTCCACAAGAGATTATCAGGTTACAACTTTTTCCCTTTTCTTTAGAGGGACAAGCCCGGCATTGGCTTGCTAAGGAACCGCCACAGAGTATTCTCTCGTGGACGGATTTGGAAACAAAGTTCATCAATTACTTTTTCCCACCCTCTCGTACTACCGCTTTGCGGAATGAAATCATAAATTTTGAACAAAAGTACGATGAGTCGTTTAGTGAATCTTGGGATCGATTTAAAGATCTTTTAAGAAAATGCCCACAACATGGTTTTACCAAAGTACATCAAATTAATACTTTTTACAATGGTTTAAGCATGAGTGACCAAGATTCACTAAATAGTGCCTCGGGGGGTAATCTATTGGCTAAGACTTCCAATGCTGCTTGGGATATCATTGAGAATAAGTCTCGTGTGCAAACCAAGAGTGTTCGGACCAATGTCGCGAGTGCTAGCACTAGTGACAGCGACAAGCGATTGGAAAAAATCACTACGCTTCTTGAATCGCTTGTCACCCACACCGTCAGCAACAACAACAACAACAACGCTAAAAACGCTCAAGTTAATGCTGTCAGCCAACCTTGTGAGATATGCGGTGGTCCTCACTCTTACACCATTTGTACCGCCACCCAAGACTACCCTGCTGAGAATGTGAATGCAGCATATGGCACCTACCCTCAACCTGCTTATCAAGCTAGACCTCAAGGTGACCGTAATTTGCTTAGCTACCGCTCCAACAACTATCTTTCACCACCTGGTTTTCCTCCAAGCAACCCAAACCAACAACAAAACCTCAATCGCCCTACTCAACAACAACAACAACCTCGTACACCATACATACCACCTCATAAACAGCAACAACCTCCTCAACGTAACAACCAAGTTTACCAACAACCTGCTTTTCAATCACCCGCATACAATGCTCCTCCAAACCAACCCACTGCATTACACCAAGAGGTTGCAACCTACACGAGGACCAATGATGTGATTGTGGAAAATCTCCAACAGGAAGTGCGCAACTTGAAGGCAGACTTGGTCAAGCAAGCAAACGATTTGAGAGCCGACATGAGAAATACGTTGGATAGTCAAACGAATGACTTGAAGAACATGATGGCTAGTTTCTTCCAAGGTAGTCAACCCTCTTCTTCGGGTACTCTTCTGAGTAACACCGTTGCGAATCCAAGAGGGGAGATGAAAGCAATCACCACTCGAAGTGGCAAAGGTACCAAGGAACCCGAGTTTCCTATACCTCGACCGGTGGTTGTGACTAAGGAGAACGAGTCACCTGCTCCTATTCCTCATCCTTCTCCTTCCCCAATTTCTCCACCTCTTCCTTCTACCCCTCCTCCACCCAAGGATGTGAGTGATCCTATTCTCCCAAAGCCTTCCTCTTCTTCCAATATACCTTATCCATCTAGGTTGAGGAAAGAGAAGCTCAAAAGCAAGGACGATATTCAGGTTTCGAACTTCCTTAAAATGTTCAAACAATTGAATTTTAACATCTCCTTCGCTGAGGCTCTCGCTCACATGCCTAAATATGCGAAAATGTTTAAAGATCTTCTGAGCGACAAGGAAAAGCTCCTCGATATTGCCAACACCCAACTTAATGAGAATTGCTCTGTAGTGCTCTTAAGGAAATTGCCAACCAAGCTTGGTGATCCGGGTCGTTTCTTAATTCCTTGCAATTTCCCGGGAGTAGAGAATTGCATGGCCCTAGCCGATCTAGGTGCCAGTATTAATCTAATGCCTCTAAGCGTTTGGAAGCAATTATCTCTCCCTGAGCTAGTCCCCACCAAAATGACTTTGGAATTGGCTAACCGTACGGTTGCTTATCCAGTGGGGATAGCCGAAGACGTCATTGTAGGAGTCGACAAATTCACCTTTCCTGCTGATTTCGTTGTCGTCGACTACGAGATGGACCCTCGTGTGCCACTAATTGTTGGTCGTCCATTCTTGAGGACCGGTCGCACTCTCATTGATGTTGAAGCCGGTGAGCTTATCATGAGAGTGGGTGACGATAAAGTAGTCTTCAACATGGGAAAGCTGTCTAAACAGCCTTATTCATATAAGAGCGTTAATTGTATTGACGTTTTTGATGAGGCTTGTGAAGAACACTTTAATGATGCTTGCAAAAGTATTCCTACCTCTCTTCCCAATGTTGAGACCGTGTCCTCTATTGATTCATCATTGTCTCTATTTGGAGATAGTGATTTATTTTGGAACAATCTTGAAGATACCATGGGAGATGTGAATTAAGCTACTAATGATTCTCCCACCAATGGGGATGAAGACATTAATTTCTTTGACAATCTTCTCAACGAAGACAATCCTTCGCCTCCATCTCCCACGGTTATTGCTGTCGATACTCCGACTTCGACTACGCCTCCCGTCGAAAATCCTCCGGATTTAGAACTTAAGGAGTTGCCGCCCCATCTCGAGTATGTATTCCTTGAAGAAGAGAAGAAATCGCCAGTCATCATTGCTAAGGACCTAAAGGAAGAAGAAAAAGCCCGACTTATCACCGTGTTGAAAGATCATAAGAAGGCTATTGCGTAGAAAATCTCTGATATTCGTGGAATTGATCCTCACTTCTGCACACACAAAATTCTCATGGAGGACGACTTTAAGCCCACAATTCAAAGCCAACGAAGGGTGAATCCAAAAATCCATGAAGTCATCAAAACAGAGGTTATCAAACTTCTTGATGCGGGTATGATTTACCCTATTTCGGATTCACCATGGGTTAGTCCAATCCATTGTGTGCCCAAGAAGGGCGGAATAACCGTTGTTCCCAATGAACACAACGAGTTGATTCCTACCCGTCTCGTTACTGGGTGGAGAGTTTGTATAGACTACCGCAAACTCAATGATGCCACGAGAAAGGATCATTTCCCTCTACCTTTTATGGACCAAATGCTTGAATGTTTAGCGGGTAATGAATATTACTACTTTCTTGATGGTTTCTCGGGTTATTTCCAAATACCCATCGATCCCCAAGATCAAGAGAAGACTACATTCACTTGTCCCTATGGCACATTTGCTTACAAAAGAATGCCTTTTGGCTTATGTAATGCCCCCGGGACTTTCCAAAGGTGCATGTTAGCTATCTTCCATGACATGGTTGAACAAACCATGGAAGTCTTCATGGATGATTTCTCGGTCTTCGGGGATTCCTTCTCTTCTTGCCTTGCCAATTTGGAACGTATGCTAAAGCGGTGCGAAGACACTCGCCTTGTTCTGAATTGGGAAAAATGCCATTTTATGGTAAAAGAAGGCATCGTGATGGGACACAAGATTTCCAAAGCCGGTCTTGAAGTAGACCGTGCTAAAGTCGATGTTATCGCCAAGTTGCCTCCACCTTCAACCGTGAAGGGTGTGAGAAGTTTTCTGGGTCATACGGGCTTCTACCGTCGATTCATCAAAGATTTTTCTCAAATCGCTCGCCCGATGACCCACCTCTTGGAAAAAGATACTCCTTTTATCTTTTCCAAAGAGTGCCTTGAAGCCTTCCACTCGCTTAAGGATAAGCTAACTAAGGCACCCGTCTTGGTTACCCCTAATTGGGAGCTGCCCTTTGAGTTGATGTGCGACGCTAGTGATTTTGCTATTGGTGCGGTTCTGGGACAAAGAGTGAACAAACACTTCCAACCAATCCATTACGCTAGCAAGACAATAACGGGGGCACAATTGCATTACACGACAACCGAAAAAGAGCTTTTAGCGGTTGTCTATGCCTTTGAAAAATTTCGCCCCTATCTTGTCCTTTACACCACAATCGTTTACACCGATCATTCCGTGTTGAAGTACTTGTTGACAAAGCAAGATTCCAAACCAAGACTTCTTCGCTGGGTTTTGCTATTCCAAGAATTTAAAATCGAAATTCGCGATAAAAAAGGAGCTGAAAACCTAGCCACGGATCATCTCAGCAGACTCAAGGATCCTTACCAAGGGGATCATCCGAACAAAGAAATCAATGATTCTTTTCCCTTGGAGACCTTAATGTCTATAAATTCGAAATCTGATGAAACCCCGTGGTTTGCGGACTTTGCAAACTACTTAGCGGGTGGAATTCTTAAGGAAGGGTTAACATCCCAACAAAAGAAAAAGTTCTTCAACGACATTAAGACTTACTTTTGGGACGACCCTTACCTATTCAAACAATGTGCCGACTTGATTATTCGCTGCTGTGTTGATGGACCGGCAGCTTCGGAAATCCTTGATGCTTGCCACAAAGGACCCACCGGTGGTCACTTTGGTCCCAACTACACCGCTAAAAAAGTGTTTGATTCGGGATTTTATTGGCCCTCCATATATCGTGATGCTCACAATATGGTTAAACGATGTGATGTTTGCCAAAAACAAGGCACGATCACACATAAAGATGAGATGCCTCAGAATTTCATTCAAGAGTGTGAAATCTTTGATGTTTGGGGTATCGACTTTATGGGGCCATTCCCTTCTTCTAAAGGAAACAAATACATCCTTGTAGCCGTTGACTACGTTTCAAAGTGGGTTGAAGCCAAAGCTTTACCTACTAATGATGCAAGGGTGGTTTGTAACTTTTTGAAAGCTCTATTCGCTAGATTCGGTGTGCCTCGTGCCATTATTAGTGATCGTGGGACTCATTTTTGCAATGACCAATTTGCTAGAGTCATGGCTAAGTACGGTGTAAATCATCGTCTTTCCACAGCCTACCACCCACAAACTAATGGCCAGGCTGAAATATCCAACCGAGGATTAAAGCGAATTCTGGAAAGAACCGTGGGAGAGCATCGTGCCTCATGGGCTGATAAACTTGATGATGCTTTGTGGGCTTTTCGTACCGCTTACAAGACCCCGATCGGCTGTACGCCCTATCGTCTTGTGTACGGGAAAGCGTGTCACCTCCCCATTGAGTTGGAGCACAAGGCTTACTGGGCCTTGAAGTGGGCTAATTTTGATCTCAACAAAGCCGGTGACCTACGCAAGATCCAACTCAATGAGCTCAATGAAATTTGGAATGAGGCTTATGAAAATTCTTTGATCTATAAGGAAAGAACTAAGCTCATTCACGACTCTAAGATTAAGAACCGAGAGTTCCATGTTGGAGACAAAGTCTTACTTTTTAACTCTCGGTTGAAAATCTTTTCGGGCAAGCTCAAATCTCGTTGGTCCGGCCCATTCACCATTGCCCAAATTTTTCCATATGGTACTCTCGAGCTTGCTCAACCTAATGGACCAAATTTTAAGGCGAATGGCCAACGAGTGAAGTTGTACTTTGGTGAGGACACCTCTCAGAAGGTGATTCCATCCCTCACCACGTTCCCCATGAACTAATTTTGGGTCGAGTCAGGCTCGTGACTCGGTTATCAAAAATAAGCGCTCCCCGGGAGGCAGCCCGAGTATCTATCCTTTTATGTTTAACCCCCTAAGTGTAGGGGAGCCTCTATAGGTTGTTTGTATTTGTGTGGTGATGTGATTACAGGGATAAGTGCACTCTTGGAATCTCTGAAGAACCGTGCTCCCGTGTTATCCGAAATCCGGTTCTATCTCTCAACTATCGTGATTCAATTTTCTTCATACTCACATTTGAAATTGATCACTTTAGTCGTCTCTTCCTTAACTTGAGTTAACCAATGTGCACAATGTCATAAGTGTAGGGGAGACTTTTCCCACATGCTTAAACATTAAGGACAATGTTTATCTTAAGTGTAGGGTGGACTTCTATCGAAGTTTTAAGTGGACTTTTCCATGAAAATGCCTTCATTTAACCGGAAAATCCTATTTTTTTCAACATTTTTCAAATTTGTTATTAACTTTGGCCATTTAGTCGTAATTTTTAAATTTTTATCGTTGCTTTCGTATGTATATATCCCGCAATAAAGTCAAATTTTAATAAAGTGGTGTAGCTAGTTTAGAAGTCTTTGACATATTAGGCCCGTTGCGTTTATTTTGACTCAACCCGAATAGACTTATCCAAGTTTATTCTAGCTAGTATCCTTAACCATGTAGACCTTAATTGGTTTATTAGGCTAAGTGTCCACGAGTCTAATTACTTGAGATTTTAAATTGTGGAGGACGAGAAATGATAGAGTCAATTATAAGTCGGTATTCTTGCACAAGCTCACTTGGTGTAATTATTTGCCTATTCTCCCATCACTTGCTAATAAATTATCTACAATAAGTAAGGTCGTACGATTTGAAAAGTTACTTAGCTTCTAGCCCAAGATCGTTTAAAAGTTGCTCGGTAATGATAAGAGTTCATAGCCAAGGCATAACTTATGAAGCGGGGCGCGAAGATTGGCGAGTCCGAAAAGGCCCTAACAAGGCATGAGGATTCCATTTTATTGCTAAAGATCCAAGGTGATGTGAAAAGCATTATTCCCAAAGTCAATATGAAGGATCAAGACTCACGACGAAAAGCAATCAACTCCCATAAAGATGATGGAGAATTCTATCCGAAAAGACCCTAACAAGGTATGAGGATAAATAGATCCAAGTCCGAAAAGGAGGCGGATCGTTGTATCTCGAAATCCCAAATAGAGATTAAAGAAATAATCATGAAGTCGTGGTCAACAAAGTTGGAGAACCTCTCAAAAGTTTCCAAGTGAAGAAACTCTATGAACGATGAGAAGACCATTATCTCAAGCACGTCTCTCAAGATATGAAGTATGAAGTACATGCCAAATATCGGCCCGAGAAAGGTCTCAAATCGTGAACCGAGTTATGCCAAGATATGAACTTTTTGATATCCCGAGAAGCAGTTTTAAGAGATTTTGTCCTTTAGCTAACTATTGATCAAATCGTCCTACTTTGCTTTCAGCCTTAATAAACTATCGAAATAAGTCCAAAAATGCATCTTCATGATCATTCTAAGACAAAAATAAAATATAAGAGATACACCTAGGAATAAGGGAGTTTAAGCATATAATTAAGCCATGTGTGTAAGTGTTTGATTTACTAACTTATAATAACAATGATCTCGTTTTTAAGCTTAGTTTGGGGAACGTGAAACTTGAGGGTGATAAATCTTCGAAGCACCAAAGCCCTAATGTAAGTCATTGATCTCTTTGCAAGTTATTTCCATCCTTTTGTTTACTTTAAAGTTTTAATTTCTATTAGTATTTTAATTTTTGTTTGGTAGTATTTTAATAAGGCCAAGGTTGATTGATTATGAGAAAAGTGTAAATTTGCTTTATCACTAAGCATTGCATGAGGGCATGGCAATGGTTAAGTGTAGGGGATTTGATAGGTGTGTAAACACCCATCCTTTTACCACTTAATTCTGGCTAAAACGAGACCAAAACACGTATTTAATATCATTTGTTTGGAATTATGCGTGGTTTTTGTTTTTATTGTGTTTTCAGAGCCAACATGATGAATATTAAAGAAAACATGGGATTGCACGGGTTTTACCGAAGAAAAGGACTCAAGATAAAGTCTATTGTCCAAGAGATGCAAAAGATTTGAAGTCGCTGGGCCTATTCGAAGATTTATCGAGGAAAAGGACCAAAGATGGAAGATTTACATAAGTCGAAGAAACTCAAGTCTATTAAACGAAGAAATTAAAAGACGAGTTGAATTTAATCGACGACAAATCCCGAATCAGAATCGAAAACGTCGACTTTTCTGAAAAGACGAGAAGACAAGAAGAATGGGAGAAAGCCCACTCACCAACCAAAAGACAAGGCTATATAAAGCCCACACCTCACACATTTAGGCAGTTAGTTTTTAGTTTTTCTCTCCTCCTTCTTTTTCTCCTTCTTGTTCGTAGGTATCACCAACACCACTAGGGTGTTTGGTGATTTTGATCTTTGTTTCTCAAATCTTGTAATTTTAATCTTTGTTTGATCTTGTTAAAACATTAATCATCAATACAAGTTCTTGTTTAATCTTTCCATTTCATCTTGTTCATCATCATCTTTTTATTCAAGTTTTCAAGTTTTTATTTGATTGATTTGATCTTTAAAAAGTTGTTGGATTTGCGTTTTTACTGTTGGGATTTGTTACTTATGGTTATTAGATGATTTGTGGTTAATTTGGTAAAACCTTTTTGAGTATTTAGTTTGATTTTTGATTAAATTCGTCTTCCTTGTTCTTCGGGGTTTAGTTACTGTATTCGTGTTCCCAGGTTCCGGATGAACACCAAAGTTCCGGATGAACACCCAAGTTCTGAATGAATATGTCCTTTAAAAGTTCCGAATGAGTTTTTGTTTAAAAAAAGTTCCGAATGAACACAAAGTTCCGGATGAACCAATAGTTCCGAGTGAACAAAAAGTTCTGAATCAATTTTTATCTTTTAAACTTCCGAATGAACTGAAAGTTCCGGATGAGTCAAAAGTTCCGAATGAACTGAAAGTTCCGGATGAGTAAAAAGTTCCGAATGAATGTTTGTTGTTTAAGTTCCGAATGAGTTTTTCTTAAAAAGTTCCGAATGAGTTTTATTTCCAAATCTTCCGAATAAACTTCCGGACCAAAAGTTCCGGACGAACTTCCGGATCAACTTCCGAAGAAAGTTCCGAGTGAAGGTTTTTCCAAAAGTTCCGGACGAACTTCCGGATCAACTTCCGAAGAAAGTTCCGAGTGAAGGTTTTTCCAAAAGTTCCGAATGAAGACTTCCGGGTGAAAAGTTCCGGATGAAAAGTTCCGAATCAAGGGTAACTTTCGAATCAGTGTTCTTTTAAGCATCTTTAATTGTTACTGTTTCTTTAATATTACTGTTTCTATTACTGTTTCCTCACTTCTATTTCATATTTAATTTTAGTTCTATTAATTTCCATTAAATTAATTGCCTTTAAATTAAAGTTTACATTTTATACATTTAAACTTTTTAGTAGGTTAGAAAATTAAAACCCCTTTTTAGTAACCAAGAACAATTATTCCACTTAAGGCCGAGATCAATTCGAGAGGATTCCGAGAAACATAAATTGAACCCATACAAAATCAGTGTATTATTGGTTCTAGCTTTGGATTAGAACTCGACATCTAGCCTTGTGTCGTAAAATGGTGAAGTGGGTGACGTTGTGTAGATTGGTCCTAGCTAAGATTAGGTCTCGACATTTAGCTTAGTGTCGGAAAATAATGTAAGCGGCGTTGTAAGGTTTTCTCTGCCAAGAAGGGAGCTTGTGGATATAGTGGAAATCTCGAGTAAAGTGTACTCGAGGAGTGGAGTAGGAACGAGGATAGAGCCTCGTTGCCGAACCACTATAAATCTTGGTGTCTTCCTACTAGGTTGTTTCTTTCCTTACTCATCACTTACATTCATCATCATTACACTTACTACTTATTGCTAATGCATTAGAATTGAACCTAATCATTATGCAACTAGCTTTCAAGTAAAAGATAGTTTTGAAACTCACCTAATTGAAAGGAATTTTTAATTAGGAGATAAACCGATGAGAAAATATTCAACCCCCCCCCCCCCCCCTTCTAGTTTCTACAAAGTCCATAAATGCGGTTGGGCATTCATGAGACCAAAACTAAATCATGAATTTAGCATGACCAAATCGTGTACGAATAGCAGTCATGGAAATGTCCTGCTCTTTCACTCGTCACTGTTGTCAGCATGATCGCAAATCGATCTTGGAAAAGTGTTTAGCACCCTATAGTCGATCGCATACGTCACCAATACGTGGAGGAGGATAACAGTTATGAAGGGTGATTTGTTTAATCGATGGTAGTCGACACATAATCTCATGTTACCGTCCTTCTCCTTAATAAACACAACAGGTGCACACCATGGTGATACACCTGGCGAATGAGCTTCTCCCAACATCTCGTGCAGGTGTTCCTTCAACATGCTCAACGTTAAGTTCCATCTTGTGGATAAAGTATAGTCAGAGGTCTTTCGGGAAATACATCTGGGAAACTCTGGAATAATCGGCTGATTATGAATCCAAGAACTCAAAAGTCATTTCATAACAGATAGCTAGAAAATCTCCACAGCCATGGGATAACAAACACGTGCTTGTAAAGCATAAATAATTTGTACCAATTTTTCCTGATGGAAAACCATGCTGCATGTATTCCGGAGCCTAAACATCGATGTACATAATCTGATATGAATGGCGACTAATCGTAGCATGGTGTGTTGTTCATAGTCCATAATCAGAATCATATTTAACTCGCGTCTGTCCGAGGTAAGTGCGTTAGCATATTGGATCTTATCATTAGACTGAAGGAAAACCTTCGTATACATGGGTGATATGAATGACGTCCTTTATGGTCATGGGTATATGAAATATGGAATCAAGAAATGAAAGTGTCTTGAAGCAAACGTGACAGATCTCATTGAATGTCTTTTGCCTGTCTCACGCAGAATGAATCCTGCGTGTCCAAACGCGAATAATACGTCGGTGTTGGTACTGTTGGCCTGATTAATACATGGCACAACAAAGTGAATATACACCTTGGAGGGTACCCTGAATATCTTAGGGCTGTTTCAGAAGATAGACGTGGGTCATGTGTCTTTACTCGTGTCTTGAGAAAATATGTTTATGACATGTGTCTTGATTGATGTCTTGACATGTGTCTCGAGGTGTGAAACGAATAAAATTGAAACTCTTAGGTCATCATGCCAGAATTGGCGGATCGGTTGGACCGTTGACCCTTTTTATTTCTGATCACGTCCGTGACCGATGTTCAGTTGTTATTGCTAGAATAGTTGTTGTCATGGTAGTGGTTACTATCGTTTTGTCTGTTAGTTCCATGATGGTCATTCTCCTGACGGTGATTCATGTAACTATTTAGTTGGGTGGCCGGCTGGTACCGGTTCCCACTTATATGACTAAAGAGACAACTGAATGACGTGTGACATATAACTAAAAGGTAGGGACATGGATTGTGATGGAAATCGTCTGGTGGTGAAGCAACTTCTCGTCCGGTCGCTTTGATATAACGCCTTTGTCTTCGTCTTGTAGGATCTCCTGGTTGTGAACAGCATCAGCATCTCGTAGCGTCCCCAAATAAGAAGCAATGTCAACATTTAGTAACATCTCCAAGTTATGAGCGACATCGGCATCTTGTAGAATATTAGCAAGTGGAATACGCCTGAGATGATTGAGAGTTGACTAGCGAATACTCGTGGAGTATTTTAAGTGCAATACATATGGATTACGGTACGTGTAATACACATGGGATACGGTACATGGGTACACGTGGAATACGGTACATGGAGTACACGCTGAATACACATGAGATGAATGATATGGGCGTCAACCATCTGATATGATCAAAGGAAGGTAAAAGGTCAAATGGTTAAAACCAAACTGAAGAGTACCACGTAATAGTCCAACTAATTTAGTGTAGATATAGTTCAAGTTTCGTAAGAAGTACAAAAGCATGATTAAACGGAATCGAATGATGGCCAACATGAAAACATGATTAATGACAACCAAGCATGACCATCATGAAGTCATGGTTAAATACAATCCGTCAATGTCTATCATGATAGCAAAATCAACTCGAAGTAACATGAAACAAAAGTTAACATAACGGAGCATAAAACATAATCAGCATGAAAACGAAGTTAACCATGATAGTACGAAAACATATAATTGACATAAAGAACATAAAAATTAATGAGGGGACATGAAAGAAGTATGACTTTAATGAAATGAAATCTGAAAAATCACTGGTGTGGACGACTATGGGTCGGTTCACAAAATAAAATTGACATGAGTAAGGATGATCGCCTATGGGTCGGTTAACCAAAACAAACTTGACATGGCAAGGATGAATGCCTATGGGTCGGTTCACCAAAACAAAATTCGAATGAAAAGCACATGCGACTAAATATGGCCAGTCAAGTACCAACCATTACTTAGTCAAAATACCAGCAACAATAATACATGAAAAATAAATAAATGACAATCACTGTCAAAACTTAACAGAAAACGCGTGACTAAGTATGAATTACTATGGTTCAATCCATATTAGCCAAAGTTCACAAGAAAACATCATGCATAAAACAATGACATAGTAACTAAGTATGGATGACTGTTTTTTAATCCATATTAGAAAAATAAAATCCGGGGAAAACATCATGGTTAAAACAACAAGGTGCTGAAAATATCAATACGTGGAATAACAAGCGGCGGCTTAGGAAGCTCCTGGTGACTACCCACTAGTCACAGGTCAAGTTTTAGAGCCTAAAGGTCGAAACCTTGACTCTGATACCATAATTGTAACACCCCACTTTGATAAGTGGACTGTTACGTGTAATTATGGCGTGTCATCAAAGAATGAAAGGAAATATGTACTAAAACATACATGACCAAAAGGGAAAACCCGGAATCAAGCATCGGTTCCCAAACATAAGCCCAAAACATAAATAAAGTAATAGAAATGAGAAGGACAAAACAAGTGTCCGAATAAGCATAAGTATAAGAGGGCAAAGGGAGAAGAAGTCTAAGGCAGCTTCCATCCTATGCACGTCCTCCAAATGCTCAAGTCCGTCCATGGGTACCTGCCGTTTTGGGACATGGAAAAGAAAGTAACGGCTGAGCAATACGCTCAGTGAACGGATATATGACATAGTATGAAATGACACAGCATAATAAAGACTGATTATCAGCGGAAATGTATAAGTCCTGAAAAAACCTGGTACATGTTTATAAAACTGGTTTTATAGTTTGAAAAGACTTATGTTTTTATCTGAAAAACTGTATTTTAATTAGCCAAGAGCCCATACAGGTCATGAGGTTCACCGTGCATGAATACATAGAGGGGTGACCTCATCATGCAATTAGAGGGGTTGCCTCTAATTATATTGGTCTGGGTAGGAGGGATCAACTACTTGTGAAGGATGCAAGGCACACACCACATTCACTATGAAAATCCTAAAAGACATGTAACTAGGATGCACCCATACGCCCCACATGATAATATGAATAAATGGCCAAAACTGAAAAGGGACGCCACGAGCAATCACTCCGTCGTGGGGAAGCCATAACATTGATGCTGCCACTGTTATGGTTATGGTACCTCCATAACTAGATGACTTGGCATGCATGTATATGGCTTAGGCATTTAAAACTAAACATATGCAATCAAAACATATAAAACAAGTACTTGGGGAAAACAGTTGGCTGCAAACGGGAATCCTATTAAAGAAGAGAATGTCCATACTGAAGGACGGAATATCCATACGTTATGTCCAGTGAACAATGAAAGAAGAAGAGATGGAAAGTCCTACCGACTTCATAGGGCTACATAAATAAGGGACATGTATGAGTTGTCTGATTACTGAGTGTGTTACTGGCTCTTGTGTGTTCTTAGCTTATTTTAGATGTTCTTGTCATGTTTTACTATTTTAAATGTTATATTGTATTATTCATGTCTTACATGTATTCTGATTATGTAATTCATGTATTCTTGTATTATTATACTTGTAGTGTAATAATAAGTAACAGTCTAAAAATAGCAGGTTTCCAAAAATAGAAAGTTTCCAAAAATAGTAAGTTTCTAAAAATTGAAAGTTTCCAAAAATAGCAATAAGCTGGATTAATAAGTCTAAAAATATAAGCTAGTGTTTATTAATCACAAGTTATAAGTCATGATAGATTATTAGTAAAGTCTATTAAAATAACTACTTTAGGCTGTAGTGATGATTATTAATTAATAATAATACTACATGATATTATAAGTGATTATTAATTAATAACATTACTTGATTTTAATAATTAAACTTTACCTTAAATGACTGATATATAATTAAATTAAACCATGTTAGCAATTTAATTAAACTTTGGTTAAACTGAATACAAATTAATTAAGCTAAGTTTCCTTATTCATTAAATGTACATGAATAATTATCTTAATAATTATTTTATCCTAAGATTTATTTAAATAAAATGAACATACATTATATCATGGTTTTTATTTAAATAAAATATAACATAAGTCTTGGTCATTAATTAATTTAATTTACCATGTTTTAATTAAACTAATTAATATAACATATAATTTATTTTGCACAAAGTCTAACCAAACAACCAACACAGCCTGATTAGCGACAGAATTTTTTGTCGCAGTGCTGTCGCGAAACTGCCTCTGGGAAATCTACGACAGAATTTCTGTCGCTGATTCTGTCGCTAAACTAGAACAAACCAAGCCGAGCCCCCCTGCTGTGTGGTTGTGTGTTGCGGATGAATGAATCAAACAGCCCCCGGCTGTGTACAGATCCCACCGAGACCCTATGTGGTCTCGGTTTCCATGTATACCCGAACCAAAACCAACCTAGAACCCGATTCTTTCATGTTTTAATTTTTTGATTTAGATGTCCTTAATACTTGTTTTTAAAGATCAAATTCATAACAAAATAATTAAAAGAGTAAAATTAAAAGATTACCGAATGCGTAAGGATTAAAGGTTCAGGAACACGAACATAAACCCGAATCCAAATCAAATCAACTAAAGTTTTTCTCCCATTTTCTTGCTTGTGAAACCGGCGGCCATAAATGGTGGCTAGGATTTTCTTTTATTTTTCTTGAATAATGAAAATGAGTGTTTTGAGTTCCCTGAGGTCTAATTTGCTAGTGGGTTTTAAGATGGGTCGGGACCCTCTTTTCTTCCTTGTTGTCGTGTACACACACAAGCCCAAAGGCCAAACCATACAAATTTTATGGTTTAAATATATTAGGTATGCATTCGTGTTTTAGGTGTCGTGACATAATATTTATCGTGCATTATTAATATACGTAGTTCTTATAAATTAATGTTCGAGCCACGTATCGTATATTATAAATAGAAAATTTTAATTTAGTTGTTTTTATATAATGTACTGTTCATATTATTTTATGCGGGTTTTACAAATACCATCCATCAAAGTTGTTAGTTTTTTTACTATTACCCATAACCGTTAAACTATTTCCACGCCATCTTTTTTATACATTTTTCCCAAACTCATAAAACCTACCTACCCTTTTAATCTCGGTTGTAACAAAAACCACATATCCGTAACTCTATCCTAACTCTAATTCATCATATATCCAAATTCATAAATGAATTCCAATGTAGGGCATGAACCACCTTGAGTCGATTCTGATTTTGACTCCGTTGAGAAACAAGTCTATCGTTAGTCGAAGCAACAGAAGATATGGATAAACCACTTAACCGCAAGAGCTTTGCAGCATCACATTGAGTTTGACGGTGCAAGAGCATAAACCTCGAAGGAACAATCCTATCACAAGTGAAGTAGGACCAGGACCGGTTGTATCATATCTGGTTGACTTATTTATTCTGGATTTAAGGATCTGATTATTAATAGACCCATTATCCTCTTTAAAAAGCTTAACACGCACCTTCCTTTGCGTGGAATTGTCATTTTTAGTAAAATTCCTACTTCGACGAGTGTCCGGAATGTTTTCATCCAAAGAAGAGTGGTTTCCATGTTCATGGCTACGAACGATTAAAAGACGTCTTTGTGAATGAGAAGGTTATAATGATCTATTATCGAGTGCAGGAAAGTGTTTAGGTCTATTTAAAGGTTAAAAACAATTGTTACTATTTGGACGCTCAAAAGCTTACATACATGGATTTATAAAACGGTGATATGACTTATTTTAGCATGTTAACAAGCTTTATGAATGATATTAATGTACGTTACATAATATTGTTATTTATTGAAAATACATGACTTTCATACCAACTCAACCTTATACACCCTATACATCCTTCTTACTTATCTTTCTACTTATACCCATAAATAACAAGTAATTTTTTTTTTCTTTTAAGTTAATACTTTGAATGTATATTCACACAATCTGTTTATTGCAAAGTCTTAGTCGTTATAAGACCAATATTCAATTATGATGTTTTTAGTTGTGACCCATATTTCAAGGTTAGTAACCTTTTATGGTGTTTTAACGTTGAAGGCCCGGCATATACACTTTCCCCGATTTTAAACCCCACAAATATACACCCTACCAAGTAACCCACCCTACCCTCTAAATAAATAACTAACCTACGTCTTAACAATTTTTAAAGGGGATAAATTGATTATTGTATGTATAAGTTCCAGTTCAGTAGTTTTTTAAATTAGTTTTAGCCACAGGAATGCACATGAACTTAAATGTTTGGAAGTTATTAAGGTTCCACTCGACTAGACCCCTTATAGCGAACATGCCCGAGCCTATTTTGAGGCTCGTATAATAAATGAGCCTGAGCTTAAGCGATTATATGGTTGAGCATGACCTTGATTTGTTATACATGCCAAGCTCGAGTCAAATTTTTATTTTGTTTAGGAAAATTATAAAAACTTACTAACTTCGAACTTATATAATGTGTTATTACCAAACTTGAGTTAGACGTTGAAACAAGACGAGCCTTTTTATGTTAATTAAGCCGAGCTCCAGCTCTCTCGATATCAAACTCGACTCATTTGTGTCGTTAATCAACAATAGTATAAACCATGTTTGTTATGATCGCGATTTAGCTTTTAAAATGTTTTGAATTTACGATTTGATTAAGGAAAAATAAGACAAGCGCAATTTTACCATATGATTGTTATGAATGTATAAGGGTAACATATGATATATTAACTTTCATAACTATTACTGTAATTTTTTTTATAAATTACTAATTTATTATAAAATTACATTGGCATACCGTTCTTATAAAAATAAATTTTAACATATAAGTATAATCTTTCGATTTTGATTCGATCTTACGATTTCGATATTATAAAAGTAAAAACAATTTATATTAGGATTGTGATCTTAAAGGTCTTTTTACTACTAAAAACATTGATAGCTGTTAGTATTAAGGTTAGACATTGAATAATAATTTCCAAAAGAATGTACAGTAGAAAATATCCCCTCAGCTTTGTTCTATATAACTTGATGATAACTCATTCATTAACCCTCCTCCTCCCCCTTTGTCTCAATCCATAATTTTGCATTGCTTGTATTTGCATCATCAAACCCAACTCCCACAATCATCACTCATATTTCTTATATAAATATAAATGTAACCTATCACCTTTTACATAATTTAATATCATTTCAAACCATTTTTCCCATTTGAGTTCACATTTTTATTACAAGAAAAACTACTAGTTTATTTTCATATTCAAATTTCCATATTTGTGATCAAAATGGACAGACATTTTTTCCATAATAATGGGATGCATTCGTATTCTCAATTCGACTCAGTCTTGAGCTCCCCTATTTCGAATTCGGCGATTTCTAACGACATTGTCAAAGAGAATTTTCCAAGAATTCATAATTCAATGACGTTAAGCCCGAATTTGCCATTGATGGCAGATGATCCTGGCTTCGCAGAACGAGCGGCGAAATTCTCGTGTTTTGGTAGTAGGAGTTTTAATAGTTCAAGTGATCAGTTCGGGTTGAATTCGAATAAAGGAGAGTTTCCATTTGGGTCTACTAATACAAATGTGTCTCCTGTTGCGAAATTCCCTCGTGTTACGAGTGTTCCTATGCTGAAAATTGATGGATCTCCTGTTGGATTTGAGGAAAAGATGAATTTAGATGAAGTTAATATGAAATTGACTAGATTTGATGGCTCTGCTGCTAATTCTAATGAAGAATCCTCTGTTTCTGAGCAAATTCCTATTAAGAAAGATTTCAGTTCAAGGAAACGAAAAGGTGGATCAACCGCGAAAAAGGTACTAATTTCTACTTTTCTACTGCGGTTATATGTTTTTATCTGAATTAGTGGAATTTTAATTAAATTTTGAATTTTATAAATTTTTAGGAAGTAGAAGCAAATGATGATTCGAATTCGAAAAGACTGAAGAAACCGGAGCAAGAAAATGGTGCTAAATCGGAGGAAAACGCAAAGTTACCTGAACCACCAAAGGATTATATTCATGTTAGAGCTAGAAGAGGACAGGCTACTGATAGTCATAGTTTAGCAGAAAGAGTAAGTTTGTATAAGCTTCTAGATTTAATAGTGGTAATTTCAAGATTTTGTGCTAATAAGTTCTGCAATTTTGTGTTTAATTTTCTTCAGGTTAGAAGAGAAAAGATTAGTGAAAGAATGAAGCTTCTTCAGAATCTTGTGCCAAATTGCAACAAGGTGAGCAACTCGGTTTTCGGCATTTTGAGCGGTAAAATTTAGCTAAAAATGTATGAGTTTTAACTCATATACTAAACTTGTGAACTGCTAATGATGTAGGTAACAGGAAAAGCACTTATGCTTGATGAAATCATCAATTACGTGCAGTCGTTGCAAAGACAAGTTGAGGTAACACATGCTTCTAATTTGATCATTTGGTTTTAAACATATACAGTAGAAGACTAATCATCTAACTTTTTTCGTAAACTTTGTGTTTTGGCAGTTCCTTTCCATGAAGTTAGCTACGGTGAACCCAAGTCTCGACTTTGACACCAATGGCCTAGTTTCGCAAAATGTAAGTCAACCTGTGTACTTTGAAAGCTGTTTTTTTAATCTTTCGCCAAGTTTCTTAAGTTACTTTCTTACATTCGAATAAAACTTCAGGTTAATCAACAGAATGTGAATCTACTACAACCATCGACGATTTATCAACAAAACACACAACTACTCTACAACGGGTCGACCCCAATGACCCAAACAGTTCATGAATTTGTGGAACCTTTCCCTCAGTTTTCGGGATTCAGTCAAGACGATCTTCACAGCATTGTCCGGATGGGTTTTGGCGAAAATCTTGATCTTGATAACTCATTTTTTCAAACGACTCATGATCAACCATCCAATATGAAAATCGAGCTCTGACCGCGACTATCAAAGATTGTTGTATATACAAAAGAGATCGACGTAATTTCGCTAATCCATCCATTTTTAGGTCTAATTGAAGCATATTCTTCCTAATATTTCTAGTACTTTTTTCTTTTCTTTTTTTTGTGTATCTTCTATTAATTGGTTATGATCATCATTATGTATTTGTAGTATGTTTAAATTGTGTGTTTTCTTTCATTAAACATCACACGATTTGTATAATAATTTTTGTTAATAGAGATATATTGAGATGTGGAAATTTACATCTTCATTCTAATACATTAGCATTGCTCTCATGTATTATATTAATTTTATGTGTTATGGAGTACTAAACTATTTTAAGTTATGATATGAAATCTATGAATATTATGGTAAAATACCTAAGTTATGCTAGCATAAATGTAAACACTTTTGATCAACAAATATAGCTATTTGTAAGAGTTGAAAACTCACTTTTAATGTTCATATTTTGCTAATGATTATCAGCACATAATTAATGCAAATTTCATCATTTTAACCATTGAAAGAAAAAATTACAATAATGATAATGATTGGCTTGCTTGAGCTGTAAAGAACTATCTATTTTTTTTTTTTGCATAATTTCTGCCATAATTTCTGCTCCTGTAATTTTCACAGATTAACCAAACAAAGAACCTTCTGTTCCTCCATCTAAATGATGACAGAAATATAAGGTTAAAACATAGATTAATATTTAATAAAATAATAAAAATTAGAAATAAGAATAATTAGAAGAATCCCAGGTTGGCTTTGGTGAATTCTGACTACACCCAATGAACACAAATGCTTTATACAATAAATAATAAATAATAAATAATCTCATCATCTTTTTAAAATATTGGGGTGACACAAGAAAAGTTAAAGGATTTTAGTGGATTTACAGGTATTAAAAAAGATGCTCAATTTTAAATTTGATGGGAGTGGTTAGTAAATACTAAAATTTGAGGGTTGTTAATTAAAAAAGTTAAGAATTTGGACATTTGTAACTTCACCCCATTATTTTATTAAAATTTGCATTATTGGATTGATTTATTTATTAAAAAGATTCTTTGAAAATGATATAATTTACAGAAGAGTTAAGAATATAAAGTGATTTTTGATTATACCTTTTTAAAATGGTTAGGTGCCAGAATTGTCCCCATAAACTATACTGAATAATTAAATATTTTAGGTTAACAAAACTCAATCATATGGTGAAAGGTCTGTCTGGAACTCTGGATTAGGGGTGTGTACGGTTCGGTTTGGGTCGGTTTTTGGCTAAAACCGAAACCGAACAGACATATTCGGTTTTTAAAAAATCAAAAACCGAAACCGTTTGGTTTTAGGCGGTTCGGTTTTTTCGGTTTGTAATCGGCTTCGGTTCGATTTGTCGGTTTTTCGGTTTTTAAAACCGTTTATATTTAGTTACGTCATATTTAGATTAAAAAACTTATTTTACGTGAAAAATTAATTTTTTTTCTTTATTTTTTTTGTTAATCTAAGCATAATAATGTTTATCTCAAATTTCTATAACTATACACATATTAATAAGATAAACACACATGCAAGTAAACATACATATAAACGATTATCGTCACATATATAATGATATATTGTGAAGTAAGCACATGTACATATCAAATACGTGTATAAACAATAAGATAAATATATTAGTTCTATTTCCCTAAGAAAAATGAATATTTATAATTTTTATATATTACTTATTTATATATATTATATTTATATTTATATTTTTTATATAATAGAATGGCTCGGTTCGGTTCAGTTTTTACGGTTCGGTTTTTGGATGAAAACCGAAACCGAACCGAAACTTTTTGGTTTTTGACAACGTAAAAACCGAACCATGGGTTTTTATATTCGGTTGGTTTTTTCGGTTCGATTTTTTCGGTTTTCAATTCGGTTTCGATTTTTTCGGTTTTTTTTTGCTCACCCCTACTCTGGATGTTGAATTCTAATTATTTCGTGGTAGAAAAAAATTATATAAGGTCGATTAGTCTTCGGTTAATTGTTACGAGGGCATTAATTTTACCGATTTATGTAAAAGTCGAAGTCAATGCCGGTCAAAGAATGTCAAATTTGACGAAAACTTATAAATTTTGTCGAAAGTATCGAAAACTCACTGAAAACTTATGTTTATCACTTATAGTAAATATTTATATATATGATAAATTAGATTTTAAAAATTATATTACCGAAAATACTTAAAACTCGTTAAAAATACCTTAAATTTGTCATAAATACTCAAATTTTGCTAAAAATGTCGATTCAATTAATCTCGCAAAGAACGATTATAAGTTAAGGTGGTCGACCAAACAAAAACGATTCACGATTTTTGCAAAATTAAATTATTTACCAGTGTTTTATTCCATTTTATTTATATGAAAAATGATTTCAGATAAATAAAACATAATTTCAGTTGCTTTAGAACTATTTAGCATTTATAATGATTCAATTTCCAAACCTTTTTTTGAAAAGTTACTACTATTTCTTATGTTTCGAAAATTTATGCAGAAATTGGTGATGATATTGTATTAATGTGACAAAAGAAAAATTACAATGATAATATGTTAGTTTTATAAGTTTAAGAGCTTAAAAGTCTTTGCCAATATCTTTTGCACGATCAAATGTTGACATTTTACATCTACTTGTTAGTCTTGTCAGATATATGTTGTTTAATAATCTTGTAGAATAATCTTGTAAATAGACTGTCAAACTCAAGTAAAACAATATTATAAGGCAAAATAAGTAAACTACAACAAAATCTTTTCACATATTAACATTTTAATGCACAACCAACAAGCTCAATTACACTAATTTAATTTGCAAAGAAAACTATTTTGAGCATTTATCAAAAGGGAGTTGATTTGCACACTCCTAAATTTGATTAATGTCAAGATAATATATTTTTTAGTGTCTCAATTAAATTTAAGAATGTACAAATCACTTCCTTTATCGAAAAGGACATTTAACCTTTGATATTTAATTGAGAGTGCATATTGTTGCGGCCCTTGAAAAGTGCATATTGATTTATCAGCATCATAAGCTTCTAATTATCAATTGTTCGTCTTTATACATCAAGACTTCGTGTACATGGACGGAGCTTAATGTAAACTAGAAAGAGCCGTAAACTAGAAAGAGCCATGCTCTTTAGGGTTTTTTTTTTATATCTTATACTATATAATCTTGCTTTAATGTATAAATAAAAATCTGAAATTTTCTTAGTAAACTATGATTTGACCTCTAAGTTTCATTAATTTCCTTTTAGGCCTCTTAGAAAAACTATTCTAGCTCCATCACTGCTCGTGTATGTAATAAATTATCGTGTATACATAAAGAAATTGCTTGTGTATGTGATAAATTATCGTTTATACATAAAGAAATTTACATGTCAAATGGTTTTATTTAATGTACGTATGTATTTGATATACATATGAATGAAATGCATAAAAAGAGAAAATTTCGAGAATCTATCGTTGTAAGATTTTATAAAAGCACTGTAACGGAGATATAAATAATAAGTTTGTGAATTTGTCGACTTACTTGGTTTGCACGCTTGTTGTTATTTGATCTCATTTTCATTTTCACAGGCGTCAAGTTTATTACTACTAATAATGATCTTTATTCGGTTTTATCAAAAAATATGATTATGAATATTAAAGAGAATCCAAGAGCAAAGACCAAACATACTTACGTAAATGATTAATCGTACAATGGTGAGATGTTTTAACGCGTTACAATAATCTTAATCATTAATTATTCTTCATCAAAAAGTAATCACTTTGGTCTCTTTACTAATCCGAATAAAGAATCTTGGGAGCATATTATAAACCAAAAAAATTGTGGTTTATTATTACTTTTATGTCTTCGTTCAATGAATGAGTTTCTTTTTATTTATTTCTTATGAAAATGATTGTTAAACCTTTATTAAGGATTAGATTTATTAGAACACTTGGTAATGGGATTAATTTTTAATCAAAGGTGATGGGCATAGATCACATGGTATGTCTGGTTTTTGACCTTCATAAGACATTTTTTTGTGGCAAGTTAGCTTAGACCACTAAGGTTCAACAAGTGCCCAATTTTAATAAAATAAGATGGCAATTAGCTTTTTGTTTCGTTCATAGCATGTCACACGATTGGATATTTTATATGGTCTAAAATTATACGCGACAACAAGTTTATAAGTTTATTGATCATAACTTGGTTTTCTCAACTTATTTGTTTTTGTTATCATGTTTAGAAATATTGTTTATATTGTTATATCTTACATCTCAATTATGTAAAAAAGATAGTAAAAAAAAAAATTGTGAAAACATAAATTGAGTTTTTTTATCAGTTTAATTAAGGGTTAAAGCCATAAATTACCAACGAACTTTACTTTTTTTCTCGATATTACAAATAATGAACATAAAATACTAACCTAACCATTGAAACTTGTTGGAACAGGCTATTATTAGCAACGTAAAAATATTTAATTCCACGTCATAATTTTTGCCGACGTGGCGTTGACTTATATTGACTTTTACACGTCAGATTCCCACTAGTTGGGTTTTTTTATCACCCTTATATTGTAACGGGTCATTTTTCTCCTCCTCTTTTATATCACTTCTTTTATCCTCTTTTACACAACTTCAATTAGGGTTAGGGTTTATAATCAAATCAAAATAATTAATGGCATCATCTTCCTCATCTTCTCATTCGATTCGAAGGCGTCCTTCTTCATTAACTTGTGAATGTAACCTTCCTGTTATGGTTTTAACTTCTTGGAAACCAACTAACCCGGCAAGACGCTTCATTGTGTGTCCCAATCGATATGTGAGTACCCTATAATCTAAATGTATTTTAATTTTGCAATGGTATTGATTGGTGTTATTTTTTTGATCCAGAAACACAATACAATCAAGTGTGGTTTTTGGGATTGGTTTGATGTTGAAGTGGATGATTGGTACCGTCAACAATTGAATGAGATGTATTATCTCCTCAATGCTAATCAAAGGAATGCTCTTCAGATTGAGAATACCCGTGAAGAAAGGATACTGGATCTACATGAAGACCTAAACCATGCTCAGACCCGTTTGACTTTTTGGAAGTCAACAACTTTTGTGCTTTTGGTGGTTGTTGTGATGATGTTTCTAGGAATGAACTAGTACTCTATTGCCATCTATCTGTATTGTATGCATAATCTATGAACTAGTACTCTATTTTGATGTAACATGTTGATGGTTCTAATGAATAAGAGGCTTATCTAGTATATCTAATTGTTACCAACACTAAAAGCATGGCCATGTCATTGGTACAAGGAGACTAAAAAAAAGGCTCAAGTCATTTACAGTCAATGTACCAACACTAAAAGCATGCCCATGTCATTTGCAGTCATTGGAACCAAGACTAAAAACTTAGACAATACCAACTGTATTTGTAGTCTATACTAATTGCAGGCAACTGAATACAAGTGAAGAGAAATAACTCAAAGACAAGTGAATATAAATAAGATAGTTTTGACATTAAAGCCAGTAGGCATGTGAAGGTGGGGGACAAGCCCCATGTTTTTTGGTTCCAAAACAAAATAAACCACATGCCATCACATGCTGCACATACACCCATAACAAAAGACTTGTTTGTTTAGACAAATGCCACAATCTAGGATACTTAAATATTACAGACAACTAATTAAACAGAAAAAGCAGATTCTGGTGTTGATCCTTCTCCATTTGGTCCAAATCCAGTGTTCTTCTTTAGCTGCTGCTTGTAGATCCTCTCAGATCTCCCCCTGTTTTTGTGATAAATCCTGAATGGTAGTGATTCACTTGCACTTGGTTCAGGTTGCTTTCTTTTTCTACCCCTGGTCATTTTTGGAGGTACTGGTGGTGTTGCAGTATTATCAGATCCATTGCCTACAGCCTTTGGAGTGGTATCCATGACTACAACAGACTCTTGTGTTTGCACATTTGCATTCACACTTTGGAGGTTAGTACTCACACTTTTATCTGGTGTCATTGCATCACCAATGTACCATGGTTGGCCCAGCTCAAACCTTTCTTCTTCTCTAATCCAATCTTCATCTCGTTTCTGAGATCTTGCTTCTTCCTCAAGAGTCATTCTCAAAGCTTCTGCATCAAACTCATCTTGCATAGCTTTTGCAGCAGCATCCATCTTTTCTTCTTCTTGTAATAGCAAATTTTCCATATACTCGTGCTCCATACATTCCCTAATATCAGCCTCAGTCATTTCCTACAAAAACAATAAGATCAACACAAGCTTACAAAAGAGTTTACCTGTTCATGCCCTACCTATCAAAAAAAGCTTACAAAAGAGTTTACCTGTTCATCAATTAGATTCATGCCCTTACCTCTTCCACCCCTTCCCCTACCTCTTCCCCTCCTTCCGGCACCCCTTCCAGCACCCCTTCCAACACCCCTACCTCTTCCCCTCCTTCCAGCACCCCTTCCAACACCACTTCCAACACCCATAGGCTCACCTATTCCACTTGCTGCCTCACCTCTGTCACCAGTTGCCTCACCACCACTTGCTGCCTCACCTCTTCCACCACTTGCTGCCTCACCTCTTCCACCACTTGCCTCACCTCTCCCACCAATTGCCTCACCTCTGCCACCACTTGCCTCACCTCTCCCACCTCTTCCCCTAGAACCTCTTCCACCACCTCTGTTAGATGCAAAATGACTATACTCCTCTTCTCTTCTTCTACCAGCTGGTTTCTTAACTGTTGGTGGTTTTGGTACAGGATCTTTATCACAGCCCCTCTTGTTATGTCCTTTCTCATAACAATTAGTACATGTCATTTGTCTTCCAACCCTACTTACCTGTGTACCATTGTTTTCACCAACAGCCTTGACCCTTTGTTTCTTTGGCCTTCCAGGCATCCTTTTCACAATGGGTGGCAAGAGAGGTTGTTTGTGTACCCTTTTCCACATGTTACTACCATATATAGGTTTAATATTAAACTGGTAAGCCTCAAACCATTTCTGTTGGCTGTAACAGTGATCCACTCCCTCCTCTGGGTCTTTATTTAAAAACAAATAAGCACAAACAGCATGAACACAGGGAATACCTGATAACTCCCACAACCTACACATACACTTCTTGAGATGGATGTTTACACCATAACTTTCATCACCCCTCCTAACTTCAAGCTCCTGAAAACCACTTTGTGCCACTGTCCATAACCTATATTTGTAAAATAAAACTTTTAGATACAATCCTACTAATAGTAATGGAAGTAATAAAAATGGTTATTCACCTTTGTTCGTCTATTAAAAGTGATAATCTTTTCTTCACAGAAGGTGTGATTGTGTCTTCCAAGTTCATTGCTTTGTGGTGCATATGAACTAGTCTTTGCATGACATACAGTCTGATGTCCTCCAGCATAGTGATGACGGGCTTTGTTCTTTGAACAAGTATAGCTCTATTGAAACTTTCTGCTATACCATTTTCAAATGAAGGACATTTGGAATTTAAGTCAAAAAAGGCTCTACACCATGTGTTGGGATTCCTCTGCACAAGATAGTTATATGCCTCTTCATTTACTCTTTTCAATTGATCCATCTTGTTGTAGAAGTGTTGTTCCACAGTTGTTGAAGCTGCACTCCAAAACAGCCTTTGTAAATGCACACCACTAAACTTTCTTTTGAAGTTTGCAAAAACATGTCTGGTACATTTCCTGTGTTCAGCATTGGGTAGCCAATCAGACACAGCATCTAGCAAACCCTGTATAATGAAAAGCTTTATATGAGTAACAAGTGAAACCAAGTGAAAAATTATAAGGAAAAGATGAAGGAAACAAGTACCTTGTGTGAGTCAGATATTACTGTTATTCCATTCCCATGTCCTAACTGCAAATCTTCATGTAACAGAGATAAAAACCAAGCCCAATTCACATAATTTTCCACCTTGACTACTGCCCAAGCAATCGGGTACATCTGGTTATTAGCATCTCTTTTCAAACCACAATTGATACCCCCCAGCAACCCCATAGTTAGCTAAACAAAGCTTCAACTGTTCTGGATGGTCAAATTTCATGCCTAAGATGGGCTGCATTTCATTCCAAGGTTGTAAGGGATTGTGCCTCGGATAAGCAATACCCCTTTCAACCTTGTTTTTAGGGTCTAAGTTATGGAATTCAGGGTCTTCAACATTTATATGCTCACTAGCAGGGATGTTATCATGCATAAACCCACTAAAATGACCCTGGTTACTACACAACTTAGTCAGAAATGGGTCATTGGTACTTATGTTCTTAATCACTACATTCTGTTCCCTTTCATGATAATAATCTACATATTCTAAATCTTCATCATCACTAGAACAGTAAGCATCACTAGAGTCTGGATCATCATAAGTTACATCTTTCTGAACCTTAAAGTCCATTGCATTATACCCTAAATGCTCTGTATATAAATCCACTACCCATTTGCTTTCATACCCAACCCTCATAAACTCTTGCAAATCCTCATCATTTTCTAATGAACATAACCCTTGTTTAATTGTTAAACCCACTTTGCAATAATACAAGCCATAAATAGGGGTATGCACTAACTTTCTCATAAGCTCGAAGAAATCAGCATATGACATACCTTCAAAGTCCCATTCATTTAACTGCTTTTCATCACCATCGCGATAAGAAAAGGGATATGGATCGAAAATACCGTCATGTTTTAGGTTAATGGTAAAAGTCTTGTGCTTCCCCTGATACTGCCCTTTATATTTCCCTAAAAATAAGACAAATAACGTTAGCAATCATGTAGAAAAACATGTTTAAACCAAAATAAAACAACATATAATCAATAATTAAGGATACCTTTCGTCATGATGTGATTTAATTGAAGCAATTACTTGATTGAAATTTGGGTGTACAAATTAGGGTTCATCACGATTTGGGGGAAAATTTTCTGTGTGTGTGGATTGGATTTCGTAGATTGTGTGTGTGTGTGGGATAAGGTGATAAATAAGTGAGTGGATTGCACCCGTGGATATCTACGTGTATATTAAAAATAAAAAAAATGGTATAAACCGGCTAACAAACGTGAGGTGTCGGTTAAACTTTACATTTGACCTATAAAAAACGGTTACCAGGAAAGTTGCTGGTAATATTAGAAACATATATAAAGTACAATGGTTAGGTTAGTATTTTATGTTCATTATTTGTAATATCGAGAAAAAAAGTAAAGTTCGTTGGTAATTTATGGCTTTAACCCTTTAATTAACAAAAACTTTGTTAAAGCTTTAGTTGCTTCCACTAGAATGAAAGCAATGATTATGGTTAGGGGAAGAGGAAGTTGATGGTGGTGGTTACACTCCATGATCATTAAGGGTGGGACTCCATTTACCACAACATCAAGATTCACTTGCTTTTCTCCCTCTTTTACAAGTATCAAAACTTTTTTTATCACATAAAAAAAGTATGTTAATATGAAGTGTTTCATATTACTGATAACAAGCTATATACTCTTTTCTTCTTTAATTTTGGAACATTTTAAAATGAATTGATATATCAATACTATTTTACATGTTTCTTTCTAAAATGGTACGTAGCAAGTTAACATGATCACAGATGATTCGGAGAATGATAGTAGTCATGTCCTCATGGTCCATGACATTAGCAGGCTAGAGGTCGAAGACAATAGACGTGAGTTCCCAAAGCAAAGGTTTCAAAAATCCGAATTCTTAACGTGTTATGGTTTTAACTATGGGTCAACATTAACTCCCTAAAGTCAAATTTATCGTTGACTCTACTATCGGGATCTTTGCTTACTGGGTAGAGTTAGATCAAATGAAAAGAACAATTAAAAGTTAAAAAATAATGAAAAATAATCATTATTATATATTTTAGATGCACTTAAAGAAAGATAAGCTGAATAGGCTGTGTCCTAGCAGCTATAAGCCAATCAGTTCACCAAAAGTCACCTCCTGTGACTGGATTTTATCTTATCTGTCAAAAAGCAATTTTTCCAACAAAAATATGTCACTTAGGGATCTCAAACTCGAGACCTCTTCTTTACCAGTCATGCGTGATAACCACCTGGGCTAAGTCTCTTTTTGATTTTACTCTCCTATATTAGATTAATATAGTAGTTATAGCTTGGCAGATTTCCATTAGTTAAGCTTTAATACGTTTTAATTTCATTTTAAATAAACTTTTAAAAATGTTTTTATTACAGTATTTTATTTTAGTTAAATAAATAAATAAATCAAAACAAATAAATATAAAAAAAAATAAAAGAATATTTTTATTTAAATAGTTTAATTAGATTATTTTTAAAAGTAGATATGATGATAGTGTTTAATTAGATTTGTTTTGGAGTATTTTTTTTAAAAAAGTAAATTAGTTTAAAAGTTTTTTTTTATTAAATAGATTTATTTTAAAAGTTTTTAATTAGTCTAATTTTTAAATAGTGTTAAATTTTAAGTAATTAATTGTTTTTAGATTTTTAAGATAGCGGAGTTTACGATTAATGCACTTTAGGCTAAAATTAAATAAGTTTAAATTTGTAGATTTAATTTGTAGTTTATAAACCGAAAACCAATTCAAATCGATTGTCCAAATCAAAGCAAAACGTCTCAAATTCATAAGATCTTCGTGTACAACGAACTCGACTCACTCACGTGTTTAATTGAATTCGTCATTGGTATTATTAGTCTATTACTTTTTCCTAAAGGTAATTTTCTAATTTACCCTATAACGTATATCAAATTATCACTATACTATCCACGACACATCAAAAATTTATCGTAATATAAATTGCTAAAAAGGTGCTACTAACAAAAGCCAAAAAATTAACGTTAGCATTATGGGTAATAACATTGAGATCTTAAATTGCGCATTTATTTTTTCAGTGTCCTTAGTCTATCTAGCTTTACAAGTCGATTGCGCGATGATGAGATGTAGTTTTGGTTGATTTTAATTCGTACGGGGATTGGTTGTCTTGGATTGTAGGCATTCGGCTCCCGGTTAAACTCAAAGAAATCTTGGAGGGCGTTTTCTGTATATCGTGGTGGAGCATTTGGACGTTCCGGAATAAACTCCTTTTTAGTGGCAAAATTCCTTTAAAGTCTACATTATATGATGATATAGTTAGTAATTCTTTTCATTGGTGTAGGTCGAGATGTAATGCCTCGTTTTCTTGAAACGATTCACTTAAAAACCCTTATTTATTTATTGTTTAGCCTAGATTCTTGCTAGCTTTTAATAAAAATTGTCGTTAAAAAAACTGACATTTTCCCCGGCATAAGAAAAAAATTCCAGGATGACGCAAAATACGAGTAAAGGACGGGGAGGGGGAGGCTCTCGAAACCAAACGAGACTAGAAGGAACATGGGAATTAGCATCATCTATATTAGTGTATTTGTCTCGAAGAGCCAACAAAGGGTCCAACTTCGTACGTTTCTGGCATAAACCATATATCTCAGAGAGGTCGTAAAGCAGTCATAGCAGACACGAAGCACCATAAAAGGCGTGGAGAACTTATTTTGTTGAAAGTTCCTTGCTGATTGAGATATGTTACCTTATTCTGTATGTAGAGGCCCGGTTGCGGGCGCATTCCCATTCACAAACACCTCAGTAAAGCTAGTTTCTCCATGGACAATGCTACCTTAAATCGGTTTTTTAGTCTTCATCATTTTTTCCGTATGCCGCTCCGCGAGCTAGGACCACTTCCAGCGCACCTCCTTTCCATGCTACTTCTTTCTTTTCCACTTCATGACCAAGAATTATAGGTCGGCATTTCTTTCATTCCATCAAGAAAGGTACCTCTGGCCATAGCCCTGGGGTTATGTCTCGATCTCCCATGTGCGAAATCTAAGGGACTTGCTCCTATGGAGATTCGCCTTGGTCTAACTCCACGCCTTATGAGTCAGAAAGAACTCTATGCATGTTGGCTAGGTTAGAATGAAATTACCGGATGTGAGGCATGGGAATACGTTCTATCAGTCCCTATAAAAAAAGAAATGAATCAAGAGAATAACTAGCTATTCAACCTTTGAAGGATAGGTTCTTATATCAAATAGTGTAAATAGCGCGAGACTTTCAACTAATGAAAGAGAAACCAGCTAGTTCAGTCAGATACCTGCTAAGCAACCTCTAAATCGGTTATCTTTGTTGGCCGGGGCGAGCACTCTCTTTTCTTTATCAAATTCCGTCTTACCAAACAAGACTAACTTCTTACCAACCCGCGAAGGGTTGTGAGGCTGGACCAAAGTTACGAAGAATGAATCTATATCTGTGCACGGAAGGGCCGGCGACCACTCAACTGTTCGAGCGCAATGCAGTGGTATTGGTTCTGATCGACAAAGGTAGAATGCCTAGTCGAAGGTCTAGTACAGTAGGTAGCAGGCGTGTTCGTTTTGGCTCCCGAGCGAGAACGAGAAATAAGCGATGCACCATCCTTGCTGCTACGTACGTTGACCTTGACTTGACAGATTCATCCAATTGAACCCAAACTCAAAGGAGGACCACAAGCTCAGGGCTCGACGAATAAGAAAGTCTCGACATTAAGAAAATGGGATTAGCTGTGAAAGAAAGAGCCCGACATTCATTCTTTCATGAATATTCATAGCTGAGTCTACTAGGCTCGAGAAGGGTAGGCTCGCAGCTTCGCTCAGCAGAAGAGCTTAACTTTCTATTAGTCAAGCGCTAGCGCCCAACCGGGCTTTGTAGTGAGGGAAGTCCTCTGTTTTTAGGTTGACGAGCTACTTTAGTTTCGTTTCCCAAAGAAACATAAAGCCCGGATATTATTATCATCACGGTTATAGTTTTGTGGGTGATCTTAGAGGTATCAAAATAATAAGATCTTTAGATAAGTGAAACTGAAAAAGGGTAATCATTAGAGCACAGGGTACGGGCGTTTTCGCCCCGCGTTTTCCCATGGCGCGACACCAAAACGCGAGAGCCACACCCCGTGTGGCGTTTTCGTGTCTCGAGCCGAGGGCACGGCGCGCGTTTTTGCACGAAAACGTGAGACACGAAAACGCGAGACCGTACCCAATCTCGCGTTTTCGTGTCTCGCGTTTTCATGCATATATATTATTATTATTATTATTATTATTATTATTTTTTTTTAAATTTTCAAAAAAAATTATAAGTAATAGGTCCCACATAAACCCCACGGCTCAAGCCAACCAAGGAGCCCCATTTTTTGTGTTGTGGAGGTTTTAGTGTTGTGGGATCATTTACCCACCACACACTATACCCCTTGAAAAACCTCGTGTTTTCCCACGGCTCAACACGATAACTCAACACCATACCCTGTGCTCTTAATGATATACGGAGTAATTTTTATTGTCTTTGAGAATAAGTAGATATTATGGTTATAAAACTCAATATTATGTTGTAAATTGTACAGTGGCGGATCTAGGTATTACAAATATGTGCGACACACGCGATTTTTTACCCCAAGTTTTAACTAATACGGAATATGAAATAAAATGCTTGATATTAAAAAATTCATATACATGCTAGCATAGTTACTTGGATTACCTTGTAACAAATTATTAAAAGCTACTGTATTAACTAAACTCATATACAATAGCTGATGTCAAATTTATGACTACTTTAACTAAGCTGTCTTTTGAAAAATTGAGACTGTAGCAGGTATTTTGCTTTGAGTAATTCATAACCAATCAAAGTAATGTTTTAGTTTTTTCATGGGTTAATAACGTTATTTTTAACAGCTCTATGCCATTTTACATTTTTTGAACTACAATAAAAAATATGAGAGGATGTGTAACATGTGAAAACTTTAAGGGGAAAATGTGTAAATAACTCAAAAACATCATCTTCTTCATCCCGCTTATATCAGATACGTATACTACCACTAACCTGATTTTATAACTTACTTTATATACTAGTCTACTTTAAGGTCATTATTTTTGTAAAACTCCATTCTTTTCATTCTTGAGCACGTTTTTACCATTTTCATGCCTGAAATCGAGTTTACGATAACCAAATCCGCCCTGATTCACACACTCAATCTATGTGTGGCACGTGCCACAGGTGGCCAAGGCATAGCTCCGCCCCTGAAATTGTAAGTGCATGCGTAGTAACTTTTTGCTAGTTTTTATTAATAAATTCTTACCATCTAAAAAATTACGCATAACCCGTTTGGGACGAAACAAGATATTTTACGACATTACACTTGATTAAAAGCAATGCTCGTCTTCCTTGCATATAATTTGTTTTTTTATTTAAAAATATCTTATCTATATATTGTTTTTTCATGAAACAATGAAATAAAGTGTTTTTTTTCTCATGAACAGGTTATTAATTAGATAAGCATTGTATGTCAAACTTTTTGGTATTCGGTGTGTTTTTCAATTGTGGCATCCAACTATGTTTGTGTGATTTCGTAGTTTTTCCCACTTTTGGTCCTTTTCATTAGAAAGCAACTTTCTATTGTCCACACATGATGTTGTCCATTTTGTTGCCCAACTATATACCAGGAATTTAGCCTTATGTTGTCTCCCTTCCTTGATCTAGGGCATGACTATCAATTCTACTCGTAATATCTTAACTCGGTTATTATTCAATTCTATAATACGACTTTAAGGATACTTTTAACATAGTTTTTTTTTTATGTATAGAGAAAGATGAAATAGAAAGTCAGAATGAATAACGAAAAGTGCTGATGTGACAACACGTGATTACGATACTTAAAACAATTTATGACATTTTTTAAGTAGGGACATATTTGGGAGTCAGGGTGCCACGTGGCTACACTCGATTTTAAGTTATGAACTATAGTTTGTTTTAAAAAGTGTCATTTTTAGTATATGCGACATTTGACAATATATTTGCTACTTTACTTTTTTATGGAGTTTAGCGAAAAAAGTAATTTGTGGGGCAAATTTAGAAAAGTTTAAAAAGTTTTGGCTAATACATCTTCATAAAGTATTTGTGCAACACTCACGTAAATTTCTAAAATCCGTTCATGGCTTTAGACATAGATGTCCATTTAAGTAGTGCACGGAATAGTTGAATGTCATGAAGTAGAAAATAAATCAAGCAAGTTTTTATAAGGTTTATATTCTTATTATGTTATTAATTTATAAAAAAATTATTTTATAATTTTTCTTAAATCTTTTAAATTTTGTAAACATTATACATAATTTAAATGCATTTAATTATGAAAAAGTTTACTATTTTTTCGAATTTAAAGAGTGTTGGAATTAACAAATGATAATGAAAGACGAATCAAAGAACATACAAACTTGCAAAAGCTTTTCTCATTATCAAAATCAAAAATTGAAGGTATAAAGTTCTCAATTGAAACTTCTAAGGAATATCAAAAACTCAAAACAAATTAAAATTTTCAAATGTTGGAGAAACTAGCCTAATTCAAACAAATGATCGAATTTGAAAACGATGCAAAACAAAGCCGAATGATCGAATATGAAAACGATCCAAAACAAAGTCGAATGATCGAATCTAAAAAAACGATCCAAACGAAAGCCAAATGACCGAATTTGAAAACGGACAAAACAAATCCATTCAAAGCAACTTACATTCGAAACCCGCGTAACACGAGTTGGAGTTTTCCTTAGCAGTAACCGATACCAAAGCTTTTTCCTTAAGCTTAGGACAATTGAACTTTCAGCGGCCTTCCTCCTTGCAATAGTAGCAAATGTCTTTAGAATTAAGACCTGGAGAAATTGATGATGCTCCACCTTCATCTTTTACAATTTTCAGATCGATATCGGCCCCTATCACGACTTCTGATTGATAACCTTGTGGTTCATAATCATAACTACTTCTTGATTCTTTTTGGCAAATCTCTCTTGAATGTAAACTAGATCTAACGTCTTCAAAAGTGATAATGTCTTTACCACCAACACATGAGCTAACAAAACTTTCAAACGAAGGAGGCAACGACACAAGAAGAACAAGAGTCGCATCTTCACTTCAACATTCTTCAAAACCATTAAGATTGAATTCAACGAATCAAGATGCTCTTTCAAGTATGAACCTTCTTTCATTCAGAACAAACTTGTTCAATAACAACTAATTAGTCAACAACTTTGTCATATAGATTGTTTCTAACTTTTTCCATACACCTTTTGTTGTTTCCTCGTCAGCAAGCTCATAAAGAACTTCATCCGATATACATAGCAAAATAGTGGAATATGCATTTTCTTCTTAAAACTTATAGTTAGCATCGCTTATTTCATCCGGGTTTATGCCGACAATAGGCGCCCAAATGCGTTGTTGTTTCAATAAGGCTAAAATCATAATCCTCCACAAGTTAAAGTTACTCTTTTCCAAAAACTTATTAATATTAGTGATTTGAGAATTCATATCCTTTTTTTCAAAACAAGATATAAAAAATAAATAACAAATTTAAAAACAAACTACTAAAAAACCCAAATCACTAAAACAATTTCCCAATAAAAACCCAAACCACAAATAAAAACCAACTACCCACGAAGAGGCCCAAACCAAAAACCAATGATGCCAACTATCCCAAAAAAACACTTACGTATTATTTTTTTCCCAAGTCTGGCAATCAGAGGAACCCTAAAAATAAAATCCAGACGATTCAAGAAAATGATTAATCAGGACAACTGTTTTTTAGAAAAGAACCCTAAAGCCACAGTGATCGATCAACAAACCTTGGATTCTTTGATCGAACGAATCTGGAACCCTAACTTCAAACACATCTAAACAAAACCCTAACTCAAACCTTCTTCCAATGGCCACAACGATCAACAAGGCTCTGATACCACTTGTTGGAATCAATAATCGATAATCAAAGATGAATCAAAGAACAAACAAATTTACGAAAGCTTTTCTCATTATCAAATCGAAAATCAAACGTACAAAGTACTAAATATGTGAATACCTATTTATAAGAAAAAAACAAACCAACTTGTGTTATTACTTTCTTATTACAAAGATGCCAAAAATAACAAATTGTGTATAACATGCTTGTTCCCTAAGATAAAAAAAACACTAAACGACCCATATGAGTTTTGATCAACATTCTTAACAATGAGAAAAAGCGAAGTGTATGAAAATATGAAAAGTGGAGTGAGGAAGAAATGATTGAATTTGGTGTGTTCCTTAGGAAAGGCAACATAACGTTTTTGTGTTAATAAATTGGAAAGAAGTGTGGAAAAAATAAACAATTGCGTAAAATCTTTAAAATTTGATTTGCTTCTTCTTATTGTAGGCGTCTTAGAAGAGGTGTTGAAGAGTGTCAATGAAATGAGTTATTAGATATGTCATTCTTGATCTTTTTATCTTTGGCTAGTGATCGACGGGTCTGGTCGTTGGATTGAAATGGTATTTTTTCAATGAAGTCGACGAGGAAGTCAATTGATAACCACTTTCTCATTAGTTTCTCTTTTTCTACGAGATGGTCTAAATTGCTTTCTATAATGTTTTCGTTTGGCGTACATTTCTAGATAAGCTCCCCAATAGAACCAATTTATCTAATAGAGGAATGGACACTCCTTGTATTGTGTCAAGTTTGTGAGAGCGAAGTGGAATCCTGTAACCATCTTTGCTTCGGGTGCTTGTTGGCTTTAGGTTTGGTCAATCTAATGGTGAGGTTGTGAAATGTCCACATTCTGCTTTGGTGGATCATGTTGCTTGGAAAGCTTGGTTCAATGGGTTATGTTTTAATAGTCTTCAAAGGTTGGTGTTGGAAGCTTCTTTTTTCACTCTTTAGTAACATATTTGAAACATTAGAAGCGCAGTCTTGTTCTCATTGAAAAGGTTTAAGAAATGCTTGATCTTTTATAATTTTGTCTCTCAAACTTGGTTATGGGTAAGCAGTAAATGTAGAAAACTTAATATCGTTTTGTTAGCATGGCTTATACACCCTTTTAACATTTTATTTTCTATGTAATAATTTTGTCATTTTTTGCTACCTTTTTACTATCCTTTAATTTTGTGATTTCTCTTAAAAAAAACTTAAAAACACAATTTTGAGTTATGAAGTATAGTTAGTTTACCAAAAGTGCCATTTTTAGTATGTACAACTTTCGATAATGTATGTAAGTAGTGTATGTAATAAATAAAAGCATTTCATATGATAAGTTTTTTTAAATGTTTATTGTTATATTGTGTTATTATTTATAAACTTTTTTGTTTTATAAAGTTATTAACATTATATTAAAACCTATAAAGCTTTTTAAGCATCATATATAATTAAATGCATCTAATTATGAAGAGGTTAACTTTGTTCACGAGTTTAATGAAGAAAAAAGACGAAGTTTATGAGAAGATGGGAGTGGAGTGAATAAAAATGATTGAAATTTGTTGTGTTCCCGAGCTAAGGAGAGTAAGAAAGATAACATAAGGTTTTTCATTTGTTAAGTTAAAAAAAGCGTAAAAAAACAAACAATCCTACTACTAATTAAATAAGTAAAGTCAAACATACTCCTTGTTACTTTCTTCCAAATCCACCTAAATTGAAAAGAAAATTAGAAATAAAATTATAAGGTAATTTACTACTCTACCCGTCTCAAAATGATAGTCCACATTACTATTTTAGGACGTTTCAAATTAATTGTCCACTTCAAAAAATAGATAATAAATGTAGATTAAGTTTACCATATCATCCTCACTTGAAGGTATTATTACAAATAATAAAAAGTTATAAATTAATTGGTTAAAGTTAAAATTATAACTTTATCAAAAGTAAAAGAAAAAGCTAAAAAAGTGATTTTTTTTATTAAAATACGTGTTTTTTTCGGTGAACAATAATTATGAGACGAAAAGAGTATCATTTACTTTCATATTTTCTCGTAAAAAAAATTTAACACATTTTTTTTGTCAATCTTTCAAAACTTTCTCTCTCTTTAAAATTAAACTCGAGAATAAAATATATTATTATAAGTAAGATCCAGTTAGAAGAAAAAATAAAATAAGAATTATGAAAAAAAATTCTTGTCACATATTTAAATTGAGAAAGAGAAATTTAAAAGAAGATGAATCTGATTTTGTAGGTGCATATAAGATGCGTGATTGTGATTTCTTCTTATACTTCTCATTTTAAGTTTTATTTGATCTTATCTTTTCGATGTCGCAAACATAAATACCTCCTTGTTATGATTTATAAATTAGTGAATTTTTTCATAATTTTTAAAATATTTTTATAAACTAATATAATAAGAGAAAAGTTTATTTGCATCATTATTTTTGCTCACATGTTAAAGCACAAACCTCTATCATCATTCATTTTGGTTAGATCTAATGTTAGAGATTAATTTATCATTTAAAAAAACACAGAAGGGTCATACTTCCCAAAATGTCCAAAAGGGCGGGTGGACATATGCGGCGGAAAAAACGGGCGACGGGCAAAACAGATGACGGGCAAAACGAGCGGCGGGCTAAACGGGTTGCGTAAGCTAAAACACATAGAAAATATATATAAAAATTTATAATTAAAAGAATAATAATACTTGTTTAAAAACCGGGGATAAAAAATTAAATATAAAATAGTAATTTATGAGTAAAAAGTGTCTTACATGTGTGTCCATTTAGCCCATTTAATGTATTATATATGCGTCCGTTTAGCCCATTAATAATAATGGATGGGCAAAAAGTGCCCCATCTTTTTTAGAAAAATATCAAAAAGTGCCCATATGTATTAAAATGAGCAAGATTTGTCACCTCTACTAGTGATAAAATAATGAAATATCACCAGTGATAAAGGAGTGATATTGAAATATCACTGGTGATATTATACTGTAATTATGTTTATAAAATATCACTAGTGATATTTCATTGCTTTATCACTATTAATATTTTATTATTTTTATCACTAGTTATAAATTTTTGGCTTGTGTTGTTTACGCACCGTCATAAAGTACATTTTTTATTTACATTTACTGAAAAGTTTAACTATTTTACTTAAATGGTATATGCATCGGGCCTGCTAAACTTATACAGTAAAACAACTATTTTATATTTTTTTAACAAAATAAAAATGTTGTCATCAACAAACATAGTAATAAAAATGTTACTTTCTATCCCAAACACATCTAGTTCATATCTTTAAAAAAAGCTAAAAGCACATGACATTAACTACATAAACAATACAAAAATCTAGAATTGGGACAAAAATAAAAACTTTATATCATATCTAAGAGAGGTTGTATCCAAATATGAGAGAGGACAGCGGTAATTTGGTGGTGGCGGTTTTTGTTTGGTGAAGACAATAACATTTGATAAGTGGTAGTTTCTGGTGGTGACAAGAAGGAACCATTAGTTCATACCATCTTAAACCGACCACCATCAACTCATTACACATGGTGGATGGAGGCTGGTAGTATGCTACATCAGTCAATTTCGAGCAGTGATCATAATAAGATATATGATTTCTCATGTATTATTGTTAAAAACAAAAAAAACTTGTATTCACATATTTGCAACAGCATTTTTGGGGGATGTGGTGAAAAAAAGAGGCATTATTGAAATGAAAAAGTAAACAAAATACTATTAGACTGACGGTTAGTTGGAAGAAAAGGTACGAGATTAATGATTGTGTAGAAACTAGAAGGGAGATGAGGGGTTGAATAGTTTATTTACTTAAAAAATCGGTTTATAAAAATCCTTTACAAAAGTTAGATTCGAGTGATTTATATGGAACCTTCTTATGCACAATATGAACAAGTGATAGTGTTGCTAAGATAATAATCACAAAGTATATGCAAGTATGAATAAAGAATGTAAATAGATAATGAAAGGAAATATCAAATCGAACGCCAAGGATATATAGTGGTTCGACCGCGAAGCTCTATCTTTTTCCATACTCCACTCCTTGAGTATCCTATCGATAGTTAACTTATCAACAAGCTCTTTGAGGTGGAGAGACCTTACACGTCGCTTAACCAATTTCTGACTTGTTGTACCCAAATATATATCACTTCACCATGATAGATTATAAGAAAATAGATGGAAAAGAGAAAGAAAAGAGATGAAGTTTAGAGAGAGAAAGTAGAGAGAGAAAAGAGAGATTTATAGAGAGAGAAATAAAATGAGCACCAACACCTCCTAACATGTTAGGAGGTGTCCTGAAATACCCAAGGCCTTAAGTGGCGAAATGGGCTTTAGTCTAGATGGTTCGGGCTTGTCTTTGGGCTTTAGGTCCTTAAATATGGACTTGGTATCTTAAATTCAAACCTATGAATCCCGACTATCCTACTACTTATTACAAAGTTCAAATATACGATACATAATAAACCTATGACCGAACATTCTTGTTTGACTCTATATTTTGAGGCTAACAATCTCCCCCAATGAGAGGTCGTTCCTCTATGACATTTGGAGACTTATAGAGATTACTAATCTCTCAATAAATGAGTCGTGAACATATAATAGTAGACTTGCTCCTTCATGCTGTGATCATTGAGCATTTGTCGTTGTCTTTCTGTTATGACTCATGTAATAGACGTTTTGTAATAGGTTGACTAGGAGGTATGTAGTTCCTCTTGGTCATAGTAGTAGTAGGAGTAATACGTTGCTCCTGATATAATAGAAAGTCAAACAATGTTATTAGTAGTAATCTGTTAGGATATGTATACGATATCTTAGGAAAGGATATGCATATCAACTGTTACACGTTTTGTGTTAATGTAGTTTTAGGGTTTCCTTGTAGTATAAAGGAACCCACCAATAGAAGGGTAGAACACACCTTTCACCATTTCATTTCATATCAGTAATATTAGAAATCTTTAGAAAGGATCATGTTATTCATTTAGCTAAGTGTTTCTTCTTGTTTTTAGTGTTTTTATTCCACACAAATACTTTGTTTCCATTAGAGTCTCTCTGTGAACAAACTTGTGATTACAAAAGTTGTTCACCATCCTTAGCAGGCTGAAAGATCTATATCTAAAAGACCCATCAAGTGGTATCAGAGCCTGGGAGAGTCTTTGAACAAGATGAACCATTTTTTTGTTTCTAAAAACATCCTTGAATCATGTCTGCTTCAATAACTACTGAAACTGGATCCTAAACCACCACTCCTACACAACAAACATAGCAAATCGTCGCTACTGTTTCAAACACAAATGGAAAATTTCTACACTTAAAGAAAGAAGAGTATGAAAGCTGGGCTATGAAAATGGAGTGCTGGATCACCAATACTGATCTAGCTCTATGGAAGATTGTTCAAAATGGTAACAACAAGAAAAGTACTGGCAGAGATAAGAATGGTAATATCACCATTCTAGATCCCAAAACACATGAAGAAATCACAGCTGTACAAAAGGAAATCAAAGCAAAAACCATTTTGCTTCAGTCTTTTCTTGATGATCATATGGGTGATTTCTATCACTTGGATGATGCAAGAAGAATATGGAATGCTATCAAAGCAAGGTTTGGAGGGAATGAAGAATCTAAGAAAATGAGAAGATTAATGCTTAGAGATGAATTTTCAAAATTTAAGATCTCTGAATCAAAAGGACTTCATCAAGGGTATGACAGGTTTCAAAAGATTCTTAGCCAATTGAATCAACTCAAGTCTAAACCAGACAATGAAGACATCAATGCTAGGTTTCTTAGAGCTTTGCCTCACTCCTAGAACCAGATAGTCATCTATCTCAAAGCAAAAAGAGGAATTGAGTATCTTTCTTTTGATGATTTACTTTATAAACTCAAAACCTTTGAGTTTGATGTGAGAGGATACCATAGTGGATCTTACTCTACTCCTACTAAATATGCTTTTGTGAGTTCCATGAGTTACAATCCTATGAATTATACCAGTAGCCCAAGTTATGCCTTGTCTTATCAACATACTCCTGCTCCTGAACCAAAGGCGAAGACCAGTAGCATGGTTGAATATGTCCTTCACTCTTTTGTTGTTGATGTTGAACCACAACAGCAGCTAGAATTTGATGATTTCAAACAGGTGGACAAGCTTGATCGGTATGAGATGGATCTCAAGTGGCAGATGTCTATGCTTACTCTTAGAGTTCACAAGTTCGAGAAGAAGGCTAGTAGAAAATTCAGCTACAACCCAAAAGAACCATCCATGTTTGATAGGAGCAAAGTCAAATGCTACAACTGTCATCAGCAAGGACATTTTGCTAGAGAACGCTCTAGTAGAAATGACCAGGACAAGAGTAGGTACTCAGCCTTCAAGGTTCAAGGGCTTTAGGAGGAGAAGAAAGCCTTGGTATCTTATGATACCATTATCAATTGGAATGAACATGAGACTCCCACTCCATCAGCAGCAGATGCTGGTACTGATGTGTTTGCAATGATTGCTGACCACATATCCTAGGCAGAGGAAGCAGAGGAATTTGCATTAATGGGAATCACTCCTCAGGTACAACAATATCCTCTTGACTGTGATGCTAAATATTAGACCTCATGCAACAACATGATGAACTTAATGCTCAAAATAATAAATATCTTTTAGAAGTTCAAGCATACAAAAGCTCACTAAAAACCTTAGAATAACAAAAGAAGTGGTTACAAAATGCTCAACTAGAATATGAGGATAAATATAGAGTATTGATTATTGATTTAGAAAACACATATAATTTGCTTAAATACACCAAAAAACTTAATGCAGAAAGTATCAAAGAAAAACAAGAAATACAAGTTAGATTCGATGCTACTTTAATGAAGTTTGATAAATGGCAAAATGCACCCAAAAATCTGTCTAAACTTATTGATAGTAGCATGTCTGGAAGAACAAAAAGGGGGTTAGGTTTTACAACTACATTGGACCAGATGATGTTTTTGACTTATCATTTTCTAGTGTATTTGATCCTAACAAGGATAAGGAGGGAAAACCTAGCTACAATAGGTTTAAACCAGCTGCAACAATGCATGCTATTCCTCCACCTCTTACAGGAACCTTTATGCCCATACCTATCAATAAAGACTTAGATGAATCACAGATGCATGAGTCCCCTAAAAGTACTACTAACACTAATGAATTTGTCTCTAGTACTTTCAGTGACAAGGCCAATGACTATGCATCTTGTGGTTCAAGTGAAAAGTCTAGTCCCTCGAGCCCCTAGACAAATGACTCAACTGCTTCTTGTGCTAGGACTAGTGATGAGAGAATTGCTACTTCTTCTACTTCCATTGTTTTTTATTCTAGTACTATGTCTTCTAGGAATATTGTTTCTCTTAGAAAAATGTGTAATAAGAATAGAAACAATAAACAATGTCATTTGAATAAAAGTTCTTTTAAAACATGTGTTGTGTGTGGTAGTAGATATCATTTGATTAAAGATTGTGATTTTTACGACCAATGGCCTACTGGCCATCATTCATATGGTCCTCCTGGTCCACCAGTAGTTACTCCTACTGGTATGGATTTCTCTTCTAGTAGGGTAAACCCTTGTTCTCAACCTTTTCCTACTACCAAGAGGAATTCTCCTTAATGGAGAAACAAACAAAGTAAAACAAACAGACCAACAAGCACTTACTCTTAAATTTTTTAAAAGTCTGTTGCTACTGACCACATGAATTTTGGCATGGGACATTTGGGCACTGCTGTTAAGCCCTCAACAGGTTGTTCTTGGACACAAATTAGAACCCCAATGATGACAAGGATACACAAGAACAACAGTGGATCTCATCAATCTCCATGGCTATCTTACAATGATCCATAAGGCAAGCTCAAGTCATGAATGGCTTGGGTCCCCTTAAGACACTAACTGTTACATCTGTTTTCTTGTTGTTGTAGATTAATCCATAACAAGATCCATCTCTTGGGATTGTAGATAGTGGTTATTCTAGAAGCATGAAAGGGAACAAAGAACTATTGACTAACTTTGTACCATTTCAAGGTGGAAAGGTGTACTTTGGGGGGTGAAGGGTGTATCACATGCAAAGGAACTATTCAGAATCCTAAACTAAATTTTGAGCAGGTGTACTATGTAGAGGCACTCCAACACTTCAACTTGATCTCTATCTATCAGATTTGTGATAAGAAGCAATTTGTTCTCTTTACAGACACCAATTTCCTGGTGTTGCCCAAAGAATTTCAACTTCCGGATGACTCACAAGTACTACTCGAAGTCCTAAGAAGACACAGTCTCTACAGTATCAAGTTGAATGAAGTTAATCCTACTGGTCAATTGGTGTGTTTGGTTGCCAAAGCCTCAGAAGATGAAGCTACTAAATGGCATAGAAAGATGGGACATGTCAACTTTAAAACTATTCATAAGCTGGCTAATATGAATCTGGTTTCTGGGTTACCTCCCAAAACCTTCAAGAATGACATCAATTGTCTTGCTTACAGCAAAGGCAAACAACACAAAACATCCTTTAAGGCTATTATTGCTCTCAGTCTTATCACTGAACCTTTGTAACTCCTTCACATGGATCTCTTTGGTCCTACCTCCATCAGGAGCATTGGTCATAAACAATACTTCCTAGTGGTAACTGATGGCTATAGTAGGTTCTCATGGGTCTTCTTTCTTGCTACTAAGAATGAGACTTACCCCATTCTCAAAGACTTCATTACCTTAATTGAGAATTAGTCGTTAAAGAAAGTAAAAGGTATTCGTTGTGACAATGGCACTGAGTTCAAGAATGCAGAACTCGTAGTACTTTGCAGTTTCAAGAGTATTAATAGAGACTACAGTGCTGCCCGAACCCATCAACAAAATGGTGTTGCTGAAAGGAAGAACAAGACTCTTATAAAAGCAGCAAGAACCATGCTTGCTGATTCAAAGCTTCTGACTATGTTTTGGACAGAAGCGGTCAACACTGCTTGCTATGTGTTGAATAAAGTCTCCATTACAAACCCTCATCAGAAGACTTCCTATGAGCTACTCACATCCAAAGTACCATGCATTACTCATTTGAAACCTTTTGGTTGTCTTGTCACCATTCTCAACACTAGTGACTATTTGGGGAAATTTGATGGCAAGGCTGATGAAGGCTTCATTGTGGGATATTTAGCTTACTCTAGAGCCTATAGGGTCTATAATCTTACTGCCAAGCGTGTCATTTGTGAGACCCCCAGAATCAGACAAGGGAACAACTAGGCAACGAGGGGGTAACACGTCATGGTACAAGAAAAAATGTATTACTGTTGACACAAAGTTGACGTAATAAAAACATGTACATTACATCATAAAATATCAGAGTTTTTATACAAAGGTCGCAGAGTTTTATATGCGGAAAGATTTATTATTTAATCATGATTTATAACCCTTGGTTACCAAAATACAGAAAATCTTCTGACAGCTTTTAGATTTGACCAAAGTTAAAATTATACACAGAAATCTCCAAGCTGCGATAATATCCTGCGGGCTCCCATTCAAGCAAAGCTAAGTAATAATAACTGAGATTAAACATGTAAAATCGTCAACATAAAGTTGAGTGATATTCATAGGTTTAGCAGTAAAGGTGTGAAACACAATAGAATTTGTAAAACAAGTAATGGGGGGATAACTATGTACATTGTCCATAGTCACGGTGCATATTATTGCTATTTAGCCCATGAACCGAAGTTTAACTCAATGTAAGTTCCTCTAGGGAGTATTCAACCTAAATACTTAAGTATAAACGAATATTAGTGCATCAAGGTACTTGAGACGGGGATAGTTAATCCCGGTGGATCCACCCACAACATTCGCGCTTAGCCCAAAGCATACGGGACAATTAACGGTTCATGAACGGGAGAGGAAACTCAAGGCTAACGTCTAAAAGCAATAATATCAGTGAATTCATCTAGAAAGCATACACGTTCTGGATAACATACAAGTTCTGGATAGCATACAGTTTTTACATGGTTGTGTTCCACCATGTAAAATCTCACCCCGTATTTAGAAACCATGTACAAGTAAAAAGGGGATATGAACTCACCTTAGCCAGGAGGTAAGTGAATCACGGTACTCAGAAGCTGAGTAGAAACGGTAGTGGTAAGACGATCACCGACGATATGGATGCTCGGGAAACACCAAAGCCGCAACCTATCAAAATAAGGCGCGCGTTAAGACTCGAACTCAAGTATCGATATGTACCAGGAATAACATGACTTCAAATATTTTCAAAGTATTCATATTTCAAAACAAGTGACACGAACCAAATGAATCCATACTAACCCAATTATCCAACACTACCCGTTTAAACACTTGTACACTTGAAATTGACCCGTCATAAGACGCCAAGTCAATGCAAGTCAAACTATCCCTTTACCTTACTCGGACCAGTAGCTAAGTCATTTATATAATGACTAAGCACTTGAGTAAGTCACCATGTTCAATAGTGAATACTCATACTCACGCAACACAAGCATTGAACTACGTGTCCAACATACAAATCAGCAAGTACACTCCGAATGTACACACTGATCTACCCTATTTAGACTTGTCCGATTTAGATGAAAACTGGTGTCAAGGTCACTTATAACCTGTATAAGACCTCACCAAAGTTTGAGACAAAGTTCAAAATTTAAAACCCATCAGCTCGACACTATACTGGACCCAAAAATTTGGGACATAATTGTATTCTTGTTTTATAAACCGTTTAGACCACTTTAAAAGTACTATTTTGACAATCCGCCTTTTAAACCCACTAATAGACTCATCGTTAGGTTTATAAACTTTGAAAACCAGTAGTAGCATTTATCTAACCAAGCATAAAGTCCCCGATAGTCGACCCAAAATCAGCCACAATTTCGGATTGTGCTAACTTGCGTCTCCCGGTACACGAATACTAAAAGTAGCATAACTTTTGATCCGTTAAGAGTTAGAAGCTCTATCTTATACCAAAAAGAGCGTCTCGGAAAACTTTACAGCAAAATCAAATAATCTCAGCCTATATCGAATCTTAAACCCACAAAAAACAGCCTTTAACCCACTGATGTAATATAGACTTTTAGAAATCACAACACATCAATTTTCCCACCAGTTCTAACCATTCTTACACCTCTATAATCACCCTACTATCATACCCATCAACCTAACACTCCTAAAACACTTGTATGTCAAATTTTTTACAAAATCAAAGATCAAAGATTAAAAATAACCCTTTTAACATGAAAACATGATGATCCTACCTAGATCATCACATGCATGATAATTTAAACATAAATCAACCATGGAAATCATAAAATCTTGAAAGTTGATGCATGTGGTAAATTTTGGTATCATAAGAATTACAAAGAGTTTTTATGAATGGGATATGAATTGGTTTTCTATGATTTTGGCTAGAAAAGTGTTTTTGGTGGTGTTTCATGGTGATGGTGGTGGCGGCATTTACAAAGGGGGGGGGGAGAAGGAGTTGTTTTGTGTGTGTGTTTTATGAATAAAGTGGAAGAAAATGTATATATATGGTAGGTAGTGGAGGGACTAGTTTTGCCAAGTTTGAAATCTTTGGACTAAAAAGCAATTTAATAGTTTAAAGGGTAGCAAATGGCTATTAGTAAATTTTGGAAATATTTACGGGGCTCGGGTTTCGTAAAAATACTTTTCAAAAGTTAAGATGCATCATAAATATGTTAATATGGTTTCCCGACATGACTTATTACGTAATTAAAACGAAATTGTCGAAAATATAAATTATCGAAACAATCGATAATAAAATGTAATATATTGGGCATCCGTCGGTATCTTGATCACTAGGAATTCTCGTTGTACATTTATTTTGAGTAAACTCGTTGTAAAACGCACGCGGGTGATTTTTAAATCAAAAACTTTGATTTAAATAAATATGGAAAAATAAAATAATAAATTTTATAATTCCAAGTAAAGTATTATTAATGATCAGAAAATACTTGAAAAGTATAATTTATTAAATTTGTCATGATCTCAGGATTTACATATAAGAATACAAGAAAACGCAATTCGTTGGAAAATCAAGAAGTACGAACAAAATAATAAAATAATGCTGGGAAAATTTACGGGTTCTTATAGTCTTCCCCCTAAAGGAATTCTGGTCCCTCAGAGTTCTCTTGAAACAGTAGAAGATGCAACAAGAGGAGGTACAAAGTGTAGAACAAACTCATTGCTTCCCAGGTAATTTCTGCACCACGACGTACCTTGACGATTGGAATTCACTACGCTTTAGTTTCTTAACTTCTTCTCGAATAAGATTTTCAAACTCGGATTAGAATAATGACCTTTTAGTACGGAGAAATATCAGGAGATAGAATGAACACAAGAAACGCTTAAACGGACAAAGTGCGTATTTAAAATGAATCAAGATTGTTAATCAACAAGGAGCCGCAAATCGTGCAACTGTAAAACATGACAATCTTAAAACGTAACAATCTAGTTACAAGAGAAATAGAAGGAAAAATGAATTACATATGAATAATTGAAATACAAGCTGCCCCAATTTTTTTGTCTAGGATTTTGGTATTACTTTAAAACTCAGTTTAAGTATTTCCTTGATTAAAAGAAAATTTACAAGGTGTAGTGATTTAAAATCAAACTATTTATATTTAGTGAGTATGATGTTGCTATATCTTTTTCTTGATCAGGATTTTCAAAGGAAAAGTAGAACAGTTCAAAATAGTTATCCTAATCGGCTTAAGAATTTTGGGTGACTGCATGAAATTTTTGTTAGAAGCTCATGTTTATCGTTACCATTAGAGAAAATCATATTTTTCCAAGTTATTTAGAATCATTGTTAGAAAATTATAAATTAGTTTAATACTTTCATTATATTGAAGGTAAAGTATGATAAAAATCAATTACTTTAAAAGATACAGCCTGGTATCCTTTGAAATACTAGGTAAATGTCCCAAAAAGGATATATATATATCTGGTATTTAACTTGAAATAGTTATATTGGTAGTTTAAACATTTGATAAAATGTATAAAACGTTCTTAAAATTTTATAATAATTCTTAGAAATCTAAGAAGGTGATTAAGGTATCAATTCTTAACGAACATGATAGAATAAATGCATCGGTGATAAGGACAATAAGAAACAAAGGATTATAGAAAGTCATCACTTCTTGAGTGCAGTTGATGTCACCAACATCGGCTTATTAAGTTCTCGGTGGTCGATACACGATCGGAAGAGAAAAACCACACAATAAATTTTTGAATCATAGAAAATTCTTAAGAAGTCACTTGAGAGTAATTCCAGCAAAATGAACATCATTAGAAATGAGAGGCGAAATCAATACGTGGTTCACACAAATGAATTTCAAGACGATGAAGTCTAACACACATAATGACGGATACACGAAATCATTGGTCACTTCCAGTCATAACTCACTATTCGCGTCCAGAGATGTTTCGAAGGTCTACCAAAAGAGATAGAGAAGGTCGATCGATGTAGAAGCATAACAAAGTTGAAACTTTCAAGTCTGGTATCCATGGTAAGAATTTAGGCAAATGGTAACGAAAATTGTATCATGAGGATGATGAGGTAACAAGTAAAGCAATGATCGTTGAGTAAGGAAATATGTGTTTGAGGCATGCACTTTGTTCAAGAAAAGATAAGGGTTCATATGTGTATGTCGTAAATTGTTGCTACTCGCATAAGATGTAAAAGTTTTCAAAACTTTATTTATCTAAATTTTTAAAGAACATAACAAAAAAGTTGATTCTTGGTTAAATATTTAAGGTGACTACTATTTGGCCTTGCATGGCTCCTTCTAAATTAAGAATAGGTGATCAGGCCATGCATAATTTAGGACTAGCAATGCGATGCTCAACTTCGTCAAATCAGTATTACATATCATATGATTTAAAATATGTATATAATGTCATTTGTAAAAACAGGAATCAAAAATAATTTGTGAAACTCTTCGCCACTAAGTTGCTGGCTAGATATTTAATTAAACAATTTGTATTGTTACAAGGGTTCTTCATAAGACCAAAGTAGAATAAATTGTGAAAATACATTGTAAAATTAATATAAATTAATTCTATAAGATAATCTTCAAGTATTTTGTAAAATCCAAGTAGAACATTTTTGTAAAAATGATTTGCAAACAATTATAATTTCAGTTTATATGGTGATATCTTATAAAATAGCGAGTGAGTTACATGAGGGAAATAAAGAGTAATTCGAGACAATCAATGAAATGGTTACAAGGTGATAAGGTTTCAAGTGGTTTAGCAGGAATCGTTAGGAGACACGTGTCAAGATGGTAACGAACGATACGAAAGCAAGAACTTTAACCTCGGTCCAAATCAGTGGTATGATAGAAGCAAAGAAAGACAATATAGAATGACAAATAAGTGATATATAAAAGAAAGGATAAAGGAATCCGTAGGTGTGCACATCGTAAATTATTTGACAAAAATACACTTTTAAGAAAGTAGAGCATCAGTTTATCAAACCACTTGGTTCCTAAAAGTTCAGGATTTATGTATGACCGAGCTCAAGGTTACTATTTTTAAATGTTTTAAAATGCAATCAATGTTTTTATTTGCAAAATATCATTAGTTAAAGTTTAACGAGCTCAAACGAACTCAAAAACGCTTCAATCCATATTTTTAAATTCTATCAGTTTTGACCCTTTTCAGTCAACTTTGACTTTTGGGTTTGACCCGATTAATTGACTCGCTAAATAAGACTCGAAGTCTAATGCAATTCAGTGTAAAACGATGTTTTAAATAACTTTCTAGTTTTACTCGAGACTTGAAACGGATAAAAAAATACACTAAAATGCCCTTGCATTAAATCTATCAGCAAAATGATATTTTAAAAATACGTAGAATTAAATTCTTAAATTTTACATTCCCAAATGAGCGTAACCTGCTTGTTTTTAATTTCTGGTCGAATTTTATGTCTAAAGTTATAAAAATATTTTCTCGATAGTGTTAAATTTCCTGTAAAGTTTCCGTACAAAGTATATTTTTCGACACAGCTTGAAATTAAATCTAAATTTCATAATAACTCATAATTAATGTACACACAAGACTTGTGGATTCCATAAAGACGAAAGAGAATAAATTGTATAATTAATCATGTATAGAAAACACAGTATAGAAATGGTTCAAAAATACCAACGAAAATCAAAGAAATCAGAAACGACGCATTCGATTTTAAGATGCCATACAGGAAGGTCTCTTGGCAGCGTGATTTTCCACAATCACAAGACATACCAAGAAAGAATTGGAACATTAACGGGTCACACTCCTGGAGCGAGGAGGGTTAATGAAAAGGGAGGGTACAAGTTTATAGGAATAGAATTGCATTCCAAACAATCGCAACACAATAGAGGATGAATTTCAAGATGACGATGGTGTTTTCAAGGTACAAACGAATGTTGTAATTCAAAGTCAAAACATAGAATGGCCAATGAAAGAAGATGTAATCCATGTACAAGTGTCGTGTAAAACGGTGGCGTAAAGGTAAATCAAGATTACGAAAACCCACGATATTATTCAGTACTGATTCAACGAATTCTTCGAGATGTGTGATTCACACGATGTCCTTTAGTCTTTCTGGGAGACACATTGAGCTACACAATAGTCTAAAGACTATTTTCAAGACATCCAATCATAATGATCGGAAAGAAATCTACATGTCTAAATAGATATTTTATAGAGGTTTAACAATGAAAGTAACACGCACGAAAGCAACATTTATTCAATCCCAAACAATGGTATCACGAGAGTATACACGGCATGTAACAGTGAGCTGAGAAAAACAGACGGTTCAAAACGAACGAGTATACAAGATCAGTCGTATCACGCATAGACGAAATAACAATAGTACTCAGAAGAATGAGTATGAAAAGTTAGCAGCATACGCGCTCTAAATACAAGTATGTAACGTCATAACAATATAATATCATCGTAACCAGATCAGTTCACAAGAACAAGAATTCCAGAAATACAATAAGAGCAGATGTAATCAAGTAATATCCAAGGATAGTTCATGAAGCACAAAGGATTTGAAAAGGCATAGTAATTATCGTCATTAAGGTGATGTAATATTTCAACATGAAATCAAAAGATAAAATACTACAATGAAAATCAAAAGTAATCAATAAGGATTGGAGAGTTACCCGCGCAGATATCGAACAACATTGGCAGATTTTGTGATTGACACTTAAAACATGAAATATTTGAACTTTCGGTTATACACTAAGTTTTGAAAAACGACTCAGTTTCCTATAACCATCGCTCTGATACCAATCTGTGAGACCCTCAGAATCAGACAAGGGAACAACTAGGCAACGAGAGGGTAACACGTCATGGTACAAGAACAATGTATTACTGTTAACACAAAGTTGACGTAATAAAAACATGTACATTACATCATAAAATATCAGAGTTTTTATACAAAGGCCCCAGAGTTTTATATGCGGAAAGATTTATTATTTCATCATGATTTATAACCCTTGGTTACCAAAATACAGAAAATCTTCTGACAACTTTTAGATTTGACCAAAGTTAAAATTATACACAGAAATATCCAAGCTGCGATAATATCCCGCGTGCTCCCATCCAAGCAAAACTAAGTAATAATACCTGAGATTAAACATGTAAAATCGTCAACATAAAGTTGAGTGATATTCATAGGTTTAGCAGTAAAGGTGTGGAACACAATAGAATTTGTTAAACAAGTAATGGGGGGATAACTATGTACATTGTCCATAGTCACGGTGCATATTATTGCTATTTAGCTCATGAACCGAAACTTAACTCAATGTAAGTTCCTCTAGGAAGTAATCAGCCTAAATACTCAAGTATAAACGAATATTAGTCGTCAAGGTACTTGAGACGGGGATAGTCAATCCCGATGGATCCACCCACAACATTCGCGCTTAGCGCAAAGCATACGGGACAATTAACGGTTCATGAATGGGAGAGGAAACTCAAGGCTAACGTCTAAAAGCAATAATATCATTGAATTCATCTGGAAAGCATACACATTCTGGATAGCATACAAGTTCTGGATAACATACAGTTTTTAAATGGTTGTATTCGACCATGTAAAATCTCGCCCCGTGTTTAAAAACCATGTACAAGTAAAAAGGGGCTATGAACTCACCTTAGCCATGAGGTAAGTGAATCACGGTACTCAGAAGCTGAGTAGAAACTGTAGTGTTAAGACGATCACCGACGATATGGATGCCCAGGAAACACGAAAGCCGCAACCTATCAAAATAAGGCGCGCGTTAAGACTCGAACTAAAGTATCGATATGTACCAAGTATAACATGACTTTAAATATTTTCAAATTATTCATATTTCAAAACCAATGAAACGAACCAAATGAATCCATATTAACCCAATTATCCAACACTATCCGTTTAAACACTTGTACACTTGAAATTGACCCGTCATAAGACGCCAAGTCAACACAAGTCAAACTATCCTTATACCTTACTCGGACCAGTAGCTAAGTCATTTATATAGTGACTAAGAACTTGAGTAAGTCACCATGTCCAATAGTGAATACTCATACTCACGCAACACAAGCATTGAACTACGTGTCCAACATACAAATCAGCAAGTGTACTCCGAATGCACACACCGATCTACCCTATTTAGACTTGTACGATTTAGATGAAAATTGGTGTCAAGGTCACTTATTACCTGTATAAGACCTGACCAAAGTTTGAGCAAAATTTCACACTCTAAAACCCATCAGTTCGACACTATACTCGACCCTAAAATTTGGGACAAAATTGTATGCTTTTTTTATAAACCGTTTAGGCCACTTTAAAAGTACTATTTTGACAATCCGCCTTTTAAACCCAGACTCATCATATTAGGTTTATAAACTTTGAAAACCAGTAGTAGTATTTATCTAACCAAGCCTAAAGTCCCCGAGAGTCGATCCAAAATCAGCCGCAATTTTGGATTGTGCCGACTTGCGTCTCCCGGTACACGAATACTAAAACTAGCATAACTTTTGATCCGTAATGAGTTAGAAGCTCTATCTTATACCAAAACGAGCGTCTCGGAAAACTCTACAATAAAATCTAATAACATCAGCCTATATAAAATCTTAAACCTACGAAAAACAGCCTTTAACCCACTGATGTAATATACACTTTTAGAAATCATAACAAATAAAATTTCCCACCAATTCTAACCATTCCCACACCTCTATAATCATCCTACTATCATACCCATCAACCAAACACTCTTAAAACACTTGTATCTCAAATTTTTAACAAAATCAAGATCAAAAATAACCTTTTTAACATGAAAACATGATGGTCCTACCTAGATCATCACATGCATGATAATTTAAACATAAATCAACCATGGAAATCATAAAATCTTGAAATTTGATGCATGTGGTAAATTTTGGTATCATAAGAATCACAAAGAGTTTTTATGAATGGGATATGAATTGGTTTTCTATGATTTTGGCTAGAAAAGTGTTTTTGGTGGTGTTTCATGGTGATGGTGGTGGCGGCATTTACAAAGGGGGGGGGGGGGGGGAGAAGGAGTTGTTTTGTGTGTGTGTTTTGAGAATAAAGTGGAAGAAAATGTATACATATGGTAGGTAGTGGAGGGATTAGTTTTGCCAAGTTTGAAACCTTTGGACTAAAAAGCAATTTAAATATGTTAGTAAATTTTGAAAATTTTTACGGGGCTCGGGTTTTGTAAAAATACTTTTCAAAAGTTAAGATGCATCATAAATATGTTAATATGGTTTCCCGACACAATTTATTACGTAATTAAAACGAAATCGTCGAAAATATAATTATCGAAACAATCGATAATAAAATGTAATATTTTGGGCATCCGTCGGTATCGTGATCACTAGGAATTCTCGTTGTACATTGATTTTGAGTAAACTCGCTGTAAAACGCACACGGGTGATTTTAAATAAAAACTTTGATTTAAATAAATATGGAAGAATAAAATAATAAATTTTATAATTCCTAGTAAAGTATTATTAATGATCAGAAAATACTTGAAAATTATAATTTATTAAATTTTTCATGATCTCAGGATTTACATATAAGAATACAAGAAAACGTAATTCGTTGGAAAATCAAGAAGCACGAATAAAATAATAAAATAATTTTGGGAAAATTACGGGTTCTTATATCATTGAAACAGTCAACTTAAGGTATTTTGAAGAGAAGTCAAACCTTCAAGGGAAAGCATCTAATTGGTATTTTGATCTCGACTATCTTAGTGATTCATTAGGATATTTTTGCTTCAAAACTAACCAACATGCAGGTCCACAAGAGTTTGTCTCTTCGAATGCAGGTGCTTCTTCAAGCTTCTCTGACTCACAGGAGGATGATGATATTATTGTTATCCCCTCCTACTCTTCATCCACTGCTCCGGACACTACTACTACTCCTGCTGGTGCAACTTCATAAGCAATCACTAGCTCACAAGAGGATCTTGATATATTTCTCAAGCAATAGCAAGATGCTAATACTGCAGCTGACAAGGGAGGGTTTGAGTTTCCCATGGATACTCCTACTGTCCTAGTTCCTTCTAGTGATGCTAACATTCCTTCTAGTGAAAGTTCTTCTCATGCTGGAAGTCCACTTAGTGATCCTACTTCCACAACTAGGTTCTCTGGTCCTTCTGACCTAGGAAACTACAATAAGAAGTCTACTACTAAGCTGGATGACATTCATAAGCAACCCATGTCAGACATCTTCAATTCTGCATCTTATGATGATGACTTTGATGATGACCTTAATAACAAGGAACCAGATGTGGAAGTAGCTCCTACTACTATTCAGCAGATTAACATAGTGCACCCTACCTCTCAAATTATTGGGGATCCTGGTTTTACCGTAAAAACTCGCAGCATGCTTAAGAAAGCTACTTCTGGTCATCATGCCCTTCTGAGCTATATTGAAGACCAAAAGCGGAACAATGGCACAAATTTTCTTCACTGTTTGTTTGCTTGTTTCTTTTCCCATGTTGAACCTAGTTTTGTCTCACAAGCACTTGAAGATCAAAGTTGGGTAGAAGCTATGGAGGAGAAAATGCAACAATTCTTGTTTCAGAATGTATGGATCTTGGTTGATTTTCCAGATGGAAAGTCAGCCATAGGCACCAAATGGATTCTTAAAAAAAGAGAGATGCTCGGGGCATTGTGGTAAGGAATAAAGCAAGGCTAGTAGCCTAAGGTCACACTCAGCTTGAAGGACTTGATTATGATGAAGTTTTTGCTCCAGTTGCCAGAATTGAATCATTACGACTATTTTTTGCTTTTGCTTCTTACATAGGCTTTATAGTGTTTCAAATGGATGTCAAGAGTGCGTTTCTGTATGGCAAGATTGAAGAAGAAATATATGTCACTCAGACTAAAGGTTTTATGGACCCTCTTCATCCTAAGAAGATCTATAAGGTTGTCAAGGCTCTCTATGGTATTAATCAAGATTCTAGAGCCTGGTATGAGAGTCTATCTACTTTCTTGTTGAAGCATGGCTACAGAAGAGGTACCATTGACAATACACTTTTCTTAAGAAGAATGCCAAAGTAATCATTCTTGGTCAGGTATATGTAGATGATATCATCTTCGGTTCTACCAAAAAGGAATGGTGTGATGAGTTTGAACAGTTGATGAAGGGTGGGGTTCAGATGAGTGCAATGGGAGAACTTACCTTTTTCCTTGGACTTCAAGTAAAGCAACAACAGGATGGAATCTTTATTAGTCAAGATAAGTATATTCATGATATTATTCAAAAGTTTGATGTGGAACCTATTAGACCAGCAGCAACACCTTATGAAGTCACCAAGGTCAAACTTAAAAATGAGCCGGATCCTCTTGATAATGTTTACTTATACAGATCCATGATAGACTCACTTATGTATTTGACTGTGTCCCGACCTGATATTATGTTCGCAGTAAGTGCTTGCTCTAGATATCAAGTAGCACCTACCACCTCCAATTTGAATGTTGTCAAGAAGATCTTTAAGTATCTTAAAGCCCAACCCAAGCTAGGCTTATGGTATCCAAGGGAATCCCCTTTTGTGCTTGAAGCCAATAGTGATAGTGACTATGCAGGGGCTAATAATGATAAAAGATAAACTACTGGTGGTTGTCAGTTTTTGGGCCGAAGACTTATCTCATGGAAATGTAAGAAACAAACAATAGTAGCTACTTCTTCAACCGAAGCTGAATATGTAGCTGCTGCTAGCTGCTCTGAACAGGTGTTGTGGATACAAAACCAAATATTGGACTATGGTTTTAACTTATTTAATACCAAAATCTTTATTTATAACCAAAGCACCATTTTCATTGTTAAAAACTCTGTATTTCATCAAAGAACCAAACATATAGAGATTCGGCACCACTTTATTAGACATGCCCATGAAAAGAAGTTGATACAGGTTCTCAAAGTTCATACGGATGACAATGTTGCTGATTTGCTGACTAAAGCCTTTGATGGGACTCGGTTTAACTACTTTGTAGTCCACATTGGTATGGTCAATACTTGAAGCCTAGGATTGAGGGGAGGTAAAGCCTAAGGGGAGGCAAAGCCTAAGGGGAGGCTTGTTGTACATGTATACTTGTTCATTCTTACTTCTTGTAGATTCTCTCGACACTTTTTATGGAAATGTAGTGTGTGTGTTACTTCTGGTGGTTTGCTTACGTTTCTCCTGGTGGATCTAAGTTACTCCTAGTGGTTGAATGGTTGTCCTAGAACTGGTGTGGGTGTTTCCTATTCCTTCTAGGAAACACTGTTCATCTTTGTTGACTTTTGTTGACCTACGCTGCTACTGGTGTGGACTTTTTGTCCAATTGACTTTTGGTCAACATAAGTTACTCCTGGTCTATCAATTAACCCATTAATTAAGTAAAGGGGATTTATCTATTAATGGATTAGCTGGCAAGTGGTTATTCCCATTAATGGTAATTTGTTGGAAAGGGCAACCCCCTTAACTAGAGGCCAACGAACAGTTACTAGAGTAATTATTTATAGTCAAAGGGGTCACTTTGACTCATTCATCAGAACCATCTTTCACACACACACGCTCCTACCCACCATCATCATCCATCTTCTTGCAATACATCACTCATCAAAATCAATGACTGGACTCCAATACAAAGCAGATAATAACAAGGTTGCTTACCTTGGTGAGGGACCACTTAGGGAAGATTATGTAGAGATCTTAGAGTTCTTGGAGGCTGATCATATCAGGTATTCTCTTACTGTTTGTCCCACGGTCTATGACTCTGTCATACGCCAGTTCTGGGCAACTACTGATGTTAGGGATCTCGTAGGACAATCCACAGAGATTCATGCCACCATAGATGGTCATCCATTTGTGGTGACATAAGCTAATATTAGGTCTGCCTTGCACCTCCAAGATGCTGAAGGCATCATATCCCTTACAAATGATGAGGTCTTGGATGGGATGGCTGTCATTGGGTATAATCATGAGGGGAAAATCAATTTTCTCAAAAATAGATTCTCTCCCCAATGGGAGCTGCTTATTCACTTCCTGATTCACTGTTTGAGCCCCAAGGCTGGGAGTTGGGATCAATTTCCCATCTCTCTTGCTACTGGTCTGATTTGTCTTGCTCAGGGTCACAAGTTTAATTTCTCAAGGTATACATTGGATGGCATGGTAGGAAATATTAGTGGCCTTAAGAAGAAGTTTCTAATGTATCCTAGGTTCTTACAACAAATTATTATGTATGTGCCTAGAAATCGTAAAGAGTATGTGCCTGCTAAGTTAATTCCTAAGGTTTATTCGAATATGAAGCTTGCTTATCTTGGTCCTAAAATCCCCCTCACTCCTGCTATGTTGGGCATTGCCCCTGAGAATCCCAATGAGGTTCCTCCGCCTGACCTAGGAGGAACCTCATATGGTTGGTGATCCCATGGATGAGGAGATACATGTGGTTGAGGATCCAGTGACCAATGTAGTTAAAAGCGAAAGTGACCTCAAAGCGACATGCCTTTCCCTAAAGCGAGAAGCGACAAGCGACAAAAGCGAGCGCTTTAGTTAACTTTTTACCCTTTTGTGCATAATAGTGTCTAGTATGAAAACTATGATCCTACTCGTAGAGATCCTCCTTGTAGATGATGATGCATTTCTTCTTGTATAATGCCTAGGCTCATTTACACCACTAGCACTAGCTACAGTACCTCAAGTGCCTCAGATTCATCGTAAAGGGTTAGTTTTATAATTAATTGGACTAATTTAGAAGATTAGGGCTGGTTGTAGAACTTTATTAGCTTAAAAAAAATAAAAAAATTAGCCATTATACAAAAAAGTGAGCACTTTTATGTCGCTTTTCGGTCGCTTGACAACGCTTTTTCTCGCTTTAGTAAAACACCTCGCTTATTTGGAATCAAAGCGCTTTAGGGTGCTTCGCTTCGCTTCTTCGCATAAGCGCTCGCTTTTCTCGCTTTTAACTACATTGCCAGTGACTAAGATCCCTCATGAGGATCATGTTCATGAGGTAGCTGCTGAGGAGCCTTCTTCCTTGAAGGTTGCTTCTCATGTAACTGCTACTGTTCTACATGTCTCCTATTTTCTAGAATCTCCACCAGCTAGTCCTGTTCACCAATCACATGAGGAGCCTTCTCCTTCTAGTGTGCCAGAAGCTCAGGCTCCCAATGTTGATCAAGCTTTTACTTCTGGTCCCAATGAATCTGCCCCTCAACCAATTTCTCTTGGTCGAGAGGCCGAGGAACCTGTTACTCTCACCTATTTGCTTGCTTTGGTCCACAGGTACTATGAGAAGATCCAATTTCTTGAAGCTGATCTAAACACTCATCGTAGACTGACAAGGAATGTGGTGGTTCCATTGGTGGCAAGGGTGAAGCACTTAGAGAAAAGGTTGAGACGCCAACAGAAGCATATGGTAGTTTCTAATTCTGAAAGTGAGGTAACCAACATGGAAGAAGATGGGTTGACTGTTTTAGCTAGGGCGGCGTTTGCATCCAAGCCTAGTGAGGATATTCCTGCTCCTCCTAGTGCTTCTAGCATCCCCACTCCTGTTGCTACACCTAAGCCAAGCTCTCCTATTCCTGTTCCATCTGCTGCAGACAAACGTAAGGCTCTAATGCCTGATGAGCCAACTCCAACTCACAAACGCACACGTCGACAGCTGGAGGAGGAGAGATTGGGTGAAGAAGCTGGTCAAAGATTACATGTCGAGCAAGAGGATGAGGCTGAAGCACTTAAGAAGCAAAGGCATGAACAAGTTCATCATAATGCTATGTTTTGGGACAACAAGGACTGGATGGATGTGGTTACTATCCTTACTTCCAATATCTATCAGTTTTTGGATATTCTAGGAGCGGGTGTGAATGAAACCAACTGTGCTCATCGGGTTTCATCATTGATTCATAGGGAAAGGGAGGATCTTGCTGCTCAACTAAGAAAAATTCGACGCAACAGGCCGCTCTCTTATGCTAAACAAAAGGAGCTCATGCAGTGATTGTTAAGAATCTAACTGGGGCTTATTTTACTACTGGTTGGTCCATGAAGAAGGTGAAAGCCTTGACGGATGAGGAGCTTAAGACCATGTATAACCACATGCTCATGCTTAAGAGTTAGGAGATTGCTTGCCTGCTAATGCTACATTTCAAATGCTTGCTGCACAAGCTCCACCTGCTGCACCTGTTCCTTCTACTTCTACACCCACTCATATGGTTACTCCTTCCATCCTTGTTGCTTATAGTGGATTGGGTTCTCTTGTTTCACCTACTCAAGCTTCTCCACAGGTTGTTGCTTCTACTCCAAAGGTGCATGATTCTACTTCTACTTCAATGGTTGATGATTCTACTACAAATGTTGATGTCAATGTTCCTCCACCAATCCCTGCTGCTACTGTTACACCTGTTGTTACTGCTACCAAGGTTCAGGTAAAGGTGGAACCTTCAGCGTCTACGGATAAGCCTCGTAGGTCTATTCGCAAGAAGTTGGGTCGCTGTAGCCCGTTCATTCCATGGGAAAAGAGGGATCCAACAAATTTTATTGATGCCGCTTCTGACAGCGATGATGATATTCCACTTGGTAGTGGACACATTGTGCATTGGGAAATCTAGCCATCTCCCATTGTTTCTGGAACTTATACTCATATGATCAAGACGGCAGATGGCCACCATAAATATTTCTCCAGTCTGCAAAACATCTTGTATTGGGTGGATCGTCAAGATCTGATGTTTCTATATGGTTTGGTGGATGTTGTTGTCCCTGTTTCTCCTACCACATGGCTTGGATTTGTTCTATAAGGGGATTTGAAGATCATGCTGGATTGTCCTCCTAGTACTGCTAGTGCTGGTATTTGGCAAGATCAACCCCAATGGGTCATTACTCGGTGGAAATTGTATGCGGGTTGTGTTGTTCATGTGTTAGAACTGGAATATGGGAAACGCATCTTCATGTTGGTGTACCAGTCCTATCCTCTTACCATTTCTACTATAGAGGCAATGTTGCAGAGTCGCTTGGTGGTGTCCTATGCTCTTGCTGGTAATGACTCGTCTATGGCCACAAGTTTGGTTGACTCCATTCAGGCAAGACTTCCTGCTTATAAGGTTGCAGCTTCTGTTATAAGATTCTGGTATGGTATTCTTGTAACTACTTTTACTTTCTGTATTCTTTTCACAAGTGTGTACAACTTTTAGTGACTAACACACACTTCATTCATTTAATATATATATATATATATATATATATATATATATATATATATATATATATATATATATATATATATATATATATATATATATATATATATATATATATATATATATATACCTGTATATAATATCTGCTTATACTTTTTTTTAAATATAACTTTATATACTATCTACTTATACTTTAACAAAATAACATCTTTTCATACTTAGACTGTTTGGTTTGTACTTCTGGTGTTGGCTAGCTTCCACACAACAAATGGTGTTCAACTCACCATGTCTAACCGACAAGAAAGAGTTGATTCACCATGAGGGTACGACTCTGGTATGATTCTCAAATCCATTGATGGTTGCTAGTTAACCCAAAATTGAATGGTCTTCACTCACCTTGGTCCTAGACTGAAGAGTGGCTAGTCCAAGGGGGTACGACTCTTGGTAAAGACATATATCAAATCCATTGATAGCTGTAATAGCTTGCTCAAAGCTATAGGGTTTTCAACTCACCAATACTTCATTGCTAAGAGTTGGATATTCTAGGGGGTACGGCTTCTAGTAAAGACTTTAATCAAATCCGTTGATGGCTGTGATGGTTTGCCCAAAATCATCAGGGTACTCCCACTCACCATTGATTTAAATTCTAAGAGTTGGGTTGGGTACTGGTCTCTCAGGGTGATGCTTGATTCCACCAGAAAGACTAGCTACCCGAAGAGCGAGCAGATACTTGGTAAAGGCTTATCAAATCTGCTCCTGTTGCTGTGAAGATTCAACATGTGCAAATCGTTTCAAGCTTTCAAGAAGCTCCACAGATATGTTTTTTGCAGCAAGGTTTGTGATTTTTAAGGTGCTCTTCTGTGATGTTTTTGTTGTTGTGGTTATGATGCTCAATCCTCATTGCTTTTGTGAAAGATCTACCAAGAAACTTGAACTCAACCCAATTAATTCAAGTTTAGGGGAGGATTGTTAGGACTCATGTAATAGACATTTTGTAATAGGTTGACTAGGAGGTATGCAGTTCCTTCTGGTCATAGTAGTAGTAGGAGTAATACGTTGCTCCTGGTATAGTAGAAAGTCAAACAATGTTATTAGTAGTAATCTGTTAGGATATGCATGAGATATTTTAGGAAAGGATATGCATATCAACTGTTACACGTTTTGTGTTAATGTAGTTTTAGGTTTCCTTGTAGTATAAAAGGAACCCACCAGTAGAAGGGTAGAACACACCTTTCACCATTTCATTTCATATCAGTAATATTAGAAATACTTAGAAAGGATCATGTTATTCATTTAGCTAAGTGTTTCTTCTTGTTCTTAGTGTTTGTATTCCGCACAAATAATTTGTTTCCATTAGAGTCTCTATGTGAACAAACTTGTGATTACAAAAATTGTTCACCATCCTTAACAGGCTGAAAGATATATATCTAAAGGACCCATCACTTTCGACTTTGTCTTTAATCTTGAAATCTTCAAATCTGTGACCGAATCATTCTTGATGATATAATATTTTGAGACTAGCATCTCCCTCACTAAGATGTCATTCCTCTACGACATGCGAGGATTTATAAAGATTATTAGTCTTTAGTATTGAGATCTTCAAATGAATGTCTGATTCATTCTTGTTGGTCACCATCCTTGATTTATCTTTGCCATCTTGCGATCTTGTGTCTTCAACCACATGCTCACACTTTGCACCATCTTGAAAGCTTGCTAACAATCTTCTTTTAAAAGATGTAATTCCTCTACATTAATAGCTAAGGAAGATTTTGATTATCAGAGTTGTGGAAGTCTTTAGCTTTCTTGATTGTTGAACATATCTTTGGGCATGAGTATGTGGTTTTGAATCTTCGACTTTGCTGAGTACACTGTAACGCCACTTTCTCGATACAGAACATAGACACAGACTAAATAGCTTTGACAATTGTCCTAAATCGATAGCGTTTTACGTCCGGTTGGTGAAGACCGTTAGACGGTATTAAGTACCGTACTTTTGATTAGGTAGATTCAATTAAGAACTTCCTTGATAGGGTTTCGCAGCAGTACTAGTCGTTCCCTTTACTCGACCGTCTCAAAGCAGATTGCGAACGTAAAGAGTGAATCAGTTGGATAAAATAATTCATCTGATTTAAAGTTGTCATATCAAGTTCCAGAAACAAGTTTGATCCATAAAGAATCGCTCCATTGTTGCTTTCCAGTTGACACAAGCTTGATTCCTAAAGAATCTCGCAAGTCACCTACCGTAGCGCTGTTTTATGTTAACGCTAGAAGGATTTCCATTCTCACTGTGAATACTAAAGAGTATCACTCTGAATGTTCTGGCAAGACCATATAGATATTGCGTAGAAACCTGGAACGAGTTCGAATCATTAAGAATCAAACCACTGTTGCTTTCTAGTTTTACACATGTTCAATTCATAAAGAATTTTACCTATTACTTATCGTAGTGCTGTTTGATGTTAACACTGGAAGGATTTCCACACATCACTGTGAATACTAAATAGTATCACTTTAAGTGTTCTGGAATATCTCAAGGATACAACATAGGACTCTCTTCTTCGTTATGTGGTGTGACCTAACGAGATTTGATTGATCTCATGGCTTTAGACTTGATTTGTGCACTTTTGGTAATCGGAGGCTGGAGCCGATGCCACCTATTCAATATCAACTATCTCGGAGTAAGAAAGTCAATAGAAGTCGTGTTGATCTTCGCGACAATAAAACAAACTTCTTTTGAGAGAAGCATGAGTTAGCTGGGGAAGGGTTGTGCATTATATCACTGGGTCCATGATGTCTTGTCTTCATAATGTGTTGACCCGGTTTCCACCTAAGTTGTATGGAGGGCTATTTCTTTTCACCCTTTATCCTTACATTATTTTTTCATTCTTCAACCCCTTCAATGCTTACCAAGACGTCATCACTATCACCTTGTGATTATTCAAGTACTATCTTAAGTCATTTATCGGCATTTTTCCCTTATCACATACTACACCATATTTCCCAAGGATTTCTAATAATCTATTAGATTGTCCCTAGGAAGATCCCTCCGGTTCTGGTTGGATCATTGGACATATACTAACCACCTTTAGACACCAATAAGATCGTGAATTAAAGAGGTTGTGGGTATAAGATCGTAACTATAAAACCAATTGAAATTCTATCGAAGTATTTGAAAAACCTTTTAACACCTTGATAGTTTTGCCGTTTCAGAAATGCTCCCCCTTTACATATGCATCGATAATCGAAAGTGTTTCGTACATGTGAGTAAGAATTAAAGTTCTTGAGTCTTACATATATTAGATCACATTTTAATCACATTTTCTCCCCTATCTCTAATATATAAAATCGTTTGATATCAGAGATACCAAATTTGATTAAAATATATCACGAAAAATAGTCTTGAAAATCTTTCGGGAGAAAATTGTGTCTCACTTGGCATGAATTACATGGAACATTTTATGTAGTGTCGAGTACGCAATTTTTGAAAGATTTTGAATAATATTGAATAAATTCTTGAAAAAATTGTACTCGCGTACAACATGTTCATGAACACATAAAATATTATCGTTGTATAATGTGCTTATGGTCATCAAAGATTTTTATGTGAATTATTCCAAATGATAAATACACACAATGTGTTGGATACATAAAAATTGTCTTGACCAAATATATCCAACAACATTAAAACTTTGATTTCGGAAAGCTCCCCCTAAAAAATCGATCTAATTGAATTGTCATTACGAGGATATGATCCACATTTAAATTTTGAGGATGGGAGTTGTTGAACGTAAAATTTTTGAAAGATTTTGAATAGTCATTGAAAATTCTTGAAAAAATTATGTTCAACGCTTTTTGAAAAAACATTCTTTTTAGCGACATGGTGTTTCTAAAGCATAAACTTGAGTTCATAGAATTTTAATGTTTTGACAAATCCACTCAACAGTAAGAAGATTTCTCTTCTTTTTCTGATGCGAAGTGCACTAAATCGTACACTCCCCCGTGAAATAGATCCGGGTTGCAATCTGAGGGTGATTACAAGCCATTGTGTTGAGCTCAATAACTTTGAATGTTTTGTGACAAGCTCAACCCGTGATAGATTGCTCTACCCATTGTTGGAAAGATTGTCCAAAAGAGACATTTTCCTTTATTAAAAAAAGGGAAATGACATGTTTTGAAGTTTTTTTACAACTTTCATTCGAGTTTTACATACACACCGTGTCATTATTGAGCGACAATTCTAGGCGCGTCCATATTAACGATACTGAAAGACATGTCGAGAATAATCTTTTTGGATTCTCAAAGATTTTTAATTTTATGTTATGTTTTTTCATATATACATACAAGTAGATGTTTGATAGATAGATTAAGCAGGCACCTTTGCCAAAATTTCTAGTTCTGATGGAGTCAAACATCTCATACCAATTTGTCTAACGAGATACTCAAACCTATCATTCAATAGAGCTCTGATACCAATTGTTGTACCCAAATATATATCACTTCACCATGATTGATTATAAGAAAATAGATGGAAAATATAAAGAAAAGAGATGAAGTTTGGAGAGATAAAGTAGAGAGAAAAGAGAGAGAATGGTTGGAACTATGTGAGATTAGATTTATAGAGAGAGAAATAAAATGAGAACCAACACCTCCTAACATGCTAGGAGGTGTCTTTAAATACCCAAGGCCTTAAGTGGCGAAATAGTATTTAGTCTAGATGGGTGGGGCTTGTCTTTGGGCTTTAGGTCCTTAAACATGGGCTTGGTAGCTAAAATTCAAGCCCGTGAATCCTGACTATCCTACTACTTATTACAACATTCAAATATACGATACATAATAAACCTATGACCAAACATTCTTGTTTGACTCAATATTTTGAGGCTAACATGACTCTAAGCTAAAAGTCGAGCCCTAATCTTATCTAGGACCAATCTAAACAAATATACTTTAAGGCCTAAGTATTAACCATAATACATACACAACTTCTAAATTATACACTAAATTGGATCTTCATAAATACACAAGAATGAAATATACTTTAGATCTTGAATGGATCTTGAACTTGACACAACACTTCAAGGATAATAGTCTTCTTCTTTTTGCACTTTAGAATATGAGATAGGAGGAGAAAGATTCATTTCTAAACAAGGATAATAAACCAAATAACCAAGGATTTTAAAGATTATAGAATGGGGTTTAAATCTGAGAAAGTGTGTGCAAAAGAGGTGAAAAGAGAATTTGGAAATGATCCACTATTTATAGGAGAAATGGGCAACAGCTCTATCTAGGCGTGGTTCCTTAAATGTCCATACGGTTCCTTATCAATAAGGAACAGCTTGCACCTATAAGGAACCACGTACACTAGAGTACGCACCCTTTTAACTTGTAGTGAGGAAAGTCCAACTGGTGTAGAATTTACACAAAGGGAATATCCTTTATCCATTTGGAATACCCTAAATTCGAATTTCTATTTTCTTTTAATAAAATATTTTCTAAATATAAAGTTTATTTAAAAAATTTTGTCACTTAAAAATAAAAGTGAGGTTTAAGAAATTAATTAATCCTTGATCACTTAGTTAGGTTAATAACTTGTTTATTCATACCTTAAGTGATTGTAGATGAAATGGAAGTTAGGTGAACTCAAGAATTTGATATTCGTTTTTTTTGCTAAATGTTTGTTTTTTTATATATTGTCGTAATCAAAACCAAGGTTATAAATAACGTGAAGCGTGACGTAGCGGTACTGCCAAGCTTCAAGCTACAGAACCTAGGGATGAGCAAAAGAACCAAAGAACCAGAACGGAACCAAGAATCGGACCAGAACCACGAAGAACTGAACCGGAACCAGAACCGTTGGTTCCAGTTCTAGTTCTTGTTTTTTAGATTTTTTGGTTCTCGGTTCGGTTCGGTTCCACCAGTTCTAGGTTCTAGAACCATATACCTAATAATTATAAAAATATAATAATTTTTTGTTTATTAGACTCAAAAGCTAATATCATAGGTAATTTAAAAAAAAACAAAACTAACCCGCTCTCAAAAAACTAAACCAAACACCTTTAACTCTAATCTTAATCATTTGAAACATAAACAACTATCATCATTATCAAATCAATAGAACTAAGTTTTATGTTGTTTTTTATTTGCATTCAATGTATGTCTTTTTAATATATCTGACATATGTATGTCTAGTTATTACATAATTACTAATCAATAGATTTGTATAATATAAAAGTTGGCTTTTATGTTACAATCGGTTATATGGTACGTTCAATAAGTTTGAATAATTCATGATTCTTTGATTTTACTTTATAACAAGAATGTTTATATAATATAACTAGGCATGCAAAATAGATTCCTTTTGTAAACATAATGTAAAATAATTAGTAATCTAACATCTTTATTTTGTATTGCTTTTTAAGGTTATACAAATTCTACATATATTGAGCCTGGTAACTCTGACTCGAATTTAGATAAAAGAAAAGTAGTGCACCTATGAAACTATAACATGTTTATTTAATTGTTAAATACTATTACTTTTAAAGTAAATGGTAATAAATACTTAAAATAATTATTATTTTTTTAGTTTTTGTTCACTTAATTTACTTTTAGATTTTTTTTCTTATAAAAAATCGGTTCATATGCGGGTAGAACCGAAGAACTGAAACCAGAACTGGAACCAAAAAATATATTTGGTTCGGTTCTCGGTTCCTACTATTCTCAAAATTTTGGTTCTCGGTTCCACCGGTTCCCGTTCCAGTTCCACCGGATCTAGAACAACGCTCATCCCTAACAGAAGCTGTTGCGAAGCTATGGCGTTTTCTGAAGCGTGATATATAGCGACATAAAATATATCTAAATTAATATTTATATAATGAGTTTACAAAAGACGGTATACATAAGACATTAAATCTGTTAATTGATAACTTATTCATTACATGAAATAAAATGAAGCAAGACGTAATTCAATTTTAAAACATAATCAGCTTGTAGTTACTCAAGAATTTATTTTCATATAAAAATTACTAAGCCCAAGTCTAGTAAACAATCCAAAATTAGAAAACAAGCCAAATTCTTAAAAATATGCAAAATATTCAAGAAAAAGCGCCACGCTATGCGCTATAGCGCGCTATATCATGATTTATTCCGCTTTTTAGCACGCTACTCCTAAAGAAGACGCTTTAGTCTGTTTTGTAATGTGGAGGTCACGCTTCATGCTATAGCCCGCTATAACACGCGATATAGCGCGCTATTTAGAACCATGATAAAAACAAAGCGAGACCAAAAAAATACAAGTAACATTTTTTGGCATCATTGCATTAACAATCTCCCCCTTTTTTATTATGACAATTTATAAACTCAATCATGTATAAAAACAAGATTTTTGAAGACGAGTTTATTCCATTTCTCCCTCTTTGTCGAAGTAAAAAGGATAACACAAGTCTTTGAAGAAGAGAATAATCGACTTTGATAAAGGCCCCTTGGTTCTTACTCCCCTTTGCTTGGGGCACCAAGAGATCGAGCTATGGTGACAAGTTACATAGAAGGGTTAGAAGAAAGAAAGAATACCCATATATATATATATAGCAATAGTCACAAAAGAAAATAAAAGAAAGAACACAAGAATCATAATATCCAAGATCCATAGATAAATTATGTTAGAAACATGAAAAGATACAAGAAATTAAAATTCATGAAAAGTTGTATGAATAACAAGCCTAAAACTTAAGCATAATTCTAATCCTAGTTACACTAAAATCCTAGGATTTACTTAAATTAGATGTCTTATTATTGGGCAATGCACTTGCTTAATTTGAGGACGATGTAGAAGCGGAATTTGGTGGAGAAGACTTGGTGATGTTCTTGTAGTCATTGTTAAGCGGGGGATTAACTAGAAATTGTTTGATGTAGTTCAACTCATCATAGATGTGAGACATTGCAAGATGTTGATATTGACAACAATAACAATATGTTCCATGATGCATGACATTATCATGTGATGGAGGAAGAACACAAAACAGATGAAGAGGAAAAGAAGAAGTTTCATAATCAATTTCCTTAGTAGGAGAAGTGATTGGATTTGGGGTGTTCTTGGGTGAATTTGGGTAAAGAGGAATTGGAAAAATGGTGGTGAATCAAGGCTTTTGATTTGGTGAGTAAGATATGTTTGCTTTGTGATGGAAGAGATGCAAAAATGTGTGTGTGTGTGTGGGGGGGGGGGGGTTATGTAGTGAAAGAACAAGATATTTAGGAATGGTCAAAGGGTAGAACTAATATTCTAGAAAATGTTGGAATAAGTAGGGTGGTTCAGAAAAAAAGGTTTGAGAGGAATCTAATTCCGGGCTTTCTGATCGCGACTCAATAAAGGCATTTGTGGTTCCTTAAAGATAAGGAGCCGCAAATTATTAATGATCCATGGGCAGAGGGATGTGTAAAGGATTGAAGGATTTTATCTAATTTAGCAAATCTTAATATTCTAGTTTAACTTATCAAAAACTTATGCTAAATAAAAATAAAAACTATAACACACACAAGAAAGACAAAACACGACTTTGACCAAAAGAATTTTGTTTGAAAGTAAAAAAATGTTAGAGGTGCGATTATCTAGACAGGTAGTCATGATATATTTTTGATAATTCATTGATCCTCCATAACTCAATGTTGTTCTCGCTATGATTGTGTGACCCATAACATTGCGTACGTATGTTCGTTAGCAATCGCAAGAACGTATTAAATATATATTTATATTGAATTAACAATGCAAAAACATTTTCGACCATTGAGAAAAGACTTTGGGGTGTTTTGAAATCTAGGAAACAAGTTTTTAAAAGTGCTAGACTTACCCCAGTTTTATAGAAAATCTTATAAAAAATCAAAGACTCAGAAAGGAGAATGACCAGAAAACAATCAAACACTGCAGTTCTTTAAATAGTCTCGCGGTTCAATAGCTACTCTGTGGATCCTTAGAGATAATGAACCATGGACAGGAGCTATGTTTTTGGACAAAAAATGGAGTGAAAATTTTGAAACCCATAAAATTTTGACTCACAAATAAAAGACTCAACAGGGAAAGAGTCAATCAAGCATGCACAATCAAGGAATATGTTCCATTAAACCTAGACCTAAGCGCAAGTAATTAAAAGGTTCACTCTTAAGAGGTTTAGTGAAGATGTCGGTTAAGTTATCTACTAAGGGTACCTTTTAAATAGTGATGTTCCCTTTTGAACATTATCCCTAAGGAAATGGTGTCGCATCTCTATGTGCTTTGTTCGCGAATGTTGGACATGATTTTAATTAAGTTCTACTGCACCCTTATTAACACACATGATAGGAACATAATTGAGTGTAAATGCAGTAGTTAACAAGGGCTTGCTTCATCCATAGAGCTTGTTGACAAGCTTTACAGGCACTCACATACTCGACTTCCGTGGTAGATATAGCAAGAGCGGTTTGTTTCTTGGAGAACCAAGAAGTTAAACAACAACCCATGAAGGTACAAATGCCACTAGTGCTTTTCCGGTCCACATAGTCTCCCGCATGATCCGAGTTAACGTAAACTATAGTTTCTACGCCAATCCTTTGGGATACCATCCTCCCAAATGTATAGTATTTTTAATGTATCGGAAGATACGATTAACCGCTTGAAGGTGGGATGCTTTGAGAGCCTCTTGAAAGCGGGCACAAAGACAAACACTAAACATGATTTCAGTTCGACCTGCCGTTAGGTACAACAAACTGCCAATCATACCCCTATATTTGGTATTGTCCACCGACTCACAATCATCATCTACGGTGAGTTTAGTATCCGAGGCCATAGAAGTCTTCATAGGCTTAGAGTCCTCTAATCCAAATTTCTTTAGCATTTCTTTAACGTACTTAGATTGACTAAAGAAAATAGCATCGTCCATTTGTTTAATTTGGAGGCCTAAAAAGAAGTTAAGTTCACCCATCGTGCTCATTTCGAACTCATCATGCATGATTTTGGCAAAGTCATCACACATACCTTGACAAGTTGAACCAAATATAATGCCGTCAACATATCTTTGAACAACGATGAGGTGAGATCCTTTCTTCTTTGTAACGAGTGTATTGTCTACCATCCCCATGGTATACTCATGTTTTACAAGAGACACTTTAAGTCTATCATACCAAGATTTAGGTGCTTGTTTGAGATCATAAAGAGATTTCTTAAGCTTGTAAACATGATCTGGTTTCCTAAAATCAATGAAGCCCCGAGGTTGAGCCACATATACCTCCTCATTGATCAAATAGTTAATAAATTCACTCTTTACATTCATTTGTTAAAGCTTAAAGTCTAACGCACAAGCGTATGCTAAAAGGATCCTAATGGACTCTAGCCTTGATATGGGTGCATATGTCTCGTCATAAATAATTCCTTCTTGTTGATTATAACCTTGAGCTACAAGTCTAGCCTTGTTACGAGACACTACACCATTCTCATATAGTTTATTTTCAAAGACCTATTTGGTTCCTATAATGGTGGTATTTCTAGGTGAAGGAACAAGCTCCCAAACGTCATTAGCAACGAATTAATTTAATTCTTCTTGCCTAGCGATGACCTAAATCCCGTCCATCAAAGCTTAATCAAAGAGACAAAACAAAAGAAATAACTTTAATTTTTTTGATTGAGGTTTCCTATGACGTCATCTAGGGCATGATCCTTGGATTTCTTAATGTTTACTACCTTTTCAACACCAAGGTCCTCATCTCCTAGTTTCTAACCTCTTTGGCTTTAACTAAGTCTACTTCATCTAAGTCATCATCTACCAAAGGTGGTGTCTTAGAAGAAGGATTCATTGAATGTCACGTTGAGTGATTCTTCGATTACACCCGAGGTTCTATTAAGGAGTATATAGGTTTTAGAAGAAGGATTCATTGAATGTCACGTTGAGTGATTCTTCGATTACGCCCGAGGTTCTATTAAGGAGTATATAGGTTTTACTAGTTTCAGAATACCCTAAAAAGATACTTCCGTAAGACTTTAGGTCGAACTTAGTAAGGTACTCTTTTGTGTATAGAATGAAGCACTTTCTTCCGAACACCTTAAAGTATTATAATGAGAGTTTCCTACCTTTAAGAATCTCATAAGGAGTTTTTCCTTAAAAAGGTCGAATAAGAATTCGGTTTAAATATAAGACGATGTGTCCATGTCATTGCTCCAAACTTTTGATGTAATGATTAATCGTTTAACATGGTCCTACTTATCTCTTAAAGAGTCTTATTTTTCCTTTCAACTTCCCCATTTGATTGTGGAGTGCGAGGAGCCGAGAAGTTATGGGTAATACCATGAGCTTCACAAAAGGCACCGAATTTCACTTCATTACCAAATTTTCGACCATGATCCGTCCTAATAGATACAATCAGACATCGTAATTGATTTTGGACCCGACGACGAAGAATCTAGAAATGCTCGAAAGCATCATTTATATTGGCAAAAAATCTAGTCCAAGTGTATCTAGAATAGTCATGAACTATTATTAGGGTATAAAGGTTCCCTCCATAACTCCGTATGACAGAAGGTCGAAAGAGATCTATATGTAGGAGCTCTATGCACCGATAGGTTGACACTAAATTCTTGGCTTTGTGACTAGCGTGAACTTGCTTCCCAACTTTGCAAGCATCACAAAAGTGACTATTAAACTTGATCTTAGGGTTATGTCTAACCAACTCCGTATAAGCCAAAGAATGAATTAAAGGCATATTTGTGTGACCTAATTTCTTATGCAAAAGAGTATAACTCTCATCTAAAGTCGCAAGACATATGTTGTCTCTAGACTTCCTACTAACCTTCAAGACATAGAGCCCATGCTTTCTAACACCTTTTCCAATGACTTTTCCATCTTTTACGATTTCACTATCATATTTAGAAAACATTACCATACATTTATTGTCACTAATTTGACCTATACTAAGTAAATTAAAACCTAAGTTATCTACATGTTCAACACTTTCAATGGCCATGAAGTCAAGAGAAACCGTACCTTTTCCAATGATGTTACCACGTAATTTACTAGCAAAAGTGACGTTACCTCCATAGTATGCTTTGTAAGTAGAGAATAGACTTCGATTTCCCTTCATGTTTTTAGAACAACCACTATCCTTAATCCACTCTTCGGGCTCTATCAATCCCCAAGCATATATCTTTTGAAGAATGAGCCATGAGACACTTCTCGTCTTTAGCATTTTCCTAGCATTCTTCGATAATATCACTCCAAGATCATCCAACGAATACCGCGTGATTCTTGTCGCGAGGTGGCTTGGGACATTCACCAATTAGATGATTTTGATCACCGCATATATAACACTTCCTTTCACTTTTGTCATTCTTGCCGAATTGGTTTTTTGAGAATGGCTTCTTGTCATTGCTAGGTTGTCTCACGTATTGTCCTATCCTCTTGAAGAACTTTTTAAAGTCTCTAACCATCATAGCATATTCTTCATCTTCACTAATAGAGGATGAGCATTCATGATCACTTTCCACTTTCTTGGTTTTCAATGCTAGAGACTTTCTTTCACCCTTTTTCTTGACCTTCTCCGAGTCCTTCAAGATTATCATCTCATGAACTTTCAAGTTTACAACAAGTTCATCAAGTGATAGGGTAGTGAGCTCCTTTGATTCTTCATTGTTGTGACTTTAGCTCTCCACTTTGGATGCAACGCTCAAAGAAACTTTTTAACATTGTTCTTGCTAGAAAAACCTTCATCAAGTGCTTTCAGACTAGTAATAATAGTATTAAATATAGCAAATGCAATATAAATAGTTTGTTAGTCCCTTGTAATTAGTGATATACTTAAGAATACTAAGTATAGACCTAACCCATGGTTAAGTAATGTAATAAACATAATACAAAGTAAATTAAATAACATAAAGGTTTTCAACGTTTAACTCTTAGCTTTATTAAAGAATTATACCCTATTGTATGCGAAGCTACAATAGGGATTGAATAGACAATGTATGTTTTGGTGATCTCCTCACTAACAAGCTAGTCCAATCCTAACGATTGCTAAGCTTGACGATTCTATCAACGAGAGTTTAGAACTCAAGTGTTTGATCGTATTTGGAGGAGAGAAACTTTATTTGTGAATGTCTAAAGCATTTAGTGCACAAACTTATTTCTCTCCTTTTACAACCATTCTATTTATAGAAGCAAAGGTAGATACAAGACAAAGAATTGCCCATGTGTAATTCTTGTCTTATTGGTACAGTGTACAATCTTGTCTTAGCCTATTCTAAGTATTAGGATATAAGTCCTTTTACACTTGCCAGTACCCTATCTATCCTAAAAGGGTAAGTCACGCTAATTGTATGATGTACTACATCTTATCACAATTCAACTTATCCCGCCTTTACTTCAGTCTTTGAGGGTGCTTGTTTCTTCAGGGAGATCGTATGGGGTTCAGTGAATCTATTGCCACAACTCATTAAACCTATCACCTTCTTCTTCATCTTAGAAGTCATTCATTGAGCTTCGCCTCTCTGAATGCTCGAGTCTTTCTTCTAGACTCAGTCTAGGAACTCGAAGGTAACTCACTGAGTGACTGTTCACTCAGTGACTTCATTTTGTTCAAGGTTAATACTTCACTTAGGCTGATTGTTATTCAAGCCCATCAGTGAGATCATTAGGCACTGAATTGACCTAACAATCTCCCTTATTTGGATATAAAATATGCCTAAGTGAAATTGTTATAAGTGAGCAAAGAGGCTTCTTCTTACACAAACTATTCTACTGATGAAAAGACTTGTTTTAACGAAGTACTTCTTTTTTATTCATCATTACAAAGACTGAATAGTCTGATACAAGAAAAACATAAATAAAACAAAAGATTACAATTATTCAGGAATCCATTGCTTCGATCTTCACCCTTGATGACTTCAACACCTTTTCCTTATCAGGCCTCCTTGCAATTATCTCCCTGAGCTTCTCAGCAAATCTCTTATTCTCATCAGTCTGGACTTGTCCAACCATCACCAAAAAGATGAGAACACTTTCAGTGGTGCATTTTTTGATGTCACTCATTCTTTGAAAAGCTTGGTCCCCCGAATACATCAATGAAGAAGATACCCCACTCAGGTTCTTCTATAACCATATTTTTTACAAAGGGGACATTTTTAGGGAGAGTACTATTGTAGTCTAACCCAGAGATCTTAGTCTCAGCATCAAGCTCAACTCTTTTCCTTTTTCTTCCTTAAGTCTTAGAAGGATCATGTTCAGATAAAGGAAAATCTTCAGTGATCTCTAACTGTTCCTTGATCTGATTCAACCTCTCATATCTCTTACTAAGAGAGTTGAGTATCTCAGGGACATATTTATTTGTCTTGGTCCTTTAGATCTGATGAGACTGCTTTTATACATAGTCTCATCGTCCAAAACGGGCTTAAAATGCATTAAATATCATTAAAACTGCCAAATATATGCTCGTGTTTGTTGCTTGTGTATTTTAGGTACGGATATTGAGGAAATGGCAAAAAGATCACAAGAATCAATCAAAAAACGAACACGGGAAATGAAGCCGCACAATGAACCGGGCCCAAATCTGGAATTTCCAAAAATGACCTTGAAGAATTGAAGATTGGCAACTTTAGTCCCTCAATTTTTGAAGATTTATCAAGATTGGTCCTTGTAGAAATCAAGTTATGCAAGAATGGTCCTTGAGGAATGAAGATTGTACAAGTTTAGCCCTTGGGAAGAATTTACATTTGAAGTCCTTATATTAAGTTTGAAAACTTAATTGTGCCAAAAGTGTCAAAATGCCAAACTTATTTATAAAGGAAAAGTGGTTTGGAGCTGATTATTTACAACATGAAAGAAGGAAGAAACATGGGGGGGTTAAACTGCCAAACAACACAACTTCATCCACCACCCAGAAACTGACACCTCACCATACCCGACCCTACCCCACTTACCCAACCCAAAACCAGCCCAACCCGTAACCCACAACCCAACAAACCAGTTTATTAAATAAACCTGGTCAAAACCAGTCAAACCTTCCCATTTTTCCCACTTAACACTTAATTTAAAAAAACTAAACCCCTATTTCGGATTAAACCACTCCCCATTATCCTTATAAACCCTAGAATCCCCAGTTACAATTAACTCTTAAACAAAGGGTTTTTTGGAAAATCTTTCCAGATCACTGATTAAGCTCACTACAAACAAAACCCCACACCCAGATTCTTCAACCCGTGACCCAAAAGGGTCCCACGTTGGTCCCCTGCACCCCTGTTTGGACAAAAAAGGCAAGAAACGAATCCTACAGTCCATCCAACATCCCAGAATCACTCCTTGGTCCCCAAGGAGCACATTGAACGCCCAAGATCAATTCAACAGCTGGTATCCATCAAAATCCTCACATGGGTAGAATTTTGACCAAATATTCAAGAGAAGACCGAGGGCTTTTTAGGGAATTCCATGTATTAGGGTTTAAGCATACTAGAATCTTCCTTTCACTTGTATAAAATGAGACGCATGTGTCTCATTCTACTTGTTCCAGTTTTTCTAGCAAAAATCTTGTAATCCCTTTTTAATTAATATAAAGTTGGTATTTTTATTAAATTGTAATTCCTTTTATGATTATTTAAAAGTTGGTAATGTTTTTGAGCTAGAATACTGAGTTCCAAATTTAAATTGTTGAAGTAATTTTGAGTTTTCAAAAGTTTTCTTCAAGTTTCTGAAATACTGATTTCTTTTGGTGAAATCTTGTTTCAAAGTTGGATTTCCAGTTCTTTTAAGTGATTGTTTAAGTGTGTTAAAAGAAGTTTATTTGAGAAGTTTTTGAAAAGATTTGAAAGGAGAAAGAAAAAATCAGAATATTTGTACTTGTTTTGCCTTGATCTTAACAGGTATCACTTGGATCCTGATCTTCCAAGGTTCTGCACAGGTCCGGACCTGTTAGGAGATGGCTAGCAGCCATTGTTGGGCCTGGATGTAGGTCCAACAAGGTAAATCCCTTGTTCCTTTTTCAGTTTTCAGTTTACTCTGATTTTGCATGAAAATTGTGAAGAAGTTGTTTATGTGGTTTGATTTGAGTTTATTTGGTGTAATATGCATGTTATGAATGATTAGAATCAATTTGGTAAGGGTTTGAATAGATTTGGTGTTAAAAAATTGATTTTCAGTCATAAAGGGGTGTTTGGATTAGGGCTTAACATAGTTTAAATGGTTTAAATTTTGCTTGTAATCCTGTTTTATTCACTCACTAGGAGTTGTTAGGTTGAATGTTAGTTTAGTTTTTCAGTTTGGAAGAGTTTTAAGCTGTTTGCATGTTAAAATATTGGCCATATAGCATAAAATCAGAAAAGTGTCTTGTTTGACTGATTTTGGTGGAATTTGTGCCTTCAATCTTGAAAATTGTTAGGGGTAAGTGCATAGAAGGGATTGTAATCAGTTATAGGCTATTTGGTGAGCTTATGTGCAAATTATGAGCTTCTAAAATTCATTTTTGTGCAAGTAATTTGTGTTTACTGTTCATCAGAAAGTGCATGCCTAATCTGTAACTCGATTGCCTATTTGTGTGAAATTTTTGTGAAAGACTTGAGTTTTTTCTTATTTACTTGACTTCCCACAACCCAACTGGTTGTGGGAGTGCCCATTTGTTCAAGCATAAACCAATCAAAAGCTCTCCTGAGCTTATTGGTCAATTGACCAGCAAAAATACACTAGCAGTGGGAACATCATTCCCCCTGTTTGTGCAAAAGTTACCACTGTTGTACAACAAGACAAAACCAGCAACATGTCACTTTCAGTAATCTCATTATTTTGTCTTTAGTGAACTTATTTAGGAGTTAGGGTTTCAAACCAATTTTGTTATTTTTATAATTTTATTTTTGATTTTTCTGATTAATTAAATTTTTATTTACTGTTCATTTTATATTTTTTAGATTAAATAGCCCTTTTTAATACTTTTTAATATTTCTATTTTTGGCATTTAGTGCCAAAAATCAATATTTTTCAGTTTAAACATTTTTTTTAGACTTAGAATATTATTTTAAGATTTTTAGTTAAAAAAGTTTTCACTGTTCACTTTTAAATTATTTTTTAGAATTAAATTAGTTTAATTAGGGTTTTAATTTAAACTAGTTTTGTCTTTTAGTGAAAAATTTAATATTTTTCAAAACTTTTTCAATTTTCTACTGTTCATTAGAGTAAATTAGGATTTTTAAAATTGGTAAAGTATTTTTAGCATTATTTTATTATTTTTTAGAATTATTTTAGTTTAAAAATAGTTTTAAGTGATTTAAAAATAGAAAAACAGTTTTTAAAATTTAGGAAAAATACTTTTTAGTCTTTAGATAATATAAGTAAGTTATTTGTTCAATAAAATAATATTTTGGACATTTTGATTAATTATATTTAATTTTAGGGCTTTAATTAACATTTAAAATTGAATATTTAATTAATAAAAGGTTTTAAAATATTTTTATTGGATTTTTATTCTTATTTATATTTTTTAAGACTTAGTTTTAGCTTTTAAATAATTTTTAGGTTTAAAATTTTTAATTCTTGTAGTTTTTTACGGTTTTACGTGAACGCTTTTTCGTCTTAGCTCGATCCGTCTTCGTAACTGTCACTCTTTTCTCATCTCATTTCTATTTTCTTTTTCTTCTCAATAGAATCACAATCAAAATCAATTCATTACACAGCACACTAGCCTCCTCGAGAACGAACTCACTTTTAGGGTCATTCACACACGGTTTTCTTAAACCGTCGTGCCTACTTGCCCTATATTTTACCCTCTTTTCCTAAAGAGTAGTAAAATCACAACAATCATTTTGGCGCCGCTGCCGGGGAGGCCTGTTGTGTTTTGATTGAACAATTGTTGTTTTTATACTAACCATAATTAGTATTTGTATTAGTAGCACTCTACTAATACGTATTATCGTTTTTCGGTTTTTGTGTGAATACTATTACTATATTGTATACGTAGAACAATAAATTCACAAGTACTCCAAATACGTGAGAAATCACAACCTTGACTTGGGAGGTCATTACCCAATCATTGTATTCGAATCTCAAACCAAAGAAAAAAGGCAAAAATAGATAAATACTTTCGTGAAGCTCGATTTTGAAAATACAAACTATAAGGTGGGTATAAGGCGGTTGTATTTCACGACCTAAAGGAAAAAGGCTCTTAAGTGCTTCGCGCCGCCTCGTTTCCTCCGCTTGCTTGTGCGTATTTGATTTTGAGAGTGAATCGAGGGTTTTGCCGCCCAAAGTATTATTACATATCATATATATTTTCTTGGTTTCTATTGATTAAACCCTCTTGAACGATTTGGTGTTCCACCATCGTTCTAAAGTCATCGAAGGCGTTCACTTCACGTGATCGTTTTCATTCCTTGAGGCTTCTTTAATCAAGAGATTTGATTAAAGAGGAGATTTGTATATTTGTGTCTACTTAATACATTCACCAAATTCCAAAAAAGTTAATACCATCAAAAACCACAAAAAAAATAGAAAAATACAAAACACCAAAAAGAATCTTCTTTGCTCGTCTCCTCGTTGTACGTGACGTTTATGCTAACTCGTAATCAAGCAAAACGTGCACGTAGACGAAAGAACAAAACTCCCACTCCAACTCATTCTAGTGAGGAGTCTCCTATTGACGAACCCATTGTATGAGAAGCTCCAACCATGGCAAATCGAACTATGATGGAGTTACTTCAAGCACCCACCGAGGGTTATGGAGAAGCTATTGTGATTCCCGCTATCCTTGCGGAGAATTTTGAGGTGAAAACGGGTTTGTTGTCGATGATCCAAAACAACAAATTCCGTGGTGATGAGAAGGACAATCCCCACAACCATATCCTCCAATTCAATCGTCTTACCGCCACGTGCAAATTTAAGGATGTCTAGAATGACTCGATTAAGATGATGCTTTTTCCGTATTCCTTAGTGGGGCCCGCTAAAATTTGGTTAGAGAAAGAGCCACCCAATTCTATATTGACGTGGAAGGATCTCGTTTCAAAGTTCGTGAACCAATTTTTTCCGCCCTCTAAGACTACGCATTTGAAGAATGAGATTTCTAAATTTTCACAAGAATCAAATGAAAGTTTTTCAACGGCTTGGAATAGGTTTAAGGAGATGTTGCATGAATGTCCTCATCACGGTTTTTCCGACTTGCACCAAATTGACACGTTTTACAATGGACTTAATGATCATGAAAGAGATTATTTAAATGCCGCCGCGGGTTGTAATTTTTTGTGTAAAACGGTCGAGGAAGCTTTGGTCATAATTGAGAATAGGTCTAAGGTTTATAGCCCTCGTAACACACCGAGTGTTGCCAAAATGGGCTCGTCATCGTCTCATAGCATTAACGCCTTACATGATGAAGCAAATGAAGAAAATCGGTTTTTTGATAGATTTGTTAACCTTATGTCCCATTGGAAAGCTCAAGAAGCTTCGAATTCCGCTTCGGTTAAAGCGGTTTCTAAGAGTTGTTTGTCGTGTGGTGGAGCTCATGATCTTTCCGAGTGCATTACCGCAGATGGTAACACTTCGAATGCTTATGTAGCCACGGGAACTTATAACCAAAACGGTCAAGGTTCCCGCCAAAATCAAGCTCCACCAAATCAAAATGCTAATAACTATCGAAACAACAACCAAGGTGGTAATTATCAAGGCAATCAAAGGAATTACAACAAGGGTAATTATCAAAGTGGAAATGGGTAAATTTCAAACCAAAACCAAAACCGTGATTTTCAAACTACTACTCAAGGTTTTCAAAATGATCACACCAAAAATCTTCAAGGAGAATTTTTGAATTATGCAAAGGCAAACGATGCTAAGTTTGACAATATGCAACGTGAAATGGTTAGCTTAAGATCCGAATTGAAAAACGAGCTTAAAAACGAACTTGCTAATGAACTTAAGACTCATGCTAATAAAATGGAAGGAAATGTCACACGTCTCCAAAAAAATCAACAAAAAATGAAGCAAGGTCAACATGAGATTAAGCAAGAGTTGTTAAAAGCGGATGCTAGACAATCTAAATTTGAAGACCGAATGGCTAAAATGTTTGAAGCTATCATGTGTAAGCCCTCTTCTTCGGGTGGTCTTCCTAGTGATACCATCGTGAACCCGAAAGGAGAATTGAAGGTTATTACTACTCGTAGTGGTAAAACTTTCAAAGAACCCATTTCTCGTCCAAATACTTCTATGGAGAAGGAAAAAGAGAAAGAACCCGAGGTGGTGGTAGAAAAGGAGCAAATTCAAAGCCCACGAAGTACCGCTCAAACCACACCTACGGTTGAACCAATACCAATCATGGAACCCGAGATTCCAAGGTCGTTGCTTATGCCTATGCCCCAACCCACACCACACTTACCTTACCCTTCAAGACGAGACAAGGAAAAGGCACAAGAACGAAATAATTATCAATTTGAACTTTTTATGAAAATGTTTCGTGACTTGCATTTTAATATATGTTTTGCTGACGCCTTAGTCATGATGCCTCGATTTGCCACGAACTTCAAAAGTATGTTGAATAACAAAGAGAAATTGCAAAAATCGTCTAGTTGTTCATCGGTTTTTCTTAGCCGCATACCTCAAAAAGTCGGTGATCCCGACAAGTTTTTAATCCCATGTGCTATACAAGACATGGAAGAATGCTACGCCTTGGCCGATCTTGGTGCTAGTATTAATTTGATGCCTCTTGAGATTTTTAAATCGCTCAATCTTTCCAATCTCACTCCTTCAAGAACGTCAATCGAAATGGCCGATCATTCTACGATTCTAGCTTGTGGAGTAGCCGAGGACGTCTTTGTGAAAGTTGGAAAGTTCTACTATCCCGTAGACTTTATTGTTGTTGACATTCCTATCGATCCTAAAGTTCCGTTAATTTTAGGTCGATCTTTTTTGGATACCTCGAGAGCACTTATCGATGTGCATGCAAGGAAAATCACTCTTCGTTTCAATGAGGAAGAACTCGTCATTAATGCAACCCAAAACTCCACACTTTCTCATGTGTATTCTATCACGTCTTTGTACAATGTCAATCCCATCAAAAACATTTGCAAAAAGATTTCAAAAAGAGTTTTAGAAGTTGTTGATAAAAATGAAGTTCCGTCCCCTCCGCCGGTGGAGGATAAGAGTGTTAAGCCTACAATTCCAATTGTGAATGATTCTTCGGATGATGAATATGTTGATCCCGATGGGGGAGTTTTCTTTGTTGACAAACGTTTTGAGAACTTACCACCACCTATACCAAAACGCTTTTCAAATGTGAGAATTTTTAGTGTGACTAAAATTGCTTTAGAAACACCAAATATTTTTAACATAATCAAATCGGGTTTTCATAAGGAGAGTTTAAAAGATGAAAAAGGAAAAGATTTTGAATTGAATTTAAAAGATTTTTCTACAATGCTAACTCCGTCATCACCACGTGTTTTGAGTACTACAAGCTCGTCTTGTCCTTTTGACGATGCTTTGTGTGGACTTAGTGTGGGGGAAACCCCTTATGTTCCCTCCCCTTTCTCCACCGAGGACGAGATATTTGATGCTGGAATTGCTTATAAAGGGAAATCTCGGTCTTCCACCGATGCAATAAATGGAAAATCTTTTCATTTGATTGGTGCGAGTCTACCTCGAGTAGCTCAATGTTTTCATGACTTACCCATTGTCCCACCCTTCTATTTCTTCTCTCCTATTTTCTTGAAACCCTTTGGGTTATTGTTGGCTCATGATGAAGTGGCGTTGATTTGTTTTTCCAATGAAAACGAGAACGCCATCTTCGATCCCGGTATTTTGCACCATCAAAGGACTTAGTCCTTAATACCGGTTGTTTTTGGGCCTTGTTTATCATGTAAGCCCCACCAAAAATTGACCATACCATGATATCCCTAAATGATCACATTTATGGGGATTCGAGTCGAGCTTTTGACTCGGTTATCAAAAACAAGGTGCCTCGTGGGGGAGACCCATGCTTATCCATGTACATATTATTGCTTTCTAATTAGTTTAATGTGAGGGGATTTGTGCCCTTCCAACCTTTGTTCCGTGATTGTTTGTGCATTGTGGTTTTTAGATCATGATCTTCACGATTGGAGCCTCTCGTGTTCGTTTTATGGGAGCACTCGATCGTTTGCTTTGAAGACTTTCTCGATATCCATATGATATATCCTTTGATGTTCTAACCTTAGGTTTTTAGCACACTTCATAAACGACTATTAATTTATTGGTTACACCCTTTCCATGCTAGATTAGGCATTCGACTACGTCTCTAGTATGGGGGTGTTTGCACCCCTAGACTCGAAACATTGAGGACAATGTTTAACTTTAGTATGGGGGGGGGGGGGTGAATAGATACTTGCCTTGCCAAACCTTCACGCTTTCCAAAGTTTATCTTTTTGTTTGTCGTTTTGTTGCAAAATAAGGCTAAATATGGCTAAATTTTAAAAAATTTCTCATGTTTTATAAGTGTTTGAAGACACGAATGTAGGTTTTCCGATGGCGAGAATAAGAGTAATTTTTGACTCGACCGTGCGTGTTGAGCACTTAGCTTTGATTCCTTAACTACACATTAGGCTAAGTCTCTTAAATGAGGACGAGAAATGATAGAGTTAATTATAAGTTACTATGCTAAACGTAGAGTACTCGTATTCTTTCAAAAACTCATGTGTTCTCGTTATTTGCTTATTCTCCCTTCGCATGTAAATATTTTTTGCTTAATAAATATTGACTTAGCGGTTTAGTTAGGATTGTTGGGTTTCTAGTCTTTTCTAATAGCTTTCGTGTAATTAAATTGGGAAGACATTAAGGTATCGCCAGCGTCACGGTTTTGAAGTATTGGCACCCGAATAATCGAAAGCTTCACCCAATAATAAGATTTCAAGTGCTCACCTAAATCTAGCAAACAATTTGAAGCCCCACAAGGCCGAAAAATCTATGCAAAATTGAAAGTGAATCAAGCCTTAATCTTCGAAGCTTTAAAGATCCAAAATTCGCTTTAGCGTGAGGATATACGTCTTTGGCTAATAAAACCACCGATGAGGCGGATAATAAAAGGCAAGGCAAGACCGAAGTCATAATAAAAGCTTCATGGCGAAGTTGAATAAAAGATGGAGGTAAACCAAAGATAATAAGGCCCTTCCGTTAGGGGGCGTATAAAAGTCTTGGTAATAAGTCTCATGTTCAAAACCGTTATAAAACCGTGTTTATCGATTCTTCTTGTCAACTTAATTTTTTAACATCGTTGTCTATTAGGAGGGGTTATTGATTTGATGGTCTTGGTTACACCGTTAGGACTCTATTTTTAGACCTAAATCTCTATTATCGCATAAGTCAACAATGTATCCTCGTGAAACATTCAAAGACATAATAAAATATAAGAGATACAACTTAGGAATAATGGGGGAATAAGTACGTGATTAGGGCATATGAGTAGTGTTAGCATTACTAACTTATAATGACAATGATCTCGTTGCACGCTTGGCATGGAATTAAGGTGAAAATCAAGGACGACGAAATTATTTCTAACGAAGCATTCACGTGTTCTTATTCTATGAACCTAAACGTCCCATTTTGCGGTGAAAATCATACATTAAGTCTATAACACAAGTAGTAGTAATAGTAGTAGTATAACTAGTTTATCATTCCAATAAAGTGAATAAAAATGAATTTTGGAGATACTACGATACTTTATTCTAGCATTGCGTGAGGGCACGACAATGGTTTAGTATGGGGGAGTGATGAGACTGCTTTTATACATAGTCTCATCGTCCAAAACGGGCTTAAAATGCATTAAATATCATTAAAACTGCCAAATATATGCTCGTGTTTGTTGCTTGTGTATTTTAGGTACGGATATTGAGGAAATGGAAAAAAGATCACAAGAATCAATCAAAAAACGAACACGGGAAACGAAGCCGCACAATGAACCGGGCCCAAATCTGTAATTTCCAAAAATGACCTTGAAGAATTGAAGATTAGCAACTTTAGTCCCTCAATTTTTGAAGATTTATCAAGATTGGTCCTTGTAGAAATCAAGTTATGCAAGAATGGTCCTTGAGGAATGAAGATTGTACAAGTTTAGCCCTTAGGAATTGAAGAATTTACATTTGAAGTCCTTATATTAAGTTTGAAAACTTAATTGTGCCAAAAGTGTCAAAATGCCAAACTTATTTATAAAGGAAAAGTGGTTTGGAGCTGATTATTTACAACATGAAAGAAGGAAGAAACATGGGGGGTTAAACTGCCAAACAACACAACTTCATCCACCACCCAGAAACTGACACCTCACCATACCCGACCCTACCCCACTTACCCAACCCAAAACCAGCCCAACCCGTAACCCACAACCCAACAAACCAGTTTATTAAATAAACCTGGTCAAAACCAGTCAAACCTTCCCATTTTTCCCACTTAACACTTAATTTAAAAAAAACTAAACCCCCATTTCGGATTAAACCACTCCCCATTATCCCCATAAACCCTAGAATCCCCAGTTACAATTAACTCTTAAACAAAGGGTTTTTTGGCAAATCTTTCCAGATCATTGATTAAGCTCACTACAAACAAAACCCCACACCCAGATTCTTCAACCCGTGACCCAAAAGGGTCCCACGTTGGTCCCCTGCACCCCTGTTTGGACAAAAAAGGCAAGAAACGAATCCTACAGTCCATCTAACATCCCAGAATCACTCCTTGGTCCCCAAGGAGCACATTGAACGCCCAAGATCAATTCAACAGCTGGTATCCATCAAAATCCTCACATGGGCAGAATTTTGACCAAATTTTCAAGAGAAGACCAAGGGCTTTTTAGGGAATTCCATGTATTAGGGTTTAAGCATACTAGAATCTTCCTTTCACTTGTATAAAATGAGACGCATGTGTCTCATTCTACTTGTTCCAGTTTTTCTAGCAAAAATCTTGTAATCCCTTTTTAATTAATATAAAGTTGGTATTTTTATTAAATTGTAATTCCTTTTATGATTATTTAAAAGTTGGTAAATGTTTTTGAGCTAGAATACTGAGTTCCAAATTTAAATTGTTGAAGTAATTTTGAGTTTTCAAAAGTTTTCTTCAAGTTTCTGAAATACTGATTTCTTTTGGTGAAATCTTGTTTCAAAGTTGGATTTCCAGTTCTTTTAAGTGATTGTTTAAGTGTGTTAAAAGAAGTTTATTTGAGAAGTTTTTGAAAAGATTTGAAAGGAGAAAGAAAAAATCAGAATATTTGTACTTGTTTTGCCTTGATCTTAACAGGTATCACTTGGAGCCTGATCTTCCAAGGTTCTGCACAGGTCCGGACCTGTTAGGAGATGGCTAGCAGCCATTGTTGGGCCTGGATGTAGGTCCAACAAGGTAAATCCATTGTTCCTTTTTTAGTTTTCAGTTTACTTTGATTTTGCATGAAAATTGTGAAGAAGTTGTTTATGTGGTTTGATTTGAGTTTATTTGGTGTAATATGCATGTTACGAATGATTAGAATCAATTTGGTAAGGGTTTGAATAGATTTGGTGTTAAAAAATTGATTTTCAGTCATAAAGGGGTGTTTGGATTAGGGCTTAACATAGTTTAAATGGTTTAAATTTTGCTTGTAATCCTGTTTTATTCACTCACTAGGAGTTGTTAGGTTGAATGTTAGTTTAGTTTTTCAGTTTGGAAGAGTTTTAAGCAGTTTGCATGTTAAAATATTGGCCATATAGCATAAAATCAGAAAAGTGTCTTGTTTGACTGATTTTGGTGGAATTTGTGCCTTCAATCTTGAAAATTGTTAGGGGTAAGTGCATAGAAGGGATTGTAATCAGTTATATGCTATTTGGTGAGCTTATGTGCAAATTATGAGCTTCTAAAATTCATTTTTGTGCAAGTAATTTGTGTTTACTGTTCATCAGAAAGTGCATGCCTAATCAGTAACTTGATTGCCTATTTGTGTGAAATTTTTGTGAAAGACTTGAGTTTTTTCTTGTTTACTTGACTTCCCACAACCCAACTGGTTGTGGGAGTGCCCATTTGTTCAAGCAAAAACCAATCAAAAGCTCTCCTGAGCTTATTGGTCAACTGACCAACAAAAATACACTAGCAGTGGGAACATCATTCCCCTGTTTGTGCAAAAGTTACCACTGCTGTACAACAAGATAAAACCAGCAACATGTCACTTTCAGTAATCTCATTATTTTGTCTTTAGTGAACTTATTTAGGAGTTAGGGTTTCAAACCAATTTTGTTATTTTTCTAATTTTATTTTTGATTTTTCTGATTAATTAAATTTTTATCTACTGTTCATTTTATATTTTTTAGATTAAATAGCCCTTTTTAATACTTTTTAATATTTCTGTTTTTGGCATTTAGTGCCAAAAATCAATATTTTTCAGTTTAAACATTTTTCTTAGACTTAGAATATTATTTTAAGATTTTTAGTTAAAAAAGTTTTCACTGTTCACTTTTAAATTATTTTTAGAATTAAATTAGTTTAATTAGGGTTTTAATTTAAACTAGTTTTATCTTTTAGTGAAAAATTTAATATTTTTCAAACTTTTTCAATTTTCTACTGTTCATTAGAGTAAATTAGGATTTTTAAAATTGGTAAATTATTTTTAGCATTACTTTATTATTTTTTAGAATTATTTTAGTTTAAAATTAGTTTTAAGTGATTTAAAAATAGAAAAATAGTTTTTAAAATTTAGGAAAAATACTTTTTAGTCTTTAGATAATATAAGTAAGTTATTTGTTCAATAAAATAATATTTTGGACATTTTGATTAATTATATTTAATTTTAGGGCTTTAATTAGCATTTAAAATTGAATATTTAATTAATAAAAGGTTTTAAAATATTTTTATTGGATTTTTATTCTTATTTATATTGTTTAAGACTTAGTTTTAGCTTTTAATTAATTTTTAGGTTTAAATTTTTTTATTTTTGTAGTTTTTTACGATTTTACGTGAACGCTTTTTCGTCTTAGCTCGATCCGTCTTCGTAACCGTCACTCTTTTCTCATCTCATTTCTATTTTCTTTTTCTTCTCAATAAAATAACAATCAAAATCAACTCATTACACAACACACTAGCCTCCTCGAGAACGAACTCACTTTTAGGGTCATTCACACACGGTTTTCCTAAACCGTCGTGCCCACTTGTCCTATATTTTACCCTCTTTTCCTAAAGAGTAGTAAAATCACAACAATCAAGATCCTACCCATTTCGTCCCACTCACTGAGACCAAAATCACCAAATGAAAATTTCTTCGTAACTTCAAAATTCCTTTTATCGTCGTTTCTGTAAACAGATATTGAGACTGGTGTTGTATGAGGATAATTTGAAGATTAGTGATTGGTTCATGCCTTCTTCTTTGAGTGACAACTTTGGTGTATTGGTCATATAACTTCTTTAGTTGGGTGGTTCTTTGTTGCTGCTTCATGACCATTTCATCCTCAATGGCCTTGATTCCTCCTCTTTCTTCTAAATGAACTCCTCTCTCCCTTTCTTGCTCAACAAGGCCTCAGGGTCACCACCCACTTCTTTAACATCTCAGCCCTAGTAGCCTCACTAGTCTTATCCATCTCCATTCTGTCTAAGTACTCTTGAATTTGATCAGGGGTCATCTTGTACATTTTTCCATTAATCTCATATGGTACCAAGACAATGGCATCAGGATCAGGCCTTCTTTCTCTTGAAGCTTTTACAAGCTTCTTGGGTGGAGGTGTTAGGGTTTCATCAGAAATGTCTTTGCCCTTATATAAATTAGATATTGAGGGCTTAGGGTTGGGTGAAATTGAGTTTAAGGGTGTTGGTGTAGGAATCACAAGAACCTGAGGTGGAGGTTGTACTATTTCTTCCTGCTCTCCCTTAGTGTGAGAGGGAGGTTCATTCCAAGTAAGCATCATTGGTGGCACATTCTCCCCCTCAAAAGTTGAAGGATCAACCTTACTAATCCCAACTTTTTCTCTATGTGATGGTCCTGAAGCAGTGGTGGATGACCCCTTGAAAGCCTGAAACATCTCAGTCACCATTTCCTTCATAGACTGAGTGTCAGCCTTGATGGTCTTAACATCTAATTGTATGAGTGACTGAGTGTTTTCCATGGAAGTGATTCTGGTCCTGAGGCGAGGAATATCCGTATCCTTCAGTGACTTGGAGATCTCAGAAAGATTGGAGGCATTGTCCATATATCCTTATGTAGCCTTGCTCAATCTAAATTCGGCCTCACAATACATATGAACATCTTCATAGATGGCATCACACTTACCCTTTACCATCTCCAAATCAGACTTGAGAGAATCTAACCTGGTGAAGACTTCAGTGAGCCTATCCTCTTTCAACAACTCCAAAAGTTGACCAACCCTGGAAGTGGACTCAGTAGTACTAGTAATTAGTCCATCCAAGGTTGTCTTTAAAGACACATTTGTTTCAATCGTGGGAAGAGCATGGTTGAGGAAGTTGATGAGCTTATTTTCTTGATTCTCATGACTACAATTGACAAAGCTGATGAACTCCATCTGGTTGTCAACCTGAACTCTCATTTTCTCCTCAACAATATCAAAACGATCACCATACGTCCTGAATTCACCTAGGAGTTCATCAGCCTTGGAGGCAAGATCTTCATGGTTCTGACTTACCTCGGCTTTCAAGTTGTTGTAGACATGGTTGAAGACACCTTTGAGAGTTTCATAAAGAACCTTTTTAGTAACAGGCTTGGTGTCATCAAAAGTAGAATCCAGAACCACAGTCTGAGTCCCCAACGAAGAGGTGTCAAGTTTTGCCTCATGGGAGGGATTTTTAGTTACCTCAGGGGAGGGCTCTTTTTGTTCGGATGCCTCAGGGGAGGGATTTTGTTGAGCCTCAGGGGAGGGTTGTATGTCCTCGAACAAGGGTAGGGATTGTGGCTTCTGGTCTGATTAAGGAGGGGCCTGAGTGTTAGGTTCATCCCCAGCCTCAATCATGTCATCGTCGTCACTGAAACCTTAGAGTAGCTCTTAAGGCTCCTCTAGTAGATTTACAAAATCTCCAAAGTTCAGTGATCCATGTGGTTTGTCCAGCTCACCTCCAAAAGAAGGTTTGCCTTAATTTTTGTCACTCCCTGCCCAAATCCTGAGGCTTGGGTTTTAGCCAACTGATGCTCAGGGGCAGTTTGTGATTGATCAAGGGTGGAGGTGAGATCCCTATCAGTGAGGTGTGTTACCTATAGGCGTCTCTCTGAGTCTTTGGGATCAATAGTGGTTCCCTTAGGCATAGAGGTTGTGATTTACGAGTGCCATCATCGGACTGAGTGGAAGGCAGTCTCGTAGGAGAAGGTTGTATGTTTCCTTCTCCATCAAGAGGACCAGTATGTTGGCCCGTCGACCCTGACTGTGATGTATCAGGGCCTCCCGAAAGCTCTTTCCCTTGGGATAGATGAAGCTTGGTCTGAACAAGGGTGGTATTTTTAGCCTTGGCCTTTGTAGGACGTGCCTCAGAAGCCTCCGGACCCTGTGTCGTTGTTGATTTGGTCTTTGGCACAGTCTAAGGCTTCTTGTTCCCCTTCTTTGGTAAGAAGGGAATGGGAGACACGGATGATTCACGACTGGTCACCTCAGTCATGTGAGCCGTCATTACAATGGAGTTGACTTCAGATGGGTTCTTTGAAAAGTTTGTGGAACTCAGGATTGAAGTAGAAAAAACATTGAATTTCTCCTGAGTGTAAAGGGAACCCAATAACCGTTCTAAGGCGCATAAAATGAATCTTGGGTAAGATACATACTTTTGCCTAGACTCCTTCAGGAGCCTGGTTACGAGATCATTATAAATGATCTCTCCTATCTCAATCTTCAGTCCATTAATAAGACTGTAGTTTAGCATCTGCTGAGTAGAATTAACTTGGTCAGTAGATGATTAGTTCCCACCGATCACCTGAATCACAAAAGTGACCAGGATCCTCCAAGTCATGGGGAAAGCAGTTTTGATTAATGGGGTTTTAGTCACAAGTAACTCAGTGACCCCGATTTTTTAAGCCTTTTTTTAACTGACTCTGTGTCAGGATGTGCAACATACTTTCCATTGTTATAAACAAGTCCATTGGTTTGACAAAAAGTTTTAAAGTTTAAGATCAATGGTGTCTTCCCATTGTTCATAGTGAACTCAATGACATAATTCTTATGTGACTTGGCCTCAGATCCCTGAGAACCTTCCGGACCTTAGGTAGTGGGGGTTACAACCACAGCCGTATACTAGAACTCCTGAGATATTCATGGTAGAAGACTGAGGGGGGTTTAGTAAAAGCATCAGCCCAATCACAGTTTTTCAAAAATTTGCAAATTGGTTTGTATGCTGATACACTACTAGGGTAACTGAAATTTCCCTCATAGTTGTTTTCTGAAAAATGGACACCCTCATTGATGAGATGCTCAGCCTGAGGGGCATATGTTATAGACTTGGATAGTGCCATTTGATGTTCGCTTTGCAAGTCTTAAAATTTTTTCAAGATATTACCACACACAAATGACTAGAAACACAAACACGGACAAGTATACCCTATCATGTATAGCATAGCTTAATGGTAAAGTCCAGTTCGTTCCACGGGATTGATGCTAAAGAATTATAAAAACAGTTACCTCTAGAGTGTCACAAGTTCTAAAGATATACGTAACAAATGGTTTTAAAGGTGCATTTGGTTAAGGTTACAAACTTATGAAAGATAGATGACAATGATGATTATAAGCACATAAACAATGTAAGACAACATGCCGATACTATTCGTACACACAACATCTAATTAACATAACAACAATACGACTAAAGATTATGTCATATCAAAAGCATTAAGAACGGTTTATGTTTGATTTCGATAACTAAAATATTAGATGAAACTAACCAAGAGTTTGTTATATGTTTTATTCCACTAATCGCGACAAAAGCGAATAACAAGGTTCATTTACTAGATGACATGAAATTCATCCATTCACATGAGTATTATTCATGGTCATGAAAAAATCAAACATATAACAATGGTCTTACTTAATAACATAAAATACAAGAGCATCTAAATCATGCTTAAAATCAATTACCTAAGAAAAAAGTACGCCACACAAATCTAATTGTGCACCGCACTTTGCCCTAGGAAAGTGAAATTCGTATCATAACATAAGGTGTAAAAACCTTAACCAAAGAGCACAACACACTACTCCATAATAACAGTAAAGAAGTTCATTTCAACAATATGTAAATCAAGGTAAATGAATGACATAAAGGAAATGAGAATTATACCACAAATGATCAATCAATGATTGCTTCCAAGGATATAAGCTTTGTTCCAAACTTATTACAATCACAAGCAATATTCTGAGATCCTTGCTACAGCAGCAATGGTGTAAACCAAATAAGGTTACCCTTATACTAGTAACAATGATCAAGGATTTGTTAAATCCTTGATTTTATGTAAACCCTAATAACAATGGAGTATAGTGGTGTGAGATGATGTCTTATGCCTGGCCTTGGGTGCCTTTTTATAGCCTCAAAACGTAGCTACCAAGTACTGAAGTATATCAAGAGGTTCTCCCATAATAGCCATGCATAATGATACTTAATTGGTGTAACTGCAGCAAATGAGCGCCGCACTTAGTCAAGAGTGCGCCGCACTTTTATTTTACAAATGTGTGCCGCACTTTATCTTTTGTGCACAACACTTTAGGTAGTTCTCCAAAATCGTACTTCACAGAAAGTACGCCGTACTTTATGTTTGTGCGCCGCACATTTGGGTCTTTTTTCAACATTCTTTATTTTCTTCTTACTTCGTCATATCTTTGGTTCATATGATTATTCCTTCACTACAATTAAACAATACACATTATTACTAACATTTCAACACATATTTTATTTATTTACATAGCAAACAAGGACAAATGCATCATTACAAACATGTATAAATGAGGCGTTATCAAATTCCCCCATATTTAACTTCTTGCTTGTCCTCAAGTAAGGTAAAAAATATATTTTAATAGGTGTCGAGAGAAATAGATAAGGCCAATAATTGAAAGCAAAGATAACGCCACAAAACACCTTACGAAGTAGATATTTTGATTTCACACACTCTCTTTATATAGGTCAATTATCGCTCAAAAAGCATAGTCATAAAAAGTAAATTACCATAAGCTTGTACAAGGAACTAAACTAAACCAATTTACCGTAAGCACCAAGTAAAATATCAAAAGAGGTATTTTTAAAACTTTTATTACCACCACATATTAAAAAGCATAAATAACATATCATTTTCCACCATGTTTATTGTTTCTACATATTTGTACTGCATATTTGTAGGTTAATTTTTGCCTTTATTCTCTTTTTTTTAAATAGGGTAATATGTCTTCCCCATACTTACGATCTACTATCATCTCGCAAAATGATTTTCCTCAATATGTTATCGTCTTAAAACATCAGAAAAAACGTTCAATCTTTTCTTTTTTTTCTTTTGCCTCCTTATCATTTAAAATATTTTTTATCATACAAGTATGATCCTACTAAGGTCTCGTAAAGATTACCAAGCACAAGTTCTAGAATTAGACTAATCATCGACATACTCACAAATTTGATTTAAAGCGTAGGAATGCTTACGATTTATAGGCTAAAAATCCTCACAGTTGTGAATAAGATATTGTGTAAGTAACGTTATCAATTCCGAGTAAAAATAGCTTTGCAATTACAGGAATTATCAATCTTTCAACAAAATGTTTTTTTATATATACATAACACAAAATTTTTCAAAAATCCGCCAGAATGTGCGGCGCACTTTTTATCACAGAAAGTACAAAAAAATTTCAACTAAAAACGCTCTTATTTTCCGCTTATCACCCCCCCATACTTATTACGAGCATTGTCCCTAATGCTAAACATAAGGAAAAAGTAAAAATAGAGGAAAATAAGAATAATACTCCTCTTTTGTTCCGAGTCGCGAACGAAGCCGAAGTCTTCAATCTTCGCCGTATTGTGCTTTGACTCGCTTATTTTATGCTATTTGAACACGAAATATATACGCAAACATATCTTACATACCAAATAAAAAATTAAAAATCCACACACAAAGTATTAGTTTAGTCCTACGGGCCAACAAAGGCATATTACACAACCAAATAAATTGTTTTCAAATTGTTGTAAATTGTTTCAAATTATGACTAACACATGAGTCACAAACACAAGAGGCATCACATATCCTCTTTAGTATCATCATTCCTTAGAGCATTGAATGGGTGGAAGTGTGGTGGATAAGGTGGTGGTTGTTAGGAGTAGTAGAATGGCTCATGGTGATATCTGGGTGGTCCATAAGGTCCACTCATCGGAACGCTATATTTTTCCGCCATCCTTTCGAAAACCAGAGCGTATCGATCCATGCTATAACATTGTTGCTCCATCATAAACCCAAGCTGATCTTGCCTAACCTCCATCCTTCCCATCCTAGCACAAACATCTTAGAGTGATGCACGAGGAGCTCGCGGCATGCTCACACGTGGTGCTCTCGTCGGCGCGTCTTCTCGTAACAACCTTCAATCAAATCTCTCAAAGTGGTTTTGTCAAGGTATCACATATGATCGGTGGACTAAGGTTACCCATAACTTGATCGGTTAAAAGTCTCATTCTTCGGGCCAACCTAGTCACAAATTGTCCACACACCATCATACTACCCGCTTCACTACCAAGACCTTTCCTTTTCATCCACTTTGCAATAACCCAAGCCACATTAGCATATTGTGAACGGTTCTTGTCCCTAAACATGCTCAACAACCACAAATCATTCTTTTTAACCTTATCATATCCCGTGGTGCGTTGGCAAACCACGTAAGCAATCATCTTTTGGAGCACTCTCAAAAGTGGACAAAAATCCTAGTGGAAAAATAATGCCCAAAACTCACTAGCATTGAAGTTCCCATGTTCACGTTCTCCTCCTTGAAAATACACTTCAAATCCTTCCTCATCTCGCTCCTCTCTAGTGTACAACTCCAAGTACTTAGCAAATTCATTCAAAGTCAACGAATCTCCTTTCCCACAAAGTCTAAAACTCATGATTTTCCTAGTCAATAGCTCATCATCATCAACGTCCTCATCAAGATTGAATATCGAGAAAAACTCAAGACAAAGCTTCGCATAGATCTTTTCCCTACAAGTAAAAGCACGAATCCAAGCATTTTATTGAAACAAGACTTCATTTCCTCCAGCCTCTATCACAACTATTGACAGCATTTCCCTAATTTGAGCTTCACAACCAAGATCCCTCAAAATTTCAAAATCCACAATGCTAGGTGCGAAAATTTGTTTTGGCAGTAGAAGACTAAGAGCATTGTTGTAGATAATTTTGGCATCAGATGTACATCCAGGCCAATTCAAGAATGGATGATTAGGAACCCCCATGAGTGCGGCACTTTCCGACTCGATAGGCTTTCGCCTCTTCCCTCGGCTTGATGAGCCGGTCTCATAGTTTCCAGAACCTGTGTTCTACAAAATTTATCACATAAACAAACATATATTAACGTTAGATAAACATTAGGGGTCAACAGCACCCTATGCTAGTGTTCTGAACTGAAGATTTTTTTAGGCGGAATTGGCATAATTATTACCGTGAGGATTGAGCTGCCAAAAGAGATTATCCTCCCTATAAAAAAGCAAAAATAAAAAAGAAGAAAGAACAAATTCGAACCGGCCTTTCCTTTGATAGTCGACAAGCTTGACTTATAGCGAATTCCATAGAATTGGGTCGGCCGTCTGGAATCAAAAGACAAGCCATTCCTAGCGGCTTATCCCTTGTTAAAGGATAAAGAGCGTACTGAACACTCACCCTTTCTCGCCAGCAAGATAATCTCCTAGTCCTCTTAGCCGGCTTACCTTTAAACTAACTCTCTAGTTTATGGCCTAAAAACATTGGAAATTCTGTTTTTTTATCAGGTGAAAAGTGAGGCGCACTTCTGAGAAGTGCGGCGTACTTTCTGGGAAAAATCCGCCAGAGTGCGGCGTACTTTCTAAAAAGTGCAGCGCACATTCTGCGTGTATCTGCACATGTCGGGGTTCTAATAATCTTAACCAAAATTCGCAAACTAATGGTTCTAAATCGATAACAATGGCTAGAGTCGAACACTAAACCATTCCTAGTTCATTTCAATCCGCGACATTGCTCAATCTTGGGGTTTGATTTCAAAAACCCTCTTTTTTTCAATTTCATTTAACAATCTAATCCTATCCTAATCATTATCCCTATTTCTAATTATAAATCGAAATGCAATTTGATTACCAATTACTAAGAACCCTAATTGAAAAATTAATCAAAAAATTAAACCCTAAATGAAATGAAATGTAAATGAATTAAAGATAAAAACTTACCCTAGACATGATCTCGAATATGAATTGGAGCAAAAAAAGGGAAATATTTTTGGGTGATGATCCAAATATCGTCATGTGTTTGTGTGTTTTTTTAGTTTTAAATGAGATAAAAGGAAGTATATACAAAAATCCATCCAGAAGTGCGGCGCACTTTTGAAATGTGCGGCGTACATTCTGCGCTCACTGACCATATTACTGTAAATTACTTACTAGACATAAAATTTTCAAACAAAGACCTCCAATTCAATCGATTTCGTAAAAGAAAGATAACACGTCCTAAAAGGAATGCATTTCCTCCTCTAAGACCATCCTAAAACTTCTAGGACTCTTAGATTTCACTTCGTTTTATTTTTTTATCTACATACAAAAAAGAGTAAAATGCATAAAGTAACTAGTAGCCAATGGTGCACTCCTTAATTCCTCCATTCTTAGTTGTAGCAGAAGTTTAGGGGTGACATGATATCATTCTCCGTGTAACGTCCTGAGACCTCTCTATTGGTGTCTTTTGTCTCGTACACTTTTTCGTACCTCTTTCCACATGGATCAATAATGACCATGGCAACATGCCATTCACTATCTCCATCTTTAGCAATGTTTTCAAATTCTCGTTTGTTCCCCACTTGCCAATCTTTGTATTTTAATGAAATGGGAAGTGCTCCAAGCATTCCCACAATCTTCTTGTATACAAATATGTCAAAGAAAGGATTATGGTAGCTCCTTTCACTTAGTGATGCGTCCAAAATTCTTCCGGTTTCGTCCATGGTTGCAAATGTGGACCATAGATTGGCATACCGTTCTCATCTCTTTTCACTTTATAGTGCTTATCGTCCTCATCATCACTATCATCATGTTTCTTCGCTTTTAGTACATTATAGTGTTGATGTACAAACCCGTCAAAGCTAGTCATAATAGCTTTTCCAACATCTATGTTTGCACCAATGGTGTGTAAAAAATTTCTTCCAACCACTAATTGAATATCTCGATCAATAGGAATATCGAGAAGCATGAAATCGGCTAATAGTGTGGTTGTCCCACTTGGCAAAGAACTCCAAGTAAACAACCAAATCCCTCCGCATAGGAGTGATCAAGCATTTTGATACGATTAAACCTTGGTTTGACTTTACCAACATCTAGCATTTTGAAGATTCCATAAGGCATAACATTAACATTTGAACAGGTATCAACCAAAGCCTTATAAGTAGTTTTACTCTCCAACCTTATTGGTAGGATAAAGTACCCCAAATCTTCTTTTTCAAGCATTACCTTGTTCTCACGAAGCATTTGGATAGCCACCTCTTTATAATCTGGCGTGAGTCCATCTTCAAATTTCAATTTGTCAAGCAAGACCCCATCAATAATTATTTTATATTTATCACTATATTTTAATGTGTCAATGATTGGGCAATTCATGTTCAACAACATGACTCTTTCTTCTATGTCTTCTTGCAATTCCTCCATAGATAGTTCTTCTCTAGTCAAAGGCTTATTAATAGTGAGTGAAGGTCCCTCACCATTGTAGCTCAATTTGTAAGCGTGGGAGGGCTTCTTTCCTTTGTTCCTTTTGTTTTCCCCATGCTACAAACAAAGCTAGGAGCATCAATCTCCTCGATTTCAATAGGTGCTAAATCATCAAAGTTGAGGTTATCAAGTATGTCATCGATTTCCCCAAAGTCTAAGCTTTCATGTACTTTTGGCCATAAAGTGAGTATGCCACAAGTAATGTCAAGTTGTGCATTAGCTTGCTTTAGGAAAGATCTCCCAAAGATTACACAAGGTTCAGAATCTTCCTCTTCGGATTGACAAAGAAGTCAACAAAAAACAATTCATCTTTGATCATAACAACAAGCTTTTTATCTATCTCCTTGTCTCCATTTCGATGAGTGTTGTAGGTTAAGCCAAGCTCAACTACAAGTTCATTACTTATTAATCTTCTTTCCAACTCAAAATCCACTTTCCCATCATAGGCAAATTTCCCTTCCACATGGCAAGGCATTAGATACTTGGTGTCAAGTCCTCCATACGATAAAAAGTTAGAACCTTTTGAACTCCGCTATCGGCTGAGTCCTTACATTCTGATCCTATCTATTCTCCTTCCGATTCTATTTTGTCATTTAGGCTAATATGCTCATCTACTCCTAAGCATAGCCTACTAAGGCTAGTGTTTGGATCCATCTTAAAACAATAACACATCAAAAGAAACATTAGTATGTTAGTGCCATAAAATCCAAATGATATTTCATACCCTAAAGTTTTCAGGCAACTCGTTAATTTCAATGAATATTTCCATTTGAGCATGTTACTAGCTTTTTCTGTTTTCTGTTTCTCTAGTTGTGCAACGCACTTCTGAAATGTGCGGCGTACATTTGCGCGATACAGAAAAGTCGGCGCACTTTTTAAATGGGTGGCACACTTTCTGTAATCAGAATAATGTTCCTCCTTTTCTTTACTTGTAAACTAACTAATCAAAGTTTTCAAGTATGCAATATAACATTTTCTCATAAAGTGATCAGTTATAGATATCATAATCAAATTTGGCACATTTTCCACAAGTGTCTTGAATAATATGACCATTTTTTCGTTTTTGCTTATTTTATCATTTTTTTGTATTTTTGTTGTGTTTAAAAATTCAGAAAAATTACCACAAATCATGATAAATACTAAACAAGTTATACCAAAGCAAATTATCTACCAAAGAGCAAACAAATTGGAAGATAAAATTTTGAAAGTAAATATTTTTGGTTTTTCTTAAGATTTAATACGAACAAGCACAAAAGCTCAAAAAGCATAAGTACACACAAAGTAATTCTCATGTTTTCAGCAGTAAGTGTTGAGAGTAAAAGGTTTTGGTGGTGTTTTAGGATTGTTTCTTCAAACATTTTTAAAACTCGTCAGGAAATGTGCGGCACAATTTCGAAATGTGCGGCGCACTTTTGTGCTGTTTTGTAAAAACTTTTTCAGATTGCCAGAAATCTGTATGGCGTGTTTAGATATTTTTGTTTACTGTAACACCCCCACAAATGCTATGCGCAGCGGAACTACAACATTTGGGTGCTACGTAGTTATCATCACACATAAGCTATATTAAACGACTCAAAGAGACGTAAAAGTTTAAACATAAATTAAAGATTGATTAAAACATCAAAGTCTACAGTTTTCCAAATCCCAAGATAATACAAAACAGAGTTTGCGTTTAGGTCCCCACTGAATCTCAACTCAAAAGTACATTTTCATTCTCATGACATAATATAAAAGAGTTTTAAGTGCAAAAAGGGAGGAAAACAAGTAGACCGCCAAGCCACAACAACTTCCATCCTCGCATGCTCCACTGCTATCAATCTTGGTTACCTGAAACACATGCTTAAAATCGTCAACACAAAGGTTGAGCGAATCTATAGGTTTATCAAAACATCAGTTGAACATAAGTGTTAAAAACCAATCATGATCATTCAATAGCATTGTGGCCATACAATCTATTATTCAAGGATATGACAATTGTGTTTAAGCTCATGACACTAAACCGTTAACTCAATCACCCGCGTAATAATTACCGGCGTGATTCAGATGAAACCATGGCCCCTAATAAGGCATCAGTTGCAATTATACCTTATCTCTTATCACAAATTATCCGTCCGCAGGGGGTATCAACGTACTAGCCCTCGTCTCGGATAGGGTAGTCAACCCCATAGTACTATCACTTTGTATAAGCGGCTATTTCTCCCTTCGCAAGGGCAAGACAATAGTTAATAGTTCATGAATTTAGGGACTTTTGCAACTAGGTACTCAACACAATTTCAAGGCAACATTCGGGTCCAACAATCATTCAAGACTTATTTTCATTTTCATTTAAATAGCATGTATCCCCCTCGCGGGTAAAATCATTTGAAATAAGTAAAGAGCGAGGCTATAGACTCACCTTGAGATATAGGAGCATAAGTACTAGTAACAAAGACGTAGACGAAGACGATCACCGACGATGAGGATGTCCCGGGAAATCAAATACAACACCTAACGAATAAACACGTAATGCATCAACACACCCAAGTACCTTCAAGTACTGTATGTACATAATTAAGAACACTCAAGTTTCATATAAACTCACGCCAAAAATCCATACAAGTGATATTTACTAGACACGAACCATTTTATACTTTATTAGAATTATCGCGCATTTTACAACTCTGCCGGTACATACCGAATGTACGGGCTGTTTTACCCCACTTAGACCACTCCTAAAACTCTGAGAAAATTTGTAAAAATCACTTATAATCTGTAGAAACCCCTCACCAAATTTCATAAAAAGTTTTCACTCCTAAGACTTTCTGCCCGACACATCTTTGAAGTACAAAATTCGGACAGTTTTGCACACTCGACTCGTAAGATCGTTTTGACCATCTTAACCAATGCCATTTGAAAATCCGACTCTTGATTATGTAAATAGACTCAAAATTCTAAGTTTAGGGCCTGAGAACAACTTACAAACATTTTTAGAACTCTAGTTACAATCCCAGACATTCGACCTATATTTTGACAAAAACCCGTACCTTGTGATTTTCATCACCCGGTACGCCTCAAACTTTAAAATATCATAACTTTTGACTCGTTTTGAGTTAGAAGCTCTACCTTATACCGAATCGAAGCTAAAAAGAAGCTCTACCACAATATCCTATCATCCCAACACTTAACTAAAAGCTACTGTATGAAAAACGGCCTTAAAGTTTCTGACCTAAAACACCCTTTTCAAAATCACATTAAAACATCTTTCCACCCCTTTTCCTTACATTCTAGACCTATTCCAACATCATTCATCCAATCTAACATCACCTAGATACTCCTAATCACTTGTATGATCATCAACTTCAAAAACCCATTTGATGAAAACAACATGCACTCAAATAAAAACAATTAAAATAATATTAACAATAACAATGGAACCTTATATTGGTTAAATGGATCAAAACAACCAAGAACACCCAAACCCCCCACCAATTCGTGGGTTTTGGGGCTGTGGAACACCAAATACATAATCCCCATCCTTGTTTTATTAATTATCTTCACTCCTAAACACATTTAAACACAACCCACGAAATTAATTAGATCAATTTGTGGTATTTTTCAAAATACATCAAAAATTAGATCTTAAAAAAAAAGTTGTTGCATGTTGGATTTTTGTGGTGGGATTTACTTACATGATGATTATAAACATGGGTCTTTGATTGGTTTTTCAAGAAAACAATTTTTGATGATGGATTAAGGTGGTGGTGGTGTTGCCGTGAGTTAGAGAGAAGAAGGGAGGAGGGAGACAAAATTTTTAATGTGTTTTGTGTTGTGTGTGTGTTATGTTTCCATTTTGTAAAAGTGGGAGGTCCTTGGTTGCAATATTGGCATTCTTTTGGCCTTGTTTAAAAAAACGACCCAAATGTTTGCGGGAATGACTCATTAGTCAATTTGGAAAATTCACGGGAGTCGGGTTTCGCCCCGAACACTTGAAAATACTTTTAAATGGTTCAAACGCACACAAAACGAATATACACATGGTTCTGACTCGACTTAACACGTAATAAAAATAAAATCTCGAAAAACTCAAATATCGATCAATCGATAATAAAAGGTAAATTTTGGGCATCCGTCGGTATCGTAGTCGCTATCGGTTCTTCTTAAATCATCAAACGTTAAATTACGACCGTAAACGTCGGTTTCAACTTAAACCGTCAAATATATAACAAACGAAATTTCTTAAAAATTTCAAAAATATCCGTAAAATAGGATTAAATAAATAATGTTGGGCTCGGGATATCACATCCACAAGTGAGCCACAACTCAAGAGGGATGCTCATACTGAACAACTCTTGAGACAATAACTTAGCATCATACGGCACTTTCACGGGTGTTACATCCTCCCCTCCTTATGGGAGCGACATCCCGGCGCTCTCCGGTTCTTATACTCGCATTTCGTACTACTAGAAAGATAAGGGTACTCCTTCCTAAAGAGGTCTTTACGTTCCGATATGGACTTCGGTTCACGTCTCGGGTTCCATCACACCTTCACGATGAGTATTATACCTTGCTTCAATCTCCTAACATCTCGACCCATGGTTTCCACTTCACTTCCCGAATTTCTTCCTATGGCTATCAGCACATCTCTTCTCACAGCTTCTCGCGGTCCACAAGTGATGCTTAATCTACACCATCTCTTTCGTAGTTCTCGAATCATTTCAAGTCCATTCAACTGACTTTTTCCTACTTCATTCTATCCAACTGGAGATCCACATTTTCATCAACATAATTCCTCAAAGGCTGCAGCTTCAATGCTACCATGGTAAATGTCGTTGTACAAAAATACTACCAATGGCGAGTGTCGGTCCCAACAACTACCAAAATCAATCACACACGCTCGGAACACGTCTTCCAACGTTCGAATCGTCCTTTCACTTGGTTCGTCGTCTCATAACAACAATTACTCATAAAATAAAATCACACGGGTCACACATAACCCCATCGAAAACATTCAGAGTATACAAGACGAAGTAATTAATACTAGTCGTACAAAATCACCTTATCGCAATATTACATACATACAACCCTAGTTCGTCAAAAACGAATTCATCGATACGGAAATCATTCGGCGCATACATAACTCTCTCGAAAACGTCACAATCCAACCAAATACAAAATTCATTATGAAACACATACCACCAAATTACGACATGTTTGCAAAATAGCCAAACCATGCCAAGTAAAATAAGTTCAATCAAGTTAACTCATGCTTGCTAATCAGCCAAGCCATGATAAAATAAGAATATTCGACATATTTCTCGGATGAGTCCAGTCAAAAGAAAATTGCAAGTTAAAGAAGGTTTACGAGCTTGCCAGCTATGGACGCATATCCAAAAAGAAATAAAATACATACATATGTCATCGCAGGGTGTTCACACACGGATCCACACACAAAAGATATTACAGGAACGCCATCTCACTTCCGTCCAAACGTGGTCAAAATCTCAATAAGCATCGCCGTTCACAGTTAAATATAAAAAGAAATATATTACATGGCACATGTTCTCCATGATCGGACTTCATTGGACAATGTCGTCTCAAGTTCCCACAACTTACGATCACTCGACTAGATCACTCACCACACAAATACATAAAAGCAAAGGTTTACCACAAAGACATCAACTATGGATATCTTATCGTTTAACCATCGATAATCAAGGATGGTTGAGTCAAGCAAAGAGGATTCCTCACTTAAATAAACGAAAACGACAATGGAATTGTCTTCCAATTACCGATGCACAGCTGGTAAACTTCAACAGTTTATCGCGTGTCGTTTAAACATATCAAAAGAACAAGAAAAGAAAATATATAAGGTACGATACATTCGATGTAGGAGAAGTCTTCGTCATTCCCCTCAGAGTCCCTTGAACTCTGATTTCCTCTACTTTGGCATTCTTCTATACTCTTCTCAGTGTCGATTCACGCCCCTTTGGTATTTCATCAACACCCTCGTGATTCCGATGAAATTCGCATGTTACATACACACATAAAAACATTTTCCAAAATTACTCGGTCACAGTGACTTACTAAGTCAACGCCAAACAAAAAGAAAAGATTTCAAAGAACACAAGAAAATTCAAAAATTTTCTTTAAGAATCAAAGAAATTACGACTACTTGCAAAGATGATCCACCATTTTAAAAAGAAACGTTCTCATCCAAACGTTTATCAAAACACTACAAGTTTCAAGATGACCAATTTGTTTGACACGATAGTGCCCTTCCTAAACTATGCATAATTAGCTAGATCATGCATACTTGAGGATCAAGCAACAACAATTAACAAAACAGGACTCTTCCCGAATTATGCATAGTTAGCTAAGCTGTGCATAATTGAGGATCGAGTGACGACACAAACATTATTAATTACATACCAAATATGACTACGAAAGTTTCCGACCTAGTCTTCAAAATAATTAAATCATTTGAAGTGAAATTTGAAATGGGGAAATATTGCTACCATCGTTTTAAGAAACACATCAAACATTTTCATCCATTTTGAAATCATACGTTTACCTTGCCTTTTTGTGAGGAAAATAAATAAATAATTAAATAAAGAAATCGACACCATTTACATTTGATTCAAAGAACCATTTCACACACTCATACATATTTTCAAAATAGACTACTCACCAATCAATGGTAAGGTGGTTCAGGATTAAAGATCATTGCAAGTACAACAAGTAATAAAATCAAAAATCAATGAGATCGGACGAGGTAAACGAGTAATATAATTGCCAGCTAAAATTAACTATATTAGAAATGAAAATACTTCAAATATATGACAAAAGTCTCGGGATAACAACAGCGATCTACGAACACATGGAGTAAAATTTGAATATCAACACAAGCGTCAAAAATAAAACAACAATCATAATTCCCATCGTCTCGAGTTGCACACACATTCCACCAAGGGTATACGGGGAGAGAAGAATAATCACTTGGTTAAATAGAAACAATTTCACCTGGAAGGTCGAGTTCTTTCACTTCTACAATTTGGTAAAGCGGCTACGCCTCCTCGCTTTTGTTAAATATAAATAAACAACCACTTTAATGAAGATTTATAGCATCATACAAGTAATTACAGAATTTTAGGTTCCATTAACCGAAAGAAGACAGTTACGGCGTCCATGAACATGACAAAATACACCGGGTGACATACCCTCATTTTCAAGTACTAGTGAAATAGTAGTTTTAAAATAAATATAACAATAATGGTTTCATATCATGAAAAATGTTAAAATGAACAGTCACATGACGACTCAAGTTTAGGTACAGACTCAAAATCAAAGAAGGGATGTCGGACGATCGAACCATCGTGACTCAAAATATTACATATACATCTTAAGAAAATAATATAAATATTCGTTTGTTGGGTAATCCATTTGCATTTTCTAGTTATTGTTACCTTATATATTGTGAAACCGAACATTTACACATTTTTAATTTGTGTTACACCATTAAAGAATTTATACCTTTCATTTTCCAATCTTTACAACGTTTTCATTTCTGGAAAAATTTCAATCTCTCGGAAATTATTAACATTAGTAGATGCGGTGACTCGGTTATCATAATTGACAAATCATTAAGTTTGAAAATCTCCATACTCGTGTCAAAATCTCGTTAATCTTCATATCTTAAGTACCAAAAACGTTTATAGTAAGAATTCTCAAAGTTTTACGTTATTACGACATATCTTATTACGTATATACAAATATCCAAAATAACTCAATTTAGTCCAATTAACTCTTAAAAATCAACCTTGACTTTTTAACACACATGTTTTCCTTAAAACTGTTTTGTTAAATCACATTCGCGCGATTCGACTCAAATGATAAAGAGGTTTCACGTAGTTCTATCTCAGATAATTTACTGATTTTAGTCGAGACTTGAATCTCAAAAATAATAATAATATAATAATGTAATAATTAATCAGAAATGCTTATTTCAATAATTCAAAGATATATAAAATTCAACTTTTAATCATTAGCCCATTATCAAGTGATTTTAAAAGTAACACATCTCGCAGCGGAATAAAACAAAAGATTTTTCAAGCGATTTTAAACAAGCATCATCGAATTATGCATAGTGATTCTCTATAACGACAATTAAATAAACAAATGATTTTCAATGACGTTCCATCAATGTTTAAAAATTTATTTCAAGCATTATAATTTCTTACTTATAGTGTATATTCCGATTTTGCCCCAGTTTATTTACTACAACGAGTGACGAGTTCCCTTTTATGCCAATACATACGTAAACATAACCTTATGTTTAAAATAAAACCAGTTTTATAAAGCCTCTAGCTCCAAAATACATGACCAATTCTTCTACTCGTGTTTTATATTACAAGATACGTCAAAAGTTTACTATATTGACCCGAAAATTTATTTATACTAAATCCAAAGTTACATATACTCAACAGTCATATCGTAAATTTTATTATAAACTCCTTTTCCAAATTATATTAAATAAATTCTTAACAAATCCATCACTAGCTTCTAGTATCAAATTATTAATATATAAAAACAAGGATTTTACGAGTAGTATAAATTACTTATTATGATATACCAACCAAGGTTGAAGGAAAAATAATTTCATCTTGTCCATTTCTTCTCTACACTTATTTTTACTTGTTACAAAACACATCATAAGTCATTTTATCCAAAAGTTTCATCCGCCAAGTATTAAATATGTAAAACACTTTATGTTTAACTCTTTCAATCAACAAAGTTTAGCGCTTACTTAACTCACACAAATGCCGGACCCCGTCATGTAAAATATTAACTTCAAAATAGTGAAACAACAAAACAAAATGAAATAAATGGAACGAGAATACGTATGTCAACTAAGTGTTGTTATCGGCCTCGGATGAGTCTCGAAATCGTACTCCACAAAATTAACACAAAAACCAACCAAATTCCAAGTTATCGCGATTGATCACAGCGCCAGTCTATTTTAAAACACATCTTAAAATTCAAGTAGAATAGTAAACAACGATTAAATGGCAACACGCCTCAACCACGTTTTATAACATACACATGTGATTCGTCGCTACGATGTACGCGTCGTTGATTATACTTCGTCTATATTATAGTTACGCCAATTAACATATCAAACCCATAAGGAATAAAGGAAATAAGGTAATACATAAGTAAATTACGTTTCAAAAGAAAATGTCCAAAATGACACATCACGGTGCGATAACGACAATCAAGATCAATCTAGTCAATATACAATATGTTACGAAGCGTTATTTACGTATATATAGTATCAAACGAGGTTCATATTCGGTTATCCGAACAATAAATTAATTATCAAGATTGATAATTAGCGGTAGGGCCGAATTCTCAACAAAACCGCATTTTAACATGTACGATAATCACTCAAGGACCATTGCTTCGCGTGCAATGCCTTTAAATACCATAGTATATACATACTTATACATACAATCATTCCTACATACACGTAGGATTACAATGCGGTGTTGCCATGTAATGCGATGTAGCCCGTTATGCCAATTACATGCAACATATACGATAATCTTTACAGGAATTTGAAAATTACGATGATAAGTACTCAACGTACAAAACAATATATCTCAATATATATCATAGTATTTACTTACTAAATACTCGGGAATTCATATCAATTTGAGGGATACATCTAAAATATAAAGCGATGCTAAAGAAATCTTACCGGTGATGATCCCTATAATCGTTCGACTCAATGGTTATGAACCATTATATCTAGGTTTGATCATCGTTCATATGATAACATAGCGGAAAAGAACAATGATCATGACAAGGTGTTTAGGCACAAAAGAACACGAATTAAAACACAATTGGGATGTTCATTATATTAATAACAAACATCCACTAGACGTGTATACATTGAATCCCACGTCTAGTGCATATGAGCTCTACAAAGTTTTCAGAAGTCGATAACATAGCGGAAAAGAACAATGATCATGACAAGGTGTTTAGGCACAAAAGAACACGAATTAAAACACAATTGGGATGTTCATTATATTAATAACAAACATCCACTAGACGTGTATACATTGAATCCCACGTCTAGTGCGACACACACTTTAGGTTTACATTGTGATTGAATAAGTGAATAAAACCTACGGTCTATGTTTTCTTTATATAGTAGAAAACATAGCTTACAAAGAAAGCCAAAGTAATAAAAAGACTCCAACGACTTGTTCTTTTGCAACTTGTACTATTTAGCCCTTGTCTTCTTATTTTGTTGTGTTTTGACTTATCAACTTAATAATTGGACCCAACAACCGGAGCCATGCAGGATAGTTGTGTGCTTGGACAATTTCTTACGACACCAAAAGTTATAGTTTAGGATTTTTCAAAATGACCTAGTTCTCTATAACTCATGGCTCTGATTACCAATCTGTAACACCCCCACAAATGCTATGCGCAGCGGAACTACAACATTTGGGTGCTACGTAGTTATCATCACACATAAGCTATATTAAACGACTCAAAGAGACGTAAAAGTTTAAACATAAATTAAAGATTGATTAAAACATCAAAGTCTACAGTTTTCCAAATCCCAAGATAATACAAAACAGAGTTTGCGTTTAGGTCCCCACTGAATCTCAACTCAAAAGTACATTTTCATTCTCATGACATAATATAAAAGAGTTTTAAGTGCAAAAAGGGAGGAAAACAAGTAGACCGCCAAGCCACAACAACTTCCATCCTCGCATGCTCCACTGCTATCAATCTTGGTTACCTGAAACACATGCTTAAAAACGTCAACACAAAGGTTGAGCGAATCTATAGGTTTATCAAAACATCAGTTGAACATAAGTGTTAAAAACCAATCATGATCATTCAATAGCATTGTGGCCATACAATCTATTATTCAAGGATATGACAATTGTGTTTAAGCTCATGACACTAAACCGTTAACTCAATCACCCGCGTAATAATTACCGGCGTGATTCAGATGAAACCATGGCCCCTAATAAGGCATCAGTTGCAATTATACCTTATCTCTTATCACAAATTATCCGTCCGCAGGGGGTATCAACGTACTAGCCCTCGTCTCGGATAGGGTAGTCAACCCCATAGTACTATCACTTTGTATAAGCGGCTATTTCTCCCTTCGCAAGGGCAAGACAATAGTTAATAGTTCATGAATTTAGGGACTTTTGCAACTAGGTACTCAACACAATTTCAAGGCAACATTCGGGTCCAACAATCATTCAAGACTTATGTTCATTTTCATTTAAATAGCATGTATCCCCCTCGCGGGTAAAATCATTTGAAATAAGTAAAGAGCGAGGCTATAGACTCACCTTGAGATATAGGAGCATAAGTACTAGTAACAAAGACGTAGACGAAGACGATCACCGACGATGAGGATGCCCCGGGAAATCAAATACAACACCTAACGAATAAACACGTAATGCATCAACACACCCAAGTACCTTCAAGTACTGTATGTACATAATTAAGAACACTCAAGTTTCATATAAACTCACGCCAAAAATCCATACAAGTGATATTTACTAGACACGAACCATTTTATACTTTATTAGAATTATCGCGCATTTTACAACTCTGCCGGTACATACCGAATGTACGGGCTGTTTTACCCCACTTAGACCACTCCTAAAAATCTGAGAAAATTTGTAAAAATCACTTATAATCTGTCGAAACCCCTCACCAAATTTCATAAAAAGTTTTCACTCCTAAGACTTTCTGCCCGACACATCTTTGAAGTACAAAATTCGGACAGTTTTGCACACTCGACTCGTAAGATCGTTTTGACCATCTTAACCAATGCCATTTGAAAATCCGACTCTTGATTATGTAAATAGACTCAAAATTCTAAGTTTAGGGCCTGAGAACAACTTCCAAACATTTTTAGAACTCTAGTTACAATCCCAGACATTCGACCTATATTTTGACAAAAACCCGTACCTTGTGATTTTCATCACCCGGTACGCCTCAAACTTTAAAATATCATAACTTTTGACTCGTTTTGAGTTAGAAGCTCTACCTTATACCGAATCGAAGCTAAAAAGAAGCTCTACCACAATATCCTATCATCCCAACACTTAACTAAAAGCTACTGTATGAAAAACGGCCTTAAAGTTTCTGACCTAAAACACCCTTTTCAAAATCACATTAAAACATCTTTCCACCCCTTTTCCTTACATTCTAGACCTATTCCAACATCATTCATCCAATCTAACATCACCTAGATACTCCTAATCACTTGTATGATCATCAACTTCAAAAACCCATTTGATGAAAACAACATGCACTCAAATAAAAACAATTAAAATAATATTAACAATAACAATGGAACCTTATATTGGTTAAATGGATCAAAACAACCAAGAACACCCAAACCCCCCACCAATTCGTGGGTTTTGGGGCTGTGGAACACCAAATACATAATCCCCATCCTTGTTTTATTAATTATCTTCACTCCTAAACACATTTAAACACAACCCACGAAATTAATTAGATCAATTTGTGGTATTTTTCAAAATACATCAAAAATTAGATCTTAAAAAAAAAGTTGTTGCATGTTGGATTTTTGTGGTGGGATTTACTTAAATGATGATTATAAACATGGGTCTTTGATTGGTTTTTCAAGAAAACAATTTTTGATGATGGATTAAGGTGGTGGTGGTGTTGCCGTGAGTTAGAGAGAAGAAGGGAGGAGGGAGACAAAATTTTTAATGTGTTTTGTGTTGTGTGTGTGTTATGTTTCCATTTTGTAAAAGTGGGAGGTCCTTGGTTGCAATATTGGCATTCTTTTGGCCTTGTTTAAAAAAACGACCCAAATGTTTGCGGGAATGACTCATTAGTCAATTTGGAAAATTCACGGGAGTCGGGTTTCGCCCCGAACACTTGAAAATACTTTTAAATGGTTCAAACGCACACAAAACGAATATACACATGGTTCCGACTCGACTTAACACGTAATAAAAATAAAATCTCGAAAAACTCAAATATCGATCAATCGATAATAAAAGGTAAATTTTGGGCATCCGTCGGTATCGTAGTCGCTATCGGTTCTTCTTAAATCATCAAACGTTAAATTACGACCGTAAACGTCGGTTTCAACTTAAACCGTCAAATATATAACAAACGAAATTTCTTAAAAATTTCAAAAATATCCGTAAAATAGGATTAAATAAATAATGTTGGGCTCGGGATATCACATCCACAAGTGAGCCACAACTCAAGAGGGATGCTCATACTGAACAACTCTTGAGACAATAACTTAGCATCATACGGCACTTTCACGGGTGTTACATTTACAAAATATTTTTAGAATGTTTTAAACCAATAACAAATCAATCCCGGCAGCGGCGCCAAAAACTTGATGTTTGTTTTGCAAGTCTTAAAAATTTTTCAAGATATTACCACACACAAATGACTAGAAACACAAACACCGGCAAGTATACCCTATCATGTATAGCATAGCTTAATGGTAAAGTCCAGTTCGTTCAACGGGATTGATGCTAAAGAATCATAAAACAATTACCTCTAGAGTGTCACAAGTTCTAAAGATATACGTAACAAATGGTTTTAAAGGTGCGTTTGGTTAAGGTTACAAACTTATGAAAGATAGATGACAATGATGATTATAACCACATACACAATGTAAGACAACATGTCGATTACTAGTCGTACACGCAACATCTAATTAACAAAACAACAATCCGACTAAAGATTATGTCATGTCAAAAGCATTAAGAACGGTTTATGTTTGATTTCGATAAATAAAATATTAGATGAAACTAAGCAAGAGTTTGTTATATGTTTTATTCTACTAATCGCGACAAAAGCGAATAACAAGGTTCATTTACTAGATGACATGAAATTCATCCATTCATATGAGTACTAGTCATGGTCATGAACAAATCCAACATATAATAATGGTCTTACTTAATAGCATAAAATACTAGAGCATCTAAATCATTCTTAAAATCAAGTACCAAGGGAAAAAGAGCGCCGCACAATTCTAATTGTGCGCCGTACTTTGCCCTAGCAAAGTTAAAATTCGTATCTTAACATAAGGTGTAAAAACCTTAACCAAAGAGCACAACACACTACTCCATAATAATAGTAAAGAAGTTCATTTCGAAAATATGCAAATCAAGGTAAAGGAATGACATAAAGCAAATGAGAATTATACTACAAATGATTAATCAATTATTGCTTCCAAAAAGGCTATAAGCTTTGTTCCAAACTTATTACAATCACAAGCAATATTCTAAGATCCTTGCTACAGCAGCAATGGTGTAAAGCAACTAAGGTTACCCTTATACTAGTAGCAATGATCAAGGATTTGTTAAATCCTTGATTTTATGTAAACCCTAATCACAATAGAGTAAAGTGGTGTGAGATGATGTCTTATGCCTGGCCTTTGTGCCTTTTTATAGCCTCAAAACGTAGCAACCAAGTACTAAAGTATATCAAGAGGTTCTCTTATAATAGCCATGCATAATGATACTTAATTGGTGTAACTGCAACAAATTTGCGCCGTACTTAGTCAGAAGTGTGCCGCACTTTTATTTTACAAATGTGCACCGCACTTTAGGTAGTTCTCCAAAATCGTACTTCACAGAAAGTACGCCGCACTTTATGTTTGTGCGCCGCACTTTTGGGTCTTTTTCAGCATTCTTTATTTTCTTCTTACTTCTTCATATCTTTGGTCCATATGATTATTCCTTCACTACAATCAAACAATACACATTATTAGGATAACGAATTCAGGATAACGAATTCTGGATAACGAATTCAGGATAACGTATTCAGAATAACGAATTCAGGATAACGAATTCAGGATAACGAATTCAGGATAACGAATTCAGGATAACGAATTCAGGATAACAAATTAAGGATAACGAATTCAGGATTACGAATTCAGGATTACGAATTCCAACATTTGTGTTGAACCTTTATTCCGACATTTGAGACATACAATCCGACTTCTTATCCATAACTCAACATTTTACTCGCATTCCGACTTCTTATCCTACATTCTGTTAACGTTCACATTCTAATTTTTATTCATGATTTTGGATTCCAAATTTTACATACTTATTCTGACTTTTATCTGTTCCATGCTCATTGTGACTTTCGTTTTGTAACACATTCTGACTTTCGTTTTATCTACGATTCCGAATGGACACTCACCACTCACGAGACTCAAACACAAACCACACAACCAAACACTTTTGACTCACAACCAACAACACTCGACTCTATAACGACTCAACAAAAACCAGTCTCACAAACACTCCATCAAACCAGACTCAAACACTCACACACCAAGAACACCCATCGACCCACGAACACAAACTCAATAGTCTCACAACCAAAACACACTCAACTCACGACTCAAGACCTGTCTCAAAACTGACACAACCAAGAGTCGATACAAAACTCTTCACGACTCACCAACCTCAAACTCAAACTGACCAAACTCAAACTGAGACTCACCAACCTATCTAGGCAACACAAACTGACTCCAATACAGCCTCTCAATCGAAGAGCTCGAAACGATTAAGACTCGACTCCAACACCCAATACCCAAGCCTCGACTGACCACACTCGACTCCAGACACCAGATTTGACTCCAAACACACAGGACGCAAATTCCAAACACCAACAGACTCATCAAACAGCCTCGACAAATAGACGCAACAACCTAACTCAAACATTACTCCAGATCTCCGGCTAAAGACCATCCTGGATGGGACGACTCAAACCAAAATTAAAATAAAGAAAGTTAAAAATACCTACCTGAGACCTTATATTATAAAGATCTTTAAGAAGTTCTTGTAGTCGTTTGTCTTTGTCATTTGTTTTACATGACCAGAACATAAGCCATTTATTTGATGCAAGGTCTTGTGATTCGATATGATTACGGTGGTTTTGGTTTGATTTGATTTAAGGTCTTTGATTGTTATCAAAAGATTTCGTGGGATTGGTGGCTGTGATTTCATTTTATGAGATTTAATAGATCAAGTTTTAAGTTTTAGTGGTTGAGAAGACTTTTTTTTTGGAGAAGCGTAGATGATGGGGGCGAAGTAGTTTGAGTTATGTGATTAGGGTTAAGATTGTGAGTGTTATTAGGGTTTGATCAGTATTATATATCCTTAACTTATTTATAGTTGGATCGGGTATTATCTTGACCAGGATGTGCTTTAAGCCGGTTGCTTTGTGAAACCAAATGCGGGCCTCGTAAAACATGTGACGCTTTTATGCTTATATGAATTTGGTTATCTTTTAAGAACCGTATAGTAACAAATTTTGATAAAATTGTTATATCTAAATATTATTTATCATTTTATTTGATAAATGTAAGTGATAAAGTGACGAGACAAGTAACGAGAAAAAGAGGGAGAATTCAAACATAATTGTTCCTTTCATTGTTCGATCGATCATTAATCTTTATCTTTATCGAACTTTAATGGAATCGCTGAATTCAAAGTCTCAAGAGGTAGAATTGCATTCACTGCAACAAGAGGTAATCATACGGTGCACGGTCTTATTTGGAAAACTTCAACGTCATCTCTTCAAGCTCGCAAAGCTCACGGCCAGACCAACCTCTCAGGCACTCTTTGGTCAACATTCTTTATTTTTCATCGATGACATGATGATAAACTTGCGTACACTAAACAAGGAACTTGACAAAGATACCTTTAATCAATCTGCATCCGCATATGCACTTCAAGTTCTCGTACAACAATTGTCCACTTTTATTCAATTTGATGTTGCTAAGAAAGAAAATTCAGTGATCTACAAGTACTTCCTTGAAGACATGCATACCGACATTCAAGACTTCCGTGGCAAAGTGTTCAAATACGTAGAATCTCTTGAACATTTGATTCACGCACGTTCACAACTTCAACTATCGAATGACAGTGGAATACAAGAATCTACGATGCTGATGCAAGAGGAGACATGTCACATGGTTGACAAATTGGAGGCTACTAAAGATTACAAGGACATGGAATCAACAGTTAAGCATGATATTAGCAACACGTCATGGAATGTTACAGACATCTCTTATGATGACACCATACCCGTTTATAGCAAAAGCCTACAAACATGGTACAATGTAATGTTGTATATGATGTATATGCTGATGAAATGCTGCATATTGAGCATTTCGAACCTAATTATGACAAACATGGGATGGAAAAGAGTGGTAGCGATACCATTTCTGATTCATCCGATGTGCGTCATAATGGGGGATAAAGTGTCCAAAATGCTAACAATCATGATAATTTCCTTATGACTGTTTCATTAACTGCTTCTGATTCAAAGATTAAAGAGCTCGAAACGATCGTAGTTCAACAATCAAAAGATCTTGAGGATACCAAACTAGAATTTTCCAAGAAAACAAACAAATTTGAAACATATTTTGAAAAACTTGAAGAGTCAAACGTTGTTCTTGAACGAAAATTGGATCAAAAAGTTCTAGATTCTAAAGCTGAAAAGGATAATCTTTTGAAACAAATTAAGTTGCTAGAATCTAATTTGGCATCCCAAGACAAATTGCTTAAATATAATGAGACTTTAAAGGCTCGGGTCCAGGAAAAGGTTTTTGCTATAGCTTCTTTGAGAAATTAAGTTTTCTCGGACACGAGCTAAAATTAAAACTATTCAAAGGTTTAAAGCTCGTGTATATGGCTCATCGTTAAATATCAGATGATGACCCGATCTTCAAATAAAGGAAAGTTTATCTCCGATGATAAACGTATCCTCAAAAACGAGAAATTAAATTTTCTCGTACATGAGCTATCATTAAAACTATTCAAAAGTTTTAAGCTCGTGTACATGGCTCATCGTTAAATATCAGATGATGACCCGATCTTCAAATAAAGGAAAGTTTATCGCCGATGATAAACTTATCCTCACAAACGAGAAATTAAATTTTCTCGGACACGAGCTTACATTAAAACTATTCAAAAGTTTTAAGCTCGTGTACATGATTCATTGTTAAATGACAGACAATGATCCGGACGTCGAATAAAGGGAAATTTATCTATGCAACGATAACTTACCCTCAAAACGAGAAATTAAATTTTCTCGGACACGAGATTACATTAAAACTATTCAAAGGTTTTAAGCTCGTGTATATGGCTCATCGTTAAATATCAGACGATGACCCGTTCTTTAAATAAAGGAAAGTTTGTAGCTGATGATAAACTTATCCTCACAAACGAGAAATTAAATTTTCTCGGACACGAGCTTACATTAAAACTATTCAAAGGTTTTAAGCTCGTGTACGTGGCTCATCTTTAAATATCAGACGATGACCCGATCTTTATATAAAGGAAAGTTTATCGTCGATGATAAACTTATCCTCATAAACGAGAAATTAAATTTTCTCGGGCACGAGCTTACATTCAAACTATTCAAAGGTTTCAAGCTCGTGTACATGGCTCATAGTCAAATCACAGTCTGTGACCCGAACTTCAAAGAAAGGGAAGTTTATCTCGTCAACGATAACTTACCCTCAAAACGAGAAATAAATTTTTCTCAGACACGAGCTTACATTAAAACTATTCAAAGGTTTTATGCTCGTGTACATGGCTCATCGTTAAATATCAGACGATGACCCGGACTTCAATTAAAGGAAAGTTTATCGCCGATGATAAACTTATCCTCACAAACGAGAAATTAAATTTTCTCTGACACGAGCTTACATTAAAACTATTCTAAGGTTTTAATCTCGTGTAAAATGGCTCATCGTTAAATATCAGACGATGACCCGGACTTCAATTAAAGGAAAGTTTATCGCCGAAGATAAACTTATCTTCACAAACGAGAAATTAAATTTTCTCGGACGCGAGCTACTATTAAAACTATTCAAAAGTTTTAAGTTCGTGTACATGGTTCATCATTAAATATCAGATGATGACCCCATCTTCAAATTAAGGAAAGTTTATCGCCGATGATAAACTTATCCTCACAAACGTGAAATTAAGTTTTCTTAGACACGAGCTTACGTTAAAACTATTCAAAGGTTTTAAGCTCGTGTACTTGGTTCATCGTTAAATATCAGACGATGACCCGCTCTTCAAATAAAGGAAAGTTTATCGCCGATGATAAACTTATCCTCAAAAACGAGAAATTAAATTTTATCGGACACGAGCTTACATTAAAACTGTTCAAAGGTTTTTAATCTCATGTAAATTGGTGTATAATTATATTTCAGACTATGCCCCGGAGTTCATAGAAAGGAAAGTTTATCGCCGATGATAAACTTATCCTTACAACGAGAAATTAATTTTTCTCGGGCATGAGATAATATTAAAAACATTCGAAGTTTTTAAGCTCATGCACAATGACTTACAGTTAAATATCAGACTATAACTCGGACTTCAATTTTAGGAAAGCTTATCTTTAATGATAACTTATCCTCGAAACGGGAAATTGATTTTTCTCGGCATGAGCTTGTATTAAAAAATTCCAAGTTTTAAGCTCAAAAAGGAAAGTGTATCTTTTAAATAAGAAAACTTTTTCTCATAGCGGGAAATTCATCTTTCTCTGTCATGAGCTTTACGTTAAAACATTCAAAAGTTTTTCAAGCTCATGAAAACGACTTCTAAGTAAATGTCAGCTTAGGACTCGGTCTTTAGTTAAAAAGGAAGTTTATCGCCGATGATAAACTTATCCTAACAACGTGAAGCTTACAACTTCTCAGAGTTGAGCTCGTTTAGTAAGATATTCAAATTCTTAAGCTCAAGTAATTCGTTTTCAAAATGTTGAACACAAATTTTCAAGAATTTTTCAAAAGGTCTTTCTAAATCTTTCAAAACTTTGTGTTCAAAATGTTTTGATAAAAAGAGCATGTCTTCTGGAATCGATAATATATACGATCCTAGAAATGCCGTTTAATAATGACACGGGGTTGTAAATAAAGTTCGAGCAGAAGTTTAAATGATTTAAAACGCGCTCAAAATGGCTTGCTATTGTTTCAGATAGTAACCCACTTTTCATATTCAAGTCAAGCATTTCACCGGAAAGCTTTGACTCAACAACGGGAATTAATTTTCTCGGTCATGGTCTATTTATAACCATGTAAGGGACTGTGTTTACAGAATAACACAATCTAACATGAATATATGTACGTTTCAGTTCATTTATTTGTTGAAACGAGATAAATCTTGTTTTTATGAAGTTATCATCTCTACAATCCGCAGCAATTTACAATTGATATCTACATACTCGATGATGCGACTACTCAAACGACGACTACAACTCTTTCAATAGAACACGGGTCAACAATTGAGGGGGAGCAGTTGTCCAGCATTCAGAATCTTTGATGCCGAAAGTGTCAAGTTCACAAATTGGTGTCAAGACAACGATATCAATCATACACATGGTGTCAAGAGATAACTCCAGACGTGACAAGGCGACCAACATTCGTGAACAAGAACCATGTGATTCTATCATATGATGTTCTCCATCATTCAGATCCAACCTCGTAAATTGCTAATCTTTAAATACATTATCATATATGATCTTTGCACGTGATAAATACCTTACACTTGTGTTTAAAAGGTATTTAATTTACGTTTCAAGTACATCCTCATTAATTTAAGGGGGAGCTTGTGAAAATCATGAAGATAATTATATTTGCATTTTTCTTCCCAAATTTTTCTTAAAATTTCATTAAATCAATTGATATTAAAAACATCGATTGGGTTAATATTTTTAATATGGGGGAGAAAATGTGATTTAATATTGAGATCAATAATGGTTTACTTAATGTGCTGGCTCATCCCGACATGTACGAAATGTTTTTGGGTATCGTGGCATATGTTAAGGGGAGCAAAATGGATTTATATTTGAAAATGGATTTCATGGCGATGTATACTTACCCATACCCTATCTATTTCACGACGGTGAAGATTGTGGTGATATAAGGATGGTAGGATAGCTTAACGTCCAATGATTCTTCTAGAACCGGAGGAATCTTCCCAAAGACATTTCATAGCTAGAAATAGTAGTCCTTAGGAAAGATGGAGAAAGATTGTGAACGTAGCTGAATGCCGACCAAGTACTTAAGTTAGCACTGGAAAAATCACAACAAGGTGCTAGTTATGATGTATTGGTAAGCATTGAAGGGGTTGAAGAATGAAAAAGAATTGTAAAGATAAAGGGTGTAAAGAAAGTAGCCCTCCTTACAACCTTAGGCAGAAACCACGTCGATACATATGCTATTGAGATCATTTTTAATGATGCTTGATATTGAAGGTAAGACATCATGGACCCAGTGATGCAATGCACAACCCATCCCAGCTAACTCAGATATCTCTCAAAAGATATTTGTTTTAATCACACGGAGACAACGCATTATCTATGGATTTATTCACTCCGAATAAATTTGTATTGAAATGGTGGCACTCCTCTCCAGCCTCCGATCACTAAAATCCAAAATGCACGATCGAGTCTAGAGCCATTTGAGATCATCAAATGTCTCATTAGGACACACTTTCATAATACCTTGCTTCGTCACACACTGTGAAAAGTAAGAAAGATCTTAAGAGTCCTACGCAAAATCTTCATGATCTCGCCTGAACATCCAAGTAACACGAACGTATTTACAATGAAGATCGAAATCCTTCTTGAGCGAATATCAAAAAGCTCATGGTAGGTGACTTGTGCGATTCTTTGTGAATCAAGCTTGTGATAACTGGAAAGCAACAGTGGTTTAATTCTTAACTGAACTTAACCACATTCCAGGCCTCTACGCAATATCATAGTGCTCTTGCCAGAACACTCAGAGTGACACTCTATAGTGTTCACAGTGATGAGTGGAAATCCTTCTAGTGTAAACATCAAACATCACTTGGTAGGTAACTTGCAAGATTCTTTTTGAATCAAGCTCGTGACAACTGGAAAGCAACGATGGTGCGATTCTTTAATGAACTAAACTTGTTCCAGGAATCGGATTTGATGGCTTCAAATCATGTGGATAATATTATCCAAATGATTTACTCTTTATGTTCGCAGTCAGCTCTAGATGCTCGAGTAAAGAGAACGGGTTTACCCGCGAAATCTTGTCAAGGAGGTTCTTAATTGAAACTACCTACTACAAGTACGATATTTAATATCGTCCAACGGTCTTCACCGACCGGAGGTAAAATGCTACCGAATTAGAATGAAATGTTCAAGGCCATTTCATCTGTGTATATGTTTTGTTGCTAACTGTCTTATGTAGTGTAACAAGAAGGTGGGATTGCGGTGTAAAATCTAGAAGAAGTAGTCAACACATGCTTATACTGTCTGCACTTAATACTTCAACGAATTCAAGAAAGCCTAAAAGTCAAGTCTTCCGCTGTATCAAACTCTGAAGCTTTCAAGAATTCATCAAGGTATAAGTATGTGGAACATGAAGTCACGAGGAGGCGAATACCACAAGTGATGAATGCACACGGTCAAGGCAAGGAAACATGCTCAAGACTAAAGTCAAAGATCTCATCAGCATATTCACAAGAACAAGATCGAAGACTCAAGCATAGTATGCTAGGTTTAAGATTTTGTAAAATGGTGTGACCTCCCTTAGGGGGAGATTGTTGGAAATACGTTTTTCAAAAGAAAGTCTCGGTCACATCATTGTTAGCATAGATCACGAGCTATAGACTATTTAGGACATTGTAACTTGGAGTGACCTCCCTTAGGGGGAGATTTTTGAAAATACGTTTTTACGTATTTAGGAAGGATCGGTCACTCCAACGATATATACGTAGTATGGGCTCGTGATCTAATATGTAATAGTATAACCCATAAAGCCCACATGTAGGGTGGGCTATATATACCCCCTCCTAGCATGTTAGGAGAGGTTGTTGGTTCTCATTTCATTCAATCAAACATTCCTTTCTATCATTCTCTCATTTCTCTCTCTAGCTTTCTCTCTCTAGTTTTTTATCTCTCTCCCTCTCTTTAGATCATTATAACACATAGACAATCCAAGGATTTCGTGGACCTACAAATAGTAACATTTCAACACATAATTTATTTATTTACATAGCAAACAAGGACAAATGCATCATTACAAACATGTATAAATGAGGCGTTATCACCATTTAAGTTATTTTTGAAACTTTGAAGAAGAGGACAATGGCACCTTGTGGAAATCAAATCAAGACTTGTTTCTTGTTATAATACAACAATGGTTCACCAAGTGACTCAATGCAAACTTTTGCCTTGTGAAGAGGATCAAGAGTTAGAAACACCAAGTAACTTTGATTGTTTGTGCTATATAACAATAAAGCAAGTGATCAATGTGATTACCTTTTACGAAAAACCTTTTTATGGAAACAATGTTTGAACACACACACTTTTCTTTGAGAGAAATTTTTGGAAGAGTAGGATTGCTAAAGTCTTTGTGTGTGTGTTTGTTTTGATTGTAGGGTATTTATAGGCTCGGATGCGAAAGAGAGTTTATTTGTTATAATTTCTTTTCACATCCGCATTTAATGAAAATGTAAAAGTGGTCCCCCTATTTTCTTGGCAACTATTCCGTGACTGCAGAGATAACGCTTTTGCAGAGATGACGTGGGGTCACGTGTAGTTGAAAGGACGTTATTGCAACGGATTTTGCTAGAGAAGGGCAAGCATTTAATGCTTAGTGGGATACTTGACATTTGGTGACCCCTTGACTGGTTTATGACAATTTATTGAAGGAATATATGTTCCTTATTTAATATTATTACTCACCAACCTAGGACATTAAGTAACTAGATACTTATAGCATTTAGTTACATCATTTAATGTACCTCAGTGTCAAGGGAGAGACATTAAGATATTTTTACTCAGGGAGAGGATTAAGAATATACATTATATCGAATGCGATGTCATCAGGGAGCCTGATTAATCAATATTCAGTATACCAAGTTCGGCTTTCAGTCTAGTGAGCGTTGGTTCATCCAAAGGTTTCGTGAAGATATCAGCTAGCTGATACTCAGTGGGGATGAAATGTAATTCGATATCTCCTTTTAAGATGTGGTCCCTGAGGAAGTGATACCTTATGTCTATGTGTTTAGTCCTTGAATGTAGGACTGGATTATTTGAAATGGCAATCGCACTGGTGTTGTCACAAAAGATGGGGACTACTTTGTATTCCACATTGTAATCCCTGAGTTGACTCTTCATCCAAAGGATGTTTGCACAACAACCAGCAGTTGCCACATACTCAGCCTCAGGAGAGGACATTGCGACTGACGGTTGTTTCTTTGCACTCCAACATACTAGTGTGCCACCTAGGAATTGACATGCACTTGAGGTACTTTTTCTATCCATATTGTAGCCAGCATAGTTTGAGTCTGAGTATCCTCTAAGATCAAAGCCTGGGCAACGAGGATACCATAGACCCAGTGAAGGAGTACCCTTCATGTACCTGAATATTCATTTCACAGCAGTAAGATGTGATTCTTTGGGATCGGCCTGATATCTTGCACATAGAATTGTTGAGAACTGAATATCAGGCCTGGTTGCTGTTAGGTACATTAATGATCCAATCATTCCCCTGAATAAGGTTTGATTGACTGGTTTACCAGTGAGATCAGGACCTAAGTTGTTAGGAGAAACCATGGGAGTCTTCACTGAAGCACACTCAGAGATGTCATATTTTTTTAAGTGTTTCTCTGGTGTATTTTTCTTGACAGACTGAGATCCCTTTGTCCCCCTCTTTGATTTGTAGTCCAAGAAAATATGTTAATTCACCCATCATACTCATTTCGAATTTCTTTGTCATAAGTTTTTCAAACTTTCTACAAAGGTCATAGTTAGTAGATCCGAATATGATGTCATCAACATATATCTAAACTAGCAGAACATCCTCCTTGGTTCCGAAGATAAACAAGGTATTGTCTATCATCCCCCTGACAAATATGTTCATTATCAGGAAGGTTGAGAGAGTTTCATACCATGCGCATGGTGCTTGTTTAAGTCCATATAGGGCTTTGTCAAGTTTACAGACATGGTTTAGGAAATCAGAACTCTCAAAGCCAGGAGGTTGAGCCACATAAACTTCCTCAGTGATCTTGCCATTCAGGAAGGCACTTTTTACATCCATTTGGAAAACTTTGAAGTTCATGTATGTGGCATAGGTAAGGAAGATCCTGATGGCTTCCATTCTTGCTACAGGGGCAAAGGTCTCTTCATAGTCAATACCTTCAAGCTGACCACACCCCTAAACAACAAGCCTAGCTTTGTTTTTTTATGACAATTCCATCATCATCAGTCTTATTTTTGAACACCCATTTTGTGCCAAGAGTTTATTTTCCTTTAGGGAGAGGAACAAGTTTCCAAACTTTGTTCCTAAGGAATTGATTGAGCTCTTCTTGCATAGCCTCAACCCACCCTGGATGTGTCAAGGCCTTTGAAACCTTTTTGGGTTCAACTTTAGAGAGAAAGTCTACAAACAGACATTCATGGGCTGAGGCAGCAGAAAGTTTAGTAGTCTGACTGCGTGTGAGCATCCCCTCATATACATCACCAATTATATTTACAAGCTCTATGTGTTGTTGTCTTAACCATCTATCCTGAGGACTTGGATTAGGGCTTGTAGATAGTTGATGAGTATCAGGGACAGGTGGTTCAGTACATAGTACTGGGTCATCACTTCTCAGTAAAGGTTTTTTAGTGATAGGAAGGTCAACATTCTCATCAATTTTCCCCTTAGTGTCTGATGGGATGAGAGAATCAGTTGATTCTTCAGCCTGAGTAGAGATAACTTCATGGACATGTTGGTTTGTGATCAAGTTATCGATTGACCTATTGTGAGGTGTTATATGGAAGGATATGTCGGCATCAGTTTGATACTGCTTTGAGGGACTATGTTCATACTCATCAGGAGGATATCTTGATGAGTCATTGATCCCAATCTCTTTCATTGATTGATTTGTGAAGTTAATGGCATACATACTTTCATCAAAGGTGACATGAAATGACTCCTCAACTTGTTGTCTCCTTATGTTAAAGACCCTGAAGGCTTTGGAGACAAAAGAGTATCCAAGAAAGTATCCATCATCAACTTTTGCATCAAATTTACCAAGCAGGTCCTTTTGATTGTGAATGAACACAGGACATCTAAACACATGAAGTAGCTGATATCTGGAATCCTTTCCCTGAATATTTCATAAGGATTCTTATCATGTATTTTGACAATAATACATTTATTCTGAGTATAGCAAGCTATTTTCACAGCCTCAGTCCAGAAGTGTTTTGAAAGATTGGATCCATTGAGCATGGTTTTTGCAGCTTCAATAAGAGTTCTATTCTTCCTTTCAGCCACACCATTTTGTTCAGGTGTGTAAGGAGAAGAGAAGTTCTGATAAATTCCTTTCTCATCACAAAAACTCTCAAGCTCTTGGATCCTGAATTCTGTTCCATTATCAGTCCTTATTTGTTTAACATTGGTGTCATTTTGATTTTCTACTTGCCTGATAAAATACATTATGAATTCAGGAGCCTGACTTTTCTTTTTAAGGAAGTATACCCATGTGTATCTAGAGTGTTCATCAACAATCACAAGGGTATATTTCTCATGATTTATAGACATTGGACTGACCGGCCCAAATAAATCCATATGAAGAAGATGAAGATACTTCTTGATAGAAAAGTTTTGCTTTGGCTTGAAAGAAGCTCTCTTGTGTTTACCTTTTTCACAGGCTGAACAAGGTTTGTCTTTTGAGTACACAAGAGATGGTAAGCCAAGAACTTTGTTTTGTTTTGCAAGTTTGTTCATGTCTTTTTAAATTGAGATGTGAGTTATAGATGACATGTATAAGACATATACATCATTTCTTCTTGGAGCAGTCAGCACAATTTCTTTGTTAACATTAAAGATTGTTCCTTGCTTATCATCAAACTGAACGATGTACTTAGCATCACACAGTTAGCTGATACTTATGAGGTTGTATTTCAGACCATTTGCAAACCCCACTTTTGAGAAAACTATTCCACCACATTTTATTGAACCATATCCCTCAGTAACATAAGATGAGTTATCCCCAAATACTACCTTAGGACCTGGTTGCTCCACGTATTTGTGTAGATAACTTTTGACCCCTGTCATACTTCTTGAACACCCAATGTCTAAGTACCAGACAGGCTCCTTGAAGTGTTTCTGCACAAATAACGAGGTGGATTAGTTTCTCTTGTGAGCGCACCTTTTAGTAGGCTCTTTGGCTCTAGGAGCCTGGCGTCTTTCACCTCGTTTGAAGTACTCAAACTCAGCATGGTATGAGGTAGAATGAACATTGCTTCCTGATATGAGTGTAAATACTCATATCATTTGTAGCTTAAAATTGCATAAATATCATCAAAAATGCCTTGTATATATTGTTTTGTTGTTTTGATGTGAGTAGGTACCAAGTTCGTGAAAACCGGCAAATATCGACACGAGATTGAAGAAAAAGATCGAGGAAGCCAAAATCGAGCTCGAATTGAGTGGATTTAATCATAAACGGGTCAAGTGGGACCCACAAATGCTTATTGGGCCTGAGAGCCCAATATTGGATAAACATGGAAATACTTTTTGGAATAAGGCCAAACAAAGCCCAAATCAAACGACTCAAGTGGAAAATGGAACTTGGGCTTCAAGCCCATTGTTTTATTAACTGAAATGAATATTGGGATGAGTCCAAAGTTATGGGCCTTTAGGGTTTGTTTATTTTCAGTCAAACCTATCACACATAATAAATAAACAAACGAATCATTTTCATCCAATACACGTTACACTATTATTCATATCCACACGTTTTCTCTTGCTCACCATATCCATTAAATAAATAAAACGCACCACTCACTTTTACATTTTCGTTACATTCTATGTGTTATCATCTTCTTCCCCATTTATCCCCAACCCTAAAAACCAGTAACTTTTAAGTTACTGTTCCACAAACCCTAGTTAATAATTCACCCAATTAACATGGGGCTTTTTATCTCACGTGTAATTCACGTGAGGGGGAATTAAATCCCCCAATTTATAGGAAGAGAGTATGAGGAACGAAGAGGCTACGTGGCAATTTCTCAGTGGAAGAAACACCTCATTCTTCCCATTCAACCAATCAGAGGGCTCAAAAGAAACACAACTAACACACGGATGCCACGTCTGTAATCCGTGTGCTAGTGTGTGTCATATCAACCATCCGATCAAGGCCAAACATGAGAGAGAAAGGAGAATGAAGATCCAAGGGCTTAGATGAATAAGGAATATGCTTCAGAGATGCGGATATTCTCCCCAGCAAAGCCTTGGGATGGCTATAAAAACCCCCAATTTACTTGTAATTTTTATCCCATTTTTATTTTTTAAAGTTATTATGTTAAAATAGTTTTAGGTTTAATTCTGTATTTTCTTTCTTTAAAAAGTATTGTAAGCTCCGTTTGGTTATTAATAAAAATTTGATTTAAGTTTTATCTGTTGTTCCACTTTACGTTTTAATTGATCATTGCACTGTTAAAACTTTGAACTAATTTTAATATAATAATTGGTTAAGTTGATTGATGAAACTGTTTGATAGTTTTACTCAATTAATAAAAATAAATATTGGGAATCAACTTTCCCTACTGGAAAGTAATTGAAAGGGTTACTGGTTCGAGTATGATGATTGTGGTGGTTCGAATGATGGAGTTTGATGATTATGGTGTTTCATTTTCCGGTTCAAAGAATGTTCAGCGCATTCTTCTTCCCAATGGTTTCGTCAAAAGGTTTTGACTTCTTTTAATTTTATGTAATTTACAAGTTTTTTTTATTTAACTGCTATTGTTTAGTTTTTCTTTATGTGTTCATGTATTTTCTGAACTGCTATATTGGGATTGTACTTGATTTAGGTGATTTGAGTATTTAGATAAATGTTTGAGACTTCATAAAGTTACTGTTTAATTCTTTTAAATTGTTGGCTGCGTATAATTATATCTTAGAAGTTTAAGTTCGTTATAAATGGTAAATCTGCTTAGTTATTTGGTTAACTGTTTAATCTGCTTAGAGGTTTTCGTTTGAGTTGCATATTATTTGTTTTTGGATGTCTGTGTTTGTTTATGGATGTTTGTTAGAATGGAATCAAGGATTAAGTTTGTTTGCTAATTTATGATGACTGAATGTGGTACTTGCTCAAATATTTTTTGTTAATATTGAACATGGATTGAATTTGCTTATTCTCTAAGAATGATTTATAGTAATACTTGTTTCTGATTGTGTATTGGTTTAATTGGATTTCTAGTCATAATTTAGAAGGTAATAAGTTGTCGTTATTAGGGAATTGCAGGTTTTATTTAAACTGATTTCAAATGGCTCATGTCTGTTTAAACCAGGAGTGTTTCTAGCTAATCTTGTAAGAAGTTTAAGTTCTGAATCGTAGAAATTGATAATTTTAACTTTTAATGTGTTTGTAATACCTTTCCTGTTAAATATTTTGAATTTGCTGTATGTTTTGAGCCTTATAAGGCTGTGATATACTTGGATGTTTTGAGTTATTGATCTTTGTACTGTTTAAGAATCAGCTTATCAGATGCCATTGTTCTGAAAAGCTCATAAGCTGATCCCTAACAGCTTTAATCAAAATAAGCTTTACCTAAGGTCACTCCTGTGACTCCTTTATTTTTACTGTCCAAAAAGAAATTATCTCAAAAATTGGTCCTTTGAGGGACTCGAACCCTTGACCTCAAGGGTAAAGTTCCAACGTGTTAACCATCTGGGCTGCTTGCCTATTTGATTTTATTTCTCATTATTTGTTTCTTATAGTATAACTGTTTTGACAGACTTCATTCAGTAGGAACTTTTGTTAACTTTAAATTCAGATTAATCAATTTTAATGAGAGATTTTATTAAAGTGTTATTTTTTTAGTGTTTAAATATTATTAATAGATTTTAAATAAAATAAAAATAATATAAAAAAATGTTTTAATTAATTTAAGAGAGTTTAATTAGATAATTTTAATAAATAGATTTTTATAATATTAGATTTAAATAAAAGTAGTTTTTATATAGATTTGTTTTAAGTGATTTTTAATAAAGATAATTAGTTTAAAAAAAAAGTTTAATTAGATTTTTTAAAATAGATTAAAAGTTATTTTTATTAAATAGAATTATTTTTATAGATTATTAAATAGTTTAATTTTTAAATAGAATTTAATTTTAAGTAATTAAATGTTTGTAGATTTTAAATATAGCGGGGTTTACGATTCATGCACTTTAGGTTAATTTTAAATAGTTTAAAATTTGTAGACTTTAATTTTAGTTTAAAAACCGAAAACCAATTCAAATCAATTGTCCAAATCGAAACGAAACGTCTCAAATTCACTCGATCTTCGTGTACAATGAACTTGGTTCATCACGTGTTTAATTGAATTCGTCAATGGTAATATTAGTCTATTACTTTTTCCTAAAGGTAATTTTCTAATTTACCCTATAACGTAATCTCTAATTATCACATATACTATCCACGACACATCAAAAACGTTGTACACGAAGATCGAGTGAATTTGAGACGTTTCGTTTCGATTTGGACAATTGATTTGAATTGGTTTTCGATTTTTAAACTAAAATTAAAGTCTACAAATTTTAAACTATTTAAAATTAACCTAAAGTGCATGAATCGTAAACCCCGCTATATTTAAAATCTACAAACATTTAATTACTTAAAATTAAATTCTATTTAAAAATGAAACTATTTAATAATCTATAAAAATAATTCTATTTAATAAAAATAACTTGTAATCTATTTTAAAAAATCTAATTAAACTTTTTTTTTAAAACTAATTATATTTATTAAAAATCACTTAAAACAAATCTATATAAAAACTACTTTTATTTAAATCTAATATTATAAAAATCTATTTATTAAAATTATCTAATTAAACTCTTTTAAATTAATTAAAACATTTTTTTATATTATTTTTATTTTATTTAAAATCTATTAATAATTTTTAAACACTAAAAAAAATAACACCTTAATAAAATCTCTCATTAAAATTGATTAATCAGATTTTAAAGTTAACAAAAGTTCCTACTGAATGAAATCTGTCAAAACAGTTATACTATAAGAAACAAATAATGAGAAATAAAATCAAATAGGCAAGCAGCCCAAATGGTTAACACGTTGGAACTTTACACTTGAGGTCAAGGGTTCGAGTCCCTCAAGGGACCAATTTTTGAGATAATTTATTTTTGGACAGTAAAAATAAAGGAGTCACAGGAGTGACCTTAGGTAAAGCTTATTTTGATTAAAGCTGTTAGGGAACAGCTTATGAGCTTTTCAGAACAATGACATCTGATAAGCTGATTCTTAAACAGTACAAAGATCAATAACTCAAAACATCCAAGTATATCACAGCCTTATAAGGCTCAAAACATACAGCAAATTTAAAATATTTAACATGAAAGGTATTACAAACACATTAAAAGTTAAAATTATCAAATTCTACGATTCAGAACTTAAACTTCTTACAAGATTAGCTAGAAACACTCCTGGTTTAAACAGACATGAGCCATTTGAAATCAGTTTAAATAAAACCTGCAATTCCCTAATAACGACTACTTATTACCTTCTAAATTATGACTAGAAATCCAATTAAACCAATACACAATCAGAAACAAGTATTACTATAAATCATTCTTAGAGAATAAGCAGATTCAATCCATGTTCAATATTAACAAAAAAATATTTGAGCAAGTACCACATTCAGTCATCATAAATCAGCAAACAAACTTAATCCTTGATTCCATTCTAACAGACATCCATAAACAAACACAGACATCCAAAAACAAACAGTATGCAACTCAAACGAAAATCTCTAAGCAGATTAAACAGTTAACCAAATAACTAAGCAGATTTACCACTTATAACGAACTTAAACTTCTAAGACATAATTATACGCAGCCAACAATTTAAAGGAATTAAATAGTAACTTTATGAAGTCTCAAACATTTATGTAAATACTCAAATCACCTAAATCAAGTACAATCCCAATATAGCAGTTCAGAAAATACATGAACACATAAAGAAAAGCTAAACAATAGCAGTTAAATAAAAAAACTTGTAAATTACATAAAATTAAAAGAAGTCAAAACCTTTTGACGAAACCATTGGGAAGAAGAATGCGCTGAACATTCTTTGAACCGGAAAACGAAACACCATAATCATCAAACTCCATCATTCGAACCACCACAACCATCATACTCGAACCAGTAACCCTTTCAATTACTTTCCAGTAGGGAAAGTTTGATTCCCAATATTTATTTTTATTAATTGAGTAAAACTATCAAACAGTTTCATCAATCAACTTAACCAATTATTATATTAAAATTAGTTCAAAGTTTTAACAGTGCAATGATCAATTAAAACGTAAAGTGGAACAACGGATAAAACTTAAATCAAATTTTTATTAATAACCAAACGGAGCTTACAATACTTTTTAAAGAAAGAAAATACAGAATTAAACCTAAAAATATTTTAACATAATAACTTTAAAAAATAAAAATGGGATAAAAATTACAAGTAAATTGGGGGTTTTTATAGCCATCCCAAGGCTTTGTTGGGGAGAATATCCGCATCTCTGAAGCATATTCCTTATTCATCTAAGCCCTTGGATCTTCATTCTCCTTTCTCTCTCATGTTTGGCCTTGATCGGATGGTTGATATGACACACACTAGCACACAGATTGCCAACGTGGCATCCGTGTGTTAGTTGTGTTTCTTTTGAGCCCTCTGATTGGTTGAATGGGAAGAATGAGGCGTTTCTTCCACTAAGAAATTGCCACGTAGCCTCTTCGTTCCTCACTCTCTTCCTATAAATTGGGGGATTTAGTTCCCCCTCACGTGAATTACACGTGAGATAAAAAGCCCCATGTTAATAGGGTGAATTATTAACTAGGGTTTGTGGAATAGTAACTTAAAAGTTACTGGTTTTTAGGGTTGGGGATAAATGGGGAAGAAAGATGATAACACATAGAATGTAACGAAAATGTAAAAGTGAGTGGTGCGTTTTATTTATTTAATGGATATGGTGAGCAAGAGAAAACGTGTGGATATGAATAATAGTGTAACGTGTATTGGATGAAAATGATTCGTTTGTTTATTTATTATGTGTGATAGGTTTGACTGAAAATAAACAAACCCTAAAGGCCCATAACTTTGGACTCGACCCAATATTCATTTCAGTTAATAAAACAATGGGCTTGAAGCCCAAGTTCCATTTTCCACTTGAGTCGTTTGATTTGGGCTTTGTTTGGCCTTATTCCAAAAAGTATTTCCATGTTTATCCAATATTGGGCTCTCAAGCCCAATAAGCATTTGTGGGTCCCACTTGGCCCGTTTATGATTAAATCCACTCAAGTCGAGCTCGATTTTGGCTTCCTCGATCTTTTTCTTCAATCTCGTGTCGATATTTGCCGGTTTTCGCGAACTTGGTACCTACTCACATCAAAACAACAAAACAACATATACAAGGCATTTTTGATGATATTTATGCAGTTTTAAGTTGTTTTAAGCTACAAATGATATGAGTATTTACACTCATATCAAATTCCCCCTTGCTAAGCAATTGTCGTGTCCTCACGCAATGATAAAATAAAATACTAGCTACACCATTATTCAACTTTTGACTTTTTATTTTGTAGACATAATGTAATGCTTTCATTATTTGAAAAATAACTTTTAGGATCATAAAACTCAAATAGATTCATTGTCCCCGACTTTTCACTTTTCCATGCCAAGTGCAAAAACAAGATTATTGTCAATCATAAGCCCCAAAATTAAACCAACTCATACAAGTAATTTGTGTTAAACTCAATCTCCTATTATTCCTAATTGTATCTCTAGATTTTATTTGTCATTCACCCAAAGGCTCATTTGACTTTATTTTGATATTTATTAGTCCAAAAATGAAGGCAAGAACGGTGTAAACTCAACACTTAAAACCTAACCTCGACTTCAAAAACCGTTGTCACTAAAGAAAGCCCACATCAAGGATAACTTAACACGATTTAGGGATAAATCCCGGACCCAAAAATTTGGCTAATATGGCTACTTAAAAGCAACAATAAAACCTCCAAAGTCAATTATGACCTTATTAATGGAGTTAGCAACAACTACATCATAACACCTTGTGGCTCTTTAAGATGCAATTGTGCTCCTTATTTAAAATCCACACCCTAAGGCTCCTTGGACAAAAATAAGGAAATTGACTTCACCATCCCACCTTACGGATCATAATGATGAAGCAATTTTTATTCAACACGCCCCTTGACATACACCCTAAGGCTCTAATGACAAGGTTTGTGCTACATGACTCCCACCCGAAGGCTCCTATAGAACATGTTTTTATTTTAAAATAGATTAAAAGTTATTTTTATTAAATAGAATTATTTTTATAGATTATTAAATAGTTTAATTTTTAAATAGAATTTAATTTTAAGTAATTAAATGTTTGTAGATTTTAAATATAGCGGGGTTTACGATTCATGCACTTTAGGTTAATTTTAAATAGTTTAAAATTTGTAGACTTTAATTTTAGTTTAAAAACCGAAAACCAATTCAAATCAATTGTCCAAATCGAAACGAAACGTCTCAAATTCACCCGATCTTCGTGTACAACGAACTTGGTTCATCACGTGTTTAATTGAATTCGTCAATGGTAATATTAGTCTATTACTTTTTTCTAAAGGTAATTTTCTAATTTACCCTATAACGTAATCTCAAATTATCACATATACTATCCACGACACATCAAAAATTTTGGCGTCGCTGCCGGGGATCTTGTGTACGATTCGCTTTTGTGGAGATTTGTTGATCGTTGATTTGAAGACCCTTTCCGTCCTCGGAAAGTTTTGTTATTTTTCTATTATATAGTATGTATCGTTTTTCTCGTTTTTTGTGAATAATATATTGTATTACGTAGAACAATAAATTTACATACTTATCAAATAAGGCCTTAGTTGGGATTTCATCACCTAGCTATTGTAGTCGAATCCAAAACAAAAATAAAAGGAAAAATAGATAAATACTAATAAGAAGTTTGAACTCGATTTATACAAACTATAAGGTTGGTATAAGGCGACGTGCTATAAAAGGCCGTCTAAGGAAAAAGGTTTTTAAGTGCTTTGTGCCATCTCGTTTCCCCGCTTGCTTGTGCGTATATTGAGAGGGACAACCTATTATTGGTTTGCCGACTCAAGTAGTAATAAATCTTATTTTTGTAGTTTACTTATTGAACCTCGAGACGTTTAGGTTTTCACCTATCGTTTCAAAGTCGACCGAGGGTAATTTACTTCCATAGTAGTTATCCTTATTCCTTGTTTTTTGTCGATCATTATTGATTGAGCAATACCAAATAAATTACCAAAAATAATCTTCTTCTTGTCTAATTTCTTTTCTTCAATCCTCTAAATTCTCGTCTTTGTAGTGTATGCAATTACGTTCTTCTCGTCTTGTGATTGATTTTAATAGGCTTGAAAATATTCCTCGTAGAAATAGAAATCGTCAACAACGAATAGTAGAACCCGAGCTTCCACCTATTGTTGTAGAGATGGCCGATAACCGAACAATGGAGGAATTGCTCCGTGCACCCACCGAAGGGTATGGGGAAGCAATCGTTGTGCCGGCTATTTTGGCGGATCATTTTGAGATTAAGACGGGTCTTTTAACGCTCATTCGTGCCGACCAATTTCGTGGCAATGAGACCGATAGCCCGCATTCTCACATACGGAATTTTAATCGAATTGCCTCGACTCTCAAGTTTAGAGATGTGCCGAATGACGTGATTAAGCTCATGCTTTTTCCGTACTCGCTCGAGGGTAATGCTAAGCTTTGGTATGAGAAAGAACCACCGGGTTCGATCTTAACTTGGGATGATTTAGTGTCTAAGTTCATGAATTATTTCTTTCCACCGTCCAAAACAACACACTTTAAGAACGAAATCACTAAATTTGAACAAAAAGTGCATGAATCGTTTGGGGTTGCATGGGAAAGATTTAAAGATTTGTTGAGACAATGTCCACACCACGGTTTCTCGGAATTACATCAAATAAATACTTTCTATAATGGGCTAAATATGATTGAACAAGATTCTTTAAATGCCGCCGCGGGTGGTAATCTTTTAAGAAAAACTCCGAGAGATGCGTGGAGAATAATTGAGGATAAGTCTAGAGCATAATATTCACGAAACACACCGGGTGTTTCCAATGTGAATTCATTTAATCCCGAGATTGCTAGATTGGACTCTAAGATTGACACGATTTTGAATGAGCTTAGGAAGAATCCTCATGGATCCATTAATATGGTTGAGAATGTTTGTGTATCATGTGGTGGAGCACATCCTAATCATGTTTGTTCAACCACGGGGTTTGATCAAGCTAGTGCTTTTGCCGCGACGGGAACTTATGGCTCCAACGGTCAAGTTCCTCGTCAAAATCATGTTGCTCCACCGGGTTTTCCACCAGTTCAAAATAGGTACAACAATGGGAATAATTTTAACCGTGGTAACCAAGGGAATTTTAATCAAGGAAATGGGTTTAATGCTAATCAAAACAATCAAGGTTTTCAAGGGAATAATCAAAATGATTTGTCAAGCTACATTAAATCAAATGAGGCAAATATGAAGGCTTTACAAAATAACATTCAAGGGCAAATTAATACTTTGAGACTTGATTTTCAAAATACGATTAAAGGGCAAAATAACAAGATTGAGCTTAATCAACAAAGGTTAGAACAAAGTCAAAATCATATGCAACAAAGTTTGGAACAAGGTCAAAATAAATTGCTTTCGATGTTTGATGGATTTATGTCTAAACCATCTACTTCTTCGGGTTGCTTACCTAGTAATACCATTCCAAACCCGAAGGGAGAGCTTAAGGCCATAACCGTTTATGATGATTGTGAGAATTTAGATGAAGTTGAAGTGATTGAATTTAAGCCTCCACCTAAGGAAACTTTTCTAGAAGTCACTAAGGCTACTTTGAATGTAAATAGTACCTCGGTTTTCTTTGATTTCTTTCCCGAGAAGTATAAAGATCCGTGTCAATTCTTGATACCTTGTGATTTCAATGAGCTTGGGGTTTGCAAAGGCCTAGCCGATCTAGGAGCTAGCATTAACATAATGCCCCTAGCCCTTTGGAAGACTATTGACTATGCACCACTTAGTACCACTCGTATGATCATTGAGCTTGCTAATGGAACCACCACTCGACCGGTTGGTATAGCGGAAAATGTCATTATGAAAGTGGGGAATTTCTTGTACTTAGCCGATTTTGCTATAGTTGATTATGAGACCAATCCTCGTGTGCCAATTATTTTAGGACGACCATTTTTGTGCACGGCTCAAATTCAAGTTGATATGAGGAAAGAGGAAATTAAATTGTTTTATGGTGATAAAAGCATTGTTTTTAAACCGGAAAAGATTCCAAGATTTGCTCCTAAGAAAGTTGAAAGTGTAAAACTTGTTGAAACAATTGAAAGTAATAAGAAAGCTCTTTTGATAAAGGTGTTTTTCCAATTTTGGAAACTCCATTTTGTGAAAGTAAAAAGTTAAATTCAAATGAAGAAGCTTGCTTTGTTGAAACATGTTGTAACCTTTCCTCATCTACACTCAATTCACACGAGGATGATAGTGCTAAGATTGAAAAACAAATTGACGATTACTTAAGTGAGCCTTTTGATGCTAGTGAGTTTGTTAGTGAGAATTTTGATCCCGAGAGTGATATTGCTCTAATTGAACAATCTTTGAAAATGGACTCATTTTTACTCTCTTCTAAGGATCATGTTGATGTTCCTAAGGCACAATCTTCAATTGAAGAGCCTTTGATTCCTAACTTCACACCAAGTGAGGTTAGTGACTATTCATGTGATAAGTTCATCGATGAACTTTTTGCTATCATTGATCCACTTTCACGGGGAAGTGAAGACGTTTCCGGTCTCGAGATCGAGCGTGATTCTTGTGTTTTACCTACCATTCTCGAGGAATTCGCCGATGAATTGCCTTCAAATGAGAATGATGATCTTGTATCCGAGTGTGATACACTCGATACTTTGTCGGAAATTTCTTGTGATGACAAGATTGATGACACTTTTGTGACCTACTCAAATCCTCTCTTTGAAGCTTCATTGAACAATAATCCATTTTTTCAAGAGGATTTTGAGAGCATCATACCTCCTATATCTCACAGCCTTTGTGATGATGATCTTCTCATGAAGGAGGTTGATGAGTTTCTTTATATAGACATTCCTTCGGAATTTGAGGAAGAGTCTAATGACGGTGATGAAGACTCTTGGTTTGATCACCCAATTTATGATGATGATAATGTTGACCCGGAGGGAGAAATTAATTTTGCTCCAATTATCCTTCCCACTCGCTTTGATCTTAATGTGTGGGTTTTTCATGCGACTCGTTTCGAGTACCATGACCCCTTTGTTCACATTCCTAAGAGTGATAATGTCAATAAAGTCATGCGAGTTGAAACCACTAGTGTTGAGACTTTTGTACCACCATTACTATGTGCTTTATATGATTTAGGATTAGCATGAGGGGACGACACCGTGTTGTCTATTCCTTTCTCCACCGAGGACGAGGTATTCGACCCCGGAATCGTTGATTTAGGGAAATCTCGGCCTTTCACCGATGCAATAATTGAAAGACTTTTTAATCATCTTGGTGCGAGTTTATCTCGGGGAGCATGCTATATGCATACCATTATTTGTGACTACCATCTCTTGTTAGAGATTTGTGTTAGAGTTTTATCCTTTCGTTTGTCATCCGACAACGAGGATGTAATCTTTGACCCCGGCATCGTGCTTTATGTTGGTTTTTACTCCAATATGCCGGTTTTCACCTTTTTCCCTAAGGACCAATGAATGCGGGGATCGAGTCGAGCTCATGACTCGGTGAACAAAAACGAGGTGCCTTGTGGGGGAGTCCCATACATTCTATCTTCTTTCTATTTTCTAACACCTAATAAGGCTTGATCTTTCAAGCTCGTGCTCGTGTTTTGTTGTGTTGTGATCTTAGGTATGACCTTAATATTTGAAGACTCTCGTGTTCGGTTTTTGCCGGTCCACTTGATCTTCCATTCTTTGAATGCCAAAAAGGGGCACACTTTCTATCCCTTGATTTTTATTGACTAACGTTTTATCTTGAGGCATAATTAATAAACGGCTTATAGATTTGCGTGCTCTTTCCATGCTAGGAATTTGCATTAGAATCTTCGTGTCTTAGCAAGGGGGTGTTACTCTTGAGCTAAGAAACATTGAGGACAATGTTTGGTTTTAGCATGGGGGAGTCAATCGATATAATCGCTTGCTTTTGCTTTTGTCGTGTCCAAACGTATTGTTTTTCTCATTTTTTCAATAAAATTTTAAATTTTTAGTGTTATTTTTAAGTTTTAATAAATAAAATAAGTGCTTTTGACACGAATGTAGGCTTTCCGTTGGTGAAAATAAGAATAGTTTTTGACTCGACTCGGTTTTTAACCTTAGATTTTCCTTAACTTATTTGAATTAAGTTTTGCTAGGCTTTTATGTAGGGAGCTTTAAAACGCGAAAGTCTGAATTCATACGAGTTAAGAACAAGAACTTTTCGCAAGTTCCTATAATTGATCCTAGAAAGTCGTTTATCAAGGGAACTTTAAAACGCAAATTCTAAAACTTGAAAAAGTATAAGAAGATGCAAGATCCTATAGATGACTTGAAAACCCAAAACTTTGATTTAATAGGCTAAGTATCCATTGATTTCACATTTTTGGAATTTTACAATATGGAGGACAAGAGATGATAGAGTTCAATTATTAGTTTCTAAGGTTAAATTCTTCTTTGTACAAGTATTTTTGTGTTTGATTTAATCTCCTCGTACTTACTTTCCTCGCTTGAATAATAATTGCTTAATAAATGAAGTTTTTAGCGGTTTAGGCTTGATATCTTAACTCGTAACTCCTTTTTCTTCCCTTGTAATTAAAGTGAGTACACATTAAGGGTGTCAGCGTCATGGACTTTTGATCATGGGATTGCGGAAATTTGGCTTACTATAAATATCATAATAATAAAGAAGAATAAATAAAAACATGTTCTCTAGGAGCCTTCGGGTGGGAGTCATGTAGCACAAACCTTGTCATTAGAGCCTTAGGGTGTATGTCAAGGGGCGTGTTGAATAAAAATTGCTTCATCATTATGATCCGTAAGGTGGGATGGTGAAGTCAATTCCCTTATTTTTGTCCAAGGAGCCTTAGGGTGTGGATTTTAAATAAGGAGCACAATTGCATCTTAAAGAGCCACAAGGTGTTATGATGTAGTTGTTGCTAACTCCATTAATAAGGTCATAATTGACTTTGGAGGTTTTATTGTTGCTTTTAAGTAGCCATATTAGCCAAATTTTCGGGTCCGGGATTTATCCCTAAATCGTGTTAAGTTATCCTTGATGTGGGCTTTCTTTAGTGATAACGGTTTTTGAAGTCGAGGTTAGGTTTTAAGTGTTGAGTTTACACCGTTCTTGCCTTCATTTTTGGACTAATAAATATCAAAATAAAGTCAAATGAGCCTTCGGGTGAATGACAAATAAAATCTAGAGATACAATTAGGAATAATAGGAGATTGAGTTTAACACAAATTACTTGTATGAGTTGGTTTAATTTTGGGGCTTATGATTGACAATGATCTTGTTTTTGCACTTGGCATGGAAAAGTGAAAAGTCAGGGACAATGAATCTATTTGAGTTTTATGATCCTAAAAGTTATTTTTCAAATAATGAAAGCATTACATTATGTCTTTGCAAAATAAAAAGTCAAAAGTTGAATAATGGTGTAACTAGTATTTTATTTTATCATTGCGTGAGGACACGACAATTGCTTAGCAAGGGGGAATTTGATATGAGTGTAAATACTCATATCATTTATAGCTTAAAACAACTTAAAATTGCATAAATATCATCAAAAATGCCTTGTATATGTTGTTTTGTTGTTTTGATGTGAGTAGGTACCAAGTTCGCGAAAACCGGCAAATATCGACACGAGATTGAAGAAAAAGATCGAGGAAGCCAAAATCGAGCTCGACTTGAGTGGATTTAATCATAAACGGGCCAAGTGGGACCCACAAATGCTTATTGGGCCTGAGAGCCCAATATTGGATAAACATGGAAATACTTTTTGGAATAAGGCCAAACAAAGCCCAAATCAAACGACTCAAGTGGAAAATGGAACTTGGGCTTCAAGCCCATTGTTTTATTAACTGAAATGAATATTGGGACGAGTCCAAAGTTATGGGCCTTTAGGGTTTGTTTATTTTCAGTCAAACCTATCACACATAATAAATAAACAAACGAATCATTTTCATCCAATACACGTTACACTATTATTCATATCCACACGTTTTCTCTTGCTCACCATATCCATTAAATAAATAAAACGCACCACTCACTTTTACATTTTCGTTACATTCTATGTGTTATCATCTTTCTTCCCCATTTATCCCCAACCCTAAAAACCAGTAACTTTTAAGTTACGGTTCCACAAACCCTAGTTAATAATTCACCCAATTAACATGGGGCTTTTTATCTCACGTGTAATTCACGTGAGGGGGAATTAAATCCCCCAATTTATAGGAAGAGAGTATGAGGAACGAAGAGGCTACGTGGCAATTTCTCAGTGGAAGAAACACCTCATTCTTCCCATTCAACCAATCAGAGGGCTCAAAAGAAACACAACTAACACACGGATGCCACGTTGGCAATCCGTGTGCTAGTGTGTGTGTCATATCAACCATCCGGTCAAGGCCAAACATGAGAGAGAAAGGAGAATGAAGATCCAAGGGCTTAGATGAATAAGGAACATGCTTCAGAGATGCGGATATTCTCCCCAGCAAAGCCTTGGGATGGCTATAAAAACCCCCAATTTACTTGTAATTTTTATCCCATTTTTATTTTTTAAAGTTATTATGTTAAAATAGTTTTAGGTTTAATTCTGTATTTTCTTTCTTTAAAAAGTATTGTAAGCTCCGTTTGGTTATTAATAAAAATTTGATTTAAGTTTTATCCGTTGTTCCACTTTACGTTTTAATTGATCATTGCACTGTTAAAACTTTGAACTAATTTTAATATAATAATTGGTTAAGTTGATTGATGAAACTGTTTGATAGTTTTACTCAATTAATAAAAATAAATATTGGGAATCAAACTTTCCCTACTGGAAAGTAATTGAAAGGGTTACTGGTTCGAGTATGATGGTTGTGGTGGTTCGAATGATGGAGTTTGATGATTATGGTGTTTCGTTTTCCGGTTCAAAGAATGTTCAGCGCATTCTTCTTCCCAATGGTTTCGTCAAAAGGTTTTGACTTCTTTTAATTTTATGTAATTTACAAGTTTTTTTTATTTAACTGCTATTGTTTAGTTTTTCTTTATGTGTTCATGTATTTTCTGAACTGCTATATTGGGATTGTCCTTGATTTAGGTGATTTGAGTATTTAGATAAATGTTTGAGACTTCATAAAGTTACTGTTTAATTCTTTTAAATTGTTGGCTGCGTATAATTATGTCTTAGAAGTTTAAGTTCGTTATAAATGGTAAATCTGCTTAGTTATTTGGTTAACTGTTTAATCTGCTTAGAGATTTTCGTTTGAGTTGCATACTGTTTGTTTTTGGATGTCTGTGTTTGTTTATGGATGTCTGTTAGAATGGAATCAAGGATTAAGTTTGTTTGCTGATTTATGATGACTGAATGTGGTACTTGCTCAAATATTTTTTGTTAATATTGAACATGGATTGAATCTGCTTATTCTCTAAGAATGATTTATAGTAATACTTGTTTCTGATTGTGTATTGGTTTAATTGGATTTCTAGTTATAATTTAGAAGGTAATAAGTAGTCGTTATTAGGGAATTGCAGGTTTTATTTAAACTGATTTCAAATGGCTCATGTCTGTTTAAACCAGGAGTGTTTCTAGCTAATCTTGTAAGAAGTTTAAGTTCTGAATCGTAGAATTTGATAATTTTAACTTTTAATATGTTTGTAATACCTTTCCTATTAAATATTTTGAATTTGATGTATGTTTTGAGCCTTATAAGGCTGTGATATACTTGGATGTTTTGAGTTATTGATCTTTGTATTGTTTAAGAATCAGCTTATCAGATGCCATTGTTCTAAAAACCTCATAAGATGTTCCCTAACAGCTTTAATCAAAATAAGCTTTACCTAAGGTCACTCCTGTGACTCCTTTATTTTTATTGTCCAAAAAGAAATTATCTCAAAAATTGGTCCCTTGAGGGACTCGAACCCTTGACCTCAAGGGTAAAGTTCCAACGGGTTAACCATTTGGGCTGCTTGCCTATTGATGTAGTGGTACAATACATATATATAATATATATAAAATAAGTGACTTTCGACAAACAATTCCTTTAGGAAAAAGAATTATTAGTCAAAACTCACAAAATAATATATAATATATATACCGGGCAAGTGATCACCCGGGTCGTTTTCCAACGAAGTGTGAAATTGACGTTTACGTTGTTGGTTTGACTTTTGGATGCTTGAATAAACAAGGGTTTGATTTGGTTTTCTAAACTATGGGAAAAATAATTAAGGTAAAAGGATAACTTATGAATCTACGAGAAAACTTATACAAAAAATAGAATTTAAACTAACGCATGTGAAGTAAAACTAAGGCATACTAAATAAATTCTAAACCTACGAAAAACATAATAAGGCATGAAAATAAATCCTAAGTCTACGGGAAACATAAATAAAGGTAAGGGGAAACTTAAACGACAATCTAGACTACAACAAATAATAAACTCAAATAAATAACGACAAACATAAAAACGCGACATTTAAAGTAGATTATCAAATTTAAATCCTACGAAGTCAACATTAATTTCCTACACCCTAAATGATAAAAGATTTTTTTTTTTAAAAAGAATTATATATTTTTATTACTTTTATATATATATTTTTTTTAACGAATTAAAAACTATTTTAATAAAAATAAATTATAAAAAGTATTAAGCATTTTGAAAAAAAAATGAAAATTTGCAAGAAAGTTGTAAATGCTGATTAATGCTTGGGAAAAACAAAAAGCTTCGAAAATAAGCCCATATAAACTGCCTAATAAGCTGTGACAACTTGATTAAGTTATATACTACAAAGAAGATTAAAAAGGGTTTAAATAAGACCAGTTACAAACATTAATCAAAGCAAGTGCTAGAGCAGATGGTTGGGGAAGCTAGTTTGTGACACGCTTGATATTCTGCAGGAGGTCATGGGTTCGATTCTAGTCAGCGACATTTTGTTTTTACTTTTTTTTAACTGTTTAACAAATGACCAAAGATTACAGTACACACTCCCACAAACCCAACTTCCCTTTGTATTTGTAAAATTTAACAAGAACAGCAAGCATTTTCAAACATAAAAACATCTATCAATTCAATATCATAAACTAAATACTTGATAAAATCAGCACACTTCATAAAACTTGAACAAATAATGCATAAATTGAACACACTGTATTCAACAACAATAGATGACAACCAAAAGTTAACTAAAAACTAGACCACATAAAGCAGATTTAAATAAAGTAAGACCTAAGATAAGAACAAAACCTGGAATTGCTTGGAATGAAAATACATAAATTGAACTAATACACCATTACCCATTAACCAGATACTCAAACAAACCCATATCTTTTTTCTTTTTCGAATGTCAACAAGAAGAAATACAGCCCATCCAACAACAATACCAAACTGAATTCCCATTTTTTTCTGAAACAGTACAACAACACAATATATTTTTTTTCTGTCGAACAGTTGCATCATGAAAGACAATATATATATATATATATATATATATATATATATATATATATATATATATATATATATATATATTTTATTTTATTTTTGAATCAGTAAAAACAGAAACAGTAACTATAATTTTTTTTCGAATTTAAATAACACCAAAAGAAATAATTAACCCCTTTTTTTAATCGAGAATTACAAACATAACTCAAGAATTAAAAACTTCACTCCAAACATAAGTTCAAATTAACAAGCTGTTTGGATCTCGAAATTAAAATGCAACTACCAACTTCAAGATTAACTAAAATTTCTGATATGATAAGACTTTGGAATAAAAAAAGCTGATTTTGAATGGATAAAAAACAGTAAAATACAATAAAATTAAAATGACTTAATAATAAAACCTACACTAGAAAGATATTAAAAGCATGTCTTCATTCTTCTTTTTGCTCCCCTTTTATAGACGAAATACCCGAATCTTTATCCCAAAAACGTCATGGATGACGTTTTGATTTTTTTGGCTTCTCCAATCACGTGGGTTCTTGAGTATATGAACACGAAATCGTCACTTCTTGTCTTGTCTTGGTGTTCTACTCTTCTCCTCCTGAACACGTTATAAAACGTCACCAATCTTGTCTTATTTTTCTTGTTTGGATTCAGATTTGAATTGTGTGTGGGGTATGGATTAGTTTTGTCTGATAGTGAAAAGAGAGGGAAAATGGATTGGAGGGATTAGAGATTTAGGGCTGTGCAAATATGGAGGTTGTGTTCTAATGAGAGGAAACCTTAGGCTTAAGCAGTAGATGTATTTGTTGGGTGAAAAAAAGAGGTAGGGGCTTCGGTGGTTATAGTTGGGCTTAAAGGGCTTGGATTGGGTTGTAATGAAAATGGTTTATATGGACCACGTGATGTAAACAGAGTTTCCGGCTTCAAAAATATTAACCTTGTATTCCATTCCAGAAATAGTGAACTTGGGCTTGGACATGTGGTATTTGTTGTTGTTACAAATAATACGGGCTGACCCGACCCGATAAATGGGTGCGGGTTTGCCCGTAAAATAATATTTTAGGATCTCGGGTTCGGTTTTCCAAGCTCTATCCATTGTCGTATCTCGGGTTTAGACTTTGACTTTGTTTTGACTTCTCAAATATATCAACGTTCTTGAGTCGATCCGAAAATGTCAATCTTTGCTCCATTTTCAATCTTTTGTACCTAAAAGACACAAAACAAACATATTTGCAACATAATCAAGCCTATCTTAGTGTTTTTGGTCATTTTTCCGTGTTAAATGGGTATAAAATGATGAGTAAATGGACCCTCATCATCCCCCCACACTATCAATTGCTAGTCCCTAGCAATCCGATCATATAAAGTAATGAAAGGTTCAAAAGTATACCCCGTTTCAACTCTTATTCAAAATATAAAAGGACAAGATTTTTTTTAAACTACTAAGGTTCATTCATCGTCCCCGATTTTCACCCGCCCCAAACTAAGCTTGAAACGAGATCATTGTCTTTTACAAGTTAGTAATGCTAACACTACTTATATGTGTTAATCATGATACTTAAACTCCCTTATTCCTAATTGGTATCTCTAAATTTTATTTTTGTCATGATGATCACGAGGATTCATATTTGACTTATTCTGATAAAAGATTAGGTCCAAAAATAGAGTTATAACGGTGCGACTAAAACCATCAATTAGTAACCTTTTCTAATAGTAACGGTGTCAAAAAAATTAAGTTAACAAGAAAGATCGATAAACACGGTTTTATAACGGATTTGAATATTTGACTTATTGACCATGACTTTTATTATCCTTCTCATCATCGAAAGTTTTATTATCATGGATTACCTTAGCCTTTTATTATCCGCCTCATTGTCGGTGGTTTTATTAGCTTCGATCTTGCCTTGCCTTTTATTATCCGCCTCATTATCGGTGGTTTTATTAGCAAGACGATATGTCCAAAATTGTATTTATTAAGAGCTTATGGATAATTTTTCAAGCCATTCACTTATATTTCACATCGATTTTAGCCTTTTAAGCTTAGAATTTTTGCTATTTTTTGTGAATGACTAAAAAATTATTTAAGCTTTATTGGGGTGCCAATATTTCAAATCCGTAACGCTGGCGAACCTTAAATGTCTTCCCAATTTAATTACACGGAAACTACTAGAATAAGTTAAAAATCAACAGTAATGATCAAACCGCTAAAACAATATTTATTAACAATTTATTTATATACAAGCGTTGGGAGAAAAAGCACACAACTAAAACACATGAGTTTTTGAAAGAATACGAATACTATACGTTTAGCATAGTAACTTATAATCGACTCTATCATTTCTCGTCCTCAATAAAGAGACTTAGCCTAAGGTAGTTAAGGAACAAAGCTAAGGGCTCAACACGCCCGGTCGGGTCAAAATTATACCTAGACACAAAAATACTTAACAAAATGTGCAACGCACTTCATTTTATTTAATAAAAATATAAAAAAAATGGTCAAAACGGGGGTGCTAGGGTACTAGTAGGTACAAATGTGATCAAATTCGGCTAGAATTTCCCCCCCACACTTAGAATTGAATATGGCCCTCAATATTCAAAGTATCGGCCGGAGCCGACACTATAGAACGTAAAAAGGTAACACTACTAGCCAAGTGTGGGAACGAAAAGCTTTTTTCACAAAAAAAAGATTATAAGATATCCCTAGATAAACGTTAGTAACAAGATCGGATATTGGGCAGCCGGATTGAAAACGGGCGCTTCAATCATCTCGATCACGGGAATCCTGAAAACATAGAGCAAACACATGGCAACAAACAATAGAAGAGGCATCTCCCCCACACTTAGTGTTAGCAAAAATAAAGAAGAAAGACCATCGGGTTGCCTCCCGAGAAGCGCTTGTTTATTAACGAGTCGTAGCTTGACTCGCCCCGAATTCAGTGGTCATGGGGAAGCAAGTGGAAAACAAATCTCCATCGGACTTTCATTCAAGAAGTTTGGATAAACGTTGAATTTCACGAAAGTTCCACACCGATGAGATACACCCGGCTCAAGAGAATAAAAACGATACATGGCGATGCCGGGGTCAAAAATGGTATCCTCATTTCCGGAGGAGAGAAGATATGGAGTAGAATATGTAAGAAATGGAAGAAAGGTCCGAATAATGAGTTTGTAAAAGTCCTCATTCTCTTCCAAAGACGGTTCATCGGTGAACCCCTTAAGAATGGAAACTAAACTCATCACGGTAGGAGATGGATGATCACTATTCTCAACGGGTGGGAGGGTGGGAATAGCAATATCATGAATGATCACCGAGTCGACAAAAGAAATATCAAAAGTGAATTTAGCGAGCTCGGGATCAAGAATGGTCATACCATAATTCTTAAGAGGATCCGGATCAAATGTGAATTGATCATATTCGGGATCGTTAAGATGGTAATCAACATCTCCCGGTGAAGATGGAACAAATGGAGTAGATTCAAAAGTGAATCTCTCGAATGTGGTATCATCAAAATCAATCTCATTTCCCGGTGGAAATGGATGAAGAAGAGTAAGTTCATCCGTGAACTTCTCAAAGACGGGCTCATGAAAATCGATATTTAATGCCTCGATTTTAGAAATTAGAACATTAATTTTCGATAATTTTTCACGAAGCCCAACATCCTCGATTTCTCTCCCCTTCGGGTAAAAATCTTTCACCTCATCTAAACTTATGGGCTCGGAATTGAGAGGTGATGCCTCAACATAATCGATGTCCTCATTAGAGAAAGAACCGTCATCACTCGAAGTAGAAACATCTTTAGAATCGGATAAAATCTCAAAATGATCTTTTGAAATGTCAAGAGGCAGAGGATGATCACAAATAGGCACATCACACAAATTGTTGGGAATACCCTCAGGCTCACTTGGGATTAGGACAAGGTCCTCAACACTAGACTTTATGAATTCGTCCAATTTCGTTGCCGAAATAATGTCAAGATGCTCATCCTCCATTATGAGAGAGTCAACGAGCTCCTCGGGTGTGATTGCAATGGTACAATCCTCGTCATCATCATCATAATATAAGGTAGGACGGTTGAAATTAGGAGTATTAATATATTCTCTCAACTCCTCCTTAACATTTTCTACATCCTCGAGAAGTTTACGAAGCAACTCTTGTTGTTGGTTTTCTTCACGAGTATGCTTAATTTCAAAAAATCTATCCCATGCTATCAATAAAACCTTCGGCTTTCTAAAAGAAAAACGATTAAACTTCTTTAAAATGTTTCTGTAGAGTTCATAACGTCATCTCTATCTAGCAAAGCTTCAATACTTGTTTTATTATATTTTTTTATTTTTTGTTGAACTAATTCGTGAATGAATAGCTCATGTTCATTAAGCTCATTTTCAGAAGCAAGGGATTGATGATGAATGACGGGATGATGTGGGGGCTCAAAATGGTCATAACCGGAATTATAGCAAGGATTTGGCTCATAAAAATTCTTCGGTTGACATAAATAGGTATCATGTGGCCCCCCACACTTTTCACAACAAGGATATTGTTGTGAAAAACTCGGTGGATTTTGTGGATAATTATTTCCATTGTAGTCATAATTGCACCCCGGCTCTCGCTCGTTGTTAAACGAGGGATGAGATGGACAATCGATACTAAAGTGGTAATCGTTTCCACAATGCGCACACGAGTATGGCAAATGAGTGGGTTGTGGAGGTGGATAAGAATAATCAGGAGGATTATCGAAAGAATTAGGATTATAATCAAATGAATCTCCGTTTCTCGATTTGCAAAGAAAACAATATCCACCACAAAGATCAATACCGCACCGTTCACAAGTACATTGTCGACAAGGTGATAAATCATATAACGGTTCTCCACACCCTACGCTTCGGACAAACGTCGACATAAGAATTAAACGATAAGAGGGTTAAGAAGAGAATTAAATGGTATAGAAGGAAAAGAAGATTTTTTTTTGTCTTATATATATAATATAAAGAAAAGAGAAATATTTTTGTATTTTTTGTATTTTTTATATATTCACAAATAAAGCAATAACTTCATGAGGAAGGATCTTCAAGTCACTAATCGTCAAACGTAACGAAATTGTCGCAACACACTTCCCCGGCCAGCGGCGCCAAAAATTTGATGTAGTAGTACAATACATATATATAATATATATATAAAATAAGTGACTTTCGACAAACAATTCCGTTAGGAAAAAGAATTATTAGTCAAAACTTACAAAATAATATATAATATATTGATGAGATGGCATTTATACATGATCTCATCGTTCTTTTCGGGCTTTAAATGCATAAAAATGTCATAAAATACCATATATATGCTTGTGTTTGTTTACTTGTGTATTTTAGGTATGGATATCGTGAAAAAGACAAAAGATCACAAGATACAAGGAAAAACGAACACGAGAAACGAAGCCGTACAAAGAACCGGGCCCTAATCATGGAATTTTCATCAAATACCCTTGAAGACTTGAAGACAAAACAAGATTGATCCTCATTCTTTGAAGAAATGACACTTAAAACCCTTGTATATTAATAATTACAAGTTTGGTCCCTTAAGTTTGTCAAAATTGCAAAAAGGTCCTTCAACTTTGAAGAAATGGCAAGAATAGTCCCTCAACAAATTCAAATTGCCAATTATGGTCCCTCATGAAGAATAAGATGCATTGAAGACCTTTGAAGATCAACTTTGTCCAAAAACAGCCCTTGAAATATTCAAAAGTGTCAAAAATCATCCTTGTAACACTTTTTATAAAGTCTTGTGCCAAAAGTGTCAAAGTAGGAAAGTTATTATCAAAGGGTATACGTTTTTGAAGGCTGAAAACTTAGTTTGCCACAAAATCCAAAAGTCAAGGACCAAATGTGTCACAAATGAAAGGTTTAAACAAAAACCCCGCCTAACATGTTTACTTCCCCCTTTTTAGGATCAAAATTCTTACTGTTCATCCCTTTTTACACCCAGAAATTACCTTCACTTTTCCTTGGGTAATTCTCAATTAAACTCTCACACGTTTAATTCCCACGAACACAAACCCAACCCACACAAGAAACACCCACTCCCACACGTGTGTACCAAACCCCCAATTCCCCATCCACCAATAGGAGCAATCCTTGGGCTCCAAGCACACTGACGTGTCCCAAATCAACCACTCAGCTTTATTCCTTCCTCCCAAAGCAAAAAGGAACGGTTTAGATCAAGTTTGAGCAGAATACACCAAAAACGTCCAAGGGGTATTTTTGAGATTTTCCATGTATTAGGGTTTAGTTTTTTGGATTCTAGATCCTTCTTAGCTTAGTATAAAAGAGGCCCCAACCTGTGGGTGACCCTTTGTTCCAGTTTTCCTTCATAATTTGTAATTCCTTTTAATTGAAATAAAAAGTTTGGTTTTTGAAAAAAAAAATTCAATTATAATTCCTTTTTTATTTGTTAAAGTTTGTGTCTAATTGTGAAGGGATTCTGAGTTCCATTTATTATTTGGTTAAGTGATTTGTGTTTCAAAAAGTGTTTAAGTTTTCTGAAATTTTGAAGAATTTTGGAGAAATCTGTTCTAGGTTTGGTGTTAATAGTTAATGATATTGGTGATTTCAGTGATAATAAGACGTTTTAAGAAAGTTTAAAAAGTTTTGGAAAGGATTTAAGAAGGAAGAAAGAAATCAGTTTAATATATTATTGTTGTATTATTCTGTTTTTCTTTTTGATTTGTTTTAAACAGGTGTACAAGGTGGTTGATACTGCCTCAGCACCAGCCCGGGCTGGTAGGGAGGTGGTTAAGCAACCACTAGGTCCCTTGGATGTAAGGGACCTAAGGTAATATTCCTTTACCTTTGAAAAATTTCATAACTAGAAGTTGCATGCTCCTGGTTTGATTTTGTGTTTAAGCTGCTTTAATTGTGTTTAAGGTTACTGGAATTGTGCTCTTTGATGTTAGTATGCATGTTAGAATAGCATTGAACCATTTTGAATAGCTTTGAAAAGGTTTTGAGTTGAAAATCTTGGATTTAGATATTTAAAAGGGTGTTTGGCATTAGGTTTTAGCAGGGCACTTTGCTTTGTTTTGTATTCAAAAACGTGTTAGCTAATTTGTTTAGGGTTGAGTTAAGTTTATTAGATAGTTGTTAGCAAGTTTAGACAATTTGGAAGCCTGTTTAAGTGATTTAGAAGGAAAAGTGTAGACAAAACCTGCATATAATCTTTCTGTTGGATTTTTTTATGAACTGTGGTGTTTGATTCTTGTTTTCTGTTAAGTGTTAGCTTATTTTGGTATTTGAAACTGCTTAAGTGTTAGTTAGAAAGTGTGTGTGCCAAGTTTGAGCCTCTAAGTGTCACTTGAGTGCAAGTTTAAAGATTAAAATTCCACCAGACTTCAATATTTACATCAGAGACTGGCATAGGATTGTGAATGCTTGGATTTTGATTTTTGGTGTGCTAAGTGCTATTTCCTTGATTGTACTGACTTCTTGTGCTCAAAGGAGCACAAGAGTGCCCCCCATTGTCCACAAACAACACCAAACAAGCCATCAACCAAGCTCCTCTTGGCTCAAAAAGTGCACAAATGTGCACACTCACACTTGTTCATCAGTTTTCAAAGTGTACTGGCACGTTTTTGATCTTTAAGTTTGTTTAATCTTAGCTAAAAAGGAGTATTTGAGTTGGATTCATAACTTATTAAGGTTTCTGATTGTTTTGAAAAAGGAAAAAATTAAAAAAAAATAAATAGCAAAAAAATCCACTAGCCTGGCTTCGAACCCCTGACCTCTCGTTGGAGGGTTCAAGGCTCTTACCAGTGTGCTAGCATTTATCTTGTGTATAGAAGTGAAAGGCCTATTACTTAAGGGCATTTGGTTTCTAGCTTATTTAATAAAGCCGTGAGTAAATAAGCTTATTCCAGCTTATTTGATTAACGTTTTTGCTTGTTTTGATTTTTCCTAGGACCATATTAGCATTAGAGATTTTTCTAGGCTATTTTCATAATTTTCCTTTTATTAGTTTATTTATTAGAATTTATTATTAGACGTTTTTTATTAATTCAATAAAAAATACCAAAAAGATTTTAAATTTTTAGGAAAAATAGTTTTTAGGTTTTAAAATATATTTTTGAGGTTTACATCTTATTTTGGTTTCAAAAACATTTATTTTTAATTTTATAATATTTTAAGGTTTTTTATAAACTTTAAAGATTTTTATAAAATTATTAAAAAAGGTTTAGGAGCTATAATTTGTGTTTTTCTCTTAGTTATATTAATTAGGATTTTTTGAAATTTTTTATTTCAAATTTTAGAAACTTTTATTTTTTAGTATTATTTTAATAATATTTTATTATTAAAATTTCAAAATTTTATTTTTCTTTCTTTTTCATTTTTCCTAGATTCTTTGTCATTAATTAGGACTATTTCCATTTCTAGAATATTTTTATAGCTTTTAGATTTATTTTTATAATTATTTTAAGTTTAATTAGGTTTTAATCATTTTTAATCATTTTTAGAGTTTTAAAAATAGTTTTAATAGCTTTTAATTTTTAGAAAATTACTTTTTAGTCTTCTAATAATATAAGTTAAGTGATTATTCAATAAAATCATATTTTAGACATTTGAATTAGTTATATTTAATTTTAGGGCTTTAATTAGCATTTAAAATTAAATATTTAATTAATAAAAGGTTTTAAAATATCTTTGTTGGATTTTTATCTTTGTTTATATTATTTGAGACTTGTTTTTAGCCTTTTTGATACTTTGTTTTTGGTTTTTATAATTTTTAATTTTTGTAGTTTTTCACGGCTTTACGTTTTCGTCGTAGTTTAATTTTAACGTATCCGTCTTTCATCCTCTCATCCCCATTCTTCTTAATATTAATCTCAAATACATACAAGTTAATTCACAACACCATACCTCCTTGGGAAACGAACTCTTTCTTCTCTCATTTTAAGTGATTGGGTCATTACTTGTGGTTTTCCTAAATCACTCGTCAATACTTACCGCTATTTACGCTCTTTTCCTAAAGAGTAGTAAACCACTACAATCATTTTTGGCGCCGCTGCCGGGGAGGTGTGTCGTGTTTTAATTTGGAAAATTTTGTTTTTGATATTATCCATAATAGTATTTGTGTTAAGTGGAACTCCCTTAACACGTATTATCGGTTTTCTTGGTTTTTCTTTGTGAATATTATTAATATATTGTATTAAGTATCACAATCAAAATACAATATCTCCAAAAGTGTGAAAACACAACCTTAATTGGGATTTGATCTCCTAATTATTGTATTCGAATCTCAAACAAAAAGAAAAGGCAAAAATAGATAAATACTTTCGTGAAGCTCGATTTTGAAAAATACAAACTATAAGGTGGGTATAAGGCGGGTATTATAAAATATACCCTAAGGAAAAAGGCTCTTAAGTGCTTCGCGCCGCCTCGTTTCCCCGCTTGCTTGTGAGTATTTTGAGATTGAAGGCTAATCGAGGGTTTTGCCGCCCAAAGTATTATTACGTATACTATATTTGCTTGGTTTTCTTTGTGATTAAACCCTCGTGAACAATTTGGTTTTCACCAAAGTTCTAAAGTCATTCGAAGGCGTTCACTCCACGTGATCGTTTTCATTCCTTTGAGGCTTCTTTAATCAAGAGTTTGATTCGAGGAGAGATTTTGTAGATTGTTGTCTACGAAGATACACCAAAATCCAAAAAAATTAAATATCATCAAAAACACAAAAAAAATTGAAAATCCACAAAACAACCAAAAAGAATCTTCTTTGCTCACCTCCCATTCTTCGTGAAGTTTATGATCACTCGTAATCAAGCTAAACGAGCTCGTAAACGTCTTCAAAAGCAAGCAAATCAAGGATCGTTGATTGTTGAAGAACCTCCAATTGTTGAACCTATTATAGAACAAGAAGTCGTAATGGCTAATCGTACTATGATGGAGTTGCTACAAGCACCCACCGAGGGTTTTGGAGAGGCCATTGTGATTCCCGCCATCCTTGCGGAGAATTTCGAGATTAAGACGGGTTTAATGTCGATGTTGCAAGCAAACAAGTTTCGAGGTCACGAGAAAGACAACCCGCATTACCATATTAGGAATTTCAACCGTCTCACCGCTACTAGCAAATTCAAAGATGTTCCACATGACGCCATTAAGATGATGTTGTTTCCATATTCGTTGGATGGACCCGCAAAAATTTGGCTCGAGAAAGAACCGCCAAATTCGATATTGACATGGGCCGATCTCGTTTCTAAGTTTGTGAACAAGTTTTTTCCACCATCTAAAACAACACACTTAAAAAATGAGATTTCACGATTTGTGCAACGTAACAATGAAAGTTTTTCAATGGCATGGGAACGATTTAAGGAGATGTTACATGAATGTCCTCATCATGATTTTTCGGAATTGCATCAAATTGATACCTTTTATAATGGGCTTAATGATCATGAACGAGATTATTTGAATGCCGCCGCGGGTGGTAATTTTTTGTGCAAGACGACAAATGAGGCTTTACAAATCATTGAAAATCGATCTAAGGTTTATAGCCCTCGTAACACACCGAGTGTTGCCAATATGGGTTCGTCATCTTCGTCACAATCGTCTCGTAGCATTAACGCCTTACATGATGAAGCTAATGAGGAAAATCGGTTTTTTGATAGATTTGCTAATCTAATGTCCCATTGGAAGGCTCAAGAAGCTTCCAATTCCGCTTCGGTTAAAGCGGTTGCTAAGAGTTGTTTATTGTGTGGAGGAGCTCATGATCTTTCCGAGTGCATTACCGCGGATGGTAACACTTCGAGTGCTTATGTAGCAACGGGAACTTACAACCAAAACGGCCAAGGTTCCCGCCAAAATCAAGCTCCACCAAACCAAAATGTTAACAATTATCGAAACAACAACCAAGGTAATTATCAAGGCAACACACGCAATTACAACAAAGGGAATTATCAAAGTGGGAATGGACAAATCTCTAATCAAAATCAAAACCGTGATTTTCAAAACACTACACAAGGTTTTCAAAATGCTCACACGAAAAATTTGCAAGGAGAATTTTTGGATTATGCAAAAGCAAATGATGCTAAATTTGATAACATGCAACGTGAGATGATTAGCTTAAGGTCCGAGTTGAAAAACGAGCTTAAAAATGAACTTGCTAATGAACTTAAAACTCATGCAAACAAAATGGAAGGAAATGTCCAACGTCTTCAACAAAACCAACAAAAGATGGAATTAGGACAACATGAGATTAAGCAAGAGTTATTGAAAGCGGATGCTAGGCAATCAAAATTTGAGGACCGAATGGCTAAGATGTTTGAAGCTATCATGTGTAAGCCCTCTTCCTCGGGTGGTCTTCCTAGTGATACCATTGCAAACCCGAAGGGAGAAATGAAGGTTATTACTACACGAAGTGGTAAAACTTTCAAGGAACCAATCTCTCGTCCAAGTACTTCTACGGAGAAGGAAATCGAGAAAGAACCCGAGGTGATGGTCGAAAAGGAGCACATTACAATCCCACGAAGTACCGCTCAAACCACACCTACGGTTACACCAATACCAATTGTGGAACCCGAGTTTCCAAGGCCGTTGCCTAATGACCAACCCACACCACCTTTACCCTACCCTTCGAGACGAAACAAAGAGAAAATGCAAGAACGTAACAAACAACAAATCGAGCTTTTTATAAAAATGTTTCAACAAGTGCATTTTGATGTGAGTTTAGCCGACGCGTTGTTATATATGCCTCGTTTCGCTTCCACTTTTAAAAGTATGATGAGCGATAAGGAAAAGCTTTCAAAGCTTGCTAATTGTTCTTCGGTTTATCTTAACCGCATACCGGAAAAAGTTGGTGATCCCGGAAAGTTTCTCATTCCTTGTGACATACAAGATATGAAAGAATGCCTCGCCTTGGCCGATCTTGGCGCGAGCATTAATTTGATGCCATTTTCCATTTGGAAATCGCTTTCGCTTCCGGCTCTCATTCCTTCGAACATGTCCATCGAGATGGCCGATCATTCTACGATTATGGCATGTGGAATAGCCGAAGATGTTTTCGTGAAAGTGGGGAAGTTCTACTATCCCGTTGATTTTATAGTAGTCGACATCCCCGCGGATCCTCAAGTTCCTCTAATTTTAGGACGTTCATTTTTAGATACTTCGAGATCGCTTATCGATGTTCATGCAAGAACTATCACTTTGAGATTCAACGAAGAGGAACTTGTTATAAACGCTACTCAAAACTCGAAACCTTCTCATGTTTATGCAATCGCTACCATCAATCACATTGACATCGTTGATGTGGTTTGCGATGAGTTTTCACAAGAAGTGTTAGGTTTTTCCGATAGCTCGTCAAGTGGCAATCCCACTATTTTGGATCCGATTCTTGCTAATTCCACACCAAATCTCACTCCATTCCAAGGAGGCGATTTCACTTCAAATGAAATCGACAATGAAGATGAGGTGTTGATTAGTGATGATACTTCTATTCCACCATTTCTTTCGCCGATGGAAGTTATGAGTGTTGAACCAAAATCTTCAATCGAGGAACCACCTATCCTTGAATTGAAAGATCTTCCTTCTCACCTTGAATATGCATTCTTGGAAGGTGATGACAAGTTGCCGGTTATTATTGCAAAAGATCTTGCTAATGATGAAAAAACCGAGCTCTTGAAAGTTCTTAAGGCTCACAAAGGGGCAATTGCGTGGAAAATTTCCGACATTAAGGGTATTGACCCAAAATTTTGTACTCACAAGATTTTAATGGAGGAGGACTACAAACCCGCAATTCAAAGTCAAAGAAGGGTGAATCCCAAAATTCACGATGTCATTAAAAAGGAGGTCCTTAAACTCCTTGACGCGGGAATGATTTATCCTATATCCGATAGCCCATGGGTGAGCCCAATCCATTGTGTCCCTAAAAAGGGAGGAATGACCGTTGTGCCTAATGAAAACAACGAGTTAATTCCCACTCGTGTTGTAACCGGTTGGAGGGTGTGTATTGACTACCGAAAGTTAAATGACGCCACTCGTAAAGACCACTTTCCTTTGCCCTTCATGGATCAAATGTTGGAGCGACTTGCGGGAAATGAATTCTATTGCTTTTTAGATGGTTTTTCCGGTTATTTTCAAATCCCTATCGACCCTCGTGATCAAGAGAAGACTACGTTTACGTGTCCTTATGGAACGTTCGCTTATCGTAGGATGCCTTTCGGACTTTGTAATGCACCCGGTACGTTTCAACGGTGTATGATGGCAATTTTTCACGACATGATCGAGAAGTCGATGGAAGTGTTTATGGATGACTTCTCGGTGTTTGGTAATTCGTTCACGTCATGTTTATCTAATCTCGAACAAATGTTAAAACGTTGTGAAGAAACCAATCTTGTGCTTAATTGGGAGAAATGTCATTTCATGTGTAAACAAGGAATCGTCTTAGGACATAAGGTGTCGAAGGCGGGGATTGAGGTCGATAAAGCTAAGGTAGACGTCATCGCCAAGTTACCTCATCCCAAAACCGTTAAGGGAGTTCGTAGTTTCCTAGGCCACGCGGGCTTTTATCGTCGTTTCATCAAGGACTTTTCAAAGATTTCTCGTCCTATGACACACCTTCTCGAGAAGGATGCTCCTTTTAACTTTAATGAGGATTGTGTTAAGGCTTTCGAGACTATAAAAAGGAAACTTACCGAAGCTCCCATTCTTGTTGCTCCTAATTGGGAATTACCCTTTGAAATCATGTGCGATGCAAGTGATTATGCTATAGGGGCCGTCTTAGGGCAACGTTACGACAAGCATTTCCGTCCTATCCACTATGCTAGTAAGACGATGACCGAGGCTCAATTAAAGTACACCACAACGGAAAAGGAATTCCTTGCCGTGGTCTATGCTTTTGAGAAATTCCGACCTTATCTCGTCTTAACTAAAAGCATCGTGTATACCGACCATTCGGCTATCAAGTATCTCTTAGCTAAGCAAGACGCTAAGCCGAGATTGCTTCGTTGGATGCTCCTCCTCCAAGAATTTGATGTCACCGTGCTTGACAAAAAAGGAGCCGAGAATCTAGCGGCCGATCATCTCTCTCGTCTAGAAGATCCTCACAAAGATGTTTTCGAGAACAAGGAAATTACCGAAACATTTCCTCTTGAGACTCTCGGTGTAGTGAATTCTAAAGACACCACCCCATGGTTTGCCGACATTGCAAATTACCATGCGGGCAAGTTCATAATCAAGGGTATGACGACACAACAAAAACGAAAATTCTTTCGTGACGTCAAGTTCTATTTTTGGGACGACCCTTATCTCTTTCGGATTTGTGCGGATCAACTCGTTCGACGTTGTGTGTTTGGTGCCGAAGCTTCTAATATCCTTAGAGCTTGTCACGAGGGACCCACGGGTGGTCACCACGGTGCTAATCTCATGGCTAAGAAAGTGTTCGATGCCGGTTTCTTTTGGCCTTCTATCTATCGTGATGCACACGCACTTGTGAAGTCGTGTGATTCGTGCCAACGTCAAGGAAAATCGTCTCAACGTGATGAAATGCCACAAAATATAATTCAAGTGTGTGAGATTTTCGACATATGGGGAATAGACTTTATGGGGCCGTTCCCATCGTCTCATGGCAACAAATATATCCTCGTCGCGGTGGACTACCTTTCTAAGTGGGTGGAAGCTAAGGCTTTGCCTACTAATGATGCTCGTGTGGTAGTGAAGTTTTTGAAGCAACTATTCTCTCGGTTCGGAACCCCTCGTGCTATTATAAGCGATCGTGGAACCCATTTTTGTAATGACCAATTCGAAAAGGTTCTAAAGAAATATGGGGTTACACATCGTCTTTCTACGGCTTATCACCCGCAAACGAGTGGGCAAGTCGAGGTTTCGAACCGAGCTTTGAAGAGGATTTTAGAAAGGTCGATTGGAGAAAACCGTGCTTCATGGTCCGACAAACTCGATGACGCTTTATGGGCCTTTAGGACCGCTTATAAGACACCTATCGGTTGCACTCCTTATAAGTTAGTCTATGGGAAGAATTGTCATTTGCCCATTGAATTGGAGCATAAGGCATATTGGGCCCTTAAGCATGCTAATTTTGACTTAAAGACCGCGGGAGATCACCGGAAAATACAATTGAATGAATTGGATGAATTAAGGGATAATGCTTATGAAAATTCATTAATTTTTAAAGAAAAGACTAAAAAGTTTCATGATTCAAAGATTAAAAACCGGGTTTTTAACGTTGGTGATCAAGTGTTGCTTTTTAACTCACGTCTTAAGATATTTTCCGGGAAATTGAAATCTCGTTGGTCGGGTCCGTTCACCATTACACAAGTGTTTCCATATGGGACCATTGAGCTAGCTCAAGATGATGGTCCAAATTTCAAGGTGAATGGACATAGGCTTAAGCACTACTTTGGTGGGGAAATTCCTTCAATGGTTGCCCCCGACCAAGACACCTTCCCCAATGATAATTAGCATTGAGGGGATCGAGTCGAGCTCATGACTCGGTAATCAAAAACGAGGTGCCTCGTGGGGGAGATCCCATGCTTATCTTTATGCTTTATATTCACTAATAAGGGGACTTGTACCCTTCCAACTCGTTGTCTCGTGGTTGTTTGTGATTGTGTTATCTAGATCATCATCATTGTCTACGATTGAAGACTCTCGTGTTCGTTTACGTGAGCCTCCATCGTTCGTTTGAAGAAGTTTTTCACGAATCCATGACATATCCTTTATTGTTCTAACAATTATCTTTTAGCATAATTAATAAACGGCTTTAGATATATTGTTGATCACCCTTTCCATGCTAGATCCTAAGCATTCGATTCTTCGTCTCTAGTATGGGGGTGCTTCACCTTTAGACTCGAAACATTGAGGACAATGTTTACTTTTAGTATGGGGGGTGAATAGGTACTTGCTTTGCTACGCCCTCACGTTTTCCAACTTTCAATGTTTTGTTTTGCTAATAAGGCTAAAAATGGCCAAATTTTAAATTTTTCTTAGTTTTCATAAGTGTTTTTAAGACACGAATGTATATTTTCCGATGGGTAGAATAAGAGTTAATTTTTGACTTGATGGGCATTTGGAGCCATTTACATTCCTTAACCCGCTCAATTCAAGTTTTGCTAGACTTTTATATAGGGAGCTTTAAAACGCGAAAGTCTTAATTCATTCGGGTTAAGAACAAGAACTTTTCGCAAGTTCCTATAATTGATTCTAGAAAGTCACTTATCAAGGGAACTTTAAAACGCATTCTCTAAACTTGAAAAAGTCCAAGAAAGTGCAAGATCCTATAGGTGGCTTGAAAACCCAAAACTTTGATTTGATATAGTCTTAATGAAAGCTAATCCAAATTTGGCTTAATTTTGACTTGCATGGCTAAGTATTCACGAGTCTCTTTAATTAGAGGTCTTTAAATAGTGAAGAACGAGAAATGATAGAGTTAGACAAGTGATCATGCTAAACGTAGAACATGAAAGTGTTCTTTCAAAAACTCATATGTTTTTAATTGTGGCTTTTTCTTCCCATAAGATCAATGCATTAGGAATAAATCATAATTGCAATAAGTAAGGTCGTACGATTTGAAAAGTTACTTAGCCTCTAGCGCAAGATCGTTTAAAAGTTGCTCGGGGTTGAATAGAGTTCATAGCCAAGGCATAACTTATTGAAGCGGGACGCGAAGATTGGCGATCATCCAAAAAGGCCCTAACAAGGCATGAGGAGCTCTATTTTTGCTAAAGATCCAAAGATGATGTGAAGTATCATTATTCCAAAATCAATATGAAGGATCGAGACACACGACGAGAAGCAATTACTCCCCTAAAGAATGGAGAAAGTCTATCCAAAAAGACCCTAACAAGGTATGAGGATGAATATATCCAAGTCCGAAAAGGAGGCGGATCGTTGTATATCAAAATCCAAAGTAAAGATTGAAGAAAAATGATGAAGTCGTGGTCCTATATGAAGAATCTCTCAAAAACGTCAAGTGAAGAAATTCCAAATATATGAAGAGAAGACCATAATTTCGAGAACGTCTTCCCAAGATTTGAAGTATGAAGTACATGCCAAATATCGGTCCGAGAAAGGTCTCAAATCGTGAAACAAGTTATGCCAAGATATGAACTTAAGGAGATACACGAGAAGCCGTTTTAAAAGATTTTGTCCTTCGGCTAACTATTGATCAAATCGTGCTACTTTGCTTTCGGACTAATAACTACTCAAATAAGTCAATATGAATCACTTGTGATCCATGACAAATAGATAAAAAATGCTAGTAACCCATTTCCTTTTATAATAACTAGGATTGCGGGGAGAAAAAGTATTACACAATTTGAACGTATGAGTAGTGTTAGCATTGTGACTTGTACCAACAATGATCTTGTTTTTGCACTTAGCATGGAATGTATGACAATCAAGGATGACGAAATTTACTCTAAGGGACATTAACTTGTTTCTATTCTTTGACCCTTAAAGTCACATTTTGGTGATGAAAATCATACATTATGTCTTTACACAATCTCGTAGTATGTTGCAAGTCTTTTACTTTTCAATAAAGGTTAATAAAATTGAACTTTGGTGATGCTTAGATACTTTATTCTAGCATTGCGTGAGGGCACGGCAATGGCTTAGTATGGGGGAGTGATGAGATGGCATTTATACATGATCTCATCGTTCTTTTCGGGCTTTAAATGCATAAAAATGTCATAAAATACCATATATATGCTTGTGTTTGTTTACTTGTGTATTTTAGGTATGGATATCGTGAAAAAGACAAAAGATCACAAGATACAAGGAAAAACGAACACGAGAAACGAAGCCGTACAAAGAACCGGGCCCTAATCATGGAATTTTCATCAAATACCCTTGAAGACTTGAAGACAAAACAAGATTGATCCTCATTCTTTGAAGAAATGACACTTAAAACCCTTGTATATTAATAATTACAAGTTTGGTCCCTTAAGTTTGTCAAAATTGCAAAAAGGTCCTTCAACTTTGAAGAAATGGCAAGAATAGTCCCTCAACAAATTCAAATTGCCAATTATGGTCCCTCATGAAGAATAAGATGCATTGAAGACCTTTGAAGATCAACTTTGTCCAAAAACAGCCCTTGAAATATTCAAAAGTGTCAAAAATCATCCTTGTAACACTTTTTATAAAGTCTTGTGCCAAAAGTGTCAAAGTAGGAAAGTTATTATCAAAGGGTATACGTTTTTGAAGGCTGAAAACTTAGTTTGCCACAAAATCCAAAAGTCAAGGACCAAATGTGTCACAAATGAAAGGTTTAAACAAAAACCCCGCCTAACATGTTCACTTCCCCCTTTTTAGGATCAAAATTCTTACTGTTCATCCCTTTTTACACCCAGAAATTACCTTCACTTTTCCTTGGGTAATTCTCAATTAAACTCTCACACGTTTAATTCCCACGAACACAAACCCAACCCACACAAGAAACACCCACTCCCACACGTGTGTACCAAACCCCCAATTCCCCATCCACCAATAGGAGCAATCCTTGGGCTCCAAGCACACTGACGTGTCCCAAATCAACCACTCAGCTTTATTCCTTCCTCCCAAAGCAAAAAGGAACGGTTTAGATCAAGTTTGAGCAGAATACACCAAAAACGTCCAAGGGGTATTTTTGAGATTTTCCATGTATTAGGGTTTAGTTTTTTGGATTCTAGATCCTTCTTAGCTTAGTATAAAAGAGGCCCCAACCTGTGGGTGACCCTTTGTTCCAGTTTTCCTTCATAATTTGTAATTCCTTTTAATTGAAATAAAAAGTTTGGTTTTTGAAAAAAAAAATTCAATTATAATTCCTTTTTTATTTGTTAAAGTTTGTGTCTAATTGTGAAGGGATTCTGAGTTCCATTTATTATTTGGTTAAGTGATTTGTGTTTCAAAAAGTGTTTAAGTTTTCTGAAATTTTGAAGAATTTTGGAGAAATCTGTTCTAGGTTTGGTGTTAATAGTTAATGATATTGGTGATTTCAGTGATAATAAGACGTTTTAAGAAAGTTTAAAAAGTTTTGGAAAGGATTTAAGAAGGAAGAAAGAAATCAGTTTAATATATTATTGTTGTATTATTCTGTTTTTCTTTTTGATTTGTTTTAAACAGGTGTACAAGGTGGTTGATACTGTCTCAGCACCAGCCCGGGCTGGTAGGGAGGTGGTTAAGCAACCACTAGGTCCCTTGGATGTAAGGGACCTAAGGTAATATTCCTTTACCTTTGAAAAATTTCATAACTAGAAGTTGCATGCTCCTGGTTTGATTTTGTGTTTAAGCTGCTTTAATTGTGTTTAAGGTTACTGGAATTGTGCTCTTTGATGTTAGTATGCATGTTAGAATAGCATTGAACCATTTTGAATAGCTTTGAAAAGGTTTTGAGTTGAAAATCTTGGATTTAGATATTTAAAAGGGTGTTTGGCATTAGGTTTTAGCAGGGCACTTTGCTTTGTTTTGTATTCAAAAACGTGTTAGCTAATTTGTTTAGGGTTGAGTTAAGTTTATTAGATAGTTGTTAGCAAGTTTAGACAATTTGGAAGCCTGTTTAAGTGATTTAGAAGGAAAAGTGTAGACAAAACCTGCATATAATCTTTCTGTTGGATTTTTTTATGAACTGTGGTGTTTGATTCTTGTTTTCTGTTAAGTGTTAGCTTATTTTGGTATTTGAAACTGCTTAAGTGTTAGTTAGAAAGTGTGTGTGCCAAGTTTGAGCCTCTAAGTGTCACTTGAGTGCAAGTTTAAAGATTAAAATTCCACCAGACTTCAATATTTACATCAGAGACTGGCATAGGATTGTGAATGCTTGGATTTTGATTTTTGGTGTGCTAAGTGCTATTTCCTTGATTGTACTGACTTCTTGTGCTCAAAGGAGCACAAGAGTGCCCCCCATTGTCCACAAACAACACCAAACAAGCCATCAACCAAGCTCCTCTTGGCTCAAAAAGTGCACAAATGTGCACACTCACACTTGTTCATCAGTTTTCAAAGTGTACTGGCACGTTTTTGATCTTTAAGTTTGTTTAATCTTAGCTAAAAAGGAGTATTTGAGTTGGATTCATAACTTATTAAGGTTTCTGATTGTTTTGAAAAAGGAAAAAATTAAAAAAAAATAAATAGCAAAAAAATCCACTAGCCTGGCTTCGAACCCCTGACCTCTCGTTGGAGGGTTCAAGGCTCTTACCAGTGTGCTAGCATTTATCTTGTGTATAGAAGTGAAAGGCCTATTACTTAAGGGCATTTGGTTTCTAGCTTATTTAATAAAGCCGTGAGTAAATAAGCTTATTCCAGCTTATTTGATTAACGTTTTTGCTTGTTTTGATTTTTCCTAGGACCATATTAGCATTAGAGATTTTTCTAGGCTATTTTCATAATTTTCCTTTTATTAGTTTATTTATTAGAATTTATTATTAGACGTTTTTTATTAATTCAATAAAAAATACCAAAAAGATTTTAAATTTTTAGGAAAAATAGTTTTTAGGTTTTAAAATATATTTTTGAGGTTTACATCTTATTTTGGTTTCAAAAACATTTATTTTTAATTTTATAATATTTTAAGGTTTTTTATAAACTTTAAAGATTTTTATAAAATTATTAAAAAAGGTTTAGGAGCTATAATTTGTGTTTTTCTCTTAGTTATATTAATTAGGATTTTTTGAAATTTTTTATTTCAAATTTTAGAAACTTTTATTTTTTAGTATTATTTTAATAATATTTTATTATTAAAATTTCAAAATTTTATTTTTCTTTCTTTTTCATTTTTCCTAGATTCTTTGTCATTAATTAGGACTATTTCCATTTCTAGAATATTTTTATAACTTTTAGATTTATTTTTATAATTATTTTAAGTTTAATTAGGTTTTAATCATTTTTAATCATTTTTAGAGTTTTAAAAATAGTTTTAATAGCTTTTAATTTTTAGAAAATTACTTTTTAGTCTTCTAATAATATAAGTTAAGTGATTATTCAATAAAATCATATTTTAGACATTTGAATTAGTTATATTTAATTTTAGGGCTTTAATTAGCATTTAAAATTAAATATTTAATTAATAAAAGGTTTTAAAATATCTTTGTTGGATTTTTATCTTTGTTTATATTATTTGAGACTTGTTTTTAGCCTTTTTGATACTTTGTTTTTGGTTTTTATAATTTTTAATTTTTGTAGTTTTTCACGGCTTTACGTTTTCGTCGTAGTTTAATTTTAACGTATCCGTCTTTCATCCTCTCATCCCCATTCTTCTTAATATTAATCTCAAATACATACAAGTTAATTCACAACACCATACCTCCTTGGGAAACGAACTCTTTCTTCTCTCATTTTAAGTGATTGGGTCATTACTTGTGGTTTTCCTAAATCACTCGTCAATACTTACCGCTATTTACGCTCTTTTCCTAAAGAGTAGTAAACCACTACAATCATATATATACCGGGCAAGTGATCACCCGGGTCGTTTCCCAACGAAGTGTGAAATTGACGTTTACATTGTTGGTTTGACTTTTGGATGCTTGAATAAACAACGGTTTGATTTGGTTTTCTAAACTATGGGAAAACTAATTAAGGTAAAAGGATAACTTATGAATCTACAAGAAAACTTATACAAAAAATAGAATTTAAACTAACGCATGTGAAGTAAAACTAAGGCATACTAAATAAATTCTAAACCTACGAAAAACATAATAAGGCATGAAAATAAATCCTAAGTCTACGGGAAACATAAATAAAGGTAAGGGGAAACTTAAACGACAATCTAGACTACAACAAATAATAAACTCAAATAAATAACGACAAACATAAAAACGCGACATTTAAAGTAGATTATCAAATTTAAATCCTACGAAGTCAACATTAATTTCCTACACCCTAAATGATAAAAGATTTTTTTTTTTAAAAAGAATTATATATTTTTATTACTTTTATATATATATTTTTTTAACGAATTAAAAAATATTTTAATAAAAATAAATTATAAAAAGTATTAAGCATTTTGAAAAAAAATGAAAATTTGCAAGAAAGTTGTAAATGCTGATTAATGCTTGGGAAAAACAAAAAGCTTCGAAAATAAGCCCATATAAACTGCCTAATAAGCTGTGACAACTTGATTAAGTTATATACTACAAAGAAGATTAAAAGGGTTTAAATAAGACCAGTTACAAACATTTATCAAAGCAAGTGCTAGAGCAGATGGTTGGGGAAGCTAGTTTGTGACGCGCTTGATATTCTGCAGGAGGTCATGGGTTCGATTCTAGTCAGCGACATTTTGTTTTTACTTTTTTTTTAACTGTTTAACAAATGACCAAAGATTACAGGACACACTCCCACAAACCCAACTTCCCTTTATATTTGTAAAATTTAACAAGAACAACAAGCATTTTCAAACATAAAAACATCTATCAATTCAATATCATAAACTAAATACTTGATAAAATCAGCACACTTCATAAAACTTGAACAAATAATGCATAAATTGAACACACTGTATTCAACAACAATAGATGACAACCAAAAGTTAACTAAAAACTAGACTACATAAAGCAGATTTAAATAAAGTAAGACATAAGATAAGAACAAAACCTGGAATTGCTTGGAATGAAAATACATAAATTGAACTAATACACCATTACCCATTAACCAAATACTCAAACAAACCCATATCTTTTTTCTTTTTCGAATGTCAACAAGAAGAAATACAGCCCATCCAACAACAATACCAAACTGAATTCCCATTTTTTATAAAACAGTACAACAACACAATATATTTTTTTTCTGTCGAACAGTTGCATCATGAAAGACAATATATATATATATATATATATATATATATATATATATATATATATATATATATATATATATATATATATATATATATATATATTTTTTGAATCAGTAAAAACAGAAACAGTAACTATAATTTTTTTCGAATTTAAATAACACCAAAAGAAATAATTAACCCCTTTTTTTAATCGAGAATTACAAACATAACTCAAGAATTAAAAACTTCACTCCAAACATAAGTTCAAATTAACAAGCTGTTTGGATCTCGAAATTAAAATGCAACTACCAACTTCAAGATTAACTAAAATTTCTGATATGATAAGACTTTGGAATAAAAAAAGCTGATTTCGAATGGATAAAAAACAGTAAAATACAATAAAATTAAAATGACTTAATAATAAAACCTACATTAGAAAAATATTAAAAGCATGTCTTCATTCTTCTTTTTGCTCCCCTTTTATAGACGAAATACCCGAATCTTTATCCCAAAAACGTCATGGATGACGTTTTGATTTTTTTGGCTTCTCCAATCACGTGGGTTCTTGAGTATATGAACACGAAATCGTCACTTCTTGTCTTGTCTTGGTGTTGTACTCTTCTCCTCCTGAACACGTTATAAAACGTCACCAATCTTGTCTAATTTTTCTTGTTTGGATTCAGATTTGAATTGTGTGTGGGGTATGGATTAGTTTTGTCTGATAGTGAAAAGAGAGGGAAAATGGATTGGAGGGATTAGAGATTTAGAGCTGTGCAAATATGGAGGCTGTGTTCTAATGAGAGGAAACCCTAGGCTTAAGCAGTAGATGTATTTGTTGGGTGAAAAAAAAGAGGTAGGGGCTTCGGTGGTTATAGGTGGGCTTAAAGGGCTTGGATTGGGTTGTAATGAAAATGGTTTATTTGGACCACGTGATGTAAACAGAATTTCGGGCTTCAAAAATATTAACCTAGTAGTCCATTTCAGAAATAGTGAACTTGGGCTTGGACATGTGGTATTTGTTGTTGTTACAAATAATACGGGCTGACCCGACCCGATAAATGGGTGCGGGTTTGCCCGTAAAATAATATTTTAGGATCTCGGGTTCGGTTTTCCAAGCTCTATCCATTGTCGTATCTCGGGTTTAGACTTTGACTTTGTTTTGACTTCTCAAATATATCAACGTTCTTGAGTCGATCCGAAAATGTCAATCTTTGCTCCGTTTTCAATCTTTTGTACCTAAAAGACACAAAACAAACATATTTGCAACATAATCAAGCCTATCTTAGTGGTTTTGGTCATTTTTCCGTGTTGAATGGGTATAAAATGATGAGTAAATGGACCCTCATCACCTATTTGATTTTATTTCTCATTATTTGTTTCTTATAGTATAACTGTTTTGACAGATTTCATTCAGTAGGAACTTTTGTTAACTTTAAATTTGGATTAATCAATTTTAATGAGAGATTTTATTAAAGTGTTATTTTTTTTAGTGTTTAAATATTATTAATAGATTTTAAATAAAATAAAAATAATATAAAAAAAATGTTTTAATTAATTTAAAAGAGTTTAATTAGATAATTTTAATAAATAGATTTTATAATATTAGATTTAAATAAAAGTAGTTTTTATATATATTTGTTTTAAGTGATTTTTAATAAAGATAATTAGTTTTTTAAAAAAAGTTTAATTAGATTTTTTAAAATAGATTAAAAGTTATTTTTATTAAATAGAATTATTTTTATAGATTATTAAATAGTTTAATTTTTAAATAGAATTTAATTTTAAGTAATTAAATGTTTGTAGATTTTAAATATAGCGGGGTTTACGATTCATGCACTTTAGGTTAATTTTAAATAGTTTAAAATTTGTAGACTTTAATTTTAGTTTAAAAACCGAAAACCAATTCAAATCATATGTCCAAATCGAAACGAAACGTCTGAAATTCACTCGATCTTCGTGTACAACGAACTTGGTTCATCACGTGTTTAATTGAATTCGTCAATGGTAATATTAGTCTATTACTTTTTCCTAAAGGTAATTTTCTAATTTACCCTATAACGTAATCTCAAATTATCACATATACTATCCACGACACATCACTTCCACATGTGTTTCAGCTTAGTCCTACTGGGGATTCAGTATTTTGAGATGACTCAGCTAGCATACCTCTTCTGACCATAATTATCCTATTGTGTCCTGAGGTAGTATGATCATTGCTTCCACAAATATCACACTTAGGGGAATATACACAATCATCAGGCCTATGATCAGAGATGCCATAATGTGTACATGGTGGGAAAGGCTTAGCCTTGGATTTTATTATTTGTTTAGAGACGGGCCCATAGTTGTAAGGCTGAGCATTATATCTATTAGCATTTCTAATACAAGCCATGTGTACTTCATGATCTGTTGTCTTGTGATCTTCACTTTTACACTTCATGCAATAGAGAACTCTAAAGCAGTTATCAGTGGTATGATTTGTGTAGTGACATAGTTCACAGGAAGGTTTCTTTGTTTTAACTTTCTTGGAAGACTCAGGTTCAGTTTTGTTACTTGTTGATGATTCAGGCTGTGATGACACAGATGTTTCACCCTGAGTTTTAGAGGCTGAGTTCAGCTTCTCTTCTATGAAAAGTTGGAACAATCAACTTAACTCCTCTTGATTTACAACAGGAATAGAGTTGACTGAGTTTGTAGGAGTCCCTGAGGGAGAGATAGGTTTGTTTGTTTTCTCAGTGACAGTTCCTGACTCAGTGTGATTTGATGTCACTTTTGAATCAGGATTTCTTTGTTCAGTACAACCTAACCCAACTCTTCCTCTAGGTGAGTGTTCTCGATAAGATAGTGGAATTAGTTCAAAACATGGACTTGCCCCTTGAAGATTTTTCAAAGGAGGCAGAGGAGTCTGAATGTCCTCAGCAACACTAAGTGTTTCAGTGTTACTAGATTTATTGGGGACATCAATCTGTTCATTAAGACCAAGTTTTTCATTAATAGCCTGAGATTCAGGGATTAATATTTTTCCATTATCAAAGTTAGGCAACACACTCTCAGGATTTGATCTTTCAACCCAGTCTTTTGACTTTGGAATCATTTCTTGATCAAACCCTACTTAGGCTGGGAGAAATGCTTTTTCACTCATTTCCTTAGTAAGTGGATTTTCAGTAAGTTGACGTCCCCCAAGAATTTTCTTATTTTGGGCAGGAATTTGATTGTTTATACACTGAGAAGCTAAGGTAGAGCTATTGGTCCATTTCTCATTGATGTGTTTTTCTTCCTAAAGTTGTTCTTGAAGAGCATGATTAATTTTAGTAAGTTCAGTGTTCTAAAGTTGACAGCTTACTACTTTAAGTTTGGCTTGTTTCAAAATCAATAAATCTTCTCTACATTTGTTTAATTCAAAAACAAGTTTATTATATTTTGAAAGAAGGTTTAATCTCTGCTCTTCAACAAACAATGATCAATGTTTATATACTTAAGGAACCTTTGCCAATCAGACTCTTCATCCATAGAGAGGAGCATGTTTACCTTTCTCATGGTGATGTCAACCCATTCTTCATTTAGAGCATGAATATTTCTAACAAATAGTTCATCATCAGCTAGAGCCATTAAAACTTGATATCTGACTTCCTCATCTTCTGAGGATAAGTCTTCACCGTCCCAATCAAAAGTTTCAGCTACCAGTCCTTTGCCTTTGTTCTGAGGAGGCTTTTGAGTCTGAGTGTTTGAAGGTCCAGCTTCTAAGAGTACAAGCTTTGCTTTAACCTTTTTGTACTCAGACCTGTAATCCTTCTCAAGTTTTGTATTATTCTGAAAGCTTTGGTTAATTGGAGAAGCCTGAATTAGTTTTGGTGTAAACTTAGGTTGAAAATTGTCATTCCCTAATGATGAGTTTTGATTTCTATATGATGCCAATGGAGTTTTTGAAAGACAATATTTTGCAAAATTCCCAATTTTACCACATCGGTAACAATCCACTCCCTCAGTGGATTGATTTTCAGCAAACCTAGTTCTTTTGATATAATGTTTGGTGTGTGCCAACATGGACCTTTCATGATATTCCCTGTTTAGATCCCTTATGTATTCATTACTAGATCTTCCATCAACCTCATCATCTGAGGTCTCCTGAAAATCTTGAACAATTGCATTTGAGTAAAAAGCAGTTGTAATGGGTCCATGATCAACTGGGGTAGGTTTGGCTGAGGTGTCTGTTATTAAGGCCTTCTTAGACTCAGGATATCTTCTATTTATTAGATTATCTTCATAGATAAATCTTCCATAAATGTCTGCAAGATCCTGAGTCTGTATGTGATTAGCATTTCTCAGTCCTTGAGAAAAACCAATCCATTTTTCAGGGAGACTGTTCACAAAACCAACATTGATTTCATGCTTAGACAGTTTCACCCCGTCATTTGATATCTCATTGAGCAAGGTCTTATATATGGTATAGGTCTGAGGAAGTGTTTCAGATGGTTTGGCCCTGAAAGTGTTATATTCTAACTTCAGGTCCATAATTCGATTTTCCTTAGTGTCGGATGGTCCTTCGAAACTATGAACAAGATCTGTCCAAGTCTCTTTGGCCGTCTCACACTCGATGAAAGCCTCTATAATATCGTCAGGAAGACAAGATATTATGATGCTTTTGAGACGTTAGTCTTGGTTAACCACTCTCCTTTCATCGTCAGACCATTGGTTTTCAGGTTTGTCATCACCTGCTGCTATTTTTGGTTTGAATGGACCATTTTTAATACAAGTAATGTAATAAGGTTCCATTCTCATCAAATAACATAGCATTCTTTTCTTCCATTTATTAAATCTTTCAACTTCCAACTTAGGAGCGTTAATAGAGTAACTTGCTCCCTTTTTGTTCACAAGTTGAGGTACATTACTTTCAGCCATAATGGATCAAGGTTTTAAAAACTTTGAGACGGTAGTTAAAAAGTTTTATAATCCTACCGCTCTGATACCACTTGTTGGTCCCTTGTAATTAGTGATATACTTAAGAATACTAAGTATAGACCTAACCCATGGTTAAGTAATGTAATAAACACAATACAAAGTAAAGTAAATAACACAAAGGTTTTCAACGTTTAACTCTTAGCTTTATTAAAGAATTATACCCTATTGTATGCGAAGCCACAATAGGGATTGAATAGACAATGTGTGTTTTGGTGATCTTCTCACTAACAAGCTAGTCCAATCCTAACGATTGCTAAGCTTGACGATTCTATCAACGAGAGTTTAGAACTCAAGTGTTTGATCGTATTTGAAGGAGAGAAACTTTCTTTGTAAATGTCTAAAGCATTTAGTGCACAAACTTATTTCTCTCCTTTTACAACCATCCTATTTATAGAAGCAAAGGTAGATACAAGACAAAGAATTGCCCATGTGCAATTCTTGTCTTATTGGTACAATGTACAATCTTGTCTTAGCCTATTCTAAGTATTAGGACATAAGTCCTTTTACACTTGTCAGTACCCTATATATCCTAAAAGGGTAAGTCATGCTAATTGTGTGATGTACTACATCTTATCACAATTTAACTTATCCCGCCTTTACTTCAGTCTTTGAGGATGCTTGTTTCTTCAGGGAGATCGTATGGGGTTCAGTGAGTCTATTGCCACAACTCACTGAACCCATCACCTTCTTCTTCGTTTTAGAAGTCATTCATTCAGTTTCGCCTCTCTGAATGCTCGAGTCTTTCTTTTAGACTCAGTCTAGGAACTCGAAGGTAACTCACTGAGTGACTGTTCACTCAATGACTTTATTATGTTCAAGGTTAATACTTCACTTAGGCTGATTGTTATTCAAATCCATCAGTGAGATCATTAGGCACTGAATTGACCTAACATAGTTTCATCTTCTAAGATGACAAATTGTTCATATTGTTGAACAAGAAGATCAATTTTGCTTTCTTTGACTTGACTATCACCTTGGTAGGTTATCAAAAGAGTTTGCCTAATTTCTTTAGCGGTTTTACACATACAAATTTCTTTCATACTCTTTCTTAGGCAAAGTATTATAAATAATCATTTTAAGCTCATTATTTTTAGCAAGTTTCTCTTTATTGTCATCGTTTGAATTTTTAAAAGAAACAAGTTCTTTCTTTTTAGAAACTTCATTATATTGTAAAGGTAAAAAAATTACCATTAGTAATAACATACCAAAGATCTAAATCTTTTGATTTCACATAAGTCTCGAATCTATTTTTCCAATAAATAATATTATCAGTTTCAAAAAGTGGTAGTTTTTGCATAGATTGCCCTTCTACGTACTTATTGGAGTCCACGTATAGATTCAAGATTTAAAATACAATATACTTCAAAAACTTGAATGACCTACGCTTTGATACCAATTGTAGAAACTAGAAAAGGGGGGTTGAATAGTTTCTTTACTTAAAAATCTTGGTTTATAAAAATCCTTTTCAAAAGTTAGATTCGAGTGATTTATATGAAACTTTCTTATGCAAAATATGAACAAGTGATAGTGTTGTTAAGCTAATAATCAGAAAGTATGAATAAAGAATGTAAATAGATAAGGAAAAGAAATATCAAATCGAACGCCTAGTGGTTCGGCCACGAAGCTCTATCTTCGTCCCTACTACACTCCTCGAGTATCCTACTCGAGAGTTCACTTATCAACAAGCTCCTTGATATCGCTTAACCAATTTCCGACTTTAAACTAAAAGTCGAGCCCTGATCTTAGCTAGGATCAATCTACACCAATATACTTTAAGGTCTAAGTATTAACCATAATACATACACAACTTCCAAATTATACACTAATTTGGATCTTCACAAATACATAAGAACAAAATATAGTTTAGATCTTGAATGGATCTTGAACTTGACACAACATTTCAAGGATGATAGTGTTCTTATCTTTGCACTTTAGAGGATGAGATGGGATGAGAAATATTCACTTCTAAACAAGGATAATCAACCAAATAACAAACGATTTAAAAGATTCTAGAAGGGGTTTTGGATATGAGAAAGTGTGTGCAAAAGAGGTGAAAAGTAAATCTAAAAATGATCCACTATTTATAGGAGAAAAGAGCAACGACTCTATCTGGGTGTGATTTCTTAAATGCCCCTGTGGTTCCTTATCGATTGGGAACCGCATACACTAGAGTACGCTCCATTTTGTCCTGTAGTGGAAAAAATTCAACTGTGTAGAATTTACATAAATAGAATATCCTTTATTCATTTGGAATACCCTAAATTCAAATTTCTATTTTTCTTTTAATAAAATATTTTTTTAAAAATAAAGTTTATTTAAAAAATTTTGTCACTTAAAAATAAAAGTGAGGTTTAAGAAAATAATTAATTCTTGATCTCTTAGTTAGGTTAAGAACTTATTTATTCATAATTTAAGTGATTGTAGATGAAATAGAAGTTAGATGAACTTAAGAATTGAATATTCGTTGTTTTTGTTAAATGCTTGTTTTTATATATTGTTGTAATCAAGACAAATCAACACCGAAAAATACAAGGAAAATTTTTAAGCCAACATTGTATTAATAGATTGATGGTATGGAATGATGTGAAGATCCTAAGTTGATGGAGTACTATGCCTAATTTATTTTTTTCAAAATTACAACTTAAATTTTGGTTTTTTATAATTTTTGTTTATTTTGGCAAAAATAAACTTTTTCATGTTTTTTTCATGAAATTCAATCAATGAAATAAAATTAATCCATTGTTTTGTCAATAAAAAAAATCACAATAACTCTAATTCATAAAGTGCCCTTATCTTCGCCTATCATGTAAACATTTTGTTACAAGATTGGGTTCATCACTAGATAGCAATAAACTAATATTGACATATATAATCGTCTGGAGGGATCATACAAATATCTTGGTTCATTTATAACTATATTATCTAATTATTAATTCTGACAAGTTTTTTAATTGTATTTCACTCTTGCTCTTTATATTCTACACGATCCTAAGCAATGATAAGTGGTGTAATCTCGAACAATGTGTAAGATATAAGAATGAGTATTCCAAAAGATTGCACACCAAAGTTGAAATTGAAGTGTATCTCACCTAAAAATTTTGGTATCAAATCGCCAACCAGGCAACTAGCGACTTCTAATTTGAAACCCATATGCACAAAATATCTTGTCACCATCGATCAACTTACAGAAGCTATTGTTTTCATCATTTCGAAAGTTAAGACTAATGCCAAAAATACTTACAATCAAAAGTGTTTTGTCTTAAACGGGTTAGAAACTTAAAGTAAGGTACATGTTTCGATCAACATACCAGATGTGACCCTAAATTTTATTTAAATGTATAAACCATTTCAATTTCTCTATTTACAAAAAAAAAAAAAAAAACCATTTAAAGTTTTTGAACCATTGATAAAATAATATACATGTTTTAGACTTATCGTCACGTATAATCAAATCAGCACAAGTTTTCTCTTTTCAGATATGAATACTTTGGAGTTGTTAAAATGAATACTTTGGAGTTGTTTGTAAAGGTTGAAACGAGACGAGACAACTAACGAGCTACTCAAAAGCGACTGTTAAATTACTCAAAATCGATCAATAAATTACTCAAAATCGATTCCATGTAAATGAGTCGAGCTCGAACTCAAGCAACTTGAGTATATTTTTGAGTCGAATTTAATGTTATCAAGCTTTTATTTGGATTACAATTTTACCCATGTTATTACTCAAATTTCTTTTTATAAAACTGAGTCGACTCGACTCGAATCAAGTTTCATAAGCTAAGTTTATGCCGAGTTCAAGTTCGAAATGTTGAAGTACAAGCTTAAATCGAGTTTCAAGCTGGAGTTTTAGATGTCACGTCGAACTCGAGCTTGGAATCCAAATCTTGACTTAGCTCGAGTTTTATGAATTGAGTTGAGCTTGAGCTTGACCGAACTTTTTACAACTCGATTCGTTTACACCTTTAATTGTTTTACACTGAAGAAAATGAACTTGAAACCTCAAATTTTTTATGGCAACCACAAACTTTTTTCCCCCTGAGCACATTTTGTTTATCTTGTCGTTAATATCGTTGTATCGATTATTTATACACTAAAACTAGGCCAATGCACGTTTTTGACCCAAACAAGACCTATGTTGCTAATATTAACCATTTTGAGTTTTTAACCCTTTCCTTGAGTGGTGAATGTTGCCACCTCGTTGGAAGAAAGATTAGTAGTATCTAACCAAATTGATTCTCATCAAATCAGGTTGTCATTTACTAGTATTTGTTATTTGAGATTTCTGTTGTGACACGATTTTGTTCGAATGTGATACATCATTATGCTCTTTTATGTTGCTCTATACTTTTCATCTTTTGGGATCACAAAATATAGAAATAAAGTTTGTCTATATTCATTTGACGTGAAAAATTCATAGTATAGAGAAGATGCACTTGAAAAAGATAGCCATGATACATGAGACGAAATCGGGTCTAATGTTGGAGCTCTGGACTTATCATGTCGGGCTTCAGTTTTACACGAGTAACACAATACAAAAATTACACAGGTTAGTGATTGGTACGAACGAAGTCATCACCTATTATGATTGGATGTTGAAATTTTCTTTATCCAAAATATAACATAGTTAAAAAATAGATTTAGACTAAGAGTAAAAAGTAAATTTAGGCATGTGCATTTAAGTTGCATTTGGGAAAAATAGATATTTTTTTTCAAAAATTAACATTATATCAAAAAAATCCATAAGTGTCTCGGGCACCCACAGAACACCCCCTGGCTCCACCCCTGATGATTGAAGACACAAGGTTTTTCAAAATCGGTTAATCATTCAGGCTTTCCGTTAGAGATTGTTAAACTAGGCCAACATTATAAGCATGTTATGGTTTATAAATTTACTGTTGATTAGTTAAACCCTCGTAATGATAACTCAATTGAATTAATTTTTGAAAGGATGTTTTTCGAAAATCAAAATTTTAATGTTTGCGGGTATATTATGTAAAGAAATTTTTTATATATTCAAAACATATTGCGTTATATTTAAATTATGAGATCTACATCAAATGCGCAATGTACAAGTACAACTTTTTCCAAAATTTTACAATGATAATTCAAAATCTTTCAAAAATTATATACTCGACACTAACTCCAACCCTCAACATTATATAAATGTAATCTCAATAATGACATGCAAATCATGCTGTCAAAACAATTTTTCTCCTAAAGATTTTCATAACTATTTTTAAGTGGTAAATTTTAATCAAATTGATGTTTAAAATATCAAAAAAAATTATAATTATAGATAGAAGAAAATATATGTTATTAATTATGTGATTAAGACTCTAGTACTTCAAAACTCTTGCTCACATGTGCGAAATTATTTCGTTTATTGATGCACGTGTGTAAGATGAGTATTTCTCATATAAAAAGGCCTAAGTTGTATGAACACAACTCTTTCAAGATGATATCGTAGTCTGTTCGTGTTTCGCATACGACTAAACTCTCAAAATATTCAAAGTTTTTATTTATATCAAACACTGTGATTACTTTTCAAATGGTTTTTTGTTACGATTTATGTAGCCAAACACCCATTAATTCACGACGATTTTGATGATAAAAGGTGGTCAGGTATACGTTTCATGAGCCAACTAGAACCGGAGAGATTTTACCAAAGACAATCTAATAGATTTATAAAAATCCATTAGGAAAAATGAAAATGAATGAGAATATGAGAATAATGTTGACTAAGGCATGAGCTAGCATGTGAACAACACAACATGGTGTTACTGAGGACGTCTTGGTAATATTGAATGGGTTGAAGAATGACAAATAAATGTATGGATAAAGAGTGAAAAGAAGGAGGCCATTTACACATACTCAAGGCAGAAACCATTTCAATACAATTTTGTTGAGAATTACAATGATGATTTCTTGTGTTAAAGACAAGACATCACGGACCTAGTGATGCCATACACGACCCTCCCCAGCTCTTCAAGGTTCTCTCAAAAGATACTTGTTTCATTTGTTACAAAGATAAACAAGACTTCTATTTACTTTCTCACTCCAAGTTAGTTAATATTGAAAAAGTGATTGTTAGCTCCAACACTCGATTAATAAAAACCTAAGGCATAAATCGAGTCTAGAGCCAAAATATCAATATATAAATCCTGGATACATATAATGATAAATACTTATTGTTCAAACAATAAGAGCGCAATTAGTTACAAAGAGGACTAAGCATTATCGTTGTGATCATGCTAGAACATTCAGAGTAATACTCTTCGTTATTCACAACGACGAATGAAAATCCGTCTAGTGCAAACACAAACAGCACCACGATAGGTGACTTGCAAGATTCTATAAGAATCAAGTGTGTGCCAACTAGATATCGATTATGATCCCGTATATAAATTAAAGATTCAGTCAATAATATAGTAACTCATTAATTCACTTTTATCGTGTTGTTTGCTTTGAAACGTTATGGTAATGAGAAGAAGCTAGTAAGGGGAATCTAATGCATTACCTAATATCCTTGGATTCATATATATTAGAAGACCTAATATTACGAACTGGAAACCTTGTCGAGAAGATTTGGTGAATCTACCTATCACAACTACAATATTTGTACTGTATAATTGTCCTCACGTAACCAGAGATTAACGCTATCGAATTATGGCGAATGACAAATCCATATTCGCCCGTTTCTATGTATTATTGCGAAATCTTTTTATTTAGATCAAAAGACGGTGGTGGAACCTCATACTAGCTCAAATGAAGTCGTATTCATTACAACGTGCTCATGCTCAAGCTACATAGATATACTAATAGCATCAAGAGTCGAGATTCAAGAAAGGGGCAAAAACTTCCGCTACTCTGATATTCATGGTCTTCCTTAAAGATATCAAGATTATCAAGACAAAGATTGTAAAGGAGATTGTTAGAAAGCTTTCAAAATGATGTCAAGTATGAACATATCGATATCAAGACACAAGATCACAAGATGACAAAATACTTCAAAAGAAATCATTTATAAATCTCAAGATTTAAAGGCCATGTCAAATGACAATTACGAAGACTCAAGGACAAAGATAACAACATAAAAAAATAAGCCTACAACATAAAAAACCAAGACCAAAGACCACGACTACAATATCTTAACGACAAAATCAATCTTAAAAGTCCTCAAGAATGAAGAGTCACAACGACCTCAGAGGAGATCATTAGCCTCAAATATTGAGTCAAACATAGAAGTTTGGCCAATACGTAATATGTAACCTCGGTTATTTTGTAAACGGGTTCATAAACTAACTAGTATTCCATATATAATGGGCTAAAGCCCAAGAATACCCGAGCCCGACCCATCACTTAATCTCATACTATTCTATAGTCTTTCGACTTTTCCTTATATCATAGGGAGGTGATTTGCACATTTTATAAATTGATTGACACAGTCAAAATATTTGTGTGTAGACATTTATACCTTTACATTAGTGGAGTAAGCAAATTTTAACACAAATATTAAGAGTAAAAATATCAACACACAATATTTTGAGTATGTCAATCAATTTATAGAGTGTACAAATCACCTTTCATAACATAACATAATATCAATCATCTTTGACTTTCTCTTCCTTATGTGGTTCGTGTATGTTTCGTGAAATAATATGATATATATTTTTGTGATTTCAGGTCTTTTTATTTAGTGTTCGTTTAAGTTACTGTATTTCTTTTAAAATGACTAGTTAAGACCTCCATATGCTGCTACTAAATTTGATAAATACAAGTACCATCTAAGTTGTCTGACTAATGCAAGTTCTCGAACAAAGTACTGAACAGACACTCGGAAAAAAGTGGTTTGCTCAAAATTTAGGAAATAAGTTTTTTATATGATTCTATTTGATCAACATTCATTTCTTTGGCAACTTAAAGCCAAAAACACACCCAAAGGTAACCAATGCAGAAGGTTTTAAGTTTTAACTTTCAAGATTGTACAATCCACCGATGGGAGTGATCGGAATCCATTCCTGTTACTAGCATTTAACACAGCCTATATAAATTTGGCAACGCTTCATAAGTTATCGTGATTCCTCTCTATAACAATTCTATGAGTAAAGTACCGAAATGGAGAACTACTACAGCAAACAAATCTGAGCTCGTGAGATACAAATCACTGTAGTAGGAAGCATGCTTGATATATAGATTGTATATTAAAAACTATCGAGTACAAAGACTGAATTGTAAATAACAGGTTGGATATGCTGATCTACTATTACGTAACTAATCAGGCTTCTTCAGATTATAGCTCACTGTTCTCATTGGCTCCTCCAACTGCTCCTTTTTCGTTAACTGCAATAAGCTCCGTGTCGAATATAAGTGTGGCCCCGCCTGTTCAAATTTACCAGCTTAGTATCACTTCCAAACTTTTAGAGAACTATTAGGATCCAATAAGGTGCGAAAACAAATCATGCATGTTAGTAGAGGTGACCAGTGGCGGATCCAGAAAAATAGGTTGTGGGGGTGGGGGGAATTTGACAATAGCAACAAAATGTGGATGAAAATACTAGGATTGAAATGATAAATCGAATATTTTTACTTAGGGATGAAGGGTTTATAAGGTTTTAAAATGTTGAATGTTGGTTTTAGTTGTGGGTGGGAGGCAATTTGTGATTTCGATGGAAAGGACACTTTCGTAAAAAGATTAAATTAAAAAAAAATTACACTAAACTCTCGTGATTGGCACGTTTACTTGTGAATGTGTTAATGTTCTGTTTATAACAGGTAAATGTAAAAAATCAGCCAATCAAGTGGGTAGAACAGGTCGAGATGTTTTTTTTTTTGGTAACCATGACCTGTTGGCTGACTAATCCAAGGGTTTGAACCCACCCCGCATTGACTCAAACAAGGTAAAGTCATCCCTTTTCAGGAGGTTGGCATGGCCAAGGTGTATTGTTAATGCATACAATTTACTTAATTGTTTAGTTAAGAAAAATTAGAACTTTTTGTCACAGTAAACTGAATGTGACAATATTTCACAGAAAACTTATCCATTATAAAGTTTTCAAAATCGTACAAAAGGTGTTTCAGGTAATCCAGACCCGACTTGTGTTTTGATCTGTATCCAACACATTTTGCCACCTACTCATGCTTTTAGCCAACACGTACTCAAATAAATCAGTCTTCTAAATAGCAAATATGCAAAAGATGGCCATTTTTAGCCACTTTAAGAAGCTATCTATTACATATAAAAATAAACAGATCGCTATCTGTAATGCATCTAATTGTAAACAGTTCTACTTTTTTTTCCTTCTGCTTTTTGGAGGAACTGGAAGAAGAGAAGGAGAAAATTACCTGGGATTTTAGGTGGTGAACCACGCTCTCCGTAACCCATTTTCGCAGGTATCTTCAACTTACGCTTCTCTCCGACACACATTCCCAACAGTCCTTGGTCCCATCCTGCAAAACCAAATTCGTTAAACACCAGTGATTCCCTTGATCGAGTACGTTTTGAACTTTAAGATCAATATTCATATAAAATAACTTCCACGCAGCTTTGATGACTCTGACTACGAACACGACTTTATTTGATAAGCAAAGACACAGTGTACCAAGGTTTGTAACTCAATTGTTTATCAATAGGATGAATCTGTGTTAAAGTTGAGATAACACTCTCAGTTGTGGGTTGGACCTGTTACAATTATTCTTATAATTGTGCATTTACAGTTTTTAGGATCATCTTATCTCTATATGTATCCTCTTCAGTTAAAACTTCTTTTGGCAGGTGCAACAAAACTAGGAACAATAATTTAAGGATCTTTGTAGTAGAGAGAAGAAAGTGATGTTGGTTGTTTTCTACCTTTAATCACTTGGCCTCCACCAAGCTCAAATTCGAATGGGGTTCCCCTTTCAAAGCTGGAATCGAAAACAGTGTCATCAGTAAGTTTTCCCTGCAAGACAAGTAAAAGTTGGTGTCAGGTAATAAAATGTTTTCAGAACAAATGTGAGGTACATCCCATCTAGGAAATCCTATCACATAAAACAAAAGTAATTTCAAAACTGAATGCTAAACTAGTACTGTACTAGTTATATTGATAGTTGGAGAGAATGTATCACAAACCCCTCAGACATGTCATTTATGAACATGCAATCTCTGAAATATACATATGTGCATCAGAATCAATCAACCATTTTTAAGTAGTTAACGTTATAGAGAACAAGCAGGACTACACAGAATTATGTCTATGGCATCTACGTTGTCCTATTTGTTTGCCGAGTTACCTTGAAACATGATCATCACAATTGTATCGGAACTATATGGCTTTCAAAGACATTCGGTCATTAAATGCAGAGTTCAATAAAAAGTTTGTGGACAGCTCGATCGAATAACATAAGACTCAAGAAAGAACAACGCAAAACTAGACAAAAGGAGAGACAAACAACAAATGCTATATATATACTCACCCGATAATGAACTTTGATTTTGTCACCTTTGTGTGCCTGTATCTCACAAGATGCTGGCTTATGCTGCAACAGTAAAAGTATCAAAGAACGATGAATCATGTCGCTATTAAACTCAGGCAGAACAGCTATAACATATCAAGTAATAATGTGATTTAACCAGTTGGCCACGTTAATATCAGTAAACCAGATATCACAAGAAATGATAATATATGTAATGCAATGATCACAAATCCTCCTAACGGTAGCCTCACTTATTATAACCTATTAGCTAACATAGAGTATCTTATTTCGTTCCATTATTCACATACTAAAAAGCCAACCTAAACATATCACCATCAAACTCAAGTAACTGTTCCAAGGCCTATTGACCAGATTTCGACAAACTAGAGCCTTGATCACATATCGATAGCTTTGGAAGCAAGTTATGCTTCAAATCTCAATTGCTTGGTCCCGGTGAATATCTCTATAGGCATTAAAGGCAAACAATAGCAAGACTATAGGTCTGCTATAATCCCTTGATGAATTAAAAGAAGGTTAGGGGGTGTTTGGCATTGTGTCTTTAAAGCGAGTATACGATGTGAACTAATCACAATCAGCTGTTTAAGATTGCTTACGTTTTATTCTTTTATCCTTGTTAATAAGGAGAAGCAGTTTTGTGTCATCCAAACTACCTATTCTTAACTGCTTATTTTCATCTAAAACCTTTTACAAATAGTTTTGATTGAAATTTCAAACAAATTGACATTTGTCCGACTAATACTGCATTACAAAAATAAGAGAATCCAAACATTATTCCCCTTATATATTTTTACTTAGCTAATAAGTATTTTGAGTGCTATGTACCAGGGGTGTTATTAAGAGTGTCATAACATTCGTCCTGTTGGGCTAATTCATTACTCAGTGGTATGTGACTAGATTTAAATATAAATTAGACCAAGTATAAAGGACTAGCCGATAAAGATATGAGCAAGCAACTTCAACAAGGCTCTATCAAAGACACTTCAAGGAATCAAGATTACTCTAAAATACATTTTCTACTTCATGCGCCAAGTGAATACTTGATCTAGAAACTTAATATAAGGATCATGAGGGGACTGACAATGCCCTGATGGTAATTCTTTTAGCTCTTTGATTAATTACGAAAAGATATTCAAAATATCCTTAAGATATATAGGCTGGAGTTTGCATCAAAGTTAAAGAGCGTGATAAAGCAACAGCACCGAGAAGAGAAGCGTTAAAAGGACAATGTATTATGATATTATCTACTTATTGCTATGGCGCCGTTATAGGCCATGTTTTTCCTCTATAACATGTCTTATGGCGCACGGTACCATACACTCTTACGGGGTGTTTTATCTAAGCTTATATATGGGACCATACGCCAATAAGCCTTTGCAATGGGCTTACAAAATATAAGGGCTGTTTGGTTTAGCTTATATAACGTAAGCTCATTTCGGCTTATATAACATAAGCTCCATTTCTGTGGCTTATTTCGATACCTTATGAGCTTATATAAGTTTATTATATCATGATAAACTTATATAAGCTCATAAGCTCCAAATAAGCTTAAAAGATTGGGGGTTATGAAATATAAGCCGAAATATGGCTTACTTTCGGCTTATATAACATATGCCCAATTTTGTGGCTTATTTTGAGACTTAGGAGCTTATATAAGTTTGTCATGATATAAAAAACTTATATAAGACCATAGGTCTTCAAATAAGCCACAAAATTAAGGCTTATGTTATATAAGCCGAAATAGGCTTACGTTATATAAGCCAAACCAAACACCCCCTAAGTATTATATAAGTTTGTCATGATATTTTGCCAAAATGAATAGATTTGTTTACCTTAATGCCGATCTGCAACTCGGTTACATCCTTGGACTTGGCTGAAACTGTTTTAAATTATTAAAATAAATCAAACCAAATCAACGTTAAAGCTTCCAAATGAAAAAAATAATAAATACTCTATTCGATTAAACTAACCTAGTGTAGCTGAAATTAGTAGGATCAATATGAAGCTCAAATTCGCCATTTTATTCGTGAAAGATGATTGGCTCACCGATTTATACTTTTGTTGAGAGATGATTGGGACTTGATGACGAGTATTTACCCAATCGTATACTGACATGTCATAAACCTTGTGGTTTACGTTGACCGGCGAGTTTCGTCCCTTGACCAGAAAAGATGCACCGTCAGTCCTTAAGTGAGAAACGTTATGTAACGTGGGTCCACTTTAATAAGGTCACATTAACTCTCGTTTAATCTATACACGTAAAGGTATTTTTGTTTTTTCATCTTTTTTCTCTATACTGTATCTTTTCCCCCATGTGGCAAAAAAACCATTCAAAATAATAATATATCCATCTACCTTATTTACTTCTAAAAATCACCACATCATAATCACAGTCAACCGGTTCATCATGTTCAGCCAAACTTCAACAAGTACTTATCATTTATCACCATCACAATAATTCTTGCTCGATAATCTTCTTTATTTATAGACATACGAAATGTCTATACAACTAAGTTTCAATTAAACATTTACTGTATTAATCACATAATCATAGTTGACCGATGTTCATATATTTCACTGGTTGCACACCACCATATATTTCACATAACCAATCTTTGTTTTTTTATCTTTTCAAGAACCACCGATGTGTTGGAAATTTAGTGCAATTGTGGGATCGAGTCATACTTGTAAATGGGTTTGGAGGTACGGAGTGTACACCCATTATGTCCCTGACCTCCTTGGACTCAATATAGTGGTTGAAAGTTCATCAGGAGGAAGCTGCTCCTGGTTAGGAAGTTGCTCCTGGTTAGGACGCTGCTCCTGGTGATGCACAAAGTCTTTGTAACCTCTTTGACCAATCAATGAGGGTTGAATATTGACTTGATGACCAGGTTTATGGTCATGTAACCACTATGCTTTCATGTAGGTAATAATGAGCTTAATTGGCCGATTAATGCTCTTAAATACCTTTGACTATGAGTTACATCCTTCTAGGACTAGGATCACTATAAATAGTGATCATATTTGCATGATGAAACATACAGAAACAAGAAACACTTACACGCACAGAGTTCTTGATTTGTTCCTAAAACAAGAACTAACTCTTGGTTTTATCCCAAGGAGGTATTCGTGTTAACCCAGGCATAGGGTCGAATAATCTTCTTTGGAAAGTGATTACACGACTTCAAGAGATATCCGGTAACCATTCATTGGTACGTAGTTAGGCTATTGATTATCTTCACCCTGTTGGTACGAAGTAAACCTCAACATTCAAAGAAGATTATTTTATGGTAATCAATGGCGGCGGCAATGAAGCATATGGTGGCTAACTTCTCCAAACTGGACAAGTTTGAAGGGGTTGATTTTAGGAGATGGCAGAAGAAGATGCACTTTCTTCTTTTTACCATGAACGTGGTGTACGTGCTGACCACTCCCGTTCCTGATGGTGGTGATGATGCTACTTTGGAGGAACTGAGGAAAAGGAGCAAATGGGAGAATGATGATTATGTGTGTCACGGCATAAAACTCAATGGTATGTCTGATTCTTTATTTGATATTTACCAAAATGTTGAATCTGCTAAAGAACTATGGGATTCCTTGGAAGCCAAATATATGGCTGAGGATGCATCAAGTAAGAAGTTCCTTGTGAGTGATTTCACAAATTACAAAATGACTGATTCAAGACCAGTCATGGAACAATACAATGAACTTCTTGGAATACTTGGCAGATTTACACAACATAAAATGAACATGGATGAGACCATTCAGGTCTCGTGTGTCATTGAAAAACTACCTCCTTCTTGGAAAGATTTCAAGCACACCTTGAAACATAAGAAGGAGGAGTTAACTCTTGTTGAATTGGGCAGTCATTTGCGCATTGAGGAATCCCTCAGGGTGCATGAAAGTGATAAGCCAAAGAGCAACAATGTTGCTGGTTCATCTGTTGTCAATATGGTGGAGCATAACAACTCCACCAGGTACAATGACAACAAGGGCAAACGTAAGCATCAGGATAACACCAAAGATAATCCTAACAAGAAGTCATCAGTGGCTTGTTGGAAGTGTGGGAAACCTGGACACTTCAAAAGGGATTGCAAAGGTGGTAGCATTGGCAACCAAGCTAATGGATCAGGCACAAAAGGTCAGAATATGTTTAATGAATCTCTCCAGATTTATTATGTTACATATGTATCTGAAGCTTATTTTGTGTAGGATGATGATGTTGCGTGGTGGGTTGACTTTGGAGCAACAGTACATGTGTGTAAAGATAGATGCTGGTTCAAGACTTATGAGTCAATGAATGATGGATCTATTCTTCACATGGGAAATGAGTCAACAGCCCTAGTGCATGGACGTGGTTGTGTAGATCTTAAATTTAGTTCTGGAAAGATTTTTTCTTTGTTTAATGTTTTGCATGTTCCTAATATTAGGAAGAACTTGGTTTCTAGTAGTGTTTTGAATAATTATGGTTATAAACAAGTGATTGAATCTAATAAATTTGTTTTATCTAAACATGGTGTGTTTATTGGTTTTGGCTATTTGAGTAATCAAATGTTCAGGCTTAATATTGATTCTAGTATAAATGTTGATTCTGTCCTGATGACTACCACTAAACTGAATGATTCATCACTATGGCATGCTAGACTAGGCCATGTCCACTATAAGAGGATGCAAGATATGTCTAAGGATGGGTTAATTCCAGCTTTTGACATGGACACTGATAAGTATTAGACTTGTATGCTGAACAAAATTACTAAGAAACCATTTCAGGATGTAAAACGTGAAACTACAGTTTTGGAGCTAATCCATAGTGACCTATGTGATTTGCATGCTACTCCCTCATTAGGGAATAAGCAATACTTGGTAACATTTATTGATGATGCTTCTAGGTTTTGCTATGTTTATTTGTTACATACTAAGGATGAAGCATTAGATAAATTTAAAGTATTTAAAACTGAAGTTGAATTACAACAAGGAGTCCAAATCAAAAGATTTAGGACTGATAGGGGAGGTGAGTACATGGATACTTTGTACTTTGAGTCTGTTGGAATCATCCATGAGACAACTGCTCCCTATACTCCACAACAAAATGGTATATGTTAATGCAAGTGATGCCTAAAAACATTATTAGTGTTAACTAATCTTTCTTAGTTTTGATCACAACAAACCATACAACACATTTAGTGTAAAACACAAAATGAATTATTTAACTAACACTATCATCAAGCTAATAATCATATCACTAACCTTTCTTAATGATACTTAGTGATCATCAAAATGATTATCTTTAAAACTCACTTTTGTTAATATGACAAAAGACTTTTTAATAAACTTTCTTTTTTAGAAAATGTTTTATTAAAATGGAAAATGAAAATTTGAAAATAGCATATTCCAAATGCTGTTGGAATATCCTTTGAAGGTTTCAAATACCTCAGATATTCCCACCCCACTAAAAGACAAAAAACGGAGCGTAGTCTAGTGGCGGTACCTTAAGTACCTACGCGGTTCCTTAGCGATATGGAACCGCGGGGTGAGATAAGGTACCGCGCACAGCTAGCCGTTATAGATCCGTTATACTTTGTCTCCTTTAAATAGTGGGTCAAATCTCATTTTCCAGCAAGCCTCTTGGACGTTTTTCTCATCCCTCTTTCTATTTTCTATAGCATAATCATTAGTAAATGATCACTTAAATTGTTAAGGATGTTTACATATGATTATCCTCTTGATCCCCTCCTTTACCTTGTCCAATGAGAAGATCACTCACTCACTAGTGTTGTGATAAAGATGAATCTATGAGCTAGTCATATTCATCATGATACCCTTTTTTGTTTTAGGTCAATCCAATGTATTTATGAATACTTGGACTAGTTGTGTTCATCTAAGTTATTTGTGGATACTTGGATTTGTTGTGTACATCCATTGCATATGTGTTTGCTTGGATTTGTGTTGTGTAAATCTAAGATACATGTGTGTACTTGGATAAGTCTAGTTGAGTTGTAATAGATTTGATTAGGAGTTCTCACTAAACTATAAAGTGATGTGGTTGTGTCTTGTGAGTTCTCACTAAACTATAAAGTGACTAGTAGTTGTGTTGTGTGAAGTTCTCACTTAGCTTCAAAGTGAAGAGTCGTGAAGATTGGTTCTAGCTTTCGATTAGAACTCGACATCTAGCCTTGTGTCGTAAAATGGTGAAGTAGGCAACGTCGTGAAGATTGGTTCTACCTTAAGATTAGAACTCGACATCTAGCCTTGTGTCGTTAAATTGTGAAGTAGGCAACGTTGTGTAGATTGGTCCTAGCTAAAGATTAGGTCTCGACATTTAGCTTAGTGTCGGAAAATAATGTAAGCAACGATGTAAGGTTTTCTCCGCCGAGAAGGGAGCTTGTGGATATAGTGGAAATCTCGAGTAGGTGTACTCGAGGAGTGGAGTAGAAACGAGGATAGAGCCTCGTTGTCGAACCACTATAAATCTTGGTGTCTTCCCACTAGGTTGTCTCCTTCCTTACTCTTTACTTATTTCATTATCATTACACTTACCTATTATCTTTGCTAGTGCATTTGAATTGAACCTAATCATTATGCAACTTAGCCTCAAGTAAAAGATAGTTTTGATACAAACAAATTGAAAGTAATTTTAATTTGGTCACCAATCGAAGAGAAACTATTCAACCCCCCCTTCTAGTTTCTACAATTGGTATCAGAGCGATGGTCACTCAAGATCTTTGAAGTATATTGTACTTTGAAACTTGGATCGATCCATTGTCTCCTCAAATTAGAAGGTCAAGTTGTACTAAAGTTTCTCTTTGGTCAAAACTATTTTGTTTTTGAAAAATAGGTCCTTTAATTGATAATATTGCATCCCACTTAAGATTAGTAGCCTTTATGCATTTTAGATATACTCTTGAAATGTATCTACTAGTTTGCATCTTGCTTTGTGTAGGTACTCATGAAGATCAATCACTTAATTGGTTGTGGATTGAGTTACTTGCACTTGTAGAAGACTCATCTTCATTAATCTTCAACATCCTTGAATGATGATACCAAGATGATTGGGAATGATACTAGTCCATGAAGACTTAGTAATCATCATAGTCATTGATTGGGCATAGCATTGACTCCTTGATGGATTGCTCTTTGTCGCCAAGGTACGCTTTCGTTCTTCCACACGCCCTTTTGATCATTCTTTTGATCATTACATGACTATGTGCTTGCTCTTGGCATCCTTGCCTTGACATTTATTTGTGGTTTGTGATTCTTTCCTTTTATCCTCTCAAACCTTCATTGCTTGGATACTTGACTCACTATGGTGATGTAGAGTGAGTTAGTAGAAGTTTAAAGTATCAAGCATGATTTCCATGGTTTGCACCCATACGGTTAGTAGGCCCTTTGTGGGAGAGAAAGTGAATTAATAACTTGCTCATATTTTGGTTTAGACTAAGACTATTATTGAAAGTGATCTTAGTCTATACTTGAATAATTGCTTTGTGCTTATTCATTACCAAAGCCGTTTAACGTATCGCCGGAAAGGCACGTCTTAAACCACTATATATGACACAAGCTCTTCGTTTCCATCATTTGAAGATTGTCATTATTCCCTTGAGCATTGATCCTAGTCTTGATTCACTTCTCTTGACTTCTCTCCACTTTACCGTTTTGCTACGAGTAGTCGTTTGTCCGTTTCGGTTCTTTTCGATCTTGATTCAACTCGTAATCCTTCATTAAAACATATTGCCTAGTGTTTATGATGATCCAATGTTATTCTAAAAGGTTCATGATATATTTTTAAGTATCTTAGAAAAACTTGGTTTTTAAAATTTGGCGTTTTTCATTGATAAAAACCTGCCTCTGTAGGCGGTTCTTTATCTCTGCGGCTCAAACCCGCGGTTCTTTATCGATAAGGTACCGCGGGCAGTAAGTTTAGTCAGAGCGCCAGTTTGATTATTTTATTCTTTTCAAACCACTATCTCTCTCTCCCAAAAACACACAGACGACGGTTTTCTTGTTTTTCCACCATTGTTGAAGCTTCCAAAACCTTCAATCACTCAAATTAATTTATTCCAAGTTGTGGGTTTCACTCATCCATCATCTAACATCAATTAATTGTAAGTATTTTCTTTCAATTTCATCTATTTTGTTCTAGGGTTCATCCTTTCATAATTGAGGATTTTTAAAATTGAAATTGAATTAAAACCTTAATAGGAATGTGGGTTGACATGGTTATTTTACTATGATTCCTTAGGTTCATATTCATTAAGATTTCACTAAAACCCACTTGTAGAACAAATTCGAATTTTGGCTAAATGATTTTGGTTAAAAGATGGATTTAAGATGAACCCATGAACAAGTAGGTAATGACATTGTTAATGCTTACCTAAAAACCTTGTTTTGAAAAACCAATGTTCTAATCCATTGTTGATCTAACATAGATCATGTGTTCTTGGTTAATGATGGAATAGACACATTGTGAACATGAGAATGATATGGATTCAATCCTATGTTTGTCAAGAAATTGATATAACACATTCTCATATTTTTTGATCTTTGATTTTATTTTTTCATATGAGTGATTGGAGAAATATTTTCTTGTGTTTATTTAGGTACTAATCATGCCTTCTCAATATCAAAAAGATCATCAATACACTAGACAATACATGCCAAACCTCTCCCAAACCTATGCTTCCCCCAACTTCAAAACGCTTTTCCATCCCTTTCCACTCGTTGTTTCCATGAGGGTAGAGTCGTTGACAAGGAAATAACGGGTTATGACTATATCCAATCTATGTTTGAGCTTTCGGGGTTTGATTGCTTGCTCAACATAGAAGAAGATATTTACCCCTTATTCCTTCTTGAATTCTTTAGCACCTACTCCATGCTTGAATACAATGGAGAAATTTCCATTCGTTTCGTGTTGAATGATCAATTGATTCAATACTCCCTCGAAAACTTTGGTCAAATTCTCGGTGTGCCATATGAAGGTACTTGTCGTTTTACGGATAAATGGAGACTTGATGCTCTCTCGGAATCCTACGATAAACCTCCAAATGACCTCACCGAAATTGATCTAGAGTTCATCCTTGACATCATCTCGAAAGAGCGTGATGGAAACGTTGTGAGAAGCCTTCATTCAAATGTACGAAATGTGAATCGATATGAAGTGCTCTCTAGCGACCTTAAGGATTTTATGGTCCAATGGGCCAATATCCTTAGGGAGAATGTCTTTTGTCTTGGTGGAAACCGAGATCATATCCCGGCGTGTATGGTGCATATGTTGAGTTGCATCTTTACATCCACCAAGTAGAACTTGGCATTCTATATCGCTCGACGAATCAATTATGCCCTTTCGAAGCCCAAAACAAACCTTCCCTATGTTATGCTTCTAACTCGCCTTTTCAAAAGGGTTGCTCATGATTTTCCCCACCTCGATCTTTCTCGCTTCTACCCGGTTCATCGGGTTATGTTGCCTATTCAAGAGGCATATGCAAGAAAGACAAGAAGTGATCAAGGATCGAGAAAATCTGATCATCAAGAGATGGATGATGAGGACATAGACATGCCAACAAGTGATGGTGATGGCATAGGTACTAGTTCTCATTTCCACTCTTCGAGTAATTCCCATCCATCCTCAAACCCATTCGAGGATGAATTTGAAGACTTAGCTCATCCTCCTCATCATTCTAGTGAAGTACCGGAAGATCTCAATATGGAGCATCTTTACCGTGAAAACCTTAGAACTCGTGTGGAATTGCACGAACACCGGGTTGAATCAAGAAAAGGTTTCAAGTTCTTGGGGAATATGATCAAGGGATTGGGCAAAAAGAGAAGGTGAAAGCTTTGAAGTTTTTCAAAGAATACATGTTGGTAAACATGTAATGTTGAACAATTTTATTTTATCTTGGATGTGTATTAACCTATGCTACATGTTTGGATTGTTATTTATTTTGATCCTAAATGTTGTTTATGCCATGATGTGTGTGATTTACATAGCTTTGTGCATGCCTTATGATAGTTAGCTTATTAGATTATGATCTGTAGTTAACTTTGGCTTGTGAATCTTTTGGTAAAAATCTTGGTTTATCAAAAACTGGGATGGGAAATTTTTGAAAGGCCTCTGGTCGCGGTTCTATATCGACCCGCGGATCCTTATCGATAAGGTACCGCGGGTCCTAGATAAGGAACCGCCGGCCACTGTGCACGACAACATCTTTTGCTTTACACTGTTTTCTTAAATCTGTGTAAACCTTGCATGATTTTTAGTAATAAACTGCACATTTCCTAAACTAGCTTATCTAAATTCATTATTCACCTAAAATGATTTTAACCCATTACTAGTTTGGATCATCCCCTCACCCATTTAAACCCACCTTGTTTGCCATGTTCTTCACACATCAAACATACCTCCCTTAACCCTAAACAACCATGGTGTGTACCAAAACCTCAATCACTTCCAAGACCTCCACCCCAAGGAAAACACTCAAAATAAGGATTAAGGTAGCCAAGCCTAACTCCTCACCTTTCCACACACCTAAGAATGAGATGGTTCCTATCCCCATTTCTTCATCACCTTCCCCACCTCTTGCACCATGCAAGACATCATCCACCCATGGTACTAACCACTCCATTGGTTCTACCTCCTCTTCATTCAACTCAAGAATGAATGAGCTCTCTTCACCCTTCACTCCAAGTGCACCCTTGGATGTGACCACACAACCCCAACCAATCCAAAGCATTCCTTTTGTGAATGACTTTGATGACACTTTGGTGACTTCACCATTTACCCCTCATAACTCACCCATTTCACCAACCTTGGAGAATTTACCTCCACACTCACCCATTTCCCCTTTAGGGAACATGCCTCCACTCTCACTCACATCACCCTTGGAGAACTTGCCTCCTCCACCTCCACCCAACTCAAACATTCCAATTTTGGGTGTTCCACTTTCCCTCCTTTTGGGTGATCCATACTATGGGTTTCAACAAACACATGGTCCTAGTTGTCCATGTTGTCTTTACAACCACTACATCATCCATAACCTTAGGATGGATATGTATGGACTACATAGGAGGTTGCAAGAGTTCTTTCTTGACTTGTTCTCCATACCTCCTCCTAGGAGATGAATGATGGAGTTTTCTTAATAAGAGTTTTCAACAAAACCAAGCCAAAGAAGACTACTTATTTAGATCTAATGTTAAGCTAGCTATGTATTAGTTAGTTTTATTTGTCATTGTACTTGCTTCTTTCATGAATGTTTCATGTTGTTGATCTATGGATTTAGCTTTGTGTGTTTCTATCCTTTTGTGCACACTAATCAACTTGAATTTGAAATTAAAATTGAACCTAAATCTATCACAACCTCTAAAAACTTGACTAAAATTGGTTCAAAATGATATCTAAATTATTTTGTCACCCTTTGTCAAGACATTCTTTGTGAATGTGTTGCTTTATGCAACCCTAGAATAATTTGGTGCTAATAGAGGTGAAATTCCAAGATTTGCATCTTTTTAAAAAAGTCTTAGTTTTTCCCAAAAACCTGGAAAAACATGGTTTCATGTCCACTGGACGCGGCTCAATAAAGTCGCGCGGTTCCTTATGTGCTAAGGAACCGCCGGTCCCTTTAAGGTACCGCGGGCAGAAATCAGTCTTTGACGAATTTTTGGTCAAAACTTTTAAAACCCTATACCCTGTCAAGATTCCTTGTTTACTCAAATTGACTAAACATTCCTTGACACTTCACATTTTGTATTCAAATTCTTACCTTGATTACATTTTACTTATACCCCAACCTTGAGATTTCATTCTCGCACCTTCCCAACCTTGAGAATTCACTCTCACACAACCTTGAGAATTCACTCTCACACAACCTTGAGATTTCATTCTCACACCTTCCCAACCTTGAGAATTCATTCTCACATAACCTTGAGATTTCATTCTCACACTCTCACAATGCCTAACTTCTACATTCCTAACCTTGACATTTCTTTGTCACAACCCCACTCACCCAAAGCTTCCTCATCCAAGCTTTCAAAGAAACCGAATATCTCGGTTCGACCTATTTGGGTTAAGAAGAATGAACCATCTTCGTCCAAACCACCCAAAAACCCTACCTTCTCTCCAATCAAGTATTGGAATGAGACTTATACCATAAACCCCATCATCGGAGCTAAAGAAAATGTCCCCCACCACTACAATCCTTCAACACCCCTCAACTCAATGACCTTTCAACATTCCCAAACCCATTACCCCACCACCACCAAACCCTAAGTTTGATGCCATACCCCCATCAAATGGTTTTGTGTTGCATCATGGATCCTCGTGTGCTTGTTGTCGATTTCAACAAATTGAACTTACTCATGTGTATGAGAAGTTAAATTTTCTTGAATTCCTCCTCACTCGACCTCCTATTCAAGTTTTTGTTCCGGTGGACAAAACTTCGAATGATGCATCGTCGTCTTTTTAGTCTTTTATTTTTTAAGCAATCTTGGAAAATATCACTATTAGACTAGCTTATGCTTAGTGGTTTATTTTCCATATTTATTGCTTTTAGATACTCATATTGTGTGTATGACTATCTTCTTTGTTGCGTCTTTTTCTTTTATGTAACCTTTGTGTTGTTTGTGTGTTATTTCATTAGTTCTATTTTGAGTTGATCATGGTTAATTTTTACAATTGCTTATGGGTGATTCCATCAATTCTAAACTTTAACCCATTGACAAGCTTATCATCTTCATCGGATTGAAGCTTGATTTTGTCAATTGCCTCTTTGGACATACTTAGCAAAATACTTGCTTCTAATTTGAGATTTCTTCTCTCTCTTCCTCTCAAGTTACTTAGTAGGTAGTGATCATATATACATTGGTGTTTCTTTCCTTTCTACTAACCTTTGTGTAGCATGTCACCTTAGCTCACAAACTTAGTGCCCCAAGCAAGGGGGAGCAACCACCAAGGGGGAGCTACTAGCAAAGTTCGATGTTCTTCGAAGACTTGTGCTAACCTTTTTGCTACGACAAAGGGGGAGAAATGATAGTGATAAACTAGTTAATAATTCCATATTTTGTGTTTCTACGTAAATGAGTTTATCGTTTGTCGTAATCAAAAAGGAGGAGATTGTTAATGCAAGTGATGCCTAAAAACATTATTAGTGTTAACTAATCTTTATTAGTTTTGATCACAACAAACCATACAACACATTTAGTGTAAAACACAAAATGAATTATTTAACTAACACTATCATCAAGGTAATAATCATATCACTAACCTTTCTTAATCATACTTAGTGATCATCAAAATGATTATCTTTAAAACTCACTTTTGTTATATATGACAAAAGACTTTTTAATAAACTTTCTTTTTTAGAAACTGTTTTATTAAAATGGAAAATGAAAATTTGAAAATAGCATATTCCAAATGCTGTTAGAATATCCTTTGAAGGTTTCAAATACCTCAAATATTCCCACCCCACTAAAAGAAAAAAACGGAGTGTAGTCTAGTGGCGGTACCTTAAGTACCTACGCGGTTCCTTAGCGATATGGAACCGCGGGGTGAGATAAGGTACCGCGCACAGCTAGCCGTTATAGATCCGTTATACTTTGTCTCCTTTAAATAGTGGGTCAAATCTCATTTTCCAGCAAGCCTCTTGGACGTTTTTCTCGGCCCTCTTTCTACTTTCTATAGCATAATCATTAGTAAATGATCACTTAAATTGTTAAGGATGTTTACATATGATTATCCTCTTTATCCCCTCCTTTACCTTGTCCAATGAGAAGATCACTCACTCACTAGTGTTGTGATAAAGATGAATCTATGAGCTAGTCATATTCATCATGATACCCTTTTTGTTTTAGGTCAATCCAATGTATTTATGAATACTTGGACTAGTTGTGTTCATGCAAGTTATTTGTGGATACTTAGATTTGTTGTGTACATCCATTGCATATGTGTTTGCTTGGATTTGTGTTGTGTAAATCCAAGATACATGTGTGTACTTGGATAAGTCTAGTTGAGTTGTAATAGATTTTATTAGGAGTTCTCACTAAACTATAAAGTGATGTGGTTGTGTCTTGTGAGTTCTTACTAAACTATAAAGTGACTAGTAGTTGTGTTGTGTGAAGTTCTCACTTAGCTTCAAAGTGAAGAGTCGTGAAGTTTGGTTCTAGCTTTCGATTAGAACTCGACATCTAGCCTTGTGTCGTAAAATGGTGAAGTAGGCAACGTCGTGAAGATTGGTTCTACCTTAAGATTAGAACTCGACATCTAGCCTTGTGTCGTTAAGTTGTGAAGTAGGCAACGTTGTGTAGATTGGTCCTAGCTAAAGATTAGGTCTCGACATTTAGCTTAGTGTCGGAAAATAATTTAAGCAACGATGTAAGGTTTTCTCCGCCGAGAAGGGAGCTTGTGGATATAGTGGAAATCTCGAGTAGGTGTACTCGAGGAGTGGAGTAGAAACGAGGATAGAGCCTCGTTGTCGAACCACTATAAATCTTGGTGTCTTCCCACTAGGTTGTCTCCTTCCTTACTCTTTACTTATTTCATTATCATTACACTTACCTATTGTCTTTGCTAGTGCATTTGAATTGAACCTAATCATTATGCAACTTAGCCTCAAGTAAAAGATAGTTTTGATACAAACCAAATTAAAAGTAATTTTAATTTGGTCACCAATCGAAGAGAAACTATTCAACCCCCCCTTCTAGTTTCTACAGTATATCTGAAAGGAAAAATAGAGTACTAAAAGAGATGGTTAACTCCATGTTGTCCTACTCAGGACTGAGTCAAGGGTTTTGGGGAGAAGCTATGTTAACAGCTTGCTATTTATTAAATAGGGTTCCTAAAAAAGGAACAGGATTACCCCTTATGAACTCTGGACTAAAAGGAAACCAAACTTGAACTACCTCAAAGTTTGGGGTTGTAGGGCTATTGTAAGACTCCCTGATCTAAAGGTGAAAACCTTGGGTGAAAGAGGCATTGAATGCATCTTTGTTGGATATGTTGAGCATTCCAAGGCTTATAGGTTCTATGTTATTGAACCTAATGATTCAGTTTCAATAAACTCAATCATTGAATCAAGGGATGCTAACTTTGATGAGACTAGGTTCTCATCAGTCTCTAGACCAAGCCTTAGGACTCATACTAGAGCTGAGGACATTGGTGCTTCAGTGGAACTTGAAAGGGTCACTAATGAGGTTGTGGTTCAGCAACCTAAGCCTAAGCTTAGAAGAAGCACAAGGCAAAGGACTCCAAAGAATTTTGGGCCTGAATTTCAACTATACCTAGTTGAAGGAACAAGGGATAAGGTCTCTGACCAGTACTACTATTGCTTTAATGTTGAGGATGATCCCAAAACATTTGATGAAGCAATGAAGTCCCAGTATGTTGCTTTCTGGAAAGAAGCAATCAATGATGAGATAGATTCCATCATGGGCAACAACACTTGGGTGTTGGTTGATCTACCTCCAGGTTGCAATCCACTTGGATGCAAGTGGATCTTTAAAAGAAAGATGAAGGTAGATGGAACTATTGAAAAGTTCAAGGCAAGGTTAGTCATTCAAGGCTTTAGACAAAAGTCAGGAATATATTACTTTGATACTTATGCTCCTGTAGCACGCATAAGTACCATAAGAATGTTGATTGCCTTGGCAAGCATTCACAATCTGATTATTCATCAGATGGATGTGAAGACAGCATTCTTGAATGGTGATTTAGATGAGGAGGTTTATATGAACCAACCTCAAGGTTTCATCATGCCTGGTCATGAAGGTAAGGTGTGTAAACTGATTAAGTCCTTATATGGACTCAAACAAGCACCTAAGCAATAGCATCAAAAGTTTGATGAAGTGGTTTTTTCTAATGGTTATTTACTTAACCAAGCTGACAAATGTGTATATAGCAAATTTGATGAATCTGGTAAAGGAGTCATCATTTGCCTATATGTTGATGACATGTTAATCTTTGGTACTGACCAAGTTCAGGTTGATTTAACCAAAGAGTTTTTGTCATCAAGGTTCTCTATGAAAGACATGGGGGAGGCTGATGTTATCCTTGGCATAAGGATTAAACATGAAAGTGATGGTATTGTAATTTCTCAGTCTCATTATATTGAGAAGGTCCTGAAGAAATTCAATCACTTTGATTGTACTCCAGTGAGTACACCTATGGATACAAGTGAGAAACTAATGCCTAACAATGGTCAGGCTGTCTCCCAGCTCGAGTATTCTAGGGTGATTGGTTGCTTGATGTATGCCATGACTAGTACTAGGCCTGATATTGCTTTTGCAGTGGGTAAACTGGGTAGGTACACTAGTAATCCTAGTACTCAGCATTGGCAAGCAATTCAGAGGGTAATAAAGTATTTGAAAGGAACAATGGATTATTGTTTGTCATATACTGGATATCCTTCAGTGTTGGAAGGTTACACTGATGCAAGTTGGATCAGCAATACTGAGGATAATTCATCCACAAGTGGCTGGGTATTCCTTCTTGGTGTGGTGCAATTTCTTGGGCATCCAAGAAGCAAACTTGCATTACTGGTTCAACAATGGAATCTGAATTTGTGGCTCTAGCAGCTGCTGGTAAAGAGGCTGAATGGTTGAGAAACTTGCTTCTTGAGATTCCATTGTGGGTCAAACCTATGTCACCCATATATATCCGTTGTGATAGTGCAGCTACATTGTCTAAGGCTTATAGCCAAATGTACAATGGTAAGTCTAGACACTTAGGTGTTAGACATAGCATGATTCGTGAGCTAATCATGAATGGGGTGATATCAATAGAGTTTGTGAGGTCTCAACAAAACTTAGCTGATCACTTGACGAAGGGATTGGCTAGAGACTTGGTTATAAAGTCTGCTAAAGGGATGGGTTTAAAGTCCAAACTAGTCACTGAATGCTAGGACACCCAACTCCCTCCTGAGGAAACTTGGGAGCTGAGTTCAATGTGGAAAGCTGAACATTCAGGGGACTGAAGCACATGTATATCATCCCAAGGATGTGCTTGTACATGCTGAAAGGAGGATGAAGTTATAAACTTCTTAATGGTTAATTTCTTTGAAAAAGTGCTTAAGCAGGAGCATGAACTAAAGAGGAACCACCTATGTAAATGTTGAGGTTTCGCCGCCTCAAGGAGCATGGACTTTGGCTCTTACAACATTTATGAATTGGATATGGACACATGGCTTGTATGGTGTCAGGAGCGTTTTAAGTGTTTGAAAACTTGTGTGTATTTTATCTTCAGGTATTCAAAGTAGTTGGAGGGTTCAATTCTTAGAACACCCTGATTCTCGAATATTTGAAGTGATGTACTAATATGGAAATTCAATCCTCAGGACATTTTCATTTATGCACTGGTTTTGTTAAAGTTGATTTTCATGCAAAAAGGAATTGTACTAAATTGGGGAGGATTGTTGGAATTTAGTGCAATTGTGGGATCGAGTCATACTTGTAAATGGGTTTGGAGGTACGAAGTGTACACCCATTATGTCCCTGACCTCCCTGGACTTAATATAGTGGTTGAAAGTTCATCAGGAGGAAGTTGCTCCTGGTTAGGAAGTTGCTCCTGGTTAGGACGCTGATCCTGGTGATACACAAAGTCTTTGTAACCTCTTTGACCAATCAATGAGGGTTGAGTATTGACTTGATGACCAGGTTTATGGTCATGTAACCACTATGCTTTCATGTAGGTAATAATGAGCTTAATTGGCCGATTAATGCTCTTAAATACCTTTGACTATGAGTTACATCCTTCTAGGACTAGGATCACTATAAATAGTGATCATATTTGCATGATGAAACATACAGAAACAATAAACACTTGCACGCACAGAGTTCTTGATTTGTGCCTAAAACAAGAACTAACTCTTGGTTTTATCCCAAGGAGGTATTCGTGTTAACCCAGGCATAGGGTCGAATAATCTTCTTTGGAAAGTGATTACACGACTTCAAGAGATATCCGGTAACCATTCATTGGTACGTAGTTAGGCTATTTATTATCTTCACCCTGTTGGAACGAAGTAAACCTCAACACGATGTAAACAAGAAAACAACCCATTTGCGACGTGATGTTAAGAGGAAAACAAAACAACTAAAAAAGATCAAGAAAGTAACAGTTACAACCATGTCACTATCCCATCTTCAAAAACAACATTCGAATATCAAAAAGAAAAACTAATACAAAATATCTCAGGTTTTTTTAATTTAATTAATCTTAAAAAATAAATCTATACAAAACCTGATCTTTAGAAAGCAAGAAAGAAAAATAAAAAAATACCTACCCGAGACCTTTTACAATATATCTTAGCTGAGACTTTTTGTGTGCTTCGAATAACAATAAAATACGTGATTAAAGGGTTATATTGGTGGGTAACGTTTGTGTAAGAAAGGGGAGGGGCGGTGTTCGGTTATATATAACACAAAGAAAAGTTGCAAGGTTGTGTCATTAATGCTTGTTGCGTGTGATGAATCTGGTCACGTGGTTTATTTTATGCGACGAAAATTTGTCTTTTAAGAGTATTTGCAAAAAAAGTATTGGTGTTTATGAAGAAAGGTGACAGTGGTGGTTTTGTCGTAAGAAGATGAAGAAGATTGTTGATGTGTGGTTGTGAACTGGTGATTTAGTTGAGATGAAGATGCATCATAGATAGGACCATGTGAATTGATTTTTACTCTGTATATTGTTTACGGAGAAATGAAATATATTTAGTAAAGTTACCATTAACCCCCATTTCACTATCATGTGGAATAACTTAACAATAGTTAATAAAAGCTGTTAAAGTGAGGGACTAACGATACATAACGTTTCTCACTTAAGGACAGGTGGTGCATTTTTTGGTCAAAGGACGAAACTTGTTGGTCAACGCAAACCATAGGGATGAACAATGTAATTTACTCTAAAAAATTAGAGTAAATTACATCGTTCGTCCTTGTGGTATGCGTTGACTAACACGATTCGTCCCTTGACAAAAAAAATACACCATCCATCCTTAAATAGGAAACATTATGTATCATTGGTCCCTCACTTTAACAGGCAGTGTTAGCAACAGTTAAATCACTCCATTTGATATCCCAATGAGGGTATAATGGCCAGTTTGCTATATTGTTTTTATTATTCTTTTAAAAGTAAACAAATAGTATGAAAACATCTTATGAGTCTCACCATCATTATAATTTGTTCTTATTTTTTTCTTCTTTTTTTTAATCTTCATCTTCATGTATCACCATTAAAAACCAATACTTATATATTTCTTCTTCCTATTCAACTTCATCTCCACCCATCATCACCTCCAACTAGCCGACATCAATCCAAGTGCCAAATATGAACATTTGTTTTCTTTATAGTCAATTGTAAAAATCAATATTCCTCGTTCCTTCGCAACTAATTTAATCTAAACTAAAAAATGCATACACACAAAAAAATATTGTAAATCTTAATCTTCACTTGTTTCATAGCTAAACAGTTGGTATGTATAGTCACTTCCCTTTTGGTTTCTTGTATATTTTGTTTTGTGATTAAAGGATTATGGGTTTATTGAATATTTTGTTTGACTTTGTATAGTCACTTCCCTTTCGGGTTTTTTCTTTAATACAAGTTTTCCACAATAATCACCACTACCACAATCATCATAATCATCAATGTACTCATCAAACTCATGTATAACAATGATGCGCCCATAATAGTGGTTTCGCTCAGCCACCAACCTCACTGCCAATCACGCGCCACTAATGCGCCACCGACCACTCTACCACTATCACACCACCCTCACAGATGTTGCCAACTAGGCATATCGAGCTGAATCACACCAGATCTATATTATTTATATAGGATTCTTCTTAAAAGTTAGTATTCTTTTATACTAATAAATTGATATTTTGTAGAGGGTTTTGATTACATTATGGGTTTATGGTTGTTTTGTGGGTTTGTGGTGATGGTAATTGTTATAGAAGGTTTTGATGGAAATTAGTTTTGTTGTTTTTATTTTATAGATATGAGGATGAGGATATGGGTGTTAAACAAAAGTGAAGGAAAGATTAGATTAAGCATAGGAAGCAAGAAGAACAAAGGTAGTGAAATAAGAAAAGACTTTGAAGATGATGATTTTTTTATTTTTTTAACAAGAAAATGATGATTTGAGGTGGGTGGTAGTTGGTAACTATTTATTATTTATTAAATTTTTATTGTTGTATATACTTTTGACGGTGAAATTTTTTGCGGCTAGTGGGATAAGGACAAAAAAAACAACACTGAAAGTTACTATTATACCCTCATGTGTGATGACTTAACGTCAGTTAATGAAAGCCGTTAAAGTGAGGGACCAATGATACATAACGTTTCCCACTTAAGGACGAATGGTGCATTTTTTTGGCTAAGGGAGGAACCGTGTCGGTCAACGCATACTACAAGGACGAACGATGTAATTTACTCTAAAAAATAAAAATGACACGTCAATTTTAAGCCGAATGTGACGAAGTTATTCTTTAGATTCTGCTTATAGCCATCCAACCCGCTTATAATAAAGATTTGTTGGTTTCGTCTAGACTCATAATAAGCGGAGCAGCTTCAACTCTCTATCATTTAGGGATGAGCATTTAGACTCAAATCTCGAAATCGAACCGGAATTATATCGATTTTCGGTATCCGAATTTTGTTCAATATAACACCGGGACTAAAAAATAAGAAGAAAAACAATCGGGACCACTAATTCGGTACGGGATCGGTATTCGGGAAATTCCCGGAAGAAAACTGGAAAACCCGATTTTCCGGTACCGGTACCAATATCCAAATCCTGTTCGGTACGGTACCGGTACCACTAACAGGAAATAACCGGTACCACTAATTCGGTACGGGTTCGGTAGGGACCGGTACCGTGCTCATCCCTACTACCAGTGTAGAGCCATATCGAGTTTACTCGTGGTACTTACTACTACTACATCCTTACCGTTGGGTACTTCCATACGACCAATAGGAATATTTCAGGAATTCTCACATTCATGTACGCCTTTCAAGCAAAACCCGACTTTCAGAATTTGACTCGTGACATGAAGCACTCACGTTGCATCGGCAAGTATCTTATAGTTAAAGATTAAGATGCTACAAAATAATAATGACGGGCATGACGTTCATTCGATTTTACTTGTTTCGACTAGTCCTCTCAGTTTTGTTTTCGTACAGCTTTTATTGGCTAGCTGAGTCTGTGACGACTCTAGCTTCTGGTTGGACTCGTTGGTCCGGTCTGGTTTTCAAAACGGTATGTACCATCAGCTTTTTAACGTATAAATTGTATGAAACTCCGTGTGTTGCATTAGTTATTTTTTTTGAACTGGGTGGGTATAATTACTGTGTTTAAGTATTTATTTTATTATCTTACAAAACATATTGATACTTCATTAATTTCTTTAAGTAATTCTAGTTTTCATGCATAATATACAAGTTTTAATGCATACAATATATATATATATATATATATATATATATATATATATATATATATATATATATATATATATATATATATATATATATATATATATATATATTACATACACTCTTTTATGCAAACAACATATAACAAAGAAACATATTATACAACTTTAATACACAACTAATACTTTTAACCAATGCATAAACATACACTTATCGATTGGTCAACACATTTAATATTAATCTTAAAACACCGTTTAATCCATTAAACACATTAATTAGTTTTATTTTTTAAACACACTAATATGAAAATTACATGTTATTATACACAACTTACAAACTAAGAAGACACACAAAGATTCATAAATTTTAGATGCTTATATATATACTTTTAAAACCGGATATGTAACAACCCCAAATTCAGATAACAACGAAAGGGTCATTGGGTTACTACTTCATAACACATTGTACAAGTCATGGGAAACAACAATCTAAATGGGACGATTCAAAAATAAGTTATCATTCGATTAATAAAATGTTAGAGTTTATAAAAGAGGTCCGAATATTATTCCATTGCGTAACAGTTTTAAAAATATTTCTCGAATGATAAAATAACGCATTGCCTTCAAAATATCTGCGCGACTTCATGCCAAGCTTACTTCTTCCTAAGTACCTGATATAAACATGCTAAAAACGTTAACACAAAGGTTGGGTGAGTTCATAGGTTTGCAAGTAAAAGCAGTGGACCACAAGATTTCAAGTTTTCAGTTTACAAAAGTCAGATAGCATCAATTATCATACTAAACTTATGAAACCGAAACGTTGACACAATTCAAATAAGTTTGCCCTTAGTAGGCAAATTTTCATACTACCTAGTGTACTCACTACAATGTGTCCGTTTGAACAGTTCGGTCGGTCAAGTAAGCGCGACTTACCCAGATATGGATGCCAATCCCAATAGACCAGTTTACAATATTCGTGTTTACTCGACTATTACAGTCGGTCCATGTAATTAACGGTTCATGACTAAAAAGGACTTGTTGTTGGAAATAGTGTTACTTAGTGTAAAATAATGGCGTAATAAGCATACAGTTAAAACACTTGCATCCTTTCGTAAAAAGTAGCATGTATCCGCCTCGGGGGTTTCATAAAATAATAAGTAGTAAAAGTGAGGCTATGAACTCATTTGATATGCTGAATGCGCGGATGAATGAATGAAACTCCAAAAGACCGATGGAAATCGTCTAAACATGACTTAGGGTAACGATGTGGTAATCGACGATGAAACGTATAACTATCGACAAACGACTAATCGCATCCTAAAATGACGAGGCGTCTTAGATTCGGTTCGGTAAAAATATCAACGATAAATAATATGTGATGGTAGTGTAATTAGTGGTTACAAGTTTGGACATTTTATATTTGTTAAGTCTTACAAATACCAATTAGGTCTCATATGTGTTTAAAATCGCTTTTCACATGTGAAAATTATATATATGTTCAACAATAAGTCATAAACAAACCAAAAGTAGCCCATTAAGATAATTAGGGTATTGATATGACTAAGTCCAGAATATAAACAGGTTTTATGATTTATTAAATTAGTCCAACAAGGCCTAAAGGGATAAAATTATGTCAATGGTCGTAAAAATGTCTAAGTTATCACTAATGGGCTTTTAAGCCCAATTTAACTCAAGAATGATTATAACTTAGAAATTTATGGTTTTTGGGTTCATTTCGTCCTTATAATCAGTATCTTAGCCATTTTAGAATTCCCGAAAAGTGGTTCCTACAATTTCTAGTTTTTACCAAAATCCGCATTACAAGTATAAAGTTTTTGAGCGCTTAAATAAAAAGCTCACCATTTCTATGTCACGAAAGTTTTATTATATCGTACTCCGTAAAGGTTCGCGTTTAAGTATTTACATTCTCGGGTTCATATAAGATTTTATTTTGCAGATTCAAACATCCCGATGCCCAGAATTTACGAAAGTATGATCAAATAGTCCAAATACTATACTAGTGTCAAGGCTCATTTTGGTCAGCCAGTTTCGGGTTAACCATTTTGGGCGTCATTTTTAAACCGTAATGAATTGGAAAACCATTCAATTGGAAAAGGTTCTTCACAAGTTTAGCTACAATGTTTAGTTTTATATTTTGAGGGATATTATACATATATTAATAGTTTTCAACTGTTCAAAACAATATGTCTATTTTGACATCTTTTTACTAATTTGACCATAACTTCCTCTCCGAGATCGTCACGAGACGTTCCGCTCGATGAAATCACCACAATACAATTGCATACAATCCTATGAGTCCAAATAATAGCCAAAACCTACTGATATTCCTTAAATCATACGTTTTGCAACTGATGTGAAATCATATATTCAAAAACTATCATAGGGCTTGCTTAGTCCCATTTTAAGTTATTAAAATTCATATACAATGCCACAAAATCAATCAAACATTTCACTTTAATTTACAGAGGTAATTGATAAAATACACATTCACAAAATAAAAATTACAATGAAGATGACGGACAAGAATGTCTTACAAAGAAAAAAAAGAATAACCAACAACAACAATCAACCCACCAAATCTTTGATCAAAACTACCATTCAATCTGTCACATATATATTTGTTTCCCAAGATATATAAACATGAAATAAACCCTTAAATTCAGCTCCCAAAACCCTAAATATCTAGATGGTAAAGTTTGTTTTATGAAGAACCAACCCAAGACTAGCTTTTATAAATATTTAATTCAATAAAACCTTGAAGCTAGAATTCAAAATAAAAATGGTGTGTTTGAGCTTGAGGATTTTGGAAAATGGAGGGAAAAGAGAGAAAAGAAGTGTGTCGGTGAACTAAACAAGAAAAATGATGCAATGTGGTTGATATCTAACATATATTAGGGGACACATGAAAAATATGTTCGCCAAGTGTCCCACTAGCCTAAGAAACGCATCATATGACAAACATATATTTGTGGTGCTGATTTTATGAGTGATTGGGGTGAGTTTATATATATATAAATACTTTGCTCGACAATTTTCAAAAGCATGTATTATTGAAACTCGATATTTCAAAAGTTACACGATTTTAAAGTTATGTGTAAACACGAAAATACAGGTAACATGAAAAAACCAGCGACAAGAAACATATTTCTATGTCCCAAATAGAATATTAACGGTCTAGAACAACGTAGACCTAGCATGTAAATAATAATGACACGTTAAGATACGTTTATACATTAACTTCGTCAGTTAGCTGTAAAAACAATAATTTATATAAAATATATATTAAAATGAAAGATGGGTTTTAAATGTTTATCCAAAAATTACGAATTGTTACAGTCTCTACCCTAAAAGAAAATCCGTCTCGGATTTCAGTTTGTGTTACTCGTCAATAATTTCATTGCGAAGAGGCGAGAATATTGGTTTTGAATTTCATCTCAATGGTTAAGTTTAGGTATTATCTTAATAACAAGGTGTAAATGGTTTAGGCTTTATATTTATAAGGTTGAGGTGCTTTTAAGATGATGGTACCATGATTATATGGGTTGACTATGAGGTTTCATGAATTATATAGTAAAATGATCTAGTAAAACAAACCAGGAACCATAATCGATGCTAGATTGATGGTGTGTTAGAATAACTTGGGATGTTCTCGAGGGGTTTAGTTAAAATAATAAGGTAAGGTTGTAAGCGAATATGAGATCAACAATAGGCAATACACGAGGAGTGTGTAACGTTCACGAGGAACTGAAGTAAGGATCCTTGGAGAAAAGGATAAGTGTACGTGTTGGCGTTAAGACAATAGGAATGGAGTATTTAGCAAGATTTAAATTCCTAGGAGCGCTTATCGGTGCACCACGGTCACCTCATAAAGTTTGAGGTGGTCGTCTCATTCGGAAGGAGTCGTAAACGTAAGTCATAAATCAAAAGAAAAATAGTCATTCGTACGAAGATAGTAGCGATACGAATTTGAGATAGTGAAAGACAATGGATGAATCGCACCATCGAATTACGATTCGAAAGGAATATTTTGTGTGAATGCCATATGCTTAAGACCACTATAACTAATTATTTCAAATATCATGAATCATTAGTCATCGCGATATGAGCAATAATATTATGGATAGATCTATCAGGTTTGACGTTCCCCGTTTGTATGTACCGAGAAGGGTAACCAAACACGCTATATTTTTTGAACCGGGGTAGCCTTGGCCGGTTACCCTACAATTATGAGGGTTGCATATCCTCACTACTATCACTTCGGTGATGAGCTAGTCGGTCTTGGTGTCATGGTGCAATAATACTACTTGATAATTATATGTACAAAAATTATTGCTCACAATGATGTAACTCACTGAAAACATTACTTTACTCACGGTGGTGTAACCCAATGGAACATTGTATTCAACTATTACTTAAGCCTATGAATTTCACTCAATCTTTGTGTCGAACTTTAAGTATGTATATCAGGTAATTAAGCAATTATGGCACGGAGTGCCATTGGACATGAGGACATCCAAATGTTATCATTGAACATTTGATCTACAATGTATTATGCGTTCCTATTTGTAAAAGCTCTAATATTGAATGATAACTTAAATTTTAAACGCCTCTTTTGAGTCGTTTCTATGACTATGACTTTGAAACATGAAGTAATACCTCAAACTTAGCTTCCAATGATGTATCTAAAAATTGGGGTGTTACAATACATGCCTCGGGATTTATAGTTACATCCTTACACTAAAAATGAGTGCCAAGTATAAGGTGTGAGGAGAGTTATATGACAGATGTGATCATAATAACTTACATACACACACACACACACACGCACACACACACATATATATATATATATATATATATATATATATATATATATATATATATATATATATATATATATATATATATATATATATATATATAAAGGTTTATCTTGAAAGGTTATCCTAATGCTTCTTATCATTTAGTAAAATACCAGTTCACGCGAATGTGGTCTCACTCACGATCTTGGAATGCATCTTTATGTCAAGTACTAGAATCAAATACAATACTGGTACACTCATATAATCTCAAATCGATTCCATGTTTTTAGAAAAGGAGGCAAAACCACACATGCTACAATCATAACGATGAAAGAGACACGCATGATAAATAAACCAAACTAAAGAATTTTCGACTATCTTGAACATCATTTACGGGTGCTTGAAATTCCTAAAGATCCAGGGGTGAACCTCACATTTTAGTGGTCGAATTTTTAGGGTGTTTGTGCTAGTCATACAATATCCTATCCATAAGACGCAATTACCAGTACGATTTACTCAATATATGCTACAAAAGTTTTTTATTTTAGGCCAAAATTACCATCCTAAAAATCTTTCAGTGTATTACTCATTTTTTAAGAAAAAAGCAAGATCAGGTAGTTTCTAAGGATGATATTACCCTCCCTACACTTGAGACAAACATGGTCTTCCATGTCGCAAGTGCCCCAAAAATGAGAAAGAAAGGACAAACAATAAGTAAAGGAAACTAATACTCCTCTGGTTTAATCTTCAGTAGGTTAGAAGCATGATAGTATGACTAAATCTTGATACAAGAGTCGACAACTAATCTTTCATCGTTCGGGATAATCTTCCATGAAAAACTCTTATCTAATATAACCTGAAAAGCATAGACAAAAACTACCATACCCATCATAAAATTTATGGCATAATATTTAATACAACTAATATGAGCAACAAATTATTATTCCTAGAAAACGATAAAGATAAAATATTTTGTACTAATATATAAGTGACCTTGCTAACCCTGTCGAAATTTTCAAACTTTGGATGTAAAAATAAAGATTTTAGGGCTTCTGATAGCGTCAGGTTTTACCAGCGACGTCTTCATAGCTACTGTTAAAATTTCCAAGTTCGTTTTTTTTTTAATTTTTTAGGTGAAATCCTAGGAAGGTTTTTACTACAAAAGTCATAAAAATAGTTAGCATAAACATTCGACACAAAATAAACAAACATAATGTGTGAATTATACATTTACTGACCCTTACAATATGCGGGAAATAAAATACAAGATTGGTTGCCTCCTAACAAGTGCTTGTTTTTGTTCGAGTAACGAGCCTAACTCTACGCTTATTTAACGCGTAAAGGGTGGGTCCTCCCTACACTTAAAGTAAAGTGCGGGTGATAGTAACGTAAGGAATGCATTACAAAAATATCCAAAACTATAACAAACACGATTGAGGCCTGCAATTAGCAGTGTCCTAAAACAAAATTTTGCCCTAATTGGTGCAACTTTTTTGAGGATACAACAATCAATTCAAGTAAAACTTGAATATATCGAATCTAATATTGTATTGTGAGGGATATAGTGAGTATTTTCTGTGTTCTTTATGTGAAAAACGTTGAAATGATGTCCCTATTTATAGGGGTACTTGTGACTCTTCAAATGGTCACACTCATTCACAAAAAGATACAATTAGTGACGTATTAGTGACGGCCAGGCAACATAAATAACTGTCGCTAATGGTTATAATTAGAACAATCGTGAGGGTTCACACGGTAACAAACTTTCAACACAAATAAGGCACAAAAAAAACGAATTGTTCCATATCAGAATTGCAATGGTTCATTAGCAACGGTTTAGTAACAACAAAAATGTCGCTATTTAATTGTTCCTACAAGTAATGATACACCGTATTTTGGCGAGTATGCGCCACATGAAGTGAAAGTAGTATGTGAATAGTCAAATATTTTACTACTTGCATCCTAAAACTACCCAAAATATATTGGTTGATGAGTGGGTCGGTTCATCTTTTGTATCATAGGTTTACACCTAAGCATGAAAGATTGGTTATAAATGAAGGTTTCGATTCATCAACACTATGAACTTTCCTAGAATCAAGAGAGCTTCATAGCTAAAGTCAATCCTACATCCTGTATTTTTTGTTGGTCCCCTAGGGACGGTTCCATAAAGGGGGAGATTCTTTATTGATAAGAAATCGTCCCTAGGTGTAAGGAACCGTCCCCTAGACTACGCCCCTTCTTTTCTGCCCATAAATATTAAATCATCTCAGATCTCAAATCACCTTTTTGCACGCTATTTTTTAGAAATTAAAACCCTTGTAAATCAATTCTTAATCCTTGATCATTTGTTTGATTAATCTTTCTACCTCAAGTGAACCCTCTCTCTAATTCTTTCTATCTCAAGTGCAAAAAGAATAATACTTACATCCTTGTCAAGTGTTAGTTCCTAATAGTCAAGAAAGATATTACTGGAAATACGTTTTACGTATTTTAGAAGGATCGGTCGCTACAACAATATATTAATATAATGGTCTCATAGTTAGAATAATAGTTAGCTTTATGTTAACTAGTTATGCAAACCCGGTCCATGGTTTGTCATGGATCGGAGGCCCAAGCCCATCTTATGGCCTTGGGTAAATAAACCCTCTCCTTAGATGGAGAGGGTGGTTGGCTCTTTCATAATTTCACATACTTATTTCACTTTCTCTCTCTAGTCTCTTTTTAAAGTGTGTGTGCTCCAACACTCTCTCTCTAGACTTTCTCTCTCTAAATATATCAAGTATTACATAATTCTACATTTGGTATCAGAGCCATAGGATGAAAGTTCATGTTCTTGTGTTTGTTTCATAAATTTCGTGCTATATATTCATATATATATATAGGCATCAAATTTTTTTATGATTTTTCAGCTTAAAACTTTATTTAGACCTTTTACTATCATTTAGTTTGTTTTGGTTTTCATCTTTCAGCAAAAAACACAAAAAAATTGTTTGGTTTGATTTTTGGTGAAAATATCTTTAAAAAGTACAAATCTTGATTTAAATTTTTCGCCGAACAATTTGAAAAAGTTTGAATTTTTATGGTTCCTATAAGGTTATAATACATAGATGTACAACTCGTTTCGTTGGAAAAGTGCAAAAATCGCGTTTTTTTTAAGATTGTGTATTTTGTGTTTATTTCGGTTTTGGCTAAAACCCTAAAGTATCGGAATAAAATTTTGGAATACCGGGATATCCTTAACCCTAAAAGACCGAGATAAATGTTGCCTCAAATACCGGGATAACTTTTTGCCAAATACCGAGATAACCATAACCCTAATTTACCGAGATAATTTTTATAAAATACCGAGATAAGTATTTTTATAAAATCCCGGGATAAGTGTTTTGTTGGAGTACCGAGATAAAGATTACCACAACCGGGATAACACTCTGCACAAGACCGAGATAAGTTAATAAGTGTGAAAACACTTATCCTTTTACCACTCATTTCTAATAATAACAAGACCAAAACGTGTATTTTATGTCGTAAAAGTTGGAATTATGCGTGGTTTGTGTTTTTATTGTGTTTTAGGACCAAAAGATGAAAAAGGAAGAAAACACGGGCTTTCACGGGCTTTTATCGAAGAAAACGAGAAAAGACGAAGTCAAAAGATCAAGAGTGCAAAAAGAACGGAAGTCCAAGGCCTATTCTGAAGATTTATCGAAGAAAAAGTCTAAAGACGGAAGTTTAATGAAGTCGAAGAACTCAAGTCTAATTATAGAAGAAAATTATAAGACGAGTTCAAATCCCGAGACGATGTCGAGAAAAGTCGAAGAACTTAAAAGACGAAGAGCCGAGAAGAAAGAAAGAGGAGGCAACACATGCACCTCCCCTTTCCCTATAAATACCCTCCTAAACACATTAGGAGAGGAGTTAGTTAATTTAGTCATTTTTCATTTTTTTCCTTCTTTAGTTTATAGAGAGAGAAAGTTTTAACTTTCTCTCACTAAGTTTTTCATCTTTTCTTTCAAGTTAAGCTTTATTTTAATCTTTGTATTGGAGTTTCATTAATCAAAAAGTTCAAGTTTAAGCTTTTAATCTTCAATCTTTTTCTTCCTTTCTTGATTTACTTTAATTTTTGATCCAAAATATTATTTCATACGGTTTGATTTAATGATTTCGTGATTAAAAGGTTTATCTTTTTAATCCTTTCTAAGTTTTTGTGCATATTAAGCTTTGAGCTTATTATGCATATTGGCTTATTTGGTACTTAGCTTATTTACTTTTTAAAAGTTTTCTTAAAGTTTTAATCTTTTCAAAGTTTGATTTAAAAAGGTTGCTTATTTAAAGTTTAAAAGTCCTTATTTCATGCTTATTAGTTCGGCTTATTATTGAGTTGGCTAAGTCTTAGATTGAGTTTATTGAAAATAGCTTAAGTCCTAGCTTATTTCGGATTAATTCCCATCGCAAAGTAAACCCTGTTGCGACAGGGTATTGCGATGCACATTGCGATCGGTGCATCGCATTAGGGTTTTATATTCCGACGCATTTTGCGATTCATATTGCGATTGGTTTGCTTTTGGTGATATTGCGATTGGTTTTCTTTTAGTTACATTGCGACAGGACTCAGTTTGTGACATGCGATTGGATTTTAGTTTCATATTGCGATCGTTGTATTGCGATTGAAGGGGATTGCGACAAGATTCCTTTTGGTAACATTCCGACGAGCATTCCGATCCTTTTCCTTTGATATTGAGACGGGATTCCGATAGGGCATTCCGATGGGATAAATGTTTGTTTTTACAAAGTGTTTTTCTAGTTTAATTTTTAAAGCTTTGATTTTACTCAACGACATTTTCATATTTGTTTTTAGTTTAAACTTAGATAACCAAACCATTTATCTTTCCACCAAGAACGACTGAGTCGCACTAACTAACGGTAATCAATTCGAAAAGATCAGAACAACGAACTTTGATACTTAGTAAATCTATGTATTAAATGGCGCCGCTGCCGTGTCTTTTCGTTAAGATTAACAGTTTTTAGTGAGAGACGCGTTGGATTTTGGGATCCAAATTCACTTTTGAACGTTATTTTCATTGCTTTAAAATTTTCAAAAACCCATAAAAATTAAAATTTTTCAAAAATACAAAAAAAATAAATAGAAAAACCATAAAAACAAAAAATATTTCTTGTCTATTTTTCTAATCCTTTTGTAGGTGTGCATGCGTACTCGTGCTCGTAAGAAGAAAGTAGCTCAAGCCGAAGTCATTACTCCACCTATTGTCACCATGGACAATCAACCAATGATCGAGCTTTTGCAATCGCACGTAGAAGGCAACACTGATGCTATTGTCATACCTGAGATTGGAGCCAACAACTTTGAACTCAAATCCGGCTTCATTCAAATGGTCTCTGCTCAACCCTTTTTGGGGCGTTCACTTGATGATCCTCATGACCACATAAAAAGGTTTCTTCAGCTCACCAATACGGTTAAGTACAATGGGGTATCACAAGAAGTGATTCGCTTGCAACTCTTTCCTTTCTCCTTAGAGGGACAAGCCCGGAATTGGCTTGATAAGGAACCGCCACAAAGTATTCTTACGTTGACGGATTTAGAGACCAAATTCATTAACTACTTTTTCCCACCCTCACGTACTACCGCTTTGCGGAATGAAATCATTACATTTGAACAAAAGTACGGTGAGACATTTAGTGAATCTTGGGACCGTTTTAAGGAACTTTTAAGGAAGTGTCCACAACATGGTTTCACAAAAGTACATCAAATTAATACTTTTTACAATGGTTTAAGCATGAATGACCAATATTCACTAAATAGTGCCTCAAGGGGTAACATTTTGGTTAAGTCTTCTAATGCCGCTTAGGATATTATTGAGAACAAGTTTAGAGTGCAAACCAAGAGTGTTCAGACTAATGTGGCTAGTGCTAGCACTAATGAGAGCGACAAGAGAATTGATAAGCTTACTTCGCTTGTTGAATCACTTGCTCTCCAAACCGCCAACAATGCCAAACAAATCACTGCCCAAGCTAATGCTTTGAGTCAATCATGTGAAATATGCGGGGGATCTCACTCATACACCGATTGTCCTTCGACTCACGACAATCTGGAAAATGTGTATGCCACCAACAGTAACTTTTCTACAGGAGGCTATCAAGCACGTCCTCAAGGTGACCGCATTTTGCTCAGCTATCGCTCAAACAACTTTCTTTCACCACCCAGTTTTCCCCCACAAAACCCAACCAACCTCAATCGCAACACTTAAAATCAACCTCGTGCTCCCAATCAATATCAAACCCAAAGAACCCCATATCCACCTCAAAGAAACAACCAAGTTTACCAACAACCCGCTTATCAACCACCTGCCTACCATACTCCTCCTTCCAACCAACCCACCGTATTTGATCACGAGGTTGAAACTTACATGAGGACTAATGATGCGATAGTGCTAAATCTTCAGCGGGAAATGGCCAACATGAAAGCAGATATGGTGAAGCAAGGGAATGATCTTCGAGCTGATATGCGAAACACTTTGGCAAGTCAAACGAATGACTTGAGGAACATGATGGCTAGTTTCTTCCCAAGTAATCAAGCCTATGGATCGGGTTCTCTTCCGAGTAACACCGTTGCTAATCCCAGAGGGGAGATGAAAGCAATCACCACTCGCAGTGGAAAAGGTTTAAAGGAACCCGAGCTTTCGACACCTACACCGGTGATTGTGACAAAGGAAACCGAGTCTACTTCTCTAGTTCCTCCAACCTCTACTTCTCCAATTCCACCACCTTCTACTTCCACCCCTCCACCACCCAAGGATGTGAGTGAGAATTCCATTCTAAAGCCTTTATCTAAACCCTACCTTATCCCTCAAGGTTGAGGAAAGAGAAATTGTAGAACAAAGATGATATTCAGGTTTCTAACTTTCTCAAGATGTTTAAACAACTGAATTTCAATATCTCCTTTGCTGAGGCTCTCACTCACATGCCCAAATATGCTAAAATGTTTAAAGATCTTCTCAGTGATAAGGAGAAACTCCTTGATATCGCTCAGACCCAACTTAATGAGAATTGCTCTACAGTCCTCTTAAGGAAATTACCAACAAAACTTGGTGATCCGGGTCGTTTCTTGATTCCTTGCAACTTCCCTGGGGTAGAGAATTGTATGGCCCTAGCCGATCTAGGTGCCAGTATAAACTTAATGCCATTAAGCGTTTGGAAACAATTGTCTCTACCCGAGCTAGTCCCCACACGAATGACTCTGGAATTATCTAACCGTACGGTTGCTTATCCGGTGGGGATAGCCGAAGACGTCTTCGTCGGTGTCGACAAATTCACCTTTCCGACGGATTTTGTTGTCGTTGACTACGAGATGGACCCTCGTGTTCCATTAATCGTTGGACGTCCATTCTTGAGGACCGGTCGCACCCTCATTGATGTAGCCGCGGGCGAATTAATCATGAGAGTCGGTGACGATAAAATCGTCTTCAACATGGGTAAACTTTCTAAGCAGCCTTCTGAAAACGAAAGCGTTAATTTCATTGACGTTCTTGATGAGGCTTGTGAAGAACATTTCAAAGATGCTTGTAAAAGTGGTTCTTCTTCTCTACCCATTGTTAAGACCGTTGCCTCTATTGCTCCTTCACTTACTCCATTTGGAGAAAGTGATATTCTCTTGAAAGAATTTGAAGCTACTTTGGGAGATGTGGACTTAAAATATGACGATTCTCCCACCAATTGGGATGAAGACATTCGTACCATTGAGAAACTTCTCAATGAGGACCATATTTCTCCACCATCTCCTAAGGATATCTCTACCGATGATCTGACTTTGACTCTGCCTTCCATCAAAAATCCTCAGGATTTAGAACTTAAGAATCTGCCGTCTCATCTCGAGTACGTTTTCCTTGAAGACAACAACAAGTCACCGGTCATCATCGCAAAGGACTTGAAAGAAGAAGAAAAATCCCGACTTATCGCCGTGCTGAAGAATCATAAGAAAGCGATTGCGTGGAAGATCTCCGATATTCGTGGAATTGATCCTCACTTTTGCACACATAAAATTCTCATGGAGGACGACTTTAAACCCATTATTCAAAACCAAAGAAGGGTGAATCCTAAGATCCATGACGTAATCAAAAAAGAGGTTATCAAACTTCTTGATGCAGGCATGATCTATCCTATCTCGGATTCACCGTGGGTTAGTCCCGTCCATTGTGTGCCTAAGAAAGGCGGAATCACCGTTGTTCCCAATGAAAACAACGAGTTGATTCCTACTCGTCTCGTTACAGGGTGGAGAGTTTGTATAGACTATCGCAAACTCAATGATGCTACGAGAAAGGATCATTTTCCCCTTCCTTTCATGGACCAAATGCTTGAACGTCTAGCGGGTAATGACTATTACTGCTTCTTAGACGGTTTCTCGGATTATTTTCAAATACCCATCGATCCCCAAGACCAAGATAAAACAACATTCACTTGTCCTTATGGAACATTTGCTTACAAAAGAATGCCTTTCGGCTTATGCAATGCTCCTGGGACTTTTCAAAGGTGTATGATGGATATCTTCCATGACATGGTTGAAGAAACTATGGAAGTCTTCATGGATGATTTATCGGTCTATGGTGATTCTTTCTCTACTTTCCTTGCCAATTTGGAACGTATGCTTAAACGGTGTGAAGTCACCTGTCTCGTTCTTAATTGGGAAAAATGCCATTTCATGGTAAAAGAAGGCATTGTGCTTGGACATAAAATCTCAAAATCCGGTCTTGAAGTGGACCGTGCTAAAGTGGATGTCATAGCCAAATTACCTCCACCTTCAACCGTGAAGGGTGTGCGAAGTTTCCTTGGTCATGCGGGCTTCTATCGTCGTTTTATTCAGGATTTTTCTAAAATCGCTCGCCCGATGACCCACCTCTTGGAAAAAGATACTCCTTTCATCTTTTCCAAAGAGTGTCTTGAATCCTTCAATCTTCTTAAGGATAAGCTAACTAAGGCACCGGTCTTGGTTACCCCTAATTGGGAGCTACCTTTTGAATTGATGTGTGATGCTAGCGACTTTGCTATTGGAGCGGATTTGGGCCAAAGAGTGAACAAACACTTCCAACCAATCCTTACGCTAGAAAGACAATGACGGGGGCTCAATTGCATTATACCACTACCGAAAAAGAGCTTTTAGCTGTAGTGTATGCTTTTGAGAAGTTCCGCCGCTATCTTGTTCTTTCCACCACCATTGTGTACACCGATCATTCCGCGTTGAAATACTTGTTGACTAAGCAAGATTCTAAGCCAAGACTTCTTCGTTGGGTTTTGCTGCTTCAAGAATTTAAAATTGAAATTCGTGATAAGAAGGGAGCCGAAAACCTAGCCGCGGATCATCTACGTAGACTTGAGGATCCTTATCAAGGGGATCATCCGAATCAAGAGATCAATGACTCTTTTCCCCTTGAGACCTTAATGTCTATAAATTCCAATCTCGATGAAACCCCGTGGTTTGCGGACATTGCAAACTACTTAGCGGGTGGAATTCTCAAGGAAGGGTTAACGTCCCAACAAAAGAAAAAGTTCTTTAAAGACATTGAACATTATTTCTGGGATGACCCTTACCTTTTCAAACAATGTGCGGATCTTGTCATTCGTCGATGTATTGATGGGCCGGCAGCATTACAAATCCTTGATGCTTGCCATAAAGGACCCACCGGTGGTCACTTTGGTCCCAATTACACCGCGAAGAAAGTATTCGACTCTGGATTCTATTGGCCCACCATTTATCGTGACACTCACGAAATGGTTAAACATTGTGATGCTTGCCAAAGACAAGGCAATATCACACATAAAGATGAGATGCCTCAAAATTTCATACAAGAATGTGAAATCTTTGATGTATGGGGCATCGACTTTCTGGGGCCATTTCCATCATCTAAAGGGAATAAATACATACTCGTAGCCGTTGACTACGTTTCTAAACTGGTTGAAGCTAAAGCTCTCCCTACGAATGATGTGAGGGTGGTTGTGAACTTCTTGAAGCAGCTTTTTTCTCGAATCGGTGTTCCTCGTGCTATTATCAGTGACCGCGGGACTCATTTTTGCAATGATCAATTTGCACGAGTCATGGCTAAGTATGGTGTCAATCACCGTCTTTCCACCGCTTATCATCCCCAAACAAATGGGCAAGCCGAGATATCTAACCGCGGATTGAAGCGAATTCTGGAGCATACTGTGGGAGAGCATCGTGCCTTGTCGGCCGATAAGTTAGATGATGCTATATGGGCTTTCCGTACCGCTTATAAGACCCCGATTGGTTATACACCTTATCGTCTTGTGTACGGGAAAGCATGCCACCTCCCTATCGATCTGGAACATAAGGCATACTGGGCCTTGAAGTGGGCTAACTTCGACATCAACAAAGCCGGTGATCTTCGGAAGATTCAACTCAACGAGCTAAATGAACTGAGGAATGAAGCTTACGAGAACTCATTTGTAAAACCCGCATGCTTTTACCATGCATAGTACCTTAAGTTCGTACGTACTAGTTAAAAACTTTCCTAATATAGCATGATTACGATTACGTGTTAGGAGTTTATGTATTACGTACGTGTTAGAACACGATAAATATTTTATTTGCACGATCATGTAATAATTATTTAGCAATAATTAATCACGAGCATACAATCACGAAATCACGAGCGTAATTAAAACACGGGCTATTATTAATTACGTATATATATTTAATACGAGCGTAATTAAATATATAAGTGTATGGTATTTACGTAACGAGAACTTTTAAAACACGAACATAATTAAACATAAACGTGTATTAAATAACAAGACACGAAACGAGGTACGGGACCCCCACAAGGGAGTCCCTACCCGCGGCAAAAAGAGGGTAATGGGCCAAGCCCATTACCAATTTTTAATAAAAGAAGGGTTAAGTAATTTTTACTACTCAAATCACTTTACAGAAGAATTTTAAGAAAAACCTAAAACCCTTCCTCCTCCTCCTTTGTGTGCCGCCACCTTCAAACCACCATCAAGGTGATTTCTTTGATCTTGGATCTTGTTAAATTAGTGTTTGTTCGTGTTTGTTCTTCACCCTCTTGATCCATGAATACGGTAAAACCTTTTTAAACCCTTTTCTTTTAATTAATCTTTTATTTAATTATGAACACGTGATGTTTTTCATAAAAACACATTAATTAATCATAGATCTAACATGTTTTGATCATTAATTAATCAAAGGGTCGATCTAAGGGGTGTTTGTTTTTGAGCCGCAAGGTACAACCGACCCCAAGGGGGGCTCGGTTTGTTTTAGCCGACCACCACCAAGACCTTTTTGGTCTTGGTTGGTACGTGTGGGTCCCACGGCAGCAAGGGGTACCCCGATTTGGTTCGGGGTACGGTGTTGTTTCATATCTGGTGCATGTTTTTAGGCTTAGATCCGGATCATGATTATGTTAGTTGTTTATGTTATAAACTTATGTTAAGAATTAAATTAATAAGATGTAATTAATTTAATAACATGACTTAGGTTAACTAATTATTAATAAACATGAATTATGTTTTAACCTAAAGTATTTATATTATTAAGACTTATAATTAATTAATTATTTTAAAAACCATGGATATAATTAATTAATTAAACATGACTTAGGTTATAATATTAATATTTAATAATACATATTTAACCTAAGTATTTAATATATTTAATTAAAAACATGTCATATTTTAATTAAATATTATAACCTATAGTTTAATTAAATTACATGAAATAATTATTAAACTATATAATATATCATATGACTTAGGATATAATCATGAAAACACTTAGGCTGATTTACTTAGCTTATTTAACCAGCTTATTTCTAATTACGGAAACTTTCTATTTTTAGAAAAACTTAATTAAATAAGGCAGCTATTTTATTTATGGAAACCAGCTATTTTTAGAAACTTATTTATTTAAGGCAGCTAATCTATTTATGGAAACTTATTTAATTAAGGCAGCTAATCTATTTATGGAAACTTTCTATTTTTTAGAAACTTATCTATTTTAAGCAGTAAATCTATTTTTGGAAACTTTCTATTTTTGGAAACTTTCTATTTTTGGTAACTTTCTATTTTTGGTAACTTTCTATTTAAGGAAACCTACTATTTTTGGAAAGTTACTTGTTATTACACAGTAAGTATAATAACACATGAAATATCAGAAATACTTATTCAGAATGAACAGAATATAAAATCTAACACCGTTTAAGGCTTTAAACAGTGTAAATAGTAAGAACACATAAAATAAGCTAAGACATGATATAAAACCAGCTATGTATGTAGTAAGCAGATACTTATTTTATGTACGTATTTATGAAGCACTAGTGTTTCAGAAGTAGGATTCTCGCAGTTCATCGTTCTCGTTCACTGGACATAAGGTACGGATTCCCGTCCTTTCAGTATGGACATTCTTTCCTTATTTAGGATTCCCCGTATGCAGCCAACTGTTTTCCCGTAGTATAAGTATGAGTTTGATTGCTTATGTTTTAAATATGATTACCTATAGCCATATACATGCATGACCAGTTTCACCTAGTTATGGAGGTACCATAACCATAACATTAGAGGCACTGATGTTATGACTTCACCACAGCGGAGTGATTGCTCGTGGCATCCCTTCAGCTTTTGGCCATTTATTTATATTTATCATGTGGGGCGTATGGGTGCATCCTAGTTACACGTTTTTATTCAGGATTACATGGTGAATGTGGTGTGTGCCTTGCATCCTTCACAAGGAGCTGATCCCTCCTACCCATAAAACCAGTATATTAAATTAGAGGCAGCCCCTCTAATTTGCATGATGAGGTCACCCCTCCAATTATTCATGCACGGTGGATATTCATGACCTATATTGGCTAAATGGTAAAATATGACAAACAATTTTTATAAGATAAACATAAGACTTTCAAACTATAAAACCAGTTTTATTAAGACTTAACCAGGTTACTCGGGACTTAGTTTCTTCCGCTGTTATTATGTTATATGCTTATCCTATTCATGCTTTATTGTACATCCCTGCACTGAGCGTATTGCTCAGCCGTTTTCCTTTTCTATGTTCCCAAAACGGCAGGTACTCAGGGACGCTCGTAGACATTAAGAGTACGTGCATATGGACTGGAAGTTGTCTAGCCTTCTTTACATTATGCATTTCTTTTCTTTATGATACTTATGCTTTGGACATTGTTTCATCCTTATTCCTTACTATACTATGTTTGTTTGTGATGAGCTTTACTTTTGGACTACCGATGTTTGATTCCGGTATTTTCCTTTATATGGTCAAGTAATGTTTAGACATTTTACCTTGTATGCTTTGATGACACGCCATAATTTCTATGAAATTTCCATTTCCAAAATGGGGTGTTACAATTATGGTATCAGAGCCAAGGCTTCGACCTGTAGGATCTCAAATATGACATGTGATTAGTGGGTAGTCACTACGGTCTTCCTAGAACTGACAGTTGTTTTCATGCATTCATCATTTTTAAGCATACATATATACGTCATTGTTACAGGGTTTTTGACTAAGTAATGGTTGGTACAGGACTGGCCCTATTTAGTCGCATGTGTTTTATCGAAACTTTTAGATTTGGGACCGACCCATAGGCGTCCCCTCGATATGTCTTTTGTTTTGAGTGAATTGACCAGAGGCGTTCACTCTCGAGCATCCAAAGTTTTCATAAAACTGCATCATGCATTCATACAAAATTTTCTTGCATAAAATTTTTCTCGTGAAATTTTTTTTTTAGTATAAATTTTTTTTCATGTATATATTTTATATTTTATGTTTTGAACTGTTTAATCATATGTTTATGGTTATACTGTCAGATGGTTCTCACACGCGAACAGGAACAGCTCAATGCTGCAATTCAGGCTGCCATGCAAGCCTTGCTTCCTCAACTGAGGAATGACATCCGTGCTGAAGTCCAAGCTGCCAACAATCAGCAGCAGCAGAATCAGGCACCTCCTCCTCCAGTGACATTAGCAGTATGGCTGGAGAGATTCAACAAGCTCCGCCCTCGAGCTTTTGAGAAGACAGATAGCCCCAGCGATGCTGAAAGCTGGTTGGCTCACATTGAGAAGATCTTCAACGCTATGGGCTGTGACCCCGCATACAAGGCGAGGTTGGCATGCTATCGGTTCGAAGGCGATGTACTTAACTGGTGGTTAGCTTTGATGCAATCTGTAGGTGGTGATGAGTGGGTTGCTGGTTTGACTTGGGCTCAGTTCAAGGACAGGGTGATGGAGCAGTTCTTTCCCAAGGCTGAGCAGGACAAACTCAAGAGAGAGTACCATGGGATTCGTCAGAGAGCTGGGGAGAATAGCAACGAGTTTATGCAGCGATTTCTTCGCCTTACTGGTTTCCTTGGTGCGGTAGCAGGTACTCCAGAAGAGCAGGCACATCACTTTAGATGGGCTCTTCGCACATCGGTCGCAAACAATCTGGTGTGTGCTACGTTCAATACTGTAGCACAAGTGGCCGATGCAGCACGGAAACTGGAGATGCTGCAGGAGAGGGATGAGTTCGGGGAAGCTGAAAGACCCGACAAGAGGTAAAACCTTCATATTCAAGCGGTGATCAATCCGTATATCTTCCATACGTCAATTATTCATCTCTTTAAATGTATCTTCCAGGCAGAAAACTGGGGACCGGTCTCAGCCGGCTACTCAGCAGCAGCCTCATCAGCCCAAGGGAAATGGTCAGACTAATGACCGATCTGCTACGGATAGGCGTGACGGTAATGACAATTACCGTAACAACGCCGGGCAATCCAGCAACAGCAGGTCTTAATACTTACGAAATTTCTTATGTTTTATGTTATAACTCATATTCTGACACTCTAGCAAAATTCTACCAGGAACCATGGAAACGGTAGGGACCAGAACCAGAGAGGTTCGCAGCCTAGCCGTCCAACTATCACTGGTACTCAATCTTACGATTATCCGCTTCGTTCATTGTACCCAACTATTATGTCTCATGTAAAATGTTTTATCAGGTCATTAGCCAGCCAGAGCACCTGCTGGAGGATACACTCATCCTCTTTGCTCTACTTTCCACCGTAGGCACCCAGGACCATGTCGCCGTAATACTGATGCGTGCTTCAAGTGTGGTCTTCCTGGCCATATTATGAAGGACTGCCGTAAGGGCGAGATGGAGGGTACATCAGGACATGCTGATACCAAGCCGCCTCCTACTGCCGGGCGTGTCTACACGACATCTCGAGACCAGGCCAACAAGTCTACAGGTACCATCACTGGAATCTTGTATATGTATGGTCGCGCTGCATGTGTTCTTTTTGATACGGGTGCTACTCACTCGGTTATTTCTACTGCTTATGCTAAGAACATTAGGATGCCTCCCTTGCCACTAGAAAATAGGCTTACTATTTCCACGCCTTTGAGGGACTCTGTATTAATCACCCATGTATACAAGAGTCTTCCCCTAGAATTTGATGATAAGGTTCAACCTGTCGACGCACTTCCGCTGGACATGAATGACTTCGACATGATTTTGGGCATGGATTGTCTATCCAAATATCATGCTACTATAGACTGCCATTCATATCGAGTTATCTTCGGTGATGTCAATGCACCAGAGTACATTCATAATGGGTTCATACCCGGACGGTCTGTACAAATCATATCCACCCTGCAAGCGCGTGCACTACTGTCACATGGCTGCGAGGGTTATCTAGCTACGGTTCACGACATGGATGCTGAATCTCCATCGATTCAGGATCAACCAATAGTGTCGGAATTCCAAGACGTGTTTCCAGCAGAACTTCCGGGCATACCACCTGCACGAGAAGTGGAATTCAGTATCGAGCTGGTTCCAGGAGCTGAACCAATCTCCAAGGCTCCTTATCGCATGGCTCTCATAGAGCTGAAGGAGCTGAAGGATCAAATGCAAGAACTTCTCGAACGAGGTTTCATTCGACCGAGCGCATCTCCATGGGGCGCACCGGTTTTGTTTGTTAAGAAGAAGGACGACAGTATGCGTCTTTGCATAGACTATCGCGAGCTCAACAAGATTACTATTCGGAATAGGTATCCACTGCCACACATTGACGATTTGTTTGACCAACTCCAAGGGGCCAAACACTTCTCCAAGATCGATCTTAGGTCAGGCTATCACCAGTTACGAGTCAAGGAGCAGGATATTGCTAAGACTGCCTTTCGTACTCGTTATGGCCACTACGAGTTTGTAGTTATGCCATTTGGCCTGACAAATGCTCCAGCAGTGTTCATGGATCTGATGAACAGAATCTTCCATGAATTTCTGGACAAATTCGTCATTGTTTTCATCGATGACATCCTGATTTTCTCTAAGTCTAAGGAGGAACACGAAGACCATCTTCGTACAGTACTACAGATTCTTCGCCAGAAGCAGCTGTATGCTAAATTCTCCAAGTGTGAGTTCTGGTTAGACAAGGTGGCATTCTTAGGTCACACTGTATCAGCAGAAGGAATCACTATGGATCCAGCGAAGGTTGAGGCCATCACTAAGTGGCCAAGGCTGACATCAGCGACGGAAGTCCGCAGTTTCTTAGGCTTAGCTGGCTATTACCGTAGGTTCGTGGAGAACTTTTCCCGCTTAGCACTACCATTGACCAAACTGATGCAGAAAGGGGAGAAATTCGTCTGGACTGAAGATCGAGAGAAGAGCTTTGAAGACCTGAAGCAGAAGCTAGTATCTGCAACTATTCTTACTCTACCATCTGGTACGGGTGGATTTCAAATCTACAGCGATGCATCGGGGAAGGGACTTGGCTGTGTTCTCATGCAACATGGGAAAGTGATCGCGTACGCTTCACGGCAGCTTAAGCCTTATGAAGAGAATTACCCCACGCACGATCTGGAACTTGCTGTAGTCGTGTTTGCATTGAAGATATGGAGACACTACTTATATGGAGAATCATGTGACATTTTCACGGACCACAAAAGCTTGAAGTATATCTTCACTCAACGTGAATTGAACATGAGGCAGAGAAGATGGTTAGAGCTGTTGAAGGATTATGACATTAATCTTCAGTATCATCCCGGAAAGGCAAATGTAGTAGCATATGCCCTTAGCAGGAAGTCCGGAATGATCAACAGCATTAGAATCGAAGAGGAAATCATAAGAGACTTGGAGCGACTAGACATCAAGATCATGGTACGTGGACAACACGGTTACTGGGCTAATCTTAGAGTAGAACCCGAGTTACTATCTAAGATCAAGGAAGCTCAAAAGGATGACGGAGAAATATGGGCGCTAATACAGAATTTGGAGAAGCAGACAGAATTCAGAGTAGATGCAGATTGTATCGTATGGCAGGGCACTAGACTTTGTGTTCTTGATGACCAAGAACTCCTGGAAGCTTTACTAGCAGAAGCTCATAGCTCCCCATTCTCGATACATCCTGGTTCAACTAAAATGTACCATGACATCAAGCAGTACTTTTGGTGGAGTGGTATGAAGCAGGATGTGGCCACTTACGTCTCCAAATGTCTTACCTGCCAGCAGGTTAAGATCGAGCATCAGCGATCTGGCGGTCTCCTTCAACCGTTAGACATCCCAGAGTGGAAGTGGGATAAAATCACCATGGATTTTGTTACCAGTCTTCCGCCTACCAAAAGGAAGCACGATGCAATTTGGGTTATCGTTGATCGACTTACCAAATCAGCTCATTTCTTACCGATCCGTAAGGAAGATCCGGTAAGTAAACTCGCAGATACGTACAGACGAGAGATCATGAGACTACACGGTGCACCATCTAGCATCGTCTCAGACAGAGATCCTCGTTTCACTTCGCGCTTTTGGAAAAGTCTGCAGAAAGCTTGGGGAACACAACTTAAGCTTAGCACAGCTTTTCATCCTCAAACGGACGGACAGTCGGAGCGAACCATTCAGACATTGGAGGATATGTTGAGATCATGTGTGTTAGAATGGACGGGTGATTGGGACGAATACATCTGTTTGGTGGAGTTTGCGTACAACAATAGCTGGCACGCGAGCATTAAGTATGCTCCATTAGAGATGTTGTATGGCAGAAAGTGTCGCGCCCCAATCTGCTGGGATCAGGTTGGCGAGCGAACACTCGAAGGACCAGAGATCATAGAGATGACAAACGAGAAGATCGCAATAGCTAGACAGAAGATTCAGGAGGCACGGTCACGTCAAAAGAGTTACGCCGACAAGCATCGTAGGGATTTACACTTTAACGTAGGAGATCACGTCTTCCTTAAGGTTTCGCCGGCACGTGGTGTTAGACGCTTCGGGATTAAAGGGAAGCTCAGTCCTCGTTTCATCGGACCGTTTGATATCATTGAATGAGTCGGTGAAGTATCTTACCGATTGGCGTTACCTCCGCAGCTTTCGCATGTGCACAATGTGTTTCATGTGTCCTTACTCAGAGGGTACCAATATCATCCCCTTCACATGGTTCAGTATCCACCGGAACAGATTCGTGAAGATCTCACTTTTATAGAAGAACCCGAACGAGTTCTTGACAGGCAAGAACGAGTCATGAGAAAGAAGACGATTCCATTCATCAAAATTCTATGGAGGGATCATACCGAGCGGGAAGCCACTTGGGAAACAGAGGAGTCTATCCGAACTTCTTACCCTCATTTCATATTTTGAATTCGGGTATGTTCTTCTTTTCCAGTTTACTTTATCTATAATTCGGGGATGAATTATTCTTTTTAGGGGGGAAGAGTTGTAAAACCCGCATGCTTTTACCATGCATAGTACCTTAAGTTCGTACGTACTAGTTAAAAACTTTCCTAATATAGCATGATTACGATTACGTGTTAGGAGTTTATGTATTACGTACGTGTTAGAACACGATAAATATTTTATTTGCACGATCACGTAATAATTATTTAGCAATAATTAATCATGAGCATACAATCACGAAATCACGAGCGTAATTAAAACACGGGCTATTATTAATTACGTATATATATTTAATACGAGCGTAATTAAATATATAAGTGTATGGTATTTACGTAACGAGAACTTTTAAAACACGAACATAATTAAACATAAACGTGTATTAAATAACAAGACACGAAACGAGGTACGGGACCCCCACAAGGGAGTCCCTACCCGCGGCCAAAAGAGGGTAATGGGCCAAGCCCATTACCAATTTTTACTAAAAGAAGGGTTAAGTAATTTTTACTACTCAAATCACTTTACAGAAGAATTTTAAGAAAAACCTAAAACCCTTCCTCCTCCTCCTTTGTGTGCCGCCACCTTCAAACCACCATCAAGGTGATTTTTTTGATCTTGGATCTTGTTAAATTAGTGTTTGTTCGTGTTTGTTCTTCACCCTCTTGATCCACGAATACGGTAAAACCTTTTTAAATCCTTTTCTTTTAATTAATCTTTTATTTAATTATGAACACGTGATGTTTTTCATAAAAACACCTTAATTAATCATAGATCTAACATGTTTTGATCATTAATTAATCAAAGGGTCGATCTAAGGGGTGTTTGTTTTTGGGCCGCAAGGTACAACCGACCCCAAGGGGGGCTCGGTTTATTTTAGCCGACCACCACCAAGACCTTTTTGGTCTTGGTTGGTGGGTGTGGGTCCCATGGCAGCAAGGGGGTACCCCGATTTGGTTCGGGGTACGGTGTTGTTTCATATCCGGTGCATATTTTTAGGCTTAGATCCGGATCATGATTATGTTAGTTGTTTATGTTATAAGCTTATGTTAAGATTTAAATTAATAAGATGTAATTAATTTAATAACATGACTTAGGTTAACTAATTATTAATAAACATGAATTATTTTTTAACCTAAAGTATTTATATTATTAAGACTTATAATTAATTAATTATTTTAAAAACCATGGATATAATTAATTAATTAAACATGACTTAGGTTATATTATTAATATTTAATAATACATATTTAACCTAAGTATTTAATATATTTAATTAAAAACATGTCATACTTTAATTAAATATTATAACCTATAGTTTAATTAAATTACATGAAATAATTATTAAACTATATAATATATCATATGACTTAGGATATAATCATGAAAACACTTAGGCTTATTTACTTAGCTTATTTAACTAGCTTATTTCTAATTATGGAAACTTTCTATTTTTAGAAAAACTTAATTAAATAAGGCAGCTATTTTATTTATGGAAACCAACTATTTTTAGAAACTTATTTATTTAAGGCAGCTAATCTATTTATGGAAACTTATTTAATTAAGGCAGCTAATCTATTTATGGAAACTTTCTATTTTTTTAGAAACTTATCTATTTTAAGCAGTAAATCTATTTTTGGAAACTTTCTATTTTTGGAAACTTTCTATTTTTGGTAACTTTCTATTTAAGGAAACCTGCTATTTTTGGAAAGTTACTTATTATTACACAGTAAGTATAATAACACATGAAATATCAGAAATACTTATTCAGAATGAACAGAATATAGGATTTAACACAGTTTAAGGCTTTAAACAGTGTAAATAGTAAGAACACATAAAATAAGCTAAGACATGATATAAAACCAGCTATGTATGTAGTAAGCAGATACTTATTTTATGTACGTATTTATGAAGCACTAGTGTTTCAGAAGTAGGATTCTCGCAGTTCATCGTTCTCGTTCACTGGACATAAGGTACGGATTCCCGTCCTTTCAGTATGGACATTCTTTCCTTATTTAGGATTCCCCGTATGCAGCCAACTGTTTTCCCATAGTATAAGTATGAGTTTGATTGTTTATGTTTTAAATATGATTACCTATAGCCATATACATGCATGACCAGTTTCACCTAGTTATGGAGGTACCATAACCATAACATTAGAGGCACTGATGTTATGACTTCACCACGGCGGAGTGATTGCTCGTGGCGTCCCTTAAGCTTTTGGCCATTTATTTATATTTATCATGTGGGGCGTATGGGTGCATCCTAGTTACACGTTTTTATTCAGGATTACATGGTGAATGTGGTGAGTGCCTTGCATCCTTCACAAGGAGCTGATCCCTCCTACCCATAAAACCAGTATATTAAATTAGAGGCAGCCCCTCTAATTTGCATGATGAGGTCACCCCTCCAATTATTCATGCACGGTGGATATTCATGACCTATATTGGCTAAATGGTAAAATATGACAAACAGTTTTTATAAGATAAACATAAGACTTTCAAACTATAAAACCAGTTTTATTAAGACTTAACCAGGTTACTCGGGACTTAGTTTCTTCCGCTGTTATTATGTTATATGCTTATCCTATTCATGCTTTATTATACATCCGTGCACTGAGCGTATTGCTCAGCCGTTTTCCTTTTCTATGTTCCCAAAACGGCAGGTACTCAGGGACGCTCGTAGACATTAAGAGTACGTGCATATGGACTGGAAGCTGTCTAGCCTTCTTTACATTATGCATTTCTTTTCTTTATGATACTTATGCTTTGGACATTGTTTCGTCCTTATTCCTTACTATACTATGTTTGTGTGTGATGAGCTTTACTTTTGGACTACCGATGTTTGATTCCGGTATTTTCCTTTATATGGTCAAGTAATGTTTAGACATTTTACCTTGTATGCTTTGATGACACGCCATAATTTCTGTGATATTTCCATTTCCAAAATGGGGTGTTACACATTGATCTACAAAGAGAAGACCAAGATCATCCACGATGCTAGAATTAAGAACCGAGAGTTCCACGTTTGTGATCAAGTCTTACTTTTTAAGTCTCGGTTGAAGATCTTCTCTGGCAAGTTGAAGAGCCGCTGGTCTGGTCCATTCACCGTCGCCAAAGTCTTTCCCTATGGCACCATTGAGCTTTCTCAGCCAAATGGGCCCAATTTTAAGGTGAATGGCCAGTGCGTGAAGTTGTACTTTGGTGAGGACATCTCTCATGAGATGATTCCATCCCTCACCATGTTTCCCTTGAATTAAGTTCTGGGTCGAGTCAGGCTCGTGACTCGGTTAACAAAAACAAGCGCTTCTCGGGAGGCAACCCGTTCATCTATCCTTTACCGTTTTCATAATAAGTGTAGGGGGAGCCCCGTATGTGTTTGTTGTCTTGTTTCTTCTTTTGTGCAGGGATTAAAGCTTCAAAGATCCATTCTCGATGACTTTTGACGAACCGTGATCCCGTGTACCAGTCTTCCCAGTTCTATCCTAAACTGTCGTGATTCAATATTTCATATCTTATATGTTCACATTGAAATCACTATAGTTGTCCTTTCCTTAACAAGATTTAAACAACGTGCACAATGTCATAAGTGTAGGGGAGTTTACTCCCACATGCTTAAACATTGAGGATAATGTTTATATCAAGTGTAGGGGGGACTTCTATCGAAGTAAGTGGTCTTTTCCATGAATTTATCCTCATTTTAACCGAAAAATCTGATTTTTCGACATTTTTCAAAATTTTTAATCTATTTTGGCCTTGTAGTTTTCCTGTTTTATCGTTATTTACTTTCTTTGCTAAAATAAAAGTTTAATAAAAGTGGTTTTAAATTTTTCAAAGTCGTGAATATTTTGACTCAACCCGAGTCTACTTATCTAAGTTTACTCTAGCTAGTATCCTTAACGTGTTTAAGTCAAGTTTTGCTAGGCTTTTATATAGGGGGCTTTAAAACGCGAAAGTCTTAACACTCACGGGTTAAGAACAAGAACTTTTCGCAAGTTCCTATAATTGATCCTAGAGAGTTGTTTATCAAGGGAACTTTAAAACGCGAATTCTAAACTTGAAAAAGGCTAAGAGTTTGCAAGATCCAATAGATGACTCGAAAACCCAAAACTTTGATTTAATTGGCTAAGCATCCACGAGTCTCATTCCTTGATATTTTAAATTATGGAGAACGAGAGATGATAGAGTCAATTATAAGTTTGGTATTCTTTCATGAATTTATGTGAGTTGATTATAAGCCTATTCTCCCATCGCTTGCTAATAAATTTATCTGCAATAAGTAAGGTCGTACGATTTGAAAAGTTACTTAGCTTCTAACCCAAGATCGTTTAAAAGTTGCTCGGTATTAATTAGAGTTCATAGCCAAGGCATAACTTATTGAAGCAGGATGCGAAGATTGGTGAGTCCGAAAAGGCCCTAACAAGGCATGAGGGCTACATTTTGTTGCTAAAGATCCAAAAGTGATGTGAAGAATCATTAATCGAAAATCAATATGAAGGATCGAGACACACGACGAAAAGCAAAAACTCCCCAAAAGATCATGGAGAAGTCTATCCAAAAAGGCCCTAACAAGGTATGAGGATAAATAGATCCAAGTCCTAAAAGGAGGCGGATCGTTGTATATCAAAGTCCAAAATAAAGATTGGAGAAAAATGAAGAAGTCGTGGTCCAAAGATGAAGAATCTCACAAAACTTCAAGTGAAGAAATTCCTATTATGAAGAGAAGACCATAATTTCAAGAACGTCTCTCAAAGATTCGAAGTATGAAGTCGCTGCCAAACATCGGTCCGAGAAAGTTCTCAAATCGTGAAGCGAGTTATGCCAAGATATGAACTTTAAGAGGTCCCGAGAAGCTGTTTTAAAATATTTTGTCCTTTAGCTAACTATTGATTAAATCGTCCCACTTTAATTTCAGCCTAAATAACTATCTAAATAAGTCAAACAATGCATCCTCGTGATCATTCAAGACAAAATTAAAATATAAGAGATACACCTAGGAATAAGGGAGTCTAAGTAAATAATTGGCCCACATGAATTCGTGTTAGTTTGCTAACTTATAATAATAATGATCTCGTTTTTAAGCTTGGTATGGGGAACGTGAAACTTGAGGATGATAAACGTTCATGGCAGCCAAAACCCCAATGTAAGTATTTGATTTCTTTACTTGTTTCTATGTTTCTATTTTCCTTGATGTTTAGTATTTAATAAAGGCCAAGGTGGGTTATTTATGATGGAAAATGTAAACCATGCTTTAAAATTAATGCATTGCATGAGGGCATTGCAATGGTCAAGTGTAGGGGATTTAATAAGTGTGAAAACACTTATCCTTTTACCACTCATTTCCAATAATAACAAGACCAAAACGTGTATTTTATGTCGTAAAAGTCGGAATTATGCGTGGTTTGTGTTTTTATTGTGTTTTAGGACCAATAGATGAAAAAGGAAGAAAACACGAGCTTGCACGGGCTTTTATCGAAGAAAACGAGAAAAGACGAAGTCAAAAGATCAAGAGTGCAAAAAGAACGGAAGTCCAAGGCCTATTCTGAAGATTTATTGAAGAAAAAGTCTAAAGACGAAAGTTTAATGAAGTCGAAGAACTCAAGTCTAATTATAGAAGAAAATTATAAGACGAGTTCAAATCCCGAGACGACGTCGAGAAAAGTCGAAGAACTTAAAAGACGAAGAGCCGAGAAGAAAGGAAGAGGAGGCAACACATGCACCTCCCCATTTTCCTAAAATACCCTCCTAAACACATTAGGAGAGGAGTTAGTTAATTTAGTCATTTTTCATTTTTTTCCTTCTTTAGTTTCTAGAGAGAGAAAGTTTTAACTTTATCTCACTAAGTTTTTCATCTTTTCTTTCAAGTTAAGCTTTATTTTAATCTTTGTATTGGAGTTTCATTAATCAAAAAGTTCAAGTTTAAGCTTTTAATCTTCAATCTTTTTCTTCCTTTCTTGATTTACTTTAGTTTTTGATCCAAAATATTATTTCATACGGTTTGATTTGATGATTTCGTGATTAAAAGGTTTATCTTTTTAATCCTTTCTAAGTTTTTGTGCAAATTAAGCTTTGAGCTTATTATGCTTATTGGCTTATTTGGTACTTAGCTTATTTACTTTTTAAAAGTTTTCTTAAAATTTTAATCTTTTCAAAGTTTGATTTAAAAAGGTTGCTTATTTAAAGTTTAAAAGTCCTTATTTCATGCTTATTAGTTTGGCTTATTATTGAGTTGGTTAAGTCTTGGATTGAGTTTATTGAAAATAGCTTAAGTCCTAGCTTATTTCGGATTAATTCCCATCACAAAGTAAACCCTGTTGCGACAGGGTATTGCGATGCACATTGCGATCAGTGCATCGCATTAGGGTTTTATATTCCGACGCATTTTACGATTCATATTGCGATTGGTTTGCTTTTGGTGATATTGCGATTGGTTTCCTTTTAGTTACATTGCGACAGGACTCAGATTGTGACATTACGATTGGATTTTAGTTTCATATTGTGATAGGTTATTGCGATCGTTGTATTGCGATTGAAGGGGATTGCGACAGGATTCCTTTTGGTAAATTCCGACGAGCATTCCGATCCTTTTCCTTTAATATTGCGACGGGATTCTGATAGGGCATTCCGATGGGATAAATGTTTGTTTTTACAAAGTGTTTTTCTAGTTTAATTTTTAAAGCTTTGATTTTACTCAACGACATTTTCATATTTGTTTTTAGTTTAAACTTAGATAACCAAACCATTTATCTTTCCACCAAGAACGACTGAGTCGCACTAATTAACGGTAATCAATTCGAAAAGATCGAAACAACGAACTTTGATACTTAGTAAATCTATGTATTATAAGTCCTTGTTGAAAACAACCGGGATAACTCATTTTAGCTAAACCGAGACAGTTTTTTGTTTAAACCGGGATAACTCGTCTTTAAAATACCAGGATAAGTTGCCTTTGTTAGGAACCGAGATAACTACCTTGTTATAACTGGGATAAATTTTTGTTCATTGAAGACCGGGATACCACTCTTCCAAAGACCGAGATAACAACTCACAAAAGACCGGGATAACTTCTTTTGAGAACCGGGATAAAGATTTTCTTCAAAGACCGAAATAGAGATTTTTTCAAAAAACCGAGATACGACTTTTCTAGAATAACGGAATAAGTTGTTTGGCCAGGAACCGAGATAGGTTTATTTTTTTCAGGTGGGCATAAGTATAATTCTTGGTTATATAAAGTTGCACTTAAGAGAAATCATTTTCTAACTAATTTCAAGATTTGAATTAGTTGGGCTTCAACAAACTTAGAGTATTTCAAGCAGCATTTTATATCAACAAACAAGGATTCAAGAATTTTTACGGTTTGTTCGTTGATTTGTACAATCCCGCGAATTTAATTTCTCGGTTTCTCCACGAATTGTAAAATCCTTTATTGTTCCTACAACAACAAACACACTTACTTACTTTCATTTCTTGATGGATAAGTAATCCTTAACTTCATTTCTCACATCGAATTTCAAAGGAACCGTTAAATTCGAAATCTCACGAGTGAGATCTTCATCAGTTGCATCATCTGCAAGCTAATGCACAAGAGAGATGCTTCAAAAATCTTTGTCTACTTCACTCACATCTTCTACTACTTTCATATGATGAGTCACAAGACGTAAATGCCAACTCTAACAAAGAGCCAACGGTTGAGGTACAGTTGGATGTGGTATCTGAAAAATGTATCAATGATACACAGGATGTTGAACATTCCGAACCTATTTATGACAAACATGGGATGGAAAAGGGTGATAGTAATACCACTTTTGATTCATCCGATGTGAGTCATAATGGGGGATGGATTGACCAAAATGTCGTAATAAATCATGCTAAATGTCATATGTAACACCCCCAAATTTTTATACAACTCAATACAGCGGAAGACTCGTTGGTGTTACAGGATAGCACATTACTCACATCATAGACAACGCTTAAAAATCGCGTCGTTTAATAATAAAGCATTTCCATTCATAAATATCAAAGTTACATAGGTCCCAAGTCATAGTATTTCATACAAGTTTTACAAGCATTTGAATGGATATTGTTATTTAAGTGCGGGCCATGAATTCTTGTTGTCTTCCCGAGAATTACCTTCAAGTACCTGAGACAAAACATGTTAAAAGAAAAGGTCAGCGATAACGCCGAGTGAATTCATAGAGTTTAATAAAACCATCAATGTATCATCAGTATATAATTATTACCGAAAATCATTTTTGTACAAATCTTTATAGTAGACCATGAAATAGGCCAAAAACATTTTATACAAATCCTTGTCACAATATAGGCTTTCGCCTTCAAAACCATTATACGAACCAATGTCGTAAAAATATCATACAATACGTTTTATAACGTCGTGTAGAGTTAAATAAAAACCGTTATATGAATATGGTTATGTAAAACCAAAACACAAACATAATATCAATAATATGACCCCGTATTGCTAGTCAGGCAATATATCGTAATTCGGTGCGTCTAGCATTATTTCTTGATATTGGATTATTATAAGTCGCATGACATTGTTACCTTACTACAACAAACAACGGGTAGCTAGCCCGAAACTCAATTTGCCCATCTAAATTAGCGTGTCTTCACAATAATCACGCTTGTGTAAATCTTCTCATACATAAATTTGTTTACCAATCAATGTGGCACGACGGGGATCAACCGTCAAGGCGCGAACTGGGGTGATCGTTCCCAAATAGTACTATTATATGCATAAGCGTCTACCAAATCCCGGCAGCTCACAATTCATGCTAATGGGACTTTTAGTGACATAACCTAACTTTAATAATCCATTTCATTTCATCTATCGGGTCATTTAATCTTTCATCGGGTCATACAATTATTCGGGTCCAAATCAATAAACAGACAATCGGGACAACTAGTGTCCTATTTCATAAAAACTACATGTTATCTCCCTCGCGGGTTTATAAAATATTTCATAAAAACATTTAAAAGAGTGCGAGGTTATGAACTCACGTTGATGTGGGAAAGCGGGTTATCGGCAATTCGGACGTACGGTACGTGCTTCAATCACAGAAACCTAGACAAATAATACTCGTCTTAGACTCTTGTCCAATGACTTTATAAAAATAACAATTATGTATACATATGATGATTTTATAAATATGATGATGATCAAGTGGGTTTATACATTTTTACTCATTCATTATAGTGTTTATGCCTTGGAAATTTTCAAGACTAGTTACACTAGTTCAATCTTGTTTACATTTTGAAGCCCAATAGGCCTATTACAAGCCCAATACTATTCATTAGCCCAATTATACTTTTATTATCAGTATTATACTTTATATGTTGGGCCTAAATGGGTTAAGCCCAATAAATAAGTTTATAAGTGTTTTACCAAATTAGTCGGGTTTATTGTCCATTAAGGCTACTTTGGCCCGTTAATGTCTATATGTTGTAAAGTTCGGGTTTATCGGTTTTTACTTGTTATATATGTTTATACATCAGTATGTGAATTTATAAAAGTTTACATTAGACGGGTCCGACCGTCTAAGTTTTATTTGACAAAAACGTTACCTTTACGGTATTAGCCGAAAAGACGTAAAAATCATGTTTATAGTTTTATAACTTATAAAACCTATCAAACTACCATTTTTATATAATGTCTTATTTTATATCATAATTATAAAATTATTATTTATAATTACTATTAATTTTTAGTGGGTTTTCATGTGTATATATTTTATAAATATATAAGTGAGTGCTTATTTTATATAAGTTTTTATTATACAAATCTGATTTTAAATTTCATGTTCACCAAAACAGCTATATCTAGAGTTCTATATGGAGATAGAAGCCCAAATTTTTATGCCATAAACTAAATGATATGTGCTCCATTTAACTCTACTATGGCTACTGTTGAATCAGCCTCTAAGTATTTTATAAAAATCGTCCAAAACAGTCTATGCAGATTTGTACTCTAATATTGTTTTGATCATATCTCACTCATCCTAATGATTCCATTGCATGGCCAACTCTCACATGTGTAAAAGACCTAATACTTACTGTATATTGATTCCACTTTGCCATTTTATCAGTTTAACATGTGATTCTTTACTGTTTTATACAGTCTACTAAATTTAGCAAGATTAACCATTTTTACATATAGTTTTTTCATCTTTTTACCCATGTTTATCAACACCAAATCCCCACACAATATTTTTATCATCATATATTCATCATAAACATATACAATAGGAAAGAAAATACATGATTACATAATCAAAATAACAAGAGGATGTGAAGAACAATCTTTAGACCACCAAGATGATGTAGGTTGTGATCAAGGCTTGGATTTTGATGGCAAAACTTGTGATAAACCAATATCATCTTCAAGTCCACCAATCTTCAAGAAATCCTTGTGGAAAATCAGCCCTAAGACTCCATAGAAACTCCTCTTTAGATGTTATAACTTGCACCAATCTTCATCTCTTTGAATGGAGATTAACATATGTTAATTATATAAATGTTTGTGGTTAAAATTTTGTATGAATGGGGTGTTGTGGTGATGATATGGGACGACATTATTGAGAGAGAGATGGGAGAGTTGTGAGTTTTGCATGAGTGGAAATGAAAGCAAATGGTTATGTTTAGTGGTTTTGATGTTTAGTGGAAAACTTGTAGCTTTCAAGTTAAGCTAGTAGGACAAGTGTGCAACTTGTATCTTATAAGTTGACACCTCATGGTGTATGGGCTAAGTTATGGCCGGTTTTTAGTGGGGGTGGGGCAAAGTCATTTTGTCTCATCCCCATTTATTTACGGGTATTCCTCGATTCTAGTTTCCTCGATTTGCGTGCCCTCGGTTCGTTTTACGAAAAATGTTTTTATAAATTATGAATCAACGGCACAAAATGAATCTAATAAAAATTGTCTCATCAAAAACGGAGTTCGAAAACGTAAATACGTAATCCTAAGGTTTCTGGTTTAGTCGTAAAGGACGTTAAATTATAATCGTAAGTCCTAATCTCTTCTCGTAAATTTGTGAGTTTATGAACCAACACAAATTTAAAATTCCAAAATAATATTCACGGATAAATTTATTTTCTGAAATGTCGGACTGTCACCAAAGACGGTGTATGTAAACGTGAGCACGTAACGTAGAATTCTCCAGTTTAGACGTAGTCGATGCTACTTCAAGACGTAAATCTAAATTACCTCCCAAAAATAAGTGAGTTCATATTATAACATTAAAATAATGTTTTCAAATAATATTTGAGAATAAAATATCAACCATAAATTGACGGATTGTCACAGCATTTACCCCTAAACAGGATCTTTGTCCTCAAAGATCATCTTACCTTACTACTCGCTTCTTATAGAGTTAAAGCCATGTGGGTATTTCCTCCACATTCGGTCTTTTCTCACAGGTGTATTTCATTACAATACGCGAGTTTCATCAAACATAACTACGTGAATAAGATCAGGCTTAATGTCGACTTACTTTCTCTATCCATGATGTTCATGGGTTTTTGATGAATGCAACTTTTCGCCGATCTAAACTATATCAAGAAGAATTCAGATTTTCACTTGATAGATATTTTATCAAGTTCGATATACGAAACATAATTCACGCAGCTCTTGGAGTCCTAGGGTAGATCCAGCTTAGATGCCTTTCAAACCAATCTTTTACATCATCTCAATGGTCCCATACAACGGGGACTTATATCCCATGATCTTTCAGATCATCAATTCATTTTTCCATGGTTAATATTTTTGGCATAACTTCGCTACCCATCTGGCACTTCAAGATCTACATTTCATATTCACATAACTTCCTGCCCACTACCGGCAGTCAATATTCAGATCCTAATTTCAACAATCATTTCAGGTCTCGCGGGTCGAGTATTTTGTAAGGTTAGGTTCGCCATCATAGGAAACCTTAAACCTGAAAGACATGTCCAACTCACAATGGGTGTATGTCGGATGTCTTCATTCCAACTCCTGCTTACAGATGCTCTAATATTTATCCTCACAAGATCCGATCTCGATCCTAATACGATAATTATCAATGATAATCTTTCCTAAGGAAAGCGATTATACGGTTTATTACCAAAGGTCAATCATTCAAACATAGAACACCACTTATAGTATTTTGTATCGTTACTTTACCTCGTCCCTTCGATTGGGGTGGTACACAGTACTCTCATCAAGATTCGTTCTCAATGACTTCTGAGCAAATCTCTAGAAATTCGATGCGAAGCGAGGATCTTGATAGAGATGATCGATACGGGCACACTATGCTTACACAACTCCTTTAAATACAAAGAGTCAATTTCCTCATCAAGAATCTATCATTAACAGGAATGATATTAGCAGATTTGGTCAGTCTGTCGACGATGACCCAAATCGAATCAAATTCAGATGATGACCTTTTTAATAGTTAGACATTTACTAATGTATAAGGCGATGTCTGCCTTCATAATTTTCCATCAGTACATCTTCTTCAGATAAAGATACATTTAGTCAGAAATGACAGGAATAGAATACTTATACTTACAAGCTTCCAACATGACTACATCTCAAAATCTCCATATTTAGGCAACCATAAGTGGCCTTTTATCCATTGTCATTGGTTTCTCAATTCTAATGGTTCACATTAGCCGTGAACCCCTTTATTATTTATATTATCCTTCTTACAAGCATTGTTTATTTTTATATTGTTCGGCAATTTATTTTGCACCTTCATTATTAAGGAACATGTCCTAATTGATTCTTTATCCTTTCTATATTATGTGTCAGTATCTACATTCATCTTCCTTGATGAAATAAATATCATGGTCAATATTACTCAGAAATTCTTTCCTCATATTTTCTAAGTTTTAGTTTCGTCTCAACTATCATTTTTATCAGTTTTGCTCAATCCGACGTTTTAGAGCGTCGATAATTATTACACGTAAATTAGCAATAAATATTAAGTTTTTATGAAATGTAAACGTTACAAGTTTAAATTTCTCAGTTCGACCAATTATAATAAAATGTTCTAAACAAATTTGAATTTAATTAACACGATTTTTGTTGATTTATCGAAAATAATTAATAAGATTCGTAAATGTTTGAAAAATCTTTGGTTATACTTTGGTCAAAATTTTCTTAGTTGAAAAGCAAACATTGTTGTTTTAAGTCTTGGTTTAAACGGTTTCCTCAATCCCTTTTAGGTTGTTTGAGGTATGCATAAACATTTACCCCTAAACATGAGTTTAGTTAAATGTTCTGGGTATAAGGGAATAATCCCTCAAAAGTTCTTTTTGATAAAACATTTGTCAAAACATATTTGCACTTTGTTTTTGGTAAAACCCAAAGTCTTAAAAGGGCTCTTAATTTTTGAAGAGTCAATATAGATTCCATTATTTATTAATCACACGTTCAAATAGTGTAAAGGATTTAGTCTTTACTCACATGTTAAATATTCAAGGTACAGGTTTTCACTGCTCGGTCAACTCAGGGCAGTCTATAAATAATTATTAACTTCCTCTTATTCTTATATACAAACAAATGGTCCTTAATGATCTCAAGCATGAATTTATCAATTTACAGCCTACACACGTGACTCACCAAATTTATGAATGCTACATGTGTATTAGTCAATCCAAACGACATAACATGAAACTCATAATCTTCATTACGAGTTCTGAATGTAGTGATTGGAATAGATAATCTTTTCCGCGGACGCGAAATTTATGATAACCATGTCGTGGATCAAATTTTTGAATATACTCTAGAACCTTGTAAATGATCGAACAATCTATCATCTTGGGTAATGGATATAGATTTTAATCGTCAATTTACCTAGTTCATGGTAATCAACAAATAAATATAAGGAATGATAACACCATAGCTCTTCATGATGACGAGCTCGGTAGAATAAAAGCTTTCTCCGACAACTCTCTCAGTTGTACGGTAATTCTTTTAATTTAGATGGTGCTGACGTACAGTGCACATGTCACAGGTGCAACACTGGGAATATAATCAATACCAATTTCAACTTGCCTTAATGGCGAAAGTCTAGGTAATTCACCAACAAATACCTCCTAAAGTTTCAGATAACGGAAACATCTTTTAATAAATTCATATTAGGTTCTTTCTAGATTATAATATCTATGACTAATTCACAACCATTCACGGTATAATTTCAAGTCTAAATGCAGGATATAATCATCCATCAAGAATTATTTAGATCACTTTTGATAATCAACATCTTATCATTTAGGGGAATTCTACTCGAGTTCCCATCAATTAAGACAATGTCGTAATACCATAATCAATCAATCCATTCTACTGGCACTATCAACTTTCCAGTTTCATTGTCGTCGATAAGATATGAATTTCTCAAAAGACTAATAATAATTCATAATCTTTCATAAATTCAAGGATATATGGAGACACAACTACCATTAAAAGAGTAAGGTCAACGCATAATCTACGGGAGAGAATTTCAAATCAGATACAGACGAAAACATTTAACGAATATGAATATATCCCGTGTTTTCATAATTTGAGTACGCATTCGAAAGCTCCTCGGATCGTTACCCAAGTCATTAAAATGAAATCAAATCAAAAGAAATGATAGGAACGTCGATACATCCAGTCGGGTATCAACACTCGATAATCATATACTTTTCCTAAGAATCTCACTACGGGAGAATTGGACAAGAAAGAATTGTTAATTGTCAAATAAGACAATTTCCACAGATGAGTAAATTCGACTCAGAAGAATAGATGCTAAAGACACATATGTAGGTGTCCCTAACACTATGTCCCTATTTTTCACTTCTTGCAGATCTCATAAAATTTAATTTTTCACAATCTTTAAAGAAAATGTAGTGTTTATTAATCAGTTTTATGGTGACTACTAATCAGCCTTGCATGGTCCATTCCAAATTGTATGTAGGCGCGCAACTATATACAATTTTAAGATTAACGATGCAATACTCAGTTCGTCAAAATTTTATCATCATGTTTATAATAAAAACATTTTAATGCTTAATTCTTAAATAAGAATCAAGAATAAATTTACAAAGATTTTCTTTGTTATGAAAACAATTAAGTTTTCTATAGTGTTTTATAAACAACTTCATTTCGATAACGATTATTTATAAGTCTCACTTTAAATAATAGTGATGAAAATTCAATTTTCTCAAATAATATTGTTTTATCTTATAAAAACATTGAGTGATCTGCAAAAGAGTGATGAAAAGTTGTTTACCAAGAACTAACCACAATATAATAGGAAATGAGCTTAGCCAATTAATCATGAGGTGCATGACCTCGATGGCACTCAAAAAGAATAATCCACAACGTAACTCAATTCGAGATGAGTACTTGTTCAATGGTTTCATTACTAATGCGAACATTAGGAATAAGCAAGAAAAGATAGATAACATCGATACATGTAGGATTTAGCAATCAATGGTAGTCTTTTCATTAATCACAAACAAGTCAAAATTGTACCGTAACACATTATGTGTCACTATGTCATACAATTCCAAGAACTCATCCTACCAACTGATGTCACAGTTAAGTTAGGGATTATTTTTAATAGATACCACAATGAATACTAATCTACAAGAGTCATTAGGTGTTCCACATGTCCCGGAAGATCCATCGGTCCCAATTCATAAGAAGATTTCTTCAATTTATTTCTTGGACACTGGACATCCTCGTTAGTGGACAATGGCCTAGGAACAACCCTTAACACAAACAAACAATCATTTAAAACCTTATAATTCAATCACAGAACTTAACGACATCCTCTTATTAATCTCATATTCCATACGGTTTAAATTTTTACTTTATTCAAGTTTCAATCAACTTATACTCAAGGCGATATCCTACCTCATTTTACAATACTTTCAACCTTATTCTTAGACCTTAAAAGGGCAATAAAAGCTCAATATGATCAACACTTAATTTCCAATCCTATAGCTCTTACAACAATAGTTATCAAATGAGTCACTAGTATAAAATGACTCGATCATTCAATTAGACTTCTAATACATGGCTTTTACACCAAGTATAAAATCTTTATCGTCCGATCTCTTCGAATTGATTATTGGTAGAAAGTGCGACTCAATTGTTCTTGGTGGAATAATAAATGAGTGGTGATTATCTAGTTTTAAACTAATAGCAAATATGTAAATGTCGTTGAGTAAAATAAGAGCTTTTAAAGATTAAACTAAAAGGTGGAGTTAAAAATAAATTCTTGAAAACTTAAAGACAAGATTAAAAAATACTTAAACACTTAATAAATCTAAAACTTGAAAACTTTGTAAAAACAAGAAACTCATCCAATTGGAATACCAAATCGGAATTTACTGATCGGAACGTGCCAAAAGGAAGTGATCGGAATATACTCAAAAAGGAAAGCAATCGGAATGTGCAAAAGGAGACTGATCGGAATATGTGAAAATGAGTCGTGTCGGAATATAGGAAAACAGAACAAATCGGAATACCAAACAATACCCTCGTCGGAATGATAGTGCAATCGGAATCCCCAATCAGAATCCAGTAAAAGAAAGCAATCGGAATGAGGTAAAACAGTCCTTATCGGAATGTGCCTAAATCCCTATTCTGATCCAATGATCGGAATACAAATGATGCAAATCGGAATAAGTTAAAACCCTAATCCGATCAAGTGATCGGAATGGGGGGTAGTAGTCGGAATGTTCAATCGGAAAAGGGTTTAACCTTTTCCGACTATCTAGTGATTCGAGAATAAGCTAGTGATAAGCTATGTTTGATAAGCTAACACCAAAATTTCACCAAATCAGCAATGAAATAAACTAAATAAGCTCGAATAACAACTTTTCCAAACTTAAAATAAGCAATCTTTTAAATCAAACCATAAAAAGATGAAACTTTTTAAGAAAACTTTTAAAAAATAAATAAGCTAAACATACAAATAAGCCAATAAGCACAAAGATCTTAAAGCTTAACCGTTTGAAAGCTTATGTAGGAATAAAAAGATTAACTTCTTAAGCACGAAAACATCAAGATCAACACGGATCATAAATATTTCGCATCAAAAGTAAACTAAAATCAAGAAAGGTAGAAAGAGATTAATAAACAAAAAGCTTAACTTGAACTTGATTAATGGAATCCAAATACAAAAAAGTTTAAAACTTGAAAGATTAAAAGAAAGAAAAGATGAAAACTTAGTGAGAGAAAGTTTGGAACTTTCTCTCTCTAAAAACTAGAAAGGAAAAAATGAAAAATGAAAACTAGCTAACTCCCCTCCTAATGTGATTAGGAGGGTATTTATAGGGAAAATGGGAAGTGCATGTGTGGTGTGCTTCCTTCTTTCTTTTCTTCTCGACTCAATTTAATTCTTTGTCTTTTCTCGACACCGTCTCGGGATTTGAACTTGTCTTAATAATTTTCTTCTTTAATTTAGACTTGAGTTCTTCGACTTCATTAAACTTCCGTCTTTAGACTTTTTCTTCGATAAATCTTTAGAATAGGTCTTGGACATCCGTTCTTTAGGCACTCTTGATCTCTTGACTTCGTCTTTTCTCGTTTTCTTCGATAAAATCCCGTGAAAGCCCGTGTTTTCTTCCTTTTTCATCTTTTGGTCCTAAAACACAATAAAAACACAAACCACGTATAATTCCGACTTTTACGACATAAAATACACGTGTTGGTCTTGTTAATATTGGAAATAAGTGGTAAAAGGATAAGTGTTTTCACACTTATTAAATCCCCTACACTTAACCATTGCAATGCCCTCATGCAATGCATTAATTTTAAAGCACGGTTTACATTTTCCATCATAAATAACTCACCTTGGCCTTTATGAAATACTAAACATAAAAAGATAGAAACAAGTAAAGAAATCAAAGACTTACATTGGGTTTTGGCTGCCATGAATCGTTTATCATCCTCAAGTTTCACGTTCCCCATACCAAGCTTAAAAACGAGATCATTGTTATTATAAGTTAGCAAACTAACACGAATTCATGTGGGCCAATTATTTACTTAGACTCCCTTATTCCTAGGTGTATCTCTTATATTTTATTTTTGTCTTGAATGATCACGAGGATGCATTGTTTGACTTATTTCGATAGTTATTTAGGCCGAAAATAAAGTGGACGATTTAATCAATAGTTAGCTAAAGGAAAAAATCTTTTAAAACTGCTTCTCGGGACCTCATAAAGTTCATATCTTGACATAACCCGCTTCACGATTTGAGACCTTTCTCGGACCGATATTTAGCAGTGGCTTCATACTTCGAATCTTTGAGAGACGTTCTTGAAATTATGGTCTTCTCTTCATAATAGGAATTTCTTCACTTGAAGTTTTGAGAGATTCTTCTTATTTGGACCACGAGTTCTTCATTTTTCTCCAATCTTTATTTTGGACTTTGATATACAACGATCCGCCTCCTTTTAGGACTTGGATCTATTTATCCTCATACCTTGCTAGAGTCTTTTCGGATAGACTTCTCCATGATCTTTAGGGGAGTATTTGCTTTTCGTCCTGTGTCTCGATCCTTCATATTGATTTTCGATAAATGATTCTTCACATCACTTTTGGATCTTTAGCAACAAAATGTAGCCCTCATGCCTTGTTAGGGCCTTTTCGGACTCGCCAATCTTCTCATCCCGCTTCAATAAGTTATGCCTTGGCTATGAACTCTAATTAATACCGAGCAACTTTTAAACGATCTTGGGCTAGAAGCTAAGTAACTTTTCAAATCGTACAACCTTATTTATTGCAGACAAATTTATTAACAAACGATGGGAGAATAGGCTCATAATTAACTCACATAAATTCACGAAAGAATACCAAACTTATAATTGACTCTATCATCTCTCGTCCTCCACAGTTTAAAATCTCAAGGAATGAGACTCGTGGATGCTTAGCCAATTAAATCAAAGTTTTGGGTTTTCGAGTCGCCTATAGGATCTTGCAACTTCTTAGACTTTTTCAAGTTTAGAAATCGCATTTTAAAGTTCCCTTGATAAATGACTCTCTAGGGTCAATTATAGGAACTTGTGAAAAGTTCTTGTTCTTAACCCGTGAAAGTTAAGACTTTCGCGTTTTAAAGTTCCCTATATAAAAGCCTAGCAAAACTTGACTTAAACACGTTAAGGATACTAGCTAGAGTAAACTTAGATAAGTAAACTCAGGTTGAGTCAAAATATTCACGACTTTGAAAAAAAAATTAAAACCACTTTATTGCAAATTTATTCTAGCAAAGAAAGTAAATAACGATAACAAAGGAAAACTACAAGGCCAAAATCGATTAAATTTTTTGAAAAATGTCGAAAAATCAAATTTTCCGGTTAAAATGAGGGCAAATTCATGGAAAAGACCACTTACTTCGATAGAAGTCCCCCCTACACTTGATATAAACATTATCCTCAATGTTTAAGCATGTGGGAATAAACTCCCATACACTTATGACATTGTGCACTTTGTTTAAATCTTGCTAAGGAAAGGACAACTATAGTGAATTCAATGTGAACATATAAGATATGAAATATTGAATCACAAGAGTTTAGGATAGAACCGGGAAGATGGGAACACGGGATCACGGTTCGTCAAAAGTCATCGAGGTGCTCTTTGAAGCTTGAATCCCTGCACAAAATAAGAAACAAGACAACCAACACATACGGGGCTCCCCCTACAGTTATTATGAAAGAAGTAAATGATAGAGCACGGGTTGCTTCCCGAGAAGCGCTTGTTTTTGTTCACCGAGTCACGAGCCTGACTCGACCTAAATTTAGTTCATGGGAAACGTGGTGAGGGATGGAATCATCTCATGAGAGATGTCCTCACCAAAGTACAGCTTCAAACGCTGGCCATTCACCTTGAAATTGGGCCCATTTGGCTGAGAAAGCTCAATGGTGCCATATGGAAAGACTTTGGTTACGGTGAATGGACCAGACCAGCGGCTCTTCAACTTGCCCGAGAAGATCTTCAACCGAGAGTTAAAAAGTAATACTTGATCACCAATGTGGAACACTCGGTTCTTAATCCTTGCATCATGGATGATCTTGGTCTTCTCCTTGTAGATCAGTGAGTTCTCGTAAGCTTCATTCCTCAGTTCATTAAGCTCGTTGAGTTGAATCTTCCAAAGATCACCGGCTTTGTTGATGTCGAAGTTAGCCCACTTCAAGGCCCAGTATGCCTTATGTTCCAGCTCGATATGGAGGTGGCATGCTTTCCCGTACACAAGACGATAAGGTGTACAACCGATCGGCATCTTATAAGCAGTACGGAAAGCCCACAAAGCATCATCTAATTTATCAACCCACGCGGCACGATGCTCTCCCACAGTACGCTCCAGAATTCACTTCAATCCACGGTTAGATATCTCGGCTTGACCATTGGTTTGGGGATGATAGGCGGTGGAAAGACGATGATTAATACCATACTTAGCCATGACTCTTGCAAATTGATCATTGTAAAAATGAGTCCCGCGGTCACTGATTATAGCACGAGGAACACCGAATCGAGCAAAAAGTTGCTTCAAAAAGTTCACAACCACCCTCGCATCGTTCGTAGGGAGAGCCTTAGCTTCAAACCATTTATAAACGTAGTCAACGGCTACGAGGATGTACTTGTTCCCTTTAGATGATGGAAATGGCCCCATAAAGTCGATGCCCCATACGTCAAAGATTTCACATTCTTGTATGAAATTTTGAGGCATCCCATCTTTATGTGTGATCTTGCCTTGTCTTTGACAAGCATCACAATGTTTAACCATGTCGTGAGCGTCACGATAAATGGTAGGCCAATAAAATCCAGAATCGAATACTTTCTTCGCGGTGTAATAGGGACCAAAGTGACCACCGGTGGGTCCTTTATGGCAAGCATCAAGGATTTGTACCGCTGCCGGCCCATCAACACATCGACGAATAATCAGATCAGCACATTGTTTGAAAAGGTAAGGGTCGTCCCAGAAATAATGTTCAATATCTTTAAAGAACTTTTTCTTTTGTTGGGAAGTTAACCCTTCCTTGAGAATTCCACCCGCTAAGTAGTTTGCAATGTCCGCAAACCACGGGGTGTCATCGAGATTTGGATTGATAGACATTAAGGCCTCAAGGGGAAAAGAGTCATTGATCTCTTGATTCGGATGATCCCCTTGATAAGGATCCTCAAGTATACTTAGATGATCCGCGGCTAGGTTTTCCGCTCCCTTTTTGTCACGAATTTCAATGTTGAATTCTTGAAGGAGCAAAACCGAACGAAGAAGTCTTGGCTTAGAATCTTGCTTAGTCATCAAGTACTTCAACGCGGAATGATCGGTATACAAGATGGTGGTAGAAAGGACAAGATAGGGGCGGAATTTTTCAAAATCATACACTACTGCTAAAAGCTCTTTTTCGGTAGTGGTATAATGCAATTGAGCCCCCGTCATTGTCTTGCTAGCATAGTGGATTGGTTGGAAGTGTTTGTTCACTCTTTGGCCCAAAACCGCTCCAATAGCAAAGTCGCTAGCATCACACATCAACTCAAAAGGTAGCTCCCAATTAGGGGTAACCAAGACCGGTGCCTTAGTTAGCTTATCCTTAAGAAGATTGAAGGATTCAAGACACTCTTTGGAAAAGATGAAAGGGGTATCTTTTTCCAAGAGGTGGGTCATCGGGCGAGCGATTTTTGAAAAATCTTGAATGAATCGGCGATAGAAGCCCGCATGCCCGAGGAAACTTCTCACACCCTTCACAGTTGAAGGTGGAGGCAAGTTTGCAATAACATTGACGTTAGCACGGTCTACTTCAAGACCGGCTTTGGAGATTTTGTGTCCTAGCACGATGCCTTCTTTTACCATGAAATGGCATTTTTCCCAATTTAGAACAAGGCGAGTGTCTTCACACCGCTTAAGCATGCGTTCCAAATTGGCAAGGCAAGAAGAGAAAGAATCACCATAAACCGAGAAATCATCCATGAAGACTTTCATAGTTTCTTCAACCATGTCATGGAAGATAGCCATCATACACCTTTGAAATATCCCAGGAGCATTGCATAAGCCGAAAGGCATTCTTTTGTAGGCAAATGTTCCATAAGGACAAGTGAATGTGGTTTTCTCTTGGTCTTTGGGATCGATGGGAATTTGAAAATACCCAGAGAAACCGTCTAAAAAGCAGTAATAGTCGTTACCCGCTAGACGTTCAAGCATTTGGTCCATGAAAGGAAGGGGAAAATGATCCTTTCTCGTAGCATCATTGAGTTTGCGATAGTCTATACAAACTCTCCACCTTGTAACGAGACGAGTAGGAATCAACTCGTTGTTTTCATTGGGAACAACGGTGATTCCGCCTTTCTTAGGCACACAATGGACGGGACTAACCCACGGTGAATCTGAGATAGGATAGATCATGCCCGCATCAAGAAGTTTGATAACCTCTTTTTTGATTATGTCATGGATCTTAGGTTTCACCCTTCTTTGGCTTTGAATAGTGGGTTTAAAGTCGTCCTCCATGAGAATTTTATGTGTGCAAAAGTGAGGATCAATTCCACGAATATCGGAGATCTTCCAAGCAATAGCTTTCTTGTGATTCTTCAACATGGCGATAAGTCGGGATTTTTCTTCTTCTTTCAGGTCCTTAGCGATGATGATCGGTAACTTCTTGTTGTCTCCAAGGAAAACATACTCGAGATGAGACGGTAGGTCCTTAAGCTCTAAATCCGAAGGATTTTTGATGGAAGGCGTAGTCAAATTCGGTTCATCGATAGAGATATCCTTAGGAGATGGTGGAGAAGTATGGTCCTCATTGAGAAGTTTCTCAATGGTACGAATGTCTTCATCCCAATTGGAGGGAGAATCGTCATATTTTAAGTCCACATCTCCTAAAGTTGCTTCAAATTCTTTCAAGATGAAATCACTTTCTCCAAATGGAGTCAGTGATGGAGCAATAGAGGCAATGGTCTCAACAATGGGTAGAGAAGAAGAACCACTTTTACAAGCGTCTTTGAAATGTTCTTCACAAGCCTCATCAAGAACGTCAATAAAATTAACACTCTCGTTTTCTGAAGACTGCTTAGAAAGTTTACCCATGTTGAAGACGATTTTAGCGTCACCAACTCTCATGATTAGTTCGCCTGCGGCTACATCGATGAGAGTGCGACCAGTCCTCAAGAACGAACGTCCAACGATTAATGGAACACGGGGGTCCATCTCGTAGTCAACGACAACAAAATCCACCGGAAAGGTGAATTTGTCGACGCCAACGAAGACATCTTCGGCTATCCCCACTGGATAAGCAACCGTACGGTTAGCTAATTCCAAAGTCATTCGTGTGGGGACTAGCTCGGGGAGAGATAATTGCTTCCAAACACTTAATGACATTAAGTTAATACTAGCACCTAGATCGGCTAGGGCCATGCAATTCTCTACTCCCGGGAAGTTGCAAGGAATCAAGAAACGACCCGGATCACCAAGTTTGGTGGGCAATTTCCTTAAGAGCACTGCGGAGCAATTCTCATTAAGTTGGGTCTGAGCAATATCGAGAAGTTTCTCCTTATCACTGAGAAGATCTTTAAACATTTTAGCATATTTCGGCATGTGAGCGAGAGCCTCAGCAAAGGAGATACTGAAATTCAGTTGTTTGAACATTTTAAGAAAGTTCGAAACCTGAATATCATCCTTGTTCTTCAATTTCTCTTTCCTCAACCTCGAAGGATAAGGTATATTGGGTTGAGATGAAGGCTTTGGGATAGAAGTCGCACTCACATCCTTGGGTGGTGGAGGGGTAGAAGTAGAAGGTGGTGGAATTGGAGAAGTAGAAGTTGGAGGAATAGAAGATGGAGGATTCGGAGAAGGAGACTCGTTTTCCTTTGTCACAATCACCGGTGTAGGTGTAGGAAGCTCGGGTTCCTTTAAACCTTTTCCACTGCGAGTGGTGATTGCTTTCATCTCCCCTCTTGGATTAGCAACGGTGTTACTCGGAAGAGAACCCGATCCAGAGGCTTGATTACTTGGGAAGAAACTAGCCATCATATTCCTCAAGTCATTCGTTTGACTTGCCAAAGTGTTTCGCATATCAGCTCGAAGATCATTCCCTTGCTTCACCATATCTGCTTTCATGTTGGCCATTTCCCGCTGAAGATTTTGCACGATCACATCATTAGTCCTCAGGTAGGTTTCAACATCTTGGTGTAATGTGGTGGGTTGGTTGGGAGGAGGAGCATGGTAGGCGGGTGGTTGATAAGCAGGTTGTTGGTAAACTTGGTTGTTTCTTTGAGGTGGATATGGGTTTCTTTGGTTTTGATATGGAGTTGGAGCACGTGGTTCGTTTTGATTGTTGCGATTAAGGTTGTTTGGGTTTTGTGGGGGAAAACCGGGTGGTGAAAGATAGTTGTTTGAGCGATAGCTGAGCAGATTGCGGTCACCTTGAGGACGTGCTTGATAGCCTCCCGTAGAATAGGTACCGTCGGTGGCATACACATTTTCCGGATTTTCGTGAGTCGAAGGACAATTGGTGTATGAGTGAGATCCCCCACATATATCACATGATTGAGTCATAGCATTGGCTTGGGCAGTGATAGCTTTGGTATTATTGGCGGCTTGGAGAGCAAGTGATTCAATAAGCGAAGTGAGCTTATCAAGTCTCTTGTCGCTCCCATTAGTGCTAGAACTAGCCACATTGGTCCGAACACTCTTGGTTTGCACTCTAGATTTGTTCTCAATAATATCCCAAGCGGCATTAGAAGACTTAACCAAAAGATTACCCCCCGAGGCACTATTTAGTGAATCTTGGTCATTCATGCTTAAACCATTGTAAAAAGTATTAATTTGGTGCACTTTGGTAAAACCATGTTGTGGGCACTTTCTTAAAAGTTCTTTAAAACGGTCCCAAGATTCACTAAAAGTCTCATCGTACTTTTGTTCAAAAGTAATGATTTCATTCCGCAAAGCGGTAGTACGAGAGGGTGGGAAAAAGTAGTTTATGAATTATGTCTCTAAGTCCGTCCATGTAAGAATACTTTGTGGCGGTTCCTTATCAAGCCAATGCCGGGCTTGTCCCTCTAAGGAGAAAGGAAAAAATTGCAAGCGAATTACCTCTTGTGAAACCCCATTGAATTTGACCGTATTCGTGAGTTGAAGGAACCTTTTGATGTGGTCATGAGGATCATCAATGGTACGTCCCAAGAATGGTTGAGCAGAGACCATTTGAATAAAGCCGGATTTAAGCTCAAAGTTGTTGGCTCTAATCGCGGGTATGACAATAGCATCGTGGTTGCCCTCTACATGTGCTTGCAAAATTTCGATATAGGACGATTGTCCGGTAGAGGTTCATTGTTGTTATTATTCATGTTGTTTTGAGGTGGATTATTATTGTTGTTGTGTACACCGGCCATGTCTAAGTTATCGATAGTCTCAGGCTCTTGATAAGACGTTGAGCGAGTGCGCATACACCTGCAAAAGAACTAACAAAGCAGAAATATTTTTGGTTTTTTATGTTTTTTAATTTTTTGTATTTTTGAAAATTTTATATTTTTTTGGATTTTTTGAAAATTTTAAAGCAAGGAAAATAACGTTCAAAGATGAACGGATCCCAAAATCCAACGCGTCTCTCACTTAAAACCTTTAATCTTAACGAAAAGAGCCGGCAGCGGCACCATTTAATACATGGCTTTTACACCAAGTATAAAATCTTTATCGTCCGATCTCTTCGAATTGATTATTGGTAGAAAGTGTGACTCAATTGTTCTTGGTGGAATAATAAATGAGTGGTGATTATCTAGTTTTAAACTAATAGCAAATATGTAAATGTCGTTGAGTAAAATAAGAGCTTTTAAAGATTAAACTAAAAGGACGAGTTAAAAATAAATGCTTGAAAACTTAAAGACAAGATTAGAAAAATACTTGAACACTTAATAAATATAAAACTCGAAAACTTTGTAAAAACAAGAAACTCATCCAATCGGAATACCAAATCAGAATTTACTGATCGGAACGTGCCAAAAGGAAGTGATCGGAATATACTCAAAAAGGAAAGCAATCGGAATGTGTAAAAGGAGACTGATCGGAATATGTGAAAATGAGTCGTGTCGGAATATAGGAAAACAGAACAAATCGGAATACCAAACAATACCCTCGTCGGAATGATAGTGCAATCGGAATCCCCAATCGAAATCCAGTAAAAGAAAGCAATCGGAATGAGGTAAAACAGTCCCAATCGGAATGTGCCTAAATCCCTATTCCGATCCAATGATCGGAATACAAATGATGCAAATCGGAATAAGTTAAAACCCTAATCCGATCAAGTGATCGGAATGGGGGGTAGTAGTCGGAATGTTCAATCGGAAAAGGGTTTAACCTTTTCCGACTATCTAGTGATTCGAGAATAAGCTAGTGATAAGCTATGTTTGATAAGCTAACACCAAAATTTCACCAAATCAGCAATGAAATAAACTAAATAAGCTCGAATAACAACTTTTCCAAACTTAAAATAAGCAATCTTTTAAATCAAACCATAAAAATATGAAACTTTTAAAGAAAACTTTTAAAAAAATAAATAAGCTAAACATACAAATAAGCCAATAAGCACAAAGATCTTAAAGCTTAACCGTTTGAAAGCTTATGCAGGAATAAAAAGATTAACTTCTTAAGCACGAAAACATCAAGATCAACACGGATCATAAATATTTCGCATCAAAAGTAAACTAAAATCAAGAAAGGTAGAAAGAGATTAATGATGAAGGTCTACGAGATTATTGGCCTATTCTATATCATGGATTTGATGGATTTAGATGGTTGATTTAGATGATAAACATAAAGAGATGAAGGAATGAGATGAGGGATTGGAGAGAGAAAGGAGAGAAAAAGGGAAAGGTAGAGAGAGAAAGTGAAAGTAGAATTATGATTAAGTGAGAAATGATAATCAACAACCCCTCCTAACATGCTAGGAGGGGATATATATAGCCCACCCTACATGTGGGCTATATGGACTATACAATAATTAAATAGATCACGAGCCCATTACATAATTATCGTTGGAGCGACCGATCCTTCATAAATACGTAAAAACGTATTTCTAACAATCTCCCCCTAAGGGAGGTCGCTCCAAGAAACAAAGTTCTAAATAGTCTATAACTCGTGATCTATGCTAACTAAGATGTGACCGAGACTTTATTGGGAAAAACGTATTTCCAACAAATGAACAAAAAGCTTAACTTGAACTTGATTAATGGAATCCAAATACAAAAAAGTTTAAAACTTGAAAGATTAAAAGAAAGAAAAGATGAAAACTTAGTGAGAGAAAGTTTGGAACTTTCTCTCTCTAAAAACTAGAAAGGAAAAAATGAAAAATGAAAACTAGCTAACTCCCCTCCTAATGTGATTAGGAGGGTATTTATAGGGAAAAATGGGAAGTGCATGTGTGGTGTGCTTCCTTCTTTCTTTTCTTCTCGACTCGATTTAATTCTTTGTCTTTTCTCGACGTCGTCTCGAGATTTGAACTTGTCTTAATAATTTTCTTCTTTAATTTAGACTTGAGTTCTTCGACTTCATTAAACTTCCGTCTTTAGACTTTTTCTTCGATAAATCTTAAGAATAGGTCTTGGACATCCGTTCTTTAGGCACTCTTGATCTCTTGACTTCGTCTTTTCTCGTTTTCTTCGATAAAAGCCCGTGAAAGCCCGTGTTTTCTTCCTTTTTCATCTTTTGGTCCTAAAACACAATAAAAACACAAACCACGCATAATTCCGACTTTTACGACATAAAATACACGTTTTGGTCTTGTTAATATTGGAAATAAGTGGTAAAAGGATAAGTGTTTTCACACTTATTAACTTCTCAGAAAGGTACTAGTGGCATGAGGCTTTTGTGTAATGGTTCCAATGACAGCCTCAAGTGCAACATTCACCCTTTCGATTTCAATTTTAAGAATTGGGTGACAACGAATCAGATGACACCTTTCCGGGTGGTAACGTTTTGTCAGACTCCACTCTATAAGGAAAGATCGTCATGACATCGATATCAGATTTAATCTCGCCAATTATTCTTTAATATCTCAATCAAATAATATCAACATTCCTACGAATATCAACCATTTTGTTGGGATCATAAATATCCACAACTTGGTTTAGATCTAGGATAGCTAGAATTCCTACGAGAATAGCTTCGATTTATTTGCTAGGGGAGTTAGGGTTTCTTGTGACAATCTACGTCGTATAAATACCTCGTATAAGTATTAAATAATCATCAAACAATCATGTAATCAAATTACATCATATATATATATATATATATATATATATATATATATATATATATATATATATATAGGGAGGCGTTATCGTGGTTAACACTCTTAAAGTGAGTTACGGTAAGTACACTTGTGGGTCATTGGATCAAAACAAATACTTAAGATCAAATTTAATAATACAAATGGCATGTTGTAATTACTATAAAAGTCAAAGGGCATTATGTATCAAGTTTTACACTACGTACATTTTACTACAGTATAATAAATAACTACTGCATTATTTGCATTATTGATCCGTGATTATCTCCTCCTTTTATCTCTCATTCAAACCTGCTACAACAATCAAATCAAAATTAAAAAATATAATCAAGAACCGCCGGATTCTCAACTATTACTCAATCAAAAATTAAAGTCAACAATAATTAGGGGAAATCAAGCAAAATCAATACATAATGTATATAAATTTAGGGTTACCTGGTATACTCGAATCAAAAAATAAAGATTCCATGGATAGATGGTAAGTGCTACATTTGATGTGGTTTTATAGAGTTGACCTGGTATAGCTAGTTTCTAACTAAGTTTGTTGATTGTTGTTTTTTTCAGTCAGGCGAACTGGGCGGTTGGCTAATAAAAGTAGTGTTTGGTATAATTCGTCAATGCTTGAAACTTATGATGTATCATGTTTTCTTATGTGTGAGATATTTTATAGTGTGTCTGATTAAAACTAAAAGATCATGGAAGTGGGATGACTTTCACAATGGTCTTATATTCTTCTACTGAAATGATACATGTTCTAGCATTCATATTTTACTAACTTTTATTACTAATACATGTGTTTTCATTTTTGTGGTTTTGTATATAAATAATAATTGTATCACGTGTACTGCATAGGCGTTCCGAGATACCTATGAAAATCTGGTTTTCATATATGTTGAATAAATTAGAAATAGACGTGTTCCTCAAGGATGATGGTGGCAATACCGGTGTTGGTGAAGAAGCGGAATTTAAGGGCAAGTGCAATTTGAAATGTATACTTTATGTTTGAGTGATGAAGCAAGAGTTTTGGAAGATGACGTGGATGAAGATTATTGTAGTGTGTGTGTGCCACCAGACTTACAGGTACTGATGTAAACCATTTTGTTCCATTTGCATAACAATTTTGACCAATTTTCATAATCATTTGAACATCAGATCTGTTATGATCAGATACATGTTCTTATTTTACCCATTCGCTGACCCTAACTAATTTTGTAATTTCATCATGATATCCTAATGTTTTGATCTGACCCATTTGTGTCACTAATTTAACCATGGTAACCTGATACATTACCATTCTTTTGGAATTTCACCGTGATTGCCTAATGTGTTTGATTTGACCGATTCGAATAGCATCTTTTTAACCCATTTGCATCACTTATTTGACCATGATGACCTGATACATTACCAATTTGAGCATTTGCATCACTAGTTTGCATCACAAATGTTTAGTCGATTTTAAAATGGCAAGTGAACTTGTTGAACGGGTTGACGAAATTCTAGATGAAGTAATGGACACTAATTCGACTATTGATATTGGTTTAATAGAGTTATTGAATTGAGGGATTAGATGTTTGCAGTTCCTACTTACTCTTAGCAACCAAGAAACAACATGGATCAAAATGATGATGCAAGTTATAGGTTTAGTACACCGGAAAATGGTGTAAAACAATTTTAATTCACGCAAGTGTGTGGAATACTTACAGAATATTCAAGGTTATCTGATAAAGTGTGGCAAGAAGGGCATAGGTCGAGTGAAAATATTCCATTTACGCAAGTGAAGTTATATGTAAATGTTAGTTCTCTCGGTATATGATGTTTTTTAGTACTGGGTTTTGTTTATAGTTTTATACATATACACTGACTTTCACTTCAAAAGTACTTGCCTTGCAATCAGTTATGAAGTGTGACATTATTTTCCATAAAATGTGACACATTAATTTGGCTCATGTTTGTGTAATTTTAGTGGCTGGTCTACTAAATTTGTAATGTTGTAGCTTGTGTATTTTTAATCATTGTAGTTCAACCAGGTTTGTTGACAGCTGAAGACCTGTCGCATTACTAGTCGAGTTTCCGTATGAATAACTTGTTGAAGGATAAGGTACACCATGTGTAATGGGACTATTAAATCCTTAAGTCAAGTAACCAGATGCCATAGGACTCGGAAATTTAACCTGTAAATTTCCATTTGGTGTGCTTACGACATTTGTTCTAATGGATGAAGGAGTTCCCATGAATGAAAGAACAACTGATTCTATGATCTCTTTTGGGTGAATAGAAACATATCAAACGAGAAAATTATATAAATGATACTCCAAGATAAGAACAGGAGTACACATATAACAATCCCACAACGTCTATTTGCATCACAAATTGTTGTAGTCTTCATCCATATAATAAACATGTACTTGCAACTCCTAAACCTTTAGAACCCATTTATAATATCTATGATCTTATCAACTACAGTATATGGCCATTTATCTAAAATCACAACAACCATGAACCAGAAATATCACGGTCTCAAACCTAGAAAACCATAACCGAATCGGCTAAAAATTGATACACAAGCGCTTCAGGCAACTAGTCTTTCACAATAAACTGATACAACTTGGTGTTCATGCAAACATGTGGTTGTCATATGTCGGTTTCTCATGATTATTAGTAGCTAGAACCATAGTTGTTGCCTGTTACAAATTTGAAACGAGTAAAGCGATACGCGACAAAAGTCGATCTCCAATCATGATGGAACCATAGTGGACGGCAACCATCATGGGTATATGATGTCGAATGTGTGGCGGTTGATAAACAATAATCTTGTGTTTCAACGCGATACAAAACCAACGGAGTAGGTGATTTAGCCATAGAGACTAAGAAAGATGTTGAATTTTGGAGAGGATTTTTAGGCCCATATTGGTTTATATGTTTCGCACTGATGTGGTGATGTTGATCTGATTTTTTTAAGGCTTTGTTGATATAGATAGATTTGTGATGTTTTTTTATCTGGTGCTATCTTTGCTTTGTATAAATATATGATGAGCTGGAATTAAAAAGCGACTAAAACACGGGGTCATAGTTGACGTTTTCACAATTCTAATGTACCTACAATACCCCTATGTATATATAAATTAGTTTTAAATAATTTTTAATTGAAAAGGACATGTGTCACTCTGTTATTGGTGCTCATTATATCTCATTTTAAGGTGTGATGCATTTGAACGCAAATCTATATATATATATATATATATATATATATATATATATATATATATATATATATATATATATATATATATATATATATATATATATATATATATATATATATATATATATATATATATATATATATATATATATATATATATATATATATATATATATATATATATATATATATATATATATATACATATATATATATAATCCAAGTTATATATATATATATTAAAATAACACTTCTCAGTCTGGCCTTGTCGGTAACTCGGGAATTCTTCGGCACCGTTATAGTTAAAGATTTTTAGACATTTTTAGAAAAATGTTTATAGTTAAAAGATTTTGAAATATTTTATTCAAAACCTTGGTTTTAAAAATCTTTCGTTCTCTATAACGAGAGCTCTGGTACTAAACTGTAACACCCCCAAATTGTTATACAACTCAATACAGCGGAAGACTCGTTGGTGTTACGGGATAGCACATTACTCACATCATAGACAACGCTTAAAAATCGCGTCGTTTAATAATAAAGCATTTCCATTCATAAATATCAAAGTTACATAGGTCCCAAGTCATAGTATTTCATACAAGTTTTACAAGCATTTGAATGGATATTGTTATTTAAGTGCGGGCCATGAATTCTTGTTGTCTTCCCGAGAATTACCTTCAAGCACCTGAGATAAAACATGTTAAAAGAAGAGGTCAGCGATAACGCCGAGTGAATTCATAGAGTTTAATAAAACCATCAATGTATCATCAGTATATAATTATTACCGAAAATCATTTTTGTACAAATCTTTATAGTAGACCATGAAATAGGCCAAAAACATTTTATACAAATCCTTGTCAAAATCACAATATAGGCTTTCGCCTTCAAAACCATTATACGAACCAATGTCGTAAAAATATCATACAATACGTTTTATAACGTCGTGTAGAGTTAAATAAAAACCGTTATATGAATATGGTTATGTAAAACCAAAACACAAACATAATATCAATAATATGACCCCGTACTGCTAGTCAGGCAATATATCGTAATTCGGTGCGTGTAGCAGTATTTCGTTATATTGGATTATTATAATTCGCATGACATTGTTACCTTACTACAACAAACAACGGGTAGCTAGCCCGAAACTCAATTTGCCCATATAAATTAGCGTGTCGTCACAATAATCACGCTTGTGTAAATCTTCTCATACATAAATTCGCTTACCAATCAATGTGGCACGACGGGGATCAACCGTCAAGGCGCGAACTGGGGTGATCGTCCCCAAATAGTACTATTATATGCATAAGCGTCTACCAAATCCCGGTAGTTCACAATTCATGCTAATGGGACTTTTAGTGACATAATCTAACTTTAATAATCCATTTCATTTCATCTATCGGGTCATTTAATCTTTCATCGGGTCATACAATTATTCGGGTCCAAATCAATAAACAGACAATCGGGACAACTAGTGTCCTATTTCATAAAAACTAACATGTTATCTCCCTCGCGGGTTTATAAAATATTTCATAAAAACATTTAAAATAGTACGAGGCTATGAACTCACATTGATGTGGGAAAGCGGGTTATCGGCAATTCGGACGTACGGTACGTGCTTCAATCACGGAAACCTAGACAAATAATACTCGTCTTAGACTCTTGTCCAATGACTTTATAAAAATAACAATTATGTATACATATGATGATTTTATAAATATGATGATGATCAAGTGGGTTTATACATCTTTACTCATTCATTATAGTGTTTATGTGTTGGAAATTTTCAAGACTAGTTACACTAGTTCAATCTTGTTTACATTTTGAAGCCCAATAGGCCCATTACAAGCCCAATACTATTCATTAGCCCAATTATACTTTTATTATCAGTATTATACTTTATATGTTGGGCCTAAATGGGTTAAGCCCAATAAATAAGTTTATAAGTGTTTTACCAAATTAGTCGGGTTTATTGTCCATTAAGGCTACTTTGGCCCGTTAATGTCTATATGTTGTAAAGTTCGGGTTTATCGGTTTTTACTTGTTATATATGTTTATACATCAGTATGTGAATTTATAAAAGTTTATATTAGACGGGTCCGACCGTCTAAGTTTTATTTGACAAAAACGTTACTTTTACGGTATTAGCCGAAAAGACGTAAAAATCATGTTTATAGTTTTATAACTTATAAAACTTATCAAACTACCATTTTTATATAATGTCTTATTTTATATCATAATATATGAAATTCTTATTTATAATTACTATTAATTGTTAGTGGGTTTTCATGTGTATATATTTTATAAATATATAAGTGAGTGCTTATTTTATATAAGTTTTTATTATACAAATCTGATTTTAAATTTCATGTTCACCAAAACAGTCATATCTAGAGTTCTATATGGAGATAGAAGCCCAAATTTTTATGGCATAAACTACATGATATATGCTCCATTTAACTCTACTATGGCTACTGTTGAATTAGCCTCTAAGTATTTTATAAAAATCGTCCAAAACAGTCTATGCAGATTTGTACTCTAATATTGTTTTGATCATATCTCACTCATCCTAATGATTCCATTGCATGGCCAACTCTCACATGTGTACAAGACCTAATACTTACTGTATATTGATTCCACTTTGCTATTTTATCAGTTTAACATGTGATTCTTTACTGTTTTATACAGTCTACTAAATTTAGCAAGATTAACCATTTTTACATATAGTTTTTCATCTTTTTACCCATGTTTATCAACACCAAATCCCCACACAATATTTTTATCATCATATATTCATCATATACATATACAATTGGAAAGAAAATACATGATTACATAATCAAAATAACAATAGGATGGGAAGAACAATCTTTATACCACCAAGATGATGTAGGTTGTGATCAAGGCTTGGATTTTGATGGCAAAACTTGTGATAAACCAATATCATCTTCAAGTCCACCAATCTTCAAGAAATCTTTGTGGAAAATCAGCCCTAAGACTCCATAGAAATTCCTATTTGGATGTTATAACTTGCACCAATCTTCATCTCTTTGAATGGAGATTAACATATGTTAATTATAACAAATGTTTGTGGTTAAAATTTTGTATGAATGGGGTGTTGTGGTGATGATATGGGACGGCATTATTGAGAGAGAGATGAGAGAGTTGTGAGTTTTGCATGAGTGGAAATGAAGCAAATGGTTATGTTTAGTGGTTTTGATGTTTAGTGGAAAACTTATAGCTTTCAAGTTAAGCTAGTAGGACAAGTGTGCAACTTGTATCTTACAAGTTGACACCTCATGGTGTATGGGCTAAGTTATGGCCGGTTTTTAGTCGGGGTGGGGCAAAGTCATTTTGTCTCATCCCCATTTATTTACGGGTATTCCTCGATTCTAGTTTCCTCGATTTGCGTGCCCTCGGGTCGTTTTACAAAAAACGTTTTTATAAATTATGAATCAACGACACAAAACGAATCTAATAAAAATTGTCTCATCAAAAACGGAGTTCGAAAACGGAAATACGTAATCCTAAGGTTTCGGTTTAGTCGTAAAGGACGTTAAATTATAATCGTAAGTCCTAATCTCTTCTCGTAAATTTGTGAGTTTATGAACCAACACAAATTTAAAATTCCAAAATAATATTCACGGATAAATTTATTTTCTGAAATGTCGGACTGTCACCAAAGACGGTGTATGTAAACGTGAGCACGTAACGTAGAATTCTCCAGTTTAGACGTAGTCGATGCTACTTTAAGACGTAGATCCAACTTACCTCCCAAAAATAAGTGAGTTCATATTATAACATTAAAATAATGTTTTCAAATAATATTTGAGAATAAAATATCAACCATAAGTTGACGGATTGTCACATCATATGCCTGTGTCATTAACCAATTCTGACTCTAATATTAAAGAGCTTGAAACGACTTTAGCTCAACAATCTAAAGGTCTTGAGGATGCCAAACTTATATTTTCGAAGAAAACAGAAACGTTTGAAACATATTTTGAAAAACTTGAATATGCAAACTTTTTTCCTTGAACGAAAATTGGACCAAAAAATTAATGATTCTAAAGCCGAAAAAGATAATTTTTTGAAACAAATTAATTTGCTAGAATCTAAGTTGGCATCCCAAGATAAATTACTAAACGAAAACGAGACCTTAAAACATCCTAATAATTCTATCAAAGAAACGAGGTCTAAGACCAGAGAGCTGTCCACTTCGTTAACTACCGAAAATGATGATTTAAAGGCTTAGGTTCAAAAGAAGGTTTTTGCAATAGCTGCGCTAAAAAACAAATCAAGGAAAATTAAAGGAACTAGTGTGGACACTAAGCTTGAAAAACCATCAATCTTGGGGAAACCCCCTAAAAAACAGGATATTAGACAACCAGCTGCATTTAGATACGAGCGACCAAAATCCTCGAGACCGTGGTTTGCCTCCTAAGTTGATATGGGTCATTTTTCTAAATCTGTCACTTCTCTACCTAGGCCCAATGTGATTAAATCAGTCTTTGCAAAACCTCAAAACGAGACTGCTACTAGTGATTCTAGGTATAGTTCTAAGAACATGCCACAACATAGTTCGAATAACATGCCTCATAATCACTATGTAGAAGAAGCTAAGAAAAGGACACAAGCAAGAAATATCAATGTGATGTTTTCTGTGAGATTACATAACACTACTAATGGTAGCATCCCTTAACCTATGAGAGTTAATCGATCATCTAGGAGTTGGCCTGTTTTCAAGAGTAGTTGAACAAAGTTATCTGAAGTGCCTAAATCATATCACGCTAGGATTTCTAGATCTTATTCAGACCCCAAACACGGTGTTTGTTCTGTATACATGAAAAGTGTCTTCACTACAAATCATGTTGCTTGTGTCACTAAAGTCTTGAAGGAGCTGAACTCCTGTGCTAAAAGAGGGATTCCTAAAGAAAATATGATTTCTTCCGCTAAGTCTTCCGTTATGTATAAGAAAACCATGTCGTCTAGATCCAATCTTATGTGGCAACCCACGGGTAGGATTTTCAAATCTGTTGGTCTTAAGTGGATTCCTATAGGAAGGATATTTCCCTCTAGCACTACCAAGGTTAACTGTGAACCCCCACATGGTTCTAACAAAGACATATCTAACCCAGATGAAAACATACAAATTATTGATGCAAGTGAAGGTGCCGAGATCAAGGTTTAACAATAACGAAGAGGTAACCTTATTGTATACCGTTTTAGAGCTCGGCTGCAAAAGAATACGATATCTAAGAATCAACCGTCTTTGGGGATTCGCGGTTAATCGTATTTAAATGGTTCATAGTCAAATGACAGACTATGACCCGAACTTCAAAGAAAGGAAAGTGTATAATTAAGTGCACTTATCCTAACAACAGGAAGTTTACAGCTTCTCAGACTTGAGCTAATTCATTAAGATATTCAAAATCTAAAGCTCAAGTAAAATGACTTACGGTCACATCTCAGACTGTAACTCGGGCCTAAATTAAAGAAAAATGTATCTTTTAAATAAGATAACTTATATTTAACAACGAGAAATTTAATTTTCTTGGTCATGAGCTATTCTTAAAATATTCAAAGTTTTTAAGCTCATGAATATGGCTTATGAGCAAAGCAGGTCTGAACCCGCACTCATGAAATAGGACCCAACACTATTAGTTCTGGTCTTGTCCCAAACAACCCTTCTTCATCATCATTTATACCACCTACTAGGTTTGAGTGGGATACTTTATTTCAACCGTTCTTTGATGAATTCTTTATTCTACCAAGTGTTGATGCTCACGTACCTTCAGTAATAGCTTCGATTCACGAAGTTTTTGCTCATGGAGATGAAGAACACTCTGATACCTCTACAATTACAATTGTACACGAGGCATCTTCTCCAAGTATTTCTCAAACTAATCCTGAATCAACACCCTGACTTATTCCTAATGATGATGAAGAGGATGAAGGTGATCACGATCTGGATTTCGCTCACATGCATGAACTTTCATTCTTTGGTGTACCGTTTCTCGAGGATAACGTCAGGCCGTCCACTTCAGAAGAAGGTCCTCCTACAGTTTACTCCAATCCCAAGATTTGAAAACATGACATCAAATAAACCAAGGATCATCCTATTAATACCATAATTGGTGACCAAACCGACCGGTATCCACACGAAGTCAGCTACAAGAAAATGCATTGTTTTGCTACTTTAATGCCTTTCTCGCCGCCGTTGAACCTAAGACGTGGCAAGAAGCTTTTACACAATTGTGTTGGATAGAAGCTATACAAGAAGAAAATAATGAATCACAGCATCTTGATGTATAAGAACTTGTCCCATGCCCAGATAAATTGATGATACTCACTTTGAAATGGGTTTATAAGGTGAAAATCGACCAGTTAGGTGGAATATTGAAAAACAAGGCTAGATTGGTAGCTCGTGGGTATCGGCAATTATTGGGTATCAAATTTATGGAATCCTTTGCACCCGTTGCCCGCTTGGAAGCAATTAAACTATCCTCGTGTATGAAACCCATATGAATACGATCATCTATGAAATGGATGTTAAGACGAAATTTCTAAATGGTAAAATCAAGGAAAAGGTTTATGTCCAACAGCCGAGTGGTTTTGTGGATCCTAAAATATCCTAATCACGTGTACAAGCTTAAGATGGCTCTCTAGGGGTTGAAGCAAGCTCCACGCGCATGGTACGATCTACTCTCACAATTCCTAATCTCGAAAGGCTTCTCCAAAGGCAAGGTGCCTCGACCCAAAATTTGTCTAACCAATTTGGGAAAATCATGTCTTCAAAATTTAAGATGTCGATGATGGGAAAAATCTCATTTTTCTATGGACTTCAGATTTCTCAAAGTCCTAGAGGCATCTTTATTATCCAATCCAAATATTCCCTTGAATCACATAAAAAGTATAAGATTGAATCTTGAGACCCCATAGATACTCCAATGGTGGAGAAATCCAAACTAGATGAAGATCGAGCTGGGATTCCTATTGATACTTCACTTTACCGTGGAATGATAGCTACCCTTTTGTATCTTACAGCTAGTAGGCCCGACCTTCAATTTTCTATATGTATGTGTGCTCGGTATCAGCCTAGACCTACCAAATTGCACTTAACTACTGTTAAAACGATCTTTCGGTATCTCAAAGGAACCATTAATCGGGGACTATGGTATCCGAAGGACTCCTCTATTACACTAATGGCATATGTAGATGTGGATCACGTGGGTTGTCAAGATACAAGACGTAGAACAAGTGGAAGTCTGCAACTACTAGGAGATCGACATATCACTCGGGCATCGAAGAGGCAGAAAAACGCTGCAATTTCAAGTACGGAGGCAGAATACATAGCCATGTCCTGTTATTGTGCTCAAGTTCTTTGGATGAAATCACAATTAACCGACTATGGTCTAGGTTTCAACAAAATCCTAATGTTCTGTGACAATCAAAGTGCCATTGCTCTATGCTGCAATAATGTCCAATAATCTCGGTCGAAGCATATTAACATTTGCTACCACTTTATCAAGGAACAAGTGGAAAATGGAGTGATCGAACTTTATTTTGTCACATTGGAGTATCAACTGGCAGATATTTTCACGAAGGCTTTAGATCGAGCTCGAATTGAGTGTTCGGCCGACAAGCTAGGAATGAGAGCCTTCTCCTCTGAGACTCTCAAGGCATTGGCAGATGAAGCGGAAAAATAGTTGTGGTAAACTTGAGTATCCATTGGCGATCATGTATATAATGTATATATTTAAACATCAAAAAGATATAAAATTGTAAAACCTATAAAAACCATAAAAGTCGAAAATATCAGAATAACCCAAAAACATTTTTTATTTTCAAAAACGCATGTCTTCTGGGACGATAATATTTACGGCCCTAGAAATGTCGTTCAATAATGACACGGTGCCATAAATAGAGTTCGTACAGAAGTTGTAAGTACTTTAAAACATGCCTAAATGGCTTGTAGTTATTAGAGACTGCAACCTGCTTTTCATATTCAAGTCAACTATTTCTTAGGAAAGCTTTGGCTCAACAACGGGAATCAATATTCATGGGCATGATTTACTTTATAACCATGTAAGGGACCATGTTTATGTAATAACATGATCTAACATGAATCTATGTATGCATCCGTGCATTTATTTTTCAAAATAAGAGAAATCTTATTTTTAAGAAGTTGTCTTCTCAACAAATAGGTATCTACCTACTCGACAACGCGACTACTTGTGGAGTCTATGGATCGTTAAACTTAATGGTAAAAACCATTAATCTAGAATGATCATCGTTCATATGATAAACATAGTGTAATAGAACAATGATCATAAACAAGGTGTTTTAAACAACAAGATGAATTCTCCCCAACAATTGCTTGCATTAAACATTAACAAACAATCACTAGGCGTATATACATTGAATCTCATGCCTAGTACATGACACACACTTTAGGTTTACATTGTGAATGAAGTTATAAATAAAACCTACGCCTGATATTCTTTATATACTAGAACGTCTAAACTTACAAAGGAAACTAGATATTTACTAAATATTTTATTCTTCTATTGTGATCTTCTACAAAGTTTGTCCATCAGCTTGTAGAATCTTCTTTTGTCAGATTTAGTCCTTGTCTTTTGTGTTTTGACTTATCAACTCAAAATTTCGACCCAACAATCTTTCCATAGTTGATGATGTCAAAACACTTCCCCTTAAGAGCGAATAATTTGTATGTGGCACATGATCTCCAAGCAGCTTCCCCTTAAGTATAGCACCTCTTCCCCTTTTTGACACATCAATAGGGGACGTGTGAAAGTATGCAACCTTGAAGACTCTGCATATGTAGGCTCTTTGTAACAATCTTGAAGTAAAATAAATATAACAACCTTGTTGTAGAAGTAGAATAACCCAAATAAGTGTTTCATGTCTTGTTCTAATCACATGACTCCAAAACTCATAGATATGGGTTATTAGTAGACCTAGATCTCTTTATCAAAGAATAACAAATGTGAGCATTGAGCATCGTTTTACATAAATCTCACACCTTTGCTAATCTTTGACAAGTTGTAATCATCTTCCGTATAAGAACAAACAAGTTATTAGGAAAGTCATTGTTTGCTATCCACAACCTAACGATATGATAAAACACAAACCTGCGAAAATCTACTTCGAACATCAATTTTATCATAAAAATTCTTCCCCTTAATCATATACTTCTACATGAAAAATATCTGAGCCATTAATATCACAACGATATTCTATATAAATTCTGAGATTCCATGTACCTGTGTGTATATAAAACTCGATATGTGTGCAAAAACAAAAAATAAACTCTAAACAGCAGCAAATCCTTTATCGTTCGATATCCTTAAGCATGTGTGGTCCAATATCGGACAACACTTATCAGTGGGTAGACTATATATCGGACAATACTGTTTTTTCAACAGTGGGTAGAATACATGTGACAGTGGCTAGCGCTACCCACTGTTGTCCAACAGTGGCTACAATCTTTCACAGTGGATAGACAAATAATAACAGTGGCTAGAATATTACCTCACTCTACCACTTTTCTTTTGCAATAGAAAACTGTGGACCACAACAACAACTCTTGAATTCAATAATGAATCCCATGTGAACCTTGTACACCCATTATATCCAATTGTACAAATAATACAACCTGGTCAAACCTCGAATAGTAACAATTATTTGGCCAGAAGTAAACCATGTGAACAATTACTATTATGCACGAACCGATAGTACCAAAACATAAGCTTCAAAATCGAACAATGAACAACATGTGATTGTCGAACAAATATATGTTGGATGTCTTTGTTTGCTACACGTTTAACGAGAGGAACTACTTGATTTCTTTTCATATATGAATTAAGCAATTATTAAGTTGCTATTAACTAAACTCCAAACAAAAGATGTATTGACCCATTAATAATTATTAGCCAATCACATGCCAATAACAGAGTCAAACCAAATCTTTCTTTATAATTTCTAACGAAATTTGTTTGATTTGAACCATACATAAACTGCGTCGAACATGACCAATTACAGGGTTTTGTAAAAAACCCTAATTCAAAGATCAATTATTAATCACAGCTTCAAAATCAAATACAAATATTTTTAGGGACTTGAGGAATTAACCATCTCAATAAACCTTAAAAATTATTATCTTCATAACATAATCACACAGCAACTAAAATTTACCAATCTAGGGTTTTTTAATCAAACCCTAAAAACAAAAATCAAAGCTTCAATCATTCTTTTTTTGAACTAATGCCTACAAGAATACTTATTGCATCTCAGCTAGAGTTCATCATTAATCCCGGACCAACTCACCATAACCAGTTGAAACAACAATAACACTCGATTGGTCCCGTACCAATACTCATCATCATTATCAGATGCAATCAGCAACGTGTAAACGAAAATTAGATTAAAAAGAAACAAAAAGAATAATCAAACCTCACCTTTTTCACAATTAGGAGTTTCTTGCATAACCCTAAAATCAACATTAGCGACACCATATCTGTCGTAAAATCGTCACAGATCTGTCACATAACCAGCAAACCGTTGCTAAATAGTCGCTAAAACTATCATGAATTCTGGACAGCGGCTTCACTTCAACACAAACATGAACACCTTGAATCCTATATATCACGAGCCTTAAGCTTTGATACTAATTGTGGAGTCTATGGATCGTTAGACCCTATGGTAAAAACCATTAATCTAGGATGATCATCGTTCATATGATAAGCATAGCGAAATGCAACAATGATCATAAACAAGGTGTATTAAACAACAAGATGAATTCTCCCCAACGATTGCTTGCATAATACATTAACAAACAATCACTAGGCGTGTATACATTGAATCCTACGCCTAGTACACGACACACACTTTAGGTTTACATTGTGAATAAAAGTTATGAATAAAACCTACGCCTGGCATTCTTTATATACTAGAATGTCCAAACTTACAAAGAAAACTAGATATTGACTAAATATTTTTTTCTTCTATTGTGATCTTCTACAAAGTTTGTCCACCATCTTATAGAATCTTCTTTTGTCAGATTTAGTCCTTGTCTTTTTTGTTTTGACTTATCAACTTATGAATTCGACCCAACATTACTCAAACAAGAATATAGCTCTTTAGATAGAAAACGGGTCAACAATTGAGGGGGAGAAATTGTCAAGAATTCAAAATATTAGATACGACTCTTCCTACATCTATTCAAGAAAGGATTGCCAATTTTCGGGACGATTAGACAACTTTATACATGAGTTTACGGGGGAGACCAACTTTTGCCGAAAAGAACCACATGATTATATCATATGATGTTCTCATCAATCAGGTCCAACCTCGTACATTACTACTATTGTGAATATGTTTTCATACATGATCTATGCTTGTGAATGTGTTATACATTTGTGTATCATGTGTATTACAATTGTGTATCAAGTGTTTGAGTATGAAGTTTTTCTAGAATTTTTCATTAAATTCAAAATCTTTCAAAATCATATACTCAACACTACATGTATATCTCATTAATTTAAGGGGGAGCTTGTGATAATCATGAAGATAATCGGACTTACATTTTTCTTCCAAAATTTTGTTAAAATTTCATTAAATCAATTGATATCAAAAATATCGATTGGGTTAATATTTTAAGAGGGGGAGAAAATGTGATTTAATATGAGATTAAGTTTATCACAATGGTGCTTAAGACAATGGTTTGACTTAACGTGCTGGCTTATCCCAACATATGCAAAATGTTTTCGAATATCGAGGCATATGTTAAGGGGGAGTAAATAGATTTGAATATCAAAATAGATTTCATAGTGACATACACTTACTCACACCTATTTATTTCACTACGATGACGATTGTGGTGACATAAGGATGGTAGGATAGGTTAAAGTCCAATGATTCTTTCAAAACTAGAGGAATCTTCCCAAGGACATTCCATACCTAGAAATGGTATTCCTTAGGAAAGATGGAGAAAGATTATGAACGTAGCTAAATGCCGACCAAGTACTTAAACTAGCACTAGAACAATCACAACAAGGTGCTAGTGATCACGTATCAGTAAGCATTGAAGGGGTTGAAGAATGAAATAGAATTGTAAAGATCAAGGGTAAAAAGAAAGCAACCCTCCTTACAACTTAGGCAGAAACCGGGTCAATACATATGCTATCAAGATCATTTTAAATGACGCTCGGTACTGAAGATATGCATCATGGACCCAGTGATGCAATGCACAATCCATCCTAGCTAACTCAGATATCTCTCAAAAGATATTTGTTTTAATCACACGGATATCAACACATTATCTATCGATTTATTCACTCTAAATAAGTTGGTATTGATGGAAAACAACACAAATAAAAAAGATCAAGAAAGTAACAGTTACAACCATGTCACTATCCCATCTTCAAAAAAAAACATTCGAAGATCAAAAAGAAAAACTAATACAAAATATCTCAGGTTTTTTTAATTTAATTGATCTTAAAAATATCTTTATAAATCTATACAAAACCTGATCTTTAGAAAGCAAGAAAGAAAAATAAAAAATACCTACCCGTGACCTTTTACAAAATATCTTACCTGAGACTTTTTGTGTGCTTTGAATAACAATAAAATACGCTATTAAAGGGTTATATTGGTGGGTAACGTTTGTGTAAGAAAGGGGAGGGGCGGTGTTCGGTTATATATAACACAAAGAAAAGTTGGAAGGTTGTGTCATTAATGCTTGGTGCGTGTGATGAATCTGGTCACGTGGTTTATTTTATGCGACGAAAATTTGTATTTTAAGAGTATTTGCAAAAAAAGTAATGGTGTTTATGAAGAAAGGTGACAGTGGTGGTTTTGTCGTAAGAAGATGAAGAAGATTGTTGATGTGTGGTTGTGAAATGGTGATTTGGTTGAGATGAAGATGCATCATAGGTGGGACCATGTGAGATGATTTTTACTCCGTATATTGTTTACGGAGAAATGAAATATATTTAGTAAAGTTACCATTATACCCCCATTTCACTATCATGTGTAATAACTTAACAATAGTTAATAAAAGCTGTTAAAGTGAGGGACTAACGATACATAACGTTTCTCACTTAAGGACAGATGGTGCATTTTTTGGTCAAAGGACGAAACTTGTTAGTCAACGCAAACCACAAGGACGAACAATGTAATTTACTCTAAAAAATTAGAGTAAATTACATCGTTCGTCCTTGTGGTATGCGTCCTTGTGGTATGCGTTGACTAACACGATTCGTCCCTTGACAAAAAAAATACACCATCCATCCTTAAATGGGAAACATTATGTATCATTGGTCCCTCACTTTAACAGGCAGTGTTAGCAACAGTTAAATCACTCCATTTGATATCCCAATGAGGGTATAATGGCCAGTTTGCTATATTGTTTTTATTTTTCTTTCAAAAGTAAACAAATAGTGTGAAAACATCTTATGGGTCTCACCATCATTATAATTTGTTCTTATTTTTTTTCTTCCTTTTTTTAATCTTCATCTTCATGTATCACCATTAAAAACCAATACTTATATATTTCTTCTTCCTATTCAACTTCATCTCCACCCATCATCACCTCCAACTAGCCGACATCAATCCAAGTGCCAAATATGAACATTTGTTTTCCTTATAGTCAATTGTAAAAATCAATATTCCTCGTTCCTTCGCAACTAATTTAATCTAAACTAAAAAATGCATACACACAAAAAAATATTGTAAATCTTAATCTTCACTTGTTTCATAGCTAAACAGTTGGTATGTATAGTCACTTCCCTTTTCGTTTCTTGTATATTTTGTTTTGTGATTAAGGGATTGTGGGTTTATTGAATATTTTGTTTGACTTTGTATGGTCACTTTCCTTTTGGGTTTTTTCTTGAATAAAAGTTTTCCACAATAATCACCACTACGACAATCATCATAATCATCAATGTACTCATCAAACTCATGTATAACAATGATGCGCCCATAATAGTGGTTTCGCTCAGCCACCAACCTCACTGCCAATCACGCGCCACCAATGCACCACCGACCACTCTACCACTATCACACCACCCTCATAGATGTTGCCAACTAGGCAGATCGAGCTGAATCACACCAGATCTATATTATTTATATAGGATTCTTCTTAAAAGTTAGTATTCTTTTATACTAATAAATTGATATTTTGTAGAGGGTTTTGATTACATTATGGGTTTATGGCTGTTTCGTGAGTTTGTGGTGATGGTAATTGTTATAGAAGGTTTTGATGAAAATTAATTTTGTTGTTTTTATTTTATAGATATGAGGATGAGGATATGGGTGTTAAACAAAAGTGAAGGAAAGATTAGATTAAGCATAGGAAGCAAGAAGAACAGAGGTAGTGAAATAAGAAAAGACTTTGAAGATGATGATTTTTTTATTTTTTTTAACAAGAAAATGATGATTTGAGATGGGTGGTAGTTGGTAAATATTTATTATTTATTAAAATTTTATTGTTGTATATACTTTTGATGGTGAAAATTTTTGCGGCTAGTGGGATAAGGACAAAAAAACAAGACTGAAAGTTACTATTATACCCTCATGTGTGATGACTTAACGTCAGTTAATGAAAGCCGTTAAAGTGAGGGACCAATGATACATAACGTTTCCCACTTAAGGACGGATGGTGCCTTTTTTTGGCTAAGGGAGGAACCGTGTCGGTCAACGCATACCACAAGGACGAACGATGTAATTTACTCTAAAAAATAAAAATAACACGTCAATTTTAAGCTGAATGTGACGGAGTTATTCTTTAGATTCTGCTTATAGCCATCCAACCCGCTTATAATAAAGATTTGTTGGTTTCGTCTAGACTCATAATAAGCGGATCAACTTCAACTCTCTATCATTTAGGGATGAGCATTTTGACTCAAATCTCGAAATCGAACCGGAATTATATAGATTTTCGGTATCCGAATTTTGTTCAATATAATACCGGGACTAAAAAAATAATGAGAAAAACAATCGGGACCACTAATTCGGTACGAGATCGGTATTCGGGAAATTCCCTGAAGAAAACTGGAAAACCCGATTTTCTGGTACCGATACCAATATCTAAATCCCGTTCGGTACGGTACCGGTACGACTAATTTATGTGCAGGAAATAACCGGTACCACTAATTCGGTACGGGTTCGGTAGGGACCGGTACCGTGCTCATCCCTACTACCAGTGTAGAGCCATATCGAGTTTACTCGTGGTACTTACCACTACTACATCCTTACCGTTGGGTACTTCCACAAGACCAATAGGAATATTTCAGGAATTCTCACATTCATGTACGCCTTTCAAGCAAAACCCGACTTTCAGAATTTGACTCGTGACATGAAGCACTCACGTTGCATCGGCAAGTACCTTATAATTAAAGATTAAGATGCTACAAAATAATAATGACGGACATGACGTTCATTCGATTTTACTTGTTTCGACTAGTCCTCTCACTTTCGTTTTCGTACAGCTTTTATTGGCTAGCTGAGTCTGTGACGACTCTAGCTTCTGGTTGGACTCGTTGGTCCGGTCTGGTTTCCAAAACGGTATGTACCACCAGCTTTTTAACGTATAAATTGTATGGAACTCCGTGTGTTGTATTAGTTTTTTTTGTACTGGGTGTGTATAATTACTGTGTTTAAGTATTTATTTTATTATCTTACAAAACATATTGATACTTCATTAATTTCTTTAAGTAATTCAAGTTTTCATGCATAATATACAAGTTTTAGTGCATATAATATATATATATATATATATATATATATATATATATATATTACATACACTCTTTTATGCAAACAACATATAACAAAGAAACATATTATACAACATTAACTAATACGTTTAACCAATGCATAAACATACACTTATCGATTGGTCAATAGATTTAATATTAATCTTAAAACACCGTTTAATCCATTAAACACATTGATTAGTTTTATTTTTTAAACACACTAATATGAAAACTACATGTTATTATACACAACTTACAAACTAATAAGACACACAAAGATTCATAAATTTTAGATGCTTATACATATACTTTTAAAACCGGATATGTAACAACCCCAAATTCAGATAACAATGAAAGGGTCATTGGGTTACTACTTCATAACACATTGTACAAGTCATGGGAAACAACAATCTAAATGGGACGTTTCAAAAATAAGTTATCATTCGATTAATAAAATGTTAGAGTTTATAAAAGAGGTCCGAATATTATTCCATTGCGTAACAGTTTTAAAAATATTTCTCGAATGATAAAATAATGCATTGCCTTCAAAATATCCGCGCGAACTCATGCCAAGCTTACTTCTTCCTAAGTACCTGATATAAACATGCTAAAAACATTAACACAAAGGTTGGGTGAATTCATAGGTTTGCAAGTAAAAGCAGTGGACCACAAGATTTCAAGTTTTCAGTTTACAAAAGTCAGATAGCATCAATTATCACACTAAACTTATGAAACCGAAACATTGACACAATTCAGATAAGTTTGCCCTTAGTAGGCAAATTTTCATACTACCTAGTGTACTCACTACAATGTGTTTGTTTGACCAGTTCGGTCGGTCAAGTAAGCGCGACTTACCTAGATATGGATGCCAATCCCAATAGATCAGTTTACAATATTCATGTTTACTCGACTATTACAGTCGGTCCATGTAATTAACGGTTCATGACTAAAAAGGACTTGTTGTTGGAAATAGTGTTACTTAGTGTAAATGATAATGGCGTAATAAGCATACAGTTAAAACACTTGCATCCTTTCGTAAAAAGTAGCATGTATCCGCCTCGCGGGTTTCATAAAATAATAAGTAGTAAAAGTGAGGCTATGAACTCATTTGATATGCTGAATGCGCGGATGAATGAACGAAACTCCAAAAGACCGATGGAAATCGTCTAAACACGTCCTAGGGTAACGATGTGGTAATCGATGATGAAGCGTCTAACTATCGACAAATGACTAATCGCATCCTAAAATGACGAGGCGTCTTAGATTCAATTCGGTAAAAATATCAATGATAAATAATATGTAATGGTAGTGTAATTAGTGGTTACAAGTTTGGACATTTTATATTTGTTAAGTCTTACAAATACCAATTAGGTTTCATATGTGTTTAAAATCGCTTTTCACATGTGAAAATTATATATATGTTCAACAATAAGTCATAAACAAACCCAAAAGTAGCCCATTAAGATAATTAGGGTATTGATATGACTAAGTCCAGAATATAAACGGGTTTTATGATTTATTAAATTAGTCCAACAAGGCCCAATGGGATAAAATTATGTCAATGGTCGTAAAAATGTCTAAGTTGTCACTAATGGGCTTTTAAGCCCAATTTAACTCAAGAATGATTATAACTTAGAAATTTACGGTTTTTGGGTTCATGTCGTCCTTATAATTAGTATCTTAGCCATTTTAGAATTCCCGAAAAGTGGTTCCTACAACTTCTAGTTTTTACCAAAATCCGCATTACAAGTATAAAGTTTTTGAGCGCTTAAATAAAAAGCTCACCATTTCTATGTCACGAAAGTTTTATTATATCGTACTCCGTAAAGGTTCGCTTTTAAGTATTTACATTCTCAGGTTCATATAAGATTTTATTTTGCAGATTCAAACATCCCGATGCCCATAATTTACCAAAGTATGATCAAATAGTCCAAATACTATACTAGTGTCAAGGCTCATTTTGGTCAGCCAGTTTCGGGTTAACCATTTTGGCGTCATTTTTAAACCGTAATGAATTGGAAAACCATCCAATTGGAAAAGGTTCTTCACAAGTTTAGCTACAATGTTTAGTTTTATATTTTGAGGGATACTGTAGAACTAAATCACACGACTAATCAAACACAAATAACATGATGATGATTAAACTAAAAAAAAGAAAGATTAGATTAAGATGAAGAGAAGAAAAGAAATACAAAGTTGGTGTTTTCCTAGTGAGAGAAACAAGCACACCTTTCTCTCTCTAAAACTATGAATATGGAAAGCACACACACAAATGAGGCTTAGGGGGCCTTTTATACTAATTAAGAATTGTTTAGGAGGCCTTCCTCATTTGTGTGTTCAGGAATAAATCCCGTTACATAAACAATAATAACTAAAAACTCTCGACATCATTAAATAACATTTTTCACGAGCTTCGCAACGATATATTATCTGATCATCACTTTAATTACTTCTAACAATCTCCTCCTAAGGGGTGGTCATGTAATATGTGACTTCACTTCTTTGTTGTTGCAGACTTTGAAGCTCGATGTCTTGAGAGTTTCTTCATAGTTCCTTTCATGACTTGTGATCTTGGATCTTTGATCTTTGCCTTGACTTGATCTTGTAACTTTGCCAGCATGTGTTCTTGTGTCTTTCTCCACATACTCATGTTTTGTGTTGACTTGAAAGCTTGTTAACAATCTCCCTTGATCATCAGAGTAATGAAAGTATTTGTCTTTAGATGTTCTTGAGCTTTCTTCATTTAAATGAGCATGTGGTCTTGAATTACGGCTTCTTGAAGTTACGCCACCGTTTGCATTCCTCTGGTTTCTCGTTATACAGTAAGAATACTGTACATGTGATTAGGTAAGTTCAAAGAACTTCCTTGACAGGGTTTCCGGCTGTGGTAGCCGTTCTCAATACTTGAATTTATCGAAAGATAATTCATAGTAAAGAGTGAATCATACAGTTCCATTCTGCTGATTAAGTCGTCAATTCATTTCCTGGAACAAGTTTGAATCAATTAAGAATCAAACCATCGTTGCTTTCCAGTGACATAAGTTTGATTCATATAGAATCGCACAAGTTACCTACCGCAGTGCTGTTTGATGATGACACTGGAAGGATTTCCATTCGTCACTGTAAATACTGAAAAGTATTACTCTGAATGTTCTGGCAAGATCATAAAGATATTGCGTAGAGACCTGGAACGAGTTTGAATCAATTAAGAATCAAACCACTGTTGCTTTCCAGTTAGCATATGTTTAATTCAAACTGAATCGTACATATGACCTACCATAGTGCTGTTTGATGTTAACACTGGAAGGATTTCCATTCATCACTGTGAATACTAGAGAGTATCACTCTGAATGTTCTAGCAATACCACAAGGATAGAGCGTAGGACTCTGTAAATTATCGCTTGTGTTCTAATGATGAACAACAATTTATATAAGGAATAAGTGTCCTAATGAGATTTTTGATGAATCTCGTTGGCTCTAGACTCTATAAGTGCACGTTTATTTGGTGATCGGAGGCTGGAGCAGACTGCCACCTTTTCAATATCTACTATCTCGGAGTGATAAAGTTGATAGAAATGAGTTGAACTCCGTGATAATAAAACAAACTTCTTTTGAGAGAAGCTTGAGTAGGCTGGGAAGGGTTGTGCTTTGCATCACTGGATCCATGATGCTTTGTCTTCATTACCAGAAATCATCAACGTGATTATGATAGTAGATGTATTGATCCGGTTTCTGCCTAAGTTGTATGGAGGGCTTCTTTCTTTACACCCTTTATCCTTACATTTATTTTTCATTCTTCAACCCCTTCAGTGCTTACCAAGACGTCATAACTAGCACCTTGTTGTGATTGTTCTAGTGCTAGCTTAAGTCATTAGTCGGCATTTTTCCCGTACACTCAACTACTCCATCTTTCCTAAGGACATCTAAATTCTAATGGATTGTCCCTGGGAAGATCCCTCCGGTTCTGGTTGGATCATAGGACGAATACCTAACCACCTTTTGACACCAATACCGTCGTGAATTAATGTGTGGAAGGGTATAGATATCGTAACCAGAAAAACCTGTTGAAAAAGCAATCAAGGTGTTGATGAAATCAGAGTTTACACCTTGAAGGTTTTTTGTATCACCCAAAACGCTCCCCCTACATATGTGCATCAAAAAAAGAAAGGTTTTTGCACATATTAGGAAGAGAAAGCACTTATATCAAAGATCTTATCCAAGATAACACATTTTAATCACTATTCTCCCCTCAAAAATTGCATGAAATTGAAATTTTTGTGAAACTAGTGATGAAACATGGAGAGAATAATGTGTCCTGAAACTTTGGAACAAATGTTTATGAAATCATTATACTCCCCCTCGAAGAGAGATTCTATTTAAATAGGGGAGTATATGAGCACATTGTTTTGAAATACCTTGAAATATTATGCTCAAAAGTCCGAGAAAAATTGTGTTCATGAGCTTAAAACTTTGAATGTTTTAATATAAGCTCATGACCGAGAAAAATGAATTTCTCATTGTTGAGGATAAGTCAAAGACTTTCCTTTATTGAGGGACCGGGTTATAGTCTGACATGTGACTATAAGCCATTATGAGAAGAAAATAGAAAAGACGTGTTTTGAAAACATTTGAACTCTCATTCGAACTTTATGTACGTACCCGTGTCGTTATTGAACAACATTTCTAAGTACGTCCATATTATCGATGCTGAGAGACATGTCGAAGAAGAATATTTTTGGTATTTTTGAAAGATTTTCTCATTTTTTATTTTGTTTTTATAGGTTTTATATTTTTGTATTTTGATTTTCTAATAGATATATACAAGGTTACTTCGAATGTGCAAGACGTTCAAGTTCATCAGGAGTGAAACTACGCATACCAAGTCGACGAACCAAGAATTCAAATCTGTCTTGAGAAAGAGCTTTGGTGAAGATGTCGGCTAGTTGGTAGTCCGTCTTGACAAAATACAGTTCGATCGTTCCTCTTTCCACATGCTCCTTTATGAAATGGAATCGGACAGCAATGTGCTTGGTCTTGGAGTGTTGGACCGGGTTGCAGGATATGGCTATGGCTGATTGTGAGTCACAATAGATAGGCATTTTGTTAAAGTGAAAGCCATAATCCGTGAGTTGTGTTCTCATCCAAAGGACTTGAGGACTAAACACGGATAGAGACACATATTCTGCTTCCTCGGTAGATAACGTCGTACAGTCTTGTTTTCTTGATGACCAGCTCACTAGCTTCTCGCCTAAGAATTGTGCTCCACCGGAAGTGCTCTTGAATGAATCATGACATCCTGCATGGTCGGCATCTGAAAAACCAGTGAGATTAAAGCCAGAATCCTTCGTATACCAGAGACCCATGTGAATGGTTCCCCAGAGATAACGAAAGATCCTTTTAACCTCCTTGAGGTGCTTTTCGGTTGGCTTAGCCTGGTACCGAGCACATAAACAAGTAGCATGCACAATGTCCGGTCTACTTGAGGTTAAGTACATAAGGGACCCGATCATACTTTAGTATTTTGTAGCATCTACAAATGTCCCTTTCTTATCCAAATCAAGCTTGTGTTTAGTGTCCATTGGAGTACCAATATGATCACAGTTTTCCATTCCAAATTTCTTTAGAATTTCAAGCACGTATTTGGCCTGATATATGAAAATGCCACGGGGGATTGGTGAACTTGGAGACCAAGAAAAAATGTTATTTCCCCCATCATGGACATTTCAAACCGACTTTTCATAAGGTCTGCAAATAATATGGAATATTTTGGGTTAGTAGAACCAAATATAATATCATCTACATAGACCTGAGCCACCAATATGTCGTTGCCGTAGTGCTTTATAAACAAAGTTGGATCAATGGTTCTTTTGCTGAAGTGATTTTGTAGAAGAAATGATGCTAATTCGTCGTACCATGCCCTCGGTGCTTGTTTCAAACCATAAATTGCCTTTTTCAACTTGTAGACATGGCTTGGATGTTCGGTGTTGATGAAACCTTCAGGTTGACATACATACACATCTTCTTTTAACGGTCCATGCAAGAAAGCCGTGTTCACGTCCATTTGATACACAGTGAATGATTTGTGTGCAGCGCATGCCAAGAAAATCCTAATAGCTTCCATTCGAGCAACCGGGGCGAAGGATTCAGCGAAATCAATTCCCTCTTGTTGTTTATAACCTCTCACAACTAACCGAGTCTTGTTCCTAATGACCGTTTGCTCCTCATCCATCTTGTTTTTGAATAACCATTTCAGAGTAAGGGGATCGATATTGTTCGGTCGAGGTACTAACTCCCATACATCAAGCCGGATGAACTGATTGAGTTCTTCTTGCATAGACTCAATCCATGATGCATCGGTCATTGCTTCTTTCACACTAGCTGGTTCCATTGTGCTAACTAATAGTGCATAGATACACATATCACCGTCGGTATGCAGCTGATCGTGTTGAGAGATTACCAATCACTTGAACCAAAGGATGATTCTTAGTCCATTTGTGTTCATGTGGAAGTGTATGAGAAACTTGATGGGAGCTCGACGGATCCACATATGGTGTTGAAGGCAGAGTAGAACTTGTGGAAGCCGCAAATGGATTAACAAACTCGTGTTCGTTGAGCATCGCATTGTTTGCATTTTCAGCAACTATTTCATTCTGAAGATGAACATGAGTAGGAATTTGCTGAGAATGTTGTTGAGTTGCGTCAGCAGTCGGAGACGTGGTTGGAATGTTTGGAGTCAATATGGTTGAGGTTGACGTAGATGGTGCAAAAACAGATGTCGTTGGTGTAGATGCAGCGGGTGGTTCTTGAACTACCGTAGCAGGTGCAGCCGGGGCATTTTGAGGGACACCAAATGACGAAGGACCCTCCATATATTCATCATAAATTGGCCCAAATAAAACTTCCAAGTCACGTTCCGAAGGTTGTAACGATGAGATTGCTGACGGTGCAAATTGAAGCACGAGTCTTGAACTTACGTGTCCAGAAGTCTGACCTTGAAGCTCGCGATGTGAACTTCTATGTTGAGAGGCCATACCCGAGAGTTCATCAAAGGTAACATTCATAGTCTCCATTACCTTTCTTGTCCTTCGATTATAAACTCTGTAAGTACAAGCAGTTGAAGAATAACCAATAAAAAAACCAATATCACTTTTAGGTTCAAGTTTACCGATATCTTTACGATCATTCTTCGGATAACATAAAGCACCAAAGGCATGTAAAAATTAAATATCCGGTTTTCTTCCATTAATGATCTCATAAGGTGTTTTGTTGAAGCAGGTGTGAATAATGGAGCGGTTTTGAGTATAACATGCAGTTGTTATAGCATCAGCCCAAAGGAATAACGATGCACTGGAGGAGAGAAGCATCGTCCGAGCAGCTTCAACTAACGTACGATTCCTCCGTTCCACAACTCCATTCTACTCTGGATTTCTTACAGTCGAAGTTTGATGAGAAATCCCAACTTCGTCAAAATAAGCTTTCAGTTTCTGATTGGTGAATTTTGTACCGTTATCCGTTCTTACAATGATAACAGGAGCTTGAAGTAGCACTGATGTTTTGTTCAAGAAATTGATAATTAGATTCGGGGCTTCATCTTTCGAAGCAAGAAAATGAACCCATGTGTAACGAGAATAATCATCCACAATCACAAGGACATACCGCTTTCCATTAATACTTTTGATTCTCATTGGGCCACACAAATCCATATGAAGGAGATTCAACCTATTCATCGAATTTGGAACAGGTTTGGGTTTGTGAGGCTTCTTCTTGCTTTTACCTTGCTCACATGATGGACAAAGATGGTCTTTATTATATTTGAACTTTGGAAGACCGATAACAAGATCATCTTTTGCAAGTTGGGTGATGGCATCGAAATTGAGATGAGATAACCTTTGATGCCATAACCATGACTTTGTTGAAGTGGCCCGGGCCATGAGACAAATTAGAGATGCAACAGACATTTGAAAAAGATCAATGGTGTAAAGGTTTGTTGTGCGATTTCCTTTCAGCGGATCAATTCCTTCAAGATCCCTAACAAAGCAAGTATGACTTCTGAAGGCAACCTCCAAATCTGAATCACAAAATTGCCCAACCGAGAACAAATTGTGTCCCAATCCATCGACAAAAGATACTCTGGTGATGATAATATTTCCCCAATGAAGGTCACCATAGCCTAGAACTGCAGCAACATGATCATTTCCAAATCGAACAGTTCCCATAAAACGCCATACAAAGTTCTTGAGAAGACTTCGATTCCCAGTCATATGTTTGGAACACCCCGAGTCCACACACCAGACAAATTTCAACAGCCTGCCAATGATAAGAGAAGAGAAAATTTGGCAACCGAAGAAATAGGTTCCTGTATGGTTAGGTAATAATCAAGCCGTATCACATACTGACATTTCAATGTCAGTATGAGATCTACTAGAATCAATAACATGACCATTAGAGGCAAAATATCTTCCAGTAGGCAACCACTTAGAGGTAACTCTAGGACTTCTAGGCGTAGCAAGACTTTCAGTGGACCCTACCTGCTTAGTTTTTGGAACATACACTTTAGCCTTAGGAGTGCTATGTGTTTCGCTGATAGAAAGCTTGTCAAGTCGAGTGTAACCACCATAGTTTAAACCATTCATAGTCAAACCACAAACATCATGACTAAAAGTAAAGAAACATTTATTACATTTAGCACAAATAAATTCATATTTTTCATTCCGAATAGCAAGTTTAAAGTCATTACATTCAAAAGAATTAAGTTTCTGATTATGAATAAAAAACGGTAAATTCCTACGGTGTTCTTCTACTTCCACATTATTAGCCTTGGGAAGACTACTTCTAGGGGAAAAAGGGACCCTATCATTCCTTGTATTGCTCGTAGGCTGTGACCTTCTGCTCTTAGTGTAGTTGTTCATTCCTGTAGAAAAAGACACACTCTTGTTAGAATTAGCATTTTTTAAATCAATGACTTGTGGTTGTGCGATAGTGGTCGGTTTTGTCCTAACGCTTGCTTTACGTTGGTTACTAGGCACAGAGATATCTACCCTAGTTTGAGATGAAGGTCTAACGTGAAACATTCCTGGGGCTATAACAACAGCTTTCATTCCAGCAGCCTTGGGAAATGGTGTTACAGCAATACGAGTGGGTCCCGAGGTTGTTGGTTTCTGGATCATCTTATCCACAATCGAGCTAGGCTCAGAAGTCTTATCTTTTAACAAGGCCTTTAATTTACAGTTCTCACAGATTTTATCAATAATTTTCTGATAGACAGACTTGCTTTGTTCAACAGCCCGCTTATATGAAACGACAACAGATTCTAAATCTGCAATCTTAGCCTTAAGCTTCTGAACATTACCATCACTAGCACTCTCTAACCCTGAAGAGGCCAAATTCGGTTCCTTAACCCCTCCTAACTGAGCCTGCAACCGAGCGATGGTTTGTTGCATTTCATTATAAGCTTTTTCATACAAAATCTTGTCATATTTGCATGTATCACATTTTTTGACAAATTTATTCCAAAGATCGGTGAATTCTTTATCTTTTTTAATGACATAAGATTCCATTTTCTCTTTCATAAGATCAAGCTCAGTTTGAAGGTTTTCATTATGCGACACAGAGGTACTTAACTCAACAGGGCTACTATCAATACAATCACGAGCTTTAGAGAGGCGTTCAAGATCATTTTCCAAAACTTTGATTTTATCAAGAGATTCATCAGCTTCCTTCGCCAAAGATTTAAAGTCTTCAACAAAGCTGGCAAATTCTTTTAGAAAAGCGTTTTCCAAATTACCTAACCTAGCATCAACTTGATTAATAATCGGATTAATATCATTTTGAAGAATTTTCTGGACCTCAATCTGAACAGGTGATGTATAATTTCCTCCAGTTATTTTGGAATTAACAACACGTTTAAGGATGACAAAGTTATCTTTAAGCTCGTTTAGAATCGGCGTGTGATACTTGGTTTAGGAGGGTCATCAGACAATTCCTCACTTGGTAGCAAAAGCATTTCAGTACTCGTTTTAGACCGAACAAAAATAGTTGGAGGATTAATTTTCGGATAATAAACGGGTGTCACTTCTTTATCAAGCTTTTTCAATCCTAAACGAGTCTCTACAGCAAGTTCAGTAGTTTCCTCGGAATCATGCACCCTAGCAGGATCATGCTCATCAGACAATAGCACACTACCATTATATAAAGTTTCATTAGTGGCCTGAACTTGCTTAAGGTATCCGGGATTAGGGGGAAGAGGACAACCTAAAGCCAATTTGTATCGAGTGTAATTTATCTCATTCACTTTTGGTCCGAGCATATTTATTGTCTGCATAGTTTGGCCACGTTTTACTAAAAGGTTGTCTAATTCTCTAATCCTATCCTGAGCTTTGCAAAAATCCTCAAGAAGCCCAATTTTGAAATCATGTTTCAGCTTTTTTCGTTCTTCTTTTAACTCCAAAATAGTAGATTTTTCAGTTGAAAGTTGTTTATTAAGAGACGTGATTTCATCATTCATTTCGCTTATCTTTTTAGCACTACTTAAGTGTAAGGCATTTAATTTCTTAGTTGTGCATTTTTCTTGATAAACCGATGTAGCATGAGCTTGTTCAAGTTCTTTACTTTTAGCTTGATGAATTTCAAAACATTTCTCCTGTTCCTTATATCCCGCAAGCTCAGTGGTCAATTTGGCATTAGATTCTCTAAACTTATTATTAACCACCGTAGCATGATCTACATCCTTAGCAAGCTTATCAAATAGAGATTTATAATACGCATGTGTCTCATCAGGAAGGGTTGTAGGCTGAGCAACTTGATCCACACTAAGGTCCACACAAGGCTCCTTCGAAATAATATTACTATTATTCGTTTGGTCCCCGTGTGTCTCAATGTAGTGCTCAAGCATCTCAGTATACTCTTCCTCCTGATTAGACATACAATATATATCATTATCATCAAAACTTGGGTGTACCTCAGAGGGACCGTCTGAATCATAGACGGGAGCTCTGTCATCATGCATTTCTGAGGTTGATGCTTGCTGTAAGTTTGCCATCAAGATGTAGTTGGCATTCACCTCTTCTTCCTCATCATATTCTGCAGCAGAAGCCATAAGATCAAATTCCTCAGCTTGAAGTGGAATCCCTGCCTCTTCTTTTTGTGCTATGAGAAGCTGGGTCTGAAGATAAGCAACATCCCTCTTCTTTTTGGCTGTGCAATCTCGAGCATAATGACCAAATCCCCTGCAATTGTAGCACTGAACCTGACGATTGTTGTTTCCATTTCCCGTACCAGTATTCTCAGCCCTTGCAGCCACAATGTTTCCCATCTGATTACCAACCGCTGGCACAACTATTAACCCATTTTGATTACCCACATTTAGAACATTCGGATTCTGACCACGAATTTGTCCATACTGATTTCCTGCATTCCCAACATTCTGACCATATTGTGTCCCAGCAGCTACCAATTGACGATCTTGATTCGCATTCATGAGAGGTTGAGCAATCTGCCTATTTCTAGTATTCAAGGAGATTCTCTGATTGTTGTTGGTGGGGTTAATGGTAAATTTGATCGGTGATGTCATCAAAACAGGCAATGGGTTGTTGTAAGTAGTTCACAGCAGCAGGAGGTTGATATCCATAAGGGGTGAGTTATTGTTGTTGTTGTTGTGGCATGAAGTTACTTGATGAGGGTTGATGGTAAGGTATCATGGGATATGACGAAGATGATGGAGAGTTTGCCATGAAAGCCAATGGATTTTGTGTCTTGGCACGTCTTTCAGCCCTAACTTCGTTAGCTTCATCTTGATTCATCTTCAAATAATCATATACTTGAATGTAGTCCACGACATGAAGATCCTTGGTTTGATTGACAAGAGTGACATATCGTGACCATTCAGAAGGAAGATTATCAAGAAATTTGATATTTGCAGCAATTTGTGCAGGTTCATGTTTGTTTCTTCTAAGGTGATTCATGAGGGTTGAAAACCGATGATAGTAAGGTTCAATTTGTTCCCCTTTAGTAGACGTAAATTTCTTCCATTCACGAAGCAACTTAGTTTCCTTTTCTTGTAAACCGATTTCACTCCCCTTTATCATTTTTTGTATCCAAAGCCACATCTCGTGTGCAGTTTCACAACTGTCGACAGCAGCATAAATATCTTCGGGAAGTCCCATGAGGATGACTTGAATTGCTTGATCATCGGCGTCGAGTTGTTTAGATTCAGCTTCTGTTAATTCTTCATCCGTTTGCTCATGACTAGAGTCAGCCACTGGGTTAGCATTCATAGGGTCCCCAGGCACAATGACTGTTCTTCTAACATACGGACCTTTTTGAATCGAGTTGACAATCAATTTTCCCAAAGGTTTACATTTTTCATAACGAAGGAGACGACTAGCCCATGTAGTGTAGTTCTCCTTGGTGAGCATGGGAGGACGATTCTCAGTACCCGCAGCGTAAATATCTTGTTGAGACGTCATCGTAGAAGTCGTGTGAAAAACAGGATCTCAATTCGTAGAAAGCAGAATGTTGAAGTTAAAGTCCCCTAAATATGATTTAATCCCCTAAAAAATGAGCTCTCCTGAAACCAAAAATTCCAAGGCCAAGAAAACACACGATTTTAAAAAATTTCAAAAACAAAATTTTTTGACAAAATTTTCGGAATAATTGAAGATTTCAGAGAACTAGCCAATCTTCGGAATACTGGGTATTTTCAGAGAACCAAAGATTCTTCGGAATAAAAAGGTTTTTCAGAGAAATTACACATCTTCGGAATAATGGGGGTTTTCAGAAAAATACATCTTTTTCGGAATAAAGAAGTTTTTCAGAAAAAAGCACTTTTTCTGAATAAAGAAGTTTTTCAGAAAAAAAACACTTTTTCGGAATAAAGAAGTTTTTCAGAAAAAACACTTTTTCGGAATAAAGAAGTTTTTCAGAAAAATGAAACTTTTTCGGAAAAATGGTATTTTCAGAGAAATGAACTTTTTCGGAAAAATGATATCAGTGAAATGGACTCTTTCGGAAAAATTGATATTTTCAGAGAAATAGGCTTTTTCGGAATAATCATATTTTCAGAGAAATGGTCTTTTTCAGAGAAATGGACATTTTCGGTATAAGATGGATTTTCAGAGAAATAAGCTTTTTCGGAATAAAATGGATTTTTAGAGAAATGGACTTTTTCGGAATAGAAAGGATTTTCAGAGAAATATTTTCGGAAAAATGGGTTTTTTCAGAGAAATATTTTCAGAAAAATGGCAGAATTTCGGAATATAAAACCCTTTTACGAAGATTTTTTCCGAAAATAAAGGGATACAGGTTTGAGTCATCAGAGATGATACAAAACCAGCAAAACAATATCTCGAATCCACCAAAATCAACAACCACTTCGATCACACCAATAACAACACCTCAAAGCCACAAAACCAATCGAATCCAATAGCCTAAACCAAAAAACCCACGAAATCAATACCAAATCCACACCAAATCAACACCAAAGCTAACTACGAATCCCTTGGCGAATGATACCACTTGTAGAACTAAATCACACGACTAATCAAACACAAATAACATGATGATGATAAAACTAGAAAAGAAAGATTAGATTAAGATGAAGAGAAGAAAAGAAATACAAAGTTGGTGTTTTCCTAGTGAGAGAAACAAGCACACCTTTTTCTCTCTAAAACTATGAATATGGAAAGCACACACACAAATGAGGCTTAGGAGGCCTTTTATACTAATTAAGAATTGTTTAGGAGGCCTTCCTCATTTGTGTGTTCGGGACTAAATCCCGTTACATAAACAATAATAACTAAAAACTCTCGACATCATTAAATAACATTTTCACGAGCTTCGCAACGATATATTATATGACCATCACTTTAATTACTTCTAACAGATACTATACATATATTAATAGTTTTCAACTGTTCAAAACAATATGTCTATTTTGACATCTTTTTACTAATTTGACCATAACTTCCTCTCCGAGATCGTCACGAGACGTTCTGCTCGATGAAATCCCCATAATACAATTGCATACAATCCTATGAGTCCAAATAATAGCCAAAACCTACTGAGATTCCTTAAATCATACGTTTTGCAACTGATGTGAAATCGTATATTCAAAAACCATCATAGGGCTTGCTTAGTCCCATTTTATACAATGCCACAAAATCAATCAAAACATTACACTTTAATTTACAGAGGTAATATGATAAAATACACATTCACAAAATAAAAATTACAATGAAGATGACGGACAAGAATGTCTTACAAAGAAAAAAAAGAATAATCAACAACAACAATCAACCCACCAAATCTTTGATCAAAACTACCATTCAATCTATCACATATATATTTGTTTCCCAAGATATATAAACATGAAATAAACCCTTAACTTCAGCTCCCAAAACCCCAAATATCTAGATGGTAAAGTTTGTTTTATAAAGAACCAACCCAAGACTAGCTTTTATAAATATTTAATTCAATAAAACCTTGAAGCTAGAATTCGAAATAAAAATGGTGTGTTTGAGCTTGAGGATTTTGGCAAATGGAGGGAAAAGAGAGAAAAGAAGTGTGTCGGTGAACTAAACAAGAAAAATGATGTAATGTGGTTGATATCTAACATATATTAGGGGACACGTGAAAAATATGTTCGCCAAGTGTCCCACTAGCCTAAGAAACGCATCAGATGACAAACATATCTTTGTGGTGCTGATTTTATGAGTGATTGGGGTGAGTTTATATATATATAAACTTTGCTCGACAATTTTCAAAAGCGGGTATTATTGAAACCCGATATTTCAAAAGTTACACGATTTGAAAGTTATGTGTAAACACGAAAATACAGGTAACATAAAAAACCGGCGACAAGAAACATATTTCTATGTCCCAAATAGAATATTAACGGTCTAGACCAACGTAGACCTAGCAGGTAAATAATAATGACACGTTAAGATACGTTTATACATTAACTTCGTCAGTTAGCTGTAAAAACAATAATTTATATAAAAATATATATTAAAATGAAAGATGGGTTTTAAATGTTGATCCAAAAATTACGAATTGTTACAGTCTCTACACTAAAAGAAAATCCGTCTCGGAATTCAGTTTGTTTTACTCGTCAATAATTTCATTGCGAAGAGGCGAGAATATTGGTTTTGAATTTCATCTCAATGGTTAAGTTTAGGTATTATCTTAATAACAAGGTGTAAATGGTTTAGGCTTTATATTTATAAGCTTGAGGTGCTTTTAAGATGATGGTACCATGATTATATGGGTTGACTATGAGGTTTCATGAATTATATACTAAAATGATCTAGTAAAACAAACCAGGAACCATAATCGATGCTAGATTGATGGTGTGTTAGAATAACTTGGGATGTTCTCAAGGGGTTTAGTTAAAATAATAAGGTAAGGTTGTAAGCAAATATGAGATCAACAATAGGCAATACACGAGGAGTGTGTAATGTTCATGAGGAACTGAAGTAAATGTCGCAAGGATCCTTGGAGGAAAGGATAAGTGTACGTGTTGGCGTTAAGACAATAGGAATGGAGTATTTAGCAAGATTTAAATTCCTAGGAGCGCTTATCGGTGCACCACGGTCACCTCATAAAGTTAGAGGCGGGCGTCTCATTCAGAAGGATTCGTAAACGTAAGTCATAAATCAAAAGAAAAATAGTCATTCGTACGAAGATAGTAGCGATATGAATTTGAGATAGTGAAAGACAATGTATGAATTGCACCATCGAATTACGATTTGAAAGGAATATTTTGTGTGAATGTCATACGCTTAAGACCACTACAACTAATTATTTCAAATATCATGAATCATTAGTCATCGTGATATGAGCAATAATATTGTGGATAGATCTATCAGGGTTGACGTTCCCCGTTTGTATGTACCGAGAAGGGTAACCAAACACGCTATATTTTATGAACCGGGGTAGCCTTGGCCGGTTACCCTACAACTACGAGGGTTGCATATCCTCACTACTATCACTTCGGTGATGAGCTAGTCGGTCTTGGTGTCATGAGCTTAGTGCAATAATACTACTTGATAATTATATGTACAAAAATTATTGCTCACAATGATGTAACTCACTGAAAACATTACTTTACTCACGGTGGTGTAACCCAATGGAACATTGTATTCAACTATTACTTAAGCCTATGAATTTCACTCAATCTTTGTGTCGAACTTTAAGTATGTATATCAGGTAATTAAGCAATTATGGCATGGAGTGCCATTGGACATGAGGACATCCAAATTGTTATCATTGAACATTTGATCTACAATGTATTATGCATTCCTATTTGTAAAAGCTCTAATATTGAATGATAACTTAAATTTTAAACGCCTCTTTTGAGTCGTTTCTATGACTATGACTGTTGAAACATGAAGTAATACCTCAAACTTAGCTTCCAATGATGTATCCAAAAATTAGGGTGTTACAATACATGACTCGGGATTTATAGTTACATCCTTACACTAAAAATGAGGGCCAAGTATAAGGTGTGAGGAGAGTTATATGACCGATGTGATCATAATAACTTACACACACACACACACACACACACACACACACACACACACACACACACACATATATATATATATATATATATATATATATATATATATATATATATATATATATATATATATATATATATATATATATATATATATATATATATATATATATATATATATATATATATATATACTAGTTGCAAAACCCGCTCGATGGGCGGGTATGACTTCAATTGTCGTTTACGTTTTTTATGTTGGTGATTATTTGTTTGTATTATTTCAAAGCATAATATAGATTATTCATTGCTCTTTTTAGTATAGTTGTGTTTAATGCATAAATAATTCACGAGAAAAGAGTTTAAAGTTAAAAATCAATTACATGTTTTTATTTGTTTTGCTATAATACAGATAAACAAACCATTGTACATTCAGGTTGCAATAAATCATATAATCATATGAAAGAAATCACTTAAACTTTGTAAAAATGAGTAATATCCCTTATGTCTGAACTTTCTTTGGCCGCCTCGGTACCTTGAATCCCTATAGAAGCCGGCCGATTGATGGACCTAACTTATAATTATCGATTGTAGTTTTTTATTTAACTAATTATTGGTTTTATAAAGTTTTGTAATCTAAAATGTATTTTTAAAACGTAGTATCAGTGTCTTGGGATTAAGTCATGATGCATTCATCTCAAATAATAAGACAAATAGCCACTAGATTAATAGCTTTGGAGTTTGGATTAATAATCATTACTACAAATAGACACGGGATTAGCACAAATCGCCCCAATGTGCTAACAACATTTTCTCTTGCATACTGAGATTCTATTTTAGACTTTTATTGTTAGAAGGTTTGTTAGTTCTGTTAACATCCATACATGTGAGAATAAAATAGCGTGGAAAAGGCAAACTTGGAAATGCCATGATCATATTATGGTTGAAGAGAAAATTAAAATTAATAGCTTGCCAACAACCATACCTCTAAAAGCACCTTCCACTTGATCATATCCATCATTCTTTATTTAGTTGTTACTCTCAATGTTTTGAAAACCAATTTTATAATCGACCCGGTTGAAAAATCGGGTTGTCAGGTTCACCCAGGTCAATCCGGTTTTTTAAGAAAAAAATTGATTTTATATTTATAAATATTAAAAAAAATTATCTATATGAATCCTAATATCTTCCATATATAAACTATTTACCAACAAAAATAAAATTTTGCCTCAAATACACGAAAAAACCAAAACACGACCTTGTCTCGAGAACCGGGTCGACCAGGGTCAGTTCAAACTCGAAGGGTCTAATCGGATTTTGAAATATAAAAATCCAATTTAATTTAGCCTGTTTCTTGACCAGAACCATTTCGGTCGATTGACCCGACCAAATCGAACCGGGTTTCAAAACATTAGCTCTCGCCATGAGTCGAAATATTGTCACTTGCAAACTGGGTTAAAAAACAAAAATAAAGTAAAAGCATATATTAGAAACCAATCGTTATTATTATATAAAGTAATTGAGACTTTTTATTTTTAAAAACGCCGAAAAATTCAAACGTTTAATCTTACTATTTATGAAAATATTCATTTTAAAACACTTTATTATGATAAACATATGCAATACTAACCATATGTTTCTTTTGTAACAAGTTTTTTGCAATTCATATTTATTATTAAATTAAAATATCTTTTAATTTATTAATGTTTTTTATAATTTAATTAGACTATATTTTCTAAAAAGTTTGTGCTCTTTTGTTCAATATACATTTTGATATTTTTTACAAAGTTTTTGTTTTTTATCTTTAGTGAGCTTATTTTATTTTGATTCAAACTTTTTTCGACATTTAACTTTTATTTGATCTCAAAAAAAATAATAGATACCTACCGCCTCATCTTGCGAATACCATTCTAATTCTGATATATCTTAAACATTGTTAAATCAAAGAAATTAACTAAAAAAGGACACACTCGTTGAGCTCAAAAGGCTGAGTGTATTTTTAATTATTTTATTACCCATTCCAACCTATCCATTTTGGATATATTACCTCAAAAGATTCTTCGCTTTAGCTGTCAAGAACACTCGTGGCATCTAAATTGGTCTTGTTTTCTGGTCTCGTGGTTTAGGAGTAGCACACATGGAGACAGTTTAGACTTTAGACACTCATTTATCTTTTTCGACTTCATTTTAACCTCAACCCTTTGGGTACAATAACCTTCACAAGCAGTGTTTTTAACATTAATCACACCCTCTTCAGTCAAAGTACTCATTGTCAAAAGAACTTCCAAGTCGTCTCTAACCTCGCAACTTGACTGCTTAAAGTATCATGTTCTTCAAATTTCATCTCCTCAACCAACTTATCATCTTCTAGTATTCCTTACAATGACTGCAAATGAGTTTCTTAGTTCAAACTAGATTACACTCTTAATTCTCGAAGACCTATGGAATAACAAACATAATGCATTAATTTAAGCAAAAGCTTCTTAATAAGGTTATGATTGAATAAACAACTCCTTGTTGGTTCATATGATAAAGAACAAAATATTACCCTAAGTCGACGCCTTTAAAATATTAGGTACATGTCGTCAAAGAAAAGTTATGAACGAAACGATATTAAAATAGAGCTAGCCTGCTATAATCTCAACCTAAATGGGAGAAAGCTTTTTATATATGGTTATCAATTTCTAGTTTGTACCCGTACATGGTATGAGTGTTAAATTCGATGTAGTTATTCCTCGTAAGTTACTGAACCCTTTTATCCGTGTCCATGTTGACTAACAACAGCCTTCAAAATATCACTAACAAACTAGTAATTGTTTCTGCAGAAAGTTAATGTCATGAAAATTGATATTAGCAGCTCATAATGGAAATACATTATATAATATATCTAACGTTAATAGATGGTCAATTTGATCTGAAAAATGTAAATATATATGAATATATAGTGCCACACTGCCATTTATAGTTACTCTATGTCTTTCAAAACCTGAGAAGTGGCCATTTTGACCCGTTCACTTATGAATGCGTCGATTCACGTATCCCTGTCCCCATCGATAACAAAGCCTCTTTATTTGATTCTTAACCAAGTTTTCCTCAGTTATTTTATATACACCCACCATCCATGTACCCCTTAATGAATAACCACACTTTCAAAATCATTAGACTAACCCACTCAAAAGATCGCAAATTGGGGGCTTGTATTTAGGGGTGGCAATTCGTGTCGGGTTCGGGTTGTCAGGTTGGCGGGTCAGAAAATCTCAACCCAAACCTAACTCATTTAAATAATCGGGTCAGTTATGTCAACCCTAACCTGTTTACACATAACCCGAACCTAACCCATTTAACCCATGTATATATTTGGGTTGACGTTAAATATGTAATATAGGTTGAATAGGTTAAACGTGTTTATATATTAATCCATTTAACAAGTTATATATATTAAAGTAGGCACATTACATTTTTTAAACATGTTAAATGTGTTTATGTTCGGTCTGTTTAACCTTTTTAACACGTATGATAAATTATTAATCATTTCTAATATAAAGAAAAAAAATCTTAAACGAGTTGTCGGGTCGACCTGCTTAAAATTTTTTCAACCCAAACCTAACCTGTTTAATAAATGGGTCAGATAGGCCGACCCAAACCTGACCTAAGATTTAATATATTCAACCCGAACCTGTTAATTTTCGTGTCGGTTTCAGGTCGGGTTTCGTGTCGGGTCAAAAATTTCCACCCCTACTTGTATTGATGGCAATATTCCTATTTGCAAAAAAAATTATTTGAAGCCAATATTGTTTAGTAAAAATACTGCATTTGCAAAAGAAATGATCTAAAGCCAATATTATTTAGTAAGAATACTGCCTCCACAACAGACGTATTCACTTATCCATCAAGTCTGTTACCATAACTGACCAAATAAGCTTAAAACAACACCCGCTACGTAGATTAAATCTCAACTACCACCAACATGTCCAATAGATAGAAGTTAAGAACAAAAATACAGTAGCATGTATTTTCTAACGTTACATACCTTCATGAGACAAGCTGTAGATGGACTTCCACGCGGAAGATACTCAATGCTTATGTGGATATCGTGCAGTAAACCATCCGGAAATTGGTCATCGTTTCTTTTAGGACCATAGATAAAACGCATAAATTTTGTGCATCATGTGTTCATTGCCACGTCTCTCTTTTTCTCTTGGTGATCTATAAATAGCATACTGTCTATATAGATAAAATAAGTTATGTGAGGCTCTGGAGTCCCTGAAAGGTCTAGAGAAAGATAATGCAATAATATTGTTTCTAGAATCATAGATTCTATTTCGTCAAGGAAAGATGGATGCTTATGTGGATATATATCAAAAGCTTCATAAGTCGAAAATAGACTGGAGGGATGTTGAAGTTCTAGGAGTTATGGATGACATGCGAGTTAGAAATATGTAGTTTAAAAATATGCAGTTTTTAACCAACCAATACTTAAATGCCAGTGGCCCAGATGATACATGAACGAAGTGCACAAACGTTGCAAGTCCAATAGCAAAGCTCCTTTACCTGATGTGTAAACAGTTGTGTAAACTTGATCCTTGTGCATAGACATTATAAGTCCAACAACCCATTTTTCGCCTAACCTCCATCTGATAGTAATGATTTTAGCAAATATGATTACCGAATTATGAAAACTTAAATGTGAACAGTACTATGAAATTGAGGCCACAAAAGTAAAGTAAGTGAGTTAACACACAAAGTATAATGACAGATGTTCCACATTGATATAAGCACATTACTATATTTTTTCAAAATGAAAGCATTTAGTGACACCAACATTATTATGTAAATTAATGTAAATCTTTATAAGACGGTTCAGAAGGTTATATGCAGTATAAGAAATATTTTGAGTAACTATTAACCTGTATGAAACTTTGACCCATTGCCCCTTTACCTTCTTTTTTTAATTTTGACCCGTTTGAAGTAACACGCAACCAACATCAGCCAATTCGTAGTAAATGTTAACGAAAATGCAGTAGTAATGGAGTAGAACCTTCATTATTATCGATCTTGCCATGGGCCTTTATGAATTTATCAGAGGGCATACAAATTCCCCCAAACAGGTGCAGGTCCCACACAAGAACTCGGTAGTTCCCTACTCACAGATATGGAGTACATGGTAAACATATAAATATAACTCAATAGAATGTGTAATGAAGCTACATAATGTAAAGAATAACCAAATAATACCTTGATAAAGTACTTCCCGGGATTTTCAACGCATTGCAAAATACTGTCGAGAGCATCCTTACTGTTCCTTGATGTTTTTTTTTAATATTTTGCGGTAAAATCTCACGAATAAACTGATGGAAGATCTTGCCTTGTATGTTAACAATAGTGGCCTTCGGGATGTGAAAAATCGTAGTGCTTTGTAAAAGTATTTACATCACAAAATTACTTATGTGCTTTTATTGGTGATACTTCAAGAGCACCGTCCAGTGGCTGGATGAGCTAGCGAGACACACAATTCTTTACTACGTTGGAATGGGGTGAATCCGTATGATAAATACAACTTGCAAGGGTCGCAATTAATTTATTTCCCACAGCCACATATGCCATGCAAACGATATTCTGAAAGAATGCCATGTTGCCAAGCACCCAAACCAAGCAACCTATTAAGATGCGTACATATTAATCACGTATAACGTTTGCATTACTTGAAGATGCCAATTTTGAAACTGAGGCTGGTAGTGTTGCTTCTACTGATGGGTTACTACACATAGAATCCCATACTTTTAAATCTAAGGAGCAAAGATTCAATTCCCTTAGGCTATTTCTCGATCCTGTATTAAGGAGAAGGATGTCGGGATGGAGTTTGAATCACATGATGTAAGTAGGATTAACATTACACAGAGCATGATGTCACACATATCAAAGAATCGTGTTTGATACCTGTAGAGCGTTGTTGTAAAAGGAGATTCTACCCACTCTTGATCCACACTCAGAGGTTACAGCTATAAAGCAAAATAAAAGTGTCAGCTCCCCCTTTAAATAAGAGACTGACTAACCCTCTTAGTCGTTAGTGGGTGCCTGTGCTTGACCCTCAACCGTTCGTAGTAGCTTCTTCGTATTCACGTGGTCAGTGCTACAAACAAAGTACAACACATGAGAACAGCCCGGTGTGAAACACGTGTTTCTGTGGCCTTTGGTCACGTGTTGTAAGCATAAGCCACACCTATGATGCATATTCATATTCATAAACAATATTAGTAAAATGAAGTTCAAGAGGTTTAAATGGGTATAAATTAAATATCTTATTATTATTAACTTGTTAAGACGTTGGCTGTAATTGAAAAAATAGAAAGGTAACTACGAGCTAAGCTTTGGTGTGTTGGGGAGTGATACTGGTGACAGTTATTACCATTTATTCACTCACTTTCACATATCAGTGGTGGCTAAAACTTTTCTAAACCATAAAAAGAGAACTCTAAAATATACCATAACAGAAGTTTCAGAAACATATTATTAATCTAATGAAGTGGTGGCTAAAATTTAGCTATAAAGTCAACTTTATAAACTCATAAGCACAGATCAGTGGTTCTATTAGCTCCTCCAATATTACCTTCAACTGTCTCGACTTCTATGTGTCTGATCAATGCTACGTTTACAGCTTACAAAGTTGTTAATCTATAAACTTTCAAAGAAAGATGTGTACATATAGATTAACATAGAATAATAGAAAGAAAAGAGGTATCTCAGGATAATAGTCACTTTTGTCATAACCATGAGAATCAAAGATCATCTGTGATATTCTTTCCCATATAATACTTCTTAATTAACGCATTTCCCAGTTTTGTTGTTCAGAAACTTAATGATCTCATCCTGTACCAAAAGACACAAAATGTTAGTAAAAGATGAGTGAAAGATACCAGGTGCCTTAATATCAATTTTATTTTAATATTTCAAATAAATTACAATAAATAGTTTACAAAAGAAATCTGTAGTATATAAGAGTTGTACCTTTGGTAATCTTCAGGATACCAACATTACAAACACTCTTGAAAATCCATTATCCAGTTGACTAAATATGCAAGAAAGAAAAAAAAATTCACTTCAGAACCAAACTTTCAAGGAAACCGAGAAATGGAATAAAAGTAGAGGCGACAGCTTTAACCCGCTTACTAATTAGTTTCAAACTGGTTAAAACTTGAAGTTGCCAAAGTTTGAATTTTAATGCTCATCAAACTTAATTATTACAGTTATTATATAGTTCTTCTAAACTTATACTGTATAACAGAATGATGTTTTGTTAAAAAGTTTTAAGAAAGGGCACAACATGTGATCCGGGCCGATGTCATCTGATGGATACCTGGTTACACCACAAATAATATGGTATTTAAGATATATGAATGTTTTGCTTAAGTTTTAAAACATTCAGGTAACTTAAGTTATCTGTTTGTTTGTGTCTTTTAAACCAAGGTATAATCACAGAGGTATAAGGAATGATGGTGGTCTGCAAAATATGTGTGGCAGTGTTCAAGGTCGTAGTGGTAATTTTCGGCAAGGACGGGGAGAAATTGGCAAGCGTGGACACGGTCGAGGTATCAAAAAGCATATCGCACACTCTTAAATGTAAGTTCATATAACCATAACTTCAGACCATAATTTGAAGCCATCTAGCTAATACCTAAATTCGTTTTGGAGAAGACAAAACACACTAAGCTAATGTTCAAATCTAGAAAACCATAAAACATTTACCCTACTTTATTATAACAAAGAAGTTCCCATTTGATGATATACCTATTGTATGGGTCGCTATGCCTCTCATTTGAGCTAGACTACTTTGTAGATTGGCTACTTATTGTCTAAGCCTGACCAACTGGCGTGCTAAAATTGTTGTTGCTGCCTACAGAAAGCCAGTGTTGGTTCTATAAGAGTCCATCTTCAGATGAACAAATGAGAAAAAATAAATTCTTTTAGTTATAAGTACATCAGTAACTTTATTTACAGAAATTGTGTATAGCCATGTCATTTCTTCAAGGATAAAATGCCAATGTGATCTCTGGCGACTCTCGGATACAATGATTCCAACTGGTAATCTAGCTATCCTCTTACGTTTATCACGTTTACAAAGCAATCTCAGCTCAGCTACTAAGAATAATCTCACATATTCACGTACCACAGATCAAATGTCATAGTTCAATAAACAAAAGAGAACCAAGTAATCAGACCTCAATAATATGAGCCTCTTCAAAAACTAAGTCTTCGTGTTCCTTGGTTGCCAGTTTCAGATCATTCTGGGAGCATGCATTATGGGACAATGTAGGCTCTCGAAAGGTAGTGCAACCTGTTCCTAGAGTTCTATCAATACACAATACAAACAATTATGGATTGAGAAGTGGAATCAGATCCTAAGAAAGCTTTCTGGTTCATAAGTTGTTATCAATGCCTATAGATAATGCAGCCTTTTCAGAAACTTTTGGCAAGGCAGATTTAGACCCTATCAACCTTCATCTTCCTTGAGTGTAGAACCATTGTTAGTGTGGCTTAATGGACATGAGTTTGAACTATCATTTCTAGTGTTTAATACCTTATCATCGTTTACTGTATTTAATTCCTAGAAAGCTTTTATTTCCTTTTTACATTAAAGCTTTTATTGAATAACTTACCATCAGACCACGATAATTATGGCTTTACCCATAGAGCAACTATATCGTCACAAATCCATTTGTTTTATCTTGTTAGCCACCAAAAACTTTTACGATACAATCATTGGACAAGATTTGTGAGATTGAATGGCATTGCAAAAATTTAGGCATGCTTAACCGGTGATGATATGGGCCTAATATGTGATCGACATAAATGGGCCTAAAAAGTGCTGACGTGGATTTATGCATGCTTATGTGACATATCCCTCCTCTTATATATAATGTAAAGATATATATATATATATATATATATATATATATATATATATATATATATATATATATATATATATATATATATATATATATATATATATATATATATATATATATATATGTTGGAAACTCACTTTATGTGACGACATTTAAGAATTCCCATTAGTTATCATAGTCACACACGCTTAGACTAGACTAGGTTCGATGTATAGTTTAAGGTGCGTGTGTGACTATATATACCCCTCCTTAGCTTCCAAGGAGGGGTGTTGCTTGTGTTCACTTGTTTTTCATTTTGTCAATACACATTTTCTTAACCTTTAAACACACAACCTCTCTTCTCTCTCAACCTCATCCATGGCTTCCACCATCTTTCACCATGTTAGACCACCGGATAGCTTTTAGCAAATCCACAATTGGTATCAAGAGCATGGTTGATTCTTCGGATTAGCACGTTTTATCTATTGATTTGGTGGTAAATTTTCTTTCTTTTACAAATTTTTTTTCTTTCTTTCGTCTATTTTTATCCACTTTGTTATTCTTTGTCTCGTTTTATCTTTTAATTTGGTAATCTTTGATAAAAGTTTTATCCAATCTTTCGTCTAAAAGTTTCTTTTATTTTTCTCCACTTTCAAATTTTTAATCCATTTTTTTATTCACTTTTAACATTAATTCTTCTCAAATATTTATCAATTTTCTATAAAAAGTTCCTGTTTTGTCTATTTTTGAATTTGGTCACGTTTGTATTTAGTCCTTATTTTACAAATTTTTTTAGTTTTATCACTTTTTTGTTCCAATCTGTTTTTGTCTCTGTATCTGTCTAAAAAGGGTATAACATTCCGATGCATAACTTTCTCATATTCCGATAGAAAGTCGCCTTATTCCGATCGTTACGTCACCAGGTTTGTCCATATCGATCGCAATAACCCTCGGGTTCTACTTTGCGATCACTTTGTTTTCAGATTCCCTTATTCCGACGTTGATTGCGATAGCACTTTGCGATCGTGATTGCAACGGGATCAAGGATCATTGAGACAGAACTCTGCCCAAATTTTTTAAACACATTCCGATGGTTTCAGCTGTATGTTGTATTGCGATGAACCTGTTAAATATTGCGATGAATTTTTTTTTTATTGCGATGAAAGAAAGTTTGAGAATATTGCGATAGAATTTCTTTTAAGATTGCGATAGAAAATTTCAATTCGTTTTAACCAAGATTTGACTCAACACAAACAAGACTCTGAAACCCACACAACCACCCACCCCCGTTTCCAAAACCTGTCTCGACCAACATCTCTCGACACAACCTCGACGAATAACAGAACCCTCACACTCTCGAACCACTCAAAACCACTCTCGACTCTTACACCAAACTAAACAGACTCTCGAATCACTCTTCTCTCGACTGTCACAAAAACATCTCTCGGTCAAATCATCACACCACTCATACTAGCACTCAACACAGACCTACACACACTCACACTCAACTTTTACCCCCCACCTCTCACTCACCCCTCCAGTCTCGTCCAACAAGAACACGACTAAAACAACTCGACTCCCACTCAGCCTCGACACTCAAACCTCAACCCAACAACCACCCTCGTCTCATCAGACCAAAACTCTCGAATCCTCACTCTAGAAACTCACTCTCTACTCCCACTTTGACTCAAGACTCTCGACTGACACCAAAAGATTTAGACACCAAACCAATCAACACCCTCGTCTCACAAAACCAATCAACACCCTCTCTCACCGTAGCACTCGACTCATACAAAAAGACTCAATTTTTTAAAAGATCTCAGTCTCATTAAAAAAAACTTCCATAGATTCAAAATCAAACATAAACAACAATTAGAGGACCTACCCGAGATCTATCAAAGATCTTGTAGTTAACTCTTCATCTTTGTTGAAAGATCTCGGTTGAATACTTTTGATAGCAGATTTTTGTTTGTGGGAGAATATTTTGTTGAGGGAAAATAGGGGTAAACGGAGGTTACTATGTGAGAAGGAATGAGTTAATTATCTTTAAGGGTCAATTTATATTTGAGTTATTAAATCCCAAGTGGGATACATGTGGTCTACAAGGACGGAGGAACCAAAGTTAGTGGGCGGAGGATACAAGAAACAATGAAAAGTGACACGTTTACTCACATTGTGACACGGTTTTAATTTTTTTGTGGGTTGTTGGTATTATTTTTTTGTGGGTTTTTAATTTGGGTTTTTTTAAATATCTGATTTTTTATTTTTTTGGGATTGATCGTAACTAAGTGATATTTTAATATTGGTATTTTCTAAAATATCAAAAAATTATTTTCTACTTTTAGTTAAAAAAAAATAATTTTGAGTTAATTTTTTATATCTATATAGTATAAAGTTATTTTTGTATTTTTTGTCAATTGATATATTTAAATTTATACTCGAAAAATTGGGGTTGGGTATAATTGGGCTTCAATCTGTTTCATCGGGCCTCATTGGTTTTTGTCATATCCCGTAAATTTCAACTTTTTAAGTTTATTCACGAACTGTAAAATCCTGAAAACAACAATATCCACGTCATTTTTAATCGATATTCAATGGATTCGTTCGATTCGACATGTCAAAAGGGAGAGTCGCATTCAATGCAAAACAAAGTTAGAAAAAGTGGCATCACTTCATTTCAAATGCTTCAGTATCATCTTGTCACTCTTTCGAGGATTCAAGGAGGAAGCGAATTTGTGACAATCTTTGGTCAAGATCGTCATATATTCATCGACTCAATATTCACCACTTTGACCCAACTCGTCGAGCAACTCAACAATGAAAACTTTAATCACTCTGCATCGGCACTTGCTTATAAGGCTCTTGTGACACAACTCACGCCTTTCCTCCAATTCAATATCATCAAATCTGAAAGTTCAGTGATTTGCCAATTATTTCTTCGAGATACACATACCGAGTTTTGAATTTTCCGTGATACACTATTGAAACTCATGACATCGGTCTCGTCTTTGATTTATCAAAGATCACGACTTCAGCAAGCGTATGATAATGAAGTGCAAGAATCAATGACGCAGATGCAAGAGGAAACTGGTCATACGGTTGAAAACTTGGAGCCTATTGATGCCAAGAGCACGGAATCAGGAGGACAACATGATACCAGTGGCACGTCAGGGAATATTCACGAGATCTCTTTTGCTGACACCTTACCCGTTTATGACGAAGCGCCTGCAAACATGGTACAATGTAATGTTGTTTATGATGTATATGCTGGTGATATGCCGCATATTGAGAATTCTGAACCTAATTATGACAAACATGGGATGGAAACGAGTGATAGCAATACCACTTCTGATTCATCCGATGTAAGTCATCATAGGGGGAAGCTAATTCAGAAGCTTCTCCTTAACCAGAAGTGTATGGGTTACTTAGCTCGTGCCGTTACAGTATTTCTTCAACAAGTTACTTTAAAGATGAGTCGTTTTGAAGACGAAGGCCTCAGAAGACTTCATCAGCATTGACGCTTCATGAAAGCTCTTGTTCTTAATCATTTTGTACTTGTTAGGAAGAGTATTGTAAGGAATTCTACACGTCGTCTCATGGGGGAAGATTGTTGGAAACTCACTTTATGTGACGACATTTAAGAATTCCTATTAGTTATCCTAGTCACACACGCTTAGACTAGACTAGGTTCGATGTATAGTTTAAGGTGTGTGTGTGACTATATATACCCCTCCTTAGCTTCCAAGGAGGGGTGTTGCTTGTGTTCACTTGTTTTTCATTTTGTCAATACACATTTTCTTAACCTTTAAACACACAACCTCTCTTCTCTCTCAACCTCATCCATGGCTTCCACCATCTTTCACCATGTTAGACCACCGGATAGCTTTTAGCAAATCAACAATTGGCATCAGAGCCTCTGTTCCATCCTTGGATCGTGTTCATGTTTTTGATTTGGTGGTCTATAAAAAAAAATATTTTTTGGTCCGTATCATTTTGTTGTCATGGTTTGTTGTTCGTGTCACGATAACAGATTCATTCTATTTTTCAGATTTATGATTCACGTTGGTATTTCTTCTCATTTCATATCTCAAATATCAACTCTTGTTTCATTTATTATATCTCTCGTATCAAGTTGTATTTGATTTCTGTGTCAAAAGTGCCTCGTTACACAGTTGTTTTACCCAAATTTTTTACCCTGTTTATATTATGTTTTTGTCCCTGTATTCATCTGGGTCTATTTACGGGGATAAGGACAAAAAGTTGGTCAAGTTCCAATTTTTCGGGGTTTCAATATTTGGGACAAAACCCTTTTGAGATGGCTATTTGAGATGGATATTACGATGCACATTCAGATGAACACATTGCGACGGCTTCTTCTACGTATGTATTCCGATGGGGTTTTTACACATTCCGATAGGTTGTGCTTTACCTATTGCGATGGGACTCATTCCGATGGGTCACATTGCGATGGGTGGCTTGATCCATCGCAATGGTAGATGAGTCGTCATGCTGCCCAATTTTTTCCGATGACTTTACGATGGGAAGTGTGTATTGCGATGGATTCATGTCTTATTGCGATGGATGGCTGTGAAAAATATTGCGATGGATGAAGTTTGACAAAGTCAATGGCTGTGAAAAACCATTGCGATGGATTGGTTTAATCATTGCGATGGACTGAAAAAATTATATATATTGCGATAGTGAACCACTAAAGTCAAAACTGTGGAGTTTAAATCAGTTAATAATATAAATCAGATTTAGACTCACGTTTTCCTAAAACCATCAGTTAATTCATTTCACAAATCCATTAACCAGTAACATCCTCCAAATATCGACTCATTGACATTCAAACTTACACCGAGACCTAATCTGTAACATCATTTCAACCTTTTACCTCCACAAATCCTCATCTATCCTAACCATTCGTCACCTAAACCCAACACCTAGACTCATAAATCATCAACTCGAAAAACAACATTTCATGATCTCCGTTTTGGTTAAATGTTTTTTAATCTGTAAAAAAGATTTTTTCGTTTAAACAAATTATCATCTCTGATTAAACCTACCTTAGATCTCTCTTTAGATCTTGAAGATGATTGCGTGCACGTCTTGGCATCTGTTGGATCTATCAGTTTGTGTTTTCAGGATGATAAGAAGATGATGTTGGTGTTTCGGTTCCCTGGATGAATAATTTATGGGGCGGATGTGATGGAGGAGATGAGATTGTCTAGATGAAGATGATGGAGGTTTTGATAAAGTGTTTTGGGATGATGATGTTTTGGGAAGATGAGTTGATGGAGGTGCGGAGGTCTCGAGAAAGATGGGCATTTGGTGTGAGAAGATTTGGTCTGATTTGGTTTTTTATTCCCATGACATTTGGTAGTGGACTACACGTGTTCCTCTAGTATAGAGGGGGCAGACATTACTATGTAAGATGCTTTAATTCGTTACTACACGTGGTCATGAGCAAATATGGGTTTAATTGTTACTATGCTCGAAGAATTAGATATATTTTTTTTGGACAGGGTTTATGTATATGGGGCTTTAACTCGCTACCTTGCTTGTAAGACGTGTAGGCCCAATTTACTTTGGTCCTTAATGTTTGCCAAATAAGGATGACGGGCCGGGCTATGTTTAATTTGGGTTGGGGCGGGCTATGTTTAAAAGTGACGGGCTGGTGCATTTTTGGTGCTAAATTTGATTTAATGTAACAAACTTGATAAATATTATTTAATTTTGCACAAGTTTTCTATAAATTTTGTGCTAAAAGATTAAATTTATTCAATGTTTGTTATATTTAGTCATTTTTGTACTCCGGGATGATAATATGACGTGACAATGAAATGTGACAAGATTTATTTTGTTAAGACCGAAGAAAAATTTGGGTATATTTTTTAGTGACTACAGATTTTTTCGGATCGGGTATTAATTATTTGAAGACGGAGACGAATTTTTCGAAGGCGTGAACTTATTTTATCCTTCAAAGATAACTTGCTCGTGCTTAATCATAGAATGACGACTTGGTTATCTAGTTTCCGGGATCGGGGTGGTTGGTTGATGACTCGGATAACTATCACTTAAAGGGGTTACATTGTTGTACTCAGTGTCACGCGCTTAGTCGACGTGGATAATTTCAAGAGGTGTTGTGCTTATAGACTTCTTCAGTGATGCATTGGGTACTTAGAGATTTCTCCACCGTTCCTCATTCAACAATAGTGCAAGCTTAAGTCACAAGATCGAAGGATTTTTATTCAGCTTCATGTTTGATATATCTGGTTCATTTTATCAGTGGTCACTTCAAATTTGCCTACAAGGGGGTTGGTAAAGATGGCCATGGAGAGTTTATGAGTAGAGATTTTCGATCAACAGCTGATTCTCACCGAATACAATTAAGCTTATTTATTATTCTCTCGAGATTTTCAGGTTCATGTGCTTACGATTTATTGATGGTTCCGAGTTTCGAAACCATCAAGGGGGAAGAAGAAGACACATTGAACGCACAACGATTACACGTGATGAACTTCATACCTTCTTTTTGATTTGAAGACATTCCGGGATGACATTTGTTACAGCCGCAGAGAAAATCAGTGTTTTAACTCGTGGCGTTATCAATCTCTAAACGATATGTGCATTTCCGGGACTTAATTGACTCTGGTGTTACGATGTCAACTTCATGAATGGGATAAAGTGTCCACTTCAGTATTTGAGCTTCATAACTGGGATTGATTTACTTTCTTCAACTATGTGGGGGAAGAAATGTCTTAATTCTTTCTGGTATGCATAACTTGAACTCTCAGGGGGAAGAAAAATTCAGAATAATTATTCAAGCGTGAGAAGAGAAGTTGTTGATCTACTTGGTGTGCCCCAAACTTTCAATCCCTCTTAGCAACGTTATCATGTTATATGATGGGATTTGCTTGTTAGATTCCGCTGTGCGCTTAATCATTCTAAACTTTATTGAAAGCTTTGAAGTTGCTTACGAGGATTGTCGATTTAGGGGGAAGCTATTTAAAAGCTTCTACATCAAGTTTATGTGGCATGAATTAGGGGGAAGCTAATTCAGAAGCTTCTCCTTAACCAGAAGTGTATGGGTTACTTAGCTCGTGCCGTTACAGTATTTCTTCAACAAGTTACTTTAAAGATGAGTCGTTTTAAAGACGAAGGCCTCAGAAGACTTCATCAGCATTGGACGCTTCATGAAAGCTCTTGTTCTTAATCATTTTGTACTTGTTAGGAAGAATATTGTAAGGAATTCTACACGTCGTCCCATGGGGGAAGATTGTTGGAAACTCACTTTATGTGACGACATTTAAGAATTCCCATTAGTTATCATAGTCACACACGCTTAGACTAGACTAGGTTCGATGTATAGTTTAAGGTGCGTGTGTGACTATATATACCCCTCATTAGCTTCCAAGGAAGGGTGTTGCTTGTGTTCACTTGTTTTTCATTTTGTCAATACACATTTTCTTAACCTTTAAACACACAACCTCTCTTCTCTCTCAACCTCATCCATGGCTTCCACCATCTTTCACCATGTTAGACCACCGGATAGCTTTTAGCAAATCCACAATATATATATATATATATATATATATATATATATATATATATATATATATATATATATATAATGGTTTATCTTGAAAGGTTATCCTAATGCCTCTTATCATTTAGTAAAATACCAATTCACGCGAATGTGGTCTCACTCACGATCTTGGAATGCATCTTTATGTCAAGTACTAGAATCAAATACACTACTGGTACACTCATATAATCTCAAATCGATTCCATGTTTTTAGAAAAGGAGGCAAAACCACACATGCTACAATCATAACGATGAAAGAGACACGCATGATAAATCAACCAAACTAAAGAATTTTTGACTATCTTGAACACCATTTACGGGTGCTTGAAATTCCTAAAGATCCAGTGGTGAACCTCACATTTTAGGGGTCGAATTTTTAGGGTGTTTGTGCTAGTCATACAATATCCTATCCATAAGACGCAACTACCAGTACGATTTACTCAATATATGCTACAAACGTTTTTAATTTTAGGCCAAAATTACCATCCTAAAAGTCTTTCAGTGTATTACTCATTTTTTAAGAAAAAAGCAAGATCGGGTAGTTTCTAAGGATGATATTACCCTCCCTACACTTGAGACAAACATGGTCTGCCATGTCGCAAGTGCCCCAAAAATGAGAAAGAAAGGATAAACAATAAGTAAAGGAAACTACTACTCCTCTGGTTTAATCTTCAGTAGGTTAGAAGCATGATAGTCCGACTAAATATTGATACAAGAGTCGACAACTAATCTTTCATCGTTCGGGATAATCTTCCATGAAAAACTCTTATCTAATATAACCTGAAAAGCATAGATAAAAACTACCATACCCATCATAAAATTTATAGCATAATATTTAATACAACTAACATGAGCAACAAATTATTATTCCTAGAAAACGATAAAGATAAAATATTTTGTACTAATATATAAGTGACCTTGCTAACCCTGTCGAAATTTTCAAACTTTGGATGTAAAAATAAAGATTTCAGGGCTTCTGATAGCGTCAGGTTTTACCCGCGACGTCTTCATAGCTACTGTTAAAATTTCCAAGTTCGTTTTTTTAGGTGAAATCCTAGGAAGGTTTTTACTACAAAAGTCATAAAAATAGTTAGCATAAACATTCGACACAAAATAAACAAACATAATGTGTGAATTATACATTTACTGACCCTTACAATATGCGGGAAATAAAATACAAGATTGGTTGCCTCCTAACAAGTGCATTTTTTTGTTCGAGTAACGAGCCTAACTCTACGCTTATTTAACGCGTAAAGGGTGGGTCCTCCCTACACTTAAAGTAAAGTGCGGGTGATAGTAATGTAAGGAATGCATTACAAAAATATCAAAAACTATAACAAACACGATTGAGGCCTGCAATTAGCAGTGCCCTAAAACAAAATTTCGCCCTAATTGATGCAACTTTTTTGAGGATACAACAATCAATTCAAGTAAAACTTGAATATATCGAATCTAATATTGTATTGTGAGGGATATAGTGAGTATTTTCTGTGTTCTTTATGCAAAAAACGTTGAAATGATGTCCCTATTTATAGGGGTACTTGTGACTCTTCAAATGGTCACACTGGTTCACAAAAAGATACAATTAGTGACGCATTAGTGACGGCCGAGCAACATAAATAACTGTCGCTAACGGTTATAATTAGAACGATCACGAGGGTTCACACGGTAACAAACTTTCAACACAAATAAGGCACCAGAAAAAAAACGAATTGATCCATATCAGAATTGCAATGGTTCATTAGCAACGGTTTAGTAACAACAAAAATGTCGCTATTTAATTGTTTCAACAAGTAATGGTACACCATATTTTGGTGAGTATGCGCCACATGAAGTGAAAGTAGTATGTGAATAGTCAAATATTTTACTACTTGCATCCTAAAACTACCCAAAATATATTGGTTGATGGGTGGGTCGGTTCATCTTTTGTATCACAGGTTTACACCTAAGCATGAAAGATTGGTTATTGATAGGTGTGTAAACACCCATCCTTTTACCACTTAATTCTGGCTAAAACAAGACCAAAACACGTATTTAATATCATTTGTTTGGAATTATGCGTGGTTTTTGTGTTTATTGTGTTTTCAGAGCTAACCGGATAAATATTAAAGAAAACATGGGATTGCACGGGATTTATCAAGGAAAAAGACTCAAGATAAAGTCTATTGTCCAAGAGATGCAAAAGATTTGAAGTCACTGGGCCTATTCGAAGATTTATCGAAGAAAAGGACTAAAGACGAAAGATTTTCATAAGTCGAAGAAACTCGAGTCTATTTAACGAAGAAATTAAAAGACGAGTTGGATTTAATCGACGACAAATCCCGAATCAGAATCGAAAACGTCAACTTTTCTGAAAAGACGAGAAGACAAGAAGAAAGGGAGAAAGCCCACTCACCAACCAACCACTAGGAGTATAAATAGATACTCCCTTCACACAATTAGGGAGTTAGTTCATTTTTTCTTTTTCCAGGCTTTTGTTCGTTCCATCACCAACTCCATTAGGGAGTTTGGTGAATTTCATCTTTTACTTTCAATCTTGTAATCCTTAATCATTAACCTTGCTACTTTTTCATTAATCAATCTATTCCATCTTTTCATTCACCTTGTTCATCTCCATTTTTATTGCAAGTTTCTAAGTTTTTTTATTTGATTTTAGTTTGATCTTAAAAAGTTGTTGATTTAGTATTTTTATTGGTGGGATTTGTTTCTTATGGTATGTTAGTGATTATTGGTTAGTTTGGTAAAACCTTTTTGAGTATTGGAGTCGATTTGGGTTTAAAACCGTGACCCCCTGTTTTGCTGTTACTGTTACTGTTCTTGAATCCCAGTTCTTTCCGAACAGACCTAATATTCCGAATAGGCGAGACTTCTATTTGCCTTATTCGGAATATCTTACTTATTCCGAATCATTTTTATTTGTTCTCTTACTCGGAATATTTAATATATTCCGCATAGCCAAGTTTATTTTTCCCTTATTCGGAATATCAAATATTCCGAATAGACCCGTTTTTCCGAATAAACATCATTTTTCCGCATGAGAGCTGTCTTTCCGAATGGTCCTTACTTTCCGCATAGAGCAACATTTTTCCGAATAGAGTTCTATATTCCGCATCAGTCAAATATTCCGAATAGACCCGTTTTTCCGAATAGCATAAACTTTCCGCATAGAGCATTACTTTCCGCATAAGCTTTTTTTTCCACATAGATGTCAACTTTCCGAATAGAGCAGATTTTTCCGAATGGCCAAATATTCCGCATAGGCATGTTTTCCGCATAAGGGTTATTTTCAGCATAGGGCATTTTTCAGTAAGAGTAATTTTTCTGCTTTACCATTTAATTGTGTGTATCTACTGTTTCCGGCTTTAATCTTTATTCACTTCAATTATTTAGAATAGAAAACCAAATCCACTTTTTGTCACCAAGAACAAATCATTCCACTTTTAACTGAGATCAATTCGAGAGGATTCCGAGAAATAAATCTGAACCCATATAAAAGCATTGTATCAAATGGCGCCGCTGCCGGCTCCTCTCGTTTAGATTGGTTATAAATGAAGGTTTCGATTCATCAACACTATGAACTTTTCTAGAATCAAGAGAGATTCATAGCTAAAGTCAATCCTACATCCTGTATTTTTTGTTGGTCCCCTAGGGACGGTTTCATAAAGGGGGCGATTCTTTATTGATAAGAAAACGTCCCTAGGTATAAGGAACCGTCCCCTAGACTACGCCCCTTTTTTTCTACCCATAAATATTAGATCATCTCAGATCTCAAATCACCTTTTTGCACGCTATTTTTTAGAAATTAAAATCCTTGTAAATCAATTCTTAATCCTTGATCATTTGCTTGATTAATCTTTCTACCTCAAGTGAACCCTCTCTCTAATTCTTTCTATCTCAAGTTCAAAAAGAAGAATACTTACATCCTTGTCAAGTGTTAGTTCCTAATAGTCAAGAAAGATATTGTTGGAAATACGTTTTACGTATTTTAGAAGGATCGGTCGCTCTAACAATATATTAATATAATGGGCTCGTAGTTAGAATAATAGTTAGCTTTATGTTAACCGAGATAAATGTTGCCTCAAATACCGGGATAACTTTTTTCCAAATACCGAGATAACCATAACCCCAATTTACCGAGATAATTTTTATAAAATACCGAGATAAGTATTTTTATAAAATCCCAGGATAAGTGTTTTGTTAGAGTACCGAGATAAAGATTACCACAACCGGGATACCACTCTGCACAAGACCGAGATAAGTCCTTGTTGAAAACAACCGGGATAACTCATTTTATCTAAACCGAGATAGTTTCTTGTTTAAACTGGGATAACTCGTCTTTAAAATACCAGGATAAGTTGCCTTTGTTAGGAACCGGGATAACTACCTTGTTATAACCGGGATAAATTTTTGTTCCTTGAAGACCGGGATACCACTCTTCCAAAGACCGAGATAACAACTCACAAAAGACCGGGATAACTTATTTTGAGAACCGGGATAAAGATTTTTTTCAAAGACCGAAATGAAGATTTTTTCAAAAAACCGAGATACGACTTTTCTAGAATACCGGAATAAGTTGTTTGGCCAGGAACCGAGATAGGTTTATTTGTTTCAGGTGGGCATAAGTATAATTCTCGGTTATATAAAAAGTTGCACTTAAGAGAAACCATTTTCTAACTAATTTTAAGATTTGAATTAGTTGCGCTTCAACAAACTTAGAGTATTTCAAGCAGCATTTTATATCACCAAACAAGGATTCAAGAATTTTTACGGTTTGTTCGTTGATTTGTACAATCCCGCGAATTCAATTTCTCGGTTTCTCCACGAATTGTAAAATCCTTTATTGTTCCTACAACAACAAACACACTTACTTACTTTCATTTCTCGATGGATAAGTAATCCTTAACTTCATTTCTCACATCGAACTTCAAAGGAACCGTTAAATTCGAAATCTCACGAGTGAGATTTTCATCAGTTGCATCATCTGCAAGCTAATGCACAAGAGAGATGCTTCGAAAATCTTTGTCTACTTCACTCACATCTTCTACTACTTTCATATGATGAGCTGATAGTTGTAAAATTACGTGTTTAGGGAAACAACGTATAATGGGGGCAAGTATTAAACTCGACGATTTAGGAAAACCGACAAGTTGAATAAATGCGGGTTCGTTCTCGAGGAGGTGTGTGGATTAATGTGCCAAAATATATAATCAAAGGTTTAGGGTAGTGTCGTTTTTAGATGAGAAAAGAAAGAAAAACTAAGACGAGCTACGTAATACAATTAAACTACGACGAAAAACGTAAAACGTGAACGTAAGTATGTAAAACGTGAAAATTAAAAATTTTAAGCTAAAAACAAATTAAAAATGAAAAAAGTAGTTCAAAATAATATAAATAAGGATAAAAGTCCAATAAAAATATTTTAAAACCTTTTATTAATTAAATATTCAATTTTAAATGCTAATTAAAGCCCAAAAATTAAATATAATCAAGAAAAAGCCCAAAATATTATTTTATTGGAAAAATAACTCACTTATATTATTTATAAACTAAAAAGTATTTTTCCTAAATTTTAAATACTATTTTTCTATTTTTAAATTACTAAAAACTATTTTAAAACTAAAATAATTATAAAAAATAATAAAATAATGCTAAAAATAATTGAACAATTTTAAAAATCCGAATTTACTCTAATGAATAGTAGAAAAATGAAAAAGTTTGAAAAATCAAATATTTTTCACTAAAAGACAAAACAGTATACAATTTAAACCCTAATTTACTTAAATTAATTCTAAAAATTAAATAAAAGGTGAACAGTAAAAACTTTTTTAACCAAAAATCTTAAAATGATTTTCCTAATCTAAGAAAAATGTTTAAACTGAAAAACAAGTATTTTTGGCACTAAATGCCAAAAACAGAAATAATAAAAGTTAATTAAAAAAGCTAATTAATCTAAAAAAAATATAAAATGAACAGTAAATAAAAATCTAGTTAAACAGAAAAATCATAAAAAAAATAAAAAAAATAACAAAACTGGTTTCAAAGTCTAATTCCCATTTTAGGTCACTAAAGACAAAAAATTAAGAAAACTGACAATGACATGTGACCCCTTGTGTCTTTTTGCTAAGCAGGGGAAACTTTTACACTAGCAGTGGGAAGTGAGTTCCCACTGCTTTCACAAAAAATGGGTCTGGGCACTTTTTTGATTGCAACTTGATGGACTGTTGGTTTTTCTTGGATGCAAGGGCACCCCCACAACCATTTGGGTTGTGGGGAGTCAATGGAACAATAAAAACACACAGATCAATACCAAATCACACAAATAGGCACCAAATAGGGGATTGTTAAGGCTTATGTAGATCTGATGAACAGAGAGCTGAACTAATGGGCACAAAAGTGAATTTAGGCTCACCAAAACTTACTCAATCCAACAACCAGTCATAATTAAACTAGTCCTAGCCCTAGATACAACCCTACACTAGCAGATTACAAAAAATGAAGGTCAACATTAAGTAAAACAAAGCTGTTATGAGCAATCACAAATTTTTAAGCAAATTTTAGCATGCACATGTTTTAAAACCTGTTAATACTCAAAACAAACTATCAAACACCTACTATAACTTCCATTATGGTATGTTAGTCCTGTTTTCATACCATAAGTTGTCACCACTTAGCCTTTAAACCCTATTCCAAACACCCCCTAAAAACAGAAAAGGGGCAGTTTAACAAAGAAATTATATCCCATCCTGCACCAAAGTCATTCTACCCATTCCTAACATGTTTCAAGTCAAAAACTAAGCAATATAAAGCATTTGTCCTATCATCAATCAGTCTTATTCTCTAAATCACCAAAACACATTTTTTTCAAACAAGTATAGAGGAGTTAAGAAGTTTACCTTGTGAGCTTACATCCAAGCTTCACAAAGGCTTAGCTTAAGCCTTCTCCATCAAGCTCGGGCTTGAGCTGGTCAATCTAAGAGAAGAAGCTGTTGTGATGAGAAGGAAATGATGGTGATGAACTAGCAAAGTCCTCTCATCATCCAATATACCTTATAAGTATACCTGTTAAGACCAACAAGGAAGAGAAGTTGTGACCTGGTTAACCAGCCAAAGAGTATAAGCTTGGCTTATCACTTAAGCCAGCTTATCACTTATGGCTTGATGAAATTAATGACTCTTTTTAAAACTGAAATTTTTGAAAACCTTTAAAACCAAACTTTAAACACGAATTGTATTTGGGAACCTTGTACTACCCTTGCAATATGAAGTAACCCACAATTCTAAATAATCAGTAAGGATGGAACTAAGAGTTCTTGCAAAAGAATTAAATATTTCATTGTCATTACTAAACTTAATATTTTACAAAAATTTCTGGAACAACTTAGAAAGGGGTACAAGCACCCCTTTTATACATGAGGATAGAAGATTCTAGTACTAAGCTAATGTGTAAACCCTAATACATCAAAAATCCAAAAATGCCCCTGAAATTTGTCTCGATTCTTTGTCAATATCGCAACATGTGATTGCCTGCTGTTGCACAGCTGTTGTGGAGTGATCTAAGTTGTTGGACAATCCTTTGGGACCAAGTAATGCAATCCAGCCGTTCATCCTTCTGTCTTCAATTTGTCTTGTAGCCAAAGGGGTGCAGGGGACCTCGTGGGTGGGGTCTATGGGGTTGAGGGTGACGTTTTGGGAGTTGGGTTTGGATTAAGTTAGGTTAAATCAAGGATCTGGAAAAGATTGGACGAAAACCCCTTGATTTAGGGGTAATTAATCCTGGGAAAAATTAGGGTTCTTGGGGGATTAGGGGTAGTTTTCAATCCGATTTGGGTTTAATTAAGATGTTTAGTGGGAAAGTAAATAAAAAACAATTTTTCAAATGTGATTTATTTACTCAGATAGTGGATAGATGACGTAGGAGGAGGGTGAAAGGTGATTGGATAATTGTTTGGGTGGGGTGACGTGGCAGGATGTGAGTGGAGGGTGGAAGTTTCCTTGTCTGCCCCAAATGGCCCCTAGACTTCTCTTGTTTGTTCACTTGGTATTAATCAGCTAACAACTCTAAAATCCTTCACAACAACTTTGCCATAGTTGTCAAATTTGGCACAAGTAGTTTTTAAACTTTGAATAAGGACCAAAAGTGCAATAATTGCAATCTTCAAGGGTTTTTCTTGTATACTCTTGGCAATTTAGGGACCCCAATGTAATTTATGAGTTTTACAAGGGTATAAATTGTCAAGTCTTCTAAAGTTGAGGGACTATTCTTGCCAATCTTCAAAACTTCAAGGGCAATTTTGTAAATTCCATTTTTGGGCCCGGTTCTTTGTGCGGCTTCGTTTCCCGTGTTCGTTATTGCTTCATTCTTGTGATCATTTGTTGATTACACGATATCCGCACCTAAAATACACAAGACACAAATACAAGCATATATAGGGGTATTTTGATGATATTTTAAGCGTTTTAAGCCCGATTTGGACGATGAGACTATGTATAATTGCAGTCTCATCACTCCCCCATACTAAACCATTGCCGTGTCCCCACGCAATGCTAGAATTAAGTATCATAGCACTTCCAAAATTTAATTTTATTCACTTTTATTCAAATGATAAACTAGCTACACTACTACTATGACTACTACTTGCGTTTTAGACATAATGTATGATCTTCATCGCAAAATGGGACGTTTAGGTTCATAGAATAAGAACACGTGAATGCTTCGTTAGAAATAATTTCATCGTCCTCGATTTTCACCTTAATTCCATGCCAAGCGTGCAACGAGATCATTGTCATTATAAGTTAGTAATGCTAACACTACTCATATGCCCTAATCACGTACTTATTCTCCCATTATTCCTAAGTTGTATCTCTTATATTTTATTATGTCTTAATGATCACGAGGATGCATCATTGACTTATGCGATAATAGAGATTTAGGTCTAAAAATAGAGTCCTAACGGTGTAACTAAGACCATCAAATCAATAACCCCTCCTAATAGACAACGATGTTAAAAAATTAAGTTGACAAGAAGAATCGATAAACACGGTTTTATAACGGTTTTGAACATGAGACTTATTACCAGGACTTTTATATGCCCCCTAACGGAAGGGCCTTATTATCTTTGGTTTACCTCCATCTTTTATTCAACTTCGCCATGAAGCTTTTATTATGACTTTGGTCTTGCCTTGCCTTTTATTATCCGCCTCATCGGTGGTTTTATTAGCCAAAGACGTATATCCTCACGCTAAAGCGAATTTTGGATCTTTAAAGCTTCGAAGATTAAGGCTTGATTCACTTTCAATTTTGCATAGATTTTAGGCCTTGTGGGGCTTCAAATTGTTTGCTAGATTTAGGTGAGCACTTGAAATCTTATTATTGGGTGAAGCTTTCGATTATTCGGGTGCCAATACTTCAAAACCGTGACGCTAGTGATACCTTAATGTCTTCCCAATTTAATTACACGGAAGCTACTAGAAAAGACTAGAAACCCAACAATCAAAACTAAACCGCTAAATCAATATTTATTAAGCAAAAAATATTTACAAGCGAAGGGAGAATGAGCAAACAACGAGAACACATGAGTTTTTGAAAGAATACGAGTACTCTACGTTTAGCATAGTAACTTATAATTAACTCTATCATTTCTCGTCCTCATTTAAGAGACTTAGCCTAATGTGTAGTTAAGGAACCAAAGCTAAGTGCTCAACACGCACGGTCGAGTAAAAAATTACTCTTATTCTCGCCATCGGAAAATATACATTCGTGTCTTCAAACACTTATAAAACATGAGAAAAATTTTAAAATTTGGCCATTTTTAGCCTTATTTTGCAACAAAATGATAAACTTTGGAAAGCGTGAAGGTTTGGCAAGGCAAGTATCTATTCACCCCCCATACTAAAGTTAAACATTGTCCTCAATGTTTCGAGTCTAGGGGTGCAAACACCCCCATACTAGAGACGTAGTCGAATGCCTAATCTAGCATGGAAAGGGTGTAACCAATAAGTTAAAAGCCGTTTATGAAGTGTGCTAAAAACCTAAGGTTAGAACATAAAAGGATATATCATTTGGATATTGGGAAAGGCCTCCAAAGCAAACGATCGAGTGCTCCCATGAAACGAACACGAGAGGCTCCAATCGTGAAGATGATGATCTAAAAGACACAATTCACAAACAACCACGGAACAAAGGTTGGAAGAGCACAAATCCCCTCACATTACACTAATTAGAAAGCAATAATATGTACATGGATAAGCATGGGTCTCCCCCACGAGGCACCTTGTTTTTGATAACCGAGTCAAAAGCTCGACTCGAATCCCCATAAATGTGATCATTTAGGGATAATCATGGTTTGGTCAATTTTTGGTGGGACTTACATGTAATCAAGGCCCAAAAGCAACCGTGTATAAAGGCAAAACCTCTATACCGGGATCAAAGATCGTGTCTTCGTTTTCGGATGATAAACGAAACAACACGACTTCAAACATCGTCGTCCCAAAGGGACACAAGAAAATAGAAAGAGAATAGAAGGGTGGGACATTGGTTGGGCAAAACAATCGAGTCACTCGAGGTAAACTCTCACCGTAAGTGTAGAAAGAATTTCTAGTGACTACTTCGGTAAAAGACCGAGATTTTATCTTAAACGTGATACCGGGGTCAAAAATCTCATCCTCGGTGGAGAAGTGTGAGGGAACAAATGGGGATTCCCCCATACTAGATCCACACAAAACGTCGTCAAAAGAAGTAGACGCGTTTGTAGCAAGCTCAATTAAGCGAGGTGATGACGGAGTTAACATTGGAAAATCTTTAAAATTGATTTTAAAATCATTCCCTTTTTCATTTTTTAACTCATTGTTACGAAAACCCAAGTTGATTAAATTGAAAATATTTGGTGTTTCTAAAACAATTCTAGGCACACTTAAAATTTCCACATTTATCTTGAAGGCGGGAGGAGGATTTGAATTTTTAAAACGTGAATCAATTAACAAAACATCCCCCTCCGGGCTAACGCAACGGTCCTCATCAAACTCGAAAATCGAAAGCGGGTTATCAAGAACACGTTTGATCTCGCAAAAATCTCCATCGGGATCAAAAACGTCTTCTCTTCCTCGTGGAAGATGTCGAGCAATAAAGTCGTCGATAATCGAGTCGCTAGCTTCAACCGTCGTGAAACTAGGAAAAGAAGGCTCTTCGATCGAAGATTTTGCCTTTGTCGTTTCGACCTTGATATCGAAAAACGTATCGATGTGAGCAAGGCCATCGGCGGACTTCTCACATGATAAATCCAAAATCTCACACGGTGTGGGATTAGGAGTAAAAGGCTCGTCTCGTGACGATTTTGCCTTGACGGTTTCAACCTTGTCCTTCGAAGGGATCGAACGTGGGTTCTCGAACATTTTAGCAAAACTATTAACACGTCCCTTCGGAATTAATTTTCGTTCATCTTGTAAAAACGAGGGTTCAATGCTTTCCTTAAAAACCTTTTCACATTTTTCTTCTTTAAAATCATTTAATGGGATTTCTTCGTCAAAATTAAGTGTGTATTGATTTAGAAAATCCTCAATAATTTCATCCTCATTAGAAAAATTAGGTTCATAAGGTATTAAATTTAATACTCCCAAGTATCCTACGAGTTTTTCCTTTGGTTTATTTTCACAAACTTTTTTCAAAACTTCGTTGGATGACTTTTTCGTTTCCTCTATGTTGTTGCAAGACGATGAAGGTTGCACGACTCTAAAATTCGAGAGATATGGATCAATGCGAGACGTACGAGTCTTAGGGGTCGATAAAGCTTTAACCTCTCCCTCGGAATTAGGATTGGTGTTATTAGATAAAGAATTAAATTTTTCCACTAAGCCCTCGAACATTAAAAGAATTTTATCTCTCTCTCTATCATAATTTTCTCTTTCAAGAGCATGATTTTCCTTAATGCTATCCACATATCCTTTCCACATCTCTTCATTTTGATCATACAAACGTTGTTGCCCTTCAATAAAGGTGTCATAATCGTTTTCCATTTTTTTGAAAGTGTCCCTTTGGGTTGCCATTCGTTTATTACAAGTTTCCTTAAGGCTAGACAATTGTTCTTCCACCATCGTTAATTTCTCATTATTTCGTCTCACTAAATCATTAAAGGCATTATGAAAAGACTCATTATTGTAATTAAAAGACGGATCATACGACGAATAAAACGAAGACGATGGGTGACCTTGGTCGTAAGATTGAAAATTGGGACCATGATCACGTGGAGCGGAGTTATAAAGATAACCTCCTCGACCTCCAATAACCTCACAATAAAAACAATTGGCACCATCGGGTGGGCCTCCACAATTTGGACACGAATAATAACCACCATGATTTGACATGATGCACGAGAACGGTGTTACGAGAATTAAACGTTGTAGAGGGTGAAAGAAGAGAATTATGAAATTAGAGGGAATGTAGAAGATTATTTTTGTGCTTTTGATTGTTTTTTAATTTTTTTGGTATTTTGAATGTATTACGTAGACAAAAATCTACAAATCTCTCCTCGAATCGACTTTCTCGATTAAAGGAGCCTCAAAGAATGAAAACGATCACGTGGAGTGAACGTCTTCGATGACTTTAGAACGTTGGTGGAACACCAAAACGTTCAAGAGGGTTTAATCTTGAAAACAAGCAAATATATATACGTAGATAATACTTTGGTTGGCAAACCCTCGATTAGCCTTCTTTCTCAAAACACGCACAAGCAAGCGGAGGAAACGAGGCGGCGCTAAGCACTTAAGAGCCTTTTTCCCTTAGGTCGTGAAATACAACCGCCTTATACCCACCTTATAGTTTGTGTTAATTGAAATTAAGCCTCACGAAAGTATTTATCTATTTTGCCTTTTACTTTTGCTTTGGATTCGAATACAATGATCGAGTGATGAAATCCCGAATCAAGGTTGTGATTTCTCACGTATTTGGAGTACTTGTATTTTTATTGTTCTACGTAAGTACAATATATTAATAATATTCACAATAAAAACGAAAACCAATATATCTACAATATAGTAAAATGATGTTGTGTGTTTAATTTAAACTAAACACAATTTATTTGGATACTATAATATAATAAGGAAAAATACAAAAATGAGTATGTACGATATTCACGCTTTTCAAAATGTGAAAAGCAAAAACGCACCACTCACAAAAACACGATACTAATAATGGCACACTAAAAACACCTCCCCGGAAGCGGCGCCATTTTGATAGTTGTAAAATTACGTGTTTAGGGAAACAACGTATAATGGGGGCAAGTATTAAACTCGACGATTTAGGAAAACCGACAAGTTGAATAAATGCGGGTTCGTTCTCGAGGAGGTGTGTGGATTAATGTGCCAAAATATATAATCAAAGGTTTAGGGTAGTGTCGTTTTTAGATGAGAAAAGAAAGAAAAACTAAGACGAGCTACGTAATACAATTAAACTACGACGAAAAACGTAAAACGTGAACGTAAGTATGTAAAACGTGAAAATTAAAAATTTTAAGCTAAAAACAAATTAAAAATGAAAAAAGTAGTTCAAAATAATATAAATAAGGATAAAAATCCAATAAAAATATTTTAAAACCTTTTATTAATTAAATATTCAATTTTTAATGCTAATTAAAGCCCAAAAATTAAATATAATCAAGAAAAAGCCCAAAATATTATTTTATTGGACAAATAACTCACTTATATTATTTATAAACTAAAAAGTATTTTTCCTAAATTTTAAATACTATTTTTCTATTTTTAAATTACTAAAAACTATTTTAAAACTAAAATAATTATAAAAAATAATAAAATAATGCTAAAAATAATTGAACAATTTTAAAAATCCTAATTTACTCTAATGAATAGTAGAAAAATGAAAAAGTTTGAAAAATCAAATATTTTTCACTAAAAGACAAAACAGTATACAATTTAAACCCTAATTTACTTAAATTAATTCTAAAAATTAAATAAAAGGTGAACAGTAAAAACTTTTTTAACCAAAAATCTTAAAATGATTTTCCTAATCTAAGGAAAATGTTTAAACTGAAAAACAAGTATTTTTGGCACTAAATGCCAAAAACAGAAATAATAAAAGTTAATTAAAAAAGCTAATTAATCTAAAAAAATATAAAATGAACAGTAAATAAAAATCTAGTTAAACAGAAAAATCATAAATAAAATAAAAAAAATAACAAAACTGGTTTCAAAGTCTAATTCCCATTTTAGGTCACTAAAGACAAAAAATTAAGAAAACTGACAATGACATGTGACCCCTTGTGTCTTTTTGCTAAGCAGGGGAAACTTTTACACTAGCAGTAGGAAGTGAGTTCCCACTGCTTTCACAAAAAACGGGTCTGGGCACTTTTTTTATTGCAACTTGATGGACTGTTGGTTTTTCTTGGATGCAAGGGCACCCCCACAACCATTTGGGTTGTGGGGAGTCAATGGAACAATAAAAACACACAGATCAATACCAAATCACACAAATAGGCACCAAATAGGGGACTGTTAAGGCTTATGTAGATCTGATGAACAGAGAGCTGAACTAATGGGCACAAAAGTGAATTTAGGCTCACCAAAACTTACTCAATCCAACAACCAGTCATAATTAAACTAGTCCTAGCCCTAGATACAACCCTACACTAGCAGATTACAAAAAATGAAGGTCAACATTAAGTAAAACAAAGCTGTTATGAGCAATCACAAATTTTTAAGCAAATTTTAGCATGCACATGTTTTAAAACCTGTTAATACTCAAAACAAACTATCAAACACCTACTATAACTTCCATTATGGTATGTTAGTCCTGTTTTCATACCATAAGTTGTCACCACTTAGCCTTTAAACCCTATTCCAAACACCCCCTAAAAACAGAAAAGGGGCAGTTTAACAAAGAAATTATATCCCATCCTGCACCAAAGTCATTCTACCCATTCCTAACATGTTTCAAGTCAAAAACTAAGCAATATAAAGCATTTGTCCTATCATCAATCAGTCTTATTCTCTAAATCACCAAAACACATTTTTTTCAAACAAGTATAGAGGAGTTAAGAAGTTTACCTTGTGAGCTTACATCCAAGCTTCACAAAGGCTTAGCTTAAGCCTTCTCCATCAAGCTCGGGCTTGAGCTGGTCAATCTAAGAGAAGAAGCTGTTGTGATGAGAAGGAAATGATGGTGATGAACTAGCAAAGTCCTCTCATCATCCAATATACCTTATAAGTGTACCTGTTAAGACCAACAAGGAAGAGAAGTTGTGACCTGGTTAACCAGCCAAAGAGTATAAGCTTGGCTTATCACTTAAGCCAGCTTATCACTTATGGCTTGATGAAATTAATGACTCTTTTTAAAACTAAAATTTTTGAAAACCTTTAAAACCAAACTTTAAACACGAATTGTATTTGGGAACCTTGTACTACCCTTGCAATATGAAGTAACCCACAATTCTAAATAATCAGTAAGGATGGAACTCAGAGTTCTTGCAAAAGAATTAAATATTTCATTGTCATTACTAAACTTAATATTTTACAAAAATTTCTGGAACAACTTAGAAAGGGGTACAAGCACCCCTTTTATACATGAGGATAGAAGATTCTAGTACTAAGCTAATGTGTAAACCCTAATACATCAAAAATCCAAAAATGCCCCTGAAATTTGTCTTGATTCTTGGTCAATATCGCAACATGTGATTGCCTGCTGTTGCACAGCTGTTGTGGAGTGATCTAAGTTGTTGGACAATCCTTTGGGACCAAGTAATGCAATCCAGCCGTTCATCCTTCTGTTTTCAATTTGTCTTGTAGCCAAAGGGGTGCAGGGGACCTCGTGGGTGGGGTCTATGGGGTTGAGGGTGACGTTTTGGGAGTTGGGTTTGGATTAAGTTAGGTTAAATCAAGGATCTGGAAAAGATTGGACGAAAACCCCTTGATTTAGGGGTAATTAATCCTGGGAAAAATTAGGGTTCTTGGGGGATTAGGGGTAGTTTTCAATCCGGTTTGGGTTTAATTAAGATGTTTAGTGAGAAAGTAAATAAAAAACAATTTTTCAAATGTGATTTATTTACTTAGATAGTGGATAGATGACGTGGGAGGAGGGTGAAAGGTGATTGGATAATTGTTTGGGTGGGGTGACGTGGCAGGATGTGAGTGGAGGGTGGAAGTTTCCTTGTCTGCCCCAAATGGCCCCTAGACTTCTCTTGTTTGTTCACTTGGTATTAATCAGCTAACAACTCTAAAATCCTTCACAACAACTTTGCCATAGTTGTCAAATTTGGCACAAGTAGTTTTTAAACTTTGAATAAGGACCAAAAGTGCAATAATGGCAATCTTCAAGGGTTTTTCTTGTATACTCTTGGCAATTTAGGGACCCCAATGTAATTTATGAGTTTTACAAGGGTATAAATTGTCAAGTCTTCTAAAGTTGAGGGACTATTCTTGCCAATCTTCAAAACTTCAAGGGCAATTTTGTAAATTCCATTTTTGGGCCCGGTTCTTTGTGCGGCTTCGTTTCCCGTGTTCGTTATTGCTTCATTCTTGTGATCATTTGTTGATTACACGATATCCGCACCTAAAATACACAAGACACAAATACAAGCATATATAGGGGTATTTTGATGATATTTTAAGCGTTTTAAGCCCGATTTGGACGATGAGACTATGTATAATTGCAGTCTCATCATGAGTCACAAGACGTAAATGCCAACTCTGACAAACAGCCAACGGTTGAGGTACAATTGGATGTGGTATCTGAAAAATGTATCAATGACACATAGGATGTTGAACACTCCGAACCTATTTATGACAAACATGGGATGGAAAAGGGTGATAGTAATACCACTTTTGATTCATCCGATGTGAGTCATAATGGGGGATGGATTGACCAAAATGTCGTAATAAATCATGATAAAAGCCATATGCCTGTGTCATTAACTAATTCTGACTCTAATATTAAAGATCTTGAAACGACTTTAGCTCAACAATCTAAAGGTCTTGAGGATGCCAAACTTATATTTTCGAAGAAAACGAAAAAGTTTGAAACATATTTTGAAAATTTTTAATATGCAAACGTTTTTCCTTGAACGAAAATTGGACCAAAAAATTCAAGATTCTAAAGCCGAAAAAGATAATTTTTTGAAACAAATTAATTTGCTAGAATCTAAGTTGGCATCCCAAGATAAATTACTAAACGAAAACGAGACCTTAAAACATCATAATAATTCTATCAAAGAAACGAGGTCTAAGACCAGAGATCTGTCCACTTCGTTAACTACCGAAAATGATGATTTAAAGGCTCAGGTTCAAAAGAAGGTTTTTGCAATAGATGCGCTAAAAAACAAATTAAGGAAAATTAAAGGAACTAGTGTGGACACTAAGCTTGAAAAACCATCAATCTTGGGGAAACCGCCTAAAAATCAGGATATTAGACAACCAACTGCATTTAGATACGAGCGACCAAAATCCTCGAGACCGTGGTTTGCCTCCTAAGTTGATATGGGTCATTTTTCTAAATCTGTCACTTCTCTACCTAGGCCCAATGTGATTAAATCAGCGTTTGCAAAACCTCAAAACGAGACTGCTACTAGTGATTCTAGGTATAATTCTAAGAACATGCCACAACATAGGTCGAATAGCATGCCTCATAATCACTATGTAGAAGAAGCTAAGAAAAGGACACAAACAAGAAATATCAACGTGATGTTTTCTGTGAGATTACATAACACTACTAATGGTAGCATCCCTTAACCTATGAGAGTTAATCGATCATCTAGGAATTGGCATGTTTTCAAGAGTAGTTGAACAAAGTTATCTAAAGTGCCTAAATCATATCACACTAGGATTTCTAGATCTCATTCGGGCCCCAAACACGGTGTTTGTTCTGTATACATGAAAAGTGTCTTCACGACAAATCATGTTGCTTGTGTCACTAAAGTCTTGAAGGAGCTAAACTCCCGTGCTAAAAGAGGGATTCCTAAAGAAAATATGATTTCTTCCGCTAAGTCTTCCGTTATGTATAAGAAAACCATGTCGTCTAGATCCAATCTTATGTGGCAACCCACGGGTAGGATTTTCAAATCTGTTGGTCTTAAGTGGATTCCTATAGGAAGGATATTTCCCTCTAGCACTACCAAGGTTAACTGTGAACCCCCACATGGTTCTAACAAAGACATCTCTAACCCAGATGAAAGCATACAAATTATTGATGCAAGTGTAGGTGCCGAGATCAAGGTTCAACAATAACGAAGAGGTAACCTTATTGTATACCGTTTTAGAGCTCGGCTGCAAAAGAATACGATATCTAAGAATCAACCGTCTTAGGGGATTCGTGGTTAATCGTATTTAAATGGTTCATAGTCAAATGACAGACTGTGACCCAAACTTCAAAGAAAGGAAAGTGTATAATTAAGTGCACTTATCCTAACAACAGGAAGTTTACAGCTTCTCACACTTGAGCTAATTCATTAAGATATTCAAAATCTTAAGCTCAAGTAAAATGACTTACAATCACATCTCAGACTGTAACTCGGACCTAAATTAAAGGAAAATGTATCTTTTAAATAAGATAACTTATATTTAACAACGAGAAATTTAATTTTCTCGGTCATGAGCTATTCTTAAAATATTCAAAGTTTTTAAGCTCATGAATATGGCTTATGAGCAAAGCAGGTCTGAACCCGCACTCATGAAATAGGACCCAACACTATTAGTTCTGGTCTTGTCCCAAACAACCCTTCTTCATCATCATTTATACCACCTACTAGGTTTGAATGGGATACTTTATTTCAACCGTTCTTTGATGAATTCTTTATTCCACCAAGTGTTGATGCTCACGTACCTTCAGTAATAGCTTCGGTTCATGAAATTGTTGATCATGGAGATGAAGAACACTCTGATACCTCTACAATTACAGTTGTACATGAGGCACCTTCTTCAAGTATTTCTCAAACTAATCCTAAATCAGCACCCCAACTTATTCCTAATGATGATGAAGAGGATGAAGGTGATCACGATTTGGATTTCGCTCACATGCATAAACTTTCATTCTTTGGTGTACCGTTTCTCGAGGATAACGCCAGGCCATCCACTTCAGAAGAAGGTCCACCTACGGTTTACTCCAATCCCTAGATTTGTAAACATGACATCAAATGGACCAAGGATCATCCTATTAATACCATAATTGGTGACCAAACCGACCGGTATCCACACGAAGTCAGCTACAAGAAAATGTGTTGATTTGCTACTTTTATGCCTTTCTCGCCGCCGTTGAACCTAAGACGTGGCAAGAAGCTTTTACACAATTGTGTTGGATAGAAGCTATACAAGAAGAAAATAATGAATCACAGCATCTTGATGTATGGGAACTTGTCCCATGCCCAGATAAATTGATGATACTCACTTTGAAATGGGTTTATAAGGTGAAAATCGACCAGTTAGGTGGAATATTGAAAAACAAGGCTAGATTGGTAGCTCGTGGGTATCGACAAATATTGGGTATCAAATTTATGGAATCCTTTGCACCCGTTGCCCGCTTGGAAGAAATTAAACTATCCTCGTGTATGAAACCCATATGAATATGATCATCTATGAAATGGATGTTAAGACAAAATTTCTAAATGGTAAAATCAAGGAAAAGGTTTATGTCCCACAGCCAAATGGTTTCGTGGATCCTAAAATATCCTAATCACGTGTACAAGCTTAAGATGGCTCTCTAGGGGTTGAAGCAAGCTCCACGCGCGTGGTACGATCTACTCTCACAATTCTTTATCTCGAAAGGCTTCTCCAAAGGCAAGGTGGATCCAACGTTGTCCATTCATAAAAGAGGGAACGACATGCTTAGGGTACAAATATATGTTGATGATATTATATTTGATGCCTCGACCCAAAATTTGTTTAACCAATTTGGGAAAATTATGTCTTCAAAATTTAAGATATCGATGATGGGAAAAATCTCATTTTTCTTAGGACTTCAGATTTCTCAAAGTCCTAGAGGCATATTTATTAACCAATCCAAATATTCTCTTGAATCACATAAAAAGTATAAGATTGAATCTTGAGACCCCATAGATACTCCAATGGTGGAGAAATCTAAACTAGATGAAGATCTAGATGGGATTCCTATTGATACTTCACTTTACCGTGGAATGATAGCTACCCTTTTGTATCTTACAGCTAGTAGGCCCGACCTAAAATTTTCTATATGTATGTGTGCTCGTTATCAGGCTAGACCTACCAAATTGCACTTAACTACTGTTAAAACGATCTTTCGGTATCTCAAAGGAACCATTAATCGGGGACTATGGTATCCGAAGGACTCCTCTATTACACTAATGGCATATGTAGATGTGGATCACGTGGGTTGTCAAGATACAAGGCGTAGAACAAGTGGAAGTCTGTAGCTACTATGAGATCGACTTATTAGTCGGGCATCAAAAAGGCAGAAAAACGTTGTAATTTCAAGTACGGAGGCAGAATACATAGCCATGTCCTGTTGTTGTGCTCAAGTTCTTTGGATAAAATCACAATTAACCGACTATGGTCTAGGTTTCAACAAAATCCCGATGTTCTGTGACAATCAAAGTGTCATTGCTCTATGCTGCAATAATGTCCAATAATCTCGGTCGAAGCATATTAACATTTGCTACCACTTTATCAAGGAACGAGTGGAAAATGGAGTGATCGAACTTTATTTTGTCAATTTGGAGTATCAGCTGGCAGATATTTTCACGAAGGCTTTAGATCGAGCTCGAATTGAGTGTTCGGCCGACAAGCTAGGAATGAGAGCCTTCTCCTCTGAGACTCTCAAGGCATTGGCAGATGAAGCGGAAAAATAGCGGTGGTAAACTTGAGTATCCATTGGTGATCATGTATATATTGTATATATTTAAACATCAAAAAGATATAAAATTATAAAACCTATAAAAACCATAAAAGTCGAAAAAATCAGAATAACCCAAAAACATTTTTTATTTTTAAAAAGGCATGTCTTCTAGGACGATAATATTTACGGCCCTAGAAATGTCGTTCAATAATGACACGGTGCCATAAATAGAGTTCGTGCAGAAGTTGTAAATACTTTAAAACATGCCTAAATGGCTTGTAGTTATTAGAGACTGCAACCTGCTTTTCATATTCAAGTCAACTATTTCTTAGGAAAGCTTTGGCTCAACAACGGCAATCAATTTTCATGGGCATGATTTACTTTATAACCATGTAAGGGACCATGTTTATGTAATAACACGATCTAACATGAATCTATGTACGCATCTGTGCATTTATTTGTCAAAATAAGAGAAATCTTATTTTTAAGAAGTTGTCTTCTCAACAAATTGGTATCTACCTACTCGACAACGCGACTACTTGTGGAGTCTATGGATCGTTAAACTTAATGGTAAAAACCATTAATCTAGAATGATCATAGTTCATATGATAAACATAGTGTAATAGAACAATGATCATAAACAAGGTGTTTTAAACAACAAGATGAATTCTTCCCAACAATTGCTTGCATTAAACATTAACAAACAATCACTAGGCGTATATACATTGAATCTCATGCCTAGTACATGACACACACTTTAGATTTACATTGTGAATGAAAGTTATGAATAAAACCTACGCCTGATATTCTTTATATACTAGAACGTCTAAACTTACAAAGGAAACTAGATATTTACTAAATATTTTATTCTTCTATTGTGATCTTCTACAAAGTTTGTCCATCAGCTTGTAGAATCTTCTTTCGTCAGATTTAGTCCTTGTCTTTTGTGTTTTGACTTATCAACTCAAAATTTCGACCCAACAATCTTTCCATAGTTGATGTCAAAACACTTCCCCTTAAGAGCGAATACTTTGTATGTGGCACATGATCTCCAAGCAGCTTCCCCTTAAGTATAGCACCTCTTCCCCTTTTTGACACATCAATAGGGGACGTGTGAAAGTATGCAACCTTGAAGACTCTGCATATGTAGGCTCTTTGTAACAATCTTGAAGAAAATAAATATAACAACCTTGGTGTAGAAGTAGAATAACCCAAATAAGTGTTTCATGTCTTGTTCTAATCACATGACTCCAAAACTCATAGATATGGTTTATTAGTAGACCTAGATCTCTTTATCAAAGAATAACAAATGTGAGCATTGAGCATCATTTTACATAAATCTCACACCTTTGCTAATCTTTGACAAGTTGTAATCATCTTTTGTATAAGAACAAACAAGTTATCAGGAAAGTCATTGTTTGCTATCCACGACCTAAAGATATGATAAAACACAAACCTACAAAAATCTACTTCGAACATCAATTTTATCATAAAAATTCTTCCCCTTAATCATATACTTCTGCATGAAAAATATCTGAGCCACTAATATCAGAACGACATTCTATATAAATTCTGAGATTCCATGTACCTGTGTGTATATAAAACTCGATATGTGTGCAAAAACAAAAAATAAACTCTAAACAGCAGCAAATCCTTTATCGTCTGATATCCTTAAGCATGTGTGGTCCAATATCGGACAACACTTATCAGTGGGTAGACTATATATCGGACAATACTGTTTTTTCAATAGTGGGTAGAATACATGTGATAGTGGCTAGCGCTACCCACTATTGTCCAACAGTGGCTACAATCTTTCACAGTGGATAGACAAATAATAACAGTGGCTAGAATATTACCTCACTGTACCACTTTTCTTTGGCAATAAACAATTGTGGACCACAACAACAACTCTTGACTTCAATAGTGAATCCCATGTGAACCTTGTACACCCATTATATCCAATTGTACAAATAATACAACCTGGTCAAACCTCGAATAGTAACAATTATTTGGCCAGAAGTAAACCATGTGAACAATTACTATTATGCACGAACCGATAGTACCAAAACATAAGCTCCAAAATCGAACAATGAACAGCATGTGATTGCCGAACAAATATATGTTGGATGTCTTTGTTTGCTACACGTTTAACGAGAGGAACTACTTGATTTCTTTTCATATATGAACTAAGCAATTATTAAATTGCTATTAACTAAACTCCAAACAAAAGATCTATTGACACATTAATAATTATTAGCCAATCACATGCCAATAACAGAGTCAAACCAAATCCTTCTTTATAATTTCTAACGAAATTTGTTTGCTTTGAACCATACATAAACTGCGTCGAACATGACCAATTACAGGGTTTTGTACAAAACCCTAATTCAAAGATCAATTATTAATCACAACTTCAAAATCAAATACAAATATTTTTAGGGACTTGAGGAATTAACCATCTCAATAAACCTTAAAAATTATTATCTTCACAACATAATCACACATCAACAAAATTACCAATCTAGGGTTTTTTAATCAAACCCTAAAAACAAAAATCAAAGCTTCAATCATTCTTTTTACATCTTCTTTTTTTGAACTAACGCCTACAAGAATACTTATTGCATCTCAGCTAGAGTTCATCATTAATCCCGGACCAACTCATCATAACCAGTTGAAACAACAATAACAATCGATTGGTCCCGTACCAATACTCATCATCATTATCAGATGTAATCAGCAACGTGCAAACGAAAATTAGATTAAGAAGAAACAAAAAGAATAATCAAACCTCACCTTTTTCTCAATTAGGAGTTTCTTGCATAACCCTAAAATCAACATTAGCGACACCATATATGTCGTAAAATCGTCACAGATCTGTCACATAACCAGCAAACCGTTGCTAAACAGTCGCTAAAACTGTCATGATTTCTGGACAGCGGCTTCACTTCAACACAAACATGAACACCTTGAATCCTATATATCACGAGCCTTAAGCTCTGATACTAATTGTGGAGTCTATGGATCGTTAGACCCTATGGTAAAAACCATTAATCTAGGATGATCATCGTTCATATGATAAGCATAGCGGAATAGAACAATGATCATAAACAAGGTGTATTAAACAACAATATGAATTCTCCCCAACGATTGCTTGCATAATACATTAACAAACAATCATTAGGCGTGTATACATTGAATCCCACGCCTAGTACACGACACACACACTTTAGGTTTACATTGTGAATGAAAGTTATGAATAAAACCTACGCCTGGCATTCTTTATATACTAGAATGTCCAAACTTACAAAGAAAACTAGATATTGACTAAATCTTTTTTTCTTCTATGGTGATCTTCTACAAAGTTTGTCCACCATCTTGTAGAATCTTCGTTTGTCAGATTTAGTCCTTGTCTTTTATGTTTTGACTTATCAACTTATGAATTCAACCCAACATTACTCAAACAAGAATATAGCTCTTTAGATAGAAAACGGGTCAACAATTGAGGGGGAGAAATTGTCAAGAATTCAAAATATTAGATACGACTCTTCCTACATCTATTCAAGAAAGGATTGCCAATTTTCGGGACGATTAGACAACTTTATGCATGAGTTTACGGGGGAGACCAACTTTTACCGAAAAGAACCACATGATTATATCATATGATGTTCTCATCAATCAGGTCCAACCTCGTACATTACTACTATTGTGAATATGTTTTCATACATGATCTATGCTTGTGAATGTGTTATACATTTGTGTATCATGAGTATTTCAATTGTGTATCAAGTGTTTGAGTATGAAGTTTTTCTAGAATTTTTCATTAAATTCAAAATCATATACTCAACACTACATGCATATCTCATTAATTTAAGGGGGAGCTTGTGATAATCATGAAGATAATCGGACTCACATTTTTCTTCCAAAATTTTGTTAAAATTTCATTAAATCAATTGATATCAAAAATATCGATTGGGTTAATATTTTAATAGGGGGAGAAAATGTGATTTGATATGAGATTAAGTTTATTACAATGGTGCTTAATACAATGGTTTGACTTAACGTGTTGGCTTATCCCAATATATGCAAAATGTTTTTGAATATCGAGGCATATGTTAAGGGGGAGTAAATAGATTTGAATATTAAAATGGATTTCATAGTGACATACACTTACTCACACCTATTTATTTCACTACGATGACGATTGTGGTGACATAAGGATGGTAGGATAGGTTAAAGTCCAATGATTCTTTCAAAACTGGAGGAATCTTCCCAAGGACATTCCATACCTAGAAATAGTAGTCCTTAGGAAAGATGGAGAAAGATTGTGAACGTAGCTGAATGCCGACCAAGTACTTAAGCTAGCACTAGAACAATCACAACAAGGTGCTAGTGATCACGTATTAGTAAGCATTGAAGGGGTTGAAGAATGAAATAGAATTGTAAAGATAAAGGGTGAAAAGAAAGCAACCCTCCTTACAACTTAGGCAGAAACCGGGTCAATACATATGCTATCAGGATCATTTTAAATGACGCTCGGTATTGAAGATATGCATCATGGACCCACTGATGCAATGCACAATCCATCCTAGCTAACTCAGATATCTCTCAAAAGATATTTGTTTTAATCACACGGATATCAACACATTGTATGTCGATTTATTCACTCTAAATAAGTTGGTATTGATGGTATTGAAAAGGTAGCACTTCTCTCTAGCCTTCGATCACTAAAAATCCAAAATTTACGATCGAGTCTAGAGCCATTTGAGATCATCTCATTATCTCATTAGGACACTATTTCATATTTCCTTGCTTCTTCACACATTGTGGAAAGTAAGAGAGATATTAAGAGTCCTACTTAAAATCTTTATGATCTTGCCTGAACATCTGAGTGATACGAAAGTATTTACAATGAATATGAAAATCCTTCTTGAGTGAACATTAATAAGCTCATGGTAGGTGACTTGTGCGATTCTTTATGAATCAAACTTGTGATAACTGGATTGAATTCAAACTTGTTCCAGGCCTCTATGCAGTATCCTTATGATCTTGCCTGAACATTTAAAGTGACACTCTTTAGTGTTCACAAGGATGAATGGAAATCCTTCCAGTGTTAACATCAAACAACACTACGGTAGGTAACTTTCAAGATTCTACATGAATCAAGCTTGTGACAACTGGAAAGAAACGATGGTGCGATTATTAAATGAATTAAACTTGTTCCAGGAATCTGAATTGACAACTTCAATCATGTAGATAGTTTTATCCAAAATGATTCACTCTTTATGTTCGCGGTCTGATTTAAGACGGTCGAGTAAAGGGAACGGTTTCACCCGCAAAACCCTGTAAAGGAGGTTGTTAATTGAAACCGCCTGCCACAAGTATGATATATAATATCATCCAACGGTCTTCACGACCAGAGGTGAAATGATACTGAATTAGAATGAAATGTTCAAATCCATTCGTTCGTGTCTTCTTATGTTGCTGCGTTTGATGATGGTGGCGTTGAGGTGTACCAAAAGAATTCGTCCCCACATGCTTATACTTTTTGCATTAAAGACGTCAACAAATTCTAGAAATATCAACATAAAGTCTTTCGTTGTATCAAACTCTGAAGCTTTCAAGAATTATTTAAGGTATAAGTGTGTGGGACATGAAGTCACGAGGAGGAAAATATCACAAGTGATGAAGGCACAAATTCAAGGCAAAGAAATGTGCTCAATCCTAAAGTCAAAGATCACGTAGCATATTCACAAAGAAAAAGAAAGAAAGAAGAAGACTATGAGCTCAAGACAAGCATATTATGCTAGGTTTAAATCATTGTAACTTGGCGTGACCTCCCTTAGGGGGAGATTGTGGGTATATGTGTTACGTATTTTAGAAGGATCGGTCCCTCCAACAATATATAATGTAAAGGGCTCGTAGTTAGAACAATATTTAGCTTTTTTGGGTAAAGGGGATTTATCGCCCCGATAAAATATATTACACCAAAAAACTTTTAAGTACAATGGAATTTGACTGAAATGTCACATTAACCTCAAGCCAATCTTGAACTACCAAACATCAAAGTGACAAGCCACTTGGATACCCACTAGTCTATACCAACAGCTACATCAAAAGAAGAAAATCTTCTAATGCAACACATAGACCTAAGTAAACAACTCAAACTAATAATCATGAAGAAAGAAAAATAGAATCCGACAGCTGCCAATACGCCACAAGATCATATGCATCCCTAGATCTCTTAATAGAACACAAAAGCATGTTCAACCTAACTACCGATGTAATACAATCAAGAACCTGAGCTGTAGACCTTTTCTGATTTCTAAACAAGCATTACGCTCTTGCCATACAAAATATGCACACACCGCGAACCCAAGCTTAGCAAGAATGCTTCAAACTGTCCCGCTTAGCAAATGGAATTATATGATCAAGTATAATCATCGCATAGGACACAACAATAGGCATACCCAAGAGAACACACACCTGGCTCCACACAGAATCAGAGAAAGAACATTGGAAGAACAAGTGATAATAGGAATCCGTGACAGTTTCACAAAGAGGACAAAAAAGATCAATTCTCTAACGTCCCATAGTATGTTGCCTTCTAAGCTTACCACGAATCACCAGCCATAGAAGGAATGTGTAAAACCCGCATGCTTTTACCATGAATAGTACCCTTAATATCGTACGTACATGATTAGAACTTTCCTTTTATAGCACGTTTACGTTTCACGTACAAGAATTATTAGTATTACGTACGTGTTATAACACGATAAGTATTTACTACGTATGAACACACGATAATTATTGCAATAATAATTATAATCATGAGCATACGAACATGAAATCATGAACGTAAATTAATCACGAACTAATATTACGTATGTATATATATTTATTACGAACACGAATCAATATATTAAGTCACGATCGATAACTAATTAAAACACGTAAAACACGAACACGAGAACACACTTATTAATTAGACACGGAAAATGTTCGGGTTACCCCATGTGGGACCCATATACCACGAAATTAGGAAGAGAAAAGGGCCTAGCCCATTATTTTTACTAAACATGGAAAAAGGAGGAAAACATGTTTCATATTTACAAAAATTAGAAAACAAAGAAAACCCTAGTTCTTCCTTTTTGTCTTCCTTTTTAGCCGCCACTTATAAACACCATAGAGGGGTGTTCGGGTTGATTTTGATCTTGGAAATTTTGCAAGGATTCGTGTGTGTTCGTCATCATTTGATTCACGTATTCGGTATAACCTTTTAACATTTTCTTTTATGTTTTGATTTAATGAATCACATAAAATCATGATGTTTTTAATTAACTAATTAAAAAAGTATTTTTAAACATGTTAATAATCATGGGGTAAATCAAACAAGGGTTTTAGGGGTGTTTGTTCCTAGCCGACGCCTAACCGAGCCCCATGGAGGTCTCGGCTTGGCTTATTACACACCACCGAGACCATATGGTCTCGGTATGGTGGTGATGGTGTCACGGCAGCAGCAAGGGGCAAAGGAACCCCGACCTTGGTCGGGGTATGGTGTTGGTTACGGTTTCGGTTCATGGTTTTAGTCACGGGCCCGGTTCATGAATTATTTTTTAGGTTTATGATTTTTACTATTTATGTTTTAGACTTAAATTAAATTAATAAAAACATGACATGATTAATTTAATGTACATGACTTGGGTTATAATTTAATTAGTAATCATGAATTTTAACCTAAGTATTTATATTTAATTAGACTTTATAATTAATTAATTATTTACAACCATGACTATAATTAATTAATTAACATGACTTAGGTTATATTATTAATAGTTAATAATACATGTTTTAACCTATGTATTTTATCTTTATTTAATTAAAATCATGTTATATTTAATTAAATACTTTTAACCTATAGTTTACGTAATTTACACGTAATAATTAATAAACTATACTTTATAATCCCATGACTTAGAATAATAATCAGAAAAACACTTAAGCTTATAAAATTAGCTTATTTAACCAGCTTATATCTATTTATGGAAACTTTCTATTTTTAGAAACTTATTTAATTAAGGCAGCTAATCTATTTATGGAAACTTTCTATTTTAGAAACTTATCTATTTTAAGCAGTAATTCTATTTTTGGAAACTTTATATTTTTGGAAACTTTCTAATTTGGAAACTTTCTATTTTTGGAAACTTTCTATTTTTGGTAACTTTCTATTTTTGGAAACTTTCTATTTTAGGAAACCTGCTATTTTTTTAGAAAGTTACTTATTATTACACAACAAGTACAATAATACATGAAATACAAGTAATGCTTAATCAGAATAGACAAAATATAAGATAAACATAGTATAAAGCTTAAAACAGTAAAACATGACATGAACATATAAAACAAACTAAGACATGATATAAAACCAGTTACGTACACGTATGTATTTATGTAGCGTTAGTGATACCGAAGTAGGACTCTCTTCCGTTCGTATTCTTCGTTCACTGGACATAAGGTACGGATTCCCGTCCTTTCAATATGGACATTCTTTCCTTATTAGGATTCCCCGTATGCAGCCAACTGTTTTCCCATAGTATAAGTTTATATGTTTGATTGCTTATGTTTAATTTAGAATACCTAAAGCCATATACATGCATGACCAGTTTCACCTAGTTATGGAGGTACCATAACCATAACACTAGAGGCACTGGTGTTATGACTTCCCCACGGCAGAGTGATTGCTCATGGCGTCCCTTCAGCTTTTGGCCATATTATTATATGTATCATGTGGGGCGTATGGGTGCATCCTAGTTACATGTTTTCAGAAGATTACTCAGTGTGAATGTGGTGTGTGCCTTGCATCCTTCACAAGGAGCTTATTCCTCCTACCCAAAACCAGTATATTAAATTAGAGGCAGACCCTCTAATTTGCATGACGAGGTCACCCCTCCAAGTATTCATGCACGTTGATTTTCATGACCTATATTGGCTAATGGTAAAATATGTTAAACAGTTTTTACAAGATAAACATAAGGCTTTTCAAACTATAAAACCAGTTTTACTAAGATATAACCGGGTTATCCAGGACTTAGTTTTCTTCCGTTGTTTCATGCTTATATGCTTATATTATTCATGCTTTACTTGTACATCCGTGCACTGAGCGTTATGCTCAGTCGTTACTTTCCTTTCCATGTCCCAAAATGGCAGGTACCCAAGGACAGACTCGAGCATTTTGGAGGACATGCATAGGATGGAAGCTGCCATAGACTTCTTCTCCTTTTGCCTTCATATATTTATGCTTGTTTAAGTCTTTCATTCAGTTCATTTACTTTATTATGTTTTGGGCTTATGTTTGGGAACCGATGTTTGATTCCGGTTTACCCTATGGTCATGTAATGTTTTAGACATTTATCCTTGTATGCTTTGATGACACGCCATAATTACGCGTGACATTCCATTTATCAAAATGGGGTGTTTCAATTATGGTGTCAGAGCCAAGGCTTCGACCTGTAGGCTCTAAAACTTCACCTGTGACTAGTGGGTAGTCATCAGGAGCTTCCTAAGCCAACGTTTGTTATTCCACGTATTGATGTTTTCAGCACATTGTTGTTTCAACCATGATGTTTTCAGCACCTTGATGTTTTAACCTTGATGTTTTCATCGATATCGTTTCACTAATATGGATGGACAACCGTCATTCATATTTAGTATGTGTCATTGTTTCATGCATGATGTTCCTCAGGAACTGTGATTTATGTGAACTGAACCCAGTAGTTCATAACTGGTCACATAAAAATTTTTCTGATAAGTTTTGACAGATGAATTTCACTTATTGATGTTTCATGTATCATTGTTACAGGAATTATGACTAAGTAATGGTTGGTACAGGACTGGCCCTATTTAGTCATATGTGCTTTTATCGAAACTTTTAACTTTGGGACCGACCCATAGGCGTCCCCTCGCCATGTCTTTTGTTTTGGGACCGACCCATAGGCGTCCCCTCACGCATATAAAGGTTTTTATAAACTGCATCATGTATTCATGCATTGTTTTCATGCATAAATTTTTTTTTCTCATGATTTAGTGGCATAAATTATTTTTTTCATGTCCCCTCATAAGTTACTATGTTTTATGTCAAGTATGTTTTCATAATGTCATGGTTAACTTCAGTTTCATGCTGATTATGTTATACACTCCTTCATGTTAAATTGTTCATGTTTTTTTTATGATAATTCCGTCTTCATGTTGATTACGTCTTACGCCTCTTTTGTTATTTATGCTTTCATACAAGACATTATTGGATTTCATTGAATCCTGCTTTCATGATAGTCATGGTTGGTTTTCATTGATCATGCTTTCAGGCAAATCATCGTTGAATTTTGTGTAACCACACTTTAACGTTTCTCGATACAACTAGAATGATGTCTATGCTAATATTGCCAGGTTATCATGATGATTTTTCTAACCGTTTAACCGATATATTTTCCTTAAATCATGACAATTGATCGACCCCATACCGATCATTTCATGTGCATTCCATGTGCACTCCATGTACCGTATTCCATGTGTATTACACGTACCTAAATCCACGTGTATTTTACTTGCAATACTTCACGAGTATTCGCTAGTCGATTCTGAATCATCTCAGGCATATGTCCACTTGCTGATATTCTACAAGATTGCTGATGCCGCTCATAGCTTGGAGATGTTACTAGGGTTGATGCTGCTGATGTTTGGAGACGCTACGAGATGCTGATGTTGTTCACAACCTGGAGATCTTACAAGACGAAGACAAAGGCGTTAGATCAAAGCGATCGGACGAGAAGATGCTTCACCATCAGACGATTTTCATTAATCATTGTCCCTAATTCTTAGTTACATGTCACACATCATTCAGTTGTCGTTTCAGTCATATGAGTGCAAACCGGTACCAGCCGGCCACTCAGCTGAATAGTTACATGAATCACAGTCATGTGAATGACCGTCATGGAACTGACAGACAGGACGATAGTAACCACTACTATGACAGCAACTATCCTAGAAATCGCAACCGAGGCTCCGGCCACGGACGTGATCAGACATACAATTGATCAGTAGTCCAACCGATCCGCCAATCCTGGCATAATAACCTAATATTGTGATTCTATTTGTTTCACATATCGAGACACATGTCAAGACATCAGTCAAGACACATGTCTCACGTATACTTTCTGAAGACACATGTCAAGACACCAGCCAAGACACATGTCATGCTTACATTTCCCAAGACACGAGTCAAGACACATGACTCACGTCCAATTATGGAACATTTCTAAGAAATTCAGGGTACCCTCCAAGGGTATATCCAGTTTGTTGTGCCATGCATTAATCAGGCCACAAGAATTTCAGTACCATTACCGGCGCATCAGTGAGAACTGTCACGTTGCACGATGACACTTTCATTTCTTGTACCCATATCTCATAGGTTCACGACCATGAAGGGTGCCATTCGTAATCCCCAAGTATACGAAGGTTTTTCCTCCAGCCTAATGATAAGATCCAACCTGCTAACGCATTTCCTCAGACAGATGCAAGGTGAATTTTATCCTAATTATGGACTACGAACAGCACACCATGCTACGATTCATGATTATGTATAGTAATGTTCAGACTCCTGAATACATTCAGCTTGATTTTCCATCAGGAAAATCTATACAAATTATCTATGCTTACAAGCATGTGCCTTGTTAGCCATGGTTGCTAAAAATTCCTAGCTGTCAGTAAGACACGACCACTTAAGTCCTTTTACACATAGCCAGTTGATTATTCCAAAATCTTCCCATACATTCCAGAAGAACCTACAAGGAGAAGGACGGTACCATGAGATTATGTGTCGACTACCGTCGATTTAAACAAATCACCATTCATAACCGTTATTCTCCTCCACGTATTGACGACATGTCCAATAAACCGTATGGTGTTAAGCATTTTTCTAAGATCGGATTCATGATCATGCTGCCAATAGTGACGAGTGAAAGAGCAGGACATGTCCATGACTGCTATTCGTGCACGACTCGGTCATGCTAGATTTATGATTTTGAATTAGTCTCATCAATGCTACAACAACATTATAAGAATGAGTTTCCATGAACTTATAAGCAAATTCATCAGTGTTTTCATTGAGGATAACCTGATTTCCTCTAAGCCTAGAGAAGAACAGGAAGACCATATCTGCACTATGTTGCAAATTCTATGACAAGCGAAATTTTACCCTGGAAATTTCCAATATCAATTCTGGTTGATTACAGTGACACGCTAAATCACATGGATTCGCATGGTTAATCTTACCATGACTCAGCTTATGTGTAAAGACGAGAACCCTACACTACATTAGGTGCCCAGAAAATCCTACGCTAAGAGAAGTCTAAATTCGGAGACTCATAGTTCCGCAAATTTCTATGTATCGAGTTTCTACGAAGCAAGATATAGTTACGTTCATATCTAGGTACCTGATGAGACTGCTTTTATACATAGTCTCATCGTCCAAAAAGGGCTTAAAATGCATTGAATATCATCAAAATACCCATATATATGCTTGTGTTTGTTGCTTGTGTATTTTAGGTACGGATATTGAGAAAATGACAAAAGATCACAAGAATCATGCAAAAACGAACACGGGAAACAAAGCCACACACTGAACCAAGCCCTAATGAAGAAATTCCCAAGATAAACCCTTGAAGACTTGAAGAATTATGAAGAAGGGTCCTCCAATATGGAAGAATTGACACTTTATACCCTTGTATCTTCATAATTATAAGATTGGTCCCTAAAGTTTGTCAAAATTGCAAAAAGGGCCCTTGACTTTGAAGAATTGGCAATTTTAGCCCCTCAACAAAGCTAAAATGTCAATATTTATCCTCCTCAAAGTCAAACATACCAAGAAGGACTCCAAGTTACAATAATTACAAGTTTGGTCCTTTGAAAATATCAAAATTGCAAAAAGGACCCTTTACTTTGAAGATTTGGCAAAAATGGTCCCTCATTTATCATGACATGGAAATTTTAGTCCTCCAAAATATCAAATATGAAAGTCAAGATCATTATCAATCAATAAAATACCAAATCAGTCCTTCAAGAATCACAAGATGGCAAGAAATACCCCTGAAATTACTTAACAAAATTTTTTGGGCAAAAGTGTGAAAATGAAAACTTCATTTTCAAAGGGAATCCGGAATTGGCTTAATTATTTGCAAGTGACAAGGAAGAAAGAAGTTGGGGACTTATTTTGCCAAGACAAGAAAGATACATAAGCCAGTGAGAGCTTGACACCTGTCCCACTAACTCCCCACAACCAATCAGATTGCACCATTGATCCATGTCACTCATCCACTCACCCGGATTAAATAATTAACAAACCTTGACGCCTTAACAAGGATTTAAATCCTAATTAACCCAAAACTGGATCAAACACTAAACTATTCACTCAAGAACATAATTGGGGATTTTTGTTTTAGCAAAAATTAAACCACCATCTTCTCCAGATTAGTGATTAATGATGTTTTAATCATAACCCAACCTTAAAAACTCTTGCCACCTCACTCCATTGACCCACACAAGATTCCCCTGCTACAAGCTTATGCATACTGCCAAAATTGTGACAGCCATCCAACGTTTAAGATTGAAGCTTACTTTTTAAGCTTGTTGTAAGCCTTTGGATGCATACACACCATGCCAGCTCCACAAACAAACAAGAAAATGTCACATGATTCTTCAAAGTTCAAACAAGACAAGGGGCATATTTGGAACTTCCTTAGCTAGGGTTTTACGTTTTTCTTAGCATCAGTAGTTCATTGTATGCCTATATAAAGGCCTTAGTTCATTACATTGTAGCTTGCTCTTGAATTTTCCTTGTTCACAAATCTGTAAAGCTCATATTCAGTAAATGAAATGTGTATGAATTTTGTGAAGAAAACTCAAGTGCCACTCTTATAATCTGCTTATTATTGTTAATGTTTACTTGTTCTTGAATCAAAAAACTTGTTTTCAAAAGGAGTGTGCAAAATTTTGCACATTTTCCATTTTTCTTTATATTTTGCTAAGTTCTTGGTCTATCTTGGAATTCTTGGGCTATAAGGCTGATCATAGCATCCTGATATTATGTTATCAAGGTATGGTGAAGCTTATAACTTGGGGATAATCAACTGTGAAGGACAAGAGTTGCATTAATCAAGAAGTTTTCATCTTTCTGTTTTGATAATTGTGCTTCTAACTTTGTTGAATCTTAGCAGGCGTTATTGTGGAAGCTTGTACTTGTTCTTGCTAGTACATAAGCTCGAAATTCGTGGGTGTGGATGTACATCCATGAGGTTTGTCTTAAAACCTTGAAAATCTGATAAAATTTGGATTTCTGGTGAATTTGTGCTCTACTTGTGTTCTTTTTGTTTTCCTGGCTTGAATCTGCTTAATCTTGCATGTTAATGTTGTTAGTATGCTAGATTAGTCATTTGGTGAACTGAATCACACTTATACTTGTTTAATTTTTGGATTAAAAAGATAAAAGGGTGTTTGGGATTACCTGTTTGAAATCATAACTTGGTATTGAGTTGTTAGAAGTTTGTGTTTATGCTTGGTATCTGATATATGCTTTGAGTGCATTTTGCTACAAGTTTTCAACTTTGAAACACTTTATTAAACAATCTGCTATAAAATCTTTGTTCTTGACTGTTTTGACCTAGGATCTTGAAAACACTTAGGGTGTATGCTTGCTCAGGGCTAAAAGTGTTTTAAACAAAGTTATTATAACCTGTTTGATAGATTTGAGTGGTTGAATCTGGCTTGTTGGTCAAGTGCATCAACAAAAGTGAAAACTGCTTGTGTTAGTGTTCATCAGTAACCTTCATCTGCTTGAATCTTGATTTAGGCTTTGAGCCATTGCATGAAAACTGTTTGAACTTGTTCATTTGAGTTTATAATAGCTTGTGTATGCTTTTGGTGCAATTTGGTTGGCTGAATATTGCTAAAACAGCTTATAAGTTCATAACTGCTTAAGTGTTCATGTATGTGTCAGATCTGGTGATTGATTGAATTAACTGTATCATTTTGCTGTTGTTGATTGTGATTTTTTGATTGTTATTGACTCCTCTTGATCCATTGATCAATTGGGTGCCTTTGTGTAACTTGAATCTCCAAAAAAGTCACTAAAGACAAAAAAAGTCAAGAAGTCAAGCAGTGGAAAAAGTTTCCACTGCTCAACACCCAAAACTAGCCCCTGCTAGTACAATTTTTCATTCAGCTTATCAATAAGCCATTTTGGCTTACAACTTATTTTTTGTGATAGATCTTCATTATTTGACCCATTTGATTGAACTAGAGCTTATTAGACTTTGACTTTGACTTTTTGCTAGAAAACCAACTTATTTGACTTTTTCATAAGTGCTTATTTGCTTTTTCCAGCTTATTGAGTCAAGTTATTTGAAAACTTTTTGTTGATTTAGCATATTTAAGTCATTTAAAAGCTTTTGCAATTTGAATCAGCTCTTGGGATAGCCTAGAACTCAAAAACGACTATTTTGTCGTTTTCTGTAGATTGCTTTTTGCATTTTCAGGCTTATTCCTTTGGCTTATTTCAAATTTCTTTTTACAAAAGTCTTATTTAGGTCAAGAGAAGCTTGTGTGATTAATACCAGCTTATGGCATCAACTTATGGCTTAATGGGCCAAAAAGCCAATTAATAATAAGTTGTTGGTAATAAGCTAGCTCATATCACGTTTTCAGCTCTTGGGCCTTTGGAAAAGGTTGTTTAGAATCAAATTTTGAGTCAAGTAGTGGTTTTTGGGCCATTTTTACAAACTTTTTCTTATTGGGCTCAATTTGGCCCATTAAGGTGACTGTTTTGGGTTTAGCCCATTTTCTAGGCCCATTAAGGGTATTTAGGTAATTTCAACTTCATTTCTGTGTTATTTAGGTTAAAATTAGCTAGTTTGCAACTTTTTAGAATTTTTTAGTATTTTGAAATTTTTATTAATATTTTAATATTATTTTATTATTAAAAATTAAAAGTCTAATTTTCTAAGTTTTATATTTTTCCTAGACTCTAGACACTTAATTAGGAATTTTACAACTTTCCAAATATTCTTAGGGTCTTTCACTTATTTTCTAGAATTATTTTAAGTTTTAATAGTTTTTAATTAATTTTTAAATAGTTTTAATTAATTTTAAAATTTTCAAAAATAGTTTTAAATTAAGTTAGGGTGTTTTAGAGGTTTACAAAGTGATAAAACTCATTTTGGGCTTTTTGTTATTTAAATTGATTTTTAGGGCTTTAATTAGCATTAAAAAATCATTATTTAATTAAATAAAAGGTTTGGGTGGTTTTTGATTTTTTGTAAACTCTTAATACATTATTTAGGATTTATTCTAACTTTTTTTAGGAATTTTTAGAGTAAATTTTTAATTTTGGTGCTTTTACGGTTTTACGTGTACGACCTTTTCGTCTTAGTGTAATCCGTCATCGAACCGTCATTCTCTTCTTATCCCCTTTCTATTTTCTTTCTCATAATCATATAATCACATAATTAATCATTTCATTACACACACACCAAGCCTCCTTGAGAACGATCCCCACTTTGGGTCATAACTTGTGATTTTTCTAAGTCACTTGTTAATACTTGCCCTTTTTACCTCCTTTTCCTAAAGGTGTGTAAAAACACTACATCATTTTGGCGCCGCTGCTGGGGAGGCGTGTTGTGTTTTGATTTAGAAAGTGTTGTTTTTATATACTAACCATAAATAGTATTTGTATTAGTAGCACTCTACTAATACGTATTATCGGTTTTTCGTTTTTTGTGTGAATATTATTACTATATTGTATACGTAGAACAATAAATACACAAGTACTCCAAAAGTGAGAAATCACAACCTTGACTTAGGAGGTCATTACCCAATCATTGTATTCGAATCTCAAACCAGAGAAAAAGGCAAAAATAGATAAATACTTTCGTGAAGCTCGATTTTGAAAAATACAAACTATAAGGTGGGTATAAGGCGGATATTATAAAATATATCCTAAGGAAAAAGGCTCTTAAGTGCTTCGCTCCGCCTCGTTTCCCCGCTTGCTTGTGAGTATTTGATTTTGAGAGCTAATCGAGGGTTTTGCCGCCCAAAGTATTATTAAGTATCATATATACTTTCTTGGTTTCATTTGATTAAACCCTCTTGAACGTTTTGGTATTCCACCAACGTTCTAAAGTCATCGAAGGCATTCACTTCACGTGATCGTTTTCATTCCTTGAGGCTTCTTTAATCAAGAGATTTGATTAAGGAGGAGATTTGTAGATTTTGGTCCACTTAATACTATCACAAAAATCCAAAAAAAGTAAAAACAATCAAAAACCACAAAAAAATTGGAAAAATACAAAACACCAAAAAGAATCTTCTTTGCTCATCCGCTCGTTGTACGTGACGTTTATGAAAACTCGCTCCAAAGCAAGACGTGTACGTAAACGTCGTCAAAAGGAAGGAAACCAAACATCTTCTAGTGAAGAATCTCCCATTGTTGAACCCATTGTAGAAAAGGAACCAACCATGGCGAATCGTACTAAGATGGAGTTACTTCAAGCACCTACCGAGGGTTATGGAGAGGCGATTGTGATTCCCGCTATCCTTGCGGAGAATTTCGAGGTGAAAACGGGTTTGTTGTCAATGATCCAAAACAACAAATTCCGTGGTGATGAGAAGGACAATCCACACAACCATATCCGCCAATTCAATCGTCTTACCGCCACTTGCAAGTTTAAGGACGTCTTTAATGACTCGATTAAGATGATGCTTTTTCCGTATTCCTTAGCGGCCCGCAAAATTTTGGTTAGAGAAAGAGCCACCCAATTCTATATTGACGTGGAAGGATCTCGTGTCTAAGTTTGTGAACCAATTTTTTCCGCCCTCTAAGACTACGCATTTGAAAAACGAGATTTCAAAATTTTCACAAGAGTTTAATGAAAGTTTTTCAACGGCTTGGAATAGGTTTAAGGAAATGTTACATGAATGTCCTCATCACGGTTTTTCTGACTTGCATCAAATTGACACGTTTTACAATGGACTTAATGATCATGACAGGATTATCTTAATGCCGCCACGGGTGGTAATTTTTTGTGTAAAACGGTTGAGGAAGCTTTGGTGATAATTGAGAATAGATCTAAGGTGTATAGTCCTCGTAGCACGTCTAGTGTTCGTAAGGCTTCTTCTTCGGCTTCACCTTCTTTGTCTACTACCATCGATGCTTGCCAAATTGAGGCGAACTTGGAAAACAAAATCTTTGATAAGCTTAAGGGTCTTTTGAAAGAATTCAAAGTTGGAGAACCAAGTGCTCCCGCTACGGCTAAAGCGGTTGAGGTTTCATGCATGTATTGTGGTGGAGGTCATGATTTCTCCCAGTGCATTACCAACGGTGGTAACACTTCGAGTGCCTACGCGGCCACGGGAACTTACAACCAAAACGGTCAAGTTACCCGCTCTAATCAATTGACTCCACTGGGTTTTGGTTCAAATCAAAATGCTAAAAACAACTATCGCAACAATCAAGTTGGCTTCAAAAACAATTACAACAAGGGAAACTATGGTAATCAAGGGGCTAATAATCAAGTTTCAATCAAAAATCAAAATGATTTTCAAAACAACAACAAAAGTTTGCAAACATTGAAAGTCCTTCCAAATGAATTTGTTGAATACGCTAATGGGAACGATGCTAGGTTTGACAACATTCAAAGAGAAATCATTAGCCTAAGATCCGAGTTTAAGAACGACTTGAAGAAAGAGTTGAAAAATGAGTTAGCAAATGAGCTTAAAATCCATACCAACAAGATGGAAGGGAATGTAACAAGGTTACAACAAAACCAACAAAAAATGGAACAAGGGCAACATGAGATTAAACAAGAAATGATTAAGGCCGAGAAGAGGCAATCAATGTTTGAAGATAAAATTTCATCTATGTTTGGAGCAATTATGTGTAAACCGTCTTCGAGTAGTCTTCCTAGCAACACCGTATCAAACCCCTAAGGGTGAGATGAAAGTGTTTACCACCCGTAGTGGTAAGACACTTAAGGAACCAACTCCTCAACCAATTGCTCGTACGGAGGAAGCAATTGAGGAAGAACCCAAGGTGGTGGTCCAAAAGAAGCATGTTCCTATCCCACGAAGTACCGCTCATGCCACACCTACGGTTGACCCATTACCAACCTTGGAACCCGAGATTCCAAAGGCTATGCCTATGCCTCAACCCACACCACCTTTGCCCTATCCATCGAGACTTAGAAAGGAGAAACGTCAAGAGCGCGACAATTACCAATTTGAGCTTTTTATGAAAATGTTTCATGATTTGCACTTTAATGTGAGTTTCGCCGATGCTTTGGTCATGATGCCTCGATTTGCCGCTAACTTTAAGAGTATGTTGAACAACAAGAAGAAATTGCACCAATTGTCTAGTTGTTCGTTGGTTTATCTTAATCGCATACCTTAAAAAGTCGGTGATCCCAGTAAATTCTTGATCCCTTGTGCAATCCAAGATATGGAAGAATGCTTTGCCTTGGCCGATCTTGGTGCTAGCATTAACTTGATGCCACTTGCAATCTTCAAGTCGCTCAATCTTCCTAATCTTACTCCTTCGCTAATGTCTATCGAGTTGGCCGACCATTCCACGATTCCCGCATGTGGATTGGCGGAAGACGTTTTTGTGAAAGTGGGAAAGTTCTATTATCCGGTAGACTTTATCGTTGTCGATATTCCCACGGATCCTCAAGTTCCTCTCATTTTAGGTCGTTCGTTTTTAGATACGTCTATGGCTTTGATCGATGTTCATGCTAGAAAGATCACCTTACGTTTCAACGATGAGGAGCTTGTTATAAACGCAACTTAAAACTCTCAAATTTCTCATGTTTATTCCGTTGCAACCATAAACCTCGTTGATATGATTGACGTGGTTTGCGAGGAATTTTCGCAAGAAGTTATAGGTTTTGGTGATGATGAAAATAGTGGCAATCCCACTATGTTAGATCCCATCCTTGATAACTCGACGCCAACCTTCACTCCATTTGAAGGTGGTGGTTTTACGTTGGAAGAATTCGATGTTCCACGTACTTGTAACGAAGACCTCGACAACGATGAGGACTTCTCGATTATCAAGGATTTTCTTAACGATTTCCCATTTCCTCCACCCGAGGAGGTTATGAGTATCGAGCCCAAATCTTCAATTGAGGAACCACCTATCCTCGAGTTGAAATATTTACCTCCTCTACTCGAATATGTCTATTTGGAGGAGGGGGACAAGTTGCCGGTTATTATTGCGAAAGAACTTTCGGATGATGAAAAAACTACACTTGTCGATGTTCTAAAGGATCACAAAGGGGCAATTGCGTGGAAGTTATCCGACATTAAGGGGATCGATCCCAAAATTTGTACCCACAAAATCTTAATGGAGAAGGATTACAAGCCCGCAATCCAATGTCAAAGGAGGATGAACCCCAAAATTCACGACGTCATCAAAAAGGAAGTCTTAAAACTCCTTGACGGGGGAATGATTTACCCTATTTCCGATAGCCCTTGGGTGAGTCCTATTCATTGTGTCCCTAATAAGGGAGGAATGACCGTTGTGCCAAACGATGCCAACGAGTTAATTCCCACTAGACTCGTGACCGGATGGAGAGTGTGCATTGACTATCGTAAGTTGAATGAAGCCACTCGAAAAGACCATTTTCCCTTGCCCTTCATGGACCAAATGTTGGAGCGTCTTGCGGGAAACGATTCCTATTGCTTTTTAGATGGTTTTTCCAGTTACTTCCAAATTCCCATCGATCCTCGTGATCAAGAAAAAACTACGTTTACGTGTCCATATGGAACGTTTGCCTATCGTAGAATGCCATTCGGACTTTGTAATGCACCGGGAACCTTTCAAAGGTGCATGATGGCTATTTTTCATGATATGATCGAGAAGACGATGGAAGTCTTCATGGATGACTTTTCCGTGTTTGGTAATTCGTTCACTTCGTGTTTGTCGAATCTTGAGAGAATGTTGAAACGTTGTGAGGAAACCAACCTTGTGCTCAATTGGGAAAAATGTCATTTTATGGTTAAAAGTGGAATCGTCTTAGGGCACAAGGTCTCGAAAGCTGGGATTGAGGTAGATCAAGCTAAGGTAGACGTCATCGCCAAATTACCTCATCCCAAAACCGTTAAGGGAGTTAGGAGTTTCCTAGGCCACGCGGGCTTTTATCGTCGATTCATCAAGGATTTTTCAAAGATCTCTCGACCTATTACACATCTTCTTGAAAAAGAGGCACGTTTTGTCTTTGACGAAGATTGTGTACGAGCCTTTGAAATACTTAAGAGGAAACTTACCGAAGCTCCCATTCTTGTTGCTCCCAATTGGAACCTCCCCTTTGAGCTCATGTGTGATGCTAGTGACTACGCTATTGGGGCCGTATTAGGGCAACGTCATGAAAAGCACTTCTTGCCTATTCACTATGCTAGCAAGACGATGACCGAGGCTCAACTTAAATACACTACAATGGAAAAGGAGTTCCTTTCCGTGGTGTATGCATTTGAGAAATTTCGACCTTATCTCGTCTTGACAAAATGCATAGTGTATACGGATCATTCGGCTATCAAGTATCTTATGGCTAAAAAAGATGCAAAGCCGAGATTACTTCATTGGATTCTCCTCCTTCAAGAATTTGATCACAAAATTGTTGACAAAAAAGGAGCCGAGAATCTAGCGGCCGATCATCTTTCTCGTTTGGAAGATCCTCACCAAAGTGTTTACGAGCCTAAGGAAATCACCGAAACATTTCCGATCGAGACACTTGGTGTAGTGAATTCTAAGCTTGATTCTCCCACCCCATGGTTTGCGGACTTTGCAAATTATCATGCGGGTAACTTCATCATCAAGGGTATGACGACTCAAGAAAAACGAAAATTCTTTCGTGACGTCAAGTTCTACTTTTGGAACGACCCTTACTTGTTTCGAACTTGTGCGGATCAAATCATTCGATGTGTATTTGGCACCGAAGCTTCTAATATCCTTAGAGCTTGTCATGAGGGACCCACGAGTGGTCACCATGGTGCTAATCTCACGGCTAAGAAGGTCTTTGACGCCGGCTTCTTTTGGCCTACTATTTACCGAGATGCACAAGATCTTGTGAAGTCGTGTGACTCATGCCAACGACAAGGAAAAGCCTCACAAAAAGACGAAATGCCACAAAATATCATCCAAGTGTGTGAGATCTTTGACGTTTGGGGCATTGACTTTATGGGGCCATTCCCATCATCTCATGGTAATAAGTACATCCTTGTCGCGGTTGACTACCTATCTAAGTGGGTGGAAGCTAAGGCTTTGCCCACCAATGATGCTCGTGTGGTAGTCAAGTTTTTTAAAAGCTTGTTTTCTTGGTTTGGAACCCCTCGTGCGATCATAAGCGATCGTGGAACCCATTTTTGTAACGACCAATTCGAAAGGGTCCTAAGGAAATATAGGGATACACATCGGCTTTCTACGGCTTATCACCCAAATATGAGTGGGCAAGTCGAGGTTTCAAACCGATCGTTGAAAAGGATCTTGGAGAGATCCGTTGGGGAAAACCGACAATCTTGGTCGGATAAGTTGGACGATGCTTTATGGGCCTTTAGGACCGCTCATAAGACACCCATTGGGTGTACTCCCTATAAGCTTGTGTATGGGAAAAATTGTCATTTGCCAATTGAATTGGAACACAAGGCTTATTGGGCCCTAAAACATTGTAATGATGACATGGAGACCGCGGGAAAACACCAGAAAATGCAATTAAATGAATTAGATGAATTGAGGGATATTGCTTATGAAAATTCATTGATTTATAAAGAAAAGACTAAAAAGTTGCATGATTCTAAAATTAAAAACCGGGTTTTTAACATTGGGGATCAAGTTTTGCTTTTTAATTCTCGCTTGAAAATCTTTTCCGGTAAGTTGAAATCCCGTTGGTCCGGTCCATTCACCGTGACTCAAGTTTTTCCATATGGGACCATCGAGCTAGCTCAAAATGATGGCCCCAATTTCAAGGTGGATGGATAATGAATAGATTTTGCTAGTTGAAAAAGTTCGTTTCTCGGTATCTCTTCGAATTGATTTCCGGCTTAAAGTATGACTCTGTTGTTTTTGGTGAAAAAGAATATTTTGGTCGTTTTAAAATAAAAGTGCGAAACTTTAAAGTAAAAGTGCAATTAAAAGTAAATCTAAGTCTAATTAAAATAATGGGCAAGTATTTAAAAACATGACTGAAATTAGAGGGCACTTAAAGTAAATAACGCAAACTTAAATCTATCTAAGGCAATCTTAAAACGCAACTAAAACTTAAACTAAGGCAAGGGTAAAATAAAGCTAAGACAAGTAATCTTAAAGTGCAATTAAAATAAAAGGTGGGAAAAAATAAAGCTTGAAAATAAAAGACAGAACTTAAAAAGAAAAACTAAAAAGAACCTGACAGAAACCCTTGATTCGGAACTTTCTGATCACCCCTTGGTTCGGAAGTTCTTTAGTTCCGAATGAACAAAAAGATGTTGATCCGAAACTTCTTGATCCGGAACTTCTTCCGAATGAAACACTCTTGACTCGGAACTTTTTGAGTTCCGAATGAACACTCTTGATCCGGAACTTTTTGAGTTCCGAATGAAACCTTCTTGATCCGGAACTTTTTCGTTCGGAAGTCTTGACTCGGAACTTTTCGTTCGAAAGTCTTGAATCGGAAGATTCGTTCGGAACTTTCAATGTTCCGAATGAGATTGCTGATACGGAACTTTTCCTTGATCCGGAAGTTAGTTCGGAACTTCTCCAAATGTTCCGAATAAGCTGCTTGACTCGGAAGTTTTTGCTGATCCGGAACTCTTCCGAATGAAGCCCTTTTGATCCGAAACTTTGAAGTTCCGAATGAAAGATCTCCTTTTATTGAGTCGGAAGTTTACCTGGAAAGATCAGATACAACAACAAACACCCCGAAGAACAAGGGATTACAGTAACAAGAATCTAAACACAAATTTAACCAAAATCAAACAAACGATTAAACTAAACTATCATTCAATAATCATAAACTAACAATTTAAATCAACAAAACAAACAAATTTAACCACAATAATCAAAAACCCACTTGATCAAAATAAGAACATGAACATGAACATAAACTTAAACATAAAAATCAAAGATTAAGAAAGGTAGGTAGGAGATTAACAAGATAAAATAAAGATTGACAAGAATTAAATGGAAACTTACTTGAAATTAAATGGTAATTAAGGTGCAAGACAATTAATGTAAATTGGACAAGAAAGTAAATGTGCATAAATGAAAATGGAAGAAATGGTTTGTCAAACCACCCAACAAAAAAAATAATTAACTAGCCTAATCTATATATAGGGGAGGATTAGGAAGCTTCCTCCCCTCCTTCCTTTCTTCTTAATTGCGTCATTAGGTCCTTAAGCCTTTAATTCTTCATTAATTGCACCATTAGTCCTTTTCTTCTAATCTTCTTTAAACTTGGACTCTAATGACTTGTGGCTCGGGATTTCTTTTGAACTCGTCTTTTAATTCTTCAATAAAATAGACTTGAGTTCCTCGGCTTTTAGAAAACTTCCATCTTTTGACTTTTTCTTCGATAAATCTTCAGAATTGGTCTTGGACTTCCGTTCTTTTTACACTCTTGACTTCTTGACTTCGTCTTTTCATTTTTTTTCTTCAATCAAAGCCCGTAAATGCCGTGTTTTCTCCACTTTTCACAATTTCGTCCTAAATCACAACAAAAACGCAAACCACGCATAATTCCGACATAAAAGACATAAAATACACGTTTTGGTCCGGTTATTATTGTAATTAAGTGGTAAAAAGGATGGGTGTTTACACACCTATCAAATCCCCTACACTTGACCATTGCAATGTCCTCATGCAATGCATTAGTCACACAGCACGTTTACATTTTTCATCACAATCAATCCATAGTGGCCTTTATTAAAGAGATAGAAAATTAAAAACATACAAAGTAAAGAAATCAAAAACATACCTTGGGTTTTGGAAATGTTATGAATAATCATCATCCTCAAGTTTTCACTTTCTCCAAACCAAGCTTAAAAACGAGATCATTGTTATTATAAGTTAGCAGACTAACACGAACTCATGTGGGCCAATTATTCACTTAGACTCCCTTATTCCTAGGTGTATCTCTTATATTTTATTGTTGTCTTGAATGATCACGAGGATGCATTGTTGACTTATTTCGATAGTTTATTAGGCTGAAAATAAAGTGAACGATTTAATCAATAGTTAGCTAAAGGACAAAATCTTTTAAAACTGCTTCTCGGGACCTCATAAAGTTCATATCTTGGCATAACTCGCTTCGCGATTTGAGACCTTTCTCGGACCGATATTTGGCAGCGACTTCATACTTCAAACCTTGAGAGACGTTCATGAAATTATGGTCTTCTCTTCATATAGGAATTTCTTCACTTGAAGTTTTGAGAGATTCATACTTGGACCACGACTTCTTCATTTTTCTCCAATCTTTACTTTGGACTTTGATATACAACGATCCGCCTCCTTTTATGACTTGGATCTATTTATCCTCATACCTTGTTAGGGTCTTTTCGGATACACTTCTCCATGACTTTTGGGGAGTATTTGCTTTTCGTCGTGTGTCTCGATCCTTCATATTGATTTTCGATAAATGATTCTTCACATCACTTTTGGATCTTTAGCAACAAAATGTAGCCCTCATGCCTTGTTAGGGCCTTTTCTGACTCGCCAATCTTTGCATCCCGCTTCAATAAGTTATGCCTTGGCTATGAACTCTAATCCATACCGAGCAACTTTTAAACGATCTTGGGCTAGAAGCTAAGTAACTTTTCAAATCGTACATCCTTATTTATTAGCAGATATATTATTAGCAAGCGATGGGAGAATAGGCTCATAATTAACTCACATAAATTCACGAAAGAATACCAAACTTATAATTGGCTCTATCATTTCTCGTTCTCCGCAGTTTAAAATCTCAAGGAATGAGACTCGTGGATGCTTAGCCTATTAAATCAAAGTTTTGGGTTTTCGAGTCGCCTATAGGATCTTGCAAATTCTTAGACTTTTTCAAGTTTAGAAATCGCGTTTTAAAGTTCCCTTGATAAACGACTCTCTAGGATCAATTATAGGAACTTGCGAAAAGTTCTTGTTCTTAACCCGTGAGAGTTAAGACTTTCGCGTTTTATAGCTCCCTATACAAAAGCCTAGCAAAACTTGACTTAAACACGTTAAGGATACTAGCTAAGTAACTTAGATAAGTAAACTCGGGTTGAGTCAAAAGATTCACAACGTTTGAAAATTAAAACCACTTTATTAAAGATTTATTCTAGTAAAGAAAGAAAATAACTATACAAAGGGAAAAACTAATAGGCCAAAATAGATCAAAAATTTTGAAAAATGTCGAAAAATTGATTTTCCGGTTAAAATGAGGACAAATACAAGGAAAAGGCCACTTAACTTCGATAGAAGTCCCCCCTACACTTAAGATAAACATTGTCCTCAATGTTTAAGCATGTGGGAGTAAACTCCCCTACACTTAGGACATTGTGCACTTTGTTTAAATCTTGCTAAGGAAAAGGACAACTAAAGAGATTCCTATTTTAATATAGAGAAAATATAAAATAGTGAATCGAAAAGAGTTTAGGATAGAACCGGGAAGAAGTGGACACGGAATCACGGTTCGGCAAAAGTCATCAAGAGTGTGTCTTTGAAGCTCTAATCCCTGCACATGATAAGAAAGAAAGCAAGAAACACCACGGGGCTCCCCCCTACACTTATGGTAAAGATATGTAGATAAATGGGTTGCCTCACAAAAAGCGCTTGTTTATATTAACCGAGTCACGAGCCTGACTCGTCCCTGAATTAAATGGTCCATGGGGAAGCCTCGAATGTGATACCGGGATCAAAGACCTTGTCCTCGTTCCCGGTTGACATCAACAAAGGAGAGGTGGGGGGATAGGTCTTGAATGGGAGAAAGGTCCTTTCAACATACGAGAAGTATGTGAATTCAAGATCCACGGGAGGTGGGGTGGGTAAAGTAAGCACATTGTCCTCCCCCAAAGACAATAGATGCTGAGCAAGCGGCAAAGCCGTATTGTTATCAATCATTGCATAATCAATGTCACCTCCCGGGTCAAAGCACTCATCCTCCGAAATAGGGGCTAAAGGGGAGGATGAAAGGTGCTCGGGAGGGGGACTTGGGACAATATCTTCCTGCAGCAAATTATCAAAAATAATGTCCCCCTCCGTGTCATAATCATCAATAGCTGGAGGGATGGAGTGGATATCGATTTCTTCTAGCAATGGGTCATTATCTTCAACGGGAGGAATAGATGGAGGTAAAGACTTGGAAAGAGAAAGAGAAGTCAACTCTTCGATTTGAGCAATAAGAAGGTGCACTTTCCATAATCTATCGCGAAGAAGCACATCTTCCACCTCATCCACAAGATCAAGTTCATCGGTGAACTTTTCGTAAGCCGGAGAGAATAAATCGTCATCAACCGCATCTCCCGGTGGAGATTGAGGAACTTCAAAAGTGAAATTCTCCTAGCAAAGAGAAGAATCGTCATCACTAGGATCGACCTCTTCCGTAAGAGTAGCGTCGTCCTCAGGCTCCATAGCAGGTAAGTCACAAACTTCATCATCCAATACCTTGTCAAGACCAACATCACTAAGCTCATTCAGCGAATCTAGATCCTTAGATGCAGTAGGAACATCGAGAGTAGGAGCAGCAACTTCAGAAGATTGGTTGAAAGTGTAGACATCATCGTCGTCATCATCATCATAATAGATGGGACGAGTCCAGTTAGGATTGACGTAGTCGGCTAACTCTTCCTTGATAACCTCCACATCTTTAAGAAGCTCATGCAGCAACTTTTGTTGTTCATCGCCCCGAGTATGTTCAATTTCACCAATTCTATCCCACGCTGTAATTAAACATTTTGGTGTAGAAAAGAAGGGAAAACGACTAAATTGGCTCAAAAAGGTGTCGGTGGTTTTCAAGGTTTCGTCCACAGCAAGCAACGGTTGCCTTTCCTGATGTAAGTCAGCTCGAAGTTGAGCTATACTTTCTAGAATGTCATTCAAAGAAGTGAGTTGTTGATCAAGACTAATTTGCTGAGAGGATTGATGATTGAGGGTGTGATGTGGGGGCTCAAAGTTATAGACACTAGGATGATAGCACGGTACTTTCTCAAAGACTTGCGACGGATCACAAAAAGAAGCATCGTGAGGGCCCCCACAAATATAGCACCATGGGTGTGGAGAGAAACTGGGTGCTTCTTGTGGATAGCTATTACCATTGTCATAATTGTACCCCGGTTCTTGCCCGTGTCCATACGGGTATCGAACCGGGCACGAAACATGCCAATGAGAATCACTTCCACAATAGATGCACGGGGGAACGGGAGGAGGTGGGTTCAAAAAAGGACGAATTAGTCGAGTTGCACAAAGGACAAAATCCGAATAGGAATTGTGTATTGTCGAGATCGTTTCCACACCGCTCACATGTACACCATTGACAAGAGTTGTTCCCAGATAATTGTTTCCCACACCGGACGCAATGGACATAAAAATCCATAAAGAAAGATAGATAAGCAAGAAGAATATTTTTGGTGCGAAACTTTGAAAAAGAAATGCTTTTTATGATTTTTCAAATGTTTTTGGATTTTTGAAAATTTTTGAATACGAAAAATAACGTTCACGAGTGAACGGATCCCAAAAGCCAACGCGTCTCTCACAAAAAACCGTAGATCTTCACGAAAAGAGCCGGCAGCGACGCCATTTTAATGAATAGATTTTGCTAGTTGAAAAAGTTCGTTTCTCGGTATCTCTTCGAATTAATTTCCGGCTTAAAGTATGACTCTGTTATTTTTGGTGAAAAAGAATATTTTGGTCGTTTTAAAATAAAAGTGCGAAACTTTAAAGTAAAAGTGCAATTAAAAGTAAATCTAAGTCTAATTAAAATAATGGGCAAGTATTTAAAAACATGACTGAATTTAGAGGGCACTTAAAGTAAATAACGCAAACTTAAATCTATCTAAGGCAATCTTAAAACGCAACTAAAACTTAAACTAAGGCAAGGGTAAAATAAAGCTAAGACAAGTAATCTTAAAGTGCAATTAAAATAAAAGGTGGGAAAAAATAAAGCTTGAAAATAAAAGACAGGACTTAAAAAGAAAAACTAAAAAGAACCTGACAGAAACCCTTGATTCGGAACTTTCTGATCACCCCTTGGTTCGGAAGTTCTTAAGTTCCGAATGAACAAAAAGATGTTGATCCAGAACTTCTTGATCCGGAACTTCTTCCGAATGAAACACTCTTGACTCGGAACTTTTTGAGTTCCGAATGAACACTCTTGATCCGGAACTTTTTGAGTTCCGAATGAAACCTTCTTGATCCGGAACTTTTTCGTTCGGAAGTCTTGACTCGGAACTTTTCGTTCGAAAGTCTTGACTCGGAAGATTCGTTCGGAACTTTCAATGTTCCGAATGAGATTGCTGATCCGGAACTTTTCCTTGATCCGGAAGTTAGTTCGGAACTTCTCCAAATGTTCCGAATAAGCTGCTTGACTCGGAAGTTTTTGCTGATCCGGAACTCTTCCGGATGAAGCCCTTTGATCCGGAACTTTGAAGTTCCGAATGAAAGATCTCCTTTTCTTGAGTCAGAAGTTTACCTGGAAAGATCAGATACAGCAACAAACACCCCGAAGAACAAGGGATTACAGTAACAAGAATCTAAACACAAATTTAACCAAAATCAAACAAACGATTAAACTAAACTAATAACAAATCATTCAATAATCATAAACTAACAATTTAAATCAACAAAACAAACAAATTTAACCACAATAATCAAAAACCCACTTGATCAAAATAAGAACATGAACATGAACATAAACTTAAACATAAAAATCAAAGATTAAGAAAGGTAGGTAGGAGATTAACAAGATAAAATAAAGATTGACAAGAATTAAATGGAAACTTACTTGAAATTAAATGGTAATTAAGGTGCAAGACAATTAATGTAAATTGGACAAGAAAGTAAATGTGCATAAATGAAAATGGAAGAAATGGTTTGTCAAACCACCCAACAAAAAAAAATAATTAACTAGCCTAATATATATATAGGGGAGGATTAGGAAGCTTCCTCCCCTCCTTCCTTTCTTCTTAATTGCGTCATTAGGTCCTTAAGCCTTTAATTCTTCATTAATTGCACCATTAGTCCTTTTCTTCTAATCTTCTTTAAACTTGGACTCTAATGACTTGTGGCTCGGGATTTCTTTTGAACTCGTCTTTTAATTCTTCAATAAAATAGACTTGAGTTCCTCGGCTTTTAGAAAACTTCCATCTTTTGACTTTTTCTTCGATAAATCTTCAGAATTGGTCTTGGACTTCCGTTCTTTTTACACTCTTGACTTCTTGACTTCGTCTTTTCATTTTTTTCTTCAATCAAAGCCCGTAAATGCCGTGTTTTCTCCACTTTTCACAATTTCGTCCTAAATCACAACAAAAACACAAACCACGCATAATTCCGACATAAAAGACATAAAATACACGTTTTGGTCCGGTTATTATTGTAATTAAGTGGTAAAAAGGATGGGTGTTTACACACCTATCAATGGACATAGGTTGAAGCACTACTTTGGCGGGAAGTTCCATCCTTGAACTATCTCGACCAAATCACCTTTCCCAATGATAATTAGTATTGAAGGGATCGAGTCGAGCTCATGACTCGGTAATCAAAAACGAGGTGCCTCGTGGGGGAGTCCCATGCTTATCCTATGTACATATTATCGCTTTCTGATGTAGTAACGTGTGGGGATTTGTGCCCTTCCAACCTTTGTTCCATGGTTGTTTGTGAAATGTGGATTTTAGATGATCATGATCTTCACGATTGGAGCCTCTCGTGTTCGTTTTAAGGGAGCACTCGATCGTTTGCTTTGTAGACTTTCTCAATATCCATGATATATCCTTTGCTGTTCTAACCTTAGGTTTATAGCACACTTCATAAACGGCTTTAAATTTAACGGTTACACCCTTTCCATGCTAGATTAGGCATTCGACTACGTCTCTAGTATGGGGGCGTTTGCACCCCTATACTCGAAACATTGAGGACAATGTTTAACTTTAGTATGGGGGGTGAATAGATACTTGCCTTGCCAAACCTTTACGCTTTCCAAAGTTTATCTTTTTGTTTATCGTTTTGTTGCAAAATAAGGCTAAAAATGGCCAATTTTTAAAAAATTTCTCATGTTTTATAAGTGTTTGAAGACACGAATGTAGGTTTTTCGATGGTGAGAATAAGAGTAATTTTTGACCGTGCGTGTTGAGCACTTAGCTTTGATTCCTTTACTTGACATTAGGCTAAGTCTCTTAAATGAGGACGAGAAATGATATGGTTAATTATAAGTTACTATGCTAAACGTAGAGTACTCGTATTCTTTCAAAAACTCATGTGTTCTCGTTGTTTGCTTATTCTCCCTTCGCATGTAAATATTTTTTTTGCTTAATAAATATTGACTTAGCGGTTTAGTCTTGATTGTTGGGTTTCTAGTCTTTTCTAGTAGCTTCCGTGTAATTAAATTGGGAAGACATTAAGGTATCGCCAGCATCACGGTTTTGAAGTATTGGCACCCGAATAATCAAAAGCTTCACCCAATAATAAGATTTTAAGTGCTCACCTAAATCAAGCAAACAATTTGAAGCCCCACAAGGCCGAAAAATATATACAAAATTGAAAGTGAATCAAGCCTTAATCTTTGAAGCTTTAAAGATCCAAAATTCGCCTTAGCGTGAGGATATACGTCTTTGGCTAATAAAACTACCGATGAGGTGGATAATAAAAGGCAAGGCAAGACCAAAGTCATAATAAAAGCTTCATGGCGAAGTTGAGTAAAAGATGGAGGTAAACCAAAGATAATAAGGCCCTTCCGTTAGGGGGCGTATAAAAGTCTTGGTAATAAGTCTCATGTTCAAAACCGTTATAAAACCGTGTTTATCGATCCTTCTTGTTGACTTAATTTTTTGACATCGTTGTCTATTAGGAGGGGTTATTGATTTGATGGTCTTGGTTACACCGTTAGGACTCTATTTTTAGACCTAAATCTCTATTATCGCATAAGTCAAACAATGTATCCTCATGAAACATTCAAGACAAAATAAAATATAAGAGATACAACTTAGGAAATTGGGAGGATAAGTACGTGATTAGGGCATATGAGTAGTGTTAGCATTACTAACTTATAATGACAATGATCTCGTTGCACGCTTGGCATGGAATTGGGGTGAAAATCGAGACGATGAAATTATTTCTAACGAAGCATTCACGTGTTCTTATTCTATGAACCTAAACGTCCCATTTTGCGATGAAAATCATATATTATGTCTAAAACGCAAGTAGTAGCAATAGTAGTAGTATAGCTAGTTTATCATTCAATAAAGTGAATAAAAATGAAATTTTGGAGGTGCTACGATACCTTATTCTAGCATTGCGTGAGGGCACGGCAATGGTTTAGTATGGGGGAGTGATGAGACTGCTTTTATACATAGTCTCATCGTCCAAAAAGGGCTTAAAATGCATTGAATATCATCAAAATACCCATATATATGCTTGTGTTTGTTGCTTGTGTATTTTAGGTACGGATATTGAGAAAATGACAAAAGATCACAAGAATCATGCAAAAACAAACACGGGAAACGAAGCCGCACACTAAACCAAGCCCTAATGAAGAAATTCCCAAGACAAACCCTTGAACACTTGAATAATTATGAATAAGGGTCCTCCAATATGGAAGAATTGACACTTTATACCCTTGTATCTTCATAATTACAAGATTGGTCCCTAAAGTTTGTCAAAATTGCAAAAAGGGCCCTTAACTTTGAAGAATTGGCAATTTTAGCCCCTCAACAAAGCTAAAATGTCAATATTTATCCTCCTCAAAGTCAAACATACCAAGAAGGACTCCAAGTTACAAGAATTACAAGTTTGGTCCTTTGAAAATATCAAAATTGCAAAAAGGACCCTTGACTTTGAAGATTTGGCAAAAATGGTCCCTCATTTATCATGACTTGGCAATTTTAGTTCTCCAAAATATTAAATATGCAATTAAAGACCATTATCAATCAAGAAAATACCAAATTAGTCCTTCAAGAATCACAAGATGGCAAGAAATACCCCTGAAATTACTTTACAAAACTTTTTGGGGCAAAAGTGTGAAAATGAAAACTTCATTTTCAAAGGGAATCCGAATTTGGCTTAATTATTTGCAAGTGACAAGGAAGAAAGAAGCTGGGGACTTATTTTGCCGAGACAAGAAAGATACATAAGCCAGTGGGAGCTTGACACCTGTCCCACTAACTCCCCACAACCAATCAGATTGCACCATTGCTCCATGTCACTCATCCACTCACCCGGATTAAATAATTAACAAACCTTGGCGCCTTAACAAGGATTTAAATCCTAATTAACCCAAAACCGGATCAAACACTAAACTATTCACTCAAGAACATAATTGGGGATTTTTGTTTTAGCAAAAATTAAACCACCATCTTTTCCAGATTAGTGATTAGTGATGTTTTAATCATAACCTAACCTTGAAAACTCTTGCCACCTCACTCCGTTGACCCACACAAGATTCCCCTGCTACAAGCTTATGCATACTGCCAAAATTGTGACCGCCATCCAACGTTTGAGATTGAAGCTTACTTTTTAAGCTTGTTGTAAGCCTTTGGATGCATACACACCATGCCAGCTCCACAAACAAACAAGAAAATGTCACATGATTATTCAAAGTTCAAACAAGACAAGGGGCAATTTTGGAACTTCCTTAGCTAGGGTTTTACGTTTTTCTTAGCATCAGTAGTTCATTGTATGCCTATATAAAGGCCTTAGTTCATTACATTGTAGCTTGCTCTTGAACTTTCCTTGTTCACAAATCTGTAAAGCTCATATTCAGTTAATGAAATGTGTATGAATTTTGTGAAGAAAACTCAAGTGACACTCTTATAATCTGCTTATTATTGTTGGTGTTTACTTGTTCTTGAATCAAAAAACCTGTTTTCAAAAGGAGTGTGCAAAAGTTTGCACATTTTCCATTTTTCTTGATATTTTGCTAATTTCTTGGTCTATCTTGGAATTCTTGGGCTATAAGGCTGATCATAGCATCCTGATATTGTGTTATCAAGGTGTGGTGAAGCTTATAACTTGGGGATTATCAAGTGTGGAGGACAAGAGTTGCATTAATCAAGAAGTTTTCATCTTTCTGTTTTGATAATTGTGCTTCTAACTTTATTGAATCTTAACAGGCTTTGTTGTGGAAGCTTGTACTTGTTCTTGCTAGTACATAAGCTCAAAATTCGTGGGTGTGGATGTACATCCATGAGGTTTGTCTTAAAACCTTGAAAATCTGATAAAATTTGGATTTCTGGTGAATTTTTGCTCTACTTGTGTTCTTTTTGTTTTCCTGGCTTAAATCTGCTTAATCTTGCATGTTAATGTTGTTAGTATGCTAGATTAGTCATTTGGTGAACTGAATCACACTTATACTTGTTTAATTTTTGGATTAAAAATATAAAAGGGTGTTTGGGATTACCTGTTTGAAATCATAACTTGGTATTGAGTTGTTAGAAGTTTGTGTTTATGCTTGGTATCTGATATATGCTTGGTTGAGTGCATTTTGCTGCAAGTTTTCAACTTTGAAACACCTTATTAAACAATCTGCTATAAAATCTTTGTTCTTGACTATTTTGACCTAGGATCTTGAAAACACTTAGGGTGTATGCTTGCTCAGGGCTAAAAGTGGTTTAAACAAAGTTATTATAACCTGTTTGATAGATTTTAGTGGTTGAATCTGGCTTGTTGGTCAAGTGCATCAGCAAAAGTGAAAACTGCTTGTGTTAGTGTTCATCAGTAACCTTTATCTGCTTGAATCTTGATTTAGGCTTTGAGCCATTGCATGAAAACTGTTTGAACTTGCTAATTTGAGTTTATAATAGCTTGTGTATGCTTTTGGTGCAATTTGGTTGGCTGAATATTGCTAAAACAGCTTATAAGTTCATAACTGCTTAAGTGTTCATGTCTGTGTCAGATCTGGTGATTGATTGAATTAACTGTATCATTTGGCTGTTGTTGATTGTGATTTTTTTATTGTTATTGACTCCTCTTGATCCATTGATCAATTGGGTGCCTTTGTGTAACCTGAATCTCCAAAAAAGTCACTAAAGACAAAAAAAGTCAAGAAGTCAAGCAGTGGAAAAAGTTTCCACTGCTCAACACCCAAAACTAGCCCCTGCTAGTACAATTTTTCATTCAGCTTATCAATAAGCCATTTTGGCTTATCCAGACCTGCAACAACTTATTTTTGTGATAGATCTTCATTATTTGACCCATTTGATTGAATTGGAGCTTATTAGACTTTGACTTTGACTTTTTGCTAGAAAACCAACTTATTTGACTTTTTCATAAGTGCTTATTTGCTTTTTCCAGCTTATTGAGTCAGCTTATTTGAAAACTTTTTGTTGATTTAGCTTATTTAAGTCATTTAAAAGCTTTTGCAATTTGAATCAGCTCTTGGGATAGCCTAGAACTCAAAAACGACTATTTTGTCGTTTTCTGTAGATTGCTTTTTGCATTTTCAGGCTTATTCCTTTGGCTTATTTCAAATTTCTTTTTGCAAAAGTCTTATTTAGGTCAAGAGAAGCATGTGTGATTAATACCAGCTTATGGCATCAACTTATGGCTTAATGGGCCAAAAAGCCCATTAAGAATAAGCTGTTGGTAATAAGCTAGCTTATATCACATTTTCAGCTCTTGGGCCTTTGGAAAAAGTTGTTCAGAATCAAATTTTGAGTCAAGTAGTGGTTTTTGGGCCATTTTTACAAACTTTTTCTTATTGGGCTCAATTTGGCCCATTAAGGTGACTGTTTTGGGTTTAGCCTATTTTCTAGGCCCATTAAGGGTATTTAGGTAATTTCAACTTCATTTCTGTGTTATTTAGGTTAAAATTAGCTAGTTTGCAACTTTTTAGAATTTTTTAGGATTTTTGAATTTTTATTAATATTTTAATATTATTTTATTATTAAAAATTAAAAGTCTGATTTTCTAAGTTTTATATTTTTCCTAGACTCTAGACACTTAATTAGGAGATTTATAACTTTCCAAATATTCTTAGGGTCTTTCAATTATTTTCTAGAATTAATTTAAGTTTTAATAGTTTTTAATTAATTTTTAAATAGTTTTAAATAATTTTAAAATTTTCAAAAATAGTTTTAAATTAAGTTAGGATGTTTTAGAGGTTTACAAAGTGATAAAACTCATTTTGGGCTTTTTGTTATTTAAATTGATTTTTAGGGCTTTAATTAGCATTAAAAAATCATTATTTAATTAAATAAAAGGTTTGGGTGATTTTTGATTTTTTGTAAACTCTTAATACATTATTTAGGATTTATTGTAAATTTTTTAGGAATTTTTAGAGTAAATTTTTAATTTTTGTGCTTTTACGGTTTTATGTGTACGACCTTTTCGTCTTAGTGTAATCCGTCATCGTAACAGTCATTCTCTTCTTATCCCCTTTCTATTTTCTTTCTCATAATTATATAATCACATAATTAATCATTTCATTACACACACACCAAGCCTCCTTGAGAACGATCCCCACTTTGGGTCATAACTTGTGATTTTCCTAAGTCACTTGTTAATACTTGCCCTTTTTACCTCCTTTTCCTAAAGGTGTGTAAAAACACTACAACAGTACCTGACATACCAACAGGTTAAGATAGGACACTAACAGACTGGGATGTTTTCACCATCTGAAATTGTGAATTGAAATGGGACAAGATCTCCATGGATTTTGGTTACCAGATTAACGCAAACTCAGAAGAAGCATGATGCTATCTGGGTTATTGCAAACAGTTTGATCAAGTCTGCAGAATCCTTACATCCGCAAGGATTTCAGAACCAACAGATTGATCGGACATGTTCCAGTCAAGGCTCATCCTATCACTTGGCAATCCCTCAGTTATCGGGTCAGACAAAGATTCACAATTGTGCTCCTTATTTACTTCACGTCTTCATTCTAATTTCACGACTTGCTTTCACGCTCACGTTTATGACACTATTCATGTTCATGATCGTATCTTGGCTTACGATTTTACGTTCATTTTCGTTCTGGGAAGTTTTGCAAGAACCTGAGAGACCAGACCCAAATTTAGTATAACTCTCTATCCTCAGATAGACGTTTCACGTCATATTCCACGTCTCACCTTGTAGCGTTTGGCGTTACCGCCATTATATTCCATGTTCACGATATGTTTCACATGTCATGTTCATTCCACGTTCCTCATATCACGATCAAGATATGTTACACGTATCATGGATCACGATATGGTTGCTAAAATTACACTCACAATATCTCCACGCATCACGTTCAAAAAAAATTTCACGTATCACGTTCAAAGTTTTCCACGTATCACGTTCAAAAAAAAAATTCACGTATCACGTTCAAAAATTTTCACGTACTACGTTTCTTTATGTCCCGCGCATCGTTGCTAATTATCAGTTAAGTTAGAGTGTTTTGCACGATAACGTTTTAGTTGCCCTTACACGTTAATTCTTATTTCCTCGATCAAATTTAGGGGATCTACCTTACGTTGATAACCAAGAACTTCTTCGTATTCCAAGTCAAGGTCATGAGGACCAAGATTTATCATTTGTGTCAAGATCTTGTGAAGGAACCGTTCCAAGAGGGAAGCCACTTGGAAACGGACAAGTTCATCCGGACTTCTTATCCGTTTTTCTCTTATCAATTAGATATGTCATTTCAGTCACGTCACGTTCCATGTCCTTTCAAGACATGTCACGTTTCACGTTCCTTTTACCATGTCACCTGCACGTTCATTTATCTGCATACCCTCTCAGTTTGATTCGGGTATGTTTCTCTTTCAGTTTACGTTATCTATAATTCGGGGACGAATTATTCTTTTTAGGGGGGAAGAGTTGTAAAACCCGCATGCTTTTACCATGAATAGTACCCTTAAGATCGTACGTACATGATTAGAACTTTCCTTTTATAGCACGTTTACGTTTCACGTACAAGAATTATTAGTATTACGTACGTGTTATAACACGATAAGTATTTACTACGTATGAACACACGATAATTATTCCAATAATAATTATAATCACGAGCATACGAACATGAAATCATGAACGTAAATTAATCACGAACTAATATTACGTATGTATATATATTTATTACGAACACGAATAAATATATTAAGTCACGATCGATAACTAATTAAAACACGTAAAACACGAACACGAGAACACACTTATTAATTAGACACGGAAAATGTTCGGGTTACCCCATGTGGGCCCCATATACCACGAAATTAGGAAGAGAAAAGGGCCTAGCCCATTATTTTTACTAAACATGGAAAAAGGAGGAAAACATGTTTCATATTTACAAAAATTAGAAAAAAAAGAAAACCCTAGTTCTTCCTTTTTGTCTTCCTTTTTGGCCGCCACTTATAAACACCATAGAGGGGTGTTCGGGTTGATTTTCATCTTGGAAATTTTGCAAGGATTCGTGTGTGTTCGTCATCATTTGATTCACGTATTCGGTATAACCTTTTTAACCTTTTCTTTTATGTTTTGATTTAATGAATCACATAAAATCATGATGTTTTTAATTAACTAATTAAAAACAAGTAGTTTTAAACATGTTAATGATCATGGGGTAAATCAAACAAGGGTTTTAGGGGTCTTTGTTCCTTGCCGACGCCTAACCGAGCCCCATGGGGGTCTCGGCTTGGCTTATTACACACCACCGAGACCATATGGTCTCGGTATGGTGGTGATGGTGTCACGGCAGCAGCAAGGGGCAAAGGAACCCCGACCTTGGTCGGGGTATGGTGTTGGTTACGGGTCCGGTTCATGGTTTTAGTCATGGGCCCGGTTCATGAATCATTTTTTAGGTTTATGATTTTTACTAGTTATGTTTTAGACTTAAATTAAATTAATAAAAATATGACATGATTAATTTAATGTACATGACTTAGGTTATAATTTAATTAGTAATTCATGAATTTTAACCTAAGTATTTATATTTAATTAGACTTTCTAATTAATTAATTATTTAAAACCATGACTATAATTAATTAATTAACATGACTTAGGTTATATTATTAATAGTTAATAATACATGTTTTAACCTAAGTATTTTCCCATTATTTAATTAAAATCATGTTATATTTAATTAAATACTTTTAACCTATAGTTTATGTAATTTACACGTAATAATTAATAAACTATACTTTATAATCTCACTAGATCCAAGGCCCGCCCCACGGGCGGGTTGTTTCACAGAATATTGCATGAGAAAATATGAAAAATGAAAGACATGAGAATAATAATTGTGAAAAATAAAATGTAATGATGACATAGAAACTTCAAATAAAAAAGGTGCAAATTACAGAAATCTTGAGAAATAAAATAAATGCATATGGGGCACATTTAGTTTACAATGATGATTCTGCTTCGACAAGAGGAATTGAATCATTTAACCCACGTCAGATGGAATTAGAGTTGAATGACAATTAGGGTGTATGTTCAGAGGACTTGCAGCATGAAAAATCGTCTAAACAAAGTTTTTTGTGTCCTATTGAAAGCAGCAACATAGAATACTTACATGTGTAAGGACATGTTACCAGGCCTGGTACCGGGCGATATCCTCCTATTAGATGTAAAATGATGTGAGCAATAAAAATCCACAAAAACCTTTAAACTCGTCTAAAAGAAGCTTAAGTTAGTAACAATCTAAGGGGTGCACCTAATGAGCACCAAAAAAAATTATGTGCGTCGTGTCTTAAACAAATCACTCGACCACAAAGTTATTATCAAAAATGACCTGACAATTTTGAGACTAAGCGAAGATATAATACTGATGCAAAAAAAATTATATATAACACAAAAGAATACAATTAAACCTGTTCATGTAAAATTCAGTTAACTATGGGCATCAAAATAGGCAATTCAAACACTTTGACCAGTTCTATTAAACAAATCTTTCAAGATCAAGATACCAAAGAAGAAACTATGATCCCACTACAACCATCGCTAGACGACCTGAATATCTACTCATCGGTACCTCCAAAAAAAGTTTCAAACACAAAGCAATCAGCATGCAAATTTTCAGAATATGTATCGTGCATACATGATGGGTCAGATTACGTTTGATCTCAAACGGTTCAAATGTACCTCCTCGTCCGGTTCACCCATCAAATCCAGTGCATCAGAGTTTCTGTCTTAATACGTCCAGCTCGGCCTTCATGTTTGGCAGCTGTGACATTTCTGACCGTAACTTTTCACACTGCACAAAAATCTGACTTCAATGTTGAGACTATATTCTTGACACCTGCCACTAAATGAACGCGTGAATAGTGTTGTTATACTCGAGGAGATGTGGATGAGTTCTCCACCTGACCAACCGGATACACCACTGACTAATAATTTTCCAGCTATTAGGTTGCAGGCACGCTTACATAACACAAATTACCTAAGTTGATTTTATCCTAATAAGTCCCACCTAACGGGTTGCCTCAAGAATTATTGAATGAGAAGCTATAAACATAATTTTGTAATAATAAATATCAATGTATAAATAAGAAATGACAATCTTAAAAATGACCAAATTATTAAAAATAATTTTTGTTATCAGATTGAAAAAAACAAAATATAATAAACAACAAAATCATCCACCAAATCCACAACTCAACATAAAACTACATTTAGATTGGAATAATGAAGTAGCACAATATACATATTATCCACATTCAAAATGAATAAACTTTTATAAATACATAATTTATCGACCATGAAAATCAAACAAAAAGCATTGAATTATTGCACACATTTTACAAAATAAAATTACTTGAACATGAGTGAAATATATTTATTGTATCTTTATTAAAAATGTTACCATCTACCGATCAAATTCTGACTTTTCTCCCAATAAATAACAACAATTATGATGTTTTATCACTCATTTTCAAGTGCACCAGAATTCACATGATTGTGCTTTCATTGAATATACTCCACTGATTATCTGGCAACAGAAGTGTAACCTGAGAGAACATAATATATAAAGTCGGATTAATTAATTACTAATGTTTCAAATTTTAGAAACTTTTATATTAATGATTAAGTTTAAAAGAGCAGTGATGTAGATAACGGTAACTTGGCATGCATTCTAAAAAATACTGTAGATTTTTAAGTATAGTTGGCTTAGTCATATATTGCATATTTAACCTCAAACACTACATTACTTTAACGCACATGATAACTCTTTTAAGTCCCTCACGCCATATTTCTAATAGTTTAAAGCTTATATTTGTCTAAGCGTTTTCTTATTAACTTTTTAGTAATCTCAGCCGCAATATGCATGATATGAAGTATAAAGATTTCTCAAATTGTGCATGAGCTTAACAAAAGTTTTTGCACGATGCATCACACCAGCCTCCATCATGTCTAAACAATAAGAAAACGTTTCCTTCACACAAACTTTTTAAAAAAGTGTATGAACCAAAATTGCCCAAGCACAAAATTTACGCTCGCACCTATTATTTTTTAAGATGAATCCTACATTATTGCTCAATTCGTGTCTTTAACCTCTTAGATAATGCAATCAAACGACCATACAGAGTCATAAAAAAATACCTCTTTACGATCATTTCTTTAATTAAGGACGTCTAACAATGATTCAGAAGTTGTTATTAAATAGTATGCCACTTATTTTTTAATTAAGGAATGAGTTTTATAGTGTAGCAAAATGATTAGGAATTTCTCGTCATTTAGAGTTCGTTTACATGTAAGGAGTGTTTATCCCTAATAGATGAAAGAGCAAGTAATGGTACAGGTCTTACAAATTGTGTATGTAAACATCAGTTAGAAGTCCTACTTTTATAGCTTTAATGAACAATTTTACATGGAAACCTTTTTATATACTCTACTAAACTGATTCTCATTTAGTTACTTTAATATTCCTTTTTACTAAATCACTAAACTTTTAGCTACCCATATACCTTTCGTATGTATGCCATTTATGTGTTATAGTAATATAGAGTATAAACTTTGAGACAACGTTGACTTTCATTTTTACATGTTCCATAATACAGTAAGTATGTAACTTATATTTTGTCAATCATCAAGCGAGAAGGAGTAGATTACCGAGTAAGAAAAATCATTCAAAGGATATAGGAGGTTAATAACTTACTTGGATGACATAATCAACAGAAATAAGAGGTCCATATATCCTCGAGATGGCATATTGATGGTCCCTTAGAGTCGGACTACCAAAGTATCTGCAACATTCGCAATCACTTTCCCAACCCCACCTCTTCATCACTAATGTCAATATCCCTTTAGACCAACAAACATCGCCAGAGTAAGAACACATTTGTTGTATTAGTATAATAGATATATACACAATTGAAACAACACTTAATACTTCAACAATAATTATCTAAGAAACACTCACCTGAATGTCGATATAAAATACACGACGTCAAAGACTGCTATATTTACACCGTCAGTAAACATGATCTCCAAAAAGTGAAGGCTTATGTGTAGTTTCCATTATGCATATAAAATGTGAAGCTGATATACTCTCCACCGTTCGATCACTTTTCTAAAGTGCTTCCACTAATCTGGTTATTTCGGGGAAAAATAAGAAGTTACTATGTTATTGCCTATAAAGTAACTTAGTGTTATTGCAAACATATTCGAAACACATTTTTTACGTCTAATCATTTCATCAAATAGGTAATGTTCATTTCAAAAGAAGCATTAACTTTTGACATGTATAGCTATAATATCAAAACTCGAGGCATGATGTCTTACAATACTACTCCTTAGTGTGAGTGAATTCTAAACATTACTTTGCACAAACTAACCAAGCAAATGCATGTTTTAGACATAAAAATTCAATAAACAGTTTCTAACCAAGCAAGCGCGAGTTATAGACATAAAAATTAAATACATATATCAAAATGATGTAAGAAAAATAATACTTATAATCTCAATATTTTCTCCACTAAAAAGTGAGCTGAATATTGTTAAGATGATGATAGCAAACAATATAATAAAAGAAAGCATGAATTAGACACAATCCCATTTTTAGAAAAATGAATAATTACTTAAATTTGAGTGAATTACCTTCTTCATTGTTAAACCAGACCTTGGCAATCAAGTTACACCCATCAACAGAATTTGAACAAAAGAAAAAGAAAGCAAAATTATTATCACACCCAAACAAGAGTTTTTGAAAACCAATTATTATCATCTCAATTTAATTTAGTTTTTATTCTAAAATTTTAAATTTCCAATATTTTCTAAAAGTAACAGATTTCTTCTGACTTTGACCTAAAAGACTGAAAATGTAAAACCTGAACAAACTCCCAATTACTGGTCACGTGATAAAGGTAGATTCATCAACATAAAAAAAGAAGGAAGAACTATATCATAATTATCAGTATAAATCTGTTACTAAAAAATAATCAATTGATGTAAATATTCGTTACAATCATACAAACTGCTATCCAAAAAATGATGAATTATCAAAAAGGGTAAAGAAATAATAAGGATAAAATATACCTTTCCCATACTGCGTATGGTATTAGATCCATGAAATATGAACTTGAATGATATCTACCGCCAGATGCATCTATGATTCGGTAGTTGATGCAATTTTTAATTTGATTAATATATGTTATAGGTGTTTTAGCAGTTTTTTTTGGGAAAACATAATTGTGATATACATATATCCAAAATAAGGTATTTGAATTCGTGTTTAGTAGAAGATTCCATTCGCTAGTTGATTTGAATTCGGTTTCTTCATTTGTGTAGAGGCGAGTTTGATTAGGAGGTAGCATTTTTTTTTGTAAATATGAGAGTGATACAAATAGATCTGAAAATAGGTATTGGGGGTTTTTGTGAAGTTGTTTTTTGATCTAACGGTTTTAAAAAACCTAGTTTACACGTGTCATTTTTTAAAAGGTTTTGGGGAAAGATCAAAAACAAAAAACCTTGTTTTATATAGGAGGTAGATGACTTAGCATAATAATCAGAAAAATACTTAAGCTTATATAATTAGCTTATTTAACCAGCTTATATCTATTTATGGAAACTTTCTATTTTTAGAAACTTATTTAATTAAGGCAGCTAATCTATTTATGGAAACTTTCTATTTTTAGAAACTTATCTATTTTAAGCAGTAATTCTATTTTTGAAAAGTTTCTATTTTTGGAAACTTTCTATTTTTGGAAACTTTTTATTTTTGGAAACTTTCTATTTTTGGTAACTTTCTATTTTTAGAAACTTTCTATTTTAGGAAACCTACTATTTTTTTAGAAAGTTACTTATTATTACACAACAAGTACAATAATACATGAAATACAAGTAATACTTAATCAGAATAGACAGAATATAAGATAAACACAGTATAAAGCTTAAAACAGTAAAACATGACATGAACATATAAAACAAGCTAAGACATGATAAAAAAACCAGTTACGTACTTAGTAATCAAATACTTATACACGTATGTATTTATGTAGCGTTAGAGATACCGAAGTAGGACTCTCTTCTGTTCGTCTTCTTCGTTCACTGGACATAAGGTACGGATTCCCGTCCTTTCAGTATGGACATTCTTTCCTTATTAGGATTCCCCGTATGCAACCAACTGTTTTCCCATAGTATAAGTTTATATGTTTGATTGCTTATGTTTAATTTAGAATACCTAAAGCCATATACATGCATGACCATTTTCACCTAGTTATGGAGGTACCATAACCATAACACTAGAGGCACTGGTGTTATGACTTCCCTACGGCGGAGTGATTGCTCGTGGCGTCCCTTCAGCTTTTGGCCATATTATTATATTTATCATGTGGGGCGTATGGGTGCATCCTAGTTACATGTTTTCAGCAGATTACTCAGTGTGAATGTGGTGTGTGCCTTGCATCCTTCACAAGGAGCTGATCCCTCCTACCCAAAACCAGTATATTAAATTAGAGGCAGCCCCTCTAATTTGCATGACGAGGTCACCCCTCCAAGTATTCATGCACGTTGATTTTCATGACCTATATTGGCTAATGGTAAAATATGTTAAACAGTTTTTACAAGATAAACATAAGGCTTTTCAAACTATAAAACCAATTTTACTAAGATATAACCGGGTTATCCAGGACTTAGTTTTCTTCCGCTGTTTCATGCTTATATGCTTATATTATTCATGCTTTACTTGTACATCCGTGCACTGAGCGTTATGCTCAGCCGTTACTTTCCTTTCCATGTCCCAAAATGGTAGGTACCCAAGGACAAACTTGAGCATTTTGGAGGACATGCATAGGATGGAAGCTGCCATAGACTTCTTCTCCTTTTTCCTTCATATACTTATGCTTGTTTAAGTCGTTCATTCATTTCTTTTACTTTATTATGTTTTGGGCTTATGTTTGGGAACCGATGTTTGATTCCGGTTTACCCTATGGTCATGTAATGTTTTAGACATTTATCCTTGTATGCTTTGATGACACGCCATAATTACGCGTGACATTCCATTTATACAAACAACCTCATTACCCTTTGGCCGAATAGAATCCTAAGTTGTTGACACCGAGAATGGAAGATAAACACCAACATTATTATGCCATGATAAATAGTCCAGCGACAAACAGGAGCAACCATGTTGCTCAACATCGGGTAATTCGTTAGCAATTCAATAGGCCACGACCATACACTATCAGCAATCACTTCCGTTATTAGTCTTCATATCAAAAACAACCCAAAAAATATCTCGCACAAAAATAATAGATGCCAAAGGACACTGAGAATCCCAACGATCAAACCAAGCGGATATAGTTGAACCAACTCCAACTTTGTCCCAAATGAAATCACGAACCCAAGGTCTCATTTGGAGGATCTTCCTCCATCCCCATGTCATGTTCCCATGCAACTGAATCTCCCAAAAATCCCTTTCCCGTAAATTATAGGTATAGATCCATTTGACCCATAACGATTCCTTAGAAGTAACGAGACCCCAAATATGCGTTACCATAACATCCCGATTGAACAACTTTAACCTGCGGATCCCGATACCCCCTCTTTCTTAGGAAGACAAACCACTTCCCATGCAACCTTCGATTTCCCACACTGTATTTTAACTTGACACCATAAAAACCTACGCATTAATTGCTCAATCTCAAGAAGAATGCGGGTGGGGAGGATAAATACAGACGCCCAATACACGTGCATAGAACCAAGAACAGGCTGAATCAATTGGAGTCTTCCTGCAATAGATAACGATTTATTACGCCAATCTTAAATTCTGTTATGAACTTTCTCAATAAGCTCCTTAAAATACCGATATAAAAGTCTCGATGCTACTAACGGCACACCTAAGTACTTTACCAGAAGACGGCCTTCCTCAAAAGGCATAATCTGCACTATAGATATTTTAACGTGATTAAGAACATTGCAAAAATACGTCGTACTTTTGGGAAGACTAGGGACTAATCCCGAGACAGACTTATACTCATCCAAAACTGCCATAATCACGCTCGCTGAATTCGCATTCCCATGGGAAAATAAGAATAGGTCATCAGCAAAACTAAGATTTATGAGATTCCTTTTAGAGCAATAGCGATGAAACGTAAACAAATCTGAATCTCGTACCCTTCGTTGCAACATAAGCGTGAGAACCTCTATAATTAGCGTGAATAGATAAGGGGAAATCGGATCACCTTGCCTAAGCTCTCGTTTCCCATTAAAAAACCCGTGAAGATCACCATTAATACATATCGAAAAGGACGTAGTGGACACACACACTCCATAATCCACCCAATCATCCGACTATGGAAACCAAATCCTAAAAGGACCGTCCTTAAAAAATCCCAATCAACCATGTCATAGGCCTTTTAAATATCTACTTTAAAGGCACATCGAGGAGACCTGCGATCAAGATGATAGTTATGCATTAATTCTTGAGTCAAAAGAATATTATCGAAAATCCTTCTACCTAGGATAAAGGTTGATTGATTATGACTAACCAACACCTTCAAGCTCTCTTTTATACGATTAGCAATAATTTTACTAATGCATTTAAAGAGAACTTTGAAACATGAGATCAGACGATAATCATTAATACGAGAAGGAACTGACACCTTGGGGACAAGAGAAATAATGGTGTGGTTGAGCTCTTTAAGCAACGTCCCATTAACAAAGAATTCACGAACTGCACTAATCACATCACTCACAACAATCTCCCACGATTCCTCAAAGAACACAGTAGTGAAACCGTCCGGACCTGGTGATTTATCATCACCCTTAGGAAACAAAGCTGGCTTAATCTCTAAATTCGAGACTGGGCCAATCATAGCACCAGCCGCAACCTCATTCAATCTGCAACTAAAAAGGTTAGCATCATTAAACGGACTTGTATCACCTGGAACACCAAGAAAAGTAGTATAATTATCAACAAAAGCAGTTGTTACCCCTTCATTAGAGATAACAGATCCATCCAGGTGAGTTAAGACATTAATCCGAATTCTGTTAAGACGATATTTAACCGTTTTTAGGGAAATAGGCTGTATTGGCATCCTCAAGTTTTAACCACTTGATCTTTGCCTTTTGTTTCAAAAACCTTTTCTGCATAAAGAGAGCATCGTTAAAGGATCGAACGTAAACCGCCTCCTCCTCACGAAGCTGAATATTAGTAGGATCCAAATCAAGGTCTTGATGTATTCTATCCAGTTCCACACGCAACCTAGCGACGTTAGAATGGAGGTTGTCGTGATCAAACAACAATTTACGTAACGGTTTCTTGAGCATCTTAAGTTTCTTCACAACCCGATACATATAAAAGCCACTAACATGATTCGACCAGCCCTCCTAAACCACATTCTTGAATTGAGCATTTTGGGTTAATAAATTAGCAAACTTAAAAGGTTTAGGGGAAACCATTTGCTGAGTTGGTAAATGAAGAACACAAGGAGCATGATCTGAAATTTGATAAGGCTTAAAAATAGCATGCGAGCCCACAAAGAGATCATAAATTCCAAATTAGCCATAATACGATCAATATCCTTCAAAATACCATCCGAACCCTTAGGCTTTTGATTCCAAGTAAACGTAACACCCGAGCGGGGGACATTCATAACCTCAATCTCAATTACACAATCTTAAACTCACGCATTGGAATATCAATATTAGAGGACCCCATCGCCATATCCTCTCAATTAAGAGCTGCATTAAAATCACCGAGAAGGCACCATGGACGATTCTGAATAAAATATTTATGCATAGAAAGGCTCTCCCAAAGAGCACGTCTATGAGTATACCGATTATGTGCATACACAAATGAGCAAAACACCTCCTTCTTATCAGCCTTAACCACAATCTAACATGCATAACTTAATCATTTGAATAACTACCTTGATATAAACATTATTAGAATTCCAACCAAGGATAATCCGAGTACCTTTGAAACACCAAGATCCATTAGATGTCCAATTCTAATTTCGAAACACATGATTACATAAGTTATCCAACGAGATGTAGTAATATGGGATTCCAAAATAGCACAAACCGAAATATTATTCTCATAAATCACCTGACGAACCTCATTCTGTTTTGGGGATAGGTTCATTCCCCATATATTCTATGAAGCCAAACCAATCATCATAAACTTTACCAGCGGGAATGCTTACCCCCGTACCGTCATTAGTACCCGAACATGTTCTCTTTTCCTCCATAATAATATCCTGGTCAATTTCCTCACTATCACTTTAGTTTACCACCTCAAGCGTTTTTTTGGCATTATTCCATGTCTCAACGTCATTCCACACTTTAGCCGCTTCCTCAGAAAGTAACTCAAAAGAATTATTCACTACAACCTCCTTTGCTTTAGGAACTGTTTTTTAGGTGGGACCTTCGGTGTTACCTCCTTTATTTGTGGTTTAGATGTACTTCCCTTGTCAGCACGATGATAGTAAAAATTTGGATATGGCTTATTAAGACGAATGCCTCCAATCCTAATTGGCTGATAATAAACTTTCTCCTTACCTCTCTTATGTTTAACTTTAGTGAAACTGTCATTCACATCCTTTACATAATTAGAATTAGAAGCAATAACATTAGGATTTTTAGGGTAATAATCATCCAAGTGATCAAAGATAAGACATGTCGAACAACGTGACGGCTTCCATTCATACTCAACTTCTATTATTTCAAGTGAATGACCAGCACCATCCAAATATGAAATGGCAACAACAAGAGACTCCAGTAAGTCCATCTCAGCCGATATTTCCATAAGAACCCTTGCATACGAACTCTTTCCCCAAGGATCCAAATACATACTACTTGTGTAGGAATCCAACATTATAGGCAGACACAACTGAGTCGCAATAAGGCTAAGCCCAACCTCTGAATAAGCAGTAATAGGCACATCATGTAGCTTTAACCAAACAAGTGCAACCTTAACATCATTCTTCATGACCTTAACACTTAGAGTCCAAACATTAAGGATTAACGACATGGATCGAATCAACCGAGGCCCTGCTTTCATCACCTTGTCCATACCTTCTCGTGTCTTAAACTGGAAAAAGAAGAACCCATGTTTAAGCATTACATGCTCTAAACCAAATTTTTCCCCATGTATTTTTGACATAGATTTCCACAAGAGGAAATGCTTAGCGCTTCCCAATAAAGTATCTGAATAACGTGTTCTCGAAGTGAGGCGTCACCTTTTTCACAGCTTCTAAAGGAATTCCCACCTTTGCTCCATTAACATTCTAGAAACTAGAAGGGGGGGGGGGGTTGAATAGTTTCTCTTCGATTGGCAACCAAATTAAAATTACTTTCAATTTGGGTTGTGTTAAAACTATCTTTTGCTTGAAGCTAAGTTGCATAATGATTAGGTTCAATTCAAATGCACTAGCAAAGATAATAGGTAAGTGTAATGATAATGAAATAAGTAAAGAGTAAGGAAGGAGACAACCTAGTGGGAAGACACCAAGATTTATAGTTGTTCGACAACGAGGCTCTATCCTCGTTTCTACTCCACTCCTCGAGTACACCTACTCGAGATTTCCACTATATCCACAAGCTCCCTTCTTGGCGGAGAAAACCTTACATCGTCGCTTACATTATTTTCCGACACTAAGCTAAATGTCGAGACCTAATCTTTAGCTAGGACCAATCTACACAATGTTGCCTACTTCACAATTTAACGACACAAGGCTAGATGTCGAGTTCTAATCTTAAGGTAGAACCAATCTTCACGACGTTGCCTACTTCACCATTTTACGACACAAGGCTAGATGTCGAGTTCTAATCCAAAGCTAGAACCGATCTTCACGACTCTTCACTTTGAAGCTAAGTGAGAACTTCACACAACACAACTACTAATCACTTTCAAGTTTAGTGAGAACTCACAAGACACAACCACATCACTTTATAGTTTAGTGAGAACTACTAATCAAATCTATTACAACTCAACTAGACTTATCCAAGTACACACATGTAGCTTGGATTTACACAACACAAATCCAAGCAAACACATATGCAATGGATGTACAAAACAAATCCAAGTATTCACAAATAACTTGGATGAACACAACTAGTCCAAGTATTCATAAATACAATGGACTGACCTAAAACAAAAAGGGTATCATGATGAATATGACTAGCTCATAGATTCATCTTTATCACAACACTAGTGAGTGAGTGATCTTCTCATTAGACAAGGTAAAGGAGGGGATCAAGAGGATAATCATATGTAAACATCCTTAACACTTTAAGTGATCATTTACTAATGATTATGCTATAGAAAATAGAAAAGGGGCTGAGAAAAACGTCCAAGAGGCTTATTGGAAAATGAGATTTGACCCACTATTTAAAGGAGACAAAGTATAACAGATATATAACGGCTATCTGGGCGTGGTACCTTATCTTGCCCGGCGGTTCCATATCGCTAGGAACCGCCTAGCCACTTAAGGTACCGCCCCTAGAGTACGCTCTGTTTTTTGTCTTTTAGTAGGGTAGGAATATCTGAGGTATTTGAAGCCTTCAAAGGATATTCTAATAGCATATGGAATATGTTATTTTCAAATTTTCATTTTCCATTTTAATAAAACATTTTCTAAAAAAGAAAGTTTATTAAAAAGTCTTTTGTCATATTAACAAAAGTGAGTTTTAAGAATAATCATTTTGATGATCACTAAGTATGATTAAGAAAGGTTAGTGATATGATTATTACCTTGATGATAATTCAATATTTTGTGTTTTATACTAAATGTGTTGTATAGTTTGTTATGATCAAAACTAAGAAAGATTAGTTAACACTAATAATGTTTTTAGGCATCACTTGCATTAACAATCTCCCCCTTTTTGATTACGACAAACTATAAACTCATTTACGTAGAAGCACAAAATATTGAATTATTAACGAGTTTATCACTATCATTTCTCCCCCTTTTTCGTAGCAAAAAGGTTAGCACAAGTCTTTGAAGAACATCGAACTTTGCTAGTAGCTCCCCCTTGGTGGTTGCTCCCCCTTGCTTGGGGCACCAAGTATATGAGCTAAGGTGACATGCTACACAAAGGTTAGTAGAAAGGAAAGAAACACCAATGTATATATGATCACTACCTACTAAGTAACTTAAGAGGGAGAGAGAGAAGAAATCTCAAATTAGAAGCAAGTATTTTTCTAAGTATGTCCAAAGAGGTAATTGACAAAATCAAGCTTCAATCTAATGAAGATGATAAACTTGTCAATGGGTTAATGTTTAGAATTGATGGAATCACCCATAAGCAATTGTAAAAATTAACCATGATCAACTCAAAAGAGAACTAAGGAAGTAACACACAAACAACACAAAGGTTTCATAAAAGAAAAGACATAACAAGGTAGATAGTCATACACACAATATGAGTATCTAAAGCAAAAAAAATGGAAAATAAACCACTAAGCATAAGCTAGTCTAATGGTGATAATTTTCCAAGATTGCTTAAAAAAAGACTCTAAAACAACTAAAGTAATAAAGACTCCAAGAGTAGTTAGTCCTTTAGTTGGAAAAATAAGACGACGATGCATCATTCAAAGTTTTGTCCACGGGAACGAAAACTTGGATAGGAGGTCGAGTGAGGAGGAATTCAAGGAAATTTAACTTCTCATATACATGAGCAAGTTCAACTTGTTGAAATCGACAACAAGCCCACGAGGATCCATGATGCAACACAAAATCGTTTGATGGGGGTAGGGCATCAAACCTAGGGTTTGGTGGTGGTGGGGTAATGGGGTAGGAAATGTTTTCATAATGCCTTGTGAGGTTTGGGAAGGTTGAGAGGTCATTGAGTTGAGGGGTGTTGAAGGATTGAGGTCGTGGGGGAACATTTTCTTTTGCTCCGGTGACGGGGTTAATGGTATAAGTCTCATTCCAATACTTGATTGGAGAGAAGGTAGGGTTTTTGGGTGGTTTGGAGGAAGATGGTTCATTCTTCTTAACCCAAATAGGTCGAACCGAGATTTTCGGTTTCTTTGAAAGCTTGGATGAGGAAGCTTTGGGTGAGTGGGGTTGTGACAAAGAAATTTCAAGGTTAGGAATGGAGGAGTTAGGTATTGTGAGGGTGTGAGAATGAATTCTCAAGGTTGGGAAGGTGTGAGAATGAAATCTCAAGGTTAGGGTATAAGTAAAATGTAATCAAGGTAAGAATTTGAATACAAAATGTGAAGTGTCAAGGAATGTTTAGTCAATTTGAGTAAACAGGGAATCTTGACTGGGTATAGGGTTTTAAAAGTTTTGACCAAAAAATCGTCAAAATTTGATTTCTGTCCGCGGTACCTTAAAGGGACCGGTGGTTCCTTATCACATAAGGAACCGCACGACTTTTAGTGAGCCGCATCCAGTGGACATGAAACCATGTTTTTCCAGGGTTTTGGAAAAAACTAAGACTTTTTCAAAAAGTTTCAAATCTTGGAATTTTACCTCTATTAGCACCAAATTATGCTAGGGTTGCATAAAGCAACACATTCACAAAGAATGTCTTGACAAGGGTGACAAAATATTTGAATATCATTTTGAACCAATTTATAGTCAAGTTTTTAGAGGTTGTGATAGATTTAGGTTCAATTTTAATTTCAAATTAAAGTTGATTAATGTGCACATAAGGATAGAAACACATAAAACTAAATCCATAGATCAACAACATGAAACACACATGAAGGAAGCAACTACAATGACAAATAGAAAAGAAAGACAACTAACTATTACAAATCTAGCTTAACATTAGATCTAGATTGGTAGTCTTCTTTGGCTTGGTTTTATTGAAAACCATTTATTTAGAAAACTCATCATTCATCTCCTAGGAGGAGGCATGGAGAACAAGGTAAGCAAGAACTCTTGCAACCTCCTATTTAGTCCAAACATCTCCATCCTAAGGTTATGGATGATGTAGTGGTTGTAGAGGCAGCATGGACGATTAGTACCATGAGTCTCTTGAAACCCATAGTATGGATCACCCAAAAGGAGGGAAAGTGGAACACCCAAAATTGGAATGTTTGAGTTGGGTGGAGGTGGAGGAGGCATGTTCTCTAAGGGTGATGTGGGTGAGAGTGGAGGCATGTTCCCTAAAGGGGAAATGGGTGAGTGTGGAGGTATGTTCTCCAAGGTTGGTGAAATGGGTGAGTTAGGAGGGGTAAATGGTGAAGTCACCAAGGTGTCATCAAAGTCATTCATAAAAGGAATGCTTTGGATTAGTTGGGGTTGTGTGGTCACATCCAAGGGTGCACTTGGAGTGAAGGGTGAAGAGAGCTCATTCATTCTTGAGTTGAATTAAGAGGAGGTAGAACCAATAGAGTGGTTAGTACCATGGGTGGATGTTGTCTTGCATGGGGCAAGGGGTGGTGAAGGTGATGAGGAAATGAGGATTGGAACCATCTCATTTTTGGGTGTGTGAAAGGGTGATGAATTAGGCTTGGGTACCTTAATCCTAATCTTAAGTGTTTTCCTTGTGGTGTTTGAGGTTTTTGTAGAAACCATGGTTGACAAGGATGGTTTAAGGGTTAGGGAAGGATGTTTTGATGTGTGAAGAACATGACTAACAAGGTGGGTTTAAATGGGTGAGGGGATGATCCAAACTAGTAAAGGGTTAAAATAATTTTAGGTGAATAATGAATTTAGGTAACCTAGTTTAGGAAATATGCAGGTTTTAGCAAAAAAGTCATGCAAAGTTTACACAGATTTAAGAAAATAGTGTAAAGCAAAAGATTCTGTCGGACACAGTGACGGCGGTTCTTTATCGATAAGGATCTGCGGGTCGATATGGAACCGCGACCAGAGGTCTTTCAAAAGTTTCACATCCCAAATTTTGGTTAACCCAGATTTTTACCAAAGGATTCACAAGCCAAAGTTAACTACTGATCAAAATCTAAGAAGCTAACTATCATAAGGCATGCACAAAGCTATGTAAATCACAAACATAATGGCATAAATAATATTTAGGATCAAAATAAATAACAATTCAAACATGTAGCATAAGTTAATACACATCCAAGATAAAAAAATTGTTCAACATTACATGTTTACCAACATGCATTCTTTGAAATACTTCAAAGCTTTCACCTTCTCTTTTTGCCCAATCCCTTGATCATATTCCCCAAATACTTAAATCCCTTACTTGACTCAACTCGATGTTCATGCAATTCACCTCTAGTCCTGAGATTTTCACGGTAGAGATGCTCCATGTTAAGATCTTCCGGTACTTCACTAGAGGAGTAATGAGGTGGGGGAGCTAAGTCTTCAAGTCCATCCACGAATGAGTTTGAGGATGGGTGGGAATTACTCGAAGAGTTGAAGTGAGAACTAGTACCTATGCCATCACCATCACTTGTTGGCATGTCCATGTCCTCATCATCCATCTCTTGATGATCGGATTTTCGCGATCCTCGATCACGTCTTGTCTTTCTTGCATATGCCTCTTGAATAGGCAACATAACCCGATGAACCGGGTAGAAGCGAGAAAGATCGAGGTGGGGAAATCATGAGCAACCCTTTTGAAAAGGCGAGTAAGAAGCATAGCATAGGGAAGGTTTGTTTTGGGCTTTGAAAGGGCATAATTGATTCGTCGAGCGATATAGAATGCCAAATTATACTTGGTGGATGTAAAGATGCAACTCAACATATGCACCGTACAAGCCGGAATATGATCTCGGTTTCCACCAAGACAAAAGACATTCTCCCTAAGGATATTTGCCCATTGGACCATAAAATCCTTAAGGTCGCTAGAGAGCACTTCATATCGATTCACATTTCATACATTTGAATGAAGGCTTCTCACAACGTTTCCATCACGCTCTTTCGAAATGATGTCAAGGATGAACTCTAGATCAATTTCGGTGAGGTAATTTGGAGGTTTATCGTAGGATTCCAAGAGAGCATCAAGTCTCCATTTATCCATAAAACGACAAGTGCCTTTATATGGCACACCGAGAATTTCACCAAAGTTTTCGAGGGAGTATTGAATCAATTGATCATTCAACACGAAACGAATGAAAATTTCTCCATTGTATTCAAGCATGGAGTAGGTGCTAAAGAATTCAAGAAGGAATAAGGGGTAAATATCTTCTTCTATGTTGAGCAAGCAATCAAACCCCGAAAGCTCAAACATAGATTGGATATAGTCATAACCCGTTATTTCCTTGTCAACGACTCTACCCTCATGGAAACAACGAGTAGAAAGGGATGGAAAAGTGTTTTGAAGTTGGGGGGAAGCATAGGTTTGGGAAAGGTTTGGCATGTATTGTCTAGTGTACTGATGATCTTTTTGATATTGTGAAGGCATGATTAGTACCTAAATACAAACAAGAAAAACATATTTCCAATCACTCATATGAAAAATTAAAATCAAAAATCGAAAATATGAGAATGTGTTATATCAATTTCTCGACAAACAAAGGATTGAATCCATATCATTCTCATGTTCACAATGCATCTATTCCATCATTAACCAAGAACACATGATCTATGTTAGATCAACAATGGATTAGAACATTGGTTTTTTAAAACAAGGTTTTTAGGTAAGCATTAACAATGTAATTACCTACTTGTTCATGGGTTCATATCAAATCCATCTTTTAATCAAAATTCGGATTTGTTCTATAAGTGGGTTTTAGTGAAATCTTAATGAATATGAACCTAAGGAATAATAGTAAAATAACCATGTCAACCCACATTCCTATTAAGGTTTTAATTCAATTTCAATTTTAAAAATCCCCAATTATGAAAGGATGAACCCTAGAACAAAATAGATGAAATTGAAAGAAAATACTTACAATTAATTGATGTTAGATGAAGGATGAGTGAAACCCACAACTTGGAATCAATTAATTTGAGTGATTGAAGGTTTTTGAAGCTTCAACAATGGTGGAAAACAAGAAAAACGTCGGCTGTGTGTTTTTGGGAGAGAGATATAGTGGTTTGAAAAAGAATAAAATAATCAAACTGGCGCACTGACAAACTTTACTGCCCGCGGTACCTTATCGATAAGGAACCGCGGGTTTGAGACGCCGAGATAAAGAACCGCCTACAGAGGCAGGTTTTTATCAATGAAAACGCCAAATTTTAAAAACCAAGTTTTTCTAAGATACTTAAAAATATATCATGAACCTTTTAGAATAACATCGGATTATCATAAACACTAGGCAATATGTTTTAATGAAGGATTACGAGTTGAATCAAGATCGAAAAGAACCGAAACGGACAAACGACTACTCGTAGCAAAACGGCAAAGTGGAGAGAGGTCAAGGGAAGTGAATCAAGACTAGGACCAATGCTCAAGGGATTAATGACAATCTTCAAATAGTGGTAACGAAGAGCTTGTGTCATATATAGTGGTTTAAGACGTGCCTTTCTGGCAAAACGTTAAACGGCTTTGGTAATGAATAAACACAAAGCAATTATTCATGTATAGACTAAGATCACTTTCAATAATAGTCTTAGTCTAAGCCAAAATATGAGCAAGGTATTAATTCACTTTCTCTCCTACAAAGGGCCTACTAACCGTATGGGTGCAAACCATGGAAATCATGCTTGATACTTTAAGCTACTACTAACTCACTCTACATCATCATAGTGAGTCAAGTATCCAAGCAATGAAGGTTTGAGAGGATAAAAGGAAAGAATCACAAACCACAAACAAATGTCAAGGCAAGGATGCCAAGAACAAGCACATAGTCAAGTAATGATCAAAAGAATGATCAAAGGGCGTCTGGAAGAACGAAAGCGTACCTTGGCCACAAAGAGCAATCCATCAAGGAGTCAATGTTACGCCCAATCAATGACTATGATGAGTACTAAGTCTTCAAGGACTAGTATCATTCCCAATCATCTTGGTATCATCATTCAAAGATGTTAAAGATCAATGAAGATGAGTCTTCTATAAGTGCAAGTAACTCAATCCACAACCAATCAAGTGATTGATCTTCATGAGTACCTACACAAAGCAAGATGCAAACTAGTAGATACATTTCAAGAGTAGATCTAAAATGTGTAAATGCTACTAATCTAAGTGGGATGTAATATTACCAATTAAAGAGACCTATTTTCAAAGAAAACATAGTTTTGACCAAATAGAAACTTTAGTACAACTTGAACTTCTAATTTGAGGAGACAATGGATCGATCCAAGTTTCAAAGTACAATATACTTCAAAGATCTTGAGTGACCATCTCTCTGATACCAATTGTAGAAACTAGAAGGGGGGGCGGGGGGTTGAATAGTTTCTCTTCGATTGGCAACCAAATTAAAATTACTTTCAATTTGGGTTGTATCAAAACTATCTTTTGCTTGAAGCTAAGTTGCATAATGATTAGGTTCAATTCAAATGCACTAGCAAAGATAATAGGTAAGTGTAATGATAATGAAATAAGTAAAGAGTAAGGAAGGAGACAACCTAGTGGGAAGACACCAAGATTTATAGTTGTTCGACAACGAGGCTCTATCCTCGTTTCTACTCCACTCCTCGAGTACACCTACTCTAGATTTCCAATATATCCACAAGCTCCCTTCTTGGCGGAGAAAACCTTACATCGTCGCTTACATTATTTTCCGACACTAAGCTAAATGTCGAGACCTAATCTTTAGCTAGGACCAATCTACACAACTTTGCCTACTTCACAATTTAACGACACAAGGCTAGATGTCGAGTTCTAATCTTAAGGTAGAACCAATCTTCACGACGTTGCCTACTTCACCATTTTACGACACAAGGCTAGATGTCGAGTTTTAATCCAAAGCTAGAACCAATCTTCACGACTCTTCACTTTGAAGCTAAGTGAGAACTTCACACAACACAACTACTAATCACTTTCAAGTTTAGTGAGAACTCACAAGACACAACCACATCACTTTATAGTTTAGTGAGAACTACTAATCAAATCTATTACAACTCAACTAGACTTATCCAAGTACACACATGTAGCTTGGATTTACACAACACAAATCCAAGCAAACACATATGCAATTGATGTACACAACAAATCAAAGTATTCACAAATAACTTGGATGAACACAACTAGTCCAAGTATTCATAAATACAATGGATTGACCTAAAACAAAAAGGGTATCATGATGAATATGACTAGCTCATAGATTCATCTTTATCACAACACTAGTGAGTGAGTGATGATCTTCTCATTGGACAAGGTAAAGGAGGGGATCAAGAGGATAATCATATGTAAACATCCTTAACACTTTAAGTGATCATTTACTAATGATTATGCTATAGAAAATAGAAAGGGGGCTGAGAAAAACGTCCAAGAGGCTTATTGGAAAATGAGATTTGACCCACTATTTAAAGGAGACAAAGTATAACGGATATATAACGGCTATCTAGGCGCGATACCTTATCTTGCCCGGCGGTTCCATATCGCTAAGGAACCGCCTAGCCACTTAAGGTACCGCCCCTAGAGTACGCTCCGTTTTTTGTCTTTTAGTGGGGTAGGAATATCTGAGGTATTTGAAGCCTTCAAAGGATATTCTAATAGCATATGGAATATGCTATTTTCAAATTTTCATTTTCTATTTTAATAAAACATTTTCTAAAAAAGAAAGTTTATTAAAAAGTCTTTTGTCATATTAACAAAAGTGAGTTTTAAGAATAATCATTTTGATGATCACTAAGTATGATTAAGAAAGGTTAGTGATATGATTATTACCTTGATGATAATTCAATATTTTGTGTTTTATACTAAATGTGTTGTATAGTTTGTTATGATCAAAACTAAGAAAGATTAGTTAACACTAATAATGTTTTTAGGCATCACTTGCATTAACAAACATGTTCATTATTACGTAATTTCGTTACTTTAACAATTTGGTTAGGTTCTTGGTGTTTGAGCACCGAAGCAAATGTTTGCTAACTCCATCGTTAATCACAACATTTGTACTACTATCACTTTCACGAACAGACGACCCATTCATCTCAAAACTTAATTTGGCAATGAAATCATTAAATTCACTCGCCAAAGCTTGCGTAGCAAGAGTTGGATCCACCCTATCCATCACAAAAACCACGAACAAAAAAGCAACCAGCAATACAAAGAAACCGCAAACCCTAATTAGGGTTTACATAAGCCCAAGCACCACAACCACTAAATCGCCATAATAGCAGGATGAATATGAAACAATATACGCACACAGATTCAAATATACCCTAACTATAGAACGAAACTAAAACCTAATATGTGTCACAATCAAACCCAAAAGCACTCGTCGAATAAAATAAAGAAGGATTAAGGGATAGTCACAATGATCAATTCACAACCACGGGACTAGATGATCACATTCAGAATAGGGAACAACCGAAGTTGTAAGCCTAAACCAAATCACAAACTAGCTGTGAAGAAAGCGAAAAGAACAAAGAATACACACTATAACCAATCGTTATTCAATAAATGGAATACTAACAAGATCTGATCAAGCACACAGGAAAATTAGGGTTTGGGAAATCGCCCATAGTTGAGAGGGAGTTTTTTTTTAAGTTAAACCCGGTCCATGGTTTGTCATGGACCGAAGGTCCAAGCCCATCTTATGTGCTTGGGTATATAAACCCTCTACTTAGATGGAGAGGATGGTTGGTTCTTTCATAATTTCACATACTTCTTTCACTTTTTCTCTCTAGTCTCTCTCTCTCTCTAAAGTGTGTGTGCTCTAACCCTCTCTCTACACTTTCTCTCTATATATATCAAGGATTACAAACTGCAACCCGCTTTTCATATTCAAGACAGATATCTCTTCAGAAAGCTTTGGCTCAACAACATGAATTAATTGTCTCGGGCATGGTTTACCTTATAACTATGTAAGGGACCGTGTTTACATAATAACACGATCTATCCCAAATCTATGTACGCATTGCATTAATTTTTCAAAATAAGAGAAATCTTATTTTTAGGAAGTTGTCTTCTTAACAAGTTGGTGTCTACCTACTCGACAACGCGACTACTCAAACGACGACTACATCTCTTTAGATAGAAAACGGGCCAACAATTGAGTGGGAGCAATTGTCAAGAATTCAAAATATCAGATGCGGCTCGTTTTGACATCTATTTAACAAATAATTTTCTATTTTCGAGAGACGTTACGGGGGATGCCATTTTTTGCCGAAAAGAATCATATGATTCTATCATATGATGTTCTCATCAATCAGGTCCAACGTCGTACATTACTAATATTGTGAATATGTTTTCATACTTGCTCTTTGCTTGTGAATGTGTTATACATTTGTGTATCACGTGTATTTCAATTGCGTATCAAGTGTTTGAGTATGAAGTTTTTCTAGAATTTTTATTAAATTCAAAATCACAGACTCGACACTAGATACATACCCTCATTAATTTAAAGAGGAGCTTGTGATAATCATGAAGATAATCGGACTCGCATTTTTCTTCCAAAATTTTGTTACAAATTCATTAAATCAATTGATATCAAAAATATCGATTGGGTTAATAGTTTTTATAAAGGGAGAAAATGTGATTTAATATGAGAAAAGCTTATTACAATGGTGCTTAATACAATGGTTTGACTTAACATGTTGGCTCATCCCAATATATGCAATATATTTTTGAATAACGAGGCATATGTTAAGGGTGACTAATAGATTTAAATATAAAAATAGATTTCACAGTGACATACACTTATCCACAACCTATTTATTTTACAACAATGACAATTGTGGTGACATAGGGATGGTAGGATATGTTAAAGTCCAATGATTCTTCCAAAAGCGGATGAATCTTCCAAGGACATTCCATAGCTAGATATAGTAGTCTTTGGGAAAGATGAAGAAAGATTGTGAACGTAGCTGAATGCCGACCAAGTACTTAAGCTATCAATAGAACAATCACAACAAGGTGCTAGTGATGACGTATTGGTAAGCATTGAAAGGGTTGAAGTAAAAAGAATTGTAAAGATAGAGGGTGAAAAGAAAGTAGCCCTCCTTACAACTTAAGTAGAAATTGAGTTAATACATATGCTATCGGGATCATTTTAAATGATGCTCGGTATTGTAGATAGACATCATGGACCCAGTGATGCAATACACAACTCATCCCAGCTAACTCAGATATCTCTCAAAAGATATTTGTTTTAATCACACAAAGATCAACACATTATCTATCGATTTATTCACTCCGAATAAGTTGGTATTGAAAAGATGAAACTCCTCTCCAGCCTCCGATCACTAAAAATCCAAAATTCACGATCGAGTCTAGAGCCATTTGAGATCATCTCATTAATCTCATTAGGACACTATTTCATAATTCCTTGCTTTTTCACACACTGTGGAAATTAAGAAAGATATTAAGAGCCCTACGCAAAATCTTCATGATCTTACCTAAACATCTGAGTGATACGAAAGTGTTTACAATGAAAATGGAAATCCTTCTTAAGTGAACATCAACAAGCTTATTGTAGGTGACTTGTGCGATTCTTTATGAATCAAACTTGTGATAACTGGAAGGCAACGATGGTTTAATTCTTAAATGAATTCAAACTTGTTCTAGGCCTCTTCACAGTATCCTTGTGATCTTGTCAGAACATTCAAAGTGACACTCTTCAATGTTCACAAGGATGAATTGAAATCCTTCTAGTGTTAACATCTAACAACACTGCGGTAGGTAACTTGCAAGATTCTACATGAATCAAGCTCGTGACAATTGGAAGCAACGATGGTGTAACTCTTAAATGAATCAAACTTGTTCCAGGAATCTGAATTGACGACTTCAATCATGCGGATGATTTTATCCAAAATGATTCACTCTTTATGTTCGCAGTCTGCTTTGAGACGGTCGAGTAAAGGGAACGGGTTCACCCACGAAACCCTGTAAATGAGGTTCTTAATTAAAACTACCTGCCACAAGTAGGATATATAATATCGTCCAACGGTCTTCACGACCAGAGGTAAAATGGTACCGAACTAGAATGAAATGTTCAAATCCATTCGTTCGTGTCTACTTATGTTGCTGCATTTGATAACGGTGGCGTTGAGGTGTACCAAAAGAAGTCGTCCCCACATGCTTATACTTTATGCATTAAAGACTTCAAGAAATTCTAGAAAGTTCAACATAAAGTCTTTCGTTGTATTAAACTCTGAAGCTTTCAAGAATTATTTAAGGTATAAGTGTGTGGGACATGAAGTCATGAAGAAGCAAATATCACAAGTGATGAAGGCACAAGTTCAAGGCAAAGAAACGTGCTCAAGCCTAAAATCAAAGATCACGTCAACATGTTCATAAAAAAAGAAAAAAAAAAGACTACGAGCTCAAGACAAGCATAGTATGTTAGGTTTAAAACATTTTAATTTGGAGTGACCTCCTTTAGGGAGAGGTTGTTGAAAATACGTTTTATGTATTTTAAATCAAGACTTCAAACTGTGCTTTTTTTTAATTTCTCAAATTTATAAATTTCTAACGAAAACTAAAGTCTGCAAATAAAAGGGGTTGGTTACTAATACCCCATTTTTTTACAAGTAATACTCCCTAAACTTTTTTTTTTTTTAATAATTTTTTTATAATTTTGTTTGTATTATAAAACTGTGAAATAAAAAAACGGAACGAAAATTATAAAGTTTGATAAGCCAAAAGCAGTAAAACATGAAAATTGCGAAGCCGTAAGCTGTTTTCTCCAGTTAATAAAGTGAGTTAAACTACTGAAAAAATATGTGACACTGAAATTATAAAGTATTAAGGTTCAAAAATTATAAATTGTAAAAAATATGAAAAAAAAAACATAAAAAAACTATTAGTATTAGAAAGATATTAGTGGTAGAAAAATAGAAAAGGGTAGCAATAACATTACCCAAATAAAATTGGAAATATGCAGCAAACGCCAAACGTCGAGATGTGTAAAGTTTCACCTAACATGTCAAGTCTCGTTTATTTGTATTTTTTCAGCTAAAATTAAATTAGCAAGTGGCATGAATTGGATGAGATCGAAATAAAAATTGATAAAATAATTGAAATATAGAATGCGGTGGCTTCCTTCCTTATCAAGCACCGTAATATATGCATCTGCGCGATGCTGCAGACTACATGACAAATTCACAATCTCTTTCTCTTAAAAATATACGTCGTCAAAACAATATCGGTTTCGGATCCGACTATATATCGTAGTACATTATGAAAAAAGAAAGTTATGAGACCTAATAATTTTAAAATCTAGTCATGTCAACTTCTCTTTACTCGTTTGAGCATCAACAACGCAAAAAATAACAAATAATTAACATTTTGCATTCTATATATTGAGTTGAGTTATTGTATATTTTTGTTTTTACTTGCAAGCAAAGAGATTAATTTTAGCTATTTATTACTTAACATTAAATCTTATAAAAAATACGGAGAAATTATTTTGCCAAAATATTAAAAAATTGTAAAAAATTTGACGGAAAAACTAAATTATAAATTTTCTGAATTGATTTTTTATTAATAGTGATATTTCACTGTTGATAAAAATAATAAAATATTACTAGTTATAACACAATGAAATATCATCATGTGATATTTGATAAACATAGTTATAGTGTAATATCACCGATGATATTTATAATTTTATAATCATTGATATTTCATTGTTTATTCGCTAGCGAAATATTAGGGATGAGCATGGGTCCAGAACCGGTGGAACCAGAACTAGAACCGATGGAACCAGGAACCAAAATTTTGATAATATTAGGAACCAAGAATCGAACCGAATATATTTTTTGGTTCTATTCCAGTTCCGGTTCCGGTTCCAGTTCTTTCGGTTCTAACCGTATAAGTACCGTCACTTATATAAAACAAAAACCCCCTTGAATGTATTTAGTTTTTAAGTTTGTAACAAGTAGCAACCATGTAGTGCTTATAGGTAGATCAACTTTTGGACAAAATAAACAAACTTTGCTAAGACTGCCACGTTTATACTACAAAGTATATAATACTAAAGCATAAAATTGCTAGCATCGTTAGTCTTTTAGAACCAACACAATGCAAAAACACCAAATGAACTAATAATATCCCCATTTGTATACAGCGGCAGGTATATGACAATAGGGTTTTTTTCTTTTTACTATAATATTGTGATTTTGAGTCGAAGATAAATAAAATTACAATTCTTTATATAAGTATTGGGTATTTGGTTCTGAAACCGAGAACCGAACCGAGAACCAAAATATCTCAAAATCAAGAACTAGAACTGGAACCTATAGTTCCAGTTCCGGTTCAGTTCTTCGTGGTTCCAGTCCAGTTCTCGGTTCCGAACCGGTTCTTCGGTTTTTTTGCTCATCCCTATAACCATCAATAAAATTAATTCGAAAAATTTTCAAATTTAGTCATTTCGTCTGATTTTTGAAACTTTTAGATTTTGTGGCAAAAATAATTTCTCTACGTTTTTTTTTAAATCAAAATAGATTAAGATCTATAGCTTTATATCCCCTTACTTGTGAAAAAAAAAACAAAATTACATTTAAATTTTCATGTTTTATATTTAATATTAAGATCAATAGCTTTCTACAAAAGCTTAATAGTTATCAAATCTTTTATAAAATAGTTTTAGAAAATCTCATGTCACGATCCAGAAAAACTATTTCAAAAACTTAATGCAATGTTGGAAAGTTTTTCACAGTTTATACATCGTAGATGTTCTTAGCAAAAGAGAAAGAACCAACTAAATCGCTAATAAATTGGTTGCCACATCAACCGCTTATGCTAAAGGCAAAATAACGACACGATCTCAATTTTAATCGTAAAATTTTACTATAATTTTATAATATTGCTAAGCACAAATAATCCGAATGCTACATAAAATCTTTAAAAACATAAAATCTTAAATCTCAATCTTAACTATTTAATCTTAACTTCTCATTCAATCTGATCTTAATTTTTTGCATCACAAACTTAAAAACTACAATCAACAAACATGTATTTGATTTTGTATTTTATAATATATAATAATTTGTAGATTTATAAGTATTAGAGTAAAATGCATAAATGGTACTTATGGTTTGTTCATATTGCATATTTATTTATCGGTCTTTTGAAAGTACAGTCGGCTTTGAAAGTTTATGGACTTATATTTAATAGTCGGGTGTTAGGATCGAACTCGAGACTACGGGATTGCATACAATACGTATAGAATTAATTTATTTAATAAATATATTTATATATTTATTAAATTAAATCGAGCTATAACTTTAACGAACGTTAATCATTAAGAGTTAAGTTTTAAACGATCATTATAGAATAAATTGGAAGAGGAAAGAAAAGTCCGGAACACCCTTATGGGGCCGAATAGTCGGCTAGAACAAAGAGGGGCAAAGGGTAACTTTGTTAAACTTGAGAAACAAGGAGTTAGGCATATATAAACAAACCTTTTACCTCACAATTCTTTACACCACATCTCCTTCCTCCCTCTCTTTGATCGATCGCAAACCGAGCACCCTTAGGGTTTCGGTTGGCTTTCTCGGTTAAAGTTTTAATCAAGTCCTAGCCCCTCTCTATGGTTGTTGGGTTGATTTTCTATTGGCATTATAGCTCGATATTGACGTACTAGCATTACGGTTAATTCGTCGTAATACGTGTGTACAAGATCGTAGTATAGTCTTATCATAGACTACATCTTGGTGATCTTATATAAACCCAAATTTGGAGAATTAGGTTTTGTTCGAGGGAATTGCTTCGCAAAAGGTATGTAAATCCTAACTCGATTAATTATAATTGTGTTAATTATGATCTTGTTAAATCGCTTCCGCTTTGTGTGCTTTGATCTCGTTTAGGGTTTTAATAATTGTTATGAATAATAAACCTTCACGCCTCACTCGTCTCTTTGGGTTTATTTTCATACTTTGACTTAACGTTTGTTAAAATTTGACTGTTATAAAAAGGATATTTTTGTCATTTTCTTTGTCTTTTTCTCTCAAAACATCACAAACACCATTCTATCACCACCATCACCATCAATTTTCTCACTCCTCCACAACTGCTCAACATCACCCAAATCAAAACCTGTATACCTTTATACTATACTTAAAAAAGAATTATTCGTGATACATAATTAATAACACAATTTACAAGAAAAACCACCTTTATACTATAGTGTGCATCTAAGAAGCCATGTGGGACAACCCATCACACTTAGGTTGTGTTTGGCAAGGAGCGGTGGTGAAGCTTTTTGGAATGGTGAGCGGTGAAAAAGAGCATTTTGATTTTTAATGCTTGTTTGACAAAAGAAGCAGTGGGCGTTGTGATTTTTTTTAGTTGTTTGGCAAATGAGCGGTGAGCGGTGCGATTTTTTAGGAATGTTAGTTTTTCAATGCTTCTTTTAAGGAGCGGTGACAAATGAGCGGTGTACAAATGAGCGGTGAGCTATGACAGCTACTGCTCACAGCTACTGTTCGCTGCTCCTGCTCACAACTACTGCTCACTACTCCTGCTCACAGCTACTGCTCATTTCAACAAACACACCCTTATTTTCGATTGGTTTGCAGTCCCCAAGTCAACAACATGAATACATGATCATGTCTTATACACCTTTTTTTAGACTTAACAAGTTTACCTTTATTAAAATGATGTCTTGTTAAGAATGAACACGTGGCAAGAACTAACTGGTTTTGGTTTGAAAACCAGCGAGAAGCTACAAATCATTTTGTTAATACGATGCTAAACAAGGCATATTAAGGGATATGAAACAAGACCAATAGGTACCTAGTGACAGTGGTGGTGGAGTGGGAGGAGTGGTGGTGGTGGAGGTGATGGAACGGTGTTTATGATGTTTTGGGGAAGAAAGACAAATAAAAATACAAAAATTACCTTTCAATAACGGTCAAACTTTAATAAACGTTAAGTTAATGTATGAAAATGAACCCAAACCCAATGATGAGTGAGGCCGGTTGCATTTTCAAAAGACCGATAACTAAAAGTGCGATATAGACAAACCACAAGTACCATTTATGCATTTTACTAACCACTACTAAGAAAATGACATAAATAAAATCCATATCCGTTTTGACGATTTAAACTCGTAAAAACAAAAACTAGCATAAGTTAGACCACGAGCTTAAAAACCTTGAAAATAACGATTAGCAAGTTGTCATCATAACGGTCGTCATGTGCAAGCAATGATTCAGTTAATGATTTCCTCACATTGTGTCCTTGAATTTTAATATAAGAGCTCAAGGCACGATTGAGTCGGTCATGCCGAAGTCGTGGTGAAAAATAATGTCACATCATCACTTTTTTGATAGCACTAAATTTTACCGTAACACAAAAAATTAGCTTCTTATCTAACACCACACTTTTGATGTAAAAATAACTCACTTTCTTTTATTAATAAAACAAATGACTTATAAGAAAAATATATAAGCTCCACCTTCAATCATATATATATATTCTACATCCTAAATTTCTTCTTCAATTAAGCTGAACATGCAAAACAAATAGCAAATCACAAACAAAAACGGAAAGCCCCACGAAAACCGAAAAAATAAAAATTACGTAAAAACGTATACACGAAAACGCAACACACAATACGACGTTTCACATTCTCGTGTCAGGTTTCCTGGATCGCGTCAGCTGACAACTACGGCTCCACACTAGAAAACTCAAGCTTGGGTACAGTTCTCGCATTTAAGGATGGCGTTTGGAAAATGTGTAAGACACGACGCGCTGATACCTCTCTAAAAGAATAAAAAGAACATAAAAAGAAAAAAATTGAAAATTAAAGAAAGTATTCGTTGAGATGTTTTTATTATTAAAGTAACAATAACACATGTTTTAATATTTGAGTAAAAGAAAAACAACTTATTGAAATTAATCTAGAAGATATGTGAACTCGTGAGAACACGGTAACTTAAAAATATCTTTTAATATCAACGATCATACACTATTACAAGAAATAGCTTCGTAAACTTTTTTAGCTTGATTATATACAAATTTATTAAAATTAATGCTATACATCTTCTAGTTTTTACTATAGCATCTTTTAAAAAGTCATATCGGGCTTTAAACGAAATATGCCCGTGATATTTATTTTTCCTATCCTTGTAAAAATGCAATGAAAGAGGTGTTTGTTTTAGCTTATATAATATTCTTATTAGCTTAAATAACTTATAAACTGAAATTAAATGTTTGGTTAAACTTATATAAATAAGCTTATAAGCTTATATAAGAGAGTTTTGGTAAGTTGAGAATTTATGGCTTATATAAAGATAAGTGAGCTTATATGAAAATATTATATAAAAAGACATTTATACTCTCATTTAATAATTACATCGTTTTTATTTTTTCTGTACTTTTTTTTATTTTACCTTATTAACTATATAAGTTAAACCAAACACTTAAATAAGGCTTATAAGTTTATTATATATAAGTTATAAATGACTTATATAACATTATATAAGCTCAATACATAAGCTCAACCAAACACCCCGAAGACTTAAAAAAATCACTTTCTTTTAGACTGAAGGGAGTGACACTTAAGCCACGAGCTGCTTGCCCATAGTAGCGCGCGACTCCCATTCCTGTTGCAACAAACTCGCGCGCGAGTTTCTTGATGGGACAAAAAAACATACCCAAACTCACCCAGCGTAAGTTAAAACTTGGTGGGTCCCGCACATAATTTTTTTTTCATATCATTTTTTCTTCTATATAAATACCAAATTTTACCACACAAAATTTTCACACACAACTTTCATTATTTTCACACACACTTTCACAAATAAAAAATGGCATGCTCTTCCCCACACACCGATGACGAGATTAAGGCTATGATTCAGAAACAAATATGTCAACAACAACGTCGTTACGATAAGCCGACGTTAGCTGATGATTTCGATGCTGCATGCGAAGAAAATACGAAACTGCGCATAACATGTGAGAAATGCCATGATCTTTCCCCACAAAAACGTCATTTAATCGACACGTTTTTAAGTAATCAATCTGATGTCGATGTCAACGTCCGAAGATCTTTGTTTAGAAAGTCGGTAAAATTGGAGGCTAAAATTGAAAAAAATACTGAATGGCTGAATAACTTGGGTTATTCATCCCAAACTCATATCGGTTCTTCGTCACAACAACACCGATGCCGAAATGTGTCTCTCGATCTACCCTTTCCAATTCCAAATGACTCAAACGGCTTACTTACTGGCAATGAGGTGTATCAACTATACCTATATCAAAAAGTATTGAGACGAACACATAAAGAAGAAGAAAGGACACGAAGGGAGCTGGAGGCCAAAATTATGGCCGAAGAAGATGAAGAAGAAACAGTGCGTTGAGAGTTACCTGGTCAGTTATCGGATTCGGATCCGAGAACTGACTAATCGGATTGTGTATTTTTATTTTATCTATCTATTAGTGTATTTTCTTTCCTACTGTATTCAAATTCCAGTATTTTCATGTTTTAAGTATGGAATAAATATTTTAATTTTCGAATAAAAATTGTTTACGTTTACGTTTTTATTTAAGTTTTTAATTTACGAATTTAAATAATTAAAATGCAAATAAAATAGGATATGATTTACGAATTTAAGTTTTTATTTAACTTTTATTCCTTTTTATCTAACTTTTAAATATTCTCCATTTTACTTTATTTTTATTTAACTTTTATTTCAATTTCTTCCTATAAAATACCATTATTACTTCTCATTTCATCACATCATCTTCTCCCGCCTCACACACAAAAACATCATCTTCTTTCTTAAACACCAAAACATCATCTTCTTAATGGCGCCGATACAATGGACACCGGAGGAAAAAATAGCGTTGTGTCGTGCTTGGAGCTATGTTGCTGAAAACGAAGTGCCAGGTAACACAAGAAGTGGTCGTAGTTTTTGGGGTGAGGTTTTGCAAATCGTGGAGTGCCGTTTAGATGATCCAAGGAAACAAACGTACGATAGTATAAACGAAAATGGAAGTCCATAAGGATTACCGTTGGTAGGTTTGCTGAATGTTACCGCAACGCAAATCGTACGCGGGTAATTGGAGCAACTGACGATGATGTAATGAATAACGCCCTTCGTAACTATGAAGCTGATACTATGCGCCGGTTTAAATATCTTCATTGTTGGGAGGTTTTGAAAACTTATCCGCGATTTTTTCCTTTTTAAATAATTCGTGTATCATTTTTATTTATTCATGTGTTGTTTTTAATATTCTTGTAATGTTTTTATTTACCCGTGTATCGTTTTCATTTACCCGCGTGTACCGTATTTGAATAAAATGTATGAATAAAAGTTTTTATTGTATGAATAAAAAATATTTAATAAAAAAGTGGGAGTGATTTATAATGAGTTGTATTGAGTTTGAGTGAGTGTCATTACATCTAAATGAGAGTTTAAGTAAGTTGTAATAAGTTTGCTAAAAATTTAATATGAAATTAACGGTAAATCAGTTTGACTCCTTTTAGCTTTATGATTACATTTCATTTCTTACAAACACACTCGATAACATAAAAAAGCGTAGAAAAATTCTGTTTATGCCCCTTAGACATGTAATGTAGTTTTAGATACCCTTAAAAATTATGATTTCTCCAAATATCTCATGTACCAAAATGACTTATGCAACTAGAGTCGACTCGGATCATAGTTTGACGTAGATCTACCAAATACAATTCTTATCACATAAATCGTACTTGAGTAAATACGTGTCAAATTATAATGCAAGTTACTCTAGATGCCCTTAGATTAGTGGGAGTGGGGTGAAACCTACTCACCTTCATCTCAGCGTCACGTCAGTTTTTTTTTACCAAACTCACCAAAACTCACCCAAATTCATCATAGGAGGTAATGGCACTCACCAAACTCACTCGACATCACCCCATTTTTTCATTAAATATTTTTTATTCATATAATTAAAACATTTATTCATACATTTAGTTAAAACACGGGTACATAGAAAATTAAAACACAGTAGAAAGAAACATCGGATAAGTTTTCAAAACCTCCCAACAATGAAGAAGCTGAAATGGGCACCTATGCTCAGTTTCATATTCACGAATGGCGTTGTTAATTATATCCTCGTCACTTTCTCCAATTATCCGTGCACGCGTTGCGTTGTTGTGACATCTAACAAACCTACGCATGACACACTTTACGCTCTTCCATTTCCAGATTAGCGTATGGTGTCTTTTTTTCCTTGGATCTTCTAAATGACCCTCCATCATTTGCACAACTAAATTCCAAAAAACCCGAGTATCAGTTCGGTTACTTGGCACGGTGTTTTGAGCAACCGTGTACCAAGCATGACACAAAGCTATTTCTTCCGCGGGGGTCCAAAATATAGATGACATTGAAGTAATGAAAGATGGAGATGAAGATGAGATGTTTGATTTTGTGTGTGTGAAAAATCAAGAAGATGATGAGGGTATTTATAAGTAAATTTTGGGTAAATTTTTTTTTTTTTAATTTAAGAAAAAAGGGTAGGATTTAATAATTGGTGGGGCCCAATAGTCAGAAACTCACTGGGTGAGTTTGCAAAGGATTTTGGCTTCCCAGCGAAGGACTCGCGCGCGGGTTGGGTGGGCTGGGGTGGCAGCTGCGCGTAGGTGAAGGGATATCACGGGTGGGTTGGAACCCACTCCAACCAGCCTTAGTCATTATATTTGAAGAAAACATATTTTTAAAGGATGGTTATTATTTTGTTCTTTTAAATAATAATTACAAAGAGAAATAATTAATATGATTAAAATATATGTTTAAACGTACGGTTAATATGCATGTCATTAATTTCTCGGGTAAAAGCTATAAAATATCATCGTAATTATTCATTTGTGCCGACTTTAAACACTTACTAATTAATCTCGTGACTTTAACATTCTACTTTCGAATTTGTTCCGACTATACCAATATTATTATAAAATGACTATATTGCCCTTATCTCTTTCCACTTTATTACATTTATTTTATTTTCCCAGATCTTATCACTGATTTAGTCGTCATTTTCTGAAATTAGTTGGAGAGACTTCAACCAAATATATTAATTTCACAACATTTTAGTAAGTTTCTCTTCGAATAGATATTGTACAAAGAGCCCACAACCTCCCAAGTACAAAACTAGTTCCAAGTGTAAAAAAGTACTTGATTTAGATCTCCATTTTGCCTAATGATACAGTCGAGAGACAATACAAAATCCCGCGAGAATGATGTTTATGTAATTCACAAACCAAACTTTTTTGGTCTCAGATAAGTCGAGCCTTGCTTAAACCAGGCATAGCTACAGCTTGTTGTTGTTTCGCCCTCTTTGCTTTTTCCTTCGCCTGATTTCTAATCTCGTCTGTTTGTTGTTTCCTCAAATTCTCCATTTCTTCTTCCATAATTTCGATTCTTTCTGCTTCTTCTTATGCTCCAACAACGATCTGTTTTTTTATAGTAATTTAGTTGATATATGATGATCCTTAACACCGTAAGAATCCGAATCTGGTACATTGGTATATCAGACCCACCACCATCAGATCCCGGTACACCGGTACATGACCGTCACTTGCCTAACACCACCAGATCCCGGTATATGAGCGACACTAGCTCAACACCATCAGATCCCGGTACACCGATGCATCAACGCCTGGAATATGTGATTTTTTAAATCAACCCTTTCATTAATTGGGTTTTTATTGATGGTTTGTTGTAGATTTCGTTGTATACATGAAAGAAATGATTTGATGTATACATGAAAGAAATGATTTGGTGTATACATGAAAAAAATTACTGGTATTTGTTTTATACACTAACAAATCGAGCATGGGGGAGGATTGATGGTTCATGAATGAAGACAAGATAATGGGTACAGAAGATGAAGGGAATATTAGTCATTTAAAAGGGTAATATAGTCATTTTACACTATTATTGGTATAGTCAGATTAAATTTAAAAGTAGAATGGTAAAGTCACGAGATTAATTAGTAACTGTTTAAAGTCGGCACAAATGAATAAGTACGGTGGTATTTTATAACTTTTACCCTAATTTCTCGGTTTATAAGACACTAAAACTCATTTAGCATCAACTAGCCGTATATCCGCGAAATGCAGGGCGGCGAGTACCCGATAAAGATTTTTTGTTGCGAACAATAAATTATTTTATAATTTTATATGGTACCAAAGAAATGTTTTAATTAACTCTTACAAAATTTATTTAGCGTCATGTTCGAAATGGATCTTGACAGTTACTAACAAATCTACAAACGAAAAAACACAAGGACTCCACTAACATGCCCAAAACCACCAAACTCACCGGAAAACAATAAAAACCGTAACCAACCAAACAAACCAGACCATTAATAAACGGTGAAACGGGGTCGCGGTAATAGATTTTATGGTGGTGGCAGTGATGGGTTATGCTAACACTTAGTGAGAGAGATAGAAGCTTCATGCGTGTGATGTCAAATGTGTATTTTTTATTTTTAAAAAGAAAAAAGATAAAGCATGATGCTTTTATGGTTTTGTGTGCTTTATATATGTTTGTAGATTTTGTCGAGTGTTACAAGAATTAATGTAAAATGGGCCGTTACAAATTTAAATGGGTTGTTACAAGAGGTGAATTAATATTTTAGGGCCGTTACAAGTTTAGATATGTAATGCCGTTTAAATTATAATGCTACTTTTTATTTTGTGTATGTTATAAGCTATTGATTTTAGAGTAAAGATTTTAATTTAATTGGCCAATTGGTCATTGTGACTTCCTTAATAAAGAAATGTTTAACGCTTAAAATTTTTAAACTTTTTTATTTAGAAATAGTGTAAATGTTTTATAAATTAGTATAAATAAACAAATGACATACATGTTACGTATAAATTTAAGCACACATTTTAGTCATGTCAATTATTTCTCAATTGCAGACTTAAACTAATTACTTAAAAATAAATTGTTATTATGTTAAAAAGTAATTAGCAAAAATGTTGTAATTAATATATTTTTCTTGAATTTGATGTTTTTTAGGAATAATAATTTTATGATAGAGACAATATTTAAAACTTAGAGCAAGAGAAGTGGTGACTGATCACATGACTGTTAGGCCTTTGGTGCGAGTTTTTTTTGACGCACTGTTCCGGCGTTAAGCTATTAGGTTCTCGACTGTAATGATTATTTTAATAAAAGTGGATATAATATATAAGCCCATTACATATTTTTTTATTCATGATACCATTTTTTCTTTAACTCACTATACCATCACAAAATAAAATGTCAAAAAATTCTCGATCAAATTTTCTTTTAACATTAAATATAAACCCAACCGCTACCATTACTCTTACCATTTAATGGAGCATATAAACACGCTATCTTTTCTCCATTCAGTCGCTAAATTTTAATAATTTCATAACAGAATGGTGGTGACATTTCCACAAAATCACTAACGTTACGTTCTCAAATTATTATTAGAATGAAAAAAAAAATCAAAAACTAAAGAAGAGAAGAGAAAGGAAAACAAGAACAATTATCTTAAAAGTGGGAAGAAGATTTTATACACAAAATAGTTTATATTTTCCTTTCTCTTCCTTTTCTTTCTTTTGTTAAAAAAAATCTCGAGAACATAACTAAGTTTTAGTTTCTTTTCAAATTCTCTCTTTTCTCTTAAAAATAAATCTTGACAGTTATACGATTCCAGAAGATGATCTAGAATTGAGTCAATTACGTTTATTAGAAGTGGACAATCGAGTGAGACCATAGCATAAATCGAGTAATGATCTTTTGAAAGAAAAACACAATTGCTTTATGTTTTGCCCCCACTGTGCTTTCTCAACGGCTATATCATCCAACGAACGTACTGATCCCACTTTGCCCAGGGTCAGGTATTAATGCACGTCGTACAAACATCATTGTACTAATCTAAAACCACATGTTCCTGGTCTCCTAGATATCAATCTTTTATTTTTCAACATGAAAACCTACACTTGTCTCTTGTTTTGTTAATAATTTTAAATAAAAGTGTTGTATAGTATCCATGTATTTGCTTACAACATGTAACGAGATGAACATGAACACAAGCAGGGGCGGAACTACATTGAATGTGCGGGGGGCGGTGCCTCCATGGCTCGCCAAAAATAATCAAATTTTAGTGTAAATTTTTTTTTTTAGAATCATTTTATTAAAGTGCACCCACTGTAAAATCGAAATTGCCCCCCACTCGGAAACAAAACAATGTAAAAACCTTTAAATTGCTCCCAAAAAAAAAAAACAATATAAAAATCTTATATTTATGTTTTTATTTTGGTGTATACAACGACTTTTTTCCAAAAAAATTCCTTGCCCCCACGCCGCCAACTTCCTGGTTCCGCCACCGAACACAAAAATCATACACATGTTTCCCTTTAATTTAAATTTTAAGAAAGTGTTGACCTTTTATTTATTCGATTACTTATTCGAGACTTTTCATCCCACATGTACTTCTACATCTATAGCACGTTAGTACCTTCGTAGAGTAAAATAAACACCCAATCTATGATTTAGGCAAATACTTCATTGGATTCTATCTATACTTCAATACTTTTGTGAATAAAAGTCTTCTGGTATAAAGGTACATAAAAGCACCGTAAAAGTCCACTATAGTTTTTTTTTCAGAAAATTTTGGATTTGCAAAAGAAAAAAGTTTTCATTAAATGTGAAACACCAAACCTCCTGAACCATGTCTATATTTTCTCCAAAGTCCAAATATTAGAGAATTTATTTACGGTCCAAACCGTGAGGTTGAGCTGTGAGCAAAAGTGGCGTCCTTCTTATAACACCAAAATGTACAATAATTGTAACATAGTAATAAAACCAAAGACTACATTAAACCCCGTAAGTAGTATTGTATTATTCATCACAATCTATATATTACAAAACTTTAACTGACCCAAAGCTCACAAACTAGGCTTGGGCCTATTTATTCTGGTTAGAAGATAAATAGGCCCAAGCCTGGTTTGTGAGCTTTGGGTCAATTAGGGTTTTGTAATTTATAAATTATGATGAATAATACAATACTACATACGGGGTTTCAATGTAGTCTTTGAGTTTATTATTATCTTACAATAACAATAAAAACACATTTCCTAGTTAACTTGACAAGTTTTAGTGTTATGGTAACTCCATCATTTTTTTAATACAACAATTTATTTTAAAATAAAAACTTAATATTTCATTAATAATAAAAATAAAAATACAACTTAAAGAAATAGTATACGAAAAAAATACAACTTAAAAAAAATAATAATTTAAAACATCAGTGATTAAGGTTTCACAGATGTTCAACTATATAACGTCGAAAATCATCGTGAACTCTGGTATCCCGAAGTTCCTTGTTTTTCCTTTTATGTGTCTCAAATCGTTTTGTCCGAGTACGTTTAATATTTGCTTGAGGCGGAGCGTACATATCTTCGTATTTACTAATGTCGAACTTTTGGTCTTCCAATATCATGTTATGTAGTATGATGCAACAATACATGATTCTTTTAATCGTGTTGACTTGGTAACTTCGTGCTGGTTGTTGAATAATTCTCCATCGACTTTGTAATACCCCGAACGCTCGCTCAACATCTTTTCTAGAACTTTCTTAAACTCTTTTAAATTTCATTTTTTCTTTTCGTCCATTACAATTGTATACGACTTAACAAACAAAGACCATTGAGGGTAAATTCCATCTGTTAAATAATATCCTTGCTTGTATGTTTTACCGTTTACAATAAATTCAGATTCTGGAGCCTCGTCCAAAAGAAACTTATCAAATAACGGTGAACCATATAAAACATTAATGTCGTTATTTGACCTCGGCACTCCAAAATAAGAATGCCATATCCATAATTGTTGGTCTGCAACAGCCTCGAGCATAATTATTGGGTATTTCTTATCACGCCTTTTAAATTGACGATGTAAGGCTTTAGGACAATTTTTCCATTCCCAATGCATACAATCTATGCTCCCTAGCATGCCCGGGAGCTTATGCTTCCTACTGTGCAAATCATAAATATGCTCTATATCTTCAGAATTAGGCGTTCTAACTTCTAAAATATTCTTCTACATATAATACATAAATGCATTTAGTAAAGTTCCATAAACATTCACGAGAACAACTTTCGGCTACTTGCAAGTATTTATCTAATAAATCGGGTGTTGTACCGTACGCCAATTGGCGTATTGCCGATTTGCATTTCATAGTAGGGCTAAAACCTAAACGACCCGTACAATTGCGACGTTGTCTAAAGAAATAAAAGTAGAGGGTAGTGGTTAAACATTGTAATTTATTATATCATGAACTATTTTTTTAAAAAGCGTAGAACTCATACGATACCTTCTGCGAAAACGAACTTCCGGGTACTTTGGCGGAGTTTCAACGTCCTAAATAATCGACCATAAGTTTTCTTCCGCATCTTATCGTTCACGTGGGATGTACGTTCTAACGGACGGACCGATATTAACCCTACTTTTTTGCTCTTCATCATCTAACATATCTATTTGTTCCCAATATCGAAGATATCGTGCATAATCTTTCATATCATTTTGGACAAATCGGAATATTCAGATTCATATTGAGAAACTATTAAAATAAAATAGCCCAAAAAACAATTCTCGTTACACAACGGCTATATTTAAAAAAAAAACATATAAAAAATTCATAACGCGAGCCACGGTACAGTCGTGGCGCCGTGGACTCGCGCCGTCGGCTATAACGAGAGTTGGCAACTACGATTTGACAAGCGAAAACGCAAGCCGCGATACAGTGGCTCGCGCCGTCGTGGCCAGCCGACCAAGCAGCCACTGTACCGTGCCCTCTTAGAGGTGTTCACAGTTTCAGTTAAGTGGAAGATTTTAACTATCCGTCATGAGACGGATAAATTATTTTTACTCTTCAAAACTGAACCGTACTATGCGGGTAACCGGACATGCGGGTACCCGAAGAGAGAGGTTACCCACGGTTTGATTCTCGGTTAACCATTCTTTATGTTTAATCGAATTTACCCGTATAAAAAATAACGTGGTGTAGAACATAATATGTCATTCTAGTTAAATCAAATGATATTGAGTAGACAAAAAACATATAATCAAATTTAATCGAATAAAAATGATTTCTTTATATATTACATAAATTAATTTTTTACATATAAATTATTAGAGTAGTGCAATAAAATTATCGATACTTTTATGATTATTTGAATGTTAACCTGAAAAATAATGTATAATATGTCAGTTCGGTTAATCGCGAATATTTAAAAGTAAAACCTGAAACCGAACCGTAATGAACGGTTTGTTTCGGTTTCAAGTTTTATTCGGTTTTGAGTTCGTCGGTTTCTCGGTCCTTCTAACACCCGTACCAAATATGACTGTTTGTATATAAATTTTTGAATAGTAATTAGAATGACATTTTGATTGAACAAATGCATTTAACAAATAATGTTTAAACATAAGAATCTGAAGAACTCGGGAGAACTTCTAACTTTGTCCCTCATTCTCGTATTTAAGTTGACCATTATCAAATCCAAAGGATTGTTAAACATGGACGTATAACAAAGCAAAATTAGTTTGGGTTTAACATCACTGTGGTAAACAACAACCATCATCCCTGCTGTAAAGAAGTAAATATATTTGACATTTACATTTAACACCTTTGATTCTTTAAATATTGTCATTTTTACAAAAATGCTCTTCATTTATAACTTGCAGCAGCTATCATTCCCTGTAGTTTGTAGCACGGATGATTTACCCAATTAATTTACTAGTTGTGATACGGTTTTTTCAATGCTTAGTTGGTCATAATGTAGTTTTAAAAAGGTTTTTTCTAGAAAGGTTTTAAATTTGAATTTCACTTTAAAAACTTTTAAAAGTTTAAATGAAATAAAAGTAAAAAAAAGAAAATGATTTACACACTCATTATTTTAATATAATGATTTTACATCACTATTACTTATATTTATTCTTACAAAAATATAGTGTCAAGTCACAATACTTGATAAAGGACATTCACTATTCATTCATGACATCTAAATTTACCACCAAGATTCTCTCAATATCTCTTTATTTAAACACTTTCTCACTTTTCCCTACTCTCAACCAACACCCTTTTTTCGTTCCATAAAATATAACCAAACACTCTTTTCTCACTTTTACAAACAAACATTTTTATAGTCTTCACCTTCACAATTCCACATATCTCCACATCAAAACCCTATTCACCTTTTCATTGGTCCTCCCAACGGTATCATTAAATTTCTCAGCTGCTCCTTTTTGTTCTCTAGGTTCTAGTTTTTGAACCTGTCAACAATGTCACATACCCGCAAAATGGGTCTCATTTGGTTTATACCCCTTTTGTGCTTCCTAGTTTCAACATCTAGTAAGTTCATTTCCTTCATTTAGATTCATTTCTTTTGTGTTTTTAGTATGTAAATCTAAGGAATGAGTTATGGTCAACGGGTTTATAGTCATATCCTTGGGCATTTTAGCTCATTTGTTAAGCTTACAAATTAATTAAAATTGCTAGCGCGCAGCTTGTTACTCATTTGACTTCCTATGTAAATCATAGTCCATTACCAAAGGCCTCTTGGCGTCTAGCGGTATATGAGTGGGCCTCTAGCCTCAAGGTTGTGGGTTCAAGTCTCAGTGGAGACATGTGAGATAGAAATTGTGAGATAGTTGGTGTGAGTTGGAAATTGCCGTTCTAAAAAAAAAAAAAAAAAAAAAAAAAATCGTAGTCCATTATGTTTTTGTAAAGAATTAAAAAAAATATTGAAAATTGGAAAAGCCAATAAGCTCATTTTAAGCTGATTACGAGACTATTAGCTGAATTTAAATAACTTGTAAGCTCATCTTGATAAACTCATTCCGCTACTTATTAGTTTGATATGGTATGTGATTATTTGTTTCATGACCACGAACAGATGCCGAAATCGCAGCTAAGCCCGGTGTTAACTATGGACAACTAGGAAACAATCTCCCCCACCCAGAAACCTCAGTCGAGCTAATCAAATCCTTAAAAGCAGGGCGGGTCAAACTATACGATGCAAACCCCAAAATCCTTACAGCCCTTAACAGTACAGATATTCAAGTATCTGTAATGGTCCCAAATGAACTTATCATAAATATAGCATCAAACCAGAGTTTAGCCGATGAATGGATCTTAGACAATGTTGTCCCCTTTTACCCACACACCAAAATTCGTTATGTGCTTGTCGGAAATGAGATCCTGTCTCAGCCCGACAATGTAACATGGTTTAATCTCGTACCGGCTATGATCCGTATACGAAAGTCGTTGGTTTCCTTTAAATTAAGGAAAGTTAAGGTTGGTACGCCGTTAGCTCTTGATTGTTTGGAAACTTCTTTTCCGCCGTCTAATGGGACTTTTCGTTCGGGTGTAACGGAATCTGTTATAAGACCGTTGTTGGAGTTTATTAATGAGACCAAGTCTTTTTTCTTTATTGATGTTTATACTTATTTCGCTTGGGTGGCTAACCCGGTTGAAATTAAGCTAGACTATGCTTTGCTTCAACCGGGACAGACTAGTTACACTGACCCGGCTACCAAGTTGGTCTATACTAATTTATTAGAACAAATGCTTGATGCTGTATTTTTTGCCATGAGGCGAGTTGGATATCCGAATACACGGCTTTTTATTGCTGAAACGGGTTGGCCCAATGGTGGTGATGTTGATCAAATTGGGGGGAATATTTACAATGCCGCGATTTATAACCGAAATGTGGTTAAATGGTTGACCACAAAGCCGGCAAGGGGCACCCCATTGAAGCCAACCACCGTTTTCCCTTCTTTTATTTTTGCTTTGTATAATGAAAACCAAAAAACGGGTCAGGGTACAGAGAGGAACTTCGGGTTGTTGTATCCAAACGGGACAAATATTTTCGAGATTGACTTGTCGGGTAAGACGGACGAATATAAGAAGCCGTTGCCTGCACCAACCAACAATGAGCCGTACAAGGGGCCGATTTGGTGTATGGCAGCGCGCGGGGTAAATGTCACGGAGCTTGGTGGCGCGTTGTCTTATGCGTGTGGCCAGGGTAATGGTACTTGTGACCCGATCCAATCCGGTGGGAAGTGCTTTAGACCCAATGTATTGAGGTGGCATGCAAGCTATGCGTTTAGCTCTTATTGGGCTCAGTTTCAGAAAGCAGGCGGTTCTTGTTACTTCAATGGGCTTGCAGTCCAGACTACCAAAAATCCAAGTAAGTGACGATGTTTCTTTTCCTTGAATGCTACGTGTATATATATATATGATGCCCAACTCGAAAAGCTGGTTATGTGATTAAGGTTAACATTCGTTTTTTTACATGTGTATCTGTAGGTTTTGGCTCATGCAAATTCCCTAGCGTTACGTTGTAAGGAGTTTAGGTGTCGAAGAGCTTATGACAAGAATAGATGTTGCGTTTTGACTAGGAATACCAAAATAGATATTGAAGCAAGCTTATGATGTTTTACCTAATTATTTGTGTTATATGTATCTTTTGGATTACGGGAATTAAAAATTATCGTTACATTCAATTCGAGCTTTATTATTAACAAGTTATTTGTTTAAGATTGTGACCATTTGCGAATGAAGAAGAATAAAAATACGTATTGCAACCTTTACATTTGGCAGGTTGCACGTGTATATATAATCTGCTTTGGAAAACGAAAGGTACAGTCTTGGTTTTTTTTAACGGCATCACGTTTAATATTCGATCAATAAGTAATACCATTTAGGCTGGGGGGAGTGGTAGAAAAAACCTACGGGTGGGGTTGACATGGCAAAAACCCATGCGTGGGTTGCCAATAATCCCACAAACTCACCATAAAAACCCACGCGTGGGTTATGTTTCCTATGCACCCAAAAACTCACCAACGGTGAGTTACTCACCCTTCACACTTACCCACAAAATTTAATTTTTACCCCATTTATCTCTATATAATCTCCCTTTTTACTTTTTTTTTCTCACAATTCATCATAATTCATCTTCTTCCTCTCAAACACATCATTCAACTTCTTCTTTCACTTCTCAAATCAAATGGCGCCCGTACTATGGACAGACGAGGAAGAAGTAGCTTTGTGTCGAGCTTGGATTTGGTTTGCTGAACACACCGTGACAAACCGGACTAATAATCGTACTTTTTGGGCTGCGGTTTTGCAACTGATTGAGGGTCATTTAAATGATCCAAGGAAACGAGCCCACGAAAGGCTAATATGGAAATGGAAAGGCATCACGTGTGCCCTGCGTAGGTTTATTGAATGTTACAACAACGCAAGGCTTGCACGGGGACCCGAATCTACTGATGAGGAGGTTATGAATAACGCCCTCCGTGAATTTGAAGTTGAGCATGGGGTCCGGTTTCAGTATCTTCATTGTTGGGAGGTTGTGAAAACTTCTCCACTTTTTTTTCCTCATGTTTAAATTATCCGTGTATCGTTTTTACTTATTTATGTGTTGTTTTTAGTATCCTTGTAATGTTTTTATTTCCCATGTATCGTTTTAATAAAAGTTTTTAATAAAAGTTTGTGTTTTTTAATAAAAGTTTGTGTTTTTTAATAATAGATGTATCGTTTATATATACCCGCGTGTATCGTTTTTAATTAAATGTATAAATAAAAAGTAAAAAATGATAGTGGAAAGATGAGGTGGAGGTGAGGTGGTGGTGAGTTTTTTTTTCCTTAAGAACCTTGAAAGGTGAGTTTTGAGTGGGTTAGTGAGAGGAAAGAGAAAACTGAAGTGGAGCTGACGTGGCGGTGGGTTTTTTTAGCACCACTCCCCCTAGCCTTAGAGGGTGTTTTACATTGTTTATTCAAAATAGATTATGAGTTTTGCAAATGAATAATCAGTTAATCAGCGATTGCAAAACGTAATTTTTAAATATAGTATTTGGATTTGATTATATTATTTGATATCGTAATAATCAGATAATCAACTTTTTTAATGTTTGCCAAATTGAATGATTTAATGATTTTTTATGTGAAATTACATAAATGGGTTTCTTTATATTACATCAAATTTCTATCTAATTTGGCGGTGGGTTTTTTTAGCACCACTCCCCCTAGCCTTAGAGGGTGTTTTACATTGTTTATTCAAAATAGATTATGAGTTTTGCAAATGAATAATCAGTTAATCGGCGATTGCAAAACGTAATTTTTAAATATAGTGTTTGGATTTGATTATATTATTTGATATCGTAATAATCAGATAATCAACTTTTTTAATGTTTGCCAAATTGAATGATTTAATGATTTTTTATGTGAAATTACATAAATGGGTTTCTTTATATTACATCAAATTTCTATCTAATTTACTACTTTTAACAAAGATTTCTCAATGTTAATTTCATACTCTAGTATACGAAGTAAATTTTATATTTATTTCATTCATGTCTTTCACCACTTATATACATTTATATATTTGCCATTATCCTTCTTCTCACCTTCTCCAATACACCACCATTATCTTTAGACTTTAGATCTAGAAAAAAAATAAAAAAAATTACGTAGTAATAACCCAACAATTGTTCATCTAATTTATAAAGACCTAAAGATGGAGTATTTGCTTGAGGTTTTGGGTCATCAAATGGTTTCGTCACTTGCTCTGATCCAAGCATGATTTTCCGATCAGTCCCTATGATTTTTGTACTGGTAATACAAGAATAATATGGGTAGTTTGGTAAAGAAGTTCGAGTGGAAAAAATTATACCATTTCAAGCATGATTCATCAGACGAGTTATTGTAAGGGTAATTTGGTAATCATTCTGTCCTTAGCTGCTGTCACAAAATCACGTTTCAGTGAAGTCAAAACGTAGAAAAGGGTTTATCATGTTACGTTTGCCAAACAGTGCAAAGTAGATTATTCCGTTTGTGAAACGTAATAATCAGACAATCTGGTACATACCCTGAAAAAAACCCCATAAAATAGGTTTCACACAAAAAAGAAAATCTGAACTTTCATCGATACTTGCGAGATCAAAATTTAATAATAAGTATAAAAAGCTTGATAGCCAACTGCACTAATGGTATGGTAATAAGTGTGTAAACACTTATCCTTTTGCCACTAAAATCAAGGAAAAACAAGACTTAATCATGTGTTTTATATCGTTAAAGTCGGAATTACGCGTGGTTTTGTGTTTAAATAGGTACAAATGATCAAAAGGAAAGAAAACACGGGATTTCACGGTCAAATGTTGAAGAAAGGTCCAAAAAGAGACGAAAACAAAGTCAAAAGACCAAAAGTGTGCCAAGATCACGAAAACCGGCTAAACCGACACGAGTTTAAAGATAATGAACAAGAAAGCCGAAATCGAGCTCGTTCTTAGTAGGTTTAATATTTTTGAGTTTAATGGGCTTAGTGAGTCCCACATTTACTTATTTGGCCCAAAAGCCCAATAAAGGAGTTAGCATTATTCTCTCCTTGGTAAAACTAGCCCATTTGGCCCAAATTATGCACGGATGGAGCAAATACCCCAAGCCCACAAAGGCCCAAATACATGACAAAAGTGGGACGGAAAGATTTGTATTTTGGGCTCAAGCCCATGCATGGGACTGTTACAAGATTTAACAATTGAAGGAAAATGTTGCTGGGTCAAACTTGATTCAATCTCAGTCAACCTATACAAACAAATTTCCAACTTTAAAATGAATAAACGAATTATTCACTCCCCACACACGAGCAAAACTCGGTCAAAACGCATCCCTGGCAACTCCTTCCCCCACACGTGTCTACCTTTTACCTCCCCACACACATCCCCTTACCCCCACTCAGTTAAATTAAACCTTTATTTTAATTTCGATACAAACAAGATAAAGAAAAAAAACACCCTCACTTTTCCTTTCATCTCTCTAAAAAACTCACAGCCACCATCCCAAACCCTAATTTTTACCTCAAAAAATTACCATCCATTATTTGGGGATTTTTGTTTAAGTGTGTAATTCACACACTTGGGGATTAAATCCCCAAGTTTTTCGCAAGATCCACCAACTGTGGTCCTATCCAATCATCTCAAGTGGCCTCTTCCTTCATTTTGATTGGTTAAAACACCACATCTTACCAATCCCACCAATAAATACCCTCCACCTCAGCCTAAACAAACACACCCAACTGACAAGGTGGCAATCCGTGACTCATGGGTGAATTTCAACCGTTGATTTGAAGAGAAAAAAGAGAAAAAGAAGATGAACGATCCGGATTGAAGAATGTGGGCATCAAGTTTAGGGTTTCTTTATAAAAACCCCATCTTCAATGTAATTGGGGAATAGTCCATTTTTTCTTTTAATTTACTGTTTTTTAATTAAATTAGGAGTAGATTAATTTAGATTTAATTTTTGCAAAATAGTTTTAGGATTAATGTATTTTCAATTCCAGTAATGTAATTTTTTTAATTAATTAATGAAAAGTAATTTTCTATAATTTTCGTCTCATTTTTAATTTTTCTGTCGAAGCTTTATTAAATCTCGAATCTGTTTCTTGTTGGTTACTGTTCCTTTTTAATATTACTGGTTGTGTTTATTTAATATATATATAAAAAAAAACATTACTGTTTGAGAAGAGTGGATCGAGACGAAGTGATGATGATATTTTTGATGATGAAGATGGTGTTTGTATTCGGTGACAAAGGGGGTTCAGCGCCCACCTTCATCTCAACGGAAATCTTCATTAGGTTCGATTCAGTTTTTTTTTTATGTTAATGTTTATTTTAGATTATATCTGATTGATTTAAGAAGTTTTTCTGCTTGGTTTGATTATTTCTGTTTTTGTTAATTTCTGTTTAGTTTTTGGCTGTTTAGATAATTGTTTTTGGATATTTGGTATTTGTTAGTATTTGCGTTAAGATAGAGTTTCTCTTATAGCTTATTTAGAATATAGCTTATTTGGTTCAGCTTTTAAGTTATTTTGCTTATTGCTTTTGAATTCGTGTGCTTATTTGCCTTTCTTTCCTGCTTATTCTATTTAATTGGCTATTTACTGCTTATTAGGTTATTATTGCTACTGCTTATTTGGTTACTTTTGTTTTTTTTGCTTACTTGAGATTGCTGATTATTTGGTTCCTGATTGCTTAAAGGAGTGTTAGATTTGCTTATTTTATTAATTTGCTTATGCTTTTGCTTATCTCGGTACTACTTATCTGCTTATTGTCATTTGTTTTTTTTTTACTTTTATCTGCTTATTGGATAAGTTGTAACTGCCTATTTGGTTTTGTTGTGTTTGCTTTTGCTACTGCATTTATACAACAGATCCATTGATCTGTTGGTTTCACATTCCATAAATATAAGTCCAACAAAAATAAATAGCAAAATATTGGTCTAGGCTGGGTCTCGAACCATGGACCTCTCGTTTAGAGACCAACGCCCTTACCAGTAGTCTAGAACTCCTTTTGTATTTAATTCTCCTAAGTTTAATTAATATAGGGACTTTAATTAGTGGCAGTTTTTTTATTAAAGTAGTTTAATACATGTTTTATGTTTTATTTAAAAGTTTTTCATAAGTTTTATTTAATTCAGTTCTTATAAAAAATAAAAAGATAAAAAAATATATTTTAATTAAATTGTTTTTTTTATATATATATAGTTTAAATTTTAGTTAATATAGATTTAGTTTAAAAATTAATATAGTTTTGTTTAATTAGATTTCATTTAAAGTTATCTATAAAAAATAGTTTTTAATAAATTCTTTTTACATTAAATTTTCAAAATAGTTTTATTAGATTAAATTAGATTTTTAAAATTAGTTCTTAATTAAATAGTTTTTTTATTAGTTTAAAATAACAAAAAAGTTTTTAGACACCAAAAACAAATTAAGTCTAACGTTAGTCCGATTTCAATTTCGAGTGAGTCGAGGAAAAACGAACAAAATAGGATTGCAAAACCATAATTTCAAACGGCGCCGCTGCCGCTTCGCTCGTACGATTAACGATTTTTCGTGAAGACGTTTGGATTTTGGGATCCGTTCATTTGAACGTTAATTTTCTTGCAACAAAATCAAAAATACAAAAAAAAAATCAAAAACATAAAAATACAAAAAAATTAAAAAATCACAAAAGCAAATTCTTTCCTAAGATTTGCACCAAAAAAATTAAAAAATCCAAAAGTAATGCTTTTTCCTAAAAGTATTACACCAAATATATTATGTATTAGTGTTAATTTTTAGTTCGATTTCTTTCGTTTTTATTGTGAATATATATTTTTCTAAAAAAATACAAAAAGATTTTTCTTTTATTATAATATATTACGTAGCATAATAATTATTGTTATTTTCGATTTCTTTCGACACTACCATGGATAATCGTCCGATTTGGGAAATATTGCAAGAAGAGCGTTATAAGATTATGTCCAAGGAGTGTTCGACTTGTGGTGGGCCTCATGCTTATTTTGATTGTGACAAAACTTATGAGGAGGTTTATAATAATGAGGAAAGTATGTGTTATGATACTAATACTTATTTTGGCTCCCCTAGTTTTCCTACAACTAGTGACCCACCACATTATGATCAACGGTTTTATGGGGAATTTCAAAATCAAGGGTTTTTAAATAATGAAGGTTTTCCAAATGACGGCAATTTTCAAAACTTTAATCAAATGGACATGCACAACCCTCAAATGGACTTGATTCTACAAAAATTGACCGAACATGAGAAAATCATGGAAGCAATACAAGAATCTACTAGACAAATGCAAGAGTCCACCGATAGAAAATTCATGCTCATTTTAGAAACCTATCAAGCTCAATGTGATATTGAGCCGTCTTTGAGAGTTGATATTGAGGTTAACACCACTACTAGTAGTGATGTTCCCACTGTGGATCCTTCCATCTCTCCGCCAATAAAGGAGAGACAAGGCCCGGAGATTATCATGAGTTTTACTCACCCTCCGGTGTTGACACCCACGGATACTATTAGCTCTACTAGGGATGAGTTATCTTGTGATTCCGACTACATTTTTAATTATTCCTCGGGATCGGATGACGATGATTCTCCTATTTTACCCAAACCGACTTTTGAAAACCATGATACTAATGATTTATCGGATTCTTTACTCCTTAGTGATGACTTTTATACCCCGAGTATTGAGAAATTCCATCACGAGGATGCTTTTTATGATCCCGTGTTATTGGATTTCTCGCATGAGCTTAATTGTGATCTTGGTATTGATGAAAAGGCAAACGGAGTTTTAAAGCTTGATATTGATATTGATTTTGAAAACTCGGATTTTGATAAATTCACATTTGCCTCTTCGCCAATTACTTTTGATTCTACCATCGATTCTCATCCAATTCTCGAGGAGTTACCTAATCAACACTCCTCTAATGAGAATTACGTTTACCACATTCGTGAGGATTTAACTTATCAACAAATCTCACAAATGAATGATGGTTTCGTACTTGATCATGATCTCTTCGAGAGAATTTCTAAAATCCTCAATGAGGGGAACGACAAACCTTTGTTTGACGAGCCTATCTATGATGAAGAAATCGAAGAGATTCACGTTCATGAGGATGAATGTTTTGACCCGGGAGGTGACATTGACCATTCTATGATTGATAACTTTACGGCTTTGCCGAATAGTGACCATCCATTGTCTTTGGGGGATGACAATTTGTCTCCTTTGCCCACCCCACCTCCCATGGATCACGACCTCACATACTTTTCATATGTTGAGAGGACCTTTTTACCTTCTATGACTTATCCTCATGTCTCTCATTTATTATGTTCTTCCGGAACCGAGGACAAGATCTTTGATCCCGGTATTACATTCGAGGCTTCCCCATGGACCATTTAATTCGGGGTCGAGTCAGGCTCGTGACTCGGTTAACAAAAACGAGCGCTTCTCGGGAGGCAACCCGATGATCTTTTATCTTTCTTTTATCTATTTTCTACAATAAGTGTAGGGGAGCCAAGTAGGTTGTTTGTCTTGTGTGTTGTGATTGTGCAGGGACATGTGCTTTGATGATCCACTTTTGGTACTTTTGACGTGACCCGTGTTCCCGTGTTTCCCGTGTACCCGGTTCCTTCGATAAGTTTTTGCTATTGTGATTCTATCTTATAAATATAACAAATAAATGTAATCACTTTAGTTGTCCTTTCCTTAGCTCGATTTTAAACAACGTACTCAATGTCCTAAGTGTAGGGGAGTTTATTCTCCCACATGCTTAAACATTGAGGACAATGTTTATATTAAGTGTAGGGGGGATTTCTATCGAAATTTTAGTGGGCTTTTCCATAAATTTGACCCCATTTAACCGGAAATTTTTTTTAAAAAAAATTTCAATGTTTTTCAAATTTTTGATCTATTTTGACCTAGTAATATTTTCATTTATTTTCTTTCCTTTTGTCATTCCATCGTATTAATAATTTTCATTTCAAGAATAAAGTAAAAAATAAATAAATAGATAAAATGGTTTTAACAAGTTTAGATATCTTTGATATATTAGGCCCGTCGTAAATATTTTGACTCAACCCGAGTTTACTTATCCTAGTTTACTCTAGCTAGTATCCTTAACCATATGGACCTTAATTGGTTTATTAGGCTAAGCATCCACGAGTCTCATTCCTTGAGATTTTAAATTGTGGAGAACGAGAGACGATAAAGTTAGTTATAAGTTTGGTATTCTTTCATTAACTTATGTGAGTTAATTATGATCTTTTTCTCCCATCACTTGTAAATAAATAAATGCAATAAGTAAGGTCGTACGATTTGAAAAATTACCCAGCTTCTAGCCCAAGATCGTTTAAAAGTTGCTCGGGATTAATTAGAGTTCATAGCCAAGGCATAACTTATTGAAGCGGGACGCGAAGATTGGCATATCCAAAAAGGCCCTAACAAGGCATGAGGATACCCAAGTCCAAAAAGGCCATCACAAGGCATGAGGATCCACTTTTTTTGCTAAAGATCCTAAGAGATTGTGAAGATCATTAATCCAAATCAATATGATGGATCAAGACACACGACGAGAAGAAATAACTCCCCTAAAGATCATGGAGAAGTCTATCCAAAAAGACCCTAACAAGGTATGAGGATAAATAGATCCAAGTCCGAAAAGGAGGCGGATCATTGTATATCAAAATCCTAAATAAAGAAGAGGATAAATGAAGAAGTCGTGGTCAACGTTTGAAGCATCTTACACTCCTAATGAAGATGTATACCAAAATGAAGAGAAGACCATAATTTCAAGATCGTCTCTGTAGATTTGCTATTTAGGATCCGGTGGTCTAACATGGTGGAATATGGTGGTGGTAGCCATTGTTGATTTAGAGAGAGAGAAGAGAGGTTGAATGTGTGAAATGAAAAATGTATTCAAATGATAAAAACACAAGCAACACCCCTCCTTGGAAGCTAAGGAGGGGTATATATAGCCACACACACAACATAAACTATACAACGAACCTAGTCTAGTCTAAATGTGTGTGACTATGATAACTAATGGGAATTCTTAAATGTCGTCACATAAAATGAGTTTCCAACAATCTTCCCCCATGGGACGACGTGTAGAATTCCTTACAATATTCTTCCTAACAAGTACAAAATGATTAAGAACAAGAGCTTTCATGAAGCGTCCAATGCTGATGAAGTCTTCTGAGGCCTTCGTCTTCAAAACGACTCATCTTTAAAGTAACTTGTAGAAGAAATACTGTAACGGCACGAGTTAAGTAACCCATACACTTCTGGTTAAGGAGAAGCTTCTGAATTAGCTTCCCCCTAATTCATGCCACATAAACTTGATGTAGAAGCTTTTAAATAGCTTCCCCCTAAATCGACAATCCTCGTAAGCAACTTCAAAGCTTTCAATAAAGCTTAGAATGATTAAGCGCACAGCGGAATCTAACAAGCAAATCCCATCATATAACATGATAACGTTGCTAAGAGGGATTGAAAGTAAGGGGTACACCAAGTAGATCAACAACTTTTCTTCTCACGCTTGAATAATTCTTCTGAATTTTTCTTCCCCCTGAGAGTTCAACTTATGCATACCAGAAAGAATCAAGACATTTCTTCCCCCACATAGTTGAAGAAAGTAAATCAATCCCAATTATGAAGCTCAAATACTGAAGTGGACAATTTATCCCATTCATGAAGTTGACATCGTAACACCAGAGTCAATTAAGTCCCGAAAATGCACATATCTTCTTCCGGAGATGCACCAGAGTCAATTAAGTCCCGGGAATGATATAGGATAATGATGATGTTTAATTGCAACAATCAAACAATTAAACCTCGAATCAGTAGTGTACCGTTTAGAGATTGATAACGCCACGAGTTAAAGCACTGATTTTCTCTGCGGCTATGACAAATGTCATCCCGGAATATCTTCAAATCAAAAGAAGGTATGAAGTTCATCACGTGTACTCGTTGTGCGTTCAATGTGTCTTCTTCTTCCCCCTTGATGGTTTCGAAACTCGGAACCATCAATAAATCGTATGCACATGAACCTGAAATCTCGTGAGAATAATAAATAAGCTGAATTATATATTTTGTGAGAATCAGCTGTTGATCGAAAATCTCTTCTCATAAACTCTCCATGGCTATCTTTACCAACCCATGTGAAAGCAATTTGAAGTGACCACTGAAAGAGTGAACCAGATACATCAAACGTGAAGCTGAATAAAAATCCTTCGATCTTGTGACTTAAGCTTGCACTATTGTTGAATGAAGAACGGTGGAGAAATCTCTAAGTACTCAATGCATCACTGAAGAAGTCTATAAGCACAACACCTCTTGAAAATATCCACGTCGACTAAGCGCGTGACACTGAGTACAACAATGTAACCCCTTTAAGTGATAGTTATCCGAGTCATCAACCATCCACCCCGAACCCGGAAACCAGATAACCAAGTCTTCATTCTAGGATTAAGCACGAGCAAGTTATCTTTTAAAAGATAAAATAAATACACGCCATCGAAAAATCCGTCTTCAACGTCACGTAATTAATACCCGATCAAACAAAATCTGTAGCTACTAAAAAATAGCCCAATTTTTTCTTGGTCTCGTCTCAAATAAATTCTCGTCACATTTGTCACGTCACTTTGTTGTCTCGTCCCGATGATGATCGAAGTAAACTTAATACACACACAATTTAAACAAAAAATACAAATTTGTTAAAAAGTTGTGTGTATATAAAAACAAATCATACGGCCCATCATTTCTTTTGTTCACATGAAATAGAAGTCCATTACTAATCATAATTCTTAACCGGCCCAAGTCACACGTCTGGCCCAAACCTTTAGAACCCGGTCCAACATTTTTGGTTTATAACACACACCCCAACCCTAATTACACTCACAGTTAACCTTAATCTTCACATAGAAACTTCCGCCCCCACCAAACTCCTTCTCCCAACAGAAACATAGACATCTCCGTCCCCCCCCCCAAAAAAATCATCTAATCTCAGCCAATCTCATCTTAATCTTCCAAGATCCCAAATCCAATATCCAAATCTCTTGATCCAATTGTAGATTTGCTATTTAGGATCCGGTGGTCTAACATGGTGGAATATGGTGGTGGTAGCCATTGTTGATTTAGAGAGAGAGAAGAGAGGTTGAATGTGTGAAATGAAAAATGTATTCAAATGATAAAAACACAAGCAACACCCCTCCTTGGAAGCTAAGAAGGGGTATATATAGCCACACACACAACATAAACTATACAACGAACCTAGTCTAGTCTAAACGTGTGTGACTATGATAACTAATGGGAATTCTTAAATGTCGTCAAATAAAGTGAGTTTCCAACAGTCTCTCAAGATTTGAAGTTTGAAGTACAAGCCAAATATCGGTCCGAGAAAGGTCTCAAATCGTGAAAGGGGTTATGCCAAGATATGAACTTTATGAGGTTTTGAGAAGCCGTTTTAAAAGATTTTGTCCTTTAGCTAACTATTGATTAAATCGTCCCACTTTATTTTCGGCCTTAATAAATTATCGAAATAAGTCAAAAATGCATCCTCGTGATCATTCAAGACAAAAATAAAATATAAGAGATACACCGTAGGAATAAGGGGGTCTAAGTGATTAATTAAACCACATGAGTAAGTGTTAGTTGTGCTAACTTGTAGTTTCAATGATCTCGTTTTTAAGCTTGGTATGGGGAACGTGAAACTTGAGGGTGATTAATATTCATGACACCAAAGCCCTAAATAAAGTCTTAGATTTCTTTACGAGTTTCTTCCATCAAATAATTTCAAGTTAATAAAATTGTAATAACTTTTGTTTCCTTTAAAGTTTTTATCTTTTCGTAGTAGTAGTAGTAATAGTAATAAAGGCCGAGATGGATTAATTATGAGAAAAATGTAACTTAAAGCTTTAAAACTATGCATTGCATGGGGTCATTGCAATGGTCAAGTGTAGGGGATTTAATAAGTGTGTAAACACTTATCCTTTTGCCACTAAAATCAAGGAAAAACAAGACCTAATCATGTGTTTTATATCGTTAAAGTCGGAATTGCGCGTGGTTTTGTGTTTAAATAGGTACAAATGATCAAAAGGAAAGAAAACACGGGATTTCATGGTCAAATGTTGAAGAAAGGTCCAAAAAGAGACGAAAACAAAGTCAAAAGACCAAAAGTGTGCCAAGATCACGAAAACCGGCTAAACCGACACGAGTTTGAAGATAATGAACAAGAAAGCCGAAATCGAGCTCGTTCTTAGTGGGTTTAATATTATTTGAGTTTAATGGGCTTAGTGGGTCCCACATTTACTTATTGGGCCCAAAAGCCCAATAAAGGAGTTAGCATTATTCTCTCCTTGGTAAAACTAGCCCATTTGGCCCAAATTATGCACGGATGGAGCAAATTAGGGTGAGCAAAAAAACCGAAAAACCGAAACCGAACAGAAAAACCGAAAAAACCGAAAAAACCGAAAAAACCGAACCAAAAAAACCGACCGTATATAAACACCGATGGTTCGGTTTCTACGTTTTCAAAAACCGAAAAGTATCGGGTCGGTTTCGGTTTTCATCCGAAAACCGAACCGTAAAAACCGAACCGAACCGAATTATTTTATTATATAAAAAATGTAAATATAATATAATATAAATAAATAAGTAATATATCAAAATTATAAATTAATATTCGTTTTTTTAGGGAAATAAGAGTAATATATTTATTTTATTGTTTATACGCGTGTTTGATATATATTTGTGCTTAGTTGACAATATATAATTACATATGTGACATTAATCGTTTGTACGCATGTTTATTTGCATGTGTGTTTATCTTAAAAATATGTGTGTAATTATAGATTAGAAATTTGAGATAAACATTATTAGGCTTAGATTGAAAATTAAAAAAAAAATATTTTTACACGCAAAACAAGTTTTTTAATCTAAACCGGACGTACCCAAATATAAACGGTTTTAAAACCGAAAAAACCAAAAACCGAACCGAAACCGATTACAAACCGAAAAAACCGAACCGCCCAAAACCGAACGGTTTCGATTTTTGGTTTTTTAAAAACCGAATATGTCGGTTCGGTTTCGGTTTTAGCAAAAAACCGACCCAAACCGAACCGTACACACCCCTAGAGCAAATACCCCAAGCCCACAAAGGCCTAAATACATGACAAAAGTGGGACGGAAAGATTTGTATTTTGGGCTCAAGCCCATGCATGGGACTGTTACAAGATTTAACAACTGAAGGAAAATGTTGCTGGGTCAAACTTGATTCAATCTCAGTCAACCTATACAAACAAATTTCCAACTTTAAAATGAATAAACGAATTATTCACTCCCCACACACAAGCAAAAATCGGTCAAAAGGCATCCCTGGTCAACTCCTTCCCCCACACGTGTCTACCTTTTACCTCCCCACACACATCCCCTTACCCCCACTCAGTTAAATTAAACCTTTATTTTAATTTCGATACAAACAAGATAAAGAAAAAAAACACCCTCACTTTTCCTTACATCTCTCTCAAAAACTCACAGCCACCATCCCAAACCCTAATTTTTACCTCAAAAAATTACCATCCATTATTTGGGGATTTTTGTTTAAGTGTGTAATTCACACACTTGGGGATTAAATCCCCAAGTTTTTCGCAAGATCCACCAACTGTGGTCCTATCCAATCATCTCACGTGGCCTCTTCCTTCATTTTGATTGGTTAAAACACCACATCTTACCAATCCCACCAATAAATACCCTCCACCTCAGCCTAAACAAACACACCCAACTGACAAGGTGGCAATCCGTGACTCATGGGTGAATTTCAACCGTTGATTTGAAGAGAAGAAAGAGAAAAAGAAGATGAACGATCCGGATTGAAGAACGTGGGCACCAAGTTTAGGGTTTCTTTATAAAAACCCCATCTTCAATGTAATTGCGGAATAGTCCATTTTTTCTTTTAATTTACTGTTTTTAATTAAATTAGGAGTAGATTAATTTAGATTTAATTTTTGCAAAATAGTTTTAGGATTAATGTATTTTCAATTCCAGTAATGTAATATTTTTTAATTAATTAATGAAAAGTAATTTTCTATAGTTTTCGTCTCATTTTTAATTTCTCTGTCGAAGCTTTATTAAATCTCGAATCTGTTTCTTGTTGGTTACTGTTCCTTTTTAATATTACTGGTTGTATTTATTTAATATATATATATAAAAAACATTACTGTTTGAGAAGAGTGGATCGAGACGAAGTGATGATGATGTTTTTGATGATGAAGATGGTGTTTGTATTCGGTGACAAAGGGGGTTCAGCGCCCACCTTCATCTCAACGAAAATCTTCATTAGGTTCGATTTAGTTTTTTTTATGTTAATGTTTATTTTAGATTAATATCTGATTGATTTAAGAAGTTTTTCTGCTTGGTTTGATTATTTCTGTTTTTGTTAATTTTTGTTTAGTTTTTGGCTGTTTAGATAATTGTTTTTGGATATTTGGTATTTGTTAGTATTTGCGTTAAGATAGTGTTTCTCTTATAGCTTATTTAGAATATAGCTTATTTGGTTCAGCTTTTAAGTTATTTTGCTTATTGCTTTTGAATTCGTGTGCTTATTTGCCTTTCTTTCCTGCTTATTCTATTTAATTGGCTATTTACTGCTTATTAGGTTATTATTGCTACTGCTTATTTGGTTACTTTTGTTTTTTTTTTGCTTATTTGAGATTGCTGATTATTTGGTTCCTGATTGCTTAAAGGAGTGTTAGATTTGCTTATTTTATTAATTTGCTTATGCTTTTGCTTATCTCGGTACTACTTATCTGCTTATTGCCATTTTTTTTACTTTTATCTGCTTATTGGATAAGTTGTAACTGCCTATTTGGTTTTGTTGTGTTTGATTTTGCTACTGCATTTATACAACAGATCCATTGATCTGTTGGTTTCACATTCCATAAATATAAGTCCAACAAAAATAAATAGCAAAATATTGGTCTAGGCTGGATTTCGAACCCTGGACCTCTCGTTTAGAGACCAACACCCTTACCAGTAGTCTAGAACTCCTTTTGTGTTTAATTCTCCTAAGTTTAATTAATATAGGGACTTTAATTAGTGGCAGTTTTTTATTAAAGTAGTTTAATACATGTTTTATGTTTTATTTAAAAGTTTTTCATAAGTTTTATTTAATTCAGTTCTTATAAAAAATAAAAAGATAAAAAAATATATTTTAATTAAATTGCTTTTTTTTATATATAATTTTTAATTTTAGTTTAAATTTTAGTTAATATAGATTTAGTTTAAAAATTAATATAGTTTTGTTTAATTAGATTTCATTTAAAGTTATCTATAAAAAATAGTTTTTAATAAATTCTTTTTACATTAAATTTTTAAAATAGTTTTATTAGATTAAATTAGATTTTTAAAATTAGTTCTTAATTAAATAGTTTTTTTAATTAGTTTAAAATAACAAAAAAGTTTTTAGACACCAAAAACAAATTAAGTATAACGTTAGTCCGATTTCAATTTCGAGTGAGTCGAGGAAAAACGAACAAAATAGGATTGCAAAACCATAATTTCATATGGCATAAGCAAATTCGATGTTTTGAAACCTGATTCAATATGACTAGTTTAATCGGATGAATCAGCTTCGGTTTCGGCCTAAAAATCAAGTCAAATTAGACCGGATATTACACTTTCGAAATCCGGTCAACTCGTCGAGTTTGAAGCGACTCAAGTTAATCTGGTTCTCGAGACCCGACCGTACTATATTTCTTGTGTGTTTTTTTCTTTTGAAAATAAAACATACTCCAATATATATGAGTGTTGAACCGATCCGATAACCTGATGACTTGATTAATAGTTGAACTAGGTCTCTACCCGGCCGTTGGCCGTTTCTCTCAATTGTAGAACAATGATAATCTTGTGAAACAAGGGGTTCATGTTTTTCTAGAGAGAGAGAGTTAGAGAGAGAAATGAAAGAAAACACATATATTGAAATGAAAGAATAAAACAACCAACACCTCTTTCCATGGTGGAAAGAGGTTTAAATACCCCAAGTCCTTAAAGGACTTGGGCTTCCGGCCCATGAACATGCTCATGGGTCGGGCTATGTAATAAATGACACTTAACTTAACTACGAGCCTATAACTACATTGTTGGAGTGACCGAGACTTTCTAAATGCGTAAAACGTATTTCCAACAATCTCCCCCAAAGGGAGGTCACTCCAAATTTACAAAGTCCTAATCTAGCATGTTAGATCTTGTTCTTGAGCTCGTAGTCTTCTTTTCTTTCTTTTTCTTTTCTTTTGTGAATATGTGTTGAATGATATCAGCCTTTTTGCTTGGAACATGTTCTTTTGGCCTTTCACGTGCAGCCTTTACTTTTCTTGTGAGGTTCGCCTCTTTGTGACTTCATGTCCCACACACTTATCCTTTGTTGAATTCTTGAAAGTTTCAGAGTCGATACAGCGGAAGACTTTTAGGTCATACTTTCTTGAATTTTCAGGAGTATTTGATGCTAAAGGAATAAGCATGTGAGGACGTCTTCAACAGGTACACCGCAACGCCACCGTCTTCAACTGGTACACAGCAACGCCACCGTCTTCAACAGGTACACAGCAACGCCACCGTCTTTAACAGGTACACAGCAACGACACGAATAAAATGGCTTTGACATTTTATTCTAATTCGGTAGCATTTTACCTCCGGTCGGTGAAGACCGTTGGACGATATTAGATATCGTACCCGTGACGGATAGTTTCAATTAAGTAACTTCCTGACAGGATTTCGCGGGTAAACCCGTTCTCTTTATTCGATCGTCCAAAGCTGACTGCGAACATAAAGAGTGAATCATTTGGATTAAAACCCTTATGATTGAAGCCGTCAATTCATGAAACCTGGAACAAGTGAATTTCTATTAAGATATTCACCATCGTTGCTTTCCAGTTGTCACAAACTTGATTCAAATTGAATCTTGCATGTTACCTACCAAGTGCTGTTTGATGTTAACACTAGAAGGATTTCCACTCGTCACTGTGAACACTAAAGAGTGTCACTCTGAGTGTTCTGGAAAGATCATACGATAATGCGTAGAGGCCTGGAACGAGTTTAAGTTCAATCAAGAATTAAACTACTGTTTCTTTCCAGTTTTTTACAAGATTGGTTCTGAAAGAACCGCACGTGTAACCTACCATGAGCTTGTTTGATGTTGGCTCAAGCAGGATTTCCATCTTCATTGTAATACTTACGTATTACTCGGATGTTTTGGCAGTATTACAGGAATACTGCCTAGGACTCATGAAAATCTGTTACTTTTCACAGTGTGTGAGAAAGCAAGGAATAATTGGAAAGTGTCCTAATGAGACTTTTGATGATCTCGTGGCTCTAGACTCGATAGTGCATTTTGATTTAGTGAGCGATGGCTGGAGAGGAGTGCCACCTTTTCAATATCAGTCTATTCGGAGTGAATAAACCAATAGATAACATGTTGATCTCCGTGTGATTAAAACAAATACCTTTTGAGAGATATTTGAGTTAGTTGGGAAGGGTTATGCATTGCATCACTGGGTCCATGATGTCTTTCTTCAATATCGAGAATCATTAACAAAAATGATCTCAATAGCAGATGTATTGACCCGGTTTCTGCCTTAAGTTGTAAGGAGGGCTTCTTTCTTTACACCCTTTATCTTTACAATTCTTTTTCATTCTTCAACCCCTTCAATGCTTACCAATACGTCATCACTAGCACCTTGTTGTGATTGTTCCAGTGCTAGCTTAAGTACTTGGTCGGCATTCAGCTACGTTCACATTCATTCTCCATCTTTCCTAGGACTTCTAGTTCTATCTGGGGAGTTGTCCTTGGGAAGATTGCATCGGTTCTGATGAATCATTGGACTAATACCTATACCTACCACCCTTTTGTCACCACATCGTCGTGATATAAGTGTGTTTTAGGTTGATATAGTCACCATGAAAAATCCTTGAAAAATCACTTAAAGCACTTGTGATATTGAAATCAAAGATTTTGTGCCTTAAGTGTTTTGATCATCAAAAACGCTCCCCCTTAACTTATGCATGACACATGTTAAGCCGGTTTATCTTTTAAGTCTTTTTCATTGTTTTAGCCAAATATCATAAAGTCTCCTTAATCCCATTTTCTCCCCTTTCCAAAATGTTAACCATCAATATTTTGGATATTAATGGATTAACCGGTCTTTGTGTAATAAAATGAAATTATATGTTGGCCAAAGAACATATTAATGCTCCCCCTCAAATTAATGAGGGTTAGTTGTAGTGCTTGAGTATGATTTGTTTGAAAGATTTAGAATCTCGTGAGAAATTCTTGAAAAATATCATACTTTTACATTACAACAAGCCACAAAAAGCTGATTAAATAAAAAGATAACATATTCACAATAATGTACATATGGAGTTGACCTGTAATGAGACGAACCAAAATTAATTGGTTCGTTCCGTGAGCCGATGGTGAGCTCCATATGGTCGTCCACCGACGAATCGTTCAATGCTTCGTAGCAACCGGCGCTTCCTTAGCACTTCCTCAATCTTCCTGATTGCGTACGAAGACCCTTTTCTACACTGGGTTGTCCAGGTGTATGTAACTGCCGGAAGATGTAAGTTGGAATTGAGAACCGACAGATCATCTCGAACATTCTTTAGCATTCCATCACTGAATTTGTGCAGTTCTGAGAATCACATATATTGCATAACGCCAGTCTGATTCGGATAAAAGATTCCTGCTTCCGGCTTGGTAGTCCCCATGTAAACCTTCTTGTTCTTGTGGAAATTACTGAGTGGAGTCGTATGGGGACGTTCCAGGTTTAGCTTCTTCTGATAGCTTTCTACCCCAAGTTGAAAATCTTCCACCCGGTTTTGAATGACAATTTTCCTGGCATATTGACGAAAGTTTGAACTCAAGGCTATGACAATATCAGGTGATAGATGGTCAACTTTCTCTTGAGCCAAAAGCAAAAATAGATCTTCTATGTCTTCAAGTTGAAGGTACTGGAGATCAATTTCGTCAATGCGGTATTCTTTCTCATCGGTACGTTTGAACAAGATTACATTTAAGTAATCGTAACCGAAAACCGTCTGAGTAGTTGCTCCAAGGATACTTTTGATTCTGTGAGATGAGACAATAGAAGCACCTCTCTTAGGACGATGGAAGTGATTATAGGCTAACTTCTTCTTTTTGTCCCAGTGAGATATGCCAAGTGAAGCATAGGTGTCATAAAATTTGAGCAGCTTCTTTCTCCATATTGACTCAGGCACTTTATCCTCTATCCATGGAACATTCTCCAAGTTGACAGCCTTGAGCATTGTTAGTGACGTGGCATACTTCTTTGCTCCATTTTCAAGATATTCAAGATCGTGAGAGACAAAATGCTCGATTGGGATAGTGGCAGAACCGGTGATGACCGTTGGTGTAAGAGGTCGCAATACGGGAGTCTGAATTCCTGTAGTTGTCGCTCTCATTGCTTTAGTAAGCTCATTCAGGTGATATTCTGCTTCATTATGGGTGATCTTTAATGTATCAAAGAAGTCCACATTTGCAGCTGCCATTTTGATCAGATCCGGGGTCATCGTTGGTTTCCCATGAGAATACCTTAGAAAAGCCGAGAAATCGATAGGGTTGTTGAGGAATTGAGTCATCTCCATTTCAGTTGCAGTTTCAAATGGATGCTGTGGTGCTGCGTTTGTTAGCCAAAGTTGCTCTTGTATAGTATCATCAATGATAAGGGATTCAGCAAATGTTGGTTCTGGAACATTTAAATCTTCAACTTCCATGTCATCGTCATGCTGAATTGTAGATGATGTTGAAGGTTGAGTTTGCATCACCGGTATATCATCGTGAGGTTCGTCTTCAAGCATTGTCTCTGTTGGTTCTTCTGCTTGCATGTATTCTACAGATTCATTGTGAGAATCTGTAGTGAATTCTGGTGCAGTAGATATACCTGAAGCAACCTGCTGAGTTTCTGATACTGTTGTCTCCAGTGGCTTTTCTGTGGTGTTAGCAACCGTTTCTGCAGTGTCCTCTAGACCTTTCTCGGTGGCCGTTTCATTGTCATCCTTGTTTGTCTCTTCGGCATTTGTACCGGTGTCGTCATTCATATCACCCTTGTTGACTTCATTACCCTTGTCATTATCGTCATCGTCATCCTGATCATCATCTGTATCCTCGTCCTCGTCCTCATCGTCATCTACATTCTTATCCTTTCCTTGTTCATCCTCTTCATCCTCCTCATCTCCTTCCTTATCCTTATCCTCATTATCATCATCCTTTTCACCATGTTCCTCGTCATCTTCCTCTTCTAACTCATTCTCATCATCAGACTCAGAGTCGGTAGTGTCTGCAGGATTCTCTTCATCAATTGCTTTGTTGAGATATTGCAGAACTTTGCGTTTGTATTTTGATTTATGAGCTCCCAAATCTAGCAGACGTGTCTGAAGCAATGTCATTATTTGAAGAGTAGATAGACCATTACCGACAAGATGTGGTAGTTGTTGATCAACATAAGACTTGACTTCGCGTCGAATGATCGCGGTCATCTGCTCGTCAATTGACTCGAGAAAAGCAGCATTTTCTTTATCTCGAGTTTTCTTTTCTTTACGAAATGCTTTATGTTGTTCTTTGAGCTTTGACACTTTGTCTGTTAGTTTTTGAAGAATGGGCTCATCAGGATGCGGTTCCTTTGGAGGAGTAGCAAACCTTTCAGTCAACGTAGCTATTTGTGTAGCTTGAGCCTCTAGCTGTTGTTGAAGAGACTGGATCAACGGGTCATTGACTGTGAGAAAAGGATTTGATGTAGATGATGCTTGTGGTTCTGTTGGTGGAGGTGTAACCAAAACCGTTAAGGTGGTGGTGGATGATACTGGTTGTACCGGGATAGGTGTTGGTGTAGATACAGTGGTTAGGACGGTGGTTGATACAGGTTGTTCAACTGTAGATGACGGTGTAGATTCCGTGGTAATGGTGGTGGTTGATACTGGTTGTTCAACCGTTGCGGGTGTGATGGTGGTGGTTGGGACCTCACTGATGATTGGGGTTGATAGTAGGGAAGTGGTGGTCGATGTAATAGTGGTTATAGGGACATCCACCATTTGTTCATTTGTTGACGGATCAGTGTTGGTGACCTCAACACCCTCCCCTTCTAAATTGAGATATTTCAAAACATCATCAGAATTTGAAGTAGACTTACTTTGAAGTTGTGTGTCTGGAATGAAAGTTGCATGAGCATCTTCATTTAGTACCATGTGAGTCGGTTCAGGCAAAGATGTGGTGATATTTGCATCTCGATACATCATACTTGTATCTGTGTCAGCACTGCTCTCACGTTCGTCACTTGGTTCCCGACTTTCAAGTTGAAAGGTAGCAGCATCTTCATACTCATCTTCATAAGTATCTTCTTCGTCGAAGAATTCCGTATCACCATCAGGATTACCAAAATCTGCTAAGTCTTCAAATACCCTTGAGCCTGATCCACCAAAGGCTTCCTGTCGACTTTGTTGAAGAATAATACGAAGTCTTTTGTCTTAAGAAAGTTGTTGTTGAGCAGGATCATTTGGAGCAACACTTGCCTCTTTGCCTTTAGCTTTCCTTGCTTTCTTAGGCCTGCGGAGTGGTACTTCTTCCTGTTCTTCTTCAGTGTGGATCAGCTCATCTTCATCATCTTCATCAACAATTTGCATTTTTCCTGAGCGTTTATCTTTAGGAGCAGCTGGTTGACGCTGTGAAACTCGTTTCTTGCGTTTACCTTTTTGCTTCTCTGAGGGTGGTAAATTTGCCCGCTTGAATTGTGCTTCAATGTCTTTAAGCATTTCTTGGTATTTATCACTCTCCTTGATTCCATCATTAATCATCGTGTCAGGTATCAGTGCAGGAAGTAATGCATACTTTGTGGAATTTGTGTCTGCATTCATTGAGAGAATCACATAATCATCATCTTTGGTGTGATAGAAGAAATTCCCGCGAGTGTCAATAGTTGGGTCATTCTTCATAAAATGGTGGATAATGAGCTTGGTGAATCTCGGGAAGGGAAGATGCACGGATTTCTTCTTCGTTCCAGTAATCTGATAACAAAATTCTTGCCAGAGAAGAAGTGCATAGTCGACTTTTGATGCAGTATACAATCCCCAAAATAAGTGAGCCTGTGGTGGTCTCATTGCATCGGTGCCCCTAGTTTTACCAGTGAGACACTTGACGATGATGGTGATAATTGCTTTCCAGGGTTGCCCTATGTGTGAGGTGTTAAATTGTGATGGGTTGTTAATTTCACCCTCATAATTCATTGCACGAATGACTCGAAGCACTTCATCATTCTTTGGGTTAGCCACAAATTGTTCTCCTTGTGCCAACCTAGGGAGCTTAAACAATTTCTGAAAAATGCTTAAGTTGAGTACCCTTGGTGTTTTGTTCAGTTCGAAAGATATAGTCTTGTTAGAGAAAGATGCAGTGTTCCAGAATTCATGCATGTAGACTTCGGGAACAGATGCAGTACGTCTGAGTGTGTCGCTGATGGGTGATATGTCTAGGATATCCGTGGCTATTTTGAAAGCAGGTAAAACCGGATCAAAATCATCTTGTAATCTAGAGTTGTTCTCAGCATATGGAAGCCTATTACTGAGCGAGACAAGTTCAAGATCACGGAGTCGTTGTTCTTCCTCGGTGATTGACATTTTCCTGCTTTGATGACATATTCACAAATGATATACACAACATATGTAGATATATTAAATCTATGCCAATTTTAAACACAGGAAAAATATCATTACACTTATTACCACCACATTCACACATACATCAGATGAACAAGGTCCTTACATATAACAATGCACTTAGGAAAATGGCATGATTGCCAGTGATAATTTTATTCTAAAGAGATACCGTCCTAGCCTTAGTTCTTACAATATTTGGATTTCTTGGAGGTCATGACCAAAACCTCAGTAGGTTTAGGTTTGATTTCTACTAACACCTCAGTAGGTCTTGGTTTGATTTCAACCAAAACTTCAGTGGGTTTTGATTTAGTTTCAACCACTACGTCAGGAATTGTAGGATTACCCTCAACCCAAAAGATAGTGGGCTTGAACAAAGATGAAGCTTTGTCTGCCATGGCCTGGAAACACAAGACATTGATTAAGTAATTTGTATCTCTTTTGTTTACATAGGAATCAACTTATTAAATAAGATGAACTTCTGTAATAAGAAACCGTTCAAGTATTCTTATGAGATAAAAATTGACTTATTTCAACAACACTTGGTTTCGTTTAAATGGCCCTAAAGAACTTAAAGCGAAAATTAGTGCAAGTTAGGCCGAATTTATGGTATATCCTAAGGCAATAGCATAATCATAAGAGACCTAATTCCATCAAAATGTAGCAAACCATCGGAATCCTAAGCATACCATCGCAATGAAACAATCATCGGAATCCTAATGAAATAACATCCTATCGCAATATCTAAGGCCATCGCAATCAGTGCATTTCCATCGGAATAACTGAGAAGTCATCGCAATATAACCCATCGCAATACATAGTGCGAATCCATCGCAATGACACATCGGAATGTGCCATCGCAACATGCCATCGCAATGAATCATCGAAATGGCCATCGCAATGAGCCTATCGCAACGAGCCATCGGAATGTCTCATCGCAACGACCCATCGCAATGAACCATCGCAATGACTCATCGCAATGAGCATCGCAATGAGCCATCGTAATGTCTCATCGCAATAGCCCATCGCAGAGAATCATCGAAATGACTCATCGAAATGACTCATCGCAATGACAGCATCGCAATAATGTATCGTAATATACATCGAAATCCGTGACAGGGATTCGATCTCAACTTTGACTTCACGATCTGGAATTTTAGGCAATGTTTTAATCGATTCTGAGCAAAACCAATGTGTAATAATGTATCCTTAACAAATCCCAGCACTTAAAATACATATTCATGGCCAAAATCAAGAAACCCTAAATCGAACTCATTGATCTATCGTTTCTGTGTTGATATATAAAGATGGAACAGTTTTGACGAGATTAACTAAGCCACATATATATTACCTAGATAATGAAGCAATCAAGAAATGAGTTATAAATCTCGGATCAAAATGGAGCTTGAGTTCTTCAACAATGGCGGAAAAAGAGTGTGTTTGTGTGTTTTTCACATAACGACGGGAAGGAGGGGGGGTTTGTTTTTGACTTGTTCAAAATTGATTCAAGCCCCTACCATTATTGCAAAAGTGCAAAACTGGTCCCCCTATTTAAATTGTTAGCTAAAGTTAAAGTTAAATTTAACTTAACATACAATAAACTTGTTCCCAAACACTAACACAACTACTTGACGCCAAAGTGTCAATGACCTATGCAAGAGATACTTAAATCACACAAGGCACACATAGCGTAACTGAAGATGACGGGTAGCTGATATTTTCTGACAATCCTTTTTAATGACCATATTTATTACCACGAAGAATTAATATTTGCTCCCCCTTAATCCCTGACCCGTTTTCTATTTAAAGAGCAGTAGTCAAAGATATTAAGGACACAACTATTAAATAGGACATTTGCCGGTTAAGTGATTATATAGAACGATTCTGGTGGAAATAAGATTTCTCTTATTTTTAAACAAGATAAGTGCACTGAAACGTACACAAATTTGTGTTAGACCAAGTTATAAAGTAAACTTGGCCCCTTACAAGGTTTTAAAGTAAACCTTGCCCGAGAAACTTAATTCCCGTTGTGAGCCAACGTTTTCAAAAGAAATACGTGACTTTAATATGAAAAGCGGGTTGCAGTCAGAAATAACTACAAGCCATAATGGGCATGTTTTAAAACTTGTACAACTTTTATACGGACTCTATTTATGGCGCCGTGTCAATAGTAATCGACATTTCTAAAGCCGTAAATATTACCGTACTAAAAGACATGCCCGATTTGAAAAGAAAAATATTTTTGGGTTTTCTTGGTTTTATGTTTTTTATGGTTTTTTCTTTGTTTTATATTTTTATGGTTTTTTCTTGGTTTTATATTTTTGTATTTTGCTTTTGATGGTTTAAGTATGTACGATAATATACAAGATCACGATCAAAGGATACTCGAGAATAGTTTACCAGTACTATTCTTCAGACTCTTCTGCCAACTCCTTAAGTGTCGCTGGTGAAAATGATTTCATGCCTAGCTTTTCGATCAAAAACTCGATGCGTCCTCGATCTAAGGCCTTTGTGAATATATCTGCCAGCTGATACTCAGTGTTGACGAAGTATAGTTCGATCACTCCATTTTCCACTTGCTCCTTGATGAAATGGTAGCGGATGTCAATGTGCTTTGCTCGAGAGTGTTGAACATAGTTGCAGCATAGAGCGATTGCACTTTTGTTATCACAGTACATCGGGATTTTGTTGAATCCAAGACCGTAGTCAGTCAATTGTGATCTCATCCAAAGAACTTGAGCACAACAACCGGACATAGCTATGTATTCAGCCTCAGTACTTGATATCGCAGCGCTTTTCTGCCTTTTTGATGCCCAACTGATAAGTCTATCTCCATGGAGTTGCACACTGCCAGAAGTGCTACGTCTGGTATCTTGACACCCGGCATAATCTACATCTGCATATGAAATTAATGCAATAGAGGAATCCTTCGGATACCACAGACCACGATTAAGTGTTCCTTTTAGATACCGAAAGATCCTTTTCACAACATGTAAGTGCTTTTCGGTAGGCCGAGCCTGATACCGGGCACACATGCCTATAGCAAATTGCAAATCAGGCCTGCTAGCAGTCAGATAGAGAAGGGTGCCGATCATTCCACGGTAAAGTTTAGGATCGACAGCTATCCCTTCCTTATCTTCATCTAACTTGGATCTCTCCACCATTGGAGTATCCACGGGGTCACAGTTTTCAAAGTGATATTTCTTTAAGGATTCAAGAGCAAATTTGGATTGATTAATAAAGATGCCTCTGGGATTCTGAGAAATTTGCAACCCTAAGAAAAATGAAATTTTTCCCATCATCGACATCTTAAAACGTGTGGACATAATTTTCTCAAAATGGTCAGACAAACGTTGATTAGTAGCAGCAAATATTATATCATCAACATAAATTTGTACCAGTATCATGTCGTTGTCCTCCTTGAGAATGAATAATGTGGGGTCCACTTTGCCTTTGGAGAAGCCTTTGGAGATGAGATACGTCGATAAGAGATCATACCACGCGCGTGGAGCCTGTTTCAACCCGTAAAGAGCCTTCTTGAGCTTGTACACATGATTAGGATACTCTGAATTGACGAATCCATTCGGCTGGCTTACATAGACATCTTCCCTTAATTCACCATTAAGAAATGCCGTCTTAACATCTATTTGGTAGACGATCATATTCATGTGAGCAGCATAAGCAAGGAATAGTCTAATTGCCTCCAATCGTGCAACAGGAGCAAATGATTCTTCAAAATCGATACCCAAAGCTTGTTTGTAGCCTCTAGCGACCAATCTAGCTTTGTTTTTCAGCACACTACCTAACTCATCGAGCTTAACCTTGTATACCCACAACAGTGTCAAGATTTCAACGTTGCTGGGTAACGGAACTAATTCCCACACTTCAAGATGTTGGAATTCATTAAGTTCCTCTTGCATTGCTTCAATCCATGATGATTTGGTCATGGCTTGTTGCCAGTTTTTAGGTTCAGTGTCTGAAAGAAATGCATCAAAATAGCAATATAATGCATGTTCTTGGAGTTGATGGCGTGTTAAAACTGGTCGATCGATGTCACCAATAATATTGCGGAGTGGGTGATCCTTTGTCCATTTAGTGTTGTGAGTTTCAATCCATGGTGGTCGAGAGTGAACGATTGCAGGAGCTTCCTCTGAAGTAGACGCACCCGTAGGGTCATCAGGTATATGTAAACCAAAGAAGGGAAGCTCTTGTAAGTGAGCAAATTCCAGATCGTGATCATATAGTTCCTCTTCAACATCATTAGGAACGAGTGGGGGTGATGATTCAGGTGTTGTTTGAGAATTGGTGGGGGATGGGACATCATGTTCAAGAGTAACAGTAGATGCTTCGGATAGATTTCCATTATCTTGAGCAACAACTACGGGAATCGAAGCTACTGCTGCAGTTGCTGGAGAATCATTACTCTGTGGATCGAAGAATTCATCAAACATAGGTTGAAATAATTTATCCCACTCGGACCTTGTTGGTGGTAAAAATGATGGAGAAGTAGGATTGTTGGGAATTAATCCGGAACTGATTGTACCGGTTCCCATCTCGTGTAATGCGGGTTCAGAGCTGTGTTGCTCAGAAGCCATCGTTGTCAGCTCATCAAAATCGACATCCAAAGTTTCTACAATCTTGCCAAGACGACGGTTATAAATCCGGTAAGCTTTCTTTGCAGGCGAGTATCCAATGAAAATTCCAATATCAGCCTTCGGTTGAAGTTTTCCCAGATTCTCACTATTTATATTTGGATAGCAAAGTGCACCAAACACATGAAGATAGGAAATATCGGGTTTGTGTCCATGAAGAAGCTCATATGGAGTTTTACCATGACGTTTGCGAATGATGGAGCGGTTTTGGGTATAACATGCGGTTGCCACTGCTTCTGCCCATAAGAATAAGGGAGCATTCACATAAATCAACATAGTTCGGGCAGCTTCCATCAGTGTACGGTTACGTCTTTCAACGACGCCATTTTGTTGTGGAGTGCGAGCCACAGATGTTTCATGAGAAATACCAACCTTTTCATAATAATTTCGAAGAGTCTGATTAACGAACTCAGTGCCGTTATCAGTCCGAATGCGGCGAACAGTAGCATTACGACGTACTTGGATCATCTTTAAGAAAGTAATGATATACTCTGGTGCTTGATCCTTAGATGCTAAAAACTTTACCCATGAAAACCTTGAGAAATCATCCACGATGACGAGGGTTTATTTTCTACCACTCACACTAGCTGTACGCATTGGCCCGCAAAGATCCATGTGCAAAAGATATAGTGGTTCTTGGTTGGTGTCTTCTGCTTTAGGTTTGTAAGATTTCTTGGTGCTTTTCCCCAATGAACACGCGGAACATAAATGATCCTTGTCGAACTTAAGTTTCGGAAGACCACGAACAAGTTCGTTTCTAGCCAAATGGTTAATAGCATCAAAGTTAAGATGAGATAACCGACGATGCCACAACCATGACTTGGTCTTAGATGCTTTGGAGAGTAAGCAAACAGGAGTGGCGGCCATCATATTTTGAATAGACAAAGTATAAAGATTATCCCCTCGAGAACCCTTTAACAAATCATTTCCTGCAAGATCGCGAATGAAGCAAGTATGTTGTCGAAAGGCCACTTCAAGGTTAGAATCGCAGAATTGTCCTACTGAGAATAGATTGTGACCAAGTCCCTCCACATAGTAAACCCTTGAAATCGTGACATTCCCAATTTGATATTCACCATAACCCATAATCTTTGTAATATGATCGTTGCCGAATTTTACCGTTCCTAGAAACTTGCTGACGAAATTTTTGAGCATCGAGCGGTCTCCAGTCATATGTTTGGAGCACCCCGAGTCCAAATACCAAAGAATAATTTGGACGACCTGAAAATTTTACCAAACACAGACGATGTATCGGATTCTAATTGTTCTTCTGAGTTAGCAGGTACAGATACAGTTATCTTAGATTTGCTATCAGACGAAACTTTAGGTTTCCATATTTTCTTACTAGTGGTTGGCTTAGATTCTAGTTGTCTAGTATTCTGAGGTACTTTTTGACTAGGGACATTACCACTGGTAGGCACAGTAGTGGAGGCAGACCTAGTTAAAGGGCGCTTTTTCCATTTCTTAGTGCTAGTGTTCCTATTTAAAGGACTCTTAGACCTAACTTCTGTGGATGTGATCCTAGTTAAAGGGCACTTAGTTCCATTTGCATTAAAGGTCCTACCAGTGGGTTTCCATTGCCACCCAACTTGGGTAAATTTCTTCCCTGTTGGAGTCCATTCAAGATTGTTCTTAATAGCATGCATTTCATTCACGTGATCAACAAGGCATAAATCATGATGCTGAGAAAACATACATTCATTACAATTCCAACATTTCGCATTAGAATTCACATTTTGCTTAGGTTTCCACTCATAAAGAGGACCTTTTGTCTTAGCTACATGATTCTTTTTATTTAAAACTGAAATAACATTCCTAGGGTGCACTTCTACTTTCTTCTTCTCAGTCCTATTAGTGGAAGGCTTGATCCTATCTTTCTTTCCTCGAGATCTTTTAGCCTTAGTGGACACAGTTACTCCTGTAGAAGCCAAGGGAACATTAGTTACAGATTTTAAAGGTGCCTTACTTGATGGTGCCAGTGATGGTTTTGCTCCTGGGGTCTTGTTGAATGGAGTGACAGCAATGGGTCGATTAGTAAGTAGTACAGAACCTGGTTTGCCTATATATTGCAAATATGCTAAGCAATATTGAACACGCTTAATATATTCATGAGCTGTGTAGTAGTAACTGCTTGAGGGATCTAGCGCATACAAATCATCTAAAATATCCCTAACCAGATCTACGTGCTTAGTTGCATTCCTCATATAGTCATCGTAGGTAACCGGGTTTTTCTTATGGAGCGGGTTCTTATAAAGCACTACTGACTTGGTTGTTGGAGCACTAGAGGACGGTGCAGAATTGCTAGCTAAGTTATTAACAACTTCTTGTCGGGTGAGAAGAAGTGTCTCCTTTAACTCGGCCAAAACCATGTTTTTGTCTATGAGCTGAATTTTTAGGTCAGAGGTTTCCTCACATTTCTTGTTCAGTTTGTCAATTAAAGACTTTCGCTCTGTCGCATTAAACGCGAGGTGTTCTTCTATTGAACCAGAAATTTGTGAGTCTCCCTGCCTTACTTGTTCACGCTCTCCTAGTATAGAATTAATTCTAGTTTCTAGGACATGATTGTTAGCCTCTGCAGCCTCTAGTTCCGTTTTTGTTTCTATTAATTCTCTCTTAAGTCTCATCATCTCTTCTTCTAAATTTTGAACCATCTGAATCATCTTGTCACTTGTCTCAACGGAGTTTCCACCATCATTTAGTTTTGAAAGAGTTTCATTTTTAGATTGATTCTCAATTTCAAGAGATATAGAATGTTGTTGAAGCTCGTTAAAACTTTTTGAAAGTGTATTATATGAATCTTGAAGCTTTAAAAATTCAGCGTTGGATTTATGACAAGAATGATTTTCTACAGTATTCACATGTTCATCAGTATTCACAGATTCATGTACATCATCACAAATATTCACAGTCCATGAAATTTCATGAGTATATTGAATAGTAACAGCTTGCATCACCTCGAGAGACACCATATGTTCTAAAAAGCGGTCATATTCTGATAAAATCTTTTCCTTTTCAATTAAGTGTTGTTCATAGGCATCATCCATTTTATTGAAAACTTTTTGAACTTCACCAATTTCAAAACTTAAATTACACGCTAGATCATAGACTCCTTGTTTAATATGGTTCACAAACGGAGCGATCGCTTTTTCAAACATCGTTTTCATGTGTTCGAATGCCCATTCTCCAGCGGTTTGAGCCATTGAAGTCGTACATTCCAAGATGACCTTGTCAAAATCGGTAAGGTATTGCCCAATATCTTCAATGCTGAGCTTTACCGTAGTAACCGGGGGAAGATTCTTAGGAATTTCCTTTGGTTTGTCCGAGTTGACAAGTGTAGGAATTATACTAAGGCATTCTCTAGTCGGCATGAAAGTGGATGTTTGGAGAGTTTTCTTTTTCATATTAAAACGAGTTCTAAGATCTATTGTGGCATTTTTTGCATTCATTGAAGCATAATCATATTCAGGATATGTCAAAAGTAATTTTAACTGCTTTTCATCGTATGGTGTCATAGAATCACTTGAGAACACTATCGGATCTAATGCCAATCCTAACTTTGTTGCATCATACAGTCGGGGGTTGTGGTTAAGTGCTTGCTTTGCATAACCCGGGTTAGGTGGTAAGTCTATGAGACGCGATAAGTTGAACTCTTTAAATGAAGCATGAAACAAGTGTACTAGATGTGAAGCAGCATATTGTTTTAAAAGCTTAAGTTCCGTTTCTTTTATTCTGTTAGACGTCTTAATTTCCATTTCAAGCTGTTTGGATTCCAGAATTTCAAAATCTGTTTGAAGTTGTTGAAAATTAGTGACGACTGACTCTTTTTCTTTAAGCTCATTCGAAAGATTTGCTCTTAAACTTTCAATCTCTAGCAGATTGTCCATTTGAACTTTCCTAAACCTATCAAATTCAGGATTGGTTAAGGTAGTGGACACAGGAGTCATTTCCAAGGTTTTAACCTTGTCCTTATGCAAAGCAAGCTCGGCAGATAAAGTCTGATTAGCATTAAGGGTTTCAAGGACTGCATTATTCATTTGGCTAAGCAAAGATGCAGGGACCATAACCAAATCAGGTTGAGCAGACGAATTAATAGTCGTAGGAGCTCCCGGTTGTGGTTCACTCAAAATCTGAGGACTTGCAATGTTATTACTATCATTGTTTGTCTCATCGATTGAATTACTAACCACCGGAGGCTCTTCCGAATACTCAGACATTTGCTCAACTTGATAAGGTACAATGCTAGTATCTGTAGCAGTATTTGGTGTGGAGTCCATTGATCGTTAGACTCAATGGTTATGAACCATTATATCTAGGTTGATCATCGTTCATATGATAACATAGCGGAATAGAACAATGATCATAACAAGGTGTTTAGGCACAAGACACATAAAATACTCAACGATTGTTCATTATATTAATAATAAACAACCACTAGACGTGTATACATTGAATCCCACGTCTAGTGCGACACACACTTTAGGTTTACATTGTGAATGAATGATATGAATAAAACCTAAGACTCTTGTTCCTTTTATAGTGGAAGGAACAGAATCTACAAGAGATAATATCAAATAAACATCTAAATATTCTATTTCTATATATATATATTGAATATATTATTTAGAATATATCCAATATATTCCGTAAATAGAAATTCCATCAGCGCCGTAGACTTCTGTCAGCGTCCAAACATGGCGTGTCAGCGTCTAGCATGTTTTCTTCGTTTTGGAGTTTCTGCCACATCAACTCATATTAATTTTGACCCAACAATCTTCCCCTAGTTGATGTCGGCAAAACTCTTTGTATATCTCTTGTAAGTTGTACATGATCTTCAAATTGCTTCCCCTCAAGTGTAGCATGCGTATCTTCCCCTTTTTGTCACATCAACAGGGAAGTAAACAATGTATGCAATGTTGAAGATTCTCCAGAAGTAGGCTCTGTGTAATGATCTTGAAGAACAATTAATATAATATTTTTGATGTAGAAGTAGAATAACCCAACCTTGTGTTCCATGTCTTGTACTATCCATGTGACTAAGAACTTATAGAGTATGATATAAGTAGACCTCGATCCCTTGTCAATATTCTCATCCTTTGTGAGACACTGAGCACGATAATGTAACTCCTTCAAGTGTTTATGACAAGTCTTCGTCACCAACCATGTAAAGCACGAACAAGTTACCTTTAAAGTCTATGACTGGAAGTGCACGACTTTAAGATATGATAGAACACAAACTCGTGAAAATCTTCTTCAATCATCAAACTTACCATAAGAATTCTTCCCCTTAAGCCAACACCTCTTCATGACAAGTCATTATCTTCATATGTAAAAGATGTAAGCGAATAACTCTTTCACAAGGCTATCCCGATTATATAATTCAATAAAATTCTTCATGAATTGTTGCTAACTCGCCTTAAAATCATTAATTCCTTTTAAAATATCCGAGCCATAAATATCATCATGATATTCTAAATTAAAACGGAGATTCCATGTACCTTTGTGTGTATTTTCCTCCTTTTTGTGTGCTTAAAACGTACCAATTTTCTCAAACAGCAGCAAACCTTGTGTTGTCCAATATCTTCTTCTGTCCAATATCTTTGGCAGATGTATTGTCCAATATCGGACAATGCCTATCAGCGTTGAAGTTCATATATCGGACGACACTGTCAACTCTATCAGTGTTGACTTATTCTGTCAGCGTCAAAATTCTTCCTGTCAGCGTCTAAATAACAAACGTCAGCGTTAATCTTTGTCAGCGTCATGTTTCCTGCTGACGTCATCTTTGCATCCAAAAGTGGCGTATTCCATGTCTTGCATTCTTTGATGCACCGTGTGAACACACACTCAATAGCCAATCAAAAGCCTTTGGTCGTGTGAACACAGAATGAATAGACAATCGAACACCAATAGGAATTAAGTAACCGTGTGAATGCAAAGTAAGGCACTTGCTTGATCCTTCGTGTGAACACACATTAAATATATCGTCACCATCACATCTAGGATTTATAGCAGATCAAGGCTTCTTTTGCTTTGCTAAATAAAAGGAGTACATCGACCAATCACGTGGATCTCCATACCACGTTGTGAAGCCAATATCACATGCTGATTTTCTTTACCCACATCTCTAGCAGAGCAACATAAAGTGTATAGTACAAACAGTAGCACCTACCTGCTGCTGACTATGTTGATCTAGGGTTTTTAAATAAAAACAAATCTAGGGTTTCACCATAACCCTAATATCATAGCCATGACGAATTATCATAAATCACAACAGCCACAACCTCATAACATTCTGCTTTTATGTCGATCTAGGGTTTGAAGAAACCCTAGGTCATGATTTCATGTGAAAAGCAAGAACATCATTAACTTAAAACAGCGAACTTCAACCTTGAATAACTTCTTCATTAGGGCTCAGATCGAAGATCGCTCCAGTGAGATTCAAGACACAAGTGCCAAGAATCTACAGTTCAAAAATCACGAAGATCCAACGGTTAACGAAGGAGAGATCGTGTTTTGAACATGGCTGTTCACAGAAACTGCATTCATCCTGCTGCTGACTTTGACGCTTAATAACTTTTGCCTGGGGATAAAACTCGACAATCCCTCTGGTGGATGTTTAGATCTATGTATGTAGAACACACATATAAAATTTCGTGACGATCCAACGGTTCAATCAAAAGTTATGACCTTCTGAATACTGCTGCGCACACAAAAACGTCCAGAAAAATTCCATACGAATTTTTCTTCTCTTCACCATACACGAACACCTCGTCGGACCTAGATATCAAGAGCCTTAGGCTCTGATACCAATTGTGGAGTCCATTGATCGTTAGACTCAATGGTTATGAACCATTATATCTAGGTTGATCATCGTTCATATGATAACATAGCGGAATAGAACAATGATCATAACAAGGTGTTTAGGCACAAGACACATAAAATACTCAACGATTGTTCATTATATTAATAATAAACAACCACTAGACGTGTATACATTGAATCCCACGTCTAGTGCGACACACACTTTAGGTTTACATTGTGAATGAATGATATGAATAAAACCTAAGACTCTTGTTCCTTTTATAGTGGAAGGAACAGAATCTACAAGAGATAATATCAAATAAACATCTAAATATTCTATTTCTATAGATATATATTGAATATATTATTTAGAATATATCCAATATATTCCTTAAATAGAAATTCCATCAGCGCCGTAGACTTCTGTCAGCGTCCAAACATGACATGTCAGCGTCTAGCATGTTTTCTTCGTTTTGGAGTTTCTGCCACATCAACTCATATTAATTTTGACCCAACATTTGGTACCTCAGCAATGGTATCAGTCCCATAGAGTGAAAGATTTGCCATAAGAGCTTCTTTGGCGGTGTTAAAATCATCACAATCCGAGTCATATGCATCCAAATCATCACATTGATAAGCAGCATTGTTGGTGATGACTGTTGTAAGACGATCAGTTTCCGCTACTCCTGGATCTGCAAGGAATGCCAATTCTTCTTCATCAAGCTCACGACCTTGGGCTTGAGCATTCACCAGGTAAATCTTCTCCTTAAACCATGTGTCGTCCCTTCTCCTCTTAGGCTGCTTGCATTCTCGGGCCATGTGCCCTTCCCCTTTGCAGTTGTAGCAAATAACCACCTTCATTTTACCAGTGCTGTTAGCCCTTGTAGCAGTAGTATTGGATGAACGTGCACCAACAGTAGACGAATTTGATCTCCCTTGAAGTGGTTGCACCATGACCCTGCCGTCCTGAATTGTTGCCTGTTGTCGAGAGTTAGACGAGTTCCTTAACTGATTGTTAGTTGGTGCTGAACCTCGGTAACCTCTTTTGTTCAAAGTTTGACTTAAAAATTCAGACAACAGAGCTAGGATTTCAGTAGGGCTATCTCCTTGTTTAAATTCAGGGACAGGGATGTCATCTTCACAGTATAATGCTGATGCTGGTTGAGCAACAAACTGATTGGTTGAAACACTTTCTTGATGTGAGTAATGATGTTGAGGAGCCTCGAGTTGTGGATAGGTACTAACAGGGTTGGTGGGAGGTTGATACGGTGAATACTGGTGTGAAGCATAAGGTGATGGGTGTAAATCTCTTTGTGATGATGATGTTGGTGGTTGGTGATAAGATGTTGGTGGCGGTGGCAGAATCGAGTACTGTGGAAAGCTTGGTGTTTGATACACAGGTTGATATGAAGATTTGTGTCCTAAAGCAAGCTGAGAGTTGTGATATGACAGAGTAGGATGATTTGCCAATAATGCCATTGGTTCATGATAAGGTCCTTGAGAGATTCGGTTTTGGATCACATGCTTCTCATGTTGTTGTAAGAAAACATAGAGTTGATCTAAATTGGACTTGTGTAGATCACGAATCATTTTGACATCCGTCACATATTGACTCCATTCAGGGGGTAGTGTGTTCAAAAACTTGGTGTTTAACTGAAATTGTTCAATCCTTAGATTATAGACATTCATGTCATTCATCAGAGTGGTAAAACGCTAGTAAAAATCATGAAGAGTCTCCCCTGGAATGTATTGGAATCTATCAAACAAATCATATAATTGACATTCTCGTTCTTGCTTAGTGAGAGATGTCCCTTGTAGCAAAACCACAAGTCGATCCCAAAGATCCTTGGCCACTTTATGTTCACTCACCATTCTGAAGATATCGGGTGGAAGGGCTTGAAGAATTGTCTGAACAGCCCTTTCATCGGCATCTGCAATGAGTTTGTTGGCGTCGGTTAACTCATGATACTGCCTTGGCCTTGTCACATTGTTGATGGTAACCTCTCCCCAATCTAATGGACCTTTGTCAATTGATTCTAGCATAAGTCGACCACTTTGTTTGCCCATGATGTACGTTCTCATTCGACTTTGCCATGATTCAAATAAATCTTTGATGAGCAAAGGCGGGCGAGTATCGGTACCCGAAATGATCGATATATCGGTGAGTGAAGTCATAGTTGGCATAAATGAATGTGAATTCATTTTGTGATCCCTTGAATAAGATTATCAAAGATGATCGAACAATGAAATAAAGTTATGAGTTTTTTGTGTTGTTAACTAAAAGATATTGTTATCTTGTTGTAGTGTTAGCTTTTGAACGTTTCCAAATTACCAAATTAAATGCCAAATAGAAGAAAATCCACTAAGTATCTAAAACAAGTTCTGTCGCAATGTTAGTTCTGTCGGAATACCTAGATCGGAAAGTCTTACTATCGGAATGCCTAGATCGTAATGCAAAGCTATCGAAATGATTCAGATCGCAAAGTGCTATCGGAATTAACTCAGATCGTAATGCTTTAGATCGCAATGTAACCATGTAGCAATGATGATGGTATCGGAATGCCTAGATCGCAATGCAATGTCTATCGGAATGCTTCAGATCGCAATAGCTATCGGAATGATTCAGATCGTAAAGTGGCTGACAAAATTTAAGCAGAGTAACGACTTAACAAACCTTCCTTATACCCGTCGGAATCTCAGATCGCAATAGCTATCGGAATGATTCAGATCGGAATAAGTGATAAAAATCCAACGATCGCAATGTAGAAACCAAACCCTTTCCGATGGTAAGGTTATTGCGATGGAAGCCCAAGTACAATTTGTACTTTCCGATGGATGTTTCTGCTAGAATTTTGGAATGAAGAACACAACCTTTTTTGCACTTTTGATCCAAGAAAACTGATGTTTTTATGAAAAACAAGATACCAAAAACACGTTGAAGCACAAATCCCTATGTTACACTACCTAATACTACGATCAAACCAAAAAAAAATGAAGATTTCGGCAAAAAAACCAACTTGTACTTCTACGAATTGTTAAGAGAACAATACTCAACACAAAAAACAAATCTTTATCTCATCCCATGCTCTTGATACCAATTGTAGAACAATGATAATCTTGTGAAACAAGGGGGTTGATGTTTTTCTAGAGAGAGAGAGTTAGAGAGAGAAATGAAAGAAAACACATATATTGAAATGAAAGAATAAAACAACCAACACCTCTTTCCATGGTGGAAAGAGGTTTAAATACCCCAAGTCCTTAAAGGACTTGGGCTTCCGGCCTATGAACATGCTCATGGGTCGGGCTATGTAATATATGACACTTAACTTAACTACGAGCCTATAACTACATTGTTGGAGTGACCGAGACTTTCTAAATGCGTAAAACGTATTTCCAACATCAATAACTGATTAAGATCATTAATTATGTTCAAAATTAGATATACAATAACTATAGCAGAATGCATACATGCCCAAGATCTTTGTGGAAGCAGGTAACTTACTTTCGGGTTAAGCTCTACACGCCATCCTTCGAATCATATAAATGACCGAGTTCACTAATAAATTACATCACTTTATCATCTGCAATATGTATTCAAGAAAAGATACTAATGTATAAAGTGTGACGAATCATTCAAACATGTGCGATGCACTACAATGGCATTTAATTGCTTCTAGCATAATGTTTGTGTCAATATATAATCAAGGTATGAATAAGCCCAACAAACCTAAAGTAAGGGTGAAAAAAATGTCTCTTATGTATTTGTTTGTTTTTTCGTAAAGATGAAGAACGTAACTGTAAGAGTGAAAAAAAGTTTGATATATTAGTTAAATAATAGTACATCGTATATCATGACACAGAGTAGTAGTTTGAATGATCCAAAGTCACTAATCTTTAAGCAGTGACACTTAATTTTCTTCATCAGAATTTCATAGAGGGTTTTGGACACATTAAAAAAATACAGATTGAATGACGTTTGGTGGCTTTGCAGCAGGGATGTTTTTGACTTAGTTTTGTATTTTTTGTTTGTTGGGAAAGTATTTGCTAGTTTTATCAAGACGATTGTCATTTGCCTTTTAGTTACGCATGAATTAAAGATCATATCAGTTACTACGTATAAAATATATACTTTAATTTATTAACCCTTGTATATCTATGGATTGCGTTACCCCCTTTTTTTTGGATATTGGATTGGGACAGAAGCTAATAAAAGTATTGGTGCAAATATGCAATGAGCCAATGAGCATTTTCAAGATAACAAATACGTAGTACAACCTTAAAATTTAAAACATAAAACTATAATGACATTTAACTTTACACTTACAAAGAATTGTCAACTTTGTACCATATGTCTAATATGAAAGAAGTATTTAGAAGTGTTGTTTAACGTCATGCTTGTTGTTGCTGGTATGACCCCAAAGTTCCTGCCATATTACTCGGGGCCATGCCGACACGCTGCAAAGAGGCTCATATTACCAAGTTAAGTAAGCCCGTCTGGGGTCTTCTTCACGACTTTGAATGAGTTTGGACCAAATGGATATTGGTACATCATGGGTATCATTCATGATACATATAAGAAACATGTGTTGTTTCTCATTTCAGGCTCATTACAGGCGCCTCCTATAGTTTTGAACAAATTGGTCACAGAATCAACTGTCAATGAATTAAACATTTCCCTTTTGGTGAAATCAGGATTATTATCTACTATTCCAACATAAATTAATCTTCAAAAGAAAAGCCAACCTTGATGTAGAAATGTTACCGTTTGACAATGAGGTCACCTTTTTGACAGAATTTAATCCATCGAAAAAATAGAAACAACATGAGAAAACTAATGGAATATGTATCACATACATTAAAGGTGGGATGGTCCATGGTTGAACATCTTGAAGGAGTCTTTTGAGGGTCTTTTTCATCTTCATATATCTGGCAAGTCAATGAGCGTAAGCAAATTGAGATAATTATGATCACGCGATCTGAAATATAAGTATACACAAATCTGAAAAGGTGAAAGACATGTTTCTTATATAAAATATAAAGAACATGAGATTTGCAGCACTTAACTAAATGGAAAACAGGCTTCTTTAACAAAAGATATAAACATGAAGTTCCATAAAGTATATGCATAATATTTACCCAACAGATCAGCCTGCTGATCCAACCACATAGCGGTCTCCACAATGAAGGTAGTTTAGTGTTTCAAGCATTAAGTTCATTTTATGTGATTCTGGACTGGATAGCGTTGTATCTTTTTGATGGTATGGCATAAATAGAGCCTGCAAAAATATATAACAATTTATATCAGCCTATGTCATAAGCAATCAGAACCTGTAAAAAATAACCCATATCTAATACATAATCACAAGATCACTCATTCACGTAAAATAACATTTTCACACAAACTACTCCATTTCACAAGTAAAATTAAAAATGTAAATATTATACCTAAAAAATACACCATATCCGAAGTGGATGGATAGCTGTGAATAGATTCACAGGAAAAACCAAATAAATGACAACGATGATGGGTGTTTTTGGGAGGGTTTTTGTAGTGGTTTGGGAGGGTGTGTGTAGTGTAACTCCACTGATTCTTGGTATGCAGGAGGAGAATCGATTGAGTGGTTGTTTATGACTCGATGATTGTTATGTAACTATTGATATGCAACCGGATGGAAGGCTTTATATCATTAAGATTGCCCATTAAAATACGGGGGCTGAATCTTATATATAAAGTGTGATTTATAAACGGTTTGAATTGAATTAAACTGCCAATGTCAGTTTTAGGAACGTAGGGAGGGGGGCTGAATTTCTGGGCTTGTAAACTGATAGTTGAGAAATTTTTGGATACTTACTTTCCAAATACCAAATTTTGCTCTGAGACATCCACCTCGGATTTTTGTAATTTACTATCGATAGAATTGTGCCACGTATTTACTTTTTATCCTGATTTAATTATAGGATAGATAAAGAAACCGTTTTTAAAACAGTAAGTAAATTGAACCACTTATGGAACTGCCGAATCGCATATAAGAAAAAAACTTCAATAAGTTGTGTCACCATGAGCCTTTTTTATATCGTTTTAATTCAAATGCGATGGTCAATAGTCAAAACAAATTTTTTTATATAATAAAAAATTAGATTATTTGAAAATTTTAGTAAAGAGGTTATAAAAAATATAATTGGACTAATCAACTAGCTTAATTTTTACATATAACCAAAATCAAACAATGTGATTGGTCGAAAAAAGTCAAAATTAAATTCAATTCCGTCAAAATTAAAAATTTTGGTCGTAGAATTTGATGAAAAACATAAAAATATATATGCTAAATTTATAAAAATAAAAACTTAAATAAGGAGGAAGGGATTAATAAAACTTTATTGGTTGAATTTTAAATAAGTTAGATAGACTTAAGTGTAAACTAACAAATTTTCATATTTTTATTAGTAATTTTAGAAATAAACAAAATACCTCTTAAACTTTATACCTTCTATACTTTGTATTTTAAAAATACAATGTATATCTAATATTAAAAAAATCAACAAATCACATAATTATAAATATTTTAATAAAAACACAAATTATTATCTATTTATATTTTGACACTTAACAAAATAAAAAATTCAATATACGTAAATTATTATTAATATAAATACAAATATCAAAATGAATGTAAGACCTCAGACATCGGTGTGAATTAAAAATACATAAACGGGATTCTACATATTACAACAACATATATTTTTTCAAATGTCGTTATGTGTTACTAAACACACAATGTCTAGAAAACGATAGCTATCATTTTAGTTAAACAAAGTCAAATATTTTATGCAACAAATACTTATACAAAATATCGATTAAAATTATTAGATAATGAAAATTCATGTAAAACTCGTGGCTCCATGGGCATCGTAACTATTTAAGTATTAAAAATTTGATATTGTTTTATAGAAATAGCATTGCAAATCATGAATTAATCGTGTACGTGTAAAGTTGATGTAAATGGTTTGTTGATTAATAATTAAGATAAAATTATTTAGAATAAAATATCAGTAAAAAAGAATATGAAATTTAAAAAATAAAAATTGAGTTGAGTTTATATAAATTTACATGGTGCACAGTGCGACAATAATACAATCAAACATATAAAAATTAGATATTCTTAAAAAGACATATCTAACTCCCTTATAAAAGAGATTAGTATCTCTCTCCTATTAATGCAAAAAAATAAGTAGTACCACTAAATTAACATGATATACCTCATTTTAAAACACAAACTAAAATATTATTTAAGGAATACAATTTAATAAGCCAAGTGTACAAGTATTTCACCATAAAATAATTACAAACTTTTAATGAGTAATTAATAATCTTAATAAAACACCCCATTATAAAATATAAAATATTATATACACATTGTACAAACCTTAAAGAGCATTTATAGTATACTAATGCATCAAATGAAAAATCTAATTGAAAATTGGTTTATTGCATTTAGTTTTTTCCCTTTAATTATTTACTTAACTTTACTTGAATTTTCATCTGTATATTACATATAATGCTAAAATAATAAAATTCCTCGATTGAAATCACGTTTTTAGGACACGTTTTTAGATGAAAACTGTTGATTCAGAACTTATAATTGAAAAAATACGAATTATAACACCGAAGAATTTAGTCACAGGGTACCCACCACCGCATCGCGCGGGTACCCTGCTAGTATAATATAAATAAAATCACTATAACGTAATTATTACTTAAATTATCCTTTAAGTTTAAGTCTTGTGCATGCACTCACATTAGAACTAGTTTCAATGAACGTAAAAAAAAACTAATAATACTTTGTCAAAAATATATTAAAATACATATAGACAAAAGCATAATTAAATAATTGTCACGATAATATTTTTTTCGCTCAACGATTAATTTAAAAAATATTTAAATATTAAAATATATATATACTAGTAAAATGTATTTTAATCTTATTTGCTGTGTAAAAATGAATATAAATGATAAAGATTAGTCCCCATACTATCTAGAAAAATATATTATATAAAATAACTCTCTCTATAGCAAACAATTACTCTTTTTATCTCAATTAACTTTTTACATTTCTCTTTTGTTATATCTTAATTTAATTATTGATTATTAAAAATAAATAAGAATGTTTGAACAAGTTTATTACATTACTTTTGGTTGAAGTTATTATTATTAATTTTAAAATAAACTTCAAATAATTAAACAATAATAAAATTGATATTTTTAAAAAAGTGAAAAAATCAGGTATAAATGCCTTTTTTAATCATTATTTAGTTTTTTACTCTTCTGTCCTAAATTAATAGTTCACATTTTTGTTTTACTTTGTCTCAATTTAATTGTTCACAACGAAATATAAATAGAGATATTTGATAAAGTTTACCATATCACCCATTGCTAAAAGTATTATTATAAACTTCAAAGAAGACTTACATTAACTAAATAAGGGTATAACTGTCAACGTGTTAAAAAGTAAGAGAGAAAAATTTATAATTAATACACTTTTCTTACATTGTGTTTTTTGACGGGGGCAACGATTTTAGGGGCAATTCCATATTTCCTCAATTTAAAAACAAAAATTACATATTTCCCCACACATGCTTTAATTGTGCACTAAGGAAGCGTTTGGTTAAGGGGGTGACCTCATTAATTTAGTTTTTTTATTAAATTTTAATGTTTGGTTGAAATCTGGATTGAGATGGCTCACAAAGAGACTGCATATAAAGGTTTTATGATAATTGTGTATGAAGGTTGGATTATGAAAAGGGTCAACTGGAATCATTGACATGTAAACGTGGATAAATGCTCGCCAATGGTACATGTTCTTTTTTCTAGTTTTTAATTTTAAATTATATACTTATTTATTAAATAATTACTAATATATTTGTTAGTACAACAATCGGTCGGGGTCTAGTACGGATCTAAGCTCTTGCTGAAAGGTACTTAGATCTCTTAGGTTATGGTAGATCCTGTACTATCAAGAGATGTGATTGACGATTTCCTGCACAAGTAAACTATACTGTTAGTTCTTATCATGGGGATGAACCCCACGATTAGACTCCAGCGTGAGAGTAAGTATTCATATCTTCCGAGATATATGTGTGTGTAATGATGAGTGAAAAATCATACCTCGTTTGGAGTGCAAGTGGGTATAAGGGAAAGTATGGGGCCTTTCCTCGTTTCTCGGATAGTACTTAGGAGTCGGCCTTTGTGGACCAAAGGCCTATTTGCCTATTTATTGTCTAATCGTGACATGCGGATCGATTCTTTGGGAGATCGTCTACAGGGTTCTCGGACGTGCTTTCTGGAAGCGCGTCCGGCATTGTGATGCGACTCCGCTTGCTGGGAGCGCATCCGTCTAGGGCTTTTCCAGCGTTGTGGGCTTTTGCATACTTGTGTCTAGGCCCAAGGTTTGGTGTATGGTTTTAGGCCCCATGGGCCGTGTCCATGTTATACGCCATCAAGTCCCCCGAGTCCAGTAGTTCTTGCGGAGTACGGATGGGCTGCTGGACTTTTGTATGTATGTTTTCGCCCGTGGGCTTTTGTCATTAAGTCTTGCTTTGGTAATCGAGGTGCATGGTGCACTTGTCCTTTTGAATTCTTTTTTTACTGCTGAGTACGATTTGTCAGATACGTTGTATATGCTACATCTCTGTGTCTTTTAAGTAACCATATTTTCAACCGTGTATGTTGTTAGTGGGTTACACGTGTCTCAATCGTGTGACTTAACCGCTTTCTTCTACGATTGTGTAAATAAGGGTTTCACCCTCTTTCACTTTTCTTCTTTCCACTTTTTCACCTACTTTCTGCCATTACCGTTTCTCAAGCTTCTCCTTTGATACTCAGGTTTTGATTTTATCTTTATTTTATTTTCTTTGTAAGATGGTCTCGATAACTTCTTGTAGATCCGTGTTGACTCAACGCATGCTGGATACTTTTTGTAAGGAACACTTCATTCTTGCCTGTGTTCATCCTATTCTAGCGAGCCCGAATAGTAGTATTCGTGATGCTCCCCTAGGAAGATTGGGGTTTATACTCAGTTTTTTGATTGGGCTTGTTACCGCTTACCTTTTCCACCTTTTTTGTTGAAGTCCTCGGTTTTGATTCGTCCATCAAATTGATTGTTTTTGACAAGTTTCAAGTGGTTTTCTTTGATGGCAAATTCATTTGCATCTTCAGGTAAAACGATTGCGGAGCCAGGAGTTGGTGCGAAAACTCTTTCGGCTGACCACATAGGTTCATCATCGGTGTCCAACATTGGATAGTAACGTTCGATGAGTCTAGTGAAGAATAGGGCTTGAGATAGGTTATCGAATGGTTGATAAATCACTCGAGGTTTTGGTTGCACATGTATCCTATTAAAAGGTACATGACGGTGAAGTCGACGTAACCTTCGGTTAAGGGTATGTTTGGGTTCAGATAATGGTGAAACGGGGTTGGTTCCGGATGAACGGGTGTGCATCCAACAATGATTTGGGTAACAGTAGGGTTTATGCGGCGAACTTAGCTAAAAGTACGGCGTACTTTCGAACGCTACTGGAAGTGCGACGCACAAAACTAATTGTGCGGCGTACTTTCTGTACTGACAGAAGAATATTTTGAGTTGTTTAATGGTGAAAAAGGTTTAATCTTCGAGAATTACGGAATGTTTGGTTATAGAACATGATTGTAAGTCCCCGGCAACAACGCCAAAAACTTGATTCTTGTTCATAAGTCTTAAATTTATAACAAGGAATGGCCAAACTAGGGACTAGAACACAAACACGGGCAAGTATACCCTTTCGTTTATAATATAGCTTTGAAGTGGTAAGGCATGATCGTTCGCAAGGACTTAGTTTCATTTTGATATCAAAATAATAATCGAAGATAAATATGATTGAGATTAAAAATAATATGATGCCAAATATGACTAGATAGGATAACTCATATAATTTCGTCATGATGATAATAATGATCGAGATATGCTAAGATAGGTAAAAGGTAATAAACCATTTTCGTCAAAATGGAGTTTTCGTAATTTACTTGGCTTGATTCAAGACTTGTGTCTATTAAGCGATTAAGCTTAAACAAGTTTCCAATAAGTTCAATATTTTATCAAAATATCTAAGCGGATCCCTCCAACCAAAGATTTAAAAACCATAGACAAATTCTATAAAAACTCGTTATAACAACTTGACCCTCTCGGACGTCAAGCTATCGTAACATATATATTTTGATAAAACAATGTGATAGAACTAAGTGGCAACTGTTGGGAATAAATGATTTGGAGTTCCCCCTATTGAATCGTACAAATTCCCTCTGCTAGTAATAATTCCCACTGCTAGAGTTTATGAAGACAGTGGGATCTTTTCCCACTGTATGAAGATAAAGCCCCTGCTGTAAAGATAAACTTGGAAGAGATTTGGACGTGTTTCAGTTTTAATTTTAGTATATCTTCCATGTTTAGTTCATAGTCATCTTTTACTAGGGTCCTTGCATCTATAAAAGGATTCCTTAGGTTTTTGTGTTTGATATAACTTTCTTTACTTTATATTTTGCTTTAAGGTTGTAAACCCCAACACTAGTAAGAGTGTTCATATATTGAGCTTCAATATATTAAAGCATTTAAGTTTGATTAGACACTTTGTTCTTGTGCTAAACCTTATATTCCGCATATTATTTAGTGTTATAATTTACTCACAAAGTTTCTCTAGTAATAGTTTGGATTCGTCTTTGCTATTACAACCCTTATACAAGCCAAGGTTTAAGATCTGAGTTTGGGATCAACAATTGGCATAAGAGCTTGTTGAGAAACTTTGAACAAATCAAGAACAAAAATATTTCACACCCAAAACAGTCACGACTACAACAAAAACCACTCCTTCAATAGATTCATCCTCCAACAACAATGCACTCAAGCTTCCTGTGACACCCTAGGCAAATCCCACTGTTGATCCCTTTGGTTGGATCTATATTCTGTTAAGAATTAGTATAATAGTTTGTAATCAAACTAAAACACTTTGAGCACTCTTACTAACACTAAATAAGTTATGCGGAATCTAACTTATAAAACACAGAAGAACATAATTACTTTTAACTATTCGATTCTCTTATTAATCGACTTGTATGAGGTACATGAAAGACATTGTACCTATGTTCCTTTTATAGAGTAAGGAACCCTAGAAACCTTAGAATATTCTATAAATATAACTATATCACAGACGATATATTATCAATATTCTAACTATTTAGGTATATCACATAAGATATACTCTAACTATAACTATGACATATCTTATACAAAGATATATTCGTCCTAATCATAATAGCAGTACTTACTTTATAAGTAGCAGTACTTACTATGTGCCGCGTTAACACTAACGGTACTTACATAACACTAACAGTACTTGGAATACACTAACGGTACTTGACACTTAAAAAATAATTCCCAACAATCCTCCCCTAAACAAGAAATGATAACTTGTTGTCTTCTTGTTTCTCCTGTACTGGATGTATTAAAAATACATGTCTTCAGTCTTTCCTTCATCCTTGGATTGAACTTGGTAATTTGTTTTTGTATCCAACTAAATGTAGCCAAACACTTCAAATGTAGATCTTCTTCTGATAAGATAATCTTCAAACATTATAAGCATCATCTTTGTCTTCAAACTATGATCTTCTTGTGTCTTCTAAACATTCATTCATCTTTGCAGCATTAGTTATTGTCTTCTTGAGTTTAGTCCTTGAACTCTTTGATCATAAATCTTTCTCTTGATTTGATGATAACAAAACCTTCTAAGTATTATATCTTTTAATACTTCTTTGCCTGCAATCTTCATACCTGAAATAAAATAGTTAACAACAAACACCAATCTGTATTGGCTTCATGATTTTTTAGCAAATCACCAACTATCAACGGATTTGATAAATTCTTTACCAGTTAGCCGTACACTCTGGAATAGCCAATACTTTATTCACAAAGAATAAGGTGTAATGAAAACCTTACAATTTTTGGTAAATTGTCAACCATCAACGGATTTGATGAAGTCTTTACCTAGTACCGTTTGTCTAGGACTAGCCAACTCTTTGTCTCGAAACAAGGTGAGTTAGAACCATATAGTTTTTAGCAAACTATCAGCTTTCACCAGATTTGATAAGTCTTTACCACAAACCGTTTGCTTATGGACTAGCCAGTTCTTATGTGTGATAGACATGGTGAACTGAGAACCATTTATGAAGTGTGACTGAAAGTCAAACACTTAAGATTCTTTCTCAGCTTCTTCCTCATCTTTTGAAATCCTTGATTTGTTGTTTAACCATTCTGATCAACTCCAAAGCATCAGCAGACTCTTCTGTAACTTCTAATTGTTGTTCTAACATCCTTTCCAACAATTTTCTTTTGAAGGGGTAAGTTTTCTCTTGCAGCATATAGTATGTAACATCATCTACATCCAAAATATGCAATCCACATGACCTGTAATATCTCCAGTAACTAGGAACCTGATCCTCTAATACCTTCAACATTTCTTGATCACAGTTGTGTGGCTCATACATAAAGAGAAATTCCCAGTATAATAGTGATACTTCAGTTTTACCTGCACTTCCTTCTTGAACTAACCTTTAAAGATCTTGAATATCTTGTCTGTCAAGAATATGAAGAATATCTTCCAAAAGTCTGAATATTCTTGTTGTGCCATCAGTTCTCTGAATTCCATGAGCTTCAAGTCCTTGATCTGTAGAGTAAATCCATTTAACAATGGATGCTCTTTTTCCAAAAATCTCTGTATCAATACATTGACCTTCAAATTTCACAATCTTCAAGTACTTCCTTAAGCTCTCATCATCATCACTATCTTCTGCTGTAGTTTTAGCTCTCTTAGCTTTCTTCTTTAGCTTTGTTGATCTTTTCCTTTTAACACTCTTGGAAATTCCCTCAAGTTCTGTTGAACCCTCTTCCAAGCTTGTATGTACCGTTTCCTCAGTATGTACTGTTGTATGTACTGTTGACTGTGTATGTACTGCTTGTACATTTTTAGTCTGAGCTAGGGGTGAGCATGGTGCGGGGCGGTGCGGTTTTTGGCAAAAACCACACCGCATCCGCAATTACGGTTTTTCAAAAATTGTGAATCCGCACCGCGTGGTTTTTGCGGTTTCTGTTTTGCGGGTTTTCAGCGGTTTTTGCGGGTTTTGCGGATTGTAATCGCACCGCACCACGTCTTATAATTTATAAAATTTATGTGGGTTTTTGCAGTTTTTGGTTCACAATGTTAGTATTTTCGGTTATAACAATGCATATAATTAATGAAAACACACACATCACTTAGAATATTTTTGATAATATGCACTTGAACCCTTATAACATGCATTAAAAAATCTATGTGTCATTTTTCGGGTTATATAACTAATGTGCGGTGCGGTGCGGATTTTGTGGTGCAGTTTTATGGGTAAAACTGAAACCGCACCGCATTTTGCGGTTTTTCATTTTCATAAAACCGATCCACCGCTTTTTGCTGTGGTGCGGTTTTTGTGGTGCGGTTTTTTCGGTTTTTGCGGTTTTTGCGGTTTTGCGGTGCGGTTTTTGCTCACCCCTAGTCTGAGCAATACCTTGAGTTTCAACTCCTGTATTCATTCTTTGAGCAGTCTCTTCCTCCTTTGAACTTACTTTCTCCTTTCTATTCTTCCTCACATAAGTGGTCTTGATAGGTGGAGATGCACTTGTAGGTTCAGCAGTACTTGGCTCAATTCTAGGAGTACTACCAAATTGTCTTTGTTGTTGCAGATGTTTCTTGAATTCTTCAACAACTTTCTTGTCTGCTTCAGATCCAATCTCAACAAAATTCAATTCAGTCCTCTTACTTTGCTCATACAAAGTCTTGATTTCTTCAAAATTCTTCTTGACCAACTGAATATGAGTAAATCCTTTTACTTTCTTTAGAAAGTTCATCATCTGATTTCTAATCTGCATAGTAGTTGGAGGCTTAATCTTTTCTTTCCTTCTCTTTTTAGCAAAGAATCTTTGTTGCTCCCTTACCAGATCATCAATCAGTCTTGATTTCTCTTCTTCATCATATGCATCTTTTTCTTCAGCTATCAATGAGTTTGCAAGAAGCTCACTTGCATGTATCTCAACTTGAATCCTGTCATACTCTTGTATGTTCCATTCTTGCTGTATCCTTTTAGCTTCTAGCAAATTTTGCTTTGCTGCAAGTTCTTCCTGTAATTCATTTTCACGAATTTGTGCTTGCATTCTATAAGCAAATTCCTCATCATGGTCTATTTTATTAAATATGTACATGACTTTGTTTATATCATCATCTGAATCACTTTCATCTTCAGATTCTGACAATAATTGCTTCTTCCCCTTACCCTTTGGATTAATCTTAGGTAGCTTCTTCTTCAGCTTGGCAGCTACTTCTTCATTAGCTAACTGTTGAATGACTATACCTTTTGTAGGGTGTGAAGCTTGAACTTTCTTACCTTGACTTTGATCCTTTGTGGCAAGAACTTCTTGTTGTGTCTTTTTCTTCACTTCTGCTTGCTTAGTCTTCTAAACTAAATTCTTCTTTAAATCAAGCAGCAATTGGGCTAAAGTCTCATTTTCTACAAATGAAATTTGACTTTCTAGAGAAGGATGATCACCGCGCTCGGTACTTGCAATTGGCTTAGCAATACTTGGGTCTTCAACAATGTCAGCAGTACTTGCAGTCGGCTTAGTTGGCTTCGCAGTACTTGGATCTTCAACAAAGTTGACTTCACCAGTATTAGAAACACTTGTTTCTTCAATCACTTGTGTATCCCCAGATACTTTATCTTCCATAGAAGCCATCATATCAACTTGCACTTCTTCAGTTTTATCTGATTTATTGCTTTGTGGTGATGGATCAGGAAACTGATTAGAAATTTCCTCCAGCTTCTCATAGAAATCACTCCAATTAGCTTGAAGTGGTGATTGAACTGATGGTTCTGGCTGAGTTGCCAATGTTTCTGCAACTTGTGGCTCCTCTGGTTGATTTACCAACTTTTCTTGAACTTGTGGTTCTTTCTAGCTGAGTTACCAACATTTCTTGAACTTGTGGTTCCTCTGGAGTAGGTTGTGGGTCTTGCTGTTGAATCTCCATATCTGAAGGTCCATCCACACCAGTCTCTAAACCAGTTCCATCTTTATAAGTCCCCATGACATCTTCATCCAATTCAAAATTGATGTCATTTCCAGAGATCCTTGTTTGATTATCAGAAGAAGGTGGTTGTTCTTCATTATTCCTTCCCTGTTCTTCATTATTCCTCTCCTGTTTGGTTGCATTCAGTTGCCTTTTCTTGTGGTTCCTGAGTCTTTGCTTCTTGATTATAGATTTCTGAACAGATCTATATTGCCTCATCCAAGATGACACTTTGTTCCTTAACTTGAGTAGGCTAGCTTCTAATTCAGCAATTTTCTTGTCTTGAACAAGCTTATCTTTCTGCAACACCTGTACCTGTTGGGACAAACTTGTACACAAAGTAGTTAAATTTGCAACATCCACCACCTCTGGTGCTTGTGCTTGTGGTGAACCACTAGCAGCAATAGAAGCAGCAGGTGTGTGGATCATCTCATCAGTGTTTGGTGGAACACCAACATTGTGAGAAGAAGATTGTGAATCTTCTAGAGAGTGGGAGCTCTGGTGAGAAGGAGTTTGCTGAGAAGCACTAGCATTGCTAGGTTCCTCACCTTCTTGATTGGCAGGTTGGGCTAACATATGAGCAAACAATGGTGTTACTGTTCCTGTAAAGGCATTGCCTTGTTTGGTCAAGAAAGAGAAATTTCTCTTTGTAAATGAAGGAACATCCCATGTATCAGTTAATGCTGGTAGGTTAGGTATTTGGTCACTAACTAAAGTCTAAATGAATCTAGGATACATTAAAAACTTCTTAGTCCCTTCCAAATTCCTAGTCATGCCTTCAAAAATTAATTTTGAAAAATTAAAAACCCTGTTATTTGCTAGACAAATACCAGCAGATGCCAATGCAGCAGGTATTTGATCAAAAGATGTACTTTTTGAACTTAAACAGTGAATAATAGCATGAAAAAGCAATTTCCATTGAGGTGAAAATAATGCTTTAAAGAAAGTAAGACTTTCCCTACCACCCTCATAGCCCATGGCTGCAAGGCCATCATGAATCTCTGTATTATTAAGCATACTAAGTCCATTTTCGTCATTAAGTCTGAAACTTGCTCGTAGCAGTACCTGAGTGACATATATGTTCCTATGATTTACCCTAGCCTTAATGCAAGGTTGATCAAAACGAGTACCTAACATAGCAGTATCCCAAAATTGTTCAACAATGGGTATAGAGACAACTGGACTTACAGTGAGTGCGAAGCGAACATGACTTCGAGATAGGAAACCAAGCATCTCATGGAAACCAAGAGAGTCATCATTGGTAGCAAGATTCGCAACCAAATTATGCTTAGAGATTACTTGTAAGGCAGCCATTAGTATTTTTGATGATCAAAAGATTAGAGAGAAGGTTATAGAATCAAGAGATAAAAATAAAAGATTAGGTGAATTAATTGTGTAATTGGGGTAAGTATTTAAGTAAATAACAAACCCAAGCGCGAAGAAACCGCCAAATTTACAAAAGAGACCCTTAACGGTACAAAGGACATGTAGCGGTACATGGAACATAAGCGGTACTTGGTTTTGTGCTAGCGGTACTTGGAGTGACAACGGTACCTCACAATTTTGACCAGTTCATGCTTTCCACTAGACATGTAACCTCTTTTATCTCTTTCTATAAACCTGCAATAACATAAAAAACACAAAACATAGACTATACAATAAAAATTATAAAAATATGTACAGCTATTACCTCCCCTCAACATATGCAGCATGTTATTGGTTGAGCATACCAATGTGTGTCACCAAGAATTCGGATCTCTTTGCATCAAATGCCTTGGTCAACAAATCAGCTACATTGTTGTCTATACGAATCTTCAAGACTTGAATAAGCTTTTTGTCATAAGCATCTCTTATAAAGTGATGTCTTATTTCAATATGCTTAGTCTTGGAGTGAAATACTGGATTCTTGACAATGCATATAGTACTTTCATTATCAATGTAAATCTTGGTGTTCATGAAGTTAAACCCATAGTCCAACAATTGATTTTGAATCCAAAGTACTTGTCCACAACAATGAGCAGCAGCTACATATTCAACTTCAGTTGTAGAAGTAGCAACAATGGTTTGCTTCTTACACTGCCATGATATGAGTCTTCTGCCTAGGAATTGACAACCTCCTGTTGTGGATTTCCTATCATGATTTACTCCAGCATAATCACTATCTGAGTAAGCTTCCAATTCAAAGGGGGAATCTCTAGGATACCATAATCCTAAATTAGGTTGACTTTTAAGATATTTAAAAATCTTCTTCACAGCATATAGATGTGACACCTTTGGATGAACTTGAAATCTTGAACATGCACACACAGAAAACATTATATCTTGTCTTGAAGCAGTAAGATACATCAATGAACCAATCATTAACCTATAGAGATGAATGTCAACATCTTCTCCATGTTCATCTTTTGATAAAGATTTCTTGGCTTCAAAAGGTGTGCTTGTACTCCTTGTATCCATACATGAAAATTTCTTTAAGATTTCAGCAACATATTTATCTTGGCTGATAAATATTCCATCTTTCCTTTGTTTGACTTGTAGTCCTAAAAAGAAAGTTAGTTCTCCCATAGAACTCATTTGAAATCTTCCTTTCATCAAAGCTTCAAACTCTTCACACCATGTTTTCTTGGTAGAACCAAAAATGATGTCATCAACATAGACTTGAACTAGAATGATGTCTTTGGCATTTTTCTTGATGAACATAGTTTTGTCAATGGTTCCTCTCCTATATCCATGTTCTAGCAGAAAATTGGATAAAGTTACATACCAGGCCCTTGGAGCTTGATGCAGACCATAAAGTGCTTTGATAACTTTGTAGACTCTATTGGAGAATTTAGGATCTACAAAACCTGGAGGTTGTGAGACATATACCTCCTCTGAAATAGTACCATATAGAAAGGCACTTTATACATCCATTTAATAGACTATAAATCCCATATATGATGCAAAGGCCAAAAATAACCTAATGGCTTCTATCCTTGCCACTGGTGCAAAAACCTCATCATAGTCTATCCCTTCTTCCTGTCTATAGCCTTGAGCAACAAGTCTTGCATTGTTCCTCACAACAACCCCTCTTTCATTCTTCTTGTTCCTAAAGACCCATCTATTACCAATTACTCTTTTACCTGAGGGAAGATCCACAAGAATCCAAACCTTTTGTAGCTCAAATTGTGTTAATTATTCTTCCATGGCATCTACCCAACTTTCTTCATCAAGAGCCTGAGAGATATTTTTGGGCTCTACTTGAGATAAGAAACAGGCAAACAAATAATGCTCAGTATCTTTATGATTTGTTCTCTGCAGTTGTTTGACATAACTCACTAGTGCATGAGTTTCAATATTGGTTTACAGTTGTCTTCTGGTTTGTACAACAGATTTTGGATCACCAATAATCTATGTAGCAGGATGGTTGTTGTTGACTTTATGAGTGGGAATAGAACTGACTGGAATTTCTGTTTCCAAATTGTTGAAATCAGTTACTGCACCCTGCTCATCATAGGAAGCTTTGGAGAAGATTCCTTCAGTTGGACTGGCATATAAGTCTTCATCGTCCAATGCTTGCAAAATCTCTTCTAGTGAGTCAGCAGATTTAGCAGATTTTGACTTAGCAGTACTTGCAGATGAAGTACCGCTAGGTATAGTATGTACTGCTGTCACACCCCACCATGGCGGAATATGGGGCGCGACGTATGGATATCATCACAACAAACGGTGTCTCTATAGAGAAAACTAAAATGCAACTATAATGTCATAAATGGCGACACAAAGGTCATGACAATATCTCAACATATCAGGAGTCTAGGTAAGTAGGTAACAGTCCTACCACTTACCCAAGACAAACAATAAACATAAACCAAACAAACATATAGGTGCCGACATGTATCACTTATAAAAAAAACATAAAGGTAAACTAAGAAGGAACGGAGATCTCCTTCTATATGCAATCCTAAGGCATCTAAGTCTAGCCACTTCTATCCTCAAGCTTAACCATATTCACACCTTAAAGAGACACTAAAACACGTCAACATAAAGTTGGTGAGAGTCATAGGTTTAGACTCTAACGCCAAAACAAACCATAAGCTGTGAATAACAACCATCAACAAAATAACATATGGACAATGTGTTACAAATATGTATTAACAACTAACATTCAAGATCAGTCATACCAAACCAAAATCCAAGGCCCACAGCCTTACCAAAAACTATGGTACCATAGATGATCACACTATGTACCTATCCCAAGGCCACTACCTTGTCATTATCCATTGGTCCCATAGACGATCACGCTATGTACCTATCCCAAGGCCCCTACCTTGTCAAACCACAATAACTGAGACGGTACGTGTCCCCCGATCCAAATCATACAAAATCAAGAATCACATAGCAGTTAATCACATAAGTGTACACACAAGTCAATCACAAACCTCAAAAACATTCACAACATCAATTTATAAATAACTCAACACAGTGTCTCTTCCATCCCATCTGGAAGTCAAAATCAATAGTAAACATGGGACTATGAAACTCACCTGATTGCTTCTCCAAAAGTCCTCGCACTAGCAACAAGCTAACAAACCAAAAACACGCAATCAATACATGAACCAATCACTAAGATGGCTCATCAACCTATGATGGACATCTAGCCTACTCCCATATAAATACCCCATTTATATGCTCTAAACACCCTATTACCCTTCCCTAACAAGTCCTTAACTTGTTTAAGTTTAATAACTATCCCGTTCATATTTTACACAAAACAGTCCCAATTTTAGGTCTCCAAACTTTAAGTCAAACGTCCACTTAAACATACCCATGGTTTCTGTAAAAGGAATATTCATACCTTTACATATGTTAGCTAACACCTCCCACTTTCCCTAACCTTAAAGCTACTGTTAAGGCCCCTATATATATATATATATATATATATATATATATATATATATATATATATATATATATATATATATATATATATATATATATATATATATATATATATATATATTCATATATATATATATATATATATATATATATATATATATATATATATATATATATATATATATATATATATATATATATATATATATATATATACTTTTGTCATTCCAGTTTTACTGATTTTAAACATACAAAAAGTTTATTACAATTAGGGGGTCTTACCCTAAACCACAACCTTAGCCCAAGTGCAGATACTTACTACAATATATAAACCATCTCTCATTTCGTGAGAAGATCCCAATGCAACCCTAAGTACCACAAACAACCCAAAACTTAAAAAGAAAACAGGCTGACTTCAAAATTGTTTTGACCTCCGACTGTTGTAACCTGTTTTTGACCCACTTCCCGACCTCTAATTTAGTTCTTGTTTCTTGCATTGGAAAGCCACTTCAATTACCTTTTCAGGGATACTTGGATTGTAAAATAAGAATTTGTAGAACTCCGGATATGATCAAAACATCTTACTCAAAATTCTGCCCAGTTTTTAAAAACGGGTTTAACAAAATCAACCTCATTAATTAACCCTAATCCCTCTAATTACAAGCCCTAATTTATGTAATCATCATATTATGATTAATACAACATTAATTTACTGTTTTTAAATTAAACCCTAACCTAATTCCAAAATTTTATGAAGAACCCTAATTTTTATATAACTCACGAATTTTCTTAACCTCCAGGAGAAAAATAATGAATTTAGATTGTGATTAAAACAATATATAGGGTGTACATAAAATCCTAGTCCAAGAATAAGCCCACTTTCCTTTTTTTCCCTCTTTTTCCTTTTTTTCTTTTCTGCGTCCAAAACCGACCTAAACCCCTTCAAATTTCTTTTTTTTTTATTATTTAATATTATGTTATTAATATTACCTTAATTTACCTTAATTTATTTCAGCTCCTAAAGCCTCCAAAACCTCAAAACCGTAAAACTAGTCAAGTACGCGTTTTACCGTAAAAGTCGTAAAATATACACTTTTATAAAAAATCTCAAAATTTTGAAATAAACTTTATATTTAAGTCCTAAATGAATTAAAACCATCCCGAAAAATATTCATATGACCAATTACCTCATCCGAGACCTCTAAATGCTAAACCGTAAATCGTAAAAAAATACGATTTTCTATAATACATATACGTATACGTACAACCACTAAATAACACCATCTCACTTCATAGTCACTATCATGTGAGCTCATGAACATGAAATCATCACACATCGTTTCACTCACAAGGTACCCCGTACCGGAAACGATATCCAAACCACAATCTATACACACCAATAAGCACATAAACACGTAAAAACACGTAACTAGCACAAAATAAAACTAAGTGACGAACCTCAAAACCAGGGTTGTCACATCACTCCCTCCTAATAGAAATCTCGTCCTGAGATTTACTCCTTAGGATCAAACACACAACCAACAGTCGCATGAATACTTGTTCTAAATGAACTCTTCTCATTTCCACGTGAACTGTAGTTCAAGTTTTCAAAATACCACATATACAAACAAAATATAATTAAACTCATTGCCAAACTCTTGACCTCACAGTCAATAAATCTCACAGATGACTCTTTGATAAAACAAAGACTCTTATTAACACAAGTCCCGAATAACCGTACATGCAAAATGCATTCTCAAACAACCTTTACCAATCTCAATACATGAAATGTATCATGTATACAACTCATTTCCCCCAGGTAATTCTATGCTCACAAGCTAATGGTCCGATCTTTCCAAAGACCATAAATGGACCTACAAAACTCTACATTAACTCTTCCATTTTACCAAAACATACCACCCGTTACTATGGGTGAAACTTCATACACACTTTGTCACTAACTCTAGTGGTTTCCTCCATCTCTACATAGCATCCCTTGTTGCTCTCATCCTTTCCACAAACACCATTACTACATTAATAGCCTCTTTTACCAGTTCTAGTCCACAATGGGGACAACTCACCCTATCCTTTCATATAGTGCCTCAAATGGCATTTATCGACATCTAGTATGATAACTATCATTATATGAAAACTCAGCCATCGCTAATGAGTTTCCTAACTCCCTCTAATCAATCACTCATGTCCTCAGTGTAACACCTAAGGTTGTATAAATATCTCACTTGCCTATCCTTTTCCAGTCAGCTGGATATACTCATATCCAATCATGTTCATCAAAAAGACGGTTATCTCAGTTAGACCAAGCCCTCCGTCCCTATGGCACATCACACCTATAACTCCTCATGCATTCGATTATCGATACTAAGCCTCCCAAACAATCAGTATAGGTCAGTGCCATTTCCTTTTCCACACTACGATCGTATCAGCCTGCGTTGTGCTTTATTCTACTCATTAAGCTCTACCAAAGTTTTACCTTCGGTTCCTATCTCGACCTATTTCATTCATGCTTCGCTTCTATACACACTTCCTTTTTCTTCCTCAACTCCTACTATACATCACGATGTGATGCTTCCCTTCGTTTCTTCCCTTGCCATAATCCTTCATAAGGCATTCCATACATATTAGGCTAACTTTTACGCAGAACCCTCTATTCCATAACATCCATACGCAATCCTTCCAACTTCTCAACTACGTGACTTCTCATTCCTCTTGAAATATGAGATGAATTAGTCTGTCTATCGACTGTCACCCAACTCTCGTCGTACTTATTCCACCACCACATTATGTATCCCTTCTACCAAATTCGTCCTTACATCGCCCTTTCTAAGCTACTCCAATCTATGTAGGAAGTATAGTCTACGTCCCTTTCCTCCCTACGATTGTCCAAGCCACGCAACATAAATGTTGACGCGTTCTCTGCTTTAGACAACTCAACTCGTGCAACCTACATCCTTCATCCAAACCACCCTAATACGTCATCCATATCGTTCAAGTTCGTCTCAACTTCACTTCATTCTTCTTATTCCATGTCTCATCAACCATGCTTGCCTTTCCCAGATGGTACTTGGCCTTGCAAATTTCCTTCACCACTTAACTCCACCCATCACCTTTGTCAAATGTTCAATCAAGATGATTAAATATGTGTTGGAGACGTTCATGATCCGTATAGATCATTCTCTACGTCTCGTACACCAAATGCCTCTAGCATTCTAGGCAGATATAACAATCCAGCTCCACTAACTAAGTCTATCCAGTTCTTCCAAATCTTCCGTTCCTGCAACGTATAAGTGATCGCCTTTCTTTGTCGTCCTCGTACGCGTCCAAATCCTTGATCCACGTATCGTCATGCCTCGCGAATTCATCCAGTCCTTCCGATAATGCCAAGATCGGCTCATTATCCAATCCACTTCTTCAGCCTCCAAAATGCTTCCTCATCCTTCTTCACTTCGCCCCCTTGCTGGTTCCATGATATGCCATCATCTCTAACTACTCATCATGGTAGACTTAATACTAAAACTCACACTTGAAAATCTCACGTATAATTCCACTCCAAGACCAACACATAATTCGCCTCACTCTCCTTCTCAGATTTGAGTAGATCAAGATGTCGTCGATGCTCCCGATGACAAGTCGTTTATATACGTTCATGCACACTCGGTTCATTGACCCCATGAAAACCGCTAGTGTTTTGGCGATGCTAAAATCATAACCGTAAACCCAAAGCGTTCATACCTCATCCTTAGTAGTTTCAATTACGTCCTCATAGCATCCTCTCTCAGCGGCAATACGAATGAATTTCTACCTCGTTCTACTTGCGAAATTCTACACGTATTTTGAACAGACCAATACCTCCTCTCATCAGACCAGTCAACCTCTTTCCACATCCAATCTACTACTAAGCAACTCAACTTTCATCTTGTATTCCTTGCAAATTTCTAACAACTCTTGTTTTTAAATCATTCCATCAACAATTGCCTTGGAAAGGCACTAACTCCAACTCCTCTCATTTCTCCTACTTGCTCTATTTATGGTTCTACCTCGGAGTAATAGGCAACCTACTAAATCTCAGGAAATTTTCAGAAAACATACATGCCTTACGAACAATATCCCCTTCCAACACTCTCTATGGCACGTTACTTGTGCCAATTTCCATACCTTTCACAAGTCTCTATTCATCTCTCTTGGCACTCCTAATAGACCTCATGCCCACATTAGTTCGTCTACGAACCTCTTTCCTCCCCACTAAGGGTATTCCGACCGTTCTCTTATGGTCACCTACTTAAGCGTGTAGGCGCGACCAAGTCTTTCATATTACCACTTCAAGGCTCTCAATCAATACTAAACCAAAACTACATCCTGAATCCACCAGATACGATCAATGAATCAAACCCACGGATAACTAACGACATTTCACGTGCACCAGTTAAAACAAGTCAAAAACCATGAGAATCAAAAGAAAACTCAAACCCAAAACGTGTATCAATTCAAAATGACACATGACAACGAAAAAAATAATCCAACAAACACCCAATAGCAACCAAAACATATTACGCCCCGCGACATATCATTTAAACCGTACAAAAGAGCGACCTTTCCAAAAGAATATATATCTTTTTTTTATTATTACCTCCCACATCTATGTGACCCAAACAATCTACAAACAACCCTCTTGACAAACTCAATACTAAACTCGAAAACTAGGTATCCCGTGCATCCCAAATCATAAAAAAATAACCTACTATTCAAACTCAACCTTTAATCCGATACTTGTACAATAATTTCGGCCAAGATACTGACCTCCCATGACTATACATTCTAAATATCTTAAAAGTACGTTCCGAGTACATAATTTTAGGCTTTTGAATCGTCCAAAAAGCTTTAAAAAAGAACAAGTTATGACCAAAACAGTTTTATATTAATGAAAGATAAAATTGTATGTGATATCTTCATAAACTCAATTTAGCCTTGTATTAATAATTATAAATGACGTGAATCGGTTAAACCCAATTATATAAACTATGTAAGTAGAAAGAAATTTTAATTCGCTTTATTTTAAAGAAAGTCTTTTAGAATTTGAAATAAATAAGTGTTGTTTAAAGAGAAATCTTATGTTACATCTTGTTTTAAACACGACTCCAACACCTTACCCTTATTTTACCGAGTACAACCAACTATCTAACCCTATAATAGATTTCCAAGTCCCCCCTTTTTTTTCTCAATATATACCGACCAAAAGAAATGTAAGACCCAACACAAAAGATTTCATTATCTCAAAAGAAATCCCAAGTTATTTCAGTAGACTTGAAACCAAAAACACCATTTTAAAACGTACAAGTGAAATACGAAACTCAAAGAATAGGCTACAAGACACACTTCAAAAGATTCAAAACGTCATTGGAACTCCAACAAACTCCAGCACCATAAAACACGACAAACACAAGGTACGTTCAAGTTATAATAACTAGTGAACGACCGTAAATCATAACATCACATCTATTAGTATATATACATCCGCATATGTATACCTATCGAATCTCCCAAACATACTCGTTATCATACACACAAGTCAATCAACCGCTTTATACGCTCGTTTTTCCATACGAGTAATCACCATCTCACCGTGCCACAACAAGGCATAAAACCCACCTCCAAAACCAACCGATATCGTGTGACCCCATAATCACAAAACACCACTATAATCCCCAAACATATAACACAAAAAGAACAATAGCCATATCATAGGCAGCCATTGCAAAAACCCATATATATACGTATACCCAAATTCTACATCTCATCATATACAAGCATGTACTAACCCTCTTTCATGCAATCATACTTAGGAACCCATTGAAGTTGTGATACTTGTATAACTATGTTGGCCACCATACTTATACAATTACCCTTTCTTCAATGCACACCCTCCTATGATGACACTTATAAGAATCAATACAACATATAACACATAAATCCATCTACTCACATAAGCTCAACCACATAACCAAATAGGTCCAAACCCCCATCTATTAAAATAACATAGTAAAACTCTTGAAATACATAAATCCATAGTCTAGCTAAAACAACATAGACCAAATCCAAAACGAAAACATAATCAGTTATAAGTCATATCGCCCATAAGAGTGGAAACAACTTAAAATCCTTCATATCCACCTACTCCTACTAACTCGAACCACCACATGATTCTTAGGGAACATGACTTAAACATCAAAGGAAAAATACTATACCTCAGGTACATAAAATAACCCAACAAAAGGTAGAAACTACCATGTACTAAATTATGTACTATAATGTACAATTTAAGCAAAATACAACAGTGACTAGCGTAGACGATTATGGTTCAACCCGCACTAGTCACAAACTTGAAAAGAAAATAACATGTGACTAAGTATGAACATACTACGGTTCAATTCATACTAGTCAAAACATCGCAATAAATAACATCCAAACACATCAATTAATATAAAATGCACACATACTCCTATGACGCCTATATGCAGGGACCCTTAAGCTATAGACTAGGCTACGCGACTAGGCAACCTAATTCTCTATAACCATTGTCTCTGATACCAGTCTGTCACACCCCACCATGGCGGAATATGGGGCGCGACGTATGGATATCATCACAACAAACGGTGTCTCTATAGAGAAAACTAAAATGCAACTATAATGTCATAAATGGCGACACAAAGGTCATGACAATATCTCAACATAGCAGGAGTCTTGGTAAGTAGGTAACAGTCCTACCACTTACCCAAGACAAACAATAAAAATAAACCAAACAAACATATAGGTGCCAACATGTATCACTTATAAAAAAAACATAAAGGTAAACTAAGAAGGAACGGGGATCTCCTTCTCCTAAGGCATCCAAGTCTAGCCACTTCTATCCTCAAGCTTAACCATATTCACACCTGAAAGAGACACTAAAACACGTCAACATAAAGTTGGTGAGAGTCATAGGTTTAGACTCTAACGCCAAAAACAAACCATAAGCTGTGAATAACAACCATCAACAAAATAACATATGGACAACGTGTTACAAATATGTATTAACAACTAACATTCAAGATCAATCATACCAAACCAAAATCCAAGGCCCACAGCCTTACCAAAAACCATGGTACCATAGATGATCACACTATGTACCTATCCCAAGGCCACTACCTTGTAATTACCCATTGGTCCCATAGACGATAACGCTATGTACCTATCCCAAGGCCCCTATCTTGTCAAACCACAATAACTGAGACGGTACGTGTCCCCCGATCCAAATCATACAAAATCAAGAATCACATAATAGTTAATCACATAAGTGTACACACAAGTCCATCACAAACCTCAAAAACATTCACAACATCAGTTTATAAATAACTCAACACAATGTCTCTTCCATCCCATCTGGAAGTCAAAATCAATAGTGAACATGGGACTATGAAACTCACCTGATTGCTTCTCCAAAAGTCCTCGCACTAGCAACAAGCTAACAAACCAAAAACACGCAATCAATACATGAACCAATCGCTAAGATGGCTCATCAACCTATGATGGACATCTATCCTACTCCCATATAAATACCCCATTTATATGCTCTAAACACCCCATTACCCTTCCCTAACAAGTCCTTAACTTGTTTAAGTTTAATAACTATCCCGTTCATATTTTACACAAAACAGTCCCAATTTTAGGTCTCCAAACTTTAAGTCAAACGTCCACTTAAACATACCCATGGTTTCTGTAAAAGGAATATTCATACCTTTACATATGTTAGCTAACACCTCCCACTTGACCTAACCTTAAAGCTACTGTTAAGGCCCCGATATATATATATATATATATATATATATATATATATATATATATATATATATATATATATATATATATATATATATATATATATATATATATATATATATATATATATATATATATATACTTTTGTCATTCCAGTTTTACTGATTTTAAACATACAAAAAGTTTATTACAATTAGGGGGTCTTACCCTAAACCACAACCTTAGCCCAAGTGCAGATACTCACTAAAATATATAAACCGTCTCTCATGTTCGTGAGAAGATCCCAATGCAACCCTAAGTACCACAAACAACCCAAAACTTAAAAAGAAAACAGGCTGACTTCAAAACTGTTTTGACCTCCGACTGTTGTAACCTGTTTTTGACCCACTTCCCGACCTCCAATTTAGTTCTAGTTTCTTGCATTGGAAAGCCACTTCAATTACCTTTTCAGGGATACTTGGATCGTAAAATAAGAGTTTGTAGAACTCCCGATATGATCAAAACAATTGACTCAAAATTCTGCCCAGTTTTTAAAAACGGGTTTAACAAAATCAACCTCATTAATTAACCCTAATCCCTCTAATTACAAGCCCTAATTTATGTAATCATCATATTATGATTAATACAACATTAATTTACTGTTTTTAAATTAAACCCTAATCTAATTCCATCATAAGATGATTAAACAAAACATAAAAACAATTAAATTAAAAAAGGGTTAAGAAGATTTACCTTTGATTTATGAAAACCCCAAAATTTTATGAAGAAACCTAATTTTTATATAACTCAAGAATTTTCTTAACCTCCAGGAGAAAAATAATGAATTTGGATTGTGATTAAAACAATATATAGGGTGTACATAAAATCCTAGTCCAAGAGTAAGCCCACTTTCCTTTTTTTCCCTCTTTTTCCTTTTTTTTTCTTTTCTGCGTCCAAAACCGACCTAAACCCCTTCAAATTCGTTTTTTTTAATTTTTATTATTTAATATTATGTTATTAATATTACTTTAATTTACCTTAATTTATTTTAGCTCCTAAAGCCTCCAGAACCTCAAAACCGTAAAACTAGTCAAATTTACGCGTTTTACCGTAAAAGTGTAAAATATACACTTTTATAAAAATCTCAAATTTTGAAATAAACTTTATATTTAAGTCCTAAATGACTTAAAACCATCCCGAAAAATATTCATATGACCAATTACCTCATCCGAGACCTCTAAATGCTAAACCGTAAATCGTAAAAAAATACGATTTTCTATAATACATATACGTATACGTACAACCACTAAATAACACCATCTCACTTCATAGTCACTATCATGTGAGCTCATGAACATGAAATCATCACACATCGTTTCACTCACAAGGTACCCAGTACCGGAAACGACATCCAAACCACAATCTATACACACCAATAAGCACATAAACACGTAAAAACACGTAACTAGCACAAAATAAAACTAAGTGACGAACCTCAAAACCAGGGTTGTCACAACTGCTGAGTGCTGTGACTCAAAAGACTCTTCTCCTGAATGCTTATTAGCAGATGTAGCATTCTTTTCTTGATCTTGAAGCCTCTGAAGCTCCTGGGAGGCTTGATCATCATTTGATGGCATGGTTTGCTTCTTGGGAGTTGTAGACATGGGAGTAACAGTAGGCATGTTTGGCACATAGATATGAACATCTTCATCTGATGAAGAAACATCTTCTTGAGTACCTGCATTAGTTGCACTTGACTCCTCACCTGCATTGTTAGTTTGACAATCCTTTTGCAAAGAGTAGTAATCCATGGAGTTAGTTAGATAATCTAAATCAAACATCCAAGCATAACCTATTCCTGGAACATTGGGTTTATTTTCTAAGAAATTAACATGAGCATTTTCTTCAACTTTCTTAGTTGCCAAATTGTAAACCCTATATGCTTTACTTTGCAATGAATATCCTACAAGATATCCTGGATCAGACTTTCCATCAAACTTTCCCAAATAATCAAGAGTATTTAGTATGGACACATGACACCCAAAAGGTTTTAAATGACTTATGTTTGGCTTTACATTAGTCAAGAGTTCATAAGGTGTTTTGTTTTGAGGCTTAGTTACTAGGACTCTATTTAACACATAACATGCAGTATTGATTGCTTCTGCCCAAAAGGTATTTGGCAAAAGTGAATCAGCCAGCATATTTCTAGCTGCCTCAATTAATGTCTTATTCTTCCTTTCAGCTACTCCATTCTGTTGTGGAGTTCTAGGATTACTAAATTATCTCTTAATTCCTTTAGACCTACATAATTCATCAAAATCAGCATTCTTAATTTCTGTTCCATTATCAGTCCTAATGATTAAAACTTGTTTAGTGAACTGTTTTTCAACTAAAGTGATAAAATCCTTTAGTAATTCACTTGTTTCACTTTTAAGGGCTAAAAAGAAAACCCAACTGAATATACTATAATCATCAGTTATGACTAGACAAAAGGTCTTATGACTAATGCTTCTGATAGAAACTGGACCAAATAAATCCATATGCAAGAGATGCAAAGGTTTTGTAACAGTATTTATAGTCTTGGTCTTACAAGAGGCTCTATGTTCTTTACCTTTTTGACAAGCAGCACATGTGAAATCATTTTGAAAAGATTTATTAGGTAGACCTCTAACCAAATTCCTTTTTACCAATCTATTAAGATTTTTGAAATTCACATGACCTAACCTTCTATGCCATAAGTTTGACTCATCTAAAGAAGCCTTAGCTAGCAAACATGTAATACCACCTGTTGGAGTAATAGTATGAAGATTAAAGGTGTACATATTTTCTTGCCTGGGTACTTTAAGCAGTATTTGAGATTCCTTGGGCATCTCAAAGTCTTTGGACAACACCAAGCAGTCTTTGTCTGTGAATAGCACCTTGTTCTTCTTATCACACATTTGTGATACAGAAAAGAGATTGAACTCATTTAATTCTTTTACAAAGAATACATCTTCAAATTCGAACTTTCCTGTGTTGATTTTCCCTTTGCCAGTGATTCTACCTTTTCTACCCCCAAAGGCTACTGGACCTCCTCTGAATTCTTCAAATTCAGTAAGAAAATCTTTGTTTCCTGTCATGTGTCTTGAGCATCCACTATCTACAATTCCTTTATCTTTTAATTCATCAATGAGATGCCCCTACACACAAATAAAACTCATTAGTTTTTAACAGGGACCCAAGCCACATTTGGCTCGGATCTTGTGGGACCTACACATTTAAGAGTTTGTACTGAAGCATTTCCACTAATGCTACTTTTACTCTTATACTTCATGGTTTCATTTATGTAGTTAAATTCATAGGGTGACTCTATGTGCTTTGACTTCTTTGACTTAAGTACTGCTTTAGCGGTACTTGCTTTAACACATGATATATCTCTTTTAGGAACCCACATTTGTACTGGTTTGTTCTTGTCCTTACTTCTAGGTGTTTTAACTTTTTCAAAAACTTTCTTAGAAGTCTTGGAGAACATTGGTTTTACAGACTTTAAACCAACAGTACTTGAGTTTGGTTTAGTAGTACTTGTAGGTTTTGACTTGCCGGTACTTGGTTTACCAGACTTTAAGGATACAAGTCCTTGCTTCATAAGTACTGCTCTAGGAACAAAACTTTTGGTAGGATTATTTTTAACCTGTTTAACTACCCTTGTGTGATCAAACTTAGGTTTGTCATCTTTAAGTTTCTGTTTCCTATAACCCTGTGTATTTTTCCCATTACTGTTTTTCATGACCCTTTGTGTAGCCTTCTGTTTCACAATTTTATCTTCATGTAATGTACAGTCTTTGATAAAATGACTTAGACTACCACAAACATAATATCTTTTTCTTCTTAAAGAAGACCCAAAAGGTTGTTTTGACTTTACTTTTTCAAAACCTAGCCCACCCCTTTGGGTTTTAGTATGTTGTTCATTGTTTTTTCCAATATCTTGCTAGGTGTTTTTACCTGCTTGGGAGCAGAACTAGTCTTAGATTCCTCAGAAATAAAGTTGTTCATTAAAGGTGGATAGACAATATTCTTGGTCACATCAGTATTTTCTTGAGACACAGTACTAGAGTTAAAGACATTATTAATCTTAGGTTCTTCTGACTCTATACTAGTATCATTACAAGAGGGCATGCAAATTCCTGATACTGGTGGAGGAACTGCCTTCATTCCTTCAGCATATCTATCATTTTCAGGTGTATCATCTACCTCACTAGAACTAACAAAAATTCCTTTTGATAAGTCTTTGTTAGTTAAGGTTATCCCAGGTTGATCCTCAATATATCCTAGGCCTGTTTTATCATAATACCCCATTTGTGAATTAATCAATTTTCCCAATCCTTTAGAGGATTGTTGCCAATGACTAATCACTTCCCTCTCATTACAAAGACTGGTTTTTAAAGCTTCATTTTCTGAATTTATTTTTAAAAGTTGTATTTCAAAAGCTTTTATTTCCACATCTTTTTCCCTCATTTGAAGAGTCAAAATCCTTATTTTCTCTTCATAGTTTTGTTGAGCCTTTTTGTACAAAACTATATTTTCTTCTAATTTAACAACACCCTGTTTAAAAGCTTCTACTTCTATAGTGCATGTGTTAACCATTTGATACTGTTCCTCTAGTTCTACTTTTAGACTATTAAATTTAAGAATATAATCTTTAGAACAAGGATGTACCTTAGTATCTTCATGTGAGAGAGCCATTAATCCAAGCTCTTCTTCTTCTTCTTCTTTTGCCCAATTCACCACTCCATCTACAGTAACCAATGCTTTGGTTCCTTTAGGACTCCTGCTGTTTCCTTTTGGAAAGCTTTCAGTTATTCTTGGACTGGTTCTATAGCTGTTCTTGGACTTCAGATTGCTAGTCTCAGCTTTATCTCTATTGCATTCTCTTGAAAAGTGTCCATTCCTTCCACAGTTATAGCATTCAACTTTAGACTTGTCATATCCTAATGGCTCATTAGGATCAACAGTCATTTTTCTTCCAGTCTTCTTGAAGAACCTATTAGATCTTACTGACACCATAACAGCTTGCCATTTAAGATCCATCTCTTCAACATCAGCATCATCCATTTGGAACAAGTCATTGAGGGTTAATCTTGGCCTGTTGTCTTGTCTAGCAAAGAATGAGAAGGCATCATTGTCACTAAACAATGGTGAAGACCTTCCATGTGGATTTTGAGAGATCATAGGACTGCTTTCAATACTTTGTGGGTAAGTACTGCTTTTAAGTCCTCCACCGGTATTTGTGAAGTATGTACCGCTGCTAGATCCACTAGCGGTATTTTGAAAGTAAGTACCGCTGTTCCCATCTGACGCAAAAACCAAATTAGACTTTGAAGTAGTTGCTGTCTTTACTTCAGTGCCTTTCACATCCATCTCATATGCTTTGTTGTAGAGATGATCAAACGGAATTGTTTCCAAATCATCTCTTGTGATGAAGTGCATAGCCATTGCTTTCCACTCTGGTGGAACACTTCTTAAGAATTTTAGATTAAATTCTTCATTAGGGATTTCTTGTCCATAAACTGCTAAATGAATAAGCAACTTGCTGAACCTTCCATATCCACCATGTATTCCCTCTATACTGGTAATTGAGAAGTTATCAAATTCTTGCTTAAGAACAATCTTCTTAATTTTCTTAGATTTGTCATTGCCTCCAAATCTAAGTTTTATAGCATCCCACATAGCTTTGGCATCTTTATAATGATGAAAGATTGGTAGAATGTCTTCAGAAAGAGCCATAGCCAAAGCAGTTCTGGCTTTTCTGTCTCTGATCTCTGCTTGTATCTGCTTAGCAGTCACAGCAGGTAGAGCATAGCATGTACCGTCTGGCAAAAATTGTAGCTTCTTTGGTGTGTTCCCATTCTTGATAACTTGCCACACAGTATGATCTGTGTGATTCAAGTAATGCTCCATCTGCATAGCCCAAGTCTCATAATTGTCACCTTTGAGAACTGGGAGTTTAACAACAGACAGAGTATGAGAAGGTGTTGGTGTAGATGTAGCTAGAGCATTCACGACTTGAGCACCTTGTGCTGGTGTAGGATGCACAACTTGTGGTTGTCCCTGTGGAATATGATCAGGGATTTGGGCATCATCCAAGTGAGCATTATCACCATCTGGTTGAGACATTGAGATTTGGTATGTGTGGAGTGTATGGGGTCGTGTTCTTCCTTTTCAGAGTTTCTCAACTAGCTCTGATACCACTTGTTGATCCCTTTGGTTGGATCTATATTCTGTTAAGAATTAGTATAATAGTTTGTAATCAAACTAAAACACTTTAAGTACTCTTACTAACACTAAATAAGTTATGCAGAATCTAACTTATAAAGCACAGAAGAACAAAATTACTTTTAACTATTCGATTCTCTTATTAATCGACTTGTATGAGGTACATGAAAGACATTGTACCTATGTTCTTTTTATAGAGTAAGGAACCCTAGAAACCTTAGAATATTCTATAAAGATAACTATATCACAGACGATATATTATCAATATTCTAACTATTTAGGTATATCACATAAGATATACTCTAACTATAACTATGACATATCTTATACAAAGATATATTCGTCCTAATCATCATAGCAGTACTTACTTTATAAGTAGCAGTACTTAATATGTACCGCGTTAACAATAACTGTACTTACATAACACTAACAGTACTTGGAATACACTAACGGTACTTGACACTTAACAAATAATTCCCAACACCCACATCGGCTGTGGCCAGGAGAGATCCGTGGTTCATAAGATAACAGTCTCCTTCTCATGACACAACGCGTTTTGTGGTCTATTGCATGCGGGGTTCTTAGGAACTGGCAGTTAAGCGTGCTCATGTCAGAGTAGTACTAGCTTGGGTGACCTAGCGGGAAGTACTCACACGAGGGCCACAAAGCAAAGCCGTGAGCCTACAGGCAAAGCGGACAATATTGTGGTCTAAGTAGGTGGGATGTTACAAGTGGTATCAAAGGCACTTCTGAGCCATTCGAGATGGTGGGGAAAACCTCATCGAGGACGATGAGTCCCGAAGGGGGGGTGATTGTGACACCCTAGGCAAATCCCATATCGGCTGTGGCCAGGAGAGATCCATGGTTCATAAGATAACAGTCGCCTTCTCATGACACAACGCGTTTTGTGGTCTACTGCATGTGGGGTTCTTAGGAACTGGCAGTTAAGCATGCTCATGTCAGAGTAGTACTAGCTTTGGTGACCTAGCGAGAAGTACTCACACGAGGGCCACAAAGCAAAGCCGTGAGCCTGCGGGTAAAGCGGATAATATTGTGGTCTAAGTAGGTGGGATGTTACACTTCCTATACTGGATCCTAAAAACTTTGAAATGTGGGAATTCAGGATTCAGAAAACTCTAAAAATGGAACATTATGCTCTATGGGAAGTCATAGAGTTTGCTGATCAATTTACAAAGACAGTATCAATAGAGACCGTTGGTGCTGATGGTAAGAAAGAAGTTGGTGAAGGATCAAAGGATGGTGGCAAAAAGTAAAAGTCTGCTGCTGTCACAATACAAAAACTTCAACAAAGAAGACATGATGTAAGAGCTCATGGTTACTTATTATTAGCCTTACCAGATCATCATCAGTTGAGATTTAGAAAGCATAAGACTGCTAAAGAGCTCTGGGAGGCCATTGGTGCTACTTTTGGAGAAAATGAAGCTACTAAGAAGAAGAAAGATCAAATGATAGATCAGTTTGCATCATTTAAAGCCAATGAATAGTGAATGTCCTTTAATATTGTCCTTTTATTGCCTTATGACCCGTGTAAGGTATTTATACTAAAAAGTCTCCTTTTATTAGTAAACACCGGAATATGTTCATACCTAAACAAAACATCGGGTTCATATTGAATTCTGATATGGAACGGAAGAATGAGAAAAGCTATGGATTCACCAATGTTGTGCAAGAGTGAGAATTTTTTGCATCAAAGTTTGATTCACCTCAATATCTATACAAGTTAACACAACTCTAACATTCTTTAATTTCTTCTAGGAGGTTTGGTAATATGAAATGGAATCTCGTCGAGGTAAATCATCTCATTCTAAACATGTATATTATTATTTTTTTATTTCTTTTGTTGAATGTTTATAAAATTGCTATTATTTTCTAGTGCACCCAACGACGTCACTATTGGGAATGACGAATATATTGTTATATCTCTATGGTAATGATGTTGGTGGTATTCTGACTAGTAGCAGTAATTAGATAATCCAGGTTTACAAGTAGTTCAAGATTTACAAGTAGTTTGAGCTTTAGTAGTTTATTCTGACTAGTAGATTTAATTAGAAGATTTGAAACTAGTTTGTGGTATTCCGACTAGTATATTGGAAACTAGTTTGTGCTTTACCAGTTTACGTAGATGTTTGGATATGAGCTGATTGTAACTAGTTTGTGTTCTGACTAGTAGTAGTAACACGATGGACCCAATGCCTAACTTGCCGAAACATGCCCATTTTGCCATCGCGAATTGCAGAATAATAATGAAATGGATTCATGTATTCTTTTGTTCAGTTCTCCTAGTTTTTGTTACATAACCCATAAACCCATAGGGATTTACTATATTTATTATTGTACATCAAATTTTGTAACACGTGAAGAATTTGAGACCCGTCACTTTATAAATACGAATAATTACCTTTTAAGGTGTTTTCTGTATCTCTTACATTGAGCTTATGCATGATTTTTATAAATGTCGTGGAGCGACAAGAATCCATTTAGTACCAAAGAGTTGGACAACATCATGAGCACGTTCATTTCAGTGTCCGATGATCAATCATGCTAGTGTTTCAGAAAGGCGGGCATGTGGTCATGTTCTTTTGTATCTCTTCTTTCCCATGCCTTACAAAAACATATATGAAACTGTTGTGATGTTTAATAGTGATATTAGTATGTTTGTTAAGTTCATGTTAAGTCTGCAGAGCGTATTAAATTGATGTGACTCGTCTTTGATCTGGAATATATTGGTTTTTGCTATAAATGGTTTTGTTGCATTTTAGTTTTATGCTTTTTTGCTGTGTGGGTGGATACCTGGAAATATGTACATACATGTGGTATTTGATTAAAAAAAGAATATCATATATTGGTTTTGCTATAAATTGTTTTGTTGCATTTTAGTTTTATGCTTGTTTTGCTGTGTGGGTGGATACCTGAAAATATGTACATACATGTGGTATTTGAATAAAAAAATATCATAGAGCCATGTTTCATACCAAAGAACAAGGATATATGCTAATAAAAAAAAACTGTTTTCTAAATCAAATAGAGCAAGGTTATTATGGGGAAACCGAGCTTTATTATTCATCTTAGAGCCCGTTTTATAAACCGGGAACTATGCATTTCCTAATAGAGCCCCCCCCCCCCCCCCCCCCCCCCCCCGCACTATGTGAGTTTTTGTAGTAGTATGTGAAAGTCTTCATTCCATGCGGTATTGTACAAAATACTATTGTGACATATATGAGAGCTAATATTTCGTAGTTATATCAGAAGTGAATATTTCAACTAATGTATATCAACGAGGTGTCATAATCTCCATACTCTAATGGGCGGGGTACGTAGGCAATAATTTTTTAGCTTTGGTCTCTATGTGAATCAATATAGAACAATTAAGTTCTAGTATTGTCATATGGTGAGATGATATATGAAACGCCCGCAAAACCAACTTAAAATTCCAGGTTTTTTTACAAATCGAAAAACACTTGGGCGTAACTAGTCATATCAAAAGAAGGGTTAGAAAACTGCTCATTACTTCTGAGCACCAATGATAGCTAACCCAAATTTACCCATGATTGCCTTAAAATAATATGATCACCTATAACATAAAATAAAGTAAAGGTAAGCATAAATCTTAGTGAGTAAATGAAGTATATACTAAATTCATGAAATGAAATTTTTTACAAATGTTACTTCACTGAACTTGAATCTTGGCATGATCGTGAATTCCATTTTTGGAATATCAGTTTCATAGAAGCGCATCGCATGAAATATGACCGAACGGGTCAACATGAGTAATTAACATGATACTACGACTATGTGGGTCAACATGAGTAAATAACATGATATTTTAACCATTTGGGTCAATGTGATTACTTGACGTGATAATATGACCAATCAGGTCAACATGAACCGAGTTTAAGAGCTCTCGGGCCAACATGGAGTATATCACATGATATTCATACAATAATGACATAAAGACATAACTTACTTATAATATATAACTTGCATAACTTGAACTACTAACATGTGTCATAAAGGTAATAAACCTATAACATAAATTATAACATCTTTGTTAACTTAAAACATGATATAATAACCCAACAGGTCATTAGGAACATTTGCCATGATAGTACGATTACTTAGGCTGAGATGATAATTTAACACTATATTGAAACTAGTCGGGTGAACACGATCTAACAACATAATATTACGGCCAAACAGGGTACAATTGTAATTTAATATGATTTCATAACCACTCGGGGTAAGTTACTCTCATAGCATCATATTATGACCCCACGGGTCAAAATGTGCAATCTTAATGAGCCTTGCGCACTTCTTGGCGATGAGGCATTTATACCCGCATGCTTATAAAAATAAGAAGTATGAACAATCATTAACTTTAATTAATCGGCTAATATGTAATAATAGACATAAAAACGTAGTGTTTGACCAGCTAACTACTAGAAAGGTCCGTTCATTTAATCACCTTAGAGCGCAGGTTTCAGCTAGCTTATACTTTCTTAACCACATGCTTTTCATCAATATTAACCAAATACATTTCGCTTAATTCATGACAATATACCTCTACTTCATTTAGAACATATATCATATTTCTTGTTAAACACTAATTTTGACCCATGTTACAAATCACCCATTCTGACATACTTTTACTTGGAATTAGACCATGAGACTAACCTCACATGATAGTAGACTCTCATACCTTTCAAATGATGTATTGCACACCTAAGTCTAAGCTACTATTGGATTTATATTTATCTTAGAAAAGCACCAAAATTTGTGATAAAGCTGTCCATTTTCAGCCTTGACCCGTATTACTAGTTACCTGTTATGACAGTTATACACCTAAAATAAGTGTGTGAGACCAGATCCATATGAAGGTAGACTCTTATACCTTTCAAATGATGTATTGTACACTTAAATCTAAGCTACGATTGGATTTATATGCATCTTAGAAAAGCACCAGAATCTGTGATAAAGCTATCCATTTCCAGCCTTGACCCATATTACTAATTACCTGCTATGATAGCCGTACACCTAAAATAAGCGTGTGAGACCAGATGCATATGAAGGTAGACTCTTACACCTTTCAAATGATGTATGGTATGCTTAAATCGGAGCTACGATTGGATTTATATGCATGTTAGAAAAGCACTAAAATCTATGATAAAGCTGCCTATTTTGAGCCTTGACTCGTATTAACATCACAGCCACTACGGTTGCACATAGGTGTTATGGCGACACAGAACAAACGTTTCTAAAACATGACAAAACTCGTTGTATTCTATTGATGCATTTCATAGTCACCAACTTATGTATTCATTAGTGCATTGTGCATCTTTTAAGCCACTAAATACAAATAAATTGATACATAATCGTTACTCACCTTAAACGCTTTATATACTTTACTGCGCTCCCAAAAAGGTTCTTGCCTTACTTTATCACCTAGAAACATATCATTGACATAGAAGTTCACTTAGAACATGGCTAAACTTTCGTAAACTAGCGTTTGGAGTTATATAGAACATAAGGTGGCGTTTGGTTTCGCGAATAACTAAGAAAATGATATATCTTTCTCCAAATCTAACACCACCAGATGGTGTTATAACATCATACTAAGGTATCCATGACTTCTCATATCATTAAAACATAATTAACATAAGTTCACAGTGATTCCTAAGAATCACAACTTGTCATATTAATATATATTCACCAAAACCCCACTTATGATATAATAACCTGAATTTTAGGCATAACCCCATGATGGGTACCCTCTAAACACGAATTTAAGAACTTAATAATAATTCTTACCTCAAATTAATTCGTGCAAATGGTACAATCTAAGCCTCTAACAATTCGTGTAATGCTTTATTATCTCAAACATGTTAAAAGTTGTAAACAAATAACATGAATACCAAGATTATCACACAACCAACCTACCCTTGGTGATATTTATTAAGATTCAACTACAAAACAGAAAATAAAGATAAGTCCTCAAACGAGTGCTAATCAAACATACAAGATAAAAATGAAATCGTCCCAACTAGGTTGATCTGATTTCCCTCACAACATAGATCACTCAAAACACAATAACAAAGATGAAATAATAACCCCCAGGTCAAGAACAAGATCATGAATAGAGAGAGAAAGAGAGAGCAACCTTGGTGGCTGTGTGTTTTTTATATGAAGAGTGATAACCCTAACTCTGAAAAAGTTAGGGTATATAGCAAAACCAACCAACGTTCCATAAGCCCATCAACCAAATAAGGCTTGAGTCCAATATCCATAACCAGTGTTCCATAAGCCCATAAAAGAACTATCCACTGTTGTCACAAACAGCCCTCCAACTTTTTACTTGTAGACACAAAAGGAACAAAGAAGAAATACAAATATAACTTGGAAAGATTGTAAAAATAACACCATTCCTCAATCCGAACAAGGAAGACACAAATTACTTCCCAAACATGTCAACAAGCCTCAATTGCTTGCAAAGTTTCAAGTGTTGGAATATTCCATGAGCTTTGGTAAAATATCAACAATTTGATTTGCTGATGCAACCTTTATAGTGTTGATAACACCATCTTGAACCTTTTCCCTAATTAGGTGAACATATACCTCAAAATGCTTGGTCCTTTTATGAAACACAAGGTTAGCAACAATCTGGATAGTAGAACTGCTATCACTATATAAATTCTCAGGAAACAGGTTCTTGATTCTGAGATAACTCAGAAGTTTGGTGATCCATATCACCTCACAAGTGGCACTAGCCATGCATCTGTATTCAGCCTCAACAGAAGACCTGGATACAGTGGGTTGCTTCTTGCTTTTCCAAGAGACAAGAGACCTTCCTAAGAAAACACAGTAGTCCTAAGACACTTAGTCTAGTTAGCATCAGTGAAACAGGATACTCTCAAGGAGGTATCCTTATAAAACTGAATACCAGTTCTAGGTGAGTTCTTTAGATATCTAATAACTCTCAAAGCTATTTTTAGGTGAGACTGTAAGGAAGCATGCCTATGTTGACTAAGGCAATGAACAACATAGGAAATATCAGGCCTGGTGTGGGTGAGATAAATAAGTCTCCCTAAAAGTCTTTGATATTCAAAGATGTTGTTGAGGAACTTATCATTATCACTTTCATCAACAGAAAGAACACAATTCTCAGGTAAAGGAGTAGCTGCTGGTTTAGCAACAAGCAAACCAAATTCATGAATGAGTTCAAGGCAATATTTTCTTTGAGTCATGCAAATGCCATTATCATTTTCAAGAATTTCTATACCAAGAAAATATTTCATAATTCCCAGATCTTTTATCATAAATCAAGTTTTAAGAAACTCTTAAACCTTTCAATTTCCTCAATACAGTTACCAGTGATGATAAAATCATCAACATAAACAAGATGAGCAACAAACATGTTTCCAGTTTGTTTGATGTAGAGAGAGTAATCAAACTTGCTTTGGACAAAGCCATGCTCAACCAAGACAATGGTTAACTTGGCATTCCACTGTCTTGGGGCTTGCTTTAGTCCATACAAAGCCTTATTGAGCTTGAAAGCCTTGGTTTTATCATGGCAGTTAAAACCCAAAGGTAAAGTCATATAAATATCTTCATCAAGATCACCATAAAAAAGCATTGTTAACATCAAGTTGAAAAAGAGTCTAATCATTGGAAACAACAATGCTAATAAGACACCTAATAGTAACCATTTTAACAACAGGACTAAAGGTTTCATCAAAATCAATTCCTTCTTTTTGACTGTCCCCCTTAGCAACAACTCTAGCTTTAAACTTATCAACAAGACCAAAGGATTTGTATTTAATTTTATAGACCCACTTGTTGTTAATAGCTTTTCTCCTAAAAGGTAAATCACACAAAGTCCAAGTATTATTTCTTTAAGAGCCTCAATCTCACTGTTCATAGCCTCAACCCATCTACTATCTTTTATAGCCTCATAGTAAGTAGCAAGTTCAGTAGATTGGTTAAGAGTAGTAGCAAAGCAAAAGTTAATGGTATTAAGTTTAGAGTAATTCACATGCTTCTCAATTCCATACTTAAGCTTGCTATCTAACACAATATCATTCAGTTTGGTACGAAATTTAGTGGGTCTGGTTGACTTTCTAACAATAGGTTCCCCTTCCTCAAGATTATCCCCACTGTTCTCTATAAAAGTGTTTAATAGAACATTATTTTCAAGAATGCCCTCAGAATTAGAATTGTCATGTATGTGGGTTGTTGGGTCCTCTTCAAAAGTGTCCCGATTAACAAGAATAGCTCTTGAATGAACCCTACTATCCTTATTGGATGAAGCTCTCTCTTCATCCCTGGGACTTAAAAGGTTTTGGTCATCAAAAAGGTTTAAAATTTCAGTAACACTTGTAGTAACTACATCTTCCAAATCAGTTTCTTTTGTATTTTCATCTTGAAAGGAAAAACAGTTTCATAAAACTTCACATCTCTTGAAAACAAAACTTTTCTATTATCAAGACTAAACAGCTTGTAAGCCTTTTTGACAAAGGAATAACCAATAAACACACATTTTTTAGATCTAGATGTGAACTTATCACTGTTATTAAGGCAAGTTGAAAAGCACAGATACCCAAAAGATTTGAGGTGAGAGAGATTAGGTTTTTTCTTATAGAGCAACTCATAGGGGGACCTACCTTTTTAAGACAGAAGAAGGGAGCCTGTTGATTAAATACACAACAGTTAGAATACATTCAGTATGACAACCCATAAATTTCACAAGTATGATATATGATATGTTTAATGGAAGTGGAAAATCCATTAGAAATTTTTGCTTTTTATGCATTACTTGGTAAGATGAACTACTTCTCCCAACCTGACTACTATATCAACATATTCCTATATGTTGTAAATATAACAAGTATAAGTTTATAAGTAATTTAACAAGTATATTTATGAATAAGAATATTTCAGGAAATATAATGATACCCTAAATTCCCTTTAGAAACCCTAGAATTCCTATAAAAATAATGAACTTAAAAATGGTGAAGGTATGAATACATAATACGTATGAAAAAGTAGACAAGGAATAAGAACAAGGAATATAATATCATATAGAAATTATAAAGTTATATAAATAATAAGTATAAGCTATACAAAGCTAAAGTACAGATAAGTATACATAATAGTCTAGATCATCACCTAGAAACCTTTATAAACAATATTCCAAGCAATGTAATTATACAAAAACTATGAATCTATAATCAATACAATATATTAGTTCTAATCTACTATATAAAGAGAATTTAAGCAATCACAAAGTACTAATATTCACTAATCTCAAGCTAATTACAAGAAAATGACCTAAAACTAAGATTACCATATAAAATCCATTGTATAATGAATTAAACTCTAATCCTTTGCAACTAATTGCAAAACTCAACTAAGTATCATATTATGGTAATACATTTGTATCAAGTTAAGTTACAAGTTAATAAATCATAATGTACAAGTTATTAAAGCATGGGACCTTAAGCTCCCATAATTAACCTTAGATTATGATTACCCTATATAAACCCCTAAACTAAGAATATAGAACCCATAGAAGTCATAAAAATACTATATATGACTTAGAATAAGCTTAAATTTTGATATAAACCCTAATTACCCAAAATAGAAAGTCATTAGGCTTAATAATATAGAAACCCTTATATTAAAAAATCTACGTGGAATCATTACCTAGTATTTTAGGAAAAGTCTACAATTACTTATAGGACTTCATTAAGGTTATAAGATTATGATAAGACAATGTAAAAGTAACCTAATGCACAAGGTACAAGATTTCAATGCATGACTTGTAAATTAGGTCAAAATAGGTATTTTCACTCTTTAGACATGTTTACCTAAACTAAACCATTAAACCAAGTGTGAGAAATCTTTGGACACTTAAAACATATTGTCTAGGACCTAAATTAAGTTTACATCAGTAGCTAATTGAAGGATAAAGCCTTTTACTAAGATTTAAACCTAGATTATTAGAAAACCCTAATCTACATAAGTATACTTCCCATTTTCACAACAAACCTTTGTTAAACTTTAAACCAAGGACCTAAATCTCTTAAATATAACGTATAAAACCTAATTAATCCCTAATCATTTACTAATCACTTTCCTAAGTCCCTAATCACAAAAATCACAAAGCATATGTTACAAGCCCTAGTTTTTAAACTCGGTTTTGTTATTTCCCTCCAAAACTCATTTCAAACACTTTCCCTCCTATTCCAAGTTTGAAAAACAGATATTTACATGTTCAAATATATTTTATAAGTGGTGAAAATTAGGTGCATCACCTACGAGGGTGCTACACATCATTATTCTCACCCATATTTAGCCGTGACTTATTTTTGGCCACAAATGGAAGATTGGCTTGAAACTAGCTTGTATACTCATCACCTAGACTTGCATAGACCTTTATAGCAATCCTTATTCATTCTCATATCTATGTTACACGTATAGAACCAAAACTTGGAGCCTAAGTGTTGCTAATAAAAGTATAAATAGAGCCGTATTGCATAACTTGAAGACTTGCACCCCGTTTTCTCTTAACCTCCTACCCATTATTCATATTCACTTCTATAAAACTCCTAGGACATCCCCCAAGACCAGAAAACAGGTCTAAAGGAAGCCATTGAAGCTTTTGAAGCTTTGATAGCAAGTAGTGTTCATAAGAAGTCATAAGGAGCCATTTTGGAGCTACCTAGGTAATTCTTATGTTAAGTAAGCTTTGATCTTGTTATAATAATATATTAGACTTTTTATAATGCCAAAATAATGTTATAAAGATAATCTAAAAAGAACTAAGTCATTTCATCAATTTAAATGAAAGTTATAAGCTAAAGATGTCTTAAAATCCTAGTTTTGTATTTTACATGAAATAATGAGCAAAAATCCATTTAAGAGCTATAATTCTAATGAAATGTTTTTATTATGATTATAAATATGTTTTGAAACTTTGTTTTTAAATCCTAGATAATTTAATACATTTTTAAAGAGGTTATATGATTTTTACAAGTATAGGGAGTAAAACTGTCATTTTTGAAAATATTTAACATTTTGGGCCAAAAGTGTCATTTTATGAAATTTAAATCCATAAGAATAAATGTTGGAAACTTTGAGACCCTAAAGTTAAATATTGAGGGTTGAAATTGTAAATATTAAAACTATACACATAAGGGGTTAAAAGTGTAAATATGCTAAACTTATGAAATTAAGTGTTAAAAAGGTGATTAATCTAAAATTATAAACTTCAAGGATTATTTTGGTCATTTATGAAACAATATGATGAAACATTTTTCCTAAATTATTATAAAGTATAAGGACTATTTTTGCCAATTATGAAACTAAAGGATAAAAGATATAAATATAAATGAAATATACCAACTTTTGAAGAAATTTCTAAATATATATATATATATATATTACTATGTATTATTTTAGTAGGTAACTTTGTACAAAGATGTTCCATCTCGATATTACGTTCTGACTGAGTGGTTGGGTTTACGATTTAAAGTGCCCTCGCTCCTCAAACGTTTATAGTTAGCCTTCTTAGTATAATGGCCCGAACAATGATGCAATATTATCACAATTAAATAATACATAAATAACATACAATAATGTTGAACTTAAAATCAATGACTTAATACTATACCAAATATGTTAAAACAGGTTGGTGTAAGATCAAGTTCTTGTTTGTTAGCTCAAGTTATTCTGTGTGATATAAGCTTGACACGATTACTGGACCTAAGGTGAGTTCGTAGCCTCACTAAGTTATACTAATTTTAAATGACTTAAAAAACCCGTGAGGGGAATATATGTTAAAATGGAATGCAAGTGTTTTTGGTATGATTCTCAGAAATAATTATTGACACTATGTTTACTGCTGCCTTGAAAGTCCCGTTTTAATTATGAACCAATAATAATTTCTTGGAAATGAGCGCTAATATTGTAAATAGTACTATTTGGAGACTGACATCTCCTGTCTGGGCAAGTCGGACATCACCTCAGTGGTCAAACATGCATACTTTATTTTGCTAAGCATGATAGTTTGGCAGACAACCTCATAAGGGAAATTGTGGGTTTCTGATATGTATATTCGCGGTATCATAAGCTTAGTGCATTGATTAATTGATTTTACGGGCGAATAATAACGTATCTCAAGAAAAAGGATCTTGTATTCAAATTATTTTTAAACCTATGAATTCACTCAACCTTTGTGTTGACTTTAAGCATATATTTCAGGTTTTGATAATTGATAACATGGAGCAGCATAACGTGGAGAGATGTAGACTTGGGAATTTTTGTCATTCAAACCTATTTTCTAGATCTCGGGAACCTGTGATGTACAAAGTATGTACAAGTTGTTTTTATTGAAAATATCTGATTTTGAATGATAATTTATAAAGAATAAATAAAGTTTATTTAAACACTCTTTTGAGTTGTTTTTCTATTACTGTGCTTTCATATCATGAAGTAATACCCCAAAAATATTATTCCGTTGTGCCAAGGTAAATATAACTGAAACATAAGACTCCTGGCTACATTGAGCAGGTGTCTATGTTTCCTTTCAACAATACCATTTTGCTGGGGAGCATGAGACAAGATGTCTGATAGATGATACACAGATTGGAGAACATGGTGTGGACCTTATTGTTAACAAATTTAGTCCCATTATCGGATCTAAGGATTTTTATTTTAGAGTTAAACTGATTTTTAACAAGATTAATGAAATGAACCAGCCGTTCAGAAACTTCATCTTTAGCTTTTAAAAGATAAGTCCACACAGCTCTTGAGTAATCATCCATAATGGTAAGGAAGTATCTATTCCCTTCCTTGCTTTGAACCTTGTAAGGCCCCACAAATCCAGCTGACAAGATCACCAATTTGGTTGGATTTGTGATCATTCAAGGGAAAAGGATCCCTTGTTTATTTAGCCTTATGACAAGTATCACATACAAAGATGGTGGTATTTTTATACAGATTAAGGTAAGTCTTGAGGGCATTGTGGACTTGGTCAGCAAGCTGACCAAGTCTGCAATGCCAGAGGTCTTTGGAAGGGTTAAAGGACATAGTAGAGTTAACAATACCTTAGCTGTTATTCTTATGATCATCAAAAAGATAAAGCCCCCCCAGATTCACTACCAGTCCCTAGAATGGTCCCCTTGACCAAGTCCTGTATATAGCATCCTTATCAAAACCCACAAATAGTTTACTATCCTTGATAAGTTTATTAATAGAGAGCAGACTAACACAATACACAGGCACAACAAGAATATCATGAAGAACAACATTATTGGAAAGTCTAAGATCACCAATGTGACTTATGATAGCAACAGTGTCATTAGGGTGACTTTAACACCCCCAATTTACATTGCGCAGCGGAAAATACAAAATTGGGTGTTATTCACAAACTTCATTTCACAACTCTTTAAATGACCCAAAAATAGTATATTTGAGAATAAATATGGAAATATTTTAAATCAATGTCTAAAACTTTCAATCCCAAGTAAAATCAGTTTAAAATATATCAGAGTAGCGTACAGGTTCCCCTAGGATCTTAATCAAAACAACAAACCTTTTACCAAAATACTTGACCATTTACTATATGTTTATGACAATAGGGAAAGAAATCTGTTTTAGACCAAATTACTACAAAAGCAATTCCGCAATCCTTCTCCAGCAAGCTTCGCAATTCAACAACTTCAAGTACCTGAAATACATGCTTAAAATCATCAACACAAAGGTTGAGCAAGTCTATAGGTTTTACAAAACATAATTGAACACATCGTAAAAATCATTCACAATTGTTTAATAGAATTGTGGCCATACAATCTATTAATCAGGTATATCATATTATAGCAGTGGCTATTGAATTGTATTAAGCTCATGACACCGACCCCTTAACTTAGTCACCCACGCCAAATGCCAGCATGACTAGAAAAATTATCAGTGCCCCTACTAGGGTATTAATTGCAAGAATACCAATTCTCATTCACGTAAACTTATCCTTCCCAGCGGGTTACTCAGCGTAAAGCCCTGGTCTCAGATAGGGTTGTCAGCCCAATAGTACTATTATTAGAATAAGCGGCTATTCCCAACTTGCAACATCAAGTCAGAAGATAGTTAACGGCTCATGAATTTAGGGTCTTTTGCAATTAGGTACTTAAACAATTCATTTCATCAAATGCAACAAAGGCAACATCGGGTCCAACAATTACTCATGACACGTGTTCATTTTACTTCAAATAGCATGTATCCCCCTCGCGGGTTTCAAAATCATTAAAACAAGTAGAAAGCGAGGCTATAGACAAACCTGAAGTAATAGCAGTAGTAAGACGATCTTCGACGATAGTTGATGCCCGATAAACACAAAAATCGCAACCTATCAAATAAGGCGCGTTCATCAATAATAAACTCGAGTAAAATCCATACTTAGTAATGTCAAACTCAAAATCATAAAATCACAATCAATCCAAAATAAAAATAATACAAGTGACCTTTTTATTCCATTCTATATGTTTATTCTATTAGTTAATTCCTTCGATAAAAATCTGCCGGTACACACCAAATGTACAAGCTCATTTACCCCACTTAAATACGTCAAATTTTTATGATACTAATCAGAAACTTCACTTACTATATATAGAAAGCCCTGTTAAAAACTCATCAAAAGATTTCTCATTTAAAGTTCCCTGCCCGACACATATTTGAACTACAAAAACCGGACAGTTTTACGTCAACAATTCATATAGTATTTTAACACATTTTTTTCTCCGTTTATGAATCCGACACTCAACTTTGAAAATAACTCGACATCCTCATACTTAACATTAAAAATCAGTCCATGACATATTTAAAAATCCATTTTATAGTCCCCGAGATTCGATCCAAATATCGACAACAATTATATATTGTGTCGGTACTCGTCTCCTGGTACACGAAATAATCAAACTAACGTAACTTTTCGCTCGTTTGGAGCTAGAAGTCCTACCTTATACCAAAACGAAGCTAAAAACATCCTCTACAACAATATCTAATTAGTTCATCTCAAACTCAAACTCATATTTTCAGAAAATTAACTTTATTAATCTGTTTAAAAATATATATTTAAATATCCTTGAAAATTAATTTTTCACCACATTTTTACCACTATAATCATTCTTACACTACTAGTTTATATCATAACACACTAAATCATCCTAGATGATTAATTCATAAAAATCCAACTCAAAAATATCAACATGCAATCATAAAAACTAATATATATAAACATAAACACCTACATACAACAAGATTTCAAGATCAAACAACAAGATTTTCATCTAAAAATGGGTTTTTTCAAAAATGTCAATGCATGTATAAGGTTTTCATACCAATGGATAGAGATTGATGAAACTAAGATGGGTCTTTGATTAGAATTACGAGATTCAAACAAGATTTTGAAAAATCAAGGGTGTTAGGGTGGTGGAGGGTGACGGATTGTAGAGAGAAAAAGGGAGGGGAGAGAAAATTTACATGTGTTGTGGTTGTGTATGTGTTTTTGTTTTTGTTTTTCCATTTTATATGGGGAAAGTTTATGGTAGTTTTTACCAATTGTGATTCTTTTGGACAAAAGTGCAATTACTTTGGTAAAAAGCGGGAAATGACTATTAGTCACTTTTGAAAATTTTACGGGTCTCGGGTTTCATAAAAATGCTTCTTAAAACTTAAAAACGCACACAAAATATGATATTATATAGTCCCGGCACGACTTAATACGGCATTAAAATAAAAACGTCAAAATATTAAACATCGACATGTTTATATTAAAATGTAAAATTTCTCGGGCATCCGTCGATATCGTCATCACTAATAATCCTCGCAACTCGTCAAAACGTAAAAATTAAATTTCAACATCATCCAAATCAAATTACCAATCGTCATGACAATCAACCTCGTCAAAAATTTCAAAAATATACGTAAAAATATAATTAAATAATGACAACGGTTTTGGGTTGTTACATCATACCCTCCTAAAAGAGAGCGACGTCCCGACGCTCAACCCGCCTCACACTCGCACTTCCTCACTTCTAGAGTCAACGTGACCTCTTATCCTCAAGAGATACTCACGTCTTTCACACCAATCCAACTCAATTCTTATTATACCACCATATCCATAACTATTACTACACTTCAACTTTCAATTTCACCTTCTATTATGCTAATATTCCTTCATCATTCATACTCCTTCTGCATCACTTTCTCAGTTTCATTCCTGCCCCAATTCTCTGACAACATACATAGTTGTGATTCAAATTGTCAGATTACACCTCTTAACTACTGGTATGACGATTATCATCGCATAAGGATTCCAGTTTCACTAGTTTTCATTAGTCCTCATAGTGATATATTAAGATATCATCATCCCAAGTTTCAATTATATGTTGATGTGATTGATATCAATTTCAATTACCATCGTTCAGTTCATCCTTTCACTCTGTCCATTGCTTTCCGAAAATACGCAATATTCCTTCTTAACTAAATTCCTCACACTTTCTGTAGATATCTCTAATATCCAAAAGTCAATCTCAATCGTTGGGTCACATATAATATGTTCAAACCTTAATCAATGCTCATACTTTATCACAACGATTTCCATTATTCAAAAATTTACTCTGCCTCTATGTCCTGAGGTTACACTCAAACTAAATACAATGAGATTATCCATAATTCTTACAAGTCACTTAAATACTTTCCATACTCATTTTCCACTTTCATTCATTCAAACAATCTCTATGTCCCGAGTGTAGTGATTGCTAGATTACTGAATTACTGTACCTTCCATTGTACATTATTACATCTTCCTCATATCATATTACTGTTTAAATAACTCCGTTAGCCTCATATACTCAAATCTGAAATATATAATGGTCAAATCACTTCCTGATATCCTAATATATTTTATTCCAACCATTATGTATCAATACTTCAATTTGTAAAATCCCTTCAATACTACATGCGACACTCTCAGCACTCTAAGAATAATTAAATTCTCTTTTTAATCTGAACAATTCATTCACCACTGGTCCGTGAATTCTTAACACACTCTCTGATCTAATAGGAGAAAAATTTAATAATCACAATAACTGTTTTTGTCCCATAAAAACATACATCTCAACTTTCTCATTTTTATTACCATTCTATTTCAAAATTTCCAACAATCTGTTGATCTTCTTTCTTTGATATTTTTTTTTCCATTAGTTTATTACCTTGATTCTAACTTTCTTTCCATTCTATCCATTCTGCTTGTTGCTACCAATATTCCGATTATCTCAAGACTTAAGAGTCAATTCTCAGTTACTTCAGAAACTTTATAAACTCTTTTTCCTTCTCCTCCTTACTAAATACTCACTAGTTGATAGTGACAGTATCCACACTTATCCTTCATAATCTGAAACATACTTCATAATACAGAACTATAACATATTCCATCTATAATTTACCGATTATTATTTCCCCGTCATCATTAAGTAATCCTTAATTCCTCTTCCTTTAAAATCCCCGAATGGCATTTATACACAAGTCCTTCTTATTCTTATTTTCTTCATACTTGATTCCATACAAGTAATACTTTTCAATCCCAAAACAAATACCACAATGTCCAATCTCATGATTATATAAACCCTGTTACACTTCTTTATTTAAGTCAACACACTACTATTGCTTTCCTTTCCACTTGATATTATCCAAATATCATCATCGCAGCTCTATAATTCCTTCAGATTCCTCCAATACTAATTATACAAGCACAGAACTTCAATCTATCCTCAGCGTTCATAAACAACTTCCTCAACTACAGAATCAGATCTCACAACCACAACTTAAATATATGAATGGATTTCACACATTTAGTTCTTCCTTGTCAGCTTTATCCTTGGTTCAACAATCAGTGAAAACCTCCTGATAAACCTCCGATAATACTCAGCTTACACAAAGGAATTGACAAGCTTCAGTCTGTTTCGTCGGTATCGACAAAGCCTCAATCGTTTCAATCTAGTCAGATTTTCACGATCACTTCAGCCATAGATTGCACATTCTAAAACATCTATAATACTCCAACTAAAATTGTTATCCAAAGAATTTTACGCACCATTCCTTTTTAATAACAATTTTCCAATTGTTAGGGAATACTTTTCTTTCCTTCAATCATCTATTCATCACACTAAACATTCACAATCAATAATGGACACCGAAATCTGGTGCTCAGTTTGTTCAGCCCCACAGTAATCATCTTATTCACAGAACATCCAGCTTCTTTACTTTCTTCCGTTATTACTTCTCCGATGACTTACCCTTCCAGTCAAATCAGATGATCCTTATTGTCTCATCTGCCATCCCTTACAATCAAACATATTACCATTCTCAACTTCCTGATAATACCATATAATATAATGTACAATCAGATTGCATAACTCCTATCACCAAGCTAACACAAAGCTTCCTTTTCCCATGACGACAGTGAACTCTACGATTCCGCAGAACAATCACATAGTATCCTCAAGTACTAACTCATCTTCTCATTCTTTTCCGACTACTAGTAGTAAAGCGCACAGTAAATTTGACTTATTGTAGTTTCCTACTACATACCTTCTCATCATTGACCAATAAAATCGTCAAACAGAAATTCCACTGATTACTCCCTGAAATCAGTACTCAATGTTCAACAACACTCCAATTTAATTCTTTCCACCTTTATTTACCATATCCTATGATATTCATCCTTATCCCGGTTAACTTTCTCACAACTCTAGTTTAATTAATTGCGCTATACCTCTTAATTCCATAAGCTCAGAAAATATTTCCTTAATATATATATATATATATATATATATATATATATATATATATATATATATATATATATATATATATATTATTCTTCCGTCGGTGAATTTCTCATTCCAACCAATCGTAAATTCTCGTTGATTTCTCGTCCTCAGTTCTACTAAAATATAACATATTTAAATCTCAATATATTCTCAATAACACCTTCAGAATTTAATACACAATCAATAACACTTTCAGTATTTCAATAAAGTTCTAACTCAATGATTACCACAAGAACATATAATTTACTGCATCTAAATCTCAATTCTTATCAGCATTTCCAAAATATAGGCTGTAATAGCAGCAACATTCCCTTCATATTGATCTTCCATTATCTGAATAATTCCTTTATTCAATCTCCTTTACCGAAATGAAAACATTTCATTACCACAGAAATACTAATTTTTATACCACACTCCTTGTTATTTCTTCAGCAGCTCGACCTCCAGCTAGTCCGTACTTACATCAAGTAAATAGATAATTACTTAAGCGGTATAAAATATATGTGATCTACACATCATACTTCCTCCTGCTTACCCGATTTATAGAAACTGCTTGAATACCATCTCTTCTTATCTTAGACTATTAAATTCCAAGTTTACCTTCTCTTAGAGGAAATAAATTCCTATTCCTTATTGTCGTTCGCAACAATACCGTTCCTTTACCCTTTTCTGCCACACTTAATTTCGAATCAGGATCAATCTTTAAATTACTATCTCTTTTCGTCGAGTTGAACATTCCCAATTGACCATTAATATATTAAACATCTATCAGTTACTCGAACTTATCCATATAATTTAACCTTTCCAATTACCATCAATAGTCGTCGGCACTCTTCACCGCATCTCTTCTCATAACTCGGAATCTAACACGCAAACATCCTTTTAAAATCTTGCAGAATAACAACAACATCTCTAACTGGAACAACAACATCTTCAGTTTCAGCAACATCTTCAGTCTCAGCAGCATCTTCAACTGAAATAGCAGGATTTTCAATCTCAGCAGCATCTTGTCTCCTCTCAGCACTATCAGCTTCAAATAATCTAACAACTATTCCCACAATCATATAATCTACCCTAATGGTTGGCAACCTTTGGAGACATATTTCAAGATACTCAGTCACACACACAGGAATCCCTGCTAATGACAGAAACATATCTCACTCAACTCTTTCCATGGGATAACAGTAGAAAGAAACTTAATGAGTATACACACCGAGATAGAAAGAATAGGGTCTTTTCATCAAGATATAACATGAATACTGCATACGCCAACAACACAATACTACCTAAATTCCACAATCATCTCAAAAGAGAGAATAACAAAGACACATCAAAATACTAAAGGGTAATAGTAGATTTCATCCATAAATCCGAGAAAATCGCAACAAAACCTTGTCACTAATGTCACTTACCCTTACCATCCTAAACAACAACAATAATAATAATCCATCATAAAACTACCTCGCAACATCTAGATAAATCAAATACAACACAATAATACATAAACTGAAATACAACAAAGATCCATCACTACATCACTCCATAGGATGTGGTCCATCACTTTCTCCAACTTGGCTCGTTCCTGCTTCATCTTCATTTGGTCCTAACTTGCAGCACCTCCCTTTTGGATCTAAACACGGTGGGTTCCTAAATCCATACCTCAAAATCCCTCCTTGACACGGCGGATCTATCATATAATGAGAATTAGCATACAACTCACTATCCTGAAACTTCCAATGTGGTTCAAGATACGGCCCAAGATGAGCTACATATTCACTTAACCTGCGAAGCCTATCTATCTCTTTCTGATACTTCTCAAAATCAGTCCCATAACTTCTCACTTCTGCTCTAACCTCAGTTCTTCCAACCACACTCTCAGTCATATAATTATCACTATCAGATTCTACAACATTTTTCTTATCATTTGTATCATCCTCGTAATCTAACCATCCACCTGAAATCTTATGATTACCTACATGCTGATTCTGCAAACTCCATTGACCTACAGCAAATCCCCCATTCTTGACGTAATATGGTATGTCAGACATTTTCTAAAATCACAGAAAATTCAAAAGTACATAAGGTCATTATTTAAAAATATATATGCAATGCATAACTATGCAAATGCAAATGAATTACGTATGCAAAATATATATGTATGCGATGCAATGCAAATGATAATTATACAATATTCATAAAAATGAAATTATGATGAAATTATGATGAAAGTACTCCACGTCCTTTCATTAATACCAATACCTCATTGCAGTATTTACTTAATAAATACTCAAGAATTCACAACAATTATAAGGGATACATCTATAATAACAAAGCATAACAAAAATAAATAATCTTACCGGAGCCTTGCAGAGAAGTTGCGATGCTTTTATAAAATACCTTCGACACCAAAGTTATAGTTTAGGACATTTTTCAAAAATTGATCTAATTCGCTATAAGTAAAAAGCTCTGATACCAATCTTTAACACCCGCAATTTACATTTCGCAGCAGAAAATACACAATTGGGTGTTATTCACAAATTTCATTTCACAACTCTTTAAATGACCAAAAAATAGTATATTTAAGAATAAATATGGAAATATTTTAAATCAATGTCTAAAACTTTCAATCCTAAGTAAAATCAATTTAAAATATATCAGAGTATCGTACAGGTTCCCCTAGGATCTTAATCAAAACAACAAACCTTTTACCAAAATACTTGACCATTTACTATATGTTTATGATAATAGGGAAAGAAATCTGTTTTAGACCAAATTACTACAAAAGCATTTCCGCAATCCTTCTCCAGCAAGCTCCGCAATTCAACAACTTCAAGTACCTGAAATACATGCTTAAAATCATCAACACAAAGGTTGAGCAAGTCTATAGGTTTTACAAAACATAATTGAACACATCGTAAAAATCATTCACGATTGTTTAATAGAATTGTGACCATACAATCTATTAATCAGGTATATCATATTATAGCAGTGGCTATTGAATTGTATTAAGCTCATGACACCGACCCCTTAACTTAGTCATCCACGCCAAATGCCAGCATGACTAGAAAAATTACCAGTGCCCCTACTAGGGTATTAATTGAAATAATATCAATTCTCATTCACGTAAAATTATCCTTCCCAGCGGGTTACTCAGCGTAAAGCCCTGGTCTCAGATAGGGTTGTCAGCCTAATAGTACTATTATTAGAATAAGCGGCTATTCCCAACTCGCAACATCAAGTCAGAAGATACTTAACGGCTCATGAATTTAGTATCTTTTGCAATTAGGTACTTATACAATTCATTTCATCAAATGCAACAAAGGCAACATCGGGTCCAACAATTACTCATGACATGTGTTCATTTTACTTCAAATAGCATGAATCCCCCTCGCGGGTTTCAAAATCATTAAAACAAGTAGAAAGCGAGGCTATAGACTCACCTGAAGTAATAGGAGTAGTAAGACGATCTTCGACGATAGTTGACGCCCGATAAAAAACAAAAACCGCAACCTATCAAATAAGGCGCGTTCATCAATAATAAACTCGAGTAAAATCCATACTTAGTAATATCAAACTCAAAATCATAAAATCACAATCAATCCAAAATAAAAAAATACAAGTGACCTTTTTATTCCATTCTATATGTTTATTCTATTAGTTAATTCCTTCGATAAAAATCTGCCGGTACACACGAAATGTACAAGCTCTTTTACCCCACTTAAATACGTCAAATTTTTATGATACTAATCAGAAACTTCACTTACTATATATAGAAAGCCCTGTTAAAAACTAATTAAAAGATTTCACATTTAAAGTTCCCTGCCCGACACATCTTTGAACTACAAAAACCGGACAGTTTTACGTCAACAATTCATATAGTCTTTTAACACATTTATTTTTCTCCGTTTATGAAACCGACACTCAACTTTAAAAATAACTCGACATCCTCATACTTAACATTCAAAATCAGTCCATGACATATTTAAAAATTTATTTTATAGTCCCCGAGATTCGATCCAAATATCGACAACAATTATATATTGTGTCGGTACTCGTCTCCCGGTACACGAAATAATCAAACTAACGTAACTTTTCGCTCGTTTGGAGCTAGAAGTCCTACCTTATACCAAAACGAAGCTAAAAACATCCTCTACAACAATATCTAATTAGTTCATCTCAAAATCAAACTCATATTTTCAGAAAATTAACTTAAATAATCTGTTTAAAAATATATATTTAAATATCCTTCAAAATTAATTTTTCACCACACTTTAACCCTATTTTTACCACTATAATCATTCTTACACTACTAGTTTATATCATAACACACTAAATCATCCTAGATGATTAATTCATAAAAACCTAACTCAAAAATATCAACATGCAATCATAAGAACTAATATATATAAACATAAACACCTACATACAACAAGATTTCAAGATCAAACAACAAGATTTTCATCTAAAAATGGGTTTTTTCTGAAATGTCAATGCATGTGTAAGATTTTCATACCAATGGATAGAGATTGATGAAACTAAGATGGGTCTTTGATTAGAATTAAGAGATTCAAACAAGATTTTGAAAAATCAAGGGTGTTAGGGTGGTGGAGGGTGACAGATTGTAGAGAGAAAAAGGGAGGGGAGAGAATATTTGCATGTGTTGTGGTTGTGTATGTGTTTTTGTTTTTGTTTTTCCATTTTATATGGGGAAAGTTTAGGGTAGTTTTTGCCAGTTGTGATTCTTTTGGACCAAAGTACAAATACTTTGTTAAAAAGCGGGAAATGACTATTAGTCTCTTTTGAAAATTTTTACGGGTCTCGGGTTTCATAAAAATGGTTCTCAAAACTTAAAACGCACACAAAATATGATATTATATAGTCCCGGCACGACTTAATACGACATTAAAATTAAAACATCAAAATATTAAACATCGACATGTTTAAAATAAAATATAAAATTTCTCGGGCATCCGTCAATATCGTCATCACTAATAATCCTCGCAACTCGTCAAAACGTAAAAATAAAATTTCAACATCATCAAAATCAAATTACCAATCGTCATGACAATCAACCTCGTCAAAAATTTCAAAAATATACGTAAAAATATAATTAAATAATGACCACGATTTTGGGTTGTTATAGTGACCAACAGAGATGTTGAGATTAGAAATATCTACAACATTAACCATACCAACAGTGGAAGTGGTAAGGTGTTGATTAGCCCCAGAGTCAATAATCCATCCCAGAATTATAGTTTTAACAAAAATTTTAGAAGTACTCAAAAGAATTTAGAAAAATTAATACTAAACCAAGCATTAGCATTAAAGAAGGAGACTCTACCTGCCATATTGGACTGAGTATTGCCAGAAGTGTCATTGATCAAGTTAAGAAGCTTCTGCATTTGTTCAATGGTAAAAGAGTTTGTAGATTTACAGGTGGAAGCCTGTTTTTCCCCAGTTTTATCGTCACAATTAGCATTAAAGTTGAGCTTAAACCAGTTTTCCTTTGATAATCCCCCCCCCCCCTTTTGTAACCAACAGGGTAGCCTATTAACTCAAAACACCTATCAATAGTATGGCCAGTTTGGTTACAATTGATACAATAAAGGTTAAGGTTGGGACCCCTACAATTTCTTGCACCATTGCTCTAAGGGTTAGGTCTATTAGGAGTATTTGAGTAACCCCTTCTGTTTTGATTAAAGGTCTTAGCATAAAAGTAGGTGGCATTCATTTTTGCTTCAATGTGATCAGAGGTCTCAGGAATACCCCTATGGGATTCCTCTCTGGATACAGTAGCATAAGCATCCTTCACATCAGGGAGTGGGTCCCTGGTGAGAATGGAAGTTCTAACAGGCTGATAGCAGTCATCAAGATCCATTAAGAAATGCATCAACCTTATGATTTGCTGATGCAATGACAACTCAGTGCTAGCAAAGGAACATTTAACAGTGCACAAACATTTAGGAAGTTTGGTAACAACATCAAATTTTCTCCACAAGGAATTAAGTCTATGGTAATAATCAGCCAAAGTAGTACCCCTTTGTTTAATAGAAGTAATTTTTGAAGCAGGTTATAGACAACAGAGCCATCAACTTTATCATAAGTTTCATTTAATTCTTTCTACATAGAAGCAGCATTCTCAGAACAAACAAGACCCATATAAACATCATTAGAAACAACATTCATAATCTAGGTAAGAACCATTGCATTGCATCTATCCCATTGAGCACTGATCCATTGGCATTTTCTTGTTACTTGATGATATAAGCTGAAACCTGTTCACATTTGTAGTTAAACATATAAACTTCCAGTCTTTGATTGGAAATTCTACAATTTAAGCTTTTGAGTGAGTTCTTAGCTTTTTAGTCAACTTATTAGCAAACTGCATTCCCTGTGATGAAGTGCTTACTGATTTCCTAGTTCTCCAAATTTACTTCACAAATCTATCCATTTTCTTTCACAAATCAGCTTGCAAACTTGTCCTTAGTAAATTTTGAAAATTTGAGCTTATTGGATATTTGGTCAACTTTGGTCAAAATAAGCTGATTTTGGCTTATTATAGAATCCAGCTTATTCTGTTGCTTATTTTCAAAACAAAAAGACATTCCAAGCTTTGTAATACTTGATTAATCAGTTTTTGCAACAAAAATTGAATAGTGGATGTCTAGATTTCATTTGAGCTTATTTTGAGCTTATTGAGATAAGCTAACTAGAGATTTATCAGCTTTTAAGTAAAATCCTTTTACCAGGCTAGCTTATTTTCAGTTTTAAGCAGTTTAAAAAAGATTAGAGTGAATTTGGTTGAGTAATAAGCTCAGTTGAGCTTATTCGAGTTACTTAACCCGTTTTTGTGAAAACTTCCATGTTAATTGCAAAATGGTCCTTAGTTTTTACTAGAGTTTGTAATCAGCTCTAAACTTCCAACTTTTTAGGGTTTGCATAAAATAGTCCCTGAAATTCGTATTGTTACAATTTTGGTTAGTAGTTTTAGAATTTGTTAAGTTTGTTGATTAGTTTGTTACAATTTATATATTTGGTCCATATAGTTTCTGATTTTGCATTTGTAGTCCCTATACTTTCATTTAGTTTATATTTCAAGCATTTTACTTTTCATGCAATAGAAACTTGTACTTTGTGAATAATATTTGGTACTTGCACTTTGTTTTACGGATACGTAGCTTAAATATTTTCATTTTTCTACGTGTTTGTTTGAATTAGACATAGAATCCAAATAACCTTTGTTGTCCCTTATTTGTGATTAAAGATAGAAAATAGAAGAAAAAAGATGGATTCTAGAGAGAGAAAGTAGTGAGAGAAAGTAGAGAGAAGGAGGTGATAAACTTGGTGAAATTAGATTTAGAAATGAGAAACTTCCACCCTCCTAACATGCTAGGAGGGTGCTTATATAGTCCACCCACATGCGGGCTCTCTAATGGACTATATATGTTTTGGGCAGGCTTGAATAAATGCTTAGTACCTTGAAAGAGGCCTTTTAAGCTAACCATCAAGCCCGTAATGTCACAACTATTTTAACTAACTATTACAACGTTCTAATATATATTACAATATGAACCTATGATCGAACATTCTTGTTTGACTCAATATTTTGAGGCTAACAATCTCCCCCAATGTGAGGTCATTCCTGTTTGATATTTGGAGATCAATGGAGATCACGAATTTCGTCATAAATGAGTCTTGAACGTGTAATAGTCGTCTTCTTCCTTCATGCTGTGTTCTTTGAGCCTTTGTTGTTGTCTTTCGACTTTGTCTTTAAACTTGAGTTCTTCAAATTATCCTTGACTTGTCTTTTCCATCTTGCGATCTTGTGTCTTTGTCCACATGCTCATACTTTGCACAATCTTGAAAGCTTGCTAACAATCTCCTTTGAAGAGAGGTCATTCCTCTTCTTAATTGATAAGGAAGATTTTGATCATCAGAATTGCAGAAGTCTTTAGCTTTCTTGATTGTTGAATGTCTTTGGGCATGAGTATGTGGTTTTGAATCTTTGACTTTGCTGAGTACACCGTAACGCCACCTTCTCGATACAAAACATATACACGGACTGAATGGATTTGACATTCGTCCTAAATCGGTAGCGTTTTACCTCGGTCGGTGAAGACCGTTACACGATATTATATATCGTACCTGTGATTAGGTAGATTCAATTAAGAACCTCCTTGACAGGGTTTCGCGACTGTACTAGCCGTTCTCTTTACTTGACCGTCTCAAATCAAGACTGCGAACGTAAAGATTGAATCAATTGGATTAATATCCGCTTGATTAAAGTCGTCAATTCAAATTCCTGGAACAAATTTGATTCATTAAGAATCTTACCATTGTTGCTTTCTAGTTGACACAAGCTTGATTCTTAAGAATCTCGCAAGTTACCTATCGTAGTGCTGTTTGATATTGACGCTAGAAGGATTTCCATTCATCACTGTGAATATTAATAAATATCACTCTGAATGTTCTGGCAAGACCATAAAGATATTGCGTAGAAACCTGAAACGAGTTTGAATCGATAAAGAAACAAACCACTGTTGCTTTTCAGTTTTTCATATGTTCAATTCATAAAGAATCTTGCACATGACCTACCGCATTGCTGTTTGATCTTAACACTGGAAGGATTTCCACTCTTCATTGTGAATACTAGTATCACTCTGAGTGTTCTAGCAATATCGAAAGGATATAGCGTAGGATTCTCTTGATCTTCATCCGTGTGTCCTAACGAGATTTGATTGATCTCTTGGCTCTAGACTCGATTTGTGCACTTTTAGTGGTCGGAGGCTGGAGCAGATGCCACCTATTCAATATCAACTATCTCAGAGTGAGAAAGTCAATAGAAGTCGTGTTGATCTCCGTGACAATAAAACAAACTTCTTTTGAGAGAAGCTTGAGTCAGCTGGGGAGGGGTTGTGCATTACATCACTGGGTTCATGATGTGTTGTCTTCACGATGTGTTGACCCGGTTTCTGCCTAAGTTGTATGGAGGGCTTCTTTGTTTACACCCTTTATCCTTACATTTCTTTTTCATTCTTCAACCCCTTCAATGCTTACCAAGACATCATCACTAGCACCTTGTTGTGATTGTTCCAGTGCTAGCATCAATACTTAGTCTGCATTCAACTACGTTCACATTCTACTCCATCTTTCCTAAGGACTTCTAATAATCTATTGGATTGTCCCTGTGAAGATCCCTCCAGTTCTGGTTGGATCATAGGACTTAAACCTAACCACCCTTTCGACACCAATAACGTCGTAAATTAAAGATGTTGTGGGTATTTGATCGTAACCATGAGTGCTTGAGTCTTTAGATCACATTTTAATCACATTTTCTCCCCTATGTCTGATATATGAAATCTTTTGATATTAGAGATACCAAATTTGATTAAATATATTTTGAAAATAGTCTTGAAAATCTTCGGGAGAAGAATGTGTCAAACTAGCATGAATTTGGAACACTCCCCCTCAAAAATTAATCCAATGGAATTATCATTACGAGGATATGATCCACATTAATCTTTTGAGAATAGGAGTTGTTGAACATAAATTTTTTGAAAGATTTTGAATATCATTGAGAAATTCTTGATAAAATTGTGTTCAACGCTTTTTGAAAAATCAATTCTTTTTGGCGAAAAGGTTTTTCTAAAGCATAAACTTGAGTTTATAGACTTTGAATGTCTTGACGAATCCACTCAAGTGTAAGAAGATTTCTCTTCTTTTGCTGAAGGTAAGGGCACTAAAGCGTACACTCCCCTGTGAATATAGATCCGGGTTGCAATCTGAAAGTGCTTACAAGCCATTATGTTGAGCTCAAAACGTTGAATATTTTGTGACAAGCTCAACCCAAAATAGATTGCTCTACCCGTTTGTTAGGATAAGTTTATCTTTAAAGATACACTTTCCTTTATTTGAAGCACGTGTTACAGTATGACATTTAACCGTAAGTCGTTTACATGAGCTTAAAAACATGGAATGTTTTTCTTGAAAGCTCATGACCGAGAAATGTAAGTTTCCCGTTGTTGAGGATACGTTATCATTCATGATCAAATTTCCTTTCTTTGAAGTACAAGTCACAATCTGAGGTAATTGTAAATCATTGAAATGACATGTTTTGAAAAATATTTACAACTTTCATTCGAGCTTTATGTACATCCCCGTGTCATTATTGAGCGACATTTCTAGGTACGTCCATATTATCGATACTGAAAGACATGTCGAGAAGAATCTTTTTGGTATTTTGAAAAAAATTTCATTTTTTATTTTGTTTTTCTATGGATATTTATGTTTTATTATATTTTTGTGTTTTCTCAAGTTTTTCGAAAATAATCCAAAATAGACTTTTGTACAGCAGAAGAAGGTGATATCGAATGTACAGAATTGGAACCCTTTGAGGAAGGAGAAGTGGGTTCAGAATCCGCTGTTGTTCCTGCAATGACAGAAGAAGAGTTTGAAGAAATACTAGTGTTAGGAGTAACAAATTCATTGTCAATATTCATAACACCCGCATTAGTGTTGGAGCAGGTTTCAACACTCTTCTATGTGGGAATCCACTTAAGACCAACTTCCTTGAAGATTCTACCCGTTGGTTTCCACTAAAAGTTAAATTGAGGAATAGTTTTCTGTTGCACAGCGAAAGACTTCTTTGGAGAGAAACTATGTCCTTTTTTCATCCACGTTTCAGATTTGTTGTTATTGCTTTGCTTTGCTTTGCAACGGGTTTGTATCTCCTTGTAGTCTTATGGGATTCTATATTTGATCTCCGTTCAAAGGAACGAGATTTGACCTCATAGAGGTATTGCAAAATGCAATGGTCATGATTTCCATTGTGAATGCCCTTTTTGCAAGTGGGACATACAGGGAATTTGGGATTCTCGAAAGTACTTGTAGTCCTAGGTGTTCCAAATCGTTTAGGTGTAGTGTTTGAAACATGACTGTTCATGGATGGTTTCCATTTCCTAGGTTGCTGGAAAGGGATCCTAGGTTTTGGTTGACTACCATTAGGAGTGTGTTGAACTCTAGCGAGATTTGGTGAACTATGTTTTGTATACACGGGTTTGTCTTTCTGAATCGTCCTTTTTTGTTTAGCATTCTCTAGGTTTTTGGTATGAACAAAGTCATTTGAACCTACAGATTCCTTTGTGGACACGAATGTCACACGTTTTGGAGGAGTCCTAGAAGTGCTAGGTGCATTCACATGGTTGGGTTTAGCAACAGTGTGCTTTCTAAATGGAGGAACATAGGGTGATATGGATGGTTTTGGAACACTTGGTTGCACATCATTCTTAGGAGGTAACCTAGATTTCACATGAGAAGAATTGGAGAACGGAGTCGGTTTTCCTAAGATAGATGGCTTTGGATCCTTGTAGGCATTGGGTTGTCAAACAGAAGGTTTCACAACTTTAGGTTCCACCGTTTTCCCACCCTACTTAACAACGAGTTTCTTCAACTCTTCTATCGCCATTTCCTTTTCTTGCAACTGAGTTTGCAAGTCTGTAATTTCCATACTCTTTTCGTTCATTTCTCGACACAAGGCGGAAAGTTTTACTTGCAAGTTATTATCATTTGGACCTTTTCCGACTTTGTCTTGCAAAGCAAGTTCAAGAGTATGACAGTGTTTTTGAAGGAATTCACATCGGTGTTGAATCAACGTAAAATCCTTTTTATCAACATTATCTGTGTGTTTTGAAAGCTCAGTTTCAAGACGTTCACACTCTTAGACTTGATCAAGATATTTGCATGACACGTCAGAATATTCGTCTATATCTGCACAAGATGTAAGAGCAACACACAAAATATCTTTGGAGAGACATTCTTGTAAGAGTAGATCATATGCTGTGGAAAACTCGTCTCTTTCAGGCTGATGATCGTCAATTTCTTTTTCAATAGATTCCACATATTTCAAATCGTCAAACATTTCTTGTTCGATTAACTTTTCAAATTCCAAATCATGTTTCTTTGTTCTTTCTGCAAGCGGAATCAAAATAGTTTTCACAAGCACAATTATATCGTGAGGAATTTGTTTATCATCTTTCAAAAGTTCACGTTTTTTCCAGTCATCGTCAACAACCTTTTTGAAATTTTCATTGTTACTCTTAAGAATACTAAGTGCTTGCTTACTCTTGTTGATAGAAGCTTGATGCGGCAAGTACCCAATATATTTTGAAACATTAGTTTTCTTAGTGGCAAAAACTTGTCTCCATTTAATTCTTATTTGTTCACATTCGAAAAATATTTGCTCACGAGTTTTCTGTGTTTGCGGTTTGAAAAGACCATAAAGACTGTTTTCATAAGCATAATCATATGGTTTAACAAATTCTTTATTAACTTTTGGTCTACTCTCTTCTTCCACATCGTTTGTCTCTTCACTATCGGGCCTAACAACAAGACAATCAAGATCGGTCCATTGGGACTCTCAAGATATAAGTGTTGATTCTCAGATTGAGCTTGCTCAAGGTACCTAGGATTTGCAAAACTAGGTCTATCCTTGAAAAACGAACGAGGTGCCAACATTCTCATTGTTTAAATTGATTGATTTCTTTTGTAAACAATTTTCTTGTAAAAATCAAGTTGAGTTTCAAGTTCCACCATTTTGTCGATGTCATACGCTTGTTTAGTTTTGAAATCCTTTTCCATCTTTTCAACCACAACTTTCTTTTCATTAACAAGTTTATTTTTATCCTCTTGAAGAAAACCATTTACTTGAGTTAGCTCATTGACTTTAGTGGTAGCAAGATATGTTTTGTGCCGTTCAGTACTCCAAGAGGTGTTATAATTACGTTTCTCTTGTTCTAGAAGCTTAAGAGTTTCATTATATTTCTGTTGAAAATCGTCTTTTTTAACATTAATTAAACACCCTTTGTACCCCTCAATCTCATTGGTCTTTTGAAGAAGCTGAGCTCTGTAGCTATTAATGGTCTCACTATATTTAATTAGAGCAGCTTTGCATTCTTCAAAATTTTGAGTGAGCGTAGCGTTTGCCTTCTTTAATTGCTTTTGACTCTTTCTTGTTTCTTTGACATCTTTTTGTAAAGTAGCAATTAAATTAGCAAGCGCAATACGCTCCTCATCATCATACTCATTTGCATGTTGATCATTGTCAGACTCATTATTGCATGTTTCTGAGAGATCAGGTATGGTATTGCTATCAACATTCTCCGTCATACATGTGTCAATAAGGGTTTGAGTTTGATCACAATGCTCATGCGTATTATCATTAGCAAACACATTATATTCATCAGTGTGTACCTCTTCCATTGGGTCAGAGTCGAAGACAGGACCATTATCATAGGAAGGTGTGTTGTTGATGATATTCTTAGAACTGATGCCTTGTGTGCCAGTGCTGCTGCTTTCGTTCCCATGTTTGGTATGATCATCCTGCGTACCATGATTTATATGCCGTGATGTGAAGCTTTCATTCACATAACCCGATACTGTACCACAATTTGCCTTGAACCTTTTATCTATCTCTTGTTCATGAATTAGTATTATGTGGACATAGGTTTCAATGGATTTGATGTTACCTGGGATCAGGTCTTTGAATGTTTGAGCATTTTTATGATGTCTCATGAAGCATCTCTGTGTACTTGAAGACATGAGAAATTCTGAATCAAAATTCTTTTCAAATGTCGAAGAGGAATGACCTCACATTAGGGGAGATTGTTAGCCTCAAAATATTGAGTCAAACAAGAATGTTCGGTCATAGGTTCATATTGTAATATTTATTAGAATGTTGTAATAGTTAGTTAAAATAGTCGTGACATTACAGGCTTGATGGTTAGCTTAAAAGGCCTCTTTCAAGGTACTAAGCATTTATTCAAGCCCGACCCAAAACATATATAGTCCATTAGAGAGCCCGCATGTGGGTGGACTATATAAGCACCCTCCTAGCATGTTAGGAGAGTGGAAGTTTCTCATTTCTAAATCTAATTTCACCAAGTTTATCACCTCCTTCTCTCTACTTTCTCTCACTACTTTCTCTCTCTAGAATCCATCTTTTTTCTTCTATTTTCTATCTTTAATCACAAATTAGGGACAACAATTGGTGTCGGAATATGGCTTTCGGAATATGGCTGTCGGAATATGGCTGTCGGAATCCCTGTCGGAATCAATGTCGGAATAACCTATCGGAATACACAATCGGAATAACGGTCAGAATACTAAATCCCTTTTCCGATGGAGTGCTATCGGAATAACTGTCGGAAAATTTAAACTTTTTTTCGATGGAGTGCTATCGGAATGCTTGTACTTTTCCGAAACTTTAGGTAAAAAATGAGATTTTTGACAAGAAATCCATGACTTTAACCAACCAAAAGCAACCAAATCCCTACCACAAATATGTAGGAGATGTAAATCAAGATGTAGAGCACGAAAAACATAAAAAGATTTGAATTCGAAATGATGTATGGATTAAATCATACGAATCAAATGATATAACAACAATCAATCACAAAACTACCCCATGGCGATTGATACCAAGTGTTGTCCCTTATTTGTGATTAATGATAGAAAATAGAAGAAAAAAGATGGATTCTAGAGAGAGAAAGTAGAGAGAAGGAGGTGATAAACTTGGTGAAATTAGATTTAGAAATGAGAAACTTCCACCCTCCTAACATGCTAGGAGGGTGCTTATATAGTCCACCCACATGCGGGCTCTCTAATGGACTATATATGTTTTGGGCCGGGCTTGAATAAATGCTTAGTACTTTGAAAGAGGCCTTTTAAGCTAACCATCAAGCCCGTAATGTCACGACTATTTTAACTAATTATTACAACGTTCTAATAAATATTATAATATGAACTTATGACCGAACATTCTTGTTTGACTTAATATTTTGAGGCTAACAACCTTTAACGACCAAAACAAATTTAAAGCTCGATATTAGTAGGCCTTTCAATTTGTCTTGAGTCGAGAATAAACGAACTTGCAAATACTCAATATCAAATGGCGGCGCTGCCAGGGATCGAACAAACACGTAGAAAAATGAAAATATTTAAGATGCGTATCCGTAAAACAAAGTGCAAGTACCAAATATTATTCATAAAGTACAAGTTTCTATTGCATGAAAAGTAAAATGCTTGAAATGTAAACAAAATGGAAGTATAGGGACTACAAATGCAAAATCAAAAACTATAGGGACCAAATATGTAAATTGTAACAAACTAATCAACAAACTTAACAAATTCCAAAACGACTAACAAAAATTGTAACAATACGAATTTCAGGGACTATTTTATGCAAACCCTAAAAAGTTGGAAGTTTAGAGCTGATTACAAACTCTAGTAAAAACCAAGGACCATTTTGCAATTAACATGGAAGTTTTCACAAAAACGGGTTAAGTAACTCGAATAAGCTCAACTGAGCTTATTACTCAACCAAATTCAATCTAATCTTTTTTAAACTGCTTAAAACTGAAAATAAGCTAGAATGGTAAAAGGATTTTACTTAAAAGCTGGTAAATCTCTAGTTAGCTTATTTCAATAAGCTCAAATGAAATCCAGACATCCACTATTCAATTTTCTTGCAAAAACTGATTAATCAAGTATTACAAAGCTTGGAATGTCTTTTTGTTTTGAAAATAAGCAACAGAATAAGCTGGAATCTATAATAAGCCAAAACAACTTATTTTGACCAAAGTTGACCAATAATCTAATAAGCTCAAATTTTCAGAATTTACTAAGGACAAGTTTGCAAGCTGATTTGTGAAAGAAAATGGATAGATTTGTGAAGTAAATTTGGAGAACTAGGAAATCAGTAAGCACTTCATCACAAGGAATGTAGTTTGCTAATAAGATGACTAAAAAGCTAAGAACTCACTCAAAAGCTTAAACTGTAGAATTTTCAATCAAAGACTAAAAGTTTATATGTTTAACTACAAATGTGAACAAGTTTCAGCTTATATCATCAAGTAACAAGAAAATGCCAATGGATCAAAGATGACTAGTTTACTAATGAACTTTATCAAAAGACTCGACCCATAGTTTTTCAATGCCAATTGCCTGTTTGAAAACAAGTTTGACCATAAAACTTTGCCAAAATGTTTACACTAATGGACTTAGTGTAAATGAACTCTTTTCAACAAGTTTAACAAGCTCTTACACCAAATTTGATCTGAAACCAAACACTGCTTTAAAATCTGATAAGGAACTTATCAAAGACGTTTTGAGCACAAGACTAAAACAGGTTAAGACACCTATTCAAAATTGTTCAAATGAGGTAATGAAATGATTAAAGAGCAAAATCAAGCTAGTTCACTGGTTAAAACACAAATGAGTACTAATGGTAAATGATTGATGTTAAAACCAATTTTAACTAAGTGAAACTAAATTCAAAGTTGTTATACTACAATTACTCTATCAAACTAACTCAATTAAGCTATAAGCAAGCTAATCACTCATTCAGTTCAGCAAGTAGAAGCTACACTATGAATTAAGCATGCAGAGAATTTTTAGGGGGACAAAAGTAAGAAATTTAGAACTTTTTAGCTTGAAGCCACCACTGAAGGAGTAGAGAGGCACTGAGCCTTCTAAGTAACACTAAACCACCATCTATCAACCATCAGTTACCATCATCATCATCACACACTACTACAATCATCTACCCTGCTACAAACTCTGCAAATGGTCTAAAAATGATCTTCAAATGAAAAATTGAACAGCTATAAGTCTTCATAGCCTCAAACAACTTCCATTGATCATGGAAGATCAACAGAACAACACAGTATCAACAGGTTCAAAGTAATGAATGTAGGTAAATGAGAATTGAGTGAACTGAATTTTGAATTTTATTTATGGAGGGAAAATTGGTTACAATCTGTTGCAAACTAACTAACTGACTCTTAAGTGTTTGTCAAGCACCTAAGAGTAGTTACTAACTGAATTGAAGAACTAAGAATGAAAGAGAAAAGTAAAGTGTGTGTTTTTCACACCTACAATCTACAATTACAAATGAGCTATCTATGTCCTATTTATAGGTTGAGGATGAAGGTTTGTTGGGGATGATGACGTGCTGTAGCCAATCATTGAGCTCCATGTGTCTTCAATCTCTTGATTGCAAAATCCGCTCAAGAACACATTTGGAGGTTTTTGCTTGAATTAATTTCAGCTTAATTGGTTGTGATGAATGAATTCGTCTCTTGAAATGAAGCAGATTTCATGTTTATAACTTTGCTTGAAATGCATTGTAGCAATTTCTTAGTCCTAGGCGCGTTCTTGTTTGAAGTTGACACGTGGAAGAGGTTTATTGGTTGAGATTGTGAGTTGCGGATCACTATCCAAAAATAGATAAAGTATTATTGCATGTCTTTCTCCCATTGGTTGATATTCGGCCGAGTGGAGAATACTGTTAAGATTCGTTATTTAATTGCTGGCGGCTGAGTGGACACATGTGGCAATCCATGTCACCTCTTTTCTTTGCTCTCATTGGTTGTTGTGTGTAAACTCGGATTAAGCATGAAACTTGTATGAGAAATGACACTATCAGTCCCTTATCTTGGCAACATCTTCATTTAAGCTCCAATTCTATTTCTTTGGCATATTTGATCCTTTGAACTTCAAACTTGCTCATAAAGCATCCTTTGACTCTTTGACTTGAATGTTGACCAGATTTGACTTAATTCTTGACTTTTTCCAAAATTTGCACTTTAGTCCTTCATCTTTTGAATGTTGTCAAGATAGGCCCTTTGTCTTATTGTGGCTTGTCATTATTGATCCTTCTCTTGTATTTTCTTCATATTTTGGCTTGATTTCACTTGTTTTCTCTAAATTTGCATCCTTGTTACCTAAACAAGCACAAACACAAAACATACCACATAATACTGCTTTATTGTTTAAAAGTTAGGTATTTGCTATGTGTTTTAGGGTGATTTTTTGACTTATTGATATGAGATTTCACTCATATCAAATCCACTACACTTGATCATTGCCATGACCTCATGCAATGCCATATTTTAAAGCACCAGTTTACACTTTTCTCATAATTAATCCACCTTGGCCAATATGAAATGCTTTTACACTACTCTACACTATATGATGCATGATTTTGATTTTATACAATGCAATGCAAAGAAAGCAATTCTATTTATATATTTTTGGATTTTATTGAAATGGTTTGAATGGAAATAACTCATAAAGAAATCAATGACTTAGATTAGGGATTTTGGTACCATGAACACTTATCACCCTCAAGTTTCACTTTCCCCATACCAAGCTTAAAAACAAGAGCATTGTTATCCACAAGTGAAAGTGCGTCAACTTATTCATATTAATTAAGTGTGTTACTCTCATACCCCCACTTATTATGCCTCTAAGACCGGTTATTATTTGAGCAAATTGCTTGGGATCAAATTTGTCATTATTTAAAGCGTAAAATATAAGAAGTGTAAAATCTCAAAATAAGGAAGCACGGTTTTAATCCAAAGTAATCCTCTCATCCATTACTCAAAAAACCGCCCACAATTGATATAAGTCCGACTCAAGAGTAATAAGTCATTCGCCTTATGTGTAAGATCCTTATGTCATGCATTAATAAGTACCTACACACTCGCTAAGGAAAGAAAAATAAAACTCATGCAATAATTTATATCCTCCGCCTTTTTGAGACTTTGGATCTTCAATCCCGCAACCCGTCAAGGTAATATTGGATTGGAGCAACTATCGAATACCCGCAACCCTTGTGAGAGTAATACTGGAATTCAATAGTCACTATATATAACACTTCACTGCCCCTCTTGGGAGTCTTGTATAATTACTTTTTTTCTTTTTCTTTTTCTCTTTTTTTTTTCTAGCCACTCATTTTTTTTCAAGCCGCTCTTATTTTTCTTTATTCCTCACAAAGAAAGTTGAAAAGAATAAAAGGAAAAACACCCGCTAAGTATTAAGCATGACATAAGTCTAGTCAACATAAAACGTTCTAACTTAGAATCTTAAGACGTACTTATACCAACCATGAATGATTAGTCAAAAATGCATAAGAGACTACAAACCGATTAAAACCGTTCTTGATTATTTATTAACATATATACATGCGTTGGCAAGAAAGTAAAGGTTACGAAAGGGGATATAAAAGCCACAATTAATGAATATGAGGTTTATCTAGCCCTTTACACGTACTTCAAACTCTATCATCTCTTGTTCTACACAGTTTAAATCTCAAATAATGAGACTCATGGATGCTTAGCCTAATAAACCAATAAAGGTCTACATAGTTAAGACTACTAGCTAGATAATGCTTGGATAAGCAAACTCGGGTTGAGTCAAAGTATCCATGGCGGGCCTAATATGTCAAAGAAGTCTCAATTTGTTAAATCATATCCTTTATTATATTTTTTCCTTTTATATATCTTTGATGAAAATAAAAGAAGAATATATACAATGTAAATGGGTTATGCAATTGAAAAATGGTTAATGCAAAAATTATGAATGCATATTTTTGGTGGCCAAAGTAGATCAAAAATTTGAAAAATGTTTGAAAAATTAATTTCCAAGTTATCATGAAAGTCAATGACAAAGGTCTAGGTAAGGTCACTTTGATAGAACACCCCCTACACTTAAGATAAACATTGTCCTAATGTTTAAGAGTATTGAAGTAAACTCCCCTACACTTATGACATTGACAACTTTGCTTAACTCAAGCTAAGGAAAGATCAACTATAGTGAATTCATTTTTAAGCACAATGTGGTTATGAAAAATCACAATAGTAACAAAGTGAACCGGATACAAGGGCCTCCTCCATAAGCTCCAATGCAAATGATGAGAGAGAGCAACCCTACAAAAAACATGAAGACAAAAGGAAGGTCTCCCCCTACACTTCTCCTCAACTCTATATCCTTATTTCTATCCTACCACACTCTAAGTCTAAAAACACTAAACCTAGTTATTCAAGCTTGATTTATGGAGTTTCTAGCTCGACTCTTCCCACAAGGAATTAATTCATGGGGAAAATGGGGATCTCTTGGAACATTTCCACGGACAATGTCCTCCCCAAAATAGTGCTTAACACGGTGACCATTCACTTTGAAATTTGGACCATTGGGTTGTGACAACTCAATAGTTCCATGTGGAAACACTTGAGCAATAGTGAATGGACCAGACCATCTTGACTTAAGCTTTCCCGCAAAGAGTTTCAACCTTGAGTTAAAGAGGAGAACCGGCTCCCTAACTTTGAACTCACGGTTCTTGATCTTAGCATCATGCAATTGCTTAGTCTTTTCCTTGTAAAGCAATGAGTTCTCATAAGCATTGGATCTCAATTCATCCATTTCATTGAGTTGGTCCTTTCTATGTGAGCTGGCTTGGTTTAAATCAAAATTTTCCCATTTGAGAGCCCATGAATCATTATGCTCTAACTCGAATGGGAGGTGGCATGCTTTTCCATAGACAATCCTATATGGAGTAAAACCAATTGGTGTCTTAAAAACCGTCCTAAAATCCCACAAAGCATCATCAAGCTTATCCGACCAAGAAGCTCGATGCTCTCCCACCGTTCTTTCCAAAATTCTTTTTAAACCATGATTTGTGACCTCGGTTTGCCCATTGGTTTGAGGGTGATACGTGGTAGAAAGTCTATGGTTAGCACCATACTTCTTCATAACTCTTGTAAATTGATCATTACAAAAATGAGTCCCACGATCACTTATGATAGCCCGAGGTACACCAAATCTAGCAAATAATTGCTTCAAAAATTTCACTACAACTCGAGCATCATTAGTAGGCAAGGATTTAGCCTCAACCCACTTTGAAACATAGTCCACGGCTACGAGTATGTACTTATTTACCTTAGATGATGGAAAAGGACCCATGAAATCTATTCCCCATACATCAAAAATCTCACATTCTTGTATGAAGTTTTGTGGCATCTCATCTCGTTGATTAATTATTCCTTGTCTTTGACATACATCACAAAATTTCACCATCTCTTGGGCATCTTTTTATATTGAAGGCCAATAGTAACCCGAATCAAAGACTTTCTTGGCGGTGTAGTTGGGCCCAAAATGACCACCCGTGAGTCCTTTATGACAAGCTTCTAAGATTTTAAATGCGTCGGGCCCACCTACACACCGTCTAATGATTTGGTCCGCACATTGCCTAAAGAGGTAAGGGTCATCCCAAAAGTAGTATTTGACTTCCTTAAGAAATTTCTTCTTTTGTTGTGAAGTGAGACCCTCTATTAACACATCCCCCACAAGATAGTTTGCAATATACGCAAACCAAGGGGTGGCATCCTCTTGTGAAGAGATAGACATGAGCTCCTCTAATGGAAAGGATTCATTAATTTCCTTATGAGGCAATTCACCTTGAAAAGAATGCTCAAGTCTACTCAAGTGATCAACCGCTAAATTCTCGGCTCCTTTCTTATCACGAATCTCAATGGAATACTCTTGTAGCAATAAAACCCATCTCAAAAGCCTAGGCTTAGCATCTTGCTTTGTCATGAGGTACTTGAGAGCGGAATGATCTGTATACACTATGGTCTTGGAGAGCACAAGATAGGGTCTAAATTTCTCAAAGGCATAGACTATAGCAAGCAACTCTTTTTCCGTGGTGGTATAGTGAAGTTAAGAACCCGTCATGGTTTTACTAGCATAGTGTATAGGTTGAAAATGCTTATTCAATCTTTGTCCTAACACGGCCCCCACGACATAATCACTAACGTCACACATGAGCTCAAAAGGCAAATCCCAATTTAGAGAAGCCAAAATGGGAGCCTTAGTCAACTTTTCGTTAAGTATCTCAAAAGAGTCTAAACTCTCTTGGGTGAAAATGAAAGGAGCCTCTTTTTCCAAGAGGCGGGTCATCGGTCTTGCAATATTAGAGAAATCTTGTATGAAACGTCTATAGAATCCCGCATGACACAAAAAACTTCTAACTCCTTTCACCGTGGTAGGTGGGGGAAGCTTAGCAATAACATCAATTTTAGCACGATGCACTTCTAAACCCTTATTGGATATCTTATGTCCCAAAACTATCCCCTCTTTAACCATGAAATGGCACTTCTCCCAATTAAGAACAAGACGTGTTTCTTCACACCTCTTAAGCATACGTTCCAAATGGGAGAGACAAGAAGTGAATGAATCTCCAAAAACCGAGAAATCATCCATGAAAACTTCCATAGTATGCTCAATCATGTCATGAAAGATTGCCATCATACACCTTTAGAATGTCCCCGGTGCATTGCACAAGCCAAAAGGCATTCTCTTGTAAGAAAATGTACCATAAGGACAAGTGAATGTAGTCTTTTCTTGATCCTTTGGATCTATGGGTATTTGGAAAAAACCCGAGAATCCATCTAGAAAGCAATAGTACTCGTTTCCCACTAAGTGTTCAAGCATTTGGTCCACAAAAGGCAATGGGAAATGATCTTTCCTAGTAGCATCATTGAGCTTCCTATAATCAATACAAACTCTCCAACCCGTGACAAGTCTAGTAGGAATTAGCTCATTGTTCTCATTAGGCACTACGGTGATTCCACCCTTCTTAGGAACACAATGTACCGGGCTAACCCATAGAGAGTCGGAAATAGGGTAAATCATGCCCGCATCAAGGAGTTTGATAAATTCCTTTTTAATTGACCTCATGGATTTTAGGGTTAACCCGTCTTTGGCTTTGAATGGCGGGTTTGTAATTGTTAGCCTCAAAATATTGAGTCAAACAAGAATGCTCGGTCATAGGTTATTATTGTAACATTAGTTAGAACGTTGTAATAGGTAGTATGTTAGTCGTGTATTACGGGCTTAACTTTAAGCTAAGGTTCATTCATAAGTAACCAAAGCCCAAAAGGAAAGCCCGGCCCATGATAATATAGCCCATTAAGCTACATGTAAGCAAAGGCTATATAAACCCCTTCCTAGCATGTTAGGAAGGGTGTTGGTTCATTTTTATTCTCACTTCTCAATCTAATATTTCACAAGTTCCAACCATTTCTCTCTACTTTCTCTCACTACTTTCTCTCTCTAGAATTCATCTTCTTCTCCTATTTTCTTTCTTTAAATTCGTATTACATCACAATATATTAGGGACAACAATTGGTATCAATCGCCACGGGGTAGATTTGTGATTGGTTGTTGTTATTGTATGTGATCCGAATGATTTACTCCATAAATCATCTCGGATTCAATCTTTCTGTGTTTCTTCGTGTTCCTCATCTTGCTACAAATCTTCCCTATAGTTGTAGTAGTGATTTGGTTGCTTTGGTTTGGGTAAAATCACGTTTTTTTCTTGGCAAAAATCTCATTTTTTACCTAAAGTTTTGGAAAAGTACTCACATTGCGACAGAGTTTCCATCGGAAAGTACAAGAAAGGACCGTTTGATCGTAATAAACCAAGGATTTCTACTTTGCGATCAAGTATTGCGATACCCCCTTATTCCGACGTTTATTGCGATCGTTCATTGCGATCGTGGATTGCGACGGGATTAAGGCATATTGCGATGTCACTCTGCCAAATTTTTGATTACCATATTGCGATAGAGTGAACATTCAGATAGATATTCCGACAGATTATTGCGACAGGGGTCATCGCGACAGGGCATTGCGACAGGTTTATTCCGACAGAACATTCCGACGGAACATTCCGACAGAACATTCCGACAGAACATTCCGACAGAACATTCCGACAGAACATTCCGACAGAACATTCCGATGAACTTTCTGACAGAACATTCCGATGGACATTCCGATGGACTCGAGTATTTTTTAGACTTAGCCACCATCTAGACTAGTTCCGGAATATCGATTACACGAAGATAAAAAAAAGAGTTTTTTGGCGGGAAAACCCAAGTAAAATTTATTTTTTCCTAGACCATTTTTAGGCCATTTAAGCTTCAATTTCAAATTTTGGCGAAGCGAAAAAATTTTCGACCCAAAATTCAAATTTTCGGACCAAAATTCAAATTTTTAGGCCAAATTTCAAATTTTTTAGGTTTTATTTTTTGTAAAATTTTCATTTTTCAAAATTTTTCCCTACTAGTTATTGGCTATTTCTATATTGAATTCAAAATTTGGTGATTCAAAGTTTTTTTGGGCTTACCGTTTTGTCGGACTGAGGAATTAATTGTCGGACTGATAAAAAAATCGACATTTTCGGAATTTCAACCACAACTCAATCACACCATATCTACTTAAGATCCAAAGTCACTTCATCATCTGAAACACTCATTATGGATTCCACGACACAAGATGTGCATGCACTCAGATCCAAGATGTCGGTTGCAATAGAACGATGCATGACACACTTTAGATCACTCCAGTCACACCTTCAAGTTCTTTCAAATGACGATTTAAAAGGCGCTCGCGTCGAACTTGGATTCAAACGGGTATTCATGTCACTCACTGGACAAGATGTTGAGACATTCACAAGCACAATGCTACTCAATGTAGATCACCTTGAACAACAACTTGCCAACGATGAATTTCAAGAGGTTGAATCCATAGATGCGGTTTTGGTTCTTGAGAATCAGTTTCAGCAATTCTTTGATACACAGGTCTCTGTACACTATGATCGAGAATTCATCAACAAATACTTCTTTGAATATACTCGGTTAGAAGTTCAAGAATTCAAGGAGACATTTCTTCAACACATGAGTGCTGTAAGGAAGTTCATTGCTGAAAGCACACGTCATAAACTAAAAGGTGAAAGAAGGGTGAATAACAGATTAATGCAGAAGAACGAGAGCAATGTCGATGATGGTCAAATATTGGATGCTTGTTCGATTGCCACATAAAGTAGCGGGACGGAATCAGAAAAGCAGCATACCAGCAACAACTCAGGGAATGATCAAGCGACCGATGATGCAGATATCAGACCCATATATGATGAGGAGCCAATGGCTGAGGTACAATTAAATGTTGTGTATGATGATCATCAATATATTGATTCTAAGATTCATGAGCTTGAAACTATGTTAGCTCAAAAGACAAAAGATTTTGAAGATGCCAAAATCGAGTTTTCAAAGAAAAATGACAAATTTGAAGCTTATTTTGAAAAACTTGAAAAAGCAAACGTTGTTCTTGAACAAAAACTGGATCGTAAGATTCAAGATTCTAATGCGGAAAAAGAACATTTTGTGAAACAAATAAATTTGTTATAATCAAAGTTGGCTTCTCAAAATCCAATTCCTCCGCCTGCTTCATTAAGTGAAATATCTGTGCAACCTATTGACACTGTAGATAGTAATGACGCGAATGCTGATAACGACATATTTGATAATATAAACATTAAGTTAGAACAACGTGTCGCTCAATTACTTCTACAAAATTAGCAATTGAAAGCTCAGATTCAGGAAAAGGTTTTTGCATTAACAGCGGTGAAAAATGAATGAAGGAAGCTAAAAGGAAATAGTGTGGATACTAAGTTAGCAAATCAGTCAATCTTGGGGAAACCTCCTACTCAACCATTCAGAAACCGCTCAGTTGCTAGACAACCGAATGCGTTTAAATCTGAACGACCCAAAACATCCAACTCAAGGTTTGCATCCCAAGTTGACATGCGTAGCAATTTGCCAAACACTGTCACTCCACAATCTAGATACTCCTTAAGATATTCTGCATATGCAAAACCCAATCAAATGAATGATTCAAGCAACTCTAGGAATAGCCTCAAGAGCATGCCTAGGCGAACTTCAAATGACACGGGTCATAAAAGCTATCTAGAGGATGCTAAGATAAAGACACAAGCAAGAGATAGGACCCAACCAAAACCTAGGAGCGCTAATCACACATCTAGGAATTCTAGACCCTTCTATGATGTGCCCAAATCAGCCTATCCTAGGAACACTAGATCCTTCTCAGATGCTAAGCACTTTGTTTGCACGAAATGTAACAAATGTGTGTTTAATGCCATTCATGATGATTGCATCACAAAAGTCCTGAACAAGGTGAACCAAACAGCTAGAGCATCTCAAAGATGGAACCCTATAGGAATTAGTTTTTCTCCAATTAAGTCTTCCGCGGTGCATGAGAAAGCTAAGTTTCCTAGACCCTGTCTTAAGTGGAGACAAACAGGTAGAATCTTCAAAACAACTGGTCTTAAATGGGTTCCTACTGGAAAAATATTTCCCTCTAGCGCGACAAAGGTTCACTGTGAACCCCCACGTGGTTCTCACAAAGATATCACTAACAAATATGCAAGCATACAAACTACTGATGAAAGTGCAGGTAATCAAGTAAAGGTTCAACAAGAACATAAAGGTTTTCCTTATTCATACCGTTCAACAAAAGACACTCTCAGAGTTTGGTTGCTGAAGAAACAAATATCAGAGAAATATGTGTCTCAGGGTTTTCACAAGTAAGCAACACAATGGCACTTGAAAAAAACAGTTTAAGTCCCGATCCACAACGACAAACGACTTCCGTTCACAACCGCACGAAACTCGGAACTCAAGTCCACAGCAATGAACCGTCAAGTTCAACGCTGGTTCCAAAAAATGTTCCTAGAGCTGATATGACAGTCGACACGACAATTGAAGAGTTGGAAATGTTATATGGACCAATGTATGATGAATATTTCACGGGGGAGAACCAAGTTGTATCGAAGTCTTCCGCTGTCACTCATGATAAGAATGATGATACCGATCATCGTCAACAAAAGGATACAACTTCATCTACTTCAACACCGGTTGCTGCAGATTCACCTCCTCAGAATATCACATCAACAATCGATCCTACAACATCCACAACTACTGTCATTGCTCCAGATAACACAAATCAAGCAGAAGATGCATTATCTGACGAAGACGAATTCATCAACCGATTTGGTACACCGGTACACGAAACTAGAGAGTCTTCTACTCGCCATGTTGATCCATCAAATATGCATACGTTTTATCAACGACATCCTTCAACACATCATTGGACCCGAGATCATCCTTTGGTTCACGTAATTGGAAACCATTCACAGCCTGTTCGTACAAGACGACAACTAGAAACCGATGGCGATGTTTGTATGTTCGCACTCGTCGTGAGTTCAGCTGAACCGAAAAACATCAAAGAAGCCATGGCTGATCATGCTTGGATTGAATCGATGACGGATGAACTTCAACAATTTGAAAGACTTAATGTCTGGGAACTTGTTGATAGACCATACGATGTAATTCAGTTAAATCTTTGATGGATCTGGAAAAACAAGATGGATGAAGAGAACACGATCATCAAGAATAAATCTAGGCTAGTGGCTAAAGGGTATGGACAGAAAGAGGGTATTGATTTTGAAGAATCATTTGCACCAGTAGCTCGAATGGAAGCGGTCAGGATTTTCCTTGCTTATGTTGCACATAAGGGATTCATTGTCTATCAAATGGACGTAAAGACGGCGTTTCTTAACGGTCCTTTGAAGGAAGACGTCTATGTCACGCAGTCGAAAGGATTCGTCAATCCTCATTATCCTGACAAGGTGTATCGTCTCCACAAAGCACTATATGGAATCAAGCAAGCTCCAAGGGCGTGGTACGACGAGCTCTCGAAATTTCTGGTCTCCAAAGGTTTCTCAAAAGGTTCCGTTGATTTAACTTTGTTCACTTATAAATATGGGGATGACATTTTGCTTGTGCAAATTTATGTTGATGACATTATTTTCGGGTCTACAAACCCAAAACTTTCAAAATGGTTTGAAAAAGTAATGCACATCAGATTTGAAATGTCTATGATGGGCGAACTAAAATTCTTTCTAGGAATTCAAGTTCACCAATCCCCAAGTTGTATCTTCATTAACCAAGCTAAGTATTGTCAAGAGATAATCAAAAAGCATGGTATGACCTCATGTGACCCCGTTGGGACACCATTATCAACCACATACCTAGATGCTGATTTGGAGGGATTACCCATAGATCAAACGAGATATCGTTCCATGATCAGGTCCCTCATGTACTTGATAGCAAGCAGACCTGATATTCATCATGCTACATGTTATTGTGCACGATATCAAGCACGACCCACCGAAAAGCACCTCAAGGAGGTTAAACGGATCTTTCGGTACCTTAAGAATACCATTCACATGGGACTCTGGTATCCGAGGGAAACCGGTTTCTTTCTAACGCCCTATTCAGATTCTGATCATGCAGGGTGTCTTGATACACGTAAAAGTACTTCTGGTGGTGCACAATTTCTAGGTCAAGATAAGCTTGTGGGATGGTCTTCCAAGAAGCAGGATTGCACGTCACTTGCATCAGCCGAAGCGGAGTATGTATCTCTATCTGCGTGTTGTGCTCAAGTTCTTTGGATGAGAACACAACTCACGGATTATGGCTTCCACTTTGATAAAGTACCTATGTACTCTGACTCAAAGTCCGCCATAGCCATCTCCTGCAATCCGGTACAACATTCCCGCACGAAGCACATTGATGTCAGATATCACTTCATTAAGGAACAAGTTGAAAAGGGTATTGTTGAATTATACTTTGTTGGAACTGATTACCAATTGGATGACTTGTTTACAAAAGCTCTTTCGAAAGAGAGGTTTGCGTATCTAGTTAGGCAAATTGGTATGAGATGTTTGACTCCAGCAGAACTGGAGGTTTTGGCAAAGAAGCCTGCTTGATTCATCTATCAAACATCTATATGTAAAATATTAATGAAAAAGAAAAATACAAAATTAAAAAATCTTTGAAAATCCAAAAATATTCTTCTCGACATGTCTTTCAGTATCGATAATATGGACGTGCCTAGAAATGTCGCTCAATAACGACACGGGTGTGTACATAAAGCTCGAATGAAAGTTGTAAATATTTTTCAAAACATGTCATTTCTATCTTTTACAAAGGAAATTGTCTCTTTTGGACAATATTTCCAACAACGGGTAGAGCAATCTATCTTGGGTTGAGCTTGTCACAAAACATTCCACGTTTTGAGCTCAACACAAGGGTTTGTAATCACTTTCAGATTGCAACCCGGATCAATATTCACGGGGGAGTGTACGATTTAGTGCGCTTACCCTCAGCAAAAGAAGAGTAATCTTCTTACACTTGAGTGGATTCGTCAAGACATTCAAAGTCTATGAACTCAAGTTTATGCTTTAGAAAAACCTCTTCGACAAAAAGAAATAGGATTTTTCAAAAAGCGTTGAACACAATTTTTTCAAGAATTTTTTCAATGATTATTCAAAATCTTTCAAAAATTGTGTGTTCAACAACTCCCATCCTCAAAATGAGAAATGTGTATCACATCCTCACAATGACAATTCAATTGGATCAACTTTTTGAGGGGGAGCATTTTAACTTCATGCAAAAGATTAACACATCTTTCTCCCGGAGATTTTCACGACTATTATTCAAAATATATTTTAATCAAATTTGGTTTCTCTAATATCAAAAGATTTTATATATTAGAGATAGGGGGAGAAAATGTGATTAAAATGTGTCTTATATAAGACTCAAGCACTTTAACTCTTACCTACATGTGCGAAACACTTTCGATTATCGATGCACATGTGAAGGGGGAGCATTTCTGAAACGACAAAACTAGCAAGGTGTTAAATGTTTTTCAAACACTTTGATAGAATTTAAAGTGGTTTTTCATGGTTATGATCAAATACCCACAACATCTTTAATTCACGACGTTATTGGTGTCAAAAGGGTGGTGAGGTTTAAGTACTATGATCCAACCAGAACCGGAGGGATCTTCCCAGGGACAATACAATAGATTATTAGAAGTCCTTAGGAAAGATGGAGTAGAATGGAACGTAGCTGAATGCCGACTAAGTACTGATGCTAGCACTGGAACAATCACAACAAGATGCTACTAATGATGTCTTGGTAAGCATTGAAGGGGTTGAAGAATGAAAAAGAAATGTAAGGATAAAGGGTGTAAAGAAATTATCCCTCCATACAACTTAGGCAGAAACCGGGTCAACTCATCATGAAGATAAACTCATCATGGACCCAGTGATGTGAAGCACAACCCTTTCCTAGCTACTCAGGCTCTCTCAAAAGAAGTTTGTTTTATTGTCACGGAGAACAACATGACTTCTATTGACTTTCTCACTTCGAGATAGTTGATATTGAATAGGTGGCATCTACTCCAGCCTCCGACCACTAAAAGTGCACAAATCGAGTCTAGAGCCAAGAGATCAATCAAATCTCGTTAGGACACACGGATGAAGATCAAGAGAGTCCTACGCTATATCCTTGTGATATTGCTAGAACACTCAGAGTGATACTACTTAGTATTCACAATGATGAGTGGAAATCCTTCCAGTGTTAACATCAAACAGCACTGTGGTAGGTCATATGCAAGATTCTTTATGAATTGAACATGTGTAAAACTGAAAAGCAACAGTGGTTTGATTCATAATTGATTCAAACTCGTTTCAGGTTTCTACGCAATATCTTTATGGTCTTGCCAGAGCATTCAGAGTGATATTCATTAATATTCACAGTGACGAATGGAAATCCTTCTAGCGTCAACATCAAACAGCGCTACGGTAGGTGACTTGTGAGATTCTTATGAATCAAGCTTGTGTCAACTGGAAAGCAACAATGGTAAGATTCTTTATGAATCACACTTGTTCCAGGAAATTGAATTGACGACTTTAATCAAGCGGATATTTATCCAATTGATTCACTCTTTATGTTCGCAGTCTTGCTTTGAGACGGTCGAGTAAAGAGAACGGCTAGTACAACCGCGAAACCCTGTTAGGGAGATTATTAATTGAATCTACCTGATCACAGGTACGGTATTTAATATCGTATAACGGTCTTCACCGACCGGAGGTAAAACGCTACCGATTTAGGACGAATGTCAAAGCCATTCAGTCTGTGTCTATGTTTTGTCTCGAGAAGGTGGCGTCACGGTGTATTTAGCAAAGTCAAAGATTCAAAACCACATTCTCATGCCTAAAGACATATTCGAAAATTAATAGTGTGAGCATGTGGATGAAGACACAAGATCGCAAGATGGCAAAGACAAGTCAAGGATGATTTGAAGATCTCAAACTTAAAGACAAAGTCTAAAGACAATGACAAAGGCTCAAAGATCACAGCATGAAGGAAAAAGACTACGATTACACGTTCAAGACTCATTTATGGCGAGATTAGTAATCTCTACAAATTTCCTAAATGACCAGGGTTTATGACCTCACATTGGGGGAGATTGTTAGCCTCAAAATATTGAGTCAAACAAGAATGCTCGGTCATAGGTTATTATTGTAACATTAGTTAGAACGTTGTGATAGGTAGTATGTTAGTCGTGTATTACAGGCTTAACTTTAAGCTAAGGTTCATTCATAAGTAACCAAAGCCCAAAAGGAAAGCCCGACCCATGATAATATAGCCCATTAAGCTACATGTAAGCAAAGGCTATATAAACCCCTTCCTAACATGTTAGGAAGGGTGTTGGTTCATTTTTATTCTCACTTCTCAATCTAATATTTCACAAGTTCCAACCATTTCTCTCTACTTTCTCTCACTACTTTCTCTCTCTAGAATTCATCTTCTTCTCCTATTTTCTTTCTTTAAATTCGTATTACATCACAATATATTAGGGACAACAGTAATCATCCTCCATAAGGATTTTATGTGTACAAAAATTTGGATCAATTCCCCTTATGTCGGATATTTTCCATGCTATGGCTTTCTTATGTTTCTTAAGGACTTCTACAAGTTTTTTCTTCTCATCAGCTTTCAAGTCTTTTGCTATGATCACGGGTAATTGGTATTTTCCCTCTAGGAAAGAATATTCTAGGTGTTATGGAAGATCCTTAAGTTCAAGGGAAGGTGGACTCTTTATGGAAGTTTTCACTATGGATGGATTATCTATGGTAACTTCTTGTGGAATAGGTGAAGGAATGGGATCCTCATTGAGCAACTTTTGGATAGTGAGAATGTATTCTTCCTAATAGATGGGAGAATCATCATTACCAAGGAAGTTGGACTCAAATTCCTCCAAGAGGAAATCACTCTCTCCAAAAGGTGTTAAGGAGGGAGCAATTGAGGCAACGGTCTCTACATGAGGCATGTCTTCACTATCATTCTTACAAGCTTCATGAAAATGCTCATAACACACCTCATCAAGAACATCCACTATGTTAATTGTTTCACAACCTTGAGACTTCTTAGTGACTTTCCCTAACTAGAACACCACTTTCTCATTCTCAACTCTCATAATTAGTTCTCCCTCCGCCACATCCATAAGGGTACGACCCGTCCTTAAAAATGGTCTACCAACTATAAGAGGAACTCTCGGGTCCATGTCATAATCAACCACTACAAAATCCGTGGGAAAAGTAAACTTATCAACCCCTACAAACACATCCTCCGCAATGCCTACCGGATAACCTATGGTACGATTGGCTAACTCAAGGGTCATCCTAGTAGGAGTGAGCTCGGGAAGAGAGAGTTTTTTCCAAACCAATAAAGCCATGAGATTAATGCTTGCCCCTAGATCCGCTAGTGCCATGCAATTTTCCACCCCGGGAAAATTACAAGGGATCAAAAATCGCCCCGGATCTCCAAGTTTTGTAGGTAAGGTTTTGAGCAACATGGCGGAGCAATTCTCATTAAGTGATGTGTTAGGCAAATCCACAAATTTTTCCTTGTTGGAGAGGATATCTTTGAACATTTTAGCAAACTTTGGCATATATGCAAGAGCTTCCGCAAAGAAGATGTTTATGTTAAGTTGCTTGAACATCCTCAAAAAATTAGAGACTTGTATATCATCCTTGTTTTTAAATTTCTCCTTTCTCAATCTTGATGGTTAAAGAAGGCTTGGTTTTGGGGTAGGTGAAGTAGTTTTTGTGGTGGAAGGTTTCTCTATGTTGGTTTCTTCATTGGTAGGTGTGGAAGGTAAAGGAGTAGTGGGTATAGGATGAGAAGGTGTAGGTGTTGAAGTGGTAGAGCTTGAAGGTGGTGAGTTTGATGTTGAAGGCTTATCATAAGGTGGAACCATACTAGGCTTAACCATAGGAGGTGTAGGAGGTGAAAGATCATTAGTTGTCTTCCCACTTCTTGTTGTGATAGCATTGACATTAGCCCTCGAATTTGTTTGTGTGTTTGAAGGTAGAGCACCTTATAGTCTTTGATTAAGCATCATCAAAATCCTCTTGTTAGTCTCCTCATTCATAGTTCTCATTTGATCTTGTATTCTCTTTTCACTCTCCCGAATTGTTCTTTCGTTTTCTTGGTTCATCTTTTAAAGTAGCTCAAAGGTATCATTTTGCCCATATCCTTGATTTTGACCTTGATGGTATCCTTGATTTTGAAAGGGTGGATGTGGTTGGTTAAATCCTTGATTAGTTGTATGAAAGTTATTTCCTTGATGTTGAAAGTTTTTGGGTGCTCTATAGTTGCTCCCTTGGTAGTTTGGCCTAGGCCCTTGATTTCTTTGAAGAACTTGAGGAGGATTGCGTTGATTTTGGGTGGGTGGATGAGGTGGAAAGCCGGGTGGAGCAAGGTAGTTATTTGACTTGTAAGAGAGATTGTTTTGATTGATGTTAGGTTTTAAGTGCTCTTTATGTTCTTGTTGATAAGCATAACACTCAACTTGGTAATTTTGAACCTTATCACATTGTAGGTAAGAATGAGGACCTCCACAAGTCTCACATGAAATAGCAATGGCATTCACATCATTGGAAAAGTTGTTCAAGGAAAGGCTCTTAAGGGTTTGGGCTATGTCTTGATTTGTCTTAAGATTCATCTCTTGATTTCTTTCCATTATTTTAAGTATCTCTTGGTGACTCTTGAGGATTTGGTTATCAAAAGGTGTTTGAGAACTATCTTTCACAACATGAACCCTTTCATCAAATTGGTTATTTGTTTGCACCATGGATTTAGTCTCAATAATGTCCCATGCCTCTTGAATAGATGTGGAAAGAATATTCCCACCCGCGGAGGAGTTGAGTGAATCTTGATGATGTGGTCTTAATCCATTGTAAAAGGTATTGATTTGGTGAACTTCATTGAATCCATGATTGGGGCATTTTCTCAATAACTCCTGACTCTTCCCAAGAATTTTTGTTGAAATCCAATAATTAGGTTTCTCAAAGCCGTGGTCTTAGATGGGGGAAAGAACTTGTTCAAAAACTTCTTAATATAGTCATCCCAAGTAAGAATAATCTTAGGTGGTTGATTATCAAGCCAATACTTAGCATTACCCTCTAATGAGAATGGAACTAGGATCAACTCAATGAAATCATGGGGAACTCCATTGTACTTAAGGGTATTGCAAAGAGATAGAAACTTCTTGATATGATCGTGTAGATCATCACTAGGTCTCCCAAAAATGGTGTGTTTGAAACCAAGGTAATCATAGATGTCTTAAGCTCAAAGGTGTTTGCGGGTATCTTGGGTATAACAATAGCAGCGGCATATCCTTGCACATTGGATTGAAGGTGCTCCATCAAAGGTCGATTGTTAATGGTGGCCATGGCTTCTTGTGTGTTGTTCAAAGCACGATTCTCGGGATCGGCTTGATGAACGGTGTTGTTTTAACTCTTTCTCTTTTTCTTCCTTTTCTAAGGAAGGGGTTGTACACCAAAAGGTATTTGTGCACGCCCGCAGGTGAGCATGCAACTCAAATCAAGGAGTGAGAGAGAAGCTCTCGTTCGACTTTGGAAAAGAAGGGATTATACTTTTCGAGGTTAAATAAGTAATATCCACAAGAAAGTATAGTATATGTATGTAATACTTGGGTGCAAAACCCCCAATCAAGCTTTCCTTCTTATAATACGCACTAGTGAACGGGGGGTTAGGTTGCGCGAAGCACTTAAGTACCTATTAACCCTTAGACGGCATTTTATAGCATGTCGCCTTTCTATTCACTTTGTAGTTTGTATCCTTCGAATTATTGCCTATTGGAAGTATTTATCTATTCTTTTTTAATTAAATTTGATCGATACACGTGTCAAGGACCAGTATGCTCCCGAACACGGTGTATTGCAAAAGAAATACTTATGCAAGTATGTGTATTGAGTGTTCGTATACGTATACGTATCTACATATAATAATATATCAAAAATATTTTTGTATTTATTGGGTTTTTAACGAAAATAATATATGTATGCAAAAACCGATGAAAACCAATAATATATATTTTTGGGTGAAATCTCTTAGAAAAAAGATTGCTTTTTGAATTTTTTATTTTTTTGGTTCAGTTCTTTAGGAAAAGAATTGATTTTGTTATTTTTTAGTTTTTATATTTTTATATTTTTTATTTTTTTATCTTTTGGATTTATGATACGTAAAAATAACGTCCACTCGGGGAACAGATCCCAAAATCCGATCGAAACCGTCAATCAATAGTCTCTCGTAATGTCATGAACCGGCAGCGGCGCCATTTGATATTGAGTATTTGGAAGTTCGTTTATTCTCGACTCAAGACAAATTGAAAGGCCTAATAATATCGAGCTTTAAATTGTTTTTGGTTGTTAAAGGTTATTTGGATTCTATGTTTAATTCAAACAAACACGTAGAAAATGAAAATATTTAAGCTACGTATCCGTAAAACAAAGTGCAAGTACCAAATATTATTCACAAAGTACAAGTTTCTATTGCATGAAAAGTAAAATGCTTGAAATGTAAACTAAATGAAAGTATAGGGACTACAAATGCAAAATCAGAAACTATAGGGACCAAATATGTAAATTGTAACAAACTAATCAACAAACTTAACAAATTCCAGAACTACTAACCAAAATTGTAACAATACGAATTTCAGGGACTATTTTATGCAAACCCTAAAAAGTTGGAAGTTTAGAGCTGATTTCAAACTCTAGTAAAAACCAAGGACCATTTTGCAATTAACATGGAAGTTTTCACAAAAACGGGTTAAGTAACTCGAATAAGCTCAACTGAGCTTATTACTCAACCAAATTCACTCTAATCTTTTTTAAACTTCTTAAAACTGAAAATATGCTAGCCTGGTAAAAGGATTTTACTTAAACGCTGGTAAATCTCTAGTTAGCTTATTTCAATAAGCTCAAGATAAGCTCAAATGAAATCCAGACATCCACTATTCAGTTTTCTTGCAATAACTGATTAATAAAGTATTACAAAGCTTGGAATGTCTTTTTGTTTTGAAAATAAGCAACAGAATAAGCTGGAATCTATAATAAGCCAAAATCAGCTTATTTTGACCAAAGTTGACCAAAAATCCAATAAGCTCAAATTTTCATAGTTTACTAAGGACAAGTTTGCAAGCTGATTTGTGAAAGAAAATGGATAGATTTGTGAAGTAAATTTGGAGAACTAGGAAATCAGTAAGCACTTCATCACAAGGAATGCAGTTTGCTAATAAGCTGACTAAAAAGCTAAGAACTCACTCAAAAGCTTAAACTGTAGAATTTCCAATCAAAGACTGAAAGTTTATATGTTTAACTACAAACGTGAACTTGTTCCAGCTTATATCATCAAGTAACAAGAAAATGCCAATGTATCAAAGATGACTATTTACTGATGAACTTTATCAATAGACTTGACCCATAGTTTTTCAATGCCAATTGCCTGTTTGAAAACAAGTTTGACCATCAAACTTTGCCAAAATGTTTACACTAATGGACTTAGTGTAAATGAACTCTTTTTAATAAGTTTAACAAGCTCTTACACCAATTTTGATCTAAAAACAAACACTGCTTTAGAATCTGATAAAAAACTTATCAAAGACTTTTTGAGCACAAAACTAAAACAGGTTAAGACACCTATTCAAAATTGTTCAGATGAGGTAATGAAATGATTCAGGAGCAAAATCAAGCTAGTTCACTGGTTAAAACACAAAATGAGTACTAATGGTAAATGACTGATGTAAAAACCAATTTTAACTAAGTGAAACTGAATTCAAAGTTGTTATACTACAACTACTCTATCAAACTAACTCAATTAAGCTATAAGCAAGCTAATCACTCATTCAGTTCAGAAAGTAGAAGCTACACTATGAATTAAGCATGCAGAGACATTTTAGGGGGACAAAAATAATAAATTTAGAACTTTTTAGCTTGAAGCCACAACTAAAGGAGTAGAGAGGCGCTGAGCCTTCTAAGTAACATTAAACCACCATCTATCAACCACCAGTTACCATCATCATCATCACACACTACTGCAATCAACTACCCTGCTACAAACTCTGCAAATGGTCTGAAAATGATCTTCAAATAAAAAACTGAACAACTACAAGTCTTCACAGCCTCTAACAACTTCCATTGATCATGGAAGATCAACAGAACAACATAGTATCAACAGGATTAAAGTAATGATTGTAGGTGAATGAGAATTGAGTGAACTGAATTTTGAATTTTATTTATGGAGGGAAAATTGGTTATAGTCTGTTGCTAACTAACTAACTGACTCTTCGGTGTTTGTCAAGCACCTAAGAGTAGTTACTAACTGAATTGAAGAACTGAGAATGAAAGAGAAAAGTAAAGTGTGTTTTTTTCACACCTACAATCTACAATTACAAATGAGCTATCTATGTCCTATTAATAGAGTGAGGATGAAGGTTTGTTGGGGATGATGACGTGTTGTAGCCAATCATTGAGCTCCACGTGTCTTCAACCTCTTGATTGCAAAATCTAGCTCAAGATCACATTTGGGGGGGTTTTTGCCTGAATTAAATTCAGCTTAATTGGTTGTGATGAATGAATTCGTCTCTTGAAATGAAGCAGATTTCATGTTTATAACTTTGCTTGAAATGCATTGTAGCATTTTCTTAGTCCTGGGCGCGTTCTTGTTTGAAGTTGACACGTGGAAGAGGTTTATTGGTTGAGATTGTGAGCTGCGGATCACTATCCAAAAATGGATAAAGTATTATTGCATGTCTTTCTCTCATTGGTTGATATTCGGCTGAGTGGAGAATACTGTTAAGATTCGTTATTTAATTGCTGACGGCTGAGTGGACACATGTGGCAATCTATGTCACCTCTTTTCTTTGCTCTCATTGGTTGTTGTGTGTAAACTCAGATTAAGCATGAAACTTGTATGAGAAATGACACTTTCAGTCCCTTATCTTGGCAGAATCTTCATTAAAGCTCCAATCTTTATTTCTTTGGCATATTTGATCCTTTGAACTTCAAACTTGTTCATAAAGAATCCTTTGACTCTTTGACTTAAATGTTGACCAGATTTGACTTTAATCTTGACTTCTTCCAAAATTTGCACTTTAGTCCTTCATCTTTTGAATGTTGTCAAGATAGGTCCTTTGTCTTCTCATGGCTTGTCATTATTGATCCATCTCTTGTCTTTTCTTCATCTTTTGGCTTGTTTTCACTTGTTTGCTCCAAATTTGCATCCTTGTTACCTAAACAAGCACAAACACAAAACATACCATATAATACTGCTTTATTGTATAAAAGTTATGTATTTGCTATTTATTTTAGGATGATTTGTTGACTTATTGATATGAGATTTTACTCATATCAAGCACAAAAGACATCATCAGAGTAAGATTCTCTAAGACAAGAGCCATCAACAAAACAAAATTTATTTCTAGCTGGTAAAGCAAGTTTCATAGCATTATTCCAGATTCTGTAATTTTCAGTACCAATAAGCTTAAAAAGAAAAAGAACAGAGCTACTGTTGTCACTGTTATGAATATGAAGTGGATTACCAGCATCCAGATTGTTTATAAGAGCAACAGGACTAGGTGTGGCAGTGTAACACCCTATTTTGGTAAATGGAATATCACAGGTAATATGGCGTGTCATCAAAGCATGCAAGGTAAATGTCCAAAAACATTAAATGACCATGAATGGAAATACCAGAAACAAACATCGGTAGTCCAAGTATAAGCTTACACACATGAATATAAGTACTGAAATGGAAAATGACTAAACAATGTCCAAAGAAATAAAGTAACGTAATGTATGGAAATGCATAAAGTAATGAAGGCTAGATAGTTTCCATACGTATGCACATACTCTCAAAGTCTACGAGCGTCCTTGAGTACCTACCATTTGGGAACATGAAAGGAAAACGGCTGAGCATAACACCCAATGAACGGATACACAAGCATAGCATGAAATGACATAAGCATAATAAGACTAATAGCAGCGGAAATGTATAAGTCCTAGATAACCTGGAACATGTTCATAAAACTGGTTTTATAGTTTTAAAAGACTTATGCTTTTATATGTAAAACTGTATTAATTAGCCAATAGCCCATATAGGTCATGAGGTTCCACCGTGCATGAATACTTGGAGGGGATACCATAATTGTAACACCCCATTTTGGTAAATGGAATATCACATGTAATATGGTGTGTCATCAAAGCATGCAAGGTAAATGTCCAAAAACAGTTGCTAAGAAGCTAATATGCCTCGCAACCATGTGACAGTAATGCACGTGCTTGTAAGGTTGAAATTATTTGTACAGACCTTCCGGGTATAAAACCGTTGTGAATGTACTCTGGTGCATTTACATCACCAAAAATGACCCGATATAGATGGCAGTTAATGGTGGCGTGGTGTTTGGATAACCAGTCCATGGCTAATATCCCTGTGTTTTTACTTTTCTTTAGTTACCAAAAATGGGCTTGGGCCCCCTCCTTGATCCTTTCCCACGACTAACATGGCCCACAAGGCCAAAATCGGGTTTTTTATGTTTAATTAATTTACGTGTTCGTTCGTGTTTAATATTCGTTCTAGTTCGTGTTTAATGTTCGTGTTATAAATACTACGTACATATATCGGTTCTAGTAGTCGTGTTATAATTATTATACGTAATAATTATCATGTTCATAAATGTTCGTGATCATATGTTCGTGATTATAATTATTATACTTAATAATTGTCGTGTATTATCACGTACTTAATAATTATTGTGCACTAACACATACGTAGTTTTTGAATTTAATATTCGTGACACGTGTTCTTGACATAAATGGAAAGTTTTAATTGGTTCGTATGTTTACATAGTGTACTGTTCATGGCATTTATATGCGGGTTTTACAGGCAGGTTCACCTCTACCACCACCATTTCCTCCACCACCACCAGGGGGTGAAGGAGGAGGAGGAGGTACACCACTCATATTACACAATCAAGCAAATAAGACAAGCAACAACAGCAAAGCCACAAACAGACAACAAGAGCAGGTAAGCAGAGAAAAGAATAAAAATAGCTAAATAGAAACCAAAAGCACAAACCAGAGAGTGGATTACTAGAAATGCTAGTTGTGGACTAGGATTGGCCAGAGCAGGTATCCACACCAGTCAGGCTGGAGGGTCAAGGTGTTAACCGAATCCGTTTGCACCCACAACACTAGCAACAGTAATCCAAAGGTAATTATGAGAAGGAGGCAAGAAGGATGATGAAAAAGACTTACAGCGCAGCCAGCAATGAAAAATAGCAATAAAGAACACCTAGACTCTAGGTTCACTTTAGTCTAGGGTTTGGGTGAACACAGAACTGAAGAAACCCCAAAATAAAATTAGGGTTTTAAAACCCTAATTTTCTTTTTACCTGTAAACTCTAAGAAAATCAACAGCACCACCTAAACAATCAACGACACCACCAATTACAACTTTCAGAACACCAAGGAACCAAGATCCCCAAAAATTAAAATTAGGGTTTTTGAAAACCCTAATTTAATTTTTCGAGAAAGACAACGGCACCACCAATACAAGCTTCCAGAACGTCAAGGATACCCAAAGCAAGAGTCAGAACATAAAATCCCAAAAAAATTAGATTAGGGTTTCTGAAAACCCTAATTTAATTTTTTCGGATAATCAAAATAATATCACGAAAAAGAGTTGAGTGTGATACCACGAACCATATTTACAACCTTGGCTCTAATACCATGTTAAAAGTTGTAAACAACTAATATGAATACCAAGATTATCACACAACCAACCTCCTTTTTGTGATATTTATTAAGATTCAAGTACAAAACAAAAAAATAAAGCTTAGTCCTCAAACGATTACTAATCAAACATACAAGATAACAGTGAAATCATCCCGACTAGGTTGATCCGATTTACCTCACAACATAGATCACTCAACACACAATATCAATGATGAAATAATAACTCCCAGGTCAAGAACAAGATCTTGAATAGATAGAGAAAGAGAGCAGCATTGGTGGCTGTGTGTTTTTGATATGAAGAGTGATAACCCTAACTCTGAAAGAGTTAGGTTATATAGCAAAACCAACCAACGTTCCATAAGCCCATCAACCAAATAAGGCTTGAGCCGAATATTCATAACCAGTGTTCTATAAGCCCATAAAAGAACTATCCACTGTTGTCACAAACAGCCCTCCAACTTTGTAGTTGTAGACACAAAAGGAACAAACAAGAAATACAAATATAACTTGAAAAGATTGTAAAAGTAACAAAACATGTCCAAAACCTTGTTAAGAATAAAAGTCTAACTTGTTGTTCTTTCCCTCCATTTTGTCACTATTTAACTTTCAAAGTTTGACAAAGTTAGTCCTTGTTGCCGGGTTATTTATTAGATAGTCCCCACTCTTTAGTACTTTTTTTTCTAGCGGAACCATATAAATATAAGGTGAGTTAACTTGGAAGCTTTAAAATGTTTTTACATCTAGTATTGTAAAAATTGGGGTATTGTTATGAATAAATATGGAATGGATGTTCGTATATTTATTATGAGTAGTTATTTTATTAGAATATTGTATCTTGTACGATACTCCATCTTTGTATCTATATATACATACCTCCATACTCCATTAGAGATGAATAAGACAATGTCTCCATTCTCTCTATCCTTGTTCTTGTTAATTGTTCATTTACTTTATTTTTTACAACAGGTATTACAATATAGCCACATATCACAAATACTTCCTGTTTTGAAATAGTACACTAAATACAGATAAACTACTTTTACAATTTCAGATTCTAAAACAAACTTGATCATAAAGTTATAGAACCCATAATGATTCAAACATTCAAATAAGCTTCATCTGAAATATGAAAGTGAGAGGGTCATGTTAATTGTGCGGATATCTTGTAGTAGCAAAACTAGAAAATATCGAAAATATACTCATAAATAAATATTGGCATAAGGAAGCTAAGAAAATCATTTTATCCAAAAGACCATCAACGACTCTTCATTCTTCATCAACACTTTCCTGACATTTTCTATAACCAAGTGGTAATGTATTAACGTAAAATCCTATATATTTTTTTTGGTGAAGGCTGCTTTAGGCGAGATTCAGGCTGTTTTTGTTCAAGATTGTTTCAACAAAGACGCATTGAATTTTAAAAGCAGGTTGGTTTTCGGTACATCTCAAACCTGACTAAGTTAACGCGAAGACACATTCGAAACTAATACTACAGCTTTAGAAAAAAAAATTATTTATAACGTTGTGTGCATTAAAAAAAGAACTTTTATAATTGTTAACCATTTCATCAAGGTCCCTCTTTACACGACAAAAGAAAATATTATTAGACCCATTGAGATAAAACAAAACAACAGAATGCACGGAGAATTATTTCAGTATGTATCGTCGTTCGGTTGGTGCGTCATAACCCGCGTGAAATTTCCATGGCCAAAAAGATCCATGATACTTGCAAATTGAACACGACACCTTCCATTTTCATGCTTAGCTTAGTATCCTCCTATGCTTTGACCGTTGATCCATACTTGGCCATTGATCATATGCTTCAAATCCAAAGCAAGTGGTTCATTGCCAGCGACACAAAAAAATAAGTCTTGTAAGGTTGTATTCACGCTTCACTAAAAGAAAGAGAGGGTGCATCTTTCATTGGATCTTTCATCGGCTTTGTGTGTAATAATACGCAATACCTGTTTGCCATTTTATGTCGTCCATATAATATATCCATGATCGGTTTCCAAGTGCGTGTTTACTTGCCTTCAAGTATAGGTACCTACTAGACTTTCTTACATATATTGTTGGAAATATGTTTTTATAGATAGAAAGTCTCAGTCACTCCAACAATATAGTTACGGGCTCGTAGTATAGTTTAAGTAACATTTTATGTAAGCCCGACCCATGAGCATGTTCATGGGCCGGAGGCCCAAGTCCACTTATGGACTTGGGTATATAAACCCCTTTCCTTTATGGAAACGGGTGTTGGTTGTTTCACTTTTAATATATCTTTCACACATTTTCTCTCATCTTTCTCTCTCTACTTTCTCTCACTAGAAACATCAACCCACTTGTTAGATAATATATTACCAACATTCTACAATTGGTATCAAGAGCCATGGGATGAAACAGAGGTGTGCTTTGTGTTGTTCATAGTTGTTTAGTTGTGTTCGTGAGTTTTGATAGCTTTTTACCCAAGTTTCAAATTTTTTTCGTGTTTTTGTTGTTCGAAGTGATCTACATATCTCCTACAGAGTTGTGGTAGGGATTTGGGTGCTTTGGATTGGTTAAAATCACGGATATCTAAGCAAAAATCTCATTTTTTTCTTCAAATATTACGAAACAACAATTTTTTTACGAAATCCTTGCTTAAAGTTCTTCGCAATATTTAAGGGTTTTAAATATTGCGAAATTGCCATTTTTGCAATAATAAGGGTTTTATTTATTGTGAAGTGTGCTTAATTTTGAGTTATTGCGAAGACTGCTTTTCCTTATTGTGAAGATTAGTATTTATGGTTATTGCGAAGATTGGAAGTTTTGAGTTATTGCGAAGATACTGTTTTGAACATTGCGAAGACTTTAATCTTTTTATTGTGAAGTTTCCAGGTTTTGCATATTGTGAAGTATCAGATTGTTGGTATTGCGAAGATACAACTTGTGCATATTGCGAAGATTCAGTTTTTTAATATTGCAAAGATTGACTTTTGCATATTGCGAAGATTGGCATTTCCTTATTGCGAAGTTTGACTTTGTGATATTGCGAAGTTTGGAATTTCCTTATTGCGAAGACTTGTTTTTTTTAGGGTATTGTGAAATATGTCATAGTCAAATATTGCGAAATCTTTTCCAATTTTTGCACAACTTCGAGGATTTTAGACTTTGCATTTATTTGAAGACTTTCACAACAACACACAACCAAAGGATAATAACATATTTTTTCGACAACCACAAAACACTTTACCTTTATTTCATTGCTCGATCATTTGGTAATCTTTCTTCAAGTGATCAAAAATGAATCCTCATTCATTCATGCCTACAATGACATCGCTCACTGACCTTTCTATCATCTCGGGTACCGATACCCGTCCATCGTTGCTTATCAAAGAGCTATTTGAAGCATGGAAGGGTCGCATGAAGTCATATATTATTGGTCGACCCAGTGGAAGGCTCATGATCAAATCCATTGAGCAAGGTACACTTGATTGGGGTATAATTACTATAGATAATATGACTCGACCAAGGGAATTTTCTGATTTAACGCCTACAAACCAACTAATTGCTGATGCGGATGAAAAGGCTGTTCAGACCATTCTTTAAGCTCTTCCACCCAATATTTATCGTATGGTAAGTCAACATAAGATAGCAAAGGAACTATGGGATCGTTTGACGGTTGTGCTACAAGGGACTTCATTATCTAAGCAGGAGTGAGAGTGTCAACTTTATGATTTGTTTGATAGGTTCACATACACTCCAGGGGAAAATCTTCATGACTAGTATTAGAGATTCACTACATTGATGATGAACACTTACAATCTTACGATTGCTCAATTTCAGATCAACACCAAGTTCCTGAATACGTTGCCTGTAGAGTGGAGCCACTATGTCACTGATGTTAAACTGGTAAGGGATTTGCCCAAGTCAAATCTAGATCAACTTTATGCTTTCTTGCAACAACACGAGAAGCATGTGCTCAAGACACGTATGTCTCAAGGATCTTACCATGAACCATTGGCATTAATGGCAAATCAACCAATGTTGTCATATCATAATATCTCTCATGATATGGGACAACAATCTTCTTATCAGCCCCTGTATCAAACCACAAGTTATCCACAGTAGTCGATGTTACCACAACCACCTACATCACATCAACAATATCAGCTACCAGCACCATCATCACAAAGAGACTCACATCTATCACCATATGCTCATCAACTATACTCTCCTTATCAACCGCCTACAAAAATTGCTATCACATACCAGCAACCAGAAGTTCTTCAACCCAACTACTCACAACATGTCAGTACTCCCTCAAGTGTTTATGCAGCTCCACCAGCACCAGTTCTGTACTATGATGATAAGGTTCCAATTCCTGAGTTTAAACAAGGGGATAATCCTACTGACGTGCTAGCACAAATGTTGCCTATATCACTCAAACGTTGAACAAACGAGGTTACAGAGGACCATCCCCAACAAATAATCGGTTGAGAACTTCTGCTAACTCTCGTCAACAAGCTACAATTCAAGATGGTAAGGTCATGGTTCAACCACTTCAAGGGAGACCAAGTTCATCAAATACCGGTGCACGCACATATAACACTGCTCCAAGGGGAAACACTACTGGCAAGGTCAAGATAATAATATGCTATAACTACAAGGGGGAAGGACATATGGCTAGAGAGTGTAAGCAAACCAAAAGGAAAAGGGATGCTTCATGGTTTGAGGATAAGGTAATGTTAGTCAAAGCTCAAGCAAATGGACGTGAGTTAGATGAAAAGGAGCTATCATTTCTCGCGGATCCAGGAATTGCGGACAATGAGGGACTCACAACGGCTTTCACTCAAAATGCAGCGTATCAAGCAGATGATCTCGATGCATATGACTCAGACTGTGATGACTTCAACACCGCCAAGGCAGCTCTTATGGAAAATCTCTCACTTTATGGGTCTGACCAAATCTGTGAGGTACCAAGTACTACTAATGATACTAGTATTGTACCTTATCAAGTTGGGAAAGCGTCTCAGTATCCAGAAGAGCCTCCGGTGGTTAGTAATTCAAAAAAGGAGACAAACAATTATAGAAATGCCAATGCAAGTCCCCAGACTTTGGATGAAATAAAACCGGGAGCTATTATGAATACGAATTCTCTTGCTTAACAAGATTTGGTAATGGTTTCGGCATCTATGCTTGGCCAAACGAATACTACGGTCCTTGAAACCCTAAGTGTTAATCAGACCTTATCTGCCGAGCTTGCTTTGTACAAGGAAAAGGTTCAAACCTTGGAATTAACTCCATCGACCAATACCTTAACTAATCCCGAGTTTGATGAGTTTAGGAAAGTTCAAATGGATCATTTACATGAGATTGGATTTTTAAGAGCAAATCTTTCAAAAGAAATTAAAGAGAAAGAGTCAGTCGTCACTAATTTTCAAAAACTGAAAAATGGATTTCGAAATTCTCGAGTCTATAAAGGTTGAAACGGAAATTAATGCGTCTAATCAAATTAAAAAGACTGAAAATTTGCTTTTGAAACAATACTCCGCTTCTCACTTAGTACATTTGTTTGATTCATCTTTTAAGGAATTTAACTTATCGCGTCTAACAGACCTTCCACCTAACCCGGGTTATGCAAAGCAAGCTTTTATCCACAACCCAAGACTTTACGATGCAACTAAATTAAGATTGGTCTTAGATCCGATTGTTATTCCGGATGACCCCGAGTATATGTCACTCGTTGAAGAGAATCGGTCACAAATGCTTTTGAAACATCCTAAGTTTGATTATGATAAACTTAACCAAGAGTATGCAAAGATGGATTTTAGAACTCGCTTTAATATACAAAGGGAATTTATCGATACACCAACTTACGTGTTCCCCCAGAGAAAACCCTAGTACATTTCCTACACTTGTCAACAAGGATGAACCTAAGGAAATTCCAAAGGCTCTTCCACCGGTAAGTACAGTATTGTTAAGCTTGAAAGAGATTAGACGATACTTTACCAGTTTTGACAAGGTCAATAAGGAATGTATGACTCTAACTGCTCAAACCGACGGAGAATGGGCTTTCGAACACTTGAAAGCGGTGTTTGAGAAAGAGATCGTTCCGTTTGTAGAAAATCTTAAAGAAGGTTTTATCAATCTTGGAGAAAATCTAAATTTCGAAATGGCAGAGGTTCAAAAAGTTTTCTATGAAATGGATGATGCTTATGAGCTACATTTAATTGAGAAAGAAAAGATTTTGTCCGAATATGACCAATTCTTGGAACAAGTGGTGTCTCTCGATGTGATGATGTTGTGACTATTAATTATGCTACTAAGCTTACACCTTTTGTGAATAAATGTGATGATGTGCATGATCTCTCTGTGAATATTGTTGATCTTGTAAATGATGTAGATAATCATTCTTGTCACGAATCTAACGCTGAATTTTTAAAGGTTCGAGATTCTTATAAATCACTTTCAAAACGTTTTGACGAGCTTCAACAACATTGTATATCTCTTGAAATTGAACAATAATCTAAAAATGAAACTCTTTAAAAAACGATTGATTGTGAAAACAACGTTGAGACAAGTAACAAGATGATTCAGGTGGTTCAGGCATTAGAGGAAGATATTATGAGACTTAAGACAGAGTCATTAGTAGAGAAAGCAGAACTAGAGGCAGCAGAGAATAAAAACCATGCCTTAGAAACTAGAATCATTTCTATGCTAGGGGAGTTTGAACGAGTAAAGTGTGAGACCCCCAGAATTTGACATGGAACAACTAGGCAACGAGGGGGTAACACGTCATAGTACAAGAAACAATGAATTACAGTTCATACAAAGCTGACAAAATAAAAACATGTACATTACATCATAAAAGGTCAGAGTTTTTAAACATAGGTCTCAGAGTTTTAGAAGCAGAAAATTATATTATTTTGTCTCGATTTATAACATAAAGTTTCCCAAAAGACAAAATAAACTCTTGACAGTTTTTACTAAAAAGAGTCTTATAAAAGCATCACATAAATCTCCAAGCTGCGATAATATCCTGCGGTCTTCCATCCAAGCAAAGCTAATTAATAACACCTGAGATTAAACATGTAAAATCGTCAACACAAAATTGAGTGAAATTCATAGGTTTAGCAGTAAAGGTGTGGAACACAAGCATTCGTTTGTAAAACAAGTAGTATGGAGTACGATTATATACGTCGACCATAGTCCAAAATCATTATTATTGTTGTTTAGTTCATGAACCGAAGCTTAACTCAGTGTAAGTTCCTCTAGGGAGTATTCAGCCTAAATACTCAAGTGTAAACGAATATTAGTGCGTCAAGGTAATCGGGACGGGGATAGTCAATCCCAATGGATCCACCCACAACATTCGCGCTTCGCGCAATGCACACCGGATAATTAACGGTTCATGATCAATGAGAGGCAACTTAAGGCTAGACTAAAAGCAATAATAATATCGAGAACCTGAAAATCATACATGTTCTGGATAGCATACAAGTTCTGGATAGCATACAGTTTTTAATGGTTGTGTTCCACCATGTAAAATCTCACCCCGTGTTTAGAAACCATGTACAAGTAAAAAGGGGCTATGAACTCACCTTAGCCACGAGGTAAGTCAATCACGGTACTCAGTAACTAAGTAGAAACGGTAGTGGTAGACGATCACCGACGATATGGATGCCCGGGAAACACGAAAACCGCATCCTATCAAAATAAGGCGCGCGTTAAGACTCGAACTCAAATATCGATATGTACCAAATATAATATGACTCAAATGTTTTCAAAGTATTCATATGTCAAAACCATTGACACGAACCAAATGAAGTCATACTTACCATTTATTCCAACACTACACGTTAAAACACTTGAACACTTGAAAATGACCCGTTATACGATGCCAAGTTAACGCAAGTCAAACTATTTTTTAACCTTATTCGGACCAGTAGCTAAGTCATTTATATAATGAATAAGCACTTGAGTAAGTCACCATGTCCGATGGTGAATACTCAAACTTACGCAACACAAGCATTGAACTAAGTGTCCAAAATTAAAATCAGCAAGTATACCCCGAATGTACACACCGATCTACCCTATCTAGACTTGTCCGTTTTAGATGAAAATTGGTGTCAAAGTCACTTATAACCTGTATAAGACCTCACCAAAATTTGAGTCAAAGTTCACACTTTAAAACCCATCAGCTCGACACTTTACTCGACTCCAAATTTGAGACAGATTTGTATACTTGTTTTGTAAAACCGTTTGGACCACTTTAAAAGTACTAATTCGACAATCCGTCTTTTGAAACCACTACTAGACTCATAAAATTAAGTTTGTAAACCTTGAAAATCAGTAGTATCATTTGTCTAACCAAGCCTAAAGTCCCCGAGAGTCGACCCAAAATCAGCCACAATTTCGGATTGTGCCGACTTGCGTCTCCCGGTACACGAATACTAAAACTAGCATAACTTTTGACTCGTAAAGAGTTATAAGTTCTATCTTATACCAAAACGAGCGTCTCGAAAAACTATACAATAAAATAAAATAATCTTAGCCTTTCTCACACCTTAAACCCACGAAACAATCTGTTTAAAGCTGTTGTCTCAAATTATACTTTTAGAAATCATGTCAAATCATTTTTCCCACCAAATATAATCATTCCCATATCTCTAGTATCACTCTACTATCAAACCCATCAACCAAACACACTCCTAAACATATGTATGCATCAAAATCAAAAGATCAAAATAAAAACTTAGACTTTTTAAACATTAAAACAACATAATCTTACCACAAACAACACATGCATGATGATTAAAATATCATACAACCATGAAATCATAAGTTTATAAAAACTTGATGTATGTGGGATATTTTTGTATCATTAGAATCACCATTGAAATTTATGAGGTGGTCCTAAATTAGTTTTTGTTAAATCATGGTGGATGATGGTGAAATGAGGGTGTTTTGTGGTGGTGGAGTGGCGGAAAGAATGAGGAGGAGGAGGGTGTGGTGTTTTTTTTAAAGTGATTGTGTGTGTAAGTTGGTGGAAGTAAAAGGTTTTTATATGGTGGTTTAAGTGGAGGGACCTAAGTTGCCAATTTTCAAACTTGTGGACTTAAAAACAGTTAATAGTTTTAAAGGGTAGAAAATGGTTATTGGTAAGTATTCAAAATACTTACGGGGCTCGAGTTTCGTAAAAATACTTTTCAAAAGTTACAATGCATCATAAAAATGATTGAATGATTTTCCGACATGCCTTACGTAATTAAAACGAAATCGTCGAAAATATTAATTATCGAAATAATCGATAATATAATGTAATGTTTTGGGCATCCGTCGGTATCACGATCACTAGGAATTCTCATTGTACATTGTTTTTGAATAAACTCGTTGTAAAACGCACGCGGGTGATTTTAGATCAAAAACTTTGATTTAAATCAAATATGGAAAAATAAAATAAAAAATTTATAATTCCATACAAAGTATTTATCGATGATCAGAAAAATACTTAAAAAGTATAATTTAAAAATCTCAGGGTTTACATATAGCAATACAAGAAAACGTAATTCATTGGAAAATTCATGAAGCACGAATAAAAAGAATAAAATAATGCTGGGAAAGTACGTGTTCTCACAGTCTTCCCCCCTTAAGGAACTCTGGTCCCCAGAGTTCTCCTGAAAACAGTAGAAGATGCAAATAAGAGGAGGTACAAAGTGTAGAACAAAATTCATTACTTCCCAGGAAATTTCCATACCATGACGAATCTTAACGGTTAGAATTCACTACGCTTCAGTTTCTTAGATCCTTTTTGTATAACTTTTCAGTCTTGGATTAGAATAACGATCTTTCAATACGGGGATACATCAAGAGATAGATTTGTTGGAAATACGTGCGATAAACTAACAAGAATGAACACAAGAATCGCTTAAACAGGCAGAGTGCGATAAAATGATCCAAGATTGTAAATCAACAAAGGGTCGCAAGTCGTGCAACTATAAATGTGACAATCTTAAAATGTAAGAATCCAGTTACAAAAGAATTAGAAGGGGAAAAGAAATGAATTACATATGATCATTCAAAATATAGGCTGTCAAAATCAGTTGTCTAGGAGTTTGGTATTACTTTAAAACTCAATTTAAATATTTTCTTGATTAAAAGAAAATTTTACCAGATGTAGTGATTTAAAAATCAAACTCTACATAAAATGAGTGGGTAAACAGTTGTCAAATCTTTTTCTTGATTAGGACTTCAAAGTAAAAGTAACTCAGTTCAAATAGTTATCCTGATTGACTTAAGAACTTTTGGATGTCTGCATGAAATTATCGTTAAAACCTCAGGTTTATCGTTACCATTAGAAAAATCAGGTTTTTTTCCAAGTTATTTAGAATCATTGTTAGAAATTATAAATTAATTTAATAATTTTATTAGGTTGACAGTAAAGTATGATAAAATCAATTACTTTAAAAGATACAACTTGACACTATTTAAACATAAGTTATAAATTTACCCAAGAGGATGTATAGATCCGGTACTTAACTTGAAATAGTTATTTTGGTAATTTAAACATTTGATAAAGTGTATAAAACGTTCTTAAAAATTAATAATAATTTTTAGAAATTCAAGAAAGTGTTTAAGGTATCAAATGATAAACACGTAACATTTTCTTGTTTTAAAAAGGTGACAAGACAGCAACGAATATGAATCATATAAAGATCAACAATCTGTGTGCGAGCGATAACACAAGGGAATAAAACAAAAATCGTATCAATTCTTAACAAACGAGATAGAATAGTCGTGTCAATGATAAAAATAATAAGAAACAAGGATTATAGCAAGTCATCACTTCTTGAGTGTAGTTGGTGACACCAATAACGGCTTATTAAGTTCTCATTGGTCGACATACGATCGAAAGAGAAAAGCCACACAACGAATTTTCGAATCAAAGAAAATTATTAAGAAGTTACTTGATAGTAATTCCAGTAAGATGAACAACATTAGCAATAAAAGGCGAAATCAACACATGATTCGTACGAATGAATTTCAAGACGATAATGTCTAATACACATCATGGCAAATACAAGTAATCATTGTTCACGTCCAATCGTAAATCACTATTCGCGTCCAGAGATGTTTCGAAGGTCTACCAAAATAGATAAAGAAGATCGATTGATGTAGAAGTATAATAACGTTGAAACTTTCAAGTTTGGTATCAATGGTAAGAATTTAGGCAAATGGTAACGAAAATCGTATCATGAGGATGATAAGGTAACAGGTATAACAAAGGTTGATGAGTAAGGAATATGTGCTTGAGGCATGTACTTTGTTCAAGAAAAGAAAAGGGTTCTTATGTGTATGTCACGAATTGTTGATACTCGCATAAGATGTAAAAGTTTTCAAAACTTTATTTTATCAAACTTTTTATGGAACATAGTTAAAAAAGTTGATTGTTGGTCAAATATTTAGGGCGACTACTATTCGGCCTTGCATGGCTCCTTCTAAATTAAGCATAGGTGATCAGGCCATGCATAATTTAGGACTAGCAATGCGATGCTCATCTTCGTCAAACCAGTATTACAGGTCATATTATTTAAAATATGTATATAATGCCATTTATAAAAACAGAAATCAAAATAGTTTATGAAACTTTTCGCCACTAAGTTACTGGCTAGATATTTAATTCAACAATTTGTTTTGTTACAAGGGTTCTTCATAAGACCAAAGTAGAATAAATTATGAAAATACATTGTAAAATTAATATAAATTAATTCTATAAGATAACCTTCAAGTAATTTGTAAAGTCCAAGTGGAATATTTTATAAAATGATTTGCAAACAATATCTGTTTGAGTGTATATGGTAACTTGTAAAATAGCGAGTGGGTTACATGAGGGTAATAAAGAGTAGTTCAAGACGGTCAATGAAATGGTTACAAGATGATAAGTTTTCAAGAGGTTTAGTTGGAGTGGTCATGAGTCACGTGTCAAGGTGAGAACGAACAATACGAAAGCAAGAATTTCAACCTCAGTCCAATTCAGTGGTACGATAGAAGCAAAGAACGACAATATAGAATGACAAATAAGTCATATATAAAAGAAAGGATAAAGGAATCCGTATATGCGCATCGCAATTTATTTGACAAAAATACACTTTTAAGAAAGTAGAACATCAGTTAACATATAGTACAATCACTCCGAAAAGTTTGTATATTAGGAAGTTACCGAATTTCAAAAGTTCAAGATCTATGTATATGTATGACCGAACTCAAAGTTACTATTTTATACTTGTTCAAACGCAATCATTGATTTTAGTTTGCAAAATATCATTAGTTAAAGTTTTACGAGCTCAAACGAACTCAAAAACGTTTCAATCCACATTTTTAAATTTTATCGGTTTTGTTCCTTTTTCAGTCAATTTGACTTTTTTTTTTGGTTTGACTAGACCAATTGATTCACTAAATGACATTATAGGACTCGAAGTCTAAAGTAATTTGGTGTAAAATGATGTTTTGAACAACTTTCTAGTTTTACTCGAGACTTGAAACGGATCAAAAATGGATGAAAATGCCCTTGCATTAAATATGTTAACCAAATGATATTTTTTAAATACGCTGAATTAAGTTCTTAAATTTTACAATTTCAAATGAGCGTAACTTGCTCGATTTTAATGTTTACTGGTAAAATATTATGTCCTAAACAAACTTCTCAACAGGTAAAAAAAATATATTTTTATGTCTAAGGTTATAAAAATATTTTTTTGACACTGTTAAATTCCCTGAAATGATTCTATACAAAGTATATTTTTTCGACACAGCTTGAAATTAAATCCAATTTCATAATAACCCAGAATTAATGTACACACAAGACTTGTGGATTCCATAAAGACGAAAGAAGATAAACTGTATAATTAATCATGTAAAGAAAACACAGTATAGAAAAGGTTCAAGAATGCCAACGGTAATCTGAGAGATCAAAAAAGACGCATATCATCCGTGTCTTCGGCTGCAAGATGCAATGCAGGAAGGTCTCCTAGCGGCGTGATTTTCCAAAATCACAAGACATACCGAGAAAGAAACAAAATATTAACAAGTCACACTCCTGAGGAAAGGAGGTTTAATGAAAAAGGGAGGATACAAGTAGGATCGTATTCCAAACAATCGTCACATAATAAATGACGATCATGTGTTCAAGGTACAACGGATGTTCTAAGTCGAAGTCGAAACGTAGAATGATCAATGAAATAAGATGTAATCCATGTACAATTGTCGTGTAAAACGGTGGCGTAAAGGTAAATCAAGATTATGAAACCCACGATATTATTCAGCACTGATTCAAGGAATTTTTCGAGATGTGTGATTCACATGGTGTCCTTTAGTCTTTTCCGGAGACACATTGAGCTACACAATGGTCTATAGACTAGACATTCAATTACGAATGGTCGGAAAGAAAATCTGCGTATCTAGATAGATATTTTAAAGGAAATAAACAATGAAAGCAACATTCACGGTAGTAAGAATGAAAATCAGGAGTTTTATCGAAAACAATACTTCTTAATCCCGAACAATGGTATCGCGAGGGTATGCACAACATGTAACAGCGAGTCGAGAAAAACAGATGATTCAAAACGAACGAGTATATGAAGTCAGTCGTATCACGCATAAATGAAATAGCAATAGTACTCAGAAATATGAGCATGAAAAGTCGGCAGCATACGCGCTCCGAATACAAGTATGTAACGTCATGACAATATAAAATCATTGCAATAAGATCAATTCACAAGAACAAGAATTCAAGAAATACAATATACGCAGATGTAATCACAGATGATAATTCATTAGCACATAGGCTTTGAAAAGACATAGTAATTATCGTCATTAGGGTAATGTAATATTTCAACATGTAATCAGGAGATGAAATACTACAACGACAATTAAAAGTAAATAATAAGGATTAGAGAGTTACCCGCAAAGATATCGAACAGCAATGGCAGATTATGTGTTTGACACTTAGAAACAATAAAATATTTGAACTTTCGGTTATAGACTAAGTTTTTGAAAACGACTCAGTTCCCTATAACCACCGCTTTGATACCACTCTGTGAGACCCCCAGAATCTGACATGGAACAACTAGGCAACGAGGGGGTAACACGTCATAGTACAAGAAACAATGAATTATAGTTCATATAAAGCTAACGAAATAAAAACATGTACATTACATCATAAAATGTCAGAGTTTTTAAACATAGGTCCCAGAGTTTTAGAAGCGGAAAATTATATTATTTCGTCTCGATTTATAACATAAAGTTGCCCAAAAGACAGAATAAACTCCTGACAGTTTTTACTAAAAACAGTCTTATAAAAGCATCACAGAAATCTCCAAGCTGCGATAGTATCCTGCGGGCTCCCATCTAAGCAAAGCTAAGTAATAATACCTGAGATTAAACATGTAAAATCGTCAACACAAAGTTGAGTGAAATTCATAGGTTGAGCAGTAAAGGTGTGGAACACAAGCATTCGTTTGTAAAACAAGTAGTATGGAGTACGGTTATATACGTCAACTATAGTCCGAAATCATTATTATTGCTGTTTAGTTCATGAACCGAAGCTTAACTTAGTTTAAGTTCCTCTAGGGAGTATTCAGCCTAAATACTCAAGTGTAAACGAATATTAGTGCGTCAAGGTAATCGGGACGGGGATAGTTAATCCCGATGGATCTACCCACAACATTCGCGCTTCGCGCAATGCACACCGGATAATTAACGGTTCATGATCAATGAGAGGAAAATTAAGGCTAGACTAAAAGCAATAATAATATCGAAAACCTAAAAATCATACATGTTCTGGATAGCATACAAGTTCTGGATAGCATACAGTTTTTAATGGTTGTGTTCCACCATGTAAAATCTCACCCCGTGTTTAGAAAACATGTACAAGTAAAAAGGGGCTATGAACTCACCTTTGCCACGAGGTAAGTCAATCACGGTACTCAGCAACTGATTAGAAATGGTAGTGGTAGACGATCACCGACGATATGGATGCCCGGGAAACACGAAAACCGCAACCTATCAAAATAAGGCGCGCGTTAAGACTCGAACTCAAATATCGATATGTACCAAATATAATATGACTCAAATGTTTTCAAAGTATTCATATTTTAAAACCATTGACACGAACCAAAGAAGTCATACTAACCATTTATTCCAACACTACACGTTAAAACACTTGAACACTTGAAAATGACCCGTTATACGATGCCAAGTTAACGCAAGTCAAACTATTCTTTAACCTTATTCGGACCAGTAGCTAAGTCATTTATATAATGACTAAGCACTTGAGTAAGTCAACATGTCCGATGGTGAATACTCAAACTCACGCAACACAAGCATTGAACTAAGTGTCCAAAATTAAAATCAGCAAGTACACCTCGAATGTACACACCGATCTAACCTATCTAGACTTGTCCGTTTTAGATGAAAATTGGTGTCAAAGTCATTTATAACCTGTATAAGACCTCACCAAAATTTGAGCCAAAGTTCGCACTTTAAAACCCATCAGCTCGACACTTTACTCGACTCCAAATTTGGGACAGATTTGTATACTTGTTTTGTAAAACCGTTTTGACCACTTTAAAAGTACTAATTCGACAATCCGTCTTTTGAAACCACTACTTGACTCATAAAATTAAGTTTGTAAACCTTGAAAATCAGTAGTATCATTTGTCTAACCAAGCCTAAAATCCCCGAGAGTCGACCAAAAATCAGCCACAATTTTGGATTGTGCCAACTTGCGTCTCCCGGTACACGAATACTAAAATTAGCATAACTTTTGACTCGTAAAGAGTTATAAGCTCTATCTTAAACCGAAACGAGCGGCTCGAAAAACTATACAATAAAATCAAATAATCTTAGCCTTTCTCAGACCTTAAACCCACAAAACAATCTGTTTAAAGCTGCTGTCCCAAATCATACTTTTAGAAATCATGTCAAATCAATTTTCCCACCAAATATAATCATTCCCATATCTCTAGTATCACTCTACTATCAAACCCATCAACCAAACACACTCCTAAACATATGTATGCATCAAAATCAAAAGATCAAAATAAAAAATTAGACTTTTTAAACATCAAAACAACATAATCTTACCACAACCAACACATGCATGATGATTTAAATATCATACAACCATGAAATCATAAGTTTATAAAAACTTGATGCATGTGGGATATTTTTGTATCATTAAAATCACCATTGAAATTATTGAGGTGGTCATAAATTAGTTTTTGTTAAATCATGGTGGATGATGGTGAAATGAGGGTGTTTTGTGGTGGTGGAGTGGCAGAAAGAATGAGGAGGAGGAGGGTGTGGTGTTTTTTTTAAAGTGATTGTGTGTGTAAGTTGGTGGAAGTAAAAGGTTTTTATATGGTGGTTTAAGTGGAGGGACCTAAGTTGCCAATTTGCAAACTTGTGGACTTAAAAGAAATTAATAGTTTTAAAGGGTAGAAAATTGTTATTGATAAATATTGAAAATATTTACGGGGCTCGGGTTTCGTAAAAATACTTTTCAAAAGTTACAATGCATCATAAAAATGATTATATGATTTCCCGACACGACATAATACGTAATTAAAACGAAATCGTCAAAAATATTAATTATCGAAATAATCGATAATAAAATGTAAAGTTTTGGGCATCTGTCGGTATCACGATCACTAGGAATTCTCATTGTACATTGTTTTTGAATAAACTCGTTGTAAAACGCACGCGGGTGATTTTAGATCAAAAACTTTGATTTAAATTAAATATTAAAAAATAAAATAAATTTTTTTCAATTCCATACAAAGTATTTGTCGATGATAAAAAAAATACTTAAAAAGTATAATTTAAAAATCTCAGGATTTACATATAGCAATACAAGAAAACGTAATACATTGGAAAATTCATGAAGCACGAATAAAAAGAATAAAATAATGTTGGGAAAGTACGGGTTCTCACATAAAGTAGGGTTTTTTCACAACTTTATGGCTCTCCAGAAGAACGCTTCGTTTTTAATGCGGCAGAGCACAAGTCACTTGTTGACCAATGAACCAAAAGTGTGAGGACATCTCTGACTTAAATATTCAACTCATAGACAAAAACATGGTTTTAGCTGAGTTAAAGGAGACACTTCAACTCAAAGGACAAGAAGTTGTTGATAACGCAGCTACAATCTCTGCCCCGACCTCTAGTGCTCCAAAAACCAAAGAATTGGTGATTTATAAGAACCCGTACCATAAGAACAATCTGCTATCATATATGGAATATATGAAAAATGCAATTAGGCATGTGCTTCTGACGAGGGACATATTAGATGATTTATATGAATCTGATCCCACTAACAATTATTATAATGTTGCCCACTTATATATTGAGCGGGTTCAATGTTGCTTAGCACATCTTAATTTCATCGGACAGCCAGGTTCTGCACCATTTAAACAACAACCCCCTACCATTGCCATTACTCCATTGAATTAGACACCGGGAGCTAAACCTACTTAAAGTACACCCATCAAGGCTAAATCAAAATCTGCCACTAATGTTCCCTTGCCTTCTACAGGAGTAACTGCGTCTACTAAGGCTAAAGGATCTCGAGTAAAGAAAGATAGGATCAAGCCCTCCAATAGTAGCCCTATGTAGAAGAAAATAGAAGTTCGCCCTAGGAATGTTATTTCAGATTTGAGTAAAAAGAATCATGTAGCTAAGACAAAAGGCTCTACGGTTATGTAGAAGCCTAAGCGCAAAGTGAATTCTAATTTGAGATGTTGGAATTGTAATGAATGCATGTTTTCTCAACGTCATGATTTATGCCTTGTCGATCATGTTAATGAAATGTATGCTATTAGGAACAATCTTGAATGGACTCCAACGGGGAAGAAATTCACCCAAGTTGGATGGAAATGGCAATCCACTGGTAGGACCTTCACTGCAAATGTAACTAAGTGCCATTTAACTAGGATCACATCCACTGAAGTTAGGTCTCAGCGTCCTTTAAATAAGAACTCTAGCATTAAAAAATGGAAAAAAACGCCCTTTAAATAGGCCTGCGTCCACTATTGTGCCTACCAGTGAAGAAGTACCTCATGATCTTAGACTACTAGAATCTAAGCCGACAACTAGGAAGAAAATTTGGAAACCTAAGAACTCTTCTGATAGCAAATCTAAGATAATTATATATGTACCTGCTAACACAGAGGAACAATTAGATTCCGATACATCGTCTTTATCTGGTGATATTTTCAGGTGGTCCAAATCATCCTGTGGTACTTGGACTCTAGGTACTCCAAGCACATGACCGGAGATCACTCGATGCTCAAAAATTTCTTCATCAAGTTTCTAGGCACGGTTAAATTTGGTAACGACCACATTGCAAAGATCATGGGTTATGGTGAATATCAGATTGGGAATGTCACGATTTTAAGGGTGTATTATGTGGAAGGACTCAGTCATAATTTATTCTCAGTGGGATAATTTTGTGATTCAAATCTTGAGGTTGCTTTTCGACAGTATACTTGCTTCATTCGTGATTTAGCAGGAAATGATTTGTTAAAAGGTTCTAGAGGGGATACTCTCTACACGTTGTCTATTCAAAACATGATGGTTGCTTCTCCTGTATGTCTTCTCTCCAAAGCATCTAAGACCAAGTCATGGTTGTGGCATCGACGTTTATCTCATCTTAACTTTGATGCTATTAACCATTTGGCTAAAAACGAACTTGTTTGTGGTCTTCCAGAGCTCAATTTTAACAAGGATCATTTATGTTCCGCGTGTTCATTGGGGAAAAGCACCAAGAAGTCTTACAAACCTAAAGTTGAAGACACCAACCAGGAAATACTGCATCTTTTGCACATGGATCTTTGCGGGCCAATGCGTACGACCAGTGTGAGTGGTAAAAAATACATCCTCGTCATGGTGGATGATCATTCAAGGTTTACATGGGTAAAGTTCTTAGCGACAAAGGATCAAGCACCAGCATTTATTATCAAATTTCTTAAGATGATCCAAGTGCGTCTTAATTCTATTGTTCGCCGCATTCGAACTGATAATGGAACTTAGTTTGTTAATCAAACTCTGCGAGACTACTATGAAGAGGTTGGTATTTCACATGAAACATCAGTTGCTAGAACTATGTTGATTTACGCAAATGCTCCTTTATTCTTATGGGCTGAAGCTGTAGCAACCACATGCAATACCCAAAACCGCTCTATTGTTCGTAAGCACCATGGAAAAACACCGTATTAGCTTCTTCATGGACGAAAACCCGATATATCCTTTCTTCATGTATTTGGTGCACTTTGTTATCCAAATACAAATAGTGAGAATTTGGGAAAACTTCAACCGAAGGCTGATATAGGAATTTTCATTGGTTATCCACCCGCAAAGAAAGCTTACCGGATTTATAACAGTCGTCTTGGCAAGATAATAGAAACTATTGATGTCGATTTTGATGAGCTGACAATGATAGCTTCTGATCAACACAACTTTGAACCCGCACTTCATGAGATGTAAACCGGTACTATTAGTTCCGGATTCATTCCCAACAATCCTACTTGTCCATTATTTACACCACCTAAAAGGCCCGAGTGGGATGAGTTATTTCAACCTATGTTTGATGTGTTCTTTGATCCTCCAAGTGATGATTCTCCAGCACCTACAGTAGCTCCGATTACCGAAGTTGCCGCTCAAGATAATGGAAATCAATCTGATGCATCTACAGTCACTACTGAACCAGATGCACCATCCCCCTAATAATGCTCAAACTACACCTGAATCAACACCCCCACTCGTTCCTGGTGATGTTGAAGAGGATTACAATGATCACGACTTGGAATTTGCTCACTTACAAGATCTTCCATTCTTTGGTTTACCTATACCCGAAAACCCTAACGATGCGTCTACCTCAGAGGAAGCTCCTGCAACCGTTCACTCTAGACCCCACAGGGTTGAAAATCACAACACTAAGTGGACAAAGGATCACCCAATCCGAAATATTGTTGGTGACATCGATCGACCAGTCTTAACACGCCATCAACTACAAGAGCACACATTATATTGTTACTTTGATGCGTTTCTCTCCGAGAAGGAACCGAAAACATGGCAACAAGCGATGACACAATCGTCGTGGATTGAAGCCATGCAAGAGGAACTTAATGAATTCTAACGACTTGAAGTATGGGAATTAGTTCCTTTACCCGACAACGTTAATATTCTTACTTTGTTGTGGGTATATAAGGTCAAACTCGATGAGATGGTTGGAGTATTAAAGAACAAGGCTAGATTGGTTGCTCGAGGTTACAAACAAGCATTGGGTATTGACTTTGAAGAATTCTTTGCTCCCGTTGCAAGATTGGAGGCTATTAGACTTTTCCTTGCTTATGCTGCTCATATGAACATGATCGTCTACCAAATGGATGTTAACACGAAATTTCTCAACGGTGAATTAAGGGAAGAAGTCTATGTAAGCCAACCGAATGGATTTGTGAACTCGGAGTATCCTACTCATGTGTACAAGCTCAAGAAGGCTCTCTATGGGTTGAAACAATATCCACGCGCGTGGTACGATATCATGTCGTCATATCTCATCTCGGAAGGCTTCTCCAAAGGAAAAGTGGACCTGACATTGTTCATTCTCAAGGAAGGCAACGACATGATACTGGTACAAATTTATGTTGATGATATAATATTTGCTGCCACTACTCAAAACATGTCTGACCATTTTGAGAAATCATGTCCACAAGTTTTAAGATGTCGATGATGGGAAAAATATCATTTTTCTTAGGGTTACAAATTTCTCAGAATCCTAGAGGCATTTTTATTAATCAATCCAAATATGCTCTTGAATCTTTGTAAAAGTATCATTTTGAAAACTGTGACCCCGTGGATACTCCAATGGTGGAGAGATCCAAGTTATATGAGGATAAGGATGGGAGGTCGATCCTAAACTTTACCGTGAAATGATCGACACCTTCTCTATCTGACTGCTAGCAGGCCTGATTTGCAATTTGCTATATGCATGTGTGCCCGATATCAGGCTCGACCTACCGAAAAGCACTTACATGTTGTGAAAAGGATCTTTCAGTACCTTAAAGGAACATTTCATCATGGTCTACGGTATCCGAAGGAATCCTCTATTGCACTAATCTCATATGCAGATGCGGATCACGTTGGGTGTCAAGATACTGGACGTAGCACATCTGGAAGTGTGCAACTACTTGGAGATCGTTTGATTAGTTGGGCATCTAAAAGGCAGAAAAGCGTTGTGATATCAAGTACATAGGCTGAATACATTGCCATGTCCGGTTGTCGTGCTCAAGTTCTATGGATGAGATCACAACTGACTGACTATGGTCTTGGATTCAACAAAATTCCGATGTACTGCGACAACAAAAGCGCCATTGCCCTTTGCTGCAACTATGTTCAACACTCCGGGGCGAAGCATAATGACATACGCTACCACTTTATCAAAGATCAAGTGGAAAATGGAGTAATCGAGCTGTATTTTGTCAACACTGAGTATCAGCTGGCGGATATGTTCACAAAGGCTTTAGATCGAGGACGTATCGAGTTTTTGATCGACAAGCTGGGTATGAATCATTCTCACCGGTGACTCTTCAGGAGTTGGCAGAAGAATCTAAAGAATAGTGGTGGTAAATTATTCTCGAGTATCCTTTTATCATGATCATGTATATATTGTATATATTTAAACCTTCAAAAAGAAAAATACAAATATATAAAACCTACAAAAACCAACAAAAAATATAAAATTAAGAAAATCAAACAATATTTTACATTTTTAAAAGGGCATGTATTTTAGTACGATAATATTTACGGCCTCAGAAATGTCGATTAAAATTGACACGGCGCCATAAATAGAGTTCGTATAAAAGTTGTACATATTTTAAAACATGCCCATATGGCTTGTAGTTATTTCAGACTGCAACCTGCTTTTCGCATTAAAGTCACATATTTCTTTTGAAAATGTTGGCTCACAACGGGAATTAATTTTCTCGGGCAAGATTTACTTTAAAACCTTGCAAGGGATCAAGTTTACTTTATAACTTGGTCTAACACAAATTGTTGTACGCTTCAGTGCGTTTATTTGTTAAAATTAGAGAAATCTTATTGCCACCAGAATCGCTTTTTTTCAAAAACAATTAAACGGAAAATGTCTTCATGGGTATTTGACTCTTTAAACAACGACCACTGCTCTTTAAATAGAAAACGGGTCATTGTTTAAGGGGGAGAAAATATCAAATCGTATTGGAAATCAAATTGGTCTTCAAAAGTTTTTTTCTGAAAAATACAAACGGTTAATGTTCTTTATCATATCATATGTAGTGTGTGCTTTATGTGTTAAGTGATGGTGATTTAATGTGCCTTAGGATAGTTATCCCTTGCCTTATGTCACTAAGCTTAGGTGCGTTAGTCGGGAAAAATAGTTAACGAGAGTTAAACTTTAACGGGCGTTACGTGAGGATCCAATAAAACTTATTTTAAAACAAGTTGGACTTATCACTAAACAAGGGGGACTAAAAGGGGCATTTGTGCAAAGATTAACTCTTGGTTGACTAAGTCAAAACACCCTACCCCCCGTTCATTACCTACCTTCGCAAAAACACATACATTTTCTTTATTCCTTCCGCCATTGTTACACTAACCAAGATCCACAATTCTACTTGTGCTAGGCTGCTTCAAACGTTTAAGGTAATTTCTCATGTCAATTTCATTTAAACGAACACACCCTTACTTGATTTCATGTTTGAGAAACACCCAAATCGAATCAGATCCCTTAATTTAGGGTTTGAAAATTTCTTGATACAACTTGAAATTGATAAAGGCAAAACATGTGTTTATGATAGATTAACATAGGGTCATGCTTAGATTTGCCCAGAAACTTGTTTTGGATTGAAATCGAACAAATCTGCATTCACATCGTAATATCCGCCCAGATTGCGAAATCCCTGGATATTGTGGAACGTGGAGTTTGATTTTTTGCGAAATGTGATGTTTTGTGTGTTATTTCGAAATGTGTAAACTGGCAACATTGCGAAATATGTATATCAGGTATTGCGAAATGTGCTTTGGACATATATTGCGATGTGTATTGGACAGATATTCATTTGTATTGGACAGACATTACGAAATGTCAGTTTAGCCAGTATTGCGAAAAGTGCTTTGAACAGACATTGCGAAATGTCAGTTTAACCAGTATTGTGAAAAGTGCTTTGGACGACATTGCGAAATGTCAGTTTAAATATTTATTGCGACATGTGGGACTTCTGGACATTGCGAAATGTATAAAGATGGACTTTGCGAGATATGAGTTTTAATATATAAAAACATAATCATTGAGAAATGTTGTATCTTCTCATTTTGTATAAGTTTTTGTTACACCAAGTTTAATCCGACACCATTTTTTATGTTAAATAATAAATGACATAGGATTTACACTAAAATAACTTAAATGTGCAAAGTGTTGTGACATGACACATTTTATCATACTAAGTGTCTAAATATGTTTTATGATATATATGTCTTGATCTGTATCATTTGCATGTGTGTTTAACTAAGCAGGAAAAATGTCGATCACTAAAGAGCAACAACAACAATTGGATCTCGCACTTGTTCCACTCAACAACAGACTGCCTCTCGCAGAGAATAATCTACGTCTGAAAGATGACTTTGATCCAACATTCGCAGCCTTCAAAATTGTTATGGATATTCTGGACATGTCTCCACTCAAGAATGCTTTAAGAGCAACAGCTTCAGTCCCAGAAGTATACATGTAGGAGTTTTGGGCAACAACATCTATTACTTAGGGCAAACAGTTATCCAAGAAGACTATTGACTTTATGATCAACAAAAAGCCGATGACGCTTCAGTTGAGTCACTTCAGGAAACTCTTCAAGTTCCCTCTCCTGGCTAAAGGAGAAGAGTATGTGCCAAATCCCAACAAAACCGACATTCTCAAAGTGCTTCGATCTTTGAACTATGAGGGTGATCTTCGTAATCTATCTCAGTTTCACACTGCACGCATTGGGCAACTGTGGAAAGCAATTTTCACTATCCTTATCCGTTGCTTCACCTCCAAGTTTAGTGGATCTGACACTATGAGAACTCCTCAGGCTTCGATATTTTGGGGTCTCTACACGGGAGCAAGAGTGGATTATGCTTTACTAGTATGGGAAGAATTTTGCTTCCGCTTCACCAACACTAAGAAGAAATCTAAGCATCTGCCATTTCCACGCTTCATAAAGCTCATCATGGACCATTTCATGAAGACGGTACCATCCATTAATAAGCGTAGAAACTTCTTTTATCACACTCCAACAAGGGACTATCTGATGGAGCGTATGAACATAGACGGTCCTTCCACTAAGTATTCACTGCGTCCAGCTCCAGTGCCTGATGTTATGATAAATGAAGGGATCAAGGATAGTGAAGCATACTCAGCAATGCTTAGGGATGTTGAGACACAGTTAAACAGATCAAAGGAAGATTATGCTGCCAAGCAAAAAGGTAAACGAAAGAAAAGTACTGCCAAACGCCAAAAGACTTCTTCCTCAAAAGCTAAAGCCAAGGCTAAGGGCAAAAGCAACTCTATGATGAAGATGAAGAGGAATAATCTATACCAGCAACCATTTCTGAAGCCAAAAGGCTGAGAATAATACTTCAAAAGAGTGAGTTGGAGGCAAATGCTAAAACTAAAGAGAGTGGATCTGGATCAAAGACTGCTGAGGAAATAGCCCGTGAAGCATTTGGCAACCAAGACAGGTTAGATGAAGAAGAAGAACAAGAGATCATAACAGATAAAGGATCCAAAGGCCAACCAAACCAAGAAGAAGAAGACATTGACGAATTGTTCAACTATGAGTATGAAGACCCAAATCAAGAAGGTGGGGGAGAAGAAAATACGGATACAGACTTTCTGTACAGGGACGTTAACCTCAGCAAACCTATCCCCACAACACCTACAATCATTGAGCAGGAAGACGCTCACCTGACATTGACTCCCATAACACAACAAACACCTCCTCCACCCCCAGTACTTAGCATTGTTGTGACAACCGTCCCCTTGATCGAACCACCAATCGTACAACTGGTACCAACCACTACCATACAACCAGTACCAACCATCGTCCAAACGACTGTTCCAACACCTCCACCAACCATCGAACAACCTTTACCATCTACCACCACACAACCTGTACCATCCACCACCTCTCTAACACTTGTTCCAACACTTCCACCGTCCATAGTACAACCGGTACCAACCACCCCCTCACAACCCGTACCATCCACCTCCAATCCATCCCTTATTGACAATCTCATCTTATCCTTTCAACAACAGTTGCAAACCCAAGCAAAAGATCTTGTAGAGCTTAAAAAATCACTCGATAAACGTCGTTCAACAAAAATCAGAGTAGATCATCGTGAACGAGACTATATCCAAGAGCTACAACAAAAATTGAAAGATCTTGAACGCAAGCAAGCCACATATATCAAGGAAAAAGAAGCCATTGATAAAGAAAATGCATCGTTCATCGACACCATAAATGATCACGTGACAACAATTATCAGAAATGAAGTCACCTCGTTTGTCAATCAAGAGCTACCAACAATACTAACAAAAGGCCTTTCAGACCTTGAGTTAATGAAGACATTGCAGACTCGACTGACCAATATTGAGTTACCTAAAACGAAAACTCAACACAAACTCCAGAGAGTTCTCAACAAAGCGATATTAGAAGCTTATCAAACATCAACATCGAACGACACTGATGTTCCCCAAACAACAAACAAAAGGGAACGTCAGGAGTCTGAAGATGAGAATGAGGATGAGGATGACAATGGTGAAGATGAAGATAAGGGTGATGATGAAGATGAGGAGGATGATGAGGAGGGGGAAGAAAATACAGATAGGAATGAGGAAGAGGATGAGGAGGAAGAAGAGGAAGAAGACGAGGAGGAAAAGGATGAGGATGAAGAGGAGGAAGAGAATGAAGACAGTGATGGGGATGATGATGATGATAATGGTGACAGTGATGGTAATGGTAAGGGTGATGGGAATGGAACTGATAATGGTGATGATAATAGTGATGATGGTAAAGGTGATGATACTAGTAAAAATGGCGAAGAATCTGAGAAAAGTGACGATGATGAGGAATCTGATAATGGTGAAGAGGACGAGGAAGAAATTGATGCTTGCACTAAAGAAAAATTTGATGATGAGGAACCAAAGGAGAGTGAGAATGAAGAGGATGATGGGGATGGTGAAGTCAAAGACAGCAGCGAGGATGATTCGTCACGCATATCACTAAGCAGTGATGATGGCAATAGAGAGAACCGACGAAAGAATTTCCACGGCAAATTCATCTCTAGACAATCTACATCCAAAGACATAGGTAAGTCCACTGAACCGGTTCATACTACTGTTTCACCAATAGAACCTATAGAACCTATGGTTGAAGACGAACCTACAGTATTTGTGGAACATCACTCTCCACCTCCCACAACAGATCAACATTACATAGATATGGATACTGAAGACATAACTCAACCAGATCTTGATTTTGTTGATACTGTTGTCATAGACGAGAATATGTCAGAGCAGGCTTGGCTCACAGAAGCAGCAACTGCACGTAAATTCTCAGATAAAGAAAAGGAGGATCTGACACAACTTCTCAACAACCCAATCGACTTCTCTGGATTCCTTGTGCACAAATATGGAGTACCTACCATGGATCCAAATGAACTTCAAAAGATACTTAAAGATAAAAACTTTTGGGCCAGTACGAAGATCGGCAAAGACGAGGGAGAATACCATACCAATGAACTTCTGAAAGCAATGAAATCAACGGCTTCAGGTGATCAAACTCCAGTACTACGTCCATTAACAGCCTCTATCATTGCTGCAGTCAAGCACCTCCCAATGGATTACTTTGTCGGCCATGATCTCGGTTACTTAGAAAAAAGCGCGAAAAAGTATGCTACATCGTTAACCATGGGCAAGGCAGTACAGTTGGATCACGTTCCTTGGATTGAAGATAAGGTTCCTAATCTATGGAATAGAGTACCAGTCAAATCATACTATCCATATACGGAAATCGGTATCTCTCATTGGGGTAACAAGAAGAAGTTAGCTTACAACTTCTTTAATCGTTGTAGACTAGGTAACCTCATACTTTTAGATCGTCGAATTGAAAGCATACATAGAGGTACTATTAATCAGGTATTCGGGTATTCCTACTTACAAGAAATCAGATACAAATGGGAAGACAATAAGGAATACACTATCAGTGAAGGAGGACTCCAATTCTTACGTCTTGAAGATATAGAAGACTTTCTCATTATCTTGGCTCAAGACAAGGTCTCTCACTTATCCCCTGGACTCGTCATTGCCCTAAGCTCAAACATTCGTCAATACACTCAAAAAGTCGTGATCAAGTATCGGGTTGAAGACTTACAACTTGGTGTGGGGAGTTATCAAATGAGGTTAAATCTGCAAAGTCCTTACACCACACCTCTGAGTCATTATCACAAGAAGAAGAAGCCATATATGAGTACTCTTGAACCAGAAATGGGAATATTTTACCTGAATGAAGCAGAGGTCTTGCAATACATGAGACTGTTAAAACTACACAAATTTAGCGATGGAACTCTCTACCATGTTCATGATAAGCTGCTACTTCTCAACTCCAACGAAGGCCTTCCAGAAGTGAAGTATGAATGGAAAGGCAGGTTCATCAAGAGTGCTAAATATGTGATCCAGAAGATTGAGGAGAAATTAAGGGAACGACAGTTGATCCGAAGTCTAGAACGATTCGTGGGTGGCAGACAGTACGGAGCTCACCACAGGCTAATGGAACGATCCACTTAACGTGGTGATCGTACTACATCAGGTCAACTCCATACACTCATTTATGGATATGTATATATATTGTGCATATTAGGCTTTTGTGGCTTGCTGTAGTGTGAAAGTATGATATTTTTTCAAGAATTTCTCACGAGATTCTAAATCTTTCAAAATATATCATACTCAAGCCCTACAACGAACCCTCATTAATTTGAGGGGGAGCATTAATATGTTTTATGGCCAATAACCGAGTTCATTTTGTTACCCAAAGACCGGTTAATCCTTTCATATCCAAAATATTAATGGTTAACATTTTGGATAAGGGGAGAAAATAGGATTCAGGAGACTTGTATTGTAAAAAATATGTGGCTATAAATGAAAAGGACTTAATGGAAAACCCAACCTGATATGTGTTATACACATGTTAAGGGGGAGCATTTTGATATCAAAAACGTTGAAGGTATAAAACTCTTGATACTTATATCACAAGTACCTCAATGATTTTAAGGAATTTTCATGGTGACAAATACTTACCAAAACATATTTAACTCACGACGGTTGTGGTGACAAAAGGGTGGTAGGATTAGGTACTAGTCCAATGATTCTTACAGAACCGGAGGAATCTTCCCTAAGACAATTCCATTGTTAGAAAATAGTAGTACTTAGGAAAGATGAGGAATGGATTGTGAACGTAGCTGAATGCCGACCAAGTACTGATGCTAGCACTTGAACAATCACAACAAGGTGCTAGTGATGATGTATTGGTAAGCATTAAAGGAGTTGAAGAATGAAAAAGAAATGTAAAGATAAAGGGTGTAAAGAAAGAAGCCCTCCTTAAAACTTAGGCAGAAACCGGGTCAACACATCTTGAAGACGAAAAAGTATCATGGACCCAGTGATGCGATGCACAACCCCTCCCAGCTAACTCATATATCTCTCAAAAGATATTTGTTTTAATGTCACGGAGTTCAACACGTTATCTATCGATTTATTCACTCCGAATAAATTGATATTAAAAAGGTGGCAATCCTCTCGAGTCTCCGCTCACCAAATCAAAATGCACTATTGAGTCTAGAGCCACGAGATCATCAAAAGTCTCATTAGGACACATTTCAAAACAAAAAAGATTTTCATGAGTCCTACGCAATATTCTTGTAATATTGCCAGAACATCTGAGTAATACGAAAGTATTACAATGAAGATGGAAATCCTGCTTGAGCCAACATCAAACAATCTCATGGTAGGTGACACGTACGGCTCTTTAAGAACTAATCTTGTGATAACTGGAAAGAAACGATGGTTTGAATCTTAATTTAGATCAAACTTGTTCCAGGTCCTCTACGCAAAATCCAAGTGATCTTGCCAGAACACTCAGAGTGGCACTCTTTAGTGTTCACAGTGAAGAGTGGAAATCCTTCCATTGTCAACATCAAACAACACTGCGGTAGGTGACAAGCAAGATTCTATTAGAATCGCGCTCGTGACAACTGGAAAGCAACAATGGTGAATATCTTAATTAAAATTCACTTGTTCCAGGTTCATGAATTGACGGCTTCAATCATAAGGATAAATTTATCCGAATGATTAACTCTTTATGTTCGCAGTCAGCTTTGGACGATCGAATAAAAAGAACGGGTTTACTCGTAAAATCTTGTCAATGAGATCTTTAATTAGAATTATCTGTCACAAGTACGATATTTATTATCGTCCAACGGTCTTCACCGACCGGAGGTAAAATGCTACTGAATCAGAATAAAATTTCAAAGCCATTTTATTCGTGTCTTATTATGTTGCTGCATTTGAAGACGGGGGCGTTGCGGTGTACCAAATGAAGTCGTCCTCACGAAATTATACCTTCTGCATCAAATACTTCAGCAAAATTCAAGAAAGTTCGACATAAAAGTCTTTTGTTGTATCAACTCTGAAACTTTTAATAATTCAACAAAGGATAGGTATGTGGGACATGAAATCACGAAGAGGCGAACATCACAAGAAGGCAAAGACTGCACGTGAAAGGTCAAAAGAACACGCTCTAAGCCAAAGCCTAATGGTAATCAAAACATATTCACAAAAATGAAGAAAAGAAAATAAAGAAAAGAGAAAGTGTACTACGAGCACGAGAACGAAGATCTAACATGCTAGATTTAGGACTTTGTAATTTGGAGTGACCTCCTTTTAGGGGGAGATTGTTGGAAATACGTTAGATAGAAAGTCTCGGTCACTCCAACAATATAGGTAAGGGCTCGTAGTATAGTTTAAGTAACATTTTATGTAAAGCCGACCCATGAGCATGGTCATGGGCCGGAGGCCCATGTCCACTTAAGGACTTGCGTATATAAACCCCTTTCCTTCATGGAAAGGGATGTTGGTTGTTTCACTATTAATATATCTTTCACACATTTTCTCTCATCTTTCTCTCTCTACTTTCTCTCACTAGAAACATCAACCCACTTGTTAGATCATAGATTACCAACATTCTACATAAATTCTTTTTTACATCAACTCATGATGTTTAGTTTCTTCTTTTAGTAATGTTTTACACCGAAATACATGAATTTGCTGAAAATCGTGTAGGAATCAGCTCCCTTCACCCCCAGACTCACACCACCCGAACACCAATCAAAACAGCAAGATTGGGATTCAATGTTTATGTTTTATTAATACTGGAAACTTATTACATTCATAAGTTGAAACCTATGGCCTATTTATAGTACTAAAACACCTAAGTAAACATGGAAACGTGGTACCTAAAACTATGCTAAAAAACCGTACATGACCACCTTAATAATAAGTGAACCAGTAAAGCAAACGTGTAAAAGTACTGATCCTTTTCCTTGCATTTCAGTACCTATGAGCTCATATCTTCACATATAATTGGGCCCCACATACAGACCCGTACCCGCTGACTCGTGACCCATCAAGATTTCCCAACATTCACCCCGTAATTGATTGGTGTATTTTGCATACACCTAATAGCATGTTAATTTAGCATAATTATATATTTATTTTTCGTTATTTATGTACTTTTAGTGTGTTTTGTGATTATATAAGTTATAATCGAAATGGAATAAAATGGCCGCTTAATTAATTTTTTGGAGAAAACACATTGTGAGCGCCGATAAATGAAGAAGAAATATTTAAGAAAAATATTTGAGCGCGTCATGATATTTTTGGTCATCTTTTATTTGTCCGGGCTTCGTTTGAGCGATTATTGGCGTCGGGTTATTTTTAATTGGGGCAAAGTTATTATATCCAAAAGAAAAAAAATAATAATAAACAAAATTTGGGCCCAATATTAACCGACAATGGGGACTATATATTGTTTTTCATTCCCTATAAAGAAAAGGGAGATAAATATACGATTGATTTTTTTGAGGAAGATTGGATTGAAAATGACGTAGCACAAAAAGAAAGAGTAGAAGACATTGGTTTTTTTTGGGAGGTCGACATATAGTGATCCGAATAACAAAAGAAACATAATAAACAAGTGATCACAAGAGGGGAATCTTACAAGTGGAAAACATAGTCGACATATTCATAAAAAAAAGAAGATGAAGAGTGCGAAGTGGGTCGAGTACATCGCGATGTCCGGCTAATTTTGTTATAATTCCTTCCGGTAACTTTATTTATGGTTTGATCATTACTTTTGTATTATCATATTTATTTTACATTGATTTATAATTTATTTATAAATTATATTATTTTATTTGGTATTATGTTTAATTATTTGTGCAAGACAATTTATTGTTAGTTAACGATTCATACTTATTCTATTTAGTTAAAGAAAAAGATGGTCGTATAATCAACATAAGTTGTACTTAAATAAATTATTCAAACATAATTATTGGTTGGATTAATATAAGATTTATAATCGCACGTCATTGATAAACATAAAAAATGCCGACATTAAGTCATTCATATTAAGTCGAAATAATCTTTGTAAACGAACTAAAAAGTTTTGATAATCCATAAGTGTGATCATCCATAAATATTGGGAGCTGAAAGGGATTGCATTTTTATTTTAATTGTTTACATCTTTATTATATTTTTCTAGCTTTATTATTAGTTTAATAATTATTTTAATTTCTAATCAGCATTTTTAGTATCAAAAGTATTTTAGTCGTTAGATTTCAAAACCAAAACTTTTATTGATCAGTGATCTCCCCAAAACTTAAACTAAAACCAAATATTTCTCGTGGATTCGATACCCACTTACCCTATCTAGTATAAGGTAATTAGGTTATTTTTGACCGGTACTTCGACGTCGATAAAAAATTTGGCTCCGTCGCTGGGGAATAGTGAGCTTTTCATTTAAGTTTTTGTTAATAATTTTTTTAAAATAAATAAAAAATACAAAAAGATTTTATTTTTCTTGTTTTGTTTGTTTTGTTTTGTTTCTTGTGAGTGTGCAGGTTAGTGTATGCGCACACGTAGATCGTGACTGTAACATCCCGCCTACTCAGACTACAATATTGTCCGCTTTGCCCGCAGGCTCACGGCTTTGCTTTGTGGCCCTCTTTTAAGTACTTCCCGGCTGGTTACCCAACCTAGTACTACTCTGACATGAGCACGCTTAACTGCCAGTTCCAAGGAACCCCACTTGCAGTAGACCACAAAACGCGTTGTGTCATGAGAAGGCGACTGTTATCTTATGAACCATGGATCTCTCCTGGCCACAGCCAATGTAGGATTTGCCTAGGGTGTCACAATCACCCCCCCTTCGGGACTAATCGTCCTCGATGAGGTTTGCCCCACCATCCCGAACGGCTCAGGAGCGGCTCTGATACCACTTGTAACATCCCGCCTACTCAGACTACAATATTGTCCGCTTTGCCCGGAGGCTCACGGCTTTGCTTTGTGGCCCTCTTGTAAGTACTTCCCGGCTGGTCACCCAACCTAGTACTACTCTGACATGAGCACGCTTAATTGCCAGTTCCAAGGAACCCCACTTTCAATAGACCACAAAACGCGTTGTGTCATGAGAAGGCGAATGTTATCTTATGAACCATGGATCTCTCTTGGCCACAGCCGATGTAGGATTTGCCTAGGGTGTCACAATGACGTACATCACTGTTAGCTTACGATCCTGAAGTTAAGAAAAGTGCACGGTTGAGGAGGAAAACGTTTCGACAGTTTTCTACTAATCTTGATTTTTCAGGTTTAGCAGAGCTTTTCGCTGAAATGCCAGGTGATGACGATGTTGGCGGAGATGCTAGCGGAGATAGTAGCGGAGGAGAATCCCCACCACGGGGTGTTGATTCTTATTACAGGTCGGGGACCTTCGAGGATCACTCGCTATCGTTTATCCGAATACGGTTAAAGGGGTTACAAGTAACTTCATGATTTAGTAGAACCTCATAGCAATCTTGCCAGTGTTTAGAGGTCGTGAGGAGCCATACGCACATCTGCGAGAGTTCTTCTCAATTGCTAACACACATCAGGTTAATAACATTATCAAGGATGAGGTAAGACTTCGCCTTTTTCCTTTTTCTCTTAAAGATCAAGCTAAGGACTGGTTCTCATCTCTTGAGCCAGGTAGTATTAACTCATGGTCTGAAATGCAATCTGCATTTCTTGAGGAATTTTATTCTATAAGTAAAACTGCTGCCATTAGAAATAAGATTAAATCCTTTCGTCAAATCCCAGGCGAGCAGTTTCATGAAGCATTTAGTAGACTAAGGAGTTATTAAGAACTTTCCCTCATCACGATGTTCCAAAATGGGAGCTTGTCAAAGTCTTCTATAATGGATTGGATTATAACAACCAATAATTTGTGATGGCCACTAGTGGGGGTATGTTTTTCTCGCGACCTATGAAGGAATAATGGGAGTTTTTTTGAAAAACTAATCAAAGGTTCAAAGACCCAAGCTTCCGTGGATCGAAACAACAACCCATCTTCCGCCAATTCTGTGTCTAACTAACGTGGCACAAATTCTGAAATTAGCAAGTTAAGTAAGAAAGTTGATCTTTTGTTGAAAAATCTAGGAAAAGGTGTTCCAAACGTGTCTAAGGTGTCGCATAGTGGGTGTTCAATGTGTGGTAATCCGAGTCACTCAGTCGATAATTTTCAAAGTTGGGGGCGCCACCAAATGAGGAGGTGAATGGAGTCTATGGAGTTCGTCCACGAAATGACCCATTCTCCGAAAGTTACAATCTAGATGGCGCAATCACCCCAACTTCCGTTGGAAAGATGACGAAAATCGCCCTAATAATGCCCAACAACAACACTATGGTTACAAACCAAGGTATGAGGGTGGCGATTCATCTAACTTCCAACAAAATTCTTACAATCATAGGCCAAAACAGCAATATCCAAATCAAGGCCAAGGGCAAGATGATAACCGTCTCTTGAAGCTTGACCGAAAGTTTGATAGGCTTATGGATTCATTGTCTACCAACAATCAAGAGATCAATAGGAAATTCGAGGTCACCAATCAAAGACACGAGACCACTACTAAATCTATTGCAGCTCTTAAGAGACAAGTTGGTCAATTGGCATATCAATTAAGCAAAAGAGATGAGGGAAAGCTACCGAGCTACCCCACCATGAATCCCACACACAAGAAAAATGGAAATGAGCATGTGAATATGGTGGCATCTCTTCGAAACGATAAAATCTACAATAATGAGAAGGGAATTCCAAATTCTCCTGATGTCGAGGATTTCGTTACTGATGACGAAATTATTGTTGAAGGTAAAAATTCTGATAATGTTAAGTTCGGTTCTAAGTTGGTAAATGATTTGTTAAATGATTTTCCTAAACCAACAAGACAGATGCTTAAGGCTACTGAATCTCCCAAAGTTGGGGAGGGTGGTGTGTCCAGCACACCATACCCTACATCTTTGGAAAAATCAACATCTGCAAGGTTAGCTAAAAAGGATCCTCATGCTGAGGATATGTGGGAGATTTTCAAGCAAGTTAAAATCAATCTCCCCCTTATTGATGCTATCAAGAAAATTCCTGCATATGCCAAGTTTTTAAAGGACTTGTGTACTCAGAAGAGGAAGCTGAAGGCATCTTTGCCTAAAAAGATTGACCAAACTGAGCATGTTAGTGTAGTCTTATCTAGCTCTCTTCCTCCTAAATTCAAAGATCCTGGAGCACCATTGATTTTAGTGGTGGTCAGAAATATCGCCATTAAGAAGGCGCTCCTTGATCTTGGTGCCAATATCAACATTCTTCCTTCTAGTTTGGTCGATAAGTATGACTTAGGAACTCTTCGTAAGACAGACACTATTATTTCTTTAGCTAATCGATCTACCAAAATTCCTAGAGGTATCTTAGAGGATGTTATTGTGAAAGTTGATGACTTCTATTACCCTGTTGACTTCTTTGTTATGGACACCGAGTCACAATACAAGGATGTTCAACCAACTATTATCCTTGGGCGCCCATTCTTAGCCACGATAGATGCTAGGATTAATTGTCGGACTGGTGCCATGGATATTGCATTCGGTAATAAGAAGATAAGATTGAATGTGTTTAATTCTATGAATTCTCCTACAATGAATGAATGTTACCAAGTAGATGTGATCGATGAGGAAGTCCAAAAGCATGCATCCCGTATGCTTAAGGATGATCCTTTGGAATTATATCTAACTGGTGAGAATGAGGAGATTCTTGATGTCGTTGAAGTTCAAGAGATTCAAGAGTGTTTGGTCAGTTCTTTGGACCATAAAAAACCACCTTGGTCTTATAAAGTGGAGCCCTTGCCTTCTACTTTTGACACGGCCACGAAGCCGTCTCTAGAGGTGCCTCCAACTCTTGAGCTAAAACCTTTGCCATCCAATATCAAATATGCTTTTCTAGGTCCTAACAATACTTTACCTGTTATTGTTGATTCTGATCTTTCTGAATCACAAGAGAACGCACTTCTGAAAGTGCTTTCCAAGTACAAAGCAGCAGTGGGATGGACAATTGCAGACTTAAAAGTGATCAGCCCTTCATTATGTATGCATTGAATTGTTACGGACCCAGATATTAAGCCAACAAGAGATGCACAAAGGTGTTTGAATCCTAATATGAAAGAGGCAGTGAAGACGGAAGTTCTTAAATGGTTAGATGTTGTTATCATCTATCCCATCTCGGATAGTAAATGGGTAAGTCCCACTCAAACGGTGCCTAAAAAGGCCGGAATCACCATTGTGGAAACCAAGAATGAGGAAAAACTCACAACCCGACTAGTTACTGGGTGGAGAGTTTGCATAGATTACCGTAAGCTGAATAATGCCACATCTAAAGATCACTTCCCACTACCCTTCATTGATCAAATAGTTGAGAAGCTTTCTGGTAAAAATTTCTATTTCTTCTTGGATGGGTACTCCGGTTATAATCAAATACCCATCCATCCTGATGACCAGGCCAAAATTACTTTTACGTGTCCTTATGGGACATTTGCATTTCGAAGAATGCCGTTTGGCCTGTGTAATGCACCCGCTACCTTTCAGCGGTGTATGATGAGTATCTTTTCTGATATGGTTGGAGAATCTGTAGAGATATTTATGGATGATTTCTCCATCTTTGGCCAGTCCTTTGAAAGCTGCCTTGATCAGCTTGAAAGTGTGTTAAAAAGATGCACCAAAACTAATGTGGTGCTTAGCTGGGAGAAGAGCCATTTCATGGTTCGAGAGGGAATTGTATTAGGGCATGTTGTGTCTAAAAAGGATTTGAGGTAGACCGTGCCAAATTTCAGGTAATTTCAACCCTTCCTCCTCCCACTACCATCAAAGGTGTGCGATCTTTTCTTGGTCATGCCGTGTTCTATAGGCGATTTATTAAATATTTTAGTGCAATATCAAAGCCTCTTTGTAATCTACTCTTAAAAGATGCACGATTTGACTTTAATGAATCATGTCTTAAAGCATTCAACATGCTTAAGCAAAAGCTTATAGAAGCCCCTATTCTGCAATCACCTGATTGGTCGAAGCCTTTCGAGATCATGTGTGATGCGAGTGATTATACCGCTGGGGCGGTATTGGGACAGCGGGTCGATAAGAAACCCGTTGTAATCTTTTATGCTAGTAAGACTTTTTCAGAAGCTCAAATGAATTACACCACTATTGAAAAAGAGTTGTTAGCCGTGGTTTTTGCTCTTGATAAGTTTAGGTCATATATTTGGGGGCATTCTAAGGTGATAGTATTTTCAGATCATAGTGCCTTGAGACATTTGTTGACTAAGAAAGAGACAAAACCGAGGTTGCTTAGGTGGATTTTTCTTTCACATGAATTTAATCTAGAAATCCGGGATAAAAAGGGGTCAGAAAATGTAGTTGCCGACCATTTGTCTAGAATTATCCCTCCGCCGTTCAACCCTTCTGACGTGATTAAGGAAAGCTTTCCGGATGAAAGCTTATTTCAGGTTTCTAAGGTTCCTTGGTACGCAAACATAGTTAATTATCTTGCAGTTAAAAAGCTTCCAGAGTTTTGGTCCAAGCAACAAAGAAAATACTTCTTCTCTCAGTTGAAGCATTATTTTTTAGAGGATCCGGAGCTATATAAAGTGTGTGCTGACCAAGTTGTTAGGAGATGTGTTCCCGGCCACGAGCATATGGACATATTGGCTCATTTCCATTCTTATGCATGCGGTGGGCACTTTGGTGCTACGAAAATTGGGCATAAAATCCTACAAAGCGGTTTCTTTTGGCCGACTATATTCAAGGATGCCCAGTCTTTTGTGAAAGCATGTATTCGTTGCCAACAAGTTGGTGGGATTTCAAGGCGTGATCAAATGCCTACGAATCCTATACTTGTTGTTGAGATCTTTGACGTGTGGGAAATTGATTTTATGGGACCATTCCCCACTTCCCACGGCTGTGTGGACATTTTAGTGGCAGTTGATTATGTGTTTAAGTGGTTAGAGGCCGATGCCACTAGAACCAATGACCATAGTGTAGTTCTTAAGTTTGTTAAGAAGAATATCTTTTCTAGACATGGAATTCCTAAGGCTATCATTAATGATAGGGGTTCCCACTTTAAGAACTTTATGTTTGGGAAATTATTAAAACACTATGGAGTTAATCATAGGATAGCTACCCCTTATCACCCACAGACTAGTGGGCAGGTGGAAGTATCTAATAAGGAGATTAAGCGAATTTTAGAAAAGACCGTTCGTAGTGATAGGAAAGATTAGTTCTTGAGGTTAGATGATGCCTTGTGGGCATATAGGACGGCTTTTAAGACTCCTATTGGTATGTCATCGTATAAGTTGGTATATGGAAAGGCGTGTCATTTACCGATTGAGATAGAGCATAGGGCTGAATGTGCAATTAAGACCGTTAATCTGGATTTAGAGAGAGCGGGTAGTTCTAGGAAACTTCAATTATCTGAACTAGATAAGATTAGACGTGATGCTTATGAAAGTTCTAGGATTTATAAGGAGAAAACCAAAGCTTTTCATGACCGACACATCACCAAGAAATCTTTCTTGGTTGGTCAAAAAGTTTAGTTATTCAATGCTAGACTTAAGGTTTTTCTGGGAAAGTTGAGAAGAAAATGGACGGGTCCATACATTGTGACTCAAGTCGCTCCACACGGAGCCATTGAATAGAAAATATGGTGGGTGGAGAGCCTTTTAAAGTTAATGGACACCGTTTGAAGCTGTATGTTGAGTTGGAGAGTGATCAGATGGAAACGGTTGATGCGGTTTACTTGGAACCACTCCAACCGTCTCAATAGCTCATATGAGTTATGTCTGGTTGAAGACGGTAAACTTAGCGCTTCGCGGGAGGCAACCCGTGGTTTGTGGTTTGTAGTGTGTGTATTTTCTTTTGCAATTTATTATTTTATTTTTGTGTGTGTTTAAAACTTTGTGGGTGTGTTCAATACAAACCCTCACGAGACAAAACTCGTCCAGTCGGGCTACCAAGTGGTTTAAAGGCTTGTTGCGTACGCTAAATGTAACCGTGAATCCTACGAAAGTGAGTTAGGTTTTTGTTTTTGTGTGAGTTTGTCAAATTGATTTTTAACCAAAATTTAGATTTAAAGTTTTTGCATTAGGGGCAATGCAATGCTTTAAGTTGAGGGGGGTGGCACATGTGTTACATGTTTTTGTGTGAAATTTTTGGTCAAAATGGGTTAAAATGTGATTTTTGGGAAAAATTGAAAATTTTAAAAAAAAATTAAATCACATTATAAGAGTTTTGTGCTAATTAGATGTAGAAGTTTCTTCTACATATATGTTTGTTGAGTGATTGCAGATTCTGAAGATTAGCTTGTGAGTGACTTATTGTAGCAAGCTAGAGGATTTGACCATAATTATCAGGTGCATCCGATTCTATTGTATAATTTGGTTATTAAATTGATTTGGTTGTTTGCATGTAGTTCGGCGTATGTATAATTTAGATGATCAAACCACGCCGGTTGAATTCACTTTATTTACCTTTGCTTAGATCGAGTAGAAAGTTTGAATAAATAATATGAAATATAGTAATGTAATAGTTGGGTTAGGACACTTAGAATTGATCTTATTCGGCTCGCCGCCCGCGCACGGTGGCGTTAGAAAAGAGTTGGAGAACTATCATAATTATTGGTGGTAGTCATATGCTGGGCTTGCCTATCTGATTCGTCACCCGCGCAAGGAGATACTTTAGTTGTTAGCATGGGTCAAACGCCAATTTTTATGATGGATAGCATTGCACTTAGCTGAGACAATTTTATGTGAAATAACCCAATCCTTTTATTGTTGTAATGATATTAGGAAGATTAGTTTAATTTAGGGAGCATTGTATAATTAGACTATTTGGTAGATAACCTCATCATGTGATGTACCAATAGGCACGAAGTATAGTTGTTCCCATTTAATTAAAACAGACTAACTTAACCGGTTCTCATGTGCCAATGTGTCTTAGTATGCACCTATAGGATAGATATTTATTTTTCTGAATAATTGGTCTTTATATCAACCATAAAAGGAGTGTATAAAGCGTTCGGGATGACTTGTATAAGAAACGATCCTGAATGGCTAATAAAAAGAGCTTATGTGTGATGTGAAAAAAAAACAAAAAAAAATAAAAAAAAGTGAAAAAAATGAGGAAAAAAAAATGTGAAAAAAAGTAAAAAGAAAGAAGGTGAAAGTATATAAGCTAAAGTATGATGGCTTATGATGTGCTCTTATGGTATAAAAACTCCAATGTTATAAAAGGTGTACGATATTCTCACCTCTTGTTTTCGATTAATGTTTACATTGATTATAGGTGACATGTGCATTAGATACGTTAGACACATGGTTAATTATTTGAAACATAAGGTAAATGGAATCAATGGGAATGGTTATGCTAAGTGTTTAAGAAGGACAAAAATATTGGTAATCATTTTGGATTATTTTTCATGTATGATGGTTATTAGTGTACAAAGTTAAATATGATCTTTTTAATAGAATTTCAATGATATGATTAAAAATTATGAAATTAACATGCTTGTATATTTTTATTTTATTTTTACTCTGAGACAGACTAAAGGCTTAAAGTTTGAGGGGATTTGATTGGTGTATTTTGCATACATTTAATAGCATGTTAATTTAGAATAATTATATATTTATTTTTCGTTATATATGTACTTTTAGTGTGTTTTGTGATTATGTAGGTTATGAGGGAAACGGAATAAAATGGTCGCTTAATTAATTTTTGGAGAAAAAACATTGTGAGCGCCGATAAATGATGAAGAAATATTGAAGAAAAAGATTTGAGCGCGTCGCAATATTTTTGGTCATCTTTTATTTGTGCGGGCTTTGTTTAAGCGATTATTGGCGTTGAGTTATTTTTAATTCGGCCAAAGTTATTATATCCAAAAGAAAAAATAAATAATAAACAAAATTTGGGCCCAATATTAACCGACACTGGGGACTATATATTGTTTTTCATTCCCTATAAAGAAAAGGGAGATAAATACACGATTGATTATTTGGAGGAAGATTGGATTGAAAGTGACGTAGCACAAAAAAAAGAGTAGAAGACATTGGTTTTTTTTGGAGGTCGACATATAGTGATCCGAATAACAAAAGAAGCATAATAAACAAGTGATCACAAGGGGGAATCTTGCAAGTGGAAAACATAGTCGACATATTCATAAAATAAAGAAGATGAAGAGTGCGAAGTGGGTCGAGTGCATCGCGATATCCGGCTAATTTTGTTGTAATTCCTTCCGGTAACTTTATTTATGGTTTGATCATTACTTTTGGATTATCATATTTATTTTACATTGATTTATAATTTATTTATAAATTATATTATTTGATTTGGTATTATGTTTAATTATTTGTGCAAGACAATTTATTGTTAGTTAACGATTTATACTTATTCTATTTAGTTAAAGAAAAAGATGGTCGTATAATCAACATAAGTTGTACTTAAATAAATTATTAAAACATGATTATTGGTTGGATTAATATACGATTTATTATCGTAAGTCATTGATAAACATAACAAATGCCGAGATTAATTCATTCATATTAAGTCGAAATAATCTTTGCAAACGAACTAAAATGTTTCGATAATCCATAAGTGTGATCATCCATAAATATTGGGAGTTGGAAGGGATTGCATTTTTATTTTAATTGTTTACATCTTTATTATATTTTTCTAGCTTTATTATTCGTTTAATAATTATTTTAATTTATAATCAGCATTTTTTATTATCAAAAGTATTTTAGTCGTTAGATTTCAAAACTAAAACTTTTATTGATCAGTGATCACCCTAAAATTTAAACTAAAACCACATATTCCTCGTGGAATCGGTACCCACTTACCCTATCTAGTATAAGGTAATTAGGTTATTTTTTACCAGTACTTCGACGTCGATCAGTAATCTTGATGATCTTTCACGGTCTCGACTCGTACGATCCACGGTCTCGCTGAAAATCACTTTACTGCAACTATCATTCTTTCTTCTCTTGCAATCTGCTTGTCTTTCACGCCCTTGCTACACGTCACTCGTTTTTACTCTCATTCTTTCTACTTCCCTGCTTTCAAGAAAAAATGTGCTTGCTATCTTTCTTTCTTGTGATCACTACACGTGATCAACGTTGTTCGGTCTTTCTTTGAATCTTCGGTCATGTGATTCAACAATATTCGGTCTATTCGGTCAACTCTGTCTTCGGCCTTCGTCTTCGGTCTTTTAAATCAACAGTATCTTCCGGTCTTTGCTGTTGAAACTCGGTCTTCCTTTCTTTCTCAGACAACATGCGGTATCGGTCTCGGTCTTCGTTGCCTCGTTCCGGGTCTAGCTATAAAAGCTTCGGTCTAGACAACAGCGGTCACGGTTATCTCTTTCGGTCTTCGGTCTATTTTTCTAAGGTGAGCTTTCGGTCTATTGCCACCTGTGTCGGTCTAGGTGCTGCCCGGTCTTTTGCAGCTCCTCGGTCTTCTCGTCTCACATCGGACGTTCTTCCTTTCATTCATTCTTTCGGCACCAGACTTTCTTTCTCTTTCTCACGGAACGTAACTTTCTTTCTTTCTTCGACTTTCTTTCTCGGACTTTCTTTCTCTCTTCTTTCTTTACTGACTTTCTTTCTTTCTACTTTCTTTACCGATCTAAATCACCTTCTTTCTTTCTTTCTTCCTGCTGCATTCTTGTGGTCGCCTGATGTGATCAAACCATGCTGCTCGCTTTCAACTTTTGATGGTTGATTACAAATACGATGCAACCTGCCCTTTCTTGCTCTCCACACACCGTGTACGAACTCTTAAGGCTCTGATACCAAATGTAGGAATCAGCTCCCTTCACCCACGCACTCACACCACCCGCAAACCAATCAAAACAACAAGATTGGGATTCAATGTTTCTGTTTTATTAATACTGGAAACTAATTACATTCATAAGCTGAAACTATGGCCTATTTATAGTACTAAAACACCTAAGTAAACATGGAAACGTGGCACCTAAAACTATGCTAAAAAATCGTACATGACCACCTTAATAATAGGTGAACCAGTAAAGCAAACGTGTAAAAGTACTGGTCCTTTTCCTTGCATTTCGGTACCTATAGCTCTTATCTTCACACATAACTGGGCCCCACATACAGACCCGTACCCGTTGACCCGCTGACCCGTGACCCATCAAGATTACCCAACAAATCGCTATTTGCCACTCAAATCACTCCGCGGAATGAGTTAATGATCTCTTTGTCTAACTCTTTAACGTGGAATACAGTATATCTCGCTCTCTCTTATACATTTAAAGTAAAAACTCATTATATATTTTCTTGACAAACACCTGCGTATTTTGAAGATAACTTAGGAGTGGAAAGTAGTTGTGAAAGCGCAATAAAAGGCTGTTGAAAAGCGAGAGAGGACAGCTGAGAAACAACTTAATGAACTAGCCACTAAAACATTAAATCACCACCTTCGCAACCAAAATGCGTTGACTTGAATCGATTTTGCACTTCTTTGGAGCAAACTTGATTTTTCGTCTTGATATATTTTATGAGGGTTGTAACTATCAAAACAGTAGACCATGTTATACCTCTTAAATTCATGTGTTAAAATATATCATTGACGACTCATACAGGATTTCAATACTTTGAGCAATGGTTTCACACAAGGGGTACAATAAAATCAGCCAAAAAAATTGGTTTGGTGCCAAGACTGGAACAAGGCCAAGTGCTAAAATCCATGAGACTTACTCATCAATTATTTGTGAATCATGACACCAAAAAGGAGAAGTCACAGTTGATAAAAGATATCAGATTTCTGACCATGCAATGTCTCCATTGCCTTAAATTTCAATCAGACAAACCCCACCAATTTTTGCTACTTTTGTGTCTTACTGCTTACATTTTAAAAACAAACTATTGTATTAAGTGAAGAAAGTTCTGAGCTAAAAGAATTTCTATAGATTATACTTATAACTCTATTAATTTATATATATGTAGGTGGAAAACTATAGATTATACTTATATTAGTTTTAGGCTCGGCATTTTTAATATCAAGAGGTTGTTCATTAAATGTGCTCAGCTAATAATCTAATATAACTAAAAGAGACATCTTTTGAATATTTATGTTACTATTGATACCGTATGTTATATCATGTTGATGTGATGATACGTTCATTTAAACCAAAAGAAATTTGTTGCAACCTGTATTCTAAAGTCCTAATATCACAGTAATTTGTCAGTTGGGTGTCTCGTAAATAGGGGAAATTATATTATTACATATATATACCAGCAAAAATTATATATATGCATATTAATTTAATCCAGTTTGAACAATATTGTAATTATAAATTAAAAACTTGTATTTTGAAAAAATATGCAAATAAACAAGTTTCAGTAAGCACATTTGCAAATTCCCGGTAATAAAAATGCCGCGAGCCTAAAACTAATATGTCAATAAAAATGCCAATAAAAAAGTTGCTTTCTTCAGAACTAATATGAAAATAAAAATGCCGCGAGCCTAAAACTAATATGTCAGAAACTATAAAAAGAGTTCTTAACTATGGTTTTGTTATATTTCTTGACTAACTAATCCACGAGATCTTCAAACAAATAAAATAATGTCGACGAAACATTTTATTGAAAATAACTAACATTAATATCAGAAAAGTTAAATATAATTAACATCAAACAAATGGCAAACCACAAATCAATTAAAAACCAATAACTCCCAGATTATGTGTACTACACAAAGCAAAAAAAAAGTACATTCTAATCTCCTTCTTTTATTAATTTACCTGTTGGATTCTGGATTTGGACCACTAGGAACTTCATGAGCAGCTGCATGAAATTTTGCATGAGTGGTGCCACCTGCAGTTGTCGCATCCATGGTGGTTTTATCTAGCGAAGAATGCTTCAACAACCGTCTAACGGGCGTCAAATGGTTTGTTTCAAGAGCTTGAACAAAGAGTTGAAAGACTAGAAGTAGACAAACAAAGAGAAGAAGCTTCTTGCAAGTTACATCTGCCATGAAAACTCGAGCTTAAAGTTATGACCCTGCAATATTAACACGCCCCAGAAAGTATACAAAAGATCAATATCCATGAACCAATTAAGAAATCCTAGTTTTAGAATCAAGAAAATTAGGGTTTTTCATTTTGGATAGACAACTGGTTTCTTTAAAATCTTGTAGTTGTAGTAACATTTATACACCTAGACAAAGAAGGTTTGGTTTGATTATAACAAAGCCTCATGTGCATATTGCTTTGTGTCATTGTGTGGATGACTTTTTGAAAGTTTTTGTTGTCTACTTGTTTATAAGGTGAGCTTGTGAAACATTATTTTAAATTAACTATTGTACCCTTTTTTATTTATTGTTAAGTTACGAGTATGTCCCCAAGTGTCTGAAGTTGATGAGACTAATCACATACGCGTAGCTCATGTGTTGGACTCTATTGGGACCGGGGCTATATAGTCATCCAAATAGATCTTGGGTGTTTCTTATAAAGGCATACAAATAAAATAAAATAAAAGAAGTATCATTATTGAGGGTCAGGTTGGTTTGAGGGCTTGGAGATGGTTTAGAAAGTCAAAGTAGAATGTAAATGTTTGGTTGAATTTCTGGGCCTACAATTTGGGATAAAAACTCTTAAATACCGCGTACATATATTCCAGACAACAATGTAGGTAATTGATGTATTGGTTTTTCTACTCTTTAGGAAAAGAGAGTAAAAGTGGCAAGTATTAAGTACGACGATTTAGGAAAACCGTGTACAAATGACCCAAAGTGGGGATCGTTCTCAAAGAGGCTTAGTGTGTGTAATGAATTGATTATCTTTGTGGTTATATTTGTGAGAAAGAAAAATAGAAATGAGATAAGAAGAGAATGACGGTTACGATGTCGAATTAAACTAAGACGAAAAAAGTTTACACGTAAAACCGTAAAAAGCACCCAAATTAAAATTTTACCCTAAAAATTCCTAAAAATCACTAAAAATCCACAAAAATATTCTAAGAGTTTACAAAAAATCCAAACTTTCCAAAACCTTTTAATTAATTAAATAATTACTTTTTAATGCTAATTAAAGCCCTAAAAATCAATATTAACTATTAAAAAGTCCAAAACAAGATCTTAAAGTTTGTAAACCTTTAAAATGACCTAATTAAGCTAAAAAGTATTTTTCAAAATTTTAAAACCACTAAAAACTATTTTTAAACAATTAAAAACTATTAAAAACTAATAAAACTTAAATTAATTCTAGAAAATAATTAAAAGGGACTCTAAAAATATTTAGTAAGTTGCAAAATTCCTAATTAAGTGTCTACAATCTAGGAAAAATATAAAAACTTAGAAAATCAGACTTTTAGTTTTTAACAATAAAATAATATTAAAATATTATTAAAAATCCAAAAATCATAAAAAATTCTAAAAAGTTGCAAAATAGCTTAATTTAACCTAAATAACTCAGAAATGAACTTGAAATTACCTAAATACCCTTAATTGGCCTAGAGAATAGGCTAAACCCAAAACAGATCACTTAATGGGCTAAATTGGGCCCAAAATGAAAAAGTGTCCAAATTAAGCCCAAAAAGCACTACTTGACTCAAAATTTGATTTTAAACAACTTTTTCCAAAGGCCCAAAAGCTGAAAGTGTGAAATAAGTTAGCTTATACCAAACAACTTATTCTTAATGGGCTTTTTGGCCCATTAAGCTATAAGCCAATGCCATAAGCTCAAATTAGACACACAAGCTTCTTTTGTCCTAAATGAGACTTCTGTAAAAAGAAATTTGAAATAAGCCCAAGGAATAAGCCTGAAAATGCAATAAGCAATCTACAGAAAACGACAAAATAGTCGTTTTTGAGTTCTAGGCCACCCCAAAAGATGATTCAAGTTTCTAAAGCTTTTAAATGACTTAATTAAGCAAAATCAACAAAGAGTTTTCAAATAAGCTGACTCAATAAGCTGGAAAAAGCAAATAAGCACTTATGTAAAAGTCAAATAAGTTGGTTTTCTAGTAAAAAGTCAAAGTCAAAGTCCAATAAGCTCCAGTCTAATCAAATGGGTCAAATAATGAAGATCTATCACAAAAAATAAGTTGTTGCGGGTCTGGATAAGCTAGAATAGCTTATTGATAAGCTGAGTTCAAATTAACACTAGCATGGGCTAGTTTTGGGTGTTGAGTAGTGGAAACTTTTTCCACTGCTTGACTTGTTTGACTTTTTATCTTTAGTGAACTTTTTTGAGATTCAGATTACACAAAGGCACCCAAATGATCTTTGGATCATAAGGAGTCAATAACAATCAATAAATCACAAACACAATCACCCAATTGATACAGTTTAATCAATAAAGTACCAGATCAAGCACAGACATGAACAAATAAGGAGAACATGTTCAATAAGCACTTAGAGCACAATTCAGCCAGCCAAATTCAACCAAATGCATACATTAGCTATATTAAACTCAAATGAACAAGTCTAAACAAGTTTCATGCAATGATTCAAAGTATTAAGCAAGATTCAAGCACCTTAAGTTACTGATGAACACAAGAACATGTAGTTTTACACTTTGCTGATGTATTTGACCAACAAGCCAGATTCAAACCTCAAGATCTATCACTTATGTTATTATAATGATGATTTAAAAACTCTTAACCCTAAGCATGCACAAATACTAGATTTCACCAAAATCTTAGGTCAAAAACAGTTAAATTCAACAAGTTATAGCAGATTGTATGATTTGAAGTTTCAAACCCAAAAACTTGCAGCAAAACACTCTCAACGAAGCATATATCAGATATATAGCACAAACACAAACTTTCCACAACACAATAACAAGATTTGAACTTAAACAGGTAGTCCCAAACACCCTTTTAACTTTTCAAATCAAATTTTAAACAAGAAAAAGTGTGATTCACTTTACCCAATGATCAATCTAGCATATAAACAACATTATCATGCAAGACTAAGCAGATTTAAGCCAAGAAAACAACAAGAACATCAGTAGAGCACAAATCCACAAAAACTCCAATTTTTATCAAATTTTCAAGGTTTCAAGACAAACCTCATGGATGTACATCCACACCCACGAATTTATGAGCTTATGTGCTAGCTAGAACAAGCACAAGCTTCCACAAACAACCCTGCTAAGATTCAACAAGGTTAGAGGCACAATTATCAAAACAGAAACTTAAAAAGTCTTGATTGATGCAACCTTGTTACCCCACACTTGATTATCCCCAAGTTATAAGCCTCACCACACCTTAATATCACAATTAGGATGCTATGATCAGCCCTATAGCCCACGAATTCCAAGGTTTGAACAAGAACTTAGCAAAATATCAAGCTTGAAGGAAAAATGCAAACTTTTGCACTCTCCTTAAAAACAGGTTTCGAGATTCAATTTCAGTGAACAAATAACATAAACAAGCATAAAAATAAGTGGCACTTGGTCTTTCTTCCACACTTAACACAATTTCATTAAACTGAAAAGAGGATTTACAAGTTGTTGAACAAGAAAAAACCAAAAGCAGTTGAAATGTAAAGTCCTAGTGCCTTTATATACGCATACAATGTATCTAGAAAGCTGAAAAAGAAGTGAAACCCTAGCCTTGAACTTCCAAATTTGCCCTTGTCTTGTTTGAAATTCTTGAAGAATCATGTGACGAATTTTGTTGTGTTGTGATAGCTGGCAAGTAAAAAGAGTATCCAAGGGTTTGTATTAAGCTTAGGATGTAAGCTGAAATCTCCAACGTTGGATTGCTGTCACCCTTTTGGCAGTATGCATAAACTTGTAGCAGGGGAGTCACAAGGAGACAAATGGGGTGATGAGGTGTCATGTTTAAGGTTTGGGATGTGTTAACAAGACCCTTAATCATAAATCTGCACAATATTGGGGTTTAATTGTTGGTAATTAGCAAATGCCTAATTTGGTTTATGAACATGAAGAACTTGGTTTTAATCTGTTTTAGGGGTGATTAGTGTTTAAAAAGGTGTTTAGGCGCCAAGGATTAAAAAAGTAATAAACCCGGATTAGTAGAGTGGTGATGTGGAAGAATGGTACAAGCTGATTGGATGGGAGGGGTGAGTGGGGCACGTGTCAAGCCCCAAGTGGTCTAGGTAAGTTGTGTTGTCGCCCAGGTTTACCCCCTTATCTTTTTAAACCCTTTCATTTGTAATAAAACTGGCCAACTTTACTTTTCCTTTGTTAATGAAGTTTCCAACTTCACACTTTTGCCCCAAAACATTTTGTAAAGTGAATTCAGGGGTAATTCTTGCCATTTTGTGATTCTTGAGGGACTGATTTGGCATTTTCTTGATGGATAATGGTCTTAACTTGTATGATTGGCATTTTGGAGGACTGAAATTGCCAAGTCTTCATTTATGAGGGACCATTTTTGCCAAATGTTGAAAGTTAAGGGTCCTTTTTGTAATTTTGGGATTTTCAAAGGACCAAACTTGTAATTTCTTGTACTTTGAAGGACTTCATGATATATTTGACTTTGTGGAGGATAATGGTTGACAATTTAGCTTTGTTGAGGGGCTAAACTTGTCAATTCTTCAAAGTGGAGGGCCCTTTTTGTAATTTTGACAAACTTTAGGGACCAAACTTGTAATTATGAAGATACAAGGGTATAAAGTGTCAATTCTTCCATATTGGAGGACCCTTCTTCATAATTCTTCAAGTCTTCAAGGGTTTTTCTTGGGAAAGTCTTCATTAGGGCTTGGTTTATTGTGCGGCTTCGTTTCCCGTGTTCGTTTTTGCATGATTCTTGTGATCTTTTGTCATTTTCTCAATATCCATACCTAAAATACACAAGCAACAAACACAAGCATATATATGGGTATTTTGATGATATTTAATGCATTTTAAGCCCTTTTTGGACGATGAGACTATGTATAAAAGCAGTCTCATCACTCCCCCATACTAAACCATTATCGTGCCCTCACGCAATGCTAGAATAAAGTATCGTAGCACCTCCAAAATTCATTTTTATTCACTTTATTGAATGAAAAACTAGCTACACTACTACTATTGCTACTACAACTTGCGTTTTAGACATAATGTATGATTTTCATCGCAAAATGGGACGTTTAGGTTCATAGAATAAGACCACGTGAATGCTTCGTTAGAAATAATTTCATCGTCCCCGATTTTCACCCTAATTCCATGCCAAGCGTGTAACGAGATCATTTTCATTATAAGTTAGTAATGCTAACACTACTCATATGCCCTAATCACGTACTTATCCTCCCATTTTCCTAAGTTGTATCTCTTATATTTTATTATGTCTTGAATGCTTCACGAGGATACATTGTTTGACTTATGCGATAATAGAGATTTAGGTCTAAAAATAGAGTCCTAACGGTGTAACTAAGACCATAAAATCAATAAGCCCTCCCAATAGACAACAATGTCAAAAAATTAAGTCAACAAGAAGAATCGATAAACACGGTTTTATAACGGTTTTGAACATGAGACTTATTACCAAGACTTTTATACGCCCTCTAACGGAAGGGCCTTATTATCTTTGGTTTACCTCCATCTTTTATTCAACTTCGCCATGAAGCTTTTATTATCACTTCGGTCTTGCCTTGCCTTTTATTATCCACCTCATCGGTAGTTTTATTAGCCAAAGACGTATATCCTCACGCTAAGGCGAATTTTGGATCTTTAAAGCTTCGAAGATTAAGGCTTGATTCACTTTCAATTTTGCATAGATTTTTCGGCCTTGTGAGGCTTCAAATTGTTTGCTTGATTTAGGTGAGCACTTGAAATCTTATTATTGGGTGAATCTTTTGATTATTTGGGTGCCAATACTTCAAAACCGTGACGCTGGCGATACCTTAATGTCTTCCCAATTTAATTACACGGAAGCTACTAGAAAAGACTAGAAACCCAACAATCCCAACTAAACCGCTAAGTCAATATTTATTAAGCAAAAAATATTTACATGCGAAGGGAGAATAAGCAAACAACGAGAACACATGAGTTTTTGAAAGAATACGAGTACTCTACGTTTAGCATAGTAACTTATAATTAACCCTATCATTTCTCGTCCTCATTTAAGAGACTTAGCCTAATGTGAAGTTAAGGAACCAAAGCTAAGTGCTCAACACGCACGGTCGAGTCAAAAATTACTCTTATTCTCGCCATCGGAAAACCTACATTCGTGTCTTCAAACACTTATAAAACATGAGAAAATTTTAAAATTTGGCCATTTTTAGCCTTACTTTGCAACAAAACGATAAAAAAAAGATAAACTTTGGAAAGCGTGAAGGTTTGGCAAGGCAAGTATCTATTCACCCCCCCCCCCTCATACTAAAGTTAAACATTGTCCTCAATGTTTCGAGTCTAGGGGTGCACACATCCCCATACTAGAGACGTAGTCGAATGCCTAATCTAGCATAGAAAGGGTGTAACCCTTAAATTTAAAGTCGTTTATGAAGTGTGCTAAAAACCTAAGGTTAGAACATCAAAGGATATATCATGGATATTGAGAAAGTCTTCAAAGCAAACGATCGAGTGCTCTCATAAAACGAACACGAGAGGCTCCAATCGTGAAGATAATGATCATCTAAAGTCCACAATTCACAAACAACCACGGAACAAAGGTTGGAAGGGCACAAATCCCCACACGTTACTACATTAGAAAGCGATAATATATACATAGGATAAGCATGGGACTCCCCCACGAGGCACCTCGTTTTTGATTACCGAGTCATGAGCTCGACTCGATCCCCTCAATACTAATTATCATTGGGGAAAGTGATTTGGTCGAGGTAGTTCAAGGATGGAACTTCCCCGCCAAAGTTGTGCTTCAACCTATATCCATTCACCTTGAAATTGGGGCCATCATTTTGAGCTAGCTCGATGGTCCCATATGGAAATACTTGAGTCACGGTGAATGGACCGGACCAACGGGATTTCAACTTACCAGAAAAAATTTTCAAGCGAGAATTAAAAAGCAAAACTTGATCCCCAATGTTAAAAACCCGGTTTTTAATTTTAGAATCATGCAACTTTTTAGTTTTTTCTTTATAAATCAATAAATTTTCATAAGCAATGTCCCTCATGTCAGCCAATTCATTTAATTGCATTTTCCGGTGTTTTCCCGTGGTCTCTATATCATCATTACAATGCTTTAGGGCCCAATAAGCCTTGTGTTCCAATTCAATTGGCAAATGACAATTTTTCCCATACACAAGCTTATAGGGAGTGCACCCAATGGGCGGCTTATGAGCGGTCCTGAAGGCCCATAAAGCATCGTCCAACTTATCCGACCAAGATTGTCGATTTTCCCCAACGAATCTCTCCAATATCCTCTTCAACGCTCGGTTTGAAACCTCGACTTGCCCACTCGTTTGTGGGTGATAAGCGGTAGAAATCCGATGTGTAACCCCATATTTCCTTAGGACTCTTTCGAATTGGTCGTTACAAAAATGGGTTCCACGATCGCTTATGATCGCACGAGGGGTTCCAAACCGAGAAAACAAGCTTTTCAAAAACTTGACTACCATACGAGCATCATTGGTGGGCAAAGCCTTAGCTTCCACCCACTTAGATAGGTAGTCAACCGCAACGAGGATATACTTATTACCACGAGATGATGGGAACGACCCCATAAAGTCTATGCCCCAAACGTCAAAGATCTCACATACTTGGATGATATTTTGTGGCATTTCATCTTTTTGTGAGGCTTTTCCTTGTCGTTGGCATGAGTCACATGACTTCACAAGATCTTGTGCATCTCGGTAAATAGTAGGCCAAAAGAAGCCGGCATCAAACACCTTCTTAGCCGTGAGATTAGCACCGTGGTGACCACCCATGGGTCCCTCATGGCAAGCTCTAAGGATGTTAGAAGCTTCGGTGCCAAATACACAACGTCGGATGATTTGATCCGCACAAGTTCGAAACAATTAAGGGTCGTTCCAAAAGTAGAACTTGACGTAACGAAAGAATTTTCGTTTTCCTTGAGTCGTCATACCCTTGATGATGAAGTTACCCGCATGGTAATTTGCAAAGTCCGCAAACCATGGGGTGGAAGAATCAAGCTTGGAATTCACTACACCAAGTGTCTCGAGCGGAAATGTTTCGGTGATTTCCTTGGGCTCATAAACACTTTGGTGAGGATCTTCCAAACGAGAAAGATGATCGGCCGCTAGATTCTCGGCTCCTTTTTTGTCAACAATTTTGTGATCAAATTCTTGAAGGAGGAGAATCCAACGAAGTTATCTCGGCTTTGAATCTTGTTTAGCCATGAGATACTTGATAGCCAAATGATCCGTATACACTATGCATTTCGTCAAGACGAGGTAAGGTCAAAATTTCTCAAATGCATACACCACGGCAAGGAACTCCTTCTCCGTTGTAGTGTATTTAAGTTGAGCCTCGGTCATCGTATTGCTAGCATAGTGAATAGGCAAGAAGTGATTTTCATGTCGTTTCCCCAACACGGCCCCAATAGCGTAATCACTAGCATCACACATGAGCTCAAAGGGGAGGTTCCAATTGGGAGCAACAAGAATGGGAGCTTCGGTAAGTTTCCTCTTAAGGATTTCAAAGGCTCGTACACAATCTTCGTCAAAGACAAAACGTGCCTCTTTTTCAAGAAGATGTGTAATAGGTCTAGAGATCTTTGAAAAATCCTTGATGAATCGATGATAAAAGCCCGCGTGGCCTAGGAAACTCCTAACTCCCTTAACGGTTTTGGGATGATGTAATTTGGCGATGACGTCTACCTTAGCTTGATCTACCTCAATCCCCGCTTTCGAGACCTTGTGCCCTAAGACGATTCCACTCTTAACCATAAAATGACACTTTTCCCAATTGAGCACATGGTTGGTTTCCTCACAACGTTTCAACATTCTCTCAAGATTCGACAAACACGAAGTGAACGAACTACCAAACACGGAAAAGTCATCCATGAAGACTTCCATCGTCTTCTCGATCATGTCATGAAAAATAGCCATCATGCACCTTTGAAAGGTTCCCGGTGCATTAAAAAGTCCGAATGGCATTCTACGATAGGCAAACGTTCCATATGGACACGTAAACGTAGTTTTTTCTTGATCACGAGGATCGATGGGAATTTGGAAGTAACCGGAAAAACCATCTAAAAAGCAATAGAAATCGTTTCCCGCAAGTCGCTCCAACATTTGGTCCATGAAGGGCAAGGGAAAATGGTCTTTTCGAGTGGCTTCATTCAACTTACGATAGTCAATGCACACTCTCCATCCGGTCACGAGTCTAGTGGGAATTAACTCGTTGGCATCGTTTGGCACAACGGTCATTCCTCCCTTCTTAGGGACACAATGAATAGGACTCACCCAAGGGCTATCGAAAATAGGTTAAATCATTCCCGCGTCAAGGAGTTTAAGGACTTCCTTTTTGATGACGTCATGAATTTTAGGGTTCACCCTCCTTTGACATTACATTGCGGGCTTGTAATCCTCCTCCATTATGATTTTGTGGGTACAAAACTTGGGATCGATTCCCTTAATGTCGGATAACTTCCACGCAATTTCCCCTTTGTGATTCTTTAGAACATCGACAAGTGCGGTTTTTTCATCATTCAAAAGTTCCTTTGCAATAATAACCGGCAACTTGTCGCCCTCCTCCAAATAGACATATTCGAGATGAGGAGGTAAATCTTTCAACTCGAGGATAGGTGGTTCCTCAAGTGAAGATTTGGGCTCGATACTCATAACCTCCTCGGGTGGAGGAAATGGGAAATCGTTAAGAAAATCCTTGATAATCGAGAAGTCCTCATCGTTGTCGAGGTCTTCGTTACAAGTACGTGGAACATCGAATTCTTCCAACGTAAAACCACCACCTTCAAATGGAGTGAAGGTTGGTGTCGAATTATCAAGAATTGGATCTAACATAGTGGGATTGCCACTAGTTTCTTCATCACCAAAACCTAGAACTTCTTATGAAAATTCCTCGCATACCACGTCGATCATATCAACGAGGTTTATGGTTGCAACGGAATAAACATGAGAAATTTGAGAGTTTTTAGTTGCGTTTATAACAAGTTCCTCGTCGTTGAAACGTAAGGTAATCTTTCTAGCATGAACATCGATCAAAGCCATAGACGTATCTAAAAACGAACGACCTAAAATGAGAGGAACTTGAGGATCCGTGGGGATATCAACAAAGATAAAGTCTACGGGATAGTAGAACTTCCCCACTTTCACAAAAACGTCTTCTTCCAAACCACATGCGGGAACCGTGGAATGGTCGACCAACTCGATAGACATTAGTGAAGGAGTAAGATTAGGAAGATTGAGCGACTTGAAGATTGCAAGTGGCATCAAGTTAATGCTAGCACCAAGATCGGCCAAGGTAAAGCATTCCTCCATATCTTGGATTGCACAAGGGATCAAAAATTTACCGAGATCACCGACTTTTTGAGGTATGCGATTAAGATAAACCGACGAACAACTAGACAATTGGTGCAATTTCTCCTTGTTGTTCATCATACTCTTAAAGTTAGCGGCAAATCGAGGCATCATGACTAAAGCATCGGCGAAACTCACATTAAAGTGCAAATCACGAAACATTTTCATAAAAAGCTCAAATTGGTAATTGTCGCGCTCTTGACGTTTTTCCTTCCTAAGTCTCGATGGATAGGGCAAAGGTGGTGTGGGTTGAGGCATAGGCATAGCCTTTGGAATCTCGGGTTCCAATGTTGGTAAAGGGTCAACCGTAGGTGTGGCATGAGCGGTACTTCGTGGGATAGGGACATGCTCCTTTTGGACCACCACCTCGGGTTCTTCCTCAATTGCTTCCTCCGTAGGAGCAATTGGTTGAGGAGTCGGTTCCTTAAGTGTCTTACCACTACGTGTGGTAATCACTTTCATCTCACCCTTAGGGTTTGATACGGTGTTGCTAGGAAGACTACTCGAAGACGGTTTACACATAATTGCCTCAAACATAGATGAGATTTTATCTTCAAACTTGGATTGCCTCTTCTCGGCTTTAACCATTTCTTGTTTTATCTCACGTTGCCCTTGTTCCATTTTTTGTTGGTTTTGTTGTAACCTAGTTACGGTTCCTTCCATCTTGTTGGTATGGATCTTAAGTTCATTAGCTAACTCATTTTTCAACTATTTCTTCAAGTCGTTCTTAAACTCGGATCTTAGGCTAATGATTTCTCTTTGAATATTGTCAAACCTAGCATCATTCCCATTAGCGTATTCAACAAATTCATTTGGAAGATCTTTCAAAGTTTGCAAACCTTTGTTGTTGTTTTGAAAATCATTTTGATTCTTGTTTGAAACTTGATTATTAGCCCCTTGATTTCCATAATTTCCTTTGTTGAAATTGTTTTTGAAACCAACTTGATTGTTGCGATAGTTTTTGTTAGCATTTTGATTTGAACCAAAACTCGGTGGAGTTAATTGATTAGAGCGAGTAACTTGACCGTTTTGGTTGTAATTTCCCGTGGCCGCGTAGGCACTTGAAGTGTTACCACCGTTGGTAATGCACTCGGAGAAATCATGACCTCCACCACAATACATGCACGAAACCTCAACCGCTTTAGCCGTAGCGGGAGCACTTGGTTCACCAACTTTAAACTCAATCAAAAGTCCTTTTAGCTTATCAAAAATCGCGTTTTCCAAGTTCGCCTCAATTTGGCAAGCATCGATGGTAGTAGACAAAGAAGGTGAAGCCGAAGACGAAGCCTTACGAACACTAGACGTGCTACGAGGACTATACACCTTAGATCTATTCTCAATTATCACCAAAGCTTCCTCAACCGTTTTACACAAAAAATTACCACTCGCGGCTGCATTTAAATAATCCCTTTCATGATCATTAAGTCCATTGTAAAACGTGTCAATTTGATGCAAGTCAGAAAAACCGTGATGAGGACATTCATGTAACATCTCCTTAAACCTATTCCAAGCCGTTGAAAAACTTTCATTAAACTCTTGTGAAAATTTTGAAATCTCGTTTTTCAAGTGCGTAGTCTTAGAGGGCGGAAAAAATTGGTTCACAAACTTAGACACGAGATCCTTCCACGTCAATATAGAATTGGGTGGCTCTTTCTCTAACCAAATTTTAGCGGGCCCGGCTAAGGAATACGGAAAAAGCATCATCTTAATCGAGTCATTCGAGACATCCTTAAACTTGCAAGTGGCGGTAAGATGATTGAATTGGCGGATATGGTTGTGTGGATTGTCCTTCTCATCACCACGGAATTTGTTGTTTTGGATCATCGACAACAAACCCGTTTTCACCTCAAAATTCTCCGCAAGGATAGCGGGAATCACAATAGCCTCTCCATAACCCTCGGTGGGTGCTTGAAGTAACTCCATCATAGTTCGATTTGCCATGGTTGGTGCTTCTCTTACAATGGGTTCGTCAATAGGAGACTCCTCACTAGAAAGATTGGGAGTGGGAGTTTTGTTCTTTCGTTTACGTGCACGTCTTGCTTGATTACGAGTTAGCATAAACGTCACGTACAACAAGGGGATAAGCAAAGAAGATTCTTTTTGGTGTTTTGTATTTTTCAATTTTTTTTGTGGTTTTTGATTATATTAACCTTTTGGATTTTGGTGAATGTATTAAGTAGACACAAATCTACAAATCTCCTCCTTAATCAAATCTCTTGATTAAAGAAGCCTCAAGGAATGAAAACGATCACGTGAAGTGAACGCCTTCGATGACTTTAGAACGTTGGTGGAACACCAAAACGTTCAAGAGGGTTTAATCAATGAAACCAAGAAAATATATATATATGATACTTAGTAATACTTTGGGCGGCAAAACCCTCGATTAGCTCTCAAAATCAAATACTCACAAGCAAGCGGGGAAACGAGGCGGCGCGAAGCACTTAAGAGCCTTTTTCCTTAGGTTATATTTTATAATATCCGCCTTGTACCCACCTTATAATTTATATTTTTCAAGATTGAGCCTCACGAAAGTATTTATCTATTTTTGCCTTTTTCTTTGGTTTGAGATTCGAATACAATGATTGGGTAATGACCTCCCAAGTCAAGGTTGTGATTTCTCACGTATTTGGAGTACTTGTAAATTTATTGTTCTATGTATACACTATAGTAATAGTATTCACACAAAAAATGAAAACCGATAATACGTATTAGTAGAGTGCTACTAATACAAATACTATTTTGGTTAGTATATAAAAACAACAATTCCAAATCAAAACACAACACGCCTCCCCGGCAGCGGCGCCAAAATTGATGTAGTGGTTTTACTACTCTTTAGGAAAAGAGAGCAAAAGTGGCAAGTATTAAGTACGACGATTTAGGAAAACCGTGTACAAATGACCCAAAGTGGGGATCGTTCTCAAGGAGGCTTAGTGTGTGTGTAATGAATTGATTATCTTTGTGGTTATATTTGTGAGAAAGAAAAATAGAAATGGGATAAGAAGAGAATGACGGTTACGATGTCGAATTAAACTAAGACGAAAAAGGTGTACACGTAAAACCGTAAAAAGCACCCAGATTAAAATTTTACCCTAAAAATTTCTAAAAATCACTAAAAACCCACAAAAATATTCTAAGAGTTTACAAAAAATCCAAACTTGCCAAAACCTTTTAATTAATTAAATAATGACTTTTTAATGCTAATTAAAGCCCTAAAAATCAATATTAACTATTAAAAAGTCCAAAACAAGATCTTAAAGTTTGTAAACCTTTAAAATGACCTAATTAAGCTAAAAAGTATATTTCAAAATTTTAAAACCACTAAAAACTATTTTAAACAATTAAAAATTATTAAAAACTAATAAAACTTAAATTAATTTTAGAAAATAATTAAAAGACTCTAAAAGTATTTAGTAAGTTGCAAAATTCCTAATTAAGTGTCTACAATCTAGGAAAAATATAAAAACTTAGAAAATCAGAATTTTAATTTTTAACAATAAAATAATATTAAAATATTATTAAAAACCCAAAAATCATAAAAAATTCTAAAAAGTTGCAAACTAGCTTAATTTAACCTAAATAAATCAGAAATGAACTTGAAATTACCTAAATACCCTTAATGGGCCTAGAAAATGGGCTAAACCCAAAACAGATCACTTAATGGGCTAAATTGGGCCCAAAATGAAAAATGTCCAAAATAAGCCCAAAAAGCACTACTTGACTCAAAATTTGATTTTAAACAACTTTCTCCAAAGGCCCAAAAGCTGAAAGTGTGAAATAAGCTAGCTTATACCAAACAGGTTATTCTTAATGGGCTTTTTGGCCCATTAAGCTATAAGCCAATGCCATAAGCTCAAATTAGACACACAAGCTTCTTTTGTCCTAAATAAGACTTCTGTAAAAAGAAATTTGAAATAAGCCCAAGGAATAAGCCTGGAAATGCAATAAGCAATCTACAAAAAACGACAAAATAGTCGTTTTTGATTTCTAAGCCACCCCAAAAGCTGATTCAAGTTTCTAAGGCTTTTAAATGACTTAATTAAGCAAAATCAACAAAGAGTTTTCAAATAAGCTGACTCAATAAGCTGGAATAAGCAAATAAGCACTTATGTAAAAGTCAAATAAGTTGGTTTTCTAGGAAAAAGTCAAAGTCAAAGTCCAATAAGCTCCGGTCTAATCAAATGGGTCAAATAATGAAGATCTATCACAAAAAATAAGTTGTTGCAGGTCTGGATAAGCTAGAATAGCTTATTGATAAGCTGAGTTCAAATTAACACTAGCAGGGGCTAGTTTTGGGTGTTGAGCAGTGGAAACTTTTTCCACTACTTGACTTGTTTGACTTTTTGTCTTTAGTGAACTTTTTTGAGATTTAGATTACACAAAGGCACCCAAATGATCTTTGGATCATAAGGAGTCAATAACAATCAATAAATCACAAACACAATCACCCAATTGATACAGTTTAATCAATAAAGTACCAGATCAAGCACACACATGAACAAATAAGCAGAACAGATTCAATAAGCACTTAGAGCACAATTCAGCCAGCCAAATTCAACCAAATGCATACACAAGCTATATTAAACTCAAATGAACAAGTCTAAACAAGTTTCATGCAATGATTCAAAGTATTAAGCAAGATTCAAGCACCTTAAGTTACTGATGAACACAAGAACATGCAGTTTTACACTTTGTTGATGTATTTGACCAACAAGCCAGATTCAAACCTCAAGATCTATCACTTATGTTATAATAATGATGATTTAACAACTCTTAACCCTAAGCATGCACAAATACTAGATTTCACCAAAATCTTAGGTCAAAAACAGTTAAATTCAACAGGTTATAGCAGATTGTATAATTTGAAGTTTCAAACCCAAAAACTTGCAGCAAAACACTCTCAACCAAGCATATATCAGATATAGAGCACAAACACAAACTTTCCACAACACAATAACAAGATTTGAACTTAAACAGGTAGTCCCAAACACCCTTTTAACTTTTCAAATCAAATTTTAAACAAGAAAAAGTGTGATTCAGTTTACCCAATGATCAATCTAGCATATAAACAACATTATCATGCAAGACTAAGCAGATTTAAGCCAAGAAAACAACAAGAACATCAATAGAGCACAAATCCACAAAAAATCCATTTTTTATCAGATTTTCAAGGTTTCAAGACAAACCTCATGGATGTACATCCACACCCACGAATTTATGAGCTTATGTGCTAGCTAGAACAAGCACAAGCTTCCACAAACAACCCTGCTAAGATTCAACAAGGTTAGAGGCACAATTATCAAAACAGAAACTTAAAAAGCCTTGATTGATGCAACCTTGTTACCCCACACTTGATTATCCCCAAGTTATAAGCCTCACCACACCTTAATATCACAATTAGGATGCTATGATCAGCCCTATAGCCCACGAATTCCAAGGTTTGAACAAGAACTTAGCAAAATATCAAGCTTGAAGGAAAAATGCAAACTTTTGCACTCTCCTTAAAAACAAGTTTTGAGATTCAATTTCAGTGAACAAATAACATAAACAAGCATTAAAATAAGTGGCACTTGGTCTTTCTTCAACACACTTAACACAATTTCATTAAACTGAAAAGAGGATTTACAAGTTGTTGAACAAGGAAAAACCAAAATCAGTTGAAATGTAAAGTCCTAGTGCCTTTATATAGGCATACAATGTATCTAGAAAGCTGAAAAAGAAGTGAAACCCTAGCCTTGAACTTCCAAATTTTCCCTTGTCTTGTTTGAAATTCTTGAAGAATCATGTGACGAATTTTGTTGTGTTGTGATAGCTGGCAAGTAAAAAGAGTATCCAAGGGTTTGTATTAAGCTTAGGATGTAAGCTGAAATCTCCAACGTTGGATTGCTGTCACCCTTTTGGCAGTATGCATAAACTTGTAGCAGGGGAGTCACAAGGAGACAAATGGGGTGATGAGGTGTCATGTTTAAGGTTTGGGATGTGTTAACAAAACCCTTAATCATAAATCTGCACGATATTGGGGTTTAATTGTTGGTAATTAGCAAATGCCTAATTTGGTTTATGAACATGAAGAACTTGGTTTTAATCTGTTTTAGGGGTGATTAGTGTTTAAAAAGGTGTTTAGGCGCCAAGGATTAAAAAAGTAATAAACCCGGATTAGTGGAGTGGTGATGTGGAAGAATGGTACAAGCTGATTGGATGGGAGGGGTGAGTGGGGCACGTGTCAAGCCCCAAGTGGTCTAGGTAAGTTGTGTTGTCGCCCAGGTTTACCCCCTTATCTTTTTAAACCATTTCATTTGCAATAAAACTGGCCAACTTTACTTTTCCTTTGTTAATGAAGTTTCCAACTTCACACTTTTGCCCCAAAACATTTTGCAAAGTGAATTCAGGGGTAATTCTTGCCATTTTATGATTCTTGAGGGACTGATTTGGCATTTTCTTGATGGATAATGGTCTTAACTTGTATGATTGGCATTTTGGAGGACTGAAATTGCCAAGTCTTCATTTATGAGGGACCATTTTTGCCAAATGTTGAAAGTCAAGGGTCCTTTTTGTAATTTTGAGATTTTCAAAGGACCAAACTTGTAATTTCTTGTATTTTGAAGGACTTCATGATATATTTGACTTTGTGGAGGATAATGGTTGATAATTTAGCTTTGTTGAGGGGCTAAACTTGTCAATTCTTCAAAGTGGAGGGCCTTTTTTGTAATTTTGACAAACTTTAGGGACCAAACTTGTAATTATGAAGATACAAGGGTATAAAGTGTCAATTCTTACATATTGGAGGACCCTTCTTCATAATTCTTCAAGTCTTCAAGGGTTTTTCTTGGGAAAGTCTTCATTAGGGCTTGGTTCGTTGTTCGGCTTCGTTTCCCGTGTTCGTTTTTGCCTGATTCTTGTGATCTTTTGTCATTTTCTCAATATCCGTACCTAAAATACACAAGCAACAAACACAAGCATATATATGGTTATTTTGATGATATTTAATGCATTTTAAGCCCTTTTTGGACGATGAGACTATGTATAAAAGCAGTCTCATCAGTAATAGAACCTTACTTTGAAAGTATGGGCCTCTTTTTCATCTAGTCCACTCAAACATTTTATTATTATTTTCTTAATAAAATATTTAAATTTTAAATCTTATTTTAATCCTAACTTTTTTATACAATATAATTTATAATATTTTCTCTCTCTATTATTAAATCCTATCCTAAACCCTTCACTTTATAAACCCACACCTAAAGTAAACCCCGACTTTAAACCAAACGGACCCTGATATGTAGATATTTAGCTAGTCTACGATAACATGTTTGGCATCAAAATTTTAATTAAAAGAATAAACATGTAGCATCTGTACTAAGGCCTTATAAAAGGCTTTTATATAGGTTGTGTTACACTAAATAGATACGCAATTGTATAAAATTGCTGTCATGCAAAAATCATTTAGGATGAAGTCGACTGTTCCTTTTTTGCAAGATGGGTTGAAGGGGAACTGGACACACATTTCTTTTTATGAGGATCAGGCATTTGGAGCCTTTGAACTTGTTGTGGCACTTTACCAAGTTCCAATAAGTCCCTGAAGCAAGATTAAAGTCAGTGCCAAGCAGGTATATTTTTACACTTGCTAAAAGAAAGTTTTTTTAGTATGTTGATGTAAAGGGGTTTGCTTGATTTGTACCTGCATTTGTGTTTTTTAGATCAAATCTGACGTTTTTTTCATCTTTCTAGATTTGGTTTGTTTTATTGTTATGATATTGTGTGTGTTTCAAGCTTTTTTCTGTAAGAATGGTGGATAGACTACATTGAAACCCGTAAGGAATCCATTATTATTGATCAATATTTATAGGGATAATAACCCTAGAAACCCTAATGCACCCAAACCCACAAGCCGGGCTTGGGCCTAATTATCCTCTAACACTCCCTCGCAGTCCGAGCGACGAAATCGCAAAAGCTCGGACTGGAGTATTGAACTAGAAAAGAAACAAAATAAAACATGGAAAATAAAACATAATAAGGCCCTGCACTTTCGATTATCTTCATAAACTCAAACCAGATCAACACAAATCCACAAAGCCTGCAAAACCTCTAATTCTTCTTCAAAAACGTCAACTGTGGATTATGACCTTTGCCCAAACATCCAACCAAATAGGCAACCGTGTGGATTTGTGACCTTAGCACAAATCATCAACACATGAAGTTGAAACAAAAGAATTTAGTATTTTGTAAAATTGAGCAGAAGATTGAAAAGTATAAGAGTGTTAAATCAAAAGCCAGTACAAACAATAAAAGAGAAAAAAAACAAACAATAAACATTAACCAGTAGTTTTTTTTTGTGTTAAGAAACAAAAACAAGGATAACGAAAGAAAAATAAAATTCAACCAGATCTGCCATTGATTGGTCAACCTTGATGTGCTTCATGTTATAAACTAACCATCTACCACAAACTTAGAATTATGATATTGGAAACTCATAATCACGTGGGGTTTTTATTTAACGGAGAGAAGAGTGAAATAAATTTAGAGTTTTTGGATCGGGGTATGAAGAAATTGGTGTCGAGAAGATAGTGGTGGCAACGGATATGATTTGACGGGTGGCAGAGGCAGAGGCGGCGGCGGATCGACTGCTCTGATACCATGTAAGAATGGTGGATAGACTACATTGAAACCGTAAGGAATGCATTATTATTGATCAATATTTATAGAGATAATAACCCTAGAAACCCTAATGCACCCAAACCCACAAGCCGGGCTTGGGGCCTAATTATCCTCTAACATTTTCATCTTTATGGTTTTCTAGCTTTTATGAAGTTATGAGAAGGTTAAAATGTAAAATATGAGGGAAACAGGTTACCGATTGTGTCGAGAAACTCATATGAGAAACTATTCTGAAAAATGTTGCCATCATTCGAAGTTTTTAGTTGGGAAGCTATATGATTGGGATGTGCCTGTTGAATAACTATGTCCGGTGATGTGTGGTTATGCGCTCCTAATAAAAAGCAACACGATTATAATAAACAATTTGTGGAAGAGCGGACAATTAACGTAACGAATGGAGAAAATATATTTTTACAAGTATGCATAATGAAAGGTAACTTCTTTTATAAATTTGTATTGATTGATTTGGGTGTTTTCTCATATATATTAATTCTGATTTATAGTTGTTAATAAAGATCAAATGCAATTTTGTTTTTTCTCACAATCAAAGGACACATTCAAGCCTTTGATTTGAGTTTGATCCAAAAGATGAGAATATTATAAGATTTAATTTAATAAACCTTTTATTTTGTCATTATATAAACCTTTTTTTTCTTTTTTTCTGTTTTAATCGTTATTTAAACACACATATACTGTGTTTTCCATCTAACCATTTCCCCCATCTTGCATTCTGTTACACACCTCCTCATCAATTAATTAACATCGATCCTTCAACATCATCATAATCATCAATTTATCATCATCATCAATTTCTTATTGATTCTTCATTATCATCATCGATTCTTCATTATCACTGGTAATTGAACCTTCATCATCATCATCAACATCAATCATTCATCTTAAATTAGCTCATGGAATTCAATCTAAATCAATCCGGTGTTTCAGATTCATATTGTGTTCATGTTTGTGAATGTATCTGGAGGTGATACAAGAGCTTATATTGATGTAAATGCAAGTTGTGAATGTAAGTTTGATTATTTAACTTTTTTTTGCTTATTATACTCTAACATTGCTTATTAGTTGTCCTTTATATTCTTTTTTGCTTATTCTTTGAATATGTTGATTTTCATGTTTTTTCACTTTTTCTGTTTGAGGTATCACTAGTGATATTATATAGTTTTGATTTTTTTTTGTTTTTCCAGCTTTATAGTGTAATATCACTAGTGATATTGTGTAGATTTTTATTCTTTACTTTGTTAGTATTTGTTTGTTTGAATATCACTAGTGAGTCTAAGAAATTTTATAATTAATTAATTAAAATCAAAAAACTGTTAATTTTTTATTTGAAGAGTCACTTGTGATATTTGATAAGTTCTTATGTTTTCTTATTTATCATTTTTAATATTTGAGCTAAGAATTTCACACCCGTGTGTAAAATTGTTTCATAGGGTATAACTATGCTTAGATGCACATCAATCAGATGGAAGAGAGGCAAATGTATAAAAAAGTTTTTTCTTTTGATTATTTTGTTGAGAAATTTGAGTTGCGCGGGATGTTTTACGATGATGAGGTTGCTAAGTGTAACTACAAAGAGTTTGTTGATATTGCTCGTTTGATTCTACGTACAAAACTAACAAGTATGCTTCTTATTTTTACATTTACAAATAAGCTCAGTTATTTTAAATTTTTTCCTATAATAGGATGGTTGGTGTTGCTGAGGAATTATTTGGGAAGATGAGAGAGCGAGTTAAGAATATTGTGACGTGGACAAGTATGATATCAGAGTATGCGCAGGATGAGTTGAGAAATAGAGATCTTGAGTTTTTTAATGAGGCATGTAGTGATTTGTCGAGTCTGAAGCCTAATTAGGTAATGTTTAAATTACTTTGAGGGCAAGAATCGCAACAAAAATATTACTACATGAAATCAACACCCACAAGAAGAAGATGTCTGATTATGCAATAATGTTGAATTCAAAAGAAGAAAGAGAAGGACCAAGCAATCGTGGGGTAAATGATGAATGATCTATTTCATACTTTTAATATTTTTATTTATTATTACTAATGAACTTTTTGATTATGCATCTTGTAATCTCTTTTATCTATCAAAAGTGATAGTGCATATAAATATTGGATTTTTTAGATTGTTGATTCTTCAATAGCTTACCACTCTTGATAATGTAATATATTATGTGTTTCGTTAAACTGCCTATCTATATTATAATCAAAACTTATCTTGTAATCTCTTTTATATATCAACACTGATAATTCATATAGATATTCGCTTTATTTCCAAATTGTTGATTACTCACTATAGATTATTCACTATAAATATTAGCTTTTATCTATCAGCAGTGATAAGGCATATAGATATTGGCTTTATTTTTAGAAGTAAGCTCCTTCTTGTGTAATTAAAAATTTTACAGAAAATAAAATTCTTTATCCCTAGTTTACATATGAATCCTTTAAACCAGAAATAAATAAGATAAAGCTCTTTGTTCTTATAATTAACAAAACTAATTTTTTTAAATGTTTTATCACAAGTGATAATATACATACAAATCCATTAAGACGAAAATAAAGAAGGTAAGCTTTTTGGTTTTGTTTTTAACAAAACCTAAATTTTTTAAATTTTTTTATCAGCATTAATATTATACATACAAATCCATTAAAATAAAAACAAAGAAGGTAAGCTTTTTCATTAGTTTTTAACAATCCTCAAAGTTTTTAAAATGTTTTATCACTATTGATAATATACATGCAAGTTCTTTAAACCAAAAACAAAGAAAGAAAGTTCTTTTTATTTTGTAATTAACAAACCCCAAAAAATTTTATATGTTTTTTCACTACTGATAATATACATGCAAATAAAGAGTTTAGAAATATCTTGTGTAATTAACAAATCCTAAAAAAATTAATTCTTTATCACTATTGATAATATACATAAAAATCACTTAAACAAAAAACAAAGAAGGTAAGTTCTTTAAATCAACATTCATTAAAAAGAAAATATCCAAGTCAAAAGATAATATCTAAGTGAAAAGCGTAATTGTTTTTGTTATCAATTCAAGCAACAACTAGTAAATAGTTCAAATTGTCTAAGAAATAAATTCCACATCTATTCATCTCTTGTGTTTTGTTGCTTCAAGCTTTCTCTTCTCTTCATACTTGTTTGCATAATCGGACATCGTTGCTATATTGTTGTTCATCTCATGCATCAAGATTTTTGTTACATGTCTTGATCTTATTGTTTTTATCTGGATATCACGATCATTGTTTGTTTCCAAAACAATATTTGTTTTCCATTTTGATGGAGATTCACCTAGAAAGAGCTCCATATGCATCATAGCATATACTTTTTTGAACGGCTGAATATATTGAAAGAAAAAAGCTAGCAAGAAACTAGCAAATTACATATTACAAAGGCTGTTGGATAGATTCACACGACTATATATGATATATAAATGAAGATGAAGATTAAACCAAAAAGAAAGATTAGATTAGATGAAGGAAAAGAGAAAAAACAAAAGATGTGAATTCCTAGTGAGAGAAACACAAACGTTTCTCTCTCTACAAAACAAATGAAATGGAAGACACACACACAAATGAGGCTTAGGAGGCCTTTTATACTAAGTAGTAAGTGTTTAGGAGGCCTTCCTCATTTGTGTGTTTGGGACTAATTCCCGTTATATAAACATTAATAACTAAGAACTCTCGACACCGTTGAATAGTATTTTTCACGAGCTTTGCAACGGTATATTATATGACCATCACTTTAAATACGGCTAACAATCTCCCCCTAAGGGGTGGTCATGTAATATGTGACTTCACTTCGTTGGTGTTGCAGACGTTGAAGCTTGTTGCCTTGAGAGTTCTTTCATAGTTCCTTTCATGACTTGTGATCTTGGATCTTTGATCTTTCCTTGACTTGATCTTGAAGCTTTGCCAGCTTGTGTTCTTGTGTCTTTCTCCACATACTCATGTTTTGTGTTGACTTGAAAGCTTGTAAACAATCTCCCTTGATCATCAGAGTAGCGGAAGTCTTTGTCTTTCGATGTTCTTGAGCTTTCTTCAATAATCCTGAATATGTGGCCTTGAATTGCGACTCTTGAGATAACGCCACCGTTTGCATTCCACCGGTTTCCCGTTATACAGTACGAATACTGTACCTGTGATCAGGTAAGTTCAAAGAACTTCCTTGACAGGATTTCCAGCTGTGGTAGCCGTTCTCAATACTTGAATATATCGAAAGATAATTCAAAGTAAGGAGTGAATCATGCAGTTCCATTCTGCTGATTAGGTCGTCAATTCACTTTCCTGGAACAAGTCTGAATCAATTAAGAATCAAACCATCGTTGCTTTCCAGTTGACACAAGTTTGATTCATATAGAATCGCACAAGTTACCTACCGCAGTGCTGTTTGATGATGACACTGGAAGGATTTCCATTCGTCACTGTAAATACTGAAAAGTATTACTCTGAATGTTCTGGCAAGATCATAAAGATATTGCGTCGAAACCTGGAACGAGTTTGAATCAATTAAGAGTCAAACCACTGTTGCTTTCCAGTTAACATATGTATAATTCAAGTGAATCTTACATATGACCTACCGCAGTGCTGTTTGATGTTAACACTGGAAGGATTTCCATTCATCACTGTGAATACTAAAGAGTATCACTCTGAATGTTCTAGCAATACCACAAGGATAGAGCGTAGGACTCTGTAAATCATCGCTTGTGTTCTAATGATGAACAACAATTGATCTATGGAATAAGTGTCCTAATGAGATTTTTTGATGAATCTCGTTGGCTCTAGACTCTATAAGTGCACGTTTATTTGGTGATCGGAGGCTGGAGCAGACTGCCACCTATTCAATATCTACTATCTCGGAGTGAGAAAGTTGATAGAAATGAGTTGAACTCCGTGACAATAAAACAAACTTCTTTTGAGAGAAGCTTGAGTAGGCTGGGAAGGGTTGTGCATTGCATCACTGGGTCCATGATGCCTTGTCTTCAGTATCAGAAATCATCAAAGTGATTCTGATAATAGATGTATTGACCCGGTTTCTGCCTAAGTTGTATGGAGGGCTTCTTTCTTTACACCCTTTATCCTTACATTTCTTTTTCATTCTTCAACCCCTTCAATGCTTACCAAGACGTCATAACTAGCACCTTGTTGTGATTGTTCCAGTGCTAGCTTAAGTCATTAGTCGGCATTATTCCCGTACACTCAACTACTCCATCTTTCCTAAGGACTTCTAAGTTCTAATGGATTGTCCCTGGGAAGATCCCTCCGGTTCTGGTTGGATCATAGGACGAATACCTAACCACCTTTTGACACCAATACCATCGTGAATTTATGTGTTGAAGGGTATAGATATCGTAACCAGAAAAATCAATTGAAAATGCAGTCAAGGTGTTGATGAAATCAATGTTTACACCTTGAAAGTTTTCTATATCACCAAAAACGCTCCCCCTACATATGTGCATCATAAAAGGAGAGATTTTTGCACATATTAGGAAGAGAAAGCACTTATATCAAAGATCTTATTCAAGATAACACATTTTAATCACTATTCTCCCCCTCAAAAATTGCATGAAATTGAAATTTTTGTGAAACTAGTGATGAAACATGGAGAGAATAATGTGTCATGAAACTTTGGAACAAATGTTTATGAAAACATTATACTCCCCCTCGAAAAGAGATTGTATTTAAATAGGGGAGTATATGAGCACATTGTTTTGAAATACTTTGAAAAATTGTGCTCAAAAGTCCGAGAAAAATTGTGTTCATGAGCTTAAAACTTTGAATGTTTCGATATAAGCTCATGACCGAGAAAAATGAATTTCTCGTTGTTGAGGATAAGTCAAAGACTTTCCTGTATTTAGGGACCGGGTTATAGTCTGACATGTGACTATAAGCCATTATGAGAGGAAAATTAGAAAAGACATGTTTTGAAAACATTAAAACTCTCATTCAAACTTTATGTACGTACCCGTGTCGTTATTGAACAACATTTCTAAGCACGTCCATATTATCGATGCTGAGAGACATGTCGGAGAAGAATATTTTTGGTATTTTTTGAAAGGTTTTCTCATTTTTTATTTTGTTTTTATAGGTTTTATATTTTTGTATTTTGATTTTCTGATAAATATATACAAGATTACTGCGAATGTGCAAGACGTTCAAGTTCATCAGGAGTGAAACTACGCATACCAAGTCGACGAACCAAGAATTCAAATCTGTCTTGAGGAAGAGCTTTGGTGAAGATGTCGGCTAGTTGGTAGTCCGTCTTGACAAAGAACAGTTCGATCGTTCCTTTTTCCACATGCTCCTTAATGAAATGGAATCGGACAGCTATGTGCTTGGTCTTGGAATGTTGGACCGGGTTGCAGGATATGGCTATGGCTGATTGTGAGTCACAATAAATAGGGACTTTGTTAAAGTAAAAGCCATAATCCGTGAGTTGTGTTCTCATCCAAAGGACTTGAGCACTACACACGGATAGAGACACATATTCTGCTTCCGCGGTTGACAACGCCGTACAGTCTTGTTTCCTTGATGACCAGCTCACTAGCTTCTCGCTTAAGAATTGTGCTCCACCGGAAGTGCTCTTGAATGTATCATGACACCCTGCATGATCGGCATCTGAAAAACCAGTGAGATTAAAACCAGAATCCTTCGTATACCAGAGACCCATGTTAATGGTTCCCCGGAGATAACGAAAGATCCTTTTAACCTCCTTGAGGTGCTTCTCGGTTGGCTGAGCCTGGTACCGAGCACATAAACAAGTAGCATGCACAATGTCCGGTCTGCTTGAGGTTAAGTACATAAGGGACCCGATCATACTTCGGTATTTTGTAGCATCTACAAATGTCCCTTTCTTATCCAAATCAAGCTTGTGTTTAGTGTCCATTGGAGTACCAATAGGATCACAGTTATCCATACCAAATTTCGTTAGAATCTCAAGCACATACTTGGACTGATTTATGAAAATACCACGGGGGGATTGGTGAACTTGGAGACCAAGAAAAAACGTCATTTCCCCCATCATGGACATTTCAAATCGACTTTTCATAAGGTCGGCAAATAATATGGAATATTTTGGGTTAGTAGAACCAAATATAATATCATCTACATAGACCTGAGCCACCAAGATGTCGTTGCCGTAGTGCTTGATAAATAACGTTGGATCAATAGTTCCTTTGCTGAAGTGATTTTGTAGAAGAAATGATGATAATTCGTCGTACCATGCCCTCGGTGCTTGTTTCAAACCATAAATTGCCTTTTTCAACTTGTAGACATGGCTTGGATGTTCAGTATTGATGAAACCTTCAGGTTGACATACATACACATCTTCTTTTAACGACCCATGCAAGAAAGCCGTCTTCACGTCCATTTGATACACTGTGAATGATTTGTGTGCAGCGTATGCCAAGAAAATCCTAATAGCTTCCATCCTAGCAACCGGGGCGAAGGACTCGGCGAAATCAATTCCCTCCTGCTGTTTATAACCTCTCACAACTAACCGAGTCTTGTTCCTAATGACCGTTTGCTCCTCATCCATCTTATTTTTGAATAACCATTTCAGGGTAAGCGGATCGATATTGTCTGGTCGAGGTACTAACTCCCATACATCAAGCCGGATGAACTGGTTGAGTTCTTCTTGCATAGACTCAATCCATGATGCATCGGTCATTGCTTCTTTCACACTTGCTGGTTCCATTGTGCTGACTGATAGTGCATAAATACACATATCACCATCGGTACGCAGCTGATTTCGTGTTGAGACCGGTCGTGAGAGATTGCCAATCACTTGAACCAAAGGATGATTCTTAGTCCATTTGTGTTCATGTGGAAGTGTATGAGAAACTTGATGCGAGCTCGACGGATCCACATATGGTGCTGAAGGCTGAGTAGTGCTTGTGGAAGCCGCAAATGGATTAACAAACTCGTGTTCGTTGAGCATCGCATTGTTTGCATTTTCAGCAACTATTTCATTCTGAAGATGAACATGAGTAGGAATTTGCTGAGAATGTTGTTGAGTTGCGTCAGCAATCGGAGAAGTGGTTGGAATGTTTTGAGGTACTATGGTTGAGGTTGACGTAGATGGTGCAGAAGTAGATGCCGATGGTGTAGATGCAGTCGGAGGTTCTTGAACTACCGTAGCATGTGCAGCCGGGGCATTTTGAGGAACACCAAATGACGAAGGACCCTCCATATATTCATCATAAATATGCCCAAATAAAACTTCCAAGTCACGTTCCGAAGGTTGTAACGATGAGATTGCTGACGGCGCAAATTGAAGCGCGAGTCCTGAACTTACGTGTCCAGAAGTCTGACCTTGAAGCTCGGGATGTGAGCTTCTATGCTGAGAGGCCATACCCGAGAGTTCATCAAAGGTAACGTTCATAGTCTCCATTACCTTTCTTGTCCTTCGATTATAAACCCGGTAAGCACAAGCAGTTGAAGAATAACCAATGAAAAAGCCAATATCACCTTTAGGTTCAAGTTTACCGATATCTTCACGATCATTCTTCGGATAACATAATGCACCGAAGACATGTAAAAATGAAATATCCGGTTTTCTTCCATTAATGATCTCATAAGGTGTTTTGTTGAAACGGGTGTGAATAATGGAGCGGTTTTGAGTATAACATGCAGTTGCTATAGCGTCGGCCCAAAGGAATAATGGTGCACTAGAGGAGAGAAGCATCGTTCGAGCAGCTTCAACTAACGTACGATTCCTCCGTTCCACAACTCCATTCTGCTCTGGAGTTCTTACCGCCGAAGTTTGATGAGAAATCCCAACTTCGTCAAAATAAGCTTTCAATTTCTGATTTGTGAATTCTGTACCGTTATCCGTTCTCACAATAATGACAGGGGCTTGCAGTAGAACTGATGTTTTCTTCAAGAAGTTAATAATTACATCAGGGGTTTCATCTTTTGAAGCAAGAAAATGAACCCATGTGTAGCGAGAATAGTCATCCACAATGACAAGGACATACCGCTTTCCATTAATACTTTTGATTCTCATTGGGCCACACAAATCCATATGTAGGAGATGTAACCTATTCGTTGAGTTGGGAACAGGTTTGGGTTTGTGAGGCTTCTTCTTACTTTTACCTTGCTCACATGAAGGACAAAGATGGTCTTTTGTATATTTGAACTTTGGAAGACCGGTAACGAGATCATCTTTCGCGAGATGGGTGATGGCATCGAAATTGAGATGAGATAACCTTTGATGCCATAACCACGACTTTGTTGATGTGGCTCGGGCCATGAGACAAATTGGAGAAGCAGCAGACATTTGAAAAAGATCAATGGTGTAAAGGTTGGTAGTACGATTTCCTTTCAACAGATCAATTCCTTCAAGATCTCTTACAAAACATGTATGACTTCTGAAAGCGACCTCCAAGTCTGAATCACAAAATTGCCCAACCGAGAACAAGTTATGTCCCAAGCCATCAACAAAAGAGACTCTGGTGATGATTATATTTCCCCAATGAAGATCACCATAGCCTAGAATTGCTGCAACATGATCATTTCCAAATCGAACAGTTCCCATGAAACGCCATACAAAGTTCTTGAGAAGGCTTCGATTCCCAGTCATATGTTTGGAACAGCCCGAGTCCACGCACCAGAGACAAATTTCAACAGCCTGCCAATGATAAGAGAAACAAATATTTTGGCAACCGATGAAATGGGTTCCTGTAGGGTTAGAAGATAATTAAGCCGTATCACATACCGACGTTTCACTGTCAGTATGAGATCTACTAGTGTTGATAATTTTGCCACTACAGTCAAAATTTCTACCAGTAGGCAACCATTTAGAGGTGAGTCTAGGGCTACTAGGCTTAGCAAGACTTTCTGTGGACCCTACATGCGTACTTTTTGGAACATACACCTTAGCCTTAGGAGTGCGTTGTTGTTCACTGACTGACAGCTTGTCAATTCGAGTGTAACCACCATAATTCAAACCATTCATAGTCAAACCACAAGCATCATGACTAAAAGTAAAGAAACATTTATTACATTTAGCACAAATAACTTCAGATTTTTCATTCCGAATAGCAAGCTTAAAGTCATTACATTCAGATGAATTAGGTTTCTGATTAGGATTAAAAAGCGGTAAATTCCTAGGGTGTTCTTCTACTTCCACATTATTGATCTTGGGGCGACTACTTCTAGAGGCAAAAGGGACCCTATCATTCCTTGTATTGCTCGTAGGCTGTGGCCTTCTGCTCTTAGTGTAGTTGTTTATTCCTGTAGAAGAAGACACGCGTCTATTAGAATTAGCACTTTTTAAATCAATAACTTGTGGTTGAGTTATAGTGATCGGTTTTGTCCTAACGCTTGCTGTACGTTGTTTACTAGGCACAGAGGGAGAACTAACACGAAACATTCCTGGGGCAATCATAGCAGTTTTCGTTCCAGCAACCTTGGGAAAAGGAGTCACAGCAATACGAGTGGGTCCCGAGGTTGCTGGTTTCTGGATCATCGTATCCACAATCGAGCTAGGTTCAGAAGTCTTATCTTTTAACAAGGCCTTTAACTTACAGTTCTCACAGATTTTATCAATAAGTTTCTGATAGACAGACTTACTTTGTTCAACAGCCCGCTTATATGAAACAACAACAGATTCTAAATCTGCAATCTTAGCCTTAAGCTTCTGAACATTACCACCACTAGCACTCTCTAACCTAGACGAGGCCAAATTCGTTTCTGAAACCCCTCCTAACTGAGCCTGCAACCGTGCGATAGTTTGTTGCATTTCATTGTGAGCTTTTTCATACGAAATCTTGTCATATTTGCATTCATCACATTTTTTGACAAATTTATTCCAAAGATCGGTGAATTCTTTATCCTTTTTAATGACATAAGATTCCATCTTCTCTTTCATGAGATCAAGCTCATTTTGGAGGTTTTCATTATGCGACATAGAGGTACCTAACTCAACAGGGCTACTATCAATACAATCACGAGCTTTAGAGAGGCGTTCAAAATCGTTTTCCAAAACTTTAATTTTATCAAGAGATTCATCAGCTTCCTTCGTCAATGATTTAAAGTCTTCAACAAAGTTGGCTAATTCTTTTAGAAAAGCGTTTTCTAAATTTCCTAACCGAGCATCAACTTGATTAATAATCGGATTAATATCGTTTTGAAGAATTTTCTGAACCTCAATCTGAACAGGTGATGTAAAATTACCTCCAGTTATTTTTGAATTAACAACACGTTTAAGGATGACAAAGTTATCTTTAAGCTCGTTTAGAAATCGGCGAGTGATACTCGGTTTAGGAGGGTCATCAGACAATTCCTCACTTGGTAGCAAAAGCATTTCAGTACTCGTTTTAGACTGAACAAAAACAGTTGGAGGATTAACTTTCGGATAATAAACGGGTATCACTTCTTTATCAAGCTTTTTCATTCTTAAACGAGATTCTACAGCGAGGTCAGTAGTTTCCTCGGAATCATGCACACTAGGAGGATCATGCTCATCAGACAATAGCACACTACCATTATATAAAGTTTCATTAGTGGCCTGAACTTTCTTAAGGTATCCTGGATTAGGGGGAAGAGGACAACCTAAAGCCATTTTGTATCGAGTGTAATTTATCTCATTCACTTTTGGTGCGAGCATATTTATCGTCTGCATAGTTTGGCCACGTTTTACTAAAAGGTTGTCTAATTCTCTAATCCTATCCTGCGCTTTGCAAAAATCCTCAAGAAGCCCATCTTCTCGAATTTTGAAATCATGTTTTAGCTGTTTTCTTTCTTCTTTTAAATCAGAAACAATAGATTTTTCAGTTGAAAGCTGTTTATTAAGAGAAGTGATTTCATCATTCAATTCGCTTATCTTTTTAGCACTACTTAAGTGTAAGGCATTTAACTTCTTAGTGGTGCATTTTTCTTGATAAACCGATGTAGCATGAGCTTGTTCAAGTTCCTTGATTTTTTCATGATGAATCTCAAAACTCTTCTCCCGTTCCTTATATCCCGCAAGCTCAGTGGTCAATTTGGCATTAGTTTCTCTAAACTTATTATTAACCACCGTAGCATGATCTACATCCTTAGCAAGCTTATCAAATAGAGATTTATAATACGCATGTGTCTCATCAGGAAGGGTTGTAGGCTGGGCAACTTGATCTACACTAAGGTCCACACTAGGCTCATTTGAAATAATATTACTAGTATTTATTTGATCCTCGTGTGTCTCAATGTAGGGCTCAAGCATCTCAGTATACTCTTCCTCCTGATTAGACATATTATATATATCATTATCATCAAAACTTGGGTGTACCTCAGAGGGACCGTCTGCATCATAGACGGGAGCTCTGTCATCATGCATTCCTGAGGTTGATGCTTGCTGTAAGTTTGCCATCAAGATGTAGTTGGCATTCATCTCTTCTTCCTCGTCATATTCTGCAGCAGAAGCCATAAGATCAAATTCCTCAGCTTGAAGTGGGATTCCTGCCTCTTCTTTTTGTGCTATGAGAAGCTGAGTCTGAAGATACGCAGCATCCCTCTTCTTTTTGGCTGTGCAATCACGAGCATAATGACCAAATCCCCTGCAGTTGTAGCACTGTACCTGACGATTGTTGTTTCCATTTCCCGTACCAGTATTCTCAGCCCTTGCAGCCACAATGTTTCCCATCTGGTTACCAACCGCTGGCACAACAATTAACCCATTTTGATTACCCGCATTCGGAACACCCGGATTTTGACCACGGTTTTGACCATACTGATTTCCTGCATTGCCAACGGTCTGCCCAGCATTCTGACCATATTGTTGAAACTGAGTCCCCGTGTTTCCAGCAACTACCAATTGGCGATCTTGATTCGCATTCATGAAAGGTTGAGCAATCTGCCTATTTCTAGTGTTTGAGGAGATTCTCTGATTGTTGTTGGTGGGGTTAATGGTGAATTTGAATGCCTTAGCAAGAAGGGCAAGACCAGTATTAATAGCATGAGTAGGATCGGTAATGTCATCAAAACAGGCAATGGGTTGTTGTAAGTAATTCATAGCAGCAGGATGTTGATATCCATAAGCAGTGAGTTGTTGTTGTTGTTGTTGTGGCATGAAGTTACTAGATGAGGGTTGATGGTAGGGTACCATGGGATATGACATAGATGATGGAGAGTTTGCCATAAAAGCCAATGGATCTTGTGTCTTGGCGCGTCTTTCTGCCCTAACTTCGTTAGCTTCATCTTGATTCATCTTCAAATAGTCATAAACTTGAGTGTAGTCCACAACATGAAGATCCTTGGTTTGATTGACAAGAGTGACATATCGTGACCATTCTGAAGGAAGATTATCAAGAAATTTGATGTTGGCAGCAATTTGTGCAGGTTCATGTTTGTTTCTTCTAAGATGGTTCATGAGGGTTGAGAACCGATGATAATAAGGTTCAATTTGTTCCCCTTCAGTAGACGTAAATTTCTCCCATTCACGAAGCAACTTAGTTTCCTTTTCTTGTAAACCGATTTCACTGCCCTTCATCATTTTCTGAATCCTAAGCCACATCTCGTGTGCGGTTTCACAACTATCGACAGCAGCATAAACATCTTCAGGAAGTCCCATAAGAATGACTTGAATTGCTTGATCATCAGCGTCGAGTTGTTTGGATTCAGCTTCAGTTAATTCTTCATCTGTTTGCTCATGACTTGAATCAGCTACTGGGTTAGCATTCGTAGGGTCCCCAGGCACAATAATTGTTCTTCTAACATACGGACCCTTTTGAATCGAGTTGACAATCAACTTTCCCAGAGGTTTACATTTTGCATAACGAAGGAGACGACTAGCCCATGTAGTGTAGTTCTCCTTGGTAAGCATGGGTGGACGATTCTCAGTACCCGCAGCATAGATATCTTGTTGAGACGTCATCGTAGAAGTCGTGTGAACAACAGGATCTCAATTCGTAGAAAGCGTGTGGTGATGTTGAAATTCCGAAACTTCCGATTTTTATTTTTTTTCTCAGTCCGACAATAAATTCCTCAGTCCGACAAAACGGTAAGCTGAAAAAATTATGAATCGCCAAATTTTGAAATTGAGTTCGAGATAGCCAAAAACTAGTAGGGAAAAAATTTGATTTTACTTGATGGTGGCTAAGACTAAAAATTACTCAAACAAAATTTCCATCGGAATGCCCATCGGAAAATTCTATCGGAATGTTCTATCGGAATGTCCTTCTATCGGAATGTTCTACGATCGGAAAGTCCTTCTATCGGAATCTTAGATCGCAATGATGATCTGTCGGAATGCTAGATCGCAATGATGATCTGTCGGAATCTTCAGATCGGAATAACTTCAGATCGGAATGTGGCTAAAATCAATTTGGCAGAGTAACGACTCAAAGTTCCTTAAGAGCCGTCGGAATCCCAGATCGCAAAGAACGATCGGAATGTCCAGATCGGAATAAGGTATCGAAATGTTTAGATCGCAAAGTGGAACCTAAGGTTATTGCGATCTGGCCTCACGTGCTTTGTACTTTCCGATGGAGAAACTTGCAAGAATTTCGGAAAGATGAACAAACACGAAATTTCTCAACTTTTGATCCAAAATACTTGTTTTTAAGCCAAAACCAAGATGCCCAAATCACTACTACACGATTTAAAGAAGGTATACTTCTTAGAAACACAAACAAACACGAAATTTGTTTGATGTTTTGACGAAAAACAATCAAAATCACACGAAATGCTCAAATACGAATCCCTTGGCGAATGATACCACTTGTTGGATAGATTCACACGACTATATATGATATATAAATGAAGATGAAGATTAAACCAAAAAGAAAGATTAGATTAGATGAAGGAAAAGAGAAAAAACAAAAGATGTGAATTCCTAGTGAGAGAAACACAAACGTTTCTCTCTCTACAAAACAAATGAAATGGAAGACACACACACAAATGAGGCTTAGGAGGCCTTTTATACTAAGTAGTAAGTGTTTAGGAGGCCTTCCTCATTTGTGTGTTTGGGACTAATTCCCGTTATATAAACATTAATAACTAAGAACTCTCGACACCGTTGAATAGTATTTTTCACGAGCTTCGCAACGGTATATTATATGACCATCACTTTAAATACGGCTAACAAAGGCGATAACCAATCGTTCCAAGTAATAATCTTTTTGCCTCTATGCTTAAGCCAAGAGAAAGAAAAAAGACAAATGCTATCGAAAATATCACTTTTCCTCATGATTCTGCCAATTGTTGCATAATATCATCTAATTCTTCATTTGAATTATCCCTCGCATTAACTTATCTATGGTCCTCATCATAACTTGCATGATTAGATTCAATAGAAAGGATATCATTAGTAATATGGGTAGTCACTAATTTCTTACACATGAGCCACATATGACTCCCCATGAATAACCACATTCACCGATTCTGAGATGAAAGATTGTTTTTTCGTAGCAACACATACCCTACCCATCCCCATTCATGATTCAACATCCGAATCAAAGAACATAAATTTTCTGAAATGACTAGCCACTTTCTTGTATGCATTGGACCCCATGCACAAAAAGGAGGACCAAGGATCTCCAACCATATCATTCTTTCGTCAACTTTAAACAATGGAGAAACACCCATAATACATGACCATAATTTCTTCAAACACGCATTCTCTTTAAAATCCTCACAAGATTTCTCAGAGTTAAATTGAAACCAGATCCATAGAACCCTCACGTGATGAATTTTAAGATCGACAAACCCTTCATTTTTTACAAATGCAATAAAGATTATTGATGGTATCAATGATCTTCACCTAAACCAAAGCAACTTTAGAAATGTCTTCCACTTTAACAAGGTCAAGGTCGTTCAAATGAATTGCTTGTAATTTCTCTTTTTTTTTTATAAAAACTCACCTTGTGTTACGGACGCGTATGTTTGATAAACCCTGTTATTAATGGGGCCACTAGAGCTCATACAAGGACGAGTTGGAACTAATCCGACTTCGTGTTTCTCATACGAAGATTCCATATTCACAAAATTTACTCCCTTTTTTTGGCAGCCTTGAAATCTCGAGACGGCTACATACAAGTGGTAACTTCCAATCCATATATTAGAGAGGGATTTCGCAAATACTTCTTCATTTTTAACCCCCTTAAATCAAACAAAACCAAAACATTTCCCGAGTTTTGATCTTTTATTTGCTATAAAAGCATCCATAATCCGACCATATGGCTTACATGCATTCCATAACCCCTTAGCATCTAAAGAATCATGGAAGATTGAAATATAAAAAGAAGCCGCAATTCTATCTAAATCTTTAACAAAAGGGTTGTCAATAGGTTTAGCATTTTGTAGCTTATTTTTGCGGAAAACCCAAGTCCAACCATTAAGATCAGACTTACAATTAGAGGAACTAGCCATAACAGGAGAAAAAGTGAATAAAACCAAAGAAAATGGAAAAAATAAAGAGACAGAGGCAACAGCAAGGGATTTTAGTTTTTCCTTTTTTAAAAAAAGAAAACAGGATCGGTTATAAATTGGGAGAAAAAAACCCTTAAATTTGTGCAAACATCAGATCAAAACATGATTGATTTGGGATATTTAAATTGAAAGATTTGAAAAAGATCATGGTTTAAATGTGTGTTTTGATTTGGGTATTTTGATTTGATTGAGGTCTGATTTGGGTGTTTTGCATTTGATCATGGATTGTTTTTGTATACCTGGGTTTCTGACTCGATATTGCGAGCCGACTAATCCCAGAGCGACTACTCTTTTGGGTAGCCCGGAGTCATCGCGGGTGAACCTCCGTGGCCACCCCCAAATTTATTGATGGTTTGATTTGGGTGTAATTGATCAAATTTAAATTTGGGTGAAATTGATCATCGTTGATGGTTGATTAGGGTGATTTGGGATGACGCCATAACTGTCGGGGAAGAAGAACACTAACATTACATATTGCTATATTGTTTTACTTAAAAACTAGAAGTTAATTCTGAAACCTTTTCTATTCATATCATTATGATTAAAAGTCAATTTTGTCACACAAGACAATAAATAAGGAGGATTTTAACTTTTAATGTTTTAATGTACGATTTTCTTGAACAAATTAATGTATGATTCTATCATAGCATATAACCCGTAGTTCACAGTGCTTGTTGTAGTTTTTCATTTTAATTTGCAAACCTTGGCTTTGTTCTTTGACATTTTCCCGGGACATACATGACCAACGTTGGTTAAGTCTTTGATGAACATACTTTTCTGCAAAAATAATTAATTTTTTATCAAATTCACTATATTATTTTCAGTTATATTACTCCTTATATTTAATAAGCTGGATGTTGTGAGTACTTCATATATACCTCAAAAAAATTATCTGATTTATCTCTATTGATATTATACATACAAACCCCTTTACCAAAAAAAGCATAGAAGCTAAGCTTTTTTGTTGTGTTTTTAACAAACCTTAATATTTTGTATCTAGTTTATCTCTATAGATTATAGGGTTAATATACACGCAGGTTACTATAGTTATATTACTCCTTATATTTAATAAGTTGGATGTTGTGAGTACTTCATATATACCCAAAAAAAATTATCTGATTTATCTCTATTGATATTATACATACAAACCCCGTTATCCAAAAAAGCATAGAAGCTAAGCTTTTTTGTGGTGTTTTAACAAACCTCAATATTTTGTATCTAGTTTATCTCTATAGATAATAGGGTTAATATACACACAGGTTATTAAAGTTTGGCCAAAGTAACGATTTTGTTACTAAAGTTTAAAACCTTACACTTGGGTTACTAATGTATTGTTTACCTAAACTTCAAGTTACCCATAATGTTTTTACCCGTAGTTATAAGTTGCGTGTCTACGTGGACTCCAACTTATGTTTTTGTTAGTAAACTTACGTTTTCTCTAGTAAAGTTACGTTTTCGTCAGTAAATTTACGTTTTCGTCAGTAAACATACGTTTTCGTCAGTAAAATTACGTTTTCGTCAGTAAACTTACGTTTTCGTCGGTAAACTTTCGTTTTCGTCAATAAACTTACGTTTTCGTTAGTAAATTTACGTTTTCGTCACTAAATTTACGTTTTCATCACTAAATTTACGTTTTCGTCAATAATTTTACGTTTTCATCAATAAACTTACGTTTCAGACAGTAATTTTACGTTTTTGTCAGTATTTTTACGTTTTCGTCAGTAAATTTACGTTTTTGTCAGTAGATTTACGTTTTCGTTAGTAAATTTTTATTTTCGTCAGTAAATTTAAGTTTTAGTGAGTACATTTACGTTTTCGTCAATAAATTTTTATTTTCCTCAGTATTTTTACGTTTTCGTCAGTATTTTTACGCTTTCGTGAGTAAATTTAAGTTTTCGTCAGTAAATTTACGTTTTCGTCAGTAAATTTTCTTTCGTTAGTAAATTTACGTTTTCGTCTGTATATATACGTTTTCGTCAGTAAATTTACGTTTTCGTCAATAAATTTACATTTTCCTCAGTATTTTTACGTTTTCGTCAGTATTTTACGCTTTCGTCAGAAAATTTATGTTTTCGTCAGTGAACTTACGTTTTCGTCAGTAAATGAATATTTTCATATGTATTTTTACGTTTTCGTCAGTAAATTTACGTTTTCATCAGGAATTTTACGTTTTCGTCAGTATTTTACGTTGAATAAAACGTAAATATGTTGATGAAAACGTAAGTTTACTGACGAAAATGTAAGCTACTGATGAAAACGTAAAATTATTGACGACAACGTAAATTTACTAACGAAAACGTAAAAGTTCTGACGAAAACGTAGATTTACTGACGAAAACGTAAAAATACTGACTAAAACATAAAAGTACTGACAAAAACGTAAATTTACTGATGAAAACGTAAAAATATTGACAAAAACGTAAAATTACTAACGAAAACGTAAGAATACTGATGAAAACGTAAATTTACTAACGAAAATGTAAAAGTTCGGACGAAAACATAAATTTACTGACGAAAACGTAAAAATATTAAGGAAAACATAAAATTACTGACAAACACGTAAATTTACTCACGAAAACGTAAAAATACTGACAACAACGTAAAATTACTGACGGAAACGTAAGTTTACTTTTATTGACAAAAACGTAAGTTTACTGATGAAAACGTAAGTTGACTGACGAAAACGTAAGTTTATTGACAAAAACGTAAATTTACTGACGAAATCATAAAATTACTGACGAAAACGTAAATTTACTGCCTAAAACGTAAAATTACTGACGAAAACGTTAAAGTACGAACGAAAACGAAAAAAAACTGACCAAAACGTAAAGGGTTAATATACACGCAGGTGACTAAAGTTTGGCCAAAGTAACGATTTTTGTTACTAAAGTTTGGTAAAAAATAAGGTAACCGGTAATCCCTCCCATGAGTAATGGCGGGATAGTTTTTTTAAAAGTTTAGTAACAAATATATCAAACCCGTATACAATAGTTACCTAAGTGTAAGGTTTTAAACTTTAGTAACAAAATCGTTACTTTGACCAAATTTTAGTAACCTCTGTGTATACTAACCCTAGATCATATACAAATAAACCCCTTAACCCAAAAAGCTTAGAAGCTAAGCTTTTTTTGTTTCATTTTTAATAAACCCCAATTTTATTAATATATTTTAGCTCTATTGATGATATACTTACAACCCCTAAAACCCAAAAATAAAGAAACAAAGCTTTTTTTGTTGTGTTTTTAACAAACCTCAAAAAATTATATATGTTTTATATTTATTGATAATATACATACAAACCCTTAATACAAATAGCATAGAAGCAAACTTTTTTGTTGTGTTTTTAACAGACCTCAAATTATTTTATCTGTTTTATCATTATTGATAATATACATACAAACCCTTAACCCGAAAACAAAGAAGCTAAACTATTTTGTCATGTTTTTAATAAACCCCAACTTTTTTATTTGTTTTATCTCTATAGATAATATGCATACAAACACCTTAACCCAAAAAGCATAGAAGCTAAGCTTTTTTGTTGCACTTTTAACAAACCCACAAATGTTTTATCTGTTTTATCTCTATTTACAAACCTCTTAACCCAAAAATAAACAAGCTATAATTTTTTGTTTTGTTTTTAGCAAAACCCCATTTTTTATCTATATTGATAATATACAAACAAAACCTCTTCACCCAAAAAAAGAAGGTAATATCTTTCTTGTTTAAACTGTTTTATCTCTATAGGTAATATACATACAAACCCCTTAACCCAAAAAGCATAGAAGCTAAGGGTCTGTTTAGTTGTGGAAAACTTTGTATATTTTTCTGTTTCTAATTTTCTAAAGAAGTAGAGACTTTTCTTTTCTAGAAAAGAGTTGAATATTTTGAAAACTTGTTTAGATGAAATTGTAATTTTCATTTTCCAAATTCATTTCATTTCTAAATAAGCGAATAATTGACGAAAACTTAAAAAACTAAGGAACACGTAAAAAATTTACGAGAACGTAAAAAAACTGACTAAGACGTAAATAACTGAGGAAACTTAAATATACGTGTTGTCAGTAGTTTTACGTTTTCGTCATTATTTTAACGTTTTCGTCAATAATTTTACGTTTTCGATAGTAATTTTACGTTTTCGTCAGTACTTTTACGTTTTCGTCAGTAATTTACGTTTTCGTCAGTAATACTACGCTTTCGTTAGTAAATTTACGTTTATGTCAGTAAATTTACGTTTTACTCAGTATTTTTATGTTTTCGTCAGTAAACTTACACTTTCGTCAGTAATTTTACGTTTTCGTCAATAATTTTATGTTTTCGTCAGTAATATTACGTTTTCGTAAGTAAATTTACGTTTGGTCATATTTTTACGTTTTTGTCAGTATATTTATGTTTTCGTCAGTATTTTTACGTTTTCATCAGTATTATTACGTTTCGTTCAGAATTTTTATATTTTTATTAGTAAATTTACGTTTTCCTTAGTAAATTTATGTTTTAGTCAGTAAACTTACGTTTTCGTCAGTAAACTTACATTTTCATCAGTAATTTTATGTTGTCCCAAATAATATGATAGTAGATTAAGATATGAGATGGAAAAGAAATGAGTTTTAGAGAGAGAAAGTAGTGAGAGAAAGTAGAGAGAAGGAGAGGATTAACTTGGTGAATATTAGATTAGGAATAATAAGTTTACAAATGACCATCCACCCTCCTAACATGGTAGGAGGGTAGTATATATAGTCCACCCACATGCGGGCTTTAATGGGCTATATATTGGGCCGGGCTTGTCTTTTAGACTTTAATTAGTTTAAATCCAAGCCCGTGAACCACGACTATTTAACTATCTATTACAACGTTCTAATAAATATTACAATATAAACCTATGACCGAACATTCTTGTTTGACTCAATATTTTGAGGCTAACAATCTCCCCCAATGTGAGGTCATTCCTCTTCGATATTTGGAGTCCAATGGAGATTTATGAATTTCGTCATAAATGAGTCTTGAACGTGTAATAGTAGTGTTGTTCCTTCATGCTGTGATCTTTGATCCTTTGTCGTTGTCTTTCGACTTTGTCTTTTATCTTGAGATCTTCAAATCATTCTTGACTTGTCTTTGCCATCTTGCGATCTTGTGTCTTTATCCACATGCTCACACTATTAATTGTTGAATAAGTCTTTGGGCATGAACATGTGGTTTTGAAACTTTGACTTTTCTGAGTACACCATGACGCCACCTTCTCGAGACAAAACATGGACACGGACTGAATGGCTTTGACATTCGTCCTAAATCGGTAGCGTTTTACCTCCGGTCGGTGAAGACCGTTTTACGATATTAAATACCGTACCTGTGATTAGGTAGATTCAATTAAGAATCTCCTTGACAGGGTTTCGCGGCTGTACTAGCCGTTCTCTTTACTCGACCGTCTCAAAGCAAGACTGCGAACATAAAGAGTGAATCAATTGGATAAATATCCGCTTGATTAAAGTCGTCAATTCAAATTCCTGGAACAAGTTTGATTCATTAAGAATCTTACCATTGTTGCTTTCCAGTTGACACAAGTTTGATTCATAAGAATCTCACAAGTCACCTACCGTAGCGCTGTTTGATGTTGACGCTAGAAGGATTTCCATTCGTCACTGTGAATATTAATGAATATCACTCTGAATGTTCTGGCAAGACCATAAAGATATTGCGTAGAAACCTGAAACGAGTTTGAATCAATTCAGAATCAAACCACTGTTGCTTTTCAGTTTTGCACATGTTCAATTCATAAAGAATCTTGCATATGACCTACCGCAGTGCTGTTTGATGTTAACACTGGAAGGATTTCCACTCATCATTGTGAATACTAAGTAGTATCACTCTGAGTGTTCTAGCAATATCACAAGGATATAGCGTAGGACTCTCTTGATCTTCATCCGTGTGTCCTAACGAGATTTGATTGATCTCTTGGCTCTAGACTCGATTTATGCACTTTTAGTGTTCGGAGGCTGGAGCAGATGCCACCTATTCAATATCAACTATCTCGGAGTGAGAAAGTCAATAGAAGTCGTGTTGATCTCCGTGACAATAAAACAAACTTCTTTTGAGAGAAGCCTGAGTAGCTAGGAAAGGGTTGTGCTTCACATCACTGGGTCCATGATGAGTTGTCTTCATGATGTGTTGACCCGGTTTCTGCCTAAGTTGTATGGAGGGCTTCTTTGTTTACACCCTTTATCCTTACATTTCTTTTTCATTCTTCAACCCCTTCAATGCATACCAAGACATCATTAATGGCACCTTGTTGTGATTGTTCCAGTGCTATCATCAGTACTTAGTCGGCATTCAGCTTCGTTCACATTCTACTCCATCTTTCCTAAGGACTTCTAATAATCTATTGGATTGTCCCTGGGAAGATCCCTCCGGTTCTGGTTGGATCATAGGACTTAAACCTAACCACCTTTTTGACACCAATAACGTCGTGAATTAAAGATGTTGTGGATATTTGATCGTAACCATGAAAACCACTTTAAATTCTAACAAAGTGTTTGAAAAACATTTAACACCTTGCTAGTTTTGTCGTTTCAGAAATACTCCCCCTTCACATGTGCATTGAAATGCGAAAGAATTTAAGTAGACATTTTGCACATGTGGGTAAGAGTTAAAGTGCTTGAGTCTATAGATCACATTTTAATCACATTTTCTCCCCTATCTCTAATATATAAAATCTTTTGATATTAGAGATACCAAATTTGATTAAAATATATTTTGAAAAATAGTCTTGAAAATCTCCAGGAGAAAGATGTGTTAATCTTTTGCATGAAGTTAAAATGCTCCTCCTCAAAAATTGATCCAATTGAATTGTCATTTCGAGGATGTTAATGCAAGTGATGCCTAAAAACATTATTAGTGTTAACTAATCTTTCTTAGTTTTGATCACAACAAACCATACAACACATTTAGTGTAAAACACAAAATGAATTATTTAACTAACACTATCATCAAGGTAATAATCATATCACTAACCTTTCTTAATCATACTTAGTGATCATCAAAATGATTATCCTTAAAACTCACTTTTGTTAATATGACAAAAGACTTTTTAATAAACTTTCTTTTTTAGAAAATGTTTTATTAAAATAGAAAATGAAAATTTGAAAATAGCATATTCCAAATGCTGTTAGAATATCCTTTGAAGGTTTCAAATACCTCAGATATTCCCACCCCACTAAAAGACAAAAACGGAGCGTAGTCTAGTGGCGGTACCTTAAGTACCTACGCGGTTCCTTAGCGATATGGAACCGCGGGGTGAGATAAGGTACCGCGCACAGCTAGACGTTATAGATCCGTTATACTTTGTCTCCTTTAAATAGTGGGTCTAATCTCATTTTCCAGTAAGCCTCTTGGACGTTTTTCTCAGCCCTCTTTCTATTTTCTATAGCATAATTATTAGTAAATGATCACTTAAATTGTTAAGGATGTTTATATATGATTATCCTCTTGGTCCCCTCCTTTACCTTGTCCAATGAGAAGATCACTCACTCACTAGTGTTGTGATAAAGATGAATTTATGAGCTAGTCATATTCATCATGATACCCTTTTTGTTTTAGGTCAATCCAATGTATTTATGAATACTTGGACTAGTTGTGTTCATCCAAGTTATTTGTGGATACTTGGATTTGTTGTGTACATCCATTGCATATGTGTTTGCTTGGATTTGTGTTCTGTAAATACAAGATACATGTGTGTACTTGGATAAGTCTAGTTGATTTGTAATAGATTTGATTAGGAGTTCTCACTAAACTATAAAGTGATGTGGTTGTGTCTTGTGAGTTCTCACTAAACTATAAAGTGACTAGTAGTTGTGTTGTGTGAAATTCTCACTTAGCTTCAAAGTAAAGAGTCGTGAAGATTGGCTCTAGCTTTCGATTAGAACTCGACATCTAGCCTTGTGTCGTAAAATGGTGAAGTAGGCAACGTCGTGAAGATTGGTTCTACCTTAAGATTAGAACCCGACATCTATCCTTGTGTCGTTAAATTGTGAAGTAGGCAACGTTGTGTAGATTGGTCCTAGCTAAAGATTAGGTCTCGACATTTAGCTTAGCGTTGGAAAATAATGTAAGCAACGATGTAAGGTTTTCTCCGCCGAGAAGGGAGCTTGTGGATATAGTGGAAATCTCGAGTAGGTGTACTCGAGGAGTGGAGTAGAAACGAGGATAGAGCCTCGTTGTCGAACCACTATAAATCTTGGTGTCTTCCTACTAGGTTGTCTCCTTCCTTACTCTTTACTTATTTCATTATCATTACACTTACCTATTATCTTTGCTAGTGCATTTGAATTGAAACTAATCATTATGCAACTTAGCCTCAAGTAAAAGATAGTTTTGATACAAACCAAATTGAAAGTAATTTTAATTTGGTCACCAATCGAAGAGAAACTATTCAACCCCCCCTTCTACTTTCTACAATTGGTATCAGAGCGATGGTCACTCAAGATCTTTGAAGTATATTGTACTTTGAAACTTGGATCGATCCATTGTCTCCTCAAATTAGAAGGTCAAGTTGTACTAAAGTTTCTCTTTGGTCAAAACTATTTTGTTATTGAAAAATAGGTCCTTTAATTGATAATATTGCATCCCACTTAAGATTAGTAGCTTTTATGCATTTTAGATATACTCTTGAAATGTATCTACTAGTTTGCATCTTGCTTTGTGTAGGTACTCATGAAGATCAATCACTTAATTCGTTGTGGATTGAGTTACTTGCACTTGTAGAAGACTCATCTTCATTGATCTTCAACATCCTTGAATGATGATACCAAGATGATTGGGAATGATACTAGTCCTTGAAGACTTAGTACTCATCATATTCATTGATTGGGCATAGTATTGACTCCTTGATGGATTGCTCTTTGTGGCCAAGTTACGCTTTCGTTCTTCCACACGCCCTTTGATCATTATTTTGATCATTACTTGACTATGTGCTTGTTCTTGGCATCCTTGCCTTGACATTTGTTTGTGGTTTGTGATTCTTTTCTTTTATCCTCTCAAAACTTCATTGCTTGGATACTTGACTCACTATGGTGATGTAGAGTGAGTTAGTAGTAGCTTAAAGTATCAAGCATGATTTCCATGGTTTGCACCCATACGTTTAGTAGGCCCTTTGTGGGAGAGAAAGTGAATTAATACCTTGCTCAAATTTTGGTTTAGACTAAGACTATTATTGAAGGTGATCTTAGTCTATACTTGAATAATTGCTTTGTGTTTATTCATTACCAAAGCCGTTTAACGTTTCGCCGGAAAGGCACGTCTTAAACCACTATATATGACACAAGCTCTTCGTTACCACTATTTGAAGATTGTCATTAATCCCTTGAGTATTGGTCCTAGTCTTGATTCACTTCCCTTGTCTTCTCTCCACTTAGTCGTTTTGCTACGAGTAGTCGTTTGTCCGTTTCGGTTCTTTTCGATCTTGATTCAACTCGTAATCCTTCATTAAAACATATTGCTTAGTGTTATGATGATCCGATGATATTCTAAAAGGCTCATGATATAATTTTAAGTATTTTAGAAAAACTTGGTTTTTAAAATTTGGCGTTTTTCAAAGATAAAAACCTGCCTCTGTAGGTGGTTCTTTATCTCTGCGGCTCAAACCCGCGGTTCCTTATCGATAAGGTACCGCGGGCAGTAACTTTTGTCAGAGCGCCAGTTTGATTATTTTATTCTTTTTCAAACCAAACCCTTTCTCTCCCAAAAACACACAGCCGACGGTTTACCCTTTTTCCACCATTGTTGAAGCTTCCAAAACCTTCAATAACTCAAATTAATTGATTCCGAGTTGTGGGTTTCACTCATCCTTCATCTAACATCAATTAATTGTAAGTATTTTCTTTCAATTTTATCTATTTTGTTCTAGGATTCATCCTTTCATAATTGGGGATTTTTAAAATTGAAATTAAATTAAAACCTTAATAGGAATGTGGGTTGACATAGTTATTTTACTATGATTCCTTAGGTTCATATTCATTAAGATTTCACTAAAACCCACTTGTAGAACAAATCCGAATTTAGGCTAAATGATTTTGGTTAAAAGATGGATTTGAGATGAACCCATGAACAAGTAGGTAATGACATTGTTAATGCTTACCTAAAAACCTTGTTTTGAAAAACCAATGTTCTAATCCATTGTTGATCTAACATAGATCATGTGTTCTTGGTTAATGATGGAATATACACATTGTGAACATGAGAATGATATGGGTTCAATCCTATGTTTGTCAAGAAATTGATATAACACATTCTCATACTTTTTGTTTGTTGATTTTAATTTTTCATATGAGTGATTGGAAAGATTTTTTTATTTAGGTACTTGTCATGTCTTCAAGATATCAAAAAGATCATGAACGAACACGAGCATACATGCCCTCTTCTCATTACCCTCATTTGATTCACTCTCTCAAAAACTCGTCTAAGTCTCTTGAACATCGTTGTTTCCATGAAGGACGCATCGTTTGTTCCAATTTCGCAAATGAGTTTATTCGCTTCATGTTTAAGTCTATTGGGTTTGATTGTCTTCTTGATATTGATGAACCAATATTTCCTTCGTTTCTTATGGAGTTCTTTAGCTCATTCACGTTGATAGGCATCAATAATGGTTTATCTATACGATTTTCCATAATGGGGAAAATCATTATTTACACTCTTGAAGAATTCAGAAATATTATTGGAGTGCCATCTAATGGTCAATGTCGATTCACCGATGCTTGGAGTATTGACTCTTTAGAATCGGCCCCTATTGATGCTCATTATGTGACTGTGCTTCCATCGTCTTCGGACATCATTCATGTCATTTCTAAACCTCGTGAACATCCTATTCGTGGTAAATCTCAAGGAGTTGTTTGAATTCTCTCCCCTTGGGAATTACTTACTAGCGATCTTAATGATTTCATGATTCCTTGGGCCTAAATCATTAGGGAAAATGCAATGTGTCTAGATGGGAATCGGGACTTAGTACCCGCTTGTCTTGCACATATGTTGTATTGTGTTGCCACTACAACTCCTTACAATCTCTCATTTTTCATAGCTAGAAGAATTAGATTTGTTCTTCTTGAGTCTAAGTCAAGTCTTCCTTACGAAATGCTTCTCTCTCGTCTTCTTAGAAGATTCCTTATTGACTTTCCATCTCTTCTCTCTTCACCTTATCACTGCGTTGATCGTGTCATGTCTCCCATTCAAGGGAACATTTCACCCGAGATCAATGTGAACTCGTGTCAAGTCGAAAATACTTCTCAAGAAGAGTCTTCTAGCAACCCTCCCTCCAATTTCAATAACTTCATGTCCTCTTCAATCTCCATTTTGTCCTCCCATGAAGTTGATTCCGACTATCAATTTTATCTCAATCATCTTCTTCGAGAACGTCTCAGAAGTGAATCAAGGAATTAGGTGTTTTGCTCATGGTTACTTGCAACACTCATCTAGGATGATTTACTGACTTTATTTCCTTCATTTGGTTGTGTATTAACTTATGATACATGTTTAGATTATTGTTTATTTTGATCCTAAATGTTGCTTATGCCATTATGCTTGTGATATACATAGCTTTGTGCATGCCTTATAATAGTTAGCTTATTAGATTATGATCTGTAGTTAACTTTGGCTTGTAAATCCTTTGGTAAAAATCTGGGTTTTACAAAAACTGGGATGAAAGATTTTTTGAAACCTCTGGTCGCGGTTCAATATCGACCAGCGGTTCCTTATCAATAAGGAACCGCGGGTCCTAGATAAGGAACCACCGGCCACTGTGCACGACAGCATCTTTTGCTTTACACTGTTTTCTTAAATCTGTATAAACCTTGCATGATTTTCAGTAATAAACTGCACATTTCCTAAACTAGCTTACCTAAATTCATTATTTACCTAAAATGATTTTAACCCATTACTAGTTTGGATCATCCCCTCACCCATTTAAACCCACCTTGTTTGCCATATTCTTCACACATCAAACATACTTCCCTAAACCTTAAACCACCCTTGTCAACCATGGTGTGTACCAAAACCTCAAACACTTCCAAGACCTCCACCCCAAAGAAAACACTCAAAATAAGGATTAAGGTAGCCAAGCCTAACTCCTCACCTTTCCACACACCTAAGAATGAGATGGTTCCTATCCTCATTTCTTCATCACCTTCCCCACCTCTTGCACCATGCAAGACAGTATCCACCCATGGTACTAACCACTCCATTGGTTCTACCTCCTCTTCATTCAACTCAAGAATGAATGAGCTCTCTTCACCCTTCACTCCAAGTGCACCCTTGGATGTGACCACACAACCCCAACCAATCCAAAGCATTCCTTTTGGGAATGACTTTGATGACACCTTGGTGACTTCACCATTTACCCCTCTTAACTCACCCATTTCACCAACCTTGGAGAATTTACCTCCACACTCACCCATTTCCCCTTTAGGGAACATGCCTCCACTCTCACCCACATCACCCTTGGAGAACATGCCTCCTCCACCTCCACCCAACTCAAACATTCCAATTTTAGGTGTTCCACTTTCCCTCCTTTTAGATGATCCATACTATGGGTTTCAACAAACACATGGTCCTAGTTGTCCATGTTGTCTTTACAACCACTACATCATCCATAACCTTAGGATGGATATGTATGGACTACATAGGAGGTTGCAAGAGTTCTTGCTTGCCTTGTTCTCCATGCCTCCTCCTAGGAGATGAATGATGGAGTTTTCTTAGTAAGGGTTTTCAACAAAACCAAGCCAAAGAAGACTACTAATCTAGATCTAGTGTTAAGCTAGCTTTGTTATAGTTAGTTGACTTAATTTAATAGTTATCATTTCCTTCATGTATGTTTCATGTTGTTTGTGTGTTTCTATCCTTTCGTGCACACTAATCAACTTTAATTTGAAATTAAAATTGAACCTAAATCTATCACAACCTCTAAAAACTTGACTAAAATTGGTTCAAAATGATATCTAAATTATTTTGTCACCCTTTGTCAAGACATTCTTTGTGAATGTTTTGCTTTATGCAACCCTAGCATAATTTGGTGCTAACAGAGGTGAAATTCCAAGATTTGCAACTTTTTGAAAAAGTCTTAGTTTTTCCTAAAAACCTAGAAAAACATGGTTTCATGTCCACTGGACGCGGCTCAATAAAGTCGCGCGGTTCCTTATGTGCTAAGGAACCGCCGGTCCCTTTAAGGTACCGCGAGCAGAAATCAACTTTTGACGAATTTTTGGTCAAAACTTTTAAAACCCTTTACCTTGTCAAGATTCCTTGTTTACTCAAATTGACTAAACATTCCTTGACACTTCACATTTTGTATTCAAATTCTTACCTTGATTAAATTTTACTTATACCCCAACCTTGAGATTTCATTCTCACACCTTCCCAACCTTGAGAATTCACTCTCACACAACCTTGAGATTTCATTCTCACACCTTCCCAACCTTGAGATTTCATTCTCACACAACCTTGAGATTTCATTCTCACACTCTCACAATGCCTAACTCTTACATTCCTAACCTTGACATTTCTTTGTCACAACCCCACTCACCCAAAGCTTCCTCATCCAAGCTTTAAAAGAAACCGAAAATCTCAGTTCGACCTATTTGGGTTAAGAAGAATGAACCATCTTCGTCCAAACCACCCAAAAACCCTACCTTCTCTCCAATCAAGTATTGGAATGAGACCTATACCATTAACCCCATCACCGGAGCTAAAGAAATTGTTCCTCCACCACCTCAATCCTTCAATACCCCTCAAATCAATGACCTCTCAACCTTCCCAAACCTCACAAGGCATTGTGAAAACATTCCCAACCCCATTACCCCACCACCACCAAACCCTAAGTTTGATGCCATACCCCCATCAAATGATTTTGTGTTGCATCATGGATCCTCGTGTGGTTGTTGTCGATTTCAACAAATTGAACTTGCTCATGTGTATGAGAAGTTAAATTTTCTTGAATTGCTCCTCACTCGACCTCCTATTCAAGTTTTTGTTCCGGTGGACAAAACTTCGAATGATGCATCGTCGTCTTTTTAGTCTTTTATTTATTTTTAAGAAATCTTGGAAAATATCACTATTAGACTAGCTTATGCTTAGTGGTTTATTTTCCATATTTATTGCTTTTAGATACTCATATTGTTTGTATGACTATCTTCTTTGTTGTGTCTTTTTCTTTTATGTAACCTTTGTGTTGTTTGTGTGTTATTTCATTAGTTCTATTTTGAGTTGATCATGGTTAATTTTTACAATTGCTTATGGGTGATTCCATCAATTCTAAACTTTAACCCATTGACAAGCTTATCATCTTCATCGGATTGAAGCTTGATTTTTTCAATTACCTCTTTGGACATACTTAGCAAAATACTTGCTTCTAATTTGAGATTTCTTCTCTCTCTCCCTCTCAAGTTACTTAGTAGGTAGTGATCATATATACATTGGTGTTTCTTTCCTTTCTACTAACCTTTGTGTAGCATGTCACCTTAGCTCACAAACTTGGTGCCCCAAACAAGGGGAGCAACCACCAAGGGGGAGCTACTAGCAAAGTTCGATGTTCTTCAAAGACTTGTGCTAACCTTTTTGCTACGACAAAGGGGGAGAAATGATAGTGATAAACTAGTTAATAATTCCATATTTTGTGTTTCTACGTAAATGAGTTTATCGTTTTTCGTAATCAAAAAGGGGGAGATTGTTAATGCAAGTGATGCCTAAAACCATTATTAGTGTTAACTAATCTTTCTTAGTTTTGATCACAACAAACCATACAACACATTTAGTGTAAAACACAAAATGAATTATTTAACTAACACTACCATCAAGGTAATAATCATATCACTAACCTTTCTTATTCATACTTAGTGATCATCAAAATGATTATCCTTAAAACTCACTTTTGTTAATATAACAAAAGACTTTTTAATAAACTTTCTTTTTTAGAAAATGTTTTATTAAAATGGAAAATGAAAATTTGAAAATAGCATATTCCAAATGCTGTTAGAATATCCTTTGAAGGTTTCAAATACCTCAGATATTCCCACCCCACTAAAAGATAAAAAACGGAGCATAGTCTAGTGGCGGTACCTTAAGTACCTACGCGGTTCCTTAGCGATATGGAACCGCGGGGTGAGATAAGGTACCGCGCACAGCTAGACGTTATAGATCCGTTATACTTTGTCTCCTTTAAATAGTGGGTCAAATCTCATTTTCCAGTAAGCCTCTTGGACGTTTTTCTCAGCCCTCTTTCTATTTTCTATAGCATAATTATTAGTAAATGATCACTTAAATTGTTAAGGATGTTTACATATGATTATCCTCTTGATCCCCTCCTTTACCTTGTCCAATGATAAGATCACTCACTCACTAGTGTTGTGATAAAGATGAATTTTTGAGCTAGTCATATTCATCATGATACCCGTTTTGTTTTAGGTCAATCCAATGTATTTATGAATACTTGGACCAGTTGTGTTCATCCAAGTTATTTGTGGATACTTGGATTTGTTGTGTACATCCATTGCATATGTGTTTGCTTGGATTTGTGTTGTGTAAATCCAAGATACATGTGTGTACTTGGATAAGTCTAGTTGAGTTGTAATAGTTTTGATTAGGAGTTCTCACTAGACTATAAAGTGATGTGGTTGTGTCTTGTGAGTTCTCACTAAACTATAAAGTGACTAGTAGTTGTGTTGTGTGAAGTTCTCACTTAGCTTCAAAGTGAAGAGTCGTGAAGAGTCGTGAAGATTAGTTCTAGCTTTCGATTAGAACTCGACATCTAGCCTTGTGTCGTAAAATGGTGAAGTAGGCAACGCCGTGAAGATTGGTTCTACCTTAAGATTAGAACCCGACATCTAGCCTTGTGTCGTTAAATTGTAAAGTAGGCAACGTTGTGTAGATTGGTCCTAGCTAAAGATTAGGTCTCGACATTTAGCTTAGTGTCGGAAAATAATGTAAGCAACGATGTAAGGTTTTCTCCGCCAAGAAGGGAGCTTGTGGATATAGTGGAAATTTCGAGTAGGTGTACTCGAGGAGTGGAGTAGAAACGAGGATAGAGCCTCGTTGTCGAACCACTATAAATCTTGGTGTCTTCCTACTAGGCTGTCTCCTTCCTTACTCTTTACTTATTTCATTATCATTACACTTACCTATTATCTTTGCTAGTGCATTTGAATTGAACCTAATCATTATGCAACTTAGCCTCAAGTAAAAGATAGTTTTGATACAAACCAAATTGAAAGTAATTTTAATTTGGTCACCAATCGAAGAGAAACTATTCAACCCCCCCTTCTAGTTTCTACAGAGGATATGATCCACATTAAATTTTGAGGAAAGGAGTTGTTGAACACACAATTTTTGAAAGATTTTGAATATCATTGAGAAATTCTTTGAAAAAAATTATGTTCAACGCTTTTTGAAAAAACAATTCTTTTTGTCGAAAAGGTTTTTCTAAAGCATAAACTTGAGTTCATAGACTTTGAATGTCTTGACGTATCCAATCAAGTGTAAGAAGATTTCTCTTCTTTTGCTGAGGGTAAGAGCACAAAATCGTACACTCCCCCGTGAATATTGATCCGGGTTGCAATCTGAAAGTGATTACAAGCCATTGTGTTGAGCTCAAAACGTTGAATGTTTTGTGACAAGCTCAACCCAAGATAGATTGCTCTACCCGTTGTTGGAAATATTGTCCAAAATAGACAATTTCCTTTTGAAAAGATAGAAATGACAGGTTTTGAAAAATATTTACAACTTTCATTCGAGCTTTATGTACACACCCGTGTCGTTATTGATCGACATTTCTAGGTACGTCCATATTATCGATACTGAAAGACATGTCGAGAAGAATATTTTTGGATTATCAAAGATTTTTTAATTTTGTATTTTGCTTTTTCACTAATATTTACAAGATAGATGTTTGATAGATGAATCAAGCAGGCTTCTTTGCCAGAATCTCCAGTTCTGCTGGAGTCAAACATCTCATACCAATTTGCCTAACAAGATACGCAAACCTCTCTTTCGAAAGAGATTTTGTAAACAAGTCAGCTAATTGGTAATCAGTTCCAACAAAGTATAATTCAACAATACCCTTTTCAACTTGTTCCTTAATGAAGTGATATCTGACATCAATGTGCTTCGTGCGGGAATGCTGTACCGGATTGCAGGAGATGGCTATGGCCGACTTTGAGTCACAGTACATAGGTACTTCATCAAAATGGAAGACATAATCCGTGAGTTGTGTTCTCATCCAAAGAACTTGAGCACAACACGCAGATAGAGACACATACTCTGCTTCGGCTGATGACAATGATGTGCAATCCTGCTTCTTGGAAGACCATCCCACAAGCTTATCTTGACCTAGAAATTGTGCACCACCAGAAGTACTTTTACGTGTATCAAGACACCCTGCATGATCAGAATCTGAATAGGCCGTTAGAAAGAAACCGGTTTCCCTCGGATACCAGAGTCCCATGTGAATGGTATTCTTAAGGTACCGAAAGATTCGTTTAACCTCCTTGAGGTGCTTTTCAGTGGGTCGTGCTTGATATCGTGCACAATAACATGTAGCATGATGAATATCAGGTCTGCTTGCTGTCAAGTACATGAGTGACCCGATCATGGAACGATATCTCGTTTGATCTATGGGTAATCCCTCTAAATCAGCATCTAGGGATGTGGTTGATAATGGTGTCCCAACGGGGTCACATGATGTCATACCATGCTTTGTGATTATCTCTTGACAATACTTAGCTTGGTTAATAAAGATACCACTTGGGGATTGGTGAACTTGAATTCCTAGAAAGAATTTTAGTTCGCCCATCATAGACATTTCAAATCTGCTGTGCATTACTTTTTCAAACCATTTTGAAATTTTTGGGTTTGTAGACCCGAAAATAATGTCATCAACATAAATTTGCACAAGCAAAATGTCATCCCCATATTTATAAGTGAACAAAGTTGAATCAATGGAACCTTTTGAGAAACCTTTGGAGACCAGAAACTTCGAGAGCTCGTCGTACCACGCCCTTGGAGCTTGCTTGAGTCCATAAAGTGCTTTGTGAAGACGATACACCTTGTCAGGATAATGAGGATTGACGAATCCTTCCGACTGCGTGACATAGACTTCTTCCTTCAAAGGACCGTTAAGAAACGCCGTCTTTACGTCCATTTGATAGACAATGAATCCCTTATGTGCAGCATAAGCAAGAAAAATCATGACCGCTTCCATACGAGCTACTGGTGCAAATGATTCTTCAAAATCAATACCCTCTTTCTGTCCATACCCTTTAGCCACTAGCCTAGATTTATTCTTGATGATCGTGTTCTCTTCATCCATCTTGTTTTTTTCCAGATCCATCGAAGATTTAATGGTGTTACATCGAATCGTCTGTCAACAAGTTCCCAGACTTTAAGTCTTTCAAATTGTTAAAGTTCATCCGTAATCGATTCAATCCAAGCATGATCAGCCATAGCTTCTTTGATGTTTTTCGGTTCAGCTGTACTCACGACGAGTGCGAACATGCAAACATCGCCATCGATGGCTAGTTGTCGTCTTGTACGAACATGCTGTGAAGGGTTTCCAATTACATGAACTAAAGGATGTTCTCGGGTCCAATGATGTGTTGAAGGATGTCGTTGGTAGAACGTATGCATATTTGACGGATCAACATGGCGAGTAGAAGACTCTCCAGTTTCGTGTACCGGTGTACCGAATGGGTTGATAAATTCGTCTTCGTCAGATAATGCATCGTCTGCTTGATTTGTGTTCTCTGGAGCAATGACAGTAGTTGTGGATGTTGTAGGATCGATTGTTGAAGTGATATTCTGAGGAGGTAAATCTGCAGCAACCCGTGTTGAAGTAGATGAAGTTGTATCCGGTTGTTGACGATGATCGGTATCATCATTCTTATCATGAGTGACAGCGGAAGACTTCGATACAACTTGTTTCTCCCCCATGAAATATTCATCATACATTGGTCCGTATAACATTTCCAACTCTTCAATTGTCGTGTCGACTGTCATATCAGTTCTAGGAACATGTTCTGGAACCAGCGTTGAACTTGACGGTTCATTGCTGTGGTCTTGAGTTTCGAGTTCCGTGCGGTTGTGAACGGAAGTCGTTTGTCGTTGTGGATCGGGACTTAAACTATTTTGTTCAAGTGCCATTTCTTTCAATTCATCAAATCGAATGTGAATGGTCTCGACAATCAATTTTATTCTCTTGTTGTACACTCTATATCCCTTAGACTGAGTTGCATATCCCACAAGAATACATGCATCACCTTTCTCTTTCATCTTGTCCAGATTTTCACCATCTCGAATAATATAACACGTACATCCAAAAACATGAAGGTGTTTGAGTGAAGGTTTTCGATCATGAATTATGTGATATGGTGTCTTTTCGTGTCTTAGGATAATTAAGGAGCGGTTTTGTGTGTAGCATGCGTTTGACACGGCTTCGGCCCAAAAGTACAGTGGAAGTTTTGAAGCGGATAATAATGTTCGAGCAGCCTCAACTAAAGTAGGGTTTCGTCTTTCAACAACTCCGTTTTGTTCGGGTGTTCGAGCAATAGATGTTTCATGTTCAATCCCTTCAGCTTCAAAATAGTTTCTCAGTTTTGAATTCAAAAATTTTGTACCTTTGTCAGTACGAACCACTTTAACTTGAGCTTGAAGACCACGTTGTATCAGTTTAAGGAAGTTGGTAAGAACATCAGGTGTTTCATCCTTGGACCTCAAGAAATGAGTCCATGTGTACCTTGAGTAATCATCGACTATTACAAGAATATATTTCTTTCCATTGATACTCTGAACACGCATGGGACCACACAGATCCATGTGAAGAAGATCTAACCGTCCTTTAGAGCTTGGTGTGGTCTTTGTTTTGAAGCTACTTCCTTTAGCTTTACAAAGTTCACAAGAAGAACAAAGATGATCTTTGATGAATTTCAAGCTTGGAAGGCCTCTCACAATATCTTTCTTGGAAAGCAAGTTAATGGTATCAAAGTTGAGATGAGAAAGACGTTGATGCCATAACCATGCCTGAGTCGTTGAAGATTTAGCCATGAAGCAAATTGGAGTTGATGAAGTTGTGTCTTGAAGTGGAATTGTGTGAAGATCAGTACCCCGTGTACCGGTAAGTAAGTCATTCCCATCATAATCACGAACAAAACATGTCTTCTTTCTGAAAGAAACTTCCAAATCCGCATCACAGAATTGACCAACCGAGAAAAGATTGTGATTGAGCCCTTCGACGTAGTATACCCTTTTAATCGTGATATTTCCCAAATCTCCATATCATAGGATCGGTGCAAATTGATCATTTCCGAATCGGACCGTACCCAAGAACTTCTCCACGAAGTTAATTAGAAGCTTGAGATTCCCCGTCATGTGCTTCGTGCATCCGGAGTCCAGTATGAAGAGAATTATTTGTATCACCTGCAGAAGAGTTAGAACATGATGGAGCATTTGCTAAATTGGATACCATAGTAGTTGTGATAGTAGAATCATTAGTGTCCTTATCAACATTTAAAGGCAAACTAACACTCGTTTTCACATTTTCTGTCCTAGCTTTCGGCATCCATTTATATCCGGGAGGACATTGATTAGCAAACCACCATTTCCAAGACTTGCTAGCAGACTCATATAATTCCTTAATTTTGCTTCTAGGATTCTTAGTGGTAGAGTCTGATGCATTACTTTTCTTAGTGGGGGTAGCAACAGGATGGTTCACTTTGCGTTTGGGTTGTCTAGCACTAATAGGCATCACAGTTTGCTTCTTAGTTCTAGTTTCTATGCCTTTGACATTATTCATAGCACACATAAAATGATTAGCATTAGCACACTTGCCACATTTAACATAAACAAATTTCACATTCATAGCATTCAAATCATTCACATCATTCATATCATCATTACATGCGATTACAGACTTTTTATTCATATAAACATTCAAATTCCTAGGGGGTGCTTCTACTTCCTTCATCTTCCCTTGATTCTTGTGTTTCCAGACCTTATCATTCACTTGAGTGCTCTTAAGCTGAGGCCGACTAACACTAGTAGTGGAGACTATTCCTGTAGTAGAAGACACACGAATATTAGTGTTTCTAGAAGTCTGAGGCGATTGAATAACTTTGTTTGTGGGCTTAGTGGTCATTCTATACATCCCTGGTTTAATCACATTATTTTGCTTAACGCTTGGTGTTATGGCATTCCTTATGGGTTGATTTTGTGGTAACCTTTCCTTTCCATCTATCTTGGGGGCAAACACAGGTTTTGCAAACGAGGAATTTGATAAAGCAGATGGTTTTCCCAAGATAGAGGATCTATTCACCTTAGAAGCATTGGGTTGTCTAACAACAGGTTTCTTAATGCTAGGTTCCATGATTTTCCCACCCATTTTAGAAATGAGTTTCTGCAACTCTGCTATCGCTCTGTCCCTGTCTTGTAACTGAGCTTTCAACCCTTTAATTTCCAAGTTCTGTTCATTCATTTCTCGAAACTTTTGGGGAAGTTTTTCTTGCAATTTATTATCATGTGGAAAACTACCAACGTCTTTTTGCACAGCAAGTTCAAGTGAATGACAATGTTTTTGAAGGAAATCAGTTTTGTGTTGAAGTAACTCAAAAGCCTTTTTGTCAACATTTTCTTTACGTTTCGAAAGCTCAATTTCAAGACGTTCACATTCTTTGCTTTTATCAAGATATTGGCATGCAACTTCAGAATATTCATCAATATCAGCACAAGATGTAAAATAAGCACACATAACATCTTTAGAAACGCATTCTTGCAAGAGTAAATCATATTCATCTGAAAAATCAGACTTCTCCATTTGAAGATCTTTAGTGTGTTTCTCAAGAGATTCAACATATTTTAAATCATCATACATTTCAGTCTGAATGAACTCCTCAAGTTGAAGAACAGTGTCTTTAATCAACGCCATGTTAGGAATTAAGAGTTCTTTCACAAGCAAGGTAATATCTTGAGGAATCGGACGTGTCCACTCAGCATTTTCACATTTTGCCCAGTCTCTTTCAACAATAGATTTTACATTATCTATGTGGTGTTTAAGAATACCTAATGTTTTCCTACTCTTGCTTTTAGATTCATCTAGAGGGAGGTAGTTTATGTATTTGTAAACATTAGATTTCTTAGGGGCAAATGCTTTCTTCCATTGAATTCTCTTTTGTTTGCATTCTAGAAACACTTCCTCACGGGTTTTCTAAGTTTCTTTGTTGAAAAGACCATAAAGACTATTCTCATAAGCATAATTATATGGTTTACAAACTCTTTATTGACAAGAGGTTGACTATCAGTATCCCAAAGGGCAGTCTCTTCACTCTCCGCACTAATAGGCATGCTATCAAGATCAGTCCTTTCAGTCCCATCAAGATAAAGATGCGGGTTCGCAGCTTGAGCTTTGGCAAGGTACTCAGGACTTGCAAAGCTAGCTTGACCCTTAAACATAGACGGAGGTTCTACCATTCTTACGGATTGAATAGAATCATGCGTTTTATAAACAACGTTCTTCAAAAATTCTACTTGTGCTTCTAGTTTCGTTACTTTGTCGATTTCCTTATCATATCTACTTTTGAAGTCTTGTTTTAACGCATCTACCTCTTGTTTCTTATCCTCAAGAATTTTAGCTGAATCTGTAGTGGTCATAGAGAGCTTTTGTTCAAGTTCATTAACTTTGGTATTGGCAAGGTACGTTTTTTGACGTTCATCCATTAAGAAAACATTATATTGACGCTTCTCTTTGGCTAGTAACTCAAGAGTTGTATTGTATTTGTTTTCAAAATCGTCCTTTTGACTTTTTATCGTACTACCCTTGTACCATTCAAGCTCTTTTGTTTTCTGAAGGAGCTCATCTCTATAGCTTTCAGTGATCTCAGTAGATTTGATAAGAGCAGCTTTGCATTCTTCAAAACTTTGAGTGAGCGTTGCGTTTGCCTTCTTTAATTGCTTTTGACTCTTTTTATTTTCAGTGACATCTTTTTGTAAAGTAGCAATTAAATTAGCAAACGCAATACGTTCCTCTTCATCATATTCATTTGCATGTTGATCATCCTCAGACTCATTATTGCACATGTCTGATGAATCGGGTGTGGTATTTCTATCAACCGTTTCCATCATACACGTGTCATTAATGGCATTGGGTAGATCACTATGCTCAGGAATATCACCAAACACATTATATTCATCAGTAGTATGTACCTTATCGATTGGCTCAGTGACAAAGATAGGGCCATTGTCATCTTTAGTGACTTTGAGAACTTCTTCAACCTTTGCCATGTACGAGTAATGTGCATCGAGCTCTTGATCAGAATCTTCATCATCAGTATCATCAAGCATTGCTCCTTCCTCAGCTGACAATTTATCCCCTGCTTCTATTTTCTTGCATAGCAGCATCTTTTCCTTGTGATAGCTGGAGTGTCTAACCCTTTTCTGCTTCCTGCATTCCTTTGCCATATGCCCATAACCTTGGCAATTAAAACATTGAATCCCGCTCTGCTGAACCACTTGACTTCCAACCGTTTCCCTATTCCCAGTAGCAGCAGCAATCCTCTAAGTATCATACTTTACAGTTTGTCGATCATATCTTGTAGAACCCTCAACATGCGTTGGATTATGTCGATCATACCTAGAAGGACTTTCACCACGTCGACATGTGTCATACCTTGGAGGACTCTCAACATATCGGTTCTTGGTGTTAGATGATGTACGAATATTGTTGTTGGTGGGTTTGTAGATTTTATTGTAAGTCTTCATTATGAAAGCAATTTGTTGTTTCATCTCTCGGTTCTTTTGAGCTTGGTCTTCATCACTATCTTCTTCAGATGAGGACTCAGATGGTGGTGATGGTGCTCTTGGCACTTTACCTCGAGATCTTGTGGATAATGAAGACTTAGATGATGTGGAAGATCATGGTGAAGATGATGTAGTGGAATATGACTTAGGAGCACAAGAGTTATGACCTTGAACTTGTTGAGTTGTAGTCACTAAAGCAAGTGGATTAGCCGTCTTGGCAACACGTTCAGCTCGAATCTCATTTGCTTCATTCTGAAATTGCTTCAAGATGTCAAAGAGTCGATGATATGAGACCTCGTCTAACTTTTCTTGTTGTTTCACCTAAGTGACGAATCGTGTCCGCTCGGGTTGAAGTTGTTGAAGAAATTGGACATTGACTTTCATGGTGGAGACTTGCAGATTATTTCTTGTCATGTCATTCATCATCTTATAAAACCTGGAGTAGTAAGAGTCAGTTGATTCTCCATCCCTTTAAGTAAACTTGCAAAAATTCCAATACAAGTTTGTTTTGACATCTTGTTTGTTGAGTGATTCTCCTTGTTGCAAGCGTTCAATAGCAGTCCACATTTCATGTGTTGTAGGGCATGCATCAACCGTGGAATAAATGTCATCTCCAATCCCACTTAGAACCATATATATGGCTTCCTTCTCCGCATCATGCCAAGCACAATTTTCAGGTGTGAGATCGGCTCTTGTTTCATCATGTTCACTTGCAGGAATTTGATCAGTAGTATCTGTGGCAGCTCTTGGAGGAATTGAGATTTTCTTGAATACATATGGTCCATGAGTAATACATTTTCTCAAGGCATCACCATTGCGTCTTGTATCAAGATATCGTATGAAACGTGATTGCCATTGAGCATACCTACCAGACACAAGCATTGGTTGTCTCTCTTTATTCCCCGCCACCATGATTTTGTTGTTTGTGACACCATATTCTTGAGTAGAATCCATCTCAAAGTTGATGTGAAGTGAATAGGATCTTAAGTAGATGAAATTGTGAAAATATTGTGGTTGAAACTTGAAGAAATTGTGGTTGAAACTTGAAGAAATTATGAAGAAACTTTATCCGGAAAACCAAGTACTTATCCGGAATATTTTACTTACTCTTATCCGGAATAGTTCAATAAGACCTTATCCGGAAAAAAATTCAATGCGTAGCTTATCCGGAATAATGTTCTTTCTCTTATCCGGAAAGTTTACAACTTTCTCTTATCCGGAATGTTTTCGTAGACTTATCCGGAATAAGGACATCCCGTTACTTATCCGGAATATTGTGAGGTGAGTTATCCGGAATCACAAAAAATGATGCTTATCCGGGATCTTTGTAGTGCTTCTTATCCGGAATAATTTGACTCTCTCTTATCCGGAATAATTGTTCTTCGACTTATCCGGAATAATACAAAACTACCGTATCCGGAATAAAACTCCTTTGGCTTATCCCGAATGAACCTTTATCCGGAATAATTGTTCTTCGCCTTATCCGGAATAAGTTTTTCGTGGCTTATCCGGAATACTTTATGGTTCTTATCCGGAATCCACAGCAACACGTGCTTATCCGGAATCTTCCCGAGTTGGTTATCCAGAATAAATCAAGTCACCCTTATCCGCAAAACATGCCAAGCTGCTTGTCCGGAATAGAATCCGAGAGATTATCCGGAATACTCAGGTGAAGCTTATCCGGAATATAGTGCCAAACCTCTTATCCGGAATAACGTGCAATCTTCTTATCTGGAACACAAATTCGCTTTATATTCGGAATGATGAAACCCCAAAATTCCGGATAACACTCCAAACTTGTTTATCCGTAATCTACCAAAGGACTACAATCCGGAATAATGTAAAACCCTCAAATTCTGGATAAACAAACTTTCTAAGAACTTGATTTTTCCAAACTTATTCCGAAAATCAAACCAAAATTATCAACTTTTGTATAAAATTCAAGAAAAATGATAAACACAAATTCCTACCACAACTTTGTAGGCAATTTGTATATAGATTTTGAGCTTGAAAACACAAATCTTTTTTATAAGAAATGATTTTAAAGATGAAAATCACACGAAATCAAAAATGATAACCACAAACTAAACACAAAGATACCCCATGGCGATTGATACCAATTGTTGTCCCAAATAATATGATAGTAGATTAAGATATGAGATGGAAAAGAAATGAGTTTTAGAGAGAGAAAGTAGTGAGAGAAAGTAGAGAGAAGGAGATGATTAACTTGGTGAATATTAGATTAGGAATAATAAGTTTACAAATGACCATCCACCCTCCTAACATGCTAGGAGGGTAGTATATATAGTCCACCCACATGCGGGCTTTAATGGGCTATATATTGGGTCGGGCTTGTCTTTTGGACTTTAATTAGTTTAAATCCAAGCCCGTGAACCACGACTATTTAACTATCTATTACAACGTTCTAATAAATATTACAATATAAACCTATGACCGAACATTCTTGTTTGACTCAATAACGTTTTCGTCAATAAATTTAAGTTTCCGTCAGTAAAATTCCTGACGAAAACGTAAAATTCCTGACAAGATCTTAATATTACTAACGAAAACTTAAAATTACTGAAGAAAACATAAGTTTACTGTCAAAAACGTAAGTTTACTGACGAAAATGGTCTTTTCTAGTTTTCTATAAAAAAGTGGAGAATGAAAATTTCTAATGTTTTGAAAATTATTGAAAAAAGTATAACTAAACAAGTTTTCTATTTTTCCATTTTCAAATGAAAAGTTTTCTAGAAAAGTCGGGGATTTTTCTCCAACTAAACACACTCTAAGATTTTTTGTTTCGTTTTTAACAAACCCCAAATTTTATTATTTGTTTTATCTATATTGATAATATACATAAAAACTTCTTAGCCCAAAAAGCAAAGAAGCTGTTTTTTGTTGTGTTTTTAACAAACCCCACTTTTTTTTACCTCTTTTATCTTTATTGATAATATACATAAAAACCCCTTAACCCTAAAATCAAAGAAGTTAAGCTTTCTTGTTGTGATTTTAACAAACCCCAAAATCAATTATTTGTTTTATCTATATTGATAATATACTTACAAACCTCTTATCTCAAAAACAAAGAAGCTAAGCTTTTTTGTTGTGTTAATAACAAACCCCAAAAAAATTTATGTCTGTTATATCTATATTGATAAATTACATAAAAACCCCTTAACCCAAAAACAAAGAATGTAAGCTTTTTTGGCTTTTTTAACAAAGCCAAAAAAATTTTGTCTGTTTTATCTATATTGATAATATACAGAAAAACCCCTTAACCCAAAACAAAGAAGGTAAATTTTTATGTTGTTTTTTTAACAAACCAAATATTTTTGTCTGTTTTATCTATATTGATGTTGGGAATAAAATTAGCTAAGTCTACTAGCCGCTGACAAGAGATGTGTAGCCGCTAACAAAAAGTTATCAAGCCCCCGACAACTTAGGCCCAGACAAGAGAAATTAAGCTACTGTCAATATTTATGAAGTCAACACATTTTTATCTGTTAGGAAGATATGCATGTATATTGTATTTTTCTACGTTTATCTCAATATATCTTCCTAAAATAGTTCACATGTTTTCTTATTGTACAAGGCTCCTTATGCTTATAAAAGGAGGCCTTTAGGTTAGGACTTGATATACGTTTTCTACACTTTCATTGTACGCAAGTTTTATCAATCGAAGTGAAAGTTTGGTTTATATTGTGTTTAGCATTGTTCTTTGTTCTAAGTGTTAAATTCCGCATAACACTTAGATTGTTATTAACACAAAGTTTCTCTACGTATTACTCTTGATTTATCTCGATAATACAAAGCTAATCGATCTAAGTTTGGAATCAACAATTGATAATATACATAAAACCCCTTAACACAAAAACAAAGAAGGGAAGCTTTTTGTTGTTTTTTGAACAAACCCAAAAAAATTTACCTGTTTTATTTATATTGATAATATATATTATAACCCCTTAACCAAAAACAAAAAAGGTAAAACTTTTTTGTTGTTCTTTTAACAGACCCAAAACTTTTTGTCTGTTTTATCTATATTGATAATATACATAAAAACCTCTTATCTCAAAAACAAAAAATGTAAGTTTTTTTTTATTGTTTTTTAACAAACCCTAAAACCTCTTAACCCAAAAACAAGGAGATAAGCTTTTTTATTGTTATTTAATAAACCCAAACATTTTTATCTGTCTTATCTCTATTGATAATATACATAAAAACCCTTTAACCCAAAAAACAAAGAAACTAAGATTTTTTGTTATATTTTTAACAAACCCCAAAAATTTATCTGTTTTATCTCTATTGATAATATACTTACAAACCTTTTATCCCAAGAACATAGAAGATAACATCTTTCTTTTTAAAACTATTTATATTATCACTATTGATAAAAGCCATAAAAACTAAACGCCTTTTAAAATCAAGCAGGTTAGTTATCAAATCAACAAAAATGAAAAAAGTTACTTATATCTGATTAAAAACATAAGCTACTTATATTAATTGAACTTTTTTCTCCTATCAATAGAGATAATATAAAATCAACAATAAGCATAATAAATTTAAAAAATCACAATAATCTACATAAATCTAATAAACACTGATAAATAAGCTAAAACGATTAGAAAATGATTAGAATAGTCATACCATCGTTCGAAGCTTTCGATGGTTCTGATTCCTTCAACGGTTTTGTAACGTTAGGGTTCTTAGATCTAACCATCTTTGTCTCCTGTTCGTTGATTTTGAAGGTTTTGTTGAATCTTTAATGGTAGATTTGTTGATTTTAGAGAGATGTAGAGAGGTTTCAGAAGTTTAGAGAGAGAGAGGGAAAATGGAGGCTAAAGAGGGAAAGAGGAATGGGAGATTAGATTTAGGTTTTTACATATTTTACTTTTAGGTCCCTCAAACATCTTTTTATTTTTGTCATGTTTAGTCCCTCCGTGTTCTTTTTTATAAGATCTGGTCTGATGAAACTAATGGCCAAGATGAGTCCCCTGGTTGGAACTTTTAACAAGTTTGCAAAATAACTCGACTCTTTTACAATTAGGGTTCACACTGATACAAAAAGTAGTATCCGTCACACTCAAAATGTGTGACGACAAGTCTTTAGTCACACGCATTTTTTTAGCGTGTGAATGTCGAGTGAACGTAGCGTACCTTTGCTCACTTATTTGTGTTAGTGATGGTAGCCCCCAAAAAGAGTGACCAATACTAAAAAATATGTGACGAATTAGGTATAATTTTTGTTTGCTTAGTGAATATGTGTGACCGTAAACACTTTACAGTTACACGACTTTTGTTAAAGAGTGACTATTTTATGTCCTTTTGTCACATACATGTAACCAAAGAGTGACGAAAACTAGTAATAAGTGTGACCGCATGCTTTATAAAGTCATGTAAATTGTTTTTTGTGTGACTATATCTCATCCAATTGTCACATGAATTGTATGTTTGTGTGACGTTCTGAGATATTTAGTCACACAAATCATGTTAGTTGTAGGGATTTAGTCACATACAAGTTAGCAAAGAGTGACCAAAAGTAGTAAAAAGAGTGACCATATGCTTTGTCAAATCAAGTAAGTTGTATTTTGTGTGAATATATGTCATCCAATGGTCACATGAATTGTATGCTTCTGTGACATTTTGTGACATTTAGTCATACAAATCATGTTAGTTGTAGGGATAAAGTCACATACAAGTAAGCAAAGAGTGACCAAAGGTAGTAAAAAGAATGATTGTATACTTTGTAAAATCAAGCAAATTGTATTATGTGCGACTATATGTCATCCAATTGTCGCATGAATTTTATGTTTGTGTGACGTTTTATCATTTTTACAATTAACTCACACAAAAATAAATTGCGACATGTAATGGCGTATAGCATAGACACGACCCATTGGGCCTAAAACCATACACCAAACCTTGGGCCTAGATCCAAGTACAAGAAAGCCCATCAACGGTGGATAAAACTTAGACGGGTCCGCTCCCAGAGAGCGGAACTACACACAACTCTGGATGCACACTCCCAGTGAAGTGCGTCCGAGAAACTTATGGACCAGACTCCCAAGAGCCACTCCGCAAGACGTGATTAGACATCCAGTAGAAAAATGGGCCTTTGGACCACAAAGGCCCACTCACTAGTACTATCCGCGAAAAGGGGAAAAGGGCCCAGTACTTCCCCTCTATAAATAGTACTCACTTGCACTCTAAACGAGGTACGATTTTCTAACTAATCCTTATACACACACAAATCTCGGACAATATGAATACTTACTCTCACGCTGGAGTCTAATCGTGGGGTCCTCCCCACGGTGGACTAACGGTGCTATTCGACTTGTGTAGGAAATCGTCAACAATTTCTCTTGATAGTACGAATATCTACAACATCATCAAGCATCTAAGCACTCCCCGCTGAATACTTAGATCCCGCAACCGACCCCGGGCGATCACTATACTAACAAGTGGCGTTATCTGTGGGACCCAGTACACAACTGCGTTCCATATAAATCCCGTTCCAAAATAGGCGAACATGCATCTGATCTTCTGACACCCAGCACGTCCGTCGTGTGTAATACGGAGGCCGGAAAGACAAAAAAGGTCGCGGAGAACCTAGATTCACCGGCGTCCGACGCCATCATCAGGGATTTCTATGACAAACACTTTGATTGACTGTTTCCAGTGATAGCTGATAAATTCTGCGAGGAAGATTTACGCGAAAAGAAGCTAAAGGCAGTTAGAGCACACCTGACCTTCGGAGGTAGCTCAAAGAAAAGTCGAAAAGCGGATCAGTCATCTGACTACTCCGAATCCGTTACCCCCAAAACCTAAAAAGGACAAAGAGGTAAGCATCCAACATCCTCGGAAAAGGACTACGGGCAATGGCAAAGCACGAACACACCATCACAAACGAAGCATCGCTCAGCAGGCCACAAGAGTCGCAACAAGGAAGGTGTCTTCAAAAGGCTAGGGCCACGGGATGGAGGAATATTCGATGGGCTGAAAGGAAGGGACTCCCAAAATAGAAGGAACTCTTTCTCGAAGGACCAGAACGACGAAGCTACCTCAAAGTGGAACTCAAGAGCGGAAGAACTAAGCGGCGGAAACAGGGAACCAAAAAGGTCAAAATCGAAGAGGCACACCAACAACCTAGCCCAGCCTTGGTTGTGCGAGGACATAGATCCCTTCACACCCCGCATCAGAAACATCAATTTCCCATGAAAGATCCGCATGCCAAGCCAAGTCAAGACATACGACGGGTCCGGAGATCCAGAAGATCACGTAAAGATTTTCCAAGCATCGGCCAAAGTGGAAAAATGGGCAATGCCTACATGGTGCCACATGTTTAACTCCACCTTAATTGGTAACGCCCGAGTATGGTTTTACGATCTGCCATCAGAAACAATCGACAGCTACGACGACTTAAAAGCAGCGTTCCTAGCTAACTACCTCCAAGAAAAGAAATGCATTAAAGATCTGGTGGTACTCCGTCACATCAAACATAGAGAAGGAGAATCTACCGAAGACTTCATGAGCGTTTCAAAATCAAGGTCAGGCATGTTAAAGCAGCCCCCGAGTGTATGAAAGTATCAGGATTCATGCAGGGCATCACACATCCCGGGCTAATAAAAAGGCTGCATGACAACATACCAAAAATAATGGACGACGAAATGAGAGAAACCATGGCTTTCCTCAGGGGAGAAGTCGCGGTTGCACACCAATCCAGAAAGAAAGGAAGCCCTACGTGGAAAAACGAAGGAAACAGAAGACCAGAGTTCGAAAGAATGAAGGACTTCCGCAACAACATGAAACCAGAGAGGAGAAATGATAAATTCACGCTACTAAAAACTCCTGGAGAAATCCTGGCCCTCGAAAGGTGAAAATTCATAGCACCACCCCCAATGAATACCCTAGCGGAAAAAAAGGGACTCAAGCAAATTTTGCGAACACCATGGAGACATTGGTCATAACACAGACGAGTGCCAATACCTGAGAAGACAGATTGATGAGCTGGCCAGGAGTGGCAAATTGGCACAATGGATAAAAGAAGTAAAAAATGGTAGAGGGAATGACCAGCAGAGAACAGTCAAAAAAGCCGAGACATCGACAAGGGACAAAGCTCCGGCAATACTGATGGTCCATTCCTGGCAAAGAACGGTGAAAAGGAAAGTAGTAAAAAACTTTTCCCCAGAACCAACAATATCCTTCCCGCCACTAAGCGAGGCAGAAGCCGAGGAGAACCCTATAGTTATTGAAGCATAGATCGGAGGAGACCACATCCACCGAATATACGTGGACGAAGGATCATCCTTCGAGATCATGTACGAACACTATTTCAATCGCCTACAACCCAAAACAAGAAGAACGATAGTCCCATCCACATTTTCCTTAGTAAGGTTCAATGGTGAAGTTATATGGCCCCAAGGACAAATACAGAAATAGGTAGTCATATGGGACGAGGAATATTTCACGAAGATAAAAATGAACTTCATGGTCGTACAATCTCAGTCACCATACAACGTTATCCTCAGAAGACCCCGACTCCGCCAACTAAAAGCAGTACCCTCAACGGCACACGGTATAATCAAACTCCCTGTAGAAGGAGGAATAGTTAGACTTTACAGTGGAGTAACCATACCGCTCGAGTGTGCAGCAGTAAGCGAGCCATATGCGGATACGCAAATGTATGAAGTTCTAGAGGAAAAATAAAGATATCCCTACACCCAAAATATCCATAACAGACGATAACAATAGGAGGAGGGCTATCAAACGAAGGAAAAGAATCTCTATGTGACTTACTAAAGAACAACCTGGACATATTCGCGTGGGAACCCAAAGATATGACCGGAGTCCCAAGGCACATAGCAAAACACAACACGAACATCAGAGAAGGGTACCCACCAGTAAGACAAAAGAGAAGAGGACAATCGCCTGAAAAAACGTCAAGCCATACTCGAAGAAGTAATAAAACTGATAGAAGCAGGAATTATGAGATAGGTCATCCGCCACAGCTGGTTGGCCAATCCCGTAATGGTTAAAAACACGACGAAATCTGGCGAATGTGTGTTGATTTTACAGACCTCAACAAAGCATGTCCCCAAGACTGCTACTCACTTCCAGAAATAGATTGGAAAATAGAATCCATGTGCGAATACCCGCTCAAATGCTTAGATGTTTACAAAGGATACCATCAAATACAAATGGCGGAGGAGGATGAAGACAAAACAACGTACATCACAAGCCAAGGCACCTTTTGCTACAAAAAATGCCGTTTGGACTTAAGAATGCAAGAGGAACTTATCAACGCCTCATAGATAAAGCCTTCGAAATGCAGGTAGTCCGCAACTTAGAAGTCTATGTAGACGACCTAGTGATAAAAAGCCATAGTGAAAAAGAGATCCTCGACGACATAGAAGAAACATTCAAAGCGCTGAGAAAGATAAACATGAAACTTAACCCAAAGAAATGCTGTAAAACCCGCTTAAAAATACCATGAATTTAAAACTTTTAATATTAAAGTAATTCACGGAAAGTAAATACGTATATGTATTTAACACGACATAAAAATATATAATTATGAATTCACGATAAGTTATAACGTATATTTTATGTACAACACGAAACATATATAACAATTTACGACAAGTATATAAGTATAATGAATACAACGTAACAAGAGAAAAAACGAAAAGTATTTTAATTAAGGCAAGATAAGCATTTCGGAATATTTATTATTACATGACAAAATACAATACGAACATAAGTTTATGAATGTACGATACTGAGAATATAAATAAGACACGAAATAAATAACATATGGGCTCCGTGTAAACAATTAGGCTTGCAAGAGTTATTAAAGGCCCAAGACCCAATCCACTAAGAGTAGTGATAACAAACATACGAATGTTACATTTTCCCCATTTATCAAAACACAGAAAAATCAAAGTAAACCCTAGTGGGTGTTTTGCCCATGGGCATCAAAAACAAAAGGAGGGAGAAGAGGCCTTGTTTGATCTTGTTATAGTGTATGTTCATGTTCATCTTTTCTAGTTATACTTGTTTCGGTAATCATCAAATCTCAGTTATTATAAGAATCACGAATTTAATAAAATGAATGAGCACATGTATTGAATAATTAAAACAATAATAAGAATCATGGGTGTGTTGTTGGATTTGCATGAAAACCGAGAGCTTGTGCTCTCGGTGGCATTTTTCTATCCAGCCGCTGGCCAAGGGAGGCAGTGACGTTCTTGTGCACAGCAGCCGCAACCTCACAGGACCCAGTGGGTATAGTCGGTGGGTAGCTGTTGCTGTCGGTGGGAGATCATAGGCTGTCGATGGAAATTATGTACAGCCGGTGGCTGTGTTTATGCTAGCAGCCGTAACAGAAAAAGGGGGCCAGGGGGAGTTTTGGTTGAGAAGTGGGAACCCGCAGCAGCAAGGCTGCGGGGTAATGTGTGGTTCGAACTGCCGAGACCAAAGGGGTCTCGGTGGTGTTGTTTTGGGGGATCGGGTAAACAAAGACAAGAAAGGGGGTGTTTGGATTTGAAATATTTGATTATTTTATTTCGGGCATAAAATTAATTAACTTATAGATTTTGGTTTTATTTACGGCTTATTGAACCGGTTTAATTTAATCTATGGAATTTATCATGAACCGGTTTGTTTAACCTTTGAAAGTTATCATGAACCGGTTAATTAATTTTTGGGCTTATTATTAACCAGTTTAGTTCGATTTATATTTTTAGACTTATTATTTGGTTAAATTACGAGTTATTTAAATTGGACTTAATTAGCAAGGGCTTATTATAATTAAATTATTTATCAAGTTTAAGACTTAATGTATAATTATTATATTCATGACATACTATAATCTAATAATTAATTATTAAATACATGGCACGTTATTATTTAATAATTAGTTATAATCCATGACATAATATTATTTATAGTTAATTAGAATTCATGATATATTATTAATTAATAATCAAGTATAAAACATGACACATTATTAATTAATAATTATTTATAAACTATGATATATGAAAGTTAATTATTATAATGTGCTTATTAATATAATAATTATCATTTACCATGACTTATAATAACTAGCTTATTTAATATACATATTATATCGTGACTTATAAAACTAGCTTATTCGATGAACAAGACATATTACTTATGTATATTAAACGAGCTTATGATTAATTATGAAAACTTACTATTTTTGGAAACTTACTAATTATGGAAACTTACTAAATATAGAAACTTACTATTTTTAGAAATTTACTATTTATAGAAACCTGCTATTTTGGAAAGATACTATATATAGAAGCCTGCTTTTTTTGAAAGTTGCTATATATGGAAACCTACTATTTAGGAAAAGTTACTAATTAATACAAGTATAATAACACAAGAATCATGAAATACATTAATCAAGAACACATGAAACATATAACATTAAGAAAGACACGATAAAACATGAACAAGTAAAAACAAGTCATGAACGAGTAACCTAAACTAAGAACAAGTAATTTATACATGAACAAGCAACTCATACACGCCCTTTATTATGTAGCTTATGTGAAGTCGGAGTAGTATTCTTCCGCTGTTCATCTTTTGTCGATTTCTGGATAGAAGGTACGGATATTAAGACATCTCTTTCTATGCATGATTAAGATTTCCCGTTTGTTGCCATCTGTTTTCCCCAGTTTTCATATCATAAAAATTTTCATTGTTTGCCATGCTATCACTTTAAATTGCCTAAGCTATATACATGCATGACCATGACCACCTAGTTATAGAGGTACCATAACCATGACACTTGAGGCACCGGTGTCGTGACTCTTCCGTGACGAGAGTGATTTCTCGCGGCGCCCCTTGAGTTGACATGGGCCATTATTATGATTATTCTGGGGCGTATAGGTGCATCATAGTTACATGTTTGCAGGTACAAGGTGATTGTTGGTGTGTGCTCTACATCCATCACACAGGAGTTGATCCCTCCACCCTCATTAGTATTTGTTGGAAATATGTTTTTACGTATTTAGGAAGATTCGGTCACTCCGACAATAGATTAAGTAGTAGCTCGTAGTTCTTGTTATTAAGTTAAACAAAGTTAGAAAAGCCTAGTCCACAAAGACTAAGGCCACGGCCCAATGTCAGCCTATAACACCCCCACCAAATGCTATGCGCAGCAGAACTACAACATTTGGGTGCTATACAGTTATCATCACACACAAGCTATTTCGAACGACTCAAAGAGACGTAGAAATTTAAACATAAATTAAAAATTGTTTAAAACAAAAAAGTCTACTGTTTTCCAAACCCCGAAAATAATATAAAACAGAGTTTGCGTTTTGGTCCCCACTGAATCTCAACCCAAAATACAATTTTCGTTCACATGACATAATATAAAGTATTTAAGTGCTAAAAGAGAGGAAAAACAAAGTAGACCGCCAAGCCACAACAACTTCCATCCTCGCATGCTCCACTGCTATCAACCTTGATTACCTGAAACACATGCTTAAAATCGTCAACACAAAGGTTGAGCGAATCTATAGGTTTATCAAATCATCAGTTGAACATAAGTGTTAAAAACCAATCATGATCATTCAATAGCATTGTGGCCATACAATCTATTATTCAAGGATATGACAATTGTGTTTAAGCTCATGACACTAAACCGTTAACTCAATCACCCGCGTAATAATTACCGGCGTGATTCAGATGAAACCAGTGCCCCTACTAAGGCATTAGTTGCAATTATACCTTATCTCTCATACAAGATAATCTACCGCAGAACTTACTCAACGTACAGCTTCTCGGCTAGCATTGGGTCGTTAGCCCCGTAGTACTACAAATTGTATAAGCGGCTATTTCCAACCCACACAAGGGCAAGACAATAGTTAATAGTTCATGAAATTAGGGCCTTTTGCAACTAGGTACTCAACACAATTTCGAGGCAACATTCGGGTCCAACAATCATTCATGACTTACGTTCATTTTCATTTAAATAAAATGTATCCCCCTCGCGGGTAAAATCATTTGAAATAAGTAAAGAGCGAGGATATAGACTCACCTTGCGTAGTAGTAGTGGTTCTAGCGAAGACGTAACGAGAAATGTCACCGACGACGTGGATGCCCGGGAAAATCAAACACTTGACCTAAAAATCAAGGTACGTAAACCAAATCAATACTCCGCGTACATTATTGTACTAAACACACGCAAATGCAAACACACTCAATGCTTATGAAAACTCACGCCAAAGTCAAACAAGTAGTTGTTACTAGACTTATACCATTTATCAATGTTATTAAAGTTACTATCCATTTTACGGTTTCACCGGTACTTACCAAAAGTATGGGCTGTTTTCCTAGACTTATACCCTTTTATAAAATTTGGGAAAATTCTCAAAAATACCTTAAGACCTGTAAAAATCCATTTTTAATCCCATTAAAAGTTTTTGCTTTTACGACCCGTTACTCAACACATTACTAAACCTACATTTTTCGGACTGAAATTGCACTTTGACCAAGTCGGACTCATTTGACTCATTTAAAATATACCATTTACCTCTACGACACCTAAGTCTAATAATAGACTCAAATACACAGGTTTGAGACCAAAAATCAACCTTTGACCTTTTACCAAACTATACCTATGGTCCCCGGGATTTGACCCAAAACCAAACACAAATTCGGATTGTGTTGGTTCTCATCTCCCGGTACACGTATTTTCAAAGTATCATAACTTTTGACTCGTTTGGAGTCGTAAGCTCTACCTTATACCGAAACGAGCGTCTCGACGACCACTACAACTATATCCTACAATCACAACCTGGACCAAAAATTAAAACCACGAAAATAGCCCTAAACAATCTGTTTGAAAACGACTCATTCAAAATCACCTTTCTACTTGTTTTCGATTCATTCCACCATTACCTAGACCTATTCTAACCACTTATAATCATCCTCAAACACTCTAATCAGTATAGAACACTATGAACATCAAATCCAAATCAAAACCTAAAGCCTAATTCAAGCATGCAATGTAATTAAACAATTTAAAAACACTAAAAACACCATTTTAAACACAACCCCACAACACATTTCATCAAACACCTTGAACCCACCAAACACCCCAAAAATTCGTGGCTTTTAGGGGCTGTGGAGAACCAAGAACATAACACCCATCTTATTTCATGGATTAATTAGCATTACCCAATCACTAATTACACGAATTAATGATTTAATTACATCAAAACACATTTTTGAAAAATCTTTGATTCTTGAAAAATTAATGCTAATGCATGTGTGTTTTTAATTGATTAGAAGACTTACAATGATAAGAGAAAAGGTGGTCTTTGATTAGATTTGTCAAAAACCTAAAAAAAAAAGGTGGTGTGGTGGTGGCTTGGTGGTGGCCGGCGGCTAAAGGAGAGGGGGAGAGAAGAACCCTAATTTTTTTGAAAGTAAAATGAAGTGTGTGTTCCCTTCCCTTCTCTTTTGTAAAAATTAGAGGGACCTTTCTTGAAAACTTAACTATCTTTTGGCCTTGTTATTAAACGACACATTTTAGGGGCGGGAAACGACCTATTAGTCGACTTGAAAATTTTACGGATGTCGGGGGTCGCCCCGAACACTTGAAAATACTTTTAAATGGTTCAAACGCACACAAAACGAATATACACATGGTTCCGACTCGACTTAACACGTAATAAAAATAAAATCTCGAAAAACTCAAATATCGATCAATCGATAATAAAATGTAAATTTTGGGCATCCGTCGGGATCGTAGTCGTTATCGGTTCTTCTTAAATCGTCAAACGTTAAAATTACGACTTTAAACGTTGGTTTCAACTTAAACCGTCAAATATATAGCAAACGAAATTTCTTAAAAATTTCAAAAATATACGTAAAATAGGATTAAATAAATGACGTTGGGCTCGGGATATCACATTCACAAGTGAGCCGCAACTTAAGAGAGATGCTCATACTGAACAGCTCTTGAGACAATAACTTAGCATCTTACGGCACTTTCACGGGTCTTACATCCTCCCCTCCTTAAGGGAGCGACGTCCCGGCGCTCTCCGGTTCTTATACTCGCATTTCGGACTACTAGAAAGATGGGGGTACTTCTTCTTAAAGAGGTCTTCACATTCTGATGTGGAATTCGGTTCACGTCTCGGATTCCATCACACCTTCACGATGAGTATTATACCTTGCTTCAATCTCCTAACATCTCGATCCATGGTTTCCACTTCAATTCCCCAATTTCTTCCTACGGGTATCAACACATTTCTTTCCACAGCTTCTCGCGGTTAACAAGTGATTCTTAATCTACACCATCTCTTCCGTAGTCTCTCGAATCATCTCAAGTCCATTCAACTAACTTTTTCCTGCTTCATTGCATCCAACTGACGATCTATACTTTCATTAACGTAATTCTTCAAAGGCTACAGCTTCAATGCTAACATGGTAAATGTCGTTTTACGAAGATAATACCAACGGCAAATGTCGGTCCCAACTACTATCAAAATCAATCGCACACGCTCGAAACATGTCTTCCAACTTTCGAATCGCCCTTTCACTTGGTTCATCATCTCATAAAAAAAAACAACTATCACAAAATAAAATCGCACGGGTCACACATAACCCCATCGAAAACGTTCAGAATATACAAGACGAAGTAATCATTACTAGTCGTACAAAATCACCTTGTCGCAATATTAGGTACATACAAACCTACTTCATCAAAACGAATCCATCGATACGGTAATCATTCGACGTATACATAACTCTCTCGAAAACATCATAAACCAATCAAACACAAAAGCCATTATAAAATACATACAACCACATTACGGCATGTTTGCAAAATAGCCAAACCATGCCAAGTAAATGAGTTCAACCAAGTTAACTCATGCTTGCTAATCAGCCAAGCCATGATAAAATAAGAAATGTTGACATATTTCTCGGATGAGTCCAGTCAAAAGAAAATTGCAAGTTAAAGAAGGTTCACGAGCTTGCTAGCTATGGATGCATATCCATAAGGAAAGAAAAATACATACATATGTCATCGCAGGGTGCTCACACACGGATCCATACCCAAAAAATATATATATATATATTACAAGAACACCATCTTAATTTCGTCCCAAACGTGGTCAAAATCTCAATAATCATCATCGTTCACAGTAAAAAAAATATTACATGGCACGTGTTCTCCATGATCGGACTTCATTGGACAATGTCATCTCAAGTTCCCACAACTTACGATCACTCGACTAGATCACTTACCGCATAAATACATAAAAGGCAATGGTTTACCACAAAAACATCCACTATGGATATCTATCGTTTAACCATCGATAATCAAGGATGGTTGAGTCAAGCAAAGAGGATTCCTCACTTAAATAAACGAAAACGACAATGGAATTGTCTTCCAATTACTGATGCACAGTTGGTAAACTTCAACAGTTTATCGCGTGTCGTTTGACATATCAAAAGAACAAGAAAATAATAATAAATAAAGTACGATACATTTGATGTAGGAAAAGTCTTCGTCATTCCCCTCAGAGTCACTTGAACTCTGATTTCCTCTACTTTGGCAGTCTTCTATTCTTGTTTAAATTTCTTCTGTCGGTATGAACCCCTTTGGTATAACATCAACACCCTAGCGGTTCCGATAAACTTCACACGTTACACACGACACATAAAAACATTTTCCAAAATTACTCGGTCAAGGTGACTTGCCAAGTCAACGCCAAATGAAAGAAGAGATTTCAAAGAACACAAGAAAATTCAAAATCTTTCTTTAAGAATCAAGGAAATTACGACTACTTGCAAAAATGATCCACCATTTTTAAAAAGAATCGTTCTTATCCAAACGTTTATCAAAACACTACAAGTTTCAAGATGACCAATTTGTTTGACACGATAGTGCCCTTCCTAAACTATGCATAATTAGCTAGATCATGCATACTTAAGGATCAAGCAACAACAACCAACAAAACAAGACTCATCCCGAATTATGCATAGTTAGCTAAGCTGTGCATAATTGAGGATCGAGTGACAACACAAACATTATTATTACATACCAAATATGACTACAAAAGTTTTCGACCTAATCTTAAAAATAATTAAACCATTTGAAATGGAGTTTGAAATGGGAAAATATTGTTACCATCGTTTTAAGAAACACATCAAACATCTTTCATACACTTTGAAAACATATTTTTGCTTTGCCTTTTTATGAGAAAATAAATAAATAATTAAATAAAGAAATCGACACCCTTTGCATTTGGTTCACCAAAACATTTCACACACATACATATTTTCAAATAGATTATTCACAAAATAGCGGTAAGGTGGTTCAAGATTAAAGATCATTGCAAGCACAACAAGAAATAAAATCAAAAATCAATGAGATCGAACAAGGTAAACGAGCAATATAATTTCCAGCTAAACTTAACTACATCAGAAACGAAAATACCTCAAATATATGACAAAAGTCTCAGGATAACGACAGCGATCTACGAATACATGGGGTAAAAATTGAATATCAGCACAAGCGTCAAATATAAAACAACAATCATAATTCCCATTGTCTCGAGTTGTACACACATTCCACCAAGGGTGAACGGGGAGAGGAAATTAATCACTTGGTCGAATAGAAACAATTTCACCAGGAAGATCGAGTTCTTTCACCTCTACTATTCGGTAAAGCGGCTTCGCCTCCTCGCTTTTCGTTCGATATAAATAAACAACCAAATTAAATGAAGATTTATAGTATCATTCAAGTAAATACAGAATTTTAGGTTCCATTAACCGAAAGAAGAAAAGTCACAACGTCCATGAACAGGACAAAATACACCGGGTGACATACCCTCATCATCAAGTACTAGCGAAGTAGCAACCCAAAAATAAATATAATAATAATGGTTTCATATCATAGACAAGATTAAAATAAACAATTACATGACTACTCAAGCTCAGATATAGACTCGCAAAGTCGAAGAAGAGGTGTCGGACGATCGAACCATCGTGACTCAAAACATTGTATATACATCTTAAGAAAATAATACAAGTAGGCGTGTGTTGGGTAATCCATTTGCATATTCAAATCAATGTTACTTCGTATATTGTAAAACGATCATTTGCATATTTTTAGTTTGGGTTACACCATTAAAGAATTTATACCTTTCATTTTCCTATCTTTACAAAGTTTTTATTTCAGGAAAAATTTCTATCTTTCGGAAATTATTAACATTAGTAGATGCGGTGACTCGGTTATCATAATCGACAAATCATTAGGTTTGAAAATCTCCATACTCGTGTCAAAATCTCGCTAATGTTCATATCTTAAGTACCAAAACGTATACAGTAATAATTTTTCCAAGTTTTACGTTTTTATTATTACGACTTATATTATCACATATATACACATATCCAACATGACTCAAACTAGTCTAATTAACTCTTAAAATCAACTTTTGACTTTTTATTATACATAAGTCTTCCTTAAAACTGGTTTTGTTAAATCACATTCGCGCACTTCGACTCAAATGATAAAGAGGTTTCTCGTAGTTTTATCTCAGATAATTTACTGATTTTAGTCGATACTTGAATCTCGATGATAATAATAAAATAATAAATAATTAAGATGCTTATTTCAATAATTCAAAGATATGTAAAATTCAACCTTTAATCATTAGCCCATTATCAAGTGATGTTTAAAATTAACACATCTCGCAGCGGAATAAAACAAAAGATTTTTCAAACGGTTTTAAACAAGCATCAACGAGTTATGCATAGTGATTCTCTATAACGACAATTATATAAACAAATGATTTCCAATGACGTTCCATCAATGTTTAAAAATTTATTTCAAGCATTATAATTTCTTACTTAAGGTGTATATTCCGATTTTATCCCAGTTTATTCACTACAAAAAGTAACGCGTTCTAGTTTACACCAATGCATACGTAAACATAACCTTATGTTTAAAATAAAACCAATTTTACAAAGTTTTTAGCTCCAAAATACATGACCAATTCTTCTACTCATGTTTTATATTACAAGATACGCCAAAAGTTTAATGACCTAACATTAATTCATATTAAATCCAAGTTACATATACTCAACAGTCATATCGTAAATTTTATTATAAACTCCTTTTTCAAATTATATTAAATAAATCTTAACAAATCCATCACTAGCTTCTAGTATCAAATTATTAATATATAAAAAACAAGGATTTTACGAGTAATATAAATTACTTATTATGATCTACCAACCAAGGTTAAAAGAAAAATAATTTCACTTTGTCCATTTCTTCTCTACACTTATTTTTACTTGTTACAAGACACATCATAAGTCATTTTTATCCAAAAGTTTCATCCGCCAAGTATTAAATATGTAAAACGCTTTATGTTTAAACCATTCAATCAACAAAGTTTAGTGCTTACTTAACTCACACAAATACCGGACCTCGTCATATATACTATCGAATTCAAAATAATGAAACAACAAAACAAAAATGAAATAAACGAAGCGAGAATACGTATGTCAACTAAATGTTGTTATCGGTCTCGGATGAGTCTTGAAATCGTACTCCACAAAATTAACACAAAAACCAACCAAATTCAAAGTTATCGCGATTGATCATAATGCCAGTCTATTTTAAAACACATCTTAAAATTCAAGTAGAATAGTAAACAACGATTAAATGGCAACACGCCTCAACCACGTTTTATAACACACACAAATGTGATTCGTCGCTACGATGTACGCATCGTTGATTGTACTTCATCTATATTATAGTTACGCCAACTATCATATCAAACCCATAAGGAATAAAGAAAATAAAGTGATACGTAAGTAAATTACGTTTCAAAAGAAAATGTCCACAATGACACATCACGGTGCGATAACGATAATCGAGATCAATCTAGTCAATATACAATATGTTACGAAGCGTTATTTACGTATCTAGAGTATCAAACGAGGTTCATATTCGGTTATCCGACAATAAATTAATTATCAAGATTGATAATTAGCGGTAAGGCCGAATTCTCAACAAAACCACATTTTAATGTACGATAATTACCCAAGGACCATTGCTTCGCGTGCAATGCCTTTAAATACCATAGTATATACATACTTATACATACAACCATTCCTACATACACGTAGGATTACAACGCGGTGTTGCCATGTAATGCATTGTAGCCCGTTATGCCAATTACATGCAACATATACGATAATCTTTACAGGAATTTGCAAATTACGATGATAAGTACTCAACGTACAAAACAATATATCTCAATATATATCATAGTATTTACTTACTAAATACTCGGGAATTCATATCAATTTGAGGGATACATCTAAAATATAAAGCAATGCTAAAGAATTCTTACCGGAGCCATGCAGGATAGTTGTGTGCTTGGACAATTTCTTACGACACCAAAAGTTATAGTTTAGGATTTTTCAAAATGACCTAGTTCTCTATAACTTATGGCTCTGATACCAATCTATAACACCCCCACCAAATGCTATGCGCAGCAGAACTACAACATTTGGGTGCTATACAGTTATCATCACACACAAGCTATTTCGAACGACTCAAAGAGACGTAGAAATTTAAACATAAATTAAAAATTGTTTAAAACAACAAAGTCTACTGTTTTCCAAACCCCAAAAATAATATAAAACAGAGTTTGCGTTTTGGTCCCCACTGAATCTCAACCCAAAATACAATTTTCGTTCACATGACATAATATAAAGTATTTAAGTGCTAAAAGAGAGGAAAAACAAAGTAGACCGCCAAGCCACAACAACTTCCATCCTCGCATGCTCCACTGCTATCAACCTTGATTACCTGAAACACATGCTTAAAATCGTCAACACAAAGGTTGAGCGAATCTATAGGTTTATCAAATCATCAGTTGAACATAAGTGTTAAAAACCAATCATGATCATTCAATAGCATTGTGGCCATACAATCTATTATTCAAGGATATGACAATTGTGTTTAAGCTCATGACACTAAACCGTTAACTCAATCACCCACGTAATAATTACCGGCGTGATTCAGATGAAACCAGTGCCCCTACTAAGACATTAGTTGCAATTATACCTTATCTCTCATACAAGATAATCTACCGCAGAACTTACTCAACGTACAGCTTCTCGGCTAGCATTGGGTCGTTAGCCCCGTAGTACTACAAATTGTATAAGCGGCTATTTCCAACCCACACAAGGGCAAGACAATAGTTAATAGTTCATGAAATTAGGGCCTTTTGCAACTAGGTACTCAACACAATTTCGAGGCAACATTCGGGTCCAACAATCATTCATGACTTACGTTCATTTTCATTTAAATAGCATGTATCCCCCTCGCGGGTAAAATCATTTGAAATAAGTAAAGAGCGAGGCTATAGACTCACCTTGCGTAGTAGTAGTGGTTCTAGCGAAGACGTAACGAGAAATGTCACCGACGACGTGGATGCCCGGGAAAATCAAACACTTGACCTAAAAATCAAGGTACGTAAACCAAATCAATACTCCGCGTACATTATTGTACTAAACACACGCAAATGCAAACACACTCAATGCTTATGAAAACTCACGCCAAAGTCAAACAAGTAGTTGTTACTAGACTTATACCATTTATCAATGTTATTAAAGTTACTATCCATTTTACGGTTTCGCCGATACTTACCAAAAGTATGGGCTGTTTTCCTAGACTTATACCCTTTTATAAAATTTGGGAAAATTCTCAAAAATACCTTAAGACCTGTAGAAAATCCATTTTTAATCCCATTAAAAGTTTTTGCTTTTACGACCCGTTACTCAACACATTACTAAACCTACATTTTTCGGACTGAAATTGCACTTTGACCAAGTCGGACTCATTTGACTCATTTAAAATATACCATTGACCTCTACGACACCTAAGTCTAATAATAGACTCAAATACACAGGTTTGAGACCAAAAATAAACCTTTGACCTTTTACCAAACTATACCTATGGTCCCCGGGATTTGACGCAAAACCAAACACAAATTCGGATTGTGTTGGTTCTCATCTCCCGGTACACGTATTTTCAAAGTATCATAACTTTTGACTCGTTTGGAGTCGTAAGCTCTACCTTATACCGAAACGAGCGTCTCGACGACCACTACAACTATATCCTACAATCACAACCTGGAACAAAAATTAAAACCACGAAAATAGCCCTAAACAATCTGTTTGAAAACGACTCATTCAAAATCACCTTTCTACTTGTTTTCGATTTATTCCACCATTACCTAGACCTATTCTAACCACTTATAATCATCCCCAAACACTCTAATCAGTATAGAACACTATGAACATCAAATCCAAATCAAAACCTAAAGCCTAATTCAAGCATGCAATATAATTAAACAATTTAAAAACACTAAAAACACCATTTTAAACACAACCCCACAACACATTTCATCAAACACCTTGAACCCACCAAACACCCCAAAAATTCGTGGCTTTTAGGGGCTGTGGAGAACCAAGAACATAACACCCATCTTATTTCATGGATTAATTAGCATTACCCAATCACCAATTACACGAATTAATGATTTAATTACATCAAAACATATTTTTGAAAAATCTTTGATTCTTGAAAAATTAATGTTAATGCATGTGTGTTTTTAATTGATTAGAAGACTTACAATGATAAGAGAAAAGGTGGTCTTTGATTAGAATTGTCAAAAAACCTAAAAAAAATGGTGGTGTGGTGGTGGCTTGGTGGTGGCCGGCGGCTAAAGGAGAGGGGGAGATAAGAACCCTAATTTTTTTGAAAGTAAAATGAAGTGTGTGTTCCCTTCCCTTCTCTTTTGTAAAAATTAGAGGGACCTTTCTGGAAAACATAACTATCTTTTGGCCTTGTTATTAAACGACACATTTTAGGGGCGGGAAACGCCCTATTAGTCGACTTGAAAATTTTATGGATGTCGGGGGTCGCCCCGAACACTTGAAAATACTTTTAAATGGTTCAAACGCACACAAAACGAATATACACATGGTTCCGACTCGACTTAACACGTAATAAAAATAAAATCTCGAAAAACTCAAATATCGATCAATCGATAATAAAATGTAAATTTTGGGCATCCGTCGGGATCGTAGTCGTTATCGGTTCTTCTTAAATCGTCAAACGTTAAAATTACGACTTTAAACGTTGGTTTCAACTTAAACCGTCAAATATATAGCAAACGAAATTTCTTAAAAATTTCAAAAATATACGTAAAATAGGATTAAATAAATGACGTTGGGCTCGGGATATCACATTCACAAGTGAGCCACAACTTAAGAGAGATGCTCATACTGAACAGCTCTTGAGACAATAACTTAGCATCTTACGGCACTTTCACGGGTCTTACAAAGCCCAAGCGCATCTCATGGGCTTGGGTATATAAACCCTCTCCTTAGATGGAGAGGGTGTGGATTCATCATAATTTTACACATAGTTCTTTCATTTCTCTCTCTAAAAGTGTGTTTGATTCTACCAAGTTTCTATCTCTTTCTCTCTCTAAAACATAAGTTAGATTTACATATCTTACAAATGGTATCAAGAGCCATGGGATGATTGTTTGGTTTTTGTGTTTGTGTTCTTGATTCTCTCGCCCATTTTGATCCAAAATCACACGAACCAATTTTTTTTTTGTGTTTTTATGATTCAATCTTGATATACTTCATCTAGTTACTTGTTATAGTGATTTGGTATTGGTATTTTGGTTAAAAACACAAAATTTTTGGGTGTCTGATTCATTTTTAGGCTTAGAATCTCGAATTTGTTGTGTTATTGTACTGTCCGAGAAAAGTGGGATTCTTAGTACGATCTGTGTATTGTGATCGCATAAACCTGGGGTTTCTACTTGCAATCCAATAGCACGATCACATAATACGATCACTCGTTGCGATCACGAGTACGATCACTCGTTGCGATCTGAGTACGATCGTTGGGTACGATCAAACGAGTGCGATCAGAGTACGATCGTTGGGTACGATCAAGGAGTACGATCACTAGTACGATCTGAGTGCGATCATAGTGAGTAAAAAGATTTAAAATTCTAAAATGTTTTACTATGATCTGAGTTGCGATCATAGTGAGTAAAAGATTCCGATTATTGTTGGTAATTCACTTTATGTGACGACATTTAAGAATTCCCATTAGTTATCATAGTCACACACGCCTAGACTAGACTAGGAAACAATGTATAATTAAGTGTGGTGTGTGACTATATATACCCCTCCAAGGCTTCCAAGGATGGGTGTTGCTTGTGTTTCTTTTTTGTTTAATACACTTTTCTTATTTCACACACAACCTTTTCTCTCTCAACTTCATCCATAGCTTCCACCACCATCTACCATCATATTAGACCACCGGATTACTAAAAAGCAAATCTACAATTGGCATCAGAGCCTCGGTTCAATCCTTAGATCGTGTTTTTTGTTTTCAATTTGGTGGTCTAATATTTTTTTGGTCTTAAACTGTTATAATTTTTTTTGTCACGATGTCTTTCAGTGTCTTTGGTCTCAAATCTTGTCTCATATCCATATCTCTCTCACTTATGTTTGGTATGATATTATTATAACTGTCCATCAAAACAGTTACATTTTAGTCAAAAGTGCCATATTTTTTAAATCTTCTATTGATTTTGTGACTGGATTTTCTGTTATTATCATTTTCTAGGAAATTTTTTCTGGAAATTTTCATGCTCATGAAGATGAAGATGAGCCCAGATTTGCCTAGAAAGTCAGATTCAGAAAAGGCAAGTTCCTGAATTTCAGGAAAAAGTACTTTTGGATAAGATTTCAGCTTAATGGTACGATCGCATTGATAACGATGGATGTAATGCGATGGCTCGCTGCGATGGACTCGCTGCGATGGAGTCGCTGCGATGGGTCCATTGCGATGGGTCCGTTGTGATGGGTCCGTTGCGATGGGACTGTTGCGGTGGGTTCGTTGCGATGGGTACCATCGCGATGGCTTCCATCATGTTGCGATGGGTGTTGACTTGACTGTGATGGACCTATTTATTTTGATGTTGCGATGGGTGTGGAACTTGACTGCGATGGCTTTATCTTTTTAAAAAACATTGTGATGGGTTTATAGAAAATCATTGTGACCAGTGTTTAAAAAAACTCGAGACCATGACAAGTGTAAAAATAACCAAGACCACATAATCAACCGAATCAACTCGGTAATTACCGATTGACTCGGTCAAACTCAATTGTCCAAACCAAGAATCTATTGACCAGCCTACATCTTATCATCACATCAACCCCGACTCGATCTATATTCCCTTCGTCAATAATCACCATCAACACCATCTAGACTCAAAAACCAATTGACAAAATTAATTTGAGATCTCAGTCATTTTGTGTGATGCAACTGCATGTCAAAATCTTTTTAAGATTCACACACGAAATTCTATACATCATAGATCTGTGTAATGGTTTCTACCATTATTTCAATATAGGAAATCAAACAGTAGATTATTAACAATCATGTTAACATCCTGTTGTGTTTCGTTTAAGACTCAAAAACATAACATAAATCGTGACTCTAACTAAATCCACCTACCCGAGATCCTTTTTTATGGATCTTGATGCATTCAACGTTGCAAACGACTGATTTGTCTTTGACTATCAAAGGAATTTATGTTCCCTTGTGATATCAAAATTGTCCTTATTACCGGGTGTCTCGGATTCATGATGATGAAGTGATTCATTCTAGTTTTTGTGTGGTGGTTAGATCAGAGATGGATTATGATGATTCGAGATTTAGATGTTGAGTGATGGAGATGTGATTGAGGGGCGGAGTGTTTGAGGTGAGGGTAGTTTGTTTGTGTGGCTGCGCTTTTTGTCTAAATGATAAAGTGATTAGGGGTGATGTATCTTTTACCTAATTTTTAGGTATTGTGTTGGTGATGGACTAGGTTTTTGATAAGGTTTATTGGTAGTTTCTACGTTTGATAGTTTCTATGTTGTCCAAAATGAGACGTGTATTCACAAAATTTGGACCACATGTGTTAACAAAATGAGACGTGTTTTTGTTTAACAAGTGGACTAATTCATTGGGTATTGTGGCAACGTGAAAAAGTGGCATGAGTATCAATTGATGGCATTTCATGATAAATGTGCCATAGGGCCACAAATTTTTTATTTTTTTGGCTGTGTGGATTGGGCCGTATGACTTGATACATTTTATATCCACATTTTTATCTCAAAATTTTTTATTTTGAATAAAATTTGTGTATTAAGTGTGGCCTTTATGGTTCTTATCGAGGCTTGACAAGGACAAAGTGACGAGATAATGACGAGACAACGTGACAAAGATTTATTTTGACGAGACCAAAAAGAAAAATAGGTATATTTTTAGTGGCTACGAATTTATTTGATCGGGTATAAATTATGTGAAGTTGAAGACGGATTTTTTCGAAGGCGTGAACTTATTTTATCTTTGAAGATAACTTGCTCGTGCTTAATATTAGAATGAAAACTTATCTATCTAGTTTCCGGGTTCGGGGTGGTTGGTTGATGACTCGGATAACTATCACTTAAAGGGGTTACATTGTTGTACTCAGTGTCACGCGCTTAGTCGATGTGGATAATTTCAAGAGGTGTTGTGCTTATAACTTCTTCAGTGATGTATTGGGTACTTAGAGATTTATCCACCGTTCCTCATTCAACAATAGTTCAAGTTTAAGTCACAAGATCGAAGGATTCTTATTCAGTTTCACGTTTGATGTATCTGGTTCATTCTATCAGTGGTCACTTCAAATTGCTTACAAGGGGTTTGGTAAAGATGGCCATGGAGAGTTTATGAGTAGAGAATTTCGATCAACAGCTGATTCTCACGAAATATATAATTCATCTTATTTATTATTCTCACGATATTTCAGGTACATGTGCGTACGATTTATTGCTGGTTCCGAGTTTCGAAACCATCAAGGGGGAAGAAGAAGACACATTAAACGCACAACGAGTACACGTGATGAACTTCATACCTTCTTTTGATTTGAAGACATTCCGGGAAGACATTTGTCATAACCGCAAAGAAAATCAGTATTTTAACTCGTGGCGTTATCAATCTCTAAACGATACACTACTGATTTGATGTTTAATTGTTTTGATGTTGCAATTATTCATCATCATTATCCTATATGGAGAGATATGCACTTCCGGGACTTAATTGACTCTGGTGTATCTCCGGAAGAAGATATGTGCATTTCCGAAACTTAATTGACTCTGGTGTTTCGATGTCAACTTCATGAATGGGATAAAGTGTCTACTTCGGTATTTGAGCTTCATACTTGGGATTGGTTTACTTTCTTCAACTATGTGGGGGAAGAAATGTCTTGATTCTTTCTAGTATGCATAACTTGAACTCTCAGGGGGAAGAAAAATTCAGAAGAATTATTCAAGCGTGAGAAGAGAAGTTGTTGATCTACTTGGTGTGCCCCTTACTTTCAATCCCTCATAGCAACATTATCATGTTATATGATGGGGTTTTCTTTTTTAAATTCCGTTGTGCGCTTAATCATTCTAAGTTTTATTGAAAGCTTTGAAGTTGCTTATGAGGATTGTCGGTTTAGGGGGAAGCTATTTAAAAGCTTCTACATCAAGAAGATGTGGCATGAATTAGGGGGAAGTTAATTCAGAAGCTTCTCCTTAAACAGAAGTATATGGATTATTTAGCTCGTGTTGTTACAGTATTTCTACTACAAGTTACTTTAAAGATGAGTCGTTTTGAAGTAAAGACTTGAAGTCAAAGATCTCAGAAGATATCATCAGCATTGGACGCTTCATGAAAGCTTTTGTTCTTAATCATTATGTAGTTGTTAGGAAAAATATTGTAAGGAATTCTACACGTCGTCCCATGGGGGAAGATTGTTGGAAATTCACTTTATGTGACGACATTTAAGAATTCCCATTAGTTATCATAGTCACACACGCCTAGACTAGACTAGGAAACATTGTATAGTTAAGTGTGGTGTGTGACTATGTATACCCCTCCAAGGCTTCCAAGGAGGGGTGTTGCTTGTGTTTCTTTTTTGTTTAATACACTTTTCTTATTTCACACACAACCTTTTCTCTCTCAACTTCATCCATGGCTTCCAACACCTTCCACCACCCACCTAGACCACCGGATTACTAAAAAGCAAACCCACAGTATTCATTAGAGGTCACCCCTCTAATAGCATCATGAGGTCACCCCTCTAGGTATTCATGCACATTGATATATGTTATGACCTATATAACCTCTTTGGCATTTAAATTATATTGCATGCTGATCGACGTCGAAGTGCCGGTCAAAAATAACCTAATTACCTTATACTAGATAGGGTAAGCGGGTATCGATCCACGAGGACTATGTGATTTTAGTTTAAGTTTTGGGGTGATCACTGATCAATAAAGGTTTTGGTTTTGAAATATAACAACTAAAATACTTTTAATAATAAAAATGCTGATTAAAAATTAAAATACTTATTAAACTAATAATAAAGCTATAAAAATATAATAAGGATGTAAACAATTAAAAGAACAATGTAATCCCTTTCAGCTCCTAATATTTATGGTTGATCACACTTATGGATTATCAAAACTTTTTAGAACCGATTACAAAGATTATTTTGACTTAATATGAATGAATTAATGTCGGCATTTATTATGTTTATCAATGACTCGCAATAATAAATCTTATATTAATCCAACCAATAATTATGTTTTAATAATTTATTTAGGTACAACTTATGTTGATTATACGACCATCTTTTTTTACTAAATAAAATAAGTATGAATCGTTAACTAAAAATAAATTGTCTCACACAAATAATTAAACATAATATTACATCGATAAAAATAATTTATAAATAAATCATAAATTAATGTAATAAAAATATGATAATCCAAAAGTGATGATCAAACCATAAATAAAGTTACCGGAAGAAATTACAACGAAATTAGCCGGACATCGCGATGTACCCGACCCGCTTAATCTCAACCATCATTAGAATAAAACAATGAGAATCGTATTTTTTTTAATCGCCACGTGCAATCCTTTTTTTCCTTTGTCAGAATATGTCGACTACTTCCTTGCAACTGTTTTTTTTATTTGTTTGTTGTCATCCGATTTTTCTCTTCTCCCATCAAGTTGCCAATCAATTTTCTTTATTAGCTATTCTTTCCAGCCGTTTTTTAAGTCCACCCAACACCGAATCTTTTTTCTTAGCTATTGTTTCTTGCGCCACTTTTTAAGTCCACCCAAAAGACAAATCGTCTTTTGTCTTCTTTTTTTTTATCTATGTCAATCGGCTGTTTTTTCTCCTTTGATGTCTTCTCCATTTTTTCTTTTTATAATATCCACCAGTGGGTTATTAGGTATTGGGCCCAAAAAATTTTTTATTTATTTTTTTTTTCTTTTTATTCTTTTGCCATATAATAACTTTGGCCCAATAAAAAATAATCCAATGCCAACAATTGCTCAAACGAAGCCCGGACAAATAAAAGATGACCGAAAATATTGCGACGCGCTCAAATCTTTTTTCTACAATATTTTTTCTTCATTTATCGGCGCTCATAATGTATTTTCTCCAAAAAATCAATTAAGCGGCCATTTTTATTCCACTTCGCTCGTAACCTATATAATCACAAAACACACTCAAAGTACATATATAGCGACAAATAAATATACAATTATGCTAAATTAACATGCTATGAGGTGAATGCAAAATACACCGATTAACTCCTCTCAACTTAACTTTTACCGTCTCGAGTAAAAATAAAATAAAAATATACAAGCATGTTAATTTCATAATTTTTAATCATACTATTGAAATTTCATCAAAAAGATCACATTCAACCTAATACACTAATAACCATCCTACATGACAAATAATCCAAAATGATTACCAATATTTTTGTCCTTCTTAAACACTTAGCATAACCATTCCCATTGATTCCATTTACTTTATGTTTCATATAATTAACCATGTGTCCAACGTACCTAATGCACACCTATAATCAATATAAACATTAATCTAAAACAAGAGGTGAAAATATCGTACACCTTTTATAACATTGGAGTTTTTATACCATAAGAGCACAACATAAGCCATCATACTTTAGCTTACATACTTCCACTTTTTCTCATCATTTTTTTTCACTTTTTTTTTTCTTTCTTTTTTTTTCCACATCATGCATAAGCTCTTTTTTTTAGCCATTCAGGACCGTTTCTTATACAAGTCATCCCAAACGCTTTATACACTTCTTTTAAGGTTGATATAAAGACCAATTATTCAGAAAAATGAATATCTATCCTATAGGTGCATACTAAGACACATTGGCACATGGGAACCGGTTAATTTTTCTGTTTTAATTAAATGAGAACAATTATACTTCGTGCCTACTGGTACATCACATGATGGAGTTATCAACCACATAGTATAATTATACAATGTACTAAATTAAACTAATCTTTCTAATTTTATTACAACAATACAAGGATTGGGTTATTTCACATAAAATTGTCTTAGCTAAGTGCAATGCTATCCATCATAAAAATTGGCGTCTGACCCATGCTAACAACTAAAGTATCACCTTGCGCGGGTGACGAATCAGATAGGCAAGCCCAACATATGACTACCACCAATAATTATGACAGTTCTCCAACTCTTTTCTAAGGCCACCGTGCGCGGGTGGCGAGCCGAATAAGATCAATTTCAAGTGTCCTAACCCATTTATTACATTACTATATTTCATACTATTTATTCAAACTTTTTACTCGATCTAAGCAAAGGTAAGTAAAGGGAACTCAACCGTCGTGGTTTGATCATCTAAATTATACATATGCCTAACTACATGCAAACAATCAAATTAATTACCAAATTATACAATGGAATCGGGTGCACCTGATAATTATGGCCAAATCCTCTAGCTTGCTCTAATAAATCATCCACAAGCTAATCTTCAGAATCTGTAAACACTCACCAAACATATATGTAGAAGAAACTTCCACATCTAATTAACACAAGACTCTTACAATGTGATTTAAAATTTTAAAATTTTTCAATTTTTCTCAAAAAATCACATTTTAACCCATTTTGACCAAAATTTCACACAAAAAACATGTAACACATGTGCCACCCCCTCAACTTAAAGCATTGCATTGTCCCTAATGCAAAAACTTTAAATTGAAATTTTGGTTAAAAAAACAATTTGACAAACTCACACAAAAACAAAAACCTAACTCACTTTCGTAGGAATCACGGTTGCATTTAGCGTATGCAACAAGCCTTTAAACCACTCGGTAGCCCGACTGGACGAGTTTTGTCTCGTGAGGGTTTGTAGTGAACACACCCACAAAGTTCTACAAACCACGGGTTGCCTCCCGCGAAGCGCTAAGTTTACCGTCTTCAACAAGACATAACTCAAATGAGCTATTGAGACGGTTGGATTGGTTCCAAGTAAACCACATCCACCGTTTCCATCTGATCACTCTCCAACTCAACATACGGCTTTAAACGGTGTCCATTAACTTTAAAAGGCTCTCCACCCACCATATTTTTTATTTCAATGGCTCCGTATGGAGAGACTTGAGTCACAACGTATGGACCCGTCCATTTACTTCTCAACTTTCCAGGAAAAAGCTTAAGTCTAGCATTGAATAACCAAACTTTTTGACCAACCAATAAGGACTTCTTGGTGATGTGTCGATCATGAAAAGCTTTGGTTTTCTCCTTATAAATCCTAGAACTTTCATAAGCATCACGTCTAATCTCATCTAGTTCAGATAACTGAAGTTTTCTAGAACTACCCGCTTTCTCTAAATCCATATTAACGGTCTTAATCGCCCATTCAGCCCTATGCTCTATCTCAACTGGTAAATGACACGCCTTGCCATATACCAACTTAAACGGTGACATACCAATAGGAGTCTTAAAAGCCGTCCTATATGCCCAGAAAGCATCATCTAACCTCAAGGACCAATCTTTCCTATCACTACGAACGGTCTTTTCTAAGATTCGCTTAATCTCCCTATTAGATACTTCAACCTGTCCACTAGTCTGTGGGTGATAAGGGGTAGCTATCCTATGATTAACTCCATAATGTTTCAATAATTTTCCAAATCTAAAGTTCTTAAAGTGGGAACACCCATCACTAATGATAGCCTTAGGAATTCCATGCCTAGCAAAGATATTTTTCTTAACAAACTTAAGAACTACACTATGGTCATTGGTTCTAGTAGCCTCAGCCTCTACCCACTTAGACACATAATCAACTGCCACTAAAATGTACACATTGCCATGGGAAGTGGGGAATGGTCTCATAAAATCAATACCCACACGTCAAAGATCTCAACAACAAGTATGGGATTCATAGGCATTTGATCAAGCCTTGAAATCCCTCCAACTTGTTGGCAACGAATACACGCTTTCACAAAAGACTGGGCATCCTTGAATATTGTCGGCCAAAAGAAACCGCTTTGTAGGACTTTATGCCCAGTTTTCCTCGCACCAAAGTGACCACCACATGCATAAGAATGGCAATGAGCTAATATGTCCATGTGCTCATGGTCAGGAACGCATCTCCTAACAACTTGGTCAGCACACACCTTATAGAGCTCCGGATCCTCCCAAAAATAATGCTTCAACTGGGAGAAGAAGTATTTTCTTTGTTGCTTGGACCAAAAATTCGGAAGCTTTTTAACAGCTAGGTAATTAACTATATTTGCGTACCAAGGAACCTTAGAAATCTCAAATAGGCTTTCATCCGGAAAGCTTTCCTTAATCACATCAGAAGGTTTGAACGGCGGAGGGATAATTCTAGACAAATGGTCGGTAACTACATTTTCTGACCCCTTTTTATCCCGAATTTCTAAATTAAATTCCTGTAAAAGCAAAATCCACCTAAGCAACCTTGGTTTTGTCTCTTTCTTAGTCAACAAATGTCTTAAGGCACTATGATCTGAAAATACTATCACCTTAGAATGCCCCCAAGTATATGACCTAAACTTATCAAGAGCAAAAACCACAGCTAACAACTCTTTTTTAGTAGTGGTGTAATTCATTTGAGCTTCTGAAAAAGTCTTACTAGCATAAAACATTACAACGGGTTTCTTATCGACCCGCTGTCCTAGAACCGCCCCAGTGGCATATTCACTCGCATCACACATGATCTCGAAAGGCTTCGACCAATCAGGTGATTGCAGAATAGGGGCTTCTACAAGCTTTTGCTTAATCATATTGAATGCTTTAAGACATGATTCATTAAAGTCAAATCGTGCATCTTTTAAGAGTAGATTACAAAGAGGCTTTAATATTGCACTAAAATCTTTAATAAATCGCCTATAGAACCCGGCATGACCAAGAAAAGAACGCACACCTTTGACGGTAGTGGGAGGAGGAAGAGTCAAAATTACTTGAACTTTGGCACGGTCAACCTCAAATCCTTTTTCTGACACGACATGCCCTAATACAATTCCCTCACGAACCATGAAATGGCTCTTCTCCCAACTAAGCACCAGATTAGTTTTGATGCATCTTTTTAACACACTTTCAAGCTGATCAAGACAGCTTTCAAAGGACTGACCAAAGATGGAGAAATCATCAATAAATATCTCTACAGATTCTCCAACCATGTCAGAAAAGATACTCATCATGCACCGCTGAAAGGTAGCGGGTGCATTACACAGGCCAAAAGGCATTCTTCGACATGTAAACGACCCATATGGACACGTAAACGTAGTTTTGGCCTGGTCATCAGGATGGATGGGTATTTGATTATAACCAGAGTACCCATCCAAGAAGCAATAGAATTTCTTGCCAGAAAGCTTCTCAACTATTTGATCAATGAAGGGTAGTGGGAAGTGATCTTTAGATGTGGCATTATTCAGCTTACGGTAATCTATACAAACTCTCCACCCAGTGACAGGTCGGGTTGTGAGCTTTTCCCCATTCTCAGTTTCAACGACGGTGATTTCGGCCTTTTTAGGCACCGTTTGAGTAGGACTTACCCATTTACTATCCGAGATGGGATAGATGATACCAGCATCTAACCATTTAAGAACTTCCGTCTTCACCACCTCTTTCATATTAGGATTCAGACGCCTTTGCGCATCTCTTGCTGGCTTAATATTTGGGTCTGTAACAATTCGATGCATACATAATGAAGGGCTGATCCCTTTCAAGTCTGCAATCGTCCATCCTACTGCTGCTTTGTACTTGGAAAGCACTTTTAAAAGTGCTACCTCTTGTGATTCAGAAAGATCAGAAGCAACAATAACGGATAACGTATTATTAGGACCTAGAAAAGCATATTTGAGATTGGATGGCAAAGGTTTTAGCTCAAGAGTTGGAGGCACCTCCAAAGACGGCTTCGTAGCCGTGTCAAAAGTAGAAGGCAAGGGCTCCATTTTATAAGACCAAGGTGGTTTTTGATGGTCCAAAGAACTGACCAAACACTCTTGAATCTCTAGAACTTCATCAACATCAAGAATCTCCTCATTATCACCAGTTAAATATAATTCCAAAGGATCATCCTTAAGCATACGGGATGCATGCTTTTGGACTTCCTTGTCAATCACATCTACTTGGTAACATTCATTCATCGTAGGAGAATTCATAGAATTAAACACATTCAATCTTATCTTCTTATTACCAAATGCAATATCCATGGCGCCAGTTCGACAATTAATCCTAGCATCTATCGTGGCTAAGAATGGGCGCCCAAGGATAATAGTTGGTTGAACATCTTTGTATTGTGACTCGGTGTCCATAACAAAGAAGTCAACTGGGTAATAGAAATCATCAACTTTAACAATAACATCCTCTAAGATACCTCTAGGAATTTTGGTAGATCGATCAGCTAAGGAAATAATGGTGTCTGTCTTACGAAGAGTTCCTAAGTCATACTTATCAACCAAACTAGCAGGAAGGATGTTTATACTGGCACCAAGATCAAGGAGCTCCTTCTTAATGGCAATATTTCCGACCACAACTAAAATTAACGGTGCTCCAGGATCTTTGAATTTTGGAGGAAGAGAGCTAGATAAGACTACACTAACATGCTCAGTTAGGTCAATCTTTTTAGGCAAAGACGCCTTCAACTTCCTCTTCTGAGTACACAAGTCCTTTAAAAACTTGGCATAAGCAGGAATTTGCTTGATAGCATCAATAAGGGGGAGATTGATCTTAACTTGCTTGAAAGTCTCCCACATATCCTCAGCGTGAGGACCCTTTTTAGCTAACCTTGCAGATGTTGATTTCTCCAAAGCCGTAGGGTAAGCTGTGCTGGACAGACCACCCTTCCCAACTTCGGAAGATTCAGTTGCTTTAGGATTCTATGTTGTTGGTATAGGAAAATCATTTAACAAATCATTTACCAACTCAGAACCAGACTTAACATTATAAGAATTTTTACCTTCAACAATAATTTCGTCATCAGTAACGAAATCCTCGACATCAGGAGAATTTGGAATTCCCTTGTCATTGTTGTAGATTTTACCGTTTCGAAGAGATGTCACCATATTCACATGCTCACTTACATTTTTCTTGTGTGCGAGATTCATGGTGGGGTAGCTCGGTAGCCTTCCCTCATCTCTTTTGCTTAATTGATCCGCTAATTGACCAACTTGTCTCTCAAGAGCTGCAATAGATTTGGTAGTTGTCTCGTGTCTTTGATTAGTGACCTCGAATTTTCTATTGATCTCTTGATTGTTGGTAGACAATGAATCTATAAGCCTATCAAACTTTCGGTAAAGGTTCAAGAGACGGTTATCATCTTGGCCTTGGCCCTGATTTGGATTTGTTGTTGTGGCCTATGATTGTAAGAATTTTGTTGAAAATTAGATGACCGCCACCCTCATACCTTGGTTTGTAACCATAGTGTTGTTGTTGGGCCTTATTAGGGCGAATGTATTCATCTTTCCAACGGAGATTGGGTTGATTGCGCCATCCAGGATTGTAACTTTCAGAGAATGGGTCATTTCATGGACGACCACCATAGACTCCATTCACCTCCTCATTTGGTGGCACCCCCGAACTTTGACAATTATCGACAGAATGACTCGGATCACCACACATTGAACACCCACTATGCGACACATTAGACACATTCGGAACACCTTTTCCTATATTTTTCAACAAAAGATCAACTTTCTTACGTAACTCGCTAATTTCAGAATTTGTGCCACGTTGGTTAGACACATAATTGGCGGAAGATGGGTGGTTGTTTCGATCAACTAAAGCTTGGGTCTTGGAAACCTTGCTTATTTTTTCAAAACATTCCCATTCTTCCTCCATAGGTCGCGAGAAAAACATACCCCCACTAGTGGCCATCACAAATTGTTGGTTGTTGTAATCCAACCCATCATAGAAGACTTTGACAAGCTCCCATTTTGGAACATCGTGATGAGGGCATGTTCTTTATAACTCCTTAAGTCTATTAAATGCTTCATGAAACTGCTCGCCTGGGATTTGACGAAAGGATTTAATCTTATTCCTAATGGCAGCAGTTTTACTTATAGAATAAAATTCCTCAAGAAAAGCAGATTGCATTTCGGACCATGAGTTAATACTACCTGGCTCAAGAGATGAGAACCAGTCCTTAGCTTGATCTTTAAGAGAAAAAGGAAAAAGGCGAAGTCTTACCTCATCCTTGGTAATATTATTAACCTGATGTGTGTCAGCAATTGAGAAGAATTCACACAGATGTGCGTATGGCTCCTCACGACCTCTAAACACTGGCAAGATTGCTATGAGGTTCGGCTGGATCTTGAAGTTACTTGTAACTCCTTTAACCGGATCCGGATAAACGATAGGCGAGGGATCCTCGAAGATCCCCGGCCTGTAATAAGAATCAACACCCCGTGGTGGGGATTCTTCTCCGCTACTACTTCCGCTAGCACCTCCGCCAACATCTTCGTCACCTGGCATTTCAGCGAAAAGCTTTGATAAACCTGAAAAATCAAGATTAGTAGAAAACTGTCGAAACGTCTTCCTTCTCAACCTTGCACTTTTCTCAACCTCAGGATCGTAAGCTAACAGTGATGTACGTCCCGATCTTCGTGTGCGCATACACTAACTTGCCCACTCACAAGAAACAAACAGACAAACAAAACAAAACAAAACAAAACAAGAAAAATAAAATCTTTTTGTATATTTGTATTTTATTAAAGAAAAATATTAACAAAAACTTAAACGAAAAGCTCACTGAGTCCCCGGCAACGGTGCCAAATTTTTTATCGACGTCGAAGTGCCGGTCAAAAATAACCTAATTACCTTATACTAGATAGGGTAAGCGGGTATCGATCCACGAGGACTATGTGGTTTTAGTTTAAGTTTTGGGGTGATCACTGATCAATAAAGGTTTTGGTTTTGAAATCTAACAACTAAAATACTTTTAATAATAAAAATGCTGATTAAAAATTAAAATACTTATTAAACTAATAATAAAGCTATAAAAATATAATAAGGATGTAAACAATTAAAAGAACAATGTAATTCCTTCCAGCTCCTAATATTTATGGTTGATCACACTTATGGATTATCGAAACTTTTTAGAACCGATTACAAAGATTATTTTGACTTAATATGAATGAATTAATGTCGGCATTTATTATGTTTATCAATGACTCGCAATAATAAATCTTATATTAATCCAACCAATAATTATGTTTTAATAATTTATTTAGGTACAACTTATGTTGATTATACGACCATCTTTTTTCTTACTAAATAAAATAAGTATGAATCGTTAACTAACAATAAATTGTCTCACACAAATAATTAAACATAATATGAAATCGATAAAAATAATTTATAAATAAATCATAAATTAATGTAATAAAAATATGATAATCCAAAAGTGAGGATCAAACCATAAATAAAGTTACCGGAAGGAATTACAACAAAATTAGCCGGACATCGCGATGTAACCGACTCGCTTAATCTCAACCATAATTAGAATAAAACAATGAGAATCGTCTTTTTTTTAATCGCCAATTGCAATCCTTTTTTTCCTTTGTCAGAATATGTCGACTACTTCCTTGCAACTGTTTTTTTTTATTTTTTTGTTGTCATCCGATTTTGTCTTTTCCCATCAAGTTGCCAATCAATTTTCTTTATTAGCTATTCTTTCCAGCCGTTTTTTTAAGTCCACCCAACACCGAATCTTTTTTCTTAGCTATTGTTTCTTGCGCCACTTTTTAAGTCCACCCAAAAGACAAATCGTCTTTTGTCTTTTTTTTTTATCTATGTCAATCGGCTGTTTTTTCTTCGTTGATGTCTTCTCCTTTTTTTCTTTTTATAATATCCACCAGTGGGTTATTAGGTATTGGGCCCAAAAATTATTTTATTTATTTATTTTTTTTTTCTTTTTATTCTTTTGCCATATAATAACTTTGGCCCAATAAAAAATAACCCAATGCCAACAATTGCTTAAACGAAGCCCGGACAAATAAAAGATGACCGGAAATATTGCGACGCGCTCAAATCTTTTTTCTTCAATATTTTTCTTCATTTATCGGCGCTCACAATGTCTTTTCTCCAAAAAATCAATTAAGCGGCCATTTTTATTCCACTTCGCTCGTAACCTATATAATCACAAAACACACTCAAAGTACATATATAACGACAAATAAATATACAATTATGCTAAATTAACATGCTATGACGTGAATGCAAAATACACCGATTACATGCATAAAACTTAAGACTTTTCAGTTATCCTTTGCTTATAAAACATCTGACAGGTTTTCCAGGACATACACATATTCCGCTGCATTTCATATCTTTTATTTATATTTCAGTTATTTTTATCATGTTATTATATATGTTCACTGAGTGTATTGTTTAGCCGTATTTTCTTTCCATGTCCCATACGGCGGGTATCCAAGGACAAACTTGAGCATTTGAGAGTACGTGCATAGGATGGATTCTACCTTAGACTTCATTTCCTTTTGCATTTAATACTTATGCTTGGTTGGATATTGTTTAGTCCTTTTCTACATTCTTTACTTTATGCATGTTTGGGATTATGCTTGGGGGCGATGTTTGATTCTAGCTTTCATTTTGGTCATTTATGTTTTTAAGACATATTACCTTGTTATGATTTGATGACACGTCATAATTATGATTTAACAGCCACCTTGTCAAAGTGGGTCATTACAGTTATGGTATTAGAGACAAGGCTTCGACCTGTAAGCTCTAAAACTTGACCTGCGACTAGTGGGTAGTCACTACTACTTTCCTAAACCGACGTTTGTTATTTTCCATGTATTAATATTTTTAGAAACTTTGTTTTTTTTTAAATCATGATGTTTTCTTTTGAATTTTGACTAGTTTGGATTGAACCATAGTCGTCCATACTTAGTCACACGTTGTTGATTCCTATTTATGATGTTTGTCTCTTAAAATTTTGACTATTATGGGTTGAACCATAATCGTCCATACTTAGTCTCATGTTTATTCCCTTTTTGAATTTTGACTAGTATGAATTAAACCATAGTCATCCATACTTAGTCACATGTTGTTAGTCTTTACTCATGATATTTGCTTTGAATTTTTTACTAGTATGAGTTGAACCATAGTCGTCCATACTTAGTCACTTGTCTTTCTTTCGAAATTTTGTGCATTGAACCATAGTCGTCCACACTAGTCAATGTTAAATCTCTGTTGATTATGCTTTTATGTTTCTTTATGTCAATTTTTTTTTTTGAATGACAACTTTATTAAAAAAACTAGCAAGATGCTAGAAGAGAGCTTACAACTAAATTAAATAAAGATTTTTTAACCAGTCCTCCCAAGAAAAATAAATTTTACAACGATTAGAACACCAAATAAAAGAAGAAGCAACTATGTCGTCCCAAATAACACATCGCCTAGGAGGAAGAGCATCATGTACCTTGTTGTTGCGAAAATACCAAATGTGCCACCATGCAACATAGAAAACGCCCTCCAGTAACTCTTTAGCTTTACCTGGCATACGAGAACTGCTGAAACACACTAACCACTCCTCGAAAGACTGCACAATATCCCCTTGGAGATTCCACCAACAGAAAATCTTCTGATAAATGCACTTCGCAACATCACATATGAAAAAGAGATGTCGTGAGTCTTCAGCCTCCAACTCGTAGGAAGGACATAACGGAGAATCAATAAAAACCCCCCGTTTTAACAAGTTATCACGAGTAGGAAGACGATCCAATCTTGCTCGCCAAGAAAAAAACATTAATTTTAATGGGAACATACCTCACCCATCTCGTAGACACATTGGAAGTCGGAAGCAGAACCTCATCCAACCTGGAACGAATATCCTTGAAACCAAAAGTTCCATCATCATTAGTATCAATAATCCATCTATCTGGTGTCGACGAACGAGTGATACTCTCAATCAAAGAATTAAAATCTAACCATTGTTGACCTTCCGAACCATCTCTCGGCATACGACGGAAAGAGATATCGAGAGAAGAATCCTCACACTTCTTAGCAACAGTCGCATCTTTGTCCGTCTCTAAAGCGAACAGTCGAGGAAAACGCAGGCGTAAGGGACAGTCCAGCACCCACGTATCTTCCCAAAATATAGCTTTCGAACCATTCCTAACCCTAATTTTACAAAGAGACAGAAAGTCAAAACCATTTTTATCTAAGGCATGAATTTCGCGAATAATAGCACACCAAGTCGAACGAACAAGATTAGGATGAGACTCCAACTGACAGCCATAAATGGCGCAAATAACTTGGTACCATAGCGAATTATCTTGGGATAAAAATGTCCAAATCCACTTAAGAAGAAGCGCTCGGTTAAGAGAAAAAATACTTGAGACACCGAGGCCACCTTGTTTCTTAGAAGCCAACACCTTCTTCCAAGCGACCCACATGATTTTATTCTCATTTATATCCGCTCCATTAAAGAATCTGTTTTGGACCATTTCAATCTTGTTGAGGACACCTTTAGGAGCTTTGTAAATAGACATGGTGTATATAGGAACAGTCCTAATACCAACTTAAGCAAAGTCAATCTACCAACAATGGACAAGGTTTTAACCTTCCATTTAGATAGGCGATACCTAATTTTATGGATAATATTAGACCACGCCGAGCAACGATGCATACGCTCACCAACAGAAACACCTATAATTTTGAACGGAAGGCGCATAACAGAACACCCTACACGAGAAGCACCCTGCTCAACAGAGTCTGAAGGAACCCCACTCCCATCAGATTGCATTTAGCCGTGTTTATTTTCAATCCCGACGCTAGATGAAAACAATTAAGAATCTTAGTAAGATTGTCTAAATTGTCCTAAAACCACTCACCGACGAAAACAGCGTCATCAGCATAAAAAGATGCGACAATGAAAGAGAACTAGAAAGATCAAGTTGTTTGAAAATACCATCATTCACCGCTCTTGAAACAGAGATATGCAGGGATTCCATAACCAAGATGAAAAGAAGAGGCGCCAACGGATCTCCCTGTTTTAAATCATAGTAAAAAGGAAACTCAGTCGTAGGACTACCATTGACAAGGACGGAAGCCGAACTCGAGCTGAAAGTACCACTAACCCACTTACACCAATTAGGGTTGAACCCAAAAGCTTGAAGAACTTTGAGCAGGAAATCCCAACGAACAGAATCATAGGCTTTAGCAAAATCAGCTTTAAAAATCAAAGCTTGTTTCTTTTTACGATTACACCACTCAATAACCTCATTCAAAATAAACGGACCATCAGGATATGTCTACCCTCAATAAACGCGGTTTGGGTATTAGAAATAAGGTTAGAGATTACCTTGGCCAATCTATTTGCAAGAATTTTAGTCACCACTTTATACACACTTCCAATTAAGCTAATGGGACGTAAATCGTTAACGAACTTAGCATCCATAAATTTAGGAATCTATATAATAAATGAAGAGTTACAGCCTCGTGGAAAACTCCCATGATCAAAAAACCACAAAACCGCTGAACACAAATCCTTCTTAATAATGTTCCAAAAACGCCTGAAAAACTCAAACGTGAAGCCATCCAGACCGGGGGATTTATTCTCTCCATAATCCCAAACCGCTCCTTTAATTTCGGCTACTTTGATGTTCTTATCCAGGTCATCAATCTGTTCTGGCGTTAAACAATTAGGAAATGACATACCTAATTTAAAACGGGATAAACCAGGCTGTTGAAAACGAGTAGCAAAATGATCGAAGAAAGTTTTTTTAACCTGACTAGGATCTGTTGTCCAGTCCCCATTTATGAGCACCCCACAAATTGCTAACTGAGAACGTCTTTTATTAATAGTTCCATGAAAAAAGAAGAATTTTCATCCCCCTCGACTGCCTATTTAATTTTAGCCTTTTGGGAAGCCTCTTTACGTTCTAGCTGCTGAAAGTTTTGAAGTTTCCGGGAGAGATTAACCCGATCAAATAGCAGTTTATCCGAAACGCCTCCATTATCCATAATTTTATCAACCGCAACCAGATCATCTTGAACAGCTTTTTTCTCTCCAGCGTACGACATATTATTATCCTTAATCCACATGCGAATAATATGCTTAAGAGCTTGAAGCTTCTTTTTAAATCTAATCAACATATTTGAGGCATCCAAATTAAAAGAACTCCAAGCATTTTTCACCATCGTATCAAAGCCTTCACGACCAAACCAAGAGTGATAGATACGAAAAGGAATCTGACCAAAATCAGCACGTATCTCGTTAAGAAAAATAGGTCTATGGTCCGACAACTGACGATCAAGACATGAAGCTGTAATGGTAGGGAACATAGAAAAGATACCTTCTGAAACTAAAAAGCGATCTAACTTACTCATTTTCGAAGCAGAAGGATGAGACCAGGTGTAAGAGTACCCTTCCATATTAACCTCAACCAAACTAGCAGAAGCTATAAACTGATTGAAATATCTTACATATGACTGTTTAAAAACTGAGCCAAACCTTTCATTTACAACCCGAACCTCATTAAAATCACCTAACACGATCGTCTCCCCATTCTACGTATTAATAATACCCGAAATATAATCCCAAAGAACACGCTTAAGCACAATAGATTGCGGAGCATAGATCACGACAATAAGTACTTTAGCATTAGTAGGACACCACGTACCATAAAGAGCGATAAAATTGTCAGAAATAGAAATGTCATCCAATACGAAAATAGACTTCTCCCAGACACATAGAATACCTCCTGAGTTCCCAAGAGAATCACTAGAAACAAAATTATAATTAGAATTTCCCCAAATGGATTTAACATCCATATGAGAAATACACTCCATTTTCGTCTCTTGAAGCACTAGAAAATTAACACCATATTTGTAATTTAACTCCTTGACCCAACTCTTTTTGGTCTTGTTACCAAGACCCTGAATGTTAAGAGAGAGGATCTTCATCTAATAACATTATAATCTCTTTGTAAGCCAATAATACGTTCAATATCGCTCGAACACCCTTGCATTTCATACCCCATAGATCGACCCACCTTAATCATATCGTCCAAAACATCAATAATAGATCCCCCCTTAACAGTAAACCGAGGATGAACCAGTGTCGTATCTCCACTTGAAATGTCATCTACAAACGACTTCTAAGATTGAGGCCTCTCCTTAGAACGCGCATCAGGAGATAAGATCTGATCATGTATAACATCTTCATCACCAACCTCCTTACTACCTACATCGTTATGAACCTGTTGGGATGTCACAGGAGTGAAACCAGGGGGTGCGAAACAGACTCCTCCACGTCTACATCAAGATTAGCATGGGGTTCCTTCAATAAGTCATAAATATCAAATGGATCGTCGGAATGCTGGTCCTTTAAATTACCATTGACTTTACCTTCTTCCTTGTCCTCATTAGGAGAATTTACATTAAAATTTGTCTCCTCTACCGCTTCATCACCACTTTCATGTAGCATATCATCATTCCCCATATCTGGATCATTCCTCATATTATTTATCCCACCAATGGACTCATCCTCCGACACATAACCAGATTCTTTAAATTCCAAAAAGCTAGGCGTCCAAGTAAAGAGTTCTTTCACACGCACCATGAACACTTTACCCTTACACGTAACTTTAAGAGTTTCCAAAATATTAGAAGTTGCGGCAGTTTTTATGCATACTCGTTTACGGGCGAATGTAGATAAAGGGACCTCTTCAATATCCATGATTTCTCCCCATATTTTCCCAATTTTAGCAAAAGTATTTTGGAACCAGAATTTAACTAGAAGCTCTTCAATATCAACCCACACTATCCGTTCGTTGCAAACAAAGTCCGAACTTGCCTCTTGAAGAATATCGAACCATGAATGTACCCCAGTATGTTTAAGTAGCTTTTGTTTAGAGTTACAATCATAAACTTCAATCATGACCCACAAACCTCTAAGGTAAGCTAATCTGACAACCTTAAAACCTTCTTTCACGAGAATATTAGCGATATATTTAATATCACACACTTTACCCATAACCATAAGATCCATATCAACGTTATTGACACAATTATCATCAAGAATAACACAGGAGAAATAGACGATTTGTCGTTATGTCCATAAGCTACAACACCCGCATAAGTAGAACCCTTATGAACACCCTTTTCCAATCCAGAAGCTTTACCCTTATTAATCAAGTTCCCATTTTGCAACCTTAGGAATCGCGTAAGAGTTTTTAGCCGAGTTCCTATGAAACATTGAAATATTGGCCTGTAACTTATGATGGTCGATCCATACCGTCCGTATATTGTTCACAAGCCTCTCCTAATTAAAAACATTAATAAAACATACAAAACCAAACCTTTTCCCATTCTGTGCCCTTTTTGGTTGGAATGAACAAGTCAACAACATGACCATATACCTTGCACGAATTAAAAAGATCCTTAGCAGAAAGAGATTTGGGGAAGTTTGTGACAAACACATTAGTGAAAATCTTAGCAACATCATCTTCCTTGGTAGCGAACATACCCATGAGACCCGAACACAAACACCCCAAAGAAACTGCTAATTTGGATTGAAGGAAGCCCCAAATGACACCGAACAAGAAATCAAACAAAACCACGATACAATGAAGAGGTATTAGATGAGAAAAGTAAAACGACGACGAGAAAAAAACACACCAACAAAACCACAATCAATCTCTATGGCCCTGAATTACAAGTGAATAAAGAAGCTCGTTCTGGATCTCAAACGGATTTGATTCACAGACAACAAGCTCTTTAGACTCTTGAATGAATCAGAGGGTAGTGGATCGAATTGCGTTTGGAGGTTGCCTAGGGGAAGTCGTCGCCGCCATGGTTGAATATTAGGGTTTTTTTCTTTATGTCAATTATGTTTTCATACTTTCATGTTGATTTTGTTTTCATGCTAAGTATGTTTTCATGTTTCCTTATGTTGATTTTGTTTTCGTGTTTCTTCATGTTGATGATGCTTTCATGCTAGACATTGATGGATTTCATTTAATCATGTTTTCATGATAGTCATGGTTGGTTTTCATTAATCATGTTTTCATGATGGTCATTGTTAGATTTCGTTTAATCATGATTTTGTGCTTCTTATGCAACTAGAATTATGTCTACGCTGGAATAGCTAGGCTATCATGTTTCTCTCTTCAGTTTGGTCTTCACAGCATTTAATCATTTGCCTCCTTTAAAATCATGTCAGATTGTTAACACTCGTACCGATCATCTCATGTACATTCCATGTGTACTCCATGTACCGTATTCTATGTGTACTCCATGTACAGCATTTCAGGTGTACTCCACGCACCCTATTCCAGGTGTATTCCACTTACCGTACTCCATGTGTATTCACTAGTCGATCCTCGATCATCTCAGGTGTATCCCACTTATCGACGTTACTCAAGTACTGATGCTGCTGGCAACCTGGAGATCCTCCGAAACAAAGACGAAGGCGATATATTGGAACGAACAGACAAGGGATATACTTCATCCAAAAGACGTTACCATTCCATTTTATGTCTTCACCTTCTCAGTTATATGTCCCGCGTCACTCAGTTGTCTTTTCAGGCATAAGAGTAGGAACCGGTACCAGCCGACCACTCGGCAGAATAGTTACATGAATCAAGGTCATGATAATCGCCGTCATCGAACTGACAGACAAGGAGGTAGTGACAACTACCATGACAACAAATGTTCTGGTAATAACGACAGAAACTCCGGTAACAGACGTAACCTGATATACAAGGGTCAACAGTCCAACCGATCCGCCAATTCTGGCATTTTAACCTAAAATTTTCAAATTTATTCGTTTTCACATCTAAAGACACATGTCAAGACACCAGTCAAGACACATGTTACACATATATTTTCTCAAGACACGAGTCACGACACATGACTCACGTATATCTTTTGAACCAGACCCCCAGTAATTCAGGGTACCCTCCAAGGGGTATACCCATTCTGTTGTGCCATGAGTGAATCACACCACTAAAATTTTAGGTCCCATCACTGGCGTATTGTTCATGTTTGGACACGCAGTGTTCGCTCTGTTTAATATTAGCGAAACACATTCAGTAAGATCTGTTACGTTTACTTCATGTATTCATATGACACCTTTATTCTTGATCATGTATTACATGCATCCACACCCGTGAAAGACTCTGTTTACATTACACAGGTGTATATAGGCTTTCCTTTCAGTTTGAAGAAAAGATTCGTTCTACTAACACACTTTCCTTGGATATGTGCGAGTTTAATATGATTCTTGGTGTGGACTCGTTAGCAGCACATCACGCTACGATTGATTGCCATTCATATCGGGTCATATTCGGCGATATTCAGGCCCGTGAATACATTCATCATGATTTTCTACCAAGAAAATCTGTACGAATTATTTCTGCTTTATAAACACGTGATTTATTATCCCACGGCTACGAAGACTTTCTAGCTACCATTTATGACGCGATTTCTGAAGTTTCTTAAATCCATGATCAGCCGATTATTTCCGAGTTTCCGGATGTAATTCCAGAAGAGCTTCCAGGTATACTTCCTATCCGCGAGGTGGAGTTGCATCGAGCTTGTTCCGGGAGAAAAACATGTCTTCAAAAACTTCTAATCGCATGGATCCCATTGAGTTAAAAGAGTTAAAGAATCAACTGCAAGAGTTGCTGGAACATGGTTTTATTCGTCCGAGTATATCCCCATTGGACGTACCGGTTTTGTTTATCAAGAAGAAGGCGGTAGCACAGGATTATGTATCGGCTACCGTGAATTGAATAAGAACACCATTCGTAATTGTCATTCCCTTCCACGTACCGATGAATTGTTGATCAACTACTGGGTGCTAAGCACTTTCCCAAGATCGATTTTGCGATCAGACTACCATCAATTGCGAGTGAAAGAGCAAGACATTTCCAACACTGCTTTTCACACACGTTATAGTCATTATGAATTCATGGTTATGTCTTTTGGTCTCACAAATGCTCCAGCTATATTTATGGACTTGATGAATCGAGTTTTTCCATGAATTCGTGGAAAAGATTTTCATATTATTCATTGATGACATACTGATCTTCTCTACGTCTAGAGAAGAGCTCGAGGATCATCTTTGTATGGTACTGCAGATTCTTCGACAGAAGCAACTATATGTTATGTTTTTCAAATGTGAGTTCTGGTGAGGTAAAGTGGCATTTCTGGGCCACGTTGTTTCAGGAGGAGGAATTACCATAGATCCGGCGAAGGTTGAGGCTATCACTAATGGCCAAAGCCGATGTCAACGACTAAGTACCTACTTTCTAGGGTTAGCTGGTTGTTACCGAAGATTTGCTGAAGGCTTCTCACGACTGACCGTACCCTTGATTAAGTCATGCGTAAGAGTGAGAAATTGTTTCGAACGACGAACGAGAGAAGAACTTCGAAGAGCTTAAGCAGCGTCAAGTTTTGCGATAATTCATACTCTCCCATCTAGTACATATGGTTCCATATTTCAGTAATGTTCTCAGAAAAGTTTGGTTATGTACTCATACAGCATGGGAAAGTAATAGCCTATGCTTTGCGACAGCTAAAGCCCTATGAAGTGAGTTATCCTACTCCTGATTTAGAGTTAACGGTCGTAGTTTTCGTACGCGAAAAAAATTTGAGGCACCATCTCTACGGCGAGTCATGCGATAACTCAGAGGAGGCATGATGCTATCGGAGTTGCTGCCGATCGATGACCAAATCTGCACATTTCCTCCCTATCTGGAAGAATTATGTAGTTAACCAGTTGACAGGGATATTTCAACAAGAGATCATACGATTTCAGGGTATTCCATCAACAATCATATCAGATAGAAATTTACCTTCATGTTCACGTTTACGTTCATGTTCACGTTTACATTACGTTCACATTTACGTCTAACGTTCGCGTTTACGACCCTGTTCACGTTCATGTTCTCGTTTCATTCATGATTCACATTTCACGTCTCATTCTAGAAAGGGTTGCAGAAAGCTTGGGAGATCACACTCAAGTTTAGCACAACTTTCCATCCTCAGATAGACGTTTCACGTCGCATTTCACGTCTCGTCTCGTATCGTTTGGCGTTACCTCCTCAGTTATCACACGTTCACGATATGTTTCACATATCACGTCCACCATATGTTCGCGTATCACGTTCACAATTGTTCACGTATCACGTTCGCAATTGTTCACGTATTACGCTCCCAATATGACAATATGTCTCTAGTATCACTGTTCAGAGGTTACTAATATCGTTCTTTTCATGTTATTTCGTATCGTACCGTTTCGTGTATCTTTGCACATTATTTTCTTATCCACTCGATCATATTCGTGAGGATCTATCTAACGTTGAAGAACCAGAATCTTTTCTAGATCGTCAAGATATAGTCATGAGGAACAACTATTCTTTCGTCAAGATTCTTTGGAGGACCCATCCCGAGCGGGAAGCCACTTGGGAAAATGGAGGAGTCCATCCTGACTTCTTATCCTCATTTTCTCCCGTGATCCAAATATGTTCTTTCAGCCATATCATGTTTCTATTCGAGGACGAATTATTCATTTTAAAAGGGAAGAGTTGTAAAACCCGCTTAAAAATACCATGAATTTAAAACTTTTAATATTAAAGTAATTCACGGAAAGTAAATACGTATATTTATTTAACACGACATAACAAGATATAATTAGGAATTCACGATAAGTTAAAACGTATATTTTATGTACAACAACGAAACGTATATAATAATTTACGACAAGTATATAAGTATAATGAATACGACATGACAAGATAAAAACACTAAAAGTATTTTAATTAAGGCACGATAAGTATTTACGCATATTTATTATTACATGACAAAATACAATACGAACATAAGCTTACGAATATACGATACCGAGAATACAAATAAGACACGAAATAAATAACATATGGGCTCCGTGTAAACAATAAGCCTTGCAAGAGTTATTAAAGGCCCAAGGCCCAATCCACTAAGAGTAGTGATAACAAACATACGAATTTTACATTTTCCCCATTTATCAAAACACAGAAAAATCAAAGGAAACCCTAGTGGGTGTTTTGGCCGTCGGCATCAAAAACAAAAGGAGGGAGAAGAGGCCTTGTTTGATCTTGTTTTATTAGTGTATGTTCGTGTTCATCTTTTCTAATGCTACTTATTTCGGTAATCATCAGATCTCACTTATTATATATTTTTCAAGAATCACGAATTTAATAAAATGAATGAGCACATGTATTGAATAATTAAAACAATAATAAGAATCATGTGTGTGTTGTTGGGTTTGCACAAAAACCGATAGCTTGTGCTCTCGGTGGCGTTTTTCTGTTCAGCCGCTGGCCAAGGGAGGTAGTGGCGTTCTTGTGCACGGCAACCGCAACCCCACAAGACCCAGTGGGTATAGTCGGTGGGTGGCTACTACTGTCAGTGGGAGATCATAGGCTGCCGGTGGAAATTATGTACAACCGGTGGTTGTGTTTATGCTAGCAGCCACAACAGAAAAAGGGGTCCGGTGGAGTTTTGGTTGAGTAGTGGGAACCCGCAGCATCAAGGCTGTGAGGTGGTGTGTGGTTTGAACTGCCGAGACCAAAGGGGTCTCGGTGGTGTTGTTTTGAGGCTCGGGTAAACAAAGACAAGAAAGGGGGTGTTTAGATTTGAAATGTTTGATTATTTTATTTTAGGCATAAAATTAATTAACTTATAGGTTATGGTTTTATTTACGGCTTATTGAACCGGTTTAACTTAATCTATGGAATTTATCATGAACCGGTTTGTTTAAACTTTGGAAATTATCATGAACCGGTTAATTATTTTTTGTGCTTATTATGAACCGGTTTAGTTCGATTTATTTTTAGACTTATTAAAATTGGCTAAATTACGACTTATTTAAATTGGACTTAATTAGCAAGGGCTTATTATAATTAAATTATTTATCAAGTTTAAAGCTTAATGTAAAATTAATTATATTCATGACATACTATAATCTAATAATTAATTATAAAATACATGACATGTTATTATTTAATAATTAGTTATAATTCATGACATAATATTATTTATAGTTAATTATAATTCATGATATATTATTAATTAATAATCAAGTATAAAACATGACACATTATTATTTACTAATATTTATAAACTATGATATATGAAAGTTAATTATTATAATAGGCTTATTAATATAATAATTATCATTTACCATGACTTCTAATAACTAGCTTATTTATTATACATATTATACCATGACTTATAAAACTAGCTTATTCGATGAACAAGACATATTACTTATGTATATTAAACGAGCTTATGACTAATTATGAAAACTTACTATTTTTGGAAACTTACTATTTGTGGAAACTTACTAATTATGGTAACTTAGTAAATATGGAAACTTACTATTTTTGAAAACTTACAATTTATAAAAACCTGCTATTTTGGAAAGTTACTATATATAGAAACCTACTATATTTGGAAAGTTATTATATATGAAAACCTGCTATTTAGGGAAAGTTACTAATTATGGAATACAAGTATAATAACACAAGAATCATGAAATACATTAATCAAGAACACATGAAACATATAACATTAAACTAAGAACAAGTAATTTATACATGAACAAGCAACTCATACACACCCTTTATTATGTAGCTTACATGAAGTCGGAGTAGTATTCTTCCGCTGTTCATCTTTTTCCGATTTCTGGACATAAGGTAAGGATATTCCGTCCTTCAGTAAGGACATCTCTTTCTATGCATGATTAGGATTTCCCGTTTGTTGCCATCTGTTTTCCCCAGTTTTCATATCATAAAAATTTTCATTGTTTTCCATGCTATCACTTTAAATTGCCTGAGCTATATACATGCATGACCATAACCACAAGTTATTGAGGCACCATAACCATGACACTTGAGGCACCGGTGTCAGGACTCTTCCGCGACGAGAGTGATTTCTCGCGGCGTCCCTTCAGTTTACATAGGCCATCATTATGATTATTTTGGGGCGTATGGGTGCATCCTAGTTTCATGTTTGTAGGTACAAGGTGATTGTTGGTGTGTGCTCTACATCCATCACATTAGAGTTGATCCCTCTACCCACATTAGTATTCATTAGAGGTCACCCCTCTAATAGCATGATGAGGTCACCCCTCTAGGTATTCATGCACGTTGATATATGTTATGACCTATATGAGCTCATTGGCATTTAAATTATATTGCATGCATAAAACTTAAGACTTTTCAGTTATCCTTTGTTTATAAAACAACTTCCAGGTTTTCCATGACATACACATATTCCGCTGCATTTCATATCTTTTACTTATATTTCAGTTATTCTTGTCATGTTATTATATCTGTTCACTGAGCGTATTTCTCAGCCGTATTTTCTTTCCATGTCCCATACGACAGGTAACCAAGGACAAACTTGAGCATTTAAGAGTACGTGCATAGGATGGAGGCTACCTTAGACTTCTTTTCCTTTTGCATTTAATACTTATGCTTGGTTGGATATTGTTTAGTCCTTTTCTACATTCTTTACTTTATGCATGTTTGAGCTTATGTTTTGGGGCCGATGTTTGATTCCGGCTTTCCTTTTGGTCATTTATGTTTTTAAGACATGTTGTCCCTTATAATATGATAGATTAAGAAATGAGATGGAAAAAATATGAGTTTTAGAGAAAGAAAGTAGTGAGAGAAAGTAGAGAGAAGGAGAGGATTAACTTAGTGAATAATAGATTAGGAATGATGAGTTTACAAATGAACATCCACCCTCCTAACATGCTAGGAGGGTAGTATATATAGTCCACCCACATGCGGGCTTTAATGGGCTATATATTGGGGCGGGCTTGTCTTTTGGACTTTAATTAGTTTAAATCCAAGCCCGTAAACCACGACTAATTAACTACCTATTACAACGTTCTAATAAATATTACAATAGAAACCTATGACCGAACATTCTTGTTTGACTCAATATTTTGAGGCTAACAATCTCCCCCAATGTAAGGTCGTTCCTCTTTGATATTTGGATTCCAATGGAGATTTATGAATTTCGTCATAAATGAGTCTTGAACGTGTAACAGTAGCTTTGTTCCTTAATGCTGTGATCTTTGAGCCTTTATCATTGTCTTTCGACTTTGTCTTTTATCTTGAGATCTTCAAATCATTCTTGACTCGTCTTTGCCATCTTGCGATCTTGTGTCTTTATCCACATGCTCACACTATTAATTGTTGAATAAGTCTTTGGGCATGAATATGTGGTTTTAAACCTTTGACTTTGCTGAGTACACCGTGACGCCACCTTCTCGAGATAAAACATAGACACGGACTGAATGGCTTTGACATTCGTCCTAAATCGGCAGCGTTTTACCTCCGGTCGGTGAAGACCGTTATACGGTATTAAATACCGTACCTGTGATTAGGTAGATTCAATTAAGAAACTCCTTGACAGGGTTTCGCGGCAGTACTAGCCGTTCTCTTTACTCGACCGTCTCAAAGCAAGACTGCAAACATAAAGAGTGAATCAATTGGATAAATATCCGCTTGATTAAAGTCGTCAATTCAAATTCCTGGAACAAGTTTGATTCATTAAGAATCTTACCATTGTTGCTTTCCAGTTGACACAAGTTTGATTAATAAGAATCTCACAAGTCACCTACCGTAGCGCTGTTGATGTTGACGCTAGAAGGATTTCTATTCGTCACTGTGAATATTAATGAATATCACTCTGAATGTTCTGGCAAGACCATAAAGATATTGCGTAGAAACCTGAAACGAGTTTGAATCAATTCAGAATCAAACCACTGTTGCTTTTCAGTTTTACATATGTTCAATCCATAAAGAATCTTGCATATGACCTACCGCAATGCTGTTTGATGTTAACACTGGAAGGATTTCCACTAATCATTGTGAATACTAAGTAGTATCACTCTGAGTGTTCTAGCAATATCACAAGGATATAGCGTAGGACTCTCTTGATCTTCATCTGTGTGTCCTAACGAGATTTGATTGATCTCTTGGCTCTAGACTCGATTTGTGCACTTTTAGTGGTCGGAGGCTGGAGCAGATGCCACCTATTTAATATCAACAATCTCGGAGTGAGAAAGTCAATAGAAGTCATGTTGATCTCCGTGACAATAAAACAAACTTCTTTTGAGAGAAGCCTGAGTAGCTAGGAAAGGGTTGTGCTTCACATCATTGGGTCTATGATGAGTTTATCTTCATGATGAGTTGACCCAGTTTCTGCCTAAGTTGTATGGAGGGCTTCTTTCTTTACACCCTTTATCCTTACATTTCTTTTTCATTCTTCAACCCCTTCAATGCTTACCAAGACATCATTACCAGCACCTTGTTGTGATTGTTCTAGTGCTAGCATCAGTACTTAGTCGGCATTCAGCTACGTTCACATTCTACTCCATCTTTCCTAAGGACTTCTAATAATCTATTGGATTGTCCTTGGGAAGATCCCTCCGGTTCTGGTTGGATCATAGGACTTAAACCTAACCACCCTTTTGACACCAATAACGTCGTGAATTAAAGATGTTGTGGGTATTTGATCGTAACCATGAGTGCTTGAGTCTTTAAATCATATTTTAATCACATTTTCTCCCCCTCTCTCTAATATATAAAATCTTTTGATATTAGAGATACCAAATTTGATTAAAATATATTTTGAAAAATAGTCTTGAAAATCTTTGGGAGAAAAATGTGTCAAAAATTAGCATGAATTATGGGACGCTCCCCCTCAAAAATTGATCCAATTGAATTGTCATTTCGAGGATATGATCCACATTAAACTATTGAGGAAAGGAGTTGTTGAACACACAATTTTTGAAAGATTTTGAATATCATTGAGAAAGTCTTGAAAAAATTGTGTTCAACGCTTTTTGAAAAATCAATTCTTTTTGTCGAAAAGGTTTTTCTAAAGCATAAACTTGAGTTCATAGACTTTGAATGTCTTGACGTATCCACTCAAGTGTAAGAAGATTTCACTTCTTTTGCTGAGGTTAAGAGCACGAAATTGTACACTCCCCCGTGAATATTGATCCGAGTTGCAATCTAAAAGTGATTACAAGCCATTGTGTTGAGCTCAAAACGTTGAATGTTTTGTGACAAGCTCAACCTAAGATAGATTGCTCTACCCGTTGTTGGAAATATTGTCCAAAATAGACAATTTCCTTTTGAAAAGATAGAAATGACATGTTTTGAAAAATATTTACAACTTTCATTCGAGCTTTATGTACACACCCGTGTCGTTATTAAGCAACATTTCTAGGTACGTCCATATTATCGATACTGAAAGACATGTCGAGAAGAATATTTTTTGGATTATCAAAGATTTTTTAATTTTGTATTTTGCTTTTTTATTAATATTTACAAGATAGATGTTTGATAGATGAATCAAGCAGGCTTCTTTGCCAGAATCTCCAGTTCTGCTGGAGTCAAACATCTCGTACCAATTTTCCTAACAAGATACGCAAACCTCTCTTTCGAAAGAGCTTTTGTAAACAAGTGAGCTAATTGGTAATCAGTTCCAACAAAGTATAATTCAACAATACCCTTTTCAACTTGTTCCTTAATGAAGTGATATCTGACATCAATGTGCTTCGTGCGGGAATGCTGTACCGGATTGCAGGAGATGGCTATGGCCGACTTTGAGTCACAGTACATAGGTACTTTATCAAAATGGAAGCCATAATCCGTGAGTTGTGTTCTCATCCAAAGAACTTGAGCACAACACATAGATAGAGACACATACTCCGCTTCGGCTGATGAAAGTGACGTGCAATCCTGCTTCTTGGAAGACCATCCCACAAGCTTGTCTTGACCTAGAAATTGTGCACCACCAGAAGTACTTTTACATGTATCAAGACACCCTGCATGATCAGAATCTGAATAGGCCGTTAGAAAGAAACCGGTTTCCCTCGGATACCAGAGTCCCATGTGAATGGTATTCTTAAGGTACCGAAAGATCCTTTTAACCTCCTTGAGGTGCTTTTTAGTGGGTCGTGCTTGATATCGTGCACAATAGCATGTAGCATGATGTATATCAGGTCTGCTTGCTGTCAAGTACATGAGGGACCCGATCATGGAACGATATCTCGTTTGATCTATGGGTAATCCCTCCAAATTAGCATCTAGGGATGTGGTTGATAATGGTGTCCCAACGGGGTCACATGATGTCATACCATGCTTTGTGATTATCTCTTGACAATACTTAGCTTGGTTAATAAAGATACCACTTGGGGATTGGTGAACTTGAATTCCTAGAAAGAATGTTAGTTCGCCCATCATAGACATTTCAAATCTGTTGTGCGTTACTTTTTCAAACCATTTTGAAAGTTTTGGGTTTGTAGACCCGAAAATAATGTCATCAACATAAATCTGCACAAGCAAAATGTCATCCCCATATTTATAAGTGAACAAAGTTAGATCAATGTAACTTTTTGAGAAACCTTTGGAGACCAGAAATTTTGAGAGCTCGTCGTACCACGCCCTTGGAGCTTGCTTGTGTCCATAAAGTGCTTTGTGGAGACGATACACCTTGTCAGGATAATGAGGATTGACGAATCCTTCCGGCTGCGTGACATAAACGTCTTCCTTCAAAGGACCGTTAAGAAACGCCGTCTTTACGTTCATTTGATAAACGATGAATCCCTTATGTGCGGCATAAGCAAGGAAACTCCTGACCGCTTCCATTCGAGCTACTGGTGCAAATGATTCTTCAAAATCAATACCCTCTTTCTGTCCATATGATACATTGATTTTGCTAGGTTCAATTTTACTCTCGGAATCCTCTCGAATTGATCTCAACTCTAAGTGGAAGGTTTGTTCTTGGTGGCAAAAAGTGGGGTTTGGTTTGCTAATCTACTAAAAAGGGAAATGAATAAATTAATAAAGATATAAACTTAAAACAAAAAAAGATTAAAAAGCAACACTAGAATTAAAACTAGAAAATCCCTAACAAAAAAAAATATCCTACTCGAAAAAAGGGGCCTATTCGGAAAGAAATCCTATGCGGAATAAATTCTTACTCAGAAAAATAGTCCTATGCGGAAAAACACCTCTATGCGGAAAAATAGGGCTATTCGGAAAGTAAGGTCTATTCGGAAAACCTATTCGGAATAAATAACTTATGCGGAATAAAACGTCAACTCGGAATAATGGCCTAAACGGAATAAGTGCTCAATTCGGAATGTCCAAACATTCCGAATAAGGAAAAAAATGAAATGGCAATTCGGAATATTGGGTCTATTCGGAATATGTAAAATATTCCGAATAAGGATGAAACAAACAAGCTAATCGGAAAGTAGGAAATATTCCGAATAAGGGAATCAGCAAAACGTTTATTCGGAAAGAATGAAATATTCCGAATAAAGGAAAGTAATTAAGCTCTATTCGGAATAAAGCTGGGCCGAAGAACAGTAACAGTAAGAAAGCTAAGGAAACCGTTTTTAATCAAAATCAAACCGAATTCACAAAATGGTTTTACCAAATTAACCCATAATCATTCAAATATCATAACCAACAAATCCCAACAATAAAAACACTAAATCAACAACTTTCAAAAGCTTAAAATTAATCAAACAAGAACTTGAAAACTTTGAATAGAAAAGGAGATGAACAAGATGAATAGAAAGATTGGATTGAAAGATTAATATAAAAGTTAACAATAGTAATAATCAAACACTTACAAGATTCAAGGAAAGAAGAAAAATCACCAAACACCCTAATGGTGTTGGTGATTAAACGAAGCAAAAACTGGGAAGGAGAAAAAAAAATAAAAGCTAACTCCCTAATTGTGTGAAGGAAAAATCCTTTTATAGTCCTAGTGGTTGGTTGGTGAGTGGGCTATCTCCCTTTCTTCTTGTCTTCTCGTCTTTTCAGAAAAGTTGACGTTTTCGATTCTGATCCGGGATTTGTCGATGATTAAATTCAACTCGTCTTTTAATTTCTTCGTTTAATAGACTTAAGTTTCTTCGACATATGTAAATCTTCCGTCTTTGGTCCTTTTCTTCGATAAATCTTCAAATAGGCCCATTGACTTCAAATCTTTTGCATCTCTTGGACAATAGACTTCGACTTTAGTCTTTTTCCTTGATAAAACCCGTGCAATCCCATGTTTTCTTCAATAATCATCCGGTTGACTCTGAAAACACAATAAACACAAAAACCACGCATAATTCCAAACAACTGATATTAAATACGTGTTTTGGTCTTGTTTTAGCCAGTTATAAGTGGTAAAAGGATGGGTGTTTACACACCTATCAAATCCCCTACACTTAACCATTGCCATGCCCTCATGCAATGCTTAGTGATAAAGCAAATTTACATTTTTCTCTTAATCAATCTACCTTGGCCTTATTAAAATACTACTAAATAAAAATTAAAGTGCTAAGAGAAATCAAAACTTTAAAGTAAACAAAAGGATGGAAATAACTTGCAAAGAGATCAAGGACTTACATTAGGGCTTTGGTGCTGCGAAGATTTATCATCCTCAAGTTTCACGTTCCCCAAACTAAGCTTAGAAACGAGATCATTGTTATTATAAGTTAGTAAATCAAACACTTACACACATGGCTTAATTATATGCTTAAACTCCCTTATTCCTAGGTGTATCTCTTATATTTTATTTTTGTCTTAGAATGATCATGAAGATGCATTTTTCGACTTATTTCGATAGTTTATTTAGGCTGAAAGTAAAGTAGGACGATTTGATCAATAGTTAGCTAAAGGACAAAATCTCTTAAAACTGCTTCTCGGGATATCAAAAAGTTCATATCTTGGCATAACTCGGTTCACGATTTGAGACCTTTCTCGGGCCGATATTTGGCATGTACTTCATACTTCATATCTTCGAGAGACGTTCTTGAGATAATGGTCTTCTCATCATAATAGAGTTTCTTCACTTGGAGACTTTTGAGGGGTACTCCAACTTTGTTGACCACGACTTCATGATTATTTCTTCAATCTCTAATTGGGATTTTGAGATAAAACGATCCGCCTCCTTTTCGGACTTGGATCTATTTATCCTCATACCTTGTTAGGGTCTTTTCGGATAGACTTCTCCATGATCTTTATGGGAGTTGATTGCTTTTCGTCGTGAGTCTTGATCCTTCATATTGATTTTTGGAATAATGCTTTTTACATCACCTTGGATCTTTAGCAATAAAATGGAATCGTCATGCCTTGTTAGGGCCTTTTCGGACTCGCCAATCTTCGCGCCCCACTTCATAAGTTATGCCTTGGCTATGAACTCTTATCATTACCGAGCAACTTTTAAACGATCTTGGGCTAGAAGCTAAGTAACTTTTCAAATCGTACGACCTTACTTATTGCAGATAAGTTATTAGCAAGTGATGGGAGAATAGGCAAATAATTACACCAAGTGAGTTTGTGCAAGAATACCGACTTATAATTGACTCTATCATTTCTCGTCCTCCACAATTTAAAATCTCAAGTAATGAGACTCGTGGATACTTAGCCTAATAAACCAATTAAGGTCTACATGGTTAAGGATACTAGCTAGAATAAACTTGGATAAGTCTATTCGGGTTGAGTCAAAATAACCGCAACGGGCCTAATATGTCAAGGATTTCAAAACTAGCTACACCACTTTATTAATATTTTTGACTTTATTGCGGGATATATACATATGAAAGCAAAGATAAAAATTTAAAAATTACGACTAAATGGCCAAAGTTAATAAAAAATTTGAAAAATGTTGAAAAATAGGATTTTCCGGTTAAATGAAGGCATTTTCATGGAAAAGTCCACTTAAAACTTCGATAGAAGTCCCCCCAACACTTAAGATAAACATTGTCCTCAATGTTTAAGCATGTGGGAAAAGTCTCCCCTACACTTATGACATTGTGCACGTTGGTTAACTCAAGTTAAGGAAGAGACGACTAACGTGATCAATTTCAAATATGAAGAAAATTGAATCACGATAGTTAAGAGATAGAATCGGATTTCGGATAACACGGGAGCACAGTTCTTCAAAGAATTCCAAGATTGCAGTTATCCCTGTAATCACATCACATCACCACACAAACACAAACGACCAAAATAGGTCCTCCCCTACACTTAGGGGGTTAAAGGGATAGATACTCGGGCTGCCTCCCGAGGAGCGCTTGTTTTTGATAACCGAGTCACGAGCCTGACTCGACCCAAATTCAGTTCATGGGGAACGTGGTGAGGGATGGAATCACCTCCTGAGAGGTGTCCTCACCAAAGTACAACTTCAGACGCTGGCCATTCACCTTGAAATTGGGCCCATTTGGCTGAGAAAGCTCAATGGTGCCATAAGGAAAAACATTGGCGATGGTGAATGGACCAGACCAGCGGCTCTTCAACTTGCCTGAGAAGATCTTCAACCGAGAGTTAAAGAGTAAGACTTGATCACCAACGTGGAACTCTCGGTTCTTGATTTTAGCATCGTGGATCATCTTGGTCTTCTTCTTGTAGATCAATGAGTTCTCGTAAGCTTGATTCCTCAATTCTTGTAGCTCGTTGAGTTGAATCTTGCAAAAATCACCGGCTTTGTTGATGTCGAAGTTAGCCCACTTCAAGGCCCAGTATGCCTTATGTTCCAGCTCGATAGGGAGGTGGCAAGCTTTCCCGTACACAAGACAATAGGGCGTACAGCCGATCGGGGGCTTGTAAGCAGTACGGAAAGCCCACAGAGCATCATCTAACTTATCGGCCCACGCGGCGCGATGCTCTCCCACAGTTCGCTCCAAAATTCTCTTCAATCCACGGTTGGATATTTCGGCTTGACCGTTGGTTTGAGGATGATAAGCGGTGGAAAGACGGTGATTGACACCATACTTTGCCATGACTCTTGCAAATTGATCGTTGCAAAAATGAGTCCCGCGGTCACTGATAATAGCACGAGGAACACCGAATCGAGCAAACAATTGTTTCAAGAATTTACAAAACACCCTCGCGTCGTTAGTGGGCAAAGCCTTGGCTTCAACCCATTTGGAAACGTAGTCAACAGCGACAAGGATGTATTTGTTGCCTTTAGAAGAAAGGAATGGCCCCATAAAGTCGATGCCCCATACATCAAAGATTTCACATTCTTGTATGAAATTTTGAGGCATCTCATCTTTATGTGTGATCTTGCCTTGTTTTTGGCAAGAATCACAATGTTTAACCATCTCGTGAGCATCACGGTAAATGGTGGGCCAATAGAATCCCGAATCAAACACTTTTTTGGCATTGTAGTTGGGACCAAACTGACCACCGGTGGGTCCTTTGTGGCAAGCCTGGAGAATGTCCAAAGCGGCCGGTCCGTCAACACATCGGCGAATAATCAAGTCAGCGCATTGTTTGAATAGAAAAGGGTCATCCCAAAAGTAAGTCTTAACATCGTTCAAAAACTTCTTTTTTTGTTGGGATGTTAACCCTTGGATGAGAACACCACCCGCTAAGTAGTTTGCAATATCCACAAACCACGGGGTACCATCGAGATTGAGATCTATAGACATTAAGGTCTCAAGGGGGAAAGAGTCATTGATCTCTTTGTTCGGATGATCCCCTTGATATGGATCCTCAAGTCTGCTAAGATGATCCGCGGCCAGGTTTTCTGCTCCCTTCTTGTCACGAATTTTGATGTTGAATTCTTGAAGGAGTAAAACCCAGCGAAGAAGTCTTGGCTTAGAATCATGCTTTGTCATCAAGTACTTCAACGCGGAATGGTCCGTGTATACGATAGTGGTGGAAAGGACAAGATAGGGGCGGAACTTTTCAAAAGCATAGACAATAGCTAAAAGCTCTTTTTCGGTTGTCGTATAATGCAATTGTGCCCCCGTCATTGTCTTGCTAGCATAGTGGATTGGTTGGAAGTGTTTATTCACTCTTTGGCCCAAAACCGCACCAATAGCAAAGTCGCTAGCATCGCACATCAACTCGAAAGGCAGCTCCCAATTCGGGGTAACTAAGACGGGTGCCTTAGTAAGCCTATCCTTAAGCAAGTTGAATGCTTCAAGGCACTCTTTGGAAAAGATAAAAGGAGTATCTTTTTCCAAGAGGTGGGTCATCGGGTGAGCGATTTTAGAGAAATCCTGAATGAATCGACGATAGAAGCCCGCATGACCAAGAAAACTTCTCACACCCTTCACGGTTGAGGGTGGAGGTAATTTGGCTATGACATCAACTTTAGCACGGTCGACTTAAAGACCGGCTTTAGAGATTTTGTGTCCTAGCACAATGCCTTCTTTTACCATAAAATGGCATTTTTCCCAATTCAGAACAAGGCGAGTGTCTTCGCACCGCTTAAGCATACATTCCAAATTGGCAAGGCAAGAAAAGAAGGAATCCCCAAAGACCGAGAAATCATCCATGAAGAATTCCATGGTTTGTTCAACCATGTCATGGAAGATAGCCAACATGCACCTTTGGAAAGTCCCGGGGGCATTACATAAGCCAAAAGGCATTCTTTTGTAAGCAAATGTGCCATAGGGACAAGTGAATGTTGTCTTCTCTTGATCTTGGGGATCGATGGGTATTTGGAAGTAACCCGAGAAACCATCAAGAAAGCAGTAATATTCATTACCCGCTAAACGTTCAAGCATTTGGTCAATAAAAGGTAGAGGGAAATGATCCTTTCCCGTGGCATCATTGAGTTTGTGGTAGTCTATACAAACTCTCCACCCAGTGACGAGACGGGTAGGAATCAACTCGTTGTTTGCATTGGGCACAACGGTGATGCCGCCTTTCTTAGGCACACAATGGATTGGACTAACCCATGGTGAATCCTAAATAGGGTAAATCATACCCGCATCAAGAAGTTTGATAACCTCTGTTTTGATGACTTCATGGATTTTTGGATTCACCCTTCGTTGGCTTTGAATTGTGGGCTTAAAGTCGTCCTCCATGAGAATTTTATGTGTGCAGAAGTGAGGATCAATTCCACGAATGTCGGAGATTTTCCAAGCGATAGCTGTTTTATGCTTCTTCAACACGGCGACAAGTCGGGCTTTTTCTTCTTCTTTTAGGTCCTTTGCGATGATGACGGGCGACTTCTCGTTGTCTTCAAGGAAAGCGTACTCAAGATGAGGAGGTAGGTCCTTAAGCTCAAGAGTGGGAGGATCCTCAATAGATGGTGAAACTAACGATGGATCATCATTAGTCACCTCTTTAGGAGAAGAAGGATTAATAGCAGTAACCGTCGGAGATAGAGGAGAAAGATTGTCTTCTTTGAGAAGGTTTTCAATGAGGCGGAGATCTTCATCCCAATTGGTAGTAGAATCGTCATTGTCTAAATTCACATTTCCCATGGTGGCTTCCAAATCTTTCCAAAGGAAATCACTTTCTCCAAATAGAGATAGTGATGAGTCGATAGAGGAAACGGTCTCAACATTGGGAAGAGAGGTAGGAATACTTTTACAAGCATCTTTGAAGTGTTCTTCACAAGCCTCATCAAGAACGTCAATACAATTAACACTCTCGTATGAATAAGGCTGTTTAGAAAGCTTTCCCATGTTGAAGACGATCTTATCGTCACCCACTCTCATGATAAGCTCACCGGCTTCAACATCGATTAGAGTGCGACCGGTCCTCAGGAATGGACGACCAACGATCAATGGCACACGAGGGTCCATGTCGTAGTCAACAACGACGAAATCAGCAGGAAAAGTGAATTTGTCGACTCCTACAAAGACGTCTTCGGCTATCCCCACTGGATAAGCAACCGTACGGTTAGCTAATTCCAAAGTCATTTTGGTGGGGACTAGCTCTGGGAGAGATAATTGCTTCCAAACGCTTAGAGGCATGAGATTAATACTGGCACCTAGATCGGCTAGGGCCATGCAATTCTCTACTCCCGGGAAATTACAAGGGATAAGAAAACGACCCGGATCACCAAGCTTTGTTGGTAATTTCCTTAAGAGCACTACAGAGCAATTCTCATTAAGTTGGGTGTTGGAAATATCAAGAAGCTTCTCCTTGTCGTTTAGAAGATCTTTGAACATCTTAGCGTGTTTGGGCATGTGAGCGAGAGCCTCGGCAAAGGAGATGTTAAAATTCAATTGTTTAAACATTTTGAGAAAGTTTGAAAATTGAATATCATCCTTGCTCTTTTGCTTCTCTTTCCTCAACCTTGAAGGATAAGGTATATTGGATGAAGAAGAAGGCTTTATGGTAATAGGATCACTCACAACCACGGGTGGTGGGGAAAAGGGGGTAGAAGGTGAAGGAGGCGGAGGAATTGGGAAAGTAGAAGGATGAGGAATAGGAGCAGGTGACTCGTTCTCCTTAGTCACAACCACCGGTGGAGGTATAGGAAGCTCGGGTTTCTTGGTACCTTTACCACTGTGGGTGGTGATTGCTTTCATCTCCCCTCTTGGATTCGCAACGGTGTTACTCAGAAGAGTACCCGAAGAAGAGGGTTGATTACCTTGGAAGAAACTAGCCATCATGTTTTTCAAATCATTAGTTTGACTATCCAACGTATTTCTCATGTCGGCTCTCAAATCGTTCCCTTGCTTGACCAAATCTGCTTTAAGGTTGAGCACTTCTCTCTGAAGATTTCCCACAATCACATCGTTAGTCCTCATATAAGTTTCCACTTCTTGGTGAAGAGCGGTGGGTTGGTTGGGAGGAGCATTGTATGCGGGTGGTTGATAAGGAGGTTGATGGTATACTTGGTTGTTTCGTTGAGGTGGTTGTGGCTGCTTGTGAGGTGGGATGTATGGTGTACGAGGTTGTTGTTGTTGTTGAGGAGAGCGATTGAGATTTTGTTGTTGGTTTGGGTTGGTAGGAGGAAAACCGGGTGGTGAAAGATAATTGTTAGAGCGGTAGCTAAGCAAATTACGGTCACCTTGAGGTCTAGCTTGATAAGCAGGTTGAGGATAGGTGCCATATGCCGCATTCACATTCTCAGCAGGGTAGTCTTGTGTGGCGGTACAAGTGGTGTAAGAATGAGGACCACCGCATATCTCACAAGGTTGGCTAACAGCACTGACTTGGGCGTTTTTAGCGTTGTTGCTGTTGTTGTTGCTGACGGTGTGGGTAACAAGCGATTCAAGAAGCGTAGTGATTTTGTCCAGTCGCTTGTCGCTGTCACTAGTGCTAGCACTAGCGACATTGGTCCGAACACTCTTGGTTTGCACACGAGACTTATTCTCAATGATATCCCAAGCAGCATTGGAAGTCTTAGCCAAAAGATTACCCCCCGAGGCACTGTTCAGTGAATCTTGGTCACTCATGCTTAAACCATTGTAAAAAGTATTAATTTGATGTACTTTGGTAAAACCATGTTGTGGGCATTTTCTTAAAAGATCTTTGAAACGATCCCAAGATTCACTGAACGACTCATCGTACTTTTGTTCAAAATTTATGATTTCATTCCGCAAAGCGGTAGTACGAGAGGGTGGGAAAAAGTAATTGATAAACTTTGTTTCCAAATCCGTCCACGAGAGAATACTCTGTGGCGGTTCCTTAGCAAGCCAATGCCGGGCTTGTCCCTCTAAAGAAAAGGGAAAAAGTTGTAACCTGATAACCTCTTGTGGAACACCATTGAACTTGACCGTGTTAGTGAGTTGCAAGAATCTCTTGATGTGGTCGTGTGGATCATCAATGGTACGTCCCAAGAATGGTTGAGCGGAGACCATCTGGATAAAGCCTGATTTTAGCTCAAAGTTGTTGGCTGCAATTGCTGGTATAACAATTGGATCAGTGTTGCCATCTACATGAGCTTGCAGCAGTTCGATCATCGGGCGATTATCCGGTTGAGGCTCATTATTGTTGTTATTATTCATGTTGTTGAAAGGTGGGTTGTTGTTGTTATTATTGTTGTTCGGAGGTGGTATGTTGTTGTTGTTTTGTACACCGGCCATGTCTAAGTGATCGAGAGGCTCGGGCTCTTGATAAGACGTGGATCGAGTGTGCATACACCTGCAAAAGAACTAACAAGAGCAAAACAAAGCAAAATATTTTTTTTTATGTTTTTTACTTTTTAGGATTTTTGAAAATTTTATATTTTTTTAGTGTTTTTGAAAATTTTTATGAAAAAGTAACGTTCACGGTGAACGGATCCCAAAATCCAAGTTCTCACAAAAAACTTTTGATCTTAACGAGAAGAGCCGGCAGCGGCGCCATTTGATACATTGATTTTGCTAGGTTCAATTTTACTCTCGGAATCCTCTCGAATTGATCTCAGCTCTAAGTGGAAGGTTTGTTCTTGGTGGCAAAAAGTGGGGTTTGGTTTGCTAATCTACTAAAAAGGGAAATGAATAAAGTAATAAAGATATAAACTTAAAACAAAAAAAGATTAAAAAGCAACACTAGAATTAAAACTGGAAAATCCCTAACAAAAAAAAATATCCTACTCGAAAAAAGGGGCCTATTCGGAAAGAAATCCTATGCGGAATAAATCCTTACTCAGAAAAATAGTCCTATGCGGAAAAACACCTCTATGCGGAAAAATAGGGCTATTCGGAAAGTAAGGTCTATTCGGAAAAACCTATTCGGAATAAATAACTTATGCGGAATAAAACGTCAACTCGGAATAATGGCCTAAACGAAATAAGTGCTCAATTCGGAATGTCCAAACATTCCGAATAAGGAAAAAAATGAAATGGCAATTCGGAATATTGGGTCTATTCGGAATATGTAAAATATTCCGAATAAGGATGAAACAAACAAGCTAATCGGAAAGTAGGAAATATTCCGAATAAGGGAATCGGCAAAACGTCTATTCGGAAAGATTGAAATATTCCGAATAAAGGAAAGTAATTAAGCTCTATTCGGAATAAAGCTGGGCCGAAGAACAGTAACAGTAAGAAAGCTAAGGAAACCGTTTTTAATCAAAATCAAACCGAATTCACAAAATGGTTTTACCAAATTAACCCATAATCATTCAAATATCATAACCAACAAATCCCAACAATAAAAACACTAAATCAACAACTTTCAAAAGCTTAAAATTAATCAAACAAGAACTTGAAAACTTTGAATAGAAAAGGAGATGAACAAGATGAATAGAAAGATTGTATTAAAAGATTAATATAAAAGTTAACAATAGTAATAATCAAACACTTACAAGATTCAAGGAAAGAAGAAAAATCACCAAACACCCTAATGGTGTTGGTGATGAAACGAAGCAAAAACTGGGAAGGAGAAAAAAAAAAGCTAACTCCCTAATTGTGTGAAGGAAAAATCCTTTTATAGTCCTATTGGTTGGTTGGTGAGTGGGTTATCTCCCTTTCTTCTTGTCTTCTCGTCTTTTCAGAAAAGTTGACGTTTTCGATTCTGATCCGGGATTTGTGGACGGTTAAATTCAACTCATCTTTTAATTTCTTCGTTTAATAGACTTGAGTTTCTTCGACATATGTAAATCTTCCGACTTTGGTCCTTTTCTTCGATAAATCTTCAAATAGGCCCATTGACTTCAAATCTTTTGCATCTCTTGGACAATAGACTCCGACTTTAGTCTTTTTCCTTGATAAAACCCGTGCAATCCCATGTTTTCTTCAATAATCATCCAGTTGACTCTGAAAACACAATAAACACAAAAACCACGCATAATTCCAAACAACTGATATTAAATACGTGTTTTGGTCTTGTTTTAGCCAGTTATAAGTGGTAAAAGGATGGGTGTTTACACACCTATCACCATACCCTTTAGCTACAAGCCTAGATTTATTCTTGATGATCGTGTTCTCTTCATCCATCTTGTTTTTCCAGATCCATCGAAGATTTAATGGTGTTACATCGTATGGTCTGTCAACATGTTCCCAGACTTTAAGTCTTTCAAATTGTTGAAGTTCATCCGTCATCGATTCGATCCACGCATGATCAGCCATGGCTTCTTTGATGTTTTTCGGTTCAGCTGAACTCACAGCGAGTGCGAACATACAAACATCGCCATCGGTGGCTAGTTGTCGTCTTGTACGAACAGGCTGTGAAGGATTTCCAATTACCTGAACCAAAGGATGTTCTCGGGTCCAATGATGTGTTGAAGGATGTCGTTGGTAGAACGTGTACCGGTGTACCGAATGAGTTGATAAATTCGTCTTCGTCAGATAATGCATTGTCTGCTTGATTTGTGTTCTCTGGAGCAATGATAGTAGTTGTGGATGTTGTAGGATCGATTGTTGAAGTGATATTCTGAGGAGGTAAATCTGCAGCAACCCGTGTTGAAGTAGTTGAAGTTGTATCCAGTTGTTGACGATGATCGGTATCATCAATCTTATCATGAGTGTCAGCGGAAGACTTTGATACAACTTGTTTCTCCCCCGTAAAATATTCATCATACATTGGTCCATATAACATTTCCAACTCTTCAATTGTCGTGTCGACTATCATATCAGCTCTAGGAACATTTTCTGGAACCAACATTGAACTTGACGGTTCATTGTTGTGGTCTTGAGTTTCGAGTTCCGTGCGGTTGTGAACGGAAGTCGTTTGTCGTTTTGGATCGGGACTTAAACTGTTTTGTTCAAGTGCCATTTCTTGTAATTCATCAAATCGAATGTGAATAGTCTCGACAATCAATTTTGTTCTCTTGTTGTACACTATATACCCTTTAGACTGAGTTGCATATCCCACAAGAATACATGCATCACCTTTCTCTTTCATCTTGTCCAGATTTTCACCATCTCGAATAATGTAACACGTACATCCAAAAACATGAAGGTATTTGAGTGAAGGTTTTCGATCATGAATTATGTGATATGGTGTATTTTCGTGTCTTGGGATAATTAAGGAGCGGTTTTGTGTGTAGCATGCAGTTGACACTGCTTCGGCCCAAAAGTACAGTGGAAGTTTTGAAGCGGATAATAATGTTCGAGCAGCCTCAACTAAAGTACGGTTTCGTCTTTCAACAACTCCGTTTTGTTCGGGTTTTCGAGCAATAGATGTTTCATGTTCAATCCCTTCGGCTTCAAAATAGTTTCTCAGTTTTGAATTCAAAAATTCTGTACCTTTGTCAGTACGAACCACTTTAACTTGAGCTTGAAGACCACGTTGTATCAGTTTAAGGAAGCTGATGAGAACATCAGGTGTTTCATCCTTGGACCTCAAGAAGTGAGTCCATGTGTACCTTGAGTAATCATCGACAATTACCAAATATATTTCTTTCCATTGATACTCTGAACACGCATGGGACCACACAGATCCATATGAAGAAGATCTAACCGTCCTTTTGAGCTTGGTGTGGTTTTTGTTTTAAAGCTACTTCGTTTAGCTTTACAAAGCTCACAAGAAGAACAAAGATGATCTTTGATGAATTTCAAACTTGGAAGGCCTCTCACAGTATCTTTCTTGGAAAGCAAGTTAATGGTATCAAAGTTGAGATGAGAAAGACGTTGATGCCATAACCATGCCTGAGTCGTTGAAGCTTTAGCCATGAAGCAAATTAGAGTTGATGAAGTTGTGTCTTGAAGTGAAATTGTGTAAAGATCAGTACCCCGTGTACCGGTAAGTAATTCATTCCCATCATAATCAATAACAAAACATGTCTTCTTTCTGAAAGCAACTTCCAAATCCGCATCACAAAATTGACCAACCGAGAAAAGATTGTGATTGAGCCCTTCGACGTAGTATACCCTTTTAGTTGTGATATTTCACTGAACCAAGTCTCCATATCCTAGGATCGGTGAAAATTGATCATTTCCGAATCGGACCGTACCCAGGAACTTCTCCACGAAGTTAATTAGAAGCTTGAGATTCCCCGTCATGTGCTTCGTGAATCCGGAGTCCAGTATGAAGAGAATTATTTGTATCACCTGCAGAAGAGTTAGAACACGATGGAGCAATTGCTAAATTGGATACCACAGTAGTTGTGATAGTAGAATCATTAGTGTCCTTATCAACATTTAAAGGCAAACTAACACTCGTTTTCACATTTTCTGTCCTAGCTTTCGGCATCCATTTATATCCGGGAGGACATTGATTAGCAAACCACCATTTCCAAGACTTGCTAGCAGACTCATATAATTCCTTAATTTTGCTTCTAGGATTCTTAGTGGTGCAGTCTGATGCATTACTTTTCTTAGTGGGGGTAGCACCAGAATGGTTCACTTTGCGTTTGGGTTGTCTAGCTCTAATAGGCATTGCAATTTGCTTCTTAGTTCTAGTATCTACGCCGTTGACTTTATTCATAGCACACATAGAATGATTAGCATTAGCACACTTGCCACATTTGACCCAAACAAATTTCACATTCATAGCATTCAAATCATTCACATCATTCATATCGTCATTACATGCGATTACAGACTTTTTATTCTTAAAAACATTCAAATTCCTAGGGTGTGCTTATACTTCCTTCATCTTCCCTTGATTCTTGTGTTTCCAGACCTTATCATTCACTTGAGTGCTCTTAAGCTGAGGCCGGCTAACACTAGTAGTGGAGACTATTCCTGTAGTAGAAGACACACGAATATTAGTGTTTCTAAAAGTCTGAGGTGATTGAATAACTTTGTTTGTGGGCTTAGTGGTCATTCTATACATCCCTGGTTTAATCACATTATTGTGATGAACGCTTGGTGCTATGGTATTACTTATGGGCTGATTTTGTGGTAACCTTTCCTTTCCATCTATCTTGGGGGAAAACACAGGTTTTGCAAACGAGGAATTTGATAAAGCAGATGGTTTTCCTAAGATAGAGGATCTATTCACTATATAAGCATTGGGTTGTCTAACAACAAGTTTCTTAATGCTAGGTTCCACGATTTTCCCACCCATTTTAGCAACGAGTTTCTGCAACTCTGCTATAGCTCTGTCCCTGTCTTGTAACTGAGCTTTCAACCCTTTAATTTCCAAATTTTGTTCATTCATTTCTCGAAACGTTTGGGAAAGTTTTTCTTGCAATTTATTATCATGTGGAAAATTACCAATGTCTTTTTGCAAAGCAAGTTCAAGAGAATGACAATGTTTTTGAAGGAAGTCAGTTTTGTGTTGAAGTAACTCAAAAGCCTTTTTGTCAACATTTTCTTTACGTTTCGAAAGCTCATTTTCAAGACGTTCACATTCTTTGCTTTTATCAAGATATTGGCATGCAACTTCAGAATATTCATCAATATCAGCACACTATGTAAAATAAGCACACATAACATCTTTAGAAACGCATTCTTGCAAGAGTAAATCATATTCATCTGAAAAATCAGACTTCTCCATTTGAAGATCATCAATGTGTTTCTCAAGAGATTCAACGTATTTTAAATCATCATACATTTCAGTCTGAATGAACTCCTCAAGTTGAAGAACAGTTTCTTTAATCAACGCCGTGTTAGGAATTAAGAGTTCTTTCACAAGCAAGGTAATATCTTAAGGAATCGGACGTGTCCACTCAGCATTTTCACGTTTTGCCCAGTCTCTTTCAACAATAGATTTAACATTATCTATGTGGTGTTTAAGAATACCTAATGTTTTCCTACTCTTGCTTTTAGATTCATCTAGAGGGAGGTAGTTTATGTATTTGTAAACATTAGATTTCTTAGGGGCAAATGCTTTCTTCCATTGAATTCTCTTTTGTTTGCATTCTAGAAACACTTCCTCACGGGTTTTCTGAGTTTGTTTGTTGAAAAGACCATAAAGACTATTCTCATCAGCATAATTATATGGTTTTACAAACTCCTTATTGACAAGAGGTTGACTATCATTATCCCAAAGGGCAGTCTCATCACTATCAGCACTAACAGGCATGCAATCAAGATCGGTCCTTTCAGTCTCATCAAGATACAGACACGGGTTCACAGCTTGAGCTTTGGCAAGATACTCAGGACTTGCAAAGCTAGCTTGACCCTTAGACATCGATGGAGGTGCTAGCATTCTTACGGATTGAATAGAATCATGCATTTTATAAACAACTGTCTTCAAAAATTCGACTTGTTCTTCTAGTTTCGTTACTTTTTTGGTTTTTTTATCATATCTACTTTTGAAGTCTTGTTTTAACGCATCTACCTCTTGTTTCTTATTGATGTGTCGTGGATAGTATAGTGATAATTAGATACGTTATAGGGTAAATTAGAAAATTACCTTTAGGAAAAAGTAATAGACTAAAAATACCAATGACGAATTCAATTAAACACGTGAGTGAGTCGAGTTCGTTGTAAACGAAGATCTTATGAATTTGAGACGTATTGTTTTGATTTGGACAATCAATTTGAATTGGTTTTCGGTTTTTAAACTAAAATTAAAGTCTACTAATTTTAAGCTAATTAAAATTAATCTAAAGTGCATGAATCGTAAACCCCGCCTAATTTTAAAGTCTATTAACAATTAATTACTTAAAATTAAATCTACTTAAAAATTAAACTAATTAAAAATCTTAAAAATTTAATCTATTTAATAATCTATTAAAAATAAATCTATTTAATTAAAACAACTTTTAAACTAATTTTCTATTAAAACTAATAAGCTAAATTAAAAATCTCTTAAAATAAATTTATTTAGAAACTAATTTAATTTTAAACTAGAATTATAAAAATCTATTTAAGTAAACTTTTTAAGTAAATAAAAAAAACATTTTTTATATTTTTTTATTTTTTTATATTTATTTTCTAAACTATTTTTCAATAAGTCATTATTTTAATTAAAATTTAAAAGTAATTAATAAAAAAAACGTGACAATGATGTATAAAATAAAACAAACACTGCCTAACTGATTAACACTATATTAATGAAATATAAGAGAATAAAATCAAAAAGGCGCTCAGCCCCGCTGGTTAACTCGTTGGTCCTATAGAGGGGAGGTCTCGAGTTCGAACCCCCCAAGTGACATTTTTTTTGCGAATAATTTCTCTTTGACAGAATAAGAAAGTATCAGTCTCAGGAGAGACTTTGTGACAGCTTAATAGCTTAAAGCTTGTGAGGACACAGCTTATTGTGCTTATCAGATAAGTTGGATCTGATAAGCTAATTCTTAATTAAAAATGCAGTAATCCAGATTAAGAAAAATAATTAACGAACAAACCAAGTACAATAATGATTTAGCAGAACATATAACACATCCTAAATAAGCATGATAAATAGCAAACATTAACCAAATTTAAACTGAATAAAACTCAATCTCTATATCCAGCAAAATTCAGAAACTACTTAACATTTATCCTAGTAAAACAAGCTTCAAATAACAAGCATTCAACAAATTCATAAGAATCAGTAAGAATCATGAAACCACATTAGCTAAACAGCTTATCAGAAAAAGAGAAAATGCATCAACATACTAATCAATAGGAATTAGCAACACATAAATACCAAATCTGATCTAGCAGACCCTATCCTAGATAGTTTCTAGTACTCTTATTCCAAATCTTAACTTAAAATTTAAACTGACTTCTTCAAATAAAAATAAGAGCCATAAATCATATTTATCCTAATTCAGATTATCACATCCATTCTAATTATCGAGTTCAAACCTTCAAAACAGCGTTAAAACAACATAACATTAAGTAACAAAATCTAAACAGATTTATCAATTGCACTAGCTAAAACAGATTAAACAGATACTAAATTATCCAAAACAACCTCAACCTCTATCAAACTTAATCAGACTCAGTAACATAAATCAAGCAGTATGCACAACAATTTAACAAATTAAAATTGTAAATAACATAAAAGGTAAAAAGAGATCGAACCTTTTGTAGTTAACCGCTGAAGAGTAGGTATGCGCTAAGCATCCTTTTAAACGAAGACTAAACCACCATTCACCATTCGATTATTCCACCATAACGAACCATCAAACCAAGCAAATGAATCGATCCAGTTTTTATTTATTTACTTATTTATCCAATTAGGATAAATCATCCCCAAACTTACTTCAATATTTAATTAAACTATTGAGAAGTTTAATTGAATATCTTTTATCATTATAATATAAAATTAGATTTATAAAGAAGATGAAGAAATTTAAACAGTTATAAATACTCACGAATCAATTAAAACCGAATGAAACTTTTATTAATAAACATAAACTGATACAGTGCTATTAAAAGAAATACAACTTCCTATTCTAATTTCAACATTATAACAGTAAGTAAGAAAAAAGGGATAGATTACACGTAGAAAATGAGGGTATTTATAGCCTCCCAAGGCTGTTGATGAAGGGATATTCGAATCTTTCAAGGGATATTCCCTTTTCTTCTTGGCCATTGATCTTCTTTCTTCTCTCTCTTTATTGATCGGATGGCTGTGATGATGCGATTTAGCACACGGATTGCCAACGTGGCATCCGTGTGCTAGTTGTGCTTCTTTTGAAGCCTGTGATTGGTGGGATTAGAAGATTGAGGTGTTCAATCCAATCCTTTTTTGCCACGTATCACCTTCTCTCCATACCCTCTTCCTTAAAATTGGGGGTTTTTATTCCCCTACACGTGATTAACACGTGGGATCAAAACCCCCATGTTGATTAACTTTTTACTTGGTTAGGGTTTATGTGAATAGTAAAAAGTTGCAGGTTTTTTTAAGTGATGAAGAAGAAAAGTGAGAGAAAAATGATACATTGTTTGTATCGAATATTAAAAATGATGAGTGGGGTTGTGTGGGTAAATGAAACGGTATAATTTAATATTGTGGAGTGTGACGCGTGGAAAGAATGGAACGGTTTGGGATAAGTTTTATTGTGAGTGGATGAAAATTTATTTAAAGTGTAAGTAACGTGATAAATACACGTTTTCCTCAAAACAAACCCTAAAAGGCCCATCAGCTTATTTATTTCATTTCAATTCATCTTTTGGGCTTGATAATTTGGGCCCAAACCCTTAATTCCCATCCGTATAAATAAATCTTCTAATTGGGCTTAATGGGCTTTTTAAACACCTCAATTATTTTAACTTGAAACTTAAATGGGCTTTTGAGCCCATTTACCCCATTGTGGGACCCACTTGGCTCATAAACTTGACAATTTATTAAATCCACTTATGTCGAGCTCGATTTTGGCTTCCTCGATCTTTTTCATCAATCTCGTGTCAGTTTTCGTCGGTTTTTTGCGAACTTGGTACCTACACACATGAAAACAAGAAACAAGCATATCCAAGGCATATATGATACATTATGTGCAATATTTCATTGTTTTAAGCTATAAATGATATGAGTAATTAAGCTCATATCAAATTCCCCTATGCTAAGCAATTGCCGTGTCCTCACGCAATGATAAAATTAAACTATATCTACACCATTATTCAACTTTATTATGCAAAGACATAAAATAACTTTAAGGATCATAAAAGCTCAAATAGATTCATCTTCCTCGACTTTTCACTTTTCCATGCCAAGTGCAAAAACAAGATCATTGTTATTATAATTTGGTAGACTAACACGAACTCATGTGGGCCAATTATTCACTTAGACTCCCTTATTTCGATAATTTATTAAGCAAAAAATAAAGTGAACGATTTAATCAATAGTTAGCTAAAGGACAAAATCTTTTAAAACTGCTTCTCGGGACCTCATAAAGTTCATATCTTGGCATAACTTGTTTCGCAATTTGAGACCTTTCTCGGACCGATATTTGGCAGAGACTTCATACTTAAATCTTGAGAGACGTTCACGAAATAATGGTCTTCTCTTCATAGTATTTCTTCACTTGAAGTTTTGAGAGATTCATACTTGGACCACGACTTCTTCATTTTTCTCCAATCTTTATTTGGGATTTTGATTTACAACGATCCGCCTCCTTTTTGCACTTGGCTTCATTTATCCTCATACCTTATTTTGGTCTTTTTGGATAGACTTCTCCATGACTTTTTGGGAGTATTTGCTTTTCGTCGTGTGTCTCGATCCTTCATATTGATTTTTGATAAATGAATCTTCACATCACTTGAGATCTTTAGCAATAAAACATAGCCCTCATGTCTTGTTAGGACCTTTTTGGACTCGCCAATCTTCGCATCCCGCTTCAATAAGTTATGCCTTGGCTATGAACTCTAATCCATACCGAGCAACTTTTAAACGATTTTGGGCTAGAAGCTAAGTAACTTTTCAAATCGTTCAACCTTATTTATTGCAAATAATTTTATTAACAAGTGATGGGAGAATAGGCTCATAATTAACTCACATAAATTCCCGAAAGAATACCAAACTTATAATTGGCTCTATCATCTCTTGTTCTCCATATTGTAAAATTCCAAGAATGAAATCAATGGATACTTAGCCTATTAAATCAAAGTTTTGGGTTTTCAAGTCATCTATAGGATCTTGCATCTTCTTATACTTTTGCAAGTTTTAGAATTTGTGTTTTAAAGTTCCCTTGATAAACGACTTTCTAGGATCAATTATAGGAGCTTGCGAAAAGTTCTTGTTCTTAACTCGTATGAATTAAGACTTTCACGTTTTAAAGCTCCCTATATAAAAGCCTAGCAAAACTTAATTCAAATACGTTAAGGAAAAGCTAAGGTTAAAAACCAAGTCGAGTCAAAAACTATTCTTATTGAAAGCTTACATTTGTGTCAAAAACACTTATTTTCTTTATTAAAACTTAAAAATAACACAAAAAATTTAAAATTTTATGAAAAATGAGAAAAACAACACGTTTGGACACGACAAAAACAATTGCAAGCGATTATATCGATTGACTCCCCCATGCTAAAACCAAACATTGTCCTCAATGTTTCTTAGCTCAAGAGTAACACCCCCTTGCTAAGACACGAAGAGTCTAATGCAAATTCCTAGCATGGAAAGAGCACGCAAATCTATAAGCCATTTATTAATTATGCCTCAAGATAAAACGTTAGTCGATAAAAATCAAGGGTAAGAAAGTGTGCCCCTTTTTGGCATTCAAAGAATGGAAGATCAAGTGGACCGGCAAAAACCGAACATGAGAGTCTTCAAATATTAGGGTCGTACCTAAGATCACAACACAACAAAACACGAGCACGAGCTTGAAAGATCAAGCCTTATTAGGTGTTAGAAAATAGAAAGAAGATAGAATGTATGGGACTCCCCCACAAGGCACCTCGTTTTTGTTCACCGAGTCATGAGCTCGACTCGATCCCCGCATTCATTGGTCCTTAGGGAAAGTTTGAAGATCCGGGACAACCTCCGTAGGTATGTCCCCTCCAAAGTAATGTTTCACACGATGACCATTCACCTTAAAGTTAGGCCCATCTTTTTGAGCTAGCTCAACGGTGCCATAAGGGAAAACTTGTGCAATGGTGAATGGTCCGGAACAACGGGATTTAAGCTTGCCCGATAAAATCTTAAGTCTAGATTTGAATAAGAGGACTTGATCACCAACATTGAAAATGCGGTTATTGATCTTAGAGTCATGAATCCTCTTAGTCTTCTCTTTGTAGATCAAAGAATTTTCATAAGCTTGATCCCTTAATTCACTTAGTTCATTCAATTGAACCTTGCGATGATCACCCGCGGTCCTCAAATCAAAGTTACAATGCTTAAGAGCCCAATACGCCTTATGTTCGAGTTCAATTGGCAAGTGGCATACTTTTCCGTAGACCAAACTAAATGGTGTACAACCAATTGGCGTCTTGTGAGCCGTACGGAAAGCCCACAATGCATCGTCCAATTTATCCGACCATGAAGTGCGATTCTCTCCAATAGAACGCTCCAAAATCCTTTTAAGAGCTCGGTTTGAGACCTCCACTTGACCACTCGTTTGAGGGTGATACGCCGTAGAAAGTCGATGAGTGACACCATATTTCTTTAGAACTTTTTCAAATTGTTCATTACAAAAATGGGTCCCACGATCACTTATAATAGCCCGCGGAGTTCCAAACCTAGCAAAGAGTTGTTTCAAAAATTTCACCACAACTCGAGCATCATTCGTGGGCAAAGCCTTAGCTTCGACCCATTTAGACAAATAGTCCACGGCTACGAGAATGTATTTGTTTCCTTTCGAAGATGGAAACGGCCCCATAAAATCGATCCCCCACATGTCAAAGATTTCACAAACTTGAATAATGTTTTGAGGCATTTCATCCCTTTGTGAGTTCTTTCCTTGACGTTGACAAGCATCACAAGTCTTGATCAAGTCTTGGGCATCACGATATATGGAAGGCCAAAAGAAACCGGCATCAAAGACTTTCTTCGCGGTTGCGTTAGCACCATGATGTCCCCCGGTGGGTCCCTCGTGACAAGATTTAAGAATATCTTGAGCTTCTTTGCCAAACACGCACCTACGAATCACTTGATCCGCGCACACACGAAACAAATAGGGGTCGTCCCAAAAGTAGTAGGAGATATCCTTGAAAAACTTTCGTTTTTGTTGGGACGACATACCCTTGATCACAAACTTCCCCGCATGGTAATTTGCGATGTCCGCAAACCATGGGGTACTATCATCACCACGAAAAGAAACCATACCAAGCGTCTCGAGAGGAAATGTTTCATTGATTTCCTTGTTCTCTCGATCGCTTTGGTGAGGATTCTCAAGTCGATATAAATGATCGGCCGCGAGATTCTCGGCTCCTTTTTGTCTAGAATTTTGACATTAAATTCTTGAAGGAGGAGAATCCACCGGAGCAACCTCGGCTTAGCATCTTGTTTATTAAGAAGATATTTGATATCCGAGTGGTCCGTATACAGTATGGTTTGAGACAAGACGAGATATGGTCTAAACTTTTCAAAAGCATACACAACGGCAAGAAACTCCTTTTCCGTTGTAGTGTACTTTGTTTGAGCATCCGTCATAGTCTTACTTGCATAATGTATAGGCAACAAGTGTTTTAACTTACGTTGCCCCAAAACCGCACCTACCGCGTAATCACTAGCATCACACATAATTTCAAAAGGTAGATCCCAATCCGGGGCAACTAAGATTGGAGATTCGGTTAACTTCTTTTTAAGCATCTCAAAGGCTTGAATACACTCATCCGAAAAGATGAAAGGAGTCTCTTTTTCCAAAAGATGGGTCATAGGCCGAGCTATCTTAGAGAAGTCTTGTATAAAACGACGATAGAAGCCGGCATGGCCGAGAAAACTCCTTACTCCCTTAACGGTGGTGGGTGGAGGCAATTTGGCAATCACGTCGATTTTAGCCCTATCAACCTCAATACCGGCCTTAGAGATCTTATGTCCTAACACAATTCCCTCTTTACACATGAAGTGACATTTCTCATAATTAAGCACAAGATTAGTTTCCTCACAACGTTGCAACATTCTTTCAAGGTTAGAGAGACATAAAGTGAAAGATTCCCCAAAAACCGAAAAGTCATCCATGAAGACTTCCATGGTTTTCTCGGTCATATCATGGAAAATGGCCGTCATGAACCTTTGGAACGTCCCGGGAGCATTGCATAGTCCAAAAGGCATGCGACGATAGGCAAATGTTCCATAAGGACAAGTGAATGTGGTCTTTTCTTGATCACGAGGGTCAATGGGGATTTGGAAATAGCCGGAAAATCCATCCAAAAAGCAATAGAATTCATTCCCCGCTAGTCTCTCTAACATTTGATCCATAAAAGGTAATGGAAAATGATCCTTCCTAGTGGCATCATTAAGTTTCCTATAATCAATACAAACACGCCAACCGGTCACAAGTCTAGTAGGAATCAATTCATTATCCTCATTAGTAACAACCGTCATTCCTCCTTTCTTTGGAACACAATGCACGGGGCTAACCCATGGACTATCCGAGATAGGGTAGATCATTCCGGCGTCTAGAAGTTTAGTGACTTCCTTTTTGATCACCTCATGAATCTTTGGATTGAACCTTCTTTGATTTTGGATAGCGGGTTTATAATCATCCTCCATTAGAATTTCATGAGTACAAAATTTGGGATCTATACCCTTAATGTCGGAGATTTTCCATGCAATGGCCCGTTTATGCTTCTTAAGCACTTTGATAAGTTCATCCTTTTCATTTTCCTTTAATCCCTTAGCAATAATCACCGGTAATTTATCCGATTCCTCAAGAAAAGCATACTCCAAATGAGTGGGTAATTCCTTAAGTTCTAATTCGGGTGCTTCCTCAATAGATGTTTCCACTTTAGTCACATTTACATTCACAACTTTTAGTTCCATAGGTGGTGATTCAAAAGGATCCAAATTCAACAATTTTTCAATTAACGCAATATCTCCCTCGGGATCAAAATTCTCAAAATCAAACTCACTAGGATCAAATGGTGTGCTAAGGTAATCATCAATTTCCTTCTCGATTTTTGAATAACCATTATTCTCAAGCTCTTCAAGAACGAAGTCACCCCCCTCAAATGGAGTGAGTGGAGGCTTAGCCGAAGAGATAATAGGATTCGATGAAGTGGGATTGCCACTTTTAGAAGTATCCGAAAAACCAAGCATATCTTGTGAAGCCTCTTCACTAGCAACATCAATCACATCGACTTGATTGATTGATTCCTCGTCGTCTTCGGAAGAAAACTTCGAGATGTTACCAACATTAAGAGTGATACTTTCATCATCAAAACGTAAAGTCAATTTTCCCTCTCTCATGTCAACTAAAGAACTAGCCGTATTTAAAAACGATCGTCCCAAAATAAGAGGCACTCGAGAATTTTCCGGATAATCACAAATGACAAAATCCGCCGGAAAAATGAGCTTTCCTACTTTGACTAATACGTCCTCGGCTATACCTTTCGGAAAGGCGATCGATCGATCCGCTAGCTCGATAGTCATCTTAGTAGGTGAAAGCTCGGGAAGTGATAACCTTTTCCATACGGAAAGAGGCATCAAGTTAATGCTAGCGCCTAGATCGGCTAATGCTAAGCATTCTCCCATATTAGGGAAATCACATGGTATCAAAAATTGACCGGGGTCTCCAAGCTTTTTGGGAAACTTTTTAGAGAGAACCGCGGAACAACTTTCATTTAAAGAGGTAGATACTTCAACTAACTTCTCCTTATCATTCATCAACCTTTTAATTGTAGAAGCAAACTTAGGCATGCTAAGCAATGCATCCGCAAAACTAAGATTAATATACATTTTCTTAAACACATCTAAAAACGTAGAAACTTGAGCATTGGTCTTTTCGCGGAGCTTCTCTTTGGTAAGTCTCGAAGGGTAGGGTAGTGTGGGTTTAGTCTTCGGAAGCTCGGGTTCCGGAATAGGCAATTGGTCTACCTTTGGTGGAATGGGAATTTACTTTTCTTTAACCACCTCGGGTTCTTGCTCCACCTCCCTCACCGGAGAGGTACTCACATGTGGAAGCAAAGGTCCGTCTAAAGCTTTCCCACTACGTGTGGTTATGGCTTTCATCTCACCCTTCCGGTTTGGAATGGTGTTGCTAGGTAAACCACCCGAAGACGAGGAAGGTTTGGTCATAAAAGATTCAAACATTGAAAGCAATTTATTTTGACCTTGTTCCAAACTTTGTTGCATACGATTATGATTTTGCTCTAATCTTTGCTCAAAACGGGTTTGGTTTTGTTCTAGCCTTTGTTGATTAAGCTCAATCTTATTGTTTTGCCCTTTAATCGTATTTTGAAACTCATTTTTCAAAGTTGCCATTTGTCCTTGAATGTTATTTTGAAAAGCTTTTAAATTTTCCTCGTTAATGTAGCTTGACAAATCATTTTGATTATTACTTTGAAAACCTTGATTGTTTCGATTAGCATTAAACCCATTTCCTTGATTAAAATTCCCTTGGTTACCACGGTTAAAATTATTCCCATTGTTACCATTGTTGTACCTATTTTGAACCGGTGGAAAACCCGGTGGAGCAACATGATTTTGACGAGGAACTTGACCGTTGGAGCCATAAATTCCCGTCGCGGCAAAAGCATTAGCTTGATCAAAACCCGTGTTTAAACAAGCATAATTAGGATGTGCTCCACCACATGATACACAAAAACTCTCAACCATATTAATGGATCCATGAGGATTCTTCCTAATCTCACTCAACAAAGTCGCAAATCCACTATCAATCTTAGAGTCCAATCTAGCAATCTCGACATTAGATGAATTCACATTGGAAACAACCGGTGTGTTTCGTGAATATTGTGCTCTAGACTTATCCTCAATTATTCTCCACGCGTCTCTCGGTGTTTTTCTTAAAAGATTACCACCCGCGGCGGCATTTAAAGAATCTTGTTCAATCATATTTAGCCCATTATAAAAAGTATTTATTTGATGCAATTCCGAGAAACCGTGGTGTGGACATTGTCTCAACAAATCTTTAAATATTTCCCATGCAACCCCAAACGATTCATGCACTTTTTGTTCAAATCTGGTGATCTCGTTCTTAAAATGTGTTGTTTTGGACGGTGGAAAGAAAAAATTCATAAACTTTGACACTAAATCATCCCAAGTTAAAATCGAACCCGGTGGTTCTTTCTCATACCAAAGCTTATCATTACCCTCGAGCGAGTACGGAAAAAGCATGAGCTTAATCACGTCATTCGGCACATCTCTAAACTTGAGAGTCGAGGTAATTCAATTAAAATTCCGTATGTGAGAATGCGGGCTATCGATCTCATTACCACGAAATGGGTCGGCACGAATGAGCGATACAAGATCCGTCTTAATCTCAAAATGATTCGCCAAAATAGCCGGCACAACGATTGCTTCCCCATACCCTTCGGTGGGTGCACGGAGAAATTCCTCCATTGTTCGGTTATCGGCCATCTCTACAACAATAGGTGGAAGCTCGGGTTCCACTATTCGTTGTTGACGATTTCTATTTCTACGAGGAATATTTTCAAGCCTATTAAAATCAATCAAAAGACGAGAAGAACGTAATTGCATACACTACAAAGACGAGAATTTAGAGGATTGAAGAAAAGAAATTAGACAAAAAGAAGATTATTTTTGGTATTTTATTTGGTATTGCTCAATAAAAAATGATCGATAAAAAAAGGAATAAGGATAATTACTATGGAAGTAAACTACCCTCGGTCGACTTTGAAACGATAGGTGAAAACCTAAACGTCTCGAGGTTCAATAAGTAAACAACAAAAAAATAAGATTTATTACTACTTGAGTTGGCAAACCAATAATAGGTTGTCCCTCTCAATATACGCACAAGCAAGCGGGGAAACGAGGTGGCACAAAGCACTTAAAAACCTTTTTCCTTAGACGGCCTTTTATAGCACGTCGCCTTATACCCACCTTATAGTTTGTATAAATCGAGTTCAAACTTCTTATTAGTATTTATCTATTTTGCCTTTTATTTTTGTTTTGGATTCGACTACAATAGCTAGGTGATGAAATCCCAACTAAGGCTTATTTGAAAGATATGTAAAATTATTGTGCTACGTAATACAATATATTATTCACAAAAAAACGAGAAAACCGATACATACTATATAATAGAAAAATAACAAAACTTTCCGAGGACGGAAAGGGTCTTCAAATCCACGATCAGCAAATCTCCACAAAAGCGAATCGTACACAAGATACCCGGCAGCGGCGCCAAAATTTTTGATATGTCGTGGATAGTATAGTGATAATTAGATACGTTATAGGGTAAATTAGAAAATTACCTTTAGGAAAAGTAATAGACTAAAAATACCAATGACGAATTCAATTAAACACGTGAGTGAGTCGAGTTCGTTGTACACGAAGATCTTATGAATTTGAGATGTTTTGTTTTGATTTGGACAATCGATTTGAATTGGTTTTCAGTTTTTAAACTAAATTAAAGTCTACTAATTTTAAGCTAATTAAAATTAACCTAAAGTGCATGAATCGTAAACCCCGCCTAATTTTAAAGTCTATTAACAATTAATTACTTAAAAATTAAATCTACTTAAAAATTAAACTAATTAAAAATCTTAAAAATTTAATCTATTTAATAATCTATTAAAAATAAATCTATTTAATTAAAACAACTTTTAAACTAATTTTCTATTAAAACTAATAAGCTAAATTAAAAATCTCTTAAAATAAATTTATTTAGAAACTAATTTAATTTTAAACTAGAATTATAAAAATCTATTTAACTAAACTTTTTAAGTAAATAAAAAAAAACATTTTTTATATTTTTTTATTTTTTTTATATTTATTTTTTAAACTATTTTTCAATAAGTCTTTATTTTAATTAAAATTTAAAAGTAATTAATAAAAAAAAACGTGACAATGATGTATAAAATAAAACAAACACTGCCTAACTAATAAACACTATATTAATGAAATATAAGAGAATAAAATCAAAAAGGCGCTCAGCCCCGCTGGTTAACTCGTTGGTCCTATAGAGGGGAGGTCTCGAGTTCGAACCCCCCAAGTGACATTTTTTTTGCGAATAATTTCTCTTTGACAGAATAAGAAAGTATCAGTCTCAGGAGAGACTTTGTGACAGCTTAATAGCTTAAAGCTTGTGAGGACACAGCTTATTGTGCTTATCAGATAAGTTGGATCTGATAAACTAATTCTTAATTAAAAATGCAGTAATCCAGATTAAGAAAAATAATCAACGAACAAACCAAGTACAATAATGATTTAGCATAACATATAACACATCCTAAATAAGCATGATAAACAGCAAACATTAACCAAATTCAAACTGAATAAAACTCAATCTCTATATCCAGCAAAATTCAGAAACTACTTAACATTTATCCTAGTAAAACAAGCTTCAAATAACAAGCATTCAACAAATTCATAAGAATCAGTAAGAATCATGAAACCACATTAGCTAAACAGCTTATCAGAAAAAGAGAAAATGCATCAACATACTAATCAATAGGAATTAGCAACACATAAATACCAAATCTGATCTAGCAGACCCTATCCTAGATAGTTTCCAGTACTCTTATTCCAAATCTTAACTTAAAATTTAAACTGACTTCTTCAAATAAAAATAAGAGCCATAAATCATATTTATCCAAATTCAGATTATCACATCCATTCTAATTATCGAGTTCAAACCTTCAAAACAGCGTTAAAACAACATAACATTAAGTAACAAAATCTAAACAGATTTATCAATTGCACTAGCTAAAACAGATTAAACAGATACTAAATTATCCTAAACAACCTTAACCTCTATCAAACTTAATCAGACTCAGTAACATAAATCAAGCAGTATGCACAACAATTTAACAAATTAAAATTGTAAATAACATAAAAGGTAAAAAGAGATCGAACCTTTTGTAGTTAACCGCTGAGGAGTAGGTATGCGCTGAGCATCCTTTTAAACGAAGACTAAACCACCATTCACCATTCGATTATTCCACCATAACGAACCATCAAACCAAGCAAATGAATCGATCCAGTTTTTTTTATTTATTTATTTATCCAATTAGGATAAATCATCCCCAAACTTACTTCAATATTTAATTAAACTATTGAGAAGTTTAATTGAATATCTTTTATCATTATAATATAAAATTAGATTTATAAAGAAGATGAAGAAATTTAAACAGTTATAAATACTCACGAATCAATTAAAACCGAATGAAACATTTATTAATAAACATAAACTGATACAGTGCTATTAAAAGAAATACAACTTCCTATTCTAATTTCAACATTATAACAGTAAGTAAGAAAAAAGGGATGGATTACACGTAGAAAATGAGGGTATTTATAGCCTCCCAAGGCTGTTGATGAAGGGATATTCGAATCTTTCAAGGGATATTCCCTTTTCTTCTTGGCCATTGATCTTCTTTCTTCTCTCTCTTTATTGATCGGATGGCTGTGATGATGCGATTTAGCACACGGATTGCCAACGTGGCATCCGTGTGCTAGTTGTGCTTCTTTTGAAGCCTGTGATTGGTGGGATTAGAAGATTGAGGTGTTCAATCCAATCCTTTTTTGCCACGTATCACCTTCTCTCCATACCCTCTTCCTTAAAATTGGGGGTTTTTATTCCCCTACACGTGATTAACACGTGGGATCAAAACCCCCATGTTAATTAAATTTTTACTTGGTTAGGGTTTATGTGAATAGTAAAAAGTTGCAGGTTTTTTTAAGTGATGAAGAAGAAAAGTGAGAGAAAAAGGATACATTGTTTGTATCGAATATTAAAAATGATGAGTGGGGTTGTGTGGGTAAATGAAATGGTATAATTTAATATTGTGGAGTGTGACGCATGGAAAGAATGGAACGGTTTGGGATAAGTTTTATTGTGAGTGGATGAAAATTTATTTAAAGTGTAAGTAACGTGATAAATACACGTTTTCCTCAAAGCAAACCCTAACAGGCCCATCAGCTTATTTATTTCATTTCAATTCATCTTTTGGGCTTGATAATTTGGGCCCAAACCCTTAATTCCCATCCGTATAAATAAATCTTCCAATTGGGCTTAATGGGCTTTTTAAACACCTCAATAATTTTAACTTGAAACTTAAATGGGCTTTTGAGCCCATTTACCCTATTGTGGGACCCACTTGGCTCATAAACTTGACAATTTATTAAATCCACTTATGGCGAGCTCGATTTTGGCTTCCTCGATCTTTTTCATCAATCTCGTGTCGGTTTTCGTCGGTTTTTTGCGAACTTGGTACCTACACACATGAAAACAAGAAACAAGCATATCCAAGGCATATATGATACATTATGTGCAATATTTCATTGTTTTAAGCTATAAATGATATGAGTAATTAAGCTCATATCAATTATCCTCTAGAATTTTAGCAGAATCAGTAGTGGTCATAGAGAGCTTTGTTCAAGTTCATTAACTTTGGTATTGGCAAGGTACGTTTTTTGACGTTCATCCATTAAGAAAACATTATTTTGACGCTTCTCTTTAGCTAATAACTCAAGAGTTGTATTATATTTGTTTTCAAAATCGTCATTTTGACTTTTTAACGCACTTACCTTGTACCCCTCAAGCTCTTTGGTTTTCTGAAGGAGCTCATCTCTATAGCTTTCAGTCATCTCAGTAGATTTGATAAGAGCAGCTTTGCATTCTTCAAAACTTTGAGTGAGCGTAGCATTTGCCTTCTTTAATTGCTTTTGACTCTTTTTATTTTCAGTGACATCTTTTTGTAAAGTAGTAATTAAATTAGCAAGCGCAATACGTTCCTCTTCATCATATTCATTTGCATGTTGATCATCTTCAGACTCATTATTGCACATGTCTGGTGAATCGGGTGTGGTATTGCTATCAACCGTTTCTATCATACACGTGTCATTAATGGCATTGGGTAGATCACTATGCTCAGGAATATCACCAAACACATTATATTCATCAGTAGTGTGTACCTTATCGATTGGCTCAGTGTCAAAGATAGGGCCATTGTCATCTTCAGTGACTTTGAGAACTTCTTCAACCTTTGCCATGTACGAGTAATGTGCATCGAGCTCTTGATCAGAATCTTCATCATCAGTATCATCAAGCATTGCTCCTTCCTGAGCTGACAATTTAACCCCTGCTTCCATTTTCTTGCATAGCAGCATCTTTTCCTTGTGATAGCTGGAGTCTCTAACCCTTTTCGGCCTCCTGCATTCCTTTCCCATATGCCCATAACCTTGGCAATTAAAACATTGAATCCCACTCTGCTGAACCACTTGACTTCCAACCGTTTCCCTATTCCCAGTAGCAGCAATAATCCTCTGAGTATCATACTTGGCAGTTTGTCAATCATATCTTGCAGATCCCTCAACATGTGTTAGATTATGTCGATCATACCTAGAAGGACTTTCACCACGTCGACGTGTGTCATACCTTGGAGGACTCTCAACATATTAGTTCTTGGTGTTAGATGATGTGCGAAGATTGTTGTTGGTGGGTTTGTAGATTTTCTTGTAAGTCTTCATTATGAAAGCAATTTGTTGTTTCATCTCTCGGTTCTTTTGAGCTTGGTCTTCATCACTATCTTCTTTAGATGATGACTCAGATGGTGGTGATGGTGCTCTTGGCACTTTACCGCGAGATCTTGTGGATGATGAAGACTTAGATGATGTGGAAGATCGTGGTGAAGATGATGTAGTGGAATATGACTTAGGAGCACGAGAGTTATGACCTTGAACATGTTGAGTTGTAGTCACTAAAGCAAGTGGATTAGCCGTCTTGGCAACACGTTCAGCTCGAATCTCATTTGCTTCATTCTGAAATTGCTTCAAGATGTCAAAGAGTCGATGATATGAGACCTCGTCTAACTTTTCTAGTTGTTTCACCAAAGTGACGAACCGTGTCCACTCGGGTTGAAGTTGTTGAAGAAATTGGACATTGACTTGCATGGTGGAGACTTGCAGATTATTTCTTGTCATGTCATTCATCATCTTATAAAACTTGGAGTAGTAAGATTCAATTGATTCTCCATCCCTTGAAGTAAACTTGCCAAAATTCCAAAACAAGTTTGTTTTGACATCTTGTTTGTTGAGTGATTCTCCTTGTTGCAAGCGTTCAATAGCAGTCCACATTTCATGTGCTGTAGGGCATGCATCAACCATGGAATAAATGTCATCTCCAATCCCACTTAGAACCATATATATGGCTTCCTTCTCCGCATCATGCCAAACACAATTTTCAGGTGTGAGATCGGCTCTTGTTTCATCACGTTCACTTGCAGGAATTGGATCAGTAGTATCTGTGGCAGCTCTTGGAGGAATTGAGATTTTCTTGAATACATATGGTCCATGAGTAATACATTTTCTCAAGGCATCACCATTGGGTCTTGTATCAAGATATCGTATGAAACGTGATTGCCATTGAGCATACCTACCAGACACAAGCATTGGTGGTCTCTCTTTATTCCCCGCCACCATGATATTATTGTTTGTGACACGATATTCTTAAGTAGAATCCATCTCAAAGTTGATGTAAAATGAATAGGATCTTAAGTAGATGAAATTGTGAAAAGATTGTGGTTGAAAATTGAAGAAATTGTGAAGAAACTTTATTCGAAAAACCAAGCACTTATCCGGAATATTACCAAGAACTTATCCGGAATATTATCTTTCACTTATCTGGAATAATTCAATAATACCTTATCCGGAAAAATTCAAAGCGTTGTTTATCCGGAATGTTTCAACTTGCTCTTATCCGGAATGTTTTGAGATGAGTTATCCGGAATCACAAAAATGATGCTTATCTGGAATCTTTGTAGTGCTTATTATCCGGAATAATTTGTCTCTCTCTTATCCGGAATAATTGTTCTTCGACTTATCCGGAATAATACAAAACGACCGTATCCAGAAAAACTGTTTATCCGGAATGTTTTATCCTTCTTTATCCGGAATAAATCTCCTTTGGCTTATCTGGAATAAACCTTTATCCGGAATAATTGTTATTCTCCTTATCCGGAATAAGTCTTTCGTGGCTTATCTGGAATACTTTATGGTTCGCTTATCCCGAAACCACAACAACACGTGCTTATCCGGAATCTTCCCGAGTTGCTTATCCGGAATCCTGAAAAAGTGCTTATCCGGAATAAACTATTTGTTGCTTATCCGGAATAAATCAAGTCACCCTTATCCGCAATATTTGCCAAGCTGCTTATCCGGAATACACAGGTGAAACTTATCCAGAATCTGTAAGACAATCGTGTTATCCGGAAAGAACTAATGCTGTTTATCCTGAATATACTAAAGCACCTTATCCGGAATATCAATGATTTGAGACTAATCCTAAAAACTTAAAAACGTGTTGTTATCCGGAATCAACCAACCCTTATATTCCGGATAACGAGATAATCTTGCTTATCAGGAATATTCACACACAACTCACAATCCGGAATGTTAAAACCCTTAAATTCCGAATATCTAAACCCAAACCGAAACTTTTCCAAAACGTGATTTTGTGTAACCGATTTCAAGAATCAAACCAAAAACTCCTATAATCCGGATGATTAAAGTGTATTTCGAATCACGAAAATGATAAACACAACAAAAACCTTTTGAGACGAAATGATTCAAAGTAAAAAAATCACACAAATCAAAGTATGAAAAACCACAAACTAAGCACGAATCTACCCCATGGAGATTGATACCAATTGTTGTCCCTTATAATATGATAGATTAAGAAATGAGATGGAAAAAATATGAGTTTTAGAGAGAGAAAGTAGTGAGAGAAAGTAGAGAGAATGAGAGGATTAACTTAGTGAATATTAGATTAGGAATGATGAGTTTACAAATGACCATCCACCCTCCTAACATGCTAGGAGGGTAGTATATATAGTCCACCCACATGCGGGCTTTAATAGGCTATATATTGGGTCGGGCTTGTCTTTTGGACTTTAATTAGTTTAAATCCAAGCCCGTAAACCACTAATTAACTACCTATTACAACGTTCTAATAAATATTACAATAGAAACCTATGACCGAACATTCTTGTTTGACTCAATATTTTGAGGCTAACAAGACATATTACCTTGTTATGTTTTGATGACACGCCATAATTATGATATAACAACCACCTTCTCATAGTGGGTCGTTACAAATGCACATTCGGACTCGAAGAAGGAGAAGTCTTGGGCCACGTAATCACGACAAGGGGGATAAAGGCATGTCAGGAAAAGATAGGCATAATAGCACAACTGCCCACACATCAGAGTCTCAAGCACATCTAAAAATTGAACGGGAAGCTGGCAAGCCTGAGCAGATTCATGTCAAAATCGGTAGAAAAGTCACTCCCACTCTTCAAAACACTGAAGGGATGCACAAAAAAGAGTGATTTCCTCTGGACAAAGGCAGCGAATACGACACTCAAAGAAATCTAAGGACAAATAGCAAAGCTACCAATGCTTACAACCCCAATCCCAAAAGAAGATCTTACCCTATACTTGTCCACTTCCAAAGAAGCAATAAGTTTTGCGCTTCTAGCAACAAGAGAATCAAAACGGATGCCAGTCTACTTCGTAAGCAGAGCACTCCGCGGACCAGAAATCAACTACATAACAATAGAAAATCTAATCCTGACCTTAGTCCACGCAACCAAAAGACTAAAAAGGTACTTCCAGGCACACACGGTAGCAGTAATCACGAATCAACCAATCAAACAAATATTTTCAAGCCCGGAATCGGGAGGACGAATACAAAAATGGAACGCTGCCCTGAGCGCATACAACATCTGCTACAGACCTTGAACAGCCGTCAAAGGATAATTCCCAACGGACTTCCTATCTGAAAAACCAGATGAGGAAGAACCCATAAAAGAAAGCAATGATAAACCAATAGAAATTTGTACGTTACACACGGATGGGTCATCATGTGTCGAAGGGTCAGGATCAGTACTCATTCTCACAAGTCCGTAAGGGGCGGAATTCACATACGCCCTAAGATTCGAATTCCAAGCCTCAAACAATGAAGCAGAATATGAAGCGCTATTGGTTGGCGTAAGAATAGCGAAAGAAAAGGGAATCAAGATACTACACGCAAGCATAGACTCAAAGTTGGTAGCAAACCAAGTAAATGGCTCTTATACAACCAAAGGGAAAAACATGAAAGAATACCTACAGAAAATAAGAGCAATGGCCGAGGAGTTCCAGTCTCTCTCGGTACAGCAAGTCCCGAGAGAGGAAAATAAAAAAGTAGATGCCCTTAGCATGCCTCAACGAGCTATCCACACCTCGCCAAGCAAGTTCTAACGAAAACGATAAAAAAGAGATCCACATAGGAAAGAGAAACTCGATCAGTCACCAAGGAAGAAGAAAGCAATTGGATGACTCCAATACATAACTTCGTAACCAAAGGAAATGATAAAAAAGAGATCCACATAGGAAAGAGAAACTCGATCAGTCACCAAGGAAGAAGAAAGCAATTGGATGACTCCAATACATAACTTCGTAACCCAAGGAACAATCCCGCTAGACGAGCTGACTGCAAGGGAAATAAAAATCAGAGTGAGGCAATACGCAATCATCGATAGCGGACTGTATAAAAAATCCTTCCTTAAACCATGGCTACGATGTGTCGGCCCAGCGCAAGCAAAGAACATACCAGACGAAGTCCACATGGAAACGTGCAAAAAACATTACAGAACCACATATGTAGTAGCAAAAATGATACGGTCAGGACATTACTGGCCAACGATGCACGCAGACGCAAGGAATGCCAACAGTGCTAAGAGCATAGGCCAACCGACAAATACCCGCAAACAGACTTCATGCAAACGGTATCTCCGTGGCTTTTCCACAAATGGAGTATTGAAATAGTTGGAACATTTGAGGGAGAAAACGAAAAAGGCAAATCCCTAATTGTCTCTATCGACTACTTCACAAATTGGGTAGAAGCAAAACCAACAATGCCAATAACAGGAAACAAGATAAAAAACTTCCTGTGGGAAGACATTGTATGTAGATTCGACCTACCAAGCGAAATTGTATCAAAAGAAGAGAAGTGCTTCAAGGATGGACCATTCAAAGATTGGTGCCAAAAATTGAGCATAAAGCAAAGCTTCACGGAGAACCTCCAAGAGGATAACACGAATAGAACAACCTTGGTAGCAAAAATCAGAATGAAACTACAATGAAGCAAAGACTGGTTGAAAGAACTCTCGTATATCCTATGGCTACACAGAAATACACGAAGCTTAGAAAACGGCGACACGCCATTTTATCTAGCATACGAAACAGAAGCTGTCATACTGACAGACGTGGAGGAACTTCCCAACCAAATAGTCATTGCTGAAAACAAAGCGACAGAAGAAACAAACAGCCTGCAAAAACAAGCGTTGGTAAAGAAAGCAAAAAATAAAAACAAGGTGGTTAAATACTAAAACCTGAGAACCAATGGCAGGATCTTCAAGCCTAGAGAATTCGTATATAAAGCGAGCAATAGCAAGGAAAACCCCAGGGGGAAGAAACAAACAAAAGGAAAATTGGGATGGACCATACTAGGTGACAGAATCTTTAGGAGACGGAACCTACAGGCTCAGAGCCAAGAAAGGAAATGTGTTGGAAGGAACACACAACATCCAAGATCTGAAGATGTGCTACATCTAAACACTACAAACTCAAAAAAGTTAAGTACTTGTAAGGCCTCCGATGTAAGCCACAGACGAACTATCGACTGACTGGCGGAAGGCAAAATTTATCTTTATTACACGCATTTACTTTTCCTTGAAACAACTCTAAGTCGTTTGAATAAGCCGCGTGCATACAAACATTATCCCCGAGGTAATGAAAAATTGCATTGAGAATTCCAAAGCGAAAAACCTCACGGCAAGTATGTAAGAGGCATTTGCAAGCCCAATACAGGGAACATTCCTACAAGAAAGCCTATCATTGAAAAACGTAAAATAACGGATAGCAACAAAAATCGCACCCACTAAGTAGTGCGCATAATAAAGAGACATTAAAAGTCTTAACAAAAGTCGTACCCACTAATCTGTCGCTTAATAAAGAGACATTAAAAGTCTTAACAAAAGCCGCACCTACTAAGCAGTGCGCATAATAGAGAGACATTAAAAGTCTTAACAAAGCCACACCCATCGAGCAGGGTGCACCAATAATAAGCAAACAAAACCAAGTACATATTGTTATACGAATAAAGATTGTTCATAAAAGCCACATAACAAATGTGTAAGGAAATAGACAAATAACACAACCTAAGAGCCCTCAGGAGTAGTGGCAACAACAGTCTGGTCAACATATCCTACATCTCCGGAGGCAAGGGGAACGAAATTAGCATCAGAGGTTCCCAAACTTTAACCAAAGGATATCACAGGCAACAGCATGCCAAGAGAAGCACCACAATCAAGGCCAGACTCAAGGCTATAATCGGAAACATTCAAAGGAGATGTAGTAACTACAACACCCGAAGAAACAGACTCATCAGATCCAACACCTGTGCAAAAATGGAAAGGCAAGAAATTAGCCAGAGAAACCTCTATAGAATCTTCATGCAACACCTTAGTAACCTAGTCCTGGAGCTTAGCACGAGTTTCCTCCAAGAGCAGAACCGTAGGGACCTCCCGAACACAGCCCAGAGAACTATCAGAAGAAGCATCATGCACAGGAATGGTCAGGTGAAAAACGGATAAGCACCACCACCTTGGGCAACATTCTCAACTCGAATATCAGACATCATCACGTCAACACCATTATCTTTGTGAGACTCCAACATATCAAGGAAAGGCAGCTCCACAGAGGAAAAGGCTTGCACCACAGCCCTAAATTTCGCTTTCGCTTCAAGATCAGAAGCCTCAAGATCGGCCAAAACCCTTCCTTCCTGCCCATGTTCGATACCAACTTCCAAACCTTCTTGCATACCCACATTCTGAGCACACGTCATAGCAAGACCAAAATACTCCCTATAAGCACGAGACTTGCGAGATAGGTCGATAATCATACGAAGAACGCAACTTACAACCCACCTACGAACCGTAATAGCAACAACAGAATGGGGTAAAACCTTTTCATTAAGATAAGAAAGAAGACATGTAAGCTTAGAAGCAGCCAACTCCTTAGCAGAAAGTCGATCAACCGAACTCTCCAACCCCAACACCCGATCCTTCGAAGCCTTGAGAGACTCAGAGTGTTCCTCCACCCGACCAAGCAAAGCTTCACTCTCAACATACTTAGCAGACAAAGCTGAGGACAAAGAGGATTCCGCCATGTCCATAATTGTGACCCGATCACGAAGACCTGCAATCAAAGAGCTATCCTCTGCAAGCCTAGCTAACTCAGCCCTTAAAGAATGAACCTCAGCATCTTTATTCGACAAAGAACGATAGGATACAACACGCTCTGAATGCAGCTTATGGACTTCTTCTTCACATTTCTCAAAACGAACCCTCACCTCAGAACCCATACTGATATGCCGGGCAGAACCAACGTTAAACTCAGCAAGCAACTGATCTAACTCCATACAATGAAGTTGACTACGAAAACCTGGCGGAGCAACACGATCAACCAAACTCTGACAGACATCCAGATCGTCCAAAACGGAACCATTGTTAACTGACCAACAAGGGACATAAACTTCAGCTGAATAATCCACCGACGAAAAACTACTACTCCCAACAGTCACTCCAGCTTCAGCCACACTGAAGGATGGAGCAATAACGAAAGAAGAGGCGGCATGAATAGCAGGAGTTGGCATACTTGATGAAACGACAGAAACAACAGAAACAACAACTGAATCCACAACAAGAGCAGTGGATAACCTTAACCTAGGAAACACAATACCTACATTATTCAAACCCACACCTTCAGATAACTCATCAGAAGGATCACAAGAAACAACAAACCTGACTGCGGGATTCTGGGTACGAATTAAAGGAGACCCCGAATCCTCATTCTCGGAAGTTAGAGATAAAGAACCTGCTGAAACATATCCGTGAAAAACAGAACTACTTAACCCCAAAGGTAGGAGGGAAGCAAGAGCCTCCTTAGACTTACCTCCAGTAGTAGGCCCCGACGCCACACAATGATCCTTCCTTAAATTTTTAGTCGGATGGGTAGCCCGAACAAGACTCAAATACCTTATCTTCCTCGAAGAGGACCTACCACCGGACCTACCCGCAATGGTAGCAGAAATGATACACCCAGCCTCAGGCACAATAGCCTCCGAGGCAGACGAACTAGTTGAGACAGGATCAACAAACCCTGCTAAATGCTCCGTCCGACCAGCTGTCTCCTCAAGAAGAGGAAGTTGATCAACTTGAAGTGGACGACAAACTATCTTCACTTTACTGGGATCAAAACAAGAAATATATTCGAGAAAAGACATCTCTATAAAACAAAAACAAGGAGAATAGTCAGCAAGAACCGCAACAAAAAATAAGCAGAAAAGAAAGCATAAATAAGGGATGCCTACCCTCTCCGGAAGAACTGATAAAGGTGGGATACACATCCCTCTTAAACGAATAAAGACGGCTAATGCCAAGAGCACAGATAAACACCTCCGGATACTTCCAGAAAGGAACGGGATGTTTCACAAGATAAGTAACTTGAAGAGGATTATACTCATGAGCACTAGGATCAGGATCTCTAGACAACCTCGTGACAGACCACGAAACAGGAACCATAAAAGCAGACGAATCGATGAAAAAGAAGTGATTCATCTAGTTCTTAACTGAATCAAGCTCCTTGGTATAACACACTGGGCTAGAAGGAGAGTGATTACTAAAGGACATCCACTCATTGCTAAAACCATTAACATAAGAGACTCAAAAAAGGCCAACCGAAGGAGCAAAACCACCGGACGGCAACATACCTCAAAATGAAAAATCTTAATAGCGGCTATGCATGAAGTTGAGAAGGGTGTATCCCAAAATAACCAAGAACTTCAACAAAGAAAGTGGTAAAAGGAAGGCGATAACAAGCCCAATCGAAGAAACGGGTATAGACCCTAATCTTTCCAGGAGGAGCATCCCGAATACTACTATTCAGATTCGCCGGAGTAGGATGAACACAAGAAGGAATAAAAAACTCTCTACATAAAGAATCTAACATACGCTGAGTAAAAACAGATCTACAAGAGACTATGGAAACCATCTCAAGAAAATAAAATAAAAAGGGGGGAAATGAGTCAAAACCTGGATATAGAGGACGAAAAACTTGAGAAACGATAATAGCAGTAAAGGAGGAAGAGCAAAAAGAAGAATAGAGAAAGAAGGAAAAGCCCCCCTATTTATAAGATCGGAGGAAGAAAACGGATCAATTTATGCGATTGCAACACTTGTCGAAATTAAAAGCACTACGGACGGTTAAAGATCCGGAAAGCCTAATAGGGCATAAGGATACAATGTATCTGAAAAAAGTGCATAAAAGTAGTAAAAAGGAAGTCAGAAAAACAGATGCACCATGTGCACCAAGAACCCGACAAATAGTCCAGCAGCCAATTCGCACTCCGCAAGGACTACCGGACTGGGGGGACTTGATGGTGTATACCATGAACACGGCCATTGGGCCTAAAACCATACACCAAACCTTGGGTCTAGACCCAAGTACATGAAATCCCACCAACGGTGGCATAAAACTTAGACATGTCCGCTCCCAGTGAGCGGAGCCGCACACAACTCCAGATGCACGCTCCCAGCCAAGTGTGTCCGAGAAACTTACGGACGAGACTCCTAAGAGTCACTCCGCAAGAGGCGATTAGACAACAAGTAGACAAACGGGCCTTTGGACCACAAAGGCCCACTCACTAGTACTATCCGAGAAAAGGGGAAAAGGGCCCAGTACTTCCCCTCTATAAATAGTATGGGTTAATATACACAGAGGTTACTAAAGTTTGGCTAAAGTAACGATTTTGTTACTAAAGTTTAAAACCTTACACTTAGGTTACTATTGTATACGGGTTTGATTTATTTGTTACTAAACGTTCAAAAAAGTTATCCCGTCGTTACTCAGGAGATGGGTTACCGGTTAAACAACCGGTTGCATTGCCATGTCAGCTTTTGGTGGGGTTTTTTTTGCCAAACTTTAGTAACAAAATCGTTACTTTAGCCAAACTTTAGTAACATGCTTTCGTCAGTAAACTTACGTTTTTGTTAGTAAACTTACGTTTTCTGAGTACTTTTACGTTTTCGTCAGTAAATTTACGTTTTCGTCAATAACTTTACGTTTTCGTCAGTAATTTTACATTTTTGTCAGTACTTTTACGTTTTCGTCAATAACTTTACATTTTCGTTAGTAACTTTAGGTTTTCGTCAGTAAATTTATGTTTTTGTCAGTAAACTTATGTTTTTGTCTGTAAATTTACGTTTTCGTCAGTACTTTTACGTTTTCGTCAGTAAATTTACGTTTTGGTCAATAATTTTTACGCTTTCTTCAACGTAAAATACTAACAAAAACATAAAAATACTTATGAAAACGTAAATTTACTGACGAAATCGTAAGTTTACTGACGAAAACGTAAAAATACAGATGAAAATGTAAATTTATTGACGAAAACAAAAATTTACTGAAGAAAACGTATATTTATTAACGAGGGCGTAAATTTACTGACGAAAATGAAAATTTACTGACCAAAACGTAAATTTACTGACGAAAACATAAAATTACTAAGGAAACGTAAAAATACTTAGGAAAATGTAAATTTATTGACGAAAATGTAAAAGTATATTTACTGACGAAAACGTAAATTTACTGACAAAAATGAAAATTTACTGACGAAAACGTAAATTTACTGATGAAAACATAAATTTACGGACGAAATGTAAAATTACTGACGAAAACATAAAAATACTGAGGAAAATGTAAATTTATTGACGAAAACGTAAATTTACTGAAGAAAACGTATATTTACTGTAGAAACGTAAATTTACTGACAAAAATGAAAATTTACTGACGAAAACGTAAATTTACTGATGAAAACGTAAATTTACTAACGAAAACGTAAAATTACAGACAAAAACTTAACGTACGTTTACTGACAAAAACGTAAAATTACTGACGAAAACGTAAATTACTGACGAAAACGTAAAATTACTAACGAAAATGTATGTTTACTGACGAAAACGTAAGTTAACTGACGAAAACGTATGTTTACTGAGGAAAACGTAAGTTTACTAACGAAAACGTAAGTTTACTAACGAAAACATAACTTGACTAAAGAAAACGTAAGTTGGAGTCCACGTAGACATGCAACTTATAACTACGGGTAAAAACATTATGGGTAACTTGAAGTTCAGGTAAACAATACATTAGTAACCCAAGTGTAAGGTTTTAAACTTTAGTAACAAAATCGTTACTTTAGCCAAACTTTAGTAACCTGCGTGTATATTAACCCAAATAGTATTCACTTGCACTCTAAACGAGGTACGATTTTCTCACTAATCCTTATACACACACATCACGGTAAATATAAATACTTACTCTCACGTCGGAGTCTAATCGTGGGGTCCGCCCCACGGTAAGGACTAACGGTGCTATTCTAATTGTGCAGGAAATCGTCAACTATTTCTCTTGATAGTACGGAGATCTACCACATCATCAAGCATCTAAGCACTACTTGCTGAGTACTTAGATCCACAACCGACCCCGACCGATCATTGTACTACCAATAGGAAAGTATTTTCTAAAGATAACTGATGAGATACGCGAACCATCTTATTAACTGTATCCCCTAACCTATCATCCCAATACCACACCAGATCATAGCACCACTTATTATTCTCATGATAAACACAAATCGATAACCTATGACAACATATGTCATCCGTATTTATATAACTGACACTAAGACACTCACCCCTGTTGGGAATAAAATTAGCCAAGTCATCTAGCCGCTGACACATTGCACCAAACCGCTGACATAGTGTTATCAAGCCACTGACAGAATAGGCACAAACAAGAAGAATCAATCCCCTGTCAAGACTTATCAGCTATTTAAGTCAACACATTTTGTCAAGATAGGAAGATATGCATGAATATTGTATTTTGTTATGTTTATCTTATTATATCTTCCTAAAATAGTTGATACGTTAGCTTTGTGTACAAGGCTCCTTATGTGTATAAAAGTAGGCCTTAGGTTCTATGTTTGATATACTTTTCAACACATTGTTCACCGTTCATAATATTAATCGAAGTTGAAAGTTTGATATACGTACTTTGTTATGTGTTCTTTGTTCTAAGTATTAATTTCGCATAATACTTAGATTGTTGAATACACAAAGGTTTCTCTACGTATTATACTTGATCTAATCTCGATAATACAAAAGCTTAATCGATCTAAGTTTAGGATCAACAAGTGGTATCAGAGCTTGTTGAGGAACTTTTGATCTAAAGAACACGAAAACCCTAAATCTTATAAAACCCTTAAAACATCCAAACATCATGTCTACCTCCACTGAAATCCCACATTCATCCTCAAATCACAATCTCAAAATTCCTATACTTGATCCTGATAACTTTGAACTTTGGAAGTTCAACTTTGAGCAATATCTCCAAGTTGATAACTCTATTCTCTAGGAAGTTATTGAGTTTGGCAATCAGTTCAAAAAGGAAGAAAAGATTGCTGCTGCTATAGAAGCACGAAGATCAGCTTAAAAGACTGGAGATGAGCTATTTGAAAAACCTGAAGATAGAAGGGTTGTTTCAGCTGCTGAGATAGCAGATAGAAGGAATGATATGAAGGCTTTAAGCACTCTCAAACTGGCTCTTAGTCCTAAGCAGCAACATAAATTCAGAAAGTATGAATCTACTAAGGAGCTTTGGGAAGCCCCTAAAACCATTTATGGTGGTAATGAGGAAACTCTAAAACAAAGTAGAAAGCAGTTGATTATAAAATTCACTGTGTTTAAAGCTCATCCTAATGAGAAGCTAAGTGAGGTGAGAAGTCGTCTTCAAGATATCACCTGCAAGTTAGCTTTCATGGGAACATAATTTAAAGAAGAAGATGCTTGGTAAATTCATGATAAGTCAATCATTTTCATCAAGGCTCACAAGAATTCCTCATTTGATAAAATATATAATCAACTGAAGGTTATGGAGCCTGAAGCTATGCTCAAGCAAGGAAGCAAATAAACATCAGGAAGTTTGACATTCATCTCTCATAATGATTCCTCAACCGCTGAAAATGTTTCACTTGTCAGCGGATTGAATTCACATGTCGGCGGCTCAACTTCATCAGCCACATACAATGTTGGCTCACCAAGTCTTAAACCAGCTGAATTGACTTGGATACTGTGTGTGCATACATTGCTGCTTTGCCCAATGGTTCTCCAGTCTCTTATGAAGATCTTGAGCAAATCAGTGATATTGATCTTGAAGAGATGGGCATCAAGTGAAATATGGAACTTAGCAGTATAAGAGCCAATAGGTGGAACAATAGATTTGGTAGGAAGATGACATTTAACAGCAAAGAAACTGTTGGATTTGATAAATCTAAAGTTGAATGCTATAATTTTCATAGAATGAGGCACTTTATGAGGGAATGTAGATCTCCACTTAGGAATGATGCTGGAAAGAGCTCAAGTCAAGTCATCAAGGTTGAAGATGTTGAACCAAAAGCTATTGTAGCCATGCAAAGAATTGATGGTCTTGGATGAAATTGGAGCTTTATAGAAAATGATGTGAAGTAGAATCAAGCATTGGTAGCTGAGAAGAAAGAAGAGCATGTTCAATATGCTCTTATGGCCAAATCTTCCTCTTCATCAGGTAATGAGGTATATGATGATGCTTTTTGTAGTAAAGGTTGCAGGCAAAACAGTAAAAAACTTAATAAAGAAGTTTTAAAACTAAAATCAGATGTTTTTGATGTAGAAATCAAGCTTGCAAACTATAAAAAGGGTCTTACACAATCTGATGGGATGGTGGAAGAATATAAGAAAATGGAATTTAATCTTAAAGATCAAATCATTGTTTTAACTAGAGATCTAAAAGTAAGTAATGAGGCCAGGGATTCTCTCATGAGATCTAGGGTTGAATTGCAACTTAAATTAGACGAGGCCATTAAAGCTAAAAATAACGTAGGGCTTAAAATTGAAAATTTGGATCAAGCCATTGATCTCTTAGAAAAATGTGTAAGTGAACAGAGAAATCTTAGATTCGTGACTGGAATTGGAATGAAAGAGTTTGCTGCTGTTCCACCTCCAGCAGGAAATTTCTATGGGGTTCCTCAAGGGAAAGAACTTTCTTGGACTGGCTTTCCAGAATTCCAAGTGGAAGAATTTATTCCTCCACTACGTGTTCTTAGCCCAGTTGAAGAATACAAGAAAAAGGTGATTGACCTAGAACAATGGAAAGCAGCCAACCCTTTTCTGTTTGTTAAGGGTGGACTGTTTAGTAATGACACTGTTGACCTAAAACCCATTGTTGTGACTAACCCTACCACTGGTAAACCTATTAATCTTGACTCATCAATTAAAAGAAAACCTAGTATTAAATATGCAGAGATGTATAGGAAACCTAGGTCACCTCAAAGTCACCTCAAATCTATTGTAGGATCGTATTTTCTAAGGTTTAGACATGTTGTGGTTAATCTATTGAATGATGGAAGAAATGGTAGAACTTAGAGAGAAAAAGGTAGAGAGAGAAAGGAGAGAATGAGAAGAAAGATGGAATGTTGTAAAATGGTAAGTGTTCAACCCCTCCTAACATGCTAGGAGGGGGGTTTATATAGCCCACCCTACATGTGGGCTATATGGGCTATACCTTAATACATTGGACACGAGCCTAATACTTGTATCTCTATTTGGAGTGACCGATCCTTTCTAAATACGTAAAAACGTATTTCCAACAATCTCCCCCAAAGGGAGGTCACTCCAAGTTACAATGTCCTAAATAGTCTATAGCTCGTGATCTATGCTAATAATGATGTGACCGAGACTTTCCTTGGAAAAACGTATTTCCAACAATCTCCCCCAAAGGGAGGTCACACCGTTTTACAAAATCTTAAACCTAGCATATTATGCTTGAGTCTTCGATCTTGTTCTTGTGAATATGCTGATGAGATCTTTGACTTTGGTCTTGAGCATGTGTCCTTGCTTTGACCTTGTGCATTCATCACTTGTGATATTCGCCTCTTCGTGACTTCATGTTCCACATACTTATACCTTTATAATTCTTAAAAGCTTCAGAGTTTGATACAGCGGAAGACTTGACCTTCAGACTTTCTTGAATTCGTTGAAGTACTAAGTGTATGCAGTATAAGCATGTGGTGACGACTTCTTCTGGATTATACACCGCAATGCCACCTTCTTGTTATGCTGCATAAGACAGTTAGCAACAAACCATATACACGGATGAAATGGCCTTGAACATCTCATTCTAATTCGGTAGCATTTTACCTCCGACCGGTGAAGACCGTTGGACGATATTAAATATCGTACTTGTGGCAAGTAGTTTCAATAAAGAACCTCCTTGACAAGATTTCGCGGGTAAACCCGTTCTCTTTACTCGACCGTCCAAAGCTGACTGCGAACGTAAAGAGTGAATCATTTGGATAATAGTATCCGCATGATTTGAAGCCGTCAATTCATGTTCCTGGAACAAGTGAAATTCAATTAAGAACCGCACCATCGTTGCTTTCCAGTTGTCACGAGCTTGATTCGTATAGAATCTTGCAAGTTACCTACCAAGTGCTGTTTGAGGTTAACACTAGAAGGATTTCCACTCATCACTGTGAACACTAAGGTATCACTCTGAGTGTTTTGGCAAGATCACTAAGATATTGCGTAGAGGCCTGGAACGTGTTTAAATTCATTTAAGAATTAAACCATTGTTGCTTTCCAGTTATCACAAGTTTGATTCATAAAGAATCGCAAGAGTCACCTACAATGAGCTTTTTGATATTCGCTCAAGAAGGATTTCTATCTTCATTGTAAATACTTTCATATTACTCGGATGTTCAGGCAAGATCATGAAGATTTTGCGTAGGACTCTTAAGATCTTTCTTACTTTTCACAGTGTGTGAAGAAGCAAGGAAATATGAAAGTGTGTCCTAATGAGATATTTGATGATCTCAAATGGCTCTAGACTCAATCATGCATTTTGGATTTTTAGTGATCGGAGGCTGGAGAGGAGTGCCACCATTTCAATACCAATTTATTTGGAGTGAATAAATCAATAGATAACGTGTTGTCTCCGTGTGATTAAAACAAATATCTTTTAAGAGATATCTGAGTTAGCTGGGATGGGTTGTGCCTTGCATCACTGGGTCCATGATGTATGTCTTCAATATCAAGAATCATTAAACAATGATCTTAATAGCATATGCATTGACCCGGTTTATGCCTAAGTTGTAAGGAGGGCTTCTTTCTTTACACCCTTTATCTTTACAATTCTTTTTCATTCTTCAACCCCTTCAATGCTTACCAATACGTCATCACTAGCACCTTGTTGTGATTGTTCCAATGCTAACTTAAGTACTTGGTCGGCATTCAGCTACGTTCACAATCTTTCTCCATCTTTCCTAAGGACTACTATTTCTAGCTATGGAATGTCCTTAGGAAGATTCCTCCGGTTCTAGAGGAATCATTGGACTTTAACCTATCCTACCATCCTTATGTCACCAAAATCTTCACCGTCGTGAATAAAGATGTTTTGGGTAAGTGTATGTCACCATGAAATCCATTTTGAAGTGCAAATCCATTTTGCTCCCCCTTAACATATGCCACGATATCCGAAAACATTTCGCACATGTCGGGATGAACTAGCACGTTAAGTCAAACCATTTGTGATTAATCATTTCCCATATTAAATCACATTTTCTCCCCCATATTAAAAATATTAACCCAATCGATGTTTTTAATATCAATTGATTTAATAGCATTTTAAGAAAATTTGCGAAGAAAAATGCAAAGCCAATTATCTACATGAACTACACAAGCTCCCCCTCAAATTAATGAGGGTGTACTTGAAACGTAAATTAAATACCTTTTAAACACAAGTGTAAGGTATTTATCACGTGCAAAGATCATATATGATAATGAATTCACAATATTAGCAATTTATGAGGTTGGACCTGAATAATGGAGAACATCATATGAAAGAAGCACATGGTTCTTGTTCACGAATGTTGGTCGCTTGCCTCATCACATCTGAAGTTATCTCTTGACTCCATGTGTATGATTGATATCATTGTCTTGACACCAATATGTGAACTTGGCACTCTCGGCATCAAGGATTCTGAATGCTGGGCAATTGCGCCCCCTCAATTGTTGACCCGTGTTCTATTGAAAGAGTTGTAGTCGCCGTTTGAGTAGTCGCATCGTCGAATTTGTAGATATCAATTGTAAATTGCTACGGTTGGTGGAGATGATAACTTCATAAAAACAAGATTTCTCTTGTTTTAACAAATAAATGCACTGACACGTACATATAATTCGTGTTAGATTGTGTTATTCTGTAAACACAATCCCTTACATGGTTATAAAGTAAACCATGCCCGAGAAAATTAATTCCCGTTGTTGAGTCAAAGCTTTCCGGTGAAATGCTTGACTTGAGTATGAAAAGCGGGTTACTATCTGAAATAATAGCAAACCATTTGAGCATATTTTAAGACATTTGAACTTCTGCTCGAACTTTATTTACAACCCCGTGTCATTATTGAATGACATTTCTAGTATCGTAAATATTATCGATTCTAGAAGACATGCTCTTTTTATCAAAACATTTTTTGAACACACAATTTTGAAAGATTTAGAAAACCTTTTTGAGAAATTCTCGAAAAATTGTGTTCAATGTTTTAAAAACCAATTACTTGAGCTTAAGATGTTGAATATCTTCCAAAACGAGCTCAAGTCCGAGAAGTTGTAAACTTCCCGTTGTTAAGGTTAAGTTTATCATCGGCAATAAACTTTCCTTTTAACTGAAGAACGAGTCCTAAGTTGACATTTACTTAGAAGTCGTTTTCATGAGCTAGAAAAACTTTGAATGTTTTAACGTAAAGCTCATGACCGAGAAAGATGAATTTCTCGTTATGAGGTAAAGTTATCTTATTTAAAAGATACGCTTTCCTTTCTGAGCTTAAAACTTGGAATGTTTTAATACAAGCTCATTACCGAGAAAAATTAATTTCTCGTTTCGAGGATGAGTTATCTTTAAAAATAAGCTTTTCTAAAAATGAAGTTCGAGTTACAGTCTGATATTTAACTGTAAATCATTGCGCATGAGCTAAAAAAACTTCGAATGTTTTTAATATTAGCTCATGCCCGAGAAAAAATAATTTATCGTTGTAAGGATAAGTTTATCATCAGCGATAAAATTTACTTTATTTGAAGAACGGGTCATTGTCTGACATTTAACAATGAACCATTTACACGAGCTTAAAACCTTTGAATGGTTCTAAGATAAGCTCGTGTCCGAGAAAACTTAATTTCTCGTTAAGAGGGTAAGTTATCGTTGCGTAGATAAACTTCCCTGTCTCTGAAGTCCGGGTCATCGTCTGTCATTTAACGAGGAGCCATATACACGAGCTAAAAACCTTTGAATGGTTTTAATGTAAGCTCGTGTCCGATAAAAATTAATTTCTCGTTTTGAGGGTAAGTTATCGTTGACGAGATAAACTTCCCTGTCTCTGAAGTCCGGGTCATCGTCTGTCATTTAACGAGGAGCCATATACACGAGCTAAAAACCTTTGAATGGTTTTAATGTAAGCTCGTGTCCGAGAAAAATTAATTTCTCGTTTTGAGGGTAAGTTATCGTTGACGAGATAAACTTCCCTTTCTCTGAAGTTCTGGTCATAGACTGTGATTTGAATGTGAGCCATATACACGAGCTTAAAACCTTTGAATGGTTTTAGGATAAGCTCGTGACCGAGAAAACTTAATTTCTCGTTTTTAGGATAAGTTTACCATCGGCGATAAACTTTCCTTTCTTTGAAGATCGAGTTACAGACTGTTATGTGGCTGTAAGTCATTTACACTGTAAGCTTAACTGCAAATCCCCTGAGACACTTGTTTCTTAGATATCACCTTCTTCAGTAACCAAACTATGAGAGTGTCCTTTATTGAATGGTATATAATGATTGGACCGCTTCGTTCTTTTGGAACATCCTCTTTGGTACCTGCATTCTCATTTGGAATTTGCATGCTTTGATATGGTAAGCGATATCTATCTTAGTAGCAAGTGGGGGTTCACAGTTTTCTTTTCTTGTGCTAGAGGTGTTCTGAGGAGATGATTCACTTTTCTTAGCTAGTAAATATTTATTTTTATAGAATACCTTAAGTTCAGGCTTAAGTGATGTATACTCCTTTTCAATTTCCTCCCTAGTAGTCTTAGTAGAATCAGAGACTATCCTAGTTAAAGGGCACTCGTTTCCCTCAAGAGTGAAAGTTCTACCAGTGGGGCGCCACTTTTTACCAATGGGTTTGATTTTAGCTACCCACTGGGATTTAATTCTAGCACGGGAGTTCACCTCATTAAGTAATTTTGTGATACAGGAATCATGATTAGCTTTAAATACACATTTCCTACATGTTTTACAAGTAGCATATTTAATGTCCGAGTAAGATCTAGAATTCCTAGATGATTGATTGATGCTCCTAGGATGTGACATGCTACGGTTAGTAGTGTTGGGTAAACTAGAAGGCATCTGACTAGGTTTGAAGTTTCTGTCTCTTACTTGTGTCTTTTGCTTAGTTTCCCTAAGACCAAATGTATGGCTAACGTCATTTAAACTAGTTCGAGACGTGTTCTTTGGATTATGTCTAGGGAGACTAGATGCAATCATGTGATTAGGTCTAGCAAAAGTTCTTTTAGTCACATTGGCCCTAGTTGGTGGAATGACTGGTCTAGAAATATGAGCCATATCAACTTGGGGGGAAAACCGCGGTCTCGAGGATTGCGGTCGCTCGAAGCTAAATGCAGTCGGTTGTCTAACATACTGTATTTGAGGCGGTTTCCCCAAGATTGATGATTTTTCAAGCTTAGGGTCCACACTAGTTCCTTTGGTTTTCCTCAATTCGTTTTTCAGAGCCGCTATTGCAAAGACCTATTCCTGAACTTGAGCTTTTAAAGTCTCATTCTCTTTGAGCAATCTATCTTGGGATGCCAACTTAGATTCGAGCAGTTGAATTTGTTTCATAATATTATCCTTTTCAGCTTTAGAATCTAAAACTTTTTGATCCAATTTTCTTTCAAGAACAACGTTTGACTTTTCAAGTTTTTCAAAATATGTTTCAAATTTGTCCGTTTTCTTGGAAACTTCTAATTTGGCATACTCAAGATCTTTTGATTGTTGAGCTACAATCGTTTCGAGCTCTCTAATCTTGGAATCAGAAACAGTCAAAGAAGTAGTTATAAGACAATTATCATGATGTTTAGCATTTTGAACACTTTCTCCCCCATTATGACTCACATCGGATGAATCAGAAGTGGTATTTCTATCACTCTTTTCCATCCCATGTTTGTCATAGTTAGGTTCAGAATGCTCAATATGCGGTATTTCATCAGCATTACATTGTACCATGTTCGCAGGCTCTTCGTCATTAACGGGTAAGGTGTCATCAAAAGAGATCTCGTGAACATTGCCTGAGGTGCCACTGGTATCATGTTGTCCTCCTGATTCCGTGCTCTTGCCATCATTAGGCTCCAAGTTGTAAACCGTATGACCATTCTCCTCTTGCATCTGCATCATAGATTCTTGCACTCCATTATCATATGCTTGCTGAAGTCGGGATCTTTCATAAATCAAAGATGAAACCGATGTCATAAATTTCAACAGTTTATCACAGAAATCTTTAACTTCGTTCTGTGTGTATTGAAAAAATGACCGACATATCCCTGAATTATCAGACTTGATGATATTGAATTGGAGGAAAGGCGTGAGTTGTGTCACAAGAGCCTGATATGCAGTTTTTGATGCAGAGTGATTAAAGTCTTCTTTGTGAAGTTGCTCAGCTAGGTGGTTCACGTTGAGGAATAGTGAATCGATGAATGTATGATGATTTTGACCAAAGAGTATCACAAATTCGCTTCCTCCTTGAACCCATGCAATGGTCAGAAGATGTGACTGAAGTAGTCGACATGAAATTATACCACTTTCTCTAGCTGTATCTTGCATGTGATGCAAGTCTCCCTCTTGAAATTTCGAATTCAAAGACTCCATTGAATTATGATGAAAAATGATCGTGATTGTAGTTGTATTCAGAATCTTACAATGGAAATTCACGGGATATGACAAAACCAATGAAAAATCCGTAAAAAAACTGTTAAAAAATCATTCCAAAATCCACTCGGCCCAAACAAAAAGCAATACCCATCAAACTTCAAATACTTCTTAACCAAGTTCACTAGCAAATACTAACAACTTGATGAGATGACCGACTAGCAAAAACTTTGGTCATATTCAACGATTAACTTTTGTAGGCATGTTCCACGTATCTTCCAAAACCGGATGACCACTAAAAACCGGATGACCACTTGGGAGATATAAATTAGTTGCTACCTAATCTTTACCTAATCTTTAGGTCTTAGCATTTCTCATCTCTCACCTAGAAACATCCGCCCCCAAAATCCTCTCTCACACTCCCACTTCGAAACCTCCATCTCCCTTTTTCATCTATATCCCAGATCTTTTGTTAACCAATGATCCCAAAATGTTACTCCTCCTAAGAGTCCTCAAAACCTCCGTCTAATCTCACAACCCTAACGAATTGATCTTTCTCCTTTAATCAGTTGTCGAAGATCAAGACCCAACAAACCCACGAATAAACTTACGATTGAAGGACCAAGACGTCAAAGACCAAGACGGATTATAAATAAATGGTCTCGGGTAAGTTAATTATTGCATGTTGTGTTTTTGAGTCAAATCGAAATCAAGACAAGAAACTATAACATATTTGTTATTAGTGTATCTTTATTTCGAAAATCAAATGAGTTTATACTCACAGATCTATGATTATGTTAATTTTCGTGTTAAGATCTGAATAGATCTCAGCATGCATGTATGAATATCACAAAAATTAATTCTAAGATCATTTGTATTGTAGATTTGAAAAAAAACGATTCGAGTGTTTATTTTGGGTGTTGAGGGTTGTGAGGGGGTGTGGGTGAGAGTCTGTTGTTGGGATTTGTTTTTGGAGTCGATAGAATGGTTGGTTGTCGAGTCTGTTTGTCGGGTTCTGAGTTGTGGCAGTCGAGAGTAAGGGTGAGGCTGGTGAGAGAGTCGAGAGTGTGGGTGAGGGAGTCGATAGTCGAGAGTTGTGGGACTGTTTGTTTTGAGACTGAGTTTAGGCGTCAGTGGGTTCGAGAGTGAGGGTGTGTTGATCAGTATAGGACGAGTCTGGTGGTCTTAGTCCCGTTGTGTTTTTGTGTTCGAGACTGTGTTTGGGATTGAGTCAAGATTATAGACAAGAGAAGTCTGGTTTGAGTCGTGTGATTGTGTTTTCAAGTCTGTTTTCAAAATGGGTTCCGTTTGTATGACAGTCGAGTCTTGGTGTTTGTTTTGGTTTTAAAGTGTGGTGGAAAAAACCATCGGAATGTCAACAAATGATTACCGTCGGAATGTCAAAACAAAAGCTTCATCGGAATGCAAATCGGAATGCTATCGGAATAAGACAAAAAAATTGTCTATCGGAATGCGTATTGAAGTCTTCATACCATCAGAATGCTATAGGAATAAGATCAGACCTGTCGGAATATATTCAGTCCTGTCGGAATACTGGTCGGAAAGATGGTCGGAATGCAAAACCCTTTTCCGACAGAAACAATAATATAAAAAATAAAAAGGTATCGGAATAATAAATCTTTCAATAGGAATAGGACAAAAACTTTATAAAAGGACAAAGAAACACAAATCAAAACACAAATCAAAGACACAGATTCATACTAAAGTTGATAAGGAAGTGTAAGAAAGTATTAAAAGAAACTGATAAGAAACTTTTAAATAACTTTTGAGACGATAAAAAATTGATATTTTTCTAGAATGGAATCTGGGTATGTAAAAAAAATGTGAACCGTGACAAAAATAAACTTTAAAAGAAAGAAAGAAAAAAAGAAAATGAAATAAAATTAAACTTTACCAAAACAATAGATTAAAACGTGTCAATACGAAGAATCAACCAAGCTCTGATACCAATTGTAGGATCGTATTTTCTAAGGATTAGACATGTTGTGGTTAATCTATTGAATGATGGAAGAAATGGTAGAACTTAGAGAGAGAAAGGTAGAGAGAGAAAGGAGAGAATGAGAAGAAAGATGAAATGTTGTAAAATGGTAAGTGTTCAACCCCTCCTAACATGCTAGGAGGGAGGTTTATATAGCCCACCCTACATGTGGGCTATATGGGCTATACCTTAATACATTGGATCACGAGCCCAATACTTGTATCTATATTTGGAGTGACCGATCCTTTCTAAATACGTAAAAACGTATTTCCAACAAATCTAAGCCTAAGTTTGTGTCTAAGAAGGCTTGTTACACATGTGGGAGTTTCTCATATTTGGCCTATAACTGTGTTAATGGATACACCTCATCCGCTGACAATAGGTCAACTATGATCAACCCTAGACCTTTTGTCCAACCAAGTCCACAAGCCACAAGACCAGCTCCTTTATTTTCTAAGGGAGCCAATACCCATGGACAAAGGCCCTTTCAAAAGACCAACACTTGGTCTAATAGACAGTGAGTTCTTGTAGCAAACCCTAATTTAGCCGCTAACAGGAACAATCTATCCATTGACAGGACAAAACAAGCCGCTAAAAAAACTAGGTTTGGTATGAAAATGCCACAACTAGCTACTGTCAGACCTTATGCTAGACCAAGTAATAATAGATATTTAAAACCTAAGGGACAGGGGTCTAAGGCTTCATCTAGTTTAACATGGAGACCTAAACAAGAACAAAACGCTAATTTTAATGGTGTTTCTATGACCTGTAACAGATTTAAATATCTTGAAAAGGTCATTACTAATCCTATTGGAACAAATTGGTTGTTTAGGGCACAAAGGGATGAACAAGGGGTTGTTACAAAGAATAAGTCAATTCTTGTTGAACAACCACATGAATCCAAGTCTGCAAAGGCATGGGTTCCCAAAGAAAACTAATTTGTTTTCTTTATGTGCAGGGCATTCATAAGCAGGTCAATGATCATGGATATTGGGACAGTGGATGCTCTATGCACATGACAGGAAATGAGGACTACTTGACAAATTTGACTCATATTGCTGATGGTGATTAAGTGTACTTTGGTGGAGGATTTGGGACCATATCTAGTAAAGGAGCACTTATCACCAATAATTTGAAATTTGAAGAAGTTTTTCTGGTAAAAGAACTTGATTATAATCTGTTTAGTGTATCACAAGTATGTGATAACAAGAATAAAGTTCTTTTTACTGACACTGAATGTTTGGTGTTAAGTAAGGATTTTGAGATTCTTGTTGATAAGTTCATTGAGTTTAGAACACCTAGACATAAAGACGTTTATAATGTTAATCTCAATGGCATTAAAATGAACAATAACTTGGCATGTCTTTATGCTAAGGCTTCAGTGGATGAAAGTAACTTATGGCACATAAGGTTAGGGCACATAAACTTTAAAAACATGAATAGACTTGTGAGACATGATCTTGTAAGAGGATTGGCCTAAAAAGCATTCCACAAAGATCATAATTATGTTTCATGTCTTAAAGGAAAACAACACAAGGCCTCATTTATGTCTAAGAGTGTGCATTCTAGTTCTAAACCACTTCACTTACTTCCTATGGATTTGTTTGGCCCCGCCAATATAGAAAGTCTCAATGGTAAATGTTATTGTTTTTTCATTACTGATAATTATTCTAGGTTTACTTGGACCTTCTTTTTGGCAGAGAAAAGTGACACAACTAAGACTTTAATTAATTTCATTACTCAAATGGAAAAGAAATCAGGATATGAAGTTAATATTCTTAGAAGTGATAATGGTGGTGAGTTTAAGAACAACCTTTTAGATACTTTTTGTGTCAATAAGGGAATCTCTAGGGAGTTTAGTATAGCAAGAACTCCACAGCATAATGGTGTAGCTGAAAGAAGAAATAGAACACTTATAGAAGCAGCTAGAACCATGTTGGCAGATGCTAGTTTACCATTGCCTTTTGGGCTGAGGCTGTGAACACAACATGCTATGTTCATAATAGAGCCTTGGTCAATAAGTCCTACAATAAGACTCCTTATGAATTTCTTTGGAATAGGAAGCCTAATATAGACTTCTTTAGGCCCTTTGGATGTCATGTAGTAATAATGAATACTAGTGATAACCTAGGCAAGTTTAATTCAAAAGGTGGTGAGGGATATTTCATGGGATAGTCCATAAATAGCAAGGGGTATAAGGTTTATAACAAGAAGTATAGGATTCTCATAGAAAATATACGTGTTGACTTCTTGGAGAGTAAACCTAGTGATCCTGGGTCTGGACCAAATTGGCTGTTTGATTTGGAGCCATTGTCTAGATCTATGAATTATATGCCTATAACTAATCCAAATGTTTTGGAAGAACCTATTGTTGATAATGCAGGTATACAGGTCAATGAGATAAAAGGATAACATGCAGATGAACCCACTCCTTCTTTCAACTTTAATAAGATACCTATTTCGAGTGGGAGAGTTTATTCAAGCTTCTGCTGTTGGAAAAGAAGAGGAAAGAAAGCAACAAGTGGAGTCTCAACTTGATGAAACAGTGTATGAATCTTCATCCGCTGACAACTCCATACCAGCTGCTGCAACATTAGATTCAGCCGCTGACAGTTGGCTTTCATCCTCTGACAAAAATATTCTTGAACTTGTTGAAGATCCCATACGCAAAGCAGGTGTCAGTGGCCACGTTCCAGCCGCTGACAACATATCTCCTACTTCAAGTAAGCATGAAAATAGTAATGATGGGGATCTTGGCAATTTGGAATCCATAATTCATGACAACACAATATTTGGGGGAGGAATTCTTACAAAGGTGGCTAAAATTCATCCTCCCACTCAAATAATTGGTGATATTGATACTCCTGTTCAGACTAGAGGGAAAAAGAAGGTTCAAGGTGGATTCATTGCTAATATTCATAAGAAGGACGATACTCCTTCTGTTCAATATTGTTTGTTTGCCTGTTTCCTCTCTCAAGCAGAACCAAAGAAGATTTTTGATGCTCTTAAAGAAGAAAGCTGGGTTGAAGCAATGCAAGATGAGCTTCATCAGTTTATAATACAAGATATTGGGAACTTGTGGATTGTCCCAGGCATGTTAGACCTTTTGGAGCACGATGGGTTCTAAGGAACAAGAAAGATGATAGAGGCATTGTGATTAGAAACAAGGCAAGGTTGGTTGCTTAGGGATATACACAAGAATAAGGTATTGATTATGAAGAGGCTTTTGCACTTGTTGCTAGAATAGAAGCAATAAGGATTTTCCTAGCCTATGATTATTGCATGGGTTTCAAGGTCTACGAAATGGATGTGAAGAGTGCCTTCTTGTATAGCACAATCAAAGAAGAAGTTTATGTGATACAGCCTCCTGTTTTTGAAGATCCTAAGCATCCAGACAACATTATAGAGTGAAGAAGGCAATGTATGGCCTTCATCAGGCCCCTAGAGCTTGGTATGGTACATTTTCCACATACTTGGTTGAAAATGGCTTTAAGAGGGGCACCATAGATCAGACTTTATTCACCAAGCAGAAAGGGAAGGATTTTCTACTTGTGCAGGTCTATGTGGATGATATCATCTATGGTTCTTCAAATCCAAAGATGATTGATGAGTTCTCCAAGCTTATGACAGATAAAATCTAGATGAGTGCTATGGGAGAGATGAACTTCTTTCTTGGTTTACAAGTTCACCATAAAGAAGATGGTATCTTTATCTCTTAAGACAAATATGTTGCTGAAATTTTGAAGAAATTTGGTTTCTCACCCCATGAGAAACGGGCTAGCACACCCATGGATAGGGAACATCCCTGGGGAAATCTTGGAGATGGAAAGGAAGTTGATGTCAGGCATTATAGATCAATGATTGGTTCATTGATGTACCTCACAGCTTCAAGGCCTGACATTATGTTTGTAGTGTGTGCATGTGTACGACATCAAGTGACTCCCAAATAATGTCACATTTATGTTGTCAAGAGGATCTTTAGGTGCCTTAGGTGCTTTCTAACGTTGGGATTATGGTACCCTAGAGATTCTCCATTGGATCTTATTGGTTATTCAAACAGTGATTATGGTGGTGATAATGGGGATAGGAAATCCACAACTGGTGGATGTCAATTCCTTGGAAGTAGGCTTATATCTTGGCAATGCAAGAAACAAACTGTAGTCGCCAATTCAACAACTGAGGTTGGGTATATAGCTGCTGCTGCATGTTGTGGGCAAGTGCTATGGACTGAAAATCAGTTATTGGATTATGGGTGCAATTTTATGCATACTAAGATTTTTGTAGATAATAACAGTACATTGTGCATAATTAAGAATCTTGTACATCATTCTAAAATAAACACATAGAAATCAGGCATCATTTTATAAGGGTTGTTATGAAAAAGGTTTGATTTATCTAGATAAAATAGACACAGAAGAGAATGTGTCTAATCTTTTGACTAAACCTTTTGATGTTGGGAGATTCCAGTATTTGGTTTCAAGTATTGGAATGATCAATCCATAAAATATGTGGTTTTTGAAATTAATGCAAAGTATGTACATGATGTGCACTATTAGTTTTTTTTGTAAACGTTAGATTTTTCACTATATTTTTCTATCCGCTGACAAAGGCATTCTATCCACTGACAAAGACATTTTATCCACTGACAAGTGGAAAGAAGCCGCTGACAGCTTTTGTGGTAGTTTTTGTGGTTTTTCATCTAACATTGCAGGCATGTCGGTTTGTTGTACATATGGATACAGAGTTGCTTTTGGACTAAAGGAGTGTGACAAAAGGTTTATTTATGATGGTTGGAATGTTTACATTCCTATCTTAAAATAAAATTTTTGTCACATATAGTTTTGAGCATTCTTATCATAGTTTAAGGGGAGGTTTAGGATAACCTTTATGCTCTTGGGTATTCTTAGAATGATCTTATCACAATTCTAGATTGTGTCCACAGGTGAGTGGGGGTTAGAAGTTATGATGCCATGTTTGTATAAATATAGTGGAATTTCTAATTTTCGAGGCACTGTAGCATGCACATAAGTTATTTTGCATGCATGTTGCCAAGACCTTTTGACCTAGATTTGGGTTTGGTCGGATGGGAGTCTTGGGGTATATAATTTTGGGCTTACTTGGGAGTTACAAGGATTTTATAAAAGATAACTTCATCTTTAAGAATTGTGTAAGCAAGGGAATCTTGAGGATAATTATGTCTATCTTGCTTAAGCAAGTGTGTATGATTGGACAGTGCTTGTGATGCTTAGTCATTTAGGGATAAAGTCGTTTTCCTTAGGAATAAAGTTGTTTTCCTTAGGAATAAAGTCTTTGTTAGGTATTTTATTTTTCTTTATTCTTTTTATTTTTTCGACCTCTTAACAAACTAAATTCTATCCACATACAAGCACATTTTAGCCCTAGACAAAGCATTTTTCACCCGCTGACAAATATAGCCGTTGCCGCTGACAAAGTTTTTTACCGTTAAAAAACAATGGGTCCTACCTAGTTGTAACTTTTACGATATTTTGAGCCGTAATTTTTGGGGAGTAGTTATTTTCTTTAATTGGTATGAGATAAGTTTTATTTTTCAAAGATTTTTATTATTACTTTTGAGACTTTTTCTCACTTACCTCTATTTTTAACCAATCACATCTCCCATATTTCTACTATATATTCGGTTCACCATATTGTGTACAGGACAACTTGCTTATTTGTTTTGCATACATTTTTCTCCATATTACACTTTACCTTCATTCAAAGCTTTTTCCTTATATTAATGGCGACAAAGTTTAGACATGCTGATGCTGTGTTGGATTTCAAGGATCAACGTAATATGCTTGCATATTTGACTATTGATAGAACACAACCTCAATACACACAAATGATAGAGTATATGTTGGCTTTTCCTCTAAGGTATGCTTTAACTCATGCTCCTGTCATCCCTGTCACACACATCAAACAGTTTTGGAACACTGCCAGTTCCACAACAGTTGATAGAGTGACTAGAATAAAAGGCATCATCCATGGGAAACAATGGGTGGTCACTAAGGCTTTGGTTCGCCAAGCCTTGCATCTTAATGATGTTGGTGGTGTTGTCATTCTTCCTAAGGAGTTGCTACATGAAGGCCTTCAAGGCTCGGGGTACAGACTCCCCCAACAGGGAAAATAAATAAATATTCTAAGGGTCAGTTCCCCCCAGCCTAGAAGTTTTTAATACATTTTCTTCTACAATGCCTTAGTCCCAAATGCTCTTCATTCAAGGAAATCAAACGTTCAATCGGGAGTGCTCTTGTTTGTTTGGCAAATGGGCAACTTTATAAATTTTCAATAATGATTTTTGAAGGCATGTTGCACAACAAAGGTTGCAAGATGACTCTTTCTTACCCAAGGTTTTTACAAATGGTTTTTGATCTCCAAGGTGACTGTGGAAGGGATTTTGAAAACTTTTATGAGATCCCTGCACAAAAGAAAAAGCTTTTTATCACCCTGAACACAGAACCATATGAACCCCTTCCTTTGACACCTCCTATGCTTGCTGTCATTGAAGCAGCCTTACACCCACAACCCCAACCAGAACCAATACCAGAACCATAACCTGATCAACCACCACCTTCACCACAACCATATATTGAACTCATTCCTAAAGCTGTTGAAATTTCTATGTCAGCCGCTTACACTTCCATTTTACCCCCTGACACCACCCAAATAGACCCAAATACCTTTTCAAGCTCCCCACCACAACATTTTCACCTAGCCAAGAGACAAAGGACTGCTGGGGTGTTCTCCCTTGGTGTTCCTATCCATGAAGCAGAGAGAACCATCACCATAAGCGTGGTTGGTGACGTGGAGGTGGCTGGACCTATTGACCCTATTACAGGTCAAGCCAGGTCCACTGTAGCTAAGCCCACCACCATGCCCCATGATTCCTCATTATGGATTGAGTTTCCTAGTGTGGATGAAGGCAGTATGAAACCATTAACTAACCTTGAATTGATGGCACTCTGTCTTAGCTTGCAAAAGCAAAATACAAAGTTTGTACAGAAATTGACAACTCAAGACCTTTAATTCAATACTTTGAGGGAGAGGATTGTAAAGTTGGAGTCTAGGCGTAGGTTTGTTGTAAAGGATTCTTCCAAAGGGGAGGATGAACCAACAGAGCCCTTCATTGTAAGTGATAAAAGTTCAAAAGAGGGTTCTTTTGGTGAGAAGGAAATAGCTGCCGCTCTTACATGGATGAAGGAACAAGGGCAAGTGCAGTATGATTCATCCAAGGTGTCACTGGTGACACCCAAACATCAATCATTTATGGAATTGATGGAACAACAAGAAACAGGGTCAACCGCTGACAAGACCATTCTACAAGCAGACACTTCAATGGTAGCCGCTGACAAACCCATAGATGTATCTCAACCATCTTTGGTGTTTAAAGAAGTTTCTTCACAGGTATCCCTATCTACTTTGCCTGTTATAGATACCAAGGATAAAGGAAAAGCAATAATGGTGGAAGTAGAGGTCCCTAAAGACCAAGCCCAGGTTAAGTTTGATGCCATGTTGGCTCAACAGGTTCAAGAACGGGAGAAAAGGGGACGTAGGAAAGGGACTATAGAAGCTCAGATTAGCTCAGAATCTGAGGGTTTGAGGAAAGATAGTGATAGTGATGAAGAAGAAAGTAGTGGTCATGGTTCTAATGAAGATATGGAAGAAGAACCAGAAAAATTTGAGTATGGAGAGGGTGAGGCAGCTTTGGAAAGACTTAAGCAACTTAAGTTGCAATGTGATTTTGATATACCTACCATTCCTGGTGTATATTTTAGGTATGAGGATGAAGTCTTGAATAATCCTAATAGAACTTTGACAAAATTTGGGGATTAGAGTTTTTGCTGAGAGTTTAGAAGGATTGCAAGACTATTTTGGATAATAGGTTAAACAAAGTATTGACAAAGAACAAGACTGTAAGAAGGGAATTGTATTATATGATGTCACAAAACAGGTTGGACATACACAAAGCTAAGGAAGCTATCATTTGAGCAGTTAGAATTTCTTGCCTATCCAATTTGGGATCGTGTTTGTGAGGAAAACACATTTAGGTTGCTTTCTGCTGAGAGACAGGAAGAGATTGAAGAGGAGTAGAAGATGAAGAAGGCATCAATTACTCCTAGACCAGTGAAGAAGGGAGAAAAAATTTTGTTTCCAGACTTTGATCCCTATGATGCAAGGTATAATGAAGCAGGTTTGAAGAAGAATATGGAGCTTTCAGCCTTGGAAGCTTTTGATATTGCTGTTGTGGTACCTCTTGATTTCAAGAACCCAATTGTGAATTATGAAGAAAATTATGTTGTTTTTTGGAAGATTGCCAGGTTTAGTGATGAGGTACACGTTTTCACTTCTTTTGTCTCTTTATTTTCAAGTATGGACAGAGAAGATTTGGAAACTTTATGGGGATTGATGAAGGAGAAATATGATGTTGAGGCTCCTTCTTCATTTGGTAGTAATAAAATATGGACAACATTCAAGAGAATGTTTGCCCATGATGAAGCAGATCTAATTTGGTTGGATCTTGATGATTTTAGTGGCTTGGAATGGCGTTTGTATTCAGCTATTGGTGTATACTATCTATGCCCTTCAAAGTTTGTTGATTATTTGTTGATAGACAAGGTTTATCCACTGTCACAAGATTTATTGAAGAAGATGGTTTGTACCAAGCTTAAAGTTGACTATACAAGTGACGTTGGCATTGACTTTTTGAAGTTTATTCATTCCCAGATCAAAGAAGAATAGGTTTATTTGTAAGAATCCTCTCTACATTTTGTTTTTATTCGGAAACTTGACGATCAAGGTAAATATCAAGTTTAGGGGAGTATTGTTGGCAATAAAATTAGCCAAATCATCTATCCGCTGACACATTGCATCAAACCGCTGACATAATGTTATCAAGTCGCTGACAGAATAGGCACAGACAAGAAGAATCAAGCCACTATCAAGACTTATCAGCTGCTAAAGTCAACACGCTTTGTCCGAAGATATGCATGAATATTGTATTTTGTTATGTTATCTTATTATATCTTCCTAGAATAGTTGATACGTTAGCTTTATGTACAAGGCTCCTTATGTATATAAACGGAGGCCTTAGGTTTTATGTTTGATATACTTTTCAACACATTGTTCACCGTTCATAGTATTAATCGAAGTTGAAAGTTTGATATACGTACTTTGTTTTTTAATCTTTGTTCTAAGTAGTAATTCCGTATAATACTTAGATTGCTGAATACACAAAGGTTTCTCTACGTATTTTACTTGATCTAATCTCGATAATACAAAAGCTTAATCGATCTATGATGGGGATCAACACCCCCAAATCCTTATCCTCTTCAAATTCCCAACACTTTCTACTTAGATCAAAAAACACAAAACCAAAAGGAACATAACAAAAATAAAAAAAAGTTTCATGGAGAACTATCTTTTATCTTGTTTCAATACCAACCTTGTAGAAACAACAATCTCAAACTCATCTCCTGTCGCGAAGTTACCAAAACGGTGTCGTGTTTTGGTTGTTAAATATGGTGGATATAGTAGTAGTAGTAATGGTTATTGTGAATATCATAGTAGTTGTTTGAATACGCCTATTGAGTGACTCACATATGAGTCACCATGACTCATATGCGAGGTGAAGAAAGTTTGAAGTTGGTTCCGAATCTCTTTAAGACAGTTTCTTGTGTCTTTATAGATGGAGTTTTTTGTGAAATACTGTTGTAAGTGATTCATATCTTGAAACAACTTCTTTATGAATGTCTCGTGTGCCTCATCAAAGAATATTATAAATGATCGTAGAAATCCTACTTCTGTTCCCGAGCAAGCATATTGATAATTCTAGAGACTTGGCAAGAGGAAGTTGAGTTGTTTGAAGAAGATTGCACTTGTTTCCTTTTCTTCTTACAGTTTATCTCGTTGAGTTGGCATTGTAAATTCGTGTGTAGAATAGGATCACAATTTGTAGAAAGCGTGTTTTGGATTCTCGGATTCGAATTTTGCCCGAAAAAACGTATTACCAAAATTTGAAATTGAAGTAAAAATACTGTAACAATAGTATTATAAGAAATATTGTTATGGGTGACCTAAAAATTTTAACTCTTTTTTGGAAACGGTGTTCTAGACTTAATGGTGAGGGTGAGAACGGCTAAAAACAAATACTTTAAGAATTCCTATAATCCCGGTTGTAGAACTTTCCAAAACCTAGTACAAAAACTTCTCAAAACCCGGTACTCCAACCTAGCAAAACCCTGTAGTATAATTTTCCAAAACCCGGTACGAAAATTCTCAAAACCCGGTACTCCAACCTAGCCAAACCCGATAGTAGAATTTTCCAAAACCCAGTACCAAAACTTCTCAAAACCTAGTACAAGAACCTAGCAAAAACCCGGTACTAAAAACTACCCAAAACCCGGTAACAAAATTTTTAGAGACCCGGTACCAACAATTTTAACAAACCCGGTTCTGGAACTTAAACAAATCCATTACCAAAACAATAACAATCCCGGTACTGGAACTTTTGAAACCCGGTATATTACAGTTTTCAAAAAAACCGATATTTTCACAAAAAATTGCAGTCTTCAAAAACTCAACTTTTTGATCGAACAACAAACGGCTTCAACTTCCACGTTATTATACCCTCCACATAACCATAAAAATGACAACTTTTTTATTTTTGAGCCAAAAAATTTTAAGATACAAACGCGTAGAATAACACAAAAATCCGGAAAAAGTAAGTGTTTTTCGATGATTTTATGAAGTAAAAACCACGAAAAACAAGCTAACTACGAATCCTTTAGCGAATGATACCACTTATAAAGCTTAACACACGAAAAATCAAACAAGATATATGGAGAAATAGATGTGACGTGATGATTGTTGATGATGAAGAATGTGATACGAAATAAAATATTAATGAAGAACAAAGATTAAACAAAAAAGAAGGATTAGATTAAAAAGAGAATAAAGAAAGAAAAACAATGTGGTGATTTCCTAGTGAGAGAAAACTAAAGAACGAACATATTCTTTCTCTCTCTAAAACAAATAAAAATAGAAAACCTACACACAAATGAGGTGGAAATGGCCTTTTATACTAAGGGTAACATGTTTGGAAGGCTTTCTTCATTTGTGTGTTCGGGACTAATTCCCGTTACATAAACAATATTATCTTGGAACTCTCGACACCATTAGATACCATTCTCCACGAGCTTCGCAACAGTATATTATATGACCATCACTTTAAATACGGCTAACATAAATACTTTAAATGTATCTAATGCTTCATCTTTAGTATGTAACAAATAAACATAACAAAACCTTGAAGCATCATCAATAAATGCTACAAAGTCTTTCTTATTCCCTAATGAAAGAGTAGCATGCAAATCACATAGATCATGATGGATTATTTCCAAAACTTTAGTTTCACGTTTTACATCTAGAAATAGTTTCTTAGTTATTTTGTTTAGTATGCAAGTCTGACACTTTTTAATATCCATATCAAATCCTGGGATTAACCCATCCTTAGACATATCTTGCATCCTTTTATAGTATACATGGTCAAGCCTAACATGCCATAGTGATGAATCATTCAGTTTAGTGGTAGACATAATAGGCTGAACCAATATTTACACTAGCGGTACTAGCTTTGGAAGTACTGTTAGTATTTGCACCAGCGATACTAACTTTGAAAGTACCATTAGTTGTTTCAGAAATAATATTAAGCCTGAACATTTGATTACACAAATAGCCAAAACAATTAAATACACCATGTTTAGATAAAATAAACTTATTAGATTCAGTCACTTGTTTATAACAACAATTATTCAAAATACTACTTGAAACCAAATTCAGCCTAATATTAGGAACATGCAAAACATTAAACAAGGAAACAATCATTCCATAACTAAATCTAAGATCTACACAACCACGTCCATGTACTAGGGTTATTGACTCATTTTCCATGTGAAGAATAGATCCATCATTCAGTGACTCATAGGTCTTGAACCAGAATCAATCCCTTTTCAAGTGTCTAGGTTTCCTACAATTCCAACAAGTCACTAATGACTTCTTCTAAGGATTAGACTTAGTGTTGTTCTGATGCTTACGTTGTCATTGTACCTGGAGGAGTTGTTATGCTCCACCATATTGACAACAAATGAACCAGCAACATTGTTGCTCTTTGGCTTGTCACTATCCTACACCCTAATGGATTCCTCAATACGTAGATGATTCCCCAACTTAACAAGAGTTAGATCCTCCTTCTTATATTTCAAGGTGGGCTTGAAATCTTTCCAAGAAGGAGGGAGTTTATCTATGACACAAGAGATCTGAATGGTCTCATCCATATGCATATTATGTTGTGTAACTCTACCAAGTATACCAAGAAGTTTATTGTATTGTTCCACGATTGGTCTTGAATCAGTCATTTTGTAATTTATGGAATCACTCACAAGGAACTTTTTACTTGTTCATCCTTAGCCATATATATGGCTTCCAAAGAATCCCATAATTCTTTACTAGATTCAATGTTTTAGTAAATATCAAATAAGGAATCAGATATACCATTTAGAATAATGCCACGACACACATAGTCATCATTCTCCCATTTTCTCCTTTTCCTCATGTCCTCCACGGTAGCATCATCACCACCATCTGGAATAGGATTAGTCATCACGTACTCCACGTTCATGGTAGAAAAAAGAAAATGCATCTTCTTTTGCCATCTCCTTAAATCTACCCCTTCAAACTTATCTAGCTTGGAGAAGTTAGCCACCATATGCTCATTGTAGCCGCCATTGATTATCACAAAATAGTTTACTTTGATTGTTGGTGTATATTCGTCCCAACCAGGGTAAAGATAATTAATCCTAGCTATGTACCAAAACAATGGTTACCCGGTATCACTTGGAATCGTGTGATCACTTTCCTAAGTAAACTATTCGATCCTAATGTTTGGGTATCACGAATACCTACTTGGGATAAGACCAAATGATTGTTACAATTTTAGGCACAAATCTATAACACGTTTGCTTTTAAGTGTTTATTGTTTTCTGTGTCCCTTCCATGCAGATGATACGATCCCTTTTATAGGTGACCAACTCAAGTTTAGTCAATGGTATTAAGAGGAATTAACGGCCAATTAATATCCTTTTAATAATCTCCATAATACCAGAATGGACATAGTGGTTACATGACTAATTAAACGTGATCATTAGAGTAGTCAAACTGCTACTTGAATAGGTCAAAGACTGTTACATGTTCAACACCAGCGCTGATACTAACATCTTTAGTACCGATGTGCACACAATTAGCGGTACTGTTAGTACCGATAGTATAAAACTAAATATCGTTAGTGTAAAACTAAAGGTCGTTTGGTTTGAAGTCGAGTTTCACTTTAGGTGTGAGTTTATAAAGTAGATGGTTTAAGGTTGAATTTAAATTTTGGTTTTGATGTAAGAGAAAAACAACATATTATTAAAAATATATTAATTAAAAATAATAAATGAAAAGATTTTTTTAAATCACGTCACATATACAAAAAATATAAATTTAATATGATTATTTTATAATATATGTATGGATGAAAAAGAATGTGTGAGTGCCCAATGTTAAAACCCACTTTCTTTGTATGAATTGTAAAAAAATGGACATCAAACCCACATGTCATACTTTTACTTTTACACAAAACATAATATTGTGTTGTCTTTTAGCCTAAAGTTATCTACACCAATCTACCAAACGCACCCTAAATACCGTTAGTGGTAAAACTAAATTTAGTTTTATCTATCTATATACCCTATAAAGGGTGTATGTTAATTGTTGAAATTTAAAAGTTGAAAAAATACTAACACATATGGAAATGTTGAACTACTCGGGGTTATTCAAAAAATATAGAGAAAGGTTGACTAACTGGCAATGTTGATTAACTAAAAGAACGTGTATTTGTAAAAGACAATCTATGTATAGGGAAACAATATCAAAGCATTCTGTAATGGTTCTGTAACGCCAACTCTATTGTTATAATAATCTATATAAGTAATGGTTCTATTCGTAAATCACCACACCATCACCATCACTCAAAATCCTCACAAATCGGTTTTGGGTTTTGCTGATTGATTTAATACCTGGAATAAAAAAGTAAAATTTTAGTTTTACAGTAATCAGATCTAATAAACGCTACCACTTTTCTTGTCCTTCTCCTGTTTTGTAAGATGCGCTTCTGATTGCATAGAACTAAATTCTTGCACAACTTCATTGAACAGCAAAAACTGTGGTGTTGTGTGGTTAAGCTCTTTCTTCAAATGAAAAGGTTGGTCAACAAAACCATTTTATTTTGGACAAATGATATTAATGTTACTTTGACTTAGTTTAATGTTGTTATTGAAACAATGTTCTTTCCCCAATTGCATTTGTATTGTTGTTTAATTAGTTTGAATTTTTCTTGGTTCTTGTAGCAGATTCATTCGGATGTCTTTAATTTTTCTTGGTTCTTATAACTTTAAACATGTAGTATTCGTTGGTTAATATTGAAAGAGGTAACAGGGAGGTAGTGTCTAAATATTAGAGAAAGAATGCCACCCATGTGATCACTGCAACAAATTCAACTGGTCCATGCACCAGAACACTAAAAGTTCTCATGGACATGTTGAACAAAAAATGGATTCTTACTACACAATGTAAAGTTTATGATTTTTAACCTCATTGTTGGTCTGCAGCAGTTGATTTTTTGGGTTTACTAGGTGTACATGTTTTGTTTTCTGGGCTAAAAGCTTGCACCAAAGCTGGAAAAATTGTCGACGAAGAACCCTATATATGAAAAAAAAAATTAGATACGCATGGCTCTTGTGGTTGCCCAAGAGCTCGGAGGCTAAGAATTCTAAATAGTGTACAAATTATTTTCATCTTTATATCAATAAATGATTATTATTTCTGTAGAATTACTCTTTAAGATATAAAATACGGCAACGGATCTGTAAATCGTACAGTTTTTAATGATATTGCAGTAGCTCGTGAAAATGATTATGTGAAGTCATAAAATGAGTGCATATGATAAGATGATAAAGCAAATATGTCTGATGAAACTTACATTGCTATAAAATAGAAATTATCTAATATAATATAACGATAAAAAAGACAAGTGTGAGATGTCCAAACCACAATGCCTTATGCAGTTAGGTGATGAGCAATTGCACGACCAGCTGTCCCAACTTCTTCTTGTACAACAGCAACCTAAACTTAGCAATCACATAATTTCATATGTCAACTTCCATGGTTTGTTTTAACTTCTTTTTAGCTCTCTAATATCCTTGTCCAAGGTTAATCTTGCATTGTCAACATGCGTCGAAGTTATTATATGAAATTCATTCTTAACCTAAGGTCATCGAGTCACGCTTGAACTTGTCCCATCTACTTTGTAGCCAACCACAAGATGTTTAGGAGTAAGACCAAAATGGCATGAATTATTGGCGAGAGCCAGAGGGGAATGTTCTTTCAAAGAGATAGATAATAATCAACATGAGTAAACAGACCTTTACAAGGTTTGTAAATTGTACCATCTGGACCACAAGACCACAAGGATAAAAACAGACATTCTCTTCGTCCGTCACACCATGCTTCTACTACGACACCTTCATATCTCTTGCAGACTTCTCGTGTCAATTATCTAGCTCTTAATTCTATCATTTTTTTTGTATCTGTGATTTGTGTATATTTTGGCGTCCTTACTAACATAACTTAGATTTTGGTGAAAAATTAGAGTATTCTTCATAATTTGTAGTAATTGTTCATGTGTTCATTTTGGTTACTTCAATAATTGATTTATCTATGTTTTGTTGCAGTTTTTTTTTAACAGCACCTCAATCTCATTGAAATCCGATCCCCAAGTTATACCATCCATAACGGGCAGGCCCCGAGACCCGAACCACTAGGGGAAACCCCTAGAACTTACGGCTTCGCACTAAGGAGGAAAATCATGGGTTTTTGTCTCTTGCAATACTTGAACCCATGACCAAACCCCCTCCCCAAGCTTTAGGAGGGACTTGTGTGGCCAACTGCTCTAGAGCAGTTGGTTGTATCAACCTTTAATTTTTTGGCAATATGTTTTCTTGAAATATGAGATGTCCCCGCTGAAGTCATACAAAGTATTCTACCCGACTACTATGGAGTACTCCTTCGTTAGTGAATTGGCTGCAATTCATAAGAACATCTACGTGAACCATGAGGCTTGGGCAACATTAAATAACGGGTTTTTGTAACATGATTATGACCATGTGCCTTTTCCTCTATGTGTTTGTTATTATTGTCGAGTTTTTTTTGTCAAAATTGGTGATCGATTACTCTCATGTTGGTATGCAGAGAAAAAGAAACACATAAAAGCATATGCAAAGCCACGAATGCATCGTTTCTCGATCCAATCCGTCTTTCGTGGCCTCTCCAAACAGTGATTTGTTGCTTTTTTGGTATGTATAATATTTATACATGTATCTGTATGTACACTATGCCAAAAACCAAAGGCCGGATGCTTATGATTATACGTTGCAAAATGCGTTGCATGCAAATTAGGAATGGATTTTGCGTGATACTTTTGGAATATATATTGCGTTTTGATATTTTTGGAATGGATATTGCATTTTGATAATTTTGGGTGATATTTTTGTATTATTCTAAGTTTCCAAGTACTAGGTATTAGTAGGAAAGTACTCACACTTTAGTACACATCTTCGTCAACTCAAACACAAGTATTGTGGTATAAGAAGGTACTAAAACTTTATGTAATGAAAATATTCTAACTTTTATACCTATTTTGGTTAGCTAGCTCAAATTTTAAAAGTATTTTAATCATGTATGGCTAATCTAGGAAATTATTTAAACTTGAAATTTAAACTCAGAATACTTCTTTGTACAAATACACATTGTTGCCAAACATATTTTTCTTTTAATAAAATTTCTAAAGCTTAATTGTATGTTTAATTTCTTAACATAATTGAACTTTGCTTAGGTGATTATAAACAACGATGTTTTAACTAATTACAATCGTATGCAGTTTTAAGTTTTGACATTTTATAGTTGTTAAGGGTCTTTTAATGATATCTCAATAAGAACACAAAAAAACGTAAAAAGTAACTACGCATAATCCTGATCCTGTCGATTACAATCTGTTTGTTGTCGATGTTATTGGTTCTGTATATATTTGAAACCATCAATATAGCTAGGCATAATATTTTTAAGAATTATTATTGATTTGAAAATTTTAACATACTTGACATGTGGATAAAAACACACGCATTTTGTGTATAAGAAAATTTACGTGACAAGTAACATATATTGTTAGTTATTATCACATAACTCATGTAATGGTTCACGTTCCTTTTCACTAAATATTGATATATTGTTTGATACATGTTAAGAATTGTCGCAAAACTCACGACCATTTGTAGTTACATTTTAAACTTTCCCCGTTCTATTATAAACTGTACACGAATCACTTACTACAATATCATGTATCGTTAATTTCCGCCGCTTTGCGCGGATACTCGTCTAATTATTTAAAAAAGTAAACATTATTTTGAATCAAATTGAAATAATAAAAAATAAGCCGGAAGAAATAATAATTATGATTAGCTTTAAACATACATAATTGACGCGTATTTTATTAGTTATTTCTAGGAAATACTTTCCTGTTACAAGTTATTTTTACATTTATTATTTTGATTTTTTCCCCGTGGCCATATTCTGAAACCTGGTTTTTATTGAGCTTGTAACAAAGTTCATCAAAATTACCGATTTTAACTGTTTTAGCTGGTTTCAGATATATATATATACTTTTACATCTTCTTTTTCAAAGAAGAAGATGTAAAAGTATACATATATTTAAAACTTAGCTAGAACAGTTAAAGAGGTAAACTTTGGTGAACTTTGTTAGGCTGGGCACAACGCACCTGAAAAGAGTCGGTTGACTCTCGGTCACGATCGGGTCGTCGCGTTGCGGCGATTCGGTCGCCGGTGCCAGTCGAGCACAATTCGATCCTACCCACGACCTCTTTTGTGTTTGTGTTTGTGTCTGTGTTTGTGTGTTTTATAAAAAAAAAACTTTTTTTTTAAAAATTTAACATGTTTTAATTATATAAATTTTATAAAAAAATTCCAAATTTTAATATATTGAGTTTTTTTTAATTCCTCACAACATATATTAATTTGACAATTTTTTGAGTTAGTTTTAGCTAATGCATTATACCCTCTTTACTTTTAAGTTTCCCATTGTTTTTTAGTTTATGTAATGTTTTTTTTTTTAGTATAACGCGTGTTGTATGGAATAAAATATTTTTTTTGGAATAAAATGTTATTTTTATTAAATATAAAATGTTATTTTTATTGAATATAAAATGTTATTTTTATTAAAAATAAAAAAAATAAATTTTAAATTAGGTCGCACTAGATCCCCAGGTTGTAGCAAATATGTCGCACTAGGTCGTCGGCCGAAAAAACTAGATCGCGACCCCATGCGTTGTGCCTAGCCTTAGGGCTCAATTAAAAACCGGGCAATATGGACCACGGAGAGAAAGTCAAAATAATAAATGTAAAAACAACTTGTGAGAGGAAAGTATTTCTTAGAAATAACTGATAAGATACGCGAAGCATCTTATTAACTGCGACCCCTACCTTATCATCCCAAATAACACACCACACCAGATCACACCACCACTTATTATTCTCATGATAAACATAACCTATGACAACATCCGTATTTATATAACTGACACTAAAACACTCACCCCCAAATCCTTATCCTCTTCAACTTCCAATACTTTCCACTTGCATAAAAAAAAAAAGTAACCGAAAAAGAAAAGAAAAAAAGAGGTTTCATGGAAAACTGTCTTTCATCTTGTTTCAAAATCAACCTTGTAGTAACAACAATCTCAAACTCATCTCCTGTCGTGAAGTTACCAAAAAAGTGTCGTGTTTTGGTTGCTAAGTATGGTGGATATAGTAATGGTTATTGTGAATATAACAGTTGTTTGAATACGCCTATTGAGCCTGTGACTCCTGCTGGGAGGTATTTGTCGAGTGTTTTGTTGAATGAAAGGAAAAGCTTTCATGATAAGGTGGCTGAGACTTTGGAGGAGCTTGTGGCTGAACGTGATGAGGCTTCTATGAGGATGGTGGTGGCTGCTGATGATTCTAGTGAAGCTTGTCTTCATAGGTTTGTCATTTTTGGCTTTCTTTTGGATAGTACAGTTTTTTTTTTCTATATACATGGTAGTTGTCAATATCTTAAGTGGGGTCAAACTCCGTGAATTAGTCCAATAAAAGTTAAAAGTTAGATTTATTATCCAAACACTCATTTTACTTAACCTTGTTGACACATCGGTTAAAATTTTGAAAACTATCTTTATAATTAAAAAAATTGAGAGAAAACGAAAAAATGAAATTCTAGGAGGCTCGTGGGTGGGTCGATGTGCTAGAGGTGCGATAGCCAAGGCCTTGAAATTTGTATTCCTATACCAGTTATTTAATCGATTCAAGTGTGTTTGTAGTTAATTGTATGTTTGTTAACAATATTGTGGTGATGTGCATATTGTTTATAATACTCGGTAAAATTCTAGCAAGCAAATATGAAATAATACTTGGTAAAACTCGGTAAATTCTGGTTACTTTTAGTAAACATACGCAGAAAAAGGCCAAAAAAGTACACGAATTTGGCCCTGGTTAGGTGTGTGTTGACTTCAGATTTTGAGAGTTATTACCGGATTAATGTTATGCTTAGTATAGGGGAATCCGGGAATTGATTTTAAATTATTTGACCCTCATATGATTAGTTTAGAAGTTTAGTCTGATCATGAGAGGATTAAATATTACACATCGAAAAAAGTGAAAGAAATCTGATTTTGGCCATCTGACTGCTTAATGGTATGTCAATGCTCTAGGACAACTAACTGGATATCACAACTAGAAATTGGAGAAGTACAATTAAGTATTAACTCCTGAAATCCATTTAGTTTCAACTGAAATGCCTCAAAAAAATAAATGAGAACACACAAAAGTCATAGAAAATTCCAAGCCGGACATGCCATTTAATTGAAGGCGACGGTATTTAATGTTGGGATACAAAAGTCCATAAAGCGCTACATGATTTAAAATAAATCCGGATATAGTCACGGGTCATGGACAAACACTTAAGGTATCACTAAGCTAATATGTTCCTTTATGTTAAGGAAAAAGAACCACCTCATTAGTATGGTCTGTTACAATATAGAATTTTTTTCAATGTGTGGCACAGCCCATTTGTAGGCAGGACGTATGGTTTCAAACACTTATGTATAACAATAAATATCTATTAGTGTGTTGACGTAGGTTGATCATATAGGGATTGGTTGAACCTGCCTATGCCTAACAAAGTTTAGTGGTTGTTCGTTTTGCCTATCACACAAGAATTTAAGCAACCTGATCTAAGTGTAAATCTACGTTTGGATCTTGCACAAGCAGACATAACCTAATAGAACTTATATATTAAAAAACTTGATTTATAAATAATCATGAATTGATGAGCACGTACATGTAGTTTGGTCTCTAAATTGTATTATGCGCATATGTTATAGGAGGATTGCTGAGCTAAAAGGGAAAGAATGCCAAACCGCTGTAGAAGACGTCATGTACATGTTAATCCTTTACAAATTCTCAGAACTCAAAGTTCATCTGATTCCACGCCTTTCAAAGTGTATTTACAACAAAAGACTAGAAATCTTGCCCTCAAAAGACTGGGAACTCGAGTCCATTCACAGCTTCGAAATTTTGGAGATGATAAAACAACATCTAACTTCAGTTATCGGATGGAGATCAGACTTTAGTGTCACTGACAATTGGGCCACAACCAAAATCAAACATCACCATCTTTGTCAAATCTATACAGGTTCCATACTCTTTGGCTACTTTCTTAAATCCGCCTCACTAAGGCACCGGCTAGAAATGAGTCTTGTGGACCCCATTGATGACATGATCTTCAACAAGTTTAGACCAAAGAACTTGTTTTTTGGTAACACTTGCAACATGATAACGACATCAACATTTGATGGTAAAAAGAAACGCGAGAAACTGAGTTCATACTTAATGGGATTCGCCCCTGATTCACTAGCCAAATGTGCTCACCCAAATTCTAAGGAGGCTCTAAATCTGATAGCGAAACATAGTGTTGCACTTTTTGGTGACATTGATGAGGTAATTTCTACATCGTTTTCAACCCTGAAAAGATTCGTGATGGAGGCGATTGCTTTTGGTTCGTTCCTTTGGGATACGGAAGAATATGTCACGACTGTATATAATCTTCAGGAAAACAAGTAATTACACAGATCCACAACTAGCAGAGAACTTACAGTTTAGTATGCTTTACGAATTTGTCTATATTAGTTGGTGTTTGTAAATAGTTACCTTTGTGTTAACTTTTGGTACATATCTGTTTGGCGTCAATAGTGTTTTTGGTATCTACCGCTCTTAACCTCTATGTTTGCTTAAGAACTTAATCTATTTGGTATATACAGTTAGCTAGAACATTAAGGTTTGATGTGCTGTTCAGTTAGGTGTTTTAGTGAGCTTGACTCAACCAATTTCATGTCTTTCTGTTGCCTCTCAAAAATTTTGTTTCTCACTTTCCCTGCTACAATGAATATGTTACATATTTTCACAAAAACAAGATTATACGATTTAGGATGTTATTAAAGTCGAACTCTTAATTACTGTTAATCCTTTAAATTGTGTTCAACCCGTTTGACCCGTTTTGACTTGTGTATAATTGAAGACCCTAAATTAACTCTTATCATAAGTATATGGGTCCAAGCTTTAGTTCATAGTCCCAAGGGACACATTTTAGGTGTAATTGTGCTTCATGTGAAAGTGGCCTGCTGCCAATCATGTTGCTTTTGTTAGGGATGATTCATGCTTTTAGTTGTGTTTTACGAATAAGGTTTATTAAGTGACACTTGTAATATTTTAAGAAAAAGGGATGCTTTGTTTGGTAGAGTGTCCCTCTTAATAATCAGCATCTTAGTATTTGGTCTATAAACTAATTGATGCTGTCTGTTCTAATTTGCGCTTAGGGCGATGGATGGTTAGTTTGATCCCACATATCTTTATAACACTGTTAAATTATACAGTAGTACATAATATTTATGTAGAACACTCGTAAATTATGTGATTAGGATGTAATGTATGTGTATCAAACACCCTATTGATAATAGTTAAGAAGTTTACATACTTTAATGGTTCCAATAATGTTAAGGAAGTAGAGCATTATAGTTTTTTACTGTCAGTATAGAAAGAAAAACTTGTTAGATCAGAAAATTTCTTGTATAATACACGTATTTCGGACATGCTTATTATCAAGTGGTCGCAATCTTGAAACACTTGTATGTCGCAAGACGATGATGTTTTTAGCCTTTCAGTCTACTCTTCCCTCCATATTAAGAATCATACTTCATTGGAAAATCAAGACTCCCCGGGAGTATAAGAGAAATGATTTATCCTCCTACAATTCCTTCCTACTTATATGCCTACTCACAGTATCCTGACACGTGTCAGAACTGACGGTTTAGATGTAGAGAGATAATGAGTGGAGATAAAAATATATAATATTATTGTGTGTGTAGGAGGATATGTAGGAGGATATTGTAAGAGGATATAGCAACACTCCGGAGTATAATTGTATACAGTTCTAAGCATCTGTCTTGGGTTGACTTATATCAACTGCAATCTGAAACTTTTACACAAACTAGCTAACAAAAAAATTGAATGTTCCATCTGATACTAAATGAGTATACAGATGCCTACACGAAATATCAGTCTCGAAACACAAACCTAAACCTGTTAATTTATTTCCGATAAACCTTTTATCATATTCTAGTCAAACAATATTTTTTGTTTTATGATATAGCAAGTGTTTAAGATTCTGATCGCCAACATCACCACATGAAAAACAAGGTTCTGATCATCTAACATCATGACATGAACTCATCCCATACTAGGTCGCATCTAGCCACAAGCTAGGTTTAGAATCCACTCCAAAAAGCTAGCACAAAGGAGAATGGGTCACCTAGATTATATAAGCCACCAACCAATCTCGCACGTGACCGATGTGAGATCGTAACGATACCTCACGCTTTGGAAAACAACGTCTTTGTTGGTGACATCTATATTGGTCATGGTTGGCACCCCTCTTATTAGGTCCAAGCCACCACTCCAACTCGTTGGTCATGGCTATGTTGGTAACGGTTGATACTCTTCTTTTTTGGGTCCAAGCCACGTACCACTCCATAGGCCACCACCAACAGATACGAAGCCATCTCATACTAGGCCACATCAAGCCACAAACTAGGTGTAGAAGTCACTCTGAAAAGCTATCTCACCTATCTTTAAGGAGGAAGGGTCAACTATGCTTTACAAGCCACCAACCAACCTATACTCGACCGACATGAAATCGTAACACATTACCAATTCACGAAAAACAACAACCTCGTCAATCTTCACAAAATACCAAAACAAAATTCCTATCTCAATAAAAAGTCTCAAAATGAAACCACGGCCTCCTTATTACAAAATGGAATGCTACTACTGGATCTAAAAACGACAAGTCCAAGATTTAGAAAATTACGTATAGGTCAAAATAAACGTACATGGTGATATTCTGATCTTGGAATATATCTAAATTATATCTTACTCATCATCTAGGGGTTAGAAGTGAAACTGTGGCATAATTGTGTGAGTTTTGTGTTTGATTGCTACTTGTAACCTCAGAACCGGGTTCCGCATAAAAGCCAGGTTGCTTTGGCTCACGTAATTCACCGTCGCTACTCAACATCATAACCACCGTAGCTATGTTTGGTCTGTCGTCCGGGTCGTGTTGAATGCATAATAAACCAACATGGATTGTTCTCAGCACTTCAAACTTGTCGTATGAAGCTAAAAAGGATTCATCGGCCAGTTCCAAGGCCTTTCCTTCTTTATAGAGGTTCCATGCCTAAAGACCAAATGAATAAAAAGACTTGAGAATGAACATAAATAGTCAATTTCACCTTTTAAGGCATTATTATCTTACATGTCCTAGAAGGCTGTGGCTATGAGATAGGTGGAAGAATCCTCTGTTTCTTTTCCCACTTACAATCTCCAATATCATAACACCGAAGCTAAATACATCTGATTTTACTGAAAACTTCCCGTCTCCAGCATACTCGGGGGACATGTACCCACTGCACAAAAATGTCTGTCATTTATATATAGTAGAGGATTTTTCTTTTTGTGTCTTTATATAAAATGAAAAAGATAATTGAGAATGCATCAGAAAGCCCGGAACAATGGACAACAATAATTTCGTGATGCACTTAATGATCTAAGCTATAGCAATGTGGACAGTTAATATGGGACGGAAGGAGTAGTAAGCTAAGTGCCAAGAGTTACAGGCATGTAAACTTCTCTTATTCCATCCAGGTAGTGGAGCATGCTGCTACAGAAAAATATAACTACGTCTTATATATGTTGTATGAGAAACGAGTAAAATGCAAGTAACTTTAGCAAATTCTAGATAACAGCAATAACTTTACCATAAACTGAAAGTCTAAAAGCATAGAATGCAATTAAAGTAACATCTTACTATGTTCCAACGACTCTTCTAGTATTTCTTTCCGTTTCATTTCCACCAAAGCTTCTTGCCAGACCAAAATCTGAAATCTTTGGATTCATTTCATGATCGAGCAAAATGTTGGCGGCCTTAAGGTCTCTATGAATGATTAGCAGTCGAGAATCTTGATGAAGATAAAGTAAACCTCGAGCAATTCCAATGATAATATGGAATCTTTGTGACCAGTTGAGTGTCTTGCTTTTTGTTTCTTCTGCAAAAGAGTTTTTCGTTACTTTGTTTTCTTGAATGCTTGATATGAATTTGTGCGAGTAAACTTGTTGATGTGCAGCTTACCAAAGAGATATGAATCAAGGCTGCCGCTAGGCATGTACTCATAAACCAATAACGTTTCTGTCTCATCGACACAGAAACCTATCATTTTGACAAGATTACGATGTTGAAGCCTTGAAATGAAGATTAATTCATTCTTAAACTCTTCAACTCCTTGTGTCGAACATACAGAATTACGTTTCACTGCAATTTCTCTGCCATCCTCTAGAACTCCCTTCACAAAGATGTAAGTGAATAATCAATCAATTTAATAGGCAAAAATTATGTTCATAAAATGTGTATTACCTTGTAAACTGGTCCAAACCCACCCTCACCGAGCTTGTTTTTTGTTGAGAAATCATTCGTTGCAATGCTCAATGTGGATAGACTGAAGAAAGTGACGTCTAGATGATCCTTATCAACAAATGATTTGTGTCTGCCTATGAAAACAAAAGCATTGTTAGTATGACTACTCTTCAACTATGAAATAGGCCAAGTATACTGAAAGTGAGTTACCTTGTGCCTCCACCTTCTTCTTTTTCTTCTTTAGGATGTATAATAAAGATAATGCTAGTAGAAGTACGAATCCTAGAAAAGCAGGGATGACAATTACTCGAATTGTTCGTTTGCTTTCCCGGTTCTTTTTGTCTTTTTCTAAAGATAATACAAAATTCAAAGGTTATAATTTTTCACAATTCAATGAAAATGAGATGTGGTTTGATATGTAAACCGCGTCTCTTTTTCGACCAACAAGATTAAATTCTTACCTAATTCAATAGGACTCATTCGTATGTAAATGTCTTGCCCGTTATCAGGAAGTGTTCTCATATCAGTGAATTCATTATACCATACCAAACAACCGGTACCTTGTTTGATGTCCAAAGCCGCGTAAGCTGTACAATTGCACTCCTTTTTACATTTCACCTTGCATTGCTCCATTGTCATATTCCTATCAAACCACGATTGACGGGTGTCGGGTAATTTCATAAATGAATACTTTCGAAACCCTTCCCGAACACCACAATTCAATGGTATCTCCCTTTGACAACCACTTGACCAATCTGATACATCCCATTGATCCGGCCTTTTAGGAGTAAATCCTCTTAAACACCCACAATTAGGCGTCTGCGCTATGTCACAAACGCCATGAACTCCACATAATGCATATCGTTCACAGCTATCTGTTGTAAGTGAAGAATATAGTGTCCAACCTTGTGTTTGGGTGATCCAGTTCCATTGCTGCATATTTCCTTCTGAACTTAGTGTCAACCTTGAAAGAACCGCTTCATTTTTCAGTACAAATACAGCTGAAATCTCGTTTTCGTCCATATAAAACGAGGACCTTCTATTGGGATTCGGATGGTTATTCGTGCTGCCAGTATACGCAAGACCATTCCATGATCCCAGTCTAAATTGGATCCCATGTCCGTTCTTTTGAAACACTTGCGGGAGTCCATTAGAATCCATAAAAACCATATATTCACCTTGTGAAGGATCATCATAACTTTTCCATGACGTATAGTTCGTGATCACGCCCCTTTCCAAATTTCTCCCAAGTTTCATTTCTGGCATCATGGTATTTCCTGGATGATCAAAGCTCTGCCAAATGTAATCTCCTGGTCCATCTTCACTATCAAAAACCATAAAATTCGAATTATCCAATAACCGACCCACGGCGTTTTTAGCGTCTCTTGACGTATTCGATGACCAGATGATTCGGTTAGTGGTCGAGTCACGAAGCACCAACAATCCACCTGGATTGAGAGTTAGCTCACCTGTTTTTTTACTAAGTGGAGTGTCTCTATTCGCTACCCAAACAATGGTGTCAGTTGCAAACTTTTTGTACCATACGCCTAAATATCGGTTATTCGAGGTGTTGCTCGGGCTAAAGAACCCGAGCTCGAATGATTCTTGGGCTGAAACAATGGTTTCACCATCTGTAAGAGTTTGGTTAATGGATATGGTGTCTAAGGCTATGGTACATGTAAGTAATGTATGGAAGGAAATGAAGAGTATGGTTAGTACCTCCATTCAGTCAGGCCGTGGCCCTAGACAAAAGCAAGAAAGAAGCTCTATTACATTTGTAAACTAACAAGAAATTGCATATAAATTTTAAACTATATCGTTTAAAGATGTTAAAGTTATAAGTATTTGCATGTAAAACTAATAATAATGTGACTTTTTTTAAGGAGGTCCTGTGATCGTACCTATTGCACACCGAGCTGATCTATGTGTGTCACGTGCCACGTATGATTGAAGCTGATCAAAGTGCAATGGTTTCTGAAATTTTTGGTTCTTTGAAGTGATACACCACCTATCTTTGAGAAGTGTACATAGAATTAACACAACTAGGAAAGTATGGTCTTGAGTTTTGGTTTTTAAGAAAATGAAAGAAGATAGCAAAGAAGTTGAAGACAATGAACAATTTTGTTCTTGTTCAAAAAAAAAAAACAATAATGTTCTAATACAGTAGTCTTTTTTTAATGAATGCTGGCTAATGTAAACCAATCATTTAAGTTCAAGCATCTACAACCAAAAATGTCGTTATTGACTTTTGCTCTTTATACATCATTAATTTAATGGGTTTTGCTAACCACCAAACATTCTATAATTAAATTTTTTTACAACTAATAAACTTCAAATATACTATGTTTAACATACTTAATATTAATACATACCATATTAAAACTTACTTACCTTAATTATATGTGTTAGAATCATGTATTTATAGAAATGAATAGTTCAAATTTAGAATTGTTTTTAATTATGAAATATTAAAAAACACCACTAAATGTTGTTAGCAAAACCCTTAATTTAATACCCTAAATTTCATCTTTACTTCTTTATTAAACATCTGAGACATTTTTCTAATTAAAAAGGCTCGAAATTTAGCCAAAACATTTTTTATCTTGAAAATTTGAATAGGAAAAGGTACATTTGAAGATTTAAATCTCTTTAAATATGAAGTTGCAGCCCCATTGAAATCATATGGATTGTAACGGTCCAAAAACTATAAATAACCCATTTAAGTCGTATCTTTAATATTACTGCAATACAATTTTTTGTAAGAGCCCGTTTTAAATCACCTCTCACCTTCCGAACCTCGATAATAATTAAGCCAACCAAACACCCAAAAAGAAAACACACTAACCAAAATAAAAGTACTAAAAAAAAATAAAAAAAAATTAATCAAACGAGTACTTGTTGTCGAATCGCACAAGTTCCCGACTAATCAATTATAAAAGGAGAACGATTTACACATTCTGCTAATTGATTAGTACTTTCAAAATGTTTATGTACTGCCATTTTTATACTTTTATATTATTTAATGTAAAATCAACAAATATTAAAAATATAAGTATCATAATACAAATATTTTAAAAATGCAAATAAAGTACTCACCTCATATTATATTAGAAAGATATACTTAAAGTGGTTGTGAATGAGCTTAAATACATCAAACTTTAATAGTAGGGCATTAGCATGTTGCAATGACGAGTATTATTAAAAATTAATTTTAGTTTTTCGTTGTTTTTAGCATTGTTAATAACGAAAATATACTGGGTATATATGTAATAAACTGTTCTTTTAAATAAGTAAATAAAAGTTTTCTTCCACTTCAAGAAGCGTCATATAAAGCATTAAAAGTATTTTCTTATATATTAAAAAAATAGTTTTACGAATATATATTTTGTAAAGTAGAATGTATTTTTATGAACATGTTCATATTATTAACAATGTTTATTGCACTTGTCCAACATATATAAAAGTTATAAAAAAACATGCTTATAATGTAAAAAAAAAAACTTATATGCATATGTTCAAGAAATCATATCGGATATAAATATAGACATTATTGTGAAAACTAGGGATGAACTCGGTACCAATCCCGTCCTGACTTAGTGCTTCAGATTTTTTTCCGATCTAAAAAGTTATGTACCGATTTTGTACCGAACGAAATTCGGATACCGGTACCGGAAATAGGGATTTTCCCTTTTTTCGAGAATTTTTACGATTTGGTACCGGTCCCGTACCGAATTAGTGATCCCGGATTTTTTTCAACTTTTTTTGTAGTCTCAGTACCATACCGAACGGGATTCGAGTACCGAGAATCGCTACGGTTCCAGTTCAAATTCGGGATCCGGGGCGAAATGCTCATCCCTAGTGAAAACTAAAAAGGGGAGAGGGTTGAATTATTTACCGGTTACAATTACGTTTTTAAAAACTTTACTTCTTAAAAAGTTAGATTCAAATTTATGTTTAATCACTTACCAACAATATGAGTGATAAATAATAGTAACAACTAACTACAATATAGACAATATAAATAAAAGAATCTAAAGAGAATAAGAGAAAGAATGATCAAATCACGACACCAAGAATTATAGTGGTTCTATAGCAAAGCACCTTGTAGCCCTACCCTACTCCCGAGTATCCGAATCGAGAGTTCACTATGTCATGAAGCTCCTTTTAGGCGTAGAAAACTGTACACAAATAGTTTACACTAATTTTCTACACTAACACACTGTGTTTTTAAGATTGTTTTTATAAGAAAAATGAAGGGAAGTAAAGCAAAGGGTGAAAAAGTGTAAATAAAGGAAAGGTGACCACATATATATTATGTGTTCTCAAGTTACAAAAATAAAAGTGAAAGATGGTAAACAAAAAGTCAACCATGAACATTTACAAGACTTTATCCCTTCTAAAAAACCTAGATCCACAACTACAACAAAAGAAAAAAAATTCTCAGATTCACAACATTGCTAAACAAAAGGAAAAAAACCTCTATGACCTATCCTTCAATTTCAAATATTTTCTACTCAATATAAGTACTAGCATGATCTATCAATGACATAAAACAATGCAATTTTTCACAAAAGTTTCATAATTTGCATAAGCATAGGCATTATCTTGAACAAATTGAAGATAAGTGCGAGAATATGAAGTATGGAAATGGAATGTGAATGGTCAAATTTTAGATCCAAAAGGCTTGGTTTTATTTTGTGAATTTTGTTTTGTTGTAAATTTATTTCTCTTTCATTAGCTACCATCCCAAATATGGGATGCAACATAAGGGTAAAAAATTGCACTATGTCCCTTTCCATTCCTTTAGCATTCACTTCCTTTCCTTCCTATAAAAAACTAGAGAACATGCAATTTTTATGTTTCCCTCCACTCCTTTCACTTTCACCCCTAAAGCAAAACTAGAGAACACAGTGTAAGACAAATGTTGAGTTTTAATCCTAGGTAAAGTCAATCTATCACACAAGTACTTCCTCACTTAGAAAATACAATCACGATCACTTAATCACACTCTAATACAAGATTTCACAAGATCATACAAATCACAATAGATCATACAAGATCACACAAGCCTTGTACGATGAATTAGTTACAACAATCACTTGACTTTAACCTATATTATAATACTTGACTTTTGGATGAACAAGTATTCTTTTCTTGCACTTTTGAGAGGAAATGAATTGGATCACATGTAAACAAATTAGAACAAGTTATTGTGAGAACTCGCATTTTCTCGGTATTATTCTATTCTTTTATTCATGTTTCTTGAATTTTCCAACATGTTACGTTTCCTTGGATTCTTTATACATAAATCCTGAGATCTTGATATTTATAATAAATTATACTATTAAGTATTTTCTGATCATTGATAATACTTTATTTGAAATTATAAAATTTCTTATTTTATTTTTCCATATTTATTTAAATCAAAGTTTTTGATTTAAAAGCACCCGTGTGCATTTTACAAAAGTTTAATCAAATCAACGATTAACGAGAACTACTAGTGATCGCAATACCGACGGATGCTCGATATTTTACGTTTCATTGTCGATTTTTTTGATGTTTGACGTTTTTTGATGTCTTCTTTTTAATAACGTGTTAAGTCGTGGCGGGAAACCATATTATCATATTTTTGATGTATTTTAACTTTTGAAAAAATATTTTTACGAAACCCGAGTCCCGTAAATATTTCTAAAATTGATTATTAGTCATTTCCCGCTTTTTAACTAATAAGTTGCATTTTAGTACAAAACTATTCACTATTTGTAAATTACACCCCAACCCCACTATATAAGGGTTTTTCACCCACTAACTCTCATTTTTACCATACAAAAAACACACACACTCAATTTTGCCGTTCAACATCACCACCACTAAACCATCATCCATTTTTTTAAGCTTGAATCAATGAAATCCAAATAAAGTCCCATGTTGCAAATGAAATGGTAATCATTTTGATATAGAAATCTTTAACATGCATAAACTTTTATTTCTTTCAAAAATTTTAATGAAGAACAAAGAGTTTGATCTATTTTTATGCTTATATGGTGATGTTTATAGTTATTTTAATTGATTTTTGTTATTACACGTATGAACTTTGAAGTGGGTGTAGAAACTAGAAGGAAGGAGAGGGGAGGGGGGGGGGGGGGGGGGGGGGTTGAACAGTTTCTCATCGATTTATCTCCTAATTAGAATTCCTTTCAATTAGGTGAGTGCAAAAACTATCTTTTACTTGAAAGCTAGTTGCATAATGATTAGGTTCAATTCTAATGCATTAATAATAAGTAATAAATGTAATGATTGTGAATGTAAGTAATGAGTAAGGAAAGAAACAACATAGTAGGAAGACACCAAGATTTATAGTGGTTCGGCAACGAGGCTATATCCTCGTTCCTACTCCACTCCTCGAGTACACCTTACTCGAGATTTCCACTATATACACAAGCTCCCTTATTGGTGGAGAAAACCTTACAACGTCGCTTACATTATTTTCCGACACTAAGCTAAATGTCGAGACCTAATCTTAGCTAGGACCAATCTACACAACGTCGCCCACTTCACCATTTTACGACACAAGGCTAGATGTCGAGTTCTAATCCAAAGCTAGAACCAATCTTCACAACGTTGCCTACTTCACTATTTTCTGACACAAGGCTAGATGTCGAGTTCTAATCCAAAGCTAGAACCAATCTTCACGACTCTTCACTTTGAAGCTAAGTGAGAACTCCACACAACACAACTACACATCACTTTATAGTTTAGTGAAAACTCACAAGACACAACCACATCACTTTATAGTTTAATAAGAACTAACACAACTTATTACAACTCAACTAAACATATCCAAGTACACACATGTAGCTTGGATCTACACAACACAAATCCAAGTACAAACATATGCAAAGGATTTACACAACTCTAATCCAAGTATTCACACATATCTTGGATGAACACAACTAGTCCAACTATTCACAAATACATTGGATCTACACAAGACACAAATAATCAAATGATGAACATGACTAGATCTTTAGGAGAGGATGATCTTCATCAAGGCTTCATCTTTAATCACATCACAAGTGCGTGAGTGATCTTCTCTTTGGACAAGGTAAAGAAGGAGATCAAGAGCATAATCATAAGTAAACATACTTAACACATTAAGTGATCATTTACAAATGACAAGGATTAGATAGGATAAAGAAGTCCGAAAGAGATAACCAAAAAAGGTTAATGAAAATGCAGATTTGATCCACTATTTATAGAAGACAAATCCCAACGGCTAGTTGGGGGCGGTTCCTTAGCTACCCAGGCGGTTCCTTATCGATAGGGAACCGCATTGGCACTTAAGGAACCGCGGAGTGTAGACTCCGCTCCTTTTTGTCTTTTAGTAAATTTGGAATATCTGAGGCTGTTTAAACCTTCAAAGGATATTCTTATGGCATTTGGAATATGCCATATTCAAATTTATATTTTCATTTTAATAAAAGATTTTTTTAAAAATAAAGTTTATTAAAAATCTTTTGTTACATTTGACAAAAGTGAGTTTTAAGGCTAATCACTTTTATGATCACTAAGCATGATTAAGATATGTTAGTGTAATGATTATTACCTTGATGACAGTGTTTGTTAGATAATTCGTTTTATGATTGTGTTTGACAATAAATGTCTTTGTAATTTGTCGTGATCAAAACTAAGAAAGATTAATTAATATTAACAATGTTTGTAGGCGTTGTTTTGCATTAACAATCTCCCCCTTTTTGATTACGACAAACTATAAACTCATTTACGTAAAATACAAGATTATTTTAATTATTAACGAGTTTATCACTATCATTTCTCCCCCTTTGTCGAAGCAAAAAGGTTTTCACAAGTCTTTGAAGAAGAAAATAATCGGAATTTGCTAGTAGCTCCCCCTTGGTGCTTACAACCCCTTGCTTGAGGCAACAAGTAAATGAGCTAAGGTGACATGCTACACAAAGGTTAGAAGAAAGAAAAGAAACACCAATGTATATATGTGCACTACCTACTAACTAACTGGATAGGGGGAAGGAAAAGAAATCTCAAATTAAAAGCAAGTATTTGCTAAGTATGTCGAAAGAGTGTGTGTTGACAACATCATAGTTCAATTGGTGGAATAAAGGAAGAAAAGAAACATGCAAACCAATCAAAGATGATTAAAATGTCAATGGGTTAAAATTTAGAATTTATGGAATCACCCGTAATTAATTGTAAGTTTTAACCATGATCAACTCTTTAACAAATGTGTGAAAAAGAATTAGCGGGAAAGATAACACACATAACATTCATATTACACAAATATGAAATAACATACAAGAGAAATATTCATACACACAATATGAATATTTAAAGCAAAAAATATGGAAAATAAACCATAAAGCATAGACTACTCTAATAGTGATAATCTTCCAAGATTGCTTAAGTTTTATTGACTCAAACAACTAAAGTACAAAATGTGCCTTAGTTGGAAAAGAAAGACGACGAAGCATCATTCGAAGTTTTGTTCACGGGAACGAAAACTTTGAGAGGAGGTCGAGTGTCACACCCCACCATGGCAGAATATGGGGCGCGACGTATGGATATCATCACAAAAATAGCGTGTCTATAGAGATAACTAAATGAAATGGAAATATCATAAATGGTGACACAATGTCATGAAGATATCACAAATAATGCAGGCGTCTAGGTAAGTAGGTAACAGGTCTACCTCTTACCAAAGACATACAATTAACAAATACAAACATATAGGTGTCTACAAAGTATCACTTATTCAAACATAAGTAAAGACTAAGAGGAAAAGGGGGTTCCTCCAATGCAATCCTAAGCCTCCCAGCTAGCCACTCCTATTCTCACACTTAACCACATTCTCACCTGAAAGAGACACTAAAACACGTCAACATAAAGTTGGTGAGAGTCATAGGTTTAGACTCTAACTCCAAATCAGTTATAAGCTGCGAATAACAACCATTAACAAAAGAACATATGGACAATGTGCTACAATTATGTATTAACAACTAGCATTCAAGATTAACCAATCACCACAAATCCAATGCTCCAAGCCTTACCAATAACCACAATTTCAAGGCTCCAAGCCTTACCAATAACCATGGTCCCATAGGCGCCCATACACCTATGAACCAATCCCAAGGCCCCGCCTTGTCAACATCCCCTTGGTACCAAGTCAAACCACAATAACTGAGACGGTACGTGTCCCCCGATCCAAATCATAAACACAATCAAGAATCACATAGCAGTTAATCACATAAGTGCACACACAAGTCCATCACAAACCATAAAAACATTCACATCATTAGTTACAAAACCATAGAGTGTCTCTTCCATCCCATCTGAAAGTCAAAATCATTAAAGGATATGGGACTATGAAACTCACCTTAACAAGCTTCTCCAAGTACCCGCGCTCTAGCAAAAATCTAAACACACAAACGTATACAATCAATACATGAACCACATACCAAAATGGCTCACCAATCTATGATGGATATATAACCTTATTTTACCACTTAACCCCATTTATATGCCATATGCATCTCATTACATCCCTCTATAAAGCCCTTAACTTAGTTTAGTTCATAACTCGCCCCGTTAACATTTAAACCAAAACAGTCCCGTTTTTTATACTTCAAACTATGGGTCTAACACCCCCTTAACCAAAATAACATGCCCTGTAAACGAAACCCTATTCCCTTACATGTGTTATCTAACTCTCACATTTGGCCTCAACCTTAAAGCTACGGTTAAGTCCTCCATATATATATATATACTTTTACCTATCCAGAATTTACTGATTTTGAACATACGAAACGTTTGTTATGATCAGAGGGTCTTACCATAACCCATTTGTTTAGCCCTCCTCCAGATCTTTTATTTAATATATAATCTAAGTCTCATGTTCGTTTTAAGGTCCAATTATACTCCTAAGTACCCTAAACATCTTAAAACATTAATTTAAACCCGACTGATTTCAAAACTGATTTGACCTCCGACTGTTGTAACCTGTTTTTGACGCACTTCCCGACCTCCAATTTAGTTCTCGTTTCTTGCATTTGAAATCCAACTCAAATACCTTTCCAGGGGTACTAAGATCACAATTTAAAAGTTTGTAAAACTCTAGATATGATCAAAACAACGATCCAAAAATTTTGTCCAGTTTTTAATGACGAAATTAATATGATTAACCTAATTAATCATACATAAACCCTAATTAAAACCTAAAAACAATTTCCAATGATAAAAACCTATTAATTACATCATTAATTATATATTATTAACAAAACCTAATTAAAATTTATGAATGTCAAACCCTAATCCATCATATTAGGTTACATACATGAATTAAACGTTAATTAAGCATAGTTTTAGTGCATACCCTAAACCATAATTGAATAATTGGGTTTTTCTTGATCCACCATTGTTAATCACGACTGATATTAAGTTTGGGAGAAGAAAAAATCATTTTTGGGGCTAAAGGGAGTAATATGGGTAATTAAAACTAACCAGGAAGTCTAATAGTACTCAAACTGGGCTCCTCTTCCTTTCCTTAAGCAAAATATGGCCCAAAACCAAGTCCAACACCCTATGGCCGACTTTTTTAATTATATTACTATAAATTAACTATTTATTATTATTACCTTAAATTCCCTTAATTTATTTCAGCTCCTAAAGCCTCCCGAATCTTAAAACCGTAAAACTGGTCAAATTTACGCGTATACCGTAAAAGGCGTAAAATATACAGTTTTATAAAAACTTTTGAAATATGAAATAAACTAATTAAATAAGTCCTAAATGACTTAAAACCATCCCGAAAAATACTCCCGTGACTAATTACCTCATCCGAGACTTCTAAATGCTAAACCTTAAATCGTAAAAATACGATTTTTTATAATACATATACGTATACGTAAAACCACGAAATAACACCATCTCATTTCATAGTCACTACCTTGTGAGCTCATGAACATGAAATAACCGTTCCTCGATTTACTTATGAGTACGATATACCCATAAACGATATCCAAACCTCACTCCAAACACACAAAATAAACACATAAGCACATAAAAGCACATATTTGCACAAAACACCCTAAACTATAATCTAAGTGACGAACCCAAAACCATGGTTGTCACATCACTCCCTCCTAATAGAAAACTCGTCCCGAGATTTATTCCTTAGGATTAAACACACAAACAACAAATCACATGAGGATAATTGTTCTAAATGAACTCCTCTCATTTCCATGTGTACTTTAGTTCAAGTCTCAAATTACCACATACATTAACCAACATTATTTAAACTCATTCCCAAACTATTGACCTCACGGCCCATACATCTCACAAATGACTCTTTTTAACACAAATCCATAACAACCGCACATGCAAATATGCATTCTCAAACCACATTTCCTAAATCTCAATACATGACATATTATCATGTACACCACTCAATTCCCCAGGTAATTATATACTCATAAACTACTGGTCAAATCTTTCAAAAGATCATAAATGGACCTATAAAACTCGACATCAACTTTTCCTGTTTTCCTAAACATGGTGTCAGTTACTATGGGTGAAACTTCATACATAACTTTGTCACTAAACTGTAGTGGTTTCCTCCTTTTTAACATATCATCTCTTGTTTCTCTCATCCTTTCCACAAACACCATTATTATATTAGCAGCCTCTTTCACAAATTCTAGTCCACAATAGGGGATACTCACCCTATCCTTCCATATAGTGTCTCAAATGGCATTCATCGACTTCTAGTATGATAACTATCATTATATGAAAACTCAGGCATTGCTAACGAGTTTCTCACAATAGGGGAAACTCACCCTATCCTTCCATATAGTGTCCAATCATGTTCATCAATCCCTTTAGTCCGTACCCTAAACCACTTAAAAATTCCAATTTCCTTACAAAAGTGACCTATGATGGTCTTTCACATATTCATTAGTTAGTTTTGTCAACTTTCATCCAAACCTATGTTACAACTACTTCCATCAAATTTGGATAGCTCATTAGTAGTACCCATACACTTCTTTTCTCACTTTCCTCAATTAAAGATTTTTTTATATACTTTTTTAATACCCAACACTTCCTTTATACCTACACAATGTCTTACCTTCAAGGTCATAGTGCTCCTCATCTTGTCTCAGTTAGACCGAACCCTTCGTCTCTGATGACACATCACATCTATAACTCTTCATCCATTCGATTATCAATACTAAGCCTTCCAATCCAACAGTATCGGTCAGTGTCATTCCCTTTTCCTCACTACAACAATATTAGCATGATTTGTGCTTTAGTCTACTCATTAGGCTATACCAAAGTTTTACCTTCGGTTCCTATCTCGACCTATTTCATTCATGATTCGCATCTATCCACACTTCCTTCTTCTTCCGCAGCTAATGGCATACATCACGAGGTTATGCTTCACGTCTTTCAAATCACTATACGTCAAAATTTTCCACATAGCTTCACTTGTTTTCCTCACGACCAGTTCTCCTACTCCCTCCTAATAGGGAAAAACTAGAGTTTCATGTGATTACATGCGGATCACACTCTCATCTTATACCCATATTAGTTTCCATATGTCTAAACTAAGCCATATTCTAAATTCTTACTCAAGTCTCATACTTCTATTATGACCTTGCACCTAACATGAGGTACTTTCAATCATCATCTTCTAAGAATACTTGGTTCTCTCCTTCCATGGTTCTCCCTAATTCCTACACTATCATGTCCAACCAAAATTTCTCATCAACTCTATGGAAATCGTTATTTTATTGGATAATGCATAACTGTCTCTTCCAAAGATCCTTCATAAACACCTTTACTAAACTGACCCTATAATCACTTCTCCACAAACTTATTCCGCTCAGCTTCACTACTCATCCCTCGATATTGATTTCCACGAAATTCTATCTTTGTGTAGTCACTCGACTCCCCTTGTTACTTCCACGAGTTCTTAATCTCCCAGGTTATGTAGTCACTCCATCACGATCCATTGGTTCAGCTCTTTGTAGCTCCACTCCGGTACTCGATCTGTCCTTCTTTGTCACGAACCATACGGAGATTCCCATCATAGTGCTTGTCACCTTTCTAGTCCTTGCAACTTCTGTGACTCCTTCAAAATCTCTTGCATCCTTCTAGCAGCTGACGCGTAGTCCTTTCGGCTCCTTGCTTCATGATGTAGCTCTTCACGCACTCCTTCTCGTCTCCATGATGTTACCTAGGAACTTCACACTACGCATTAGCTTCTAACTTTAACTCATCAACCACAATATTTCTAAAGGTACTTCAACCCCTCAATGGCTCACTATTCCTTACTTGTTGTACTTCACCATTAATCAGCCTCCTACCAATCATTCTTTCACATCCATGTTTTCCTTCACGTGTCTACTACTACCTTGCCTCAATAACTATACCAATTCCCTTGCGTGTTATTTGCCCCATCTTTCCATTAGTAGAAACTTTATACTCTACCCTCACATCTGCTAGTACTTTCATCAATCTCCTAATGGTACTTCAACCAACTTCTCATAGCATGACATCTCGTTCCCACAACTAGTCAACTAACTTTACTTACTCGCTTATTCCCGTAACCAATCTAAGTTTCAAAACTCCACAAATCATAATCATTCCTTCAACACCACCTTTAAACCAAAACACATCTCTGCATTCTAATATCTAACCATAATTAATACTACCCAACTCTATCCTCTCATCCTAACGTTTCCACAACCGCATAACTAAATCAACCATGACGTGTACCAAAATAATTCCAAACGATCGCGTCCCATAATAAGTATAGGGTAAACCGAAAGATCAACCATAATGAACCCTAGCCAAAACAACTGAAAACGAAACAATGTAATACGAAAGATCAGTGGAGTGTGCCAACAACAAAAGATAGACTCATCACGATTTGTATTACCAAATTTCAATATCTTAGAAAATTTTAAATTTTCATCTCAATTAGTTACTTCACATTAGGACCATATTTTAACACTAATAAATGAAATCATAGTCATATTTTACCATCTTCGTTACTATCAAAGGGCCTAACTCAGTTAGTGTACTAAAACTCACTTTATCTATCATCTCCTTTAACAATAAACTCTTCTTTTATCTTCATTATTTTATCAAAGGTATCTACTAGTTAGTAGAGAATAACGTTATTCTAACCATTATCTTGTTTACTCACATTAAACTCATTTCACTTGTTATTATGAAACCATTACGTGTTTATAAAATATGGTGTTTTTATTCATTTTATTCTATATCTTAATTATTTTATATAATCCATTTAGGCTTGTTATAACTAAATATTACACATTTACAAGGTGTGGTATTATTATTATCATTATTATAATAAAATCTTCCTTTTTAATCTTTTCGTCTATTTAAATACTTCTAAAATCTTAACTCCACTTTTAAGAAAATTATCGTAAAATTTCTTTACCCTTTATACGTACTATCAAATGTTACCTAGAAAACTAATCCATTCATTGTCAAGATTTTTTTTTTAAACTTATTACCAAAAAACTTAAAGAAAATATATGTAAGTCAGGAAATCCTACCATACACTTACAAAGTATTTTCAAAAGCATTTTCCTTTAATTAGCGAGACTCCTTTGCAAGAAAATTTGGTAGTTCTCATCAATTAAAATACATACCCGAATGTAGACACACTTCAAAAGATTCAAAACGTCGTTGGAACTCCAACAAACTCCAACACTAATAAACTGTTTAAACACGAGAGAACACTAGGTACGTTCAAGTTATAATAACTATTGAACGACCGTATATCATAACATAACATCTACTAGTATATATACCTCCACATATATATACCTATTAAATCTCCCAAAACATACTCGTTATCATACATGTCAAGTCAATAGATCGCGTCATACACTCCTTTTTTCATACGAGTAATCACCATCTCACCATTTCACCATGCCACAACAAGGCATAAAACCCATCACCAAAACCAACCCATATCGTGTGACCCCATAATCACACAACATGACTATTACTTAAAACATAAAACACAAAAAAACATATCCATATCATAGGCAACCATTACATAAACCCTATTGTATACAAATACCCAAAATACAGATCTCATCATATACAAGCATGTACTAACCCCTTTTTCATGCAACCATACTTGGAAGTCCATCAGTGTTGTGGCACATATATAATTACGTAGGCCTCCTAATTATAGATGTCCCCTTTCACCCATGTACTCCCGACGACACTTATAAGAAATTAGTACTACACGGAACACATAAGTCTACCACATATATACCACATAAAATACACTCTATATATATATCGTATAGGTAAAATAAGAACATCTCATACTTCAACCCTAACTTCATTCATAACTTGAGGCTCAATCACCAAAACAAATCAATAACAACAAAATATCCAACATTAAAAAAAGACCATAACCATTCAAGCGAAAATTCGAATCTACTACTAGTCGCAAACTCAACATCGGTACTATCCTATTATTACCTAGCGCGCCTCTTCTTCTACGCGACATGGGTAACACTAAATAGGTTCCTACACTTCCGGTTCATACGTTGCATCAATAGAAAATAAATAAATGTACTTACATATATTATATCTCAATAAGTAAATATGAAAGTAAATAAGTATCCAAAACGAAATTAACACTTAAGCACTCCATATATTATAATGCACACATACCCCTATGACACCTACATGCATGGACCCTTAAGCTATAGACTAGGCTACTAGACTAGGCAACCTAATTCTCTATAACCATTGGCTCTGATAACATTCTGTCACACCCCAACATGGTGGAATATGGGGCGCGACGTGTGGATATCATTACAACAATAGCGTGTCTATAGAGATAACTAAATGAAATGGAAATATCATAAATGGTGACACAATGTCATGAAGATATCACAAATAATGCAGGCGTCTAGGTAAGTAGGTAACAGGTCTACCTCTTACCAAAGACATACAATTAACAAATACAAACATATAGGTGTCTACAAAGTATCACTTATTCAAACATAAGTAAAGACTAAGAGGAAAGGGGGTTCCTCCAATGCAATCCTAAGCCTCCCAGATAGCCACTCCTATTCTCACGCTTAACCACATTCTCACCTGAAAGAGACACTAAAACACGTCAACATAAAGTTGGTGAGAGTCATAGGTTTAGACTCCAACTCCAAATCAATTATAAGCTGCGAATAATAACCATTAACAAAAGAACATATGGACAATGTGCTACAATTATGTATTAACAACTAGCATTCAAGATTAACCAATCACCACAAATCCAATGCTCTAAGCCTTACCAATAACCACAATTCTAAGGCTCCAAGCCTTACCAATAACCATGGTCCCATAGGCGCCCATACACTATGAACCAATCCCAAGGCCCCGCCTTGTCAACATCCCCTTGGTACCAAGTCAAACCACAATAACTGAGACGGTACGTGTCCCCGATCCAAATCATAAACACAATCAAGAATCACATAGAAGTTAATCACATAAGTGCACACATAAGTCCATCAAAAACCATAAAAACATTCACAGCATTAGTTACAAAACCATAGAGTGTCTCTTCCATCCCATCTGAAAGTCAAAATCATTAAAGGGTATGGGACTATGAAACTCACCTGAACAAGCTTCTCCAAGTATCCGCGCTCTAGCAAAAATCTAAACACACAAACGTATACAATCAAGACATGAACCACATATCAAAATGGCTCACCAATCTATGATGGATATATAACCTTAGTTTAACACTTAACCCCATTTATATGCCATATGCATCTCATTACATCCCTCTATAAAGCCCTTAACTTAGTTTAGTTGATAACTCGCCCCGTTAACATTTAACCTAAAACAGAACCATTTTTCATACTTCAAACTATGGGTCGAACACCCCTTAACCAAAATAACATGCCCTGTAAACGAAACCCTATGCCCTTACATGTGTTATCTATCTCTCACATTTGGACTCAACCTTAAAGCTACTGTTAAGGCCTCCATATATATATATATATATATATATATATATATATATATATATATATATATATATATATATATATATATATATATATATATATAAATACATACTTTTACCTATCCAGAATTTATTGATTTTGAACATACGAAACGTTTGTTATGATCAAAGGGTCTTACCCTAACCCATTTGTTTAGCCCTCTTCCATATCTTTTATTTAATATATAATCTAAGTCCCATGTTCGTTTGAAGGTCGAATTATACTCCTAAGTACCCTAAACATCTTAAAACATTAATTTAAACCCGAGTGATTTCAAAACTGATTTGACCTCCGACTGTTGTAACCTGTTTTTGACGCACTTCCCGACCTCCAATTTAGTTCTCGTTTCTTGCATTTGTAAGCCAACTCAAATACCTTTCTAGGGGTACCAAGATCGCAATTTAAAAGTTTGTAAAACTCTAGATATGATCAAAACAATGACCCAAAAATTCTACCCAGTTTTTAATGACGAATTTAATATGATTAACCTAGTTAATCATACATAAACCCTAATTAAAACCTAAAAACAATTTCCAATGATAAAAAACCCATTAATTACGTCATTGATTACAGATATTAACAAAACCTAATTAAAAATTGTGAATGTCAAACCCTAATCCATCATATTAGGTTACATACATGAATTAAACGTTAATTAAGCATAGTTTTAGTGCATACCTTAAACCATAATTGAATAATTAGGTTTTCTTGATCCACCATTGTTAATCACGACTGATATTAAGTTTGGGAGAAGAAAAAAAATCATTTTTGGGGCTAAAGGAAGTAATATGGGTAATTAAAACTAACCTGGAAGCCTAATAGTACTCAAACTTGGCTCCCCTTCCTTTCCTTAAGCAAAATTTGGCCCAAAACCTGGTCCAACACCCTATGGCTGACTTTTTTTAATTATATTACTATAATTTAACTATTAATTATTATTACCTTAAATTCCCTTAATTTATTTCAGCTCCCAAAGCCTCCCGAACCTCAAAACCGTAAAACTAGTCAAATTTACGCGTATACCGTAAAAGACGTAAAATATACAGTTTTATGAAAACTTTTGAAATATGAAATAAACTAATTAACTAAGTCCTAGATGATTTAAAACCATCCCGAAAAATACTCTCGTGACTAATTACCTCATCCGAGACCTCTAAATGCTAAACCTTAAATCGTAAAAATACGATTTTCTATAATACATATACGTATACGTAAAACCACGAAATAACACCATCTCATTTCATAGTCGCTACCTTGGGAGGTAATGAACATGAAATAACCGTTCCTCGATTTACTTATTAGTACCATATACCCATAAACGATATCCAAACCTCACTCCAAACACACAAAATAAACACATAAGCACATAAAAGCACATATTTGCACAAAACACCCAAAACTATAATCTAAGTGACGAACCCCAAAACCATGGTTGTCACATCGAGTGAGGAGGAATTCAAGGAAATTTAGCTTGTCATAGATATGAACAAGTTCAATTTTTTGAAATCGACAACAAGCACACGAGGAACCATGATGCAAAACAAAGTCGTTAGATGAGGGAGGTCCATTAAAATGAGAGTTTGGTGGAGAGGGAGATAATGGATAAGAGATGTTTTCACAATGCCTAGTGAGATTAGGAAATGAAGATAGGTCATTGAGTTGCGGAGAGTTGAAAGGTTTAGGTGGCGGTGGAATTTCCTTTTCTCCCGTAATTAGATCTATAGAGTAAGTCTCATTCCAATATTTAATTGGAGATAAAGAAGAATTCTTAGAGGATTTTGGAGAAGAATAATCATGAGGATTCTTGCTCTCCTTTATCCAAACGGGTCGAACCGAGATTTTCGGTTTCTTTGAAAGCTTAGAAGAAGAAGCTTGAGGTTGAGAAGATTGTGACAAAAAAATGTCAAGGTTAGGAATGGAAGAGTTAGGCATTATGAGGGATGAAAAGAAGAACTCCCAAAAGAGAAGAATTTAAAGAAAATAGACAAGGCAAAGATATGAAATGAAAACAAAAGGTTTTAGGGAATGTTTAGCCAAATTGGGTAAACAAAGAATCTTAACCAAGACATTGGTCAAAGAAGAAAGACCAAAAATAAGCTAAAAGTAGCTTTCCCGTACGCGGTTCCTTATGGGAGCCCGCGGTTCCATATCGATATGGAGCCGCCTAGTGGCTAAGGAGCCGCGTCCAGTGGACCACAGACTATGATTTTCAAAAGTTTTTGAGAAAAATAAGACTTTTTCAAAATTTTGCAAATCTTGGATTTTTACCTCTTTTAGCACTAGAGTATGCTAGGGCTGCATAAAAGCAACACATTCACAAAGAATGTCTTGACAAAGGGTGACAAAATATTTAGATAACATTTTGATCCAATTTTAAGTCAAGTTTTTAGAGGTTGTGATAGAGTTAAGTTCAATTTTAGATAAACTGAAGTTGATTAATGTGACCACATAGGTTAAAACACATAAAACTAAATCCATGGATCATCCTCATGAAAAATTCATGAAGGAAAGGAAAGGAAATACAATAAAGGAAATAACAACTAACTAATACAAAGTTAGCTAAAACTAGGTGTTGAATGCATAGTCTTCTTTGGCTTGACCTTTTTTAAAAGCATTTTATTTTGAAAACCATCATTCATCTCCTAGGAGGAGGAGGAATGGAGAACAAGGTAAGCAAGAAATCATGCAACCTTCTATGAAGACCAAGCATCTCCAACCTTAGGTTTTGAATGATGTAGTTATTATAGAGACAACATGGGCAATTTGCACCATGAGCTTCTAGGAAACCAAAGAAGTAAGGATCACCCATGAAGTAAGGAATATGAATGCCTAAAATAGGAGCATTAGTGTTTGAGCGTGGAGGAGGTGGTGGAGGCATAGTGTCTAAGGGTGAGATGGGAGAATTTGATAGAGTGAAAGGAGAGGTAACCAAAGTCTCAAGGACAAAAGGAATGCTTTGTAGAGGTTGAGGTTCAGTATTCCCATTCAAAGGAGGACTAGGAGTGAATGGAGAGGAAAGCTCATTCATTCTTGATTGGAATGAAGAGGAGGTAGAACCATGAGATTGGTTAGTACCATGAGTTGAGTTGGTCTTGCATGGAGCAAGGGTGGTGAAGGTGATGAGGAAATGAGAATAGGAGAAATCTCATTTTGGGAGTGTGAAAAGATGAAGGAGCAATATTAGGTAACTTAATCTTAATTTTAAGGCTTCTTTTGGAAGAGGAAGTTTTGGAAGAGGTGGATGTTCTAGTGGACACCATGGTTATGTGTTAAGGTTTAGAGAGGATTTGAAGGGATGAAGAACACAATCAACAAGAGAGGGTTTAAGAAGAGAATGGAATGATCCAAACTAGTAATGGGTTAAAATTATTTTAGGTGAATAATGAAATTAGGTAGCCTAGTTTAGGAAAGTACAGGTTTTTGCAAAAAAAATTATCAAAGTTTTACACAGATTAAGGAAAACAGTGTAAAATTATCGAAACAGTGGCTGGCGGTTCCTTATGTAGAGCCGCGGTTCGATATCGATAAAGAACCGCGGGTATGATAAGGAACCGCTACAAGTAGGTTCAAAAAATGCACTTCCTGAAACATTTGCTAGCCCAGATTTTATACCAAGGTTTATCAAGCCAAAATGAACTATAAATCAACATCTAGGAAGCTAACAAACACATAATATGCACAAAGCTATGCAAATTGAAGGATCAATAGCATCGATGATTAGGATTAAAATACTAAGTAATCCAAAGACAAAGTATTAGTTAGCAAACACAACAACCTAAAAATAAAAAGAGAATAAGGAAATATTGTTCAACAATTCAAACATGTATTCAAACATGTTAACCTTGATAAACCAAAGCTTCATTTCTTCTTTTTGCCAAGTCCCTTGATCAATTTGGTTATGCTCTTGAACGATCCTCTTGACTCCACTCGATGATCATAAAACTCACCTTGGGTTTTAAGATTAGCTCGGTAGACATCCTTAAGACCAAAGTTATCCGGAAGTCCACTAGTGGCATAGTGAGGAGGATGGATGATTTCTTCTAAACCTTCCATGAAAGTGTCCATGGATGGGCGGGAGTTACTCGAAGAACCAACGTGAGCACTTGTGCCTACGCCACCACCATCACTTGGTGACATATCAAAGTCCTCATCATCGAACTCTTGTGGATTGGACTTTCTCGAACCTCGATCACTTCTAGTCTTTCGTGGTTGTACCCTTTGAATAGGTAGCATGACATGTTCGACCGAACGAAAGCGAGAAATGTTGATGTCGGGATAGTCTTCACCAACCTTCTTAAGAATGCGAGTAAGGAGCATAGCATAGGGAAGATTTGCTTTGGGTTTGGAAAGAGCATAAGTGATTCATCGAGCGATATAGTATGCAAGATTGTACTTGGCGTTGGTAGCGATGCAACATAACATGTGCGCCATACACGCCGAAATATGATCCCGATTTCCGCCAAGACAAAATACATTCTCCCTAAGGATGTCGGCCCAACGGACAATACAATCATTTAGGTCGCTTAAGAGAACCTCATAGCATTTAAGCCGACGTTTGGTAGATTGGATGCTTCTTACAACGTTTCCACTACGCTCTTTACAAATGACATCAAGAATGTAGTCAAGGTCAATCTCTTCATTTTCATATGGAGCACAGTCGAATGGTTCAAGGAGATAATCAAGTTTCCATTTGTCCGTAAATCGACAAGTGCTCACAAATGGAACACGAAGAGCTTGACCAAAGTCTTCAAGAGAGAGTGTAATGAGTCGACCTTCAAGGATGAACCTAACATATACTCTACCGTTATCATAAACGAGAGAGTATGTGCTAAAGAACTCTAAGATAAATTCGGGATATATATCCTCTTTGATGTCCAACAAACAATCAAACCCAATTTCTCCGAACTTCGATTGAGTATATATATATCCCTCAATATCCTCTTCGACAACTCTACCCTCGTGAAAGCAACATTTTTGGAGTGAGGAATAGGTGTTTCTAAGTTGAGGGGAAGCACACATTTTGGAAAGGTTTGGCATATATTGTCTAGTGTATTGGTGGTCTTCTTAAAATTTCGAAGGCATGATTAGTACCTAAATAAGCACAAAAATATTTCCCCAATTACTCATATGTTACATATAAACAAAAAAAATATGAGATTGTGTTTCATCATTATCTTGACAAACCAAGGTTTAATCCTTATCATTCTCATATTCACAATGTACCTAGTTCATCATTGACAATGACACATTGACCATGTAAGATCAACAATGAACTTGAACATTGAAATTTCAAAACAAGGTTTTTAGGTAAGCATTTAACAATGCCATTACCAACTTGTTCATGGGTTCATATCAATTCTATCAATCAACCAAAATTATTTAGTCAAAATTCAGATTTATTCTACAAGTGGGTTTTAGTGAAATCTCAATGAATATGAACCTAAGGAATCATAGTAACAATACTATGTCAACTCTTATTCCTAGTAAGGTTCTAATTCAATGTCAATTTTAAAAATTCCCAATTATGAATGTATGAACCCTAGAACAAATTAGATAAAATTGAAAGAAATGACTTACAGATAATTGATCTTGGATGAAGGATGAGTGAAACCCACAAATCGAAATCAATTAATCTTGAGTAATTGAAGGTTTTGGAAAAACAACAATGGTGGAAAACTGGGTATTCTCGTCACTATGTTGGAGAAGAGAGAGAAGGAGTTTTTGAAAAAGTGATATTTAATAAAAACTGGCTCTTTAGTCGCGAGTACTGGACGCGGTTCCTTATCGATAAGGAACCGCTGTTTGAACCGCGTCAATAAGGAACCGCCTACAGTGGCTTGTTTTAATCAAGGAAAATCAAAGAAATTTTCAAAACCAAATTTTTCTAAAAACCTTAAAATATGTCTTAAGCCTTTAGGAAATTAATAATTGATTTTTGCCAAGTATAAAAATTAAGTTCGTTGGATGTGTCTAATCGTTCTCGGTGTCTAATCGAATTGATTACTGGTTAAACGTGTGACTCAGCTGTCTTTTGGTGGAAAAGAATATTTTTGGTTGTTGTAAAATAAATGTGCAAGACTTTAAAGTAAATGACGGGTAATTAAGGCTAAAACTAATTAAAAAGTAAATGGTGCAATATTAAAACTTTTAAAAGTAAATTAATTAAATGACGAGAAATTAAAGCTTGACGAAAAGTAAATTTGACAATAATAAAAATGAAAATTTGAAAACTTAAAATAATGCAAACTTAAAAATAGAACTAAGACAAAATAATGAATACTAAACCTGTCGGAATACCTTCCATCGGAATCCCATCGGAATCCGATCGGAATGGTCACAAGTAATCCTGTCGGAATAACAACTCACCTATCGGAATGTCAAACAAACCCGGCGGAATCCGGATCGAAATCCCCGGCGGAATGCTTGATCGGAAAGTCAATCGGAATGTGGCTGTGGAAATTTTGGCAGCACTTCTTTGCAATAAAGCCTTAAGACCCGTCGCAATGTACGATCGCAATGAGAGATCGCAATCACGATCGGAATAAGGGGGAAGAACTGTCGAAATCTCAAAACCCTAATCCCATATACGATCGGAATAAGTGGAAGCAGTCGGAATCAAAATCCCCTTTCCGATGGAATGAAATACAATAATAAGCAAAACTAAATAAGCTAAGATTAATAAGCACTAACTAAAACTTACCAAATCAATAATAAGACGAACAAAATAAGCACAAATTTAAAAACTTTCAAGACACAAAATAAGCAAACTTTTTAAGCAAACCTTAAAAAGATAAAACTTTTAAGAAAACTTTAAAACTAATAAGCTAAATACAAAATAAGCCAATAAGCATGTCAAGCTCAAAGCTTAAATCGTATGAAAGCCTAGATAGGAATAAAAAGGTAAACTTTTTAATCAAATAAGCAATAAGATCAAGCAAAATGAATGCTTAATCCGAATCAATATCAAATAAAAAAACAAGAAAAGTAGAATAAGAATAATAATGAAAAGCTTGATTAAAGGAAAATAAAAATTCAACAACAAAATTAACTTACTTGGAATTAAAGGCAAGAAATTTAAGGTGCAAGACAAGGAAATTAAATTGACAATTAAGTAAATAACATGAAATTAAAATGTACAAGTAATTAAAGGTGGAGAGCTAAGTTATCAAATTAGCTAACAAAACTAAAAAATGAAATGAAGTCTCTATTTATTGGGAGAAGGGAGGTTAACATGTGTTGGAAGTTTCCTTCTTTCTTTCTTTCTTTCTTTCTCGTCTTTTCGTCTTCTAAATTCTTCGACTTTTTCGACTTTGTCTCGGGATTATTTGAACTCGTCTTGTAATTTCTTCATTAGTTAGACTTGAGCTCTTCGGCTTTATTAAACTTCTGTCTTTAGACTTTTCTTCGATAAATCTTCAGAATAGGCCTTGGACTTCCGTTCTTTTTGCACTATTGATCTTTTGACTTCGTCTTTTGTCTTTTTCTTCGATAAAAGCCCGTGTTTTCTTCCCTTTTCACATTTTGATCCTAAATCACAACAAAAACACAAAGCACGCATAATTCCGACATTTACGACATAAAGTACACGTTTTGGCTTGGTTATTATTATAATTATGTGGTAAAAGGGTAGGTGTTTTCACACTTATTAAATCCCCTACACTTGACCATTCCAATGTCCTCATGCAATGCATTAATTACAAAGCAAGCGTTACATTTTTCATCATAATCAACCTACCTTGGCCTTTATTAAAGAGATAGAAAATTATAAAATATTTAAAGGAAGAAAACAAGTAAAGAAGTCAAAGACTTACCTTAGGGTTTTGGATGTCATGAATGTTTATCATCCTCAAGTTTCACGTTCTCCATACCAAGCTTAAAAACGAGATCATTGTTATTATAAGTTAGCAAACTATCACAAACTCATGTGGGCCAATTATTTACTTAGACTCCTTTATTCCTAGGTGTATCTCTTATATTTTATTGTTGTCTTTAATGATCACGAGGATGCATTGTCGAATTATTTCGATAGTTATTTAGGCTGAAAATAAAGTAGGACGATTTAATCAATAGTTAGCTGAAGGACAAAATCTTTTAAAACTGCTTCTCGGGACCTCATAAAGTTCATATCTTGGCATAACTCGCTTCACGATTTTAGACCTTTCTCGGACCGATATTTGGCAGTGACTTCATAATTCAAATCTTGAGAGACGTTCATGAAATAATGGTCTTCTCTTTATAATAGGAATTTCTTCACTTGAACTTTTTGAGAGATTCTTCATATTTGGACCACGACTTCTTCATTTTTCTCCAATCTTTATTTGAGATTTTGATATACAACGATTCGCCTCCTTTTAGGACTTGGATCAATTTATCCTCATACCTTGTTAGGGCCTTTTTGGATAGACTTCTCCATGATCTTTAGGGGAGTATTTTCTTTTCATCGTGTGTCTTGATCCTTCATATTGATTTTTGATAAATGATTCTTCACATCACTTTGGATCTTTAGCAACAAAATGTAGCCCTCGTGCCTTGTTAGGGCCTTTCGGACTCGCCAATCTTCGCATCCAGCTTCAATAATTTATGCCTTGGCTATGAACTCTAATTAATACTGAGCAACTTTTAAACGATCTTGGGCTAGAAGCTAAGTAACTTTTCAAATCGTACGACCTTACTTATTGCAATTAAATTTATTAACAAGCGATGGGAGAAAAAGCTCATAATTGACTCACATAAATTCATGAAATAATACCAAACTTATAATTGACTCTATCATCTCTCGTTCTCCACAATTTAAAATCTCAAGGAATGAGACTCGTGGATGCTTAGCCTATTAAATCAAAGTTTTGGGTTTTCAAGTCGTCTATAGGATCTTGCATCTTCTTAGACTTTTTTCAAGTTTAGAATTTGCGTTTTAAAGTTCCCTTGATAAACGACTTTCTAGGATCAATTATAGGAACTTGCGAAAATTTCTTGTTCTTAACCCTTGAGAGTTAAGACTTTCGCGTTTTAAAGTTCTCTATATAAAAGCCTAGCAAAACTTGACTTAAACACGTTAAGGATACTAGCTAGAGTGAACTTAGATAAGTAAACTCGGGTTGAGTCAAAAGATTCACAACGCTGAAAAATTAAAACCACTTTATTAAAATTTCTTCTAGCAAAGAAAGAAAATAACTATAACAAAGGTAATTACTAATAGGCCAAAATAGATCAAAAATTTTGAAAAATGTCAAAAAATCAAATTTTCCGGTTAAAATGAGGACAAATTAATGGAAAAGCCCACTTAACTTAGATAGAAGTCCCCCTATACTTGATATAAACATTGTCCTTAATGTTTAAGCATGTGGGGTAAACTCCCCTACACTTAGGACATTGTGCACGTTGTTTAAATCTTGCTAAGGAAGAGACAACTAAAGTGATTCCTATTTTAATATTGAAGAATATAAATTAAAGAATCAAAAGATTTTAGGATAGAACCGGGAAGACGGGTACACGGAATCACGGTTTGTCAAAAGTCATCAAGAGTGGCTCTTTGAAAGCTCGAATCCCTGCACATGATAAAAAAGAAAACAAAAAACACATACTAGGGTCTCCCCCTACACTATTATAAAAAACAGATAAAAAGGATAGATACTGCGGGTTGCCTCCCGAGAAGCGCTTGTTTTTGTTAACCGAGTCGTGAGCCTGACTCGACCTTGATTAGCATAGGAAGAAGCTTGAAATATATCCACCGGGATCAAATACATGGTTTTCATCCATCAAGTAGCACAAGCTTAAGGCAAACAAGGCAAGCCAAAGAAGAGTAGGAAAGGTTCCCTTAAGCAGTTGTTGAGCACGGTGGTAGCAATGGTGATGAGGTGCAAGCATATCTCCGTAAGTTCCAAAAATCTTTCCTTTTATTTCATCAGATGGATACTGAGATGGCTTGAAAATTTCAATACCGGGATCGAACACCTTTTCCTTTAGGGGAAAATAACACTCAGGCGCAGTAGAATTTGAAGAAGATCCGCTCATAAATCGCACGATCTCATCCTCAGAAGGTGGATAGAGAGGTGTCAAGACATAGGCACTGCGAATATCGGTGTCGGCCAGCTTCTTCTCCTTTGGAACGGGTTTCTTAATATCCGAAGGAGGATAAAGACCATAATCAAAGTACAAAGGAGGAGAATCATTCTCATTTGGGAAGTAGGTATTGAGAAAAGTAGCAAATTCTTCCTCAAATGAGTAATTGTCCAAAGTATCAAGAGTGGTTGACGTAGGATCTTCATCATGAGAAGAATCACTCGAGAGAGTATCAACATCATCAAAATCATCATAAGTGGGCATGTCTGGATACTCTGAAACAAAAGCAGCATAATCATCCCCATCGGAACTAGAATCTTTATCATAATCATCATAGATCGGTGGAGAATCATAAATTAATGGGGGATCCACATTGGGGAGAGAATCATCAAAATCATCCACCTCCTCTTGGAAAAGTGGATTATCATAGGAAGACTCGAAAAGAGGATTATCATATGCAACAAAGTCATCAAGCTTAAAACTTTCCAAAGTAGAAGTAAGCTCTTCTTGAAGCACATTAATCATTTTCGCGGATTCTTTTTCATTTGTCTTACTTGTAATCTTCCCCATCTTAAAAACTTGAGCATCATTCCCGACCCTTAAGATTAATTCACCTTCGGCAACATCGACTAGAGCTTTTCTGGTTCTCAAAAATGGCCGTCCAAGTATTAACGGAATACGAGGGTCCATTTCATAATCAACAACAACAAAATCGACCCGAAAAGTGAAGGTACCAACTTTAATAAACACATCTTCGGTAATACCAACGGGGTAAGCGAGTGTGCGATTTGCTAGCTCAAGAGTCATCTTTGTCGGCGTAAGGTCAGGTAATGATAGCTTTTTCCACACACTTAATGGAATCAAATTAATACTTGCCCCTAGATCGGCTAAGGCAGTAAATTCTTCAGTTTTGTTGAAAATGCAAGGCAACACAAAACGACCGGGATCTCCAAGTTTTTCCGGAAGTTCTTTATGAATAACTGCAGAACAGTTTTCATTTAGGTGTGTGTTGACAAACTCAGCCATCTTTTCCTTCTTGTTAAGCAATTCCTTGAATGCTTTGACAAATTTCGGCATTTGGACAAGTGCTTCAACGAGGCTAATGTTGAAATTCATTTGAGAGATCATCTTCATAAAAGAAGTGACGTGGGCATCCTCTTTAGTAAGCAATTTGTACTTGTCTAACCGAGAAGGATAAGGGATGTTGGGTTTAGATGGTGTAGGTGTAGCAGGTAAAGGTTGAGATGTTGAAGGTTTAGAGGTGGTTGGTAGGGTTGGTGGAGGGTTTTGCTTGGGTACCTCTTCATTAATAGGTGGAGACGGTAATGGAGAACTAGTACTAGGCGTGGAATTAGGAGGGATAAATGGAGATGGAGGAGGTGTAGATAGAGTAACGGGAGGAGGGGAAGAAGGTCCTACTAGAGTTGCTCCACTTCGAGTAGTAATAGCACTCACATTCGCTCTAGGGTTTGTTTCGGTTGTAGAAGGAAGAGCACCTTGGGGGCGAAGGGTTTGTAACATTTGAACGAATTTCCTATCCGTGGACTCTTGAATTTATCTAGTAGATTCTTGCATTGCTTGCATGATTTTCTCATGTTCATTCAACTTTTGCAAAACCAAGTCCATTGGCGGATGAGGTAAATTGAACCCTTGTTGTTGAAAACCTTGGTTTGGGTATTGGTTACAAGGTGGAAAACCTTGAGGATTGAAACCTTGGTGTTGAAAACCTTGGTTTTGCATGTGATAGTTACCCTGATTTGCAGTTGAGCCCCTCACATTGGCATTACCTTGAAAATTAGCTCTTGGCGGCCCTTGGTTGTTTTGGTTAGGTTGTGGTGGTATTTGTTGAAAACCGAGTGGAGCCAAGTAATTTGTCGAGTTGTAAGACAAGTGATTAACATCGACATTAGGCTTGAAATAAACTCTCTCGGTGTTGTTGTAAGCATACACTTCCCCGTGAGATTGATCATAAGCTTTATCACAATTAGCATAAGAGGGTGGCCCACCACAAGTTTCACAAGTTATATTAATAGCATTGTTGTTTTTGGCATTGTTAACGGCTTGTAAAGCAAGTGCTTCAACAATCGTAGTAAGCTTATCAAGTCTCCTTTCGGTGTCACTAGTGCTAGCACTAGCCACACTAGCCCGAACACTTTTGGTTTGCACTTTAGATTTATTCTTAATAATATCCCATGCGGCATTAGAATACTTAACCAAAATGTTACCCCCCGAGGCACTATTTAGTGAATCTTGGTCATTCATGCTTAAGCCATTGTAAAAAGTGTTAATTTGATGCACTTTTGTGAAACCATGTTGTGGACACTTTCTTAAAAGATCCTTAAAACGGTCCCAAGATTCACTAAATGTCTCACCGTACTTTTGTTCAAAGTTAATGATTTCATTCCGCAAAGCGGTAGTACGTGAGGGTGGGAAAAAGTAGTTAATGAATTTGGTCTCTAAACCCGACCACATAAGAATACTTTGTGGCGGTTCCTTATCAAGCCAATGTCAGGCTTGTCCCTCTAAGGAGAAAGGAAAAAGTTGCAAGCGAATTACCTCTTGTGAAACCCCATTCAACTTGACCGTATTAGTGAGTTGAAGAAACCTTTTGATATGGTCATGAGGATCATCAAGTGTACGCCCCACGAATGGTTGAGCGGAGACCATTTGAATGAAGCCAGATTTGAGCTCAAAGTTGTTGGCTCCAATCTCGGGTACGACAATAGCATCGGTGTTGCCCTCTACGTGCGATTGCAAAAGCTCGATCATTGGTCGATTGTCCATGGTGACACTAGGTTGAGTTTCGACTTCGGCTTGAATTGCTTTCTTCTTACGAGCACGGGTACGCATACACACCTACAAAAGGAAAAGAAAGATAGACAAGAAATATTTTTGGTTTTTTTAATGTTTTTCTATTTTTTGGATTTTTGAAAATTTTATATTTTTTAGAATTTTTGAAAAATTTTGAAAATTAGACAAGAAAAATAACGTTCAAGAGTGAACGAATCCCAAAATCCAACGCGTCTCTCACTAAAAACCGTTAATCTTAACGAAAAGAGCCGGCAGCGGCGACATTTAATACTTGATTTTTGCCAAGTATAAAAATTAAGTTCGTTGGATGTGTCTAATCGTTCTTGGTGTCTAATCGAATTGATTACTGGTTAAACGTGTGACTCAACTGTCTTTTGGTGGAAAAGAATATTTTTGTTTGTTGTAAAATAAACGTGCAAGACTTTAAAGTAAATGACGGGTAATTAAAGCTAAAACTAATTAAAAAGTAAATGGTGCAATATTAAAACTTTTAAAAATAAATTAATTAAATGACGAGAAATTAAAGCTTGGCGAAAAGTAAATTTGACAATTTAATAAAAATGAAAATTTGAAAACTTAAGATAATGCAAACTTAAAAATAAAACTAAGACAAAATAATAAATACTAAACCTGTCGGAATACCTTCCATCGGAATCCCATCGGAATCCGATCGGAATGGTCACAAGTAATCCTGTCGGAATAACAACTCACCTATCGAAATGTCAAACAAACCCGTCGGAATCCGGATAGGAATCCCCGTCGGAATGCTTGATCGGAAAGTCTATCGGAATGTGGCTGTGGAAATTTTGGCAGCACTTCGTCGCAATAAAGCCTTAAGACCCGTCGCAATGTACGATCGCAATGAGCGATCGCAATCACGATCGGAATAAGGGGGAAGAACTGTCGGAATCTCAAAACCCTAATCCGATATACGATCAGAATAAGTGGAAGCATTCGGAATCCTAATCCCCTTTCCGATGGAATGAAATACAATAATAAGCAAAACTAAATAAGCTAAGATTAATAAGCACTAACTGGAACTTACCAAAGCAATAATAAGACGAACAAAATAAGCACAAATTTAAAAACTTTCAAGACACAAAATAAGCAAACTTTTTAAGCAAACTTCAAAAAGATAAAACTTTTAAGAAAACTTTAAAACTAATAAGCTAAATACAAAATAAGCCGATAAGCATGTCAAGCTCAAAGCTTAAATCGTATGAAAGCCTAGACAGGAATAAAAAGGTAAACTTTTTAATCAAATAAGCAATAAGATCAAGCAAAATGAATGCTTAATCCGAATCAATATCAAATAAAAAAACAAGAAAAGTAGAATAAGAATGATAATGAAAAGCTTGATTAAAGGAAAATAAAGATTCAACAACAAAATTAACTTACTTGGAATTAAAGGCAAGAAATTTAAGGTGCAAGACAAGGAAATTAAATTGACAATTAAGTAAATAACATGAAATTAAAATGTGCAAGTAATTAAAGGTGGAGAGCTAAGTTGTCAAATTAGCTAACAAAACTAAAAAATGAAATGAAGTCTCTATTTATAGGGAGAAGGGAGGTTAGCATGTGTTGGAAGCTTCCTTCTTTCTTTCTTTCTTTCTCGTCTTTTCGTCTTCTAAATTCTTCGACTTTTTCGACTTTGTCTCGGGATTATTTGAACTCGTCTTGTAATTTCTTCATTAATTAGACTTGAGTTCTTCGGCTTTATTAAACTTCCGTCTTTAGACTTTTCTTCGATAAATCTTCAGAAAAGACCTTGGACTTCCGTTCTTTTTGCACTCTTGATCTTTTGACTTCGTCTTTTGTCTTTTTCTTCGATAAAACCCCGTGAAAGCCCGTGTTTTCTTCCCTTTTCACGTTTTGATCCTAAATCACAACAAAAATAAAAACCACGCATAATTCCGACATTTACGACATAAAATACATGTTTTGGCTTGGTTATTATTATAATTATGTGGTAAAAGGATAAGTGTTTTCACACTTATTAGAAATCATTGGACCACCAAAACACTAGGTAATAATACTTTATTGAAGGATTACGAGTTGAATCGAGATAGGAAAAGACCGAAACGGACAAACGACTACTCGTAGCAAAGAAGAAAAGGGGAGAGGAGTCAAGAGAAGTGAATCAAGATCAAGAACATTGCTCAAGAGACAAATGACATTCTTCAAAATGAGGAGACGAAGAGCTTGTGTCATATATAGTGGTTTAAGACGTGCCTTTCCGGCGAAAGTCTAAACGGCTTTGGTAATGAACTATACCAAGCAACTTTGATACATAAAATAAGACCACTTTTAAGAGTAGTCTTATTCTATTTCAAAATATGAGGGTGTAAATTCACTTTCTCTCCCTCATGATCAGATAAATATTGTTGGGATTTACAATAACAATATTCTTGGAATATTTCAATTCCAAATGTGTAAAATCCACCTACAACTTAATGAAGTAGTTTGGTATCTCAAGGGATTCATCAATCATCCTAGAGATGAGCTTAATTGCACAAGTTACACATGATATTGGGCCTACTAACCGTAAGGGTGCAAACCCTGGAAATCATGCTTGATACTTTAAGCTTCTACTAACTCACTCTACATCTTCATAGTGAGTCAAGTATCCAAGAAATGATGGTTTGAGAGGGAAAAAGGAAAGAATCACAAACCACAAACAAATGTCAAGGTAAGGATGCCAAGAACAAACATATAGTCAATTAATGATCAAAAGAATGATCAATAGGGCGTATGGAAGAACGAAAATGTACCTTGGCCACAAATTGCATTCCAAGCTTTCAAGGAACCGATGCAACGCCTAACTATGACTAATAGTGACTACTAAGTCTTCAAGGATTAGTATCACTCCCATCCATCTTGATATCATCATTCAATGATGTTGGAAATCATAAAGATGAGTCTTCTACAAGTGTAAGTAACTAAATCCACAATCAATTGAATGATTGATCTTCGTGAGTACCTATACAAAACGAGATGCAAACTAGTAGATACATTTCAAGAGTAAATCTAAAATGCATAAAGACTACTAATCTAATTGAAATGCAATATTATCAATTAAAAGGCTTATTTTCAATAAAGAATAGTTTTGCCAAAGAAAAACTTTAGTACAACTTAACTTCTAATTTGAGGATACAATGGATCGATCCAAGTTTTAAAGTACAATATACTTCAAAGATCTTGTGTCACTATCGATCTGATACCAATTGTAGAAACTAGAAAGGGGGGGGGGGGTTAAATAGTTTCTCATCGATTTATCTCCTAATTAGAATTCCTTTCAATTAGGTGAGTGCCAAAACTATCTTTTAATTGAAAGCTAGTTGCGTAATGACTAGTTCAATTCTAATGCATTAACAATAAGTGTTAGGACCATTGTAATAGTTATATGTAATAGGTAGACTAGGAGGTATGTAGTTCCTCCTGGTCCTAGTCGTAGTAGGAGCAAGTCATGCTCCTGGTTCTAGTCGAAGTCAAACTTTATTATTTACTTAATATTTTGTTAGGATATGCATGAGATATGTTAGGAAAGGATATGTATATCAGTTTTACACGTTTTCTTTAATGATGTATTAGGGTTTCCTTGTAGTATAAAAGGAACCTTAGGCAGAAGGGTTAGACACACCTTCACAAAACGTAGTTCTAGTCATTATCAATATTAGAAATCCTTAGAAAGGATCAAGTCTTTATAGTTATTCTGTTCTTCTTAATTATATTTATATTCTACATTCATATTGTGTATAGAGTCTCTTTGTGATTTGACTTGTGATTACAGAAGTCATTCACCGGTCCTGACAGGCTGCAAGATCTACATCTAGTAGACCCAACAAGTGGTATCAGAGCCTCGTTGAGAAGCTTTGATTGAGAAGAACAAGATTCCTTCATCCGCGTTGCTATGAAGTAAAGTTGCGGTTCAGAATTCGCGACAAATCAGTAGCAGTTTCGTGACAAAATTAGTGTCGACTAAAGGTTCTGATTTTAAGGTTTTTCAAGAAACTCCTTCTTAAGGTGTTGCTGAAGAATTCATGGCGTGCAGAACATCAATTCCAGACGATGAGGTAAATTATATGACTGAATCTGAAGTTAGAGAATATAATGCTAGACTAAAGAATAAAATGCATGTTTATAATAACTCTGACTTAGCAAGTGTGTCTGGTCCTTGTTTATTGAGTCCTAGGAAGAATATTTTTCCTAGAAATGTGTGTAATAAAGTAGGCAGTATGAAACAATCTCATTCTAATAAAAGGTCTTTCAAAACATGTTTTGTTTGTGGCAGTTCCTTTCATTTAATTAAAGATTGTGATTATTATGACACACATGCATCTGTTAATCATGCTTATCCTGCTCCTGGTTCACCAGGAGCTGCTTCATATGCTTCTAGAAGACTTAATCCTAGTGCTCCAATGTTTAATACTTCTAGAGTATCCTTTCCTTTCGCGTCTGATTATTGGAGAGATAGTGGATTCCAAACAACCAGTAATTATTTTCAAAATTTTAATCCAATCTATCCGCATAATTTAGACCACACGTATTTTAGTTTGGAAAATTGGGAACTGCTGTTAAGCCCTCAGCAGGTTGTTCTTGGTCAAATAATAATACCCATATGATGCATAGACAACCAAGGAACAATGGTGGATCTCATCAATCTTCTTGGCATTCATCTAATGATCCACAAGGCAGGCTCAAACCTGAAAAGGTTTGGGTCCCCTTAAGACACTAACTTTTGCATTTTTATTCTCTTGTTGTTGTAGGTTACTCCATACCAGGATCCTAGTCTAGGTATTGTTGATAGTGGTTGCTCCAGGAGCATGACTGGCAATAAGAGTCTTCTCTCTAACTTTGTACCATTTCATGGTGGCAAGGTCTATTTTGGTGGGGGTGAAGGCAGAATCACTGGCAAAGGAACGATAAAGACTCCAAATCTTAATTTTGAGCAGGTCTACTATGTGGAAGCACTTCAACATTTCAACTTGATATCGGTCTCTCAGATTTGTGACAAGAAGCAGTTTGTTCTCTTCACCGATACTGATGCACTTGTGCTTTCCAAAGACTTTAAGCTTCCGGATGACTCACAAGTTTTACTCAGAATCCCTAGAAGACACAATCTCTATAGCATCAAGTTGAATGAAGTCAATCCTACTGGTCAACTAGCTTGTCTGGTTGCAAAAGCCTCAGAAGATGAAGCCACTAAATGGCACCGAAGGATGGGACATGTGAACTTCAAGACCATTCACAAACTTGCCAATCTGAATCTGGTCTCTGGTTTACCTCCCAAGACATTTAGAAATGATATAAACTGTATTGCCTGCAGCAAAGGAAAACAGCACAAAGCATCCTTCAAGGCCATTACTGCTCTAAGTCTTATTACTGAACCATTGCAGCTTCTACACATGGACTTATTTGGTCCTACTTCCATCAGGAGCATTGACCACAAGCAATTCTGTTTGGTGGTGACTGATGGTTATAGCAGGTTTACGTGGGTGTTCTTCATGGCTGCCAAAAGTGAGACCTACTCAATTCTTAGAGATTTTCTTACCTTGATAGAGAATCAGTTGTCCAAGAAAGTTAAAGGTATTCGTTGCGACAATGGAACCGAGTTTAAAAATAAAGACCTCATCGTACTTTGCAATGCTAAGGGCATCAAAAGAGATTATAGTGCTGCTAGGACTCCTCAACAGAATGGTGTGGCAGAAAGAAAGAATAGGACACTAATAGAAGCAGCAAGAACTATGCTTGTCGATTCCAAGCTTCCAACCATGTTCTGGACAGAAGCTGTTAATACTGCAAGTTATGTTTTGAATAGGGTTTCTATTACCAATCCTCACAAGAAGACTCCTTATGAGCTGCTCACGGGCAAAGTTCCAAATATTGCTCATTTGAAGCCTTTTGGGTGTCTAGTCACCATTCTGAATACTAGTGACTATTTGGGGAAGTTTGATGGCAAGGCAGATGAAGGATACATTGTGGGATATTCAGCTCATTCTCGGGCGTATCGTGTCTACAATCTTCAAGCCAAACGAATAATTGAAACTATTAATCTCAGGTATTTTGAGGAGAAGTCAAACATCCAAGGCAAAAGTCCAGAATGGTATTTTGATCTTGATTATCTTAGTGATTCGTTAGGATATTTTCGTTTCAAAACTAACCATGATGCAGGACCACAAGTGTTTGCAACTTCTAGTACTGGTGTTCCGTCTAGTTTTTCTGATTCAGATGATGAGGATGGCATTTTTGTGGTTCCATCCTATTCCACCACGGTTTCTCCCACTCCTCCTAGTGATGCATCTCCATTGGATGTACAGGATTCCCAAGCAGCTCTTGACACTCTTCTCAAACAGCAACAAGAAGCTACTAAAGCAGCTGCTCAAGGTAGTTTTGAGTTTCCCTTGGTTGAGCCTACTGACACAGTTGCTCCTGGTACTCCAGCTTCTGCTCCTAGTGCTAGCTTATCATCTACTGGTACTCCGGCTAGTGAGTCTGCTTCCAATACTCGCTTCTCCAGTCCTTCTGATTTGGGGAACCATGAAAAGAAGTCTTCTACCAAGCTGGATGATATTCATAAACAACCGGTAGATGGGATCTTCCAAAATGCTTCATATGATGCTGACTTTGTTGGTGATCTCAATAACTTGGCACCAGAAGTGGAGGTTTCTTCCGATCCAGTCTTGCAATCACATAAAGATCATCCTACCACTCAAATTATTGGAGATCCTGGTTCTACTGTCAAGACACGCAGAATGCAGCAGAAGGCCTCGTCTGATCATCATGCTCTTGTGGGCTATATTGAGGATCAAAAGCGTAATAATCATACGGACTTTCAGCACTGTTTGTTTGCTTGTTTTCTTTCACAGGTGGAACCTAGGTCTGTTTCTCATGCTCTTGAGAATCAAAGTTGGGTGGAGGCTATGCAGGAGGAAATGCAGCAATTCTTGTTTCAGAATGTTTGGGTTCTGGTTGACTTACCAGATGGAAAGACAGCTATCAATACCAAATGGATTCTGAAGAACAAGAAGGATGCACGGGGAATTGTCGTAAGGAATAAAGCTAGGCTTGTCGCACAAGGACACACTCAAATTTAGGGCATTGACTATACTGAAGTCTTTGCGCCGGTTGCCAGGATCGAGGCCATTCGTCTGTTTTTGGCCTTTGCTTCATATGTTGGCTTTACGGTGTTCCAGATGGATGTCAAGAGTGCATTTCTCTATGGCAAAATTGACGAGGAAGTGTATGTTACTCAACCTAAGGGGTTTGTAGATCCACTTCATCCCAAGAAAGTCTACAAGGTGGTCAAGGCTCTTTATGGGTTACATCAGGCTCCTAGAGCTTGGTATGAGCGTCTTTCAACTTTCTTGTTAAAGAATGGCTATAGAAGAGGTACTATTGACAAAACACTATTTCTTCGGCGGAATTCCAAGGATATTATCCTTGTTCAGGTTTATGTGGACGACATTATCTTTGGTTCTACAAGGAAGGAGTGGTGTGATGAGTTTGAACACTTGATGAAAGGCGAATTTCAGATGAGTGCGATGGGAGAACTATCATTCTTCCTTGGTCTTCAGGTCAAGCAACAATCGGATGGGATCTTCATCAGTCAAGATAAATATGTCCATGAGATTCTTCAGAAGTTTGACATGGATCCTCTTAGACCAGCAGCAACTCCTTATGAAGTTGCTAAAATCAAACTTAAGAATGAGCCAGACCCCCCGGTAAATGTTCACATGTACAGGTCTATGATTGGCTCTCTGATGTATTTGACTGCATCACGTCCGGATATTATGTTTGCCGTAAGTGCTTGTTCTAGACACCAGGTGACTCCAACGGTTTCGAACTTAAATGCAGTGAAGAAGATTTTCAAGTATATCAAGGCTCAACCTAAATTGGGTCTATGGTATCCTAGAGAATCTCCTTTTGTTCTAGAAGCCTATAGTGATAGTGACTATGCTGGTGCTAATAATGATAGGAAGTCTACTACTGGTGGTTGTCAATTTTTGGGTCGTCGACTTATTTCATGGCAATGTAAGAAACAGACAATCGTAGCTACTTCTTCAACAGAAGCTGAATACGTTGCTGCTGCTAGTTGTTGTGGACAAGTTTTATGGATCCAAAATCAGATGTTGGATTATGGTTTCAATTTCATGAATACCAAAATTTTTATTGACAATCAAAGAACTATTTGCATCGTGAAGAATCCTGTCTTTCATCAGCGGACGAAGCATATTGAGATTCGGCATCATTTTATACGGGATGCTAATGAGAAGAAGCTGATACAGGTTCTTAAAGTTCATACGGATGACAATGTTGCTGATTTGCTGACTAAAGCTTTTGATGGTCCTCGGTTTAACCACTTGGTGGTTCATATTGGGATGGTCAATCCTTGAAGTCTAGGATTGAGGGGAGGCAAAGCCTAAGGGGAGGCTTTGTGTACATATTAGGTCAGACTAACGTATTGCTAGTGTTTAACAACATAGTTTCTTGGTTCTGATGGTGTGTGGTGCTTATGATGGAGGATTTTTTTTGCCCTCTTCTGGTGGATATGGCCTTACATGACTGGCTTCTGGTCCTCTTTGGTCAGCTTCTTGTTATAATTGGTTGGCTTCTGGTGGTTTAAAATCCTTCCATGTCAAGTGGTGTTTGGCTCCTGGTACTGGTCTGGCATACTGTTCATTCCTTTTGTCCTTTGTTAATCATGTTTTGCTCCTGGTTTGACCATTGTGTGCTTTGACTTTTGGTCAACGCTCCCAATACTGGTATTTACAAGTTTGAATTAAGCAAGTTAATTGGGAGTTGGTTATTATGTTAAAAAGGGCAAGTGGTTATTATGCAATTATGGTTTAATTTGAAAGGGCAACCCCCCATTAATAGGGGTCAATGAACAGTTACTACTTTCTTTATATATGGTCAACATACACCCTTGACTCACTCATTGCAATTAACACACACACAAAACTGCTTCTACTCTCTACACCCCAATCCCAATCCTTCTTCCATCAATTCATCAAGATCCATGGCTGCTCTTGCTTACCAACCTGCTCACAACCGTGTTGCTTATCTGGGTGATGGTCCAAATCGTGAACATTTTGCTGACATCTTGGATTTCATTGAAGCTTCTAACTTAAGGTTTGCATTTACTGTCTGTCCCACCATATATGATAGTGTGATTCGTCAATTTTGGGCGTCTGCTCAACTTGTGAATGTGGCTGGTCGTCCACGTACACTCCATGCTACCATAGATGGACGTGCATATGTGGTGACTGAAGCTTCTATTCGCTCTTCTCTTCATCTTCGGGATGAGGGGGGTGTTGAATCAATCCCCAATTCGGAAGTATTGGAGGGGATGGCTGATATAGGTTATGAACATGGGGGGAAGTTTAACTTCCAGAAAAATAGGTTTTCCCCCCAATGGAAGCTTCTGGTTCACTTTTTGATCCATTGTATGAGTCCTAAGTCTGGGAGTTGGGATGCTTTCCCTACTCCTTTGGCTACTGGTCTTATTTGTTTAGCCCAGGGTAGAGTGTTTAATTTTTCTCATTATCTATTTGAGGGGATGGCTAGTAATTTGTCTACTGCTGGTTCGAGGAAGAAATTTCTTATGTATCCTAGGTTTCTTCAACAAATCCTTGTTTGCATTCCACGTGATAGGACTGAGCATGTGCCGTCTAAACTTACAGCTAAAGTGTATTACAATATGATGAATGGGTTTACTGGGGATTGGAGGCCCCTGACTGAAGCCATGTTAGGGTTGGCTCAGGGTCCTATGGGTGAGGAGGAGGAGGCTCCTGAGTTAGTTGTGATAGATGATGACCCCATGGAGGAGGAGGCTCCTATTGTTGGTGCAACTCCTGTGGTAGAGGAGGAGCTGGTTGAGGAAGTGGTGGTTGAAAAACCATCTCCTACCAAGGCTGGTCCTTCCTCAGTCCCACAACGGTCTCCATTTGTGGAAACTCCACCTCCTAGTCCTGCCCCACACTCGACTGATACCCCGTTTGATGCTAGTACTCCACAGGTTGACCCACATGTTGCTTCGGGCTCCAATGATGCTTTCCCTGATCCAAGTTCTCTTGGTGGGCAGGCGGAGGAGCCTACTACACTGATATCTTTGCTTGATCTAATGCGCAGGTACCAAGAGCGGATGGTTTGTTTGGAGGCTGATTTAAACCAACATCGGAAGCTTACAAGGGAGTTTGTTCTTCCTCTGGCTGATCGCATCAAGGCGTTGGAAACTCAACAACGTCGTCGCAAGAAGCATGTGGTCCATTCAGATTCTGAGGATGAGGGTGCGGAGAATGTTGAGGATGGCTTGACGTTGTTGGCAAAGGCTGCCTTTGCTGATAAAGTTTATGATGATTTGCCGGTTCCTCCAACGTCCTCCAATGTTCCTTCTCCTGGTGCTATTCCCCCTTCTATGGGTGGTGATTCTGATCCTGCTGATGGTTCTCATGCTGGTCCCTCTCATGATCCGAAGGGAAAAGCCCCAATGACTGATGCTCCATCTCCATCTCGCAAGCGTACTCGTCGACAAATTGAAGAAGAAAGGCTTGGTGAAGAGGCTGCTCGTCGGGTTCAGGCTGAGATTGATGAAGCGGATAGGGCTGCTGAGGAAGAGCTTCGAGAGCGCAGGCGTGCACAAATTCAGCATGATGCCATGCATTGGAGTGATGGTGAATGGATGCAAGTGTTGACTGTTCTCACTCGGGATTATGCTCAGTTTAAAGATCTATTGGGTGATGATGTTAATGAACACAATTGTATTCCGCGTGCTATGGTAATGATGCGTAAGCACCAGTTGGCTCTTGCTGCCGAACTTAAGAAACAGAGAAGGAACAGACCTTTATCTCGGGCTGAGGAGCGCCAGCAGATGCAACGTTATGTGAAATATCAATCTGCTGCTCATTTCAATGCTCTGTGGACTTGGGCTCGGGTGAGGGCTTTGACTTTTGATGAGCTTAAAGCCCTTTATGAAAAGATGGTGAAGCGTCAGAGTCAACCTATTCCGGAAAGATTTATTTACCATCCTCGTGGTGTGACTGCTTCTATGCCTGCTGATTCTACTGGTCCTTCGTCTGCACCCACTCCTGGTTCTGCTGGTAGTCCTTCTGGTTTTGTTGCTACTTCTGTTGGTCCTTCTACTACACCTTTGGTTGCTCCTATGGGTTCTACTGCTGGTCCTGCTACTACCATCTTTGCTACTACCACCACCTCTCATGCTTCCACCACCACACCTGTTCCTACCACCACCACACATGTTCCTGCAAGCACCTTTGTTGATACCACCATACCTACTGCTACTACATCTGGTGTGCCATCTCCATCACCATCAGCTCCTGGAACTCAACCTAATCCAACTTCTGATGTAGCTCCTAGTGGTCCATTGGGTGGACACATTCATGAGTCTACTTCTGCTGCTTCCCCTGCTGCAGCTGCGGTTAAGGTAAAGGTTGAATCAACACCTTCTGATCCCACACCAAGACGTTCCATTCGCCAGAAACTAGCTCGTCGTGTTCGCCGTGGTAAGACAGTTCCTTTTGAGAAGCGTGATCCTGAGAATTTAATTGATGCAGCTTCCGACATCGATTCTGACTTGCCCTTGGGCAATGGGAACATTACTGGTTATACGGTTGAGCATTCTAATACACTTCCTGGTGGTGTGTCCCATCGGATTACTTTGAGTGATGGGTCTGTGCAATTGGCAACGAGTTTGCAGGGTGTATTGTCTTGGGCTGACCGTATGGATCTTATGGCGTTGTTTGGACTTGTTGATTCTAGTATGCCGTTTGACCCCATGGCTGTGTCTTCATGGCCTGGTCTGCGTATCTGGGCTGATCTCAAGCTGATGTTGGATCCTCCTCCAAATGCTCCTGTTTCGGGCATATGGAAGGATCAAATGCAATGGGAGATTATACGCTTGAAGCTTTATGCTGGATGTGGAGTTCATGTGTTGGAATTAGAATCTGGTCATACGGTGTTTATGCTGACGGATGTGGAGTATCCTTTGACTATTTCTTCTATGGAGGCGATGTTGGCGAGTCATTTGCAAATTTCTACTGCTCCTTCTGGAAATGAGTCAAGTATGGCCACGGCATTGGTAGAGGGTATTCAGGCGCAGTTGCTAGCAGATAAGAAGGCTGCTTCTGGTATGTAAGGTGATTGGGTTGTAAGTGTTTATACTTTGTATTTTTGTTCTTATTTTTTTCACCAGTGTGTACAGTGATTGGTGAACTTCCTTCTTTATAGTTTTTTTTAAAAAAAAAAAAAAAAAAAACACATTTCATAAAAAAAAAATACTTTTTATATAATATCTGCTTATACTTTAAACACAATTTAGCTTTTATACTTGTACATTATATCCATTGGCTGTTTCACAATGTGGTTCCTGATTTGAGCTTGTCCTGGTACTTGGTTTTACTTGGTGTTGGACGTGGTCCACACAACAAATGGTTCTCAACTTACCATGTCTAATCGACAAGAAAAAGTTGATTCACCTTGAGGGTACGGCTCCTGGTGCGATTCTCAAATCCATTGATGGTTGCCAGGTTACCCAAAACTGGATGGTTTTCACTTGCCATAGTCTTAGACTGAAAAGTGGCTAATCCAAGGGGGTACGGCTCTTGGTAAAGATCTTATCAAATCCGTTGATAGCTGTAATAGCTTGCTTAAAGCTATAGGGTGTTCAACTCACCGATGCTTCATTGCTAAGAGTTGGCGAGTCCAGAGGGGTACGGCTTCTGGTAAAGACGCATCAAATCCGTTGACGGCTGTGATGGTTTGCCTAAAATCATCAGGGTACTCCCACTCACCATTGATTCACGTTCTAAGAGTTGGGCTGGGTTCTAGTCTCCCAGGGTGATGCTTATTCCACCAGAATGACTAGCTAGCCCAAGAGCGAGCAGCTACTTGGTAAAGGCTCATCAAATCTGCTCATGTTGCTGAAAAGATTCAACAGGATGCTGATTTGTTACAAGCTTTGGAGAAGCTTCTAGTGTTTCATGTTGCGGCTGTTACTCTGATTCTTATCTTGTTGATGCTGCTATTTGTTTTGCTGATACAATCCTCGGGCTTTCTTTTCACGTATTCCAGGAAACTTGAACTCAACAGGTCAAATTCAAGTTTAGGGGAGGATTGTTAGGATCATTGTAATAGTTATATGTAATAGGTAGACTAGGAGGTATGTAGTTCCTCCTGGTCCTAGTCGTAGTAGGAGCAAGTCCTGCTCCTGGTTCTAGTCGAAGTCAAACTTTATTATTTACTTAATATTCTGTTAGGATATGCATGAGATATGTTAGGAAAGGATATGTATATCAGTTTTACACGTTTTCTTTAATGATGTATTAGGGTTTCCTTGTAGTATAAAAGGAACCTTAGGCAGAAGGGTTAGACACACCTTCACAAAACGTAGTTCTAGTCATTATCAATATTAGAAATCCTTAGAAAGGATCAAGTCTTTATAGTTATTCTGTTCTTCTTAATTATATTTATATTCTACATTCATATTGTGTATAGAGTCTCTTTGTGATTTGACTTGTGATTACAGAAGTCATTCACCGGTCCTGACAGGCTGCAAGATCTACATCTAGTAGACCCAACAATAAGTAATAAGTGTAATGATGTTGAATGTAAGTAATGAGTAAGGAAATAAACAACCTAGTAGGAAGACACCAAGATTTATAGTGGTTCGGAAACGAGCCTCTATCGTCGTTCCTACTCCACTCCTTGAGTACGCCTTACTCAAGATTTCCACTATATCCACAAGCTCCCTTCTTGGCGGAGAAAACCTTACAACGTCGCTTACATTATTTTCTGACACTAAGCTAAATGTCGAGACCTAATCTTAGCTAGGACCAATCTACATAACGTCGCCCACTTCACCATTTTACGACACAAGGCTAGATGTCGAGTTCTAATCCAAAGCTAGAACCAATCTTCACAACGTTTCCTACTTCACCATTTTCCGACACAAGGCTAGATGTCGAGTTCTAATCCAAAGCTAGAACCAATCTTCACAACTCTTCACTTTGAAGCTAAGTGAGAACTTCACACAACACAACTACACATCACTTTATAGTTTAGTGAGAACTCACAAGACACAACCACATCACTTTATAGTATAATGAGAACTAACACAACTTATTACAACTCAACTAAACATATCCAAGTACACACATGTAGCTTGGATCTACACAACACAAATCCAAGCACACACATATACAAAGGATTTCCACAACTCTACTCCAAGTATTCACACATAGCTTGGATGAACACAACTAGTCCAAGTATTAACAGATACATTGGATCTACACAAGACACAAATAATCAAATGATGAACATGACTAAATCTTTAGGAGAGGATGATCTTTATCAAGGCTTCATCTTTAATCACATCACAAGTGTGTGAGTGATCTTCTCGTTGGACAATGTAAAGAAGGAGATCAAGAGGATAATCATAAGTAAACACACTTAACACATTAAGTGATCATTTACAAATGACTAGGATTAGATAGAAGAAAGAAGGTTGAAAGAGATATCCAAAAAAGTTAATGAAAATGTAGATTTGATTCACTATTTATAGAGGACAAATCCCAACGGCTAGCTGGGGGCGGTTCCTTAGCTACCCAGGCGGTTCCTTATCGATAGGGAACCACATAGGCACTTAAGGAACCGCGGAGTGTAGACTCCGCTCCTTTTTGTCTTTTAGTGAATTTGAAATATCTGAGGCTGTTTAAACCTTCAAATGATATTCTTATGGCATTTGGAATATGCCATATTCAAATTTACATTTTCATTTTAATAAAACATTTTCTTAAAAATAAAGTTTATTAAAAATCTTTTGTTACATTTGATAAAAGTGAGTTTTAAGGCTAATAACTTTTATGATCACTAAGCATGATTAAGATATTAATACAAGCTTTTTGTGTGGTGAAAAAGTTCGTTTTCTCGGAATCCTCTCGAATTGATCTCAGTTAAAAGTGGAATGATTGTTCTTGGTGACAAAAAGTGAATTTGGTTTTCTATTCTAAATAAATGAAGTGAATAAAGATTAAAGCCGGAAACAGTAGATAAAAACAATTAAATGATAAAGCAGAAAAATCCTCTTACTGAAAAAATGCCCTATGCTGAAAATAATCCTTATGCGGAAAGATGGACTATGCGGAAGATTAAGGCTATTCGGAAAGTAATGCTATGCGGAAAAATGCTCTATTCGGAAAGTTCCTCCATTCGGAAAGCAATGTCCTATTCGGAATAAATTCTTACGCGGAATAAAAGTCTTATGCGGAAAAGGAAGGCTAATGCGGAAAATCTGCTCTATTCGGAATAATAAATTCCTATGCGGAAAAACTGGCCATTCGGAATAAATAGGTCTATTCGGAAAACAGGGTTATTCGGAATATACAAGATATTCCGAGTAGGGGAAAAAGTAAACTTGGCTATGCTGAAAAATAACTCTATTCAGAATATTTGAAATATTCGGAGTAAGGGAAATGGGAACTAGTCTGTTCGGAATAAAAGGTTCAATTCGGAAAGTCTGGGAACGAAGAACAGAAACAGTAGCAGTAAAAATAGGGGAACCGGTTTTAAATCCAAATCGACTCCAATACTCAAAAAGGTTTTACCAAACTAACCAATAATCATTAACATACCAAAAGAAACAAATCCCACCAATAAAAACACTAAATCAACAACTTTTTAAGATCAAACTTGAATTAAATAAAAACTTAAGAACTTGCAATAGATGATGATGAAGAACAAGATGAATGAAAAGATGGAATAGATTGATTAATAGAAGAGTAACAAGGTTAATGATTAAGGATTACAAGATTGAAAAAGAAAATGAAAAATCACCAAACACCCTAATGGTGTTTGTGATGCTACGAACCACAAAGAACTGGAAAAAGAAAAATGAACTAACTCCCTAATTGTGTGAAGGGAGTATCTATTTATACTCCTAGTGGTTGGTTGGTGAGTGGGCTTTCTCCCTTTCTTCTTGTCTTCTCGTCTTTTTAGAAAAGTTGACGTTTTCGATTCTGATTCGGGATTTGTCGTCGATTAAATCCAACTCGTCTTTTAATTTCTTCGTTAAATAGACTCGAGTTTCTTCGACTTATGAAAATCTTCCGTCTTTAGTCCTTTTCTTCGATAAATCTTCGAATAGGCCCAGTGACTTCAAATCTTTTGCATCTCTTGGACAATAGACTTTATCTTGAGTCTTTTTCCTTGATAAATCCCGTGCAATCCCATGTTTTCTTTAATATTTATCCGGTTAGCTCTAAAAACACAATAAACACAAAAACCACGCATAATTCCAAACAAATGATATTAAATACGTGTTTTGGTCTCGTTTTAGTCCGAATTAAGTGCTAAAAGGATGGGTGTTTACACACCTATCAAATCCCCTACACTTAACCATTGCCATGCCCTCATGCAATGCTTAGTGATAAAGCAATTTTACACTTTTCTCATAATTAATCAACCTTGGCCTTATTCAAATACTACTAAATAAGAATCAAAATACTAAAAGAAATAAAAACTTTAAGATAAACAAAAAGAATGGAAATAACTTGTAAAGAAATCAAGGACTTACATTAGGGCTTTGGTGTTGCGAAGATTTATCACTCTCAAGTTTCACGTTCCCCAACTAAGCTTAAAAACGAGATCATTGTTATTATAAGTTAGTAAATCAAACACTTACACACATGGCTTAATTAAATGCTTAAACTCCCTTATTCCTAGGTGTATCTCTTATATTTTATTTTTGTCTTAGAATGATCATGAAGATGCATTTTTGGACTTATTACGATAGTTTATTAAGGCTGAAAGCAAAGTAGGACGATTTGATCAATAGTTAGCTAAAGGACAAAATCTCTTAAAACTGCTTCTCGGGATATCAAAAAGTTCATATCTTGGCATAACTTGGTTCACGATTTGAGACCTTTCTCGGGCCGATATTTGGCATGTACTTCATACTTCATATCTTCGAGAGACGTTCTTGAGATAATGGTCTTCTCATCATAATAGAGTTTCTTCACTTGGAGACTTTTGAGGGGTACTCCAACTTTGTTGACCACGATTTCATGATTATTTCTTCAATCTCTAATTGGGATTTTGAGATACAACGATCCGCCTCCTTTTCGGACTTGGATCTATTTATCCTCATACCTTGTTAGGGTCTTTTCGGATAGACTTCTCCATGATCTTTATGGGAGTTGATTGCTTTTCGTCGTGAGTCTTGATCCTTTATATAGACTTTAGGAATAATGCTTTTCACATCACTTTGGATCTTCAGCAATAAAATTGAATCCTCATGCCTTGTTAGGGCCTTTTCAGACTCGCCAATCTTCGCGCCCCGCTTCATAAGTTATGCCTTGGCTATGAACTCTTATCATTACCGAGCAACTTTTAAACGATCTTGGGCTAGAAGCTAAGTAACTTTTCAAACCGTACGACCTTACTTATTGCAGATAAATTATTAGCAAGTGATGGGAGAATAGGCAAATAATTACACCAAGTGAGCTTGCGCAAGAATACCGACTTATAATTGACTCTATCATTTCTCGTCCTCCACAATTTTAAGATCTCAAATAATGAGACTCGTGGACACTTAGCCAAATAAACCAATTAAGGTCTACATGGTTAAGGATACTAGCTAGAATAAACTTGGATAAGTCTATTCGGGTTGAGTCAAAATAAACGCAACGGGCCTAATATGTCAAAGACTTCTAAACTAGCTACATTACTTTATTAATATTTTTTTGACTTTATTGTGGGATATATACATACGAAAGCAACGATAAAAATTTAAAAATTACGACTAAATGGCCAAAGTTAATAAAAAATTTGAAAAATGTTGAAAAATAGGATTTTCTGGTTAAATGAAGGCATTTTCATGGAAAAGTCCACTTAAAACTTCGATAGAAGTCCCCCCTACACTTAAGATAAACATTGTCCTCAATGTTTAAGCATGTGGGAAAAGTCTCCCCTACACTTATGACATTGTGCACGTTGGTTAACTCGAGTTAAGGAAGAGACGACTAAAGTGATCAATTTCAAATGTGAGTATGAAGAAAATTGAATCACGATAGTTGAGAGATAGAACCGGATGTCGGATAACACGGGAGCACGGTTCTTCAAAGATTCCCAAGATTGCATTTATCCCTGTAATCACATCACCACACAAACACAAATGACCAAAATAGGTCCTCCCCTACACTTAGGGGGTTAAAGGGATAGATACTCGGGCTGCCTCCCGAGGAGCGCTTGTTTTTGATAACCGAGTCACGAGCCTGACTCGACCCAAAATTAGTTCATGGGGAACGTGGTGAGGGATGGAATCACCTCGTGAGAGGTGTCCTCACCAAAGTACAACTTCACTCGTTGGCCATTCACCTTAAAATTAGGTCCATTAGGTTGAGCGAGCTCGAGAGTACCATATGGAAAAATTTGGGCAATGGTGAATGGGCCGGACCAACGAGATTTGAGCTTGCCCGAAAAGATTTTCAACCGAGAGTTAAAAAGTAAGACTTTGTCTCCAACATGGAACTCTCGGTTTTTGATCTTGGAGTCGTGAATGAGCTTAGTTCTTTCCTTATAGATCAAAGAATTTTCATAAGCTTCATTCCGAAGTTCGTTCAGCTCATTGAGTTGGATCTTGCGTAGGTCACCGGCTTTGTTTATATCAAAATTAGCCCACTTTAAGGCCCAATAAGCCTTGTGCTCCAACTCAATGGGGAGGTGGCACGCTTTCCCGTACACAAGACGTTAAGGCGTACAACCGATCGGGGTTTTGTAAGCAGTACGGAAAGCCCACAAAGCATCATCGAGTTTATCAGCCCATGCGGCACGATGCTCTCCCACGGTTCTTTCCAGAATTCGCTTCAGTCCTCGGTTGGATATTTCAGCCTGGCCATTAGTTTGTGGGTGGTAGGCTGTGGAAAGACGATGATTTACACCGTACTTAGCCATGACTCTAGCAAATTGGTCATTGCAGAAATGAGTCCCACGATCACTAATAATGGCGCGAGGCACACCGAATCTAGCGAATAAAGCTTTCAAAAAGTTACAAACCACCCTTGCGTCATTAGTAGGCAAAGCTTTGGCTTCAACCCACTTAGAAACGTAGTCAACGGCTACAAGGATGTATTTGTTTCCCTTAGATGAAGGGAATGGCCCCATAAAGTCGATACCCCACACGTCAAAAATTTCACATTCCTGTATGAAATTCTGAGGCATCTCGTCTTTATGAGTGATTTTGCCTTGCTTTTGGCAAACATCACATCTTTTAACCATATCGTGAGCGTCACGATATATGGAGGGCCAATAAAATCCCGAATCAAACACTTTCTTTGCGGTGTAGTTGGGACCAAAGTGACCACCGGTGGGTCCTTTGTGGCAAGCATCAAGGATTTCAGACGCTGCCGGTCCGTCAACACATCGGCGGATAATCAGGTCGGCACATTGTTTGAATAGGTAAGGGTCGTCCCAAAAGTAAGTCTTAATGTCGGTGAAAAACTTCTTCTTTTGTTGAGACGTCAACCCTTCCTTGAGAATTCCACCCGCCAAGTAATTTGCAAAGTCCGCAAACCACGGGGTTTCATTCGGCTTCGAGTTTATAGACATTAAGGTCTCCAAGGGAAAAGAATCATTGATTTCTTTATTCGGATGATCCCCTTGGTATGGATCCTCAAGTCTGCTGAGATGGTCCGCGGCTAAGTTTTCTGCTCCTTTTTTATCGCGAATTTCGATTTTAAATTCCTGGAGCAGCAAAACCCAGCGAAGAAGTCTTGGTTTGGAATCTTGCTTTGTTAACAAGTACTTCAGCGCGGAATGATCGGTATACACAATGGTGGTGGAAAGGACAAGATAGGGGCGGAATTTTTCAAAAGCATAGACAACAGCTAAAAGCTCTTTTTCGGTTGTCGTATAATGCAATTGTGCCCCAGTCATTGTCTTGCTAGCGTAATGGATCGGTTGGAAGTGTTTGTTCACTCTTTGTCCAAGAACCGCTCCAATAGCAAAATCACTAGCATCACACATCAACTCAAAGGGAAGCTCCCAATTAGGGGTAACCAAGACGGGTGCCTTAGTTAGCTTATCCTTAAGTGAGTTGAAGGCTTCAAGACACTCTTTGGAAAAGATAAAATGAGTATCTTTTTCCAAGAGGTGGGTCATCGGGCGAGCGATTTGAGAAAAATCTTTGATGAATCGACGATAGAAGCCCGCATGACCCAGAAAACTTCTCACACCCTTCACGGTTGAAGGTGGAGGCAACTTTGCGATAACATCGACTTTAGCACGGTCTACTTCAAGACCGACTTTCGAGATCTTATGTCCAAGCACGATGCCTTCTTTTACCATAAAATGGCATTTTTCCCAATTTAGAACTAGGCGAGTGTCTTCGCACCGCTTGAGCATACGTTCCAAATTGGCAAGGCAAGAAGAGAAAGAATCCCCGAAGACCGAGACCATGAAGACTTCCATGGTTTGTTCAACCATGTCATGGAAGATAGCTAACATGCACCTTTGGAAAGTCCCGGGCGCATTACATAAGCCAAAAGGCATTCTTTTATAAGCAAATGTGCCATAGGGACAAGTGAATGTAGTCTTCTCTTGATCTTGGGGATCGATGGGTATTTGGAAATAACCCGAGAAACCATCAAGAAAGCAGTAATATTCATTACCGGCTAAACGTTCGAGCATTTGGTCCATAAAAGGTAGAGGGAAATGATCCTTTCTCGTGGCATCATTGAGTTTGCGGTAGTCTATACAAACTCTCCACCCAGTAACAAGACGAGTGGGAATCAACTCGTTGTGTTCATTGGGAACAACGGTTATTCCACCCTTCTTGGGCACACAATGGATTGGACTAACCCATGGTGAATCTGAAATAGGGTAAATCATACCCGCATCAAGAAGTTTGAGAACCTCTGTTTTGATGACTTCATGGATTTTTGGATTCACCCTTCGTTGGCTTTGAATTGTGGGCTTAAAGTCGTCCTCCATGAGAATTTTGTGTGTGCAGAAGTGAGGATCAATGCCACGAATATCCGAAATCTTCCAAGCGATAGCCTTCTTATGATCTTTCAACACAGCGACAAGTCGGGATTTCTCTTCATTTTTCAAATCCTTAGCAATGATGACTGGCGACTTCTTCTCTTCTTCGAGGAATACATACTCAAGATGGGGTGGCAACTCCTTAAGTTCGAAATCCGGAGGATTTTCGACGGGAGGCGTATGCGAAGTCGGAGTCTCGATAGCAATAACAGTGGGAGATGGAGGGGAAGGATTGTCTTCTCTGAGGAGGTTTGCAATGAAACTGAGATCGTCATCCCAATTGGCAGTAGAATCGTCATTGTCTTGTTTCACATCTTCCAAGGTGGCTTCCAAATCTTTCCAAAGAAAATCACTTTCTCCAAATAGAGATAGTGATGAGTCGATAGAGGAAACGGTCTCAACATTGGGAAGAGAGATAGGAATGTTTTTACAAGCATCCTTGAAGTGTTCTTCACAAGCCTCATCAAGAACGTCAATACAATTAACACTCTCGTAAGAATAAGGCTGTGTAGAAAGCTTTCCCATGTTGAAGACGACTGTATCGTCACCCACTCTCATGATAAGCTCACCGGCTTCAACATCAATGAGAGTGCGACCGGTCCTCAAGAATGGACGACCAACAATGAGTGGCACACGGGGGTCCATCTCGTAATCGACGACAACAAAATCAGCAGGGAAGGTGAATTTGTCGACTCCTACAATGACGTCTTCGGCTATCCCCACTGGATAAGCAACCGTACGGTTGGCCAATTCCAAAGTCATTTTCGTGGGGACTAGCTCTGGGAGAGATAATTGCTTCCAACCACTTAGAGGCATGAGATTAATACTGGCACCTAGATCGGCTAGGGCCATGCAATTCTCTACTCCCGGGAAATTGCAAGGGATAAGAAAACGACCCGGATCACCAAGCTTGGTTGGCAATTCCCTTAAGAGCATTGCAGAGCAATTCTCATTAAGTTGGGTGTTGGCAATATCGAGGAGCTTTTCCTTGTCGCTCAGAAGATCTTTAAACATTTTGGCGTATTTGGGCATGTGAGCGAGAGCCTCAGCGAAGGAGATATTGAAATTCAGTTGTTTGAACATTTTAAGGAAATTCGAAACCTGAATATCATCCTTGCTCTTTTGCTTCTCTTTCCTCAACCTAGATGGATAAGGTATATTGGAAGAAGAGGAAGACTTTGGGAGAATAGGATCACTCACAACCACGGGTGGAGGAGGGGCAGAAGGAAGAGGTGGAGAAATTGGGGAAGGAGAAGGAGGAGGAATAGGAGCAGGTGACTCGTTCTTCGTAGTCACAACCACCGGTGGAGGTATAGGAAGCTCGGGTTCCTTGGTACCTTTGCCACTTCGAGTGGTGATTGCTTTCATCTCCCCTCTTGGATTCGCAACGGTGTTACTCGGAAGAGTACCCGAAGAAGAGGGTTGACTACTTTGGAAGAAACTAGCCATCACGTTCCGCAGATCATTAGTTTGGCTATCCAACGTATTTCTCATGTCTGCTCTCAAATCGTTTCCTTGCTTGACCAAGTCGGCTTTCAGGTTGAGCACCTCTCTCTGAAGATTTCCCACTATCGCATCGTTAGTCCTCATATAAGTTTCCACTTCTTGGTGAAGAGCGGTGGGTTGGTTGGGAGGAGCATTGTATGCAGGTGGTTGGTAAGCAGGTTGTTGGTAGACTTGATTGTTTCTTTGAGGTGGTTGTTGCTGCTTGTGAGGTGGGATGTATGGTTGTCGAGGTTGTTGTTGTTGTTGATTTGGGCGATTAAGGTTTTGTTGTTGGTTTGGGTTGGCAAGAGGGAAACCAGGTGGTGAAAGATAGTTGTTGCTGCGGTAGCTAAGCAAGTTACGGTCACCTTGAGGTCTAGCTTGATAAGCAGGTTGTTGATAGGTGCCATATGCCGCATTCACATTCTCAACAGGGTAATCTTGAGTGGCGGTACAAGTTGTGTAAGAGTGAGGACCACCGCATATCTCACAAGGTTGGCTGACAGCGTTCACTTGAGCGTGTTTGGCGTTGTTGCTGTTGTTGCTGACGGTGTGGGTGACAAGCGATTCAAGAAGCGTAGTGATTTTGTCTAATCGCTTGTCGCTGTCATTAGTGCTAGCACTAGCAACATTGGTCCGAATACTCTTGGTTTGCACACGAGATTTGTTCTCAATGATGTCCCAAGCAGCATTGGAAGTCTTAGCCAATAAATTACCCCCTGAGGCACTATTCAGTGAATCTTGGTCACTCATGCTTAAACCATTGTAAAAAGTATTGATTTGATGTACTTTGGTAAAACCATGTTGTGGGCATTTTCTTAAAAGATCTTTAAAGCGATCCCAAGATTCACTGAATGACTCATCGTACTTTTGTTCAAAATTTATAATTTCATTCCGCAATGCGGTAGTACGAGAGGGTGGAAAAAAGTAGTTGATAAACTTTGTTTCCAAATCCGTCCACGAGAGAATACTCTGTGGCGGTTCCTTAGCAAGCCAATGCCGGGCTTGTCCCTCTAAAGAAAAGGGAAAAAGTTGTAACCTTATAACTTCTTGTGGAACCCCATTGAACTTGACCGTGTTGGTGAGTTGTAGAAATCTCTTGATGTGGTCGTGTGGATCATCAATGGTGCGCCCCAAGAATGGCTGAGCAGAGACCATCTGGATAAAGCCTGACTTTAGCTCAAAATTGTTGGCGGCAATTGGAGGTATGACAATTGGATCCGTGTTGCCATCGACATGAGCTTGGAGCAATTCAATCATGGGGCGATTATCCAGAAGGGGCTCATTGTTGTTATTATTCATATTGTTGAAAGGTGGGTTGTTGTTGTTATTATTGTTGTTCGGAGGTGGTATGTTATTGTTGTTTTGTACACCAGCCATGTCTAAGTTATCGAGAGGCTCGGGCTCTTGATAAGACGTGGATCGAGTGCGCATACACCTACAAAAGAACGAACAAAGACAAACAAGGGAAAAATATTTTTGGTTTTTATATTTTTTACTTTTTAGGATTTTTTGAAAATTTTATATTTTTTTAGTGTTTTTGAAAATTTTTGTGAAAAAGTAACGTTCACGGGGAACGGATCCCAAAATCCAAGTTCTCACAAAAAACTTTAGATCTTAACGAGAAGAGCCGGCAGCGGCGCCATTTAATACAAGCTTTTTGTGTGGTGAAAAAGTTCGTTTTCTCGGAATCCTCTCGAATTGATCTCAGTTAAAAGTGGAATGATTGTTCTTGGTGACAAAAAGTGAATTTGGTTTTCTATTCTAAATAAATGAAGTGAATAAAGATTAAAGCCGGAAACAGTAGATAAAAACAATTAAATGATAAAGCAGAAAAATCCTCTTACTGAAAAAATGCCCTATGCTGAAAATAATCCTTATGCGGAAAGATGGACTATGCGGAAGATTAAGGCTATTCGGAAAGTAATGCTATGCGGAAAAATGCTCTATTCGGAAAGTTCCTCCATTCGGAAAGCAATGTCCTATTCGGAATAAATTCTTACGCGGAATAAAAGTCTTATGCGGAAAAGGAAGGCTTATGCGGAAAATCTGCTCTATTCGGAATAATAAATTCCTATGCGGAAAAACTGGCCATTCGGAATAAATAGGTCTATTCGGAAAAACAGGGTTATTCGGAATATACAAGATATTCCGAGTAGGGGAAAAAGTAAACTTGGCTATGCTGAAAAATAACTCTATTCGGAATATTTGAAATATTCCGAGTAAGGGAAATGGGAACTAGTCTATTCGGAATAAAAGGTTCAATTCGGAAAGTCTGGGAACGAAGAACAGAAACAGTAGCAGTAAAAACAGGGGAACCGGTTTTAAATCAAAATCGACTCCAATACTCAAAAAGGTTTTACCAAACTAACCAATAATCATTAACATACCAAAAGAAACAAATCCCACCAATAAAAACACTAAATCAAAAACTTTTTAAGATCAAACTTGAATTAAATAAAAACTTAAGAACTTGCAATAGATGATGATGAAGAACAAGATGAATGAAAAGATGGAATAGATTGATTAATAGAAGAGTAACAAGGTTAATGATTAAGGATTACAAGATTGAAAAAGAAAATCAAAAATCACCAAACACCCTAATGGTGTTTGTGATGCTACGAACCACAAAGAACTGGAAAAAGAAAAATGAACTAACTTCCTAATTGTGTTAAGGGAGTATCTATTTATACTCCTAGTGGTTGGTTGGTGAGTGGGCTTTCTCCCTTTCTTCTTGTCTTCTCGTCTTTTTAGAAAAGTTGACGTTTTCGATTCTGATTCGGGATTTGTCGTCGATTAAATCCAACTCGTCTTTTAATTTCTTCGTTAAATAGACTCGAGTTTCTTCGACTTATGAAAATCTTCCGTCTTTAGTCCTTTTCTTCGATAAATCTTCGAATAGGCCCAGTGACTTCAAATCTTTTGCATCTCTTGGACAATAGACTTTATCTTGAGTCTTTTTCCTTGATAAATCCCGTGCAATCCCATGTTTTCTTTAATATTTATCCGGTTAGCTCTGAAAACACAATAAACACAAAAACCACGCATAATTCCAAACAAATGATATTAAATACGTGTTTTGGTCTCGTTTTAGTCCGAATTAAGTGGTAAAAGGATGGGTGTTTACACACCTATCAGATATGTTAGTGTAATGATTATTACCTTGATGATAGTGTTTGTTAGATAATTCGTTTTATGATTGTGTTTGATAATAAATGTCTTTGTAATTTGTCGTGATCAAAACTAAGAAAGATTAATTAATACTAACAATGTTTTTAGGCACTGCTTTGCATTAACAGTGGGTTTTGTTAAGATTTGACATGCAAGTGATTTGGGATAATAAGAGTTGTCTAGGATGATTAGGAAATGATATTGGGAGTGTGAGATTTGTTAAAATGGGTCAAAAAGATGATCTAATCTGATTTTCTAAAGTGTATATTTGACCAGTAGGTTTAGGGCTGTTTTTCGTGGGTTCAAGTTTGAATATAGGTTGAGATGATAGGATATAGTTGTAGTGGTTGTCGATACACTCGTTTTGGTATAATGTAGGCCTTCTAACTCAAAACGAGGAAGAAGTTACACTAGTTTGAATATTCGTGTACCGGGAGGCGAGTATCGACACAACACGAAATTGTTGTCGATATTTGGTCAAATATCGGGGACTATAAAATGAGTTTCAAAAAGGTTCAAGGGCTGTTCTTAGGCTCTAAACCTGGGGTCTTGAGTCTATTTTCAAATTCAATGATTGGTTTTGCAAATGGAAATGATTATGATGGTCAAAATGGTTTCACGAGTCAAGTGTTCAAATCTGTCCGGTTTTTCAAGTCTAGAAATGTGTTGAGCAGGTGGTTCTAAAATGTGAATCTTTGGATGAAATTTAAACTGAGTTTTATTCAGGTTATGATTGAGTTTTTTACCAAGTTTCATAAAAATTCGAGTTGTCTAAGTAAGAGAAATGAGCTTGTACATTTGGTATGTGTCGACAGATTTTTATCGAGAAAGTAGTTTAATGAAGTGAACATATAGAAGGGTGTTGTGGTACCACTTGCATTGTTGTTCTTTCGGGTTTTTCATGGTTTTGTAATGTTGAGTTTTATGTTATTAAGTATGGTTTTACTTGAAGCAATTATTAATAAAGTGCGCGCCTTATTTGATAGGTCGCGGATTTCGTGTTTACCTGGCATCCATATCGCCGGCAATCATCTTACCACTATTGTTCCTACTCAGCTTATGAGTTCCGTGATTCACTTACCTCATGCCTAAGGTGAGTTCATATCCCCTTTTTACTACTTTCACATTGTTTCTAAACACGGGGTGAGATTTTACATGGTGGAACACACCCATTTAAAAATTGTATGCTATCCAGAACTTGTATGCTTTCCAACAGTTTTCATTGATATTATTGCTTTTAGTCCATATCCCTAAGTTTCCTCTCTTGATCACGAATCGTTAATTTACTTGTGTTGCTAAGCGCAAATGTTGTGGGTGATCCATCGGGATTGACTATCCCCGTCCCATGTTGTGACTGTTTAACCATTGACGCACTTAACATTTGATTTGTTATTTGAGTATTAGGGTTGAATACTCCCTAGAGGAACTTACATTGATGTTAAGCTTCAGTTCATGAACTAAATAGCAATAATAAAGGTTTCGGACTATGGTTAATGTACATAACCATTTTCCCTATTTCTTGTTTTACAAATGAATGCTTGTGTTCCACACTTATATTGCTAAACCTATGAATACCACTCAACTTTGTGTTGACGATTTTACATTTTTAATCTCAGGTAATAATACTAAATTTTGCTTGGATGGGAGCCCACAGGATATTATCGCAACTTGGATATTTCTGTGTTACTTTTTAAAGTTTGGTTTTGGTAAAAGCTGCCAGAAGTTATTCTGTATTATTGGTAACTATATGTTACAAAACCATTATTAAATAATAGATTTTTCCGCTTATTAAACTTTGGGACCTTTGTTTAAAAACTTTGATCTTTTATGATGTAATGTAAATGTTTTATTACGTCAACTTTGTGTCAACAACATTTCATTGTTTCTTGTACCATGACGTGGCACCCCCTTGCTGCCTACGTGTTTCCTTGCCTAATTTTGTGGATCTCGTAGTTATGTGGCCAAGGAAATGGAAATATAAGAAACCGAGTTAAACGGAAGGTTTCATAATTATAAAGAGGTATTTGATCCAGAAAAATAGTGGACTATTTGTAGCCAGAGACCCGAGCCTGGACCTGGAGCATGGTCAACTCAAAAACTTAGCCTGTTATCCCATATATGTATGAGAGCCGACACACCAATTTATGAAATCAGTTAGACTAGGTTCACCCTTTTTGTCCTTTTAGGTGGAGGTGTTTTGTTAGGCAGTTTTTAGTCCGTTAGGAAGAGGAAATTTGAACTTCAAATTTAAATGTTTTTAATAAACATTTCTTTAGAAAAGCTTTTGTAAAGCTGGGGGAATGGTGCCCAAATCCCACGAATGAAGGTGAGGTGGCAAAAACCCACGCGTGGGATGCCATAAACCTCATCAAAATCTAACCTAAAACCCACGTGTGGGTTATGTAACCTAGGTAAAAAAAACACAGTTCGTGAGAAACTCACCGCTCGAACCACACAAACACTCGGGCCGCACCATTTTTATCCATCCGAATTTAATATTTTTCTCCCTATTTTTTCCTATAAAATCCTCATTTTTCTTCTAATATTTTCACATCTTATTCCTCAAACACATAAATCATCTTCTTTGACATCTTTTTTCTCCCCATTTTTTCCTAAGGGCGCCGATACTATGGACACCCGAGCAAGAAATAGCGTTATGTCGCTCTTGAAACTTTGTTACTGAAACCACCGTGACAAGTAACACAAGAGATTCTCGTAATTTTTGGTTGAGGTTTTGCACATGATCGAGAGTCGTTTAGATGATCCGAGGAAACAAACATAGTATAGCATAAACGGAAAATGGAAGTCCCTAATGATCACAGTGCGTAAGTTTGTTGAATGTTACCACAACGCAAATCGAACACTGGTAACTGGAGCAACTGACGAGGATGTAATGAATAACGCCCTTCGTGACCATGAAGCTCAGCAGATGTGCCAGATTAAGCATCTTCATTGTTGGGAGGTTTTTGAAAAATTATCAACTATATTTTCCTTTTTAAATTTTTGTGTGTTTTTTATTTATCCATGTGTTTTTTTAGTATCTTATGTAATTTTTTTATTTACCCGTGTATTGTTTAAGTTTTTTAATATTTTTTTTTAATTCATCTGTGTATCATTTTCATTTACCCATGTGTATTGTTTTTAATTAAATGTATGAATAAATTAAATAAAAATGATAGTGAAAAGATGAGCTGGAGATAAAAAAAAAATTTTAATACACTTGAAAATTAGATTTTTGGTAAGTTAAGAAGAAAAGTGAAAAAACTAAAATGAAAGTTTTTTCTTTGCCACTCCTCTAGCCGGTTTCATAAAAACTTTAATAATATTTTTAAATGTAAATTTTATCCCTTTAACCATAAAACATGTTTGTAACTTATTTATTCACACATTTAGTGATAAATGTGGTAACGTGAATATACGATTATAACTTGCTTACAGTAGCGAGCCGTCACGTGAGAAACGGTGACTACAAAGTACTGTAGTTGAAATAATCGAAAAGCTATAATTTTTGTAAAGAAACAATTTTATCTTGGTAAACATGATCATTAAACCCAACAAAAGAAGAAGAAGGGTGAAACAAAGAAGTAAATAAAGTAGACTTAATTTGCAAGCAAAACGTCAAACTTAAATAATATAATAACCAACATTTCAACACATAGTAATTGAAGTAAAGAAAAAGAGTCAAAAAACGTGAACCCAAAACAATACAATACAATAATACACAAAAACACACACATCCGGAAATGAAACACTGCACACACTTAGGGCTGTTTAGTTGGAGAAAAAATTTCCACTTTTCTAGAAAAATTTTCATTTGAAAAGTGAAAAATAGAAAAGCTGTTTAGCAACATCATTTTTCAATATTTTTCAAAAATTAAAAAATTTTCATTTTCTAAATTTATATAGAAAATTAAAAAACTCCATTTTACCCTTTTCTAAATTTTCATTTCATACCCACCATTGTTTTATTTAATTCATTTCAATAACACATTACTCTATTCAGTATTCACCGTTCATCATTATTTTAACGTTTTCGTCAGTAAATTTACGTTTTCGTCTGTAAATTTACGATTTCGTCTGTAAATTTACGTTTTCGTCAGTAAATTTACGTTTTCGTCAGAAAATTTACGTTTTCGTCAGAAAATTTACATTTTCGTCAGTAATTTTACGTTTTTATCAGAAAATTTACGTTTTCGTCAGAAATTTACGTTTTCGCCAGTAAATTTAGGTTTTTGTCAGAAAATTTAGGTTTTCGTTTGTAAATTTACGTTTTCGTTTGTAAATTTACGTTTTCGTTTGTAAATTTACGTTTTCGTCTGTAAATTTACGTTTTTGTCTGAAAATTTACGTTTTCGTTAGTAATTTTACGTTTTCGTCAGTAATTTTACGTTTTCGTCAGAGAATTTACGTTTTCGTCAGAAAATTTACGTTTTCGCAAGTAAATTTAGGTTTTCGTCAGAAAATTTACGTTTTCGTCTGTAAAATTACGTTTTTGTCTGTAAATTTACGTTTTCGTCAGAAAATTTACGTTTTCGTCAGTAAATTTAGGTTTTCGTCCGTAATTTTACGTTTTCGTCAGAAAATTTACGTTTTCGTCAGAAAATTTACGTTTTCGCCAGTAAATTTAGGTTTTCGTCAGAAAATTTACGTTTTCGTCAGAAAATTTACGTTTTCGTCTGTAAATTTACGTTTTCGTCAGTAAATTAACGTTTTCGTCAGTAAATTTACATTTTCGTCAGTGATTTTACGTTTTCGTCAGTGATTTTACGTTTTTGTCATAAAATTTACGTTTTCGTCCGAAAATTTACGTTTTCGTCTTTAAATTTACGTTTTCGTTAGTAAATTTACGTTTTCGTCTCTAAATTTACGTTTTCGTCAGTAAATTTACGTTTTCGCCAGTAAATTAACGTTTTCGTCAGTAAATTTACGTTTTCGTCCGAAAATTTACGTTTTCGTCTTTAAATATACGTTTTCGTCAGTAAATTTACGTTTTCTTCTGTAAACTTACTTTTTCGTTAGAAAATTTACGATTTCGTCAAAAATTTACGTTTCCGTCAGTACATTTACGTTTTCGGCAGTAAATTTACGTTTTCGTCTGTAAATTAACGTTTTATGAAAATTTATCCTTTTACCACTTATTTCCAATAATAATAAGACCAAAACGTGTATTTTATGTCGTAAAAGTCGGAATTATGCGTGGTTTGTGTTTTTATTGTGTTTCAGGATAAAAATATGAAAACGGAAGAAAACACGGGCTATCACGGGCTTTTATCAAAGAAAAAGACAAAAGACAAAGTCAAAGGATCGAGAGTGCATAAAGAACGGAAGTCCAAGGCCTTTCTGAAGATTTATCGAAGAAAAAGTCTAAATACGGAAGTTTAATGAAGTCGAAGAACTCAAGTCTAATTATAGAAGAAGATTATAAGACAAGTTCAATTTATGTCGACAAATCCCAAGTCGACATCGAGAAAGACAAAGAAATTAAATCGAGTCGAGACGAGAAGAAAGAAAGAAGGAAGCATAAACACTAAACCTCCCCACCTCCTATAAATACCCTCCTATTATGTCATTAGGAGGGTGTTAGTTTGTAGTTAGTTTTTTAGTTAATTTTTAGTTTTTATTTTAAGTGTGTTTTTAATTTCTTTCTCTCTAGATTTTCAAGCTTATCAAACATTAATCTTGTAATCTTTTGATCTTAATCTTTAATCAAATCAAGCTTATTTTCTTAATTCTCATTCTACCTTTCTTAATCTTTTTAATCTTGATAATCATGTAGTTTATTTAATTTTGTTGATGATATGATTGTTTAGCTTATTTGATTATGCTTATTGAATTGGTGATTTTAAAAGTTTTAGATTAAAGTGCTTATTTTCTTAATTTTAATGCTTAATAGTTTTTAAAAATAAGTTGATTTTGATAAGTTTAATATTTTTATAAAAAGTTGATTTTCATTATTTAGATTATTTAGTGTTTTAATAGTTTCTAAATTGTGGCTTATTAGTTTTTCTTAAAAATCTCTTTTGTTTAAGTTTTGATAAGTGCTTATTTTATATTTGCTTATTTGCTTAATATTGGTGTTATCCGGGTTTCCTTAAAACCCCTTTATTCCGAATATAGCATCCTTCCCTTTATTCCGGATAGTACACTTTCATACATTCCGTATAGCAGATTCCGGATAGTCATCTATTCCGGATAAGAGTCCAAAGTAGGAATTCCGGATAAGCCTCACAAGTAAACATTCCGGATAAGCATCACAAACACATTCCGGATAAGCCCTTAGTTTTTTATTCCGGATAAGCTTCAATCCCTCATTTCGGATAAGTACTTTGCTAATTATTCCGGATAAGCCTCAGAAGTAAGCATTCCGGATAGTGAGTGTAAATGGATTCCGGATAGCAACACATTCCGGATAAGTCTCCGATTTTGGGATTCCGGATAGCAAAACATTCCGGATAAGTCTTCAATTTTGGATTCCGGATAACATTCCGGATAGTCTCCTCGTCATTGCATTATTCCGGATTAGCAGCAGGATCATTATTCCGGATAACTCGCAAGCTAATTATTCCAGATAAGCTGTACAACAAGGTATTCCGAATAAGGTCATAATCCTTATTCCGGATTAGATTCATTTTTTGTTTAATTATTCAAACTTTAATTTTTCCCGCCTTTTTATTTAGCATTATTTTAACTTGTATTGTTTTAAGTTTACATTTTTACAAGTTTTCATCATTTACTTTTTAACTTTTAAAGTCTTTATTTTTAGTTTAAATTTTCAAGCTTTCATTTTTACTTATTTACTCAACGACATTTTCACTTTTAGCTTAAAATAGATAATCAAAACTTTTTATTTTCCACCAAGAACGACTGAGTCGCATTTTTAACTAGTAATCAATTCGAAAAGACTGAATTAACGAACTTTCATAACTAAGTGAAAACCTAGTTATTAGTCCCCTTGGCAAAGCCTATCTTGTGTCCGCAAACGACCTCTCATAGATAACCATAAATGGAAGGCATGTCTAGAATACAATGGTAATACCACACTACACTATTCCAGCGAACCTCAAACCACGAGGTCTCAAGTCCTCCAAGCCTTAGAAACCGAGAACACATAACATTTACCATTTCTACTATGCTACTGGACAACATCATTCTCATTAGAATTAACATTAGAAGCAGGAAGGTTACCAAGATTTAGGGCTTTCATCAGCCACGATTGAGGCCCAAACCAGGCCCCATTAACCGTAAAATCAGCAACACGACAAGACATAGAGAAACCCGCGTTTGAAACATCTCTAGGAGTACTTTGTTTAGCTAAAGGGATTTGGTGACACCAATTATCAAAGAGAGCATAGGTATCCATGCTGTTTCCAAGTTTAGACCAAAAGAAAGGCCAAACGGTTTCCCGGAGCTGCAACAATTTACGCCAACCCCAACTCGATTCAGGTCTAATAGGAATATCCCAAAATGAGCGGCCCCTAAGATGATATATACTAATCAAACTCACCCACAAATACTTGCGACTAGTGATAATATTCCAAATATGTTTCGTCATTAAGGAAATGTTAAACATCTCGAGGCTCTTTATACCTAAACCGCCTTTTGCTTTAGGAAGCGAAATCACATCCCAAGACACTTTCGCTTTTCCATGTTTATATTCACCGTTACACCATAAAAAACCTCTAATAAGTTGATTAATATCATAAACAATACCTTTAGTAATCATGAGAACTGATGCCCAATAAATTTGCATGGAAGAAAGCACATACGTACATAATTGAAGTCTCCCCGCAAAAGACATGACTTGTTTTTCCAATATCCAATACGATTCTTAGCTTGATCAACTAGAGGCTTACAATCCCTAATAAGTAACCGAGAGGAAATAAGGGGAACACCAAGATAACGAACCGGCAGCTTACCCTCAACAAACGGCATGATAGAAAGAATTTCATTCTTAACATTATTCGGAACATTACAAAAGAAAGTTGTGCTTTTCGGCAAACTCGACACAAGACCCGAACACTTCTTAAAATCATCAAGGCTCTCCATAATGATTTTCACTGATTCCTTATCTCCCCTAGAGAATATAAAAGTATCATCCGCAAAAACACACATTCATAATGTAACACCCCATTTTGGTAAATGGAATGTCACTCGTGATTATGGGGTGTCATCAAAGCATGCAAGGTAAATGTCTTAAAAACATTAAATGACCATGAATGGAAATACCAGAAACAAACATCGGTAGTCCTAGTATAAGCTTATCACACACAAACATAAGTACTGTAAAGAAAAGGGACTAAACAATGTCCAAAGAAATAAGTAGCAAAATGTATGATGAAATGCATAAAGTAGAGAAGGCTAGATAACTTCCAATCCATATGCACGTACGCTTAAAGTCTACGAGCGCCCTTGAGTACTTGCCGTTTGGGAACATGAAAGAAAAACGGCTGAGCATAACGCCGAGTGAATGGATATACAAGTATAGCATGGAATATCATAAGCATAAAAGACTAATAGCATTGGAAATGTATAAGTCCTAAGTAACCTAAAAACATGTTCATAAAACTGGTTTTATATTTTGAAAAGACTTATGTTTTTATGTACAATCTGTATTAATTAGCCAATAGCCCATATAGGTCATGAGGTTCCACCGTGTATGAATACTTAGAGGGAAGACCTCGTCATGCAATTAGAGGGGTTACCTCTTATTAAATAGTCTGGGTAGGAGGGATCAACTCCTAGTGAAGGATGCAAGGCACACATCGCATTCACTCTGGTAATACTGGTAAAACATGTAACTAGGATGCACCCATACGCCCCACATGATAAAATAATATAATGGCCAAAACTATAAAGGGACGCCACGAGCAATCACTCCGCCGTGGGGAATAACACTGGTGCCTCCGGTGTTATGGTTATGGTACCTCCATAACTAGGTGATACTGGTCATGCATGTATATGGTTTAGGCTCTTAAACTAACATAAGCAATCAAACATATAAAACAAATACTGGGAAAATAGTTTGCTGTAAACGAGGAATCCTAATAAGGAAAGAATGTCCATACTAAAGGGACAGAAAATCCGTACCTTGTGTCCAGTGAACGAAGAAGACAAAAGAATGAAAGTCCTACTCCGATCTCACTAATGCTACATAAATAGCGGACATGTATAAGTATTTTGTCTATTGAGTACGTAACTGATTATATCATATCTTAGCTTGTTTTATATGTTCTTGTCTTGTTTTCCTGATTTTAATGTTATACTGTGTTTATCATGTATTCTATGTATTCTGGTTAAGTATTACTTGTATTCTTGTATTATTATACTTGTTGTGTAATAATAAATAACTTTCTAAAAATAGTAAGTTTCCTTAAATAGAAAGTTTCTAAAAATAGAAAGTTTCCAAAAATAGATTAGCTTCTAAAAATAGATTAGTTTCCAAAAATAGAAAGTTTCCAAAAATAGTAAGTTTCCTGAAATAGAAAGTTTCCATATTTAGAAATAAGCTGGTTAATAAGCTGATAATATAAGCTTAAGTTTACTAGTTAATTATCATAAGTCATGTAATTATTTGTATAGTTTATTAATAACAGCATGTTAATTAAATAAATTATAGGTCAAGATTTAATTAAATATAAGCATGATTTAATTAAATTAAGGTGTATAAATACTTAGGTTAAATATGTATTAATATTATATTAATTATAACCTAAGCCATGTTTATTAATTATTTATATTCCATATATTAAATAATTAATTAATACTATAGTCTAAATTAAATAAATAAATACTTAGGTTAAAACATGTATTATTTCATAATTAATAATAACCTAAGTCCATGCTCAATTAAATTAATTATTAGCCATGTTTTAATTAATTTAATTTTCTTGTTAAGAATAATATACTTGTAAAAATGTAAACTTGTAAAAATAATTTAACTTGTAGAAAACGTGACTTGTAAAAACGTCCCCGTGACAAATCCCGTGTTTTACTAATAAGCCTAAACATAACCGGATCGGACCCCATGAACCGGACCGAACCAAACACCCCTAGCAGTGGCTACCCGGCTTCGCCGGTTGCCACTGCTCTTGCAGTTTTACCACCGGCTGCAGCCGGTGGTTTCCCCTGGTCTGCCTTGGCTAGCCACTGCCACAACAACAAGGTTCCCACCGGCAGTTAGCCGGTGGTACCCCTGTTGCTGTCGTTCCCCCTGCTTGACCAAAACAGCCACCGGCTTAAGCCGGTGGTGTTTCTCGCTGCTGCACCGAGACCAACCAAACCACAAGGCCAACCCGACTCGCATCGGGGTCCTTGTTCCTTGCTGTCAACCGAACCCAACCACACCGAGACTTGAAGTCTCGGTTGTTGGTGCGAACCAAAATAAGCCGAGAGCCATGGGGCTCTCGGTTGAATGTCAGACAAACAAAACCAAACCCAAAACCCGATCCTTTTTATGATTTCTAGGTTAATCCCACATGTTCTTTACTTGTTTTTAATATTAACATAATCATGTGTTCTTGATTGTAATCAATAGAATAAAAAGAAAGGTTTAAAAGGTTTACCGAAAGCGTGAACAATTGAGAACCAATAACACGAACATTAGCACTTGTTTTTAATTACCAAGATCAAACAATCACCTCCCTGTGGTGTGTGGTAGCCAGCGGCAAAGAGAGAGCAAAAAGGAAGCTAGGGTTTATTTTTTTTTATCAATGTTCTGTAATGTGAAAAGAGTGTAACCTTTTTGTTTAATTTAGTCAAAACCAAAAATGGGCTTGGGCCCTCCCTTTGTCTTGGTGTCCGCGGCTATGAGGGGCCCACAAGGGGAACCCAAATGTTTTTTGTATCTGATATTTTACGTGTTTATACGTTAGTGTTTTCGTATTATGTCGTAATTTATTATTCGTGTATTTACTAATACTTGTACGTAAACGATAATTAATCGTATTATAATAGATACGTACGTAATTACATGTTCGTGATTAAACGTTCATGATTTCATGTTCGTGATTATAATTATTATGGTTAATAATTATCCTGTAATAACACGCACTTACTACTTATCGTGCAATAACACGTACGTAATTTATGTAATTAATATTCGTGACACGTGTTCGTGCTATAAAAGGAAAGTTTTAGTTTGTACATACGTTTACTAAATGTACAGTTCATGGTAAAAGTATGCGGGTTTTACAACTCTTCCCCCTAAAAAGAATAATTCATCCCCCAATTATAGATAAAGTAAAATGAAAGAGGAATATACCCGAATTCAAAACTTGAAATGAGGGTAAAAAGCCCGGATAGACTCCTCTGTTTCCCAAGTGGCTTCCCGCTCGGTATGATCCTCCAAAGTATTTTGACGAATGGAATCGTCTTCTTCCTCACGACGCGTTCTTGTCTGTCAAGAACTCGCTCGGTTTCCTCTATGAAGGTAAGATCTTCACGAATCTGTTCCAGTGGATACTGGACTGTGTGAAGGGGATGATAATTGTAACCTCTAAGTAAGGACACATGGAAAACATCATGAACGTGAGAAAGCTGCGGAGGTAACGCTAAACGGTAAGATACTTCATCGACTCGCTCGATGATATCAAACGGTCCGATGAATCGAGGACTGAGTTTCCCTTTGATTCCAAAATGTCTAACACCACGTGTCGGTGATACCTTAAGAAAGATATGATCTCCGACGTTGAAATATAAGTCCCTACGAGGCTTGTCGGCATAACTCTTCTGACGTGCACGAGCTTCTTGTAATTTCTCCTTAACTACAGCGACCTTCTCGTTGGTCAACTCTATTGTAGAATGATGATAATCTTTATGAATCAAGAGGGTTGATGTTTTTCTAGAGAGAGAAAGTTAGAGAGAAAAGTGAAAGAAACTTATGTATTGAAATCAAAGAAATAAACAACCAACACCTCTTTCCATGGTGGAAAGAGGTTTAAATACCCCAAGTCCATGGACTTGGGCTTCCGGCCCATGAACATGCTCATGGGTCGGGCTATGTAATAAATGACACTTAACATTACTACGAGCCTATAACTACATTATTGGAGTGACCGAGACTTTCTATATACGTAAAACATATTTCCAACAATCTCCCCCAAAGGGAGGTCACTCCAAATTTACAAAGTCCTAATCTAGCATGTTAGATCTTGTTCTTGAGCTCGTAGTCTTCTTTTCTTTCTTTTTCTTTTCTTTTGTGAATATGTGTTGAATGATATCAGCCTTTTGCTTGGAACACGTTCTTTTGGCCTTTCACGTGCAGTCTTTATTTTTTCTTGTGAGGTTCGCCTCTTTGTGACTTCATGTCCCACACACTTATCCTTTGTTGAATTCTTGAAAGTTTCAGAGTCGATACAGCGGAAGACTTTTAGGTCATACTTTCTTGAATTTGCAGGAGTATTTGATGCTGAAGGAATAAGCATGTGAGGACGTCTTCAACAGGTTCACCGCAACGCCACCGTCTTCAACTGGTACACAGCGACGCCACCGTCTTCAACAGGTACACAGCAACGCCACCGTCTTTAACAGGTACACAGCAACGACATGAATAAAATGGCTTTGACATTTTATTCTAATTCGGTAGCATTTTACCTCCGGTCGGTGAAGACTGTTGGACGATATTAGATATCGTACCCGTGACGGATAGTTTCAATTAAGTAACTTCCTGACAGGATTTCGCGGGTAAACCCGTTCTCTTTATTCGACCGTCCAAAGCTGACTGCGAACATAAAGAGTGAAGCCGTCAATTCATGAAACCTGGAACAAGTGAATTTCAATTAAGATATTCACCATCGTTGCTTTCCAGTTGTCACAAACTTGATTCAAATTGAATCTTGCTTGTTACCTACCAAGTGCTGTTTGATGTTAACACTAGAAGGATTTCCACTCGTCACTGTGAACACTAAAAAGTGTCACTCTGAGTGTTCTGGAAAGATCATACGATAATGCGTAGAGGCCTGGAACGAGTTTAAGTTCAATTAAGAATTAAACTACTGTTTCTTTCCAGCTGTCACAAGATTAGTTCGTAAAGAACCGCACGTGTTACCTACCATGAGCTTGTTTGATGTTGGCTCAAGCAGGATTTCCATCTTCACTGTAATACTTGCGTATCACTCGGATGTTCTGGCAATATTTCAAGAATACTACGTAGGACTCATAAAAGATCTCTTACTTTTCACAGTGTGTGAAGAAGCAAGGAATAAATGGAAAGTGTCCTAATGAGACTTTTGATGATCTCGTGGCTCTAGACTCGATAGTGCGTTTTGATTTAGTGATCGATGGCTGGAGAGGAGTGCCACCTATTCAATATCAGTCTATTCGGAGCGAATAAACCAATAGATAACGTGTTGATCTCCGTGTGATTAAAACAAATACCTTTTGAGAGATATTTGAGTTAGCTGGGGAGGGTTGTGCATTGCATCACTGGGTCCATGATGGCTTTCTTCAATATCGAGAATCATTAACTAATGATCTCAATAGCATATGTATTGACCCGGTTTCTGCCTTAAGTTGTAAGGAGGGCTTCTTTCTTTACACCCTTTATATTTACAATTCTTTTTCATTCTTCAACCCCTTCAATGCTTATCAATACGTCATCACTAGCACCTTGTTGTGATTGTTCCAGTGCTAGCTTAAGTACTTGGTCGGCATTCAGCTACGTTCACATTCATTCTCCATCTTTCCTAGGACTTCTAGTTCTATCTAGGGAGTTGTCCTTGGGAAGATTCCATCGGTTCTGATGAATCATTGGACTAATACCTGTACCTACCACCCTTTTGTCACCACATTCGTCGTGAGTTAAGTGTGTTTTGGGTTGATATAGTCACCATGAAAAATCTTTGAAAAGATCACTTAAAGCACTTGTGATATTAAAATCAAAGTTTTTGTGCCTTAAGTGTTTTTATCATCAAAAACGCTCCCCCTTAACTTGTGCATTACACATGTTAAGTTGGTTTATCTTTTAAGCCTTTTTCATTGTTTTAGCCAAGTATCATTAAGTCTCTTTAATCCCATTTTCTCCCCTTTCCAAAATGTTAACCATCAATATTTTGGATATTAATGGATTAACCGGTCTTTGGGTAATAAAATGAAATTAGATGTTGGCCAAAGAACATATTAATGCTCCCCCTCAAATTAATGAGGGTAAGTTGTAGTGCTTGAGTATGATAGATTTTGAAAGATTTAGAATCTCGTGAGAAATTCTTGAAACATTTCATACTTTCACACTACAACAAGCCACAAAAGCACAATATTTACAATATTAACATATTCACAAATTAACCAATATGGAGTAGACCTGAAATAGTACGACCCATCAGATGGATCGGTCCACGAGCCTGTGATGTGCTCCATATGGTCTGCCCCCACGAATTGTTCAATACTGCGGATCAACCGTCGATGCCTTAACTTTTCCTCAATCACCTGGATGGTGTGGTTAGCACTCTTCTTAAATCGGCCTACCCATTGGTACTTTACTTCCGGAAGACCTTGTCCTGAGTTGAGCATCAACAGCTTGTCACGTACATGCTTGAGAGTGCCATCGCTGAACTTGTGTAGTTCTAAGAGTCGCATGTATTGCATGACCTCTGCTTCATTCAGGTAAAATATGCCCATCTCTGGTTTAAGTGTACCCATGTATGGTTCCTTATCTTGGTGAAAACGACTCATTGGTGTTGTGTGAGGTCGTTCCAGATTTAGCCTGGATTGGTAACTCTCTACCCCGAGTTGTAAATCCTCAACCCTTTGCTTGATTACAATTCGACGAGTGAATTGGCGAATGTTGGAACTTAGGGCAATGACTTCATCGGGGTCTAAGTGAGGAACCTTTCCTTGAACCAAAAGGAGTAGAAAATCTTCAATATCTTCAAGTCGTAGGAATTGAAGATCCCCTTCACTGACACTATAAGTCTTACCGTCTTCTCGCTTGAATATGATGTCCTTCAAATACGAATATCCGAAGATATGGTGAAAGTTAACGCCCTGTATGCTGGAGATTCGACGGGTTGCACTTATAGGTGTACCTTGCTTGGTGTGATTGTAGAAGTAGTAAGCCGACTTCTTGTTGCCCCGCCAATGTGAGATGCCTAATTCCGCATATTGATCATATTCTTTGACAAGCTTTTTGCTCCATAGTTTTGAAACTTTATCTTCAATCCAAGGGATATCCTCCAAATTTACTGCTTTGCCCATTGTTAATGACGTAGCATACTTGTCCGCGTCGTTTTCTAAGTAGTCAAGATCACGGTTGGTGAAGTATTGCATTGGCAGATCCTTGGCGGCTGCAATAATTGAGGGTGTTAGTGGAAGAAGGATTGGAGCTTGTTCACCTGATGCTGTTGACTTGATTGCTTTCATGAGCTCATTAAAATGATATTCTCCCTCAGTTTCGGCAATCTTCATGGAAGCCCAGAAGTTCTTGTCTTTGATCGTTGTTTGAAGCATATTTGTATCAATGCTAGGCACTCCATATTTATCCATCAAGAATCCAGAGAAGTCGATAGGATTATTGAGGAATTGTGTGAGATCCGCCTTTTCACTGTCAGAAACTGTACGTGCGGTTGCTGCCTGTGTAAGCCATGGCTGTACGAGAACCGTCTCATCAACAGTGAACGTGTCAGCAAACTCAGGATCTGGTTGATTTAACTCGTCAATATCCATATCAATGTAGTGCTGAGGTGGAGAGTTATGTATCACAGATGGTATCGGGTCGTCTTATTGCATAGGTTCGTATTCAACAAGTGTTGTTGATGTGACATTAGTAGGAACCGGTACAGAAGAAGTACCTGTGGCTGTTTCTGTGTGATGCTGAACAGGAGTAGGCGGTGGAGAGTGATGTTCCACAGACGGTGATGGTTCGTCTTCAATCATTGGTTCGTCTTGTACTAGTGGTAGTACAGGATCTTCTTGTGATACACTAGTATGAATTGGTTCAGATGACTTACCTGTGGTTTTGTCAGTGGTTTCACCATGCTCGTCAGTGGTAATGTGTTCACTCTCAGCTTGTTTATCGTCAACTTTTTCTTTTGAACGTGCATCAGATTCTTTATATTCTTCTCCATTGGTGCCATTACCTTCATCCTTATCACCATCCCCTTTCTCCTTATCCTTACCATTCCCATTATCGTCATCCGTATCACTATCGTCATCCTCGTCTTCCCCGTCATCCTCATCGTCATCCTTATCCTCCCCATCGTCCTCATCCTCATCCTCGTCCTCGTCCTCGTCCTCATCCTCGTCCTCGTCATCATCCTCGTCCTCATCCTCGTCCTCTTCCTCGTCCTCGTCCTCGTCCTTTTCTTCTTCATTTTTATCAGAATGTTCTTCCTCCTCATTCTTTTCCTCTTCTTCCTCATTTTCTGACTCCTGTCATTTCTGTTTCTTGGAAGATTGGGGAACTGCAGTGTCTTCTACTGGTGATGTGTTGGAAGCTTCCATTATGACCTTACTAAGAGCTCTTTGTAATTCGTGTTGAGCTTCTGTTATGGGTGACTCAATGTTGGTTAACCGAGTCTCCAAGGTTTGCATTAACTGTAAGTTAGTAAGGCCATTTGTGAATAATGCTGGAAGCTCCTGATGTACACATGACCTAACTTCACGCTGAAGATGTTAGTCATGGAATCATTGATGGAATCGAGAAATGCAGCATTTTCTTTGTCACGTGCGTCGTTTTCAGCAAGAAATTTTTTGTGTTGCTTTTTAAGTCTTATGACACCTTCGAATGTTTCTTGAAGTTTTTTGTCATCACGTTTTTGTGCTCGTTTGTCACGTGACTTACTATGATTTATCCTTTTCTCCAGTGACGCAATATTATTTGCCTGTGATTCCAGTTGTTTTTGGAGGTGCTGAATGAGTGGATCATTGATTGTGAGAAATGGAGTGGGAGTGGATGATAGTTGTACTGCTGTTGTTGCTGGTGGAGGAGTTACTGCAATTGCTAACGAGGTTGTGGATTGGATGGTGGTTGGTACAAGTTGTTCGAGGATAGGTGGCGATGTTGGTACAATCACTGGGGCAGTTGGTGGCACAAGAGGATCGATAATCGGTGGAGGCATCGTTGTAATCACTTGGGTGGTGGTTAGTACAGGTTGATGGGTGACGGGTGGCGGCGTAGGTGTGATTACATGGATGGTGGTTGATACAGGTTGATTGATGACCGGTGACGGAGTGGGTGTAATTATGGGGGTGGTGGTTGATACAGGTTGAATGGTCTCGATTGTAGGTTCAATCGGCGGGACGGTTGTTACAACAGTGCTGAAGACTGGTGGTGGAGGGGGTATGTGTTGTTGAATAGGAAACAACGTCAGATGAGCATCGTCTGCTGCTATTATTGATGAAGGAGGTGGAAGTGGTTTGCTAAGATTGACGTCCTCGTACAGAATTGTTTCCATATCTGTTCCACCTTCTAAATTTTGATCTTCATAATCATAGTTGATATAATCATCTACGTTGTCATCATCTTGATTTGTTGGGTCTGTGAGTTCTTCCTCTAGTCTGAGATCTTGTTCCTCTTCATCATTTGAATCGTCTGGATCTCCAAAAGCTTCCATTGCTAACTCGGCAGGAGTTTTTGATCTAGAACCACTACCGGTTTTCTGTGCCTCCATCCTACTTAACTTTCGTGCAATGCGCATCTGTTTTTCTTCAGACATTTGTACTAAAGGATCTTGTTCATCTACATCTTCATCACGTAGTTGCTCTTTTCCTTTAGCTTTACCTTTGGTTTGGGGTGAAGAAGTCTTTTGGCATTTGACAACAGTCTTTTTCCTTTTACCCTTTTGTTTTTCGAATGGATCTGCGTTTGCCCTTTTAAATTGTGTTTCAATGTCCAGAAGCATTTGTTTGTAAGGTTCACTGTCCTTGATCCCGTCATTGATCATGGTGTCAGGAACTAAAGCTGGAAGCAGTGAGTACTTACTGGGATGTTTCTCGTCACCCATCTGATCCAACACATGGTCATCATCTGATGTATGGTAGAAGAAGTTTCCACGCTTGTCAATAGAAGGAACACTCTTCATGAAATGGTTGATGATAAGTTTTGTGAACCTTGGAAACGGAAGATGCAGTGATTTCTTCTTGGTACCGGTGAATTGGTAACACACTTCTTGCCAAAGAAGTAGAGCATAACTACTTTAGATGCAGTGTATAGGCCCCAAAGTATATGAGCCTGAGGTGGTCTCAGTTGGTCATAACCACGAGCCTTTGAAGTGAGGCACCTGGTTATGATGATGACGATTGCTTTCCATGGTTGACCAATGCGTGCAGTGGAGAACTGAGATAGATGTTGAATGTTACCCTCATAGTTTAGAGCTCTAATTACTCGAAGCACTTCATCTATTTTTGGATTGGGCACAAACTTTTCTCCTTTTGCTAATTTGGGAAACTTGAACAATTTCCTGAATTGATTTAAATCAAGAGTAAAATTTTGCCTGTTGATGTTGAAAGTGATCGATATCTTAGATGCTTCCTTTGCGGCGGTAATCGATGCTGTGGCCCAAAATTCATGAATGTAGATTTCAGGAACTGATGCAGTAGCTCTAAGTGCATCTTTAATGGGTGACATGTCAAGAATGTCCATTGCAACTTTGAAAGCGGCAATTTTTGGATCAAAATCCTCTCTCAGACGGAAGTTGTTCTCTGCAAGTGGTAGTCGGACATTTAGTGGTACTAATGCGAGGTCTGATTGTTGTTGTTGTTCTCTGGTGATTGACATGGTTCCTGCTTTGATGATATAAGCACAAATGATATACACAAAAAATATATATATCTTAAGTCTATACCAAGTTGAAGCATAGGGAATAAAACATAACAATTATTACCACATATAATAGAGAAGCAACATACAACCATGGTTCAGATGGACTAGGTCCTTACATACAACAACACACAGACATGCCAAAGACATTTTATTCTAAATGGATAACAACCTAGCATTAATTCTTAAAATATTTGGATATTCTTGGTTGTCATAACCAGAACCTCAGTAGGTCTAGGTTTCATTTCTACTAACACCTCAGTAGGTCTTGGTTTAGATTCAACCAAAACTTCAGTGGGTTTTGGTTTAGTTTCAACCACTACATCAGGCATTGTAGGATTTTCCTCAACCCAAACAATAGAAGGCTTGAACTGAGGGCAAGACAATGATGAAACTTTGTCTTCCATGGCCTGGAAACAAAACACAAGACATTGAATAAGTAATTTTTATCTCTTTTGTTTACAGAGGAGTTAACTTATTAAATAAGAGGAACTTCTGTAATAAGAAACCTTTCAAGTATTCTTAAGAGATAAAATTAATTAATTTCAATAAAACTTGGTTTCGTGAAAGTGGCCCTAATTTACTTAAAGCCTAATAAGGAAATAATGCAATCTAGGTCGAAATCATTAGATAGTCTAAGGCAATTGCATAGTGTAAAGGCATGCGAACTTAAAGTGATGGTGCAACAACAATCTTTTCGCAAATACTACAAGTCCACTTATATAGGAAACAATCTAGCAACACAAGGGCACTTAGCTTATTGGAATACCCTTTGGAAATTACATGATCGGAAAGTCTAAAAGGAAGAATCTCTAATCTGAAAATTCCAAATCGGAATGTCCAATCGGATTGACAATATCCCAATTGGGATGACCTCATCGGAATGACATATCTGAATATCATTGTCCTCATCGGAATGACAATGTACCAATCTGAATTATCCAATCGGAATCCCGTGATCGGAATGCTTGTATCCCAATCGGAATGATCTATTTGGAATATCAATCGGAATGTCCAATCTGAATCACAGATCGGATTGACCAATCTGAATGACCTAATAAAAAATCTAATCGGAATATCCAATCTTTATGACCGATCGGAATGACCGATCGGAATGGCCGACCGGAACGACCTAATCGGAATGATCTAAAAGTCCATCGGAATATCCAATCTGAATAACCGATCGGAATGACCGATCGGAACGACCTAATCGGAATGATCTAAAAGTCCATCGGAATATCCAATCTGAATATCCAATTGGAATGTCCGATCGGAATAACCGATCGGAATGACCAATCGGAATCTAAACCTTATCTTCATCGGAATCTGGGCGGAGTTTCCTAGGTGGATCTAAACTTAGCGTTTTTTATGGTTTTTTTTAGGCTGTTTTAAACAAATTCATACAAAACCAGTGTATAATACGTAAAAACGATTAAATCCCCTCTGTTTAAACATGATATTTATCAAGTTTACATCGAAACCATAGATCAAATTGATACAAACCGAGAAGAATAAAGATTATTAGGACAGAAATCTTAGGCAAGAGATATAGCACATATTTTCGAGGTTTACCTTAGAAGAAATCACAACAAAAAAACGCACAATAAACTAATTGATGCAAGGTCTTTGGATAATGTCAATGGCGGCAGAAAAAAGGAGTGGTGTGTGTGAATCGTATGCAGGATAAGCAAAAAAAAAATAAAAAAAAACAAAGAAAAACATAAAAAAATAAAAATAATTTTTTTTTTTTTTTAGAGAGAAAAGTGAAAGAAACTTATGTATTGAAATAAAAGAAATAAACAACCAACACCTCTTTCCACGGTGGAAAGAGGTTTAAATACCCCAAGTCCTTAATGGACTTGGGCTTCCGGCCCATGAACATGCTCATGGGTCGGGCTATGTAATAAATGACACTTAACATTACTACGAGCCTATAACTACATTATTGGAGTGACCGAGACTTTCTATATACGTAAAACGTATTTCCAACATCTATCATCTCCGGTCCTTCAAGTGTTCGCTCACCCACCTGATCCCAGCAGATTGGGGCGCGACACTTTCTGCCATACAACATCTCAAACGGTGCACACTTAATGCTGGCGTGCCAACTGTTGTTGTATGCAAACTCCACCAAGCAGATATAATCATCCCAATATTCTGTCCACTCCAATGCACATGCTCGAAGCATGTCTTCTAATGTCTGAATAGTTCTCTCCGACTGTCCGTCTGTTTGAGGATGGAAGGTTGTGCTAAGCGTAAGTTTGGTACCCCAAGCTTTCTGCAGACCTTCTCCAAAATCGCGAAGTAAACCGATGGTCTCTGTCCGAGATGATACTAGATGGAGCACCATGAAGTCTCATGATATCCTTCTTGTAAGTATCGGCGAGTTTGCTAACCGGATCATCCTTGCGGATCGGTAAGAAATGAGTTGACTTAGTAAGTCGATCAATGATAACCCAAATCGCATCATGCTTCCTCTTTGTCTGTGGAAGACCGATAACAAAATCCATGGCGATCTTGTCCCACTTCCACTCTGGGATGTTTAATAGTTGTAGTAGATCACTAGACCGCTGATGCTTGATCTTAACCTGCTGGCAGGTAAGACATTTGGAGACATAAGTAGCAACATCATGTTTCATACCACTCCACCAAAAGTACTGCTTGATGTCGTGGTACATCTTGGTCGAACCAGGATGAATGGAGAATGGGGAGCTATGAGCTTCAGCTAATAACGCTTCCCTGAGTGTAAGGTCATCAGGAACACAAAGTCTGGTGCCCTGCCATAAGATACCGTCGTCATCCAACCGAAACTCCGTTTGCTGCTCCAAGTTCTGAATGATTGCCCAAATTTCCCTATCATCCTTATGAGCTTCCTTGACCCGAGAGAGTAATTCAGGTTCCACTCTAAGATTAGCCCAGTAACCGTGTTGTCCCGTACCATGATCTCAATGTCTAGTCGCTCCAAGTCTTTTATTATATCTTCCTCTATCTTGATGTCGTTGATCATACTTGACTTCCTACTAAGAGCATCTGCCACTACATTCGCCTTGCCGGGATGATACTGAATATTAATGTCATAATCTCTAACCATCTTCTCTGCCTCATGTTCAGCTCACGTTGCGTGAAGATGTATTTCATTCTCTTGTGATCTGTGAAGATATCACATGATTCGCCATACAAGTAGTACCTCCATATCTTCAATGCAAACACGACTGCTGCAAGTTCCAAGTCATGCGCAGGGTAGTTCTCCTCATAAGGCTTAAGCTGCCATGATGCGTAAGCAATCACTTTCCCATGTTGCATGAGAACACAACCAAGTCCCTTCTCTAAAGCATCACTATAGATTTGAAATCCACCTGTACCAGATGGGAGAGTAATAATCGGTGCAGATACCAGCCTCTGCTTTAGGTCTTCAAAGCTCTTCTCTCTTTCTTCAGTCCAAACAAATTTCTCCTCTTTCTACATCAGTTTGGTCAATGGCAGTGCTAAACGGGAAAATTTCTCTACGTACCTACGGTAGTAACCAGCTAAGCCTCGGAAACTGCGAACTTCAGTCGCTGATGTCGGTCTTGGCCACTTGGTAATAGCCTCAACCTTTGCTGGATCCATGGTTATTCCTTCCGCTGATACGATGTGGCCTAGGAATGCCATCTTGTCTAACCAGAATTCACACTTGGAGAATTTAGCATATAACTGCTTCTGGCGAAGTATCTGTAATACAGTACGAAGATGGTCTTCGTGTTCTTCCTTTGACTTAGAGAAAATCAGAATGTAGTCAATGATGAACTTGTCCAGGAACTCATGGAAGATACGGTTCATCAAGTCTATGAAAACAGCTTGAGCATTGGTAAGGCCAAATGGCATGACTACGAATTCGTAGTGCCCATAACGTGTACAGAAGGCAGTATTGGCAATGTCCTGCTCTTTAACCCGTAACTGATGATAGCCCGATCGTAGATCAATCTTGGAGAAATGTTTGGCCCCTTGGAGTTGGTCAAACAAGTCGTCAATACGTGGTAACGGATATCTATTCATTATGGTGATATTGTTATGCTCACGGTAATCTATGCAGAGACGCATACTTCCGTCCCTCTTCTTTATGAATAGAACCAGTGTGCCCCATGGAGAAGCACTAGGTCGGATGAAACCGCGTTCCAACAATTCTTGCAGTTGTTCCTTTAACTCCTTCAGCTCTATGGGAGCCATGTGATAAGGAGCCTTAGAAATTGGCTCAGCTCCTGGGATGAGCTCAATATTAAACTTCACTTCACGAGCAGGTGGTATGCCCGGAAGTTCTTCTGGAAACACGTCTGGAAATTCTGACACGATCGGCTGATTCTGGATAGATGAAGATTCGGCCTCCAAATCATGAACTGTAGCAAGATAGCCCTCGCAACCATGTGACAGTAGTGCACGTGCTTGTAAGGTTGAAATTATTTGTACAGACCTTTCGGGTATGAAACCGTTGTAAATGTACTCTGGTGCATTTACATCACCGAAGATGACCCGTTATAAATGGCAGTCTATGGTGGCATGATGTTTGGATAGCCATTCTATGCCTAATATCATGTCAAAATCGTACATATCCAATGGAAGCGCGTCAACTGGGCGAATCTTATCGTCAAATTCGAGGGGAAGACTCTTGTACCCATGGGTTATGCGTACAGAGTCTCTAAGGGCGTGGAAATGTTTAATACATTCTCTAATGGCATAGGGGATATCCTAACATTCTTGGCATAAGCAGTAGAAATGACCGAATGAGTAGCACCCGTGTCAAATAAAACACATGCAGCTTGACCATACATATACAAGATTCCAGTGATGGTACCTGTAGACTTGTTGGCCTGATCACGCGAGGTCGTGCACACTCGTCCAGTAGTAGGAGGTGGCTTGGAGTCGACATGTCCAGATGTGCCCTCTATCTCACCCTTGCGGCAGTCCTTCATGTGATGACCTGTGAGACCACACTTGAAGCAAGCATCATTGTCGCAGTGACATGGCCCTAGATGCCTACGGTTGCAGGTAGTGCAGAGAGGGTGAGTATACCCTCCAACTGGTGCCCTTGCTGGATGGGAGCCTGTTTAGAAAAGTATACATGAGACATGGTTTATGGGTACAAATAGGACAATGCAGAAAATCATAAGACATAATACCAGTGATAGCTGTACGGTTGGGCTGTGAACCTCTGCCGTCCTGCTCCCTTCCGTTGTCATGATTTCTGGTAGAAGATGCTGAAGTGTTAGAATTATGAATTATAAGCATGTAATCATAAGAAATGAGTAACTTTAGGGACCTACTGCTGTTGGAGTTGCTAGCGTTGTTACAGTAATGGTCATTACCGCCACGCCTGTCCGAAGCAGAACGGTCTTGGGTCTGACCGTTACCCTTGTGCTGAGTAGGCTGTTGCTGAGTAGCCCGTTGAGACCGGTCCCCAGTCTTCTGCCTGAAAGATGCAATTTAAGAGAAAGATAAATATTTGGATAATACTTAATGAATTGAAATGATCACCGCTGAGTGACGAAAATATACCTCTTCTCGGGTCTCTCTGCCTCGCCAAACTCATCCCTCTCCTGCAGCATCTCCAACTTACGTGCTGCATCAGCTACTTGCTCCACCGTGTTGAAGGTAGCACACACCAAATTATTAGCGACCGATGTATGAAGAGTCCAACGAAAGTGGTATGCTTGCTCTTCGACAGTACCTGCTGCTGCGCCAAGTACACTAGCCAAATGAAGAAAGCGCTGCATGAACTCGTTGTTGTTCTCCCCAGCTCTCTGCCTAATCCCGTGGTACTCCCTTTTCAGCTTATCCTGCTCAGCCTTGGGGAAGAACTGTCCCATCACTAACTCCCTAAACTGAGCCCAAGTCAAGCTAGCCACCCAATCGTCGCCTCCCTCAGACTGCTTCACTGACTTCTACCATCCCAGCACGTCACCTTCAAACTTGTAACATGCCAACCTTGCCTTGAAGACAGGGTCGCATCCCATTGCATCAAATATCTTCTCGATATGAGCTAGCCAGCTCTCAGCCTCATTGGGGATGTCAGTCTTCTCGAAGGATCGAGGACGTTGCTTGTTGAATCGCTCCAGCCATGTGATCAGTGTAGCTGGAGGAGGAGGAGGAATCAGATGCTGGTGCTGGTGCTGATTGTTGGCAGCTTGCACCTCGGCCCTCATTTCATTCCTCAGTTGAGGAAGCATGGCCTGCATCGCACCTTGAACTGCCGCATTGAGTACCCCTATTACGTAAGGGGGACCTTCGGCGGGATAAAAGAGAGTGCGGGAAAAGCTGCTACAGATACAGGACAAAAGAAGGAGTGGCGCACTTAAATAAAGAGTAAAAAAGTCCATCGTAGCGCAAAAGAGCATCCCGCAGAAAGAGGATCCCGCGGAAAGTTTCCACTTTTCTCCGGGTGAGAGGAAAACTAGACCCGGCTAAACGGCGTTGGGAGAAAGAAAGGGATAGAGCTCTGAAATAGTTAACTCAGAGCTCCCTGCTCACGTGTGAGAACCATCCGACAGTATAAAACAAAATGTATGATTAAACTGATTAAAACATAATGTATATACATGAATAAAAAATTATGCCAATAAGTCATGAGAAAAATGTATGCATGAAAACAGTGTATGGATGCATGATGATGAAATCACATGGGTTTGGGTGAACACCTTTGGGTCGGTTCAGCTAAACAAAATGACATGGCGAAGATGAACGCCTATGGTTCGGTTCATCAAAATAACACGATAGATAAAAGCACATGCGACTAAATACGGCCAGTCCTGTACCAACCATTACTTAGTCAAAATTCCTGCGACAATGACATATGATATAAATGCATGAAAACAAATTTTCAGTTCTAGGAAGACCATGGTGACTACGCACTAATCACAGGTCATGTTTTTAGAGCCTACAGGTCGAAACCTTGGCTCTGATACCATGATTGTAACACCCCTTTTGGTAAATGGAATGTCACGCGTGATTATGGCGTGTCATCAAAGCATACAAGGTAAATGTCTTAAAAACATTAAACCATGAATGGAAATACCGGAAACAAACATCGGTAGTCCAAGTATAAGCTCATCACACACAAACATAAGTAATGTAAAGGAAAAGGACTAAACAATGTCCAAAGAAATAAGTAGCAAAATGTATGATGAAATGCATAAAGTAGAGAAGACTAGATAGCTTCCAATCCATATACACGTACGCTTAAAGTATACGAGCGCCCTTGAGTACCTGTCGTTTGGGAACATGAAAGGAAAACGGCTGAGCATAACGCCCAGTGAACGGATATACAAGTATAGCATGGAATATCATAAGCATAAAAGACTAATAGCAGCGGAAATGTATAAGTCCTAAGTAACTTGGAAACATGTTCATGAAACTGGTTTTATAGTTTGAAAAGACTTATGTACAATATGTATTAATTAGCCAATAGCCCATATAGGTCATGAGGTTCCACCGTGCATGAATAATTGGAGGGGAGACCTCGTCATGCAATTAGAGGGCTTGCCTCTAATTAAATAGTCTGGGTAGGAGGGATCAACTCCTAGTGAAGGATGCAAAGCACACATCGCATTCACTCTGGTAATACTGGTAAAACATGTAACTAGGATGCACCCATACGCCCCACATGACAATATAATATAACGTATAAAACTGTAAAGGGACGCCACGAGCAATCACTTCGCCGTGGGGCACGTGTTGCTCCTACTACTACTAGGACCAGGAGGAACTACATACCTCCTAGTATACCTATTACAAATAATTATTCCGAAGGTCCTAACACTTCTTTCATGTTAAACTATCTTATGTTATGGTATTTGACACTCCAACAATTGTTAATGCAGGAAAAATGGTAACGGCAGGGATCCGGACCGTAGGGGTTCATAGCCTAACCGTTCTACCTCATCTGGTAAATTTTACACCTTCTATGTAATCATGTTTATGTTTCACGATCATGTTTCATGCATGTAATCCTTAAACAGGCTCTCAGCTAACTAGGACGCCTGCTGGAGGATTCACGCATCCTGTCTGTCCTACTTGTTCGCGCAGACACTCTGGTATTTGTCGTCGAGGTACTAGTGGTTGTTTCAAGTGTGGCCAACAAGTCCATCAGCAGAAGGACTATCGCCAGGGTGAGATAGAAGGCACCTCTGGACATGCCGACACCAAGCCACCTCCTACTTCTGGTCGCGTGTTCACTACTACTTGAGACCAGGCAAATAAGACTTCAGGTACCATCACCGGGAATCTCTTTATGAATGGTTTGACAGCATGTGTTCTGTTTGATACCGGAGCGACACATTCAGTCGTATCCACTACTTTTGTTGTACGTGTTAGGATCTCCCCGATGCCATTAGATAATGCCTTATGCATTTCCACGCCACTTAGGGACTCTGTACGAATCACTCAAGTGTAAAGAGATCTTCCCCTAGAATTTGACGATAAGATCCGCAGAGTAGACGCACTTCCTTTGGGCATGTGCGAGTTTGACTTGATTTTGGGCATAGATTGGTTATCCAAACACCAGGCTACGATAGACTGCCACACTTATCGGGTTATCTTTGGTGATGTTAAATCTCTAGAGTACATACACCATGATTTTCTGCCAGGGAGGTCAGTACAAATTATTTCATCCATAGAGGCGCGTGCATTACTATCACATGGCTGTCAAGGCTTCATAGCCAATGTTCATGACATTGCTGCCGAGTCTCCATCGATCCGAGATCAATCTATTGTGTCAGAATTTCTTGACGTATTTCCAGATGAACTTCCGGGCAAACCACCTGTTCGAGAAGTCGAGTTTGGAATCGAGCTCATACCAGGTGCATAGCCGATTTCTAAAGCTCCTTACCGTATGGCTCCTATAGAGCTTAAGGAACTAAAAGATCAGCTGCAGGAACTTCTGGAACGAGGTTTCATCCGTCCCAGTGCATCGCCATGGGGTGCACCGGTACTGTTCGTGAAGAAGAAAGACGGCAGCATACGTCTATGTATAGACTATCGTGAGCTGAACAAGATCACGATCAGGAATCGTTATCCTTTGCTGCGTATTGATGACCTATTCGATCAACTTCAGGGCGCCAAGCACTTCTCGAAGATCGATCTGAGGTCCGGCTACCATCAGTTACGGGTTAAAGAGCAAGACATCTCCAAGACTGCTTTCCGTACACGTTATGGGCACTACGAGTTCTTAGTCATGCCATTCGGACTCACTAATGCTCCAGCTGTCTTCATGGATCTGATGAACCGTGTCTTCCATGAGTTTCTGGACAAGTTCGTTATCGTGTTCATTGATGACATCCTGATATTCTCGAAATCCAAGGAGGATCATGAGGAACACCTTCGTACAGTCTTACAGATTCTTCGTGAAAAGCAGTTGTACGCCAAGTTCTCTAAGTGTGAGTTCTGGTTAAGTAAGGTGGCATTTATGGGCCTGATGGTTGTAATTTCACACCCTTTAGGAAAAAGGCGTAAATAGGGTAAGTATTAAGTACGACGATTTAGGAAAATCGTGCACTAATGACCCTTGTGTGAGTTCGTTCTCAAGGAGGCTTGGTGTGTGTATTAAACTTGATTAAGTTTGAGATTAATATTAATGAGAAGAAAGAAAAGAGAAAATGATGACGGTTACGATTATGATTAAACTACGACGAAAGGTAAGACGTAAAACGTAAAAACGTGACGAAATTTAAAAATTACTCTAAAAGTTCCTAGAAAATTACAATAAATCCCTAAAAATGCAATTAGAGTTTACCAAAAATCAAAACTTTATCAAACCTTTTATTTAATTAAATATTAATTTTTTAATACTAATTAAAGCCCTAAAATCAATTTAATTAATAAAAAACCCAAAATAAGATTTTTCAATTTGTAAACCTCTAAAATAACTTAATTAAACTAAAAAGTATTTTTGAAAAATTTAAAAGTAATTAAAACTATTTAAGATGATTAAAAATTAAAATTAAATATTAAAATAATATTAAAAATTCAAAATCTATAAAAAATTATAAAAACTTGCAAACTAATTTATTTTAACTTAATAAAACCAGAAATGAAAGTAAAGTGACCTAAATACCCCTAATGGGCCTCCAAAAGGGCCAAAACAGTAAACAGTCCCAAAATGGGCTTTTTAGGACCAATAAAAACAATGTTAACCAAATGAGCCCAAAATTTCAAGATAAGCTTAAATTTTGATTTTAAACAAAAAAATCTAAAGGCCCAAAAGCTGAAAAGGTGCTTATCACAGCTTAATAGAATTCAGCTTATTCTTAATGGGCTTTTTGGCCCATTAAGCCATAAGCTAATGCCATAAGCTGAAATTTCACACACATCCTTCTCTTGTGCTTATAAATCAGTTTGTAAAAAGAAACAATGAAAAAGCTCAAGAAAATAAGCCTGAAATAAGCCAAGACTCTCTATAGAAAACGACAAAATAGTCGTTTTTGAGTTCTAGACCACTTCAATAGCTAATTCAAGTTGCTAAAGGTTTTAAATGACCAAATTAAGCTTAATCAACAAAAAGATTTCAAATAAGCACACTCAATAAGCTGGAATAATCAATAAGCTATTTTGAAAAACAAAAGTCAATTCGTTTTCTAGTCAAACTTAAAAGTCAAAGGATACAAAGCTCCAAATCAAGAAAATGGGTCAAATAAGGAAGACTGATTACAGAATCCAAGTTGTTGCACGTTTGAATAAGGTGAAATGGCTTATTAATAAGCTGATGACCAAATTACACTATCAGTGGGAAGGAGTTCCCACTGCTTGCCTTTTTTGAATTGCTTTTTTAGAGAGATTCACTTGGTTTCTTTGGACAAACAAGGCACCCCTACAACCAGTGAGTTGTAGGGAGTCACAATCAAGCAAATAAACACACTTCCAACAAGCCAATTGATACAGTTAATTCAAACAATGCACAGACATGACACAAACATGATCTGATGATATTAAGCTATGTCTAAGCTAATATAAGCCAACCAAACTCTACCAAAAGCATACATTAGCTATAACAATCTTACTCAAGCATAAATTAACTGGTTTCATGCAGTGGTTCAAGAGTTAGAACTAATATAGGCCCTAAGTGAATTTGCTGATGAACTTGGTAAACAGAAAAACAAGTTTGCTGATGCACTTGACCAAGAGACGAATTTCAAATGATCTAAACAAGTTATCTAGTTTCACAAATTTGGTTTTTAAACGTACAATCCAAGATCTAAGCCTCAAGAACAAAGTTAACTAGTTTTTAGTTCACAAGTACCCAAAACAACTTTGTTTTTAGCAAGATTCAGATTCAATGTTAAAAAGCACAAGAATAGCAAATATCAACACACAACCATACCAATAACAGATGCAACACTCAACAACCCTAAACACCTACTCAATTCATAACCAAGTTCAACAATTCAGTAATCCCAAACACCCCTTTAAATTTTTAAATCAAAATTTAACAAAGCAAAAGTGTTTTTCAGTCCAAGAAACTCTTAAACAAGCATCATAACAACAAATATATGAACTAAGAACCAGTTTGCATGCATAAGAACACACATTCAGCAACATACACCAAAATCACTTAGCACCAAAATTTTGACAAATTTTGGACAAGGAAAGTGACAAACCTAAGTAATGTACATCCATACTCCCGAATATTAGAGCTTAAGTTCTAGCTTGAACAAGAACTAGCTTCCAATAAACACCCCTGCTAAGATGAATAAGGTCAAGAACAACGGATTATATAAAAATGGAAAACAGGCTGATTTCTTCCAACTTTGTACCCCACTCCTTTAATATTCCCAAACCACAAGCCTCACTTCACCTTAATAAGTATCTTATCAGGGTGATAGGATCAACTTTTGATCCAATAAGTTCAAGTGTTTGTACCAAAAACTTGGAAAAGTCAGATTTTTTTGAAAACTTTGAAACAAACTTTCATAATACTTAAAACTAAACTTTGAAACCTCAAAATCACAAACTTAGAACATTAACAACAAGTAAATAAAGGTGGCACTTTGAATTCGTCAACAATATCAAACAAATTTTTTCATTTACTTGAAACCAAGGCTTTATAGATTTGTGACTAAAGGAAAACCAAGAACAGAGATAAATGAAAGGCTAAGACCCTTTATATAGAGGGTTTACATGAGTTCTTTAATGCTGAAAACTAAAAACCCTAAGTGATGAAGTTCCTGAATTGCCCTTTGAAGTTTGAATATTTTTTAACATATGTGATGATCTTTGGCTGTTTATGGAGATGCCAGTGGTGTAGACTTCATCTTGGACGTCCATTTGTGCTTAGGAATGAAGCATGTGTTTGGGACGTTGATATACTGGCAAAGTCTTTTGTCTTCGTCCAAAAAGTAGCAGGGCATGTCTCATGTGACAAAGTGAGTGAGGTGGCAACAAGTTTATGGGTTGGGTTTTGTTTATTAGACCCTTAATCAAGATTCTGGAAGAGATTAGGGCCTATTTTCAATGGGTGAATAAAAACCCAAATGTGTTCTTCATGTGAATAGTTAGGCGTTTGATCCAGATTATGGTTTAAAAAGGTGTTAAGGCGCCAAATTATAGTTTAATATTAAAACAAGATTATTGCATTGTGAGGTGACAAAGAGGTGGGTTGTGATTCGTTTAGGAGTTGAGTGGGGTGAGGTGTCAACAGGGTATTGGTCTAGGTAACTTTGGTTGTCTCACAGCTTTGGCCCCTTATTTCTTCTTTTTGTTTCACTTCATGTTTAAACATGCAAAGCTGAATTTCCTTTGTAAATGAAGTTTTCATTTTCACACGTTGGCCACAAAAATTTTCCAAAGGGTTTATAAAGGACTTTTTTGTAATTCATGATATTTGAAGGACCAAACTTGAAATGTCTTTATTGTTTAAGGTCTTCACTTGTATATTTGACTTTGTGGAGGACTAAAAATGACAAGTATTCAATTTTGAGGGACATTCTTGGCAATTCTTTAAAGTTGAGAGTCCTTTTTATAAATTTGACAAATTTTAGGGACCAAAATTGTAATTATGAATATAAAAGGGTATAAAGTGTCAATTCTTCAATAATGAAGGATCCTTCTTGTATAATCTTCAATTCTTCAAGGTCTTTTTTTAGAAAATCAACTCTAGGGCCCGGTTCATTGTGCGACTTCTTTTCTCGTGTTCGTTTTTGATTGATTCTTGTGATCTTTTGTCATTTTATCCATATCCGTACCTAAAGTACACATTGAGCAAACACAAGCATATTTATAGAACTTTTTATGATATTTTAACCATTTTAAGCCCGTTTTGGATGATGAGACTATGTATAAAAGCAGTCTCATCAGGGCCATATAGTATCTGCAGAAGGGATCACCATGGATCCTACAAAGGTCGAAGCTATCACCAAATGGACGAGACCTAAATCTGCAACTGAAGTTAGAAGTTTCTGGATTTAGCTGGCTACTACCGCAGGTTTGTAGAGAACTTTTCACGATTAGCCTAACCTTTGACTAAGCTGATGAGGAAAGGAGAGAAATTCGTCTGGATGGAAGAGCGAGAGAAGAGCTTTGAAGATCTGAAGCAGAAGTTAGTGACTGCACCTATTCTTACTCTCCCATCTGGCTCAGGTGGATTTCAGATATATAGTGACGCTTCAAGAAAGGGTTTAGGCTGCGTTCTCATGCAACATGGGAAGGTTATTGCATACGCATCACGACAGCTGAAACCTTATGAAGAAAACTATCCTACTCACGATTTAGAGCTTGCAACAGTTGTTTTCGCGTTGAAGATCTGGAGACATTATTTGTATGGTGAATCATGTGACATATTCACCGACCACAAGAGCCTCAAGTACATCTTCACCCAGAAGGAACTGAACATGAGAAAGAGGAGATGGCTAGAACTATTGAAGGACCACGACACCAACATTCAGTACCATCCTGGTAAGGCGAATGTGGTGGCAGATGCTCTAAGCAGAAGGTCGGGTATGATTGTTGGCATCTGGATTGTAAAGGAGATCATTCGTGACCTAGAGATGACTGATATTGATTTTTGTATACGAGGACAGCACGATTACTGGGCTAATCTTAGAGTGGAACCAGAGTTACATTCTAGGATCAAGGAAGCTTAGAAGGACGATGGTGAGATTTGGGCTATCATTCAGAACCTTGATCAGCAGACGCAGTTTCGTGTTAATGACGACGGTATCTTATGACAGGGCACTAGACTAGTGGTTCCTGATGACTCTACACTCGGGGAAGTTGTGCTGACTGAAGCTCACAGTTCTCCATTTACCATACATCCTGGTTCTACCAAGATGTACCACGACATCACAACACTTTTGGTGGAGTGGTATGAAGCAAGATGTTGCCACCTTCGTTTCTAAATGTATGATCTGCCAACAGGTGAAGATCGAACACCAGCGAGCTAGTGGGTTACTACAGCCACTAGACATTCCAGCATAGAAGTGGGACAAAATCACCATAGATTTTGTTACTGGTCTTCCGGTTACTCAGAAGAAGAACGACGCTATCTGGGTTATTGTGGATAGGTTGACTAAATCTGCTTATTTCTGCTGATTAGCAAGGAACATCCGGTCAGCAAATTAGCAAACATTTTCCAGAAGGAGATCATGAGACTACATTGCACTCCATCAGAAATCATCTCTGACAGAGATCCCCGTTTCACATCATGTTTCTGGCAGAGTCTGCAGAAAGCTTGGGGCACCAGACTTAAGCTCAGCACTGCCTTTCATCCTCAGACCGACGAATAGTCAGAACGTACCATTCAGACATTGGAGGATATGCTGCGGTCATGTGCTCTAGAGTGGTCAGGAAGCTGGGATGATTACATATTTCTAGTAGAATTTGCATACAACAACAGCTGGCACGCTAGCATCAAGTGTGCTCCTTTTGAGATGTTGTATGGTAGAAAGTGTCGCACCCCAATCTGCTGGGATCAGGTGGGCGAACGACTTCTCGAGGGTCCAGAGATGATTTAAGGGACCAATGAGAAGGTCGCTGTCGCCAAGGCAAAGATTCAGGAAGCTCGTGCTCGTCAGAAGAGCTATGCTGATAAACGTCGTAGAGATGTATCTTTCAATGTAGGTGATCACGTTTTCCTCAAGGTATCACCTGCACAAGGAGTTAAACATTTTGGAATCAGAGGGAAGCTCATTCCTTGGTTCATTGGACCGTTCGACATCATAGAACGCGTTGGTGAAGTGTCATACCGTTTTGCGTTACCGCCTCAGCTATCACACGTTCACAACGTGTTCCATGTGTCCTTACTCAGAGGATACAACTATCATCCACTCCATGTTGTCCAGTATCCACTTGATCAGATTCGAGAGGATCTTTCAAATGTCGAAGCACCCGAGAGAGTTCTTGAGCGACAAGATCGTGTCATGCGGAGGAAGACGATCCCTTTCGTCAAAATCCTCTGGAGGGATCATCCTGAGCGGAAGCTACTTGGGAGACGGAGGAGTCTATATGGACTTCTTACCCACATTTCCAGTTTTGATTCAGGTATGTTTTCTTTCAGTTTACGTTTCTCCAATTTTCGGACGAATTATTCTTTTAGAGGGGAAGAGTTGTAAAACCCGCATTAAAATACCATGAACAGTACACACATGAAAATACGGTAAAATTAAAACTTTCCAGTTATAATATAATTCACGTATCACTGTATTTAATAACATGTAGTTACGTAAATATTATAAATGTGTTAAGTACACGACGTATAAAAATCACGACATTAAAACATAAACGATCACGTAATTATTTGAACACGGAAAAGTTACGGGTTTCCCCGTCGACACCCTATAGGCCGCGGCTACACAAGGAACATAAGGAGAAGACGGGCTTGGCCCATGACCCATTATTAAACCCATGCAAATATCAAAACACATGAACAGATATCATAAATTTAGGTTTAACAAAAAAGCTCTCCGTGCCTCCTTTTGCTCCTTGCCGCTGGCCACCATAAACAAGAAGGACAAACCGGACGATTTTCTTGGCTAATCATTCGTGTGTACGTGATCGTGTTCATAACATTTTCTTTCCACATGTTCGGTAAATCAATCACCCTTTTTCTTTTATTTTAATTCTTTATGAATTCATGTTAATTATTTGATTAATCATTAAAAACAAGTAAACAAATCACATGGGGATTAATTAAATCATGATTAAAGGGGTGTTTGTGTTTGTTTGTTCCGGCTGAGACACCATCGAGAGCCGACAGGCACTCGGCTTGTGTTCAACACCACCACCGAGACCCACAAGGGGCTCGCCTTGGTTGGGTTTGGCTCGGACGACACATGGAAACCCCGACCGCATGTCGGGGGTATGGTTTTGGTTTGGACCAAGAGCCAACCGAGACCTTAGGGTCTCGGTGGGGTTCTTTTGGGATCGGCAGTGGGAACCGCAAGCCACCAGTGGCAACCGGCTAGCCGGTCTAGCCATTGGTAGGGCTATTTGGCTCAACTTATATATGGGACCGGGTTTCGGGCTCGGTTAATTTTTAAAACACGGGTTCGGGTCTCGAGTTAATATTAAAATTCAGAAAAACATGTTAATTAAATTAATTACTAGACTTTTAATTTAATTAATCTCATGACTTAGGATAAATATTAAAATTAATATTACATGTGTAACCTAAGGTATTTAATTTAGCTTAATTTAATTAGAACATGTATTTTTAATTAAATTCTATATAACTTATAGTTTAATTAATAAAACAGTTATTTAATTAATAAGCTATAACCATGACTTGTATTATACTATTTAAACTTTAATTATTATTTATAATCTAGCTTATTTCTAATTGTAGAAACTTGCTATGTTTGGAAACTTTCTATTTTTAGAAACTTACTATTTATGGAAACCTGCTATTTTTAAAAAGTTACTTAGTATTATAATACAAGTATTATAATACACTAATACATGAATAATATACAGTAGAACATCGGTATAACTACTGTTAAGACAGTAAACAGTAAAACATGATAGGATACGTATAATAAGCTCATAACACACGGAACCTGTAAAACACATGAAATTCAGACAACTCATACACGTCCATATGTCTTATGTAGTGTTATCCGTCAAGGCGGATTAGTCTTCGTCGCTTTCTTTAGCTTCTACTGGAAATAAGGTACGGATTTCCCGTCCTTCAGTAAGGACAATCTCTTCCTTCATTAGGATTTCCCGTATGCAGCCAACTGTTTTCCCTAGTAGTTACAGATTAAATGCTTATGTTTATTAGTTACCTTAGCCATATACATGCATGACCAGTTCCACCTAGTTATGGAGGTACCATAACCATAACACTAGAGGCACTAGTGTTATGACTTCACCACGGCGGAGTGATAGCTCGTGGTGTCCCTTTCAGTTATTTGGCCATTATATTTATTATGTTATCATGTGGGGCGTATGGGTGCATCCTAGTTACATGTTTCAGTCAGGATTTCATGGTGAATGTGGTGTTTGTCTTGCATCCCTCACAAGGAGCTGATCCCTCCTACCCACTTATAAATTAATTAGAGGTATCCCCTCTAATTTGTATGACGAGGTCACCCCTCCAAGTATTCATGCACGTTGTTGACCTCGTGACCTATATTGGCTTTTGGTACATTAACTAATACATATTTTCATAAGTAACATAAGCTATGTTTTCAGAACTAAAACCAGTTAACATGACAGACAACTAGGTTTTCCAGGACTTATTCATTTCCACTGCCATTCATGCTTTATACTCTTTATATGCTTTCATATTATTTGTCTTCCATGCTTTATTGTATATCCGTGCACTGAGCGTTATGCTCAGCCGTCTACTTATCCATGTTCCCAAACGGCAGGTACCCAAGGACGCAAGTAGGAACTCCAGAGTATGTGCATTCGGATTGGAAGCTATCCGGCCTCTTTTACCTTATGCATTTATTTGTACTTTATCATACTTTACTTCATTTGGATATTGTTTAGTCCTTCCATTTACAGTACTTAATATTTCTTGTGTGTGAGTTACTAGACTACCGATGTTGATTCCGGTATTTCTATTTATGGTCATGAATGTTTAGACATTTACCTTGCATGCTTTGATGATACGTCAATTTACTGTAGCATTCCATCTTAACAAATAGGGTGTTACAATAACACTGGTGCCTCTAGTGTTATGGTTATGTTACCTCCATGACTAGGTGATACTGGTCATGCATGTATATGGTTTAGGCTCTTAAACTAACATAAGCAATCAAACATATAAAACAGATACTGGGAAAATAGTTGGCTGCAAACGCGGAATCCTAATAAGGAAAGAATGTCCATACTAAAGGGATGGGAAATCCGTACCTTGTGTCCAGTGAACAAAGAAGACGAAAGAATGAAAGTCCTACTCCGATCTCACTAATGCTACATAAATAGGGGACATGTATAAGTATTATGTCTACTGAGTACGTAACTGATTATATCATATCTTAGCTTGTTTTATATGTTCTTGTCTTGTTTTACTGATTTTAATGTTATATTGTGTTTATCATGTATTCTTTGTATTCTGGTTAAGTATTACTTGTATCCTTGTATTATTATACTTGTTGTGTAATAATAAATAACTTTCTAAAAATAGCAGGTTTCCTAAAATAGAAAGTTTCCAAAAATAAAAAGTTTTACAAAAATAGATTAGCTTTAAAGATCAGTTTCCAAAAATAGAAAGTTTCCAAAAATAGTAAGTTTCCTGAAATAGAAAGTTTTCATATTTAGAAATAAGCTGGATTAATAAGCTGATAATATAAGCTTAAGTTTACTGGTTAATTATCATAAGTCATGTAATTATTTGTATAGTTTATTAATAATAGCATGTTAATTAAATAAACTATATGTTATACGATTTAATTAAGTATAAGCATGATTTAATTAAATTTAGGTGTATAAATGCTTAGGTTAAACATGTATTAATATTATATTAATTATAACCTAAGTCATGTTTATTAATTAATTATATTCCATATTTTAAATAATTAATTAATACTATAGTCTAAATTAAATAAATAAATACTTAGGTTAAAACATGTATTATTTCATAAATAATAATAACCTAAGTCCATGTTAAATTAAATTAATTATTAGCCATGTTTTAATTAATTTAATTTTCTTGTTAAGAATAGTATACTTGTAAAAATGTAAACTTGTAAAAATAATTTAACTTGTAGAAAACGTGACTTGTAAAAATGTCCCCGTGATAAATCTTGTGTTTTACTTATAAGCCTAAACATAACCGGACCGGACCCCTTGAACCGGACCGAACCAAACATCCCTAGCAGTGGCTACCCGGCTTCGCCGGTTGCCACTGCTCTTGCAGTTTTACCACCGGCTGCTGCCGGTGGTTTCCCTTGGCCTGCCTCCGCTAGCCACTGCCACAACAACAAGGTTCCCACCGGCAGTTAGCCGGTGGTACCCTTGATGCTGTTGTTCCCCCTACTTAACCAAAACAGCCACAGGAGTAAGCCGGTGGTGTTTCTCGCTGCTGCGCCAAGACCAACCAAACCACAAGGCCACCCGACTCGCGTCGGGGTCCTTGTTCCTTGTTGCCGACCAAACCCATCCACACCGAGACTTGAAGTCTCGGTTGGTGGTGCGAACCAAAACAAGCCGAGAGCCATGGGGCTCTCGGTTGAGTGTCGGTCTAACAAAACCAAACCCAAAACCCGATCCTTTTTATGATTTCTAGGTTAATCTCCAATGTTCTTACTTGTTTTTAATATGAACATAATCATGTGTTTTTTATTATAATTAATAGAATAAAAATAGAGGTTTAAAAGGTTTACCGAAAGCGTGAACAATTGAGAAACAATAACACGAACACTAGCCCTTGTTCTTAATTACCAAGATCAAACAATCGCCTCCTTGTGGTGTGTGGTAGCCGGCGGAAAAGAGAGAGCAAAAAGGAGGCTAGGGTTTATTTTTTTTATCAATGTTCTGTAAAGCGAAAAGGGTGTAACCCTTTTTGTTTAATTTAGTCAAAACCAAAAATGGGCTTGGGCCCTCCCTTTGTGTTGGTGTCCGCGACTATGAGGGGCCCACAAGGATCGCATCGGGGTCCTTGTTCCTTGCTGCCGACCGAACCCATCCACACCGAGACTTGAAGTCTCGGTTGGTGGTGCGAACCAAAACAAGCCGAGAGCCATGTGGCTCTCGGTTGAGTGTCAGCCGAACAAAACCAAACCCAAAACTCGATCCTTTTTATGATTTATAGGTTAATCTCAAATTTTCTTTACTTGTTTTTATATTAACATAATCATGTTTTTTTATTGTAATTAATAGAATAAAAAAGAAAGGTTTAAAAGGTTTACCGAAAACGTGAACAATTGAGAACCAATAACACGAACACTAGCCCTTGTTTTTAATTACCAAGATCAAACAATCACCTCCTTGTGGTGTGTGGTAGCCGGCGGCAAAGGGAGAGCAAAAAGGAGGCTAGGGTTTATTTATTTTATCAATGTTCTGTAAAGTGAAAAGGGTGTAACCCTTTTTGTTTAATTTAGTCAAAACCAAAAATGGGCTTGGGCCCTCCCTTTGTCTTGGTGTCCGCGGCTATGAGGGGCCCACAAGGGGTACCCGAATGTTTTTCGTGCTTGATATTTTTTTACGCGTTCATACGTTAGCATTTACGTGTTATGTCGTAATTTATTATTCGTGTAGGTACTAATACTTGTACGTAAACGATATTAATCGTATTATAATGGATATGTACGTAATTTCATGTTCGTGATTAAACATTCATGATTTCATGTTCGTGATTATAATTATTATGGTTAATAATTATCGTGTAATAACACGTACTTACTACTTATTGTGCAATAACACGCACGTAATTTCTTTAATTAATATTCGTGACACGTGTTCGTGCTATAAAAGGAAAGTTTTAGTTTGTACATACCTTTACTAAGTGTACAGTTCATGGTAAAAGTATGCGGGTTTTAGAAATAAGCTCCAAAGCGTCACACCGATGGTGAAATCTAAAAGAATATGATTCGTTCACCCTACGTCTTAGCACGAGAGTTAGGACTTACATCACTAATGTAAATAAATACAAAGATAGGGGATCCCCTTGTCGCAGCTGTAACACCCCCAAATTGGCCCAACGGAAGCCTATGAGTATTGGGGCCTGTTACGTCATGATTATCAGAGTCTTGATCCAAGAGAACGACTGTAACACCCTATTTTGGTAAATGGAATGTCACGCGCGATTATCGCGTGTCATCAAAGCATGCAAGGAAAATGTCTTAAAAACATTACATGACCATAAAAGAAATACCAGAAACAAACATCGGTACCCTAAGTATAAGCTCATCACACACAAACATAAGTACTGTAAAGGAAAAGGACTAAACATTGTCCATAGAAATAAGTAGCAAAATGTATGATGAAATGCATAAAGTATAGAAGGCTAGATAGCTTCCAATCCATATGCACGTACGCTTAAAGTCTACGAGCGCCCTTGAGTACCTGTCGCTTGGGAACATGAAAGGAAAACGGCTGAGCATAACGCTCAGTTCACGGATATACAAGTGTGACATGGAATAACATAAGCATATAAGACTAATAGCAGTGGAATATTCTAAGTTCTAAGATATCTAGATTCATGTTCATAAAACTGGTTTTATAGTTTGAAAAGGCTTATGTTTCTATGAAAATCTGTTTAATTAGCCAAATAGACCATATAGGTCATGAGGTTCCACCGTGCATGAATACTTGGAGGGAGACCTCGTCATTCAATTAGAGGGGTTGCCTCTAATTAAATAGTATGGGTAGGAGGGATCAACTCTTAATGAAAGATGCAAGGCACACATCGCATTCACTCTGATATTACTGGTAAACATGTAACTAGGATGCACCCATACGCCCAACATGATAATATAATATAATGGCCAAAACTGAAAAGGGAAGCTACGAGTAATCACTTCACCGTGGGGAAGTCATAACACTAGTGCCTCCAGTGTTATGGTTATGGTACCTCTATAACTAGGCGACACTGGTCATGCATGTATATGGCTTAGGCATTTAACTAATATAAGTAATCAAACATATAAAACAAATATTGGGAAAACAGTTGGCTGCAAACGGGGAATCCTAATAAGGAAAGAATGTCCATACTAAAAGGACGGGAAATCCGTACCTTATGTCCACTGAACGAAGAAGACGAACGAAAGGAAGTCCTACTTCGATCTCACTAATGCTACATAAATAGTATACATGTGTAAGTATTCTGATTACTGCGTACGTAACTGATTTTATAACGTGACTTAGCTTGTTTTATATGTTCATGTCTTGTTCTACTGATTTTAACGTTATGTTGTGTTTACCATGTATTCTGTATATTTTGATTAAGTATTACTTGTATTTCTTGTATTATTCTTGTTGTGTAATAACAAGTAACTTCCTAAAAATAGCAGGTTTCCTAAAATAGAAAGTTTCCAAAAATAGAACGTTTCCAAAAATAGAAAGTTTCAAAAAATAGATTAACTTCTTAACATAGATCAATTTCTAAAAATAGAAAGTTTCCAAAAATAGTAAGTTTCTTGATTTAGAAAGTTTCCATATTTAGAATTAAGCTGGATTAAATATCGTAAGTCATGTAGTTATGGTATAGTTTGTTAATAATAACATGTTAATTAAATAAACTATAGGTTATATGATTTAATTAAATATAAGCATGATTTAATTAAATTAAAGTGTATAAAATACTTAGGTTAAAACATGTATTAATATTATATTAATTATAACCTAAGTCATGATTATTAATTAATTATTTTCCATGTTTAATAATTAATTAATACTATAGTCTCAATTAAATAATTAAATACTTAGGCTAAAATATATATTATTTACTAAATAATAATTAATCTAAGTCCATGATTTAATTAAATTAATAATATGTCATGTTAAATTAATTTAATTAACTTGTAAAATTTTATCTCTTGTAAAATAATTACTTGTACCATTTTAGTCATGAACCGGACCAATATAATTAACTTAAACATGTCATGAACCAGACCTGGAACCCCTTGAACCGGTCCGAACCAAACATCCTTTAACAGTGGCAAACCAGCTTGGCCTGTAGCCACTTCCTTTGCATAGGCTGCCACCGGCTTAAGCCGGTGGTCTTGCTTCTCTCGGCTAGCCGCTACCAACAGCAGTGGTTTCCCACCGGCTGTGTGTCGGTGGTCCCCCTTCTGCACGGTGTGTTCCCCCTGCTTGACCCCAAACATCCACTGGCTGTGTGCTGGTGGTGGGCTGCTTGCTGCCGAGACCCAACCAAAACCACAAGGACACCCCGACGCATGTCGGGGTCCCTTGTCCCTGCTGTCGACTGAACCAAACACCACTGAGGTCGTAGATCTCGGTTGGTAGCGTGACAAAGAACACGTCGAGAGCCTTGGGGCTCTCGGTTTGTGTTTCGGCCGAGCAACCAAACCCGAACAAACCCTTAATTTAACCCCTTGATCATATGACATGTTTTTAATCCATGTTTTATTTAATTCATGTTCATGCACTAATCAATTAAATAAAAGAATAAAAACAAAAGGGTTGACGGATTACCGAATGCGTGAAAAGATTGAAGAACACTAACACGAACACGATCTTGGATTTAATTAGCTATAAATCAAACCAATTACCCCTTGGTGGTGATGATTGCCGCCGGCCACAAGAGAGGAAAAGAAAAAAGTACGGTTTTTAGTTTCTTGAAAATTCTTTGTAAAGTGAAAAAGTATTTTCCTTTATTTGTTTATTACTTAAAACCAAATGGGCTTGGCCCTTTTCTCTCTTTGGTGTCGCGGCTACTATGGCCCACAAGGGAAAACCCGGAGTTTTCCCGTGTTCTAATTTATGTGTTCGTAATCTCGTGTTTTCGTGTTATAATTAAATGTTCGTGTTTAAATACTTGGACATAACGATATTAATCGTATAATATTAATTAAGTACGTAGTTACGTGTTCGTGATTTTAACGTTCATGATTTCATGTTCGTAATTATAATTATTATTGTTAGTAATTATCGTGTACTAACACGTACTTAATACTTGTCGTAATAATAATACGTACATACTTCTGTAATTACTAATCGTGACACGTGTTCATGCTATAAAAGGAAAGTTTTTAATATGTACGTATGTTACTAAGTGTACTGCTCATGGCAAAAGCATGCGGGTTTTACAACTCTTCCCCCCTAAAAAGAATAATTCGTCCCCGAATTATAGATAAAATAAACTGAAAGAGGAAGATACCCGAATTTAAAATATGAAATGAGGATAAGAAGATCGGATAGACTCCTCTGTTTCCCAAGTGGCTTCCCGCTCGGTGTGGTCCCTCCAAAGGATTTTGACGAATGAAATCGTCTTCTTCCTCATGACTCGTTCTTGCCTGTCAAGAACTCGTTCGTGTTCCTCTATGAAGGTAAGATCTTCACGAATCTGTTCCAGTAGATACTGAACCATGTGAATGGGATGATAATTGTAACCTCTAAGTAAGGACACATGGAAAACATCGTGAACATGAGAAAGCTGCGGAGGTAATGCTAAGCGATATGATACTTCTCTGACACGCTCGATGACATCAAACGATCCGATGAACCGAGGACTGGGTTTCCCTTTGATCCTGAAACATCTAACACCACGTGTCGATGATACCCTTAAGAAAGACGTGATCTCCTACGTTGAAATGTAAGTCCCTACGATGCTTGTCAACATAACTCTTCTGCCATGTACGAGCTTCCTGCAATTTCTGCTTAGCTACAGCGACCTACTCGTTGGTCAACTCTATCATCTCTGGTCCTTCAAGTGCTCGCTCACCAACCTGATCCCAGCAGATTGGGGCGCGACACTTTCTACCATACAACATCTCGAATGGTATACACTTAATGCTGGCGTGCCAACTGTTGTTGTATGTAAACTCTACTAAGCATATATAATCAACCCAGTCTCCTGTCCACTCTAATGCACATGCTCGAAGCATGTCTTCCAATGTCTGAATCGTCCACTCCGATTGTCCGTCTGTTTGAGGATGAAAAGTCGTGCTAAGCTTAAGTTTTGTACCTCAAGCTTTCTGCAGACTCCTCAAAAATCGCGAAGTGAACCAAGGATCTCTGTCTGAGACAATACTGGATGGAGCACCATGAAGTATCATGATCTCCTTCTTGTAAATATCGGCGAGTTCGCTGACCGGATCATCTTTGTGGATCGGTAAGAAATGAGCTGACTTAGTAAGTCGATCAATGATAACCCAAATCGCATCATGCCTCCTCTTTGTCTGCGGAAGACCGATAACAAAATCCGTGGTGATCTTGTCCCACTTCCACTCTGGAATGTCTAACGGTTTTAGTAAACCACTAGACCGCTGATGCTCGATCTTAACCTGCTGGCAGGTAAGACATTTGGAGACATAAGTAGCAATATCCTGTTTCATACCACTCCACCAAAAGTATTGCTTGATGTCGTGGTACATCTTGGTTGAACCAGGATGAATGGAGAATGGGGAGCTATGAGCTTCCGCTAATAACGCTTCTTTGAGCATAATATCATCAGGAACACAAAGTTTAGTGCCCTGACATAAGATACCATCGTTGTCTAATCGAAACTCCGTCTGCTGATCCAATTTCTAAATGATCGCCCAAATTTCACCATCATCCTTCTAAGCTTCCTTGATCCGAGAGAGTAATTCAGGTTCTACTATAAGATTAGCCCAGTAACCGTGTTGTCCGGTACCATGATCTCAATGTCTAGTCGCTCCAAGTCTCTTATTATCTCTTCCTCTATCTTGATGTCGTTGATCATACCCCACTTCCTAGTAAGAGCATCTGCCACTACATTCGCCTTGCAGGGATGATACTGAAGATTAATGTCATAATCCTTCAACAGCTCTAACCATCTTCTCTGCCTCATGTTCAGCTCACGTTGCGTGGAGATGTATTTCATGCTCTTGTGATCTAAGAAGATATCACATGATTCACCATACAAGTAGTGCCTCCATATCTTTAATGAAAACACGACTGCTACAAGTTCCAAGTCATGCGTAGGTTAGTTCTCCTCATAAGGATTAAGCTTCCATGATGCGTAAGCAATCACTTTCCCATGTTGCATGAGAACACAACGAATTCCCTTCCCTGAAGCATCACTATAGATTTGAAATCCACCTGTACCAGATGGGAGAGTAAGAATCGGTGCAGATACTAACTTCTGCTTTAGGTCTTCAAAGATCTTCTCTCTTTCTTCAGTCCAGACGAATTTCTACCCTTTCCGCATCAGTTTGGTCAATGGCAGTGCTAACCGGGAAAAGTTCTATACGAACCTACGGTAGTAACCAGCTAAGCCTAGGAAACTACAAACTTCAATCGATGATGTCGGCCTTGGCCACTTGGTAATAGCCTCAACCTTTGCTGGGTCCATGGTGATTCCTTCTGCTGATACAAAAGTGGCCTAGGAACGCCACCTTGTCTTACCAGAACTCATACTTGGAGAATTTAGCATACAGCTGCTTCTGGCGAAGTATTTGTAGTACAGTATGAAGATGGTCTTCGTGTTCCTCCTTGGACTTAAAGAAAATAAGAATGTCGTCAATGAAGACAATGACGAACTTGTCCAGGAACTCATGGAAGATACAATTCATCAGATCCATGAAAACAGCTAGAGCATTGGTAAGGCCAAATGGCATGATTATGAATTCGTAGTGCCCATAGCGTGTACGGAAAGCAGTCTTGGCGATGTCCTGCTCTTTAACCCGTAACTGATGATAGCCCGACCTCAGATCAATTTTGGAGAAATGTTTGGCCCCTTGGAGTTGGTCAAACAAGTCATCAATTCGTGGTAGCGGATATCTATTCCTGATGGTGATCTTGTTAAGCTCGCGATAATCTATGCATAGACGCATGCTGCCGTCCTTCTTCTTTACGAACAGAACAGGTGCGCCCCATGGAGAAGCACTAGGTCGAATGAAACCGTGCTCTAACAGTTCCTACAGTTGTTCCTTTAACTCCTTCAGCTCTATGGGAGCCATGCGATAAGGAGCCTTAGATATTGGCTCAGCTCCTGGAACAAGCTCAATATTAAATTCCATTTCACGAGCAGGTGGTATGCCCGGAAGTTCTTCTAGGAATTAGTTTGGATATTCTGACACGATCGGCTGATTCTAGATGGATGGAAATTCAGCCTCCACATCATGAACAGTAGCAAGATAGCCATCACAACCATGTGACAGTAGTGCACGTGCTTGCAAGGTTGATATTATTTGTACAGGCCTTCCGGGTATGAACCCGTTGTGAATGTACTCTGGTGCATTTACATCACCGAAGATGACCCGATATGTATGGCAGTCTATGGTGGCGTGATGTTTGGATAGCCAGTCCATGCCCAATATCATGTCAAAATCGCACATATCCAATGGCAGTGCGTTAATAGGACGAATCTTGTCGTCAAACTCTAGGGGAAGGATCTTGTACCTATGGGTTATGCGTATAGAGTCTCTTAAAGGTGTGGAAATGTTTAATAGATTCTCTAAAGGCATAGGGGATATCCTAACATTCTTGGCATAAGCAGTAGAAATGACTGAGTGAGTAGCACCCGTGTCAAATAAAACACATGCAGCTTGACCATACATATACAAGATTCCAGTGATGGTACCTGTAGACTTGTTGGCCTGATCGCGAGAAGTCGTGTAAACGCGTCCACAAGTAGGAGGCAGCTTGGAATCAGCATGTCCTGATGTGCCCTCCATCTCGCCCTTGCGGCAGTCCTTCATGCGATGACCAGTAAGGCCACACTTGAAGCAAGCGTCGCTGTCGCGTCGACATGGCCCTGGGTGCCTACGGTTGTAGGTAGTGTAGAGAGGGTGAGTATACCCTCCGGTAGGTGCCCGTGCTGGCTGGGAGGCTGTCCAGAAACGTATACACGAGACATGGTTTATAGGTACAAAAGGATAATGCGGAAAACGTAAGATGTAATACCAGTGATAGCTGGACGGTTAGGCTGTGAACCTCTTCGGTCCTGCTCCCTCCCGTTACCATGATTCCTGGTAGAAGATTGTTAATGTGTCAGAATTATAAATTACAACATGTAACATAAGAAATGAGTTAAATGTAGGGACCTGCTGCTGTTGGAGTTTCTAGCGTTGTTACGGTAATTATCATTACCGCCACGCCTATCCGTAGCAGAACGGTCTTGAGTCTGACCGTTACCCTAGGGCTGAGTAGGGTGTTGCTGAGTAGCCGGTTAAGACCGGTCCCCAGTCTTTTGCCTGAAAGATGCAGTGTAAAGAGAAGGATAAATATTGGATAGTAATGAATTAGAAATGGTCACCACTGAATGTCGAATAAATACCTCTTCTCGGGTCTCTCTGCTTCCCTGAATTCCTCTCTTTCCTGCAGCATCTCCAGCTTACGTGCTGCATCGGCAACTTGTGCCACCGTATTAAAGGTAGCACACACCAATTTGTTGGCGACCAATGTACGAAGAGCCCACCGGAAGTGGTATGCTTGCTCTTCGGCAGTACATGCTGCTGCGCCAAGAAAACCAGCCAAACGAAGAAAGCGCTGCATGAACTCGTTGTTGTTCTCCCCATCTCTCTGCCTGATTCGGTGGTACTCCTTCTTCAGCTTGTCTTGCTCAGGCTTGGGGAAGAACTGTCCCATCACTAACTCCCTGAACTGAGCCCAAGTCAAACCAGACACCCAATTGTCACGTCCCTCAGACTGCTTGACTGCCTTCCACCATCCCAGTACATCACCTTCGAACTTGTAACAGGCCAACCTCGACTTGACGACGGGGTCGCAGCCCATTGCATCGAATATCTTCTAGATATGAGCCAACCAGCTTTCAGCTTCGTTGGGGCTGTCAGTTCTCTCGAAGGATCGAGGACATTACTTGTTGAATCTCTCCAGCCATGTGACCAATGTTGCTGGAGGAGGAGGAGGAGGAACTAGGTGCTGTTGCTGATTGTTGGCAGCTTGCACCTCAACCCTGATTTCGTTCCTTTGCTGAGAAAGCAAAGCTTGCATCGCAACTTGGACTGCTGCATTGAGTTGTTCCTGCTTGCGTGTGAGAACCATCTGATAGTATAAAACAAAATACATGTTTAAACTGATCAAAACATAAAATATGTACGTGAAAAAAAATTGTCAATAAATCACGAGAAAAATTTTATACAGGAAAAAAATAGTGCATGAATGCATTATCCTGTTTTATGAAAACTTTTATATGCGCGAGAGTGAACGCCTATGGTCAGTTCACCCAAAACAAAAGACATGGCGAAGGGACGCCAATGGATCGGTCCCAAAGTTAAAAGTTTCGATAAAAGCACATGCGACTAAATAGGCCCAGTTCTGTACCAACCATTACTTATTCCTAACCTGCGACAATGACATATAACATGAATGCATGAAAACAATGAATGCATGAAAACCGACTGTCAGTTCTAGGAAGACCATAATGACTACCCACTAATCGCAGGTCGTGTTTGGAGAGCCTACAGGTCGAAGCCTTGGTCTCTTATACCATAATTGTAACACCCTATTTTGGTAAATGGAATGTCACGCGTGATTATGGCGTGTCATAAAGCATGCAAGGAATATGTCTTAAAAACATTACATGACCATAAAAGAAATACCGGAAACAAACATCGGTACCTTAAGTATAAGCTCATCATACACAAACATAAGTACTGTAAAGGAAAATGACTAAGCAATGTCCATAGAAATAAGTAGAAAAATGTATGATGAAATGCATAAAGTAGAGAAGGCTAGATAGCTTCCAATCCATATGCACGTACGCTTAAAGTCTATGAGCATCCTTGAGTACCTGCTATTTTGGAACATGAAAGGAAAACCGCTGAGCATAACACTCAGTGCACGGATATACAAGTGTGACATGGAATAACATAAGCATATAAGACTAATAGCAGCGGAATATCTAAGTTCTTAGATATCTGGATTCATGTTCATAAAACTAGTTTTATAGTTTGAAAAGATTTATATTTCTATGAAAATCTGTTTAATTATCCAAATAGCCCATATAGGCCATGAGGTTCCACCGTGCATGAATACTTGGAGGGGAGACCTCGTCATGCATATAGAGGGGTTGCCTCTAATTAAATAGTCTGGGTAGGAGGGATCAACTCCTAGTGAAGAAGGTAAGGAACACATCGCATTCACTCTGATATTACTAGTAAACATGTATCTAGGATGCACCCATATATGATAATATAATATATTGGCCAAAACTGAAAAGGGACGCCATGAACAATCACTTCGCCGTAGGAAAGTCATAACACTAGTGCCTCTAGTGTTATGGTTATGGTACCTCCATAACTAGGTGACACTGGTCATGCATGTATATGGCTTAGGCATTTAACTAACATAAGTAATCAAACATATAAAACAAATACTAGGAAGACAGTTGGCTGTAAACGGGGAATCCTAATAAGGAAAGAATGTCCATACTGAAAGGACGGGAAATCCGTACCTTATGTCCAGTGAACGAAGAAGACGAACAAGATGAAGTCCTACTTCGATCTCACTAATGCTACATAAATAGTATACATGTGTAAGTATTATGATTACCGCGTACGTAACTGATATTATATCGTGACTTAGCTTGTTTTATATGTTCATGTCTTGTTCTACCGATTTTAACGTTATGCTGTGTTTACCATGTATTTTGTATATTTTGATTAAGTATTACTTGTATTTCTTGTATTATTATATTTGTTGTTTAATAATAAGTAACTTCCTAAAAATAGCAGGTTTCCAAAAATAGAAAGTTTCCAAAAATAGAAAGTTTCCAAAAATAGATCAACTTCTTAAAATAGACCAATTTCTAAAAATAGAATGTTTCCAAAACTAGTAAGTTTCCTGAATTAGAAAGTTTCCATATTTAAAATTAAGCTGGATTAAATATCATAAGTCCTGTAGTTATGGTATAGTTTATTAATAATAATATGTTAATTAATAAACTATAGGGTATATGATTTAATTAAATATAAGCATGATTTAATTAAATTAAAATGTATAAAATACTTAGGTTAAAACATGTATTAATATTGTATTAGTTATATCCTAGGTCATGATTATTAATTAATTATATTCCATGTTTAATAATTAATTAATACTATATTCTAAATTAAATAATTAAATACTTTGGCTAAAACATGTATTATTTACGAAATAATAATTAACCTAAGTACATGATTTAATTAAAATAATAATATTTCATGTAAAATTAATTTAATTAACTTGTAAAATTTTATCTCTTGTAAAATAATTACTTGTACCATTTTAGTCATGAACCGGACCAACATAATTAACTTAAACATGTCATGAATCGGACTCGGAACCCCTTGAACCATTCCGAACCAAACATCCCTTAACAGTGGCAAACCGGCTTGGCCGGTTGCCACTGCCTTTGCATAGGCTGCCACCGGCTTAAGCCGGTGGTCTTGCTTCTCTCGGCTAGCCGCTGCCAACAGTAGTGGTTTCCTACCGGCTGTGTGTCGGTGGTCCCCTTGTTGCGCATTGCGTTCCCCCTGCTTGACCCCAAACAGCCATCGGCTGTGTGCCGGTGGTGGGCTGCTTGCTGACGAGACCCAACCAAAACCACAAGGACACCCCGACGCATGTCGGGGTCCCTTTTCCCTGCTGTCGACCGAACCAAACACCACCGAGATCGTAGATCTCGGTTGGTGGCGTGACAAAGAACACACCGAGAGCCTTGGGGCTCTCGGTTTGTGTTTCGGCCGAGCAACCAAACCCGAACAAACCCTTAATTAAACCCCCTTGATCATGTGACATGTTTTTAATCCATGTTTTATTTAATTCATGTTCACGCACTAGTCAATTAAATAAAAGAATAAAGAAAAGGGTTTACGGATTACCGAATGCGTGAAAAGATTGAAGAACACTAACACGAACACGATCTTGGATTTTATTAGCTAAAAATCAAACCAATCACCCCTTGGTGGTGATGATTGCCGCCGACCACAAGAGAGGAAAAGAAAAGAGTGGGGTTTTTAGTTTCTTGAAAATTCTCTATAAAGTGAAAAAGTATTTTCCTTTATTTGTTTATTACTTAAAACCAAATGGGCTTGGCCCGTTTCTCTCTTTGGTGTCGCGGCTACTATGGCCCACAAGGGTAAACCCGAAGTTTTCCCGTGTTCTAATTTATGTGTTCGTATTCTCGTGTTTTCGTGTTATAATTAAATGTTCGTGTTAGAATACTTGTACATAACGATAATAATCGTATAATATTAATTAAGTACATAGTTACGTGTTCGTGATTTTAACGTTCATGATTTCATGTTCGTGATTATAATTATTATTGTTAATAATTATCGTGTACTAACACGTACTTAATACTTGTCGTAATAGTAATACGTACATACTTCTGTAATTACTAATCGTGACACGTGTTCATGCAATAAAAGGAAAGTTTTTAATATGTACGCACGTTACTAAGTGTACTGTTCATGATAAAAGCATGTGGGTTTTACAACGACCTCTATGCCAAATATCACAACGCAGACTCCAAAAAATCATACTGTCAAGTACCTGAGAATACATGCTTAAAAGTGTCAACACAATAGTTGGTGAGTTCAGAAGTTTAATTAAAATATTTATGACACTTTAAAAGTTTATAAGGACCATTACCAAAAGTAGCATTTCAAAAACGTTAAGAAAGCCAGAGTTCCGTAATAAAAGAAACGTTACTATAAGGTTCAGTCATAAATCAATGTTTAGTAGAAGCATTACAGCTACCACAAATATTTCAGTGCATAGAAGACAAGTTGTAGTTCACGCTCACACTTCATTTCAATCCAATCTTAAGTTCATGATCAAATTCATATCCAAGTTCAATTCAGTAATCATTGTCAACATACATAACAGTATCATATTCTAGGGTCATGTTAATGTCACAATCATACCAGAACCGCATAGACTAATTAGGTCAACCAACATACAAGAATCATATCAAACTAGCATACAAGTATCATATGAAACTAGCATACAACCATCATATCAATCTAGCATACAAGCATCATAGCGAGACAACGTGCAAGAATCATTTCAATACCACATATAAGAATCATATCAAGAGCATATCATTACCACAATTCATATCAATATCGCATTCGAAATTCATAACAGATCAATACATGATCAGAGTCAAGATTCATACCAATATCGCAATCAAGGTTTATATCAGATTAATACCTGATTTTTTAGTCAATATTCATACCAATGTCAAAGTTAAGATTCATATCAGATCAACACATGATTGCAGTCAATAGTCATACCAATGTCACGTTCATTATTCATGTTCAAGATCATAGTAAAGATTCACATTCAAGATTCATAGCAAGATCATAGTCAAGATTCACATTCAAGATTCACATTCAAGATTCATAGCAAGATCATAGTCAAGATTCACATTCAAGATTCATAGCAAGATCATAGTCAAGATTCATAGCAAGATCATAGTCAATATTCACATTCAAGATTCATAGAAAGATGGAACGCAAAAGTTCAGTTCAAGTACCCAAGGCAACTATAGGAGATATAGTTCCAAGTGTATAATAAATCGGGTGTTTCAGTGTTTATGATAGCGCTAAGCTCATGAAATCGAAGCTAATGATCCAGTACGTACACAACAATGTACATATAAGTTGCCCCAAGTGAGAGTCTATCCAAGACTACCCAAGTTCGCACAAATGATATACACCCGTCCGACGTCAGAATGCCCGAGTGGAGGTTGTCAAACCTCAATAGATCTATCCATAACATAAGAGCTTACTCCACCAGAGTAATTAACGATTCATGATGGTGGAGACTATGGCTTACACTACTTAGGCTAATCATAAACGAAGTTCAAGGAGCTTTTACAGAAAAACAGTTTTATTGCGTCCATAAGCAAGTACAAGCAGTTATTTCACTTCATAGTATTAAACATATAAAGCAGTTAAAAAGGAGCCATGGGATAGCCCAGACATTCACAAGTATAAATTATCAACAATCCGAAAAGTGTAAACTCGTATGTCACATAAACAATCCTCAAAAGTACAAGCACGTACGCAATATAAACAATATTCAAAAAGATACTAACGCGTATGTATCACAATAATACTTGGAAAGTATAAACTTGTATATCGTCAACAATCATTGAAATGCACAAACTCGTATTTAGACATCGACAAGCATGTATCTCCCCCAAAGAGATTCAAACATTTATAAAGCGATTTGAAAAGAGAAAGAGGGGATATGAACTCACATCGATGTTGCAGAACAATTTGCAGATATGCGAATACCAAGAGTAGCGTAACATAAACCAGAACTGCTCGACACCAGAAGTCACCGTTTATCTTATATATTATTTCCCAGCATCCCAATTCCATACATCCAAGTTTTCTCGATGAAAGGTTTCATCAATACCATCGGTTCATAAACCGTTTAAATCCCATGTCGAAATCATTCGGTAATCGGTTCGGTAATTAGTTCAGTGATCGGTTCGGTAATCGGTTCAGTAAGATGAATCGGAAAATACCACCATGTATGTAATATATACACCTAGTATATATTACAAGAAAGAAGGGAACATGTATATAATTCATAGCTTGAATTATATAGCAAGAACAGACAACACACGAATAACTTATAATGTACATGACACATGACATGTACTAAACTCAAGAAAGATGACAACCACAAGAATAAAATATATTAGGTATACAATACCTTGCAGCTATTAAATAAGCAAGAAAAATAAATGAAACCAACATGATTCGACACATTTACAAAATCAACCATTAATTAAGTAAAATCATTTAATAAAAGCAAACATAAGTTTTAGAGTTTCAAACGAGTTTCAAAGGTATATACATTAATTATGGTTTTATAAAATAATATTTTAAAAATCATTGTATCTTTACTCGTCAATTTAATATTTCTAGAAGCGTTTTAGTTTCTAAATAACATTTATAAAACTAATAAATATTACATTTATAGAATTTTCGGCATGACCTATTCGTTTATATAACGTTTCTCATAATCAAAAAACATGACATTTTTCACTTTCACAATCAATTTCACGTCTCAATTGTCCACATATTTATGCTATATCAATTTAATCGTTGTCGAATCGTAAACAATAAATAAAATGATGTTACCGATAATCATTTCGAAAATAAATCAACACTTTCAACCAAACAGTTTCATCTTCATAATCATCCATAAACCCAAACGCCCCATAAGCTGATTTTAATTACCTTAAAAGCTGTTAAAACAACCAAGCGACACTTAATGGCTGTTAAATATAACCAAACCACACTAACGGTCGTTAAGTCACAAACCAACATAATATCATATTTTAGACAATAACTCGAGAACAATGATAACCAATATAGCCACAAGTCGACCCCGCCTTCGGTGCGGCTGTGGCGGCCAGAATGACACACACGAGTACTACCTTTGTGGTACTCTCGGTAGTACACAAACAACAAACAAACACCCTTATATGTTAAACAATGCTAAACAAAAGCAAGACAAACACCCCGGAGGTTGCCGACACTAAACCAAGGGTGGCTGTTGGTGGTGGTGATAGCGGGTTCAAGCAATGGTGGTGCGGAGGTGTAGATCAAGAGATCTGATGATGATATGGTGATGTTAGTATAGATGGTGGATTCGGTGTTATAAACCACAAAAACGAGTGTATCTATGGTGGTTTGGTGGAGGGGGTATGGTGATGGTGACTGGTGTGCGATGATAGGGTGTCGGGTGGTAGTGGAGTCACGGGATGGTGGCTGTGATGATGGTGTATGCGGGCGGTGGTGGTGCTGTTAGATCAAGGGTGGTTCTCGGTGGTGGTGGTATTGTCTGTTGTTGAAAACCACATATGTTCATGGTGGTGATGATAGATCGTATTGATCTATAGTGTTTGAGCGGTTGGTGATAGTGGTCGTCATGGGTGGTGGTGCTACACTGACGGCGGGTAGACCCGGTGGTGACAAAGTCAAACAGCGACGGCAGTTGGCAAAGGGCAGCGGCCGGAGTAGTGGCGGCGCGTGGTAGCGTGTCACCTCATAGATCGGGTAGATCGGGGAATTTTAAAGGTGTTTGGTGTTCACCGGAAAGTTGGTTCGAAAATGTTTTCCGACGGTGGCTATGGTGGCCGGATTTAATGGAGGTAGGGAGAGAAGTGTTTAGGGTTTGTGTTTGTTTATTTGGTAAACATGACAATGAGGAAGAGAGTGTATAGATTCAATATATATATATATATATATATATAAATTGAATGTTATTAAAATAAATAGAAAGTTATATATAGTTGGGGGTTGATAATGTAAATAGTTAATAAACTTTTCTTTTATCTTGTTTAAATGTGGCTCGGGACTCGATCGGGATCCGATATAAATAGAATGAAAACTCGAAATTTTCACAATTGTGTTTAAAATACCTTTTCCACAAAAATAGATCATTTATACGACTATTAACTCATAAATATCTTAGAAATCCATTTAAATGTTAATTATCTTCCAGGTTTCTCAGACAAGCGTAGTTTTAACGAAAAATGAACTTCAACTCGACTATTCGCATTTTTAACAAATGTTATTGAAATAAAAATATTAAATAACTTAATAAATCATTTTATTACATATCTCCTAACAATTATATATGAAAGTTTAATATTTACTATGTAGGTACGCACACTATGCGACTTTTTAGATTTTTTCGAAATATGTCCTGTTTTCAAATCCAATAAGTTTGATAATGCTCAAAAATAAATTTCGAATAATAATTAATATAATTTATTATTATTAAAAGTAGGAAAAATTCTCTGGTGTTACATCATCCACGTGGTATTTTGAGTTTCATCCTCGAAACTCGTTCGTTATTACCCAGTTGAGAAGTGTCAACAAAAAGAAAATACGATGTTGTGCTCCAAAGTTAAGTCGTATACTTAAACCGGTTATTTTTTAAATCTCCTCAGATTTTAGATTGTCTTATTAATAGAAGGTTGTGTCGGGAAGCAATGGGTAAAACTGGATTATATTTGAAGGGTTCAATAGGTCCATTTGACAAAGCAGCAAATGTTCATAGGACAGATAAAGACAGCTAGAAGCGAAGAATTCAACAAGTAGCCAACATCTTAAATGTTGGTAAGGGTTCATAGCATAAATAAAGGACGATTAGAGGTGAAGAATCTTAGCAAGTCATAGACTCTGAAAAGTCGAGATAGGGTTCACTGTAGTCAGCTCGTTAGGCTTACGTCGATCGGTGTTTATTAGAAAAATTAGTGCGACAATTTATGAATCAAATGAAGTTCAAGAATATTTCGTCAAAATGTGATAATGATAACGGTGAATTATAAGTCAAAAGAAACACGTTCCATAACTGGAATACTAGAATAATAATGTAATACGAAATCACGTCAGATGCGCTTAATCCCACTTGTTTATAATTCACATTTACATACAAAGGCGTCCCAATCTATGTAAATATAAATAATAAACTTTGGTTAAGCGATTTATAACTTTTTTTATTAAAATGTAAAGGCATCCCAATCCATTTCAGTAAAGACCTCAGAACTCATCTTACTCAAATATTCTCGAAAAGACGTACCATCAAAATAGATAAAGTATCTAAGAAAATAGATATTACCAAGAGAATTTACAGCCAGTTTATTTACACATTTCGTATTCAAACGTCCCATACCATCTTAATGCGGAACCATAAATAAACTTCTAGTCCGGTGGCTTATGATTTCACATTTGGATGTCCATACCATTTAAATAGGAAATCATAATTAACTTATGGTCAGGAGACTCATGTTCCATATTCAAACGTCCCATTCCATTTAAATATGAAATCGTAAGTACCCTATTTGGAGTCACACCGCACCATTCAGACAGGCAAATTATCCAAATGATATCACATAAAATTACATCAGATAATCAAATGAGACGTCGACCAGTTACATTCCAATAATGGGCGTTTGTGATACCGAGAGCTTAGACGTGTATGGAGTGTAAGGTCATAAAACGTAATCAAGATGATAATATATCATAATAGTTATCAGCGGCAAAATCACATTGAAAAAGGTTAAAATCTCTAAAACGTTATTAGATGAAATTATCAAAAGCAAGCACAGGAGTCGTCAATGAGTTGTTTTCCATAAACAGACGTTCAAATTCATAAGCGGGAGAAAATAAATGTCAGTCACGTAATAACGTGCGCAATAACACATACCAAACAAATAACCCGTATATAATATAATGATATATTACAACAGTTATCGAATAGATATAGGAACTATCCCTATTACATGAGTCTCGCTCATCGTCGAGGAAGACTCGTAAATGTACGAATGTGTATAAAACAATCGTAACTACGTAAAGCAAATAGTCAGGTAGCTAAAGCAATCATAAGCAGATAAGGCAATGATCTTAATAGTGCATAAAGCAATCGCAAACAGAAGTCATGTAGTAGTATATAAGATAATAGCAAATCAAGCATTTATCGCATCTCAAAACATTAAACATATATGGTCAAGTAATAGCGAACAACACTAGCAGCAATCTAAACCAAATACTATAGTTCAGCTGCGAACAAATAAATCACAGAAGTCTATCACATATGGCACGTTTCAATCATGTGCTTAGTTTTACAAATAAAATACGAGATCATATAGTTAATATTAGTATCTTATACTTACGCAAGAATGTTTATTTTTGACCCGACGAAAGTTCCAAAATCTTTCGACGTAAATTTTAATTTACCTAAATTTAACTTAGTAAATTTCTCAACACACTTTTTACGGAAAATTTGACAGCCTTTCGACGTCTTTTCAAATTTTGCCATTTTTAGTAAATACTCAAATCATGCTTTAAATTCATATATTTTCAACACTTCCTCAAATCACAATCAACCAATAAATCGCCGTTCCGCAAAGTACTCATTCACCACGTCCAAAGAGTCGCAATCATTAAATATTTTCAACACGCGCTCTTACCCTTTTCAAAACGTTTTCAATATTCATGTATGTCATTTTGAACTCGTTTCGACACTCAGAATAACCCGGTTTGACTTAAAACGACATTTCGATCATTTTTAAATTATAGACAGCAACTGTTTTTAGTGTTTTTGCAAAAATTAAGTTTTGTAACAATAAAACTCAATCGACCATATCTTGTTCATTTTAAATCTGTTTTTAGCTTATAATATACCGAAACGAAGGTATTAACTTATATATTCATAATCTTGTGTTAAAACAATTTTCATAAATCTTTAAGCTCAATATAAAGTTCGGATAAAATGCGTAGCTTTTGTAAAAATATAATTTTGACCACTTTTAAACACACCCACTTATAGTAGCACTACTAGTTTGTACCCGAATCTCATAAACACCGATAATTTATCAAGAACGTATTTATATGCATAGATTCTATTAATACAACTTATATTTTTGTAAAAACTATATTTTTGTTTTTAAAACATACAGATTTAGTAGATCCACTAAAATGTATAGATCTAAAAGATAACATGTAGAAAATAATTTACTTCCTTTATTTTCAAGAAAACACATGATAAGGCAAGATTATTTTTTTATAGCGCGTAAAGTAATCGAAAACTAAAGTCATGTAGCAGTATAAAAAGTAATAGCAAACACGCAAGTCGAGCATTCATATATCGGCGCATAAAGCAACCAGTGTGTAAGGAAATCATTCGTATAACATCGTACAAAGCCTCTGGAATATGAAAAAGTAAATATTCATAAGCAAAACATAAAGTAACCAACCAACATGTAGATCAAATATCCATATAACAGTGCATAAATAAATAACAACATGTAAAGAAGATATTCATATAGCAGCGATAAGCAATCATATTATGTAAAGCACATATTCATATATCAGAGGAATACGCATGATGACATGCTAAAACACAAAAGAGCATCGGTTATAGTCTAGGCCTATACAATAACACCTAGTTCTTTATAACCAAGGCTCTGATACCAATCTGAAACGCCCCCAAATTGGCCCAGCGAAAGCCTATGAGTATTGGGGCCAGTTACGTCATGATTATCCGAGTATTGATCCAAGAGAACGAACTCTATGCCAAATATCACAACGCAGACTCCAAATAATCATACAGTCAAGTACCTGAGAATACATGCTTATCAGTGTCAACACAATGGTTGGTGAGTTCATAAGTTTTATTAAAATGTTTATGACACTTTAAAAGTTTATAAGGACCACTACCAAAAGTAGCGTTTCAAAAACTTTTAGAAAGCCAGAGTTTCGTAATAAAAGAAACGTTACTACAAGGTTCAGTCATAAATCAATGTTTAGTAAAAGCATTACAGCTACCACAAATATTTTAGTGCATAGAATACAAGTTGTAGTTCACGCTCACACTTCATTTCAATCCAATCTTAGGTTCATGATCAAATTCATATCCAAGTTCAATTCAGTAATCATTGTCAACATACATAACAGTATCATATTATAGGGTCATGTTTATGTCAAAATCATACTAGAACCGCATAGACTAATCAGGTCAACCAATATACAAGAATCATATCAAACTAGCATACAAGCATCATATCAAACTAGCATACAACCATCATATCAATCTAGCATACAAGCATCATAGCGAGACCACATGCAAGAATTAGGTCAATACCACATATAAGAATCATATCAAGAGCATATCATTACCACAATTCATATCAATTTCGCATTCAAAATTCATAACAGATCAATACATAATCAGAGTCAAGATTCATACCAATATCACAGTCAAGGTTTATATCAGATCAATCCATGATTTCAGTCAATATTCATACCAATGTCACAGTTAAGATTCATATCAGATCAACACATGATTGCAGTCAATAGTCATACCAATGTCGAGTTCATTATTCATGTTCAAGAGCATAGCAAGATCATAGTAAAGATTCACATTCAAGATTCATAGCAATATCATAGTCAAGATTCACATTCAAGATTCATAGCAAGATCATAGTCAAGATTCACATTCAAGATTCATAGCGAGATCATAGTCAATATTCATATCAAGATCATAGTCAATATTCACATTCAAGATTCATAACAAGATGGACCACAAAAGTACAGTTCAAGTACCCAATGCAACTATAGGAGATATAGTTCCAAGTGTGGAATAAATCGGGCGTTTTAGTGTTTATGATAACGCTAAGCTCATGAAATCGAAGCTAATGATCCAGTACGTACACAACAATGTACATATAAGTTGCCCCAAGTGGGAGTCTAGCCAAGACTACCCAAGTTCACACAAATGATATACACCCGTCCGGTGTAGAATGCCCGAGTGGAGGTTGTCAAGCCTCAATAGATCTATCCATAACATAAGAGCTTACTCTAGCAGAGTAATTAACGATTCATAATGGTGGAGACTATGCCTAACACTACTTAGGCTAATCATAAATGAAGTTCAATGAGCGTTCACAGAAAAATAGTTTTATTGCGTCCAAAAGCAAGTACAAGAAGTTATTTCACTTTATAGTATTAACATATAAAGTAGTTAAAAAGGAGCCATGGGATAGCCCATACATTCACAAGTATAAATCATCAACAATCCGAAAAGTGTAAACTCGTATGTCACGTAAACAATGCTCAAAAGTACAAGCACGTACACAATATAAATAATATTCAAAAAGATACCAACACGTATTTATCACAATAATACTTGGAATGTAACACCTCATTTTGGTAAATGGAATGTCACGCGTGATTATGGCGTGTCATCAAAGCATACAAGGATAAATGTCTTAAACATTACATGACCATAAAGAAAATACCGGAAACAAACATCGGTATCCCAAAGTATATGATCATCACACACAAACATAAGTACTGTAAAGGAAAAGGACTAAACAATGTCCATGGAAACAAGTAGCAAAATGTATGATGATAAGCATAAAGTAATGAAGGCTAGAAAGCTTCCAATCCATATGCACGTACGCTTAGAGTCTATTAGTGTCCCTGAGTACCTGTCATTTTTGGGAACATGAAAGGGAAACGGTTGAGCATAACGCTCAGTGTACAGATATACAAGCATAGAATGAATAACATAAGCATATACAACATATAGCAGTGGAATTGATTAAGTCCTGGAAAACCTGGTATAACTAAGTAAAACTAGTTTTATAGTTTGAAAAGCCTTATGTTTATCTTATGAAAACTGTTTAACATGTTAACCATTAAGAAACTATAGGTCATGAAATATCAACGTGCATGAATACTTGGAGGGGTGACCTCGTCATGCAATTAGAGGGATTGCCTCTAATTAATATAAGTTTGGGTAGGAGGGATCAACTCCTTGTGAAGGATGCAAGGCACACACCACATTCACCTGAATAATCTGTTAAAAACATGTAACCTAGGATGCACCCATACGCCCCACATGATAACATAATAATATGGCCAAAAGCTGAAAGGGACGCCACGAGCTATCACTCCGCCGTGGTGAAGTCATAAAACTGGTTCCTCTAATGTTATGGTTATGGTACCTCCATAACTAGGTGAAACTTCTCATGCATGTATATGGCTCCGGCCTTTAATTAAACATAAGCAAATCAAAACATATAAAACATATACTGGGAAAACAGTTGGCTGCATACGGGGAATCCTAATAAGGAAAGAATATCCATACTGAAAGGACGGAGAATCCGTACCTTATGTCCAGTGAACGAAGAAAACGAACGGAAGAGAGTCCTACTTCGATCTCACTAATGCTACATAAATAGTATACATGTATAAGTATTCTGGTTACTGAGTACGTAACTGGTTTTATATCATTTCTTAACTTGTTTTATATGTTCATGTCTTGTTTTACTGATTTTATCGTTATACTGTGTTTATCATGTATTATGGATATTCTGATAAATTATTACTTGTATTTCTTGTATTATTATACCTGTTGTGTAATAATAAGTAACTTTTTAAAAATATCAGGTTTCTTAAAATAGAATGTTTCCAAAAATAGAAAGATTCCAAAAATAAAAAGTTTCCAAAAATAGATTAACTGCTTAAAATAGATTAGTTTCTAAAATAGTAAGTTTCCTGAAATAGAAAGTTTCCATAATTAGAAATAAGCTGAATTAATAAGCTAATAAGATAAGCTTAAGTTTTACTGATTAAATATACTAAGTCATGTGCTTAATAGTATAGTTTATTAATTATATCATGTTAATTAGATAAACTATATGTTATATGATTTAATTAAATATAGTCATGATTTAATTAAATTAAAGTGTATATAATACTTAGGTTAAAACATGTATTAATATTTATATTAATATAACCTAAGTCGTGGAAATTAATTAATTATATGTCATGTTTTAATAATTAATTAATTACTATAGTATAATTTATATAAATAAATACTTAGGTTAAAATCATCTATAATTAAATATTAATAATAAACCTAAGTCCATGTTTTAATTAAATTAATTATATAACATAATTAACTTGTAAATAAATGTACTTGTAAATAAATGTACTTGTAAAAATAATAAACTGAACCCATGTATTATTTTTATTAAAACATGTCGTGAACCAGACCCGTGAACCCATGAACCGGTCGAACCAAAACACAAAAAACAGTGGCAAACCGGCCTAGGCCGGTTGCCCCTGCCTTCGGCTCACTGCCACCGGCTGTAGCCGGTGGTCTTGCCCTTCTCGGCCCAGTCGCTAACCACACTAGGGTTCCCACTGGCAGTAGCTAGTGGCCCCCTTCTGCCTGCGGTGGGTTCCCTCTGCTTACCAAAAATAGCCACCGGCTTTAGCCGGTGGTTCGGGCTGTGGCTGCCGCGACCTAAACAATAACAAGGACACCCCCAACACACATCGGGGTGCCTTGTACATGCTGCCGACCGAAACCCAACACCACCGAGACCTTTGTCTCGTGTGGTGGTGCGAACCAACGACGCTGACAGCCTTGTGGCTCTCGGTTTGTGTGGCGGTCGAACACCAAACCCGAAAACACCCTTGTATTACTTACCCACCATGATTTTACTTGTTTTAATTCTTGTGTTTTTAAACCCCATGATCATACATGCATAAAACATAAAAAGAAAAAAAAAGGTTTTTGGATTACCAAAATACATGGAATCAATAGATCTTGAATACACGAACACGTTCTTGTGATTTGTTAAATAAAAAAATCAACCAATCCCCTTGTTTCTTTTATGTAGCCGCCGGCCTAAGGGAGAGCAAGAGAAAAATAGGGTTTTTGCTTTTCTAAAAATTCTTCTGTAATGTTTATATTTTCCATATTTGTTTCTTTAATAAAATCAATGTGGGTTAGGCCCCCTCTTTCTCCTTGTGCCGCGGCTACTAGGGCCCACCAAGGGAAACCCGTAGCTATTTCGTGTTTTACTATATTACGTGTTCGTGTGATTGTATTTACGTGACGTTATTATCTTATATTCGTGTTATTATAAATACTTGTATGTAGTCGTAATAATAATTACGTAAATACATAATTATACGTTCGTGATTCTTACATTCATGATTTCATGTTCGTGATTTAATTATTATCTATAATAATTATCGTGCATTATTACATACTTAATACTTATCGTGTAATAACACGTACGTAGTTCTTGTAATTTATGTTCGTGAAACGTATTCGTGTTACAAAAGGAAAGTTTTAATCATGTACGTACGATTATAAGTGTACTATTCATGGTAAAAGCATGCGGGTTTTACAACTCTTCCCCCTAAAAAGAATAATTCGTCTTAGAATTATAGATAAAGTAACTTAAAAAGAGGAATGTACCCGAATTTAAAACTTGAAATGAGGGTAAGAAGTCCAGATAGACTCCTCGGTCTCCCAAGTGGCTTCTCGCTCGGTATGATCCCTCCAAAGGATTTTGACAAATGGAATCGTCTTCCTCCTCATGACTCGTTCTTGCGTGTCAAGAACTCGTTCGGGTTCCTCTATGAAGGTAAGATCTTCACGAATCTGTTCCAGTGGATACTGAACAATGTGAAGGGGGTGATACTTGTACCCTCTGAGTAAGGACACACGAAAAACGTTGTGAACGTGAGAAAGCTGCGGAGGTAACGCTAAACGATAAGATACTTCACCGACTCGCTCAGTGACATCAAACGGTCTGATAATCGAGGACTGAGCTTCCCTTTGATTCCAAAACGCTTAACGCCACGTGCCGACGATACCTTAAGAAAGACGCGATCTCCTACGTTAAATGTAATTCCCTACGATGTTTGTCGGCATAACTCTTCTGACGTGATCGTGCTTCTTGTAATTTCTGCTTAGCTACAGTGACCTTCTCGTTGGTCAACTCTATCATTTCTGGTCCTTCAAGTGTTCGCTCACCAACCTGATCCTAGAAGATTGTGGCGCGACACTTTCTGCCATACAACATCTCGAATGGAGCACATTTAATAATTACGTTCCAACTGTTGTTGTATGCAAACTCTACCAAATAGATGTAATCGTCCTAGTCTCCTGTCCATTCCAACGAACATGACCTCAACATGTCTTCTAATATCTGAATCGTTCGCTCCGATTGCCCGTCTGTTTGAGGATGAAAATCCGTGCTTAGCCTAAGTTTTGTACCCCAAGCTTTCTGCAGACTCTTCCAAAATCGCGATGTGAAATGAGGATCTCTATCCGAGACAATGCTGGATGGATCACCATGAAGTCTCATGATCTCCTTCTTATAAGTATCGGCGAGTTTACTGACTGAATCTTCCTTGCGGATCGGTAAGAAATGAGCTGACTTAGTAAGTCGATCAACGATAACCCAATTCGCATCGTGCCTCCTCTTTGTCTGCGGAAGACCAGTAACAAAATCCATGGTGATCTTGTCCCACTTCCACTCTGGAATATCTAACGGTTGTAGAAGACCGCCAGATCGTTGATGCTCGATCTTAACCTGCTGGCAGGTAAGACATTTGGAGACGTAAGTCGCAACATCCTGTTTCATACCACTCCACCAAAAGTATTGCTTGATGTCGTGGTACATCTTGGTCAAACCAGGATGAATGGAGAATCGGGAGCTATGAGCCTCAGCTAACAATTCTTCCCGGAGTTCTTGATTATCAGGAATACAAAGTCTCCTGCCCTGCCATAAGATACCGTCTTCTTCTACACGAAATTCTGTCTGCTTCTCTAAGTTCTGAATTATTGCCCAGATTTTACCATCATCCTTCTGAGCTTCCTTGATTCTAGAGAGTAACTCAGGTTCCACTCTAAGATTAGCCTAGTAACCGTGTTGTCCATGTACCATGATCTTGATGTCTAGTCGCTCTAAGTCTCTTATAATTTCCTCCTTAATTCTAATGTTGTTTATCATTCCAGACTTTCTACTAAGTGCATTTGCCACTACATTCGCCTTGTCGGGATGATACTGCAGATGAATGTCATAATCTTTCACCAGTTCTAACCATCTCATCTCTCTCATGTTCAATTCACGTTGAGTGAAGATGTACTTCAAGCTCTTGTGGTCTGTGAAAATGTCACATGATTCTCCATACAAGTAGTGCCTCCATATCTTTAATGCAAACACCACGGCTGCAAGTTCCAAGTCATGTGTAGGGTAATTTTCCTCATAAGGCTTAAGCTTCTGTGAAGCGTACGCGATCACTTTCCCATGTTGCATGAGAACACAACCAAGTCCCTTCCCTGAAGAATCGCTGTAGATTTGAAATCCACCTGAACTAGATGGGAGAGTAAGAATCGGTGCAGATACTAACTTCTGCTTTAGGTCTTCAAAGCTCTTCTCTCTTTCTTAAGTCCAAATGAATTTCTCCCTTTTCCGCATCAGTTTGGTCAATGGTAGTGCTAAACGGGAAAAGTTCTCCACAAACCTAGGGTAGTAACCAGCTAAGCCTAGGAAACTACGAAACCCAGTCGCTGATGTCGGTCTTGGCCACTTGGTAATAGCCTCAACCTTTGCCGGATCCATGGTGATTCCTTCTGCTGATACAATGTGACCTAAGAACGCCACCTTGTCTAACCAGAACTCACACTTGGAGAATTTAGCATACAACTACTTCTGGCAAAGAATCTGTAGCACTGTACGAAGATGGTCTTCGTGTTCCTCCTTGGACTTAGAGAATATCAGGATATTGTCAATAAAGACAATGACAAACTTGTCTAGAAATTCATGGAAGATTCTGTTCATCAAATCTATGAACACAGTTGGAGCATTGGTAAGGCCAAATGGCATGACTACAAATTCGTAGTGCCCATAGCGTCTACGGAAAGCAGTCTTGGCGATGTCCTGCTCTTTAACCCGTAGCTGATGATAGCCCGACCTCAGATCAATTTTGGAGAAATGTTTGGCCCCTTGGAGTTGGTCAAACAATTCGTCAATGCGTGGTAAAGGATACCTATTCCTGATGGTGATCTTGTTGAGCTCGCGATAATCTATGCAATGACGCATACTGGTGTCTTTCTTCTTCCCGAATAAGACCGATGCGCCCTATGGAGATGCGCTCGGTCATATAAAACCTTGTTCCAGAAGTTCTTGCAATGGTCATTCAGCTCCTTCAGCTCTATGGGAGCCATGCGATAAGGAGCCTTGGAAATCGGCTCAGCTCCTGGGATGAGCTCGATGTTAAACTCTACTTCACGTGCATGTGGTATGCCCGGAAGTTCTTCTGGAAATACGTCTGGAAATTCTAACACTATTGGTTGATTCTTAATTGATGGAAATCCCGCACCCATGTCATGAATAGTAGCTAGATAGCCCTCGCAACCATGTGAAAGTAATGCACGTGCTTGCAAAGTCGATATGATTTGTATAGACCTTCCGGATACGAACCTATTGTGAATGTACTCTGGTGCATTTACATCACCAAAGATGACCCAATATGTATGGCAGTCTATGGTGGCGTGATGTTTGGATAGCCAGTCATTGCCCAATATCATGTCAAAATCACTCGTGTCCAACGGAAGTACGTCAACAGGACGAATCTTGTCGTTAAACTCTAGGGGAAGGCTCTTGTACACATGGGTTACGCGTAAAGAGTCTCTTAAAGGCGTGGAAATGTTTAGTACATTCTTTAATGGCATAGGGGATATCCTAACATTCTTAGCATAAGCAGTAGAAATGACCTAATGAGTAGCACCCGTGTCAAATAAAACACATGTAGCTTGACCATACATATACAAGATTTCAGTGATGGTACATGTAGACTTGTTGGCTTGATCGCGAGAAGTCGTGTAAACGCGTCCACTAGTAGGAGGCGGCTTGGAATCAGCATGTCCTGATGTGCCCTCCATTTCGCCCTTGCGGCAGTCCTTCATGCGATGACCAGTAAGGCCACACTTGTAGCATGTGTCACTGTCGCGGTGACATGGCCCTGGGTGCCTACGGTTGCAGGTAGTGCAAAGAGGATGAGTATACCCTCTAGCAGGTGCCCTTGTTGGTTGGGAGCCTGTTAAGAACAGTATACATGAGGCATGGTTTATAGGTACAAAAGGACAATGCGAAAAATCGTTAGGTGTAATACTAGTAATAGCTGGACGGTTAGGCTGTGAACCTATATGGTTCTGGTCCCTCTCGTTACCATGATTCCTGGTAGAAGATTGTTAATGTCTCAGACTTAAGAAATATTGCATGTAACATAAGAAAATGAGTAAGTGTAAGGACCTGATGTTGTTGGGGTTTCCAGTGTTGTTACGGTAATTATGATTACCGCCACGCCTATCCGTAGCAGAGCGGCCGTGAGTCTGACCGTTTCCCTTGGGCTGAGTAGGTTGTTGCTGAGTAGCCGACTGAGACCGGTCCCCAGTCTTCTGCCTGAAAGATGTAGTTTAAAGAGAGATAAATATTGGATAATACTGAAAGAATTCGGAATGGTCACCGCTGAATAACGAATGTTTACCTCTTCTCGGGTCTCTCTGCTTCCCCGAACTCTTCTCTTTCTTGCAGCATCTCCAGCTTACGTGCTGCATCGGTAACTTGTGCCACCGTGTTGAACGTAGCACACACCAAGTTGTTGGCGACTGATGTACGCCCACTGGAAGTGGTATGCTTGCTCTTCGGTAGTACATGCTGCTGCACCAAGAAAACCAGCCAAACGAAGAAAGCGCTGCATAAACTCGTTGTTGTTCTCCCCAGCTCTCTGCATGATTTCATGGTACTCCCTCTTCAGCTTGTCTTGCTCAGCCTTAGGGAAGAACTGTCCCATCACTAACTCCCTGAACTGAGCCCAAGTCAAACCAGCCACCCAATCATCACCTCCCTCAGACTGCTTGAGTGCCTTCCACCATCCTAGCACATCACCTTCGAACTTGTAACAGGCCAACCTCGACTTAAAGACGGGGTCACAGCCCATTGCATCGAATATCTTCTCAATATGAGCCAACCAACTTTCAGTTTCATTGGGGCTATCAGTTTTATCGAAGGATCGAGGGCGTTGCTTGTTGAATCTCTCCAGCCATGTGAACAATGTTGTTGGAGGAGGAGGAGGAGGTACTGGGTGTTGTTGGTTATTGTTAGCATCCTGCACATCAGCCCTGATTTCGTTCCTCAGCTGAGGAAGCAAAGCTTGCATCGCAGCTTGGACTGTTGCATTGAGTTGTTCCTGCTCGCGTGTGAGAACCATCTAACATTATAACATAAAAATATACATGATTAAACTAATCAAAATATAAAATATATATACATGAAAAAATTTATACCAATAAATCATGAGAAAAATTTTATGCAGGAAAACTAGTACATGAATGCATGATGCAGTTTTATGAAAACTTTTATATGCGCGAGAGTGAACGCCTGTGGTCAGTTCACTCAAAACAAAAGACATGGCGAGGGGACGCCAATGGGTCGGTCCCAAAGTTAAAAGTTTCGATAAAAGCACATGCGACTAAATAGGGCCAGTTCTGTACCAACCATTACTTAGTCATAAACTTGCGACAATGACATATATATGAATGCATGAAAACAATGAATGCATGAAAACCGACTGTCAGTTCTAGGAAGACCATAGTGACTACCCACTAATCACAGGTCGTGTTTTGAGAGCCTACAGGTCGAAGCCTTGGCTCTGATACCATAATTGTAACACCCCATTTTGGTAAATGGAATACCAAGCGTGATTATGGCGTGTCATCAAAGCATACAAGGATAAATGTCTTAAACATTACATGACCATAAAGAAAATACCGGAAACAAACATCGGTACCCCAAAGTATAAGCTCATCACACACAAACATAAGTACTGTAAAGGAAAAAGGACTAAACAATGTCCATGGAAACAAGTAGCAAAATGTATGATGATAAGCATAAAGTAATGAAGGCTAGAAAGCTTCCAATCCATATGCACGTACGCTTAGAGTCTACGAGCGTCCTTGAGTACCTGCCGTTTTTGGGAACATGAAAGGAAAACGGCTGAGCATAACGCTCAGTGCACGGATATACAAGCATAGAATGAATGACATAAGCATATACAACATATAGCAGCGGAACTGATTAAGTCTTGGAAAACCTGGTATAACTTAGTAAAATTGGTTTTATAGTTTGAAAAGCCTTATGTTTATCTTATGAAAAATGTTTTCCATGTTAACCATTAAGCCAATATAGGTCATGAAATATCAACGTGCATGAATACTTGGAGGGGTGACCTCTTCATGCAATTAGAGGGGTTGCCTCTAATTAATATAAGTTTCGGTAGGAGGGATCAGCTCCTTGTGAAGGATGCAAGGCACACACCACATTCACCTGAATAATCTGTTAAAAACATGTAACCTAGGATGCAACCATACGCCCCACATGATAACATAATAATATGGCCAAAAGCTGAAAGGGACGTTACGAGCTATCACTCTGCCGTGGTGAAGTCATAACACTGGTGCCTCTAGTGTTATGGTTATGGTACCTCCATAACTAGGTGAAACTGCTCATGCATGTATATGGCTCAAGCATTTAATTAAACATAAGCAAATCAAAACTTATATAACATATACTGGGAAAACAGTTGGCTGCATACGGGGAATCCTAATAAGGAAAGAATATCCATACTAAAAGGACGGAGAATCCGTACCTTATGTCCAGTGAATGAAGAAAACGAACGGAAGAGAGTCCTACTTCGATCTCACTAATGCTACATAAATAGTATACGTGTATAAGTATTTTGGTTACTGAGTACGTAACTGATTTTATATCATGTCTTAACTTGTTTTATATGTTCATGTCTTGTTTTACTGATTTTATCGTTATGCTGTGTTTATCATGTATTCTGGATATTCTGATTAAGTATTACTTGTTTTCTTGTATTATTATACTTGTTGTGTAATAATAAGTAACTTTCTAAAAATAGCAGGTTTCCTACAATAGAAAGTTTCCAAAAATAGAAAGTTTTCAAAAATAGATTAACTGCTTAAAATAGATTAGTTTCTAAAAATAGAAAGTTTCTAAAAATAGTAAGTTTCCTGAAATAGAAAGTTTCTATAATTAGAAATAAGCTGGATTAATAAGTTAATAAGATAAGCTTAAGTTTTACTGATTAAATATACTAAGTCATGTGCTTAATAGTATAGTTTATTAATTATATCATGTTAATTAAATAAACTATATGTTATATGATTTAATTAAATATAGTCATAATTTAATTAAATTAAAGTGTATATAATACTTAGGTTAAAACATGTATTAACATTTATATTAATATAACCTAAGTCATGGAAATTAATTATTTATATGTCATGTTTTAATAATTAATTAATTACTATAGTCTAATTTACATAAATAAATACTTAGGTTAAAATCATGTATTATTAAATATTAATAATAAACCTAAGTCCACGTTGTAATCAAATTAATTATATAACATGTTAAATTAATTTAATTAACTTGTAAATAAATGTACTTGTAAAAATAATAAACCGAACCCATGTATTATTTTTATTAAAACATGTCGTGAACCGGACTCGTGAACCCATGAACCAGTCGAACCAAAACACCAAAAACAGTGGCAAACAGGCCTAGGCCGGTTGCCCCTGCCTTCCGCTCACTGTCACAGGCTGTAGCTGGTGGTCTTGCCCTTCTCGGCCCAGCTGCTGACCACACTAGGGTTCCCACTGGCAGTAGCCAGTGGTCCCCCAGCTGCCTACGGTGGGTTCCCCCTACTTACCAAAAATAGCCACCGGCTTTAGCCGGTGGTTAGGGCTGTGGCTGCCGCGACCTAAACAACAACAAGGACACCCCCGACACACGTCGGGGTGCCTTGTACTTGCTGCCGACCGAAACCCGACACCACCGAGACCTTTGTCTCGTGTGGTGGTGCGAACCAACGACTCCGAGAGCCTTGTGGCCCTCGGTTTGTGTGGCGGCCGAACACCAAACCCAAAAACACCCTTGTATTATTTACCCACCATGATTTTACTGGTTTTAATTCTTGTGTTTTTAAACCCTATGGTCATACATGCATAAAACGTAAAAAGAAAAAAAAAGTTTTTCGGATTACCAAAATACGTGGAATCAATAGATCTTGATTACGCGAACACGTTCTTGTGATTTGTTAAATAAAAAAATCAACCAATCCCCTTGTTTCTTTTGTGTAGCCGTCGGCCTAAGGGAGAGCAAGAGAAAAATAGGGTTTTTGCTTTTCTAAAAATTCTTCTGTAATGTTTATGTTTTCCATATTTATTTCTTTGATAAAATCAATGTGGGTTGGGCCCCCTCTTTCTCCTTGTGCCGCGGCTACTAGGGCCCACCAAGGGTAACCCGTAGCTATTTCGTGTTTTACTATATTACGTGTTCGTGTGCTTGTATTTACGTGACGTTATTATCTTATATTCGTGTTATTATAAATACTTGTACGTAGTAGTAATAATAACTACGTAAATACATAATCATACGTTCGTGATTCTTACGTTCATGATTTCATGTTCGTGATTTAATTATTATCTATAATAATTATCGTGCATTATTACATACTTAATACTTATCGTGTAATAACACGTACGTAGTTCTTGTAATTTATGTTCGTGAAACGTATTCATGTTATAAAAGGAAAGTTTTAATCATGTATGTACGATTATAAGTGTACTATTCATGGTAAAAGCATGCGGGTTTTACATGGAAAGTATAAACATGTATATCGTCAACAATCATTGAAAAGCACAAACGCGTATTTAGACATCGACAAGCATGTATCTCCCCCAAATAGATTCAAACATTTATAAAGCGATTTGAAAAGAGAAAGAGGGGATATGAACTCACATCAATGTTCCAAAACAATTCGCAGATATGCGAATACCAAGAGTAGCGTAACATAAACCAGAACTGCTCGACACCAGAAGTCACCGTTTATCTTATATATTATTTCCCAGCATCCCAATTCCATACATCCAAGCTTTCTCGATGAAAGGTTTCATCAATACCATCGGTTCATAAACTGTTTAAATCCCATGTCGAAATCATTCGGTAATCGGTTCGGTAATTGGTTCAATGATCAGTTCGGTAATCGGTTCAGTAAGATGAATCGGAAAATACAACCATGTATGTAATATATACACCTAGCATATATTACACGAAAGAAGGGAACATGTATTTAATTCATAGCTTGAATTATATAGCAAGAACAAACAACGCACGAATAACTCAGAATGTACATGACACATGACATGTACTTAACTCAAGAAAGATGACAACCACAAGAATAAAATATTTTAGGTATACAATACCTTGCAACTATTAAATAAGCAAGAAAAAAATGAAACCAAAATTATTCGACACATTTACAAAATCAACCATTAATTAAGTAAAATCATTTAATAAAAGCAAACATAAGTTTTAGAGTTTCAAAGGTATATACAATAATTATGGTTTTATAAAATAATATTTTATAAATTGTTGTATCTTTACTCGTCAATTTAATATTTCTAAAAGCGTTTTAGTTTCTAAATAACATTTATAAAACTAATAAATATTACATTTATAAAATTTTCGGCATGACCTATTCGTTTATATAACGTTTCTCATAATCACAAAACATGACATTTTCACTTTCACAATCAATTTCACGTCTCAATTATCCACATATTTATGCTATATCAATTTAATCGTTGTCGAATCGTAAACAATAAATAAAATGAATTTACCGATAATCATTTCGAAAATAAATCAACACTTTCAACCAAATAGTTTCATCTTTATAATCATCCATAAACCCAAACACCCCATAAACTGATTTTAATTACCTTAAAAGCTGTTAAAACAACCAAGCGACACTTAACGGCTGTTAAATATAACAAAACGACACTAACGGTCGTTAAGTCACAAACCAACATAATATCATATTTTAGACAATAATTCGAGAACAATGATAACCAATATAGCCACGAGTCAACACCGCCTTCGGTGCGGCTGTGGCGGCCAGAATGACACACACGAGTACTACCTTTGTGGTAGTCTCGGTAGTACACAAACAACAAACAAACACCCTTATAAGTTAAACAACGCTAAACAAAAGCAACACAAACACCCCGGTGGTTGCTGAAACTAAACCATAGGTGGTTGTTGACGGTGGTGATAGCGGGTTTAACCAACGGTGGTGTGGAGGTGTAGATCGAGAGATCTGATGGTGATATGGTGATGTTAGTATAGATGGTGGATTCGGTGGTATAAACCACAAAAACGAGTGTATCTATGGTGGTTTGGTGGAGGGAGTATGGTGATGGTTACTGATGTGTGATGATAGTGTGTTGGGTGGTAGTGGAGTCACGGGATGGTGGTTGTGATGATAGTGTAAGCGGGCGGGCGGTGGTGGTGTTGTTAGATCAGGGGTGGTTCTCGGTGGTGGTGGTGATGGCTGTTGTTGAAAACCAGAGATGTTCATGGTGGTGATGATAGATCATATTGATCTATGGTGTTTGAGCGGTTGGTGATGGCGGTCATCATGGGTGGTGGTGCTACACTGACGGCGGGTAGACCCGGTGGTGGCAGAGTCAAACAGCAACGACGGTTGGCAAAGGGCAGCGGCCGGAGTAGTGGTGGCGCGTGGTAGCGTGTCACCTCATAGATCGGGTAAATCGGGGCATTTTAAAGGTGTTTGGTGTTCACCGGAAAGTTGGTCGGAAAATTTTTTCCGACGGCGGCTATGGTGGCCGGATTTAATGGAGGTGGGGGAGAGAAGTGTTTAGGGTTAGTGTTTGTTTTTTTGTAAAGATGAAAATGAGGAAGAGAGTGTATAGATTTAATATATATATATATATATATATATTGAAAGTTATTAAAATAAATAGAAAGTTATATATAGTTGGGGGTTGATAATGTAAATAGTTAATAAACTTTTCTTTTATCTTGTTTAAATGTGGCTCGGGACTCGATCGGGATCTGGTATAATTAGAATGAAAACTCGAAATTTTCACCATTGTGTTTAAAATACTTTTTCCACAAAAATAGATCATTTATACGACTAGTAACTCATAAATAACTTACAAATCCATTTAAATGTTAATTATCTTCCTGGTTTCTCAGACAAGCGTAGTTTTAACGAAAAATGAACTTCAACTCGACTATTCGCGTTTTTAACAAATGTTATTAATATAAAAATATTAAATAACTTAATAAATCATTTATTACATATCTCCTGATAATTAAATATGAAAGTTTAATATTTACTATGTAGGTACGCACACTATGCGACTTTTCAGATTTTTTCGAAATATGTCCTGTTTTTAAATCCAATGAGTTTGATAATGCTCAAAAATAAATTTCGAATAATAATTAATATAATTTATTATTATTAAAAGTAGGAAAAATTCTCTGGTGTTACAGCATCCCACGTTTACCTTTGATAAACCATGAATATCACCATTAATACATACAGAATAAGAAGCCGAAGAGACACAAGCCATGATCCACTTCACCATAATTTGATGAAAGCCGAAAAAGTATAGAATCTGCTCCAAGAACCTCCAATCAACCGTGTCATAAGCCTTTTGGATATCAACTTTGAAGGCACACCTAGGAGGGTCCCGATTCAGGTGATAGTTATGCATAAGTTCTTGCGTAAGCAGTATGTTATCCAAAATCTGACGACCGGGGACAACACAGATTGGTTATGGCTAACAACACAATCAATACCTCCAAGAATTCGATTAGTAATAATCTTACTAATACACTTATAAATGACATTGCAGCACGAAATAGGGCGGTAATCTGTAACCTTAGAAGGCGTAGGTATCTTAGGAATAAGTGCAAGAAATGTATGGTTAACCTCCTTAAGCAGCTTACCATTAGTAAAAAAATCTCGAATCGCATTACAAACATCATAACCCACAATATTCCAACCCTTTTTAAAAATAGCAGACGTAAACCCATCTGGGCCTAGAGCCCGGTCTTCCCCAATATCAAACATAGCTCAACGAATCTCTTCATAGGAAACATGCCTGATTATATCATGAGCCATATTAGAGTTAATCTTATTTACAAAAAGACCATCAGTATTCATAACCTCACAATCCGCCGCTATACTAAGGAACAATTCATAATGTTGCACAAATTTCTCCGCCACTCTAACACCCATAACCTCAACGTTATCAGCGTCAACCAGAACATCAATTCGGGACCTAGAATTCTTACTTTTGATGGTTTTGTGAAAGTATGTTGAGTTCAAATCACCCGCTCCTAGCCATTCTATCTTAACTTTTTGCTTAATGAACCTTTCCTCGTCAAGCTTTGCATCATTAAATGCATTAAGATATAAAGCGTCCTCCTCACGCAGAATAGCATCAGTAAGGTTACGATCAAGAGCAGTTTAAACTGCATCCAACTCAGTTCTGAGGCGTCTTACACGGTTATGTAAATGGCCATTAGCATGCATAAGTTTACGCATAGGGATTTTAAGAGCTTTCAGCTTAGAAACCACACGAAACATATTATGTCCATCAACGTGCATGGACCAGATATTCTCCAATTAGACCAGAAAATTACTCTTATGTGTCAAGAAATTATAGAACTTGAAAGGTTTAGGCTTACCTGACATTATGGAGGGAAACTTCAAAATAGATGGAGAATGGTCCGAATTACGATAAGGTTGAAAAACCGCATACGCTCCCGGGAACTTATCAAGAAAATCAATATTGCCCATAACACGATCTAGCTTCTTAAGGATACCCGAACCCCCTTTAGGCTTTTGATTCCACGTAAATTGAAGGCTAGAACGGTTTAAATCCATGACTTCAATCTGATTCACACAATCTTTAAACTCATGCATGGAAGAGCTAAGACTAGACGAACCCGAGTGAACATCCTCCAGGTTAAGAGCAACGTTAAAGTCGCCCAACAGAACCCATGGTTGATTACGAGTAACAAGCTTATGCATACCCAAGTTATCCCATAAAATACGACGCTTAGTGTTGGAATTACTGGCGTAAACAAACGAACAAAACAACACTTTCTGGTCCACTTTGTGATTGATTTTAACATGGAGCACTTGAGACGTTTGGCCAATAACCATAAGATCAACAATGTCTTTATTCCAACCAACGATAATGCGACATCCCTTATTACACATATTAACATTGGAAATCCAGTCCCACGTCCAAAAAACCTTCGAGCAAGCATTGGATAGAGACGAAACATCCACATGCGACTCCAGAATTGTTGGAAATACGTTTTACGTATTAGAAAGGATCGGTCACTCCAACAATAGTCCATGTTATAGCTCGTAGTTTAGTTATTTACATTTATTAAACAAAGCTCAAAACCGAGCCCATGAAATGTATGGGCCGACGGCCTAATGTAAACCCAAGCCCATCACTTGGGCTTGGGTATATAAACCCTCTCCCTTGATGGAGAGGGTGGTGTGTGTGACAACCCTAGTTTTTGGATTTTTCACTTTTGACTGTTTGATGTTGATCATGTGCTTGGTGTGCGTTTATGTGTTATGTGCTCATATTTGAGACTTTATCATGATGTTAGACATTGTTTACGTAGTACATGGTACGTTATATGATGATGTGATGGGGTTGGTTCGTGCTCATGAGTTCACATGAATGTATAAATCATGGTATAAGCTGGAAATGAAACGAAATGAAATGAAATGAAATGAGTTCAGAAATGAACTGTAGAAATGTTCGGGTATCGTTTTGATAAGGTTTCGTGTACGTATCGTATGTTGTATGTATGTATTAAGTATATATAATATGGTTAGGATAAGTTTTATAGTTACTTTCTATATTTAGAAACTTTTAGAAATGAAGGCTAGTTCAAAAATCGCGTAAAAAGTCGAAAAATTAGCAAAAGGGTACCCGGTTTGGTCCCGAAAGTGTATAGGAGTATAAGTAAACATAAAATAGAAGGGGGAGAGTGTAAATATGATAAAACACAGAGAGGAGTCGAATTTGTGGGTCCTATAGCCTTAATTTTAATAATTAAATTAATAAAAATAGGATAATTACCATTTAAAAGTTCTAATTGGGCCTAAACTTGTCCAGAAGGTTACCAAGGCCTATATAAACACCCCTAGACCCCTAAAAACGACTAATAACCCTAAATAAACCTAAAATCAGTCTAAATCTTCCATGGATATCAAGAGAAGTCGAAATTATGATTAGGGTTCATTAATTTTTCTTATTTCAAGGTAAGTGATCAATTAAACCTTAATATAATTTATGTTTTTATTAATTAATCATAATTGTATTGTTAATTAACCATCATTGAGATGATTAGGGTTTTATTAATTTTCTGGAAAAATATATTAATTAAGATCCATTAATGATTTTATGGTTTGTGTTATAAATTTAGGGATAATTAATGATGTTTAGAGGGTTAGTGCATAAAGGCGTAAAACAGTCTGATTTTTAAGGCTGTCTTGTGTCGACTGTTCTGGGCAGTAGGTAGCACCTTTGGTCGAGTTTCATTTTTTTAAAATTAATTTCAGGGATTCTATGTTTCAAAAATGTAAGGTTGGTCGTAAATGGAGTTAGGGAAGGTCGTCAAATAATTTTTACAAAAACAGTGCGCTGTTCAGGAATAAATTTTGATTTCGGGGATTTGAGTCAAAACCTAACCAAACGGATGAGATAGCCAAATATTTTTGATTTGGGAACTCTTTATAATGTATATAAAAGGACTGGAGGTTTTCAATAAAATTTATTGTGTTTAGGTCGGGGTTTTGGTGTCAAACATTTAACATGTACGGAAAATCAGTTTTGGTGAAAATGACTTTTGGCGTAGAGACTAAACGAAAGGGTTAAACGTGTAATTAGAAAGTAAAATTGGTTTTTGAAGTTCTTAGATCATATAAAAACATAACTCCAGTAGGGTAGGAGTCAAGTGTGGTGTTAAGTTCACTTCATGTGATCGTTTAGTGACTAGTAAACCGTACCGGGGAAAAACTGGAATTTTACGTATAGAATAGCTTGTAGTGGGAGAACTAGATAGTGGGGATTGGGGGATTAGATTCATCTCCTTGATTATTACTTAACTTGGGTGTTAAGACCTGAGCTAAGGGTGTCGTTTATGATTTTATAGGTTTGCATGAGTGCTAGCTTGCTGTGCTATCAGGTGAGTTCATAGTCCCGTTTTGCTACGTTTTTAAATGTTTTTCCAGTATGGGATGGAGATGACACTTGCAATGTTCTTTAACATGATTTAGTACTATGTTTTAAAATGTGTGGACATACATGTGATATTGTGTGACTTGCGTGCTTATGTGTTCTCATATGTGCTTTGATATGTGTTCAGATATGTGAATCTTGATTGGGTTATGATTGGGATTGGTACGTAGATGTATGAGCGTCTATGGGACCAGTTGTGATGTGTGTGGAGCGTGGGGCACGATCTTTCCTGAGTTCTTGGTTCTGAGTTCTTGGTTCGTGGGACACGATCCGTCCTGAGTTCTTGGTTCGTGGGGCACGATCCGTCCTGAGTACTTGTGCATCGTCTCTTCGGAGGCAAGATATCTCGACGGGGATATAGTTCATCTTCCACAGGTGGTGTGGGAAAGATCCGGATAGTGTGGTGTGTGTTCTTGTGTGTGTGACGGGATACTTCTTGATTGTTATAGTGTGCTTTGTGAATTATAGATGTGATCGGTACTTGGTTTATGTTTTGTTGTGGATGCATGTAACATGATTATCACATTATGGTCCATTACTATAAATTGTTTTCCTTCAACTTATTTGCAGCGGATGTAAAGGTTTCTTATGATGTTCTAGATAACTTAAACTTATGTTCTCACCAACTTTATGTTGACAGATTTTAGTGTCATTTTCAGGTGAGGTATTTGAGGAGGATGAGGTTAGAAGTGGCTAGAGTTTAGAGGCTACTAAGACTGCATTAGGAGGAATCCCTTTCCTCTTAGTTTTTATTTAATGTTTGAATAAGTGATACTTTTTAGACACCTATATGTTTGATGTTTGTTTATTTGCATGTCTTTGGTAAGAGGTAGGCGTGTTACCTACTTACCTAGGCGTCTGCATTGTTTGAGATATTGTCATGGCATTGTGTCACCTTTTTATGACATTTCTATTTCATTTAGTTAACTCTATAGACACGCTATTGTTGTGATGATATCCATACGTCGCGCCCCATATATTCCGCCATGGTGGGGTGTGATAGAATGGTATCAGAGACAATGGTTATAGAGAATTAGGTTGCTTAGTCGCGTAGCCTAATCTATAGCTTAAGGGTCCCTGCATATAGGCGTCATAGGAGTATGTGTGCATTTTATATTAATTGATGTGTTTGGATGTTATTTATTGCGATGTTTTGACTAGTATGAATTGAACTATAGTAAGTTCATACTTCGCTACATTTTATTTTCTTTACGAGTTTTGACTAGTGCGGGTAGAAATATAGTCGTATACGCTAGTCATTGTTGGATTTCGTTTAATTACGTTTTCATGTTCTTTATACATTTTGAATTTAGTCTACGCTGGTTCAGCTGGACTACGAGTTTATTTGTTTCATGCATTGGCTATATTATTTTAATACATGTGATTTTGGACCTTATGTTATGTTGTGGATTATGTGCTTATATGAGTTGTAGGATCTATGTGATTATTTGAGTTGGTAGACTGATATGTTATGTGTAGTATTAATTCTTATAAGTGTCATCATAGGAGGGAGTGCATTAGTGAAAGGGGACTGGTATAAGTATGGTGGCCAACATAGTTATACAAGTACCACGACATCAATGGATTCCTAAGTATGGTTGCATGAAAGAGGGTTAATACATGCTTGTATTGTATATGTTGTATGGATTTGAGTGTATGTACGCCTATGCCTGTATATGTGTATATCCCTTCTACTTATCGGTTGTATTCTTAGGATGGTTTTATAGCTCTTCATTCTTTGGGATGTTCAACTTCTGTAGTAGCGCATTTATCGAGTCCTCATTTCACGTATTTGTTTGTACGATACTTTTGGTGTAGAGGCTATTGAGAGGGTGGAGAATTCTTTTTGGGATCACGGTATCTTTTAGTTTGTATCTTATGTGGTAAAAGAAATGGAATTTGTAAATAGTTAAAATAGTTGTTGGTAGTCGGTGAAATAAGGGTTAAGTGTCGTAAGCGTGTTTGAAATAAGATGGGATATATATTTTTTTAACATATAAGTATGGCTTGTTTATTATTATTATTTGAAAAAAAAAACTAAAATTGGTTTTGATCACCTAAAGCTAATGATCTTTAGTTAAATTCTTGTTCTTATTTAATTAAATATGTTAAAATCATGTAATTACTCATATGATGGGTAAGGGTTTCTAATTTTCTGGAATTAAAATAAATTAGGTCTTGAATTTGGTAATTAATGAGGGGTTTTAGGGTTTCAAATCGTTTTTTTTTTTGTTATAAATCGGAGTAGGCAGAAACTGTCGCTAAATTGTCAGAATTCATCGCTAAACTGTCAGAAACTGTCGCTAATGTCTGGGCAGATTCTAGGTAAAAATCGTTTTGGTTATAACTTATTCGTTTTTAAAGATTTTTGGGTGATTCAAAAGCCTAAAGTTATGTACTCGGAGCGTACTTTTCAAATATTTAAAACGTATTGTTAATGGAAGTCAGTAGCTTGGTCGAATTAATTGTACAACTGTCGAGTTCATGATTAATTTTCGGACAACATGGTTTAAACTCGTGTTTTGGGTATTTTAGGATAGTGGACACTTAGAAGGCTAACATAGGGCTGCTTTGGGATAGGATTTTAGATGTATCCATCATAGAGATTGTTACATTAATGAAGAATGTGGGTTCCGAAGTCAATGTTGACGCGTGATATTGTGTTGTGCGCTTTAGACAATTGATCGTTCGTGAAGAGACTATAGATTTTTTTTCGTCAAATGATTACATAAATTACTAATGTGATACCATGGTTTTAGAACAACTAATATACATTAAGGTACAAAATCCATTCTGGGGTAAAATTTGGTTTTGCATAAGGTTTTAATAGTATGTCACCGGTCGTAATACGTTTCGGTTGTCGCTGGGTGCTTCTTGTGTCATTGGTCCGTTTTCATGGTTCGTTGGGAGTCGATACATGTTTTATGTTGAGTATCTTTTGGAGTCTCAGGTTTTGGTTCATATTTTTAAATTCTTTCACGTAAACGTCCGTTAGTTGTCCATGGGCTTGATCGTTTATCCGAAGTTGGGGTCCTAAAATTTGTCTTGTGCTTATATTCATTGAGGGCATTGTTGTAGTCATACGGATGATCCGGTTACGTTCTTATGAGAGAGATAGCGAATTGGTTGTGAAATGAAGTTTTTTGAGCTTATGGAGTAAATCTCGAGACGAGATTTCTATTAGGAGGGAGTGATGTGACAACCCTAGATTTTGGATTTTTCACTTTTGACTGTTTGATGTTGATCATGTGCTTGGTGTGCGTTTATGTGTTATGTGCTCATATTTGAGACTTTATCATGATGTTAGACATTGTTTACGTAGTACATGGTACGTTATATGATGATGTGATGGGGTTGGTTCGTGCTCATGAGTTCACATGAATGTATAAATCATGGTATAAGTTGGAAATGAAACGAAATGAAATGAAATGAAATGAGTTCAGAAATGAACTGCAGAAAAGTTCGGGTATCGTTTTGATAAGGTTTCGTGTACGTATCGTATGTTGTATGTATGTATTAAGTATATATAATATGGTTAGGATAAGTTTTATAGTTACTTTCTATATTTAGAAACTTTTAGAAATGAAGGCTAGTTCAAAAATCGCGTAAAAAGTCGAAAAATTAGCAAAAGGGTACCCAGTTTGGTCCCGAAAGTGTATAGGAGTATAAGTAAACATAAAATAGAAGGGGGAGAGTGTAAATATGATAAAACACAGAGAGGAGTCGAATTTTTGGGTCCCATAGCCTTAATTTTAATAATTAAATTAATAAAAATAGGATAATTACCATTTAAAAGTTCTAATTGGGCCTAAACTTGTCCAGAAGGTTACCAAGGCCTATATAAACACCCCTAGACCCCTAAAAACGACTAATAACCCTAAATAAACCTAAAATCAGTCTAAATCTTCCATGGATATCAAGAGAAATCGAAATTATGATTAGGGTTCATTAATTTTTCTTATTTCAAGGTAAGTGATCAATTAAACCATAATATAATTTATGTTTTTATTAATTAATTATAATTGTATTGTTAATTAACCATCATTGAGATGATTAGGGTTTTATTAATTTTCTGGAAAAATATATTAATTAAGATCCATTAATGATTTTAGGGTTTGTGTTATAAATTTAGGGATAATTAATGATGTTTAGAGGGTTAGTGCATAAAGGCGTAAAACGGTCTGATTTTTAAGGCTGTCTTGTGTCGACTGTTCCGGGTAGTAGGTAGCACCTTTGGTCGAGTTTCATTTTTTTAAAATTAAGTTCAGGGAGTCTAGGTTTCAAAAATGTAAGGTTGGTCGTAAATGGAGTTAGGGAAGGTCGTCAAATAATTTTTACAAAAACAGTGCGCTGTTCTGGAATAAATTTTGATTTCGGGGATTTGAGTCAAAACCTAACCAAACGGATGAGATAGCCAAATATTTTTGATATGGGAACTCTTTATAATGTATATAAAAGGACTGGAGGTTTTCAATAAAATTTATTGTGTTTAGGTCTGGGTTTTGGTGTCAAACATTTAGCATGTACGGAAAATCAGTTTTGGTGAAAACGACTTTTGGCGTAGAGACTAAACGAAATGGTTAAACGTGTAATTAGAAAGTAAAATTGGTTTTTGAAGTTCTTAGATCATATACCAACATAACTCCAGTAGGGTAGGTGTCAAGTGTGGTGTTAAGTTCACTTCATGTGATCGTTTAGTGACTAGTAAACCGTACCGGGGAAAAACTGGAATTTTACGTATAGAATAGCTTGTAGTGGGAGAACTAGATAGTGGGGATTGGGGGATTAGATTCATCTCCTTGATTATTACTTAACTTGGGTGTTAAGACCTGAGCTAAGGGTGTCGTGTATGATTTTATAGGTTTGCAGGAGTGCTAGCTTGTTGTGCTATCAGGTGAGTTCATAGTCCCGTTTTGCTACGTTTTTAAATGTTTTTCCAGTATGGGATGGAGATGACACTTGCAATGTTCTTTAACATGATTTAGTACTATGTTTTAAAATGTGTGGACATACATGTGATATTGTGTGACTTGCGTGCTTATGTGTTCTCATATGTGCTTTGATATGTGTTCTGATATGTGAATCTTGATTGGGTTATGATTGGGATTGGTACGTAGATGTATGGGCGTCTATGGGACCAGTTGTGATGTGTGTGGAGCGTGGGGCACGATCTGTCCTGAGTTCTTGGTTCTGAGTTCTTGGTTCGTGGGACACGATCCGTCCTGAGTTCTTGGTTCGTGGGGCACGATCCGTCCTGAGTACTTGTGCATCGTCTCTTCGGAGGCAAGATATCTCGACGGGGATATAGTTCATCTTCCACAGGTGGTGTGGGAAAGATCCGGATAGTGTGGTGTGTGTTCTTGTGTGTGTGACGGGATACTTCTTGATTGTTATAGTGTGCTTTGTGAATTGTAGATGTGATCGGTACTTGGTTTATGTTTTGTTGTGGATGCATGTAACATGATTATCACATTATGGTCCATTACTATAAATTGTTTTCCTTCAACTTATTTGCAGCGGATGTAAAGGTTTGTTATGATGTTCTAGATAACTTAAACCTATGTTCTCACCAACTTTATGTTGACAGATTTTAGTGTCATTTTCAGGTGAGGTAGTTGAGGAGGATGAGGTTAGAAGTGGCTAGAGTTTAGAGGCTACTAAGACTGCATTAGGAGGAATCCCTTTCCTCTTAGTTTTTATTTAATGTTTGAATAAGTGATACTTTTTAGACACCTATATGTTTAATGTTTGTTTATTTGTATGTCTTTGGTAAGAGGTAGGCGTGTTACCTACTTACCTAGGCGTCTGCATTGTTTGAGATATTGTCATGGCATTGTGTCACCTTTTTATGACATTTCTATTTCATTTAGTTAAATCTATAGACACGCTATTGTTGTGATGATATCCATACGTCGTGCCCCATATATTCCGCCATGGTGGGGTGTGACAGTGTGGTTCTTCATTTTACACATAGTTGAAAAGTGTTTTTCTTTCACTTTCTCTCTCTAAGTGTGTGTGTTCTCACCATCTCTCTATCTCTTTCTCTCTCTAAAACATAAGCAAGATTTGCATTTCTACAAATGGTATCAGAACATGGGATGAAATATAGGTTTGTCTTAGTGTTGCGTATGTTCTTATAAGCATTTCGTGGCTTTTTGAGTTCATATTGCCGAATCATCAAATTTTTTGTGTTTGATCGTGATTTCAAGAAGCATAACGTATTCAGTAGTGTTGTAGTGTTTTTGGTGTCTTGATTTTGGTTAAAACACAATCTTTCTTGGATCAAAAGTTCAAAAAGTTCTTGTTTTCTTCATTCCGAATTTCAAGCAACATCACCATCGGAAAGTACAAGTGAAAAGGGTTTCCATCGCAATAACCATCACCATCGGAAAGTGACTGGTTCTACTTTGCGATACTTGGATTTCAATACTTATTCCGATCTGGATATTCCGATCGTTCTTTGTGATCTTGGATTCCGACGGTTATAAGGAAGTTTTAAGTCGTTACTCTGCCTAAATTGTGTCAGCCATATTCCGATCTGAATATTCCGACATCACTTTGCGATCTGAGCATTTTGACAGAACTTTGCGATCTGAGCATTCCGACAGAGCTTTGCGATCTGAACATTCCGACAACTTGCATTGCGATCTGGACATTCCGATAGTGACATTCCGATCTGGACATTCAGATAGTGTGACATTCCGATCTGGACTTTCCGATAGTGTCATTCCGATCTAGACATTCCGATACCAGCAACATTCCGACAATCCAAAAATTGTGTGTAATTTTGACTTGGAATTTTTGGTTTATTGAGAACATATTTTAGGGGATTTTAACATTGTTTCTCGACTTCAACACAAAAACACTTAACCTTATTTCATTGTTCGATCAACTTTGTAAATCTTACCTTATTAAAATGGAGTACACATCTCTTACGGATAAGTCCATCCTCTCGGGTACGGATAATCGTCCACCAATGTTGGAAAAGTCTATGTACGAGGATTGGACTTCCCGAATGGAACTTTACATGTTGAACAAAGAGAATGGACATCTCATTTGGGCATCGGTGCTCAATGGACCATTAGATTATGGTACAGTGACGGAAGGTACGACTACTCGTCCTCGCACAACGGGTGAGTTGACTGGAGATATGAAGATTCAAGACAAATGTGATAAGTATGCTACAAACATCATTCTCCAAGCCCTTCCTCCAGATGTCTACAAACTCGTCAGTAAACATAAAGTTTCCAAAGAGTTATGGGATAGAATTCGGGGTTCTAATGGAAGGCACCTCGTTAACTAAACAAGAACGAGAGTGTAAGCTTTATGATACTTTTGATAAGTTTGCCTATGTGCCAGGGGAGACTCTCAATGATTACTATCTGAGATTTACCTTATTGTTGAATGAGCTTAATATCTATGGCATGGCAATTCCTACCTTTCAATTGAACACCAAGTATTTGAACACTCTTCCTCCAGAATGGAAAAAATACGTGACGGATGTTAAATTGGCTAAGGACTTGCATAACACCAATGTGGATCAACTTAAAGCTTTTCTTCAACAACACGAATGCCATGTGATCGAGGCTCGGTTGTCTACACCTCAAGTTCATGATCCACTTGCAATGTATGCTTCTCAACAAAACATGGCTTATACTTATCAGCAACCATCATACTTGCAGCAGACACCACCACACAACTATCAGCAACCACAGCAACCATCTTATCAACCACTGATGATGCCACAGCAAGCATATCAACAAAGTGTTCATCAACAATCTTTTCCACAACAACCACCATATCAGACATCACCATCACAAGCCAACACTTCTCCAATGGGCTATACTCCTCAGCAAGGATATTTCCCAATAGAAGCACAACCAGCACAAGATTTCTACTCTAATGAACTTCCACTAATCCAAGCACCGGTCTTTACTCCAAATGATACGCCAGCTGATGTTCTAAACCATCTCACTGCCTACTTGTCAAAACTTGTTGCAACTAGAGGATTTCCACCAACAAACAATCAGCTCCGCAACTCATCAAATCCTCGACAACAAGCCACTGTTCAAGATGGTCAAGTGACGGTGCAACCTATTCAAGGAAGGCAAAATTCATATGGACCTCCTACAAGGACTGGGAACAATCAAGCTGTGAATTCTCAAGCTAGTGGAAATGGAAGTCCTATTGGTCCTAAAAAGGTTGTGACTTGCTACAATTGCCGAGGACAAGGTCATATGGCTAGGGAATGCACTCAGCCGAAAAGGAGAAGGGATGATGCATGGTTTCGTGAGAAGATGTATTTGGTTGATGCTCAGTCTAAAGGGAAGATCTTGGATTCAGAGGAGTTAGCATTTCTTGCAGACCCAGGGGCAGCAGATACTGAAGGCATTGCAGTTGTTTCCACTTCTAATGCAGCTTATCAAGCGGACGATCTTGATGCATACGATTCGGATTGTGATGACATTTACTTTGCCCAAGCTGTTCTCGTTGTTAATCTCTCTCACTACAGTTCTGATGTCGTCAGTGAGGTACCAACCACATCTAATAATATTGATGATAACCAACATCAAGTTGGGCATGAAAATTACAACCTCGAACAGCATTCGGGAACTAGTAACTCAAATGAAGTGGTACCCAATCCAACACATTTGAGTGAAACTCAACCAAATGCTACGACGGGTATGGAATCTTATGCTCAACATGATTTGGTCATGGTACCTAAACATATTATTGATCAAATGCATATGGCCCTCAGACAATCCGTAGATACGAATTCCACCCTAACTGCTGAGCTTGCGTTGCATAAAGAAAAGGTCAAAACTTTTGAAATGGTCCCTCAAGCAGAGAAAATAACATGTTCTGAATTTGACCAATTTCGTTTTGAAAAGATTGAACACTTGAAAGAAATAGAATCATTAAAACTAATCTTTCCAATGAATTAAAAGAAAAAGAGTCGGTTGTCAATGATTTTCAGAAACTTAAAATAGATTTCGAAACTCTCGAGTCTAAAAAGTTTGAATCGGAAATTAATGCTAGCAAACTTCTTAAATTCAAAGAACAACAACTTTTAAAACAATACGCTTCCACAGAAAAGGTTCATCTTTTAACTAAATCATTTAAAGAACTCGAACTTAAGCGTCTTCAAGATTTACCACCTAATCCCGGTTATGCAAAACAAGCTCAGGAACATATTCCCGGTCTTTATGATATGACCATAATTGGGAAATCGAAAGAAGCACCTTTTGTTCGTAGTACTGAGGAGACACAGTCACTTGCGGATGAAACTCATTCTAAAATGCTTTCAAAATTTCATACAATTGATTATGATCAACATAACAAAGTTCAATTTTCGAAAAAGACACGCATTCGCTTACAAAAGGAATTAGCAGAATTAACAGTTCTTGTGCCCCAAAGTTTGTCAAATGAAAACCTTCCTAGTACGTCTCCTACACTTGTCAAAACGGATTTAACAAAGTTAATTACACCGGTAAGCAAGGCGTCCGTTAACTTAAATGCGGTTCACCAACACTTAGCCGATTTTGACAAGGTCATTTTGGAACGTACGACGGCCTCGGCCATAACAGAAGGTGAATGGAACTTTGAGCACACTAGAGCTGCGTTTCGAGATGAAATTGTTCCATTTGTAAAGAATGTTAAAGCTTGTCTTAGTAATCTTGATCAAGATTTGCTTTTGTAAATAGAAGAAGTTAGACGTGTTTTCAATGAAATGGAAGATGCTTATGAAAACAGTTTACTTGAAATAGAACGAGTTTCACGCCAAAATGATCAGCTTCTGAAGCAAGTGATGTCTCATGGTATAGTTTCTGTCTGTGTGAATACAAGTGTTGATAATGATTCTATTGTGCATAATGTTGAATCGGTGGATAATGTAGTAGATAGTACTTGTCACGAATTTGACGCTGAATTTTTAAAGCTTCAAGATTCATATTCTTCGCTTTCAAAACGTTTTGATGAGATTCAAACACATTGTATTTTGCTTGAATGCAAGCAATAATTTATTCAAGAAATCTTTGAAACGTCATTCGAAGGTGTTAATATCGATGATGCAAACTTTGAAAAGAATTTTCAATTGAATTTACAATCAAAACAGCGTCGGCCAAGTGACAAAGTTGCTAAATCTTTGCCTATAGACATAGAGAAATCTAAGGAGCTTAACCGTGTGAACGTACTTGAGGCCGCTGAGAATTTTAAACTTGATCTAGATAATCGAGTTTCCAAGATTTTGTCCAAAGTTGATAACTTAAAACAGAAAAATACACGACTCTTCGATTCAGTAAAGCCCGCATGTGCTAATACCGTTGCACAGAATCAATCGTTGATTGAATAATTGAATCGAAAGTCGGTGGAAATATCTGATTTGAGGGAACAAATTTGTGATAAAAATCTGGTCTTGGTTGAGTTAAAGGAAACACTTCGTACTCTGAAAGGTAAGAATGTTGTGGATAACGCAGCCACTGTCTCAGCATCGTCCTCTAGTGCAATCAAAGGGAACCTTATAGCCGTCACACCACTTAACAAGGGCCCTAGGACTAAACCATCTCAAACTTTGGTCACTAAAGATAAGGCGGAATCAAAATAAGCTTCTAATATTCCCGTGTTGCCTTCTACAGGAGTAAGCATCACTACTAAGGCTCACAGATCTAAGATTAAAAGAATCAAGAAGAATGATATGATCTTTCCCCCATCTAGTAGTCAAGTGAAGAAGAAAGTAGAAGCCCATCCTAGGAATGTTATTTCTGTTTTGAATAAAAAGAATCATGTTGCTAAACCTAAAGGCTCTGCGGTTGTGCAACGTTCTAAGCCTAGTGTGAATTCTAATTTGAAATGTTGGAATTGCAATGAATGTATGTTTTCTAGTCGTCATGATTCTTGCCTTATTGACCATGTGAATGAGATGTATGCCCGGAAAAATGGATTAGAATGGAAACCGACTGGGAAAGTGTTAACCCAAGTTGGTTGGATGTGGCGCCCCACTGGTACAACTTTCACTATAGTAGGAAATACATGCCCTTTGACTAGGATCACTCCCACTACAACGAAGAAAGCGTGCCCTTTAACTAGGAGTACCAAGGCTACCAAAACACAAGCGTGTCCTTTAACTAGGAACACCGACACTACTGTAGGAACCAAGTGCCCTTTAAATAGGTCTACTCCCACTGTAGTTCCCGCGAATAATCCAAAACCTAAGAAAGTTGGAACAGTAAAACCTGTTAGTGCTAAGACTCACATTAGAAAACGCAGGAAATCTAAGGGTCACAAAAATGTTAGCAATTCTGATAATATTTTATCTGTATCTGCTAACACTCTGGAACCAATAGTTTCCAATGCATTGTCTACTGTTGTTGTTGAAAACAGGTGGTCCAAATTATTCTCTGGTATTTGGACTCTGGTTGCTCCAAGCATATGACCGGAGATCGCTCTCAGCTCAGAAATTTCGTCAGCAAGTTTCTTGGTACGGTTAGATTTGGAAATGATCATATTGCAAAGATAATGGGTTATGGTGAATATCATATTGGGAATGTTATGATTTTGAGAGTGTATTATGTGGAAGGTCTCGGTCACAACTTATTTTCGGTGGGACAATTTTGTGATGCAAACCTAGAAGTTGCTTTTCGAGAACATACCTGCTTCATTCGTAATTTGGAAGGGGTTGATTTAATGAAAGGTACTCGAGGAAATAATTTGTATACTTTGTCTCTACAAGGCATGATGGCCGCTTCTCCCGTATGTCTTCTCTCCAAAGTATCGAAGACTAAATCATGGTTATGGCATCGACGGTTATCTCATCTTAACTTTGACGCTATTAATCATTTGGCGAAAAAAGAACTTGTTCGTGGTCTTCCTAAACTTTCATTTCACAAGGATCATTTGTGTTCCGCGTGTACAATGGGGAAAAGCACTAAGAAATCATACAAACCCAAGACGGAAGACAGCAACCAAGAGAAACTTTATTTGTTACATATGGATCTTTGTGGGCCAATGCGTGTTGAAAGTCTTAGTGGCAAAAAGTACATCCTCGTCATTGTCGACGATTACTCTCGGTTTACATGGGTGAAATTTCTTAAAGCAAAAAATGAGGCACCTAAATTCATCATCGGATTTCTCAAGATGATTCAAGTGCGTCTCAACACTACTGTCCGACGCATTCGTACAGATAATGGAACCGAATTTGTGAATCAAATTTTGTGTGATTATTATGAAGAAGTTGGCATTTCTCATGAAACATCCGTTGCACGCACTCCACAACAAAACGGTGTCGTTGAAAGGCGAAATCGCACACTTATGGAAGATGCTCGAAGATGTTAATTTACGCAAAGGCTCCATTGTTTTTATGGGCAGAAGCAGTATCTACAGCAGTGTACACCCAAAACCGGTCACTAATTCGTAACGCCATGGTAAAGCACCTTATGAGCTTCTCCATGGAAAAGTACCAGATTTATCATATCTTCATGTATTTGGTTCTCTTTGCTATCCAAATAATGATGGTGACAATTTGGGAAAACTTCAACCAAAGGTTGATATTGGTATTTTCATTGGTTACGCACCCGCAAAGAAGGCATACCGAATCTACAACCGTAACTCTCGCAAGATCCTTGAAACTATGAATGTTGATTTTGATGAGCTGACAGCAATGGCTTCTGAGCAAAGCGGCTCTGAACCCGCACTTCATGAAATGGGACCCAGTAACATTAGTTCTGATATTGTCCCAAACAACCCTACTTCATCATCATTTACCCCAACTTCTAGGACTGAATGGGATACGTTGTTTCAACCGTTCTTTGATAAATTCTTTACTCCTCCAAGTATTGTTGCTCCAGAACCTGAGGTAATAGCTCTGGTAACCGAAGTTGTCACTCCAGCAACCGAAGCACAATCAAACACGTCTGCACCTACAATTGGTCTAGATATACCATCAACAAGTAATTCTCAACCAACACCTGTTTCAACTACCCATGTCATGCCTATTGATGATGAAGAGGATGATGATGATCACGATTTGGAATTCGCTCAAATGCGTGAACTTCCATTCTTTGGTGTACCAATTCCCGACCCTAATCAAGCCGGGTCGTCCACCTCAGAGGAAGCTCCTACTACAGTTTACTCCAATCCACGGATTCGTAAACATGACAGCAAGTGGACAAAGGATCATCCTATTGATTTTATTATTGGTGACCTAATCGTCCGGTATCCACAAGAAGTCAGCTACAAGAAAATACAATGTTTTGTCATTTTGATATCTCACTGAAGTTGAACCTAAGACATGGCAACAAGCTTTTACTCAATCTTGTTGGATAGAAGCTATGCAAGAAGAACTTAACGAATTCATACGTCTTGAAGTTTGGGAACTTGTCCCATGCCCGGATCAAGTGCAGTTACTCACTTTAAAATGGGTTTACAAGGTGAAACTCGATGAGTTAGGCGGAATATTGAAGAACAAAGCTAGACTAGTAGCTCGTGGATACAAGCAGTTATTGGGCATCGACTTTATGGAATCCTTTGCGCCTGTTGCCCGTTTGGAAGCTATTAGACTATTCCTCGCTTATGCAGCCCACATGAATATGATCGTCTATCAGATGGATGTGAAGACGGCATTTCTTAATGGTGAACTCAAGGAAGAGGTCTATGTTCAACAACCAGATGGTTTTGTGAATCCTAATTATCCTAATCATGTGTACAACCTTAAGAAGGCTCTCTATGGGTTGAAGCAAGCTCCACGCGCATGGTATGATCTATTATCACAATTCCTCATTACGCAAGGCTTCGCTAAAGGCAAGGTGGATCCCACACTATTCACTCAGAGACGAGGTAAAGATATGATTATGGTACAAATATATGTTGATGATATTATATTTGCAGCCTCGACCAAAACTTTATCCGATGAATTTGGGAAACTCATGTCTTCCAAGTTTAAGATGTCAATGATGGGCAAGGTATCATTCTTCTTAGGTCTTCAGATATCTCAGAGTCCCAGAGTCATCTTTATCAATCAATCCAAGTATGCCCTTGAATCGCTAAAGAAGTATAAGATGGAATCTTGCGACGCCATGGATACTCCAATGGTGGAAAAAACTAAGCTTGATGCAGATCCACATGGAATTGTCGTTGATCCGACACTTTATCGTGGAATGATTGGTACTCTTCTGTATATCACAGCTAGTCGACCTGATCTACAGTTTGCTATATGCATGTGTGCTCGGTATCAAACTAGGCCTACTGAGTTACACTTGGCCACTGTGAAACGGATCTTTCGATATCTTAAAGGAACCATCAATCGGAGACTTTGGTATTCGAAGGACTCTTCGATTTCACTAATGGCATATGCAGATGCGGATCACGCGGGTTGTCAAGATACAAGGCGTAGCACGAGTGGAACTTTGCAACTACTAGGAGATCGACTAATTAGTTGGGCATCGAAAAGGCAGAAAAGCGCTGCAATTTCAAGTACGGAAGAAGAATACATATCTATGTCCGGTTGCTGTGCTCAAATTCTTTGGATGAGATCGCAATTAACCGACTATGGTCTAGGTTTCAGCAAAATTCCGATGTACTATGACAACAAGAGTGCCATTGCCTTATGCTGCAACAACGTTCAATTCTCCTGGTCGAAGCACATTGACATTCGCTACAACTTCATCAAGGAGCAAGTGGAAAATGGAGTAATCGAGCTTTTCTTTGTCCGATCTGAGTATCAATTGGCGGATATTTTCACGAAGGCTTTAGATCGCGCTCGAATTGAATTTTTGGCCGACAAGCTAGGAATGAGAACTTTCTCGCCTGAGACTCTAAAGGAACTGGCAGATGAAGCGAAAGAATAGTGATGAAACTATTCTCCGTATCCTTAGTGATCATTTGTATATGTTGTTTATATCTTTATCCACAAAAGCAAAATAAAAAAATATAAAACCATATAAAGACCATAAAAATTGAAAAATTCATAAAAATCCAAAAATATTTTTACTTTATTTTTCAAAGGCATGTCTTTTGGTACGATAATATTTACGGCCTTAGAAATGTCGATTAATATTGACACGGCGCCATAAATAGAGTTCGTACAAAAGTTGTAAATATTTCATAAAACATGCCCTTATGGCTTGTAGTTATTTCTGACTGCAACCCGGTTTTCATATTAAAGTCAAGTATTTCTTATGAAAGCTTTGGCTCACAACGGGAATTAATTTTCTCGGGCAAGGTTTACTTTAAAATCTTGTAAGGGATCAAGTTTACTTTATAACTTGGTCTAACACAAATCTATGTACGCCTCAGTGCATTTATTTGTTAAAACAAGAGAAGTCTTGTTTTTATGAAGCTATCATCTCTACAACCATCGCAATCTACAATTGGTATCTACATACTCGACGATGCGACTACTCAACCGACGACTATAGCTCTTTCAATAGAACACGGGTCAACAATTGAGGGGGGCAATTGTCAAGCATTCAGAATCTTCGATGCCGAACGTGCCAAGCTCACTAACTGGTGTCAAGACAACAATACCAATCGTACTCGTGGTGTCAAGAGATGACTTCAGACGTGACGAGGCGACCAACATATGCTGACAAGAACCATTTGATCTTATCATATGATGTTCTCATCAATCAGGTCCAACCTTGTTAATTCTTTCTAATATGGTGAATATGTGATCATGTTACCAATCGGTATCATATCTCATACGTTTGATATCATGAAGATAAAATGGACTTGCATTATTCTTCCCAAAACCTTTGTTAAAGCTTCATTAAATCAATTGATATTAAAAACATCGATTGGGTTAATATCTTTAATATGGGGGAGAAAATGTGATTTAATATGGGATATTATCACAAATGGTTTGACTTAACGTGATGGCTCATCCCGACATGTGCAAAATGTTTTCGAATATCGTGGCATATGTTAAGGGGGAGCAAAACGGATTTGCATATCAAAATGGATTTTCATGATGACATATACTTACCCAAAACCCATTTATTTCACGACGATGAAGATTGTGGTGACATAAGGATGGTAGGATAGGTTAAGTCCTATGATTCTTCCAGAACCGGAAGAATCTTCCCAAGGACATTCCATAGCTAGAAATAGTAGTCCTTAGGAAAGATGGAGAAAGATTGTGAACATAGCTGAATGCCGACCAAGTACTTAAGTTAGCACTGGAACAATCACAACAAGGTGCTAGTTATGACGTATTGGTAAGCATTGAAGGGGTTGAAGAATGAAAAAGAATTGTAAAGATAAAGGGTGTAAAGAAAGAAGCCCTCCTTACAACCTTAGGCAGAAACCGGGTCAATACATATGCTATTGAGATCATTTTTAATGATTCTTGATATTGAAGATAGACATCATGGACCCAGTGATGCAATGCACAACCCATCCCAGCTAACTCAGATATCTCTCAGAAGGTATTTGTTTTAATCACACGGAGACAACGCATTATCTATTGATTTATTCACTCCGAATAAATTGGTATTGAAAAGGTGGCACTCCTCTCCAGCCTCCGATCACTAAAATCCAAAATGCACGATCGAGTCTAGAGCCATTTGAGATCATCAAATATCTCATTAGGACACAGTTTCATATTTACTTGCTTCTTCACACACTGTGAAAAGTGAGAAAGATCTTAAGAGTCCTACGCAAAATCTTCATGATCTTGCCTGAACATCCGAGTAATACGAAAGTATTTACAATGAAGATGGAAATCCTTCTTGAGCGAATATCAAAAAGCTCATGGTAGGTGACTTGTGAGATTCTTTATGAATCAAACTTGTGATAACTGGAAAGCAACAGTGGTTTAATTCTTAACTGAATTTAAACACGTTCCAGACCTCTACGCAATATCTTAGTGATCTTGCCAGAACACTCAGAGTGATACCTTAGTGTTCATAGTGATGAGTGGAAATCCTTCTAGTGTTAACCTCAAACAGCACTTGGTAGGTAACTTGCAAGATTCAATATGAATTAAGCTCGTGACAACTCGAAAGCAACGATGGTGCGATTCTTTAATGAATCAAACTTGTTCCAGGAATCAGAATTGACGGCTTCAATCATGCGGATAATTTTATCCAAATGATTCACTCTTTACGTTCGCAGTCAGCTTTGGACGGTCGAGTAAAGAGAACGGGTTTACCCGCGAAATCTTGTCAAGGAGATTTTTAATTAAATCTACCTGCCAAGTACGATATTTTATATCGTCCAACGGTCTTCACCGACCGGAGGTAAAATGCTACCGAATTAGAATGAAATGTTCAAAGCCATTTCGTTCGTGTCTACTTATGTTGCGGCATTTGAAGACGGTGGCGTTGCGGAATCCGAGAAGAAGTCGTCCCCGCATGCTTATACTTTATGCACTTAATATCTCATTTAATTCAAGAAAGCCTAAAAGTTAAGTCTTCCGCTGTATCGAACTCTGAAGCTTTCAAGAATTATGATGAGACTGCAATTATACATAGTCTCATCGTCCAAAACGGGCTTAAAATGTATTAAATATCATAAAATATGCCAAATATATGCTCGTATTCGTTTGTTGTATGTTTTAGGTATGGATATCGAGAAAATGACAAAAGATCACAAGAAACAATGCAAAAACGAACACGGGAAACGAAGCCGCACAAAGAACCGGGCCCGAATCATGATTTTCCAAACAGGTCCTTGAAGTTTGAAGATTTGGCAACTTTGGTCCCTCAAATTTTGAAGACTTGTCAATTTAAACCCTTGTAAAACTCAAAATTACACATTGGGTCCCTTAATTGACAAGAATGTACATGTTTAGCCCTTGAAGAATGAAGAAAATACACAACAAGCCCTTGGAATAGTTTTACTAAAGTTGTTGTGGCCAAATTATGAAGCTTTAAACTTCATTTACAAAGGAGTTTAAATATGGAGCTGTTGAAAATTAAGAGACAAGTTTCGGGGACTTCAGGGGGCATTTGTGGCAGACAGCAAAACTCCACCCACCAATCCCTGGATGCCACGTCACCCACACCCATTACCAGTTTTATTAATTGTTTCAAATTAATATATACTAAAACTAAAAACCGAGTAACCTTATTCTCCCTTCCCTAAACACATCAAACTCACACCCCTTTCACCATAAACCCTAACTTTTACCCAGACTTAATTTTCATCTAATCAAAGGGTTTTTATCAATTGTTTTGGACAAAACAACATTCACCTTCCTACAAGCAAACCCACATGCTTCATTTGCATCCAGCTCATCATTGGTCCCCTCTTGGTCAACATCATATCACGGGTTCTTCACAAAGCTGACAACCAAAGACCAAATCAATGGCTACAAACCATTTTCGTGTTCTCCACACTTGAATGTACTGCCGAGATCACTTCAACCTCTGACAAACACATGGGAGCTCAGGAACCATTCTAGAAGAAGGATTCAAAAAATTGGATATTCGTTTTTGATCATAGGGTATTTTGGGAAGATCACAACGGCTAGGTTTTAGTTTGTATTCACTCACATGTAGTATATATAGTCTAGTTTTAGGCAGATTCTGGTTCTTGTTCCAATTTCACTTTCATGAATTGTACTTGTGACATACGAATTTATGAAATAAGATTGAGTTCCTTTCTTTTTTTTAAAACTTGCAATTTAATTTATCAGCACTTTAATTTTTAGCATTTATTTAAAGTCATTTAATTCCCAGTGTTGTTCTTGAATTTTCTCAAACAAAAGAAAATTAGTTTTTTTACTGTTTAATAAGTTTTTATAAACCTCTCTGACAAAGAGTTTTATTTAAGCTTATTAACTTGCTCTTATTGTTTTCAAAGTTTCATATTATCTTGCAAACTTTTTCTTTCCAAAGGTGTTCATACAAAAGTTAAGGTTTTTTTGTTTGTGGTTACTGTAGTAGAAGCTAAAAATCTCAGCTTATTGACAGTAAGCTGAACTTTTTGCTATTGCTTTCCTTTATTTCTATTTATTTCAGGTTTACAAGTTCAAAGAATTGGTTTCTTGTTCAAAAAGTCGTAGATGAGTAGATGTTTTGAAGATCATTTTCCCTTGATTCTAGCTTAAAAGCTTTTAAGCATAAGCTCTAATAAGCTTTCATAGTTGTTCTTGATAGTTGAGATGTGGCTTTATTGAAGATTGAAGGTTGAGCTGCCAGGCAACAAGTAAGTTCCCTTATTTTTTTTAGTCATCCTCCTTGATATAGTCTGCTATATGCTTAATTTGTGGCTTGTGTGTATTAGCTAGCTTATTTGATTTTCCTTTATGCTTATTGTTTGGTTTGATTTACTTTTCAGCTTTTTACCTTAGGTTTGTTGTTTAAATTTACAATTTGCTTTGTTAATTTTTAATTTTGTTCTAAAATATGGTGTTTGGTTTTAGTGATTAATCTGCCCTCGATTTAGATTTGCACTATAAGCTTGATTGCCACATGTTTTTGAGGTTAGTATAAGTCATTCTCAACTTTTGTTTCATTGAGTTTCTTAAAAAATCAAATTCTTCTTTGTTTTGTTATTTCTGCAATTTGAAGAACTGTACGATAGGTTATCGTAGTTAGTTTTTGTTAATTGTTAATTGTTGCTCTTGATTTATGTTTTACTTTACTAAGTTTTCATGTTAGTTTGTACTTACAGTAGGTTGCTTTAAATTTTTAGTATCGCTTGCCTTTAATCACTTTCTCACAAGTCCACTCCTAGGCTTGAAGTTGGAGATATCGGTGGCGTATTACACCAGCAGGAATAATGACTTGGTTAAGTAGCTATAGGCTTTGAAACTTAGTATTTAAGTAGTTTAGATAAAGATATTTTGGCTGCTTTTAGTTTGTTGTAGGTTTAGAGCTTATTGAAGGGCTTAAAATTAAGCTCTAATATGGCCTTATAGGTTCACTTAAGTTGCTTTACACTTGCTGCCACTGTTTGCATTTCATATTTGCTTTGGTTCTGAACATATTTGATCTTTATTCTGTTTATGTATTGTTTTTTTTATATATATATAATCATATTTGTGGTGCTTAAAAGTTAACAGCTTATCTCTTATAAGCTGTGACTTATTTAGATCAGCAAATATATATACATAAAAAAAAGAAGCTGAATGAAATATTGCTGCAAGAGGGTTTCGAACCCCCATACCACCTGCGACTTTGGGTACCAAACAGACGCAACATCACCACAGAATTACCATCTACTCTGTGGGTATTTCTTTGTTTCATCTTGCTTCTATTTTCAGTTAACACGGTTGTATTTAGTGTAAAAATTCTGCCAAAAAGTGTAGTCAGTGGGTTTAGAACCCATGATCTTGCTGCACCAACAGACACACCATACAACAAGTCAACAAGCAATTACCATCTGATCTATTGTTTAGATTTGTAGTTACTTTCTTCTGTTTTTTATTTATTCCCTTTCTTGTTTCGCATTTTCCAAATAAGAAAATAAATAAGTTGTTAAAAAGTAACACTCAGGGGGTTCGAACCCCTGACCTGAACCACCATACAGAAGCAGTAGACCAAACAATAACCATCTGCTCTATGGTTTGTTTTTGTAACTAGTCCCCCCTATTTTTCTCTTATATTGTTTTTTTTTGTTTCTTAAATTTTAAGTTATACAACTTTTACAGCTTATTTTATAGCTTATTTTAGTTTTTTTCTCACCTTTTATTTTTCTATAAGTTTTAAATAGATTTTAGAACGTTGAATAAATTTTTTGTTTTTTTATTTATAAATTAGTTTAGTATTTTTTTTTAAATCATTAAACAGTTTTAATCTTAATTGATTCATAAAAAATTATTTAAAAGTCAAAAAAATATAATTCTTTTTTCTAAAATTTTCTTTTGTCAAATAGGATATAGGAAAAATAAATTGGTTTTCGTAAAATTTAAATTTGATAATTTTCTTTAAAAAGTCGCGTTTTTTTTGTCGTTCAAATTCGTAAATTTGTTTTTTAGCCCATTTGTTTTATTTAAAATAATTTTGTTATCGTTTTTAAGTTTATAAAGTTTATTTTTTTTAATTAAGTTTTCAAATAATTTTAATTTTGTCTTTTTCTTAGCTAGTTTTATTTTTAGGATTTTTTTTTATTTAATTTAAAAGTTAATATAGATTAATTTAAAAGCTTTCAAGATTTTTGGTTTACGTTTTCTTTTTAGTTAGGATTTTTATAACATTTTAGTAATTTTTAATTAATTTTTAGGTGAAAATTTTCGTTGGGTCGCGTTTTTACGTTCGTACGTTCGCGCGTTTTCGTCCGTTTTGAGCGTAACTCGTTTCCGTTTTCCCCTCTTTCTTTCTATCCAAAAACGTAATCACTTGAATAAATAACGTCTAATTTTGTTGGCTAAACACCATACCTCCACCGAGAACGAACTCGAATATTCGTCTTTACGTTTTTCCTAAAACGTATCGATTAATACTTACCGACGACTTTTGTGTTGCTTTGTTTTCTACTAAAATAAAGTATATACAAAAATACAACATCAAATTACGAAGGTATAAGTATGTGGGACATGGCGTCACGAAGAGGCGAAGATCACGAGTGATGGATGCACGAGATCAAGGCAAGAGATTAATTCTCAAGATTGATATCAAAGATCACATCAGCATGTTCACCAGAAAAGAAAAAGAAAAGAAAGACGAAGACTACGAGCTCAAGACAAGCATAGTATGCTAGGTTTATTTCATTATTGTAACTCGGGTAACGCCCTTGTTTGGAGTGACCTCCCTTAGGGGGAGATTGTTGGAAATACGTTTTACGTATTAGAAAGGATCGGTCACTCCAACAATAGTCCATGTTATAGCTCGTAGTTTAGTTATTTACATTTATTAAACAAAGCCCAAAACCGAGCCCATGAAATGTATGGGCCGGCGGCCTAATGTAAACCCAAGCCCATCACTTGGGCTTGGGTATATAAACCCTCTCCCTTGATAGAGAGGGTGGTGTGGTTCTTCATTTTACACATAGTTGAAAAGTGTTTTTCTTTCACTTTCTCTCTCTAAGTGTGTGTGTTCTCACCATCTCTCTATCTCTTTCTCTCTCTAAAACATAAGCAAGATTTACATTTCTACAAGTATACCACAAACACTCACATTGTTTTCCTAAACCACTTGTCATACCTCGGATTGTTTAGGGGTCCGATTCAAACCCCATATATTCCAAGAACAGAGACTAAACATTGACACCGTCTTTTGAGGGAGTGCTTGCCCCCTTTTTTATGAACCGGTGTTTCCATCACTAACACGTCATCAACTTCACTGTCCGAGTTGTCACCACAATGAGCTCCATCAACTTGAGATTTACTCGATTGTCCCACTTCACTAAAATTAAAAGCGTCCTCCAAGTTATCCAAAACACTATACTTATCTTTAGCTGAAATCTCTTGAATCCGAGCGGCCTTTGAACCCACCTGACCAACTATACATATACATTAAACTCAATTTTCAAGTTAGGTGAATTTTATTTAATTTTCATCATTGTCCAGTCAAAATTTGTTGCTAGTACTATTTTGCATCGTTTTCAATTCAAAGCCACTTTTAAAACTAATCAGGATGCATCTAAATGTATGGAATTTTACTTAATCCAAATCGATGATTATAGTTAAGTCTCTTGCATTTGGTTTGGAACTTTTATGTTAAGGATTAAATTTGATCGACATTATAATTCTTATTGTTGCTTTTACATGTATATTTATTTTTAAGCTTTTTTTCCAGTGAACTCATATGACAAGATTGAGTTTTCTGAGAGCATCTACAATGGCTTGTTTTACAAAAGACTTTTTATTATTTGGAAAAGCTTTTCAAAAACTTTTTTCCATTATATGGAATGACTTTGGAAGAAAGACTTCGAGCATCTACAATGGAAGAAGTTGTTAAAGGTTTTTTACTATTCCGATAAGCTTTTTGATGAGTTTTTGGCATAGCATCTCATGTTTTTTACAAAAGCTTTTAACAAAAGCTTGTAATACCTTAAGTCTTTGAAGGAAGTCTTATGCAATTAATAGGATTTTTAATAATTGCATTAAATGTATGAAATCTTTAAGACTTGATCCAGCGCATCCACAATGCTAAAACCACTAATAGCTTTTTACTATTTAAATAAGTCGTTTGAGTGGGGTTTTTGGCATTGCAAACATAGCTTTTTGTAAAGCTTTTTAAGAAGACTTGACATATGTCAAGTCTTTCTTCAAAGTTGTATGAAAATTGTATGCATAAATGTGGTATGCATTAATGACATTTAATGTGAAAAGTCATCAAAGACTTATCCCATTGTTGATGCGTATGCATTAATGACATTTAATGTGAAAAGTCATCAAAGACTTATCCCATTGTTGAGCATCAACAATGGGATAAGTCTTTGATAACTTTTCACATTAAATGTCATTAATACATACCACATTTATGCATACAGTTTTCATACAACTTTGAAGAAAGACTTGGCATATGTTAAGTCTTCTTAAAAAGCTTTACAAAAAGCTATGTTTGTAACGCCAAAAACCCCACTCAAAAGACTTATTAAAATAGTAAAAAGCTATTAGTGGTTTTAGCATTGTGGATGCTCTAAGAGCATGCACAATGAATCAAGTCTTAAAGACTTCATACATTTAATGCATTTATTAAAAATCCTATTAGTTGCCTAAGACTTCGTTCAAAGACTTGAGGTATTACAAGCTTTTGTTAAAAGCTTTTGTAAAAAACATGAGATGCAATACCAAAAACTCATCAAAAAGCTTATCGGAATAGTAAAAAGCCTTTAACAACTTCTTCCATTGTAAATGCTCTTAGCTTGTGCCAAGTCTTTGAGGGAGATAGCTTTTCACTTTTCATTCTTGCAATAAATGTATCCTAGACAAAATGACATTAACATATATTGTCATCAATTCTTCAAGTCATTGAGACTTGAAGCATTGTGGATGCTCTAAAGTAATTTGGCCTTTTTGTCATACACTCGTACAATTCATCTTTTTATTTTGGGTTGTCTCAGAATTATTATCCATTACTAAAAGTAAATAGAAATGTTTAATAAATTTTATCATATTATTTTTGTTTGTAGAGTAATTGTTATTACAAACTTTAAAAAAGATTTAATTAATTAGCTAAGAGAAAAATTGTCATTATGTTAAAACATAAGAGAGAAAGCTGTAATAAATATACTTTTATTAAAATATATGTTTTTAACGTCGGAAAACCTAAAATTCACACTTGCTAAAACCTCTTTAACATCTTTTTTTATGCTGAAACATTCTCTAGTAAAAAAATTCTGATAACTTTTTTTTTCTCCAAGTTTTTATACACTTCTTACTAGTATGTATCTTTTTATTTGATCTCTTCTTTCATGTAAAATGTTAATTTTACTTGGATTAATAATGTGTTTAAGCAAATTTATAGAACTAAAATATTAAAAATAGTAACATTAGATGGTCCAAGCCCAATAGTCCGAAAATAATATAAACCATGGATGGGCTTAATGATGCACTAACACTTTCTTCCAACTTTCCGTGCCCAACTTCATATTTCTACACTTAAAACATAAAAATTTCATATTTCCTAAAACATGCATGAAAATTATCGTACATTATGCATTATTCACTTAAGTTGGGTAAATTTGACATTTTGATGTTTATCTTGGGTAAAATATGGAATTATCCCTTTTCAATATGTAAACTTAAACCAATGAAACTCTTCAAAAATTCGTTTTTTTAACAGATTTTCCAAAACTAAGTTTAAAAAAAACACAGATTTTCCAAATGTAGCTCAAGGTAACTGAGATCAAGTATATCGACACAGAGACTTTGCTCTATTCAGATTTAGCCTTTTATTCTCTATTAAGAGGATTTAGAAATTCAATTGCTAAAAGGAAGCCGAGTAACACTTGACATAAATCCGTCTAGCGATGGCCATCCGAGCCTCAACGAAATAACGAATATATCAAAAAAAGGATCATATGAGATGTAAGGAAACGTCTTCGTTTCTAAACGAAGGATAAAATATACTCGTTGTATCTTTGAACACGCCAAAAACCTAAAGATAAACTGAATGAAAAATTGTAGAAGTTTTTTCGAACTCAAGCTTCACAGACTCAGTTCCATTTGTATAAGATTCGGTTTTTCCGGGTCCAGACCGGAAATGAAACACTGCACACACTTAGGGCTGTTTAGTTGGAGAAAATTTTTCCACTTTTCTAGAAAAATTTTCATTTGAAAAGTGAAAAATAGAAAACCTGTTTAGCAACATCATTTTTCAATATTTTTCAAAAATTAAAAAATTTTCATTTTCTAAATTTATATAGAAAACTCCATTTTACCCTTTTCTAAATTTTCACCTCATACCCACCATTGTTTTATTTAACCCATTTCAATAACACGTTACTTTATTCAGTATTCACCGTTCATCATTATTTTAACGTTTTCGTCAGAAAATTTACGTTTTCGTCAGTAAATTTACGTTTTCGTCTGTAAATTTACGATTTCGTCTGTAAATTTACGTTTTCGTCAGTAAATTTACGTTTTCGTCTGTAAATTTACGTTTTCGTCAAAACTTTACATTTTCGTCAGAAAATTTACGTTTTCGTCAGTAATTTTACGTTTTCGTCAGTAATTTTACGTTTTTGTCAGAAAATTTACGTTTTCGTCAAAAAATTTACGTTTTCCCAGTAAATTTACGTTTTCGTCTCTAAATTTACGTTTTCGTCTGTAAATTTACGTTTTCGTCAGTAAATTTACATTTTCGTCTGTAAATTTACGTTTTCGTCAGTAATTTTACGTTTTCGTCAGAAAATTTACGTTTTCGTCCGAAAATTTACGTTTTCGTCCGAAAATTTACGTTTTCGTCTTTAAATTTACGTTTTCGTCAGTAATTTTACGTTCTCGTCTATAAATTTACTTTTTCGTTAGAAAATTTACGTTTTCGTCAGAAAATTTACGTTTTCGTCAGTACATTTACGTTTTCGGCAGTAAATTTACGTTTTCGTCTGTAAATTTATGTTTTCATCAGTAAATTAACGTTTTCGTCTTTAAATTTACGTTTTCGTCAGTAAATATAAATTTAAAATTTTATGACGAAAACGTAAATTTACAGACGAAAACGTAAATTTAATTTTTTTGACAAAAAAGTAAATTTACTGACGAAAACGTAAATTTACAGACGAAAAATATACTTATTGACGAAAACGTAAATTTACTGACGAAAACGTAAATGTACTGACGGAAACGTAAATTTTTGACGAAAACGTAAATTTTCTCTCGAAAACGTAAATTTACCGACGAAAAAGTAAATTTACAGACGAAAAAGTAAATTTTTAACGAAAACGTATAATTACAGACGAAAACGTAAAATTATTGACAAAAATGTAAATTTACTGACGAAAAAGTAAATTTTTGACGAAAACCTAAATTTACTTACGAAAACGTAAATTTACTGACGAGAACGTATAATTACTGACGAAAACGTAAATTTACTGACGAAGACGTAAATTTTTGACGAAAACGTAAATTTACTGACGAAAATTTAAATTTACAGACGAAAACGTAAATTTACTAACGAAAACGTAAATTTTCTAACAAAAAAGTAAATTTTTGACGAAAACGTAAATTTACTGACGAAAACCTAAATTTACAGACGAGAACGTAAAATTACTGACGAAAATGTAAATTTTTTACGAAAACGTAAATTTTCTGACGAAAACCTAAATTTAGAGACGAGAACGTAAATTTACAGACGAAAACGTAAATTTACTGACGAAAATGTAAATTTTCTGACGAAAACGTAAATTTACTGGCGAAAACGTAAATTTTCTGACAAAAAAGTAAATTTTTGACGAAAACGTAAATTTACTGACGAAAACCTAAATTTACAGACGAGAACGTAAAATTACTGACGAAAACGTAAATTTTTTACGAAAACGTAAGTTTTCTGACGAAAACCTAAATTTACAGACGAGAACGTAAATTTACAGACGAAAACGTAAATTTACTGACAAAAATGTAAATTTTCTGACGAAAACGTAAATTTACTATCGAAAACGTAAATTTTCTGACAAAAAAGTAAATTTTTGACGAAAACGTAAATTTACTGACGAAAACCTAAATTTACAGACGAGAACGTAAAATTACTGACGAAAACGTAAATTTTTTACGAAAACGTAAATTTTCTGACGAAAACCTAAATTTACAGACGAGAACGTAAATTTACTGACGAAAACGTAAATTTTCTGACGAAAACGTAAATTTACTGGCAAAAACGTAAATTTTCTGACAAAAAAGTAAATTTTTGACGAAAACGTAAATTTACTGACGAAAACCTAAATTTACTGACGAGAACGTAAAATTACTGACGAAAACGTAAATTTTTTACGAAAACGTAAATTTTCTGACGAAAACCTAAATTTACAGACGAGAACGTAAATTTACAGACGAAAACGTACATTTACTGACGAAAACGTAAATTTTCTGACGAAAACGTAAATTTACTGACGAAAACGTGAATTCTCTAACGAAAACGTAAATTTTCTGACGAAAACGTAAATTTAAAGACGAAAACGTAAATTTACTGGCGAAAACGTAAATTTATAGAAAAAACGTAAAATTACTGACGAAAACGTAAATATACTGACGAAAACGTAAATTTATACACTAAAACGTAATAATACTGATAAAAAGTAAAAAACTAATTAAAACGTAAAAAAAATTACGAAAATATGAGAAAAGATGACGGGAAAAAACAGACAAAAACGTAAAAAAAAACTAGCAAAAACGTGAAAAAAAAAGTTGATCATGAAAAAAATGGTTGAAAATAGTTTCGTTTAAACATTGTTTATTTTTTTAGAAAATGAAAAATATATCTAAACAAGTTTTCAAAATTCTCAACTCTTTTCTAGAAAAGAAAAGTCTTTTCTTTTCTAGAAAATTATAAACAGAAAATTATGAAAATTTTTCCACAACTAAATTTTCTGACGAAAACGTAAATTTTCTGACGAAAACGTAAAATTACTGACGAAAACGTAAAATTACTAACGAAAACGTAAATTTTCTGAAAAAAACGTAAATTTACAGACGAAAACGTAAATTTACAAACGAAAACGTAAATTTACAGACGAAAACGTAAATTTACAAACGAAAACCTAAATTTTCTGACAAAAACCTAAATTTACTGGCGAAAACGTAAATTTCTGACGAAAACGCAAATTTTCTGATAAAAACGTAAAATTACTGACGAAAATGTAAATTTCTTACGAAAACGTAAATTTTCTGACGAAAACGTAAATTTACTGACGAAAACGTAAATTTCCAGACGAAATCGTAAATTTACAGACGAAAACGTAAATTTACTGACGAAAACATTAAAATAATGATGAACGGTGAATAGAGTAATGTGTTATTGAAATGAGTTAAATAAAACAATGGTGGGTATGAAATGAAAATTTAGAAAAGGGTAAAATGGAGTTTTTTAATTTTCTATATAAATTTAGAAAATGAAAATTTTGTAATTTTTGAAAAATATTGAAAAATGATGTTGCTAAACAGCTTTTCTATTTTTCACTTTTCAAATGAAAATTTTTCTAGAAAAATGGAAAAAATTTCTCCAACTAAACAGCCCTAAGTGTGTGCAGTGTTTCATTTCCGGATGTGTGTGTTTTTGTGTGTTATTGTATTGTATTGTTTTGGGTTCACGTTTTTTGACTCTTTTTCTTTACTTCAATTACTATGTGTTGAAATGTTGGTTATTGTATTATTTAAGTTTGACGTTTTGCTTGCAAATTAAGTATACTTTATTTACTTCTTTGTTTCACCCTTCTTCTTCTTTTGTTGGGTTTAATGATCATGTGTGATAAGCTTATACTAGGACTACCGATGTTTGTTTCCGGTATTTTCATTCATGGTCATTTAATGTTTTTAAGACATTTACCTTGCATGCTTTGATGACACCCCATAATCACGAGTGACATTCCATTTACCAAAATGGGGTGTTACATTATGAATGTGTGTTTTTGCGGATGATATTTTTATATTCTCTATGGGAGATAAGGAATCGGTGAAAATCATTATGGAGAGCCTTGATGATTTTAAGAAGTGTTCGGGTCTTGTGTCGAGTTTGCCGAAAAGCACAACTTTCTTTTGTAATGTTCCGAATAATGTTAAGAATGAAATTCTTTCTATCATGTCGTTTGTTGAGGGTAAGCTGCCGGTTCGTTATCTTGGTGTTCCCCTTATTTCCTCTCGGTTACTTATTAGGGATTGTAAGCCTCTAGTTGATCAAGCTAAGAATCGTATTGGATATTGGAAAAACAAGTCGTGTCTTTTGCGGGGAGACTTCAATTATGTACGTATGTGCTTTCTTCCATGCAAATTTATTGGGCATCAGTTCTCATGATTACTAAAGGTATTGTTTATGATATTAATCAACTTATTAGAGGTTTTTTATGGTGTAACGGTGAATATAAACGTGGAAAAGCGAAAGTGTCTTGGGATGTGATTTCGCTTCCTAAAGCAAAAGGCGGTTTAGGTATAAAGAGCCTCGAGATGTTTAACATTGCCTTAATGACGAAACATATTTGGAATATTATCACTAATCGCAAGTATTTGTGGGTGAGTTTGATTAGTATATATCATCTTAGGGGCCGCTCATTTTGGGATATTCCTATTAGACGTGAATCCAGTTGGGGTTGGCGTAAATTGTTGCAGCTCCGGGAAACCGTTTGGCCTTTCTTTTGGTCTAAACTTGGAAACGGCATGGATACCTATGCTCTCTTTGATAATTGGTGTCACCAAATCCCTTTAGCTAAACAAAGTACTCCTAGAGATGTTTCAAGCGTGGGTTTCTCTATGTCTTGTCGTGTTGCTGATTTTGCGGTTAATGGGGCCTGGTTTTGGCCTCAATCGTGGCTGATGAAAGCCCTAAATCTTGGTAACCTTCCTGCTTCTAATGTTAATTCTAATGAGAATGATGTTGTCCAGTAGCAGAGTAGAAATGGTAAATGTTATGTGTTCTCTGTTTCTAAGGCTTGGAGGACTTGAGACCTCGTGGTTTTGAGGTTCGCTGGAATAGTGTAGTGTGGTATTACCATTGTATTCTAGACATGCCTTCCATTTATGGTTATCTATGAGAGGTCGTTTGCGGACACAAGATAGGCTTTGCCAAGGGGACTAATAACTAGGTTTTCACTTAGTTATGAAAGTTCGTTAATTCAGTCTTTTCGAATTGATTACTAGTTAAAAATGCGACTCAGTCGTTCTTGGTGGAAAATAAAAAGGTTTGATTATCTATTTTAAGTTAAAAGTGAAAATGTCGTTGAGTAAATAAGTAAAAATGAAAGCTTGAAAATTTAAACTAAAAATAAAGACTTTAAAAGTTAAAAAAGTAAATGATGAAAACTTGTAAAAATGTAAACTTAAAACAAGACAAGTTAAAATAATGCTAAGTAAAAAGGCGGGAAAAATTAAAGTTTGAATAATTAAACAAAAAATGAATCTAATCCGGAATAAGGATTATGACCTTATCCGGAATACCTTGTTGTACAGCTTATCCGGAATAATTAGCTTGAGAGTTATCCAGAATAATGATCCTGCTGCTAATCCGGAATAATGCAATGACGAGGAGACTATCTGGAATGTTATCCGGAATCCAAAATTGAAGACTTATCCGGAATGTTTTGCTATCCGGAATGTTATCCGGAATCCCAAAATCGGAGACTTATCCGGAATGTGTTGCTATCCGGAATCCATTTACACTCACTATCCGGAATGCTTACTTCTGAAGCTTATCCGGAATAATTAACAAAGTACTTATCCGGAATGAGGGATTGAAGCTTATCCGGAATAAAAAACTAAGGGCTTATCCGTAATGTGTTTGTGATGCTTATCCGGAATGTTTACTTGTGAGGCTTATCCGGAATTCCTACTTTGGACTCTTATCCGGAATAGATGACTATCCGGAATCTGCTATACGGAATGTATGAAAGTGTACTATCCGGAATAAAGGGAAGGATGCTATATTCGGAATAAAGGGGTTTTAAGGAAACCCGGATAACACCAATATTAAGCAAATAAGCAAATATAAAATAAGCACTTATCAAAACTTAAACAAACGAGATTTTTAAGAAAAACTAATAAGCCACAATTTAGAAACTATTAAAACACTAAATAATCTAAATAATGAAAATCAACTTTTTATAAAAATATTAAACTTATCAAAATCAACTTATTTTTAAAAACTATTAAGCACTAAAATTAAGAAAATAAGCACTTTAATCTAAAACTTTTAAAATCACCAATTCAATAAGCATAATCAAATAAGCTAAACAATCATATCATCAACAAAATTAAATAAACTACATGATTATCAAGATTAAAAAGATTAAGAAATGTAGAATGAGAATTAAGAAAATAAGCTTGATTTGATTAAAGATTAAGATCAAAAGATTACAAGATTAATGTTTGATAAGCTTGAAAATCTAGAGAGAAGGAAATTAAAAACACACTTAAAATAAAAACTAAAAATTAACTAAAAAACTAACTACAAACTAACACCCTCCTAATGACATAATAGGAGGGTATTTATAGGAGGTGGGGAGGTTTAGTGTTTATGCTTCCTTCTTTCTTTCTTCTCGTCTCGACTCGATTTAATTTCTTTGTCTTTCTCGATGTCGACTTGGGATTTGTCGACATAAATTGAACTTGTCTTATAATCTTCTTCTATAATTAGACTTGAGTTCTTCGACTTCATTAAACTTCCGTCTTTAGACTTTTTCTTCGATAAATCTTCAGAAAGGCCTTGGACTTCCGTTCTTTATGCACTCTCGATCCTTTGACTTCGTCTTTTGTCTTTTTCTTTGATAAAAGCCCGTGATAGCCCGTGTTTTCTTCCGTTTTCATATTTTTATCCTGAAACACAATAAAAACACAAACCACGCATAATTCCGACTTTTACGACATAAAATACACGTTTTGGTCTTATTATTATTGGAAATAAGTGGTAAAAGGATAATTTTTCATAAAACGTTAATTTACAGAAGAAAACGTAAATTTACTGCAGAAAACGTAAATGTACTGACGGAAACGTAAATTTTTTACGAAATCGTAAATTTTCTAACGAAAAAGTAAGTTTACAGAAGAAAACGTAAATTTACTGACGAAAACGTAAATTTAAAGACGAAAACGTAAATTTTCGGACGAAAACGTAAATTTTCGGACGAAAACGTAAATTTACTGACGAAAACGTAAATTTACTGGCGAAAACGTAAATTTACTGACGAAAACGTAAATTTAGAGACGAAAACGTAAATTTACTGACGAAAACGTAAATTTAAAGACGAAAACGTAAATTTTCGGACGAAAACGTAAATTTTATGACGAAAACGTAAAATTACTGACGAAAACGTAAAATCACTGACGAAAATGTAAATTTACTGACGAAAACGTTAATTTACTGACGAAAACGTAAATTTACAGACGAAAACGTAAATTTTCTGACGAAAACGTAAATTTTCTGACGAAAACCTAAATTTACTGGCGAAAACGTAAATTTTCTGACGAAAACGTAATTTTTCTGACGAAAACGTAAAATTACTGACGAAAACGTAAATTTTCTGATGAAAACGTAAATTTATAGACAAAAACGTAAATTTACAGACGAAAACGTAAATTTTCTGACGAAAACGTAAATTTTCTGACGAAAACCTAAATTTACTGGCGAAAACGTAAATTTTCTGACGAAAACGTAAATTTTCTGACGAAAACGTAAAATTACTGACGAAAACGTAAAATTACTAACGAAAACGTAAATTTTCTGACAAAAACGTAAATTTACAGACGAAAACGTAAATTTACAAACGAAAACGTAAATTTACAGACGAAAACGTAAATTTACAAACGAAAACCTAAATTTTCTGACAAAAACCTAAATTTACTGGCGAAAACGTAAATTTCTGACGAAAACGCAAATTTTCTGATAAAAACGTAAAATTACTGACGAAAACGTAAACTTCTGACGAAAACGTAAATTTTCTGACGAAAACGTAAATTTACTGACGAAAACGTAAATTTACAGACGAAATCGTAAATTTACAGACGAAAACGTAAATTTACTGACGAAAACGTTAAAATAATGATGAACGATGAATACTGAATAGAGTAATGTGTTATTGAAATGAGTTAAATAAAACAATGGTGGGTATGAAATGAAAATTTAGAAAAGGGTAAAATGGAGTTTTTTAATTTTCTATATAAATTTAGAAAATGAAAATTTTGTAATTTTTGAAAACTATTGAAAAATAATGTTGCTAAACAGCTTTTCTATTTTTCACTTTTCAAATGAAAATTTTTCTAGCAAAGTGGAAAAATTTTCTACAACTAAACAGCCCTAAGTGTGTGCAGTGTTTCATTTCCGGATGTGTGTGTTTTTGTGTATTATTGTATTGTATTGTTTTGGGTTCACGTTTTTTGACTCTTTTTCTTTACTTCAATTACTATGTGTTGAAAAGTTGGTTATTATATTATTTAAGTTTGACGTTTTGCTTGCAAATTAAGTCTACTTTATTTACTTCTTTGTTTCACCCTTCTTCTTCTTTTATTGGGTTTAATGATCATGTTTACCAAGATAAAATTGTTTCTTTACAGAAATTATAGCTTTTCGATTATTTCTACTACAGTACTTTGTAGTCACCGTTTCTCACGTGGCGGCTCGCTACTGTAAGCAAGTTATAATCGTATATTCACGTTACCACATTTATCACTAAATGTGTGAATAAATAAGTTACAAACATGTTTTATGGTTAAAGGGATAAAATTTACATTTAAAAATATATTAAAGTTTTTATGAAACCGGCTAGAGGAGTGGTAAAGAAAAAACTTTCATTTTAGTTTTTTCACTTTTCTTCTTAACTTACCAAAAATCTAATTTTCAAGTGTATTAAAAAAAATTTTTTATCTCCAGCTCATCTTTCCACTATCATTTTTATTTAATTTATTCATACATTTAATTAAAAACAATACACATGGGTAAATGAAAATGATACACAGATGAATTAAAAAAATATTATAAAACTTAAACAATACACGGGTAAATAAAAAAATTACATAAGATACTAAAAAAAACACATGGATAAATAAAAAACACACAAATAATTTAAAAAGGAAAAAATAGTTGATAATTTTTCAAAAACCTCCCAACAATGAAGATGCTTAATCTGGCACATCTGCTGAGCTTCATGGTCACGAAGGGCGTTATTCATTACATCCTCGTCAGTTGCTCCAGTTACCAGTGTTCGATTTGCGTTGTGGTAACATTCAACAAACTTACGCACTGTGATCATTAGGGACTTCCATTTTCCGTTTATGCTATGCTATGTTTGTTTCCTCGGATCATCTAAACGACCCCCGATCATGTGCAAAACCTCAACCAAAAATTACGAGAATCTCTTGTGTTACTTGTCACGGTGGTTTCAGTAACAAAGTTTCAAGAGCGACATAACGCTATTTCTTGCTCGGGTGTCCATAGTATCGGCGCCCTTAGGAAAAAATGGGGAGAAAAAAGATGTCAAAGAAGATGATTTATGTGTTTGAGAAATAAGATGTGAAAATATTAGAAGAAAAATGAGGATTTTATAGGAAAAAATAGGGAGAAAAATATTAAATTCGGATGGATAAAAATGGTGCGGCCCGAGTGTTTGTGTGGTTCGAGCGGTGAGTTTCTCACGAACTGTGTTTTTTTTACCTAGGTTACATAACCCACACGTGGGTTTTAGGTTAGATTTTGATGAGGTTTATGGCATCCCACGCGTGGGTTTTTGCCACCTCACCTCCATTCGTGGGATTTGGGCACCATTCCCCCAGCTTTACAAAAGCTTTTCTAAAGAAATGTTTATTAAAAACATTTAAATTTGAAGTTCAAATTTCCTCTTCCGAACGGACTAAAAACTGCCTAACAAAACACCTCCACCTAAAAGGACAAAAAGGGTGAACCTAGTCTAACTGATTCCATAAATTGGTGTGTCGGCTCTCATACATATATGGGATAACAGGCTAAGTTTTTGAGATGACCATGCTCCAGGTCCAGGCTCGGGTCTCTGGCTACAAATAGTCCACTATTTTTCTGGATCAAATACCTCTTTATAATTATGAAACCTTCCGCTTAACTCGGTTTCTTATATTTCCATTTCCTTGGCCACATAACTGCGAGATCCACAAAATTAGGCAAGGAAACACGTAGGCAGCAAGGGGGTGCCACGTCATGGTACAAGAAACAATGAAATGCTGTTGACACAAAGTTGACGTAATAAAACATTTACATTACATCATAAAAGATCAAAGTTTTTAAACAAAGGTCCCAAAGTTTAATAAGCGGAAAAATCTATTATTTAATAATGGTTTTGTAACATATAGTTACCAATAATACAGAATAACTTCTGGCAGCTTTTACCAAAACCAAACTTTAAAAAGTAACACAGAAATATCCAAGTTGCCATAATATCCTGTGGGCTCCCATCCAAGCAAAATTTAGTATTATTACCTGAGATTAAAAATGTAAAATCGTCAACACAAAGTTGAGTGATATTCATAGGTTTAGCAATATAAGTGTGGAACACAAGCATTCATTTGTAAAACAAGAAATAAGGAAAATGGTTATGTACATTAACCATAGTCCGAAACCTTTATTATTGCTATTTAGTTCATGAACTGAAGCTTAACATCAATGTAAGTTCCTCTAGGGAGTATTCAGCCCTAATACTCAAATAACAAATCAAATGTTAAGTGCGTCAATGGTTAAACAGTCACAACATGGGACGGGGATAGTCAATCCCGATGGATCACCCACAACATTCGCGCTTAGCAACACAAGTAAATTAACGATTCGTGATCAAGAGAGGAAACTTAGGGATATGGACTAAAAGCAATAATATCAATGAAAACTGTTGGAAAGCATACAAGTTCTGGATAGCATACAATTTTTAAATAGGTGTGTTCCACCATGTAAAATCTCACCCCGTGTTTAGAAACAATGTGCAAGTAGTAAAAAGGGGCTATGAACTCACCTTAGGCATGAGGTAAGTGAATCACGGAACTCATAAGCTGAGTAGGAACAATAGTGGTAAGACGATTGCCGGCGATATGGATGCCAGGTAAACACGAAATCCGCAACCTATCAAATAAGACGCGCACTTTATTAATAATTGCCTCAAGTAAAACCATACTTAATAACATAAAACTCAACATTACAAAACCATGAAAATCCCGAAAGAACAACAATGCAAGTGGTACTACAACACCCTTCTATATGTTCACTTCATTAAACTACTTTCTCGATAAAAATCTGTCGACACATACCAAATGTACAAGCTCATTTCTCTTACTAAGACAACTCGAATTTTTATGAAACTTGGTAAAAAACTCAATCATAACCTGAATAAAACTCAGTTTAAATTTCATCCAAAGATTCACATTTTAGAACCACCTGCTCAACACATTTATTATTAATACATCAATTATTATTAATGTCGAAAAGTAAATAGAACTAATTCATATAAAAACTTTAAGCAATAAAAAACGAGACACAATGGTGATGAAGTAAACTGATATTTTATTAATTCTCAGAAGAAATTACAAGATTTAACGAAAAATAAACAAGAACTAATTCTACAACTATTTTGACAACATAATAATAAAGTAAAGAAAAGGATGATTACAATGAAAATAATGGGGGTTTTTATAGCCTCCCAAGGCTTGTTGGTGATGCGAATATCCGGATCTGATGAAGAATATTCCTTCTTGATTTTTGACCATAGATCTTCTCTTCCTTTCTCTTTCTTCAATTGGATGGCTGTGATGATACACAATAGCACACGGATTGCCAACGTGGCATCCGTGTGCTAGTTGTGCTTCTTTCTTGGCCCGTGATTGGTGGATATGGCTAGATGAGGTGTATCCTCCTATCACATTTAGCCACGTAGCATCATTGTTCCACACCCTCTCTTCCTTAAACCATGGGGGTTTTAATCCCCTTGGTTTGAATTAATTAAATTCATGAAAAGCCCCATGTATAAACGTGTTTTTACCCATCTAGGGTTAATGAACAGTAGTGATTTTTACTGGTTTTAGGGTTGAAAAGTTTGGGGAAGAAGAAACTACATAGTTTCTATCAAAAGCATTTTTTATTTGTGTGTGGGATATTGTGTGAGTGGGTGGATATAAACGAGTGGGTGGGTGTGTTTAATTTGTGTATGATGGGGTGACGTGTGGCAACAATGGATACATAAATTGTGAATGGAACGGTTTATTGTATTTAATGGTATTTACGTTTGACTTGAAACGTGAGTCACAACTCAAATAAACCTAAAAGCCCACTTCATGTTCATTTCACTCGTTTCAAGTCTCCACTGAATTGGGCTTTTCTTGGCCCAAAGTCTTAATTTCCATCCGTATATAATAAATCAATTTTGGGCCTTCAAATGGATTTGGGCTTAGTTCAAAAATTATTCATTTTAATTCCAATATTGGGCTTTTCAGGCCCAATAAACTCATGTGGGTCCCACTTGGCCGTAAACTCGATAAATGATATAATCCTCTAAAGTCGAGCTCGGTTTTTGGCTTCTTCAATCTTTTTCATCAATCTCGTGTCGGTTTTCATCGGTTTTCGTGAACTTGGTACCTACACACATGAAGACAAGAAACATGCATATCCAAGGCATTTTTGATACATTTTGAGCATAATTTCATTGTTTATAGCTACAAATGATATGAGTAAACACTCATATCAAATTCCCCCATGCTAAGCAATTGCCGTGTCCTCACGCAATGATAAAACTATAGCTACACCATTATTCAACTTTGACATTTTATTTTGTAAAGACATAAAATAACTTTAAGAATCATAAAACTCAAATAGATTCATCGTCCTCGACTTTTCACTTTTCCATGCCAAGTGCAAAAACAAGATCATTGTTATTATAAGTTGGTAGACTAACACGAATTCATGTGGGCCAATTAATCACTTAGACTCCCTTATTCCTAATTGTATCTCTTATATTTTATTGTTGTCTAGAATGATCACGAGGATGCATTGCTGACTTATTTCGATAATTTATTAAGCCGAAAATAAAGTGAACGATTTAATCAATAGTTAGCTAAAGGACAAAATCTTTTAAAACTGCTTCTCGGGACTTCATAAAGTTCATATCTTGGCATAACTTGTTTCGCGATTTGAGACCTTTCTCGGATCGATATTTGGCAATGACTTAATACTTCCAACCTTGAGAGACGTTCACGAAATAATGGTCTTCTCTTCATAATATTTCTTCACTTGAATTTTTTGAGAGATTCATACTTGGACCACGACTTCTTCATTTTTCTCCAATCTTTATTTGGGATTTTGATTAACAACGATCCGCCTCCTTTTTGGACTTGGCTTCATTTATCCTCATACCTTATTATGGTCTTTTTGGATAGAATTCTCCATGACTTTTGGGGAGTATTTTGCTTTTCGTCGTGTGTCTCGATCCTTCATATTGATTTTTGATAAATGAATCTTCACATCACTTGAGATCTTTAGCAATAAAACATAGCCCTCATGTCTTGTTAGGACCTTTTTGGACTCGCCAATCTTCGCATCCCGCTTCAATAAGTTATGCCTTGGCTATGAACTCTAATCCATACCGAGCAACTTTTAAACGATCTTGGGCTAGAAGCTAAGTAACTTTTCAAATCGTTCAACATTATTTATTGCAATTAAATTTATTAACAAGCGATAGGAGAATAGGCTCATAATTAACTCACATAATTTCCCGAAAGAATACCAAACTTATAATTGGCTCTATCATCTCTTGTTCTCCATATTGTAAAATTCCAAAAATGAAATCAATGGATACTTAGCCTATTAAATCAAAGTTTTGGGTTTTCAAGTCATCTATAGGATCTTGCAACTTCTTATACTTTTGCAAGTTTTAGAATTTGCGTTTTAAAGTTCCCTTGATAAACGACTTTCTAGGATCAATTATAGGAGCTTGCGAAAAGTTCTTGTTCTTAACTCGTATGAATTAAGACTTTCGCGTTTTAAAGCTCCCTATATAATAGCCTAGCAAAACTTAATTCAAATACGTTAAGGAAAAGCTAAGGTTAAAAACCAAGTCGAGTCAAAAAATATTCTTATTGAAAGCCTACATTCGTGTCAAAAACACTTATTTTATTTAAAAATGACACAAAAAATTTAAAATTTTATGAAAAATGAGAAAAACAATACGTTTGGACACGACAAAAGCAATTGCAAGCGATTATATCTATTGACTCCCCCATGCTAAAACCAAACATTGTCCTCAATGTTTCTTAGCTCAAGAGTAACACCCCCTTGCTAAAACACGAAGAGTCTAATGCAAACTCCTAGCATGGAAAGAGCACGCAAATCTATAAGCCGTTTATTAAGTATGCCTCAAGATAAAATGTTAGTCAATAATAATCAAGGGATAGAGAGTGTGCCCCTTTTTGGCATTCAAAGAATGGAAGATCAAGTGGACCGGCAAAAACCGAACACGAGAGTCTTCAAATATTAGGGTCATACCTAAGATCACAACACAACAAAACACGAGCACGAGCTTGAAAGATCAAGCCTTATTAGGTTTTAGAAAATAGAAAGAAGATAGAATGTATGGGACTCCCCCACAAGGCACCTCGTTTTTGTTAACCGAGTCATGAGCTCGACTCGATCCCCGCATTCATTGGTCCTTAGGGAAAGTTTGAAGATCCGGGACAACCTCCGTAGGTATATCCCCTCCAAAGTAGTGTTTCACACGATGACCATTCACCTTAAAGTTAGGCTCGTCTTTTTGAGCTAGCTCAACGGTGCCATAAGGGAAAACTTGTGCAATGGTGAATGGTCCGGACCAACGGGATTTAAGCTTGCCCGAGAAAATCTTAAGTCTAGAGTTGAATAAGAGGACTTGATCACCAACATTGAAAATGCGGTTTTTGATCTTAGAGTCATGAATCCTCTTAGTCTTCTCTTTGTAGATCAAAGAATTTTCATAAGCTTGATCCCTTAATTCACTTAGTTCATTCAATTGAACCTTGCGATGATCACCCGCGGTCCTTAAATCAAAGTTACAATGCTTAAGAGCCCAATACGCCTTATGTTCGAGTTCAATTGGCAAGTGGCATGCTTTTCCGTAGACCAACCTAAATGGTGTACAACCAATTGGTGTTTTGTAAGCCGTACGGAAAGCCCACAATGCATCGTCCAATTTATCCGACCATGAAGTGCGATTTTCTCCAATAGAACGCTCCAAAATCCTTTTAAGAGCACGGTTTGAAACCTCCACATGACCACTCGTTTGAGGGTGATAAGCCGTAGAAAGTCGATGAGTGACACCATATTTCTTTAGAACTCTTTCAAATTGTTCATTACAAAAATGGGTCCCACGATCACTTATAATAGCCCGTGGAGTTCCAAACCTAGCAAAGAGTTGTTTCAAAAAGTTCACCACAACTCGAGCATCATTCGTGGGCAAAGCCTTAGCTTCGACCCATTTAGACAAATAGTCCACGGCTACGAGAATGTATTTGTTTCCTTTCGAAGATGGAAACGGCCCCATAAAATCGATCCCCCACATGTCAAAGATTTCACAAACTTGGATAATGTTTTGAGGCATTTCATCCCTTTGTGAGTTCTTTCCTTGACGTTGACAAGCATCACAAGCCTTGATCAAGTCTTGGGCATCACGATATATGGAAGGCCAAAAGAAGCCGGCATCAAAGACTTTCTTCGCGGTGGCATTAGCACCATGATGTCCCCCGGTGGGTCCCTCATGACAAGATTTAAGGATATCTTGAGCTTCTTTGACAAACACGCACCTACGAATCACTTGATCCGCGCACACACGAAACAAATAGGGGTCGTCCCAAAAGTAGTAGTAAATATCCTTGAAAAACTTTCGTTTTTGTTGGGACGACATACCCTTGATCACAAACTTCCCCGCATGGTAATTTGCGATGTCCGCAAACCATGGGGTACTATCATCACCACGAAAAGCAATCATACCAAGCGTCTCGAGAGGAAATGTTTCATTGATTTTCTTGTTCTCTCGATCGCTTTGGTGAGGATTCTCAAGTCGAGATAAATGATCGGCCGCGAGATTCTCGGCTCCTTTCTTGTCTAGAATTTTGACATTAAATTCTTGAAGGAGGAGAATCCACCAGAGCAACCTCGGCTTAGCATCTTGTTTATTAAGAAGATATTTGACAGCCGAGTGGTCCGTATACACTATGGTTTGAGACAAGACGAGATATGGTCTAAACTTTTCAAAAGCATACACAACGGCAAGTAACTCCTTTTCCGTTGTAGTGTACTTTGTTTGAGCATCCGTCATAGTCTTACTTGCATAGTGTATAGGCAAGAAGTGTTTTAGCTTACGTTGCCCCAAAACCGCACCTACCGCATAATCACTAGCATCACACATAATTTCAAAAGGTAGATCCCAATCCGGGGCAACTAAGATTGGCGATTCGGTTAACTTCTTTTTAAGCATCTCAAAGGCTTGAATACACTCATCCGAAAAGATGAAAGGAGTCTCGTTTTCCAAAAGATGGATCATAGGCCGAGCTATCTTAGAGAAGTCTTGTATAAAACGACGATAGAAGCCGGCATGGCCGAGAAAACTCCTTACTCCCTTAACGGTGGTGGGTGGAGGCAATTTGGCAATCACGTCGATTTTAGCCCTATCAACCTCAATACCGGCCTTAGAGATCTTATGACCTAACACAATTCCTTCTTTGCACATGAAGTGACATTTCTCATAATTAAGCACAAGATTAGTTTCCTCACTACGTTGCAACATTCTTTCAAGGTTAGAGAGACATGAAGTGAAAGATTCCCCAAAAACCGAAAAGTCATCCATGAAGACTTCCATGGTTTTCTCGATCATATCATGGAAAATGGCCATCATGCACCTTTGGAACGTCCCCGGAGCATTGCATAGTCCAAAAGGCATGCGACGATAGGCAAATGTTCCATAAGGACAAGTGAATGTGGTCTTTTCTTGATCACGAGGGTCAATGGGGATTTGGAAATAGCCAGAAAATCCATCCAAAAAGCAATAGAATTCATTCCCCGCTAGTCTCTCTAACATTTGATCCATAAAAGGTAATGGAAAATGATCCTTCCTAGTGGCATCATTAAGCTTCCTATAATCAATACAAACACGCCATCCGGTCACAAGTCTAGTAGGAATCAATTCATTATCCTCATTAGTAACAACCGTCATTCCTCCTTTCTTTGGAACACAATGCACGGGGCTAACCCATGGACTATCCGAGATAGGGTAGATCATTCCAGCGTCTAGAAGTTTAGTGACTTCCTTTTTGATCACCTCATGAATCTTTGGATTGACCCTTCTTTGATTTTGGATAGCGGGTTTATAATCATCCTCCATTAGAATTTTATGAGTACAAAATTTTGGATCTATACCCTTAATGTCGGAGATTTTCCATGCAATGGCCCGTTTATGTTTCTTAAGCACTTTAATAAGCTCATCCTTTTCATTTTCCTTTAATCCCTTAGCAATAATCACCGGTAACTTATCCGATCCCTCAAGAAAAGCATACTCCAAATGAGTGGGTAATTCCTTAAGTTCTAATTCGGGTGCTTCTTCAATAGATGTTTTCACTTTAGTCTCATTTTCATTCACAACTTTTAAATCCATAGGTGGAGACTCAAAAGGATCCATATTCAACAATTTTTCAATCAACGCAATATCTCCCTCGGGATCAAAATTCTCACTATCAAACTCACTAGGATCAAACGGTGTGCTAAGGTAATCATCAATTTCCTTCTCGATTTTTGAATATCCATTATTCTCAAGCTCTTCAAGAACGAAGTCACCTCCCTCAAATGGAGTGAGTGAAGGCTTAGCCGAAGAGATAATAGGATTCGAAGAAGTGGGATTGCCACTCTTAGAAGAAGCCGAGAATCCAAGAACTTCTTGAGAATATTCTTCACAAGTAACATCAATCAAATCGATTTGATTAATTGATTCCTCGTAGTACTTGGAAGAAAATTTCGAGATATGACCAATATCAAACGTGATATGTTCCTCATCAACTCTTAACGTCAATTTCCCCGCTTTCATGTCAACTAAAGCACTAGCCGTCATCAAAAACGGTCTTCCCAAAATTAATGGTACACGAGAATCTTCGGGATAATCGCAAACCACAAAGTCCGTTGGAAAGACGAGTTTCCCTACTTTGACAAACACGTCCTCGGCTATACCTTTTGGTAAGGCGATCGATCGATCCGCTAGCTCGAGAGTCATCTTAGTAGGTGTAAGCTCGGGAAGTGATAACCTTTTCCACACGGAAAGAGGCATCAAATTAATGCTAGCACCAAGATCGGCTAAAGCTAAGCATTCTTCCATATTAGGGAAATCACATGGTATCACAAACTTGCCCGGGTCTCCAAGCTTTTTGGGAAGCTTTTGTGTAAGAACCGTGGAACAATTAGCATCTAAAGATGTAGACACTTCAACCAATTTCCCTTTATCATTTATCAATCTCTTAATTGTCGAAGCAAACTTAGGCATGTGAAGCAATGCATCCGCGAAACTAACATTAATATGAATATTCTTAAACATCTCTAAAAAAGTAGCCATTTGAGCATTGGACTTTTCGCGGAGCTTCTCTTGGTTAAGTCTCGAAGGGTAGGGTAGTGTGGGTTTAGTCTTCGGAAGCTCGGGTTCCGGAATAGGCAATTGGTCTACCTTTGGTGGAATAGGAATTTCCTTTTCTTTAACCACCTCGGGTTCTTGCTCCACTTCCCTCACTGTAGAGGTACTCACATGTGGAAGCAAAGGTCCGTCTAAAGCTTTCCCACTACGTGTGGTTATAGCTTTCATCTCACCCTTCGGGTTTGGAATGGTGTTACTAGGTAAGCCACCCGAAGACGAGGAAGGTTGACTCATAAAAGATTCAAACATCGAAAGCAATTTGTTTTGACCTTGTTCCAAATTTTGTTGCATACGATTTTTGTTTTGCTCTAGCCTTTGTTGATTAAGCTCAATCTTGTTATTTTGCCCTTTAATCGTATTTTGAAAATCAAGTTTCAAAGTATTAATTTGCCCTTGAATTTTATTTTGAAAAGCTTTCATATTTGCCTCATTTGACTTGATGTAACTTGACAAATCATTTTGATTATTCCCTTGAAAACCTTGATTGTTTTGATTAGCATTAAACCCATTTCGTTGATTATAATTCCCTTGGTTACCACGGTTAAAATTATTCCCATTATTACCATTGTTGTACCTATTTTGAACCGGTGGAGCAACATGATTTTGACGAGGAACTTGACCGTTGGAGCCATAAGTTCCCGTCGCGGCAAAAGCACTAGCTTGATCAAAACCCATGTTTAAACAAGCATAATTAGGATGTGCTCCACCACATGATACACAAACATTCTCAACCATATTAATCGATCCATGAGGATTCTTCCTAATCTCACTCAAAAGCGTGTCAATCTTAGAGTCCAATCTAGCAATTTCGTGATTAGATGCATTCACATTGGAAACAACCGGTGTGTTTCGTGAATATTGTGCTCTAGACTTATCCTCAATTATTCTCCACGCGTCTCTCGGAGTTTTTCTTAAAAGATTACCACCCGCGGCGGCATTTAAAGAATCTTGTTCAATCATATTAAGCCCATTATAAAAAGTATTTATTTGATGTAATTCCGAGAAACCGTGGTGTAGACATTGTCTCAACAAATCTTTAAATCTCTCCCAAGCAACCCCAAACGATTCATGCACTTTTTGTTCAAATCTAGTGATCTCATTCTTAAAGTGTGTTGTCTTGGACGGTGGAAAGAAATAATTCATGAACTTTGACACTAAATCATCCCAAGTTAAAATCGAACCCGGTGGTTCTTTCTCATACCAAAGCTTAGCATTACCCTCGAGCGAGTACGGAAAAAGCATAAGCTTAATCACGTCATTCGGCACATCTCTAAAGTTGAGAGTCGAGGTAATTCGATTAAAATTCCGAATGTGAGAATGCGGGCTATCGGTCTCATTGCCACGAAATTGGTCGGCACGAATGAGCGATAAAAGACCCGTCTTAATCTCAAAATGATCCGCCAAAATAGCCGGCACAACGATTGTTTCCCCATACCCTTCGGTGGGTGCACGGAGCAATTCCTCCATTGTTCGGTTATCGGCCATCTCTACAACAATAGGTGGAAGCTCGGGTTCCACTATTCGTTGTTGACGATTTCTATTTCTACGAGGAATATTTTCAAGCCTATTAAAATCAATCACAAGACGAGAAGAACGTAATTGCATACACTACAAAGACGAGAATTTAGAGGATTGAAGAAAAGAAATTAGACAAGAAAGAAGATTATTTTTGGTATTTTATTGGTATTGCCCAATCAATAATGATCGATAAAAAAACAAGGAATAAGGATAACTACTATGGAAGTAAATTACCCTCGGTCGACTTTGAAACGATAGGTGAAAACCTAAACGTCTCGAGGTTCAATAAGTAAACAACAAAAAATAAGATTTATTACTACTTGAGTCGGCAAACCAATAATAGGTTGTCCCTCTCAATATACGCACAAGCAAGCGGGGAAACGAGGTGGCACAAAGCACTTAAAAACCTTTTTCTTTAGACGGCCTTTTATAGCACGTCGCCTTATACCCACCTTATAGTTTGTATAAATCGAGTTCAAACTTCTTATTAGTATTTATCTATTTTGCCTTTTATTTTTGTTTTGGGTTCGAATACAATAGCTAGGTGATGAAATCCCAACTAAGGCTTATTTGAAAAGTATGTAAAATTATTGTTCTACGTAATACAATATATTATTCACAAAAAACGAGAAAAACGATACATACTATATAATAGAAAAATAACAAAACTTTCCGAGGACGGAAAGGGTCTTCAAATCCACGATCAACAAATCTCCACAAAAGCGAATCGTACACAAGATCCCCGGCAGCGGCGCCAAAATTTTTGATGTGTCGTGGATAGTATATGTGATAATTAGATACGTTATAGGGTAAATTAGAAAATTACCTTTAGGAAAAAGTAATAGTCTAATAATACCAATGACGAATTCAATTAAACACGTGAGTGAGTCGAGTTCGTTGTACACGAAGATCTTATGAATCTGAGATGTTTCGTTTTGATTTGGACAATCGATTTGAATTGGTTTTCGGTTTTTAAACTACAAATTAAATCTACGAATTTTAAGCTATTTAAAAATATCCTAAAGTGCATGAATCGTAAACCCCGCCTATTTAAAATAAAACAAACAATTAATTACTTAAAATTAAAACACTATTTAATAATTAATCTAATTCAAAATTAATAAAAATAAATCTATTTATTAAAAATAACTTTTAATCTATTTAAAAGTTTAATTACACTTTTTTAATCTAATTAAACTTTATTAAAATTACTTTTTAAACTAATCTATTTAAAAACTATATTTATTTAAATCTAAAGTTATGAAAATTAAACTAATTAAAATTTAAACTAATTAAACTTTTTAAATAAAAACGTTTATTTATTTATTTATTTAAAACTACTTAATTAATGAGACTTTACTTTATTTAAAAATAAAAGTAAGTTATAAAATGAAATAAAACGTGACAGTTAATTTACCTTACAAATACTGCTAGATCTAAACAGTCTATATTAATCAACTTTCGAAGAGTTAAATCAAAAAGGCATTTAGCCCAAGTGGTTATCACTCTACGCCTGTGACCAGGAGGTCACAGGTTCAAATCCCACACAAGACATATTTTTTTTTTTATTTTTTTTTATTTAAATTTTTGACAGATTGGTAAAGTTAAGTCTCAGGAAAGACTTCAATGAGCTTATTAGCTTTAAAAAGTTGTGAGGACACAGCTTATGGGCTTATCAGTCAATTGGACTGATAAGCTGTTACTTTGAACAGAAATAAAGAAAGCAAATAAGCAATACAAGATATCAATATTACAACAATATCAAATAAAACAACTCTAAACTTAAAACAACTCTCAGATATCGATAAGCAGAAAACAGTAAAACAACTCTCAGACCAACAATATCAAGCAAATCGAATAGAAGATCAAATAGACAGTCACCAAAGTAACTTGATCAACACGGATAGAAATATTACAGATACTAACTCTATCAATTCTAAACTTAAGCAGACTGGATTAAGCAGCAGGTACCAATGTTCAGTTTCTCAAACATCTTCAACAAGCAGATTCATGGAACTCCTCTTAACATACATATCCAAGATTCAACTTATCAGATTCATGACAAAAATACAAGACACGTAGATCAAAATAGCACTAAACTTTGAGCTAAGTATTAAAGCATGTTAGATGAATAACTCAATTGCACAAAAGTAAGCAGATATTGGACTTAATATTCTAACACTTAAATAAATCCTAGCAAACTAACAAATCCTATAATCATTATTCTTGAAAGAAATAATTTCGATTTCACATAAAAAAAAACATACAGGTTTTTCATACAAACAGTCAGCAAAGAAACTTGAAACTTGAAACAATTAAACTACTATATCAGAAACAACTTAAGCAGTAAAATCATTATCATTCAAAGATAAACTCAAATAAAATAAAATGAATCACACAAAAATTAAAAACGAGACTCACCTTCTATAGAATCCATTGGGAAGTAGGTCAGTGTTGTACTGCCTATGAACCATAACACGAACCACCATTTAAACTCCACCAAATCGAACCATCGAACCATACAAATGAATCTCGATCCAGTTTTTTTAAGACTTTTCCAGTGGGGAAAAGTTTAATCCAATTTTTACTTCCAATATTAAACTTAGACTATTAATTAGTCTAAATTTAATACATCAATTATTATTAATGTCGAAAAGTAAATAGAACTAATTCATATAAAAACTTTAAGCAATAAAAAACGAGACACAATGGTGATGAAGTAAACTGATATTTTATTAATTCTCAAAAGAAATTACAAGATTTAACGAAAAATAAACAAGAACTAATTCTACAACTATTTTGACAGCATAATAATAAAGTAAAGAAAAGGATGACTACAATGAAAATAATGGGGGTTTTTATAGCCTCCCAAGGCTTGTTGGTGATGCGAATATCCGGATCTGATGAAGAATATTCCTTCTTGATTTTTGACCATAGATCTTCTCTTCCTTTCTCTTTCTTCAATTGGATGGCTGTGATGATACACAATAGCACACGGATTGCCAACGTGGCATCCGTGTGCTAGTTGTGCTTCTTTCTTGGCCCCTGATTGGTGGATATGGCTAGATGAGGTGTATCCTCCTATCACATTTAGCCACGTAGCATCATTGTTCCACACCCTCTCTTCCTTAAACCATGGGGGTTTTAATCCCCTTGGTTTGAATTAATTAAATTCATGAAAAGCCCTATGTATAAACGTGTTTTTACCCATCTAGGGTTAATGAACAGTAGTGATTTTTACTGGTTTTAGGGTTGAAAAGTTTGGGGAAGAAGAAACTACACAGTTTCTATCGAAAGCATTTTTTATTTGTGTGTGGGATATTGTGTGAGTGGGTGGATATAAACGAGTGGGTGGGTGTGTTTAATTTGTGTATGATGGGGTGACGTATGGCAACAATGGATACATAAATTGTGAATGGAACAGTTTATTGTATTTAATGGTATTTACGTTTGACTTGAAACGTGAGTCACAACTCAAATAAACCTAAAAGCCCACTTCATGTTCATTTCACTCGTTTCAAGTCTCCACTGAATTGGGCTTTTCTTGGCCCAAAGTCTTAATTTCCATCCGTATATAATAAATCAATTTTGGGCCTTCAAATGGATTTGGGCTTAGTTCAAAAATTATTCATTTTAATTCTAATATTGGGCTTTTCAGGCCCAATAAACTCATGTGGGTCCCACTTGGCCGTAAACTCGATAAATGATATAATCCTCTAAAGTCGAGCTCGGTTTTTGGCTTCTTCAATCTTTTTCATCAATCTCGTGTCGGTTTTCATCGGTTTTCGTGAACTTGGTACCTACACACATGAAGACAAGAAACATGCATATCCAAGGCATTTTTGATACATTTTGAGCATAATTTCATTGTTTATAGCTACAAATGATATGAGTAAATACACTCATATCACATTTCTAGACTTGAAAAACCAGACAGATTTGAACACTTGACTCGTGAAACCATTTTGACCATCATAATCATTTCCATTTGCAAAACCAATCATTGAATTTGAAAATAGACTCAAGACCCCAGGTTTAGAGCCTAAGAACAGCCCTTGAACCTTTTTGAAACTCATTTTATAGTCCCCGATATTTGACCAAATATCGACAACAATTTCGTGTTGTGTCGATACTCGCCTCCCGGTACACGAATATTCAAACTAGTGTAACTTCTTCCTTTAGAAGGCCTACATTATACCAAAACGAGCTTAGTGTCGGAAAATATGTAGATTGGTCCTAGCTAAGATTAGGTCTCGACATCTAGATGTCGAGTTCTAATCCAAAGCTAGAACCAATCTTCACAACGTTTCCTACTTCACCATTTTCCGACACAAGGCTAGATGTCGAGTTCTAATCCAAAGCTAGAACCAATCTTCACAACTCTTCACTTTGAAGCTAAGTGAGAACTTCACACAACACAACTACACATCACTTTATAGTTTAGTGAGAACTCACAAGACACAACCACATCACTTTATAGTATAATGAGAACTAACACAACTTATTACAACTCAACTAAACATATCCAAGTACACACATGTAGCTTGGATCTACACAACACAAATCCAAGCACACACATATGCAAAGGATTTACACAACTCTACTCCAAGTATTCACACATAGCTTGGATGAACACAACTAGTCCAAGTATTCACAAATACATTGGATCTACACAAGACACAAATAATCAAATGATGAACATGACTAAATCTTTAGGAGAGGATGATCTTCATCAAGGCTTCATCTTTAATCACATCACAAGTGTGTGAGTGATCTTCTCGTTGGACAAGGTAAAGAAGGAGATCAAGAGGATAATCATAAGTAAACACACTTAACATATTAAGTGATCATTTACAAATGACTATGATTAGATAGAAGAAAGAAGGTTGAAAGAGATATCTAAAAAATTTAATGAAAATGTAGATTTGATTCACTATTTATAGAGGACAAATCCCAACGGCTAGCTGGGGGCGGTTCCTTAGCTACCCAGGCGGTTCCTTATCGATAGGGAACCACATAGGCACTTAAGGAACCGCGGAGTGTAGACTCCGCTCCTTTTTGTCTTTTACTGAATTTGAAATATCTGAGGCTGTTTAAACCTTCAAAGGATATTCTTATGGCATTTGGAATATGCCATATTCAAATTTACATTTTCATTTTAATAAAACATTTTCTTAAAAATAAAGTTTATTAAAAATCTTTTGTTACATTTGATAAAAGTGAGTTTTAAGGCTAATAACTTTTATGATCACTAAGCATGATTAAGATATGTTAGTGTAATGATTATTACCTTGATGATAGTGTTTGTTAGATAATTCGTTTTATGATTGTGTTAGACAATAAATGTCTTTGTAATTTGTCGTGATCAAAACTAAGAAAGATTAATTAATACTAACAATGTTTTTAAGCACTGCTTTGCATTAACAGTGGGTTTTGTTAAGATTTGACATGCAAGTGATTTGGGATAATAAGAGTTGTCTAGGATGATTAGGAAATGATATTGGGAGTGGGAGATTTGTTAAAATGGGTCAAAAAGATGATCTAATCTGATTTTCTAAAGTGTATATTTGACCAGCAGTTTTAGGGCTGTTTTTCGTGGGTTCAAGTTTGAATATAGGTTGAGATGATAGGATATAGTTGTATTGGTTGTCGATACGCTCGTTTTGGTATAATGTAGGCCTTCTAACTCAAAACGAGGAAGAAGTTACACTAGTTTGAATATTCGTGTACCGGGAGGCGAGTATCGACACAACACGAAATTGTTGTCGATATTTGGTCAAATATCGGGGACTATAAAATGAGTTTCAAAAAGGTTCAAGGGCTGTTCTTAGGCTCTAAACCTGGGGTCTTGAGTCTATTTTCAAATTCAATGATTGGTTTTGCAAATGGAAATGATTATGATGGTCAAAATGGTTTCACGAGTCAAGTGTTCAAATCTGTCCGGTTTTTCAAGTCTAGAAATGTGTTGAGCAGGTGGTTCTAAAATGTGAATCTTTGGATGAAATTTAAACTGAGTTTTATTCAGGTTATGATTGAGTTTTTTACCAAGTTTCATAAAAATTCGAGTTGTCTAAGTAAGAGAAATGAGCTTGTACATTTGGTATGTGTCGACAGATTTTTATCGAGAAAGTAGTTTAATGAAGTGAACATATAGAAGGGTGTTGTAGTACCACTTGCATTGTTGTTCTTTCGGGTTTTTCATGGTTTTGTAATGTTGAGTTTTATGTTATTAAGTATGGTTTTACTTGAGGCAATTATTAATAAAGTGCGCGCCTTATTTGATAGGTTGCGGATTTCGTGTTTACCTGGCATCCATATCGCCGGCAATCGTCTTACCACTATTGTTCCTACTCAGCTTATGAGTTTCGTGATTCACTTACCTCATGCCTAAGGTGAGTTCATAGCCCCTTTTTACTACTTGCACATTGTTTCTAAACACGGGGTGAGATTTTACATGGTGGAACACACCCATTAAAAAATTGTATGCTATCCAGAACTTGTATGCTTTCCAACAGTTTTCATTGATATTATTGCTTTTAGTCCATATCCCTAAGTTTCCTCTCTTGATCACGAATCGTTAATTTACTTGTGTTGCTAAGCGCGAATGTTGTGGGTGATCCATCGGGATTGACTATCCCCTCCCATGTTGTGACTGTTTAACCATTGGCGCACTTAACATTTGATTTGTTATTTGAGTATTAGGGCTGAATACTCCCTAGAGGAACTTACATTGATGTTAAGCTTCAGTTCATGAACTAAAGAGCAATAATAAATGTTTCGGACTATGGTTAATGTACATAACCATTTTCCCTATTTCTTGTTTTACAAATGAATGCTTGTGTTCCACACTTATATTGCCAAACCTATGAATATCACTCAACTTTGTGTTGACGATTTTACATTTTTAATCTCAGGTAATAATACTAAATTTTGCTTGGATGGGAGCCCACAGGATATTATCGCAACTTGGATATTTCTTTGTTACTTTTTAAAGTTTGGTTTTGGTAAAAGCTGCCAGAAGTTATTCTGTATTATTGGTAACTATATGTTACAAAACCATTATTAAATAATAGATTTTTCCGCTTATAAAACTTTGGGACCTTTGTTTAAAAACTTTGATCTTTTATGATGTAATGTAAATGTTTTATTACGTCAACTTTGTGTCAACAGCATTTCATTGTTTCTTGTACCATGACGTGGCACCCCCTTGCTGCCTACGTGTTTCCTTGCCTAATTTTGTGGATCTCGCAGTTATGTGGCCAAGGAAATGGAAATATAAGAAACCGAGTTAAACGGAAGGTTTCATAATTATAAAGAGGTATTTGATCCAGAAAAATAGTGGACTATTTGTAGCCAGAGACCCGAGCCTGGACCTGGAGCATGGTCAACTCAAAAACTTAGCCTGTTATCCCATATATGTATGAGAGCCGACACACCAATTTATGGAATCAGTTAGACTAGGTTCACCCTTTTTGTCCTTTTAGGTGGAGGTGTTTTGTTAGGCAGTTTTTAGTCCGTTAGGAAGAGGAAATTTGAACTTCAAATTTAAATGTTTTTAATAAACATTTCTTTAGAAAAGCTTTTGTAAAGCTGGGGGAATGGTGCCCAAATCCCACGAATGGAGGTGAGGTGGCAAAAACCCACGCGTGGGATGCCATAAACCTCATCAAAATCTAACCTAAAACCCACGTGTGGGTTATGTAACCTAGGTAAAAAAAACACAGTTCGTGAGAAACTTACCGCTCGAACCACACAAACACTCGGGCCGCACCATTTTTATCCATCCGAATTTAATATTTTTCTCCCTATTTTTTCCTATAAAATCCTCATTTTTCTTCTAATATTTTCACATCTTATTCCTCAAACACATAAATCATCTTCTTTGACATCTTTTTTCTCCCCATTTTTTCCTAAGGGCGCCGATACTATGGACACCCGAGCAAGAAATAGCGTTATGTCGCTCTTGAAACTTTGTTACTGAAACCACCGTGACAAGTAACACAAGAGATTCTCGTAATTTTTGGTTTAGGTTTTGCACATGATCGAGGGTCGTTTAGATGATCCGAGAAAACAAACATAGTATAGCATAAACGGAAAATGGAAGTCCCTAATGATCACAGTGCGTAAGTTTGTTGAATGTTACCACAACGCAAATCGAACACTGGTAACTGGAGCAACTGACGAGGATGTAATGAATAACGCCCTTCGTGACCATGAAGCTCAGCAGATGTGCCAGATTAAGCATCTTCATTGTTGGGAGGTTTTTGAAAAATTATCAACTATTTTTTCCCTTTTAAATTATTTGTGTGTTTTTTATTTATCCATGTGTTTTTTAGTATCTTATGTAATTTTTTTATTTACCCGTGTATTGTTTAAGTTTTTTAATATTTTTTTTAATTTATCTGTGTATCATTTTCATTTACCTATGTGTATTGTTTTTAATTATATGTATGAATAAATTAAATAAAAATATAGTGGAAAGATGAGCTGGAGATAAAAAAAATTTTAATACACTTGAAAATTAGATTTTTGGTAAGTTAAGAAGAAAAGTGAAAAAACTAAAATGTAAGTTTTTTCTTTACCACTCCTCTAGCCGGTTTCATAAAAACTTTAATAATATTTTTAAATGTAAATTTTATCCCTTTAACCATAAAACATGTTGTAACTTATTTATTCACACATTTAGTGATAAATGTGGTAACGTAAATATATGATTATAACTTGCTTACAGTAGCGAGCCGCTACGTGAGAAACGGTGACTACAAAGTACTGTAGTTGAAATAATCGAAAAGCTATAATTTTTGTAAAGAAACAATTTTATCTTGGTAAACATGATCATTAAACCCAACAAAAGAAGAAGAAGGGTGAAACAAAGAAGTAAATAAAGTAGACTTAGGGGGTGTTTGGGATTCCATTTTCGTTTTGAAAACTCCATTTTCGCAACTGAACCTCCTAACCAACTTTTACAAAACGCCGTTTTACTCCATTTTTAAATAACTAAACGCTGTTTTGGCTTTTTTACCCAAATACCTTTTTCTAGTTTTTCTCCAATTTAAAACTGGGATTCGAAGATTATTTGTGGTCAAACACACATCCAAACACCCTAATTTGCAAGCAAAACGTCAAACTTAAATAAAACATTTCAACACATAGTAATTGAAGTAAAGAAAAAGAGTCAAAAAACGTGAACCCAAAACAATACAATACAATAATACACAAAAACACACACATCTCGAATCTTCTTCCTTCCTCTTAACTCTAAACAAACAAACACACACACCGTCACTCGGTGGCTGATTGATTACAAAATATGGCGGGAAAGATGATGCAGGCTGTTTGGTACACTTGTTACGGCGGTGGTGCTGCCGGTTTAAAGGTACTTTCATCATTTTTACTCTTGTCAACTTATTCGATATTAACTATGATTATGTTTTTTTTTTAACTTCATAAATATGTTACTTTGTGGGTTATATGGTGTTTTTGTTTAACCTTATTTGATTTCGACTTATATTTCATATGCTCGAATTTTCGGCTTATTTATATAACTTTACACAAAGGATAGAGCTTTTTTGAAGATTTTTTTTTTTTTTTTTTTTAGTTGTAAGCTTTTTGTTTCAAAGGATATTCACTTTCAAAATAAATAGCTCCGTTTGGATACATCAACTTTAAGCTTCTATTTTGAACAAGTAGCTCCTAAATGAAAAGCTGATTTTTATGAAGATTAATGAAGCTTTTCAAATTGTTTAGAGCTGTTAAAACTGTAAATTAATGGTATACCTTTCCAACGATATTATAATCTATTTAAATATGTCATATTAAGCCATTTTACATCTTAATATCACAATCAACCGCTAATTTATCAAACACTTTTATTAAACAAAAAATACACCTTGTAGCTCATATTTTAACAGCTTTGCAATCATACGGCTTACAACTAGTTTTGCCAAACATACCCTATGTCTGGCATCGGGCTTATTTGGATTTATACGGGCTTCAACCTTTAGAATAAGCTAGCTTATAGAATAAGCTTTCTTTGTCTAACATCCTTATGGAAGCTTTTGTAAGCCATAAGCCAAGCCGATAGAAAGGGGGTTATGGGCACTATTAGCTAGTCAAATTACTTACATACCCTTTAAAATATAATGAATAATCACGAAAAAGCTCGAATCACATCTGAACTTAATTTGATAAGCTTCAGCTTCGGCTCCAACTAATTTGCCAGACAGATTTATAAATTTTTAAACCTATTTCGCCAAACATACCTGATGCTTCAAAATAAGCCCGAAAATTCGAGCTTACGAAGTTTAAGCTGGAATTAAATATGCTTGTAAGCCCACAAATAAGTTTAAAGAAACACTCCCTAGATAGTAAAGTGGCCTTAGAAATGGTCTCACGTTCAAACCTCACTGAGTACACATCTTTTGGGTGGCTACGGAAAGGGTTGAGACGGTCACGAGTCACGACATATGGTGATATGGCCGTGTACATATGTGTTAGAGCCGTCCACCGAGGGTAACCAGAATAGGGAAAAACTTATCAGTAAAAATTAGATAGTAAAGTGGATGATTAATTGTTGAGGTTAGAACTGGCTGCTACTTTAATGTTGTTATATCTATTGGAGCTTTTGGAGCGTTTAGTGTTTAAAATATAATGCTTGTTTGGCAACGAGCGTCTAACTTTTGGATTTGGTTTTAGCACGCTCCTATTTGGTGCGCTAATAGAAGAAACATTTAGCTTTTATGTCGATATACACCTCGTAATTATATCTGCAGCTATGTTACCAAACAGTTCTATAAAACAAAACTAATTAGGGCTAACTGCGTATGCCTATGAAATTAGGCACAATATGTACATAGATAGAATTACGTTTCTTTATCCAAAGTGTGGAACAAATGAATAGGCTAAACTATTATTCCCATGCCGCTGCCTTTACAAAACTTCATGATTTTTGCACTTATAATTCTGGAATGGTTATTTACTTATGTTAGCTAGTTCTAATGGGCCTTTTCCAAACTAGTCAAGTACGTAGAGGATTCAAATAATTAAGGCCCCATAACTTTCTATCATAATCAGATTTTAGGATTCTGATCTTCTCATCTTCATAGCCTCGGTAACAAGAGTCGATTATTATCTTCATAAATATCATTGAAACCAACAAAGGAGTCGAACAAAGAAGTAAATAAGCTTGACTTACTTGGTTACTTTCCAAGCAAACATCAAACTCAAATAATAGAATAACTAGGGCTGAGCAAATGAACCGAAAAAACGACCCAACATGAGAAACCGAACCGAACCGAGCTTATTCTATTCAGTTTTGAACTTCTAGTTCGGCTTTGTCGGTTCAGTTTGGGTCAAAACCATCCAAAAACTGAATGTATCCCTTGGATTTCAGGGCCATGTGCCATGACTGTAAAAGAGGCCCCTCGAGAACAATGTTTTTTGCTTATCTAGACAATTTATATGTGTAGTTATTGTCTTGGAAACCAACTTAATATGTAAATGGATAGGAAAAATCAAGTTTTTTTTTTATCCAAAGTGTGACAAATGAATAGGCTAAACTATTTATCCCCATCGCATAAACCTGATGATTTTTTGCACTTACGAATTCTGGAATTGTTATTTACTTGTGTTGGCTAGTCTTAACGGGCTCTTTCCAAACCAGGCAAGTAGCATAAGTAGATGATTCCAGTAATTGAGGCCCCATAAAATTTGTGGCCCTGTGCGGTTTGGCAGCCCGCACAGGGTGATATCCGGCCGAATTGCATTAAGAAGTATCAAACACATATGTTTACTATCCATTTGAGGTTTCATACATTTTGTTGTCTGTTAAATGTTGGTATCCATCTCAATACTCTGCTAAATATCAAAACGAGGATTATGGTAGGTTTTCAGCTAACAACTGCTCTTCAAGGGCGTATGATATCAGCTGCCACATAGACCCTTTTTTACGAGTTTGGAGAACCTGCACACATAACATGGGGTATGAGTATTGAGTCAAACATTTTCTTATTGTTAGTTCAGGGTATCCAACTTGAATAATCTAATTTAATACGTTTTCATGATGTGGTGGTTACGTCAAACTATAAAACCATTTCATACCCCAATTGATCGTTGATTATAAATCTGATACCCGTTATTGCAATTTTCTCAGTTGCTCTCTGCGTAATAATAATAGTACAATTGACGACGCCATTGGTATTATCACTTAGCAGTATCCTATTTGATTCCAGAGAGTTGCACTTTTCTTATTTCATGTTAGTAGACAGTGAGTTGAAAGCTCAAAGCCATATCTATATCTTTTGCAGAATGTTGAAACGATATACAAAGTCAATAATATGTTTATATCTTTTGCAGCATGTTGAAACCCCTGTTCCTGCTCCTGGAAATGGTGAAATTCTGCTTAAGGTAGAAGCGGCAAGCATAAATCCTATCGACTGGAAAATTCAGAAAGGGATGATACGCCCTATTTTGCCTCGAAAGTTTCCTTTTATACCAGGTTAGTTCAATACTTAGCTGTTTAGCCTGCACTGTTTTTCAGGGTTATGCGTCGGAGTGTTAAGAGTGGGTAACAAATATTGTTTCTTGGAACAGTTGGTGATGTTGCAGGAGAGGTCGTGGAGGTTGGACCTGGAGTTAAGAATTTTAAAGCTGGTGACAAAATCATTTCCACCCTTGTGAGTTTCATCTTTGTTCTTTCTGATATCTGAGATTCTTTTTGTGTATGTTTTTTAGGACATGCTTATTTTTTGTTGATATTTATGGCTTAGGAACATAATAAATAATTCAATCATTAATCATATCTTGGTTTTCACAGTGACAAGTTTTTTTATTGCTTAAATGCTTTATATCAGTATATTGAGTGTGTGTTTTTATGGGTGTTCTCTATATGGGAAGTTTAACCGTTTAATATGAATGAGTCAGTTTGGGTTGTGTTTGATCTCGATTGTGTCAACACTATTTTTAACTACAGGAACAAGTAAGATGGGTTGAAACTCACTGAAAGTGTATTTTTAAAGCATGCAAGCTCCTAATTTTTTTTCATTCAAAGTCTTATATTAGTATTTTACTATAGTGTTTCTGCAACCGCAGTTAATACATCAACTAGTTATATCAAAAAATTTGAAAATGGGGAAGGAGTGTTCTGGGTTAATTCCCTCCATACCAACAAGCCACTTGTTTTTACCCTTACACAATGTCTGACCCGCTGATCTTTCCACCTCTAGCTGTATGTAGCTGAGAAACCGCAAGAAGATCTAACCTTTATTTATTTATTTTCTGGAATGATGACAGGGAACTGCGGGTGGGGGCTTTGCTGAGTATGCAGTGGCTAAGGAGATATCAACGATTCAAAGACCATCAGAAGTACCAGCTGCAGATGGTGCCTGTCTAGGTGTTGCAGCGTGCACCGCTCTACACTGCCTCACTATAACAGGTGGACTCAAGCTAGACAAAAGTGAACCACGCTCAAACGTCCTAGTAACCGCTGCTTCAGGTGGTGTGGGCCACTATGCTGTCCAACTTGCGAAACTAGGAAACACCCATGTGACAGCAACATGCGGGGCCCGCAACATTGAGTTTGTCAAAAGCTTAGGAGCAGATGAAGTTCTCGACTACAAGACCCCAGAGGGAGCAGCTCTTAAAAGCCCATCGGGTCAGAAGTATGATCTAGTGGTCCATTGCGCCACTGGTATCCCATGGTCAACCTTTGAGCCCAATCTGGCCCCAACTGGGAAAGTAATCGACATAACACCCACTGGTAGTGCATTTTGGACTTACGCAGTGAACAAAATCACGTTATCTAAGAAGCAACTCCAGCCTTTAATTGTGACCCCAAATGTGGAAAAGCTGGAGTGCCTTGCAAAGTTGGTGAAGGAAGGGAAATTGAAAACAGTTATCGACTCTAGTTACCCTTTAAGTAAAGCTGAAGAGGCTTGGGCCAAGAGCATTGAAGGGCATGCTACCGGGAAGGTGGTTGTGGAACCTTGATGGCTTGATATAGTTTCTGTCTTATAGTTTAAGTGCTTTGTGCGAGCATCTCTGTCTTTTATGTTGTATGATAAGATTTCCAACTTTCTTCTACTGATACTGTGTTTTCTGTGAACTCCGATGAAAACCGTAACACTTTGTTTACCGTATATGTTTAAGTATTACTCAATTTTCTGGTAGCATTGAATGTGTTGGGGATGATGATGCGATGAACTTGATTTTGACAACAAAATCCACACATCTAAACTGTTTTGGTTTCATATTTTGGATAGAAGGACTAATCAAATATATTTATCACACCAGTTTATTGTTTTACTAGAGGAGTTAAGGTCAGTATCACTTTCGTCAAAATGGTTATGACTATTATACTTTCTTTCTCCAGTAAGTGGAATAAAGGAGTGCCATCTATAATTTTTTCTGTCACCTCTCCGGCGATTTTCAGGACGATCTAGTTATCACAATAAGACGATCAAGTTCAAATTTCTTTTTTCTTAAAAATTAATATAAAAAAATCCCCTTTTTTTTTCATACGTATTTGTATTTTATCTATCTAACAGTGTATTTCTTTTCATATTGTATTTGAATTCGAGCATTTTTTGTTTTACATATGGAATAAATGTTTTAATTTTCGAATAAAAATTGTTTATGTTTACGTTTATGTTTTTAGTTTACGAATTTAAATAATTAAGAAGAAAATAAAATAGGGTATGACGCGACAGTAACTTTCTCACAACGAGTAACGGTATATGGTTAAAATTTTAAATTTTTTAAAAAAAAGAATTCTTTTTAGTATGAAACTATAGAAAATTAAAGAATAAAAGATTTCTTATTTTTCAAATAGGTCAAGCTGTGGACTGAGATTCGGGCGATCGACCAAATCGTCGACCTTATGATTGCGTTCAGCCTCAAAGATCAAGGCCGGCTCATTCGATAGTCTATGTCCAACAGACCAACACATAAGGTCTTATAATTATTGATTACATATAAACGTTACAGCATGCGAATTCGAAACATAAAACAAACATATGAAAATATCACAGTGAACAATAAATATGAGGCAGAGGAGTACCTAGTGTAAAATGAAATTGGTAACCACCACCCCTATAAACATAAATAAATTTGAAAATATAGACAACAATAACATGCTAAAAGTCTCGAGTCTTTTACTTTGTTCATTTAGCTTGTATCGATTCGATCTAAAGTTGAGTTCACATGAGCTCGTACACAACCACAAAGCGACTCTTTACATCATTTTTTAAACATAACTTGAGGGTACGACGATTAATTTGAAACGATATGAGACAGTTGATGAGTCTAAATCATACAAACTCGACAATCTTTAGTGCGGCTAAGCCAATGAGCCTAAATTATACGGTGGTACTCCATAGTCCATATCAATTAAAAATCAGATAGCTTGTCTTCATATTTGGAAAACAATGACTTTTTGCCTACTTAAACCTGTTCCACTAACTGTGATTAAATATATAATTTCATTACTTTCTTTACATTCTCAAGAAACAATTCTTTAGTGAAAGACGTTTGCTTGATATGTATACATACAATGGATTTCTTTTCTTAAGATACGTTTGATATCCCAAACAATTAATAAATCTGATCTTACATGTTTACGTGCCAGTAAAAATCAGTTGTTTATTGTCACCCATAGATAAAGTTCAGTCTGACAAAAAAGATGTGATGTAATACAAATATTTACTCTTTACACCTGTTGAAAATGTGACGCATCTTCTTATAATATGTAAGAAAATGTCACCGTCGAGCTCAAAAATTACAAGGTGAACAAAATGCAAACATAATGGTTCGGTACGAAATCGGACTTTCAGAACTTATGGGCACCTTAAAATCATTAAAGTAAATGTGTGAAATACGTGGCTAAATGCAGGAACGGACTTACATGAGAGTCGAATGTGTCACATGCTATATTCAATTTGGGGTTATGAAGTGTATTTTTTTTCTAAAAAGTGTTACTTTTTAACATGTGCAACACTAAAAAAAATTTGTATTACTTTAATTTAGCTTAAAAAACTTTGCAACGCTCTTTAAACAAATTATGTAACACCTGACAAAAAAATTTGAGTCTATCAGGGGCTAAATGTATTATCATATTTAATAGTTGACTTTATACAACTATTGGATATGACAACAATCTCTAACGGTGTGTTTGGTAGCAGATAGAAGTAGCAGTTAACAGTAACAGTTAGTATTAAGCAGTTAGCAATAAGTAGTTAGCAGTTAGCAGTTAATTTATAATAGTATTTGGTATATTAGTAGTAGCGATAACTTGAATATATAAAAAGACGTAAAAGGGCATACATATATAAATAAAAATCTATCTTTAATAATAGAGTTTTTTACATGCTTATTATACATAAATTATTTACGACGTACATTCCATGTTGACGTGACAAAATCATTTTGGATTAATTTCATTTCGTTAGATGTTCCACTCTGGTTGTAAGTAACTTTTACACAACAGTATAACTTAACTAGCATAACTTAACTGATAACGTGCTCAAAGAAAGACAGTGTTGTTTCTTTTTCTTTTTTCACGTTGTTGAGCTCGAGAAGTGAATTCCAAGAACCGCTAGAAGAAGTTATGCAAGATATATTGATTCTTTTAAAGTTCTTAAATTTAGCTTCTAACTTAAATGTACTCGTATGATAGGGTTAATGTAGTTGATATAAACAATTACTTATTGTCAACACTGATTGATAAACAAAGCCTCAATTGCTATTTCATATCTCAAACATTATAAAATATGACAGTTAGTTATTTAATAAAATAATAGAACATATATGAAAGGGGTATATGAATGAGAGTATTTGTGTAATTTATTAACCTACCACTCTTTTATGCTTTAAAAATGCTCATTGAAAAAGCATTTGAAAAAGAGCATTTTTATGCAAAATGCTAATGCTAATTAATTTATCCAAACAAGGCTTTTTCTTTTATCAAAAATGCATACTAGTGCTAATTGTTGAAAATGCTCTTAGAAAAGCTGTTACCAAACACAACTTAAATCCACAAAGTAATATGGTAGTACATCTAGGCTGTGTTTGGTGAAGAGCTTTTACAAGCATTTAGGAGCGGTGAGCGGTAAGTATTAAGCGTTGTAAAATTTAATGTTCGTTTGGTAAGCTTTTAAGAGCGGTGGCTATTTTTTTGGAATTCTCATTTTCAAATGCTCATTTAAGTAGCATTTGAGCGCATTGAGCATTAAAAAAATGTTTTACATAGTATATTTACATATACAGCTATGTTACCAAACATATTATTTAAAATTTACAGCTACTGCTCACAGCCGAAGCTCACAGCTACTGCTCACAACTGCAGCTTACACTGCTCTCTGTTACTGCTATTTCTGCCAAACATACCCTTAATCTCATACTTCACAACACTCACGTTGTATTGCATCAATCACTGCACGATCAGAAACAAAATCAACTATCTTAATTTGCGTCCAAAATAAAGACGTCATAAAAAACAAAAACACATAAAAAAGTAAGAGGTCATATAGTATCTCAGTTTCTCATTAATTAAAAGCTTTTCAAACTTTTAGTATAATAATTTATAATAAACTAGATGTGTATTCACGCATAATTACGGAAATTGCCAATCGCTAAATAGTTAACGATATACTAATTGATTCGGTGGTCGAACCAGTAAACCGGTGACTCGACCGGGTTGACCTGGTGGTCGAATTAATGAACCGGTGACTCGAGAGGTTGACCCGGTGGTCAAACTCAAATCGATAACTCGACCAGTTTACCCGGTGATCGATCTCGTGATCCAATGACTCGACCCGGTGGTCAAATCAGTGAACGATGATTCGACCGAGTTGACCCGATAGCCGAACCTGTAACTCAATAACTCGATCTGATTGACCCGATGAGACATAATAGTATTGTATAAAAAACAATGTTGAATATTTATAATAAGAAACGTTAAAGATTTTACATTTTCAATAAAAAAATACGTTATATTAGTAGAGATAATAATAAATAATAATAATAATTATTATTATTATTAAAGAATTTAAAAAATATATATATAATTACAGAATTTTTAAAATAAAAATGTAATAAAAAAAAATAATTAAAAATAATTTTTATTTTTATTATTATTATTATTAAAAATAATTTTAAAAAATAATAATAATAAATAATTGTAATAAATTTTTAGTAAATTGAAGAAATTATCCCTGTTGTTTAAACATATATTGACAGAATTCATCCTTGTGGTTTAAATGACATAATTACATTTTATAAACAATAGTGAGAGATGATTAGTGGAAAAATTAGTGCAAGAAACTACAAAGCGAGAGATGATTTTTGCTAATAGTTTCATTTAAGGATAATTTGTGAAAAAACTACAAACCACGAGAATAATTTCTGCAGTTTACTCTAGAATATAAACCGGAGGACTCTCCGTATGTGTCAATGTGGACGGGTTGGTAAGCTTGATGTCATCCAAGATGAGAAAATGCAATGTTCAAGCCTTATCAGCTCTCATCATTGACACTTTTTTTAGTTATTACTCTTTGCAAGTTGCAATTATCAAACATAAATTCTGTTGTTGGAATTTTATAGGTCGTGCGAACGATTATAATTTGGATATCAATTTGAATTGTGTAATCATTTTTGGATCAAAGTATTTCGATTTTATATGTCTTCGGTTTATAAAATCTACAATTGAATAAGACAGATTACAATTGGAATCTAAAGCACGAGAAATCAATCAAGAAACTTTAAAGAGTTATTGAATGTTATTTTGTAGAAAAGACCAAATCTGGTTATAGAAGTTACCATCATAACTTAGATAGTTATTTTATCAACCATTGTATTGGATAAGAAAAGAGGCGTCTCATAGGATTTCTGATTAAAAAAAACGATAATAACTTTTAATAAACCCACCAAAGGGCTTTGCCCCTTGACCCCGCAAGGGGACGCGGCCCCTTTGACCCTCGCATCTTGGTCATAGCGATATCAAGCTAACTTTGACAAGTGTGCACTCCGCACCTCCTAACCCGTCTTTAGCAAAACTTATATAAAAACATTAGTTTCTAAATAAAACACAATTACATAATAAAATATATATTTGATAACACTAAAATTACCAACATACTATATATACTTGTATACTACTATATAAATCATTTGAGACCTTCTTAAAATAGCAAGACTGAAAATTTAGACTTTTTTTCTTACTAAATAAAGCAAGTTGTTGATGTTTTCATTAACATTATATAGTATAACATTTTCTAACAACTTTTTGTAACAAACTTTTGTAACAACCTACTTAAATAATATTTTTTCTTTAAATTGAAAAATCTTTTTATTAATTTGTTATTTTTATAATCTAATTTCACCATATTTTTTAAAATTTTATGCTCTTTAATTTGATATCCATTTTGCTATATTTTTATTAAATATTAATTTTTTTTTAATTTAGAGTTTTTTTTTATTTTTTACAATTTTAACAATACAAAATTAATGGATAAGAGATTAATATTTGTTAGCCTAAAAAATGATTATGCGTATTAGCCGCCGCATTGCGTGGGTCGATGCTAGTCCATACATAAAACCTGAATATTAAAACACAAGTGCTATATCCTATTAAACTTGTTCCATTGATCATTTCTGAATCAAAGGGTCAAACACAAATGCTCATGTTAAGAACACCTAGGCTAAGTCCTTTAAGAGATAAAACAAAAGTACAATTTTTTTATTCTCTAACTCTAACAAACAAAATTAACCGAGTTCTAAGATGTGTATGCAATGCTCTTTGTCCGAGTAGTATCTAAGAAGCTGAGGGTTCAAGTTTCATCGTAAACTTTCTATACCGTTAATATCAGTTAACCATGGCGAAAGGAATCCAAACCTTCCATACTTTAACATCACAGTCCAAACTTCCGCTATACACCATATACTCTTTCCCCTCCTCATTGCCCGAGCTTTCATCTGCAACGGCCAAACACTTCACCGGACCACTGTGACCTTCCAAAACACCTAAACACGAATAGCTTTTCCCCTCAGTTCTCCGCCATAATCTCACTGTCTTATCAGCAGAACCACTACACACAAGTTCTCCCACTATTTTCACACAAAAAATAGCCTTCCTGTGCCCCAAAAGTGCCCCCACAATCACCATATGCCCCCCCTCGCCTTCACTAGATAAGTTACGCTCACTTGCTATCATTGCTCCTGAACACGCCCCGGATAATAGTACTGACAAATTATCATCATAAGCTAAAGCATTCACTGCAGACTTATGATGTTCCAACGTGTCTATTAGATCATGCTTTCTAGCTCTTTGGTTGTTTCGCCATACTTTGATCTTTTTATCTGCTGAACCTGTGTAAATGTATCCTTCATTGGATACTACTATAGTATTAATGGCGTCATCGTGTGCTTTTGTAACTGATTCCAAACACTTGAAATCTGAACTCCTCCAAACCTTAAATGTTCGATCCCATGAACCTGAGTAAATGAGTGATTTATCGTTTGACAATGCCAATGAAGATACAGCGTCAAAATGGTAAGGAGTGGAGTCAATTACCTGCGCAAGTAAGGTCATTTATGCTAAAATTGTATATTACTTTTCAACACTTTATATATGATAATTGAAGTTTCTGAAATGTACTAATATCTAGTGACCTTGTGCTTATGTAAAAACTGTACAAAAATTTCGGCTATACCTGACTCCGTCCCTGGTTATGATTAATCCCAGTGAGTCTCTTATGTTGGGGAACCTTTTTTGCAAACAATATCATTTTTAGTCGATCTTTTAACGTTGGCAAAGTTGCAACAACTTTGAGTTTGTTAATATTCCATATTCGGATTTTATGATCTTGATGAGCACTCATTAGAATATTGTCATTAAGGATTTGTAGCGATTTAACAGCGGATTTACATGGAATTGTGACAAATTCAAGGCTGGTGGCAGTAGGATGGCTTGGCCAAAAGTGGATATGGGTCGATGAGCCGCTACAAAGGTGGTTTCCTATGAGAGTTAAGGAGAGTACGTGGGACGTATTATGCTTAAATGTTGTGATGCATTCTTGGTAGATGGTGGTTGATGAAGGGATTAAGGTGGAGATGTATGATGGAAGACTTGATCTAGATGAGAAAGAAGAGTTTAAAGAATCCTGCGAAAATGATTGTGATCGAAAATTTGATACGTGATCGTCATCATAGGGTTTAGAAAACAATCGAAATGAGCAAGAACATGGGTGGAAATTTATGTTTCTGTTCATGTTCAAGGTCGTGTTGTGTTCTTTTAGTACAAAGATTGTGCCAACTTATAAAGCAGAGGAAGTGAGTGGCATGCTAAGCATGGTTATTATGGGTGTTTTAATAAGCTAAGAGGGTGAGAAAATAGGTAAAAAGAGGACAGTTGGTGGATATTTGATTTTAATATGTTATTAGTGATGTGAAACAATTAAGAAATGTAACCATTTGATATGATACACTATTTTTTTATGAGATTATATGTTAAAAAGTAATAGCAAATCACAACAAATGATAAATTAAACAATATTGGTAGTTTAGCAGCTAGCACTTGCTTTTTCTTCCTTAGTGATTTTGTCTCAGTTTTTTGAATTTTTTCCCTTATTCACAGTTTCAGCCCATAAAATTTATTGCAATTAGTATGACAAGTTAAGATTTTGCTCAGGTGAAAACAGAATTTATATATACCATACCAGAAAACCGAAAAATCAAACCTGAAAACACAATTTCCTTAAAGGTGCTTCGATGTATGACGGCAATCTAAGCCCCAGCCGAAGAGGTTAACTTCAGTACTATTTTTCGTTGCATCAGTACGTACAGTGGACACATACAAACACAACTTTCACAAGAAATACATCATGAGTTGCTGTCAAAAAAAAAAACCTCTATAAAGAATGATGAACCACGTACTATAAGCGTGTACCAATGTATATAGCTTTGTGACATCGTTTCAATGAATGCAAAAATGTTACATCTAACATTATAACGCTAATAAAACAAAAAAGACCACGCTAACAATTCCATAAATTCCCAGATAACAACAATACAAATATGAATGATCACAACAAAAAACGACCCACAGACTGAGACTGTTACAATATTTCACAGACAACGCTTTCTATCTTGATACGTCAAGATTATTGGAGAAACTTGGACTGATACAATATATCACAGACGGTGCTTTCTTGATATGTCAAGATTATTGTAGGAATTTAGATCAAATATCATCTTTTCCCCAACTACTACAAAGAATAGCTTGGAATCATCTTTAAAAACTGTGATCTTGCTGCAGGATCATTTGAAAACCGACCCAACACAGCAATAGTGGCGGTATTACTACCAAACTTTTCGATACCTCTAGATATCATACAAGTATGATTTGCTTCCACCACAACGATTATATCTCCACCTAAAATTGGTGAAACTGTCTCTGCAATTTGCCTGGTAAGTCGTTCCTGTACTTGAAGTTTAAATCCATGAAAGTGTACAATAGATTGTAGTAAGGACTTCCCAATAGGATTAACTTCTTCACTAGATATGTAGCCAATATGAACTAACCCGTAAAATGGAAGTAGATGGTGTTCACAAAGTGACCACAAAGATAGATTTGTTTCTGATCTGATATGGTCTTTATAACTCGCATTCCCAACTGTTTTTAAAGAGAGAGTGGCAAACCCGTTAAGTTTCATCTCCAAGTTTGAATCTTTGAAGTTCATTAGCCATCTTACATACCGGTTAGGTGTTCCCACAAGTTCTTTTCTGCATGGGTCTTGACCTAATGACCGTATAATCGATGTCACAGCTAAATCCATACTGGAAGTACAAGGGCCCAGCTTCGAGTGTGATCGTGACGGGCACCAAGAATTTTTATTATCAGTTCTTGAGCGGATATTTTCTAAGCTTATGCCACGGCATCTTAATAGACCGAAAAAGTCAACCCAAGAAGCAGAATCGTCTTCTTCAAAGGTTCCAGAACCGGATCCGACTAAAACATTGACCCATCTCTCGTGGTTTGAGTCAAGAAAACAAGATTCAAAATTCGGGAAGTGGATGTGTGAGCACTGGAGAATTACTGCAACACCAGTTGGGTCGATTCCGTTTTGTAAAGCCAAACAAATGTCATCTGCCAACCGTTGTGGATCTTGGAGACGTTTAGTGAATATATCGGCTACCCGAGAGAGTTTGCTAAGACCAACAACACGTTGACCAGACGGGATATAACCAACGTGACATTTCACTTGGAAAGGAAGCAAACAAGACTCGCAGTATGAGAAAAGATCAAGATCCCTAACAAGGACGAGTCCACCTGCTCCACCAGCATGGCCTATTCCAGTCTCAACTCCCACTTCTGGAAATAACGCACCTTGAACTATATCTTTCACATTTTGTTTGTAGCCTGAGTAAGACCAGAAAAAAACCCAATAAATCATTAGATTACGATTATGAATAAAATGGGTTTGATTTGAGTAATATTTAATATGACTAACGGGTCAAATGGGTATCAGGCTGCCCAAAAAGAGACGAAATCTATAGGCAGAGTTTATATGTCATCCAAGATGTACTTACTATTCATAATTATGGTGGTTATATTACATTAGTTTCTAAACTAATTTTTCTATTAGGAAAAAGTGTTAATGGGTCATCTAGATCACACCCATTTTAGCTGGACCAAATAATATCACCTTTGAGTTTTGACCCATCACCAAACTCACTGACTCGCCATTTTTGTCAAATTATACATGATACAAACTCTGAACCTAACATACAAATTCCTATGCAAGGATTGCAAGCCCAATAACTATATAAGAATTCCCCATTTAGGTCACTATTTAAGGCGTCCTTATTTTCGAATAGAAGCAGAAACTACATCCTTGCTACCCACTTATTGATGAGTAGAGGTTTAAGTTCAACTAAATAGGAAAACTTCCGTCATGTTGGCCTAAGCTGAAAAGTTTAACTAAAACAGAAACAGGTGAAAGTCAGCTGTAGTAACTAGTATGCATAAAACACCAAATTTATAGCTATATCAAAAAGGGTATCTTATTTCGTAACAACTCTTGTAATCATAATTAGGACATCAGGGATTCAGAAATAGATAACAGACCACGTCAACCATTTTTACTCATACTATTAAGTTGTATTATTTGACCATTACCAATAATAAAAAAACATGGACAACAGATAAGGCCCACCCTTTTTAACCACACTTACGAGTGGCCTTATTTGACCCATTACCCAACAACTCATTTACCACCTCTAGGTTACCCTCAAAAAGTGCCACCCACTTGCATATAGCCATGGGAACATTTGAGGAATCTTAATCTAAACTTTTTTTGTTTGGATACCAAAAGAAAAACAAGGAAACCCAATGAAGCTGGCATAATGATTCATTTAATACATTGTTTGTCCACATGTGCCGTGCTCAAGATAACTTAAATGGTTTTCGGGTAACATACAAATAAAAAAGGGTAAAATTTCTCTGCTGCGCTAGTGTAAAATGCAATTATTAACCAAAGTCTTAATGCTCTTTAAAGAACTGTTGGTGTTGATTACATCTAGAAAGTCATAATACATTTTTATTATTCAAGAACCGAAAAATATCATATGAGTATATGATATCAAACATTTAGAGTAATATCAATATATTACTATGACCATAGTCAAACGAAACGCAGTACGCTGCGGTAGGGAAACAAGAAACGGGTACGCGGTACGCGGGGTCTTAAAATTCGGTACGAAGGGTGGTAGGCTCATTTCGGTACGCCCCGGTTCGCTTTGGTTCGACGTACCATATAATTCGGTACGATGTACCCAATTTGGTACGACTTACCATATTAATAATATTTTTCTAAATTAGATGGATCAGATAAGATGGATCTATAATCTGAGGAATTGCATGGATTTGGTAGGTGTTTATGGAATATGAATAGGTAGACTAGAAAATTAGTACAGTAATAATCTGATAAAATGAAAGGGTGGAAGTAATAAGTGGTTAAAAGTAGATTTAATAAATAATTGTACATTGGGAGTGTAAATAATCGTACCGCTACACTTTGGTACGCCGTACCGATCCATTCCGGTACGACGTACCGATCCATTCTCGTACGTTGACCCCATATACTTCGGTACGCTGATTGATGATGTTTGGAAACGCCGAATATAGCAATCCAGATCGTGATCCCGAGCGATCCGAGTCGCGATCGTACCACGTTTGGGTACGTACGATCCGAAACGCGAAACGTGGCCGAGTCAGCGTTTCTTGTGACTATGATTATGACAAAAATGCTCCAAGCCATATTACAACAAAATATTCAAACGTTTCCCAAAGCCAAAGTTTTACTAGCAACAAATTATGTGCTCCAATGACTACTAAAAACACAAAGAGCAAATAAGACTACAAAGTAGAGGCTTTATTGGGAGCATAATGCAGGCGCAAAACAGTTGAAATCATGAACTTACTCGAGATAGAATGTCTATCAACTTCTTTCTTCTTATGAAGTAATGGTGTTTGCATGCAGATTCTATAGCAATTACATTCACTACAATTCTTAGTATGATTACCATTTTCAGATTATTCGTGGTTATAATACTCAGAGAATTATAGACGCATGCAAGGTATTGATGTAGGAAAATAATCATCAAGATGAACATAAAAGTATCTAACTACCCTCCCGTATATTCAACTCATCATGTTAATATAATCTTATGTAATTTTGCTTATACGGTCACTTTTCTCCAGGGTACTCTGCTATTTTAAATGCAATTAGAGTGCCCAGTTAAAGGGTTCATTTAAAGACCAATATTTCATCACTAAACATGTACCAAGCGACCTATATAACGCGCCACCTAAAACTGTGTGACTTCATAGCAAGTAACTTAGATACTAGAACCAGGGAAGAAAGTGAAAGTGCATAACCAATTAGCTCATACTTGGGTGTTTAGGATTGCTCATTATGGGGGATGTTCGCAATTGCTTACTAAGGGAGCGTTTGGGTTATCAGCTATAGTGTTGTTGAAATACAATAGGAGTACCCAAACACTTGTTAAAAAGTGCTTAGTAGGTTTTTAGTTGGTTGAAAGCTACTTTTTTTTTTTATATATTTTATAAAAAGCCAACTTAAAATAGCTTACTGCAAAAGCAGAAGCTATTTCAGATAAACTGATTGCATGCTGATACAATAGACAAGCAGTTTTAAGCCTATCTTGGAATGCCAATGCCTATCGCAGCTGCTTATTTTAAACAGCAATAAGCAAATAAAGCCCCGATAAGCAATTCCAAGCACTAGAACCTCATTATCATTTATCAGCAACTCGCAACTCGAAAAGAAAACTTAACACATATCCACTTTCAAAAATCCAATGCCAAACACAAGTTAACATCCCAATCACATAGTATTTCAAAGAATAAAAACCATAACCACAGAAACACAGAAAATAACCTCTAGTCCCATCACGAAGAGCTTTCGCAACGCGAAGAGGAGTCTTAACAAGCCCTTCTCTATTAACATCTTCACCCAAACCCTTCAACAAAACTTTGACAGCATCTTCAATTATCTCATCTCCATCTTTTTCAAACTTAACACCATTTTCAAGAACAACATCATAATGACCTTCATCTAGGGCTCCCATTGATTGATTAATCTTTAACAAAAACCCACCTCAGATCTAGCTTAAAATCTTATTCCAAACAAAACCCTTCAATCTTTTTTTTTACAAAGATTGAGATCCAAAGGTGAACCACTTGTTGAAGATATACAAGGGATAAGAAGGATTTTTTATTTTTTTGTGTGTTTGTGCAATTTGTGTGTGTGGAAATTATGGGATATTTATAGGGATTTAAAGGGTGTGTGATTTTTCTGTATACCGTTTATTATTTGAATGGGTTTATTAAATAAAATAAAAATTTTAAGAAAATGAAAAAAAACAGGAGATCCAATCCCTACGTTGGATCGTTGGTCATCGGCGGTTGTGTTGTGGGGTCCACTTACAAGATCTAGGTCTGAAAGTGATTGTTTTTCTTGGTATATGTTTGGTGTTTGTGTTTTGTGTATGTGTTGAACAACCTTGTACTTGAATGTGTGTATTGTTAGGGTACTAAATGGGTGGTTGGTGGAAAGGTCATTGCTTATTTTGGGTCAAAATAGGGTATGTATTTTCACTGTTTTGTAAGTCTCACCCGCCCGTTGTAAATAGCGTGAAACGTAGCGTAACGGCATTGTTAAGCTTCAAGCTACACAAGCTATAGCGAAACTATGACGTTTTCTGAAGCGTGATATAGCAGCACAAAATATTTATAAATTAACATTTATATAACGATTTTATAAATGGAGTAATACTATAATTCAAATATAAAACAAAATCGGCTAATAGTTACCTAAGATTTTTCCTCATAGTAAAATTTCTAAACCTAAGTCTACTAAATAGCCCAAAATTAGTAAATAAGCCTAATTAAGATTCAAAAAAAAGTGTCACGCTATGCGCTATATCACGTTTTATGCCGCTTTTTAGCACGCAACGCCTAGAGATGACGCTTTAGTCTGTTTCGTAACGTGGAGGTCACGCTTCACGCTATAGCACGCTATAAGACGCGTTATATCGCGCTATTTAGAACCTTGCACCCACCCTTTAAGGGATCCACTTTGTATAATGGGTCGGGTCGGATCGGATCGGATGCGGTTGATAAAGTGTTGAAAAGGATGATGTAAAATTTGTAAATTGTTAAATACAAATGCTGAGATTTATGAACGCCACCAACCCACCATGGAAAGTTGGGAATGAAAATGGACTTCACGTAAGTCATTGGGAATTTGGAATTGAGTATTTTTTTTTTTCTTATTTCCATAAAATCCGGATCTCACACCAATTACATTTTTCATGAATATGGTACGTAAAAAAAAAATTTCTTGTTCTTTTAGAATTTGAATGTATTGGTGATCATGTTTTTAAAGGGTATTTTTGGTGTTCTTTTAGAAATTAGAATGTATTGGTGGTCATGTTTTTTAAGTGTATATTTGGCGTTCTTTTAGAAATTAGAATGCATTGGTGGTCATGTCTTTTAAGGGTATATTTGATAGGGGTGGCAATTCGTGTCGGGTTTGGGTTAGCGGGTTCGGGTTTTCAGGTTGGCGGGTCAGAAAATCTCAACCCAAACCTAACCCATTTAAATAATCGGGTCAGTTATGTCAACCCTAACCCGTTTACACATAACCCGAACCTAACCCATTTAACCCATATATATATATATATTTGGGTTGACGTTAAATATGTTACATAGGTTAAACGGGTTTATATATTGACCCATTTAACTAGTTATATATATAAAAGTAGGCACATTAGACGTGTTAAACATGTTAAATGTGTTTATGTTCGGTAAGTTTAACCTAGTAAACACGTATGATAAAATATAACCTAACCCATTTAAATAATCAGGTCAGTTATGTCAACCCTAACCCGTTTACACATAACCCGAACCTAACCCATTTAACCCATATATATATTTGGGTTGACGTTAAATATGTTACATAGGTTAAACGGGTTTATATATTGACCCGTTTAACAAGTTTTATATATAAAATTAGGCACATTAGACGTGTTAAACATGTTAAATGTGTTTATGTTCGGTATGTTTAACCTAGTAAACACGTATGATAAAATATTAATCATTTTTAATATAAGGAAAAAACTCTTAAACGGGTTGTCGGGTCGACATGCTTAATTTTTTTTCCAACCCAAACCTAACCTGTTTAATAAATGGGTCAGATAGGCCGACCCAAACCTGACCTAAGATTCAATATATTCAACCCGAACCTGTTATTTTTCGTGTCGGTTTCAGGTCGTGTTTCGTGTCGGGTCTGAAATTTCCACCCCTAATATTTGACGTCCTTTTAGAAATTAGAATGCATTGGTGGTCATGTTTGTAAGGTTATATTTGGCATTAAGCATTGGTAGAGCTTTTTAGAAGACATTGAGTAAGAGGGTTTTGGTTTTTGGTGCATATTTGGCAAAAGATTTTGTGAGTGTTTTTATTTTTGGTTTTGGTTTTTGGTGCATATTTGGCAAAAGATTTTGTGAGTTTTTTTATATTTGTTGGTTGTTTGATAAATGAGCGGTGAGCGGTAGGTTCTAAAAATGCTAGTTGTTCAAATGTATTTTTAAGAATTTTGACTAATAAGCGGTGAGCTATGATAACTATTGCTCAGACTACTCATAATTAATGTTCAGTTCTAATGTTCAGGCTTCAGTTAGCAATCACATCAAAAAACCTCTTCACATCAGCCATGTTAGCCCACACCAGCTTTCTCTCTCATTGTAAAACCCGCATAAAACACATGAAAATATAAAATACATGAAAATACGAATTAATTAAAACTTTAATATTAATTAAGGCACGACAAGTATTACGTATATTACATGATTAACGACAAGTATTTATGTATAATAAATAAATCATGACACGATATAACACGAACTTAAGTTACGAATTTACGATGCACGGGAGTTAATAAAACACGAAAACATAATATAAAGGGGTGTTTGTGGCCGGTTATTTTAGAAAGAAACAAAGGGCCCAAAGCCCGGCCAGTTAACCATTTAACTAGTCAAAACAACCTCTAGTAAATTCATTATTCAAGTTACACAAAAACTTTAGAAAACCACAGTCTCGATGTGTTGTAGCCACCGGCGGAAAAGGAACAAAGGTAGGGAGAAAACAATTTTGATCTTCGATTAATCATAAGTGTGTGTCGTGTTTGTTTTTCCTAAATTATTACGCATTCGATAATCCTAAATCTTTCTTTTCCTTTTTGGAATCATGGTTTTAATTTAATAAAAGTATGAACATGTTTTAGGAATAATTTAATCAAGAAGAATCGGGTTTGTTGTTGATTTGTACACGGAAACTGAGAACCCCTTCCAAGGGGTGCTCTCGGTGGGGTTTTAGACCAAGCGGCCGCAACCACTGTTGGCTCGGTGGCTGGTCCTCCTTGTCAGCCGCAACGCAGCAAGGCCCCTGGTGGGGTGTTTGTTCAATCAGTGGCAACCAAGACCTCTAGGGTCTCGGTGGGAATTCAGGGACAGCATGTGGCAAAGCCACTGCTGGCGGGGGTAATGGAAACCAAACAACCGCAAGCCAAAAGGCTGCGACAGCTGTTTTGGTCATGACGGTGGGAACCACAGCAGGGTGCTGCGGTGGCAGATTTGGGCTAGCAGCCGAGAACTTGGGGGCTCTCGGTGGTGTTTGTTTTTCGTGCAACCGAGACCATGGTGGTCTCGGTGGGCTTGTTTCTGGGGCTCGGCTAAACCGAAACACCAAATGGGGTGTTTGGTTATGATATTTGCTAAATTAATTTGGATTTAAAATATTAATTTATTAATTATGGTGAAACTAAACATGACATAATATCGATTCTGATTCGGGATTTGTCGTCGATTAAATCCAACTCGTCTTTTAATTTCTTCGTTAAATAGACTCGAGTTTCTTCGACTTATGAAAATCTTCCGTCTTTAGTCCTTTTCTTCGATAAATCTTCGAATAGGCCCAGTGACTTCAAATCTTTTGCATCTCTTGGACAATAGACTTTATCTTGAGTCTTTTTCCTTGATAAATCCCGTGCAATCCCATATTTTCTTTAATATTTATCCGGTTAGCTCTGAAAACACAATAAACACAAAAACCACGCATAATTCCAAACAAATGATATTAAATACGTGTTTTGGTCTCGTTTTAGTCCGAATTAAGTGGTAAAAGGATGGGTGTTTACACACCTATCAAATCCCCTACACTTAACCATTGCCATGCCCTCATGCAATGCTTAGTGATAAAGCAATTTTACACTTTTCCCATAATTAATCAACCTTGGCCTTATTCAAATACTACTAAATAAGAATCAAATTACTAAGAGAAATAAAAACCTTAAGATAAACAAAAAGAATGGAAATAACTTGTAAAGAAATCAAGGACTTACATTAGGGCTTTGGTGTTGCGAAGATTTATCACCCTCAAGTTTCACGTTCCCCAAACTAAGCTTAAAAACGAGATCATTGTTATTATAAGTTAGTAAATCAAACACTTACACACATGGCTTAATTAAATGCTTAAACTCCCTTATTCCTAATTATATCTCTGATATTTTATTTTTGTCTTAGAATGATCATGAAGATGCATTTTTGGACTTATTTCGATAGTTTATTTAGGCTGAAAGCAAAGTAGGACGATTTGATCAATAGTTAGCTAAAGGACAAAATCTCTTAAAACTGCTTCTCGGGATATCAAAAAGTTCATATCTTGGCATAACTTGGTTCACGATTTGAGACCTTTCTCGGGCCGATATTTGGCATGTACTTCATACTTCATATCTTCGAGAGACGTTCTTGAGATAATGGTCTTCTCATCATAATAGAGTTTCTTCACTTGGAGACTTTTGAGGGGTACTCCAACTTTGTTGACCACGACTTCATGATTATTTCTTCAATCTCTAATTGGGATTTTGAGATACAACGATCCGCCTCCTTTTCGGACTTGGATCTATTTATCCTCATACCTTGTTAGGGTCTTTTCGGATAGACTTCTCCATGATCTTTATGGGAGTTGATTGCTTTTCGTCGTGAGTCTTGATCCTTCATATTGATTTTAGGAATAATGCTTTTCACATCACTTTGGATCTTCAGCAATAAAATTGAATCCTCATGCCTTGTTAGGGCCTTTTCGGACTCGCCAATCTTCGCGCCCCGCTTCATAAGTTATGCCTTGGCTATGAACTCTTATCATTACCGAGCAACTTTTAAACGATCTTGGGCTAGAAGCTAAGTAACTTTTCAAATCGTAAGACCTTACTTATTGCAGATAAATTATTAGCAAGTGATGGGAGAATAGGAAAATAATTACACCAAGTGAGCTTGCGCAAGAATACCGACTTATAATTGACTCTATCATTTCTCGTCCTCCACAATTTAAAATCTCAAGTAATGAGACTCGTGGACACTTAGCCTAATAAACCGATTAAGGTCTACATGGTTAAGGATACTAGCTAGAATAAACTTGGATAAGTCTATTCGGGTTGAGTCAAAATAAACGCAACGGGCCTAATAGATCAAAGACTTCTAAACTAGCTACACCACTTTATTAATATTTTTGACTTTATTGCGGGATATATACATATGAAAGCAACGATAAAAATTTAAAAATTACGACTAAATGGCCAAAGTTAATAAAAAATTTGAAAATGTTAAAAAATAGGATTTTCCGGTTAAATGAAGGCATTTTCATGGAAAAGTCCACTTAAAACTTCGATAGAAGTCTCCCCTACACTTAAGATAAACATTGTCCTCAATGTTTAAGCATGTGGGAAAAGTCTCCCCTACACTTATGACATTGTGCACGTTGGTTAACTCAAGTTAAGGAAGAGACGACTAACGTGATCAATTTCAAATGTGAATATGAAGAAAATTGAATCACGATAGTTGAGAGATAGAACCGGATTTCGGATAACACGGGAGCATGGTTCTTTCAAAGATTTCCAAGATTGCATTTATCCCTGTAATCACATCACCACACAAAACACAATAGGTCCTCCCCTACACTTAGGGGGTTAAAGGGATAGATACTCGGGTTGCCTCCCGAGGAGCGCTTGTTTTTGATAACCGAGTCACGAGCCTGACTCGACCCAAATTAGTTCATGGGGAACGTGGTGAGGGATGGAATCACCTCCTGAGAGGTGTCCTCACCAAAGTACAACTTCACTCGTTGGCCATTCACCTTAAAATTCGGTCCATTAGGTTGAGCGAGCTCGAGAGTACCATATGGAAAAATTTGGGCGATGGTGAATGGGCCGGACCAACGAGATTTAAGCTTGCCCGAAAAGATTTTCAACCGAGAGTTAAAAAGTAAGACTTTGTCTCCAACATGGAACTCTCGGTTTTTGATCTTGGAGTCATGAATGAGCTTAGTTCGTTCCTTATAGATCAAAGAATTTTCATAAGCCTCATTCCGAAGTTCATTCAGCTCATTGAGTTGGATCTTGCGTAGGTCACCGGCTTTGTTTATATCAAAATTAGCCCACTTCAAGGCCCAATAAGCCTTGTGCTCCAACTCAATGGGGAGGTGGCACGCTTTCCCGTACACAAGACGATAAGGCGTACAGCCGATCGGGGTCTTGTAAGCAGTACGGAAAGCCCACAAAGCATCATCGAGTTTATCAGCCCATGCGGCACGATGCTCTCCCACGGTTCTTTCAAGAATTCGCTTCAGTCCTCAGTTGGATATTTCAGCCTGGCCATTAGTTTGTGGGTGGTAGGCTGTGGAAAGACGATGGTTTACACCGTACTTAGCCATGACTCTAGCAAATTGGTCATTGCAAAAATGAGTCCCACGATCACTAATAATGGCGCGAGGCACACCGAATCTAGCGAATAAAGCTTTCAAAAAATTACAAACCACCCTTGCGTCATTAGTAGGCAAAGCTTTGGCTTCAACCCACTTTGAAACGTAGTCAACGGCTACAAGGATGTATTTGTTTCCTTTAGAAGATGGGAATGGCCCCATAAAGTCGATACCCCAAACATCAAAGATTTCACACTCTTGAATGAAATTCTGAGGCATCTCGTCTTTATGTGTGATTTTGCCTTGCTTTTGGCAAACATCACATCGCTTAACCATATTGTGAGCATCACGATATATGGAGGGCCAATAAAATCCCGAATCAAACACTTTCTTTGCGGTGTAGTTAGGACCAAAGTGACCACCGGTGGGTCCTTTGTGGCAAGCATCAAGGATTTCAGACGCTGCCGGTCCGTCAACACATCGGCGGATAATCAGGTCGGCACATTGTTTGAATAGGTAAGGATCGTCCCAAAAGTAAGTCTTAATATCGGTGAAGAACTTTTTCTTTTGCTGAGACGTCAACCCTTCCTTGAGAATTCCACCCGCCAAGTAGTTTGCAAAGTCCGCAAACCACGGGGTTTCATTCGACTTCGAGTTTATAGACATTAAGGTCTCCAAGGGAAAAGAATCATTGATTTATTTGGTCGGATGATCCCCTTGGTATGGATCCTCAAGTCTGCTAAGATGGTCCGCGGCTAGGTTTTCTGCTCCTTTTTTATCGCGAATTTCGATTTTAAATTCCTGGAGCAGCAAAACCCAGCGAAGAAGTCTTGGTTTAGAATCTTGCTTTGTTAACAAGTACTTCAGCGCGGAATGATCAGTATACACGATGGTGGTGGAAAGGACAAGATAGGGGCGGAATTTTTCAAAAGCATAGACAACAGCTAAAAGCTCTTTTTCGGTTGTCGTATAATGCAATTGTGCCCCTGTCATTGTCTTGCTAGCGTAATGGATTGGTTGGAAGTGTTTGTTCACTCTTTGTCCAAGAACCGCTCCAATAGCAAAATCACTAGCATCGCACATCAACTCAAAAGGCAGCTCCCAATTTGGGGTAACCAAGACGGGTGCCTTAGTTAGCTTATCCTTAAGCGAGTTGAAGGCTTCAAGGCACTCTTTGGAAAAGATAAAAGGAGTATCTTTTTCCAAGAGGTGGGTCATCGGGCGAGCGATTTGGGAAAAATCTTTGATGAATCGACGGTAGAAGCCCGCATGACCCAGGAAACTTCTCACACCCTTCACGGTTGAAGGTGGAGGCAACTTTGCGATAACATCGACTTTAGCACGGTCTACTTCAAGACCGGCTTTCGAGATCTTATGTCCAAGCACGACGCCTTCTTTTACCATGAAATGGCATTTTTCCCAATTTAGAACAAGGCGAGTGTCTTCGCACCGCTTTAGCATACGTTCTAAATTGGCAAGGCAAGAAGAGAATGAATCCCCGAAGACCGAGAAATCATCCATGAAGACTTCCATGGTTTGTTCAACCATGTCATGGAAGATAGCTAACATACACCTTTGAAAAGTCCCGGGCGCATTACATAAGCCAAAAGGCATTCTTTTGTAAGCAAAAGTGCCATAGGGACAAGTGAATGTAGTCTTCTCTTGATCTTGGGGATCGATGGGTATTTGAAAATAACCCAAGAAACCATCAAGAAAGCAGTAATATTCATTACCCGCTAAACGTTCAAGCATTTGGTCCATAAAAGGTAGAGGGAAATGATCCTTTCTCGTGGCATCATTGAGTTTGCGGTAGTCTATACAAACTCTCCACCCAGTAACGAGACGAGTGGGAATTAACTCGTTGTGTTCGTTGGGGACAACGGTTATTCCGCCCTTCTTAGGCACACAATGAATTGGACTAACCCATGGTGAATCCGAAATAGGGTAAATCATACCCGCATCAAGAAGTTTGAGAACCTCTGTTTTGATGACTTCATGTATTTTTGGATTCACCCTTCGTTGGCTTTGAATTGTGGGCTTAAAGTCGTCCTCCATGAGAATTTTGTGTGTGCAGAAGTGAGGATCAATTCCACGAATATCGGAAATCTTCCAAGCAATAGCCTTCTTATGATCTTTCAACACAGCGATGAGGCGAGTCTTCTCTTCATCTTTCAAATCCTTCGCAATAATGACGGGCGACTTTTTGTTGTCGTCAAGGAACACGTACTCGAGATGTGGCGGCAACTCCTTAAGTTCCAAATCCGGAGGATTTTCGACGGGAGGCGTTTGCAAAGTCGTGGCATCGATAGCAATGACCGTGGGAGATGGAGGCGAAGGATTGTCTTCGTTGAGAAGATTGTCAAAGAAATTCATGTCTTCATCCCCCTCGGTGGGAGAATCATTAGTAGCTAAATTCGCATCTCCCATGGTAGCTTCAAGATTGTTCCAGAATAAATCACTATCTCCAAATAGAGACAACGATGAATCAATAGAGGACACGGTCTCAACATTGGGAAGAGAGGTAGGAATACTTTTGCAAGCATCATTAAAGTGTTCTTCACAAGCCTCATCGAGAACGTCAATACAATTAACACTCTCATATGAATAAGGTTGTTTGGACAACTTTCCCATGTTGAAGACTACTTTATCGTCACCCACTCTCATGATAAGCTCACCGGCTTCAACATCAATAAGAGTGCGACCGGTCCTCAAGAATGGACGACCAACAATGAGTGGCACACGGGGGTCCATCTCGTAGTCGACGACAACAAAATCAGCAGGAAAGGTGAATTTGTCGACTCCTACAATAACGTCTTCGGCTATCCCCACTGGATAAGCAACCATACGGTTGGCCAATTCCAAAGTCATCTTGGTGGGGACTAGCTCTGGGAGAGATAATTGCTTCCAAACACTTAGAGGCATGAGATTAATACTGGCACCTAGATCGGCTAGGGCCATGCAATTCTCTACTCCCGGGAAATTGCAAGGGATAAGAAAACGACCCGGATCACCAAGCTTGGTTGGCAATTTCCTTAAGAGCACTGCAGAGCAGTTCTCATTAAGTTGGGTGTTGGCAATATCGAGGAGCTTTTCCTTGTCGCTCAAAAGATCTTTAAACATTTTCGCGTACTTGGGCATGTGAGCGAGAGCCTCAGCGAAGGAGATATTGAAATTCAGTTGTTTGAACATTTTAAGGAAATTCGAAACCTGAATATCATCCTTGCTCTTTTGCTTCTCTTTCCTCAACCTTGAAGGATAAGGTATATTGGAAGAAGAGGAAGGCTTTAGAGGAATAGGATCACTCACAACCACGGGTGGGGGAGGGGTAGAAGGAAGAGGTGGAGAAATTTGGGAAGGAGAAGGAGGAGGAATAGGAGCAGGCGACTCGGTCTCCTTAGTCACAACCACCGGTGGAGGTAGAGGAAGCTCGGGTTCCTTGGTACCTTTGCCACTTCGAGTGGTGATTGCTTTCATCTCCCCTCTTGGATTTGCAACGGTGTTACTCGGAAGAGTACCTGAAGAAGAGGGTTGACTACTTTGGAAGAAACTAGCCATCATGTTCCTCAGATCATTAGTCTGGCTATCCAACGTATTTCTCATATCTGCTCTCAAATCATTTCCTTGCTTGACCAAATCTGCCTTCAAGTTGAGCACCTCTCTCTGAAGATTTCCCACAATCGCATCGTTAGTCCTCATATAAGTTTCCACTTCTTGGTGAAGAGCGGTGGGTTGGTTGGGAGGAGCATTGTATGCAGGTGGTTGGTAAGCAGGTTGTTGGTAGACTTGATTGTTTCTTTGAGGCGGTTGTTGCTGCTTGTGAGGTGGGATGTATGGTTGTCGAGGTTGTTGTTTTTGTTGAGGAGGGCGATTAAGGTTTTGTTGTTGGTTTGGGTTGGCAGGAGGGAAACCAGATGGTGAAAGATAGTTGTTGCTGCGGTAGCTAAGCAAGTTACGGTCACCTTGGGGTTTTGCTTGATAAGCAGGTTGAGGATAGGTGCCATATGCCGCATTCACATTCTCAGCAGGGTAATCTTGGGTGGCGGTACAAGTTGTGTAGGAGTGAGGACCACCGCATATCTCACAAGTTTGGCTGACAGCGTTCACTTGAGCGTTTTTGGCGTTGTTGCTGTTGTTGTTGCTGACGGTATGTGTGACAAGCGATTCAAGAAGAGTAGTGATTTTGTCTAATCGCCTGTCGCTGTCATTAGTGCTAGCACTAGCAACATTGCTCCTAACACTCTTGGTTTGCACACGAGATTTATTCTCAATGATGTCCCAAGCAGCATTGGAGGTCTTAGCCAATAAATTACCCCCTGAGGCACTGTTCAGTGAATCTTGGTCACTCATGCTTAAACCATTGTAAAAAGTATTAATTTGATGTACTTTGGTAAAACCATGTTGTGGGCATTTTCTTAAAAGATCTTTAAAACGATCCCAAGATTCACTGAATGACTCATCGTACTTTTGTTCAAAGTTTATAATCTCATTCCGCAAAGCGGTAGTACGAGAGGGTGGAAAAAAGTAATTGATAAACTTTGTTTCCAAATCCGTCCACGAGAGAATACTCTGTGGCGGTTCCTTAGCAAGCCAATGCCGGGCTTGTCCCTCTAAAGAAAAGGGAAAAAGTTGTAACCTTATAACCTCCTGTGGAACTCCATTGAACTTGACCGTGTTGGTGAGTTGTAGAAATCTCTTGATGTGGTCGTGTGGATCATCAATGGTTCGTCCCAAGAATGGTTGAGCAGAGACCATCTGGATAAAGCCTGATTTAAGCTCAAAGTTGTTGGCGGCAATTGGTGGTATAACAATTGGATCCGTGTTGCCATCGACATGAGCTTGGAGCAATTCAATCATGGGGCGGTTATCCGGAAGTGGCTCATTGTTGTTGTTATTCATGTTGTTGAAAGGTGGGTTGTTGTTGTTATTATTGTTGTTCGGAGGTGGTATGTTATTGTTGTTTTGTACACCAGCCATGTCTAAGTTATCGAGAGGCTCGGGCTCTTGATAAGACGTGGATCGAGTGCGCATACACCTGCAAAAGAACGAACAAAGAAAAACAAAGCAAAAATATTTTTGGTTTTTATGTTTTTTACTTTTTAGGATTTTTTGAAAATTTTATATTTTTTTGTGTTTTTGAAAATTTTTATGAAAAAGTAACGTTCACGGGGAACGGATCCCAAAATCCAAGTTCTCACAAAAAACTTTTGATCTTAACGAGAGGAGCCGGCAGCGGCGCCATTTGATACAAGGTTTTTCAATGGGGTTCAAAATATTTCTCGGAATCCTCTCGAATTGATCTCAGTTTAAAGTGGAATGATTGTTCTTGGTGACAAAAATTGGATTGGTGTTTTCTATGCTATTGACAGGATAAATAAATGAAGTGATGACAATATAAAAGGTAAAAAGATAAAACAGAAAAATGCTCTTACTGAAGAAAAGGGGATATTCGGAAAGTACTACTTATGCGGAAAGAACTCCTATGCGGAAAACATTGGCCATGCGGAAAGTAATGTTTAAACGGAAAAATCTGCTCTGTTCGGAAAGATTGCTATGCGGAATAAAGTGCTCAATTCGGAAAACTTGCCTTATGCGGAAAGTAACCCTATTCGGAAAGTACTGCCTATTCGGAAAACAAGCACTATTCGGAAAATGTTGCCTATTCGGAAAAATAAAGTCTATGCGGAAAAACAAGCTTATTCGGAAAAACAGGGCTATTCGGAATATCTGTGATATTCCGAATAAAGAAGAAAAATAAAGTCTATGCGGAAAATTATGGCTATTCGGAATATATAAAATATTCCGAGTAAAAGCAATGGAAACACCCCTATTCGGAATATCCAAAATTCCGAATAAGGGACACACAAAATTGTCTATTCGGAAAGTTCTGGGTTGAAGAACAGTAGCAGTAACAAAGAAACGGGAACACGGTTTTAAATCCAAAATCAACTCCAATACTTAAAAAGGTTTCACCAAATCAAACACAATCCATTTAAATACCATAAGTAATAAATCCCACCAATAAAAACACTATATCAACAACTTTCTAAGATCAAACTTGAATCAAATAAAAACTTAAGAACTTGCAATAGATGATGATGAAGAACAAGATGAATGAAAAGATGGAATAGATTGATTAATAGAAGAGTAACAAGGTTAATGATTAAGGATTACAAGATTGAAAAAGAAAATGAAAAAAAATCACCAAACACCCTAATGGTGTTTGTGATGCTACGAACCACAAAGAACTGGGAAAAAGGAAAATGAAGCTAACTCCCTAATTGTGTGAAGGGAGTATCTATTTATACTCCTAGTGGTTGGTTGGTGAGTGGGCTTTCTCCCTTTCTTCTTGTCTTCTCGTCTTTTCAGAAAAGTTGACGTTTTCGATTCTGATTCGGGATTTGTCGTCGATTAAATCCAACTCGTCTTTTAATTTCTTCGTTAAATAGACTCGAGTTTCTTCGACTTATGAAAATCTTCCGTCTTTAGTCCTTTTCTTCGATAAATCTTCGAATAGGCCCAGTGACTTCAAATCTTTTGCATCTCTTGGACAATAGACTTTATCTTGAGTCTTTTTCCTTGATAAATCCCGTGCAATCCCATATTTTCTTTAATATTTATTCGGTTAGCTCTGAAAACACAATAAACACAAAAACCACGCATAATTCCAAACAAATGATATTAAATACGTGTTTTGGTCTCGTTTTAGTCCGAATTAAGTGGTAAAAGGATGGGTGTTTACACACCTATCAACATGACCACCTAGTTATGGAGGTAACATAACCATGACACTTGAGGCACCGAAGTCATGACTCTTCCGCGGCGAGAGTGATTTCTCGCGGCGTCCCTTCAGTTTACATGGGCCATTATTATGATTATTTTGGGGCATATGTGTAAAACCCGCATGCTTTTATCATGAATAGTACCCTTAAGATCGTACGTACTAGATTTAAACTTTCTTAATATAGCATGATTACGAATACGTGTTAGGATTTTACGTATTACGTACGTGTTAGAACACGATAAGTATTTACTACGCACAATCACGTAATAATTATTTAACGATAATTAATAACGAACATGCGATCATGAAATCATGAACGTAATTAAAACACGAACTATTATTAATTACGTATATATATTTATTACGAGCGTAATTAAATATATTAGGTCACGATAATTATTTAACGAGAACACACAAAACGCGAACACAAATAAACACGAACAGACACGTAAAACACGAACACGAGAACACACTTATTAATTAGACACGAAAAATGATCGGGTTACCCCTTGTGGGCCCCATTCCCACGAAAATTAGGAGGGAGGATGGGCTTAGCCCATCAATTTTTCACTAAAAGGGTTTTTCACTACTCATTTTTCATTCACAGAAGATTTTAGAAAAAACCCTAAAACCTCCTCCTTCCTTGTCTTTTGTGCCGCCACCCTACAATCACCATACATGGTGATTCTTTGATCTTTGATCTTGAAGATTTGTTGATTGTTCGTGTTTGTTCTTCATTACCTTGATCCACGTATTCGGTAAATCATTTTTTTTACCTTTTTCTTTTCTTTAATCTTTAATTCATTAAGAACATGTTATGTTTTTATTAAAAACTAATAAGTAATCATAGATCTAACAAGATATGTGTTTTAATAAAATCAAAAGGGTTCGTTAGGGGTGTTTGTTTTCTAGCCGCGGCCTACACCGAACCCAAAAGGTTTCGGTTTGGCCAACCGACCACCACCAAGGACCGTATGGTCTTGGTTGGTGTGTGTGGGTCCCACGGCAGCCCAAGACAAGGGGTACCCCGAGTTAGGTCGGGGTACGGTGTCGATTCATGTCCGGTTCATGTTTTTAAGCCTAGATCCGGTTCATGGTTTATGTTAGTTTTTTTTTATGTTATGAACTTATGTTAAAATTAAATTAATAAAGATGTGATTAATTTAATAACATGACTTAGGTTATTTAATTATTAATAATCATGAAATTATTTTAACCTAAGTATTTATATTATTAAGACTTATAATTAATTAATTATTTTAAAAACCATGGATATAATTAATTAATTAACATAACTTAGGTTATATTATTAATATATAATAATACATATTTTAACCTAAGTATTTAATATATTTAATTAAAACATGTTATACTTTAATTAAATATTATAACCTATACTTTAATTAAATTACATGAAATAATTATTAAACTATATAATATGTCATATGACTTAGAAAATAATCATGAAAACACTTAGGCTTATTTACTTAGCTTATTTAACCAGCTTATTTCTAATTATGGAAACTTTCTATTTTTAGAAATTTAATTAAATAAGGCAGCTAATTTATTTATGGAAACCAGCTATTTTTAGAAACTTAGTTATTTAAGGCAGCTAATCTATTTATGGAAACTTATTTAATTAAGGCAGCTAATCTATTTATGGAAACTTTCTATTTTTAGAAACTTATCTATTTTAAGCAGTAAATCTATTTTTGGAAACTTTCTATTTTTGGAAGCTTTCTATTTTTGGAAACTTTCTAGTTTTGGAAATTTTCTGTTTTTGGAAACTTTCTATTTTTGTAAACTTTCTATTTTTGGAAACTTTCTATTTTAGGAAACCTGCTATTTTTGGAAAGTTACTTATTATTACACAGTAAGTATAATAACATATGAAATACCAGAAATACTTAATCAGATTAAGTAGAGTATAAGATTTAATACATTTTAAGGCTTTAAACAGTAAAACATAGTAAGAACATATAAAATAAGCTAAGACATGACATAAAACCAGCTATGTATTTAGTAAGCAGATACTTATTTCATGTACGTATTTATGTAGCACTAGTGTTTCGGAAGTAGGATTCTCGCAGTTCATCGTTCTCGTTTAGTGGACATAAGGTACGGATTCCCGTCCTTTCAGTATGGACATTCTTTCCTTATTAGGATTTCCCCGTATGCAGCCAACTGTTTTCCCGTAGTATAAGTATGAGTTTAATTGCTTATGTTTTAAATATGATTACCTATAGCCATATACATGCATGACCAGTTTCACCTAGTTATGGAGGTACCATAACCATAACATTAGAGGCACTGATGTTATGACTTCACCACGACGAAGTGATTGCTCGTGGCGTCCCTTAAGCTTTTGGCCATTATTTATATTATCATGTGGGGCGTATGGGTGCATCCTAGTTACATGTTTTATTCAGGATTACATGGTGAATGTGGTGTGTGCCTTGCATCCTTCACAAGGAGCTGATCCCTCCTACCCAAAAACCAGTATATTAAATTAGAGGCAGCCCCTCTAATTTGCATGATGAGGTCACCCCTCCAAGTATTCATGCACGATGGATTTTCATGACCTATATTGGCTAATGGTAAAATATGTTAAACAGTTTTCATAAGATAAACATAAGGTTTTTCAAACTATAAAACCAGTTTTATGAACATGTTCCAGGTTTTCCAGGACTTATACATTTCCGCTGCTATTAAGTCTCTATTATGTTTTAGTCACTTATACTATGTCTATATCTGTGCACTGAGCGTTTTGCTCAGCCGTTACTTTCCTTTCCATGTCCCAAAATGGCAGGTACCCTAGGAAAGACTCGAGCATTTGGAGGACGTGCGTAGGATGGAAGCTGCTAGAGACTTCTTTTCCTTTTTGCCTTCATATATTTATGCTTGTTTAGTCTTTCATTCATTTCTTTTGCTTTATTATGTTTTGGGCTTATGTTTGGGAACCGATGTTTGATTCCGGTTATCCCTATGGTCATGTAATGTTTTATACATTTATCCTTGTATGCTTTGATGACACGCCATAATTACGCGTGCCATTCCATTATCAAAATGGGGTGTTACAATTATGGTATCAGAGCCAAGGCTTCGACCTGTAGGCTCTATAACTCGACCTGTGACTAGTGGGTAGTCACCAGGAGCTTCCTAAGCCAACGTCTGTTATTCTACGTATTGATGTTTTCAGCGCATTGTTGTTTTAACCATGATGTTTTCAACACCTTGAGGTTTTAACCTTGATGTTTTCATCGATATTGTTTTACTAATATGGATGGACAACCGTCATTCATATTTAGTTATGTGTCATTGTTTCATGCATAATGTTCCTCGTGAACTGTGACTATGTGGACTGAACCCCAGTAGTTCATAATTAGTCCCATAAAAATTTTTTCTGATAAGTTTTGACAAACGAGTTGCATTCATTTATGTTTCATATATCATTATTGCAGGGATTATGACTAAGTAATGGTTGGTACAGGACTGGCCCTATTTAGTCGCATGTGCTTTTATCGAAACTTTTAACTTTGGGACCGACCCATAGGCGTCCCCTCGCCATGTCTTTTGTTTTGGAACCGACCCATAGGCGTTTCCTCGCACATATAAAGGTTTTATAAACTACATTACGCATTCATGCACTGTTTTTCTTGCATAAAATTTTTCTCATGATTTAAATTGGCATAAATGTTTTTTTTTCATGTCCCCTCATAAGTTATTATGTTTTTATGTCAAGTATGTTTTCATACTGTCATGGTTAACTTCAGTTTCATGCTGATTATGTTATACACTTCTTCGTGATAGATGGTTTCATGTTCCTTCATGATAATTCCGTCTTCATGTTGATTATGTTTTACGCCTCTTTTGTTATTTACGTTGTCCTGCAAGACATTGTTGGATTTCATTGAATTCTGCTTTCATGATAGTCATGGTTGGTTTTCATTGATCATGTTGTCAGGCAAATCATCGTTGAATTTGGTGTAACCACACTTTAACGTTTCTCTATGCAACCAGAATGAGGTATATACTGGCATTGCCAGGTTATCATGATGGTTTTCCTAACCGTTTAAATGATATACTTTCTTTAGATCATGATAAATGATCGACCCCATACCGATCATTTCATGTGCATTCCACGTGTACTCCACGTACCGTATTTCATGTGTATCACATGTAACTTAATCCATGTGTATTCCACTTGCAATACTTCACGAGTATTCGCTAGTCAATTCTGAATCACCTTAGGCGTATTTTCAATTGCTGATATTCTAGAAGATTGCTGATGCCGCTCATAACTGGGAGATGTTACTAAAGGTTGATGCTGCTGACGTTCGGAGACGCTACGAGATGCGGATGCTGTTCACAACCTGGAGATCCTACAAGACTAAGACAAAGGTGTCAGAGCAAAGCAATTGGACGAGAAGATGCTTAACCATCAGACGATTTCCATCAATCATTGTCCCTAATTCTTAGTTACATGTCATACGTCATTCAGCTGTCATTTCAGCCATATGAGTGCAAACCGGTACCAGCCGGCCACTCAGCTGAATTATTACATGAATCACGGTCATGAGAATGACCGTCATGGAACTGACAGACAGGACGATAGTAACCACTACTATGACAGAAACTATCCTAGAAATCGTAACCAAGGCTCCGGCCGCGGACGTGATCAGACATACAAATGATCAGTAGTCCAACCGATCTGCCAATTCTGGCATAATAACCTAATATTGTAGTTCTACTTGTTTCACATCTCGAGACACATGTCAAGACATCAGTCAAGACACATGTCTCACGCATACTTTCTGAAGACACATGTCAAGACACCAGTCAAGACATATATCATGCTTATAATTCCAAGACACGAGTCAAGACACATGACTCACGTCCAACTATGGAACATTCCTAAGAAATTCAGGGTACCCTCCAAGGGTATATCTATTTGGTTGTGCCATGTATTAATCAGGTCACAAGAATTTCAATACCGTTACCGGCGCATTAGTGAGAACTGTCATGTTGCCGATGTCACTTTCATTTCTTTCACCATAGTTCATATCTTCATGACCATGAAGGACGCCTTTCGTATTCCCACGTATACGAAGGTTTTCCTTCAGCTTAATGATGAGATCCAAGCTTCTAACGCATTCCCTCGGACAGACACGAGATGAATTTTATCCTAATCATGGACTAGGAACAACACACCATGCTACGATTCATAATTATGTACAGTAATGTTCAGGCTCTTGAATACATTCAGCTTGATTTTCCATCGGGAAATTATGTACAAATTATCTATGCTTACAAGCATGTGCGTTGTTAGCCATGGTCGCTAAAATTTTCTAGATGTCAGTAAGACACGACCACTTAAGTCTTTTACGCATAGCCAGTTGATTATTCCAAAATCTTCCCATACATTCCAGAAGAACTTACTAGGAGAAGGACAGTGCCATGAGATTATGTGTCGACTACCGTCGGCGTAAACAAATCACCATTCATGACCGTTATACTCCTCCACATATTGACAACATGTCCAATCAACCGTATGGTGTTAATCACTTTTCCAAGATCGAACTCATGATCATGCTGCCAACAGTGACGAATGAAACAGCAGGACATGTCCATGACTGCTATTCGTACACGACTCGGTCATGCTAGATTTATGATTTTGAATTAGTCTCATCAATGCTCCAACGGCATTATAAGAATGAGTTTCCATGAACTCATAGCAAATTCATCAGTGTTTTCATTAAGGATAACCTGATTTCCTTTAAGCCTAGAGAAGAATAGGAAGACCATATCTGCACTATGTTGTAAATTATATGACAAGAGAAATTTCACCCTGGAAAATTATCCAATATCAATTCTGTTTGATTACAGTGACACGCTGGATCACATGGATTTGCATGGTTAATCTTACCATGACTCTGCTTATGGCGTAAAGGAGAGAACCCTACACTACATTAGGTGTTCTAGAAAATCCTACGCTAGGAGAAGTCTAGATTCAGAGACTCAGAGTTTCGCAAACTCTTATGTATCAAGTTCTACGAAGCAAGATACAGTTACGTTCATATCTAGGTACCTGACATACCAACAGGTTAAGATAGGACACCAACAAACTAGGATGGTTTTCATCATCTGAAATGGTGAAATGGAATGGGACAAGATCTCCATGGATTTTGGCTACCAGTTTAACGCAAACTCCGAGGAAGCATGATGCTATCTGGTTTATTGAAAACAGTTTGATCAAGTCTGCAGAATCCTTACATCCGCAAGGATTTCAGAACCAACAGATTGATCGGACATGTTCTAGCCAAGGCTCATCCGATCACTTGGCAATTCCTCAGTTATCAGGACAGACAAATATTCATAATTATGCTCCTTATTTACTTCACGTCCTTGTTCTAATTCCACGCCTTGCTTTCGCGCTCGCGTTCATGACACTATTCACGTTCATGATCGTATTTTGGCTTACGATTTTACGTTCATTTTCTTCTCATTCTAGGAAGTTTGCAAGAACTTGAGAGACCAGACCCAAGTTTAGTATAACTGCCTATCCTCAGATAGACGTTTCTCGTCATAATCTATGTCTCACCTTCTAGCGTTTGGCGTTACTGCCATTGTATTCTATGATCACGATATGTTTCACATGTCAAGTTCATTCCACGTTCCTCATATCATGATCAAGATATGTTACACATATCATGGATCACAATATGTTTACTCATACTACACTCGCCTTATCTCCACGTAGCACGTTCAAAATTTTTCACGTATCACGTTCAAAAATTTTCATGTACTACGTTTCTTTATGTCTCGCGCATCGTTTCTGGTTAACAGTTAAGTTGGATTGTTTTGCACCATAATGTTTCAGTTACTCTTACACGTTAATTCTTATTCCTCGATCGAATTTAGGGGATCTACCTTACGTTGATAACCAAGAACTTCTTCGTATTCCAAGTCAAGGTCAGGAGGACCAAGACTTATCATTCGTGTCAAGATCTTATAAGGAACCGTTCCAAGAGGGAAGCCACTTGGAAACGGACAAGTTCATCCGGACTTCTTATCCGTTTTTTACTTATCTATTAGATATGTCCTTTCAGTCACGTCACGTTTCATGTCCTTTCAAGACATGTCACGTTCCGCGTTCCTTCTGCCAGGTCACCTGTACGTTCATTTACCTTACATACCCTCTCAGTTTGATTCGGGTATGTTTCTCCTTCAGTTACGTTACCTATAATTCAGGGACGAATTATTCTTTTTAGGGGGGAAGAGTTGTAAAACCCGCATGCTTTTACCATGAATAGTACCCTTAAGATCGTACGTACTAGATTTAAACTTTCTTAATATAGCATGATTACGATTACGTGTTAGGATTTTACGTATTACGTACGTGTTAGAACACGATAAGTATTTACTACGCACAATCACGTAATAATTATTTAACGATAATTAATCACGAACATGCGATCATGAAATCATGAACGTAATTAAAACACAAACTATTATTAATTACGTATATATATTTATTACGAGCGTAATTAAATATATTAGGTCACGATAATTATTTAACGAGAACACACAAAACGCGAACACAAATAAACACGAACAAACACGTAAAACACGAACACGAGAACACACTTATTAATTAGACACGAAAAATGATCGGGTTACCCCTTGTGGGCCCCATTCCTACGAAAATTAGGAGGGAGGATGGGCTTAGCCCATCAATATTTCACTAAAAGGGTTTTTCACTACTCATTTTTTATTCACAGAAGATTTTAGAAAAAACCCTAAAACCTCCTCCTTCCTTGTCTTTTGTGCCGCCACCCTACAATCACCATACATGGTGATTCTTTGATCTTTGATCTTGAAGATTTGTTGATTGTTCGTGTTTGTTCTTCATTACCTTGATCCACGTATTCGGTAAATCATTTTTTTTACCTTTTTCTTTTCTTTAATCTTTAATTCATTAAGAACATGTTATGTTTTTATTAAAAACTAATAAGTAATCATAGATCTAACAAGATATGTGTTTTAATAAAATCAAAAGGGTTCGTTAGGGGTGTTTGTTTTCTAGCCGCGGCCTACACCGAACCCAAAAGGTTTCGGTTTGGCCAACCGACCACCACCAAGGACCGTATGGTCTTGGTTGGTGTGTGTGGGTCCCACGGCAGCCCCAAGACAAGGGGTACCCCGAGTTGGGTCGGGGTACGGTGTCGATTCATGTCCAGTTCATGTTTTTAAGCCTAGATCCGGTTCATGGTTTATGTTAGTTTTTTTTTTATGTTATGAACTTATGTTAAAATTAAATTAATAAAGATGTGATTAATTTAATAACATGACTTAGGTTATTTAATTATTAATAATCATGAAATTATTTTAACCTAAGTATTTATATTATTAAGACTTATAATTAATTAATTATTTTAAAAACCATGGATATAATTAATTAATTAACATGACTTAGGTTATATTATTAATATATAATAATATATATTTTAACCTAAGTATTTAATATATTTAATTAAAACATGTTATACTTTAATTAAATATTATAACCTATAGTTTAATTAAATTACATGAAATAATTATTAAACTATATAATATGTCATATGACTTAGAAAATAATCATGAAAACACTTAGGCTTATTTACTTAGCTTATTTAACCAGCTTATTTCTAATTATGGAAACTTTCTATTTTTAGAAACTTAATTAAATAAGGCAGCTAATTTATTTATGGAAACCAGCTATTTTTAGAAACTTAGTTATTTAAGGCAGCTAATCTATTTATGGAAACTTATTTAATTAAGGCAGCTAATCTATTTATGGAAACTTTTTATTTTTAAAAACTTATCTATTTTAAGCAGTAAATCTATTTTTGGAAACTTTCTATTTTTGGAAACTTTCTATTTTTGGAAACTTTCTATTTTTGGAAACTTTCTATTTTAGGAAACTTTCTCATTTTGGAAACTTTCTATTTTTGGAAACTTTCTATTTTAAGAAACCTGCTATTTTTGGAAAGTTACTTATTATTACACAGTAAGTATAATAACACATGAAATACCAGAAATACTTAATCAGATTAAGCAGAGTATAAGATTTAATACAGTTTAAGGCTTTAAACAGTAAAACATAGTAAGAACATATAAAATAAGCTAAGACATGACATAAAACCAGCTATGTATTTAGTAAGCAGATACTTATTTCATGTACGTATTTATGTAGCACTAGTGTTTCGGAAGTAGGATTCTCGCAGTTCATCGTTCTCGTTCACTGGACATAAGGTACGGATTCCCGTCCTTTCAGTATGGACATTCTTTCCTTATTAGGATTTCCCCGTATGCAGCCAACTGTTTTCCCGTAGTATAAGTATGAGTTTGATTGCTTATGTTTTAAATATGATTACCTATAGCCATATACATGCATGACCAGTTTCACCTTGTTATGGAGGTACCATAACCATAACATTAGAGACACTGATGTTATGACTTCACCACGGCGGAGTGATTGCTCGTGGCGTCCCTTCAGCTTTTGGCCATTATTTATATTATCATGTGGGGCGTATGGGTGCATCCTAGTTACATGTTTTATTCAGGATTACATGGTGAATGTGGTGTGTGCCTTGCATCCTTCACAAGGAGCTGATCCCTCCTACCCAAAAACCAGTATATTAAATTAGAGGCAGCCCCTCTAATTTGCATGATGAGGTCACCCCTCCAAGTATTCATGCACGGTAGATTTTCATGACCTATATTGGCTAATGGTAAAATATGTTAAACAGTTTTCATAAGATAAACATAAGGTTTTTCAAACTATAAAACCAGTTTTATGAACATGTTCCAGGTTTTCCAGGACTTATACATTTCCGCTGCTATTAAGTCTCTATTATGTTTTAGTCACTTATACTATGTCTATATCCGTGCACTGAGCGTTTTGCTCAGCCGTTACTTTCCTTTCCATGTCCCAAAACGGCAGGTACCCTAGGAAAGACTCGAGCATTTGGAGGACGTGCGTAGGATGGAAGCTGCTAGAGACTTCTTTTCCTTTTTGCCTTCATATATTTATGCTTGTTTAGTCTTTCATTCATTTCTTTTGCTTTATTATGTTTTGGGCTTATGTTTGGGAACCGATGTTTGATTCCGGTTATCCCTATGGTCATGTAATGTTTTATACATTTATCCTTGTATGCTTTGATGACACGCCATAATTACGCGTGACATTTCATTATCAAAATGGGGTGTTACAATATGGGTGCATCTTAGTTACATGTTTGCAGGTACAAGGTGATTGTTGGTGTGTGCTCTACATCTATCACATTGGAGTTGATCCCTCCACCCACATTAGTATTTATTAGAGGTCACTCCTCTAATAGCATGATGAGGTCACCCCTCTATGTATTCATGTACGTTGCTATATTTTATGACCTTAATAAATAGATTTTGCTAGGTTCAATTGTTGTTCTCGGTATCTCTTCGAATTGATTTCCGGTTCAATGTGCGACTCAGTTGTTCTTGGTGAAAAATAAAATGGTTTGGTTATCTATTCTACTTAAAAGGTAAATGCACAAAATAAAAACAATAAACTAAAAGCGATTAATTAATAAAAACAAACCAATATAAATAATAAAACGTGAATTTAAAGCGAAACAATTAATAAAAATAAATCTAAAAGACAAAATTAACTATCGACTCGAAAATAAAGTTTACTAAATGAAAAAGGAGAGAATAAAACTAAAATGGTACTTTAAAGCTAAACAAGGAAAAACCTAAAGCGGGTACTAAATAAAAGATAAAACTTGAACTTTACGTAAAAATATTAATTTTAAAATTGGAAGAAAAATTCAACTAAAAATACGTAACTTTCAAAAATAAAATCGGAACAACTTTCAAATAAAACTAGACAATTACGGAACAATACTAATAAATAAGCAAGTAGGCAGGCTAGCTGCTGGAAGCAGCCAGCCTAGCTGCTCAAATTGGCGCTAAACAAAACCATGCATGCATGCATGACATATGATCGTACTAATGTTTACAACATTGCCATCGTATTCCTTTTGTACATTCCATCATAACATGCATGTTTGGATCGTACTAGGGGATCGTAACAAGCCATCGCACCCACAGATCGTACCACCCGATCGCACTCAAGGATCGAAGTCCAGATCGCAACGAGCGATCGTGGTCCAGATCGTGGTTTGGATCGTACCATGGAAAACAAATGGATCGCACTCTCTGCGATCGAAGCCAAGGATCGTAACAAGCAAACCATACTAAGATGGCAAAGGCGTCCAAAAGAGTAACGAGCTCAAACGAATAAGCAGAAACCAATAAGCACTTATCAAACCGAAACTTAGACAACTTAATAAGCTTAAATTTGAAAGCTTTCAAAAGGCGAAATTCATAAACTTTATAAAAACACAAGATAAGCAACCAAATCAAGCAAACTCTAAAAAGACTAAAACTTTTTAAGAAAACTTAAAACAATAAGTTAGACACAAAATAAGCCAATAAGCATGTCAAACTTATAGCTCATTCCGTATAAAAACTTAAAGATTAATAGAAAAAAAAACTTTTTAAGGAATCAAACATAAAAATTAACAAGACGTGTACATAAAAGAAGTCGGATTTAAGATCAAATAGAAAAACTAAGAAAGGTAGAATAAGATTAAGCTTAAAACAAGAATTAAACTATCAAAGGTAAGAGTTTGATTAAAGACATGAAAGGAAGATAAAAGATTGGGATTCTAGTGAGAGAAACTGTCACTTTCTCTCTCTAGAATCACCTACAAGAAATGAAAGGAAAACTAAACTAAAACTAAAACTAACCCACCCTCCTAAATGAATTTAGGAGGGTATTTATAACGTCTTCTCGTCTTTTAAGTTCTTCGACTTTATCGACTTTGTCTCGGAATTAATTAAACTCGTCTTATAATTTATTTATTTATTAGACTCGAGTTCTTCGGCTTTATTAAACTTCCGTCTTTTAGACTTGTTCTTCGATAAATCTTCAGAATAGGCCTTGGACTTCCGTTCTTTTTGCACTCTTGATCTCTTGACTTCGTCTTTTGTCGTTTTCTTCTATAAAAGCCTGTGAATGCCCGTGTTTTCTCCACTTTTCACCTTTTCGTCCTAAATCATAACAAAAACACAAACCACGCATAATTCCGACATTTATGACATAAAATACACGTTTTGGCTCGGTTATTATTGTAATTAAGTGGTAAAAAGGATGGGTGTTTACACACCTATCAGACCTATATGAGCTCATTGGCATTTAAATTATATTGCATGCATAAAACCTAAGACTTTTCAGTTATAAATATGTTTTTAAAACATCTTCCAAGTTTTCCAAGACATACACATATTCCGCTGCATTTCATATCTTTTACTTATATTTCAGTTATTCTTATCATGCCATTATATCCGTTCACTGAGTCGTATTGCTCAGCCGTATTTTCTTTCCATGTCCCATACGACAGGTACCCAAGGACAAACTTGAGCATTTGAGAGTACGTGCATAGGATGGAGGCTACCTTAAACTTCTTTTCCTTTTGCATTTTAAATACTTATGCTTGGTTGGACAATGTTTAGTCCTTTTCTACATTCTTTACTTTATGCATGTTTGAGCTTATGTTGGGGGCCGATGTTTGATTATGACTTTTCTTTTGGTCATTTATATTTTTAAGACATATTACCTTGTTATGCTTCAATGACACGTCATAATTATGATATAACGGCCACCTAGTCAAAGTGGGTCGTTATAATTATGGTATCAGAGCCAAGGTTTCGACCTGTAGGCTCTAAAAAAACTTGACCTGTGACTAGTGGGTAGTCTCTAGGATCTTCCTGAACTGAAATTTATTTTATTTCATGTATTATTGCTTTTCTGTTAAGTTTTGACTAGTATGAATTGAACCATAGTCGTTCATACTTAGTCACATGTTTTCTTTCGAATTTTGACTAGTGTGGATTGAACCTAGTCGTCCATACTCAGTCACATGTCTTTCTTTCGATTTTGTCGGCTGAACCATAATCGTCCACACCAGTTATTATCAGATTTTATTGTAATACTGTCCTACTTCCTTCATGTTCTCCCATTAATATCTTATGTTTCTAACCGTTTAATCATTATCTTCCTTTGAAATTATCAGATGGTTAACACATGCACAAATGTTGAACTCGCTGCAGCTGTCCAAGCAGCTTTGCAGACTATGCTTCCCCAAATCCGTAATGAGATTCGGGCAAAATTTCAAGCTAGACCAGGGCATGCAAATAATCCTCCACCTCCTCTACCAGTCACACTTCACACATGGCTGGAACACTTCAACAAGTATAAGCCTCGATCATTCGAGAAGGCAAATATATCCGTCAGATGCTGAGAACTAGATATCTCATGTGGAGAAGATATTTGATGTTATGGGTTGCGATGAGATCTACAAGGCAAGGCTGGCAGTCTACAAGTTTGAGGGCGATGCTTTATCCTGGTGGAAAGCTTACAAGCAAGCCAATGGAGGTAAGACATGGCTTGTCACGGTGACATGGACTCAGTTCCAGGAGATTTTCTATGTAGAAACCAGAAGGGGGGGGGGGGGGGGGGGTTGAATAGTTTCTTAAATTTGTTTGTTAAAGTTTGGTTTTAAAAATCCTTTTTCAAAAACTTAAGCTTGAGTATTTATGTGAAACCTTCTTATACACAATATGAACAAGGTATAGTGCAACTAACTAATAATCACAAGAATAAAGAATAATGAATGTAACTAAACTAATAATCACAAGTATAAAGAATAAAGAATGTAAAGAGATAAGGGAAGGAAAGATCAAACTAAACACCAAGGATTTATAGTGGTTCGGCAACGAAGCTCACTCCTCGTTCCTACTCCACTCCTCGAGTACTCCTTACTCGAGAGTTCACTAATCAACAAGCTCCTTAAGGTGGATAAATCGTACATAATGTCGCTTAACCAATATCTGACTCTAAGCTAAAAGTCGAGCCCTAATCTTAGATAGGACCAATCTACACCAATATACTTTGAGGACTAAGTATTAACCCTAATACATACATAACTTCCAAATAGACACAACTACTTGGATATTCACAACAATGACACAAAAATGAATAAATAAGTTTTGATCTTCAATGGATCTTTGAGGTAGACACAACACTTCAACAATGATAGTGTTCCTCTCTTTGCACTTTGAGAGGAAAAGATGGGAGGAGAAAGATTCACTTCTAAACAAGTAGTAATAAAACAAATGATCAAGGATTTGAGTGATTTAAGAAGTATGTAAGAATCTGAAAGTTTATGTGCAAAAGAGGTGGATTGAAAGTCTCAGGTCCACTATTTATAAGACAAATGTCCAACGGCTATATCTGCCCGCGGTTCTTTATTGCAGCCCGCGGTTCCTTATCGATAAGGAACCGCCGTAGGTGCTAAGGAACCACCGGCGTAGAGTCCGCTCACTTTTGTCTTTTAGTGGGTTGGATCGAATCTGGGGATTAAAATATCCTGAAAGGATATTCCAAACCAAGATAGAATATGCCATTTTCAAATTTCAAATTTTCAAATAATTAATTTAGTAAAACATTTTCTTAAAAAGAAAGTTTAATAATAAAACTTTGTCACACTTAATAAAAAGTGAGTTTTAAGAAAAGATTAAATCCTTGATCACTTAATTAGTATAATTACTTGTTTGTTCATACCTTAAGTGATAATGGTTGAAATGAAAAATACTTGAACTCAAGAATTCGTTTTTCATTGTTTTCGTAAATGCTTGTTTTTACATATTGTCGTAATCAAAACAAAGCGAGATCGAAAAATGCAAGAAACGTTTTTAGGCATCATTGCATTAACAATCTCCCCCTTTTTGATTCCGACAATCCATAAACTCAATCATCTGATAAAACAAGATTTTCGAAGACGAGTTTATCATTTCTCCCACTTTGTCAAAGCAAAAAGTTTGCAAAAGTCTTTGAAGAAGAAAAGAACCGGACTTTGCAAATGCTCCCCCTTGGTGCTTACTCCCCCTTGCATGGGGCACCAAGGAATCGAAATATGGTGACAAGCTACATAGAAGGGTTAGTAGAAGAGAAGAGACACCCAACAAGATATAGAAAAGATCACAAAAAATAAGAAACAAAAGACCCAAGATAACTCATGTTAAAAGAAAACATGATAAAAGATACAAGGAAATAAATCATATAAAGATGTATGAGACACAACCACAAGCCAAAATAAAAAGCATAAATCTAATCAAAGTTAAGCTAGAACTCTAAGATTTGCTTGAACTAGATGTCTTGAAGATAAGAAACCAATGCTTAGATAAAAGACAAGGTAGTGGCGGAAGGAGGTGGTGGTGGCTTGATAGAGTTCTCATAGTTATAGTAAAGAGGAGGTTTAACTAAGAGACTCTTGATGTAATTCAACTCCTCATAGATGTGAGCCATAGCAAGATGTTGATATTGACAACATTGATAATATGTTACATGATGCATGACATTATCATGTGAAGGAGGTAGAACACTAATGGCTAGAGGTGGAAGATAAGAAGTTCCACAATCACCATTCTTAGAAGGAGAAGATATGGGATTTTGAGTGTTCTTGGGTGAATTAGGGTTGAAAGAAATTGGAGAGAATGGAAGAGAATCAAAGCTTTCATTTGGGGAATAAGAGATTTTGATTTGAGAAAGAATGCAAAATGCTTAGGGTTATATAGAGAAAGTCCAAGATAACTTGGGGGTGGTCAAAGGGTTGAAACAAAGATTCCAAAAAGTGTTGGAACAAATTTGGAGTTTCAGGAATACTCGAAAAACAAGGTACTGGGCGCGGTTCTTTAACTTAGCCGGCGGTTCGTTATCACTGGGGAACCGCGGTTTCAATAAAGAACCGCCCACAGTGGGTTGAGTTTGGTGATGAGGGAGGATTTTCCAATTCAGCTAATCCTATTTTTCTAGTCTAACTAATCATGGGGATATGCTAAGAAGCAAAGATAGACAAAGAAAACACACAAGAGCTCACCAAACAAGGTTTTGACCAAAATACATAGATTTTTTTAACAAAATCAATATAGGAGGTGTGTAGAACTAGACACAAGGTCATGACACAATGATCCTCCATAGTTCTCTTTTGTTCTTGCTGTAAAACCCGCATGCTTTTACCATGAATAGTACCCTTAAGATCGTACGTACTAGATTAAAACTTTCCTTTTTTAGTATGATTACGTTTATGTGTTACGATTTTATGTATTACGTACGTGTTAGAACACGATAAGTATTTATTACGCACGAACACGCAATAATTATTTAACAATAATTAATCACGAACATGCGATCATGAAATTATGAACGTAATTTAATCACGAACTAATATTAATTACGTATATATATTTGTTACGAGCGTGAATAAATATATTAGGTCACGGTAAATATTTAACGAGAACACACTAAACACGAACACAAATAAACACGAGCGAACACTTAAATAACGAGACACGGAAAACGGTACGGGTACCCCATGTGGGGCCCCTAAACCGCGGCTACATCAAGGAGATGGGCCAATCCCATCTCAAATTTACTAAGAAGGGGTTAAGGTAATTTTTACTACTCATTTTCACTTTACAGGAAACCAAAACAAAAACCTAAAAATAATTTTCTCCTTCTCCTTCTTGTCCTCTTGTGGCCGCCGCATATAACACACCAAAGGGGGGGGGGGGGGGGGGGGTGTTCATTGATTTTGATCTTGGTTTTGTACGTGTGTTCGTGTGTGTTCATCCTCGTTAGATCCACGCATTCGGTATATTGTTCTAATCCTTTTCTTTTTGATTTGATCTAATAAAATTAATTAAGAACATGATGTTTTTAAAAACCTAATTAAAAACATAAATCAAACATGTAAATGGTTATTGGGTAAATCAAAAAGGATGTTTTTAGGGGTGTTTGTTTGGCCGGCGCCTAAACCGAACCCCAAGGGGGTCTCGGTTTGGCTAATAGACCACTACCGAGACCATATAGTCCCGGTTTGGTGGTGTGGGTCCCACGACAACAGCAAACAAAAGGGGAACCCCGAAGTGGTTCGGGGTATGGTGTCGATTTCATGTCCGGTTCATGGTTTCTAGTCACGATCCGGTTCACGGTTTATGTTAAGATTTTTTTTTATGATCATATGTTAAAATTAAATTAATAATTATATGACATGATTAATTTAATAAAACATGACTTAGGTTATAATTTAATTATTAGGTCATGGAATTATTAACCTAAGTATTTATATTTTTCTAGACTTATAATTAATTAATTATTTAAAAACCATGGTTATAATTAATTAATTAACATGACTTAAGTTATATTATTAATAAATAGTAATACATGTTTTAACCTAAGTATTATATTTTATTTAGTTAAAAGCATGATATATTTAATTAAATACTTTTAACCTATAGTTTATTTAAATTACATGTAATAATTAATAAACTATACATTATATCATTATGACTTAGAATATAATCAGAAAAACACTTAAGCTTATATACTTAGCTTATTTAACCAGCTTATATCTAAATATGGAAACTTTCTATTTTTAGAAACTTATTTAATTAAGGCAGCTAATCTATTTATGGAAACTTTCTATTTTTATAAACTTATTTAATTCAGGCAGCTAATCTATTTATGGAAACTTTCTATTTTTAGAAACTTATTTAATTAAGGTAGATAATCTATTTATGGAAACTTTCTATTTTTAGAAACTAATCTTTTTTAAGCAGTAATTCTATTTTTGGAAACTTTCTATTTTTAGAAACTTTATATTTTTGGAAACTTTCTATTTTTGGTAATTTTCTATTTTTGGAAACTTTCTATTTTAGGAAACCTGCTATTTTTAGAAAGTTACTTATTATTACACAGTAAGTATAATAATACATGAAATACCAGAAATACTTAATCAGAATAGACAGAATATAAGATAAACACAGTTTAAGGCTTGAAACAGTAAAACATGATATGAACATATAAAATAAGCTAAGACATGATATAAAACCAGTTACGTATTTAGTAAGCAAATACTTATACACGTATGTATTTATGTAGCATTAGTGATACCGAAGTAGGAATCTCCTCGGTTCGTCTTCTTCGTTCACTGGACATAAGGTACGGATTCCCGTCCTTTCAGTATGGACATTCTTTCCTTATTAGGATTCCCCGTATGCAGCCAAATGTTTTCCCGTAGTATAAGTTTATATGTTTCACTTGCTTATGTTTGATTTAGAATACCTATAGCATATACATGCATGACCAGTTTCACCTAGTTATGGAGGTACCATAACCATAACATTAGAGGCACTGATGTTATGACTTCACCACGGCGGAGTGATTGCTCGTGGCGTCCCTTCAGCTTTTGGCCATATTATTATATTTATCATGTGGGGCGTATGGGTGCATCCTAGTTACATGTTTTTCAGCAGATTACTCAGTGTGAATGTGGTGTGTGCCTTGCATCCTTCACAAGGAGCTGATCCCTCCTACCCAAAACCAGTATATTAAATTAGAGGCAGCCCCTCTAATTTGCATGATGAGGTCACCCCTCCAAGTATTCATGCACGGTGGATTTTCATGACCTGTATTGGCTAATGGTAGAACATGCTAAACAGTTATTATAAGATAAACATAAGGCTTTTCAAACTATAAAACCAGTTTTACCAAGACTTAACCAGGTTATTCGGGACTTAGTTTCTTCCGCTGTTATATGTTAAATGCTTATCCTATTCATGCTTTATTGTACATCCGCGCACTGAGCGTATTTGTGACAACCCTGGTTTTGAGGTTCGTCACTTAGTTTTATTTTGTGCTAGTTACGTGTCTTTACGTGTTTATGTGCTTATTGGTGTGTATAGATTGTGGTTTGGATATCGTTTCCGGTACGGGGGTACCTTGTGAATGAAACGATGTGTGATGATTTCATGTTCATGAGTTCACATGGTAGTGACTATGAAGTGAGATGGTTTTATTTGGTGGTTTTAAGTATACGTATATGTATTATAGAAAATCGTATTTATACGATTTAGGGTTTAGCATTTAGAGGTCGCGGATGAGGTAATTAGTCATATGAATATTTCTCGGGATGGTTTTAAGTAATTTAGGACTTAGTTATAAAGTTTATTGCAAAATTTGAGATTTTTTTTTAAAAGTGTATATTTTACGTCTTTTACGGTAAAACGCGTAAATTTGACTAGTTTTACGGTTTTGTGGTTTTGGAAGCTTTAGGAGCTGAAATAAATTAAGGAAAATTAAAGTAATAATAATAACATAATATTAAATAATAAAAATAAAAAAAAACGAATTTAGGGGTGTTTGGGTCGGTTTAGACACACCAAAGAAGAAAGAAAGAAGGAAAAAGCCCAAAACAGGCCCAATGGACTTGTAATGGGATTAGGGGGCCTTTAGGACTTAACCAAACCCAACTCATAACCATAATAATCAGGTTTTTAACCTCCATAACATCTCCTAGCCGAAATTCATCAATGGTGGCCATTTAGGGTTCTTCAAAAATTAGGTTTTTCTCATCTTCCATTAAATTAAAGGTAAAACCTTCTTAAACCTTTTCATATTAATTGTTTTTAATGTTTTCTATGATCATCTTATGATGGATTTAGGTTAGGGTTTAATTAAAAACAGTATATTAATTATATTTTAATGACTAAATAAATTAGAGCTTGTAATTAGAGGGATTAGGGTTAATTAATGAGGTTGATTTTGTTAAACCTGTTTTTAAAAACTGGGCAGAATTTAGAGTTAATTGTTTTGATCATATTGGGAGTTCTACAAACTCTTATTTTGCGATCCAAGTACCCCTGGAAAGCTATTTGAAGTGGCTTTCCAATGCAATAAACGAGAACTAAATTGGAGGTCGGGAAGTGGGTCAAAAATAGGTTACAACAGTCGGAGGTCAAAACAGTTTTGAATTCAGCCTGTTTTCTTTTTAAGTTTTGGGTTGTTTGGGGTACTTAGGGTAGCATTGGGATCTTCTCACGAACGTGAGAGATGGTTTATATATTGTATTAAGTATCTGCACTTGGGCTAAGGTTTTGGTTTAGGGTAAGACCCCTTAATGGTAACAAACTTTTAGTATGTTTAAAATTAGGAAAAAACTGGAATGACAAAAGTATATATATATATATATCAGGGCCTTAACAGTAGCTTTAAGGTTAGGGCCAGTGGGAGGTGTTAGTCAATATATGTAAGGGTATGAATATTCTATTTACAGAAACCATGGGTATGTTTAAGTGGACGTTTGTCTTAAAGTTTTGAGACTTAAAAACTGGGACTGTTTTGTGTAAAATATGAACGGGATAGTTATTAAACTTAATCAAGTTAAGGACTTGTTAGGGAAGGGTAATGGGATGGTTAGAGCTTATCAATGAGGTTTTATATGGGAATAGACTAGATGTCCATCATAGGTTGATGAGCCATCTTAGTGATTGGTTCGTGTATTGATTGCGTGTTCTTGGTTTGTTAGCTTGTTGCTAGTGCGAGGACTTGTGAAGAAGCTATCAGGTGAGTTTCATAGTCCCATGTTTACTATTGATTTTGACTTCCAGATGGGATGGAAGAGACACTGTGTTGAGTTATTTTCTAAATTGATGCTGTGAATGTTTTTGTGATTTGAGATGGACTTGTGTGTACATTATGTGATTAACTGCTATGTGATTTTTGATTGTGTATGATTTGGATCGGGGGACACGTGCCGTCTCAGTTATTGTGGTTTGACAAGGTAGTGGCCTTGTGGTTTGACAAGGTAGTGGCCTTGTGGTTTGACAAGGTAGTGGCCTTGGGATAGGTACATAGTGTGATCATCTATGGTACCATGTTGTTTGGCAAGGTGGGAGCCTTGGATTTTGGTTTGGAATGATTGATCTTGAATGCTAGTTGTTAATACATAATTGTAGCACATTGTCCATATGTTATTGTATTGATGGTTGTTGTTCACAGCTTATAACTGTTTTGGCGTTGGAGTCTAAACCTATGACTCTCACCAACTTTATGTTGACGTGTTTTAGTGTCTCTTTCAGGTGATACTATGGTTAAGCATGAGAACATAAGTGGCTAGGATTGGAGAAGCTTAGGATTGCATATAGAAGGAGAATCCCCGTTTCCTTCTTACTTTTTATTTGATTGTTCATTTTAATAAGTGATATTATTGGCACCTATATGTTTGTTTTGTTTGTGATATTTGATTGTCTTGGGTAAGAGGTAGGACTGTTAACTACTTACCTAGACTTCTGCATTGTTGAGATATTGTCATGACTTTTGTGTCGCCATTTATGTCATTATATTTTCATTTTAGTTTTCTCTATAGAGACACCGTTTGTTGTGATGATTTCCATACATCGCGCCCCATATTCCACCATGGTGGGTGTGACAGAATGGTATCAGAGCCAATGGTTATAGAGAATTAGGTTGCCTAGTTTAGTAGCCTAGTCTATAGCTTAAGGGTCCCTATATATAGGCGTCATAGGAGTATGTGTGCATTTTATTATAATTGATGTGTTTGAATGTTATTTATTGTGATGTTTTGACTGGTATGAATTGAACCATAGTAAATTCATACTTAGCCACATGTTATTTTCTTTTCGAGTTGTGAGTAGTGCGGGGTGATAGGTGTGTAAACACCCATCCTTTTACCACTTAATTCTGGCTAAAACAAGACCAAAACACGTATTTAATATCATTTGTTTGGAATTATGCGTGGTTTTTGTGTTTTCAGAGCTAACCGGGTGAAAATTAAAGAAAACATGGGATTGCACGAGTTTTATCAAGGAAAAAGACTCAAGACGAAGTCTATTGTCCAAGAGATGCAAAAGATTTGAAGTCAATGGGCCTATTTGAAGATTTATCGAAGAAAAGGACCAAAGATGGAAGATTTACATATGTCGAAGAAGCTCAAGTCTATTTAACGAAGAAATTAAAAGACGAGTTGAATTTAATCGACGACAAATCCCGAATCAGAATCGAAAACGTCAACTTTTCTGAAAAGACGAGAAGACAAGAAGAAAGGGAGAAAGCCCACTCACCAACCAACCACTAGGACTATATATAGATTTTCCTTCACACAATTAGGGAGTTAGCTTTCATATTTTTTTTCCCAGTTTCTTAGGATCGGTTCATCACCAACACCATTAGGGTGTTTGGTGATTTTTAATATTTCCTTTCAATCTTGTAACTCTTAATCATTACTCTTGTTACTTTTACATTAATCTTTCAATTCCATCTTTTCATTCATCTTGTTCTTCATCATCTTTCTATTGCAAGTTCTTAAGTTTCTTATTTGATTCAAGTTTGATCTTAAAAAGTTGTTGATTTAGTGTTTTTATTGGTGGGATTTGTTACTTATGGTACTTAAATGATTATTGGTTAGTTTGGTAAAACCTTTTCGATTATTTGGATTGATTTTGATCAAAACCCGTTCTCCCTGTTTTTACTCGTCTGCTGCTGTTCTTCATCCAGATATTCCGAATAGGAGTTTCTTTCCGCATAGGCAGTTTTATTATTTCCTTATTCGGAATATTTCATATATTCCGAATAGGGTTTTGCTTTCCGAATAGGCGAGTTTCTTTTTCCCTTACTCAGAATATTTTATATATTCCGAATAGAACTACTTTTTCCGAATAGGGGTTTTTACTTCTCTCTTGCTCGGAATATCTTCGATATTCCGCATAGCATATTTTTCCGAATAGGCATGTTTTTCCGCATAGAAGTGTTATTCCGCATAGAACAACTTTTCCGCATAGGGTTAATTTTCCGCATGGTTTCTTTTATTCCGCATAGAACTTGATTTTCCGAATAGAGCATTTTTATTCCGAATAGAGCAGTTTTTCCGCATAGACCATATTTTCCGAATAGGGCCTTGTTTTCCGTATAGAAGTTCTTTCCGCATAGTATCCGATTAGGCTGTTATTCCGCATAAGTATTTGTTTTCCGAATAGCTCTTTTCTTCAGTAAGATCATTTCTCTGTTTTATCATTTAACCTTTTATATTTACTACAAGTTTAATTTCATTACTTCATTCAATTATCTTTTCAATAGAATAGAAAACCAAATCCACTTTTTGTCACCAAAAACAAAGCATTCCACTTTTAACTGAGATCAATTCGAGAGGATTCCGAGAATTATTTTGAACCCATTGAAAAACCTTGTATCAAATGGCGCCGCTGCCGGCTCTTCTCGTTAAGATCAAAAGTTTTTTGTGAGAACTTGGATTTTGGGATCCGTTCCCCGTGAACGTTACTTTTTCACAAAAATTTTCAAAAAATCCTAAAAAATATAAAATTTTCAAAAATACAAAAAAATTAAAAAACATAAAAACCAAAAATATTTTTGCTTTGTTTTTCTTTGTTCGTTCTTTTGCAGGTGTATGCGCACTCGATCCACGTCATATCAAGAGCCCGAGCCTCTCGATCACTTAGACATGGCCGGTGTACCACCTCCAAACAATAATAACAACAACAACCCGCCTTTCAACAACATGAACAATAACAACAACAATGAGCCCCTTCCGGATAATCGCCCGATGATTGAACTGCTGCAAGCTCATGTAGATGGCAACATGGATCCAATTGTCATCCCTCCAATTGCCGCCAACAATTTCGAGCTCAAGTCAGGCTTTATCCAGATGGTCTCTGCTCAACCATTCTTGAGACGCACCATTGATGATCCACACGACCACATCAAGAGATTTCTACAACTCACCAACACGGTCAAGTTCAATGGAGTTCCACAAGAAGTTATAAGGTTACAACTTTTTCCCTTTTCTTTAGAGGGACAAGCCCGACATTGGCTTGCTAAAGAACCGCCACAGAGTATTCTCTCGTGGACGGATTTGGAAACAAAGTTTATCAATTACTTTTTTCCACCCTCTCGTACTACCGCTTTGCGGAATGAGATCATAAATTTTGAACAAAAGTACGATGAGTCGTTCAGTGAATCTTGGGATCGTTTTAAAGATCTTTTAAGAAAATGCCCACAACATGGTTTTACCAAAGTACATCAAATTAATACTTTTTACAATGGTTTAAGCATGAGTGACCAAGATTCACTGAACAGTGCCTCAGGGGGTAATCTATTGGCTAAGACTTCCAATGCTGCTTGGGACATCATTGAGAACAAATCTCGTGTGCAAACCAAGAGTGTTCGGACCAATGTCGCTAGTGCTAGCACTAATGACAGCGACAAGCGATTAGACAAAATCACTACGCTTCTTGAATCGCTTGTCACCCACACCGTCAGCAACAACAACAGCAACAACGCCAAAAACGCTCAAGTAAACGCTGTCAGCCAACCTTGTGAGATATGCGGTGGTCCTCATTCTTACACAACTTGTACCGCCACCCAAGATTACCATGCTGAGAATGTGAATGCGGCATATGGCACCTATCCTCAACCTGCTTATCAAGCTAGACCTCAAGGTGACCGTAACTTGCTTAGCTACCGCAACAACAACTATCTTTCACCACATGGTTTCCCTCCTACCAACCCAAACCAACAACAAAACCTTAATCGCCCTCCTCAACAACAACAACAACCTCGACAACCATACATACCTCCTCACAAGCAGCAACAACCGCCTCAACGTAACAATCAAGTCTACCAACAACCTGCTTACCAACCACCTGCATACAATGCTCCTCCCAACCAAACCACAACTGCATTACACCAAGAGGTTGCAACCTACATGAGAACCAATGATGTGATAGTGGGAAATCTCCAAGAGGAAGTGCGCAATTTGAAAGCAGACTTGGTAAAGCAAGGAAACGATTTGAGAGCCGACATGAGAAACACGTTGGATAGCCAAACTAATGATCTGAGGAACATGATGGCTAGTTTCTTCCAAGGTAATCAACCCTCTTCTTCGGGTACTCTTCCGAGTAACACCGTTGCGAACCCAAGAGGGGAGATGAAAGCAATCACTACTCGAAGTGGTAAAGGTACCAAGGAACCCGAGCTTCCTATACCTCCACCGGTGGTTGTGACTAAGGAGAACGAGTCGCCTGCTCCTATTCCTCCTCCTTCTCCTTCCCCAATTTCTCCACCTCTTCCTTCTACCCCTCCTCCACCCGTGGTTGTGAGTGATCCTATTCTCCCAAAGCCTTCCTCTTCTTCCAATATACCTTATCCTTCAAGGTTGAGGAAAGAGAAGCAAAAGAGCAAGGATGATATTCAGGTTTCGAATTTCCTTAAAATGTTCAAACAACTGAATTTCAATATCTCCTTCGCTGAGGCTCTCGCTCACATGCCCAAGTATGCAAAGATGTTTAAAGATCTTCTGAGCGACAAGGAAAAGCTCCTCGATATTGCCAACACCCAACTTAATGAGAATTGCTCTGCAGTACTCTTAAGGAAATTGCCAACTAAGCTTGGTGATCCGGGTCGTTTTCTTATCCCTTGCAATTTCCCGGGAGTAGAGAATTGCATGGCCCTAGCCGATCTAGGTGCCAGTATTAATCTCATGCCTCTAAGTGTTTGGAAGCAATTATCTCTCCCAGAGCTAGTCCCCACCAAAATGACTTTGGAATTAGCTAACCGTACGGTTGCTTATCCAGTGGGGATAGCCGAAGACGTCATTGTAGGAGTCGACAAATTCACCTTCCCTGCTGATTTTGTTGTCGTCGACTACGAGATGGACCCCCGTGTGCCACTAATTGTTGGACGTCCATTCTTGAGGACCGGTCGCACTCTCATCGATGTTGAAGCCGGTGAGCTTATCATGAGAGTGGGTGACGATAAAGTAGTCTTCAACATGGGAAAGTTGTCCAAACAACCTTATTCATATGAGACTGTTAATTGTATTGACGTTCTTGATGAGGCTTGTGAAGAACACTTTAATGATGCTTGCAAAAGTATTCCTACCTCTCTTCCCAATGTTGAGACCGTGTCCTCTATTGGTTCATCGTTGTCTCTATTTGGAGATAGTGATTTATTTTGGAACAATCTTGAAGATACCATGGGAGATGCGAATTTAGCTACTAATGATTCTCCTATCGATGGGGATGAAGACATGAATTTCTTTGACAATCTTCTCAACAAAGACAATCCTTCGCCTCCATCTCCCACGGTCATTGCTATCGATACTCCGACTTTGAAAACGCCTCCCGTCGAAAATCCTACGGATTTGGAACTTAAGGAGTTGCCGCCACATCTCGAGTACGTGTTCCTTGACGACAACAAGAAGTCGCCCGTCATTATTGCGACGGATTTAAAAGATGAAGAGAAGACTCGCCTCGTTGCCGTGCTGAAAGCTCATAAGAAGGCTATTGCTTGGAAGATTTCGGATATTCGTGGAATTGATCCTCACTTCTGCACACACAAAATTCTCATGGAGGACGACGTTAAGCCCACAATTCAAAGCCAACGAAGGGTGAATCCAAAAATCCATGAAGTCATCAAAACAGAGGTTATCAAACTTCTTGATGCGGGTATGATTTACCCTATTTCGGATTCACCATGGGTTAGTCCAATCCATTGTGTGCCCAAGAAGGGCGGAATAACCGTTGTTCCCAATGAACACAACGAGTTGATTCCCACTCGTCTCGTTACTGGGTGGAGAGTTTGTATAGACTACCGCAAACTCAATGATGCCACGAGAAAGGATCATTTCCCTCTACCTTTTATGGACCAAATGCTTGAACGATTAGCGGGTAATGAATATTACTGCTTTCTTGATGGTTTCTCGGGTTATTTCCAAATACCCATCGATCCCCAAGATCAAGAGAAGACTACATTCACTTGTCCCTATGGCACATTTGCTTACAAAAGAATGCCTTTTGGCTTATGTAATGCGCACGGGACTTTCCAAAGGTGCATGTTAGCTATCTTCCATGACATGGTTGAACAAACCATGGAAGTCTTCATGGATGATTTCTCGGTCTTCGGGGATTCATTCTCTTCTTGCCTTGCCAATTTGGAACGTATGCTCAAGCGATGCGAAGACACTCGCCTAGTTCTGAATTGGGAAAAATGCCATTTTATGGTAAATGAAGGCATCGTGCTTGGACATAAGATCTCGAAAGCCGGTCTTGAAGTAGACCGTGCTAAAGTTGATGTTATCGCAAAGTTGTCTCCACCTTCAACCGTGAAGGCTGTGAGAAGTTTTCTGGGTCATGCGGGCTTCTACCGTCGATTCATCAAAGATTTTTCTCAAATCGCTCGCCCGATGACCCATCTCTTGGAAAAAGATACTCCTTTTATCTTTTCCAAAGAGTGTCTTGAAGCCTTTGACTCGCTTAAGGATAAGCTTACTAAGGCACCTGTCTTGGTTACCCCTAATTGGGAGCTGCCTTTTGAGTTGATGTGCGATGCTAGTGATTTTGCTATTGGAGCGGTTCTTGGACAAAGAGTGAACAAACACTTCCAACCAATCCATTACGCTAGCAAGACAATGACTGGGGCACAATTGCATTATACGACAACCGAAAAAGAGCTTTTAGCTGTTGTCTATGCCTTTGAAAAATTCCGCCCCTATCTTGTCCTTTCTACCACCATTGTGTACACCGATCATTCCGCGCTGAAGTACTTGTTGACAAAGCAAGACTCCAAACCAAGACTTCTTCGCTGGGTTTTGCTGCTCCAGGAATTTAAAATCGAAATTCGCGATAAAAAAGGAGCTTAAAACCTAGCCGCGGATCATCTCAGCAGACTTGAGGATCCATACCAAGGGGATCATCTGAACAAAGAAATCAATGATTCTTTTCCCTTGGAGACCTTAATGTCTATAAACTCGAAGCCGAATGAAACCCCGTGGTTTGCGGACTTTGCAAACTATTTGGCGGGTGGAATTCTCAAGGAAGGGTTGACGTCTCAACAAAAGAAAAAGTTCTTCACCGATATCAAGACTTACTTTTGGGACGACCCTTACCTATTCAAACAATGTGCCGACCTGATTATCCGCCGATGTGTTGACGGACCGGCAGCGTTTGAAATCCTTGATGCTTGCCACAAAGGACCCACCGGTGGTCACTTTGGTCCCAACTACACCGCTAAAAAGGTGTTTGATTCGGGATTTTATTGGCCCACCATCTATCGTGACGCTCACGATATGGTTAAACGATGTGATGCTTGCCAGAAACAAGGCAAGATCACACATAAAGACGAGATGCCTCAGAATTTCATTCAAGAGTGTGAAATCTTTGATGTTTGGGGTATCGACTTTATGGGGCCATTCCCTTCCTCTAAAGGAAACAAATACATCCTTGTAGCCGTTGACTACGTCTCCAAATGGGTTGAAGCCAAAGCTTTACCCACTAATGATGCAAGGGTGGTTTGTAACTTTTTGAAAGCTCTATTCGCTAGATTCGGTGTGCCTCGTTCCATTATTAGTGATCGTGGGACTCATTTCTGCAATGACCAATTTGCTCGAGTCATGGCTAAGTACGGTGTAAACCATCGTCTTTCCACAGCCTACCACCCACAAACTAATGGCCAGGCTAAAATATCCAACCGAGGACTGAAGCGAATTCTGGAAAGAACCGTGGGAGAGCATCGTGCCGCATGGACTGATAAACTTGATGATGCTTTGTGGGCTTTCCGTACCGCTTACAAGACCCCGATCGGCTGTACGCCTTATCGTCTTGTGTACGGGAAAGCATGCCACCTCCCCATTGAGTTGGAGCACAAGGCTTACTGGGCCTTGAAGTGGGCTAACTTCGATATCATCAAAGCTGGTGATCATAGGAAGCTTCAACTCAATGAGCTGAATGAACTTCGGAATGAGGCTTATGAAAATTCTTTGATCTATAAGGAACGAACTAAGCTCATTCACGACTCCAAGATCAAAAACCGAGAGTTCCATGTTGGGGACAAAGTCTTACTTTTTAACTCTCGGTTGAAAATCTTTTCGGGCAAGCTCAAATCTCGTTGGTCCGGCCCATTCACCATTGACCAAATTTTTCCATATGGTACTCTCGAGCTCGCTCAACCTAATGGACCGAATTTTAAGGTGAATGGCCAACGAGTGAAGTTGTACTTTGGTGAGGACACCTCTCAGGAGGTGATTCCATCCCTCACCACGTTCCCCATGAACTAATTTTGGGTCGAGTCAGGCTCGTGACTCGGTAATAAAAAACAAGCGCTCCTCGGGAGGCAGCCCGAGTATCTATCCCTTTAACCCCCTAAGTGTAGGGGAGGACCTATTTTGGTCGTTTGTATTTGTGTGGTGATGTGATTACAGGGATAAATGCTGTAGAATATTGATAATCAATGAATCTATGAAGGGGTTTGTTGATTTCTAGAGAGAGAAAGTTAGAGAGAGAAAGTGAGAGAAACTATGTGTTATTTCAATAAATGGAAACTAGAAAAATGACAACAACCAACCCCTTTCCATGGTGGAAAGGGGTATTTATAGTTCCAAGCAAACATGGGCTTGGGCCGGTCCATGACAAGCCCATGGACCGGTTCTTACTTAACTTAATAAGTAACTAATGACTATTTGTTAACTACGAGCTATTACAACATAAATAATATTGTGGAGTGACCGATACTTCTAATATACATAAAACGTATTTCTAACAATCTCCCCCTAAGGGAGGTCACTCCACGTTACAAAATTCTAAACCTAGCATACTATACTAAGTCTTCGTTCTTTAGCTCGTAGTCTTTTCTTCTTTTCTTTCTTTTGTTGTGAATATGTTGGTTTGATCTTTTTGGCTTTGGCTTGAGAGCATTGTTCTTTGGCCTTTCACGTGCGATCTTTGCCTCTCTTGTGAATTTGCCTTCTCGTGACTCCATGTTCCACACACTTATGTCTTTTTGTTGAATTCTCGAAAGTTTCAGAGTTTGGTACATCGGAAGACTTTATCTTGTACTTTCTTGAATTTTTGCTAAACTTTGATGCAGAAAAACATAAGCATGTGGGAACGACTTCTACAGGTACACCGCAACACCACCGTCTTCACTGGTACACAGCAACGCCACCGTCTTCAACAGGTACACAGCAACGCCACCGTCTTTAACAGGTACACAGCAACGACACGAATAAAATGGCTTTGAACATTTTATTCTAATTCGGTAGCATTTTACCTCCGGTCGGTAGATATCGTACCCGTGACGGATAGTTTCAATTAAGTAACTTCCTGACAGGATTTCGCGGGTAAACCCGTTCTCTTTATTCGACCGTCCAAAGCTGACTGCGAACATAAAGAGTGAATCACTTGGATAAGTTATCCTTGTGATTTGAAGCCGTCAATTCATGAAACCTGGAACAAGTGAATTTCAATTAAGATTTTCACCATCGTTGCTTTCCAGTTGTCACGAGCTCAATTCATAAAGAATCTTGCACGTCACCTACCAAGTGCTGTTTGATGTTGACACTAGAAGGATTTCCACTCGTCACTGTGATCAATAAAGAGTCACTCTGAGTGTTCTGGCAAGATCATATGATAATGCGAAGAGGCCTGGAACGAGTTTAAGTTCAATTAAGAATTAAACCACTGTTACCTTCCAGTTTTTCACAAGATTGGTTCTAAAAGAACCGCACGTGTAACCTACCATGAGCTTGTTTGATGTTGGCTCAAGCAGGATTTCCATCTTCATTGTAATACTTACGTATTACTCGGATGTTCTGGCAATATTACAGGAATATTGCGTAGGACTCATGAAAATCTCTTACTTTTCACAGTGTGTGAGAAAGCAAGGAATAAATGGAAAGTGTCCTAATGAGACTTTTGATGATCTCTTGGCTCTAGACTCGATTGTGCGTTTTGATTTAGTGAGCGATGGCTGGAGAGGAGTGCCACCTTTTCAATACCAGTCTATTCGGAGTGAATAAACCAATAGATAACGTGTTGATCTCCGTGTGATTAAAACAAATACCTTTTGAGAGATATTTGAGTTAGCTGGGAAGGGTTGTGCATTGCATCACTGGGTCCATGATGTCTTTCTTCAATACCGAGAATCATTAGCAAAAATGACCTCAATAGCATATGTATTGACCCGGTTTCTGCCTAAAGTTGTAAGGAGGGCTTCTTTCTTTACACCCTTTATCTTTACAATTCTTTTTCATTCTTCAACCCCTTCAATGCTTACCAATACGTCATCACTAGCACCTTGTTGTGATTGTTCCAGTGCTAGCTTAAGTACTTGGTCGGCATTCAGCTACGTTCACATTCTTTCTCCATCTTTCCTAGGACTTCTAATTCTATCTAGGGAATTGTCCTTGGGAAGATTCCATCGGCTCTGATGAATCATTGGACTAAACCTATTCCTACCACCCTTTTGACACCACATTCGTCGTGAATTAAGCGTGTTTTGGGAAGGAATTGCCACCATGAAAAATCATTGAAAATCACCTAAAGTACTTGTGATATTGAAATCAAAAGTTTTGTACCTTAGGTGTTTTGTTCATCAAAAACGCTCCCCCTTAACACGTGCTTTACACATATTAAGTTGGATAATCGTTAAGTCTTTTTCATCTTTTAGCCAAGTATCACTTACGTCTCCTTAATCCCATTTTCTCCCCTTATCCAAAATGTTAACCATTAATATTTGGGATATTGAATGGATTAACCGGTCTTTGGGTAAAAAATGAAATCGATGTTTGGCCATAGAACAAGTTATTGCTCCCCCTTATTTTAATAAGGGATAGTTGTAGTGCTTTAGTATGATATATTTTGAAAGATTTAGAATCTCATGAGAAATTCTTGAAAAATTATCATACCTTAACACTGCATCAAGCCATTAAAGCATATTATTCACAAATATACATATTCACAATTGAAAACCAATATAAAGTGGACCTGAAATGTACGACCCATTAGATGGATCGTTGCAGTAGCTTGTGGTGCACTAAATACGGTCTTCCACCAACGAATCTTTCCAAGCTCCTCATCAATCTACGTTCACGGAGCTTTTGATCAATCTTCTTGATCACGTACTTCGCCATCTACCGGTAACCCGGATGCCAATCCTCCGTCATCTCTGGCAAAGTCCCACCCGAGTTCAGATGCTCCAACTTTCCTCTGACTTGTAGAAGGGTTCCATCACTGTACTTGTGGAGCTCACCCACCCTCATAAACTTCATCTAACCTCGACTGTTCAAGTAGAAAATGCCGTAATTCGGGACAGAAATGCCGGTATAGGGACATCTTTCTACATGTTGAGGTAGCACTTGATTCACAGGACGGGTTAAGTTGAGCTTCCTTTGGTAGCTTTCGACTCCCAACTGCAGATCTTCAACTCGTGTCTTGATGACAACGCTTCGTGTGAACATACGAAGTGCTGTATTCAAAGCAATGAGGTCTTCACGAGGAATATGTGTGAGTTGATCTCGGGTCATCAGAAGCAGCATATCTTCGATATCCTCAAGGCGAATGATGGAAAAATCTCCCTGCTGGATTTTGTATTCCCTGTCATCCTCCCTTTTCAAGCGAATCTCCGTCACATGATAATAGCCATTCTTGGCTTCAGTTTTCAATCCTAAGATGCTGGAGATGCGGATATCGGATCTAACGATACTTCCAGAATTGACTAGACAGCAACCCCTGTACGCCCTTCGGACTCGTTCGTCCCAATGAGATGCACCTATGGCAGCATACATATCATAATTACGATTTATCTTAGGGACCCAGAGTCTGTTTACCTTTTCCTCGATAAAGGGTATTGTCCCCCAGTTGGCAGCTTTCAGCAAGGTCAGGGAGGTTGCGTACTTTGATGACCCCTTCAGGAGATACACAAGATCATTGGTGACGAAGAAGTCAAGAGCAATCTGATTATCTTGAGAAGGATCCATTGGAGGTGGAGCTCTTTCTGATTCATGAAGTCCTGGCCGTTGAACGGTATTCAGAGCCTTCAGGATCTCATCGGCATAATACTCGAACTCCATTTGGGTTAACCGGGTTTTGGCACGAAGTCTCTTATCTTTCAGCGCTTTCTTCACCAAGGATGGAGTAACCGAAGTCTTATACTCATGAGCAAAAAATGCACATAAGTCAATCGGACTTCGGATATGGAGATACAACACATCTTTGTCAGCGTCTGTGATCGGATCATATTGTGCTGCTGCCGTGATCCAAGCCTGTGGTGGTGCAGTCTCGTCTATCTCTAACGTGTCTGCCCAGTCTCGTGTGCTTGGTTCAGGAACCGTAGATTGTTGTGCTTGTTGTTGAGGATTAGAAGTGCGAACATCTGTTGGTTCAGTTTCAGGCATTTCGGCAGTGTCGTGAACTGGTGAGTGTTGTGCAGCTTCGGGTTCCGTTACTGATTCTGCAATCACAGGAGCAACAACAACAGAACTAATGGGGTTAGTGGTAATAGGTAAAGATACAGCGATAGAGGTACCGGGAACCGATGACGCTGTAGTGGCATTCACATCGTGGCGCCACTTAGTTCGTCTTGATTCCGATGATGTAGATTTGTCCTTCTGCGCTGCATCTTTCTTGGACTTGGTTCCAGTCTTAGCAGTTTTCTTGGAGCTGGTAACCTTGTCTCCCTCTTTAGGCTGTTCACCCCCATCATCATCCTGATTGTCATCCCCGTTACTACCCCTAGCACTCTCCTCATTCCCATCACCACCATCATCGCCATCATCATCATCCTCATCCTCGTCATCATCATCCTCATCCTTATCCTCATCATCACCATCATCGTCATCCTTTTCCTCTTCTTCTCCTTCTTCTTCCTCTTCCTCTTCACCAGTACCCTCTTCCTGCTCACTTTCTTCCCTTTCTTCTTCAGGTAGAATGTGATAAGGTACCACACTTCCAAACGTTTTGAATAACCTATCATCCTCCATGATAGCATCATTCAGGGATTTGTATAGAGCCCGTTGAATCCTAGACTTATCAAACGATCCAAGTTCCACCATACGAGCCTTAAGGATCTTCTTCAATTCAAAATCCGTCAAGTCATAAGCAATCTTGTAGGCGGCTTCTGAAGGATTGGATGATTTGATCATCAAGTTGTCAGCAGCAAGTGTCTTCAACTCATCACGCAGTTTAGGCATTAGGGATTCAACGGATTCTTGCACTCTTTCTTCCACAGAGGCTTCAAGTGCTTCTTTTTGCTCTTTGTATTTATCCCTCATCGCTTGAAGTCTGGTGATACGTGCAGCATGCTTATCAGCCTCAGCCTGCTTAACCCGAGCTAGTTCTTCTGCATGTGCTTTTCGAGTCAACTCCATATCTGCAGCGAACCTAGCAATCATCTCCTCTTGGGCTTTCCTAGATGCTTCTTCACTTTGAGCTCGTCTTTGTAACTCTTGGCGAAGTTCATCCATTTCTCGTTTGTGAGTATCCACATGTTTATCCAACAGTTCGGCCATCACCAATGCAGCCATGGTAGATGTTGCAGAGCTGCTCTGGGTTGATTGGAGAGGCTCGGTTATTACTGCGGTACTAAGGATGGGAATTGTCGGTGGTGGAAGAAATGGTGTTGAAGCCGGTCTGGTTGGTAAGGGTTGTATTGGTGGAGGTTGAGTTGCTAAAGGTTGGGTTGACACCATGATCGTAGGAGCAACAGACTCCTTTTCCACACTTGCTGAAATAGGGATTGATGGCTCTTTCGAAGTGGAATAATGTTCAGGTGACCCAAACTCATCAACATCATCTGGTTCCACGTACTCATCCTCAACATCTACCCTTGCACCTGAACCACTACCGCCAGTATCTTTCCTACTCCTTTGGATAGCTATCTTCATCATTTGTTTCTCAGTTTTATCAAGAGTAGGATCAACAACGTCTTCTTCGTCACGTAGACGCATCTCATCAGCCTTACCCTTTCCATTCTTACCCTCTGTCTTCTTCTTCTTGGTTTCGGGTTCAGGTAACGCAGCTGGTTGTTTGCGTTTACCTTTACTCTTAACCGTTGTAGACGAGTCTTCTCCAGTCTGAAGGTTTGCTTTCAGCTTCTTGATTTCTATCTGCAGTAGCTTGTAATCAGCAGAACCTTTGATTTTCTCAGACAGAAGGTAATCAGGAATAGGACCCGGAATCACACCAATAGACGGTCCTTCATGCCTCAGATCCACAGTATCATCAGCTTCTTCAGTGTGATAGCGACTTGCTGCACGCCTATCAATAGTAGCATCATTCTTCATAAAATAATTAATGATAAGCTTAATAAACCGAGGATAAGGAAAGAAGTTTGTCTTCAGCTTCTTGTTATAGAAGAGTTGAAAGGTGAATTCTTCCCATATCAACAAAGCATAATCTGAATTTGCAGCTTTGTACATGCCATAGAAGAGGTTTATTATAGGACTGCGCAAAGCATCATGGCCACTCATTTTTGGTGTAAGACATCTACTGAGAATACCCATCAATGCTCTCCAAGGTTGTCCTACTTTAGCAGTCGTAAACTCAGACGCAACTCGTATTTCCGGACATCCAAGAGCGTCAAATAACTCCATGAGTTCATCTTTAGTAGGATCCCTCGAGAATGACATGCCTTTGGGTGTATCCCGTATACCAAGAATCTTACGGAAGTCTGAAACTGTGAGTGTCTGCTGCTTGTTGTCGATGGTGAAGGTGATCTTGTTTGAAGTGATTTCCTTGGTAGCCCAAAATTCATACATATACTCATAAGGCACCGAGGCACTACTTCTCAAAGCATTCTTAAAATGGGATTGATCAAGGATCGCAATGGCTACTTTAAATCCATGGTGAGTGGATTTTGAGATTTGCTTCAGCCGGTAGCTGTTGGGTATAAACTTAAGGGTTCGTGCTTTAGCAATATCGGCTTCTCTAGATTCTTGGATTGCTTGTACTGTTGGATTAGTCATTGTATCTGCTTAAGATAAGACATGAAAGGTTGATGCACAAAAACATATAGATATATATCATTCTTACTTCTAAGCATAACACATTTCATAACATAAAACAACAAGTACATATAGCATGCAAACAATAATAATCAAACAACTCTTCATCCGGAACTTTTCCTCATTCGGAACTTCTTCATCCGGAACATTCCTTCATTAGGAACTTCCTTCATCCGGAAGTTCTTCATCCGGAACTTCCTTCATCCGGAAGTTCTTCATTCGGAACTTCCTTCATCCGGAAGTTCTTCATTCGGAACTTCTTTCATCCGGAAGTTCTTCATTCGGAACTTCCTTCATCCGGAACATTCCTTCGTTCGAAACTTCTTTCATTCGGAACATTCCTTCATTCGGAACTTCCTTCATCCAGAAGTTCTTCATTCGGAACTTCCTTCATCCGGAAGATTCCTTCATTCGGAACTTCCTTCATCCGGAAGTTCTTCATTCGGAACTTCCTTCATTCGGAAGTTCTTCATTCGGAACTTCCTTCATCCGGAAGTTATTCATTCGGAACTTCCTTCATCCGGAAGTTCTTCATTCGGAACTTCCTTCATTCGGAAGTTCTTCATTCGGAACTTCCTTCATTCGGAAGTCCTTCATTCGGAACTTCCTCATTCGGAAGTTTTTCAGAAAAAATCCTTCATTCGGAAGTTCTTATCCTTGTTCATCCGGAACATCAAAAACGCAGCCTAAGAAGATTAATTCTAAACGCGTTTGTGAATTTCTAAGGCAATCTAAAGCATTTAAACATCATATCATACTAATCCGCACAAAACCCACCACAAATCCCTAGTTAATTAACCCTAATTTAATCATAAACCCTAAGTGGATTAAACTGATTAATTGAGCACTGTTAATAGAATTACATGATAAGTAAGGTGGATTAGAAGTTAAAATATTGATGAAATTACCTTATTAATCGAATGAATGGAATTGGATGGATTAAACGCGTGATTTAAGTTCTTGTGTGTGTTTATTCAACAATGGCGGCAAGTATAATGAAAAAGAGATAAACAGTGAAAAGGGAAAGTAAGGGGCGGGGGGTTTTTATTTGACTTAGGTCAAAATTTTGACAAGTTTCAAAGAGTGTCACCTTAAGTCCCTCCAATTTCACATTCACCCTTGTTTAACTTACATTTTTCATTTTCCTTAATTCCCTTGTTTAAGTTACACACAATTTAGCAAACACAATCTATTAGCATATCTCCAAAATCTAAAAGCAATGACTATCACATAGAACGAACACAAGTCTTATTCTAAAGCAAAACCACTCAATTACCATGTAGCCCTTAATTTTCACAATCACTTTTGAAAATCAATTTAATGACGAAGATGATTTTTAATAAGTGTGAAAACACTTATCCTTTTACCACTTATTTCCAATAATAACAAGACCAAAACGTGTGATTTATGTCGTAAAAGTCGGAATTATGCGTGGTTTGTGTTTTTATTGTGTTTTAGGACCAAAATATGAAAAAGGAAGAAAACACGGGCTTTCACGGGCTTTTATCGAAGAAAACGGGAAAAGACGAAGTCAAAAGATCAAGAGTGCAAAAAGAACGGAAGTCCAAGGCCTATTCTGAAGATTTATCGAAGAAAAAGTCAAAAGACGGAAGTTTAACGAAGTCGAAGAACTTAAGTCTAATAGAAGAAGAAAATTAAAAGACAAGTTCAAATCCCGAGACGACAAAGACGAAGAATTAAAGTCGAGTCGAGAAAACGTGAAGAAAGCAAGAAAGAAGATGCAACACATGCACTCCTTCCACCTTCCCTATAAATACCCTCCTAATAGTCATTAGGAGGGTGGTTAGAGTTTTTAGTTAATTTTTCATATTTTTAGTTTTCTCTAGTTTTTAGAGAGAGAAAGTCTTAAACTTTCTCTCACTAGTTCATCTTTTTCTTTTAATCTTTCAAGATTAAATACTTTGTATTGCTTATTTCATTAATCAAAGTTCTATTTTAAGCTTTTATTTCTTAATCTCATTCTACTTTTCTTTGATTTAAGATTGATTTTGGTGCGATTATCATGTGATCCGTGTTGTTCTAATTGATTTCGTGCTAAAAAGTTAATCTTTTGATCATTTTATAAATTTTCATTTGAATAAGCTTTAAGACTTTTGTGCTTATTGGCTTATTTTTATGATTAGCTTATTTTTCTTATTAAAAAGTTTTATTAAAAAGTTTATGTTTTTATTGTTCGATCTAAAAAGTTGTTTGATTTCGGTTTGATAAGTTGATTCTAGTGCCTATTTGATCCGGTTTAAGCATTGATTTGGGTTAGTGTTGTGATAAGCTCTCAAATATAGCTTATTTACTTGCTTAACCGATTTCCACAATTTTAGGAGGAGGTATAACTCCCCTTTCCGATTGGTCTTGATTTTCCGACAGCACCATACTCCACATTCCGATTGATCAATCAGATTAGGGTTTAGCCTTTCCGATTGGTCCATTGCTTGTTATTCCGATTGATCTTCATATTCCGACGGCAAGGAATTTGCCCCGCATTCCGCTTGGAGTGTTTTTGAACATTCCGACTGTTAATCTTTTCATTATTCCGATTGTGAGTAAGTTTATTATTCCGATTGGAATTGTTGGCTATTTTCCGATTGACCCCTTTTTGTCTAATATTCCGATTGCTGCACCTTTACAACATTCCGACCACCAGATCGGAATACATTCCGATCTGGGGCTATTTTCAGCTTAGTCCGATTGTGAGCTTTTGGTTTCTTTTGATGTTACTTTCTTTTAGCATTTTTTTTATTTTCAGAATATTTCCCAAGTGTTAGTTTTATTTAGTGTGTTAGTTCTTTTCCATTGTCACCTTTACATTTATATGCATTTGTTTTACTCGTTACTCAAATTAATCTTTTAACTTCCATTTTACTCAACGACACTTTATTTACTTGCTAGTAGTTTAAAACAAATATAACCAAACCATTCTCTTGATTCACCAAAAGACAATTGAGTCGCACTTAAGACCGGTTTTCAATTCGAAAAGACTTGGGACAACAAAATTTTATACTAGGTGTTAAAAGCCTTGTATTAAATGGCGCCGCTGCCGGCTCTTTTCGTTAAGATAAACGGTTTCTAGTGAGAGACGCATTGAATTTTGGGATCCGTTCTTTGAACGTTATTTTCATTGCTATAAAAATTTCCAAAAATCCATAAAAAATATAAAACTTTTCAAAAATACAAAAACATTGAAAAATCATTAAAAGCAACTCTTTTCAAAAGGTTTTGCACCAAAAATATTATATAGATATTCTTTGTGTATATTGTTCTTCTGCAGGTGTATGCGTACTAGATCTTCCAACTATTCTGAGCCCGAGACTCTTGAAGATTTAGATATGGCTGGTGTTAATAACAACAATAATCACCCACCTCAAAACAATTTGAATAACAACAACAACAACAATGTCCTTCTACCTGATTTACGAACTATGGAGGAATTGTGTCAACCCACCATGAACGGACGCGGAGGCCCGATTGCGCCAATGCACGTCACGACTCAGGAGTTTTCGTTGAAGCATCATATGATACAACAAGTGCAAACGAACCCATTTCGTGGAATTCCGGATGATGATGCCAACAAACACCTAGACAAATTCATTACCATTACCCAAAGCATGAAGTGCCCCGGTGTTTCTATGGATGACCTTCGCCTTCAACTCTTTCCACACTCGCTTTCTTACCATGCCGAAAAATGGTTTGACCGTCTTCCTAAGAATTCTATTCACACGTGGAACGACATGACTCAACGCTTTTTATCGCGCTATTTTCCCCCATCCATGGTCACTAGCCTTCGTAACCAAATAAGTGGATTTATGCAAGAGAATGATGAATCGCTTTTTGATGCTTGGGAACGTTACAATGATTTGATCGACCGCTGTCCTAATCACAATATGCTCCCCGTCACTCTCATTGACACCTTCTACAATGGTCTCACCTTTCGTGATCGTGACACGATCAATGCCGCCGCTGGTGGTACTTTTATGAAAAGGAGACCGGAGGAGTGTCGAGAGTTGATTGAAAACATGACTACTCACCACAAGAATTGGGATTCTTCCGCATCCTCAAGATCTAATCAGAGAGTCAATGTTTCATCTACTTCTTCCACCACCAACTCGTCTATTTTGGAACGTGCTATTCTTGATATTAACAAAAGTCTCCAAATTTTGACTTCTAACCAAACTCAACAAGCTAAAGCCGTTGTTATTTCTTGTGACACATGTGGTGGTCCTCATTCCTACAATGAGTGTCCTTCTACTCACGGCAATTATTCTGAAGACGTTAACGCAGCTTATGGTACTTATCCTACGGGAGGCTATCAAGCTCGCCCTCAAGGAGACCGTGGCTTGCTAAGTTATCGTTCCAACAATTATCTTGCTCCTCCCGGTTTCCCTCCTGCAAACCAGAACCAACAACAAAGCTACAACCGAAACAACCAATCCCAACCTCGTGCTCAAAATCAATATCAATCCCAAAGAAACCCATACCCAACTCAAGGAAATTCTCAAGCTCCACCTCTCAATCAACCGATGGCCGTAAGTCAAGACGTCGAGACGTTCATGAAGACTAATCGTGAGATGGTGACGAATCTTCAGAGTCAATTTGTCAACTTGAAGAATGACATGGTGAAACAAGGGAGCGATATTCGAGCCGAGCTAAGGAATGACATGGCCAAACACAGCAATGATATTAATGCCAACATGCAAAACTCTTTTAACAATCAGGCTCTTCACCTTCGTGATATGATTGGTTCGCTCATCCAAAGTAATCAACCCTCTTCTTCGGGTACTCTTCCGAGTAATACCGTTGCGAATCCAAGAGGGGAGATGAAAGCAATCATCACTCGTAGTGGAAAAGGTTATATGGAACCCGAGCTTCCTACACCTCCACCCGTGATTGTGAACAAGGAAAAAGAGCAACTTTCTCCACCTCCTTCACCTTCTATCCCCATTTCCCCACCACCCATGGTTGTGAGTGATCCTACTCCCTTAAAGCCTTCTTCTTCATCCAATATACCTTATCCTTCAAGGTTGAGGAAAGAGAAGCAAAAGAGCAAGGATGATATTCAGGTTTCAAACTTCCTAAAAATGTTTAAACAATTGAATTTTAACATCTCCTTTGCCGAGGCTCTCGCTCACATGCCCAAATACGCTAAGATATTTAAAGATCTTTTAAGTGATAAAGAAAAGCTTCTTGACATTGCTCAGACCCACCTTAATGAGAATTGCTCCGCAGTGCTCTTAAGGCAATTGCCCACCAAACTTGGTGATCCGGGTCGCTTCTTGATTCCTTGCAACTTCCCGGGAGTAGAGAATTGCATGGCCCTAGCTGATCTAGGTGCTAGTATAAACTTAATGCCTTTAAGTGTTTGGAAGCAATTATCTATCCCCGAGCTAGTCCCCACCAAAATGACTTTGGAATTAGCCAACCGTACGGTTGCTTATCCAGTGGGGATAGCTGAAGATGTCTTTGTTGGCGTTGACAAATTCACCTTCCCGGCGGATTTTGTCGTCGTTGATTACGAAATGGATCCCCGTGTTCCATTAATCGTTGGACGTCCATTTCTGAGGACCGGTCGCACTCTCATTGATGTAGCCACGGGCGAAATAATCATGAGAGTTGGTGACGACAAAATTGTCTTCAACATGGGTAAGATTTCTAAGCAACCTTATTCGTATGAGAGCGTTAATGCTATTGATGTTCTCGATGAGGCTAGTGAAGAACATTTTCATGATGCTTGCAAAAGTACTCTTTCTTCTCTACCCAATGTTGAAACCGTTGCCTCAATTGCTCCAGCATTGACTCCTTTCGGGGAAAGTGACTTGGATGATTTCGAAGCTATTTTGGGTCCTCTCGATATTAAGTATGATAATTTATCCACCAATTGGGATGAAGACATTAGCACTATTGAGAGACTTCTCAATGAGGACCCGCTGTCTCCTCCTGCTCCTAAACAGGTGACTAATGATGATCCATCGTTAGTTTCACCATCTATTGAGAATCCTCCTACTCTTGAGCTTAAGGACCTACCGCCTCATCTTGAGTACGTTTTTCTGGAAGACGACGAGAAGCTACCGGTCATCATCGCAAAGGATCTGAAAGAAGACGAAAAAGCCCGACTTGTCGCCGTGTTGAAGAAGCATAAACGAGCTATCGCTTGGAAAATCTCTGACATCCGTGGAATTGATCCTCATTTCTGCACACATAAAATTCTCATGGAGGACGACTTTAAGCCCACAATTCAAAGCCAACGAAGGGTGAATCCTAAAATCCATGAAGTCATCAAAAAAGAGGTTATCAAACTTCTTGATGCGGGTATGATTTACCCTATTTCGGATTCACCGTGGGTTAGTCCAGTCCATTGTGTGCCTAAGAAAGGCGGAATCACCGTTGTGCCCAATGCAAAAAACGAGTTAATTCCTACCCGTCTCGTTACTGGGTGGAGAGTTTGTATAGACTACCGCAAACTCAATGATGCCACGAGAAAGGATCATTTCCCTCTACCTTTTATGGACCAAATGCTTGAACGTTTAGCTGGTAATGAATATTACTGCTTTCTGGATGGTTTCTCGGGTTATTTTCAAATACCCATCGATCCTCAAGATCAAGAGAAGACAACATTCACTTGTCCCTACGGCACATTTGCTTATAAAAGAATGCCTTTTGGCTTATGCAATGCCCCCGGGACTTTCCAAAGGTGCATGTTGGCTATCTTCCATGACATGGTTGAGCAAACCATGGAAGTCTTCATGGATGATTTCTCGGTCTTCGGGGATTCCTTCTCTGCTTGCCTTGCCAATTTGGAACGTATGCTTAAGCGGTGCGAAGACACTCGCCTTGTTCTGAATTGGGAAAAATACCATTTTATGGTCAAAGAAGGCATTGTGCTAGGACACAAAATCTCTAAAGCCGGTCTTGAAGTCGACCGTGCTAAAGTAGATGTCATAGCCAAATTACCTCCACCTTCAACCGTGAAGGGTGTGAGAAGTTTTCTAGGTCATGCGGGCTTCTATCGTAGATTCATTCAGGATTTCTCTAAAATCGCTCGCCCGATGACCCACCTCTTGGAAAAAGATACTCCTTTTATCTTTTATAAAGAGTGTCTCGAAGCCTTCAATCTTCTTAAGGACAAGCTAACTAAGGCACCGGTCTTGGTTACCCCTAATTGGGAGTTGCCTTTTGAATTGATGTGCGATGCTAGCGACTTTGCTATTGGTGCGGTTTTGGGCCAACGAGTGAATAAACACTTCCAACCAATCCACTACGCTAGCAAAACAATGACGGGGGCTCAATTGCATTATACGACAACCGAAAAAGAGCTTTTAGCTGTTGTCTATGCTTTTGAGAAATTTCGCCCCTATCTTGTTTTATCCACCACCATCGTATACACGGACCATTCCGCGTTGAAGTACTTGATGACTAAGAACGATTCTAAGCCAAGACTTCTTCGCTGGGTTTTGCTCCTTCAAGAATTCAACATTGAAATTCGTGACAAGAAGGGAGCCGAAAACCTGGCCGCGGATCATCTGAGTCGACTTGAGGATCCATATCAGGGGGATCATCCAAACAAAGAGATCAATGACTCTTTTCCCCTGGAGACTCTAATGTCTATAAATCTCAATCTTGATGGCACCCCGTGGTTTGCGGACATTGCAAACTACTTAGCGGGTGGTATTCTCATCCAAGGGTTAACATCCCAACAAAAGAAGAAGTTCTTGAATGATGTTAAGACTTACTTTTGGGATGACCCTTATCTATTCAAACAGTGTGCTGATCTGATTATTCGTCGTTGTGTTGACGGACCGGCAGCTTTTGACATCCTCCAAGCTTGCCACAAAGGACCCACCGGTGGTCACTTTGGTCCCAACTACACCGCTAAGAAAGTGTTTGATTCTGGATTCTACTGGCCCACCATTTATCGTGACGCTCACGAAATGGTTAAGCATTGTGATGCTTGCCAACGTCAAGGCAAGATCACACATAAGGATGAGATGCCTCAAAATTTCATACAAGAATGTGAAATCTTTGATGTATGGGGCATCGAATTTATGGGGCCATTTCCATCATCCAAAGGGAACAAGTACATCCTCGTCGCCGTCGACTACGTCTCTAAATGGGTTGAAGCTAAGGCTCTTCCTACGAATGATGCGAGGGTGGTTGTGAACTTTTTGAAGCAGCTTTTCGCTCGATTTGGCGTTCCTCGTGCTATCATCAGTGACCGCGGGACTCATTTTTGCAACGATCAATTTGCAAGAGTCATGGCAAAGTATGGTGTCACTCACCGTCTTTCCACCGCCTATCATCCCCAAACCAATGGGCAAGCCGAAATTTCCAATCGTGGCTTGAACAGAATTTTGGAGCGTACTGTGGGAGAGCATCGTGCCGCGTGGGCCGATAAGTTAGATGATGCTCTGTGGGCTTTCCGTACTGTTTACAAGACCCCGATCGGTTGTACACTTTATCGTCTTGTGTACGGGAAAGCCTGCCACCTACCCATCGAGCTGGAACACAAGGCGCACTGGGCCTTGAAGTGGGCTAACTTCGACATCGTCAAAGCCGGTGATCATCGCAAGGTTCAACTCAACGAGCTAAATGAACTGAGGAATGAAGCTTATGAGAACTCGCTGATCTACAAGGAGAAGACGAAGATTATCCACGATGCTAAAATCAAGAACCGAGAGTTCAATGTTGGTGATCAAGTCTTACTCTTCAACTCTCGGTTGAAGATCTTCTCTGGCAAGTTGAAGAGCCGCTGGACTGGTCCATTCACCGTCACCAAAGTCTTTCCGTATGGGACCATTGAGCTTTCTCAGCCGAATGGGCCCAATTTCAAGGTGAATGGCCAGCGTTTGAAGCTGTACTTTGGTGAGGACATCTCTCAAGAGATGATTCCATCCCTCACCACGTTCCCCATAAACTAAAATTGGGTCGAGTCAGGCTCATGACTCGGTGAACAAAAACAAGCGCTTCTCGGGAGGCAACCCGTGTTCTATCCTTTTCTGCTTTCATAATAAGTGTAGGGGGAGCCCCGCATATGTTTGTTGTCTTGTTTCTTGTGCTGTGCAGGGATTTAAGCTTCAGAGAGCATCTTGATGACTTTTGACGAACCGTGATACCGTGTTTCCATCTTCCCGGTTCTATCCTAAACACTTGTGATTCAATATTTCATATTCTATATGTTCACATTGAATTCACTTTAGTTGTCCTTTCCTTAGCAAGCTTTAAACAAAGTGCACAATGTCCTAAGTGTAGGGGAGTTTACTCCCACATGCTTAAACATTGAGGACAATGTTTATCTCAAGTGTAGGGGGGACTTCTATCAAAGTAAGTGGTCTTGTCCATGAATTTGCCCTCATTTCAACCGGAAATTTGATTTTTCGACATTTTTCAAAATTTTTAATCTATTTTGGCCTAGTTGTATAGTTGTATTTGCCTTTGTTATGTTTCCTTTGCTAGAATAAATTTTTAATAAAGTGGTTTTAGATTTTTCTTAGTCGTGAACATTTTGACTCAACCCGAGTTTACTTACCTAAGTTTACTCTAGCTAGTATCCTTAACATGTTTAAGTCAAGTTTTGCTAGGCTTTTATATAGGGAGCTATAAAACGCGAAAGTCTTAACTCTCACGGGTTAAGAACAAGAACTTTTCGCAAGTTCCTATAATTGATCCTAGAGAGTCGTTTATCAAGGGAACTTTAAAATGCGATTTCTAAACTTGAAAAAGTCTAAGAATTTGCAAGATCCTATAGGCGACTCGAAAACCCAAAACTTTGATTTAATAGGCTAAGCATCCACGAGTCTCATTCCTTGAGATTTTAAATTGTGGAGAACGAGAGATGATAGAGTCAATTATAAGTTTGGTATTTTTTCGTGAATTTATGTGAGTTAATTATGAGCCTATTCTCCCTCCGCTTGTTAATAAATTAATCTGCTAATAAATAAGGATGTACGATTTAAAAGGTTACTTAGCTTCTAGCCCCAGATCGTTTAAAAGTTGCTCGGTAATGACGAGAGTTCATAGCCAAGGATAACTTATGAAGCGGGGCGCGAAGATTGGCGAGTCCGAAAAGGCCCTAACAAGGCATGAGGGCTACATTTTGTTGCTAAAGATCCAAAAGTGATGTGAAGAATCATTTATCGAAAATCAATATGAAGGATCGAGACACACGACGAGAAGCAAAAACTCCCCAAAAGTCATGGAGAAGTCTATCCAAAAAGACCCTAACAAGGTATGAGGATAAATAGATCCAAGTCCTAAAAGGAGGCGGATCGTTGTATATCAAAGTCCAAAATAAAGATTGGAGAAAAAAATGAAGAAGTCGTGGTCCAAAGATGAAGAATCTCTCAAAAACTTCAAGTGAAGAAATTCCTATTATAAAGAGAAGACCATAATTTCAAGAACGTCTCTTGAAGATTCGAAGTATGAAGTCGCTGCCAAATATCGGCCCGAGAAAGGTCTCAAATCGCGAACCAAGTTATGCCAAGATATGAACTTTCTGATATCCCGAGAAGCAGTTTTAAAAGATTTGGTCCTTTAGCTAACTATTGATTAAATCGCTCACCTTATTTTCGGACTAAATAACTATCGAAATAAGTCAAACAATGCATCCTCGTGATCATTCAAGACAAAAATAAAATATAAGAGATACACCTAGGAATAAGGGAGTCTAAGTGAATAATTGGCCCACATGAGTTCGTGATAGTTTGCTAACTTATAATAACAATGATCTCGTTTTTAAGCTTGGTATGGGGAACGTGAAACTTGAGGATGATAAACGTTCATGGCCGCCAAAACCCAATGTAAGTTTTTTTAATTTCTTTGCTTATTTCTATCTTTTATGTTTAAGGCCAAAGTGGGTTATTTGTGATGGAAAATGTAAACCGTGCCTTAAGATTAATGCATTGCATGAGGGCATTGCAATGGTCAAGTGTAGGGGATTTAATAAGTGTGAAAACACTTATCCTTTTACCACTTATTTCCAATAATAACAAGACCAAAACGTGTGATTTATGTCGTAAAAGTCGGAATTATGCGTGGTTTGTGTTTTTATTGTGTTTTAGGACCAAAATATGAAAAAGGAAGAAAACACGGGCTTTCACGGGCTTTTATCGAAGAAAACGGGAAAAGACGAAGTCAAAAGATCAAGAGTGCAAAAAGAACGGAAGTCCAAGGCCTATTCTGAAGATTTATCGAAGAAAAAGTCAAAAGACGGAAGTTTAACGAAGTCGAAGAACTTAAGTCTAATAGAAGAAGAAAATTAAAAGACAAGTTCAAATCCCGAGACGACAAAGACGAAGAATTAAAGTCGAGTCGAGAAAACGTGAAGAAAGCAAGAAAGAAGATGCAACACATGCACTCCTTCCACCTTCCCTATAAATACCCTCCTAATAGTCATTAGGAGGGTGGTTAGAGTTTTTAGTTAATTTTTCATATTTTTAGTTTTCTCTAGTTTTTAGAGAGAGAAAGTCTTAAACTTTCTCTCACTAGTTCATCTTTTTCTTTTAATCTTTCAAGATTAAATACTTTGTATTGCTTATTTCATTAATCAAAGTTCTATTTTAAGCTTTTATTTCTTAATCTCATTCTACTTTTCTTTGATTTAAGATTGATTTTGGTGCGATTATCATGTGATCCGTGTTGTTCTAATTGATTTCGTGCTAAAAAGTTAATCTTTTGATCATTTTATAAGTTTTCATTTGAATAAGCTTTAAGACTTTTGTGCTTATTGGCTTATTTTTATGATTAGCTTATTTTTCTTATTAAAAAGTTTTATTAAAAAGTTTATGTTTTTATTGTTCGATCTAAAAAGTTGTTTGATTTCGGTTTGATAAGTTGATTCTAGTGCCTATTTGATCCGGTTTAAGCATTGATTTGGGTTAGTGTTGTGATAAGCTCTCAAATATAGCTTATTTACTTGCTTAACCGATTTCCACAATTTTAGGAGGAGGTATAACTCCCCTTTCCGATTGGTCTTGATTTTCCGACAGCACCATACTCCACATTCCGATTGATCAATCGGATTAGGGTTTAGCCTTTCCGATTGGTCCATTTCTTGTTATTCCGATTGATCTTCATATTCCGACGGCAAGGAATTTGCCCCACATTCCGCTTGGAGTGTTTTTGAACATTCCGACTGTTAATCTTTTCATTATTCCGATTGTGAGTAAGTTTATTATTCCGATTGGAATTGTTGGCTATTTTCCGATTGACCCCTTTTTGTCTAATATTCCGATTGCTGCACCTTTACAACATTCCGACCACCAGATCGAAATACATTCCGATCTGGGGCTATTTTCAGCTTAGTCCGATTGTGAGCTTTTGGTTTCTTTTGATGTTACTTTCTTTTAGCATTTTTTTTATTTTCAGAATATTTCTTAAGTGTTAGTTTTATTTAGTGTGTTAGTTCTTTTCCATTGTCACCTTTACATTTATATGCATTTGTTTTACTCGTTACTCAAATTAATCTTTTAACTTCCATTTTACTCAACGACACTTTATTTACTTGCTAGTAGTTTAAAACAAATATAACCAAACCATTCTCTTGATTCACCAAAAGACAATTGAGTCGCACTTAAGACCGGTTTTCAATTCGAAAAGACTTGGGACAACAAAATTTTATACTAGGTGTTAAAAGCCTAGTATTAATTTTAATATTTTCTCCCCCTTAAACGATGACCCGTTCTCTATTTAAAGAGCTGTAGTCATTGTTTAAAGAGTCAAATATTGATGAAAGCATTTCCAATTTATATCTTGAAAAAATTTGATTCGTGGTGTCAATAAGATTTCTCTTATTTTAACAAATTAATGCACTGAGACGTACATTAATTCGTGTTAGACCAAGTTATAAAGTAAACTTGATCCCTTTGCATGATTTGGCTTGTAAATCACGCCCGAGAAAATTAATTCCCGTTATGAGCCAACGTTTTCCAAGGAAATACGTGACTTTAATATGAAAACCGGGTTGCAGTCAGAAATAACTACAAGCCATAATGGGCATGTTTTAAAAATGTACAACTTTTATACGGACTCTATTTATGGCACCGTGTCAATATTAATCGACATTTCTAAGGCCGTAAATATTACCGTACTAAAAGACATGCCCGTTTTAAAACGAAAAAATATTTTTGGTTTTTCTTGATTTTATAATTTTTATGGTTTTTCTAGGTTTTATATTTTTTATGATTTTTGTTGGTTTTATATTTTTGTATTTTTCTTTTGTGGTTTATATATTTACGATAATATACATGATCACGAACAAAAGGATACTCTGAATAGTTTACCACGACTATTCAGCTGATTCTTCTGCCAACTCTTTGAGAGTCGCTGGAGTGAATGATTTCATGCCAAGCTTGTCGATCAAAAACTCAATTCGTCCTTGATCTAAGGCTTTGGTGAACATATCCGCCAGCTGGTACTCAGTAGTGACAAAATACAGCTCGATCACTCCGTTCTCCACCTGCTCCTTAATGAAATGGTAGCGAATGTCTATGTGCTTGGCCCGGGAGTGTTGAACATAGTTGCAGCAAAGGGCAATGGCGCTCTTGTTGTCACAATACATCGGGATTTTGTTTAATCCCAAACCGTAGTCAGTTAATTGTGATCTCATCCAAAGGACTTGAGCACAACAACCGGACATGGCGATGTATTCAGCCTCCGTGCTAGAAATTGCAGCGCTTTTCTGCCTTTTTGAAGACCAACTGATCAATCTATCTCCTAGGAGTTGCACAGATCCAGAAGTGCTACGCCTCGTGTCTTGACATCCAGCATGATCGGCATCTGCGTATGATATTAAAGCAATAGAGGAATCTTTCGAATACCATAGACCACGATGAAGTGTTCCTTTTAGATACCGAAAGATCCTTTTCACAACATGTAGGTGCTTTTCGGTAGGCCGAGCCTGATACCGGGCACACATGCATACAGCAAATTGCAAATCAGGCCTGCTAGCAGTCAGATATAGAAGGGTGCCGATCATCCCACGGTAAAGTTTTGGATCGACAATAGTCCCATTCCTATCTTCATCTAACTTGGATTTCTCCACCATTGGAGTGTCTACAGGGTCACAATTTTCAAAGTTATATTTCTTAAGAGATTCTAGAGCATATTTGGATTGATTAATAAAGATGCCTCTGGGATTCTGAGAAATCTGTAATCCTAAGAAAAATGAAATTTTTCCCATCATCGACATCTGAAAGCGTGTGGACATTATCTTCTCAAATTGATTTGACAATTCAATGTTAGTGGCAGCAAATATTATATCATCAACATAAATTTGTACCAGAATCATGTCGTTGCCTTCCTTGAGAGTGAATAATGTGGGGTCCACCTTGCCTTTGGAGAAGCCTTCCGAAATGAGATATGTTGACAGGAGATCATACCACGCGCGTGGAGCTTGTTTCAACCCGTAGAGAGCCTTCTTAAGCTTGTACACATGATTAGGAAACTCCGTACTGACGAACCCATCCGGCTGACTAACATAGACTTCTTCCCTTAGTTCACCGTTCAAAAATGCCGTCTTCACATCCATTTGATAGACGATCATGTTCATATGAGCAGCATACGCAAGGAATAGTCTAATAGCCTCCAATCTAGCCACAGGAGCAAAAGATTCTTCAAAGTCTATACCCAAGGCTTGTTTATATCCTCTAGCGACCAATCTAGCCTTATTCTTCAATACCGCACCCATCTCATCAAGTTTAACCTTATAAACCCATAACAAAGTAAGGATGTTAACCTTGTCAGGGAGAGGAACCAATTCCCATACTTCAAGTCTTTGAAATTCATTTAGTTCCTCCTGCATAGCTTCAATCCAAGATGATTGGGTCATAGCCTGCTGCCAATTTTTAGGTTTAACTTCAGAGAGAAATGCATCAAAGTAACAATAAAGTGCACTCTCTTGTAATTGATGACGTGTAGAGACTGGTCGATCTAGATCTCCAATAACGTTCCTAATTGGGTGATCTTTTGTCCATTTAGTGCTATGGTTTTCAATCCTAGGTGGTCTGGAGTGAACAATAGAAGGAGCTTCTTCTGAGGTAGACGCGGCTGAAGGGTTTTCAGGTATCGCTATACCAAAGAAAGGAAGCTCTTGCAAGTGAGCATATTCCAAGTCGTGATCAGTAGAATCCTCTTCCACATCATTAGGCACAAGTAGGGGTGATGATTCAGGTGTAGTTTGAGAATCACTTGGTGAAGGTGCATCCGGTTCAATGTGAATTGTAGATGCATTAGATAAAGGTTCATTAGCTTGAGCAACCACTTCAGGTATTGGATCAATTACTACAGGTGCTGGAACTTCATCAATCGGGGGATCGAAGAATTCATCAAACAACGGTTGAAACAGTTTATCCCACTCGGGCCTTGTTGGTGGTAAAAATGATGTAGAAGTAGGATTATTGGGAACTAATCCGAAACTAATAGCACCGGTTCCCATCTCATGAAGCGCGGGTTCAGAGCTGTGTTGCTCAGAAGCTATCGCTGTCAGCTCATCGAAATCTGCGTCCATAGTTTCTACAATCTTGCCAAGACGACGATTATAGATTCGGTATGCTCTTTTGGACGGTGAGTAACCAATGAAAATACCTATATCGGCTTTTGGTTGAAGCTTACCCAATTTCTCACTATTGATGTTTGGATAACACAGAGCACCAAACACATGAAAAAATGAAACATCGGGTTTGCGGTCATGTAGAAGCTCATAAGGTGTTTTTCCATGGCGTTTCCGAATGATAGAACGGTTTTGGGTGAAACATGCAGTAGAAATAGCCTCTGCCCACAAGAACAATGGAGCGTTCGCATAAATAAGCATGGTCCTAGCAGCTTCCATAAGTGTACGATTCCGTCTTTCAACGACACCGTTTTGTTGTGGAGTGTGTACATCGGATGTTTCATGTGAGATACCAACTCCCTCATAGTAATCACGGAGAGTCTGGTTGACGAACTCTGTACCATTGTCTGTACGAATACGGCGGACAGTGGTATTCAAACGTACCTGAATGAATTTCAGAAAAGTGATGATAGCCTTCGGTGCTTCATCCTTTGTACGTAGAAATCTAACCCATGTAAACCTGGAGAAATCATCCACAATTACCAGAATGAATTTCTTACCGCTCACACTTTCAGTTCTCATCGGCCCACAAAGATCCATATGCAAAAGATGAAGTTTTTCTTGATTGGTGTCTTCAGCTTTGGGCTTGTAAGATTTCTTGGTACTTTTCCCCCTTGAACACGCGGAACATAAATGGTCCTTGTGAAATTTAAGCTTTGGAAGACCACGAACTAAATCGTTTTTAGCCAGATGATTAATAGCATCAAAGTTAAGATGAGATAATCTGCGATGCCATAACAATGACTTGGTCTTAGATGCTTTAGAGAGAAGACATACTGGAGAGGCGGCCATCATGTCTTGTAAGGACAAGGTATAGAGATTTGCACCACGAGATCCCTTCAACAAATCTTTTCCTTCCAAGTTGCGGATGAAACAAGTGTGTTGTCGAAAAGCAACCTCAAGGTTGGAATCACAAAACTGTCCTACTGAGAATAAATTATGACCAAGACATTCAACATAGTATACCCTTGAAATCGTCACGTTTCCAATCTGATATTCACCATACCCCATAATCTTTGCTATATGATCATTCCCGAATTTAACCGTACCAAGAAACTTGCTGACGAAATTTCGGAGCATCGAGCGATTTCCGGTCATATGTTTTGAACAACCGGAGTCCAAATACCACAGGATGATTTGGACCACCTGAAAATATCACCACACGAAGACAATGTAGAGGTATCGGAATCTGAGTGTTCCTTGTTATTAGCAGGTACAGATTTAATAATCTTAGATTTGCTAACTCTAGGTTTCTTAGATTTCCTAGCCTTCTTTTTCTTACTAGGTGGTATAGATTCTAGTTGGCTTAAATCCTGAGGTATTTCTTCACTGATAGGCACTATAGTGGGGGCTGACCTAATTAAAGGGCGCTGTTTCCATACTTGAGTGCGAGTGTTCCTAACTAAAGGACGCTCAGACCTAACCTCAATGGATGCATTCCTAGTTAAAGGGCACATTTTTCCATCTAATGTAAAGGTCCTACCAGTGGGACGCCATTGTCAGCCAACTTGGGCACGAGTTCTACCCGTTGGCTTCCATTCAAGACCATTCTTAATAGCATTCATTTCATTAACGTGATCAATCAGACACAAATCATGACGTTGGGAAAACATACATTCATTACAATTCCAACAATTCAAATCAGAATTCACGAATGGTTTAGGCTGCTGCACAGGCGCAGAGCTTTTAGTCTTAACATGATTCTTTTTATTTAAAACTGAACTAGCATTCCTATTGTGAACTTCTACTTTCTTCTTTGTGGCACTACTAGTGGAGGGCTTGATCTTAGCTTTCTTGAGTGGCGATCCTTTAGCCTTAGTAGTCTCTTTTAATCCTGTAGAAGGCAAAGTGGGAACATTAGCAACAGATTTTAATGGTGTCTTACTTGATTGTGCCAATGACGGTTTCTCTCCTGGAGTCTTATTAAATGGAGTGACAGCAATGGGCCTATTATTAAGTAGTGCAGAACCTGGTGTACCTATGTATTGCAAATATGCCAAGCAATATTGAACTCGCTTAATATATTCATGAGCCGAATAATAGTCGCTACTTGAGGGATCTAAGGCATAAAGATCGTCTAAAATATCCCTAAGAAGATCGACATGCTTAATGGCATTCCTCATATAATCATCATAGGTAACCGGGTTTCTCTTATGAAGCGGATTCTTATAAAGCACTACTGACTTGGTTGTTGGAGCACTAGTGGACGGTGCAGAGTCGGTAGCTAAGTTATCAACAACTTCTTGTCGGGTGAGAAGAAGTGTCTCCTTTAACTCAGCCAAAACCATATTTTTGTCTATGAGCAGGATGTTCAAATCAGAGATTTCCTCGCACTTTTGGTTCAGTTGTTCAACAAAAGATTGTTGCTGTGCCGCATTAAAAGCGAAGCGTTCTTCTAGTGAACCATAAAGAGCGGATAATCCCTGTCTTGTCCGATCCATCTCCCCTAGAACAGACGAAAGTCTAATTTCTAAGACTTGGTTTTTAGACTCTGCAGCCTCTAGTTCCAATTTTAATGTTTCCTTTGATGATACCTCTCTCTTCAATCTCATGATTTCTTCCTCTAATGTCTTAACAATTGCAATCATCTTGTCACTAGTCTCAACACCGTTTTCACAACCATTTGATATCAAAAGATCCTCATTTTGAGTTTGTTGTTTTAATTCTAAAGATATACAATGTTGTTCTAGTTGATTAAAGCGTTTTGAAAGTAAATTGTAAGAATCTTGTAGCTTTAAAAACTCAGCGTTAGATTCGTGACAAGAATGATTATCTACCTCATTTACAGTATCAGCAACATTTACAGAAAGATCACAAACATCATCACATATATGTACAGCATCACAATTAATCATAGCGGATGTAAGCTCATTCGAATAATTAACATTTACAGTAGTAAGCACATCACACGAGATTACTGCAGACAAGAATCGGTCATATTCGGTTAAAATCTTTTCTTTTTCAATTAGTTGTAGCTCGTAAGCGGTGTCCATTTCATAAAACACTTTTTGAACTTCACCAATTTCAAACACAAGATTTTCCTTAACAGATGCAAAAGTTCCTTTTAGACTTTCGACAAACGGATTGATCTCATTTTTAAACACCTCGTTCATATGTTCAAAAGACCATTCTCCGGAATTTAAGCCATTTGAAGTCGTACAATCCAAAATGACCTTGTCAAAATTAGTAAAGTATTGATTAATCTCTTGCAAGTTTAACCATACAGTGCTAACAGGTGGAAGATCCTTTGGAATTTCCTTAGGACCTTCCATATTGACAAGTGTAGGAAATGTACTAGGGTTTTCTTCATCTAATATGTAGGTCGGTGCTGTTATGAGATCTTTGTCCATATGGAAGCGAATTCTAAAATCCGTTTTTGCAAGCTCCTTATTCAATTTAAAATAATCACACTCGGGATATTTTGCAGAATTGTATGACCGATCCTCATCAACTAGATCCTTACTTGTTCGATCATCGGGAAAAACAATCGGGTCTAAAGCCAATCCTAATTGAGTTGCATTATAAAGTCTAGGACTATGTCTTAAAGCTTGTTTTGCATACCGTGGATTAGGGGGAAGGCCTTTTAGACGTGATAAGTTAAACTCTCTAAACGAAGCATCAAATAAGTGAACTAGTTGAGAAGCAGCGTATTGTCTTAACAGCAAGTAATCTAGACTTCTAATCTTGTTAGTAGCATTAATCTCCATTTCATTCTTCTTAGACTCGAGTGATTCAAAATCCGTTTGAAGTTTTTGAAAATTAGTGACCAGTAACTCTTTTTCTTGAAGTTCATTAGACAGATTTGCTCTTAAGTTTTCTATTTCTTGCAAGTGACCCATTTGTTTGTTTCTAAAGAAAGTGATCATATTCGAGATTAGTTAGAACACTAGACGAAGGCACTAGTTCCAAGGTTTGAACTTTCTCATTGCTTAAGGCAAGCTCATCAGACAAATTCTTATTCTTAGCTAAAGTTTCTAAGAGTGCAGCATTCATTTGGCTAAGTAATGTAGCAGGAACCACGACCAAATCTTGTTGAGCAGGAGTAGGCGTATGCGAAATGGGTCCCGGTTGTGATTCACTCAAAGTCTGGGGACTCACATTGATATTGTTATCATTGTTTGTCTCCTCGTTTGAAAGACTCACCACCGAAGATTCATTCGAATCAGCACTCTCTTGCACAACTTGATGTGGTTGAATACTAGCATCAGTGGTATTATCGGTGGTATTAATAAGTACCTCAGATCTCTTTTCTGGCCCTAAGCTGGAGATAGTTGCCATGAGAGCAGCCTTTGCAGATTGAAAGTCATCACAGTCTGAGTCATACGCATCGAGATCATCTGCTTGGTATGCTGCATTCTGTGTGGTGACCGTGTCTTGTTCAGCAATCCCTGGATCAACAAGAAATGCAAGCTCCTCTTCATCAAGTTCCCTTCCTTGTGCTTGAGCATTCACCAGATAGATCTTTTCTGCAAACCATTGTCCATCCCTTCTCCTCTTAGGTTTCTTACAATCCCTGGACATATGACCCTCTTCCTTGTAGTTGTAGCATGTAATCATTCGCAACTTGCCCGTGGAATTAGCCCGTGGAGCAGGATTGACCATTGGTGCCTGATTGACCGTGCGAGCATTGGTAGTTGATGTGGTAGGTCTCCCCTGATATGGTTGAATTGGCTGAACCATTACCCTGCCATTCTTAATAGTAGCTTGTTGGCGAGAATTGGATAAATTCCTCAACTGATTGTTGGTAGGAGCTGATCCCCTAAATCCTCGTTTGCTTAAAGTCCTTGTGAGATAGGCAGACATAGTGGTTAACACTTCAACTGGATCAGCACCTTGTTTAAATACAGGAACGGGGACTTCCTCATCATCACAGTACATTGCTTGATCTTGAGCTGCATAATCACTAGAAGGAATACTCATTTGATCAGGGTAGCTTGTTGGATATGCTGCATTCTCTTGATAAGATGAATATGAAGATTGAGCATAAGGTGCAATACTAGCTGGGTGAGGTTGTGTAGCATATTGTGATGAAGGTGCACTGAACCGATATTGTTGCTGATGTGAGGTGGGTGGTTGTGGTAAAATCGAGTATTGGGGAAAGGCTGGTGTCATGTAAGGTGATGGATGATAGGCTTGATGTCCCAAAATATAAGGAGTGTTGTTGTGAGACAAGCTTGGTTGATTCGCCATTAAAGCTAATGAATCATGGTACATACCTCGTGGAGAACGGTGCATGATCACATGTTTCTCATGTTGCTGAAGAAAAGCATATAGTTGATCCAAATTACACTTATGCAGATCCCTGGTTAACTTAACATCGGTAATATACTTACCCCATTCAGCTTGAGGTAAAGTATTCAAGAATTTGGTGTTCACCTGGAATGGAGCAATCACCAGATTGTATACATTCAGATCATTCATGAGTGTGGTGAATCTGAAGTAATAATCATGAAGCGTTTCCCCTGGGTTGTAAGTGAATCTGTCAAACAGGTCATACAACTGACATTCCCTTTCCTGTTTGGTGAGAGACGTGCCTTGTAGCAACACCTTAAGACGTTCCCATAAATCCTTTGCCACTGTATACTGACTTACCATCCTATAGATGTCATGGGGAAGAGCTTGGAGAATTGTTTGAAGAGCTTTCTCGTCTGCATCGGCAACAAGTTGTTGGGCTGGTGTAAGTTCTTCAAATTCTCTTGGTCGAGACACATTGTTCGCCACAATGGTACCATAGTCAAGTGGACCATTTAAGATTGACTTAACCATAAGCCTCCCATAGACCGGTTTTCCCTTAAGATAAGACATCATCCGGCCTTGCCAAGCTTCAAAAACTTCTTTGATGAGCATTGGCGGGCGATTATCCATTCTCGTAATCACCGAAATATTCGTAAGTGATGTCAGATGAGGCATTACTGAATTCGGATTCATTTTGTTAACTTCAAAGAGACAAAGATTATCAGTTGATCGAGCAGTGAAGTAAAGCTTGTGAATTGTGTTGAGTTTTTGTTGTAAGAAACCAAGATTAAATCCTCTAAAAAATCGTCGAAAAAACAAGCAAAATAACCCTTGATTCGGAACTTTTTGTTGATTCGGAAGTTTGATTCGGAAGATTTAGCTTGGAATTACCTTGATTCGGAACTTTTGGCTTGATCCGGAACTTCTTGGTTCGGAAGTTCTTGGTTCGGAACTTGTGGCTTGATCCGGAACTTCTTGGTTCGGAAGTTCTTGGTTCGGAACTTTTGGCTTGATCCGGAACTTCTTGGTTCGGAAGTTCTTGGTTCGGAACTTATGGCTTGATCCGGAACTTCTTGATCCGGAACTTCTTGATCCGGAACTTCTTGATCCGGAACTTCTTGACCCGGAACTTCTTGACCCGGAACTTCTTGACCCGGAACTTCTTGACCCGGAACTTCTTGATCCGGAACTTCTTGATCCGGAACTTCTTGATCCGGAACTTCTTGATCCGGAACTTCTTGGTCCGGAACTTCTTGATCCGGAACTTCTTGATCCGGAACTTCTTGATCCGGAACTTCTTGATCCGGAACTTGTTGGTTCGGAACTTTTGCTGAATAATCAGAAACTTGTTCCGATGAACAGTCGAACACTAAAAATGAAGATTAAGCCCAGATTTTGACCAAATAACCCAAAAAGTTTTGTGATTTCAACAATAATAAGTAAAAACTAATACTTATCCACTAATCCCAATCACAAAAACACCAAAAACACCAAGAATCAAGATGGTTTTTCTTAAAGAACACTAATACAATCAAAAACTAAAAAACCACACAAATCACTACCTTAAATCACCCCATAGCTCTTGATACCAAATGTAGAATATTGATAATCAATGAATCTATGAAGGGGTTTGTTGATTTCTAGAGAGAGAAAGTTAGAGAGAGAAAGTGAGAGAAACTATGTGTTATTTCAATAAATGGAAACTAGAAAAATGACAACAACCAACCCCTTTCCATGGTGGAAAGGGGTATTTATAGTTCCAAGCAAACATGGGCTTGGGCCGGTCCATGACAAGCCCATGGACCGGTTCTTACTTAACTTAATAAGTAACTAATGACTATTTGTTAACTACGAGCTATTACAACATAAATAATATTGTGGAGTGACCGATACTTCTAATATACATAAAACGTATTTCTAACAAATGCAATCTTGGAAATCTTTGAAGAACCGTGCTCCCGTGTTATCCGAAATCCGGTTCTATCTCTCAACTATCGTGATTCAATTTTCTTCATACTCACATTTGAAATTGATCACTTTAGTCGTCTCTTCCTTAACTTGAGTTAACCAACGTGCACAATGTCATAAGTGTAGGGGAGACTTTTCCCACATGCTTAAACATTGAGGACAATGTTTATCTTAAGTGTAGGGGGGACTTCTATCGAAGTTTTAAGTGGACTTTTCCATGAAAATGCCTTCATTTAACCGGAAAATCCTATTTTTCAACATTTTTCAAATTTTTTATTAACTTTGGCCATTTAGTCGTAATTTTTAAATTTTTATCGTTGCTTTCATATGTATATATCCCGCAATAAAGTCAAAAATATTAATAAAGTGGTGTAGCTAGTTTAGAAATATTTAACATATTAGGCCCGTTGCGTTTATTTTGACTCAACCCGAATAGACTTATCCAAGTTTATTCTAGCTAGTATCCTTAACCATGTAGATCTTAATTGGTTTATTAGGCTAAGTATCCACGAGTCTCATTATTTGAGATTTTAAATTGTGGAGGACGAGAAATGATAGAGTCAATTATAAGTCGGTATTCTTGCGCAAGCTCACTTGGTGTAATTATTTGCCTATTCTCCCATCGCTTGCTAATAATTTATCTGCAATAAGTAAGGTCGTACGATTTGAAAAGTTACTTAGCTTCTAGCCCAAGATCGTTTAAAAGTTGCTCGGTAATGACGAGAGTTCATAGCCAAGGCATAACTTATGAAGCGGGGCGCGAAGATTGGCGAGTCCGAAAAGGCCCTAACAAGGCATGAGGATTCCATTTTATTGCTAAAGATCCAAAGTGATGTGAAGAGCATTATTCCTAAAATCAATATGAAGGATCAAGACTCACGACGAAAAGCAATCAACTCCCATAAAGATCATGGAGAAGTCTATCCGAAAAGACCCTAACAAGGTATGAGGATAAATAGATCCAAGTCCGAAAAGGAGGCGGATCGTTGTATCTCAAAATCCCTATTAGAGATTCAAGAAATAATTATGAAGTCGTGGTCAACAAAGTTGGAGTACCCCTCAAAAGTCTCCAAAGTGAAGAAATTCTATTATGATGAGAAGACCATTATCTCAAGAACGTCTCTCGAAGATATGAAGTATGAAGTACATGCCAAATATCTGCCCGAGAAAGGTCTCAAATCGTGAACCGAGTTATGCCAAGTATGAACTTTTTGATATCCCGAGAAGCAGTTTTAAGAGATTTTGTCCTTTAGCTAACTATTGATCAAATCGTCCTACTTTGTTTTCAGCCTAAATAAACTATCGAAATAAGTCCAAAAATGCATCTTCATGATCATTCTAAGACAAAAATAAAATATAAGAGATACACCTAGGAATAAGGGAGTTTAAGCATTTAATTAAGCCATGTGTGTAAGTGTTTGAATTGCTAACTTATAAATAACAATGATCTCGTTTTTAAGCTTAGTTTGGGGAACGTGAAACTTGAGGGTGATAAATCTTCGCAGCACCAAAGCCCTAATGTAAGTCATTGATTTCTTTACAAGTTATTTCCATGTAGCTATTTTCAAGTGAAAATGGTTTTCTATCCTTTTGTTTCCTTTAAAGTCTAATTTCTTTTAAGTACTTTAATTTTTGTTGGTAGTATTTTAATAGGGCCAAGGTTGATTAATTATGAGAAAAGTGTAAAATTGCTTTATCACTAAGCATTGCATGAGGGCATGGCAATGGTTAAGTGTAGGGGATTTGATAGGTGTGTAAACACCCATCCTTTTACCACTTAATTCTGGCTAAAACAAGACCAAAACACGTATTTAATATCATTTGTTTGGAATTATGCGTGGTTTTTGTGTTTATTGTGTTTTCAGAGCTAACCGGGTGAAAATTAAAGAAAACATGAGATTGCACGAGTTTTATCAAGGAAAAAGACTCAAGACGAAGTCTATTGTCCAAGAGATGCAAAAGATTTGAAGTCAATGGGCCTATTTGAAGATTTATCGAAGAAAAGGACCAAAGATGGAAGATTTACATATGTCGAAGAAGCTCAAGTCTATTTAACGAAGAAATTAAAAGACGAGTTGAATTTAATCGACGACAAATCCCGAATCAGAATCGAAAACGTCAACTTTTCTGAAAAGACGAGAAGACAAGAAGAAAGGGAGAAAGCCCACTCACCAACCAACCACTAGGACTATATATAGATTTTTCTTTCACACAATTAGGGAGTTAGCTTTCATTTTCTTTTTCCCAGTTTCTTAGGATCGGTTCATCACCAACACCATTAGGGTGTTTGGTGATTTTTAATATTTCCTTTCAATCTTGTAACTCTTAATCATTACTCTTGTTACTTTTACATTAATCTTTCAATTCCATCTTTTCATTCATCTTGTTCTTCATCATCTTTCTATTGCAAGTTCTTAAGTTTCTTATTTGATTCAAGTTTGATCTTAAAAAGTTGTTGATTTAGTGTTTTTATTGGTGGGATTTGTTACTTATGGTACTTAAATGATTATTGGTTAGTTTGGTAAAACCTTTTCGATTATTTGGATTGATTTTGATCAAAACCCGTTCTCCCTGTTTTTACTCGTCTGCTGCTGTTCTTCATCCATATATTCCGAATAGGAGTTTCTTTCCGCATAGGCAGTTTTATTATTTACTTATTCGGAATATTTCATATATTCCGAATAGGGTTTTGCTTTCCGAATAGGCGAGTTTCTTTTTCCCTTACTCGGAATATTTTATATATTCCGAATAGAACTACTTTTTCCGAATAGGGGTTTTTACTTCTCTCTTGCTCGGAATATCTTCGATATTCCGCATAGCATATTTTTCCGAATAGGCATGTTTTTCCGCATAGAAGTGTTATTCCGCATAGAACAACTTTTCCGCATAGGGTTAATTTTCCGCATGGTTTCTTTTATTCCGCATAGAACTTGATTTTCCGAATAGAGCATTTTTATTCCGAATAGAGCAGTTTTTCCGCATAGACCATATTTTCCGAATAGGGCCTTGTTTTCCGCATAGAAGTTCTTTCCGCATAGTATCCGATTAGGCTGTTATTCCGCATAAGTATTTGTTTTCCGAATAGCTCTTTTCTTCAGTAAGATCATTTCTCTGTTTTATCATTTAACCTTTTATATTTACTACAAGTTTAATTTCATTACTTCATTCAATTATCTTTTCAATAGAATAGAAAACCAAATCCACTTTTTGTCACCAAAAACAAAGCATTCCACTTTTAACTGAGATCAATTCGAGAGGATTTCGAGAATTATTTTGAACCCATTGAAAAACCTTGTATCACGGGGTTAACCATAATCGTCCACGCTAGTCATTGTCGTATTTTACTTATAATGTACATTATAGTACATAATTTGGTACATAGTAGTTTCTATCTTTTGTTGGGTTATTTTATGTATCTGAGGGGTATTATTTCCTTTTGATGTTTAAGTCATGTTCCCTAAGAATCATGTGGTGGTTCGAGTTATTAGGAGTAGGTGAATATGAAGGACCTTATGCTATTTCCACTCTTATGGGTGACACGACTTATAACTGATTATGTTTTCGTTTTGGATTTAGTCTAGGCTGTTTTAGCTAGACTATGGATTTCTGTATTCCAAGAGTTTTATTATGTTATTTTATAGATGGAGTTTTGGACCTTATTGGTTATGTGGTTATGAGCTTATGTGAGTAGATAGATTTATGTGTTATATGTTGTATTGATTCTTATAAGTGTCATCATAGGAGGGAGTGCATTGGGGAAAGGGTAATTGTATAAGTATGGTGGCCAACATAGTTATACAAGTACCACAACTTCAATGGGTTCTCAAGTATGATTGCATGAAAGAGGATTAGTACATGCTTGTATATGGTGAGATGTAGATATTGGGTATACGTATAATATATGGGTTTATGTAATGGCTGCCTATGATATGGCTATTGTTCTTTTTGTGTTTTATGTTTTGGGTTATAGTTGTGGTGTGTGATTATGGGGTCACACGATATGGTTTGGTTTTGGAGGTGGGCATTATGCCTTGTTGTGGCACGGTGAGATGGTGATTACTCGTATAGAAAAACGAGCGTATAAATCGATTGATTGACTTACGTGTATGATAACGAGTATGTTTGGGGGATTCAATAGGTATACATATGCGGATGTATATATACTACTATGTGTTAAGTTATGGTATATGGTCGTTCACTAGTTATTATAACTTGAACGTACCTTGTGTTTGTTCGTGTTTTATGGTGCTGGAGTTTGGTGGAGTTTCAACGACGTTTTGAATCTTTTGAACTGTGTCTTGTAGCGTATTCTTTGAGTTTCGTATTTCACGTGTACGTTTTAAAACGGTGTTCTTGGTTTCAAGTATATTGAAATAACCTGGGATTTCTTTTGAGATAATGGAATCTTTTGTGTTGAGTCTTACATTTCTTTTGGTTGGTATATGGAAAAAGGGGGGACTTGGAAATCTACTATAGAGTTAGATAGTTGGTTGTATTCGGTAAAATAAGGGTAAGGTGTTGGAGTCATGTTTGAAACAAGATGTAACATAAGATTTTTTTTTAATCAACACTTATTTATTTCAAATTCTAAAAGACTTTCTTTAAAATAAAGCGAAGTAAAATTTCTTTCTACTTACATAGTTTATATAATTGGGTTTAACCGATTCACGTCATTTATAATTATTAATACAAGGTTAAAATGAGTTTATGAAGATTTCACATTCAATTTTATCTTTCATTAATATAAAATTGTTTTGGTCATAACTTGTTCGTTTTTAAAGCTTTTTGGGTGATTCAAAAAGCCAAAAATTATGTACTCGGAACGTACTTTTCAAATATTCAGAATGTATAGTTATGGGAGGTCAGTGGACTGGTCGGAATTGTTGTACAAGTGTCGGGTTCAAGGTTGAGTTTGAATAGTAGTTTTATTTTTTATGATTTGGGATGCACGGGATACCTAGTCTTTGAGTTGAGTTTTGAGATCGTCTAGAAGGTTGTTTGTAGATGGTTTGAGTCACATAGATGTGGGGAGGTAAGGAAAAAAGAAAATTTTTAAAAAAAAATATATATATATTCTTTTGGAAAGTCGATCTTTGCACGGTTTAAATAATATGTGGCGGGGCGTAATATGTTTTGGTTGCCATTGGGTGTTTCTTGGATTATTTTTCGTTGTCATGGGTCATTTGGAAATTGATACATGTTTTGGGTTTGAGTTTTCTTTGGAGTCTCGTGGTTTTTGATTTGTTTTAATTGGTGCACGTGAAATGTCGTTAATTATCCGTGGGTTTAATTCGTCGATCGTATCTGGTGTATTCAGGATGTAGTTTTGGTTTTGTATGGTTTAGGAGCGTTGAGGTAGAACCATGAATAGAGCAAGTAGGAGAAGTGAGAGGAGTTGTAGTTAGTGTCATCCAAGGCAAATCGTTGATGGAGTGAATTAAGAACAAGAGCTGTTAGAAATCGCAAGGAATTTATTCGTATTACCGCTAAGAGAGGGTGTGAGGAGGACATAGTTGAAATTGCTAAGGATGTTGTATGAACGCTTTGGGTTTACGGTTATGTATTTGGCTTCGCCAAAGCACTAGCGGTTTTCATGGAGTCAATGAACCGAGTGTGCATGAACGTCTATAAACGAGTTGTCATCGGGAGCATCGACGACATCTTAATCTACTCAAATCTTAGAAGGAGGATGAGGCGAATTATGTGTTGGTTTTGGAGTTGTTAGTAAAGGGAATGAAACGTGAGATTTTCAAGTGTGAGTTTTAGGATTTAGTTGGCCAGGACTAGTAGTCAGAGATGATGGCATATCGTGGAACCAGCAAGGGGCGAAGTGAAGAAGGACGAAGAAGCATTTTGGAGGCTGAAGAGGTGGATTGGATGATGAGCAGATCTTGGCATTATCGGAAGGACTGGATGAATTCGCGAAGCATGACGATACGTGGAGCAGGGATTTGGACGCGTACGAGGACGACAAAGAAAGGCGATCGCTTAAACGTTGCAGGAACTGAAGATTTGGAAGAACTGGATAGACTTAGTTAGTGGAGCTAGACTGTTATATCTGCCTAGAATGCTAGAGGCATTTGGTGTACGAGACGTGGAGAATGATCTATACGGATCATGAACGTCTCCAACACATATTCAATCATCTTGATTGAACATTTGGCAAAGGTTAAGTGGTGAAAGAAAATTGCAAGGCCAAGTACCATCTGGGAAAGGCAAGTATGGTCGATGAGACATGGAATAAGAAGAATGAGGTGAGGCTGAGACGAACTTGAACTATAGGGATGACGTATTGGAGCGGTTTGGATAAAGGATATAGGTTGCACGAGTTGAGTTGCCTGAAGCAGAGAACGCGTCAACGTGTATGATGCGTGGCTTGGACAATCATATGGAGAAAGGGACGTAGACTATACTTTCTACATAGATAGGAGTAGCTTAGAAAGGGCAATGTAAGGACGAAGTTGGTGGAAGGGATACATAATGCGGTGGGGGATTAAGTACGATGAGAGTTGGGTGATAGTCGATAGACTGACTAATTCATCACCTATTTCAAGAGGAATGAGAAGTCACGTAGTTGGGAAGTTGGAAGAATTAATGGATATGTGAAAGACCGTCATAGGTCACTTTGTAAGGAAATTGGAATTTAAAGTAGTTTGGGATACGGACTGAAGGGAGTTGATGAACATAATTGGACATGGGTGATTGATTTAGAGGTAGTTCGGAAACTCGTTAGCGATGGCTGAGTTTTCATATAATGATAGTTATCGTACTAGAAGTCGATAAATGCCATTTGAGGCACGATATGAAAGATAGGGTGAGTTGTCCTCATTGTGGACTAGAATTGGTAAAAGAGGCTACTAATGTGGTAATGGTGTTTGTGGACAGAATGAGAGCAACAAGGGATGCTATGTAGAAAAGGAGGAAACCACTAGATTTAGTGACAAAGTTATGTATGGAGTTTCACCCATAGTAACGGGTGGTATGATTTGGAAAGATGGAAGTGTTGATGTAGAGTTTTGTAGGTCCATATATGATCTTTGGGAAGATCAGACCATTAGCTTATGAGCATAGAATTACCTGGGGGAAATGAGTTGTATACATGATACATTTCATGTATTGGGGTTGGTAAATGTTGTTTGAGGATGCATATTTGCATGTCCGGTTATTCGGGTTTTGTGCTAATAAGAGTCTTTGTTTTATCGAAGAGTCATTTGTGAGATTTATTGACTGTGAGGTCAAGAGTTTGGCAATGAGTTTAATTATTTTTGGTTTGTATATGTGGTATTTTGCAACTTGAACTAAAGTTCACGTGGAAATGAGATGAGTTCTTTTAGAACAAGTATCCTCGTGTGATTTGTTGTCTGTGTGTTTGATCCTAAGGAGTAAATCTCAGGACGAGATTTCTATTAGGAGGGAGTGATGTGACAACCCTGGTTTTGAGGTTCGTCACTTAGTTTTATTTTGTGCTAGTTACGTGTCTTTACGTGTTTATGTGCTTATTGGTGTGTATAGATTGTGGTTTGGATATCGTTTCCGGTACGGGGTACCTTGTGAATGAAACGATGTGTGATGATTTCATGTTCATGAGTTCACATGGTAGTGACTATGAAGTGAGATGGTTTTATTTGGTGGTTTTAAGTATACGTATATGTATTATAGAAAATCGTATTTATACGATTTACGGTTTAGCATTTAGAGGTCGCGGATGAGGTAATTAGTCATATGAATATTTTTCAGGATGGTTTTAAGTAATTTAGGACTTAGTTATAAAGTTTATTGCAAAATTTGAGTTTTTTTTAAAAGTGTATATTTTACGTCTTTTACGGTAAAACGCGTAAATTTGACTAGTTTTACGGTTTTGTGGTTTTGGAAGCTTTAGGAGCTGAAATAAATTAAGGAAAATTAAAGTAATATTAGTAACATAATATTAAATAAAAAAAAAAAAAAACGAATTTAGGGGTGTTTGGGTCGGTTTAGACACACCAAAGAAGAAAGAAAGAAGGAAAAAGCCCAAAACAGGCCCAATGGACTTGTAATGGGATTAGGGGGCCTTTAGTACTTAACCAAACCCAACTCATAACCATAATAATCAGGTTTTTAACCCCCATAACATCTCCTAGCCGAAATTCATCAATGGTTGCCGTTTAGGGTTATTCAAAAATTAGGTTTTTCTCATCTTCCATTAAATTAAAGGTAAAACCTTCTTAACCCTTTTCATATTAATTGTTTTTAATGTTTTCTATGATCATATTATGATGGATTTAGGTTAGGGTTTAATTAAAAACAGTATATTAATTATATTTTAATGATTAAATAAATTAGAGCTTGTAATTAGAGGGATTAGGGTTAATTAATGAGGTTGATTTTGTTAAACCCGTTTTTAAAAACTGGGCAGAATTTATAGTCAATTGTTTTGATCATATTGGGAGTTCTACAAACTCTTATTTTGCGATCCAAGTACCCCTGGAAAGCTATTTGAAGTGGCTTTCCAATGCAATAAACGAGAACTAAATTGGAGGTCGGGAAGTGGGTAAAAAACAGGTTACAACAGTCGGAGGTCAAAACAGTTTTGAATTCAGCCTGTTTTCTTTTTAAGTTTTGGGTTGTTTGGGGTACTTAGGGTAGCATTGGGATCTTCTCACGAATGTGAGAGATGGTTTATATATTGTATTAAGTATCTGCACTTGGGCTAAGGTTGTGGTTTAGGGTAAGACCCCTTAATGGTAACAAACTTTTAGTATGTTTAAAATCAGGAAAAACTGGAATGACAAAAGTATATATATATATATCAGGGCCTTAACAGTAGCTAGGTTAGGGCCAGTGGGAGGTGTTAGTCAACACATGTAAGGGTATGAATATTCTATTTACAGAAACCATGGGTATGTTTAAGTTGACGTTTGTCTTAAAGTTTTGAGACTTAAAAACTGGGACTATTTTGTGTAAAATATGAACGCGATAGTTATTAAACTTAATCAAGTTAAGGACTTGTTAGGGAAGGGTAATGGGAGAGCTTATCAATGAGGTTTTATATGGGAATAGACTAGATGTCCATCATAGGTTGATGAGCCATCTTAGTGATTGGTTCGTGTATTGATTGCGTGTTCTTGGTTTGTTAGCTTGTTGCTAGTGCGAGGACTTGTGAAGAAGCTATCAGGTGAGTTTCATAGTCCTATGTTTACTATTGATTTTGACTTCCAGATGGGATGGAAGAGACACTGTGTTGAGTTATTTTCTAAATTGATGCTGTGAATGTTTTTGTGATTTGAGATGGACTTGTGTGTACATTATGTGATTAACTGCTATGTGATTTTTGATCGTGTATGATTTGGATCGGGGGACACGTGCCGTCTCAGTTATTGTGGTTTGACAAGGTAGTGGCCTTGTGGTTTGACAAGTGATATATGTAGAAATCACACTTGTTTAGGAAAACAAGGTAATTAGGGTAAGTATTAACGAGTGATTTAGGAAAACCACAAGTTATGACCCAAATGGGGATCGTTCTCTCGAGGAGGCACGTGTGTTGTGTAATGAATTGATTTTGATTGATGATTTTATTAAGAAGAAAAGGGAAGAGAAAATGACGAAGACGTAAAAATAAAAATTAACAAAAACCACTACTAGAAAGTTAAGACGTAGAACCGTAAAAACTACCAAAATTAAAATTTTAACCTAAAAATTCCTAAAAATTACTAAAAATCTACAATAAAATTCTAAGAGTTTACAAAAAATCAAAACTTGCTAAAACCTTTTAATTAATTAAATAATGACTTTTTAATGTTAATTAAAGCCCTAAAAATCACAATTAATTATTAAAAAGCCCTAAACAAGATCTAATAGTTTGTAAACCTCAAAAATGACCTAATTAAGCTAAAAACTATTTTTAAAAATTTTAAAACCAAATTAAACTACTTTTAATTACTTAAAAACTATTAAAATCTATTAAAACTTAAATTAATTCTAGAAAATAAATGAAAAGCCTAAAAAATACTTGGAAAGTTACAAAGTTCCTAATTTAATGTCTACAATCTAGGAAAAATGAAAAAAATAGAAAAAACAAACTTTGAATTTTTACTAATAAAATAATATTAAAATAATCAAAAAAATAAAAAGTTTAGAAATAAATTCTAAAAAATTACCAAAAATCCTAAATATTCTAACTAAGATAAAAATGCAAATAAAAGTTCCTAAAACCTTTTTGTTAATTTTATATTAAATTTTAAAGTTGTCTAAAAACCCTAAAATCAAATAAAATTAAAAATTAGACTTTTTGAAAACTTTTTGGAATGTAAACCTCAAAAATATAAATTAAAACCTAAAAACTATTTTTCTGGATTTTTAAAATGCTTTTTACTATTTTTAATTAACTTTCTAAAAATTAAACTAGAAATAATCCTAATAAATAAATTAAAAATGGGAAAAATAATATTTTTGGACAGAAAAGTCCTAAAACCTAATACTATCCTAGGAAAATTGCTAAACAGTAAAAATCTAAGAGAAATAAGCTAGAATCAGCTTATTTATAAGCTGTTAACCAAATAAGCCATAAAACAAAAAGCCCTTAATTATCTAATGAAATGGGACATAAACGTAAAAACCCATCTAGATCACTGGTTAACACGTTACTCCTCCAATAGAGAGGTCGCGTGTTCGAGCCCAGGCAAGGTGAGGTTTTTACAATTTTTTTTTTAACTTTTAAAACACAAACTGATGACTAATACTTACTCAAAACACAAATCAAATCCAATTTAAGCAAGAATTAAACCAAATTGGAATCAAAACATGCCCAGGTGAGCACTTGGTTTCTGATGAACACAAGTGACCTTTTCACTTGTGAATATTGAACCAAGAGGGCTTGGTTCTTGTTGATTGTGGTGAATTGTTGGACAAAGGGGGCACCCTTGTACTCTTTGGAGTACAAGGAGTCAATATAATGCACAAGACAAGCAAGAAAATCACACAATCAAGATCAAAATAGCAAACACAGGTCTCTGATATGGTTTGCTAGGTCTGGTGGGTTCTTACTGGTTCAATTAGCACACAAGTGGATTTCCAACCTCACAAATTTGCACACAATAGCTCCAAAAAGCATATAACCAAACTATAATCCTACTTAAACCTATTGTTTAACAGATTTCAAGGGTTGAAGGCAAAATCAATCACAAAATCAGTCACAAAAGCATTTTACTGATTTTTGACTATTTCCACAATTTTTATCACTCAACTTGCTTATAACCTACACTAAACTGAAAAATGAGCTAGCAAACAACCTTTTAATACCCCATGAAGTTTGTCTAAACAGGTTTTACTTCACAAATCTAACTACAACCTCAGCTAACATTCAAATCCAAACACCCCTTTAAACTGGAAAACCAAATTTTTTCAAATAAAACCTATTCTAATCAACTCCAAACTGAATCAAATGACTTTAAACATGCATAATCATAGCAAGTAAACTCAAATAACACACCATAAGCAACACTTAAACACTTTTCATGCACAATCACCAAATTACATAAGATTTTCAGAAAAATGAAAAATGAAAAAGGAAACAATAGACTACCTCAAGGGTCCTACATCCAGGACCCTTAGTGACTGCCAAGTCACCTCCTTCAGGCTGGGGCCTGAGCTGATCCTTGATCAACAACAAATATCAACAATCCTGCTAAGAGAAAAGTAAAGAAACAAGCAAATATGCTAAATCTGATTTTTCAAACTTCCTTAAAAATCTTTTCACCAACTTGAAACCTTTAACAAGTTTTAAAACAAGTTTAATATTCAGAAACTCAAGAATTTTTGATCCACTTTCACTTCTCAAAAATTCATAAAATTTCTGAAATCAAAACCCTTTTTAAAACTTTTTGAAAACTCAAATACACAAAGTATTTATCATAAAATTGGAACTCATAATATTAGCAATCCAATACCAAGCTTTTAAAAAACATAAAAGGAATTATAATTTCAATGAAAAATACCAAACTTTATATTAAGTTTAAAAAGGAATTACAAGGACTTGCTAAAAAACTGGAACAAGAGGAAATAGAGACACATGCGTCTCTATTTATACAAATAGATAGAACTATCTAGAACTACTAAACCCTAGCAGCTTGAATTCCTAAAAAGCCCTTGGTCTTTGTCTTCAAAATCAGTCAAATGTGCTTCATGTGATATGAGAGTGATGGCTAGCTTGCAACTTTGATCTTGGACGTTGATTTTGAACTTGGGGGCCAAGGAGTAACATGGGACGTTGGTTTGGTCGGGTTATAGGGTTTGGGGGAAAGAGACGTGTGCAGGGGAGGGGTCCACAACCACATGGGTGTGTTGTGGATGGAATCTGGGTTGTGGGTTGGGTTTGGGTGATGATTAATTAGGGATCTGGAGTGATTAAGGGAAAAGCCCTTTGTATTAAAGGTGATTAGGTCTGGGTAGATTAGGGTTTATAGGAGGGATTAGTGAGAGTTTAATCTGTTTTGGGTAAAGAAAGATTTAAAAAGGTGTTTTGGTAGGAAAGGGTGGGGTTTGACTGGGGGATTTGACCAAGGTTTAATAAATAAACCTGGGTTGTGGGTTTGGTTACGGGTTGGGTATGGGTAAATGGGTTATGGGTGGGTTGTGATGACGTGTCACAGTCTGGTTGGGTGGGGAGGTTTGGATGTTTGGCAGTTTAGGTCCCCAAGTTTTCCTCTTCTTTCCACTTTGTAAATAATTCCATCAGCGCCCATTTTACTCTTGACAACTTTTGAGCACTTGTCATAATTGGCACAAGAACTTCTAAAACTTTATCCAAGGGTTTTAAATGTATTTCTTGGATTCTTCAAGGACTGGTCTTGTACAATCTTCAAACAATGAGGACCATACTTGTACAAATAACTATTGGAGGGTCATTTGTGACAAGTTCTTCAAAGATGAGGGACCAAAATTGCCAATCTTCAATTCTTCAAGGGTCTTTTTGCAAAATTCCAAACTTGGGCCCGATTCATTATGCGACTTCGTTTCTCGTGTTCGTTTTTGAATGATTCTTGTGATCTTTTGCCATTTCCTCAATATCCGTACCTAAAAATACACAAGTAACAAACACAAGCATATATTTGGCAGTTTTAATGACATTTTATGCATTTTAAGCTCGATTTGGACGATGAGACCATGTATAAAAGCAGTCTCATCACTCCCCCATACTAAACCATTGCCGTACCCTCACGCAATGCTAGAATAAAGTATCAAAGCATCTCCAAAATTTAATTTTATCACTTTATTGAAATGATAAACTAACTACACTACTACTATTACTACTACTTGCGTTTTAGACATAATGTATGATTTTCATCGCAAAATGGGACGTTTAGGTTCATAGAATAAGAACACGTGAATGCTTCGTTAGAAATAATTTCATCGTCCTCGATTTTCACCTTAATTCCATGCCAAGCGTGCAACGAGATCATTGTCATTATAAGTTAGTAATGCTAACACTACTCATATGCCCTAATCACGTACTTATTCTCCCATTATTCCTAAGTGGTATCTCTTATATTTTATTATGTCTTAAATGTTTCACGAGGATACATCATTGACTTATGCGATAATAGAGATTTAGGTCTAAAAATAGAGTCCTAACGGTGTAACTAAGACCATCAAATCAATAACCCCTCCTAATAGACAACGATGTTAAAAAATTAAGTTGACAAGAAGAATCGATAAACACGGTTTTATAACGGTTTTGAACATGAGACTTATTACCAAGACTTTTATACGCCCCCTAACGGAAGGGCCTTATTATCTTTGGTTTACCTCCATCTTTTATTCAACTCCGCCATGGAGCTTTTATTATGACTTCGGTCTTGCCTTGCCTTTTATTATCCGCCATCATCGGTGGTTTTATTAGCCAAAGACGTATATCCTCACGCTAAGGCGAATTTTGGATTTTTAAAGCTTCGAAGATTAAGGCTTGATTCACTTTCAATTTTTGCATAGATTTTTCGGCCTTGTGGGGCATTAAATTGTTTGCTAGATTTAGGTGAGCACTTGAAATCTTATTATTAGGTGAAGCTTTCGGTTATTGGGGTGCCAATACTTCAAAACCGTGACGCTGGCGATACCTTAATGTCTTCCCAATTTAATTACACGGAAGCTACTAGAAAAGACTAGAAACCCAACAATCCTAACTAAACCGCTAAGTCAATATTTATTAAGCAAAAAATATATACAAGCGAAGGGAGAATAAGCAAACAACGAGAACACATGAGTTTTTGAAAGAATACGAGTACTCTACGTTTAGCATAGTAACTTATAATTAACTCTATCATTTCTCGTCCTCATTTAAGAGACTTAGCCTAATGTGTAGTTAAGGAATCGAAGCTAAGTGCTCAACACGCACGGTCGAGTCAAAAATTACTCTTATTCTCGCCATCGGAAAACCTACATTCATGTCTTCAAACACTTATAAAATATGAGAAAAATTTTAAAATTTGGCCATTTTTAGCCTTATTTTGCAAGAAAACGATAACAAAAAGATAAACTTTGGAAAGCGTGAAGGTTTGGCAAGGCAAGTATCTATTCACCCCCCCCCCCTCATACTAAAGTTAAACATTGTCCTCAATGTTTCGAGTCTAAAGGTGGAGCACCCCCATACTAGAGACGTAGTCGAATGCCTAATCTAGCATGGAAAGGGTGTAACCAATAAATTAATAGCCGTTTATGAAGTGTGCTATAAACCTAAGGTTAGAACATAAAAGGATATATCATATGGATATTGGGAAAGGCCTCCAAAGCAAACGATCGAGTGCTCCCATAAAACGAATCACGAGAGGCTCCAATCGTGAAGATCATGATCTAAAAACCACAATTCACAAACAACCACGGAACAAAGGTTGGAAGGGCACAAATCCCCTCACATTAAACTACATTAGAAAGCAATAATATGTACATGGATAAGCATGGGTCTCCCCCACGAGGCACCTTGTTTTTGATAACCGAGTCAAAAGCTCGACTCGAATCCCCATAAATGTGATCATTTAGGGATAATCATGGTGTGGTCAATTTTTGGTGGGGCTTACATGATAAACAAGGCCCAAAAATACGTGGAGTACTTTAAAAACCCGATAAACGTATACCAGGGTCAAAGATAGCGTCCTCGTTTTCGGATGAAAGACGAAACAACGCTACTTCAACACAAACCCCAATGGGGTAGAAGAAAATAGGAGAGAAGAAATAGAAGGGCGGGACAATGGGTAAGTCTCTAAAAACATGAGCTACTCGAGGTAGACTCGCACCAATCAAATGAAAAGATTTTCCATTTATTGCATCGGTGGAAGACCGAGATTTCCCTATATGAGCAATTCCAGGATCAAATATCTCGTCCTCGGTGGAGAAAGGGGAGGGAACATAAGGGGATTCCCCCACACTAAGTCCACACAAAGCATCGTCAAAAGGAGAAGACGAGCTTGTAGTACTCAATACACGCGGTGATGACGGAGTTAGAATTGTAGAAAAATCTTTTAAATCTAAGTTAAAATCTTTTCCTTTTTCATCTTTTACACTCTCCTTGTGAAAACCCGATTTGATTATGTCAAAAATATTTGGTGTATCTAAAGCAATGTTAGTCACACTAAAAATTCTCACATTTTGGAATCTTTTTGGTTTAGGTGGTGGTAAGTTTTCAAATCTTTTGTCAACAAAGAAAACCTCCCCATCGGGATCAACGTATTCATCATCCGAAGAATCACTCGAGATTGGAATCGTAGGCTTAACACTCTTAACCTCCACCGGCGGAGGGGACGGAACTTCATTTTTCTCAACAACTCCTAAAACTCTATTTGAAATTCTTTTGCAAATGTTTTTGATGGGATTGACATTGTACAAAGATGTGATAGAATACACATGAGAAAGAGTGGAGTTTTGGGTTGCATTAATGACGAGTTCTTCCTCATTGAAACGAAGAGTGATTTTTCTTGCATGCACATCGATAAGTGCTCTCGAGGTATCCAAAAAGGATCGACCTAAAATTAACGGAACTTTAGGATCGATAGGAATGTCAACAACAATAAAGTCTACAGGATAGTAGAACTTTCCAACTTTCACAAAGACGTCCTCGGCTACTCCACAAGCTAGAATCGTAGAATGATCGGCCATTTCGATTGACATTCTTGAAGGAGTGAGATTGGGAAGATTGAGCGATTTAAAAATCTCGAGAGGCATCAAATTAATACTAGCACCAAGATCGGCCAAGGCGTAGCATTCTTCCATGTCTTGGATAGCACATGGGATTAAAAACTTTCCAGGATCACCGACTTTTTGAGGTATGCGGCTTAGAAAAACCGAAGAACAACTAGACGATTTTTGCAATTTCTCTTTGTTATTCAACATACTTTTGAAGTTCGCGGCAAATCGAGGCATCATGACTAAGGCGTCGGTAAAACTTATATTGAAATGCAAGTCACGAAACATTTTCATAAAGAGTTCAAATTGATAATTATTTCGTTCTTGTGCCTTTTCCTTGTCTCATCTTGAAGGGTAGGGTAAAGGTGGTGTGGGTTGGGGCATAGTAGGCATAGGCAACGGCCTTGGAATCTCGGGTTCCATGATTGGTATAGGTTCAACCGTAGGTGTGGTTTGAGCGGTACTTCGTGGGCTTGTAATTTGATCCTTTTCAACCACAACCTCGGGTTCTTTCTCTTTTTCCTTCTCCATAGAAGTACTTGGACGAGAAATGGGTTCTTTGAAAGTTTTACCACTACGAGTAGTAATAACCTTCAATTCTCCTTTCGGGTTTACGATGGTATCACTAGGAAGACCACCCGAAGAAGAGGGCTTACACATGATAGCTTCAAACATTTTAGCCATTCGGTCTTCAAACTTAGATTGCCTAGCATCCGCTTTTAACAATTCTTGCTTAATCTCATGTTGACCTTGCTCCATTTTTTGTTGATTTTGTTGGAGACGTGTGACATTTCCTTCCATTTTATTAGCATGAGTTTTAAGTTCATTAGCAAGTTCGTTTTTAAGCTCGTTTTTCAACTCGGACCTTAAGCTAACCATTTCACGTTGCATGTTATCAAACTTAGCATCATTAGCCTTTGCATAATTCAAAAATTCTCCTTGAAGATTTTTGGTGTGATCATTTGAAAACCTTGGGCATTGTTTTGAAAATCACGGTTTTGGTTTTGATTAGAAATTTGCCCATTTCCACTTTGGTAATTACCCTTGTTATAATTCCTTTGATTTCCTTGGTAATTTCCACCTTGGTTGTTGTTCGATAGTTATTAGCATTTTGATTTGGTGGAGCTTGATTTTGGCGGGAACCTTGACCGATTTGGTTATAAGTTCCCGTTGCTACATAAGCACTCGAAGTGTTACCATCCGCGGTAATGCACTCGGAAAGATCATGAGCTCCCCCACAAGATAAACAACTCTTAGCAACCGCTTTAACCGAAGCGGAATTTGAAGCTTCTTGAGCTTTCCAATGGGACATAAGGCTAGCAAATCTATCAAAAAATCGGTTTTCTTCATTTGCCTCATCATGTAAAGCATTGATACTACGAGACGATGATGACGAGGCCTAATTTGGCAACACTCGGTGTGTGACGAGGGCTATAAACCTTAGACCTATTCTCAATTATGACCAAAGCTTCTTCAACCGTTTTACACAAAAAATTACCACCCGCGGCGGCATTTAAATAATCTCTTTCATGATCGTTAAGTCCATTGTAAAACGTGTCGATTTGATGCAAGTTGGAAAAACCGTGATGAGGACATTCATGTAACATCTCCTTAAACCTATTCCAAGCCGTAGAAAAAATTTTATTTGATTCTTGTGAAAATTTAGAAATCTCATTTTTCAAATGCGTAGTCTTAGAGGGCGGAAAAAATTGGTTCACAAACTTTGAAACGAGATCCTTCCACGTCAATATAGAATTGGGTGGCTCTTTCTCTAACCAAATTTTAGCGGGCCCCGCTAAGGAATACAGAAAAAGCATCATCTTAATCGAGTCATTCGAGACATCCTTAAATTTGCACGTGGCGGTAAGACGATTAATTGGCGGATATGGTTGTGAGGATTGTCCTTCTCATCTCCACGGAATTTGTTGTTTTGGATCATCGACAACAAACCCGTTTTCACCTCAAAATTCTCCGCAAGGATAGCGGGAATCACAATAGCTTCTCCATAACCCTCGGTGGGTGCTTGAAGTAACTCCATCATAGTTCGATTCGCCATGGTAGGTGCTTCTCGTACAATGGGTTCGTCAATAGGAGACTCCTCACTAGAATGAGTTGGAGTGGGAGTTTTGTTCTTTCGTTTACGTGCACGTTTTGCTTGATTACGAGTTAGCATAAACGTCACGTACAACGTGGAGACGAGCAAAGAAGATTCTTTTTGGTATTTTGTATTTTTCAATTTTTTTTGTTGTTTTTGATGGTATTAACTTTTTTTGGAAATTGGTGAAATGTATTAAGTAGACAAAAAGTCCACAAATCTCCTCCTTAATCAAATCTCTTGATTAAAGAAGCCTCAAGGAATGAAAATGATCACGTGGAGTGAACGCCTTCGATGACTTTAGAACGATGGTGGAACACCAAATCGTTCAAGAGGGTTTAATCAAATGGAAACCAAGAAAATATATATGATATGTAATAATACTTTGGGCGGCAAAACCCTCGATTCACTCTCAAAATCAAATACGCACAAGCAAGCGAAGGAAACGAGGCGGCGCGAAGCACTTAAGAGCCTTTTTCCTTTAGGTCGTGAAATACAACCGCCTTATACCCACCTTATAGTTTGTATTATCAAGATTAAGCTTCACGAAAGTATTTATCTATTTTTGCCTTTTTTCTTTGGTTTGAGATTCGAATACAATGATTGGGTAATGACCTCCCAAGTCAAGGTTGTGATTGCTCACGTATTTGGAGTACTTGTGAATTTATTGTTCTACGTATACTATATATTAATAATATTCACACAAAAACCGAAAAACGATAATACGTATTAGTAGAGTGCTACTAATACAAATACTATTTATGGCTAATAAAAACAACAATGGTTCAATCAAAACACAACACGCCTCCCCGGCAGCGGCGCCAAAAATGATATTAGTAGAAATACACTTGTTTAGGAAAACAAGGCAATAAAATAGGGTAAGCGTGCACGACGATTTAGGAAAACCGTGTGTGTATGACCCTTATGAAAGTGAGTTCGTTCTCGAGGAGGCTAGTGTGTTGTGAATTGGATTGATGATTAATGTTTTTTGATTATTAACAAGAAGAAAAGAGAAGAGAAAATGACGAAGACGTAAAAATAAAAATTAACAAAAACCACTACTAGAAAGTTAAGACGTAGAACCGTAAAAACTACCAAAATTAAAATTTTAACCTAAAAATTCCTAAAAATTACTAAAAATCTACAATAAAATTCTAAGAGTTTACAAAAAATCAAAACTTGCTAAAACCTTTTAATTAATTAAATAATGACTTTTTAATGCTAATTAAAGCCCTAAAAATCACAATTAATTATTAAAAAGCCCTAAACAAGATCTAATAGTTTGTAAACCTCAAAAATGACCTAATTAAGCTAAAAACTATTTTTAAAAATTTTAAAACCAAATTAAACTACTTTTAATTACTTAAAAACTATTAAAATCTATTAAAACTTAAATTAATTCTAGAAAATAAATGAAAAGCCTAAAAAATATTTGGAAAGTTACAAAGTTCCTAATTTAATGTCTACAATCTAGGAAAAATGAAAAAACTAGAAAAAACAAACTTTGAATTTTTACTAATAAAATAATATTAAAATCATCAAAAAAATAAAAAGTTTAGAAATAAATTCTAAAAAATTACCAAAAATCCTAAATATTCTAACTAAGATAAAAATGCAAATAAAAGTTCCTAAAACCTTTTTGTTAATTTTATATTAAATTTTAAAGTTGTCTAAAAACCCTAAAATCAAATAAAATTAAAAATTAGACTTTTTGAAAACTTTTTGGAATGTAAACCTCAAAAATATAAATTAAAACCTAAAAACTATTTTTTTGGATTTTTAAAATGCTTTTTACTATTTTTAATTAACTTTCTAAAAATTAAACTAGAAATAATCCTAATAAATAAATTAAAAATGGGAAAAATAATATTTTTGGACAGAAAAGTCCTAAAACCTAATACTATCCTAGGAAAATTGCTAAACAGTAAAAATCTAAGAGAAATAAGCTAGAATCAGCTTATTTATAAGCTGTTAACCAAATAAGCCATAAAACAAAAAGCCCTTAAATATCTAATGAAATGGAACATAAACGTAAAAACCCATCTAGATCACTGGTTAACACGTTACTCCTCCAATAGAGAGGTCGCGTGTTCGAGCCCAGGCAAGGTGAGGTTTTTACAAAATTTTTTTTTTTTAACTTTTAAAACACAAACTGATGACTAATACTTACTTAAAACACAAATCAAATCCAATTTAAGCAAGAATTAAACCAAATTGGAATCAAAACGTGCCCAGGTGAGCACTTGGTTTCTGATGAACACAAGTGACCTTTTCACTTGTGAATATTGAACCAAGAGGGCTTGGTTCTTGTTGATTGTGGTGAATTGTTGGACAAAGGGGGCACCCTTGTACTCTTTGGAGTACAAGGAGTCAATATAATGCACAAGACAAGCAAGAAAATCACACAATCAAGATCAAAATAGCAAACACAGGTCTCTGATATGGTTTGCTAGGTCTGGTGGGTTCTTACTGGTTCAATTAGCACACAAGTGGATTTCCAACCTCACAAATTTGCACACAATAGCTCCAAAAAGCATATAACCAAACTACAATCCTACTTAAACCTATTGTTTAACAGATTTCAAGGGTTGAATGCAAAATCAATCACAAAATCAGTCACAAAAGCATTTTACTGATTTTTGACTATTTCCACAATTTTTATCACTAAACTTGCTTATAACCTACACTAAACTGAAAAATGAGCTAGCAAAGAACCTTTTAATACCCCATGAAGTTTGTCTAAACAGGTTTTACTTCACAAATCTAACTACAACCTCAGCTAACATTCAAATCCAAACACCCCTTTAAACTGGAAAACCAAATTTTTTCAAACAAAACCTATTCTAATCAACTCCAAACTGAATCAAATGACTTTAAACATGCATAATCATAGCAAGTAAACTCAAATAACACACCATAAGCAACACTTAAACACTTTTCATGCACAATCACCAAATCACATAAGATTTTCAGAAAAATGAAAAATGAAAAAGGAAACAATAGACTACCTCAAGGGTCCTACATCCAGGACCCTTATTGACTGCCAAGTCACCTCCTTCAGGCTGGGGCCTGAGCTGATCCTTGATCAACAACAAATATCAACAATCCTGCTAAGAGAAAAGTAAAGAAACAAGCAAATATGCTAAATCTTGTTTTTCAAACCTCCTTAAAAATATTTTCACCAACTTGAAACCTTTAACAAGTTTTAAAAACAAGTTTAATATTCAGAAACTCAAGAATTTTTGATCCACTTTCACTTCTCAAAAATTCATAAAATTTCTGAAATCAAAACCCTTTTTAAAACTTTTTGAAAACTCAAATACACAAAGTATTTATCATAAAATTGGAACTCATAATATTAGCAATCCAATACCAAGCTTTTAAAAAACATAAAAGGAATTATAATTTCAATGAAAAATACCAAACTTTATATTAAGTTTAAAAAGGAATTACAAGGACTTGCTAAAAAACTGGAACAAGAGGAAATAGAGACACATGCGTCTCTATTTATACAAATAGATAGAACTATCTAGAACTACTAAACCCTAGCAGCTTGAATTCCTAAAAAGCCCTTGGTCTTTGTCTTCAAAATTAGTCAAATGTGCTTCATGTGATATGAGAGTGATGGCTAGCTTGCAACTTTGATCTTGGACGTTGATTTTGAACTTGGGGGCCAAGGAGTAACATGGGACGTTGGTTTGGTCGGGTTATAGGGTTTGGGGGAAAGAGACGTGTGCAGGGGAGGGGTCCACAACCACATGGGTGTGTTGTGGATGGAATCTGGGTTGTGGGTTGGGTTTGGGTGATGATTAATTAGGGATCTGGAGTGATTAAGGGAAAAGCCCTTTGTATTAAAGGTGATTAGGTCTGGGTGGATTAGGGTTTATAGGAGGGATTAGTGAGAGTTTAATCTGTTTTGGGTAAAGAAAGATTTAAAAAGGTGTTTTGGTGGGAAAGGGTGGGGTTTGACTGGGGGATTTGACCAAGGTTTAATAAATAAACCTGGGTTGTGGGTTTGGTTACGGGTTGGGTATGGGTAAATGGGTTATGGGTGGGTTGTGATGACGTGTCACAATCTGGTTGGGTGGGGAGGTTTGGATGTTTGGCAGTTTAGGTCCCAAAGTTTTCCTCTTCTTTCCACTTTGTAAATAATTCCATCAGCGCCCATTTTACTCTTGACAACTTTTGAGCACTTGTCATAATTGGCACAAGAACTTCCAAAACTTTATCCAAGGGTTTTAAATGTATTTCTTGGATTCTTCAAGGACTGGTCTTGTACAATCTTCAAACAATGAGGACCATACTTGTACAAATAACTATTGGAGGGTCATTTGTGACAAGTTCTTCAAAGATGAGGGACCAAAATTGCCAATCTTCAATTCTTCAAGGGTCTTTTTGCAAAATTCCAAACTTGGGCCCGGTTCATTGTGCGACTTTGTTTCCCGTGTTCGTTTTTGAATGATTCTTGTGATCTTTTGCCATTTCCTCAATATCCGTACCTAAAAATACACAAGTAACAAACACAAGCATATATTTGGCAGTTTTAATGACATTTTATGCATTTTAAGCTCGATTTGGACGATGAGACCATGTATAAAAGCAGTCTCATCAACAAGGTAGTGGCCTTGTGGTTTGACAAGGTAGTGGCCTTGGGATAGGTACATAGTGTGATCATCTATGGTACCATGTTGTTTGGCAAGGTAGGAGCCTTGGATTTTGGTTTGGAATGATTGATCTTGAATGCTAGTTGTTAATACATAATTGTAGCACATTGTCCATATGTTATTGTATTGATGGTTGTTGTTCACAGCTTATAACTGTTTTGGCGTTGGAGTCTAAACCTATGACTCTCACCAACTTTATGTTGACGTGTTTTAGTGTCTCTTTCAGGTGATACTATGGTTAAGCATGAGAACATAAGTGGCTAGGATTGGAGAAGCTTAGGATTGCATATAGAAGGAGAATCCCCGTTTCCTTCTTAGTTTTTATTTGATTGTTCATTTTAATAAGTGATATTATTGGCACCTATATGCTTGTTTTGTTTGTGATATTTGATTGTCTTGGGTAAGAGGTAGGACTGTTACCTACTTACCTAGACTTCTGCATTGTTGAGATATTGTCATGACTTTTGTGTCGCCATTTATGTCATTATATTTGCATTTTAGTTTTCTCTATAGAGACACCGTTTGTTGTGATGATATCCATACGTCGCGCCCCATATTCCGCCATGGTGGGGTGTGACAGTATTGCTCAGCCGTTTTCCTTTTCTATGTTCCCAAAACGGCAGGTACTCAGGGACGCTCGTAGACTTTAAGCGTACGTGCATATGGACTGGAAGCTTTCTAACCTTTATTTACTTTATGCATTATCTTTACTTTGATACTCTTGCTATGGACATTGTTTAGTCCTTTCCTTTACAGTACTTATGTTTGTGTGTGATGAGCTTTACTTTTGGACTACCGATGTTTGATTTCGGTATTTTCCTTTTATGGTCATGTAATGTTTAGACATTTTTCCTCGTATGCTTTGATGACACGCCATAATTACGCGTGACATTCCATTATCAAAATGGGGTGTTACAATTATGGTATCAGAGCCAAGGCTTCGACCTGTAGGCTCTCAAAATTTGACCTGTGATTAGTGGGTAGTCACTATGGTCTTCCTAGAACTGATAGTCGTTTTCATGCATTCGTCATTTTTATGCATACATATATTATGTCATTGTCGCAGGTTTATGACTAAGTAATGGTTGGTACAGGACTGGCCCTATTTAGTCGCATGTGTTTTATCGAAACTTTTAAATTTGGGACCGACCCATAGGCGTCCCCTCGTCATGTCTTTTATTTTGGGTGAACTGACCATATGCGTTCACTCTCGAGCATACAAAAGTTTTCATAAAACTGCATCATGCATTCATACACAAAATTTTCTTGCATAAATTTTTTCTCTTGAAATTTTGGTATAAATTTTTTCATGTATATGTATTTTATGTTTTGATCTGTTTAATCATATGTTTTATGTTATACTGTCAGATGGTTCTCACACGCGAATAGGAACAACTCAATGCTGCAATCCAAGCTGCAATGTAAGCTTTGCTTCCTCAACTGAGGAACGACATCAGGGCTGAGGTTCAAGCTGCCAACAATCAGCAACATAATCAGGCACCTCCTCCTCCTCCTCCAGTGACATTGGCAGTATGGCTGGAGAGATTCAACAAGCTCCGTCCTCGAGCTTTTGAGAAGACAGATAGCCCCAACGATGCTGAAAGCTGGTTGGCTCACATCGAGAAGATTTTCAATACTATGGGTTGTGACCCCGCGTACAAGGCGAGGTTGGCATGCTACCGGTTCGGAGGCGATGTGCTAAATTGGTGGTTAGCGTTGATGCAGTCTAAGGGAGGTGACGAGTGGGTTGTTGGTTTGACTTGGGCTCAGTTCAAGGACAGGGTGATGGAGCAGTTCTTTCCCAAGGCTGAGCAAGACAAGCTCAAGAGGGAGTACCATGGGATCCGACAGAGAGCTGTGGAGAATAGCGACGAGTTTATGCAGCGCTTTCTTCGCTTAGCTGGTTTCCTTGGTGCAGCAGTAGGTATTCCTGAGGAGCAGGCACACCACTTTAGGTGGGCTCTTCGCACATCGGTCGCAAACAATCTGGTGTGTGCTACGTTCAACACTGTAGCACGAGTGGCCGATGCAACACGTAAGCTGGAGATGCTGCAGGAGAGAGATGAGTTCGGGGAAGCTGAGAGACCCGACAAGAGGTAAACATTCGTATTCAAGCGGTGATCAATCCGTATTCTTTCCATATATGTCAATTATTCATCTCTTTAAAATGTATCTTCTAGGCAGAAAACTGGGGACCGGTCTCAGCCGGCTACTCAGCAGCAGCCTCATCAGCCCAAGGGAAACGGTCAGACTAACGACCGTTATGCTACGGATAGGCATGGCGGTATGATAATTACCGTCACAATGCTAGACACTCCAACAGCAGCAGGTCCTAATACTTACGCATTTTCTTATGATTTCATGTTATAACTCATATTCTGACACTCTAGCAAAACTTCTACCAGGAACCATGGAAACTGTAGGGACCAGAACCAGAGAGGTTCACAGCCTAGCCGTCCAGCTATCACTGGTATTCAATCTTACAATTATCCGCATTGTCCTTTGTACCCTATTATCATGTCTTATGTAAAAGGTTTCATCAGGTTCCCAGCCAGCCACGGCACCTGCTGGAGGATATACTCATTCTCTTTGCTCTACTTGCCACCGTAGGCACCCAGGGCCATGTCGTCGTAACACGGACGCATGCTTCAAGTGTGGTCTTCCTGGCCATATCATGAAGGATTGCCGTAAGGGCGAGATGGAGGGCACATCGGGACATGCTGATTTCAAGCCGCCTCCTACCACCGGGCGTGTCTACACGACATCTCGAGACCAGGCCAACAAGTCTACAGGTACCATCACTGGAATCTTGTATAAGTATGGTCAAGCTGCATGTGTTCTTTTCGATACGGGTGCTACTCACTCGGTGTGAGACCCCCAAAATCTGACATGGAACAACTAGGCAACGAGGGGGTAACACGTCATAGTACAAGAAACAATGAATTACAGTTCATACAAAGCTGACGAAATAAAAACATGTACATTACATCATAAAAGGTCAGAGTTTTTAAACATAGGTCCCAGAGTTTTAAAAGCGGAAAATTATATTATTTCGTCTCGATTTATAACAATAAGTTGCCCAAAAGATTGAATAAACTTCTGATAGTTTATATAAAACAAATCTTTCACAAACACCACAGAAATATCCAAGCTGCGATAATATCCTGCGGGCTCCCATCCAAGCAAAGCTAAGTAATAATACCTGAGATTAAACATGTAAAATTGTCAACACAAAGTTGAGTGATATTCATAGGTTTAGTAATAAGAACGTGGAACACAAGCATTCATTTGTAAAACAAGTAGTATGGAGTATGGTTATGATCATTAACCATAGTCCGAAACATTATTATTGTTGTTTAGTTCATGAAGCGAAGCTTAACTCAGTGTAAGTTCCTCTAGTCAGTATTCAGCCTAAATACTCAAGTGAATAAACAAATATTAATGCGTCAAGGTAATCGGGACGGGGATAGTCAATCCCGATGGATCCACCCACAACATTCGCGCTTGGTAGCAGGATTAATTAACGGTTCATGATCAATGAGAGGTAACTTAAGGCTAGACTAAAAAGCAATAATATCAATGAAAATCAGTTGGAAATCCTAAAGTTCTGGAAAGCATACAATTTCTGGATAGCATACAAGTTGAGGATAGCACACAGTTGTTTAATGGTTGTGTTCCACCATGTAAAATCTCACCCCGCGTTTAGAAATCATGTACAAGTAAAAAGGGGATATGAACTCACCTTAGCCACGAGGTAAGTCAATCACGGTACTCAGCAACTGAGTAGAAACAATGTAGTGAGACGATCACCGACGATATGGATGCCCGGGGAAACACGAAACCGCAACCTATCACAATAAGGCGTGCGTTAAGACTCGAACTCAATATCGATATATATACCAAATACAATATGACTCAAATGTTTTCAAAGTATTCATGTTTCAAAACCATTTACACGAACCAAATGAATCCATACTAACCATTTATTCCAACACTATACGTTAAAACACTTGAACACTTGAAAATGACCCGTCATACGACGCTAAGTCAAACTATCCTTTACCCTTATTTGGACCAGTAGCTAAGTCATTTATATAATGACTAAGCACTTGAGTAAGTCACCATGTCCGATGGTGAACACTCAAACTCACGCAACACAAGCATTGAACTAAGTGTCCAAAATAAAAATCAGCAAGTACACCCCGAATGTACACACCGATCTACCCTATCTAGACTTGTCTGTTTTACATGAAAATTGGTGTGAAGGTCACTTATAACCTGTATAAGACCTCACCAAAATTTGAGCCGAAGTTCACACTTTAAAATCCATCAGCTCGACACTTTACTCGACTCTAAATTTTAGGACAGATTTGTACACTTGTTTTGTAACACCGTTTGGACCGCTTTAAAAGTACAAACTCGACAATCCGACTTTTGAAAACACTACTAGACTCATCAAACTCAGTTTGTAAACTTTGAAAACCAGTAGATACATTTATATAACTAAGCCTAAAGTCCCCGAGAATCGACCCAAAATCAGCCACAATTTCGGATTGTGCCGACTTGCGTCTCCCGGTACACGAAAACTAAAACTAGCATAACTTTTGACTCGCAATGACTTAGAAGCTCTATCTTATACCAAAACGACCGTATCGGAAAACTATACAATAATTTCAAATAATCTCAGCCTTTCACAGACCTTAAAACCACGAAACAATCTGTTTAAAGCTGCTGTCCCAAAATACCTTTTTAGAAAACAAGTCAAATCAATTTTCCAAGCAACAGTACTCATTCCTATACCTATAGAATCATCATACTATCATACCCATCATCCAAACACTCCTAAAAATACTTTCATGTAAAATCTAACAAAATCAAAGATTAAAAACAAGACTTTTAAGGATTAAAATGTGATGATCATAACAAAAACAATGCATGCAAGATGATTTAAACATCAATCCATCATGAAATCATAACTTTGTGAAAACTTGATGCATGTGTACAAATTTGGTATCAAAAGAATGGAAAGAACATTTTAGGAATGGGTCTTGTTTTAGTTTTTGATGAATCAAGGTGGATGGTGGTGAAATGGTGGTTGAAGGTGGCGGCAATAGGGTGGTGGTGGGAGGAGTTGGTGAAGTTTTTGATAAAAAAATGCATGTATGTGTTTTAAAATGGAAGAAATTTGATTTATATATGGCTAGTTAAGTGGAGGGACTTAAGTTGCCAATTTGAAAACTTTAGGACCTAAAAGAAATTAATAGTTTTAAAGGGTAGAAAATGGTTATTGGTAAATATTGAAAATATTTACGGGGCTCGGGTTTCGTAAAAATACTTTTCAAAAGTTTCAATGCATCATAAAAATGATTATATGATTTCTCGACACGACTTAATACGTAATTAAAACGAAATAGTCAAAAATATTAATTATCGAAACAATCGATAAATAAACGTAATATTTTGGGCATCCGTCGGTATCACGATCACTAGGAATTCTCGTTGTACATTGATTTTGAATAAACTCGTTGTAAAACGCACGCGGGTGATTTTAAATCAAAAACTTTGATTTAAATTAAATATGGAAAAATAAAATAAAAATTTTATAATTCCATATAAATTATTGTCAATGAACAGAAAAATACTTAAAAAGTAAAATTTAAAAATCTCAGGATTTACATATAGCAATACAAGAAAACGTAATACGTTGGAAAATTCAAGATGCACGAATAAAAAGAATAAAATAATGCTGGGAAAATACTAGTTCTCACAGTCTTCCCCCCTAAAGGAACTCTGGTACCCAGAGTTCTCCTGAAAACAGTAGAAGATGCAAACAAGAGGAGGTACAAAGTGTAGAACAAAATTCATAGCTTCCTAGGTAATTTCTACACCACGACGAACCTTAACGGTTAGAATTCACTATGCTTCAGTTTCTTAACTGTTTTTCGTATAACTTTTCAGTCTTGGATTAGGATAACGATCTTTCAGTACGGAGATACATCGAGAGATAGAGTTGTTGGAAATACGTGCGATAAACTAATATGAATGAACACAAGAATCGCTTAAACAGGCAAAGTACGATAAAATGAATCAAGATTATAAATCAACAAGGGGTCGCAAATCGTGCAACTGTAAAACGTGACAATCTTAAAACGTAACAATCTAGTTACAACGGGAATAGAAGGGAAAAATGAATTACATATGATCATTTAAAATACAAGCTGTCAAAATCAGTTGTCTAGTATTTTGGGTATTACTTCAAAACTCAGTTTAAATATTTTCTTGATTAAAAGAAAATTTTACCAGATGCAATGATTTAAAAATCAAACTCTATATAAAATGAGTGGGTAGACAGTTGTCAAATCTTTTTCTTGATCAGGACTTCAAAGTAAAAGTAACTCAGTTCAAATAGTTATTCTGATTGACTTAAGAACTATTGGATGTCTGCATGAAATTATCGTTAAAACTCAGGTTTAACATTACCATTAGGAAAAATCAGATTTTCCAAGTTATTTAGAATCATCGTTAGAAATTAATAAATTAATTTAATAATTTCATAAGGTTGACAGTAAAGTACGATAAAATCAATTATTTTAAAAGATACAACTTGACACTGTTTAAACATAAGTTACAAATTTACCCAAGAGGATGTACAGCTTCGATATTAAACTTGAAATGGGTATTTTGACAATTTAAACATTTGGTAAAATGTATAAAACGTTCTTAAAAATTTATAATAATTTTTAGAAATTCAAGAAAGTGTTTAAGATATCAAACAATAAACACTTAACAGTTTCTGGTTTTCAGAAAGTGACAAAATAGCAAACGATTATGAAACGAATATCGATCAACAATTAGTATACAAGCAATATCACGAGGGAATAAAACGGAAGTCGTATCAACTCTTAACGAACATGATAGAATAGATGCATCGATGATAAGGACAATAAGAAACAAGGATTAGCAAGATTAATTCGCAAGTGCGGTTGGCGTCACCAATTACGGCTTATTAAGTTCTCGTTGGTCGAAATACGATCGGAAGGGAAAAGCCACACAACGAATTTTCGAATCAAAGAAAATTCTTAAGAAGTCAATTGAGAGTAAATTCAGTAAAATGAAAACATAAGCAAATGAAAGGCGAAATCAACACATGATTCACACGAATGAATTTCAAGACGATGAAGTCTAACACACATCATGACAAATACACTTAATCATCGTTCACATATAATCGTAAATCATTATATGCGTCCAGAGACGTTTCAAAGGTCTACCAAAATAGATAAAGAAGATCGATCGGTGAAGAGGCATAATAACGTTGAAACTTTCAAGTCTGGTATCAATGGTAAGAAGTTAGGCAAATGGTAACGAAAATTGTATCATGAGGATGATGAGGTAACAGGTAAAACAAAGATCGTTGAGTAAGGAAATCTGTGCTTGAAGCATGTTCTTCGTTTCAAGAAAGATAAGGGTTCATATGTGTATGTCGTGAATTGTTGTTACTCGCATAAGATGTAAAAGTTTTCTAAACTTTATTTTATCAAACTTTTTAAGGAACATAATTAAAAAGTTGATTGTTGGTCAAATATTTTGGGCGACTACTATTCGGCCTCACATTGCTCCTTCTAAATTAAGCATAGGCGATCAGGCCATGCATAATTTAGGACTAGCAATGCGATGCTCATCTTCGTCAAACCAGTATTACATATCATATGAGTTAAAATATGTATATAATAGCATTTGTAAAAACAAGAATTAAAATAACATATGAAACTGTTCACCTATAAGTTACTGGCTACATATTTAAATCAACCATTTTATTGTTAAAGAGTTCTTAACAAAACCAATGTGGAACAATTGGCGAGAATACATTGTAAAATTAATATAAATTAATTTTATAAGATAACCTTCAAGTAATTTGTAAAGTCCAAGTGGAACATTTTGTAAAATGATTCGCAAACAAGACCAGTTTGAGTTTATATGGTAACATGACAATAGTTTATAAAGTAGCGAGTGGGTTACAAGAGGGAAATAAGGAGTAGTTCAAGTCAGTCAATGAAATGGTTACAGGGTGATAAGGTTTCAAGAGGTTTAGCCGAAATCGTCATGAGGTACGTGTCAAGATGGTAACGAACGATACGAAAGCAAGAACTTCAACCTCGGTCCAATTCAGTGGTACGATAGAAGCAAAGAAAGACAAAGTAGAATGACAAATAAGTCATATATAAAAGAAAAGAATAAGGAATCCGTATGTGCACATGGTAATTTATTTGACAAAAATACACTTTTAAGAAAGTAGAACATCAGTTTGTCAAATCACTTGATTTCTAAAAGTTCAGGATTTATGTATGTCCGAGCTCAAGTTACTATTTGTTAAACGTTTTCAAACACAATCAATGTTTCATGGTTGTAACATATTATTAGCTACAATTTTACGAGCTCACACGAACTTAAAAACGCTTCAAGACATATTTTTAAATTCTATAAGTTTTGACCTTTTTAGTCAACTTTGACTTTCGGGTTTGACCCGACCAATTAACTCTCTAACGATATTCTAAGACTCAAAGTCTAATGCATTTCGGTGTAAAACAATGTTTTGAACAACTTTCTAGTTTTACCCGAGACTTGAAACGAAATAAAAATGGATGAAAATGCCCTTGCATTAAATCTGTCAGCAAAATGATATTTTAGAATTATTCAGAAAATAACTTCTTAGATTTTACAATCTCAAATGAGCGTAACTTGCTCGATTTTAATGTTTACTGGTAAAATATTATGTCCTAAACGTACATATCCACAGGTAGAAGCATATATTTTTATGTCTAAAGTTATAAAAATATTTTCTCGACACTGTTAAACTCCTTCTAAAGTTTCTGTACAAAATATATCTTTCGACACAGCTTGAAATTAATTCTAAATTTCATAATAACCCAGAATTTAGGTACACACATGACTTGTGGATTCCATAAAGACGAAGGAGAAGAAAACTGCATAATTAATCATGTAAAGGAAACCCAGTATGGAAATGGTTCAAGAATGCCAACGGTAATCTGAGAGATAAAAAACGACGTATATCATCCGTGTCTTCGGCTGCAAGATTCAATGCAGGAAGGTCTCCTGGCGGCGTGATTTTCCAAAATCATAAGACATACCGAGAAAGAAACGAAATATTAACAAGTCACACTCCTGAGGCGAGGAGGTTTAATGAAAAAGGGGAGGATACAAGTAGGATCGTATTCCAAACAATCGTCACATAATAAATGACGATCATGTGTTCAAGGTACAACGGATGTTGTAAGTCGAAGTCGAAACGTAAAAATGGTCAATGAAATAAAATGTAATCCATGTACAATTGTCGTGCAAAATGATGGCGTAAAGGTAAATCAAGATTATGAAAACCCACAATATTATTCAGGTACTGATTCAACGAATGCTTCGAGATGTGTGACTCACACGGTATCCTTCAGTCTTTCCCGGAGACACATTGAGCTACACAATGGTCTATAGACTAGACATTCAATAACGAACGGTCGGAAAGAAAATCCGCGTATCTGTATAGATATTTTAAAGGAAATAGACAATGAAAGCAAAATGCACGGTAGTAAAAATGGAAATCAGAAGTTTCATCAAAAACAACACTTATTCAATTCCGAACAATGGTATCACGAGAGTATGCACAATATGTAGCAGCGAGTCGAGAAAAACAAACGGTTCAAAACGAACGAGAATATGAAGTCAGTCGTATCACGCATAAATGAAATAGCAATAGTACTTAGAAAAATGAGTATGAAAAGTCGGCAACATACGCGCTCTGAATACAAGTATGTAACGTCATAACAATGTAAAAATCATCGTAACCAGATCAGTTCACAAGAACAAGAATTCCAGAAATACAGTAATCGCAGATGAAATCACGGTAACAACCAATAATAATTCATGAAGCACAAAGGCTTTGAAAAGACACAGTAATTATCGTCATCAGGGTAACGTAATATTTCAACATGTAATCAAGAGATGAAATACTATAACGATAATTAAACGTAAGTAATAAGGATTAGAGAGTTACCCGCAAAGATATCGAACAACAATGGTAGATTCTCTGTTTGACACTTAGAAACAATAAAATATTTGAACTTTCGGTTATAAACTAAGTTTTGAAAATGACTCAGTTCCCTATAACCATCGCTCTGATACCACTCTGTGAGACCCCCAAAATCTGACATGGAACAACTAGGCAACGAGGGGGTAACACGTCATAGTACAAGAAACAATGAATTACAGTTCATACAAAGCTGGCGAAATAAAAACATGTACATTACATCATAAAAGGTCAGAGTTTTTAAACATAGGTCCCAGAGTTTTAAAAGCGGAAAATTATATTATTTCGTCTCGATTTATAACAATAAGTTGCCCAAAAGATTGAATAAACTTCTGATAGTTTATATAAAACAAATCTTTCACAAACACCACAGAAATCTCCAAGCTGCGATAATATCCTGCGGGCTCCCATCCAAGCAAAGCTAAGTAATAATACCTGAGATTAAACATGTAAAATTGTCAACACAAAGTTGAGTGATATTCATAGGTTTAGTAATAAGAACGTGGAACACAAGCATTCATTTGTAAAACAAGTAGTATGGAGTATGGTTATGATCATTAACCATAGTCCGAAACATTATTATTTCTGTTTAGTTCATGAACCGAAGCTTAACTCAGTGTAAGTTCCTCTAGTCAGTATTCAGCCTAAATACTCAAGTGAATAAACAAATATTAGTGCGTCAAGGTAATCGGGACGGGGATAGTCAATCCCGATGGATCCACCCACAACATTCGCGCTTGGTAGCGGGATTAATTAACGGTTCATGATCAATGAGAGGTAACTTAAGGCTAGACTAAAAAGCAATAATGTCAATGAAAATCAGTTGGAAATTCTCAAGTTCTGGAAAGCATACAATTTCTGGATAGCATACAAGTTGAGGATAGCACACAGTTGTTAAATGGTTGTGTTCCACCATGTAAAATCTCACCCCGCGTTTAGAAACCATGTACAAGTAAAAAGGGGCTATGAACTCACCTTAGCCACGAGGTAAGTCAATCACGGTACTCAGCAACTGAGTAGAAACAATGTAGTAAGACGATCACCGACGATATGGATGCCCAGGGAAACACGAAACCCCAACCTATCACAATAAGGCGCGCGTTAAGACTCGAACTCAATATCGATATATATACCAAATACAATATGACTCAAATGTTTTCAAAGTATTCATGTTTCAAAACCATTGACACGAACCAAATGAATCCATACTAACCATTTCTTCCAACACTACACGTTAAAACACTTGAACACTTGAAAATGACCCGTCATACGACGCTAAGTCAACGCAAGTCAAACTATCATTTACCCTTATTTGGACCAGTAGCTAAGTCATTTATATAATGACTAAGCACTTGAGTAAGTCACCATGTCCGATGGTGAACACTCAAACTCACGCAACACAAGCATTGAACTAAGTGTCCAAAATAAAAATCAGCAAGTACACCCCGAATGTACACACCGATCTACCCTATCTAGAATTGTCCGTTTTACATGAAAATTGGTGTCAAGGTCACTTATAACCTGTATAAGACCTCACCAAAATTTGAGCCAAAGTTCACACTTTAAAATCCATCAGTTCGACAGTTTACTCGACTCCAAATTTTAGGACAGATTTGTACACTTGTTTTGTAACACCGTTTGGACCGCTTTAAAAGTACAAACTCGACAATCCGATTTTTGAAACCACTACTAGACTCATCAAACTCAGTTTGTAAACTTTGAAAACCAGTAGATACATTTATATAACTAAGCCTAAAGTCCCTGAGAGTCGACCCAAAATCAGCCACAATTTCGGATTGTGCCGACTTGCGTCTCCCGGTACACGAAAACTAAAACTAGCATAACTTTTGACTCGCAATGACTTAGAAGCTCTATCTTATACCAAAACGACCGTATCGGAAAACTATACAACAATTTCAAATAATCTCAGCCTTTCACATACCTTAAACCCAGGAAACAATCTGTTTAAAACTGCTGTCCCAAAATACCTTTTTAGAAAACAAGTCAAATCAATTTTCCAAGCAACACCACTCATTCCTATACCTATAGAATCATCATACTATCATACCCATCATCCAAACACTCCTAAAAACACTTGCGTGTAAAATCTAACAAAATCAAAGATTAAAAACAAGACTTTTAAGGATTAAAATGTGATGATCATACCAAAAACAATGCATGCAAGATGATTTAAACATCAATCCACCATGAAATCATAACTTTGTGAAAACTTGATGCATGTGTACAAATTTGGTATCAAAAGAATGGCAAGAACACTTTAGGAATAGGTCTTGTTTTAGTTTTTGATGAATCAAGGTGGATGGTGGTGAGAATGGTGGTTGAAGGTGGCGGCAATAGGGTGGTGGTGGGAGGAGTTGGTGAAGTTTTTGATAAAAAAATGCATGTATGTGTTTTAAAGTGGAAGAAATTTGATTTATACATGGCTAGTTAAGTGGAGGGACCTAAGTTGCCAATTTGCAAACTTTAGGACCTAAAAGAAATTGATAGTTTTAAAGGGTAGAAAATGGTTATTGGTAAATACTGAAAATATTTACGGGGCTCGGGTTTCGTAAAAATACTTTTCAAAAGTTTCAATGCATCATAAAAATGATTATATAATTTCCCGACACGACTTAATACGTAATTAAAACGAAATAGTCGAAAATATTAATTATCGAAACAATCGATAAATAAACGTAATATTTTGGGCATCCGTCGGTATCACGATCACTAGGAATTCTCGTTGTACATTGATTTTGAATAAACTCGTTGTAAAACGCACGCGGGTGATTTTAAATCAAAAACTTTGATTTAAATTAAATATGGAAAAATAAAATAAAATTTTTATAATTCCATATAAATTATTGTCAATGAACAGAAAAATACTTAAAAAGTAAAATTTAAAAATCTCAGGATTTACATATAGCAATACAAGAAAACGTAATACGTTGGAAAATTCAAGATGCACGAATAAAAAGAATAAAATAATGCTGGGAAAATACTGGTTCTCACACTCGGTCATTTCTACTGCTTATGCTAAGAACATTAGGATGCTACCCATGCCACTAGAAAATAGGCTTACTATTTCCACGCCTTTGAGGGACTCTGTATTAATCACCCATGTATACAAGAGTCTTCCTAGAATTTGACGATAAGGTTCGACCTGTTGACGCACTTCCTCTGGACATGAATGACTTCGACATGATTTTGGGCATGGATTGGCTATCCAAGCATCATGCTACCATAGACTGCCATTAATATCGAGTTATCTTCGGTGATGTTAATGAACCAGAGTACATTCATAACGGGTTCGTACCCGGACAGTCTGTACAAATCATATCTACCCTGCAAGCGCGTACACTACTGTCACATGGCTGCGAGGGTTATCTAGCTACGGTTCACGACATGGATGCTGAATCTCCATCAATTAAGGATCAACCTATAGTGTCGGAATTTCAAGATGTATTTCCAGTAGAACTTCTGGGCATACCACCTGCACGAGAAGTGGAATTCAGTATCGAGCTTATTCCAGGAGCTGAACCAATCTCCAAGGCTCCTTATCGCATGGCTCCCATAGAGCTGAAGGAGCTGAAGGAACAACTGCAAGAACTTCTAGAACGAGGTTTCATTCGACCGAGCGCATCTCCATGGGGTGCACCTGTCTTATTTGTTAAGAAGAAGGACGGCAGTATGCGTCTTTGCATAGACTATCGCGAGCTCAACAAGATTACTGTCCTGAATAGGTATCCACTGCCGCGTGTAGACGATCTCTTTGACCAACTCCAAGGGGCCAAACACTTCTCCAAGATTGATCTTAGGTCAGGCTACCACCAGCTACGGGTTAAGGAGCAGGACATCGCCAAGACTGCTTTTCGTACCCGCTATGGCCACTACGAGTTTGTAGTTATGCCATTTGGCCTGACAAATGCTCCAGCAGTGTTCATGGATTTGATGAACAGAATCTTCCATGAATTTCTGGACAAGTTCGTCATTGTCTTCATCGATGACATCCTGATTTTCTCAAAGTCCAAGGAGGAACACGAAGACCATCTTCGTACAGTATTACAGATTCTTTGCCAGAAGCAGCTGTATGCTAAATTCTCCAAGTGTGAGTTCTGGTTAGACAAGGTGGCATTCTTAGGTCACATTGTATCAGCAGAAGGAATCACTATGGATCCAGCGAAGGTTGAGGCCATTACTAAGTGGCCGAGGCCGAAATCAGCGACGAAAGTCCGCAGTTTCTTAGGCTTAGCTGGCTATTACCGTAGGTTCGTGGAGAGCTTTTCCCGCTTGGCACTACCATTGACCAAACTGATGCGGAAAGGGGAGAAATTTGTCTGGACTGAAGAACGAGAGAAGATCTTTGAAGACCTGAAGCAGAAGCTAGTATCTGCACCTATTCTTACTCTCCCATCTGGTACGGGTGGATTTCAAATCTACAGTGATGCATCGGGGAAGGGACTTGGCTGTGTTCTCATGCAACATGGGAAAGTGATCGCGTACACTTCACGGCAGCTTAAGCCTTATGAAGAAAATTACCCCACACATGACTTAGAACTTGCTGCAGTCGTGTTTGCATTGAAGATATGGAGGCACTACTTATATGGAGAATCATGTGACATTTTCACGGACCACAAGAGCTTGAAGTATATCTTCACTCAACGTGAATTGAACATGAGGCAGAGGAGATGGTTAGAGCTGTTGAAGGATTATGACATAAATATACAATATCATCCTAGAAAAGCAAATGTAGTAGCAGATGCTCTTAGCAGGAAGTCCGGAATGATCAACGGCATTAAAATCGAGGAGGAAATCATAAGAGACTTGGAGCGACTAGACATCGAGATCATGGTACGTGGACAACACGGTTACTGGGCTAATCTTAGAGTATAACCCGAGTTACTCTCTAAGATCAAGAAAGCTCAGAAAGGTGATGGAGAGATCTGGGCGATAATACAGAATTTAGAGAAACAGACGGAATTCAGAGTAGATGCAGATGGTATCGTATGGCAGGGCACGAGACTTTGTGTTCCTGATGACCAAGAACTCCGGGAAGCCTTGTTAGCTGAAGCTCATAGCTCCCCATTCTCTATACATCATGGTTCGACTAAGATGTACCATGACATCAAGCAACACTTTTGGTGGAGTGGTATGAAACAGGATGTGGCTACTTACGTCTCCAAATGTCTTACCTGCCAGCAGGTTAAGATCGAGCATCAGCGATCTGGCGGTCTCCTTCAACTGTTAGATATTCTAGAGTGGAAGTGGGACAAAAATCACCATGGATTTTGTTACCGGTCTTTCGCCTACCAAGAGGAAGCACGATGCGATTTGGGTTATCGTAGATCGACTTACCAAATCAGCTCATTTCTTACCGATCCGCAAAGAAGATCCGGTAAGTAAACTCGCTGATACGTATAGAAGAGAGATCATGAGACTCCACGGTACTCCATCCAGCATCGTCTCAGACAGAGATCCTCGATTCACTTTGCGTTTTTGGAAGAGTCAGCAGAAATCTTGGGGTACACAACTTAAGCTTAGCACGGCTTTTCATCCTCTAACGGACAGACAGTCAGAGCGAACGATTCAGACATTGGAAGACATGTTGAGGTCATGTGCATTGGAATGGACGGGTGATTGGGACGATTATATCTGTTTGGTGGAGTTTGCATACAACAACAGTTGGCACGCAAGTATCAAGTGTGCTCCTTTCGAGATGTTGTATGGCAGAAAGTGTCGCGCCCCAATCTGCTGGGATCAGGTTGGCGAGCGAACACTTGAAGGACTAGAAATCATAGAGATGACCAATGAAAAGATCGCAGTAGCTAAGCAGAAACTTTAGGAAGCACGGTCACGTCAGAAGAGTTACGCCTATAAGCATCGTAGGGACATACATTTTAACGTAGGAGATCACGTCTTCCTTAAGTTTTCGCCGGCACGTGGTGTTAGACGCTTCGGGATTAAAGGGAAGCTCAGTCCTCGTTTCATCGGACCGTTTGATATCATTGAACGAGTCGGTGAAGTATCTTACCGGTTAGCGTTACCTCTGCAGCTTTCGCATGTACACAATGTGTTTCATGTGTCCTTACTCAAAGGGTACCAGTATCATCCCCTTCACATGGTTCAATATCCACTGGAACAGATACGTGAATATCTCACTTTCATAGAAGAACCCGAACGAGTTCTTGACAGACAAGAACGAGTCAAGAGAAGGAAGACGATTCCATTCGTCAAAATCCTTTGGAGGGATCATACCGAGCGGGAAGCCACTTGGGAAACAGAGGAGTCTATCCGGGCTTCTTACCCTCATTTCATATTTTGAATTCGGGTATGTTTTTCTTTTTCAGTTTACTTTATCTATAATTCGAGGACGGATTATTCTTTTTAGGGGGGGGGGAAGAGTTGTAAAACCCGCATGCTTTTACCATGAATAGTACCCTTAAGATCGTACGTACTAGATTAAAACTTTCCTTTTTTAGTATGATTACGTTTATGTGTTAGGATTTTGCGTATTACGTACGTGTTAGAAAACGATAAGTATTTATTACGCACGAACACGCAATAATTATTTAACAATAATTAATCACGAACATGCGATCATGAAATCATGAATGTAATTTAATCACGAACTAATATTAATTACGTATATATATTTATTACGAGCGTGAATAAATATATTAGGTCACGGTAAATATTTAACGAGAACACACTAAACACGAACACAAATAAACACGAGCGAACACTTAAATAACGAGACACGGAAAACGGTACGGGTACCCCATGTGGGGCCCCTAAACCACCGCTACATCAAGGAGATGGGCCAATCCCATCTCAAATTTACTAAGAAGGGGTTAAGGTAATTTTTACTACTCATTTTCACTTTATAGGAAACCAAAACAAAAACCTAAAAATAATTTTCTCCTTCTCCTTCTTGTCCTCTTGGGGCCGCCGCATATAACACACCAAGGGGGGGGGGGGGGGGTGTTCATTTGATTTTGATCTTGGTTTTGTACGTGTGTTCGTGTGTGTTCATCCTCGTTAGATCCACGCATTCGGTATATTCTTTTAATCCTTTTCTTTTTGATTTGATATAATAAAATTAATTAAGAACATGATGTTTTTAAAAACCTAATTAAAAACATAAATCAAACATGTAAATGGTTATTGGGTAAATAAAAAAGGATGTTTTTAGGGGTGTTTGTTTGGCCGGCGCTTAAACCGAACCCCAAGGGGGTCTCGGTTTGGCTAATTGACCACTACCGAGACCATATGGTCCCGGTTTGGTGGTCTGGGTCCCACGGCAGCAGCAAACAAAAGGGGAACCCCGAAGTGGTTCGGGGTATGGTGTCGATTTCATGTTCGGTTCATGGTTTCTAGTCACGATCTGGTTCACGGTTTATGTTAAGATTATTTTTTTTATGATCATATGTTAAAATTAAATTAATAATTATATGACATGATTAATTTAATAAAACATGACTTAGGTTATAATTTAATTATTAGATCATGGAGTTATTAACCTAAGTATTTATATTTTTCTAGACTTATAATTAATTAATTATTTAAAAACCATGGTTATAATTAATTAATTAACATGACTTAGGTTATATTATTAATAAATAATAATACATGTTTTAACCTAAGTATTTAATTTTATTTAATTAAAAGCATGATATATTTAATTAAATACTTTTAACCTATAGTTTATTTAAATTACATGTACTAATTAATAAACTATACATTATATCATTATGACTTAGAATATAATCAGGAAAACACTTAAGATTATATACTTAGCTTATTTAACCAGCTTATATCTAAATATGGAAACTTTCTATTTTTAGAAACTTATTTAATTAAGGCAGCTAATCTATTTATGGAAACTTTCTGTTTTTAGAAACTTATTTAATTCAGGCAGCTAATCTATTTATGAAAACTTTATATTTTTAGAAACTTATTTAATTAAGGCAGCTAATCTATTTATGGAAACTTTCTATTTTTAGAAACTTATCTATTTTAAGCAGTAATTCTATTTTTAGAAACTTTCTATTTTTGGAAACTTTCTATTTTTGGAAACTTTCTATTTTTGGTAACTTTCTATTTTTGGAAACTTTCTATTTTAGGAAACCTGCTATTTTTAGAAAGTTACTTATTATTACACAGTAAGTATAATAATACATGAAATACCAGAAATACTTAATCAGAATAGACAGAATATAAGATAAACACAGTTTAAAGCTTGAAACAGTAAAACATGATATGAACATATAAAATAAACTAAGACATGATATAAAACCAGTTACGTATTTAGTAAGCAGATACTTATACACGTATGTATTTATGTAGCATTAGTGATACCGAAGTAGGACTCTCCTCGGTTCGTCTTCTTTGTTCACTGGACATAAGGTACGGATTCCCGTCCTTTCAGTATGGACATTCTTTCCTTATTAGGATTCCCCATATGCAGCCATATGTTTTCCCGTAGTATAAGTTTATATGTTTGACTTGCTTATGTTTAATTTAGAATACCTATAGCCATATACATGCATGACCAGTTTCACCTAGTTATGGAGGTACCATAACCATAACATTAGAGGCACTGATGTTATGACTTCACCACGGCAGAGTGATTGCTCGTGGCGTCCCTTCAGCTTTTGGCCATATTATTATATTTATCGTGTGGGGCGTATGGGTGCATCCTAGTTACATGTTTTTCAGCAGATTACTCAGTGTGAATGTGGTGTGTGCCTTGCATCCTTCACAAGGAGCTGATCCGTCCTACCCAAAACCAGTATATTAAATTAGAGGCAGCCCCTCTAATTTGCATGATGAGGTCACCCCTCCAAGTATTCATGCACGATGGATTTTCATGACCTATATTGGCTAATGGTAGAAGATGCTAAACAGTTATTATAAGATAAACATAAGGCTTTTCAAACTATAAAACCAGTTTTACCAAGACTTAACCAGGTTATTCGGGACTTAGTTTCTTCCGCTGTTATATGTTATATGCTTATCCTATTCATGCTTTATTGTACATCCGTGCACTGAGCGTATTGCTCACCCGTTTTCCTTTTCTATGTTCCCAAAACGGCGGGTACTCAGGGACGCTCGTAGACTTTAAGCGTACGTGCATATGGACTGGAAGCTTTCTAGCCTTTATTTACTTTATGCATTATCTTTACTTTGATACTCTTGCTATGGACATTGTTTAGTCCTTTCCTTTACAGTACTTATGTTTGTGTGTGATGAGCTTTACTTTTGGACTACCGATGTTTGATTCCGGTATTTTCCTTTTATGGTCATGTAATGTTTAGACATTTTTCCTTGTATGCTTTGATGACACGCCATTATTACGAATGACATTCCATTATCAAAATGGGGTGTTATACTTGCTATATTTGAGAGACCTATACATATGAATTATGTAAACTCGTAATGAATAGCAAGAAGCTTTGAAAAACATTTTTAGATTGAATTAACAATGCAAAAACATTTCTCGACCATTTTTACAAAAGCTTTGAGAATTTTGAAAAAGAAGAGAAGTTTTCCAAAAAAGTTTATTAAACTTAAAAACTCAAAGAAAGAAAAGACTCAAAAGATAAAAGATAATAAGAATGCACAATTAAGGAATATGTTCCATTAAGCCTAGACCTAGATGCAAGTAATCAAAAGGTTCCCTCTTAAGTGGCTTAGTGAAGATATCGGCTAAGTTTTCTACCGAGGATACCTTCTCTATCGAAATATTTCCCTTTTGAACATTATCCCTAAGAAAAGGGTGGCGAATCTCTATGTGCTTAGTTCGTAAATGTTGTACGGGATTCTTGCTAAGGTCTATTGCACCCTTGTTGTCGCACATGATGGGAACATCATCAAGAGAAATCCCGTAATCAACAAGCGCTTGCTTCATCCATAGAGCTTGTTGACAAGCTTTACCGGCACTCACATACTTGGCTTCCGTAGTGGATATAGCAAGAGCGGTTTGTTTCTTGGAGAACCAAGAAGTTAAACAACAACCCATGAAGGTGCAAACTTCACTAGTGCTTTTCTGGTCCACATAGTCTCCTGCATGATCTGAGTCCGCGTAGACAATGGTTTCTACGCCGGTCCCTTTAGGATACCATAATCCTAAATGTATATTACCCTTAATGTATCGGAAGATACACTTAACCGCTTGAAGGTGAGAGGTTTTGGGAGCCTCTTGGAAGCGAGCACAAAGGCAAACACTAAACATGATATCCGGTCGACTTGCCTTTAGGTACAACAAACTACCAATCATACCTCTATATTTGGTGTTGTCTACCGACTCACAATCATCATCTACGGTGAGTTTAGTATCCGAGGCCATAGGGGTCTTCAAAGGTCTAGAGTCTTCTAATCCAAATTTCTTTAGCGTTTCTTTAACATACTTGGATTGATTAAAGAAAATACCATCGTCCATTTGTTTAATTTGTAGTCCTAAAAATAAGTTAAGTTCTGTCATCATACTCATTTCAACCTCGTCATGCATGGTTTTGGCAAAGTCATCACACAATGATTGACAAGTTGAACCAAATATAATGTCATCAACATATATTTGTATGATAATGAGGTGAGAACCTTTCTTATTTGTAAAGAGTGTATTGTCTACCATCCCTATGGTATACTCATGTTTTGCAAGAAACGCTTTAAGTCTATCATACCAAGCTTTAGGTGCTTGTTTGAGACCATAAAGAGCTTTCTTAAGCATGTAAACATGATCAGGTTTCTCAAAATCAATGAAGCTGGGAGGTTGAGCCACATATACCTCCTCATTGATCAAACCGTTAAGAAATGCACTCTTTACATCCATTTGTTGAAGCTTAAAGTCTAAAGCACAAGCGTAAGCTAAGGAACCACCGGCGTAGAGACTGCTCACTTTTGTCTTTTAGTGGGTTGGATCGAATCTGGGGATTAAAATATCCTGAAAGGATATTCCAAACCAAGATAGAATATGCCATTTTCAAATTTCAAATTTTCAAATAATTAATTTAGTAAAACATTTTCTTAAAAAGAAAGTTTAATAATAAAACTTTGTCACACTTAATAAAAAGTGAGTTTTAAGAAAAGATTAAATCCTTGATCACTTAATTAGTATAATTACTTGTTTGTTCATACCTTAAGTGATAATGGTTGAAATGAAAAATACTTGAACTCAAGAATTCGTTTTTCATTGTTTTAGTAAATGCTTGTTTTTACATATTGTCGTAATCAAAACAAAGTGAGACCAAAAAATGCAAGAAACGTTTTTAGGCATCATTGCATTAACAATCTCCCCCTTTTTGATTCCGACAATCCATAAACTCAATCATCTGATAAAACAAGATTTTCGAAGACGAGTTTATCATTTCTCCCCCTTTGTCAAAGCAAAAAGGTTGCAAAAGTCTTTGAAGAAGAAAAGAACCGGACTTTGCAAATGCTCCCCCTTGGTGCTTACTCCCCCTTGCATGGGGCACCAAGGAATCGAAATATGGTGACAAGCTACATAGAAGGGTTAGTAGAAGAGAAGAGACACCCAACAAGATATAGAAAAGATCACAAAAAAAATAAGAAACAAAAGACCCAAGATAAGTCATGTTAAAAGAAAACATGATAAAAGAAACAAGGAAATAAATCATATAAAGATGTATGAGACACAACCACAAGCCAAAATAAAAAGCATAAATCTAATCAAAGTTAAGCTAGAACTCTAAGATTTGCTTGAACTAGATGTCTTGAAGATAAGCAACCAATGCTTAGATAAAAGACAAGGTAGTGGCGGAAGGAGGTGGTGGTGGCTTGATAGAGTTCTCATAGTTATAGTAAAGAGGAGGTTTAACTATGAGACTCTTGATGTAATTCAACTCCTCATAGATGTGAGCCATAGCAAGATGTTGATATTGACAACATTGACAATATGTTACATGATGCATGACATTATCATGTGAAGGAGGTAGAACACTAAAGGCTAGAGGTGGAAGATAAGACGTTCCACAATCACCATTCTTAGAAGGAGAAGATATGGGATTTTGAGTGTTCTTGGGTGAATTAGGGTTGAAAGAAATTGGAGAGAATGGAAGAGAATCAAAGCTTTCATTTGGGGAATAAGACATTTTGATTTGAGAAAGAATGCAAAATGCTTAGGGTTATATAGAGAAAGTCCAAGATAACTTGGGGGTGGTCAAAGGGTTGAAACAAAGATTCCAAAAAGTGTTGGAACAAATTTGGAGTTTCAGGAATACTTGAAAAATAAGGTACTGGGCGCGGTTCTTTAACTTAGCCGGCGGTTCGTTATCACTGGGGAACCGCGGTTTCAATAAAGAACCGCCCACAGTGGGTTGAGTTTGGTGATGAGGGAGGATTTTCCAATTCAGCTAATCCTATTTTTCTAGTCTAACTAATTATGGGGATATGCTAAGAAGCAAAGATAGACAAAGAAAACACACAAGAGCTCACCAAACAAGGTTTTGACCAAAATACATAGATTTTTTTAACAAAATCAATATAGGAGGTGTGTAGAACTAGACACAAGGTCATGACACAATGATCCTCCATAGTTCTCTTTTGTTCTTGCTGTAAAACCCGCATGCTTTTACCATGAATAGTACCCTTAAGATCGTACGTACTAGATTAAAACTTTCCTTTTTTAGTATGATTACGTTTATGTGTTAGGATTTTACGTATTACGTACGTGTTAGAACACGATAAGTATTTATTACGCACGAACACGCAATAATTATTTATCAATAATTAATCACGAACATGCGATCATGAAATTATGAACGTAATTTAATCACGAACTAATATTAATTACGTATATATATTTATTACGAGCGTGAATAAATATATTAGGTCACGGTAAATATTTAACGAGAACACACTAAACACGAACACAAATAAACACGAGCGAACACTTAAATAACGAGACATGGAAAACGGTACGGGTACCCCATGTGGGGCCCCTAAACCGCGGCTACATCAAGGAGATGGGCCAATCCCATCTCAAATTTACTAAGAAGGGGTTAAGGTAATTTTTACTACTCATTTTCACTTTACAGGAAACCAAAACAAAAACCTAAAAATATTTTTCTCCTTCTCCTTCTTGTCCTCTTGTGGCCGCCGCATATAACACACCAAAGGGGGGGGGGGGGGGGGGGGTGTTCATTCGGTATATTCTTTTAATCCTTTTCTTTTTGATTTGATCTAATAAAATTAATTAAGAACATGATGTTTTTAAAAACCTAATTAAAAACATAAATCAAACATGTAAATGGTTATTGGGTAAATCAAAAAGGATGTTTTTAGGGGTGTTTGTTTGGCCGACGCCTAAACCAAACCCCAAGGGGGTCTCGGTTTGGCTAATAGACCACTACCGAGACCATATAGTCCCGGTTTGGTGGTGTGGGTCCCACGACAACAGCAAACAAAAGGGGAACCCCGAAGTGGTTCGGGGTATGGTGTCGATTTCATGTCCGGTTCATGGTTTCTAGTCACGATCCGGTTCACGGTTTATGTTAAGATTTTTTTTTTATGATCATATGTTAAAATTAAATTAATAATTATATGACATGATTAATTTAATAAAACATGACTTAGGTTATAATTTAATTATTAGATCATGGAATTATTAACCTAAGTATTTATATTTTTCTAGACTTATAATTAATTAATTATTTAAAAACCATGGTTATAATTAATTAATTAACATGACTTAGGTTATATTATTAATAAATAATAATACATGTTTTAACCTAAGTATTATATTTTATTTAATTAAAAGCATGATATATTTAATTAAATACTTTTAACCTATAGTTTATTTAAATTACATGTAATAATTAATAAACTATACATTATATCATTATGACTTAGAATATAATCAGAAAAACACTTAAGCTTATATACTTAGCTTATTTAACCAGCTTATATCTAAATATGGAAACTTTCTATTTTTAGAAACTTATTTAATTAAGGCATCTAATCTATTTTTGGAAACTTTCTATTTTTAGAAACTTATTTAATTCAGGCAGCTAATCTATTTATGGAAACTTTCTATTTTTAGAAACTTATTTAATTAAGGCAGCTAATCTATTTATGGAAACTTTCTATTTTTAGAAACTTATCTTTTTTAAGCAGTAATTCTATTTTTGAAAACTTTCTATTTTTAGAAACTTTATATTTTTCGAAACTTTCTATTTTTGGTAACTTTCTATTTTTGGAAACTTTCTATTTTAGGAAACCTGCTATTTTTAGAAAGTTACTTATTATTACACCGTAAGTATAATAATACATGAAATACCAGAAATACTTAATCAGAATAGACAGAATATAAGATAAACACAGTTTAAGGCTTGAAACAGTAAAACATGATATGAACATATAAAATAAGCTAAGACATGATATAAAACTAGTTACGTATTTAGTAAGCAAATACTTATACACGTATGTATTTATGTAGCATTAGTGATACCGAAGTAGGACTCTCCTCGGTTCGTCTTCTTCGTTCACTGGACATAAGGTACGGATTCCCGTCCTTTCAGTATGGACATTCTTTCCTTATTAGGATTCCCCGTATGCAGCCAAATGTTTTCCCGTAGTATAAGTTTATATGTTTCACTTGCTTATGTTTAATTTAGAATACCTATAGCATATACATGCATGAACAGTTTCACCTAGTTATGGAGGTACCATAACCATAACATTAGAGGCACTGATGTTATGACTTCACCACGGCGGAGTGATTGCTCGTGGCGTCCCTTCAGCTTTTGGCTATATTATTATATTTATCATGTGGTGCGTATGGGTGCATCCTAGTTACATGTTTTTCAGCAGATTACTCAGTGTGAATGTGGTGTGTGCCTTGCATCCTTCACAAGGAGCTGATCCCTCCTACCCAAAACCAGTATATTAAATTAGAGACAGCCCCTCTAATTTGCATGATGAGGTCACCCCTCCAAGTATTCATGCACGGTGGATTTTCATGACCTGTATTGGCTAATGGTAGAACATGCTAAACAGTTATTATAAGATAAACATAAGGCTTTTCAAACTATAAAACCAGTTTTACCAAGACTTAACCAGGTTATTCGGGACTTAGTTTCTTCCGCTGTTATATGTTATATGCTTATCCTATTCATGCTTTATTGTACATCTGCGCACTGAGCGTACTGCTCAGCCGTTTTCCTTTTCTATGTTCCCAAAACGGCAGGTACTCAGGGACGCTCGTAGACTTTAAGCGTACGTGCATATGGACTGGAAGCTTTCTAGCCTTTATTTACTTTATGCATTATCTTTACTTTGATACTCTTGCTATGGACATTGTTTAGTCCTTTCCTTTACAGTACTTATGTTTGTGTGTGATGAGCTTTACTTTTGGACTACCGATGTTTGATTTCGGTATTTTCCTTTTATGGTCATGTAATGTTTAGACATTTTTCCTTGTATGCTTTGATGACACGCCATAATTACGCGTGACATTCCATTATCAAAATGAGGTGTTACAATTATGGTATCAGAGCCAAGGCTTCGACCCGTAGGCTCTCAAAATTTGACCTATGATTAGTGGGTAGTCACTATGGTCTTCCTAGAACTGACAGTCGTTTTCATGCATTCGTCATTTTTATGCGTACATATATTATGTCATTGTCGCAGGTTTATGACTAAGTAATGGTTGGTACAGGACTGGGCCTATTTAGTCGCATGTGTTTTATCGAAACTTTTAAATTTGGGACCGACCCATAGGCGTCCCCTCGTCATGTCTTTTGTTTTGGGTGAACTGACCATAGGCGTTCACTCTCGAGCATACAAAAGTTTTCATAAAACTGCATCATGCATTCATACACAAAATTTTCTTGCATAAAATTTTTCTCTTGAAATTTTGGTATAAATTTTTTAATGTATATGTATTTTATGTTTTGATCTGTTTAATCATATGTTTTATGTTATACTGTCAGATGGTTCTCACACGCGAATAGGAACAACTCAATGCTGCAATCCAAGCTGCAATGCAAGCTTTGTTTCCTCAACTGAGGAACGACATCAGGGCTGAGGTTCAAGCTGCCAACAATCAGCAACATAATCAGGCACTTCCTCCTCCTCCTCCAGTGACATTGGCAGTATGGCTGGAGAGATTCAACAAGCTCCGTCCTCGAGCTTTTGAGAAGACAGATAGCCCCAGCGATGCTGAAAGATGGTTGGCTCACATCGAGAAGATTTTCAATGCTATGGGTTGTGACCCCGCGTACAAGGCGAGGTTGGCATGCTACAGGTTCGAAGGCGATGTGCTAAATTGGTGGTTAGCGTTGATGCAGTCTGAGGGAGGTGACGAGTGGGTTGCTGGTTTGACTTGGGCTCAGTTCAAGGACAGGGTGATGGAGCAGTTCTTTCCCAAGGCTGAGCAAGACAAGCTCAAGAGGGAGTACCATGGGATCCGACAAAGAGCTGTGGAGAATAGCAACGAGTTTATGCAGCGCTTTCTTCGCTTAGCTGGTTTCCTTGGTGCAGCAACAGGTACTCCTGAAGAGCAGGCACACCACTTTAGGTGGGCTCTTCGCACATCGGTCGCAAACAATCTGGTGTGTGCTACGTTCAACACTGTAGCACGAGTGGCCGATGCAACACGTAAGCTGGAGATGCTGCAGGAGAGAGATGAGTTCAGGGAAGCTGAGAGACCCGACAAGAGGTAAACATTCGTATTCAAGCGGTGATCAATCCGTATTCTTTCCATATATGTCAATTATTCATCTCTTTAAAATGTATCTTCCAGGCAGAAAACTGGGGACCGGTCTCAGCCGACTACTCAGCAGCAGCCTCATCAGCCCAAGGGAAACGGTCAGACTAACGACCGTTATGCTACGGATAGGCGTGGCGGTATGATAATTACCGTCACAATGCTAGACATTCCAACAGCAGCAGGTCCTAATACTTACGCATTTTCTTATGATTTCATGTTATAACTCATATTCTGACACTCTAGCAAAACTTCTACCAGGAACCATGGAAACTATAGGGACCAGAACCAGAGAGGTTCACAGCCTAGCCGTCCAGCTATCACTGGTATTCAATCTTACAATTATCCGCATTGTCCTTTGTACCCTATTATCATGTCTTATGTAAAAGGTTTCATCAGGTTCCCAGCCAGCCACAACACCTGCTGGAGGATATACTCATTCTCCTTGCTCTACTTGCCACCGTAGGCACCCAGGGCCATGTCGTCGTAACACGGACGCATGCTTCAAGTGTGGTCTTCGTGGCCATATCATGAAGGATTGCCGTAAGGGCGAGATGGAGGGCACATCGGTACATGCTGATTCCAAGCCGCCTCCTACCACCGGGCGTGTCTACACGACATCTCGAGACCAGGCCAACAAGTCTACAGGTACCATCATTGGAATCTTGTATACGTATGGTCAAGCTGCGTGTGTTCTTTTCGATACGGGTGCTACTCACTCGGTGTGAGACCCCCAAAATCTGACATGGAACAACTAGGCAACTGTAACACCCCCAAAATAGGCCCAGCGGAAGCACACTAGTTTTGGGGCTTGTTACATCATGATTATCCGAGTCTTGATCCGAGAGAACGACCTCTATGCCAAATATCACAATGCAGACTCCAAATAATCATACAGTCAAGTACCTAAGAATACATGCTTAAAACGGTCAACATAAAGTTGGTGAGTTCATAAGTTTTATCAAATTATTTATGACACTTCAAAAGTTTAAAAAGTCCACTACCAAAAGTAGTATTGTAAAAGCGTTTAGGAATCCAGAGTTTTGCAACAAAAGCAACGCTCACCATAAAGTTCATTCATATATCAACATCTAGCCAAAAGCATTGCAGCCAACACAAAATAATTCAGTTCATATTCAAGGTTCATATAAACATCATATGCACGATTCATAATAAGATCGCATATAAGAAACATATCAAGATCATAAAAGATCATAGCAAGATTCACAGTCAAGATCAATCCAAGATCATAGCCAAGATTCACATTCAAGATTAATTGGACCGCAAACAAAATGTTTTAAAGCGTATGAATCCCATTATAGGAGGGCAAACATATAAAGTTTAGCAGCATATGAATCCATTAACTAATGGCAAGCATATAAATTCTAGCAGCATATGAATCCATTAAATAATGGCAAGCATATAGGGTACCCAGTTACGATAGCAATAAGCTCATGACAAAACTTCCGCGAAGTGATTCAAGACAAAACACATTTTGCGTCCATAAGCAAGGGAACACGCATTATTTCATACATAAACAATACTTCAGCAAAGTATTTAATAAAAGCACAGTTTGCATCCATAAGCAAATAACAAAGCATTATCTCTCCCCAAATAGATTCAGCATATAAGGCGGATTAAAAGAAGCAAAGACTCACTTGCATATTCATAATATGTAGCATAACAATACTTGCACAGTATAATCACGTATGGATCACAAACAATCAGCAAAATGTATAAACACGTATTTGACATCAACAAGCATGCATCTCCCCCAAAAGATATTAAAGCATTTATAAAGCGATTCCGAAAATAGAAAGAGGGGGTATGAACTCACCTTAGTATGCAAAGATTCACAGATAGAATATGAAAAATCACAGATGCAGCAAAACAAGACGCGACCTAAATATATAATGTTAGATTAGGTCACAAACGAGTAATGCATTCGTGTCACACGCACATGTCACCCTCTACCACGGTTTTAGTTATAAATATACACTCAAAATATTTGTCGGTGTAAAACTCGACCAAACTTCTAAGCAAAGCAGATGTCGTCTCGACTCAATAAAAGTTCGCCAGCCTTTTGAAGTTACATTTATATTTACCATTTTAACTTTAATTAAAATATTTTACAATTTTCTAAAAGAAAATCGACACTCATTTGGCGTCATATTTAGTTTAGCCATTTTAAACAACAATTAACTCACGTTAATCTTAAAACTCGACTAGTTAGTCCAAAACGTTGACTCTATTTAAATGTAATTCGACACAACCTCGATTCAATATTACTTGCACAAACAATTTACACTTAAAAACTTTTGATATAATAAATTAATGATCACCCACTTTACCACTTGTGATGACGTATAGTCCCCAACCGGGTCATGAGCCCGGCTCACGGGTACTACCCGTATCCGGCCCATCACAGATGGGTGGATAAATGTCATTCAGGCTTATGGGTTTGAGTGAACAGTACCCGCACATGTGTGCGGCCCACGGCCCAAGGCGGCCGACATAAGATCAGACAGAATCATATTCTATCTGGAATATCTTTATCTCAATAAGAGAGGATATTCACTACCAAGATTAGAAGATAACAATCATTCTAAAATCTGGTGATTATCTCTTCCTTAGGGCCGAAGCATCAGTGAAAGCCCACTAGGGTTTTCATTGCCTATAAAAGGAACCTTCAAGGATTCCACAAAGGTATTACGACTTATACTCTAAACTCACATAAACCTTAAACCGATTACTTACTCTCACGCCGGAGTCTAATCGTGGGAAACATTCCCACGGTAAGTCTAACGCGTGCTGTTTAGTGTGCAGGATCCCAACCAAACGATTCACTTGGTGCAGGAGCCGGACCCCAGCCAACCCGAATTAAGCCTAATTCGGGTCTAGCAAGGATCAACCAACTTTTGCATCAACAAGTTGGCGCCATCCGTGGGACCCATAACACTAAGCTAGGACAAAATCTCATCTCGAATTTCCAATGACGAAGGGGCATCCGCCAACTAACCCCAGGAATGTGAATCCGGGGAACCGGAAGTCCCAAGGGGAAGGGATTCTCATCCCCAACCAATCACCTAACCGCCTCGCAGGCGGGCTGGGTAACCGTAGCGGTTTTCAGCCCGCGGGGGTGACGAGCACGATCTCGGTGACACCCCCGCCTACTTCAACCCTGGACAACCCTGATCCAGGGAGTGCGCCCGATCCTCCTAACAAGGAACCGCGCAGACCCTCGACGGAGGAAGAAGTGGAAGCCCTACCACTCAGTGAGGAGGATCTCACTCGAGTTCTCACTCAGAATTTCGAAAGGATCATCCCAGGGATCGCATCAAGATTGAATCTGGGGAGGAATCTCCAAGCCAGACTCAACTTTGGTGACAGTGGGCCAACCACCCCTTCCCAAAATCGGAGGAAAAGGAGAACTCGGCCTCAGGAGCAGGGAACCTTTGAGGAAACCCCTCAACCCCGGAATGTGTTTGAACGCATAGGAGATCGCCTTATACAGGAATTAACGCAGTCTCAAGAAGGAGAAAGGTCGGATGGCTCACCCGAGCGGCCAGATCGAGAGCTGACCAGAACCACACGCCGCCCGAGTGTGTGGGACAGAATGAACACTGGGAAAAAGGCTCCTGGCTCATCCCAAAAAAGTGGTCCCTATGCAAAGAATGGGGCACCACCGCCATCCCCGGATCCATCCGAAGAGGATTCAGATGACCATCCGCCTAAGCGTCGCCGACCTAGGCGCACCCCTCCACCACCACCAAACAATGATAGGTATTATGATAGTCCTTATTATCGAGACGCGGAAGCAGAGGATCTCTCGCGTCCATGGTGTGAACCATGGGATGACCCTAGGCTCACCCGGCCATGGGCGGATCCCAGGGAAGACCCGTTTACCCTCCGCATACGGAACTATTCTGAGGACACCAAACGTCGCATGCCGGCGTGTATCAAGACTTATGATGGGTCTGGTGATCCTGTGGATCACCTCAAAATATTTGATACGCAGGCTAAGATTGAGCGATGGCCCATGCCCATATGGTGCCAAATGTTCAATTCGACCTTGATTGGAAACGCCCGTGACTGGTTCGAGGCACTCCCCCCACGGAGCATTGATAGTTTCACGGAACTACGCACTGCGTTTGAGAACAATTATACTCAAAGGAAGAAGTATAATAGGGATCCGGTCTCATTGGCAACCGTCAAGCAACGGCCGGGGGAGTCCACAGAAGCCTTCACTGAGCGCTTCAATGATGAGTGTACACGCACAAGAACCATGCCAGAGCTCCTGAAAATCTCTGACTACATGCACGCCATAACAGACAGAGAACTGATCAGGCGTCTCAATGACAAGCGTCCAGAGAGATATGATGACCTCATGGAAAGGGTCAGAAATTTCATAGAGGGAGAAACAGCTGTTGCCGCGGCCTACCCATCCCGAGGAAATGGGTACCGGTCAAATGACCAGTCCCGGAGACAGTCGGGCGGTCAAGGTAACCAGAACAATAACAAGGGCTCGGACTATAAGAGCCAAAACAAAGGCGGACGGTCGGACGATAAGTTCACCCCCCTAAAGATGTCCTACCGGGAGATATTGCTGACTGAAGGGGCGAACTTTCTAAGGCCTCCCCCAATGACCACTCCCCCGGAACGTCGGCAGGGAAGTCGCTTCTGCGAGTTCCATAACGACAAAGGACACGGTACGGAGGAGTGTATCTAGCTCAAGAAGCATATTGAGTCGCTGATCAAATCAGGCAAACTCAAGCACCTAGTTAAGGATTGGAAGGACGGAAAAGACAACAACAAGAAGTATGATAAGAAGGATCCCCAAAAGGACAAGCCTTCGACCATATACATGATCCAATCCAGACAGCGCCGCACGAGGCAGAAAGTTGGCCAAAAATTTTCACGCGGCAGGGAAATCTCTTCCCTCCCATCACAGCAAGCGATGTGATTGATGCGCCTCTCACTATTGAGATAAGCATTGGAACACACAACGTTCGTCGCATGTATGTGGATGGAGGATCGTCAGCAGAAGTACTGTATGAACACTGTTTTGTGCAGTTATGCCCAGAAATAAGAAGCCAATTAGTATCGGCCACGTCGCCGCTTACTGGCTTTAGTGGAGACACTATCTGGCCGATAGGGCAATTGCGTTTGCTTGTCACCATTGGGAATGAGGAACATTCCACTACGACATGGATGAACTTCATGGTAATACGCTCACACTCTCCCTATAATGGGATCATAGGCAGACCAGGCATTTTGGCTATCCGGGCAGTACCCTCTACGGCACATGGAATGATCAAATTCACTGTTGAAGGGGGAATCGTCACTATTTACAACACAGTCATACCGACATCCGAGTGTCATACCGTGACAACACCGGCTCCACCTGTCCCACCCAAGGATGGATCACCACCTCCCAATTGGAAGGTAGCAATTCACCCTGACTATCCGGAACAGGAGGTATCCATAGGAGGGGCGCTCTCGGATAGCGGTAAAAGGGCCATACGCTCTATTTTAAGTGCAAACCTGGACATATTCGCATGGGAGACAAAACATATGACGGGTGTGCCACGTGCGATAGCAGAGCATAAGCTCCACATCCGCCAGGGGTACCAACCCATCAAGCAAAAGAAGCGCGGCCAGGCGCCCGAGCGCAGCCAAGTGATACTGGAGGAAGTGCGGAAGCTGGTGGACGCAGGCATCATGCGCGAGGTATACTACCACGAGTGGTTATCTAATCCGGTCATGGTCAAGAAACATGACAGAAGTTGGCGCATGTGTGTGGATTTCACGGATCTGAACAAGGCCTGCCCACAGGACTGTTACCCGTTACCAGAAATCGACTGGAAGGTGGAGTCCTTGTGTGGATATCCTTTCAAATGCTTCTTGGATGCATATAAAGGGTATCACCAAATCCAGATGGCGGAGGAGGATGCAGAAAAAATGGCGTTCCACATGAGCCAGGGCGTATATTGCTATACGAAAATGCCGTTTGGATTGAAGAACGCCGGCGCTACGTATCAGCGGTTGGTGGATAAAGCTTTCGAATCACAAATAGGACGCAACTTGGAAGTATATGTTGATGACTTGGTGATAAAAAGCCACACGGAGGAGGCACTTCTCCGGGATGTCCAGGAGACATTCGACACACTGAGAAGGATTAACATGAAGTTAAATCCAAAGAAATGTACGTTTGGTGCAACAGAAGGAATGTTCCTGGGATATTTGATTGACCCAAACGGCATCAAGCCTTGTCCAGAGAAGACGGACGCAGTGATACGACTACCGTCCCCGCAGACACGGAAGGAGGTGCAGTCCCTGAATGGGAAGTTAGCCGGGCTGAATAGATTCCTATCTAAATCCGCAGAGAAGTCATTACCCCTATTTAAGACACTCAAGAAGTGTATTAGAAAGGGAGACTTCCGTTGGACGAAGGAAGCTGAGGAAGCTTTTGGCCAACTCAAGCAACATCTCGCATCTCTCCCTATGCTAGTAGCTCCCCGGCCAAAGGAGGAACTCGTTATGTATCTCTCAGCTACTCATGGCGCAATAAGCGCGGGTACTTATGACGGATAGAGATACAATACAAACTCCGGTCTACTTTATAAGTAGAACACTACAAGGGGCGGAGCTGAATTATTCCTCCATGGAAAAATTGGTGTTAGCACTAGTATTTGCTACAAAGCGGTTGCGCCGGTACTTTCAGGCGCACCCAATTGTGGTAATCACAGATCAGCCAATCAAGCAGGTTATCTCTAGACCAGACGTGGCAGGGAGGCTGGAGAAATGGAGCATCCTATTGGGGGGGGGGGGGGTACAATATATCTTACAGACCAAGGACGGCGGTTAAAGGCCAGATCTTGGCAGATTTCCTGATCGAGAAGCCGGATGAGGAAGAACCAGTCATTAAGCAAGACGAGATCCCAACAGAACCTTGGGTGCTATTCACGGACGGATCCTCATGTACAGACAGGTCCGGGGCAGGTCTCATCCTCACGAATCCAGAAGGAATGGAATTCACATACGCCCTCCGTTTTGAGTTCACGGCCACCAATAACGAAGCGGAATATGAAGCATTAATTGCGGGTTTAAAAATCGCCGCTAGAATGGGAGTCCGCAACCTCGAGGCCTACGTGGACTCACGGCTTGTCGCGAACCATATTCTAGGTGGGTATGTGGCTAAGGAGGACAACATGGTCAGGTACTTGGAAAAAGTCAAGTCGTTAATCTCGACTTTCAGTAAGTTTTCCATCAAGCAGGTGCCAAGGGGCGAGAACAAGAAGGCGGACGCTCTTAGCAAGATCGCGTCCACGAGCTTCGCCCACTTGTCTAAACAGGTTTTAGTGGAAATACTCAAGGAGAAATCTATCACGGAAGGGGAAGTAGCCGCTATAGTTGAGGAGGAGGGACCTACGTGGATGACCCCAATCATCAACTATTTGACTAATGAAACCCTTCCAGACGAGGAAAAAGCAGCAAGACGCATCAAAAGGAAGTCACAAAATTTTGAACTCCGAGAAGGCATCCTTTACAAGCGCTCTTTCTTGCAGCCGTGGCTGCGGTGTGTTGGGCCGCGCCAGGCGGCTTACGTCATTAGTGACATACATGAAGGGTTGTGCGGCATGCATGCAGGCCCACGATCCGTGGTAGCTAGAGCCTTACGAACAGGTTATTATTGGCCCACCATGCACAGGGACGCGCGCGATATGATTCGCAAGTGCAACGATTGCCAAGTGCATAGGCCAGTTCCGCGACACCCGCAGCAGGAGCTTACACCTATCACGTCCCCATGGCTATTTTACAAGTGGGGAATTGACATTGCAGGACCATTTCCTGTAGCTGCGGGGGGGGGGGGGGGGGGGGGGGTTAAATTCTTGATTGTTGCAATGGACTACTTCACACGATGGATAGAAGCCAAGGCAGTCAAGTCTATCACAGGTAAGCAGGTCAAAAAGTTTGTGTGGGAACACATCGTGTGCCGTTTCGGTCTACCAGGAGAAATTATCTCGGACAACGACAAGCAGTTTACGGACAACCCATTCAAAGATTGGTGTGCATCATTGAACATCAAACGGCGCTTCGCGTCCGTTAGGCATCCACAAACGAACGGCCTTGTCGAACGAGCAAATAGGAGCTTGGGGAATGGAATCAAGGCGCGGCTGGATGAACGACAGGGCAAATGGGTCGACGAGTTGTCACACGTGCTATGGGCACATAGAACCATGATCAAAACAGCCAACGGAGATACTCCATTTGCATTGGCTTACGGCACTGAAGCCGTTATACCAGCAGAAATAGGGATGCCTACCATCCGCACGGCGGAGGTTAACGTTGTCACAAACGATGAACAACTGCGAATCAACCTGGATCTGTTGGAAGAGAAAAGGGAAATAGCAGCCATCAATGAGGCTAAGTCCAAGGCTAAGATGAAGGCTTATTATGACGCCAAGGTCAAGGGTGTTTCTTTTCGACCGGGAGACTACATCTATCGTGCTAACGAAGCGAGTCGAGTGGAGAATACAGGAAAACTGGGCCCTAAATGGGAAGGACCGTATGAAGTCACTGAAACCTTAGGACGAGGCGCGTACAAGTTACGTGATATGGATGGCCGCGACCTAGAGCGCACATGGAACATCTCCAATCTCAAAAGGTGCTATCTTTGAAAGCTACGGCTTCCGCATGGGTACTTCGCTATAGGCGGTCTTAATAAAGAACCATGCGGGTTATTTGTTTTGTTTGTTTTTCTTATGTTTATTTAAGTTTCCTTTCTTGTTTTTTAGGACTTGTCATTATTCAAACAAAAGTGTAAACGTTCTAATAAAATGCCGTGGTGCCTAGCTAGCTCCACGGCCTGTTTCGTGCAAATCATTTTCCTTTCTTTGTTAGATTCTTTGTTAGCCGTATGAATTTTACTTGTATTATAATATGCCATGTTTCATTCGTATGCATTCTCTCAAATTACCGTACATGTACTATGCGTCCCCAGGTGGGGTAAGAGGATTAAGTGAACCTACTAATTCAACTTGCCGCGTAAGAGGGATGCAACCCCAGCCGCACGGATCATGTATCCTTACTAGACACCTTACTCACAAGACGTTGGGGTAAGTTTTTTGTGTACCGTATCCACACGGTACTCTGCATAGTAAAGACACACGTCGCATGTCTAGTAAATTATAGACTTGTATGTATTTTTTCTTTATGTGTAAGACGTGATACGTCACGCGGCATTAGAATACAATGAAATACACAAGTTTCAAAATTAATAATAAACAGAATGGCCGTGGTTGTCACGGACTTATAAAATAAAAGGACAAGTTATTACATATATGTCTTAGCCGTGTACATACACGGACGAATATAATCACAAATGTTTACAACATATCAGTTACAAGGGGGGAAGGAATTCTTCTAGATCCTTCTTCCCTTCCTCAATTAAAGCACGAAGGGCCTCCCCGCGAGCATCTTTCCCGTCCTGAACTTTGACTGCAAGAGCGTCTAAGGCTTCACCAAGCGGCTTCTCACCTGACATGGCTTTGGATACGAAATCATAGGTAGCCAGCGTCAAGGGAACTGGATCAGCACTCAGCCGGGACATTATTGCTTCATTGGGAGCATCTTTCATGGCTTCAAGCTCGTCGAGGAGGGGGTGTTGAAGGTCTGCCAAGGCATCCATGGACGCTGTCATCTTACCTGCTGCGGAGGGGTTGTGATACGGATGCTGTGTGATATCCTCATTTTTTGCGATCATCTCCGCAGCTTGGACCAGGCCTTCATGCCTACCACGGTCGATCCCGTCAGATACAACCCCAGCAAATGCCTGCAATAGATGTGGAGCGTTAAGGGCCCCACTTACGGCAAGCCGTAGTCCTTGCCCGATAATCCACCTACGACCGGCTGTCGCGGTCAGTAGGGGGGGGGGGGGGCATACTCTTTCCGGACAGCTGACAATCACCTTGCTCAACTCTTCATCAGCTAAGGCAACTTGATTTTCAAGACTGGTTTGAGCCTGCGTCAATTCCTCCTTCAGTGAGTCACGCTCTTGGGCAATGCTGAACGATTGAGCGGTCACCGCCTTAGTAGCAGCCTCGGCCGCAGACACCTGCGTATGAAATTTGGAGTTACTACACGAATATATATTTTTGGGCTACATGCATACAAGGAGTAGGAATATATGAACAACATGTTTGAAAGTTTACCTTCTCGTTTGATGCGACTACGAGGGCCTCCAACTCAGCGATACGCTTCTCTCTTGTATCGGCATGAAGCGCCTGCTCCTTCACCGTTGCCTCGGCAGTCAATAACGCCGCTTGCAAGGATGTGATGGTCTTCTCGTTCTTTACGACCAATGCCTCACGGCAGGCTATCCTTTTGTCGGCACGGCTCACATTGGTGAGGGCCTTGATCAGTCGGCGTCTCAGCGCGGCACCCATCGTCACCTGATGTGCGGATGACACATCAAACTGTTCAATCAGGGCCTCATGGTCTAGTTCATCTAAATCCTGTGCGAGGGCAGGCGGGGTGATGTGTTCGATGAATTCCGAACACTCTGATGCGGCCTCCAGCCGTGTCAAGCTTGATAGGTTCCATGCTAAACGCAAGCTCTCTTCTGGCCCCTCGGGGCACGGTTCCTTGGCACGTGCGGTGATGGGTGAAGGGGGATTGTTAGTGGCCGCGGGGGATGGATTTCTCCCCACTTCTTCTCCTTGAGCTGCGACTGCCGGATTCACCCTGTCGTTTTTAAAAAAAAAAAATTTTAGTCTACATATATCATACGAAGATACAAATCATAATCATGAGGGGTACTTACGAGGTGCCAATAGCAGGGTCTGGGCCGGTAGGAGCTACGGCGCTCATAGGGGCGACTCGCAGAACTGGCCCATCCATGGTCGGGGTGGGGTCGGTTTGACCAGTCATGGTGCTGCCTCCTTCTTGATACTGAGGATGGTCTTTCCGCAACTTCTTGGGAGGAGCATTTGCAACTCCGGCATCTTCCCCAGTCTTCTTCGCCACACGCCTGGTTGTTTTTCTCTTTTTTGAAGTAAGTGTGGTGGATCCGGAAGCTTGCGTAGTGTCTTCATTAGGATCGCGCTCCTCCTCCTGGTTGATGGTGCCTCCCTCCAGCAAGGGGTCGTCGCCATCTTCGTTATGAAAGTCCAATGGGGACTTCTCAATAACAGGCTCTTCTTCGTCCGACCTGGGTTCGGTTGTCTCCTCCAGCGGAATCGTACGGTCGGCTAAAGCTTTTAGCAAGGGGAGCTCATTCGGCTTTAACGGCCGGAATCCTTCCGCCACCTTCATGGGGTCGCCTTGACGAAGTAATCCGTGGAGGTTCATCTCTGCAAATGATTGTAGAAGTATATGGGTTAGTAACATTTTACACAATATGTGATAGATCAAATTTACAAAATATATATGACCTACCCTCGCCCTGTTCCGTTAAGAAGCACGGATATAAGTCGTCCCTCCCAAAGTAACGGCGGCTTATCCCCACTAAGCACAGAAAGTGCTCCGGCAACCCTCTATGAAATTCCGTGCGATGGGTATCTAGTATTTTCAGGTCCCGACTACTATAATCTTTGGATTTGGGCGGATAGTCTTTTGGGGCTTTGGTTTTAAGTACGAAGGGGGTGGGGAATACTTTCTCATCTACAAAGAAGTAATGGTCGTACCAATTCTTAAGGGAGTCAAGAGGTTTCCTATATGTCATCGGGGAATTCCCGGGTCGTTTCTTGAACGACAACCACCCGTTCACTAATTGGGGAAAGTAGAAAGCCCTAAAAAGGTTTACGGTGGGGGTTACTCTGCAGGTATGACATGTAATCTCAAACTGGTTGATTTTAAACGCCCCTATACAGTGGAGCTGGGTGATGTGAAAGTCATAATACAAAAGCAGGTCTACTAAGAACTTAGACAACGGAATACGGTAGTTGGCTGAGTCAAACAGGCGTGTGTATATGCCTATTTTCCCCGCCGGTGCATCTGTAATAGCTTCACCATCACCCGGATAGGTGGGGTGTATGCTTTCGGGCACATAATACTTCGACAGGAAGTCGAGGTATTTCTCCGCCGACATCACATTCAGGACGTCCGTGATGAGGGGGTTATCCTTGACCATAATTTATGAAAAGGTTTTTAAAGGCGTGGTAATCTAACCTGCGGTGACGGATATCCGTGGAAAAGAAGGCAAAAGTTTTGGAGAGAAAAGCTTGAAGTTAACAATGGCGGAAGAATGAGTGAGTTGTGTGTGTAACATACACGCATACTCACTCTTATATAGGGTGGCCTCGGTTTCCGAGGTGTCGTGGATCTTTGACACGTGTCAGTCACATTCCCTATCCAATGGATAGGGTTTCTGACATTTCTGTAACGTCAGTAGGGGACCCACGTGTCACTTCTTAAACAGTTTCGCGTGGCTCAAGGGTGGTCAGTAATCATGCACTTTTTGCAGACATGCGACTGGATTATTGAATATCATTAATGCGACTGGATTCTTGTCGGGTTATGCGGCTCTTACGTAAGACCGTATTTAATGTTGCATTTAATTTGTCTCGGCCATTAGGTGCGGCTGAGGTAGTATTCATTAAAGTATATTCCTACGACCGGTTGCCACGTGCGGCCGGAACAAATTTTCCAGTATCATCTCCTAGGTCTTTCTTGATATGTCCGGAGAGCAGCTTGATAGTCTAGAGGTTACGCCTACGGCTGTAACAACTAGACTGGGGGGACATGATGACGTATAGTCCCCAACCGGGTCATGAGCCCGGCTCACGGGTACTACCCGTATCCGGCCCATCACAGATGGGTGGATAAATGTCATTCAGGCTTATGGGTTTGAGTGAACAGTACCCGCACATGTGTGTGGCCCACGGCCCAAGGCGGCCGACATAAGATCAGACAGAATCATATTCTATCTGGAATATCTTTATCTCAATAAGAGAGGATATTCACTACCAAGATTAGAAGATAACAATCATTCTAAAATCTGGTGATTATCTCTTCCTTAGGGCCGAAGCATCAGTGAAAGCCCACTAGGTTTTTCACTGCCTATAAAAGGAACCTTCAAGGATTCCACAAAGGTATTACGACTTATACTCTAAACTCACATAAACCTTAAACCGATTACTTACTCTCACGCCGGAGTCTTATCGTGGGAAACATTCCCACGGTAAGTCTAACGCGTGCTGTTTAGTGTGCAGGATCCCAACCAAACGATTCACTTGGTGCAGCAGCCGGAGCCCAGCCAACCCGAATTAAGCCTAATTCGGGTCTAGCAAGGATCAACCAACTTTTGCATCAACAACTTGAAAATATAAAACGTTTAATCCCATGTGATGTTTAAAAGAACAAGTTTTGCAAAAGTCACTGGCAATTTCAGTCATTAAAAATAATAGACATATCTCGTTTCTATCTCTTTCTCTCACTCGACTTTATATATAATAGGTAAACGTTTCTCCATTTTATTAGCATCTCACTCATTAGAACGCAACAAGAAAAAGAGAGCAGTTTGTAAACAATGCTTCATCGTGAGCTAGTGTAACCAAAGTACGGTTTTGACTCGATAATAACACACCTCAGCCCTCGTCAATCTCACCACGACAAATCCTCGCATCTCTCGACTCGAAGCTCACTCGCAGCGGTCATCAAAACCCTCATAATCTCAAGCAAACTCTCGCATCTCACCACTCAAACTCGTAACAAAACCCATGGAAAAACTCATAAGACCCTCATAACCCTCGTCTCACATTTTCTTTTGTTTATTCACGACTTAAAACCTGGTTTCGACGCGTACCCATTTAGCTTAACATACCCTAAAAGACCCCGACAAGAGTTTTAAAACAAAGCAAGCTAGAGACTCTTCACATACAACCCATTTCAAACGCAGCCTCAAAAGTGTTTATGTGAAGATTTTATGTTTTTCAAACCCACAGTTTAAATCTTTAGTTTTCCGAAAATAATGGTGGTAAGAAGGTGACATAAAATGCATGACAACACCAAACCAAATGAAACAAGAAGGCATGCGGTTTAACCTTTTCTGAGCTCGCCAGTATGACAACAGGTCTTGTATCGACAACGGGATGATGATGATCACTCGAACCGTAACTAACCCAACACCTTCGAATTAGGAACCCACGTCAACACTGTACTCAGGTTGACAACAACGACAGCAAGAACTCTCGAACAAAAAAAACCCACGTCGTAAAATGAGAGCAACCGCGTACCCAAAACCCGTACTACCGCGACTAGAACCTTCAACTAGCGAACCCTTGTTGTCTTGTACACTTGTTTCAACAACCGTTAGTAACCCTCGAACAAAGAACCCACTTCAACAACAGCTAGGAAAACGAGAAACCCATTCGAACTATTAGCGTGCGTGAACAGTGTACTCACTTCGCGAACGTGCAACCCTCGAACGAGCAAAACCCACGTGAACTTGAAGACTCGCGCCAACGAAACGTATCTCACTTTGCGTGTGTAAAGCTCTCGAACCAGCGTAGCTTAAGACCTCTTCCGAATGTTTGTGTTGATGAATGGAGGTGGAATATGGTTAAAATGGAGGAGATAGATGATTGTATGTGTGTTACACCCTGAATGTTTTTGGAAAGTGTGGGTGAGAGAATAGGCTGAGGGTAAGAAAAGGGTGCAGTTTGGCGTGTGATGGGGGACCAAAACCATCGTCCAGTGAGAAAGAAGAGAAGGACGTACCTTCGCTAGGGGTTAGGGAGCAGCATGTGGGATTTTCAAATTTCAAATTGTGTATTTGATAAGTGTCTTGGGGGAATATTTTGGGTATCATGTGTATGGTGCCAAAATTAGTAGTACTCTATTATTATAGCTAGTTAGCTAGTAGGTTGATTTCCCGCGAAGTGTTAGTAATTTCGTTGTGTGGTGGAGTCTTCGTCGGCTGTGTCGCGAAATGATTACATGATGGTATATCCTTTGTAGGATTGTAAATCTTGCTTATGTTTTTAGAGAGAAAAAGAGATAGAGAGATGGTGGATTATACACACTTCTAGAGAGAGAAACTTAAGAGAACTATGTGAAAAAGTGAATAACCACACCACCCTCTCCATCTAAGGAGAGGGTTTATATACCCAAGCCCTTGTCATGGGCTTGGGCTTACATTTTGGGCCGGCCTACACATGTTGTAGGCTAGGCTTGTTCTTGTTAAATAATTAAAGAAAGTTAACTAAACTACGAGCTATTACATGGACTATTAATCGAGTGACCGATCCTTCTTAATACGTAAAACGTATTTCCAACAATCTCCCCCTAAGGGAGGTCACTCCAAACAAGGGCGTTACCCGAGTTACAATAATAAAATAAACCTAGCATACTATGCTTGTCTTGAGCTCGTAGTCTTCGTCTTTCTTTTTTCTTTTTCTTTTCTGGTGAACATGCTGATGTGATATTTGATATCAGTCTTGAGCATTAATCTCTTGCCTTGATCTCGTGCATCCATCACTTGTGATCTTTGCCTTTTCGTGACGCCATGTCCCACATACTTATACCTTCGTAATTCTTGAAAGCTTCAGAGTTCGATACAGCGGAAGACTTAACTTTTAGGCTTTCTTGAATTAAATGAGATATTAAGTGCATAAAGTATAAGCATGCGGGGACGACTTCTTCTTGGATCCCGCAACGCCACCGTCTTCAAATGCCGCAACATAAGTAGACACGAACGAAATGGCTTTGAACATTTCATTCTAATTCGGTAGCATTTTACCTCCGGTCGGTGAAGACCGTTGGACGATATTAGATATCGTACCCGTGACGGATAGTTTCAATTAAGTAACTTCCTGACAGGATTTCGCGGGTAAACCCGTTCTCTTTACTCGACCGTCCAAAGCTGACTGCGAACGTAAAGAGTGAATCATTTGGATACAATTATCCGCATGATTTGAAGCCGTCAATTCATGTTCCTGGAACAAGTTTGATTCATTAAAGAATCGCACCATCGTTGCTTTCCAGTTGTCACGAGCTTGATTCGTATAGAATCTTGCAAGTTACCTACCAAGTGCTGTTTGAGGTTAACACTAGAAGGATTTCCACTCATCACTGTGAACACTAAGGTATCACTCTGAGTGTTCTGGCAAGATCACTGAGATTTTGCGTAGAGGCCTGGAACGTGTTTAAGTTCAGTTAAGAATTAAACCACTGTTGCTTTCCAGTTATCACAAGCTTGATTCATAAAGAATCGCACAAGTCACCTACCATGAGCTTTTTGATGTTCGCTCAAGAAGGATTTCCATCTTCATTGTAAATACTTTCGTATTACTCGGATGTTCAGGCAAGATCATGAAGATTTTGCGTAGGACTCTTAAAATCTTTCTTACTTTTCACAGTGTGTGAAGAAGCAAGGAATTATGGAAGTGTGTCCTAATGAGATATTTGATGATCTCAAATGGCTCTAGACTCGATCGTGCACTTTGGATTTTAGTGATCGGAGGCTGGAGAGGAGTGCCACCTTTTCAATACCAATTTATTCGGAGTGAATAAATCAATAGATAACGTGTTGTCTCCGTGTGAGTAAAACAAATACCTTTTGAGAGGTATCTGAGTTAGCTGGAATGGGTTGTGCATTGCATCACTGGGTCCATGATGTCTGTCTTCAATATCGAGAATCATTAAAATGATCTCAATAGCATATGTGTTGACCCGGTTTCTGCCTAAAGTTGTAAGGAGGGCTTCTTTCTTTACACCCTTTATCTTTACAATTCTTTTTCATTCTTCAACCCCTTCAATGCTTACCAATACGTCATAACTAGCACCTTGTTGTGATTGTTCCAGTGCTAACTTAAGTACTTGGTCGGCATTCAGCTACGTTCACAATCTTTCTCCATCTTTCCTAAGGACTACTATTTCTAGCTATGGAATGTCCTTGGGAAGATTCCTCCGGTTCTGGAAGAATCATTGGACTTAACCTATCCTACCATCCTTATGTCACCACAATCTTCATCGTCGTGAAATAAATGGGTTTTGGGTAAGTATATGTCACCATGAAAATCCATTTTGATATAGCAAATCCATTTTGCTCCCCCTTAACATATGCTACGATATTCGAAAACATTTCGCACATGTCGGGATGAGCCAGCACATTAAGTCAAACCATTTGTGATAATATCCCATATTAAATCACATTTTCTCCCCCATATTAAAAATATTAACTCAATCGATGTTTTTAATATCAATTGATTTAATGAAGTTTCAACAAAGGTTTTGGGAAGAAAAATGCAAGTCCGTTTTATCTTCATGATACCAAATGTATGAGATATGATATCGATTTGTAGCATGATCACATATTCACCATATTAAAAAAGAATTGACAAGGTTGGACCTGATAGATGAGAATCATCATATGATAAGATCAAATGGTTCTTGTCAGCATATGTTGGTCGCCTCGTCACGTCTGAAGTCATCTCTTGACACCACAAGTACGATTGGTATTGTTGTCTTGACACCAACTTGTGAACTTGACACGTTCGGCATCGAAGATTCTGAATGCTTGACAATTGCTCCCCCTCAATTGTTGACCCGTGTTCTATTGAAAGAGCTGTAGTCGTCGGTTGCGTAGTCGCATCGTCGAGTATGTAGATACCAATTGTAGATTTCTATGGTTGTAGAGATGATAGCTTCATAAAAACAAGACTTCTCTTGTTTTAACAAATAAATGCACTGAAACGTACATAGATTTGTGTTAGACCAAGTTATAAAGTAAACTTGATCCCTTACAAGGTTTTAAAGTAAACCTTGCCCGAGAAAATTAATTCCCGTTGTGAGCCAAAGTTTTCGTAAGAAGTACTTGACTTTAATATGAAAACCGGGTTGCAGTCAGAAATAACTACAAGCCATATAGGCATGTTTTATGAAATATTTACAACTTTTGTACGAACTCTATTTATGGCGCCGTGTCGATATTAATCAACATTTCTAAGGCCGTAAATATTATCGTACCAAAAGACATGCCTTTGAAAAATAAAGTAAAAATATTTTTGGATTTTTCTTAATTTTTCAATTTTTATGGTTTTGATATGGTTTTATATTTTTGTATTTTGCTTTTGTGGATAAAAATATAAACAATATATACAAATGATCACCAAGGATACGGAGAATAGTTTTACCACCACTATTCTTTCGCTTCATCTGCTAGTTCCTTTAGAGTCTCAGGCGAGAAAGTTCTCATTCCTAGCTTGTCGGCCAAAAATTCAATTCGAGCGCGATCTAAAGCCTTCGTGAAAATATCCGCCAATTGATACTCAGATCGGACAAAGTAAAGCTCGATTACTCCATTTTCCACTTGCTCCTTGATGAAATGGTAGCGAATGTCAATATGCTTCCACCGGGAGAATTGAACATTGTTGCAGCATAAGGCAATTGCACTCTTGTTGTCACAGTACATCGGAATTTTGTTGAAACCTAGACCATAGTCGGTTAATTGCGATCTCATCCAAAGAATTTGAGCACAGCAACCGGACATAGCTATGTATTCTGCTTTCGTACTTGAAATTGCAGCGCTTTTCTGCCTTTTCGATGCCCAACTAATTAAACGATCTCCTAGTAGTTGTAAAGTTCCACTCGTGCTACGCCTTGTATCTTGACAACCCGCGTGATCCGCATCTGCATATGCCATTAGTGCAATAGAAGAGTCCTTCGAATACCAAAGTCCCCGATTAATAGTTCCTTTAAGATATCGAAAGATCCTTTTAATAGTAGCTAAGTGTAACTCAGTAGGCCTAGTTTGATACCTGGCACACATACATATAGCAAACTGAAGATCAGGTCGACTGGCTGTGATATACAGAAGAGTACCGATCATTCCACGATACAGTGTCGGATCAACGGCAACTCCATGTGGATCTGCATCCAGTTTAGATTTTTCCACCATTGGAGTGTCCACGGCGTCGCAAGATTCCATCTTGTACTTCTTAAGTGATTCAAGGGCATACTTGGATTGATTGATAAAGATGCCTCTGGGACTCTGAGATATCTGGAGACCTAAGAAGAATGATACCTTGCCCATCATTGACATCTTAAACTTGGAAGACATGAGTGTCCCAAACTCATCCGATAAGGTTTGGGTCGAGGCTGCAAATATAATATCATCAACATATATTTGTACCATTATCATATCTTTACCTCGTTTCTGAATGAACAGCGTGGGATCCACCTTGCCTTTTGCGAAGCCTTGAGTAATGAGGAATTGTGACAATAGATCATACCATGCGCGTGGAGCTTGCTTCAACCCAAAGAGAGCCTTCTTAAGCTTGTACACATGATTAGGATAATTAGGATTCACAAAACCATCCGGCTGTTGAACATAGACTTCTTCCTTGATTTCACCATTAAGAAATGCCGTCTTCACATCCATCTGATAGACGATCATATTCATATGGGCTGCATAAGCGAGGAATAGTCTAATAGCTTCCAAACGGGCAACAGGTGCAAAGGATTCCATAAAGTCGACGCCCAATAATTGCTTGTATCCACGAGCTACTAGTTGAGCTTTGTTTTTCAAAATTCCGCCTAACTCATCAAGTTTCACCTTGTAAACCCATTTCAAAGTGAGTAATTGCACTTGATCCGGGCATGGGACAAGTTCCCATACTTCAAGACGTATAAATTCATTAAGTTCTTCTTGCATAGCTTCTATCCAACAGGATTGAGTAAAAGCTTCTTTCCATGTCTTAGGTTCAACTTCAGTGAGAAAAGCATCAAAGTGACAAAACATTGCACTTTCTTGTAACTGACTTCGTGCGGATACCGGACGATTAGGGTCACCAATAATAGAATCTATAGGATGATCCTTTGTCCACTTGCTGTCATGTTCACGAATCCGTGGATTGGAGTAAACTGTAGAAGGAGCTTCCTCTGAGGTGGACGACCCGGCTTGATTAGGGTCGGGAATAGGTACACCAAAGAATAGAAGTTCACGCATTTGAGCGAATTCCAAATCGTGATCATCATCATCCTCTTCATCATCAATAGGCATGACGTGGGTAGTTGTTACATGTGTTGGTTGAGAATTACTCGTTGAAGGTATATCTTAACCAATTGTAGGTGCAGATGTATCTGATTGTGCTTCGGTTGCTGGAGCGACAACTTCGGTTACCGGAGCTATTACCTCAGGTTCTGGAGCAACAATACTTGGAGGAGTGAAGAATTCATCAAAGAACGGTTGAAACAACGTATCCTATTCCTTCCTAGTAGGTGGTGTAAATGATGATGAAGTAGGGTTGTTTGGGACAAGACCAGAACTAATGTTACTGGGTCCCATTTCATGAAGTGCGGGTTCAGAGCTGCTTTGCTCAGAAGCCATTGCTGTCAGCTCATCAAAATCAACATTCATAGTTTCGAGGATCTTGCGAGAGTTACGGTTGTAGATTCGGTATGCCTTCTTTGAGGGTGCGTAACCAATGAAAATACCAATATCAGCCTTTGGTTGAAGTTTTCCCAAATTGTCACCATCATTATTTGGATAGCAAAGAGAACCAAATACATGAAGATATGATAAATCTGGTACTTTTCCATGGAGAAGCTCATAAGGTGTTTTACCATGGCGTTTACGAATTAGTGACCGATTTTGGGTGTACACTGCTATAGATACTGCTTCTGCCCATAAAAACAATGGAGCCTTTGCGTAAATTAACATCGTTCGAGTAGCTTCCATAAGTGTGCGATTTCGCCTTTCAACGACACCGTTTTGTTGTGGAGTGCGTGCAACGGATGTTTCATGAGAAATGCCAACTTCTTCATAATAATCACGCAAAATTTGATTCACAAATTCGGTTCCATTATCTGTACGAATGCGTCGGACAGTAGTGTTGAGACGCACTTGAATCATCTTGAGAAATCCGATGATGAATTTAGGTGCCTCATTCTTTGCTTTAAGAAATTTCACCCATGTAAACCGAGAGTAATCATCGACAATGACGAGGATGTACTTTTTGCCACTAAGACTTTCAACACGCATTGGCCCACAAAGATCCATATGCGAAAGATAAAGTTTCTCTTGGTTGGTGTCTTCCGTCTTGGGTTTGTAAGATTTCTTAGTGCTTTTCCCCATTGTACACGCGGAACACAAATGATCCTTGTGAAATGAAAGTTTAGGAAGACCACGAACAAGTTAGTTTTTTACCAAGTGATTAATAGCGTCAAAGTTAAGATGAGATAACCGTCGATGCCATAACCAAGACTTAGTCTTCGATGCTTTGGAGAGAAGACATACGGGAGAAGCGGCCATCATGTCTTGTAGAGACAAAGTATACAAATTATTCCCTCGAGTACCTTTCAATAAATCAACCCCTTCCAAATTACGAATGAAGCAGGTATGCTCTCGAAAAGCAACTTCTAGGTTTGCATCACAAAATTGTCCTACAGAAAATAAGTTGTGACCGAGACCTTCCACGTAATACACTCTTGAAATTATAACATTCCCAATATGATATTCACCATAACCCATTATCTTTGCAATATGATCATTACCAAATCGAACCGTACCAAGAAACTTGCTGACGAAATTTCTGAGCTGAGAGCGATCTCCGGTCATATGCTTGGAGCAACCAGAGTCCAAATACCAGAGAACAATTTGGACCACCTGTTTTCAATAACAACAGTAGACAATACATTGGAAACTATTGGTTCCGGAGTGTTAGCAGATACATATATAGAATTATCAGAATTGCTAACATTTTTGAGATCCTTAGATTTCCTGCGTTTTCTAATGTGAGTTTTAGCACTAACAGGTTTTACTGTTCCAACTTTCTTAGGTTTTGGATTATTCGCGGGCACTACAGTGGGAGTAGACCTATTTAAAGGGCACTTGGTTCCTACAGTAGTGTCGGTGTTACTAGTTAAAGGACACGCTTGTGTTTTGGTAGCCTTGTACTCTTAGTTAAAGGGCACGCTTTCTTCACTTCAGTGGGAGTGATCCTAGTTAAAGGGAACATATTTCCTACTATAGTGAAAGTTCTACCAGTGGGGCGCCACATCCAACCAACTTGGGTTAACACTTTCCCAGTCGGTTTCCATTCTAATCCATTTTTCCGGGCATGCATCTCATTCACATGTTCAATAAGGCAAGAATCATGACGACTAGAAAACATACATTCATTGCAATTCCAACATTTCAAATTAGAATTCACAGTAGGCTTAGGACGCTGCACAACCGCAGAGCCTTTAGGTTTAGCTACATGATTCTTTTTATTCAAAACAGAAATAACATTCCTAGGATGGGCTTCTACTTTCTTCTTCACTTGACTACTAGATGGGGGCAAGATCCTATCATTCTTCTTGTTTCTCTTAAGCTTAGATCTTTGAGCCTTAGTAGTGGTGCTTACTCCTGTAGAAGGCAACACGGGAATATTAGAAGCTGGTTTTGATTCCGCCTTATCTTTAGTGACCAAAGTTTGAGATGGTTTAGTCCTAGGTCCCTTGTTAAGTGGTGTGACGGCAATAAGGGTTCTTTTGATTGCACTAGAGGATGATGCTGAGATAGTGGCTGCGTTATCCACAACATTCTTACCTTTTAGAGTACGAAGTGTTTCCTTTAACTCAGCCAAGACCAGATTCTTATCACAAATTTGTTCCCTCAAATCAGATATTTCCACCGACTTTCGATTCAATTGTTCAATCAACGATTGATTCTGTGCAGTGGTATCAGCACATGCGGGCTTTACTGAATCGAAGAGTCGTGTATTTTTCTGTTTTAAGTTATCAACTTTGGACAAAATCTTGGAAACTCGATTATCTAGATCAAGTTTAAAATTCTCAGCGGCCTCAAGTACGTTCACACAGTTAAGCTCCTTAGATTTCTCTATGTCTATCGGCAAAGATTTAGCAACTTTGTCACTTGGCTGACGCTGTTTTGATTGTAAATTCAATCGAAAATTCTTTTCAAAGTTTGCATCATCGATATTGACACCTTCGAATGACGTTTCAAAGATTTCTTGAATAAATTGTTGCTTGCATTCAAGCGAAATACAATGTGTTTGAATCTCATCAAAACGTTTTGAAAGCGATGAATATGAATGCCCTATATTTTATATAGTCGAACAAGAATGTAATAGGTCATCTTAGTCGTTAAAAGGTCTTGTATTGTAATAGGTTAGTCGGGAAAACCGGGCTTGGACTTTAAGCTAATATTGTCTAAGTTAGGGGCGTAAGCCCAAGACTAAGCCAAGCCCGGCCCAAGTCACAAACCCACGGCCCATGGAAATCCCATTGGTTCGTGGGTATATAACCCTCTTTCACATGTGAAAGAGGGTGTTGGTTCATTTCATAAAACACATAGTTTTAGTGTAAACCTTCCACTTCTCTCTCTACTTTCTCTTTCTACTTTTCTTCTCTTTCTCTCTCTAAGAATCTTGTGTTATGGATTAAATAGGAACAACATTTGGTATCAAGAGCCTATAGTGGATAGGTGATTGAAGATTCGTGTGTTGTGTTCTTCATTTTTTCGTGCCTATTTTGATCCAAAAAACTCACGTACCAAAAATTTTCTTGTGTTTTTGTGGCTTATTCTTGATACAAATCATCTACTTACTATTGGTAGTGATTTGGTATTGTTCTTTTGGTTAAAAACACAAAATTTTTGGGTGCTTGATTCATTTTTAGGCTAAAAATCACGAATTTGGTGTGTTCAAGTACTATCCGAGAAAAGGGGTATTTTTGATTCCTTGGTACGATCTGATTGTTGCGATTGCATAAACCCTGGGGGTTTCTACTTGCGATCCAATATCATGATCACTCAGTACGATCTATAGTACGATCCCTCACTGCGATCCCTCACTGCGATCCCTCACTGTGATCACTCACTACGATCTTTAGTACGATCCATCGTTGCGATCAGAGTACGATCGAGTGACTACGATCCAAGAGTACGATCCGACTGCGATCTTGGAGTACGATCATAGTGCGATCAGACCACGATCATAGAGTACGATCAGAGTGCGATCAGACCACGATCATAGAGTACGATCACAGTGCGATCAGAGTGCGATCTAAGAGTGGATGGGTCACATTGCGATGGACAGATAAATTTTGTTTGAGCAATTTTTAGATTTAGCCACTATCTAGACTAGTCTCGGAACATAGTTTACACGAAGATTGAAAAAAAAAAAAAAAAGAGTTAAAAATTTTAGGTCTAGTAAATTCAAATTTTTTCCCTACTAGTTTTTGGCTATTTCTAACTCAATTTCAAAATTTGGCGATACAAAATTTTTCGGCTTACCGTTTTGTCGGACAGAGGAATTTATTGTCGGACTGAAGATTCTCGGAACTCTACGAAATTTCAACCACACCTCATCACAACAAATCCACTAAGATCTGCAATTCATTCACAAGTATTCACCATGTCTAACAACAACATCAACATTGCAACTGCTAATCAAATTCGTTTGGAACAAGGTGGCAACGGTAATCCACCTGTGCTCACTGCCGGTTGTTACGTTCAATGGAGATCTCGTTTTCTCAGATTTCTTGACGGAAAAGAAAACCGAACTGCTCTTCGTCATTGCCTTGAGAATCCACCTCCAGTTTTTGAATTCAGACCAATTGCCACACAGGCAGAGGATGGTACTTCATCAACTATACGAGCTATGGAGGATTTTGACACATGTTCTGCTGAGAAAAAGAAACTCCTCCAAGCTGAAGCTGATGCTGTAAACTTCATACTCACTGGAATTGATAACGATATCTATTCCACAGTTGATGCATGTCCTAATGCTATGGAAATGTGGAATGCAATTCATCGATTAAAGCAAGGTGAGTCGATCAACGTTCAAGATCTCGAGACTAATCTACTTTGGGAGTTTGGAAAATTCACATCGGAAGATGGTGAATCCATTGACTCATATTACTCGAGATTCTACAAAATGATGAATGAGCTTGTCAGAAATCAGTGCACCATCTCCAATCATCATGCCAATGTTCAGTTTCTACTTCAACTCAAACCGGAATGGCAAAGGTTTGTGACTTTGGTCAAACAAAGGGAGGATATCAAGACTATATCTTACCACAAACTTTATGACATATTGAAACAACATCAGAATGAAGTGAATGAACTTAGGGCTGAAAAGGCAGAACGATCTGCGAACTCTATTGCTTTTGTGGCTGCTACTTCAAAAAAACCCGTTCCCCGTCAACAACTACCTATTCATTCCTCAAAGTCATCTAGCTCATCCATCAAACCACCAGCTGCTGCTAAACACAAAGCAAAAGCAATTGTCCCCACTCCACCTCCAAAATATGACACCGAGTCAGATGGAGACAGTGATGATGAACAAACTTCAAGGGACAAGAAGATTGAGGAACTCATGTCTTTACTCACCACAACTTATAAGAAGATCTACAAACCTACCAACAACAACCTCAGATCATCATCCAATGCTAGATATAAGGAAGTTGATCATGCACCTAGGTATGATCGTGATGCTAGGTATGATAATCAGAGGATGCCGAATCAAGTTGGGGCTAGAGACACTGTAGGCACTCCGGTTGTGCAAAAGACTGGGATTCAATGCTTCAACTGCAAGGGTTTTGGGCACATGGCTAGGGAATGCAAGAAGCCAAAACGGGTTAAGGACTCAGGGTATCACAAGGAAAAGATGCTGTTGTGTAAGAAAGAAGAAGCAGGAATTCCACTCACAGCAGATGAAGTTGACTGGCGTGATGACACTGATGATGAAGCCGATGATCAAGAGTTGGAGGCACATTATGTGTACATGGCAAAGATTCAAGAAGTGATCCCAGAGACTGATGATACTTCTGGACCCATCTATGATTCTGAGCCACTTGAAAAGGTACCATCACATGATAACTATAATGTGTTTGCTAATGAACGACGGCATCCTGAGCAACCCGAAAGCATCAATGACACATATGTAATGGACACGGAGGATAGCAATATCTCTACGGATTCACAGCATATGTGTAATGATGACGGAAAAGCTGTTCAGCATACTGACTCGGATAAGGACCGTGATTTGCTTGCGTCTATTATTAATTCTTTAAAACGTGAAATTGATGAAAACAAAGAAGCTAATAAACGTTTGAAGCAAGCAAACACATCCTTAGCCGAGGAGATAGACAGGCTTAAAGAGTGTGATTATGTAAAAGAAGCTGATCGACGAGTTGCAATAGCTAATGGTTTGGTATATGAACGTAAGGTGCTCAACGAACAATATTGTTCTGAAGTAACACACGAAATTCATATGTCAAAACAGAAGATATCGGAACTTGAAGAACAACTGCTGCTACATAAACTCTAAATTACTGAATTAGAGTCGGTTAACAAAGAACAAACCGAGCTTTATAAAACTCGTGAAGAAAAGGATATTGAAAAAATTCTTGCTTTGGAAAAGAGAGTCGACACGTTAAACAACATTGTTTACAAAACGGGTCAGTCTATTCAAACTATGAATATGCTCAATAGAAATATGAAAACGAGGTTTGTCAAGCCTGAATATCTCAAGAAAGTTCAAAGTACCAAGCCAGCTCTTTATGATATCGGTTGCTATGTTGATAATCTTGCTCTTATGCTTTCCCCTGACTGTGACGAAATCATTCGTCAACAAGAAGAAAGTCGATCAAACTTAAGTGATTTAATAAACCTTTCTGATTCTAACAATCATATTAAGTTTGTCCCTCAAAAAGAACTTTCAAAAGAACAAAAGATGTATAATAGTGTTCCACCACCAAGTGATGAACCACAAAAGAAAGTTTCTTTAAAAAGGAGTTTCAAAAAACAATCAATTTTGTTAGAAAAGCGAATTTTGGATGAAAAACGTAAATGGGATGAGAAAAGCAAAAGTGTTCAGCAATTTGAGTTTATAAAACAAGGGGTTTTAAATTTGTACAAAGGTGTCGTCGACTATGAAAAAGTTTCTAGGGATACCATTTGGAATATTAAACCTAACCCACAAGTAGAAGTCGTCATTCAACAATGTATTGTTCCAACCATTGATGATCTTTCAAAAAATGTGGAAATGTTTTATACAGCTCTCACTGAGGAAATGTTAACGGATTTAAGTTATGTTAAATCTCTTGAAGATGAAGTTGATTTTCTTCAAACTAAATTAAAGACACAAGAACACCAACTTTCTAACGAAATTGATCGACTTTCTAAGGAATATTTTTTTGCTGACCATATGAATGCTATACTTGGTGTGTATACCGATCTTGATCAATATTGTCATGTAGCATGTCTAGTGTCAGAATCGGACGCGAAATGTCGCAATCTTGAAGTAGAGCTTGATAGGTGTGAAAACACCCATCTTTTCTGCCACTTAATTACATTAAAACAGGACCTAAACGTATATTTTATGTCGTAAATGGCGGAATTATGCGTGGTTTGTGTTTTTATTGTGTTTCAGGGTCGAGAAGGTGAAAAGTGGAGAAAACACGGCTTTCACGGGTTTTTATGGAAGAAAAAGACGAAAGAAGAAGTCGAAAGATCAAGAGTGGAAAAAGAACGGAAGTCCAAGACCAATTCTGAAGATTTATCGAAGAAAAAGTCAAAAGACGGAAGTTTACTAAAAGCCGAAGAACTCAAGTCTAAATTATGAAGAAATTATAAGACGAGTTCAAAGAAATCCCGAGACGAAGTCTGAAAAGTCGAAGAATTTAAGAAGACTAAAAGACTAAAAGACTGAGGACCAAGATAGAAAGAAGGAGGAAGCCACCAACCCTTCCCCTCTCCTATAAATACCACCCTCACAACATGTGAGAGGGTTGGTTAGTTTTAGGATTAGATTAGGAGTAGGTAGTTTCTCTCTCTAAACTTTTACTTTCTCTCTCTAGATTAATTTGTGTTTTAAGCTTTTGTTATTGAATCCATACTTTTTAATTAAGCTTTTAATTCATCATCTTCTTCCTTTCTTGTGTGATTTGTTCTTATTTTTCATTGTTCATGTTCTTGAGTTTTTATGATTTTGATCAAGTGGGTTTTGATTAATTTGGTTATGTTTGTTAGTTTTGATGATTTGTTTTGATTGATTATTGTTAGTTGATGCTTTTTGGTTGTTTTGGTTTAATCTTTCGTTTAGTTTTGATTAATTTGTGGATCGATTATTGTTACTGTGTTTCCCATGTTCTTCGTTTGAATGTTACTGTATTCCTTCAACACCAGTCCTTCATTCGGAAGTTTGAAGTTCCGAACCAAGGGAATTTGTTCATTCGGAAGTTTGAAGTTCCGAACCAAGGGAATTTGTTCATTCGGAAGTTTGAAGTTCCGAACCAAGGAATTTGTTCATTCGGAAGTTTTGAACTTCCGAACCAAACTCCTTCATTCGGAAGTTTTGAACTTCCGAACCAAACTCCTTCATTCGGAAGTTTCCGAATCAATTGTATTCGTTCGGAAGTTTTAAACTTCCGAATCAAGGTACTTTCTGTTTTAATTTTGAAGTTTTCTTCTTTTGATTTCAAGTTTTATTTTTCCCGCCTTTTTCTTTATTTGAATTTTTAATTGCTTTACTTTTAGTTTTAAGTTTTTATTTGCATCAGTTATTTTATGTTAAGTTTAAATTTTACGTCCTTTCATTTTTCGTCATTTACTTTTGAAGTTTCAAAATATCACACCGTTTACATTTTAACTTGTTTTAATTTCTCGTCATTTGTTATTAAGTCTTGCTCGTTTATTTTCCAAAACCAAAAATATTTGTTTCACCAAGAACAACTAATCTCACACAATTAACCGGAAATCAATTCGATTAGATACCGAGAACGAACTTTTCAACCTAGTAAAAATCTAGTTATTAAAATGGCGCCGCTGCCGGCTCTTTTCGTGAAGATCGAAGGTTTTTTGTGAGTGAAGCGTTGGCTTTTGGGATCCGTTCACTTGTGAACGTTATTTTTCTTGTCAAAAATTTTCAAAAATCCAAAAACATTTGAAAAATCATAAAAAGCATTTCTTTTTCAAAGTTTTGCACCAAAAATATTCTTCTTGCTTATCTATCTTTCTTCATGGATTTTTATGTCCATTGCGTCCGGTGTGGGAAACAATTATCTGGGGACAACTCTTGCCAATGGTGTACATGTGAGCGGTGCGGAAACGATATCGACTACACACAATTCGGATTTTGTCCCTTGTGCAACTCGACTAATTCATTCTTTTTGAACCCACCTCCTGTTCCCCCGTGCATCTATTGTGGAAGCGATTCTCATTGGCATGTTTCGTGCCCGGTTCGATACCCGTATGGTCACGGGCAAGAACCGGGGTACAATTATGACAATGAAAATAGCTATCCACAAGACGCACCTAATTTTTCTCCACACCCGGTTTGCAACAACTGTGGGGGTCCTCACGATACCTATTATTGTCAACCAATGAATTATTATGAGCAAAATCCGGATCCTCAGTTTTTTTCACCTATGGATTATTATGAACCAAACCCGGTTTCTAATTATTCCCAACCGATGAACAACTATGAGCCACAACCTTGCTATAATTCAGGTTTTCAACACTATGAGCCCCCACCACACTCACTCGATCATCAGCCTCGTCACGGGATGAGTTCCCAAGAACCACTTGTCGATCTTGCTACAGCTTTTCAAACGCAATCAAAAGAGCTTTTACACACACTGCAAACTTGTATGGAGTCATTTTTACAGCAGCAAGATCAGACGAGTACCCATATCCCTGAGCATATTATTGGCCCTATAAATAATGAGGAGAGTGATGACGATATTGAGGTTATTTTCGACGAGGAGGAATTTCTAAAGCAAAATACTTCACTCCTTAGTGATGATAGTTTTCACATTCCTGAGATCGATGAGTTTCTTGCTATTGATACACCCGTGGAATACACATCCGGGTATTCTGATGTGGAAGGAGATATACTTTTTCTAGAAGATTTATTACACGATGACACTACACCTTCTATCCCAGAGGTGGAAAGATGTGAATCTACTGAAAAAGGGACGCAGGTGGAAGGTAATTGTTCTCATACTTCTCAAATTATATTGCCACCTAATCCTCCCACGTGCACACCCAAACGGGTGATGTATCACTTTTACTCTACTCGTTTTACACCGGGAAATGAGGATGAGTGTTTTGATCCGGGAGGTGACATTGATTATGCTATGATTAATAACAATACGACTTTGTCGTTTGCTCAACTTTCATTGTCTTTGGGGGAGGACAATGTGCTCACTATACCCAACCCACCTCCCGTGGATCTTGACTTCACATACTATACGTATGTTGAAAGGACCTTTCTCCCTTTCAAGACTTATCCCCCAGCCTCTCCTTTGTTGATGTCAATCGGGAACGAGGACAAGGTCTTTGATCCCGGTATCACATTCGAGGCTTCCCCATGGACCAATTAATTCGGGGACGAGTCAGGCTCGTGACTCGGTCAACAAAAACAAGCGCTTTTTGGGAGGCAACCCAATTATCTATCTTATTTCACCATAAGTGTAGGGGGAGCCCCGTTGGTGTTTCTTGTTTTATTTCTTATCATTGCAGGGATTAGAGCTTCAAAGACACACTCTTGATGACTTTTGACGAACCGTGATTCCGTGTTCCCTTCTTCCCGGTTCTATCCTAAACTCTTTTCGATTCACTATTTTATATTTCTCAATATTAAAATAGGAATCTCTTTAGTTGTCTTTTCCTTAACGAGATTTAAACAAAGTGCACAATGTCCTAAGTGTAGGGGAGTTTACTCCCACATGCTTAAACATTGAGGACAATGTTTATATTAAGTGTAGGGGGGACTTCTATCGAAGTTAAGTGGCCTTTTCCTTGTATTTGCCCTCATTTTAACCGGAAAATCAATTTTTCGACATTTTTCAAAATTTTTAATCTATTTTGGCCTAGTTGTAGTCTCCTTTATTTTTGCTATTTTTCTCCTATTTTAATAAAATGGTTTTAACAAGTTTAGTTATCTTAGATATATTAGGCCCGTTGTGAATTTTTTGACTTAACCCGAGTTTACTTATCCAAGTTCACTCTAGCTAGTATCCTTAACCATGTAGACCTTAATTGGTTTATTAGGCTAAGCATCCACGACTCTCATTCCTTGAGATTTTAAATTGTGGAGAACGAGAAATGATAGAGTTGGTTACAAGTTTGGTATTCTCTCATTAACTTATGTGAGTCAATTATGATCTTTTTCTCCCATCATTTGCTAATAATTTATCTGCAATAAGTAAGGTCGTACAATTTGAAAAGTTACTTAGCTTCTAGCCCAAGATCGTTTAAAAGTTGCTCGGTAATGACGAGAGTTCATAGCCAAGGCATAACTTATGAAACGGGGCGCGAAGATTGGCGAGTCCGAAAAGGCCCTAACAAGGCATGAGGATTCCATTTTATTGCTGAAGATCCAAAGTGATGTGAAAAGCATTATTCCTAAAGTCAATATGAAGGATCAAGACTCACGACGAAAAGCAATCAACTCCCATAAAGATCATGGAGAAGTCTATCCGAAAAGACCCTGACAAGGTATGAGGATAAATAGATCCAAGTCCGAAAAGGAGGCGGATCGTTGTATCTCAAAATCCCAATTAGAGATTGAAGAAATAATCATGAAGTCGTGGTCAACAAAGTTGGAGTACCCCTCAAAAGTCTCCAAGTGAAGAAACTCTATTATGATGAGAAGACCATTATCTCAAGAACGTCTCTCGAAGATATGAAGTATGAAGTACATGCCAAATATCGGCCCGAGAAAGGTCTCAAATCGTGAACCGAGTTATGCCAAGATATGAACTTTTTGATATCCCGAGAAGCAGTTTTAAGAGATTTTGTCCTTTAGCTAACTATTGATCAAATCGTCCTACTTTGCTTTCAGCCTTAATAAATTATCGAAATAAGTCAACAATGCATCCTCGTGATCATTCAAGACATCAATAAAATATAAGAGATACCCATAAGGAATAAGGGAGTTTAAGCGATTAATTGAACCGCATGAGTAAATGTTTGTTATGCTAATTTGTACTAACAATGATCTTGTTTTTAAGCTTGGCATGGGGAACGTGAAACTTGAGGGTGATAAACATTCATGACACACAAGCCCTAATGTAAGTCTTAGATTTCTTTACATGTTTCTTCCTTGTTGCATCTTGTTATTTTCTATCTTTTTGATTTTCCTTAGTTGTTTAATAAAGGCCAAGGTAGGTTGATTATGATGGAAAATGTAAACCTTGCTTTATCACTAAGCATTGCATGAGGGCATTGCAATGGTTAAGTGTAGGGGATTTGATAGGTGTGAAAACACCCATCTTTTCTGCCACTTAATTACATTAAAACAGGACCTAAACGTATATTTTATGACGTAAATGGCGGAATTATGCGTGGTTTGTGTTTTTATTGTGTTTCAGGGTCGAGAAGGTGAAAAGTGGAGAAAACACGGCTTTCACGGGTTTTTATGGAAGAAAAAGACGAAAGAAGAAGTCGAAAGATCAAGAGTGGAAAAAGAACGGAAGTCCAAGACCAATTCTGAAGATTTATCGAAGAAAAAGTCAAAAGACGGAAGTTTACTAAAAGCCGAAGAACTCAAGTCTAAATTATGAAGAAATTATAAGACGAGTTCAAAGAAATCCCGAGACGAAGTCTGAAAAGTCGAAGAATTTAAGAAGACTAAAAGACTAAAAGACTGAGGACCAAGATAGAAAGAAGGAGGAAGCCACCAACCCTTCCCCTCTCCTATAAATACCACCCTCACAACATGTGAGAGGGTTGGTTAGTTTTAGGATTAGATTAGGAGTAGGTAGTTTCTCTCTCTAAACTTTTACTTTCTCTCTCTAGATTAATTTGTGTTTTAAGCTTTTGTTATTGAATCCATACTTTTTAATTAAGCTTTTAATTCATCATCTTCTTCCTTTCTTGTGTGATTTGTTCTTATTTTTCATTGTTCATGTTCTTGAGTTTTTATGATTTTGATCAAGTGGGTTTTGATTAATTTGGTTATGTTTGTTAGTTTTGATGATTTGTTTTGATTGATTATTGTTAGTTGATGCTTTTTGGTTGTTTTGGTTTAATCTTTCGTTTAGTTTTGATTAATTTGTGGATCGATTATTGTTACGGTGTTTCCCATGTTCTTCGTTTGAATGTTACTGTATTCCTTCAACACCAGTCCTTCATTCGGAAGTTTGAAGTTCCGAACCAAGGGAATTTGTTCATTCGGAAGTTTGAAGTTCCGAACCAAGGGAATTTGTTCATTCGGAAGTTTGAAGTTCCGAACCAAGGAATTTGTTCATTCGGAAGTTTTGAACTTCCGAACCAAACTCCTTCATTCGGAAGTTTTGAACTTCCGAACCAAACTCCTTCATTCGGAAGTTTCCGAATCAATTGTATTCGTTCGGAAGTTTTAAACTTCCGAATCAAGGTACTTTCTGTTTTAATTTTGAAGTTTTCTTCTTTTGATTTCAAGTTTTATTTTTCCCGCCTTTTTCTTTATTTGAATTTTTAATTGCTTTACTTTTAGTTTTAAGTTTTTATTTGCATCAGTTATTTTATGTTAAGTTTAAATTTTACGTCCTTTCATTTTTCGTCATTTACTTTTGAAGTTTCAAAATATCGCACCGTTTACATTTTAACTTGTTTTAATTTCTCGTCATTTGTTATTAAGTCTTGCTCGTTTATTTTCCAAAACCAAAAATATTTGTTTCACCAAGAACAACTAATCTCACACAATTAACCGGAAATCAATTCGATTAGATACCGAGAACGAACTTTTCAACCTAGTAAAAATCTAGTTATTAGAGCTTTCGAAACAAATTCAGTCATATAACAAACTTTCGAAAAGTTTTTCTCTACTTGAGAAACACTCCATTTCTCTTGAACTTGCTTTACAAAAAGGTGAAAAATCTCATAATCATAAAAAGTGTCAAGAAATGTCAGCTTCTTCGTTTCGTCTACTAAATGAAAAAGATTTCGAAATAAATGATTTGAAAGCTCAGCTAAAAGAAAGGGACATAGCCATAAGTGAGTTACAGAAACTCATTGAGAAAATCAAAGGAAAGTCTGTTTTGGGTAAACCATCCGCTGTTCGGCAACCGAATGATGTTAAATGCCCTAAATTATCTATTTTGTGACAATCCCCACAGACTTTGCCTAAGATAGGAAATGATAAGAGCACTAATGTGATAGCACCTGGAATGTATAAGATGAACACTAGGTCCACTCAAACTGGAACAGCGCAGTTACCTCAGAATACTAGGAAAACTAATCAACGTGTGTCTTCTTCTACAGGAGTAAATCCCACTACTAGTGTTAGCGGACCACAGCTTAAGAGCACTAGAGTTGAAGATAGAGTCATGCCTAACAATAGTCAAGGGAAGAAGAATGAAGTAGAAGATCACCGTAGGAATTTTAAGTTTTCTAAGAATAAAACGTCTGTAACTGCATGTAATGACAGTTTAAATGCTAAGACCTCGAATGTTGAATTTGTTTGTGTTGAATGTGGCAAATGTGTTCGTACTTTCAATCATGATGCTTGTGCTCTTAATCATAATGACGTGAATACTAGAACTAGGAAGCCTATTCCTGTGCCCACTAGTACTAGAGAACCCACAAGAACTTTGAACCAATCCACTGATCAACCACTTAAGAAACTAAGTGCGTTAGACTCCACTACTCTGCGTAAGGAAAACAGATTAAAGAAGCTATATGAGAACATGATTAGGACATGTACACGGGGGTATTCGAGATTTACACCACCCGGATACAAATGGGTACCTAAGTTAACCACTTTAGTGATTGGGTCTAGGAATATCAGCTTGCCTGTAGACTTTGCATCTAGGCCCACTAGTATTTTGGAACCCGTTTCTATCAAGGGCTCCCATTTGTCAAATGCTACATTGTCTTCTAATTCTTCTGCAGCTCGTCGAACTCATCCTATTCATAATGGACTCCGGGTGCACAAAGCATATGACGGGCAATCTCAAGCTTCTCATTAACTTTGTGGAGAAGTTTCTGGGTACGGTACGGTTTGGAAATGATCAATTTGCACCGATACTCGGATATGGAGACTTGGTTCAAGGGAATATCACTATAAAACGGGTTTATTACGTCGAGGGACTGAATCACAATCTATTCTCGGTTGGTCAATTTTGTGATACGGATTTGGAAGTGGCCTTTCGGAAATCTACTTGCTATGTTAGAGACTACGATGGGAATGACCTTCTTACAGGTTCTCGTGGTTCTGATCTCTACACAGTAACTCTTCAAGACACATCTTCAACAAATCCGATTTGCTTAATGGCTAAAGCCTCATCATCTCAAGCATGGTTATGGCATCAACGATTGTCACATCTCAACTTTGACACCATCAACTTGCTTTCGAAGAATGATATTGTGACCGGTCTTCCTAAGTTGAAATTCGTCAAAGACCATCTTTGTTCTTCTTGTGAGTTGGGGAAAGCAAAACGGAAGTCTTTCAAAACAAAGACTACCCCAAGCTCAAAAGGACGATTGGAACTTCTACACATGGATTTATATGGTCCCATGCGTGTAGAGAGTATTAACGGGAAAAAGTATATTCTCGTGATTGTTGATGATAACTCTAGATACACATGGACTTTCTTCTTAAGGTCCAAAGATGAAACACCAGAGGTTCTCAAAAACTTTCTCAAGATGATACAACGCAATCTTCAAGCTCAAGTCTTAACCGTAAGAACGGATAGGGGTACTGAATTTTTGAACAAGAACTTGCAATCTTACTTTCAAGAAGAAGGCATCGAACATCAAACGTCTATTGCTCGAACTCCTGAACAAAACGGCGTTGTCGAAAGATGGAACCGTACTTTGGTTGAGGCTGCTCGAACAATGCTTTCTGCTTCAAAATTACCGCTATTCTTCTGGGCTGAAGCAATTGCAACTGCCTGTTATACTCAGAATCGTTCTCTCGTTATCCCTAGACATGAAAAGACACCTTACCACATCATCAATGACAGGAAACCTACTGTCAAATTCTTTCACGTATTTGGATCTTTATGCTACATTCTTAAAGACGGTGAGAATCTCGACAAGATGAAAGAAAAAGGTGATGCATGTATTTTTGTGGGGTATGCGACATTGTCGAAAGGATATCGGGTCTATAACAAGAGAACAAAGATCATTGTCGAAACAATTCATGTGAACTTTAACGAATTGCCACAAATGGTACTTGATCACAACAGCTCAAGTCCCGCACCTCAATGTCCAGTAATGGCACCTACACACAACAGTGTACGTCCCGTGCAAGAATGTCAAGAAAATACTCCTACAGCAGACTTGACGGATACGACACAAATGAATGAGTTGGTTGATTTATATGATCCAATGTTTGATGAATATTACTATGGAAACAATCAAGTTGTGTCAAAGCCTTCCGCTGTCAATACTGCTGATGAACCCGAACCACGTTCACAAGACACAACTGCCTCTACTTCAGCAACCATTGCTCAAGAGAATATTCCATTAGATACTCAACAAACTCAAGAAACTATCATACAAACAACATCACCAACCGTCAATGCTGAAGGAAGAAACAACAATCAAGCAGTCGATGCACAACCTAACGATGAAGAATTTATCAATCCGTTCGGTACACCGGTACACGAAGTCGGAGAGTCTTCTACTCAACATGTTGATCCGTCCAACATGCATACATTCTACCAACCATATCCATCCACTCACCATTGGACACGTGATCATCCATTGGAGCAAGTCATTGGAAATCCTTCACAACCGGTTCGAACACGCAGACAACTCGAAACCGATGGCGATGTGTGTATGTATGCACTCACCGTGAGTTCAACTGTACCTACAAACATCAAACAAGCCATGACTGATCATGCGTGGATTGAATCAATGCAAGACGAAATTCATCAGTTTGAACGCCTAAATGTTTGGGAACTTGTTGACCGACCCTATGGAATGTCAATTTTAGATTTCAAATGGATCTGGAAAAACAAACTGGATGAAGAACAAACCATCATCAAAAACAAATCTCGTCTTGTGGTTAAGGGATACCGTCAACAAGAAGGCATAGACTACGATGAATCATTCGCTCCAGTCGCTCGTTTGGAAGCAGTCAGGATATTCCTTGCTTATGCTGCACATAAGGGCTTCACGGTTTTTCAGATGGACGTTAAAACTGCTTTTCTCAACGGTCATTTGAAGGAAGAAGTGTATGTGAATCAGCCGGAAGGATTCATCGATCCTCATCATCCTGACAAAGTCTATCGTCTCAAGAAGGCTGTATATGGACTTAAACAAGCTCCCAGGGCATGGTACGAAGAACTGTTAAACTTCTTGGTGTCCAAAGGATTCTCCAAAGGTTCTATTGATCCTACTCTCTTTACTAATAAATATGGGGATGACATAATGCTGGTGCAAGTTTATGTTGATGACATTATTTTTGGTTCTACGAACCCAAAACTTTCAAGACGTTTTGAAAAATTAATGCACAGCAGATTTGAAATGTCAATGATGGGGGAGCTAAAATTCTTTTTAGGCCTCCAGATTAATCAATCCCCACGTGGTATCTTCATTAACCAAGCTAAGTATGCTCAAGAGATACTTAAAAAGCATGGTATGACCTCATGTGCTCGCGTTGGTACACCATTGTCGACCACATCCCTAGACGCTGACTTGTACTCATATCCCGTAGATCAAACGCGATATCGCAGTATGATCGGGTCACTTATGTACCTTACAGCCAGCAGGCCTGATATTCATCATGCCACATGCTATTGTGCACGATATCAAGCCAGACCTACTCAAAAGCACCTCAAAGAGGTTAAACGGATCTTTCGGTACCTTAAGAATACCATACACATGGGACTCTGGTATCCGAGGGAAACCGGTTTTCATCTAACGGCTTTTTCAGATTCTGATCACGCAGGTTGTCTTGATAGTCGTAAAAGCACTTCTGGTAGCATACAATTTCTAGGGGAAGACAAGCTTGTCAGCTGGTCGTCAAAGAAGCAGGATTGCACCTCGCTCTCATCAGCTGAAGCAGAATATGTGGCTCTATCCGCGTGTTGTGCTCAAGTCCTCTGGATGAGAACTCAACTCACGGATTATGGCTTCCACTTTGATAAAATACCTATGTATTGTGACTCAAAGTCGGCCATAGCCATATCTTGCAATCCGGTTCAGCACTCCCGCACCAAGCACATCGACGTCAGATATCACTTCATCAAGGAACAAGTGGAACGCGGCATCGTAGAATTATACTTTGTCAGAACTGAGTACCAGCTGGCAGACTTGTTTACAAAAGCTCTATCGAAAGATAGGTTTGCGTATCTCGTTGGCCGTCTTGGTATGAAGTATATGACTCCAGAAGACTTGGAGGTTTTGGCAAATGAAGCTGCTTGATATTCTCTCATAATGACTTCTAGGCGCATCACAGCTTAGAACTCGGACCTCAACTAAGGAAAGTTTATCTCAGACGATAACTTATCCTTCTCAACGAGAAATTCATATTTCTCGGTCATGAGCTTCTCATAAAAACATTCAAAGTTTTTAAGTTCATGAAAAACGATTTCTAAGTAAATGTCAGCTTAGAACTCGAACTTCAACTTAAGGAAAGTTTATCACGGATGATAACTTATCCTTCACAACGGGAAATTTATTTTTCTCGGTCATGAGCTTGTCACAAAACAATCAAAGTTTTGAGCTCATGAAAAACGGACCCGACAGGGGAGTGTACGTTTCAGTGCGCTTTCCCTAATCAATAGAAGAGAAGTCTTCTATCCTGATTATTTTAAAACCGTTGAACACAATTTTTCAAGAATTTCTCAAAAGGTTTTTCTAAATCTTTCAAAATTGTGTGTTCAACACTCCCTTCCTCATAAGTGGTTTTTATATCTCAAAATTGTCATATGTTATTTTGATCAATTTTTGAGGGGGAGCGTTTTAAAATAAAGCCTTTTAATGTTGTTGGGTACATCTCTAAAATTGTCATATTTTATGTATCCAACACATTCCGAAAATGATATGAAATTGTCAAATGTAATATATTATATCGGAAAAGGCATCTCTACTCCGTACCTCAACATATTTTGTGGTGTCGTTTTTCTAAAATTTTGTCAAATTTTGTCTCAAGACACACATATATTGTTGAGGGGGAGTGACCCGACTGAAAATGTTCCATGATTCATGCGTGCACACATGTTCTCTCCCGTCGATTTTTCGGAAAATGTCATATTTTAATCAATTGGTATCTCTAATATTATATTTTTATATTAGAGATAGGGGGAGAAAATGTGATTAAAATGTAATATATCGCAACATGTGATCTTAAAGACTCAAGTGCAACTCTTTCCTTCACATGCCAAACTATTTCGTATATCTATGCATGTGTGTAGGGGGAGCTTTTCGAAAATGTAAAACTTTCAAGTGTTAAAAGTTTTGATTTTTATCAAGCACTTTGAATGGTTTTCAATGGTTTTATGGTTACGATCTTTACCCAAAACAACCTACTATCCACGACGGAACGATGGAGTCAAAAGGTGGTTTAGGATAGGAAACTAAGTCCTATGATCCAACCAGAACCGGAGGGATCTACCCAAGGACATTCCATAGCTAGAAATAGTTGTCCTTAGGAAAGATGGAGTGGAATGAAGCTGAATGCGGACCAAGTACTTAAGTTAGCACTGGAACAATCACAACAAGGTGCTAATGATGACGTATTGGTAAGCATTGAAGGAGTTGAATATTCTATGCAACTTAGGCAGAAACCGGGTCAATACATCTATTGAAGACAAGTCATCATGGACCCAGTGATGCAATGCACAACCCTTCCCAGCCATTCGAGTTTCTCTCAAAATAAACTTGTCTCATTGTCACGGAGATCAACACGTATCTATTGACTTTCTCACTCCGAGTCAGTTAATATTGAAAAGGTGGCAGTCTGCTCCAGCCTCCGATTACCAAAGTGCACTTATTGAGTCTAGAGCCAAACGAGATCAATTTATCATCTCATTAGGACACAATCTAGTCCTACGCATTATCCTTGCGATATTGCCAGAACATCTGAGTGATACGATTCATAATGAAGATGGAAATCCTGCTTGAGCCAACATCAAACAAGCTCATGGTAGGTAACTTGTGCGATTCTACACGAATCAAACTTGTGAGAACTGGAAAGCAACTAAGTTTGGATTCTTAATTGATTCAAACTTGATTCCAGGTTTCTTCGCAAAATCCATGTGATCTTGCCAGAACATTCAGAGCGACACTCACTAGTGTTCACAGTGACGAATGGAAATCCTTCCAGTGTCAACATCAAACAGCACTGCGGTAGGTAACTCGCAAGATTCTCTATGAATCAAGCTTGTGAAAAACTGGAAAGCAACAATGGTGCGATTCTTTTAGAATCAAACTTGTTCCAGGAAATCTGAATTGACGACTCTAATCAGACGGATAATTTATCCTTATGATTCACTCTTTACGTTCGCAGTCTGCTTTGAGACGGTCGAGTAAAGAGAACTGGCTACTACCGCCGGGAAACCCTGTCAAGTAGGTTCTTAATCGAATCTATCTGATCACAGGTACGGTATTTAATACCGTTTAACGGTCTTCACTGACCGGAGGTAAAACGCTACCGAGTTAGGGTGAAATGTTCAAAGCCATTTCATCCGTGTCTATATATGTTGCTGCATATCAAGAAGGTGGCGTAGCTGTGCAACCGATGTCGATTCAGAAGTCACAAGAGCACAAGATGGCGATAATCAAGATACCTAAGAATGTAAGAATGTAATAGGTCATCTTAGTCACAAGGACTACAGATGAAGATCTCAAGCACTCAAAGTCAAATGACAAAGGCTCAAGATAAAGATCACGAAAGCATGAAGGAACAAAGCTGTTACAAACAAGATCAAGATCAAGATACAAGACCAAAGAAGGAAGATCTCCTCTACAAGAATGTATTCACTCAACCATCTTATGTTTTTTAAGCATTTTAAGATGACCGATACATTGGGGGAGATTGTTAGCCCTATATTTTATATAGTCGAACAAGAATGTAATAGGTCATCTTAGTCGTTAAAAGGTCTTGTATTGTAATAGGTTAGTCGGGAAAACCGGGCTTGGACTTTAAGCTAATATTGTCTAAGTTAGGGGCGTAAGCCTAAGACTAAGCCAAGCCCGGCCCAAGTCACAAACCCACGGCCCATGGAAAGCCCATTGGTTCGTGGGTATATAACCCTCTTTCACATGTGAAAGAGGGTGTTGGTTCATTTCATAAAACACATAGTTTTAGTGTAAACCTTCCACTTCTCTCTCTACTTTCTCTTTCTACTTTTCTTCTCTTTCTCTCTCTAAGAATCTTGTGTTATGGATTAAATGGGAACAACAATATCCAATGGAAAATAAATTCGAACGAGGACTCATGCGTCATATTTATAATCTATAATATCACATTTCACGTAAATCACGCGGGACACAAGTCACGTAACATAAATAAAATAAATCTAAGGATAACGGGTATAGCTCGTGAGCGCACGAGGTCAATATTTAACATGTGCAGTGTTCACAAACGCGTTGACTGAGCGCAGTCTGCAACTAAAATCAATTTAGCACATAAAATGACATACGACCAACTCGAGGGTAAGTACTATAAATATATGGTGATATTTAAAATATAAAGGTTTAATTTTTACTATGTCGATACGCAGATTATGTGATTTTTTTTATTATTATTTTTGTTTTCTTCAGATTTTACAAAATATGTCGCGTTTTCAAAACCAACAAGTTTGGTAAGCTCAGAAAAAATGAATTTGAATAATAACTAATATGATTTATTATTATTTAAAGCACGAAAAATTTTCGGGTGTTACATCATCCACCGTGTCATTTTGAGTTTCGCCCTCGAAACTCGATCGTCGTTACTAGGTTGAGAAGTGTCAAGAATGTTGAAAAGAAATAGGTAAAGTTGGAATGTATCTGAAAGGTTTGACAGGTCAATCTGACAAAGCGGTAACGATACATAAAACGATTAAAGGACAATTAGAAGTGAAGAATCTAGCAAGTCGTCGACTCTAGAAAGTCGGTATAGGGTTAAGTACAGTTAGCTGGTTAAGCTCACGTCGGTCGATTTTCATTCAGAAAAATATGTGCAACAATTTACGAGTCAAATGAAGTTTGAGAAATCATCCGCCAAAACTCAATAATGGTAACAATAAAAGGACAAAATAATGATCAAGTCATGTGGACGAACCGTGAGTCAATAAAACACATTCCATAACTGGAATAAAAAAATAATAATAAAAATATAGAGACATGTCGAATGCACATAAGCCCACTTGTTTATAAATCGTTATTTACATCGAAAAGCGTCCTAATCCATGTAAATAAAAATTTATAACCACATGGTTCAGCGATTTATAACTTCTTTATTCAAATGTAGAGGCGTCCCAATTCATTTCAATAAAGACCTTATAAATTATTTTATTCAAGCATCCCCAACAAAATTCACAATGAAAATAGTTAAAATCTTCTGAAACGATATTAAATAAATTTCCCAAAAGCAAAACGTATGAGTCTTCATAAGTCGTGTCTAGTAAATAGACGTCCAAAATCATAGGCGAAAGAAAATAAATATTGACGCGCAATAACGTGCGCAGAAATACGTATCAAACAAGGAGCTCATATATAATATAATGATATATTATAACAATTACCAAATAGTTAAAAGGAACAATCAGCATATAAAGCAATCATAAACCGATAAAACAAGCAATCATGCAGCAAGGGATAAAGAAATCACAAACACGCAAGCGATATATTCATATAGCAATGGATAAGGCAATCGTGATATGTAAAGCACGCGTTCATATAGCAGCGGAAAGAGCATGTTAACATGATAAAACACACTAGAGCATCGGTTATAGTCTAGGCCTATACAATAACACCTAGTTCTCAATACCCAAGGCTCTGATACCAATCTGTAACACCCCCAAAATAGGCCCAGCGGAAGCACACTAGTTTTGGGGCTTGTTACATCATGATTATCCGAGTCTTGATCCGAGAGAACGACCTCTATGCCAAATATCACAATGCAGACTCCAAATAATCATACAGTCAAGTACCTAAGAATACATGCTTAAAACGGTCAACATAAAGTTGGTGAGTTCATAAGTTTTATCAAATTATTTATGACACTTCAAAAGCTTAAAAAGTCCACTACCAAAAGTAGTATTGTAAAAGCGTTTAGGAATCCAGAGTTTTGCAACAAAAGCAACGCTCACCACAAAGTTCATTCATATATCAACATCTAGCCAAAAGCATTGCAGCCAACACAAAATAATTCAGTTCATATTCAAGGTTCATATAAACATCATATGCACGATTCATAATAAGATCGCATATATGAAACATATCAAGATCATAAAAGATCATAGCAAGATTCACAGTCAAGATCAATCCAAGATCATAGCCAAGATTCACATTCAAGATTAATTGGACCGCAAACAAAATGTTTTAAAGCGTATGAATCCCATTATAGGAGGGCAAACACATAAAGTTTAGCAGCATATGAATCCATTAACTAATGGCAAGCATATAAATTTTAGCAGCATATGAATCCATTAAATAATGGCAAGCATATAGGGTACCCAGTTACGATAGCAATAAGCTCATGACAAAAATTCCGCGAAGTGATTCAAGACAAAACACATTTTGCGTCCATAAGCAAGGGAACAAGCATTATTTCATCCATAAACAATACTTCAGCAAAGTATTTAATAAAAGCACAGTTTGCATCCATAAGCAAATAACAAAGCATTATCTCTCCCCAAATAGATTCAGCATATAAGGCGGATTAAAAGAAGCAAATACTCACTTGCATATTCATAATATGTAGCATAACAATACTTGCACAGTATAATCACGTATGGATCACAAACAATCAGCAAGATGTATAAACACGTATTTGACATCAACAAGCATGTATCTCCCCCAAAAGATATTAAAGCATTTATAAAGCGATTCCGAAAATAGAAAGAGGGGGTATGAACTCACCTTAGTATGCAAAGATTCACAGATAGAATATGAAAAATCACAGATGCAGCAAATCAAGACGCGACCTAAATATATAATGCTAGATTAGGTCACAAACGAATAATGGATTCGTGTCACACGCACATGTCACCCTCTACCACGGTTTTAGTTATAAATATACACTCAAAATATTTGTCGGTGTAAAACTCGACCAAACTTCTAAGCAAAGCAGATGTCGTCTTGACTCAATAAAAGTTCGCCAGCCTTTTGAATTTACATTTATATTTACCATTTTAACTTTAATTAAAATATTTTACAATTTTCTAAAAGAAAATCGACACTCATTTTGCGTCATATTTAGTTTAGCCATTTTAAACAACAATTAACTCACGTTAATCTTAAAACTCGACTAGTTAGTCTAAAACGTTGACTCTATTTAAATGTAATTCGACACAACCTTGATTCAATATTACTTGCACAAACAATTTACACTTAAAAACTTTTGATATAATAAATTAATGATCACCTACTTTACCACTTGAAAATATAAAACGTTTAATCCCATGTGATGTTTAAAAGAACAAGTTTTGCAAAAGTCACTGGAAATTTCAGTCATTAAAAATAATAGACATATCTCGTTTCTATCTCTTTCTCTCACTCGACTTTATATATAATAGGTAAACGTTTCTCCATTTTATTAGCATCTCGCTCATTAGAACGCAACAAGAAAAAGAGAGCAGTTTGTAAACAATGCTTCATCGTGAGCTAGTGTAACCAAAGTACGGTTTTGACTCGACAATAACACACCTCAGCCCTCGTCAATCTCACCATGAAAAATCCTCGCATCTCTCGACTCGAAGCTCATTCACAGCGGTCATCAAAACCCTCACAATCTCAAGCAAACTCTCGCATCTCACCACTCAAACTCGTAACAAAACCCATGGAAAAACTCATAAGACCCTCATAACCCTCGTCTCACATTTTCTTTTGTTTATTCACGACTTAAAACCTGGTTTCGACGCGTACCCATTTAGCTTAACATACCCTAAAAGACCCCGACAAGAGTTTTAAAACAAAGCAAGCTAGAGACTCTTCACATACAACCCATTTCAAACGCAGCCTCAAAAGTGTTTATGTGAAGCTTTTATGTTTTTCAAACCCACAGTTTAAATCTTTAGTTTTCCGAAAATAATGGTGGTAAGAAGGTGACATAAAATGCATGACAACACCAAACCAAATGAAACAAGAAGGCATGCGGTTTAACCTTTGCTGAGCTCGCCAGTATGACAACAGGTCTTGTATCGACAACGGGATGATGATGACCACTCGAACCGTAACTAACCTAACACCTTCGAATTAGGAACCCGCGTCAACACTGTACTCAGGTTGACAACAACGACAGCAAGAACTCTCGAACAAAAAAACCCACGTCGTAAAATGAGAGCAACCGCGTACCCAAAACCCGTACTACCGCGACTAGAACCTTCAACTAGCGAACCTTTGTTGTCTTGTACACTTGTGTCAACAGCCGTTAGTAACCCTCGAACAAAGAACCCACTTCAGCAGCAGCTAGGAAAACGAGAAACCCATTCGAACTATTAGCGTGCGTGAACAGTGTACTCACTTCGCGAACGTGCAACCCTCGAACGAGCAAAACCCACGTGAACTTGAAGACTCGCGCCAACGAAACGTATCTCACTTTGCGTGTGTAAAGCTCTCGAACCGGCGTAGCTTAAGACCTCTTCCGAATGTTTGTGTTGATGAATGGAGGTGGAATATGGTTAAAATGGAGGAGATAGATGATTGTATGTGTGTTACACCCTGAATGTTTTTGGAAAGTGTGGGTGAGAGAATAGGCTAAGGGTAAGAAAAGGGTGCAGTTTGGCGTGTGATGGGGGACCAAAACCATCGTCCAGTGAGAAAGAAGAGAAGGACGTACCTTCGCTAGGGGTTAGGGAGTAGCATGTGGGATTTTCAAATTTCAAATTGTGTATTTGATAAGTGTCTTGGGGGAATATTTTGGGTATCATGTGTATGGTTCCAAAATTAGTAGTACTCTATTATTATAGCTAGTTAGCTAGTAGGTTGATTTCCCGCGAAGTGTTAGTAATTTCGTTGTGTGGTGGAGTCTTCGTCGGCTGTGTCGTGAAATGATTACATGATGGTATATCCAATGGAAAATAAATTCGAACGAGGACTCATGCGTCATATTTATAATCTATAATATCACATTTCACGTAAATCACGCGGGACACAAGTCACATAACGTAAATAAAATAAATCTAGGGATAACGGGTATAGCTCGTGAGCGCACGAGGTCAATATTTAACATGTGCAGTGTTCACAAACGCGTTGACTGAGCGCAGTCTGCAACTAAAATCAATTTAGCACATAAAATGACATACGACCAACTCGAGGGTAAGTACTATAAATATCTGGTGATATTTAAAATATAAAGGTTTAATTTTTACTATGTCGATACGCAGATTATGTGATTTTTTTTATTATTATTTTTGTTTTCTTCAGATTTTACAAAATATGTCGCGTTTTCAAAACCAACAAGTTTGGTAAGCTCAGAAAAAATGAATTTGAATAATAACTAATATGATTTATTATTATTTAAAGCACGAAAAATTTTCGGGTGTTACAGCAACGAGGGGGTAACACGTCATAGTACAAGAAACAATGAATTACAGTTCATACAAAGCTGACGAAATAAAAACATGTACATTACATCATAAAAGGTCAGAGTTTTTAAACATAGGTCCCAGAGTTTTAAAAGCGGAAAATTATATTATTTCGTCTCGATTTATAACAATAAGTTGCCCAAAAGATTGAATAAACTTCTGATAGTTTATATAAAAAAAATCTTTCACAAACACCACAGAAATCTCCAAGCTGCGATAATATCTTGCGGGCTCCCATCCAAGCAAAGCTAAGTAATAATACCTGAGATTAAACATGTAAAATTGTCAACACAAAGTTGAGTGATATTCATAGGTTTAGTAATAAGAACGTGGAACACAAGCATTCATTTGTAAAACAAGTAGTATGGAGTATGGTTATGATCATTAACCATAGTCCGAAACATTATTATTGTTGTTTAGTTCATGAAGCGAAGCTTAACTCAGTGTAAGTTCCTCTAGTCAGTATTCAGCCTAAATACTCAAGTGAATAAACAAATATTAGTGCGTCAAGGTAATCGGGACGGGGATAGTCAATCCCGATGGATCCACCCACAACATTCGCGCTTGGTAGCAGGATTAATTAACGGTTCATGATCAATGAGAGGTAACTTAAGGCTAGACTAAAAAGCAATAATATCAATGAAAATCAGTTGGAAATCCTCAAGTTCTGAAAAGCATACAATTTCTGGATAGCATACAAGTTGAGGATAGCACACAGTTGTTTAATGGTTGTGTTCCACCATGTAAAATCTCACCCCGCGTTTAGAAACCATGTACAAGTAAAAAGGGGCTATGAACTCACCTTAGCCACGAGGTAATTCAATCATGGTACTCAGCAACTGAGTAGAAACAATGTAGTGAGACGATCACCGACGATATGGATGCCCGGGGAAACACGAAACCGCAACCTATCACAATAAGGCGCGCGTTAAGACTCGAACTCAATATCGATATATATACCAAATACAATATGGCTCAAATGTTTTCAAAGTATTCATGTTTCAAAACCATTTACACGAACCAAATGAATCCATACTAACCATTTATTCCAACACTACACGTTAAAACACTTGAACACTTGAAAATGACCCGTCATACGACGCTAAGTCAAACTATCCTTTACCCTTATTTGCAGCAGTAGCTAAGTCATTTATATAATGACTAAGCACTTGAGTAAGTCACCATGTCCGATGGTGAACACTCAAACTCACGCAACACAAGCATTGAACTAAGTGTCCAAAATAAAAATCAACAAGTACACCTCGAATGTACACACCGATCTACCCTATCTAGACTTGTCCGTTTTACATGAAAATTGGTGTGAAGGTCACTTATAACCTGTATAAGACCTCACCAAAATTTGAGCCGAAGTTCACACTTTAAAATCCAACAGCTCGACACTTTACTCGACTCCAAATTTTAGGACAGATTTGTACACTTGTTTTGTAACACCGTTTGGACCGCTTTAAAAGTATAAACTCGACAATCCGACTTTTGAAACCACTACTAGACTCATCAAACTCAGTTTCTAAACTTTGAAAACAGTAGATACATTTATATAACTAAGCCTAAAGTCCCCGAGAGTCGACCCAAAATCAGCCACAATTTCGGATTGTGCCGACTTGCGTCTCCCGGTACACGAAAACTAAAACTAGCATAACTTTTGACTCGCAATGACTTAGAAGCTCTATCTTATACCAAAACGACCGTATCGGAAAACTATACAATAATTTCAAATAATCTCAGCCTTTCACAGACCTTAAAACCACGAAACAATTTGTTTAAAGCTGCTGTCCCAAAATACCTTTTTAGAAAACAAGTCAAATCAATTTTCCAAGTAACACCACTCATTCCTATACCTATAGAATCATCATACTATCATACCCATCATCCAAACACTCCTAAAAATACTTACATGTAAAATCTAACAAAATCAAAGATTAAAAACAAGACTTTTAAGGATTAAAATGTGATGATCATACCAAAAACAATGCATGCAAGATGATTTAAACATCAATCCATCATGAAATCATAACTTTGTGAAAACTTGATGCATGTGTACAAATTTGGTATCAAAAGAATGGCAAGAACATTTTAGGAATGGGTCTTGTTTTAGTTTTTGATGAATCAAGGTGGATGGTGGTGAAATGGTGGTTGAAGGTGGCGGCAATAGGGTGGTGGTGGGAGGAGTTGGTGAAGTTTTTGATAAAAAAATGCATGTATGTGTTTTAAAGTGGAAGAAATTTGATTTATATATGGCTAGTTAAGTGGAGGGACTTAAGTTGCCAATTTGCAATCTTTAGGACCTAAAAGAAATTAATAGTTTTAAAGGGTAGAAAATGGTTATTGGTAAATATTGAAAATATTTACGGGGCTCGGGTTTCGTAAAAATATTTTTCAAAAGTTTCAATGCATCATAAAAATGATTATCTGATTTCCCGACACGACTTAATACGTAATTAAAACGAAATAGTCGAAAATATTAATTATCGAAACAATCGATAAATAAACATAATATTTTGGGCATCCGTCGGTATCGCGATCACTAGGAATTCTCGTTGTACATTGATTTTGAATAAACTCGTTGTAAAACGCACGCGGGTGATTTTAAATCAAAAACTTTGATTTAAATTAAATATGGAAAAATAAAATAAAAATTTTATAATTCCATATAAATTATTGTCAATGAACAGAAAAATACTTAAAAAGTAAAATTTAAAAATCTCAGGATTTACATATAGCAATACAAGAAAACATAATACGTTGGAAAATTCAAGATGCACGAATAAAAAGAATAAAATAATGCTGGGAAAATACTGGTTCTCACAGTCTTCCCCCCTAAAGGAACTCTGGTACCCAGAGTTCTCCTGAAAATAGTAGAAGATGCAAACAAGAGGAGGTACAAAGTGTAGAACAAAATTCATAGCTTCCTAGGTAATTTCTACACCACGACGAACCTTAACGGTTAGAATTCACTATGCTTCAGTTTCTTAACTCTTTTTCGTATAACTTTTCAGTCTTGGATTAGGATAACGATCTTTCAGTACGGAGATACATCGAGAGATAGAGTTGTTGGAAATACGTGCGATAAACTAATATGAATGAACACAAGAATCGCTTAAACAGGCAAAGTGCGATAAAATGAATCAAGATTGTAAATCAACAAGGGGTCGCAAATCGTGCAACTGTAAAACGTGACAATCTTAAAACGTAACAATCTAGTTACAACGGGAATAGAAGGGATAAATGAATTACATATGATCATTTAAAATACAAGCTGTCAAAATCAGTTGTCTAGTATTTTGGGTATTACTTCAAAACTCAGTTTAAATATTTTCTTGATTAAAAGAAAATTTTACCAGATGCAATGATTTAAAAATCAAACTCTATATAAAATGAGTGGGTAAACAGTTGTCAAATCTTTTTCTTGATCAGGACTTCAAAGTAAAAGTTACTCAGTTCAAATAGTTATTCTGATTGACTTAAGAACTATTGGATGTCTGCATGAAATTATCGTTAAAACTCAGGTTTAACGTTACCATTAGGAAAAATCAGATTTTCCAAGTTATTTAGAATCATCGTTAGAAATTTATAAATTAATTTAATAATTTCATAAGGTTGACAGTAAAGTACGATAAAATCAATTATTTTAAAAGATACAACTTGACACTGTTTAAACATAAGTTACAAATTTACCCAAGAGGATGTACAGCTTCGATATTAAACTTGAAATGGGTATTTTGACAATTTAAACATTTGGTAAAATGTATAAAACGTTCTTAAAAATTTATAATAATTTTTAGAAATTCAAGAAAGTGTTTAAGATATCAAACAATAAACACTTAACAGTTTCTGGTTTTCAGAAAGTGACAAAATAGCAAACGATTATGAAACGAATATCGATCAACAATTAGTATACAAGCAATATCACGAGGGAATAAAACGGAAGTCGTATCAACTCTTAACGAACATGATAGAATAGATGCATCGATGATAAGGACAATAAGAAACAAGGATTAGCAAGATTAATTCGAAAGTGCGGTTGGCGTCACCAATTACGGCTTATTAAGTTCACGGTGGTCGAAATACGATCGGAAGGGAAAAGCCACACAACGAATTTTCGAATCAAAGAAAATTCTTAAGAAGTCAATTGAGAGTAAATTCAGTAAAATGAAAACATAAGCAAATGAAAGGCGAAATCAACACATGATTCACACGAATGAATTTCAAGACGATGAAGTCTAACACACATCATGACAAATACACTTAATCATCGTTCACGTACAATCGTAAATCATTATATGCGTCCAGAGACGTTTCAAAGGTCTACCAAAATAGATAAAGAAGATCGATCGGTGAAGAGGCATAATAACGTTGAAACTTTCAAGTCTGGTATCAATGGTAAGAAGTTAGGCAAATGGTAACAAAAATTGTATCATGAGGATGATGAGGTAACAGGTAAAACAAAGATCGTTGAGTAAGGAAATCTGTGCTTGAAGCATGTTCTTCGTTTCAAGAAAGATAAGGGTTCATATGTGTATGTCGTGAATTGTTGTTACTCGTATAAGATGTAAAAGTTTTCTAAACTTTATTTTATCAAACTTTTTAAGGAACATAATTAAAAAGTTGATTGTTGGTCAAATATTTTTGGCGACTACTATTCGGCCTCACATTGCTCCTTCTAAATTAAGCATAGGCGATCAGGCCATGCATAATTTAGGACTAGCAATGCGATGCTCATCTTCGTCAAACCAGTATTACATATCATATGATTTAAAATATGTATATAATAGCATTTGTAAAAACAAGAATCAAAATAACATATGAAACTGTTCGCCTATAAGTTACTGGCTACATATTTAAATCAACCATTTTATTGTTAAAGAATTCTTAACAAAACCAATGTAGAACAATTGGCGAGAATACATTGTAAAATTAATATAAATTAATTTTATAAGATAACCTTCAAGTAATTTGTAAAGTCCAAGTGGAACTTTTTGTAAAATGATTCGCAAACAAGACCAGTTTGAGTTTATATGGTAACATGACAATAGTTTATAAAGTAGCGAGTGGGTTACAAGAGGGAAATAAGGAGTAGTTCAAGTCAGTCAATGAAATGGTTACAGGGTGATAAGGTTTCAAGAGGTTTAGCCGAAATCGTCATGAGGTACGTGTCAAGATGGTAACGAACGATACGAAAGCAAGAACTTCAACCTCGGTCCAATTCAGTGGTACGATAGAAGCAAAGAAAGACAAAGTAGAATGACAAATAAGTCATATATAAAAGAAAATAATAAGGAATCCGTATGTGCACATGGTAATTTATTTGACAAAAATACACTTTTAAGAAAGTAGAACATCAGTTTGTCAAATCACTTGATTTCTAAAAGTTCAAGATTTATGTATGTCCGAGCTCAAGTTACTATTTGTTAAACGTTTTCAAACACAATCAATGTTTCATGGTTGTAAAATATTATTAGCTACAATTTTACGAGCTCACACGAACTTAAAAACGCTTCAAGACATATTTTTAAATTCTATAAGTTTTGACCTTTTTAGTCAACTTTGACTTTCGGGTTTGACCCGACCAATTAACTCTCTAACGATATTCTAAGACTCAAAGTCTAATGCATTTTGATGTAAAACAATGTTTTGAACAACTTTCTAGTTTTACCCGAGACTTGAAACGGAATAAAAATGGACGAAAATGCCCTTGCATTAAATCTGTCAGCAAAATGATATTTTAGAATTATTCAGGAAATAACTTCTTAGATTTTACAATCTCAAATGAGCGTAACTTGCTCGATTTTAATGTTTACTGGTAAAATATTATGTCCTAAACGTACATATCCACAGGTAGAAGCATATATTTTTATGTCTAAAGTTATAAAAATATTTTCTCGACACTGTTAAACTCCTTCTAAAGTTTCTGTACAAAATATATGTTTCGACACAGCTTGAAATTAATTCTAAATTTCATAATAACCCAGAATTTAGGTACACACATGACTTGTGGATTCCATAAAGACGAAGGAGAAGAAAACTGCATAATTAATCATGTAAAGGAAACCCAGTATGGAAATGGTTCAAGAATGCCAACGGTAATCTGAGAGATAAAAAACGACGCATATCATCCGTGTCTTCGGCTGCAAGATTCAATGCAGGAAGGTCTCCTGGCGGCGTGATTTTCCAAAATCATAAGACATACCGAGAAAGAAACGAAATATTAACAAGTCACACTCCTGAGGCGAGGAGGTTTAATGAAAAAGGGGAGGATACAAGTAGGATCGTATTCCAAACAATCGTCACATAATAAATGACGATCATGTGTTCAAGGTACAACGGATGTTGTAAGTCGAAGTCGAAACGTAAAAATGGTCAATGAAATAAAATGTAATCCATGTACAATTGTCGTGTAAAATGGTGGCGTAAAGGTAAATCAAGATTATGAAAACCCACAATATTATTCAGGTACTGATTCAACGAATGCTTCGAGATGTGTGACTCACACGGTGTCCTTCAGTCTTTCCCGGAGACACATTGAGCTACACAATGGTCTATAGACTAGACATTCAATAACGAACGGTCGGAAAGAAAATCTGCGTATCTGTATAGATATTTTAAAGGAAATAAACAATGAAAGCAAAATGCACGGTAGTAAAAATGGAAATCAGAAGTTTCATCAAAAACAACACTTATTCAATTCCGAACAATGGTATCACGAGAGTATGCATAATATGTAGCAGCGAGTCGAGAAAAACAAACGGTTCAAAACGAACGAGAATATGAAGTCAGTCGTATCACGCATAAATGAAATAGCAATAGTACTCAGAAAAATGAGTATGAAAAGTCGGCAGCATACGCGCTCTGAATACAAGTATGTAACGTCATAACAATGTAAAAATCATCGTAACCAGATCAGTTCACCAGAACAAGAATTCCAGAAATACAGTAATCGCAGATGAAATCACGGTAACAACCAATAATAATTCATGAAGCACAAAGGCTTTTAAAATGTTGATCCCAAACTTAGATCGATTAAGCTTTGTGTATACGAGATTAGATCAAGTAATACACGTAGAGAAACTTTTGATATGTATGAAGTAATCTAAGTGTTATGCGGAATTTAACACTTAGAACAATGAACAAAACAAAGTAAAGCAAACTTTCACTTTGATTAATAATATCAATGAATGATTACAATGAAAGTGTTATGAGATATGTGGAAGAGGTGTATGTGAGATGTGTTTTATGTCTAACCCTAAGGCCTCCTTTTATAGGTTTAAGGAGCCTTGTACAAAAAGCTAAGATCATCTATTTTAGGAAGAGACATAAGATAAACATACTAAAATAACTTATTGACTAAATCTTTTTAAACATTAAGAATATATTCTGAATTCTTATCTTCATACTTTGTCCACCAGCTTGAAGAATTCATCATTGGCAATTTTAGTCCTTGTCTTTGTCTTTAAGATTCTTCTTGTCAACGCCTTGATAATTCTTATCAACGTCTCATCTGTCAGCGCCCCGTTTACTCTTGTCAGCGTCCAATTTCCTCTTGTCAGCGTTCAAGTGACTTGGTCAATTTTATTCCCAACAATCCTCCCCTAAACTTGATATCTACTCTAGTAATCAAGTTTCTGAATAAAATAAAACATACAGAGAGGATTCTTACAAACATACTTATCCCTGAATTTGAGTAATAATAAATCTCGAAAAGTCAATCACTCAAATCACTTGTATAGTCAGCCTTCACTTGGTCTTAATCATCTTCAGCACCTGTAGAGTCTTTGGAGCTTTCTGTATTACTTTTGTCACTCAATTTCGATTGCTCCTCCCCTTTTTAAGACTCCTCTCCAAGATCAATATACAAGGACGGAACCAAGAACATCCTCCTTGCATCAGCTTCCAAAATAACAATCCTTGACAATTTGTACCATTTATGTATTATGCTTTTACAAGCTAATACATATTTTCGTCAATTCCATTAATGTCAAAGGTTTCATACTGTCCTCATCCACATTCGGGAAATGAATCCTCAATGTTGATTCATAGGACATGGGGATGGACTTACTGATGATAAGACTGACTTGACCTGTATTAAAGCTAGTGCCAATAGTCTTAGCCATCTCCATAACACTATACACCCTTGTGAAAGTGATCTCTGCTGCTACTAGATGTCAATCACTAGGAAAAACATCTCAATGATCATTAAGCTTCCAGATATCCAAAAATTTGAAAAATGAAAGGGTGATAAAACATTTTGGGTCTTATAAAGAAGTTTATAAATGACACCGACTGAGATGTCATAGCATAAAATGGACTTGAGAATGGAAAACTTTAGTTAGAACATAAACAAAGGTAATAATCCTAAGGAAATTAACTAGTCTCTAATAAGCAAGAGTGACAAACACTGTTCATGCATACACTCATGAAAAAACATGATAGACACACATGAACTCTAGAGTCCTTTGTTCACAAATGCCCCAAAGAGAAAGTTAACTCATATAAAACCTTTGCAACTCCCCAAGTAAGCCCAAAAACAATAACTACCCCAAGTCACCCATACGACCACACCCAATTCTAGGTCAAAAGTCTTGGCAGCGTGCAAAGTATATCAACTTTGCATGCTACAGTGCCTCACGGTTTAGAAAACTAACCCGTACTCACCAGTGGACACAATCTAGAATTGTGATAAGAGCATTCTAAGAATACCCAAAAACCTAGAGGTTTACCTCCCCTTAACAGAAGCATACAAATCATTATATGTGAAGAAGCAAAAATTTATCTTAAGATATGAATGTAAACACTCCAACCATCATAAATAAATTTTGCAACTTTGTATCCATCCAAATGTAGCTCCATTTTCCTGCATAGTTAGATAAAAACCACAAAAACACACCAATAGAGGCTACCCTATCCCATGATAATGGGTAGAGATAACATGTTAGTGGATAAAAATAATATCAGTGGAAAGACCAATAATGCATGTTCTTTGAGCATCCACTATCCCAATATCCTTGATCATTAACCTGCTTTTGGATAGGCTGCTCAAAAAGAAAACAAATTTGTTTCCTTTGGAGATCCAAGCCTTGTCAGACTTGGATCTGTCTAGTTGTTCAACTAGAGTGGATTTATTCTTTACCATAAATGGCTGTTCATCCCTTTGTGACCTAAGCACCCAATTTGTTCCAATGAGACTAGTAATGACCTTCTCAAGATATTTAAATCTATTGCAAGTCATTGAAATACCATTAAAGCTAGAGTTTTGCTCTTGTTTAGGTTTCCATGTTATGTGGGATGATGCCCTAGACCCTTGACCCTTACTAACCAAGTATCTTTGTTTATATGGTCTAAAATAAGGTCTCATACCAAATTTGGAGCTGTCAGCGCTGCATTTGTTCCTGTCAGCGTTGAACTTGTTCCTGTCAGCGCTGAATTTGTTCTTGACAGCGCTGAATTTGTTCCTATCAGCGCCCAAATTAGGGTTTGCTACAGGAACATACTGTCTGTTTGACCAAGTGTTGGTCTTTTGAAAGGGCCTTTGTCCATGTGTATTAGCTGCCTTAGAGAAGAAAGGAGCTGGTCTAGTAGCTTGTGGTCTAGTGTGGACAAAAGATCTATGGTTGACATTAGATGACCTATTGTCAGCGAATGAGTTGTATCCACTGACGCAATTATAGGCCAAATGAGAAAAACTCCCACATGTATAACAAGCCTTTTTAGACACAAACTTAGGCTTAGACTAGTAAAACCCTGTCCCATTAACACTTGCTTGGCTTTGGGGTGACCTAGGTTTCCTATACATCTCTGCATACTTGACACTAGGTTTCTTAACAGTGTGTGAGCCAAGGTCAACAGTCTTGCCAGTGGTTGGGTTTGTTATCTTGATAGGGGTAGGTTCTTGTGTTGTGATAGGGGTAGGGTCATTTGGACTTTCACACAACAAACCTCCCTTAACAAACAAAGTATGGTTGGCCTTCTTCCACTCTTCTAAATTTGTTAGTTTCTGCTTGTACTCCTCTACTGGGGTAAGAACTCTAGGTGGAGGAATAAATTCCTCTTCTTGGAGTTCTGGAATACCAGTCCAAGACAAGTCCTTTCTTTGGACACCATAAAAGTCCCCAGCAGGTGGTGGAGTAGCAGTATAATCTTTCAACCCAATCCCAGACATATCCTTAGAATCCCTTTGTTTACCTACACACTCTCCTAGGGTTTGTGTGGCCTTATCAAATCTCTGAATTTTAAGACTCACATTATCTTTATTCTTGTTAGCCTCATCTAACTTAGCTATTAAATCAAGATTGACCCTATTCGTGATATCTATGATATCCTTACTTTGATTTAACTCATGTTTTAAGATATTTATTTTATCTTTTAAATCAAATTCCATTTTCCTATACTCAGAAACTGTCTTTTCAGTTTCAGTGAGAGCAATTTGATAGTTAGACAACTTGCATCTTTCAATGCTCATATCATCTAACAATTTTGCAATCTCTTTATTAAGTTTCTCAGTATTTAAACGACAAGAAGAGTTATCACATACCTCATTATCAGAACATGAAGAAGAATTGGAACTTGAAGTAGACGTGGCCTTAACTGAAAACATCATCAGATTCTTCTTCACCTTCTTCCTTAGCCTGGTTCACCTCACGATATTGGATCTCGTTCTTCAAATCAAAGTTCCTCAACAAGCTCTGATACCACTTGTTGATCCCAAACTTAGATCGATTAAGCTTTGTGTATACGAGATTAGATCAAGTAATACACGTAGAGAAACTTTTGATATGTATGAAGTAATCTAAGTGTTATGCGGAATTTAACACTTAGAACAATGAACAAAACAAAGTAAAGCAAACTTTCACTTTGATTAATAATATCAATGAATGATTACAATGAAAGTGTTATGAGATATGTGGAAGAGGTGTATGTGAGATGTGTTTTATGTCTAACCCTAAGGCCTCCTTTTATAGGTTTAAGGAGCCTTGTACAAAAAGCTAAGATCATCTATTTTAGGAAGAGACATAAGATAAACATACTAAAATAACTTATTGACTAAATCTTTTTAAACATTAAGAATATATTCTGAATTCTTATCTTCATACTTTGTCCACCAGCTTGAAGAATTCATCATTGGCAATTTTAGTCCTTGTCTTTGTCTTTAAGATTCTTCTTGTCAACGCCTTGATAATTCTTATCAACGTCTCATCTGTCAGCGCCCCGTTTACTCTTGTCAGCGTCCAATTTCCTCTTGTCAGCGTTCAAGTGACTTGGTCAATTTTATTCCCAACATAAAAGACACAGTAATTATCGTCATCAGGGTAACGTAATATTTCAACATGTAATCAAGAGATGAAAATATAACGATAATTAAACGTAAGTAATAAGGATTAGAGAGTTACCCGCAAAGATATCAAACAACAATGGTAGATTCTCTGTTTGACACTTAGAAACAATAAAATATTTGAACTTTCGGTTATAGACTAAGTTTTGAAAATGACTCAGTTCCCTATAACCATCGCTCTGATACCACTCTGTGAGACCCCCAAAATCTGACATGGAACAACTAGGCAACGAGGGGGTAACACGTCATAGTACAAGAAACAATGAATTACAGTTCATACAAAGCTGGCGAAATAAAAACATGTACATCACATCATAAAAGGTCAGAGTTTTTAAACATAGGTCCCAGAGTTTTAAAAGCGGAAAATTATATTATTTCGTCTCGATTTATAACAATAAGTTGCCCAAAAGATTGAATAAACTTCTGATAGTTTATATAAAACAAATCTTTCACAAACACCACAGAAATCTCCAAGCTGCGATAATATCCTACGGGCTCCCATCCAAGTAAAGCTAAGTAATAATACCTGAGATTAAACATGTAAAATTGTCAACACAAAGTTGAGTGATATTCATAGGTTTAGTAATAAGAACGTGGAACACAAGCATTCATTTGTAAAACAAGTAGTATGGAGTATGGTTATGATCATTAACCATAGTCCGAAACATTATTATTTCTGTTTAGTTCATGAACTGAAGCTTAACTCAGTGTAAGTTCCTCTAGTCAGTATTCAGCCTAAATACTCAAGTGAATAAACAAATATTAGTGCGTCAAGGTAATCGGGACGGGGATAGTCAATCCCGATGGATCCACCCACAACATTCGCGCTTGGTAGCGGGATTAATTAACGGTTCATGATCAATGAGAGGTAACTTAAGGCTAGACTAAAAAGCAATAATATCAATGAAAATCAGTTGGAAATCCTCAAGTTCTGGAAAGCATACAATTTCTGGATAGCATACAAGTTGAGGATATCACACAGTTGTTAAATGGTTGTGTTCCACCATGTAAAATCTCACCCCGCGTTTAGAAACCATGTACAAGTAAAAAGGGGCTATGAACTCACCTTAGCCACGAGGTAAGTCAATCACGGTACTCAGCAACTGAGTAGAAACAATGTAGTGAGACGATCACCGACGATATGGATGCCCAGGGAAACACGAAACCGCAACCTATCACAATAAGGAACGCGTTAAGACTCAAACTCAATATCGATATAGATATACCAAATACAATATGACTCAAATGTTTTCAAAGTATTCATGTTTCAAAACCATTGACACGAACCAAATGAATCCATACTAACCATTTCTTCCAACACTACACGTTAAAACACTTGAACACTTGAAAATGACCCGTCATACGACGCTAAGTCAACGCAAGTCAAACTATCCTTTACCCTTATTTGGACCAGTAGCTAAGTCATTTATATAATGACTAAGCACTTGAGTAAGTCACCATGTCCGATGGTGAACACTCAAACTCACGCAACACAAGCATTGAACTAAGTGTCCAAAATAAAAATCAGCAAGTACACCCCGAATGTACACACCGATCTACCCTATCTAGAATTGTCCGTTTTACATGAAAATTGGTAAGGTCACTTATAACCTGTATAAGACCTCACCAAAATTTGAGCCAAAGTTCACACTTTAAAATCCATCAGTTCGACAGTTTACTCGACTCCAAATTTTAGGACAGATTTGTACACTTGTTTTGTAACACCGTTTGGACCGCTTAAAAAGTACAAACTCGACAATCCGACTTTTGAAACCACTACTAGACTCATCAAACTCAGTTTGTAAACTTTGAAAACCAGTAGATACATTTATATAACTAAGCCTAAAGTCCCCGAGAGTCGACCCAAAATCAGCCACAATTTCGGATTGTGCCGACTTGCGTCTCCCGGTACACGAAAACTAAAACTAGCATAACGTTTGACTCGCAATGACTTAGAAGCTCTATCTTATACCAAAACGACCGTATCGGAAAACTATACAACAATTTCAAATAATCTCAGCCTTTCACAGACCTTAAACCCACGAAACAATCTGTTTAAAGCTGCTGTCCCAAAATACCTTTTTAGAAAACAAGTCAAATCAATTTTCCAAGCAACACCACTCATTCCTATACCTATAGAATCATCATACTATCATACCCATCATCCAAACACTCCTAAAAACACTTGCTTGTAAAATCTAACAAAATCAAAGATTAAAAACAAGACTTTTAAGGATTAAAATGTGATGATCATACCAAAAATAATGCATGCACGATGATTTAAACATCAATCCACCATGAAATCATAACTTTGTGAAAACTTGATGCATGTGTACAAATTTGGTATCAAAAGAATGGCAAGAACACTTTAGGAATAGGTCTTGTTTTAGTTTTTGATGAATCAAGGTGGATGGTGGTGAAATGGTGGTTGAAGGTGGCGGCAATAGGGTGGTGGTGGGAGGAGTTGGTGAAGTTTTTGATAAAAAAATGCATGTATGTGTTTTAAAGTGGAAGAAATTTGATTTATACATGGCTAGTTAAGTGGAGGGACCTAAGTTGCCAATTTGTAAACTTTAGGACCTAAAAGAAATTAATAGTTTTAAAGGGTAGAAAATGGTTATTGGTAAATACTGAAAATATTTACGGGGCTCGGGTTTCGTAAAAATACTTTTCAAAAGTTTCAATGCATCATAAAAATGATTATATGATTTCCCGACACGACTTAATACGTAATTAAAACGAAATAGTCGAAAATATTAATTATCAAAACAATCGATAAATAAACGTAATATTTTGGGCATCCGTCGGTATCACGATCACTAGGAATTCTCGTTGTACATTGATTTTGAATAAAATCGTTGTAAAACGCACGCGGGTGATTTTAAATCAAAAACTTTGATTTAAATTAAATATGGAAAAATAAAATAAAAATTTTATAATTCCATATAAATTATTGTCAATGAACAGAAAAATACTTAAAAAGTAAAATTTAAAAATCTCAGGATTTACATATAGCAATACAAGAAAACGTAATACGTTGGAAAATTCAAGATGCACGAATAAAAAAAATAAAATAATGCTGGGAAAATACTGGTTCTCACACTCGGTCATTTCTACTGCTTATGCTAAGAACATTAGGATGCTACCCATGCCACTAGAAAATAGGCTTACTATTTCCACGCCTTTGAGGGACTCTGTATTAATCACCCATGTATACAAGAGTCTTTCCCTAGAATTTGACGATAAGGTTCGACCTGTTGACGCACTTCCTCTGGACATGAATGACTTCGACATGATTTTGGGCATGGATTGGCTATCCAAGCATCATGCTACCATAGACTGCCATTAATATCGAGTTATCTTCGGTGATGTTAATACACCAGAGTACATTCATAACGGGTTCGTACCCGGACGGTCTGTACAAATCATATCTACCCTGCAAGCGCGTACACTACTGTCACATGGCTGCGAGGGTTATCTAGCTACGGTTCACGACATGGATGCTGAATCTCCATCAATTCAGGATCAACCTATAGTGTCGGAATTTCAAGATGTATTTCCAGCAGAACTTCTGGGCATACCACCTGCACGAGAAGTGGAATTCAGTATCGAGCTTATTCCAGGAGCTGAACCAATCTCCAAGGCTCCTTATCGCATGGCTCCCATAGAGCTGAAGGAGCTGAAGGAACAACTGCAAGAACTTCTATAACGAGGTTTCATTCGACCGAGCGCATCTCCATGGGGTGCACCGGTCTTATTTGTTAAGAAGAAGGACGGCAGTATGCGTCTTTGCATACACTATCGCGAGCTCAACAAGATTACTGTCCAGAATAGGTATCCACTGCCGCGTATAGACGATCTCTTTGACCAACTCCAAGGGGCCAAACACTTCTCCAAGATTGATCTTAGGTCAGGCTACCATCAGCTACGGGTTAAGGAGCAGGACATCGCCAAGACTGCTTTTCGTACCCGCTATGGCCACTACGAGTTTGTAGTTATGCCATTTGGCCTGACAAATGCTCCAGCAGTGTTCATGTATTTGATGAACATAATCTTCCATGAATTTCTTGACAAGTTCGTCATTGTCTTCATCGATGACATCCTGATTTTCTCAAAGTCCAAGGAGGAACACGAAGACCATCTTCGTACAGTATTACAGATTCTTCGCCAGAAGCAGCTGTATGCTAAATTCTCCAAGTGTGAGTTCTGGTTAGACAAGGTGGCATTCTCAGGTCACATTGTATCAGCAGAAGGAATCACTATGGATCCAGCGAAGGTTGAGGCCATTACTAAGTGGCCGAGGCCGACATCAGCGACGGAAGTCCGCAGTTTCTCAGGCTTAGCTGGCTTTTACCGTAGGTTCGTGGAGAACTTTTCCCGCTTGGCACTACCATTGACCAAACTGATGCGGAAAAGGGGAGAAATTTTTCTGGACTGAAGAACGAGAGAAGATCTTTGAAGACCTGAAGCAGAAGCTAGTATCTGCACCTATTCTTACTCTCCCATCTGGTACGGGTGGATTTCAAATCTATAGTGATGCATCGGGGAAGGGACTTGGCTGTGTTCTCATGCAACATGGGAAAGTGATCGCGTATACTTCACGGCAGCTTAAGCCTTATGAAGAAAATTACCCCACACATGACTTAGAACTTGCTGCAGTCGTGTTTGCATTGAAGATATGGAGGCACTACTTATATGGAGAATCATGTGAAATTTTCACGGACCACAAGAGCTTGAAGTATATCTTCACTCAACGTGAATTGAACATGAGGCAGAGGAGATGGTTAGAGCTGTTGAAGGATTATGACATAAATATACAGTATCATCCTGGAAAAGCAAATGTAGTAGCAGATGCTCTTAGCAGGAAGTCCGGAATGATCAACGGCATTAAAATCGAGGAGGAAATCATAAGAGACTTGGAGCGACTAGACATCGAGATCATGGTACGTGGACAACACGGTTACCGGGCTAATCTTAGAGTAGAACCCGAGTTACTCTCTAAGATCAAGCAAGCTCAGAAAGATGATGGAGAGATCTGGGCGATAATACAGAATTTGGAGAAACAGACGGAATTCAGAGTAGATGCAGATGGTATCGTATGGCAGGGCACGAGACTTTGTGTTCCTGATGACCAAGAACTCCGGGAAGCCTTGTTAGCTGAAGCTCATAGCTCCCCATTCTCTATACATCCTGGTTCGACTAAGATGTACCATGACATCAAGCAACACTTTTGGTGGAGTGGTATGAATCAGGATGTGGCTACTTACGTCTCCAAATGTCTTACCTGCCAGCAGGTTAAGATCGAGCATCAGCGATCTGGCGGTCTCCTTCAACCGTTAGATATTCCAGAGTGGAAGTGGGACAAAAATCACCATGGATTTTGTTACCGGTCTTTCGCCTACCAAGAGGAAGCACGATGCGATTTGGGTTATCGTAGATCGACTTACCAAATCAGCTCATTTCTTACCGATCCGCAAGGAAGATCCGGTAAGTAAACTCGCCGATACGTATAGAAGAGAGATCATGAGACTCCACGGTACTCCATCCAGCATCGTCTCAAACAGAGATCCTCGATTCACTTCGCGTTTTTGGAAGAGTCTGCAGAAATCTTGGGGTACACAACTTAAGCTTAGCACAGCTTTTCATCCTCAAACGGACAGACAGTCAGAGCGAACGATTCAGACATTGGAAGACATGTTGAGGTCATGTGCGTTGGAATGGACGGGTGATTGGGACGATTATATCTGTTTGGTGGAGTTTGCATACAACAACAGTTGGCACACAAGTATCAAGTGTGCTCCTTTCGAGATGTTGTATGGCAGAAAGTGTCGCGCCCCAATCTGCTGGGATCAGGTTGGCGAGCGAACACTTGAAGGACTAGAAATCATAGAGATGACCAATGAAAAGATCGCAGTAGCTAAGCAGAAACTTTAGGAAGTACGGTCACGTCAGAAGAGTTATGCCTATAAGCATCGTAGGGACATACATTTTAACGTAGGAGATCACGTCTTCCTTAAGTTTTCGCCGACATGTGGTGTTAGACGCTTCGGGATTAAAGGGAAGCTCAGTCCTCGTTTCATCGGACCGTTTGATATCATTGAACGAGTCGGTGAAGTATCTTACCGGTTAGCATTACCTCCGCAGCTTTCGCATGTACACAATGTGTTTCATGTGTCCTTACTCAAAGGGTACCAGTATCATCCCCTTCACATGGTTCAATATCCACTAGAACAGATACGTGAATATCTCACTTTCATAGAAGAACCCGAACGAGTTCTTGACAGACAAGAACGAGTCATGAGAAGGAAGACGATTCCATTCGTCAAAATCCTTTGGAGGGATCATACCGAGCGGGAAGCCACTTGGGAAACAGAGGAGTCTATCCGGGCTTCTTACCCTCATTTCATATTTTGAATTCGGGTATGTTTTTCTTTTTCAGTTTACTTTATCTATAATTCGGGGACGAATTATTCTTTTTAGGGGGGAAGAGTTGTAAAACCCGCATGCTTTTACCATGAATAGTACCCTTAAGATCGTACGTACTAGATTAAAACTTTCCTTTTTTAGTATGATTACGTTTATGTGTTAGGATTTTACGTATTACGTACGTGTTAGAAAACGATAAGTATTTATTACGCACGAACACGCAATAATTATTTAACAATAATTAATCACGAACATGCGATCATGAAATCATGAACGTAATTTAATCACGAACTAATATTAATTACGTATATATATTTATTACGAGCGTGAATAAATATATTAGGTCACGGTAAATATTTAACGAGAACACACTAAACACGAACACAAATAAACACGAGCGAACACTTAAATAACGAGACACGGAAAATGGTACGGGTACCCCATGTGGGGCCCCTAAACCACCGCTACATCAAGGAGATGGGATAAGCCCATCTCAAATTTACTAAGAAGGGGTTAAGGTAATTTTTACTGCTCATTTTCACTTTACAGGAAACCAAAACAAAAACCTAAAAATATTTTTCTCCTTCTCCTTCTTGTCCTCTTGTGGCCGCCGCATATAACACACCAAAGAGGGGGGGGGGGGGTTCATTTGATTTTGATCTTGGTTTTGTACGTGTGTTCGTGTATGTTCATCCTCGTTAGAACCACGCATTCGGTATATTCTTTTAATCCTTTTCTTTTTGATTTGATCTAATAAAATTAATTAAGAACATGATGTTTTTAAAAACCTAATTAAAAACATAAATCAAACATGTAAATGGTTATTGGGTAAATCAAAAAGGATGTTTTTAGGTGTGTTTGTTTGGCCGGCGCCTAAACCGAACCCCAAGGGGGTCTCGGTTTGGCTAACAGACCACTACCGAGACCATATGGTCCCGGTTTGGTGGTGTGGGTCCCACGGCAGCAACAAACAAAAGGGGAACCCCGAAGTGGTTCGGGATATGGTGTCGATTTCATGTCCGGTTCATGGTTTCTAGTCACGGTCTGGTTCACGGTTTATGTTAAGATTATTTTTTTTATGATCATATGTTAAAATTAAATTAATAATTATATGACATGATTAATTTAATAAAACATGACTTAGGTTATAATTTAATTATTAGATCATGGAATTATTAACCTAAGTATTTATATTTTTCTAGACTTATAATTAATTAATTATTTAAAAACCATGGTTATAATTAATTAATTAACATGACTTAGGTTATATTATTAATAAATAATAATACATGTTTTAACCTAAGTATTTAATTTTATTTAATTAAAAGCATGATATATTTAATTAAATACTTTTAACCTAGAGTTTATTTAAATTACATGTACTAATTAATAAACTATACATTATATCATTATGACTTAGAATATAATCAGGAAAACACTTAAGCTTATATACTTAGCTTATTTAACCAGCTTATATCTAAATATGGAAACTTTCTATTTTTAGAAACTTATTTAATTAAGGTAGCTAATCTATTTATGGAAACTTTCTGTTTTTAGAAACTTATTTAATTCAGGCAGCTAATCTATTTATGAAAACTTTCTATTTTTAGAAACTTATTTAATTAAGGCAGCTAATCTATTTATGGAAACTTTCTATTTTTAGAAACTTATTTATTTTAAGCAGTAATTCTATTTTTAGAAACTTTCTATTTTTGGAAACTTTCTATTTTTGGAAACTTTCTACTTTTGGTAACTTTCTATTTTTGGAAACATTCTATTTTAGGAAACCTGCTATTTTTAGAAAGTTACTTATTATTACACAGTAAGTATAATAATACATGAAATACCAGAAATACTTAATCAGAATAGACAGAATATAAGATAAACACAGTTTAAAGCTTGAAATAGTAAAACATGATATGAACATATAAAATAAACTAAGACATGATATAAAACCCGTTACGTATTTAGTAAGCAGATACTTATACACGTATGTATTTATGTAGCATTAGTGATACCGAAGTAGGACTCTCCTCGGTTCGTCTTCTTTGTTCACTGGACATAAGGTACGGATTCCCGTCCTTTCAGTATGGACATTCTTTCCTTATTAGGATTCCCCGTATGCAGCCAAATGTTTTCCCGTAGTATAAGTTTATATGTTTGACTTGCTTATGTTTAATTTAGAATACCTATAGCCATATACATGCATGACCAGTTTCACCTAGTTATGGAGGTACCATACCCATAACATTAGAGGCACTGATGTTATGACTTCACCACGGCGGAGTGATTGCTCGTGGCGTCCCTTCAGCTTTTGGCCATATTATTATATTTATCGTGTGGGGCGTATGGGTGCATCCTAGTTACATGTTTTTCAGCAGATTACTCAGTGTGAATGTGGTGTGTGTCTTGCATCCTTCACAAGGAGCTGATCCGTCCTACCCAAAACCAGTATATTAAATTAGAGGCAGCCCCTCTAATTTGCATGATTAGGTCACCCCTCCAAGTATTCATGCACGATGGATTTTCATGACGTATATTGGCTAATGGTAGAACATGCTAAACAGTTATTATAAGATAAACATAAGGCTTTTCAAACTATAAAACCAGTTTTACCAAGACTTAACCAGGTTATTCGGGACTTAGTTTCTTCCGCTGTTATATGTTATATGCTTATCCTATTCATGCTTTATTGTACATCCGTGCACTGAGCGTACTGCTCACCCGTTTTCCTTTTCTATGTTCACAAAACGGCAGGTACTCAGGGACGCTCGTAGACTTTAAGCGTACGTGCATATGGACTGGAAGCTTTCTAGCCTTTATTTACTTTATGCATTACCTTTACTTTGATACTCTTGCTATGGATATTGTTTAGTCCTTTCCTTTACAGTACTTATGTTTGTGTGTGATGAGCTTTACTTTTGGACTACCGATGTTTGATTCCGGTATTTTCCTTTTATGGTCATGTAATGTGTAGACATTTTTCCTTGTATTCTTTGATGACAGGCCATAATTACGCATGACATTCCATTATCAAAATGGGGTGTTATACTTGCTATATTTGAGAGACCCATACATATGAATTATGTAAACTCGTAATGAATAGCAAGAAGCTTTGAAAAACATTTTTAGATTGAATTAACAATGCAAAAACATTTCTCGACCATTTTTACAAAAGCTTTGAGAATTTTGAAAAAGAAGAGAAGTTTTCCAAAAAAGTTTATTAAACTTAAAAACTCAAAGAAAGAAAAGACTCAAAAGATAAAAGATAATAAGAATGCACAATTAAGGAATATGTTCCATTAAGCCTAGACCTAGATGCAAGTAATTAAAAGGTTCCCTCTTAAGTGGCTTAGTGAAGATATCGGCTAAGTTTTCTACCGAGGATACCTTCTCTATCGAAATATTTCCCTTTTGAACATTATCCCTAAGAAAAGGGTGGCGAATCTCTATGTGCTTAGTTCGTAAATGTTGTACGGGATTCTTGCTAAGGTCTATTGCACCCTTGTTGTCGCACATGATGGGAACATCATCAAGAGAAATCCCGTAATCAACAAGCGCTTGCTTCATCCATAGAGCTTGTTGACAAGCTTTACCGACACTCACATACTCGGCTTCCTTAGTGGATATAGCAAGAGCGGTTTGTTTCTTGGAGAACCAAGAAGTTAAACAACAACCCATGAAGGTGCAAACTTCACTAGTGCTTTTCTGGTCCACATAGTCTCCTGCATGATCTGAGTCCGCGTAGACAATGGTTTCTACGCCGGTCCCTTTAGGATACCATAATCCTAAATGTATATTACCCTTAATGTATCGGAAGATACACTTAACTGCTTGAAGGTGAGAGGTTTTGGGAGCCTCTTGGAAGCGAGCACAAAGGCAAACACTAAACATGATATCCGGTCGACTTGCCTTTAGGTACAACAAACTACCAATCATACCTCTATATTTGGTGTTGTCTACCGACTCACAATCATCATCTACGGTGAGTTTAGTATCCGAGGCCATAGGGGTCTTCAGAGGTCTAGAGTCTTCTAATCCAAATTTCTTTAGCATTTCTTTAACATACTTGGATTGATTAAAGAAAATACCATCGTCCATTTTTTTAATTTGTGGTCCTAAAAATAAGTTAAGTTCTGTCATCATACTCATTTCAACCTCGTCATGCATGATTTTGGCAAAGTCATCACACAATGATTGACAAGTTGAACCAAATATAATGTCATCAACATATATTTGTATGATAATGAGGTGAGAACCTTTCTTATTTGTAAAGAGTGTATTGTCTACCATCCCCATGGTATACTCATGTTTTGCAAGAAACGCTTTAAGTCTATCATACCAAGCTTTAGGTGCTTGTTTGAGACCATAAAGAGCTTTCTTAAGCATGTAAACATGATCAGGTTTCTCAAAATCAATGAAGCTGGGAGGTTGAGCCACATATACCTCCTCATTGATCAAACCGTTAAGAAATGCACTCTTTACATCCATTTCTTGAAGCTTAAAGTCTAAAGCACAAGCGTAAGCTAAGAGGATTCTAATGAATTCTAATCTAGCTATAGGTGCGTATGTCTCGTCATAATCAATACCTTCTTGTTGATTATAGCCTTGAGCTACAAGTCTAGCCTTGTTACGAGACACTACACCTTCTCATCTAACTTATTCCTATATACCCATTTGGTTCCTATGATGGTCGAACTTCTAGGCGGAGGAACAAGTTCCCAAACCTCATTAGCAATGAATTGATTCAATTCTTCTTGCATAGCGATGACCCAACTCTCATTCGTCAAAGTTTCTTTAACATTCTTTGGTTCAATTAAGGAGACGAAACAAAAGAAGTTACTTTGATTTTGGACTTGAGGTCTTAGGGTCCTTTGATTTAATTCGCCTATGACATTTTCAAGAGCATGATACTTAGACTCCTTAATGTTTACTCCCTTTTCAACACTAAGGTCTTCAACTCCTATGTTTATAACATCTTTGGCATTAAATATGTCTATTTCATCTAAGTCATCATCTACCAAAGGTGGTGTCTTAGATGAAGGTGGGGTTTCATCAAATGTCACGTTAAGTGATTCTTCAATTACACCCGAGGTTCTATTGAGGACTATGTACCCTTTTTTAGTTTGAGAATAACCTAAAAAGATACCTTTGTAAGACTTTGGGTCAAACTTAGTAAGGTATTCTTTGGTGTTGAGAATGAAGCACTTGCTTCCAAACACCCTAAAGTATTCCAATGAGGGCTTCTTACCTTTAAGGATCTCATAGGGGGTCATTCCTAGAAAAGGTAGAATAAGAATTCGGTTGAGAATGTAAGTCGATGTGTCCACGGCATTGCACCAAATTTTTTGAGGCAAAGATTGCTCATTTAACATCATCCTACTCATCTCTTGGATGGTCCTATTCTTTCTTTCAACTACCCAATTTGATTGTAGAGTGAGAGGAGCCGAGAAGTTATGGGTAATACCATGAGCTTCACAAAAGGAACCAAATTGCACTTCATTATCAAATTCCCTACCATGATCCGTCCTAATAGAGACAATTGAACATCCTAGTTGATTTTGAATTCTTCGACTAAAGGTTTCGAAGTGATCGGAAGCTTTATTATTAGACGCCAAAAATCTAGTCCAAGTGAATCTAGAGTAGTCGTCAACTATAACTAGGGTATAAAGGTTACCTCCATAATTCTGTATGGCGGAAGGTCCAAAGAGATCCATATGTAGGAGCTCTAAGCACCGAGAGGTCGAAACCAAATTCTTGGCTTTGTGACTTGAGTGAACTTGCTTCCCAATTTTGCAAGCATCACAAAAGTGACTATCAAACTTCATCTTGGGGAGGTGTCTTACCAACTCCTTAGAGACTAAAGATTGAATTAAACGCTTATTAGCGTGACCTAATCTCCTATGCCAAAGAGTAAAACTATCATCTAAAGTCGCTAGACATAAGTTGTCCTTTGACTTCCTATTAACCTTCATGACATAAAGCCCATGCTTTCTAACACCTTTTCCAATGACTTTTCCATCTTTTACGATTTCACTGTCATATTCCGAAAAGATGACCTTACACATATTGTCACAAATTTGACCTATACTTAGAAGGTTAAAACCTAAGTTATCTACGTGCTCTACGTTATCTGTAGTCATAGATTTAAGAGAGACTGATGTTGAGTTTTTGCTACCCTTTAGGAAAAGAGCAACAAAATAGGGCAAATATGCACGACGATTTAGGAAAACCGTGTGTGAATGACCCTAAAAGTGAGTTCGTTCTCAAGGAGGCAAGTGCGTTGTGTAATGAATTGATTTTGATTTGTGATTATATGATTGAATAAAGAAAGAAAAGAGGAATAAGAAAGAAATGACGGTTACGAAGACGGATCGAGCTAAGACGAAAAAGTGTTCACGTAAAACCGTAAAAAAACTACAAAATTAAAAATTTTGAACCTAAAAATTAATTAAAAGCTAAAAGTAGTCTAAAATAATATAAATAAGAATAAAAATCCAATAAAAATATTTTAAAACCTTTTATTAATTAAATATTCAATTTTAAATGCTAATTAAAGCCCTAAAATTAAATATAATTAATCAAAATGTCCAAAATATTATTTTATTGAACAAATAACTTACTTATATTATCTAAAAAGTATTTTTCTTAATTTTTAAAAACTATTTTTCTATTTTTAAATTACTAAAAACTATTTTAAAACTAAAATAATTATAAAAAATAATAAAATAATGCCAAAAATAATTTGACACTTTTAAAAATCCTAATTTACTCTAATGAACAGAAGAAAAGTGAAAAGGTTTGAAAAATATTAAATTTTTCACTAAATGACAAAAACAGTTTGAATAAAACCCTAATTAAACTAAATTAATTATAAAAAATAATTAAAAGATGAACAGTGAAAACTTTTTATACCAAAAATCTTAAAATGTTTTTCTTAATAAAAGAAAAATGTTGAAACTGAAAAATATATATTTTTGGCACTAAATGCCAAAAACAGAAACAATAAAAGTATATTAAAAATGCTATTTAATCTAATAAATACTAAATGAACAGTAAATAAAAATTTAATTAAACAGAAAAATCAAAAATAAAATTAGAAAAATTTAGAAACTAATTTGAAGTCCTAACTCTAAGATTTGGGCACTAAAGACAAAATAATCAGATTTATGAAAGGGACATGTCAAAAGCTTTGTCTGCTAGTGAAGCAGTGGTAAAAATTGTGCTACCAGTGGGAAAGGAGTTCCCACTGCTAGTGTAATTTGTTGGTCAGTTGACCAATAAGCTCAGGAGAGCTTATTTGTGGGCTTATTTTGGACAATAAGGCAACCTTATACTCAGTTGAGTATAAGGAGTCAGTTTACACACAAAAACAAGCAGGTCACTTAGCAAAATTTCACACAAGTAGGCAATCAAGTTACTGATTAAGCATGCACTTTCTGATGAACAGTAAGGTAAAGATTACATGCACAAAAATGAGATTCAATGGCTTAAAACTTGCAACCAAGCTACTCAAATCTCATGCAACCAATGACAAATCTTACTTAAACCTATCTTCTAACCAATTAGCAACATTTGATGGCAAAATCCACACAAAATCAGACACAAAAAGCAGTTACTGGATTTTAGGCATTTTTCTCAAATTTTAACATGCAAATGAGTTCCAAAATTCACCTAACAGAAACCCTATGACTCATATTACTTAGTAACAACCCAAGAAGTGTGTTAGACCAGTTAACAAGCCAAGAGTCTTTATCCAAACTCAAGAAAATACTAGATCCAAACACCCCTTTATTTTCTAAATATGCAAATTAACACACCAAAAACTTTTAAAACTCAACCAAAGTGATTCACACTTAACCTATCATGCATAATAACCTATAAACAGCATATTCATGACATCAAACAATCAAATGAACAGATTTCATGCATAAATCACATAAACACCAAATTTTGAAAACTGAAAATGGAAACAAGGGATTTTACCTTGTGGGACCTACAATCCAGGTCCCACAATGGCTGCTTAGCCACCTCCTAACAGGTCCGGACCTGTGCTGAACCTTGGACAACAATCTCCAAGTGAATTCCTGCTAAGAAGAAAATAGAACAAAAATACCAATTTCTGATTTTAACACTTTTTAAAATCTTTTTCACAAAATTTCTCACAATGACTTTTCCTTTCAAAACTCTTTAAACAAACAACTTAAACACTGAAAAACCAACTCTTGGAACAAGATTTATCAAGATACCCAATGTTTCAGAAACTTTGAAAACAAGACTAAATTTTTGAAAACTCAAAAATTAAACAAACAATAAATGGGACATAATCAATAGCAGAATAGTAAAATGGATCCTGGATTCTTTTCATCAACAAAACTCAACCAATTTTCATTCATAAAAATGGGCTTTACAAGTTGTGACCTAAGGAAAAAATCAGGAACAAAAAATACAACCCACAAACGGGTGTATTTATACAAGAGAAAGGAAAATTCTAGAATACTAAAACCCTAAGTATGAAAAGCCCTAAAATGCCCTTTGAAAAGTCTTCAAGTCTTGGTCAAATTCGGATCATGTGATCTTGGTGGTGTCATGTGAAGATGCCAGGCTGTGTTGGATGATCAGGGACGTTAAAATGTGCTTGGGGACCAAGGACTACCATCCAGCCGTTTAACTTGTCTGGTATTGGGGTTTGGGGACAAAGACGGGTGCAGGGGAGGGTCCCACAAGACACATGGGTGTGTCTTGTGTTAATTTGGGATGTGGGTTTTGATGACAAAGATGGTAATCAAGGATCTGGAGCAGAAGAAACAAAACCCCCTTGTTTTTAGTTGTATTGAGTCTGGTATTATTAGGGTTTATAAAGGTGATTAAAGGCAGTTTAATCCATTTTGGGCAAAGGGATTTTTAAATGTAGTGTTTAGTGGGAAAATGGTTGACTCATTTGACCAAGTTTATTAAACCTGGTGGTGGGTTGTGGGCTGGGTTTGGACGGGTTGGGTCGGGTAAAGTGTATGGTAAATGGGTGGGTTGAGTGACGTGTCAAGCACTGAGTGGTGGTGAGAGTTTGGTTGTCTAGCAGTTTTGGCCCCCCAAGGTTTATATTCTTTTCACTTTGCAATAATCAGCTCCAAACTTCATTCCCTTTGTTTTTAAGTTTGCCAAAGTGTCAATTTTGGCACAACCTTTTTACAAACTTGTTCCAAGGGCTTCTAATGCAATTTCTTCATACTTCAAGGGCTGATCTTGTACAATCTTGATATTTTACGGACCACAATGCATTTTATGAGTTTTGCAAGGGTATAAAATGCCAAGTCTTCAAAATTGAGGGACCAATGTTGAAAATCTTCAATTCTTCAAGGTCATTTTTGGAAATTCCAGATTTGGGCCCGGTTCATTGTGCGGCTTCGTTTCCCGTGTTCGTTTTTGACTAATTCTTGTGATCTTTTGTCATTTTCTCAATATCCGTACCTAAAATACACAAGCAACAAACACAAGCATATATTTGGGTATTTTGATGATATTTAATACATTTTAAGCCCGATTTGGACGATGAGACTATGTATAAAAGCAGTCTCATCAGATACCGTACCTTTGCCAATGATATTACCACGTCTATTACTAGCGAATGTAACGTTACCTCCATCATATGCTTTGTAGTGTGAGAACAAACTTCGATTACCCGTCATGTGTTTATAACAACCACTATCCTTAATCTACTCGTCGGGCTCTAGATCGATTCCCAAGCATATCTAGGTAACAACACACAAGATCAAACATTTGGTCCACAATATCTCATGGGTCCAAAATTGTTAGTTCTAAACATCCCTTGCATTTGGTTGGGATGCATGAATGAAGGAGACATCCCCCAAGGGGAAAAGTATTGTTGTTGAAAATTATTCCAATTCATATGGCCATTTTGTTAACCATAGTTTCTCATCGGTGTCTTTGATCTTGATCTAGTGTTATTATTATTCCTCCTAGGTGTTGGGGTTTTACTCCTAGGTCGTGGTTTAGCATGATCATTTCTTTTTGGCGTAGGTATTCTACTTCTAGGTTTTGATTCATTTCGTACTCTTGGAGGAGTAGATGTTTGTCTAGATAAGTTTCTAGTTCTCATTAGAGGTTTACTCACGGGCTTGTAGAATTTATCTAGAGTAGGCTTTTGCATTATAGGTACTTTGACTTTGTTAATAAGAATATGTTTTGGTCCTTCACCTAAAATTGACTTTTCAGAAGGTTAAGGATTTTCACAAAAATCATCTTCTGGTCGCGGTTCCATATCTTCATCGGCGGTTCCATAGCGATAAGGAACCGCCCCATATATTGGAGCACCGCGTGCAGGGGACTATTTTTCTGAAAACCTAACTTGTTTTGGTTCACTAGTTGATGCTTCATTAGTGTTATATCCTAACCCAAGTTTTTCCTTAGAATGAATTTGTTTGTTTAACATATCATCAAGAGCATTAGTACCTCTCTTGAACTTTTCAAGTCTAATGGAGGTGCTCTTAAGGTTTTCATTTTCTTGAATAAGGTTTTCACATTTTAAGCATCCTAGGTCTATTTATTTATTTTTCTCAAGCTTAGCTAATTTTTCTTTTAGCTCACTAATCTCGCTTTGAAGCTTAGTTCCATTAGATTTTAGCACTTTGTTCTTTTCAATAAATTTTAGACTAAGCATATGCAAGTTATTGTATTGGCCTTCTAATTCACTATCATCTTGAGAAGAACTATTATTGCTATAATACTCGGTTTTGGAAAGTACCTCTTTAGAAGTGTGATCCATGAGACACTTTCATCTTTGGGGTTGTCATCAACATCTTCACTGATATCGCTCCATGAACCTCCAACGAACGCCGTGTGGTTCTTGTCGCGTGAAGGCTTAGGACAATCACCAATGAAATGATTTGGATCACCACATCTAAAGCATTTCCTATCACCTTTATCGTCTTTGGCAAATCGGTTTTGGAGAAGGGTTTCTTGTTGTTGTTTGGTTGCCTCACATATTGACCTCATCTTTTGAAGAAATTCTTAAAGTCTCTAACCGCCAAGGCATATTCCTCATCATCACTATCTGAGGAACTTTCATGATCACTTTGTGCCTTCTTGGCTTTGAGTGCAAGAGACTTTCTTTCACTCTTAGTTTTCACCATTTCCGAGTCCTTCAAAATTATCATCTCATGAACCTTCAAGTTACCAATGAATTCATCGAGTGATAATTTGGCAAGATCCTTTGATTCTTCAATAGCCGTGACTTTAGCTCTCCATTTTGGATGCAACGCCCTAAGAAACTTCCTAACATTGTTCTTGCTAGAAAAACCTTCATCAAGTGCTTTTAGACTAGTAATAATAGTGTTAAATCTAGCAAATGCACATCTATGGTTTCATCTTTTAAGATGACAAATTGTTCATATTGTTAAACAAGAAGATCGATTTTACTTTCTTTGACTTGGCTATTACCTTGGTGGGTTACTAAAAGAGTATTCCAAATGTCTTTAGCGGTTTCACACATAAAAATCCTTTCGTACTCTTTCTTTGGTAAGGCATTATAAATCACCATTTTCGCCTCATTATTTTTAGCAAGTTTTCTTTTAGTATCATCATTAGCTTTATCAAAAATAACTATCTCCTTACTTTTATAAACTTCATTATATTGAAAGGGTAAAAAGTCACCATTGGTAATAACATACCAAAGATCTAAATCTTTTGATTTCACATAAGTCTCAAACCTATTTTTCCAATAAATGAAACTATCGATTTCAAAAAGAGGTGGTCTTTGCATGGATTGCCCTTATAGATACTTGTTGGAACCCATAGATCGATTCAAGTTTTAAAATACAATATATTTTAAAAAGTCTTGAGCAACCACGATCTGATACCAATTGTAGAAACTAGAAGAGGGGGGGGGGGGTTGAATAGTTTCTTAAATTTGCTTGTTAAAGTTTGGTTTTAAAAATCCTTTTTCAAAAACTTAAGCTTGAGTATTTATGTGAAACCTTCTTATACACAATATGAACAAGGTATAGTGAAACTAACTAATAATCACAAGTATGAAGAATAATGAATGTAACTAAACTAATAATCACAAGTATAAAGAATAAAGAATGTAAAGAGATAACGGAAGGAAAGATCAAACCAAACACCAAGGATTTATAGTGGTTCGGCAACGAAGCTCACTCCTTGTTCCTACTCCACTCCTCGAGTACTCCTTACTCGAGAGTTCACTAATCAACAAGCTCCTTAAGGTGGAGAAACCGTACACAACGTCGCTTAACCATTTTCCGACTCTAAGCTAAAAGTCGAGCCCTAATCTTAGATAGGACCAATCTACACTAATATACTTTGAGGACTAAGTATTAACCTAATACATACACAACTTCCAAATAGACACAACTACTTGGATCTTCAAAACAATGACACAACAATGAATAAATAAGTTTTGATCTTCAATGGATCTTTGAGGTAGACACAACACTTCAACAATGATAGTGTTCTTCTCTTTTCACTTTGAGAGGAAAAGATGGGAGGAGAAAGATTCACTTCTAAACAAGTAGTAATCAAACAAATGATCAAGGATTTGAGTAATTTAAGAAGTATGTAAGAATCTGAAAGTTTATGTGCAAAAGAGGTGGATTGAAAGTCTGAGAAGGGTCCACTATTTATAAGACAAATGTCCAACGGCTATATCTGCCCGCGGTTCTTTATTGCAGCCCGCGGTTCGTTATCGATAAGGAACCGCTGTAGGCGCTAAGGAACCGTCGACGTAGAGTCCGCTCCGTTTTGTCTTTTAGTAGGTTGGATCGAATCTGGGGATTAAAATATCCTGAAAGGATATTCCAAACCAAGATAAAATATGCCGTTTTCAAATTTCAAATTTTTAAATAATTAATTTAATAAACCATTTTCTTAAAAAGAAAGTTTAATAATAAAACTTTGTCACACTTAATAAAAAGTGAGTTTTAAGAAAAGATTAAATCCTTGATCACTTAATTAGTATAATTACTTATTTGTTCATACCTTAAGTGATAATGGTTGAAATGAAAAATACTTGAACTCAAGAATTTGTTTTTCATTGTTTTCGTAAATGCTTGTTTTTACATATTGTCGTAATATCAGTTCTAGGAGATGTTCTACACTCAGTTCTTTCCTCGAGCTGAGTAGGAACGCCTCAAGAGGGATTATCACTCCGCACGCCAGAGGGTACGTGAGATCAATACTGAGTTTATGCAGCGCTTCCTTCGGTTGGCTGGTTTTCTCGGAGCAGCTGTTGGGACTGCTAAGGAACAAGCCAAGAACTTTCGATGGGGCTTTCAAAAGTCCACTCTCGATCGTCTGCTGTGCGCGACATTTACTGACGTTACCCAAGTTGCCGATGTAGCTCGCAACTTGTAGATTCTTCAGGACAGGGACGAGTATGAGGAGTTGGAATGACCAGAAAAGAGGTATACTTCATTCATCAAGCGTTACCGCCTCATTCATATATGTACTTTCAATTATATATCATGCTTTATTCAACTTCATCTTTCAGGCAGAAGGGTGGAGACCGGTACCAGCCGACCACTTAGTAGAATAACTACATGAACCACGGTCAAACTAACGACCGTAATGGATCCGACAGGCGTGGAGGTAGTGACAACTACAGTAACAATGCCAACCACTCCAGCAACAACAATAGGTCCTTTAATTAAATTCTTCAATGTTAAGCTGCTGTGTGACACATATTCTAACATTTCAACATTATAACAGGAACTCTGGTAACGGGCGTGACCAGGACCACAAGGGTCAGCAACCCAACCGTTCAGCTCAATCTGGTATTATAACCTAAATTTTCCGTGTAGTTATGTTTATGTCTCAATAATCATGTCTCACACATATCTTTTGAATCAGGCTCTCAGCTATCAAGGGTACCCTCTTGAGGATATACCCATACTATCTATACCATGTGTGGATGAAGGCATCCTGGACCGTGTTGTCGTGCTACTGGTGTCTGCTTCAAATGTGGGCAAGTTGATCATCTTATGAAGGACTGCAAGAAGGGGGAAACCGTTGGTACATCAGGACATGCCCCTCAGAAGCCAACTGCATCCGGTCGTGTTTGACCACTACTCAGGACCAGGACAACAAGGCTTCAGGTACCATTACTGGCATACTATTTATGTTTGGACATGTTTCTTGCGTTCTGTTTGATACGGGTTTGACCCATTCAGTAATACCTACCACTTTGCTGCTTGTATTAATAAGACACCTACACTACTTGATAACGTCTTTAGTATATCCATGCCTATGAGAGACTCTGTTCGCATTACCCATGTGAATAGAGATCTTCCCTTAGAGTTTGATGACAAAATTCGTCCTGTTGACGCACTTACATTGGACATGTGCGAGTTTGATTTGATTCTGGGTATGGATTGGTTAGCAGCACACCGCGCTACAATTGATTGCCATCCATATCAGGTCATATTTGGCGATACTCAGGCTCCGAAATACACGCATAATGGTTTTATACCAGGAAAATCTGTGCAAATTATTTTTCCTTACAAGCACGTGCGTTATTATCTCATGGATGCGAAGGTTTCTTAGCTGTCATTCATGACACGATTGCTGAGGTTCGTTCTATCCATGATCAGCCGATTGTTTTTGAGTTTATTGACGCATTTCCAAAAGAACTTTCAGGTATACAACCTATCCGCGAAGTGGAATTTGGCATTAAACTTGTTCCGGGAGCTGAACCTATCTCCAAGGCTCCTTATCGCATGGCTCCCATTGAGCTCAAGGAGTTGAAGGATCAGCTGCAGAAGTTACTGGAATGAGGTTTTATTCGCCCGAGTGTATCACCATGGGGTGCAACACTGATGTTTGTTAAGAAGAAGGACGGAAGCATGAGGTTGTGTATCGACTACCGCGAGCTGAACAAGATCATGATCCGAAATCGTTATCCCCTCCCACGTATCGATGATTTGTTTGACCAACTGCAGGGTGCTAAGCACTTTTCTAAGATTGATCTACGATCAGGCTACCACCAATTGCGAGTAAAGGAGCAGGATATTTCTAAGACTGCTTTTCGCACACGTTATGGTCACTATGAGTTCGTGGTTATGCCTTTTGGCCTCACGAATGATCCAGCTGTATTCATGGACTTGATGAATCGATTTTTCCATGAATTCTTGGAAAAATTCGTCATTGTATTCATCGATGACATTCTGATCTTCTTGAAGTCTAAGGAAGAACATGAGGATCATCTTCGCATGGTACTACAGATTCTTCGACAGAAGCAACTGTATGCTAAGTTTTCCAAGTGTGAGTTCTGGTTAAGTAAGGTGGCATTTCTGGGCCACATCGTTTCAGCAGAAGGGGTTACCATGGATCATGCGAAGGTTGAGGCTATCACCAAATGGCCAACACCAACGTCTACAACTAAAGTTTGTAGTTTTCTGGAGTTAGCTGGCTATTACCGCATGTTTGTGGAAAACTTCTCACGGTTAGCCTTGCCTTTGACTAAGCTGATGCGTATGGGTGAGAAATTTGTCTAGAATGATGAGCGGGAGAAGAGTTTTGAAGAACTTAAACAACGTTTGGTTTCTGCACCTATTCTTACTCTCCCATCTGGAACAGGTGGATTTTAGTTTTACAGCGATGCTTTGGGAAAAGGACTTAGCTATGTACTCATGCAACATGGGAAGGTGATTGCCTATGCATCACGATAGATTAAGCCTTACAAAGAAAATTATCCCACTTATGATCTGGAATTGGCAGCAATTGTTTTCCCACTCAAGATCTAGAGGCATTATCTTTATGGTGAGTCGTGTGACATCTTCACTGACCATAAAAGCCTCAAACACATCTTCACTCGGCGAAAATTAAACATGAGACAAAGACGATGGTTAGAGTTGCTAAAGGATTATGACACCAACATTCAGTACCATCCTGTTAAAGCTAATGTGGTGGCTAATGCCTTAAGTAGAAAATCAGGCATGATTGTTGGCATCAAGGTAGATGAAGAAATTGTTTGTGATCTGGAGCATTTCGATATTGAGCTTTTTGTACGTAGGCAGAATGGTTACTGGGCTAATCTGAGAGTTGAGCTAGACTTAATTTCTCGGATCAAGTCAGCTCAGAAGGATGACAGTGAGATATGGGCGATTGTGCAGTATATTGATCAACAAACTGAATTCCGTACTTATGACGATGGCATTGTATGGCAGGGTACCAAGTTATGTGTTCCAGAAGATCTTACTCTAAGAGAAGCCTTGATGACTGAGGCTCACAGTTCTCCATTCTCCATTCATCCAGGTTCTACCAAAATGCATCATGATCTCAAACAGCATTTTTGGTGGAGCGGTATGAAACAAGATGTGGCTACTTTCGTTTCTAAATGTCTCACATGCCAGTAGGTTAAGATAGAACATCAGCGTGCTAGTGGTTTGCTACAACCATTGGAAATCCCTGAATGGAAGTGGGACAAGATCTCCATGGATTTTGTTACCGGACTACCGCAGACTTAGAGGAAGCATGATGCTATCTAGGTTGTTGTCGATCGTTTGACCAAGTCTGCTCATTTCCTTCCTATCCGTAAGGATTACTCAGTTAGCAGATTGGCAGAAATATTTCAGCAGGAGATCGTACGACTACACGGTACTCCATCAGATATCATATTAGATAGAGATCCGCGATTTACGTCTCGTTTCTGGAGAGGTCTGCAGAAAGCTTGGGACACCAGACTCAACCTTAGCACAACTTTCCATCCTCAAACCAACGGTCAGTCAGAGCGTACGATTCAGACTTTGGAGGATATGTTACGTGCTTGTGCGTTAGAGTGGACAGAAAATTAGGATGACTACGTCTGTTTAGTTGAGTTTGCTTACAATAACAGTTGGCACGCAAGTATCAAGTGTGCTCCCTTCGAGATGTTGTATGGCAGAAAGTGTTGTGCTTTGATCTGCTGGGATCAGGTTGGTGAACGAATCATTGAGGGTCCAGAGATGATTGAGGTGACCAACGAGAAGGTCTCCACTGCAAAGGAGAAGTTGCAAGAAGCTCGTGCTCGTCAGAAGAGTTATCCTGACAAACATCGCAGATCATTCAAATTCCAGCCTGGTAAGCATGTATTCTTAAAGGTATCACCCGCGCGTAGAGTCAAGCATTTTAGTATTAAGGGCAAGCTCAGTCCTCGTTTCATTAGACCATTCGAGATCCTCGATCGTATCGGTGAGGTATCATATCGTTTGGCGTTACCTCCTCAGCTATCGCATGTTCACAACGTGTTTCACGTGTCTTTATTCAGAGGTTACAATTATCATCATCTACATGTTGTTACGTATCCACTCGATCAGATTCGTGAGGATCTATCCTACGTTGAGGAACCCGAAACTATTCTAGATCGTCAAGATCGGGTCATGAGGAGAAAGACTATTCCATTTGTCAAGATTCTTTGGAGGAACCATCCCGAGCGGGAAGCCACTTGGGAAACGGAGGAGTCTATCCGAACTTCTTATCCTCATTTCCTTCTAGGATTCATGTATGTCCTTTTTAGTTAATCGTATCTCTAATTCGGGGACGAATTATTCTTTTAGAGGGGAAGAGTTGTAAAACCCGCATAAAATACATGAAAATATAAAATACATGAAAATACGAATTAATTAAAACTTTAATATTAATTAAGGCACGAAAAGTATTACGTATATTATATGATTAACGAAAAGTATTTATGTATAATAAATAAATCATGACACGATATAACACGAACTTAAGTTACGAATTAACGATGCACGGGAATTAATAAAATACGAAAACATAATATAAAGGGGTGTTTGTGGCCGGTTATTAAAGAAAGAAACAAAGGGCCCAAAGCCCGGCCCGTTAACCATTTAACTAGTCAAAACCACCTCCAGTAAATTCATTATTCAAGTTACAAAGAAAATTTAGAAAACCCTAGTCTTGGTGTGGTGTAGCCGCCGGCAGAAAAGGAACAAAGGAAGGGATAATTCAATTTTGATCTTCGATTAATCATAAGTGTGTGTTCGTGTTTGTCTTTCCTAAATCATTACGCATTGGGTAATCCTAAATCTTTCTTTTCCTTTTTGGAATCATGGTTTTATTTAATAAAAGTATGAACATGTTTTAGGAATAATTTAATCAAGAAGAATCGGGGTTGTTGATTTGTACAAGGAAACCGAGAACTCCTTCCAAGGGGTGCTCTCGGTGGGGTTTTAGACCAAGCAGCCGCAACCACTGTTGGCTCAGTGGCTGGTCCCCCTTGTCATCCGCAACGCAGCAAGGCCCCTGTTGGGTTGTTTTGTTCAATCACTGGCAACCGAGACCTCTAGGGTCTTGGTGGGAATTCAGGGACAACCGGTGGAAAAGCCACTGCTAGAGGGGGGTAACGGAAACCAAACAGCCGCAAGCCAAAAGGCTGCGACAACTGTTTTGGTCATGACAGTGGGAACCGCTGCAGGGTGCTGCGGTGGCAGATTTGGGCTAGCAGCCGAGAACTTGAGGGCTCTCAGTGGTGTTTGTTTTTCATGCAACCGAGACCATGGTGGTCTCGGTGGGCTTGTTTGTGGGACCCGGCTAAAGCGAAACACCAAAGGGGGTGTTTGGTTATGATTTTCTAAATTAATTTGGATTTAAAATATTAATTTATTAATTATGGTGAAATTAAACATGACACAAATAAATTAAATTAATTAAAGACTTAGCCTATTAAATTAATTATATGGTTAACCATGGTCTGATTAATTTAATTGTTGCTTTTAATTTAATTATACAACTTAGCAAGTTTATGGTAAAGTATTATTATTAAAATATAATCATGCCTTATTATTAATTAATAATAAATTAAACTATGCTATATTATTAATTAATAATTATTTATAAGATTATGACATGTTAAAGTATTTATTAAAATAAACTTTTAATAAGTGTGTAAACACTTATCCTTTTACCACTAAAATCAATGAAAAAACAAGACCTAATCATGTGTTTAATATCGTAAAAGTCGGAATTACGCGTGGTTTTGTGTTTTTGTGTGAAATAGGTACAAAAGATCAAAAGGAAAGAAAACACGGGATTTCACGGTCAATTGTTGAAGAATAAGTCAAAGAAAGATACAAAGACAAAGTCAAAGAACCAAAAGTGTACCGAAGATCACGAAAACCGGCAAAGTCAACACAAGTTTGAAGAAAAGCTCGAGAAGCCAAATACAAGTCCGTTTTTAGTGGAATTAACCTTTTGAAAGATATTTGGGCCTTGTGGGACCCACATTGGATAATGGGCCCAAAAGCCCAATAAGGAAGCAAGTATTGAGATTCTTGGATAAACAGCCCAACAAAGGCCCAAAAACAATTTACCATGAGATGGATTTAAGTAAAAACCAAAGTCTACTTAACTTAAACTTATTATGACGAATGGGAGTTTTGGGCCAAGCCCATTTACAAAATAAGTGACGGTGAAAACAAAACTTTGTGAGGTCAACGTTTTATTTACTTACCCTCACTCACCACACACGTTTTATTTACTTACCCCCATTCACACACACGTTTCACTCACACACACACCAAACTTACCCTTTTCTCTCCCCTTCGGTACAAACAATGTAACCCCTTTTCTCTCTCACAAAACAAAACGTAGACACCTTGTTTTTTTACCCCAAATCTCAAAACCCTAATCAAAAAATTACACCAGATAAATTGGGGCTTTTATGGATACGTGTGATTCACATGTATGGGAATTAAATCCCCAATTTTCTCGGAGCAGCACGATGGAGTATACAAGCTACGTAGCCCCATTATCAATCTTGATTGGCTGATACAAATCACCATCACCATTCCTCCAATCAATTGAGGCCACGTCCTCATTGAAGAAGCACAAAGAAACACAAACCATTCCAGCCTGGCGATCCGAGTGAAAAGGGAGTAATTCTTAGCCGCAAGATCAAAAGAAGAGAGAAATTAAAGATTTGGATGGTCAAGATTGAGTGTTCATCTCAACAAACTTCCTCAACAAGCCATGGGGGTTGGCTATAAATACCCCCATATTCTGTAATGTTTAGGTGCCATTTTTTATTTTTATTTTTATTTATGCAAAATAGTTTTTAGGTTAAATTGTATTCTCATTATTTATCTTAAGTTTACTGCAATTTACTTTTTAAATAGTTTGAATTAATTAATTAAAGTAAAAGTGAATGATAAATTTCCCCCACTGGGAAGTTTTCCATAAATCTGTTCGTACGTTACTGGTTCGAGTGGTGTTGATGATTTCGGAGGTTCGTTTGGTTTGAAAGATGGTGTCGGATTAGGTTCATAATGAGGCTCAGCGCCGACCTTCATCTCAACGGATTTCTCCACCAGGTTTAATCTCTTGTTTAATTGTTCATGTTTTATTTTTAGATTAATTTTGTTAGATGTTTAATTGATTTAGTTTATTATTTGAGGTTTAAAGATTTTTATTGTTTAGTTTGTCTGATTTTATTTGCCTATCTGTTTGATTGATTTAGTTTGCATACTGCTCGACTTTATAATCTTAATCTGCTTGATGTTAGTTTACTGATTTGGTTTATATGGTTTTAGTTTTGCTGATTGATATGGTTTACTCTGCTTATTAGCCTTATTGGTTTATGCTTATTTTGCTGATTGGTTTATATGGTTTATTTGGTTTGAATTGATATATCTGTGGTATTGCTATATAGTTAGCTTTGCTTATTGTTTTTATTTGCTTATTTCAGTTTAGGTCTACCTGCTTATTTGATTTCATTGATTATTTAGCTTATCTGCTTATTTGATTTTATTGAGTCAGGTTTGTTTTATCATTGTTTTAAAGTCTAGTTTTGCTTATTTTGATTATTTAGGACTATTTGCTTATTTGATTTGGATTTTGAGTTTAGTTTACTGATTTTTTTGTTGCTGTCTTGTTTATTGCTAACAGACACCATTGGTCTGTTGGATTAGCTTTACTTGATTGTCCATAAATAAAAAAAAATAAAAAAAAATAAAAAAAATTGTCTCTTACGGGACTTGAACCCCTGACCTCTAGTTCAATAGCCATACGACTTAACCATCTCACCTAGTTACTTATTTTGTTATAACTTCAGCTTTCTTTATTAATATAGGCTTTTACTAAGGCTGTCAGTTTTATTAAATTAGTCTAATTAAAAGTTTTTGTTTAGTTAATTTTAATTAAAAGTTTTTTTTATAAGTTTATAAAGTTTAAGAGTTTTAAAAAAAATAAAAAATAAAAAATAAAAAATATTTAATTACTTTTTTAGATATTTTTCATTGTTATTTAAAATTAGTTTAAAGATAAATTAGATTTTAATTAAATCAGATTTTTATAAAAATAGTTTTTAAAAGTAGAGTTTGTTTACTTTAAAAGTAAAGTTAATTATTTTTAGAATAAAATCAATAGTTTTTAAATTAGTTTTAATTAGTTTCAAAATAGTTTTGTTTAAATTAGTTTTGATTAAGATTTTTAATAGTAGAAAAGTATTTTTAATTAAATATTTTCTTTTTAATTAGATTAAATAGTTTTTAGTTTTTTTAAATACCAAACAAAGTATTTTTACCAAGAACAATTAATCCACGTTTAAATTGGATATCAATTCGAGTGAATCGAGAGGAACGAAAAATAGACATAAAAAGAATTTGCACAAAAATTCATACATTAACTTTACTATTATATCATTTAATAAATCATGACTTATAAGAATATGTTCATTAAGTTTCGGCTTATATTATATACTTATTTAACAAGCTTATTACTATTTATAAAACTTACTATTTTTGGAAACTTACTATTTATGGAAACTTACTATTTTTGGAAACTTACTATTTATGAAAACTTACTATTTTTGGAAAGTTGCTATATATGGAAACCTGCTATTTTTGGAACGTTACTATATATAGAAACCTGCTATTTTACTAATTATGAAAACATAAACTATATTAACACAAGAAAAATGTAATACGTTAATCAAGAACACATGAACATATAATACTAAGAAAGACACGATAAAACAAGAATAAGTAAAACAAGTCAAGAACACGTAAATTAAGCTAAAAACCAGTAATTTATACAAGAACAAACAACTCATACACGTCCTTTATTATGTAGCACTCGTGAAGTCGGAGTAGTACTTTCTGCCTTTCATCTTTCATCGTTTACTGGACATAAGTGTCACACCCCACCATGGCGGAATATGGGGCGCGACGTATGGATATCATCACAACAAATGGTGTCTCTATAGAGAAAACTAAAATGCAAATATAATGTCATAAATGGCGACACAAATGTCATGACAATATCTCAACCAATGCAGGAGTCTAGGTAATTAGGTAACAGTCCTACCACTTACCCAAGACAAACAATAAACATAAACCAAACAAACATATAGGTGCCAACATGTATCACTTAAAAAAAAACATAAAGGTAAACTAAGAAGGAACAGGGATCTCCTTCTATATGCAATCCTAAGGCATCCAAGTCTAGCCACTTCTATCCTCAAGCTTAACCACATTCACACCTGAAAGAGACACTAAAACACGTCAACATAAAGTTGGTGATGGTCACATGTTTAGACTCAAACGCCAAAATCATACCATAAACTGTGAATAATAACCAAATAATAACATATGGACAATGTGATACAAACATGCATTAACAACTAATATTCAAGATTAAACAACCAAACCAAATCCAAATCCAAATCCAAGTCCAAATATAAACCCAACTTTCCTTTTTTTCCTCTTTTTCCTTTTTTTCTTTCTTTTCTTGCGTCCAAAACCGACCCTACCCCCTTAATTTTCGTTTTTTTCCTTTATTTTATTATTGATTAATATCTTATTAATATTACCTTAATTTTCCTTAATTTATTTCAGCTCCTAAAGCCTCCAAAACCTCAAAACCGTAAAACTAGTCAGTTTTTACGCGTTTTACCGTAAAAGACGTAAAATATACACTTTTATAAAAAATCTCAAATTTTGAAATAAACTTTATATTTAAGTCCTAAATAACTTACAACCATCCCGAAAAATACTCACATGACTAAACACCTCATCCGAGACCTCTAAATGCTAAACCGTAAATCGTAAAAATACGATTTTCTATAATACATATACGTATACGTAAAACCACTAAATAACACCATCTCACTTCATAGTTAGTACCATGTGAGCTCATGAACATGAAATCATCACACGTCGTTTTATTCACAAGGACACACCAATTAGCACATAAACACGTAGAGACACGTAACTAGCACAAAATAAAACTAAGTGACGAACCTCAAAACCAGGGTTGTCACATCATTCCCTCCTAATAGAAATCTCGTCCCGAGATTTACTCCTTAGGATCAAACACACAAACAACAAATCACATGAGGATACTTGTTCTAAACGAACTCCTCTCATTTCCATGTGAACTTTAGTTCAAGTCTCAAATTACCACATATACAAACCAAAAATAATTAAACTCATTGCCAAACTCTTGACCTCACAGTCAATAAATCTCACAAATGACTCTTTGAGAAAACAAAGACTCTTATCAACACAAATCCCGAATAACCGTACATGCAAATATGCATGCTCCAACAACATTTACCAACCTTAATACATGAAATATAACATGTGTACCACTCATTTCCCCCAGGTAATTCTATGCTCATAAGCTACTGGTCCGATCTTTCCAAAGATCATAAATGGACCTACAAAACTCTACATCAACTCTTCCATTTTACCAAATCATACCACCCGTTTCTATGGGTGAAACTTCCTACATAACTTTGTCACTAAACTCTAGCGGTTTCCTCCTTTTCAACATAGCATTCCTTGTTGCTCTCATCCTTTCCACAAACACCATTACCACATTAGTAGCCTCTTTTACCAATTCTAGTCCACAATAGGGACAACTCACCCTATCCTTTCATATAGTGCCTCAAATGGCATTTATCGACTTCTAGTATGATAACTATCATTATATGAAAAACTTAGCCACCACTAAAGAGTTTCCTAACTCCCTCTAAATCAATCACTCATGCCCTCAGTGTAAATCCTAAGGTTGTATATATATCTCACTTGCCTATCCTTTTTCCAATTAGCTGGATATACTCATATCCAATCATGTTCATCAACTCCCTTTAGTCCGTACCCCAAACTACTTAAAAATTCCAATTCCCTTACAAAGTGACCTATGACGGTCTTTCACATATCCATTAGTTCTTCCAATCCAAATCATCTTATGATCTATACACATCATCAAAAGGACGGTTAACTCAGTTAGACCAATCCCTTCGTCCCTATGGCACATCACACCTATAACTCCTCATCCATTCGATTATCGACACTAAGCCTCCCAAACAATTAGTATAGGTCAGTGCCATTTCCCTTTTCACACTACGACAGTATTAGCCTGCTTTGTGCTTTATTCTACTCATTAGGCTCTACCAAAGTTCTACCTTCGGTTCCTATCTCGACCTATTTCATTCATGCTTCGCTTCTATACACACTTCCTTCTCCTTCCTCGACTCCTACCATACATCACGATGTGATGCTTTCCATCGTTTCTTCCCTTGCCATAATCCTTCATAAGGCATTCCATACATATTAGGCTAACTTTTACGCAAAACCCTCTATTCCATCACATTCGTACGCAATCCTTCCAACTTCTCAACTATGTGACTTCTCCTTCCTCTTGAAATATGTGATGAATTAGTCAGTCTATCGACTATCACCCAACTCTCATCGTACTTAACCACTGCATTATGTATCACTTCCACCAACTTCGTCCTTACATCGCCCTTTCTAAGCTACTCCTATCTATGTAGGAAGTATAGTCTACGTCCCTTTTCTCCATATGATTGTCCAAGCCACGCAACATACATGTTGACGCGTTCTCTGCTTTAGATAACTCAACTCGTGCAACCTATATCCTTTATCCAAACCGCCCTAATACGTCATCCCTATAGTTCAAGTTCGTCTCAGCTTCACCTCATCCTTCTTATTCCATATCTCATCGACCATGCTTGCCTTTCCCAGATTTTACTTGGCCTTGCAATTTTCTTTCATCAATTAACTCCACCCATCACCTTTGCCAAATGTTCAATCAAGATGATTGAATATGGGTTGGAGACGTTCATGATCCGTATAGATCATTCTCCACGTCTCGTACACCAAATGCCTCTAGCATTCTAGGCAGATATAACAGTCCAGCTCCACTAACTAAGTTTATCCAGTTCTTCCAAATTTTCAGTTCCTGCAACTTATAAGCGATCGCCTTTCTTTGTCGTTCTTGTACACATCCAAATCCTTGCTCCACGTATCGTCATGCTTCGCGAATTCATCCAGTCCTTCCGATAATGACAAGATCGGCTCATTATCCATTCCACTTCTTCAGCCTCCAAAATGCTTCCTCATCCTTCTTCACTTCGCCCCTTGCTGGTTCCATGATATGCCATCATCTCTAACAACTCATCTTGGTAGACTTAATACTAAAACTCACACTTGAAAATCTCATGTATAATTCCACTCCAAAACCAACACATACTTCGCCTCACTCTCCTTCTTACACTTTGAGTAGATCAAGATGTCGTCGATGCTCCGATGACAACTCGTTTATACACGTTCATGCACACTTGGTTCAGTGACACCGTGAAAACCGCTAGTGCTTTGGCGAAGCCAAACGCATAACCGTAAACCCAAAGCGTTCATACAACATCCTTAGCAGTTTCAACTATGTCCTCTTTGCACCCTCTCTTAGCGACAATACGAATAAATTCCTACCTCGTTCTACTTGCAAAATTTCTACACGCATCTTAAAAGACCGGCACTTCCTCTCATCGGACCACTCAACCTCTTTCCACATTCAATCTACTACTAAGAAACTCAACTTTTATCCGGCATTCCTTGCAATTTCTAACAGCTCTTGTTTTTAAATCACTCCATCAACGATTTGCCTTGGAAACGCACTAACTACAACTCCTCTCACCTCCCCTACTTGCTCTATTTATGGTTCTACCTCACAGTAATAGGCAAACCTACTAAATTTCAGGAAATTTTTCGGAAAACTTACATGCCCTATGAACAATCATAAATACCTTTGAGGTATTGTATCCCCTTCCAACACTCTCTATGGCGTGTTACTTGTGCTAGTATCCCATAAATCTCTATTCATCTCCTTGGTACTCCTAAGAGACCTCATGACCACATTAGTTCGTCTACGAACTTCTTTCCTCCCACTAAGGGTATTCCGACCGTTCTCTCATGGTCACCTACTTAAGCGTGTAGGCGCGACCAAGTCTTTCATATGACTACCTCAATGCTCCCAAACAATACGAACCCAAAACTACATCCTGAATCCACTAGATACAATCAACGAATCAAACCCACGGATAACTAACGACATTTCACGTGCACCAGTTAAAACAAGTCAAAAACCACGAGACTCAAAAGAAAACTCAAACCCAAAACGTGTATCAATTCAAAATGACCCATAACAACGAAAAATAATCCAAGAAACACCCAATGGCAACCAAACATATTACGCCCCACGACATATTATTTAAACCGTACAAAAGATCGACTTTTCCAAAAGAATATATATCTTTTTTTATTTGTTTATTTATTTATTATTACCTCCCACATCTATGTGACTCAAACAATCTACAAACAACCCTCTTGACGAACTCAAAACTCAACTCAAAAACTAGGTATCCTGTGCATCCCAAATCATAAAAATAAACTACTATTCAAACTCAACCTTTAACCCGACACTTGTACAATAATTTCGGCCAAGATACTGACCTCCCATGACTATACATTCTGAATATTTGAAAAGTACGTTCAGAGTACATAATTTTAGGCTTTTGAATCATCCAAAAAGCTTTAAAAACGAACAAGTTATGACCAAAACAATTTTATACCAGTTGTTTTAAAAAAAAACTAAAGAATAAACTTAGTGATCAATGCAATCCTTTTAAATGAAAGATATAATTGTATGTGAAATCTTCATAAAATCAATTTAACCTTGTATTAATAATTATAAATGAGTTGAATCGGTTAAACCCAATTACATAAACTATGTAAGTAGAAAGAAATTTTACTTCGCTTTATTTTAAAGAAAGTCTTTTAGAATTTGAAATAAATAAGTGTTGATTAAAAAAAAATCTTATGTTGCACCTTGTTTCAAACACGACTCCAACACCTTACCCTTATTTTACCGAATACAACCAACTATCTAACCCTATAATAGATTTCCAAGTCCCCCTTTTTCTCAATATATACCGACCAAAAGAAATGTAAGACCCAACACAAAAGATTTCCATTATTTCAAAAGAAATCCCAAGTTATTTCAATAGACTTAAAACCAAGAACAACATTTTAAAACGTACACGTGAAATACGAAACTCAAAGAATATGCTACAAGACACACTTCAAAAGATTCAAAACGTCGTTGAAACTCCAACAAACTTGAGCTCTAATAAATTGTTTAAACACAAGAGAGCACTAGGTACGTTCAAGTTATAATAACTACTGAACGACCGTAAATCATAACATAACATCTATTAGTATATATACATCCGCATATGTATACCTATCGAATCTCCCAAACATACTCGTTATCATACATGTCAAGTCAATCAATCACTTTATACGCTCGTTTTTCCATACGAGTAATCACCATCTCACCGTGCCACAACAAGGCATAAAGCTCACCTCCAAAACCAAACCATATCGTGTGACCCCATAATGACACAACACAACTATAACCTAAAACATATAACACAAAAAGAACAATAGCCATATCATAGGCAGCCATTACAGAAACCCATATATAATACGTATCCCCAAATTCTACATCTCATCATATATAAGCATGTACTAACTCTCTTTCATGCAATCATACTTGAGAACCCATTGAAGTTGTGGTACTTGTATAACTATGTTGGCCACCATACTTATACAATTACCCTTTCCCCAATGCACTCCCTCCTATGATGACACTTATAAGAATCAATACAACATATAACACATAAATCCATCTACTCACATAAGCTCATAACCACATAACCATATAGGTCCAAAACTCCATCTATTAACATAACATAGTAAAACTCTTGAAATACATAAATCCATAGTCTAGCTAAAACAGCATAGACTAAATCCAAAATGAAAACATAATCAGTTATAAGTCATATCGCCCATAAGAGTGGAAACAGCTTAAAATCCTTCATATTCACCTACTCCTAATAACTCGAACCACCACATGATTCTTAGGGGACATGACTTAAACATCAAGAAAAACACCATACCTCAGGTACATAAAATAACCCAACAAAAGATAGAAAACTTACCAAATTATGTACTATAATGTACAATTTAAGCAAAATACGACAATGACTAGCGTGGATGATTATGGTTCAACCAGCACTAGGCACATCCTGAAAAGAAAAATAACATGTGGCTAAGTATGAACTTACTATGGTTCAATTCATACTAGTCAAAACATCGTAATAAATAACATCCAAACACATCAATTAATATAAAATGCACACATACTCCTATGACGCCTATATACAGGGACCCTTAAGCTATAGACTAGGCTACGCGAATAGGCAACCTAATTCTCTATAACCTGTCTCTGATACCATTCTGTCACACCCCACCATGGCGGAATATGGGGCGCGACGTATGGATATCATCACAACAAATGGTGTCTCTATAGAGAAAACTAAAATGCAAATATAATGTCATAAATGGCGACACAAATGTCATGACAATATCTCAACCAATGCAGGAGTCTAGGTAAGTAGGTAACAGTCCTACCACTTATCCAAGACAAACAATAAACATAAACCAAACAAACATATAGGTGCCAACATGTATCACTTATAAAAAAAACATAAAGGTAAACTAAGAAGGAACGGGGATCTCCTTCTATATGCAATCCTAAGGCATCCAAGTCTAGCCACTTCTATCCTCAAGCTTAACCACATTCACACCTGAAAGAGACACTAAAACACGTCAACATAAAGTTGGTGAGAGTCATAGGTTTAGACTCAAACGCCAAAATCATACCATAAGCTGTGAATAATAACCAAATAATAACATATGGACAATGTGATACAAACATGCATTAACAACTAATATTCAAGATTAAACAACCAAACCAAATCCAAATCCAAATACAAGTCCAAATATAAACCCAACTTTCCTTTTTTCCTCTTTTTCCTTTTTTTCTTTCTTTTCTTGCGTCCAAAACCGACCCTACCCCCTTAATTTTCGTTTTTTTCTTTATTTTATTATTAATTAATATCTTATTAATATTACCTTCCTTAATTTATTTCAGCTCCTAAAGCCTCCAAAACCTTAAAACCGTAAAACTAGTCAGTTTTTACGCGTTTTACCGTAAAAGACGTAAAATATACACTTTTATAAAAAATCTCAAATTTTGAAATAAACTTTATATTTAAGTCCTAAATAACTTAAAACCATCCCGAAAAATACACATGACTAAACACCTCATCCGAGACCTCTAAATGCTAAACCGTAAATCGTAAAAATACGATTTTCTATAATACATATACGTATACGTAAAACCACTAAATAACACCATCTCACTTCATAGTCACTACCATGTGAGCTCATGAACATGAAACCATCACACATCATTTTATTCACAAGGTACCCCGTACCGGAAACGACATCCAAACCACAATCTATACACACCAATTAGCACATAAACACGTAGAGACACGTAACTAGCACAAAATAAAACTAAGTGACAAACCTCAAAACCAGGGTTGTCACAATAAGGTACGGATATTCCGTCCTTCAGTAAGGACATCTCTTTTTATGCATAATTAGGATTCCCCGTTTGATGCCATCTATTTTCCCCAGTTTTCATTTCATAAAAACTTTCATTGGCCATGCTTTCATTTTAAATTACCTGAGCTATATACATGCATGACCATGACCACCTAGTTATGGACGTACCATAACCATGACACTTGAGGCACCGGTGTCATGACTCTTCCGTGACAAGAGTGATTTCTCGCGGCGTCCCTTCAGTTTACATGGGCCATTATTATGATTATTTTGGGGCGTATGGGTGCATCATAGTTACATGTTTGCATGTACAAGGTGATTGTTGGTATATGCTCTACATCCATCACATTAGAGTTGATCCCTCAACCCACATTAGTATTTATTAGAGGTCACCCCTCTAATAGCATGATGAGGTCACCCCTCTATGTATTCATGCACGTTGATATATGTTATGACCTATATGAGCTCATTGGCATTTAAATTATATTGCATGCATAAAACCTAAGACTTTTCAGTTATAAATATGTTTTTAAAACATCTTCCAAGTTTTCCAGGACATACACATTTTCCGCTGCATTTCATATCTTTTACTTATATTTCAGTTATTCTTATCATGTCATTATATCCGTTCACTGAGCGTATTGCTCAGCCATATTTTCTTTCCATGTCCCATACGGCAGGCACCCAAGGACAAACTTGAGCATTTGAGAGTACGTGCATAGGATGGAGGCTACCTTAGACTTCTTTTCCTTTTGCATTTTAAATACTTATGCTTGGTTGGAAAATGTTTAGTCCTTTTTTACATTCTTTACTTTATGCATGTTTGAGCTTATGTTGGGGGCTGATGTTTGATTCCGGCTTTCTTTTTGGTCATTTATGTTTATAAGACATATTACCTTGTTATGCTTTAATGACACGCCATAATTATGATATAACGGCCACCATGTCAAAGTGGGTCATTACAATTATGGTATTAGAGCCAAGGTTTCGACCTATAGGCTCTAAAAAAAACTTGACCTGTGACTAGTGGGTAGTCACCAAGATCTTCTTGAACTGACGTTTATTTTATTTCATGTATTATTGCTTTTCTGTTAAGTTTTGACTAGTATGAATTGAACCATAGTCGTTCAAACTTAGTCACATGTTTGCATTCGAATTTTGACTAGTGTGGATTGAACCATAGTCGTCCATACTCAGTCACATGTCTTTCTTTCGAATTTTGTGGGCTGAACCATAATCATCCACACCAGTTATTATCAAATTTTATTGTTATATTGTCCTACTTCCTTCATGTTCTCCCATAAATGTCTATGTTTCTAACCGTTTAATCATTATCTTCCTTTGAATTTATTAGATGGTTAACACACACACATATGCTAAACTCGCTGCAACTGTCCAAGCAGCTTTATAGACTATGCTTCCCCAAATCCGTAATGAGATTCGGGCAGAATTTCAAGCTGGACCAGGGTATGCAAATAATCCTCCACCTCCTCCACAAGTCACACTTCACACATGGCTAGAACGCTTCAACAAGTATAAGCCTTGATCATTCGAGAAGGGAAATATTCCGTCAGATGCTGAGAACTAGAGATCTCATATGGAGAAGATATTCGACGCTTTAGGTTACGATGAGATCTACAAGGCAAGGTTAGCAGTCTACAAGTTTGAGGGCGATGCTTTAGCCTGGTGTAAGGCTTACAAGCAAGCCAATGGATGTGAGACATGGCTTGTCACGGTGACATGGACTAAGTTCAAGGAGATGTTTTACACTCAGTTCTTTCCTCGAGCTGAGCAAGAACGACTCAAGAGGGATTATCACTCCTCACGCTAGAGGGTAGGTGAGACTAGTACTGAGTTTATGTAGCGCTTTCTTCGGTTGGCTGGTTTTCTCAGAGTAGCTATTGGGAATGCTGAGGAACAAGCCAAGAACTTTCGATGGGGCTTTCGAAAGTCCACTCTCGATCGTCTCATGTGCGCGCCATTTACTGATGTTGCCCAATTTGCCGATGCAACTCGCAACTTGGAGATTCTTCAGGATAGGGACGAGTATGAGGAGTTGGAACGACCAGAAAAAGGTATACTTCATTCATCAAGCGTTACCGCCTCATTCATATCTGTACTTTCAATTATATATCATGCTTTATTCAACTTTATCTTTCAGGCAGAAGGGTGGAGACCGGTACCAACCGGTCACTTAGTAGAATAACAATAGGAACCACGGTCAGACTAACGACCGTAATGGATCCGACAGGCATGGCGGTAGTGACAACTACCATAGCAATGCCAACCACTCCAGCAACAACAACATGTCCTTTAATTAAATTCTTCAATGTTAAGCTGCTGTGTGACACAAATTCTAACATTTCAACATTATAACAGGAACTCTAGTAACGGGCATGACCAAGACCACAAGGGTCAGCAGCCCAACCGTTCAGCTCAATCTAGTATTATAACCTAAACTTTCAGTGTATTCATGTTTATGTCTCAATAATCATGTCTCACACATATCTTTTGAATTAGGCTCTCAGCTATCAAGGTTACCCTCTGGAGGGTATACCCATCCCATCTACACCACGTGTGGACGAAGGCATCCTGGACCATGTCGTCGTGCTACTAGTGTCTGCTTCAAATGTGGGCAAGCTGGTCATCTAACGAAGGACTGCAAGAAGGGGGAAACCATTGGTACATCAGGACATGCCCCTCAGAAGCAAGCTGCATCCGGTCGTGTTTTCACCACTACTCGGGACCAGGCCAACAAGGCTTCAGGTACCATTACTGGCATACTATTTATGTTTGGACTTGTTTCTCCCGTTCTGTTTAATACGGGTGCGACCCATTCAGTAATATCTCAGCTGTATTTTCTTTCCATGTCCCATACGGCAGGTACCCACAGATAAACTTGAGCATTTGAGAGTACGTGCATAGGATGGAAGCTACCTTAGACTTATTTTCCTTTTGCATTTTAAATACTTATGCTTGGTTGTACAATGTTTAGTCCTTTTCTACATTCTTTACTTTATGCATGTTTGAGCTTATGTTGGGGGTCGATGTTTGATTATGGCTTTCTTTTTGGTCATTTATGTTTTTAAGACATATTACCTTGTTATGCTTTGATGACACACAATAATTATGATATGACGGCCACCTTGTCAAAGTGGGTCGTTGTAGGTCTACGATTTCTTAGGATTAAGCAATCTATGAATAGATCTAATTGATTGGAATGGAGATGGAGGGTGAAGATGAAGAGATAAGATGAACTAGAGAGAGAAAGAAGAGAGGAGAGAAAGATAGAGAGAGAAAGTGATTATTAAATGAAAAGTATGAAAATGAAATGAGCAACCCCTCCTAACATGCTAGGAGGGGGTATATATAGTCCACCCTACATGTGGGCTTTAGTGGGCTATATGTTACAAACTGGATCACGAGCCTATTACTCGAATATATCTTTGGAGTGACCGATCCTTCCTAAATACGTAAAAACGTATTTCCAACAATCTCCCCCTAAGGGAGGTCACTCCAAGTTACAATGTCCTAAATAGTCTATAGCTCGTGATCTATGCTAATAATGATGTGACCGAAACTTTCTTTGGGAAAACGTATTTCCAACAATCTCCCCCTAAGGGAGGTCACACCATTTTACAAAATCTTAAACCTAGCATCTATGCTTGAGTCTTTGATCTTGTTCTTGTGAATATGCTTGATGTGATCTTTGACTTTAGTCTTGAGCATGTTTCTTTGCCTTGACCTTGTGCATTCATCATTTGTGAAATTTGCCTCCTCGTGACTTCATGTTCCACATACTTATACCTTTATAAATTCTTGAAAGCTTCAGAGTTTGATACAGCGGAAGACTTGAACTTCAGGCTTTCTTGAATTCGTTGAAGCACTAATTGTATGCAGTATAAGCATGTGGTGACGACTTCTTCTGGATTGTACACCGCAATGCCACCTTCTTGTTATGCTGCATAAGATAGTTAGCAACAAACCATATACACGGATGAAATGGCCTTGAACATCTCATTCTAATTCGGTAGCATTTTACCTCCGGTCGGTGAAGACCGTTGGAAGATATTAAATATCATACTTGTGGCAGGTAGTTTCAATAAAGAACCTCCTTGACAAGATTTCGCGGGTAAACCCGTTCTCTTTACTCGACTGTCCAAAGCTGACTGCGAACGTAAAGAGTGAATCATTTGGATAATATTATCCGCATGATTTGAAGCCACTAATTCATGTTCCTGGAACAAGTGAAGTTCAATTAAGAATCGCACCATCGTTGCTTTCCAGTTGTCATGAGCTTGATTCATATAGAATCTTGCAAGTTACCTATCAAGTGCTGTTTGAAGTTAACACTAGAAGGATTTCCATTCGTCACTGTAAATACTTAATAGTATTACTCCGAATGTTCGGGCAAGATCACTTAGATATTGCGTAGAGGCCTGGAACGTGTTTAAATTCATTTAAGAGTTTAAACCACTGTTGCTTTCCAATTATCACAAGTTTGATTCAAAAAGAATCGCACAAGCACCTACCATGAGCTTTTTGACGTTCGCTCAAGAAGGATTTCCATCTTCATTGTAAATACTTTCGTATTACTCGGATGTTCAGGCAAGATCATGAAGATTTTGCGTAGGACTCTTAAGATCTTTCTTACTTGTCACAGTGTGTGAAGAACCAAGGGATTATGAAAGTGTGTCCTAATGAGATATTTAATGATCTCAAATGGCTCTAGACTCGATCGTGCATTTTGGATTTTAGTGATCGGTGGCTGGAGAGGAGTGCCACCTTTTCAATACCAATTTATTCGGAGTGAATAAATCAATAGATAATGCGTTGTCTCCGTGTGATTAAAACAAATATCTTTTGAGAGATATCTGAGTTAGCTGGGATGGATTGTGCCTTGCATCACTGGGTCCATGATGTCTATCTTTAATATTGAGAATCATAAATGATCTCAATAGCATATGAATTGACCCGATTTCTGCCTAAGTTGTAAGGAGGGCTACTTTCTTTACACCCTTTATCTTTACAATTCTTTTTCATTCTTCAACCCCTTCAATGCTTACCAATACGTCATAACTGGCACCTTGTTGTGATTGTTCCAGTGCTAACTTAAGTACCTGGTCGGAATTCAGCTACGTTCACAATCTTTCTCCATCTTTCCTAAGGACTTCTATTTCTATCTATGGAATGTCCTTGGGAAGATTCCTCCGGATATGGAAGAATCATTGGACTTTAACCTATCCTACCATCCTTATGTCACCACAATCGTCACCGTCGTGAAATAGATAAGGTATGGGTAAGTAACGTCACCATGAAATCCATTTGGATATAAAATCTATTTTGCTCCCCCTTAACATATGCCACGATATTCGAAAACATTTCGCACATGTCGGAATGAGCCAGCACATTAAGTCAAACCATTGAGACACATTAAATCACATTTTCTCCCCAATATTAAAAATATTAACCCAATCAATGTTTTTAATATCAATTGATTTAATGATGTTTTAAGAAAAATTTGGGAAGAGAAATGCAAAACCAATTAAGTCCAATTAACTTCATGAATTTTTACAAGCTCCCCCTCAAATTAATAAGGGTGCACTTGATTCGCAAATAATAATATTCACGAGAAAAGATCATATATAATAATGAATTCACAAGATAATAGTATACGAGTTAGGACCTAAAATGATGAGAACATCATGTGATAAGATCACGTGGTTCTTGTCTGCGAACGTCGGTCTTCCTCGTAACTTCTGAAATTATCTTCTCCTTTACACCACATGGACAATTGATATAGTTGTCTTTGACACCAACTTGTGAACATTGGCACTTTCGGCATCGAAGAGTCTGAACGCTTGACAATTTCTCCCCCTCAATTGTTGACCCGTGTTCTACTTAAAGAGCTGTAGTCGTCGGTTGAGTAGTCGCATCGTCTAGTATGTAGATATCAATTGCAACGAACTTCGGATTGTGGAGTTGATAACTTCGGATTCTGAAGTCAAAGCTTTCCGGTGAAATGCTTGACTTCAATGTGAAAAGCGGGTTACTATCGTAAATAATAGCAAACCATTTTGAGCATGTTTTAAATCTTTTAAACTTCTGCTCGAACTTTATTTACAACCCCGTGTCATTATTGAATGGCATTTCTAGGTTCGTAAATATTATCGATTCCAGAAGACATGCTCTTTTTATCAAAACATTTTGAACACACAATTTTGAAAGATTTAGAAAAAACTTTTGAAAAATTATTGAAAAATTGTGTTCAACATTTTGAAAAACAATTACTTGAGCTTAAGATGTTGAATATCTTACAAAACAAGCTCAAGTCCGAGAAGTTGTAAACTTTCCGTTGTTAAGAATAAGTTACCATCAGCGATAAACTTTCCTTTTATCTGAAGGACGAGTCCTAAGCTGACATTTACTTAGAAGTCGTTTTCATGAGCTTGAAAACTTTGACTGTTTTAACGAAAAGCTCATGACCGAGAAAGGTTAATTTCTCGTTATGAGGAAAAGTTCTCTTATTTAAAAGATACACTTTCCTTTCTGAGCTTAAAACTTCGAATGTTTTAATACAAGCTCATGACCAAGAAAGGTGAATTTCTCGTTAAGAGGATAAGTTATCATAAAAGATAATCTTTCCTTTATTTTAAGTTCGAGTTACAGTCTGACATTTAACTGTAAGTCATTGTGCATGATCTTAAAAACTTCGAATGTTTTTATTATTAGCTCATGCCCGAGAAAAATTAATTTCTCATTGTAAGGATAAGTTTATCATCGACGATAAACTTTCCTTTCTTTGAAGAACGGGTCACAGACTGTGATTTGACTGTAAGCCTTTATTGTTAAGCTTAACCATGAATCCCCTGAGACACTTGTTTCTCTGATATCTGCTTCTTCAGCAACCAAACTCTAAGAGTGTCCTTAGTTGAACGGTATACAACGATTGGACCGGTTCGTTCTTTTAGAACATCAACTTTGGTACCTGCATTATCATTAGGAATTTGCATGCTTTGACATGGGTTAGTGATATCAATTTTAGAAGCACGTGGGGGTTCACAGTTGGCTTTACTTGTGTCAGAGGCGACATGAGTAGATGATTCACTTGTCTTAGCTGGCAAACGTTTCTGTTTATAGAAAACCTTAAGTTTAGGCTTAAGTGAAGTATCATCTTTATCAGTTTCCTCCCTAGTAGACTTAGTAGAATCGATGACTATCCTAGTTAAAGGGCACTCGTTTCCTACAAGAGTGAAAGTTCTACCAGTGGGGCGCCAAACTTTACCAATGGGTTTGATTTTAGCTATCCACTGGGATTTAAGTCTAGCACGGGAGTTCACCTCATCAAGTAATTTCTTGACACAAGAATCATGATTTGCCGTAAAGACACATTTTCAACATATTTTACAAGTAGCATATTTAATGTCCGAGTAATTCCTAGATGATTGATCGATGCTCCTAGGAGATGACATGCTACGGTTAGCAGTGTTGGGTAATCTAGAAGGCATCTGACTAAGTTTGACATTGCTATCTCTAACATGTGTCTTTTGGTTAGCTTCCCTAAGACCAGATTTATGGCAAACGTCATTTGAACTAGTTCTAGATGTGGTCTTGGTATTTTTAGGGAAACTAGAGGCAATCATGTGATTAGGTCTTGCTAAAGCTATTTTGGTCACATTTGGCCTAGTTGATGGAGTGACTGGTCTAGAAAGATGAACCAAATCAACTTGGGAGGCAAACCGCGGTCTCGAGGATTGTGGTCGCTCGGATCTAAATGCAGTAGGTTGTCTGACAGTCGGTTGTCTGACGAACTGATTTGTAGGTGGTTTCCCCAAGATTGATGGTTTTTCAAGCTTAGCGTCCACACTAGGTCCTCTAGTTTTCCTTAACTCGTTTTTCAACGCAGCTATAGCAAAAACCTTTTCCTGAACTTGAGCCTTTAAAGTCTCATTTTCTTTGAGCAATCTATCTTGGGATGCCAATTTAGACTCAAGTAACTGGATTCGTTTCAAAAGATTATCCTTTTCAGCTTTAGAATCTAAAACTTTTTGATCCAATTTTCTTTCAAGAACAACGTTTGACTTTTCAAGTTTTTCAAAATATGTTTCAAATTTGTCCATTTTTTAGAAAATTCAAGTTTGGCATCCTTAAGATCTTTTGATTGTTGAGCTACAATCGTTTCGAGCTCTCTAATCTTGGAATCAGAAGCAGTCAATGAAGCAGTTATAAGACAATTATCATGATATTTAGCATTTTGAACACTTTCTACCCTATTATGACTCACATCGGATGAATCAGAAGTGGTATTTCTATCACTCTTTTCCATCCCATGTTTGTCATAATTAGGTTTAGAACATTCAATATGCGGCATGTCATCAGCATATACATCATAAACAACATCACATTGTACAATGTTTGCAGGCTCTTCGTCATAAACGGGTAAGGTGTCATCAAGAGAGATCTCGTGAACATTCCCCGACGTGCCACTGGTATCATGTTGTCCTCCTGATTCTGTGCTCTTGCCATCGTTAGGCTCCAAGTTGTCAACCGTATGACCATTCTCCTCTTGCATCGGCATCATAGATTCTTGCACTCCATTATCATACCCTTGATGAAGTTGAGATCTTTCATAAATCGAAGACGAGACCGATGTCATGAGTTTAAAAATTGTATCACGGAAAACTCGAAGCTCGGTATGTGTATCTCGAAGAAATGATTGGAAAATCACTGAACTTTCAGACTTGATGATATTGAATTGGAGGAAAGGCGTGAGTTGTGTCACAAGAGTCTTATATGCAAGTGCCGATGCAGAGTGATTAAAGTGTTCATTGTTGAGTTGCTCGACGAGTTGGGTCAAAATGATGAACATCGATTCCATGAATATATGACGATCTTGACCAAAGATTGTCACAAATTCGCTCCCTCCTTTAATACGTGAAAGAGTAACTAGATGATACTGAAGCATTTGAAATGAAGTGATGCCATTATCACTAGCTTTGTCTTGCATTTTATGCGCTTCTCCCTTTTGACATGGCGAATCGAACGAATCCATTGAATATCGATGAAAAGTGATGTGGATGTGGTTGATTTCGGGATTTTATAATACGTGAAGAAACTTAGAAACAGAAAGTCACGGAATATGACAAAACCAACGAAACGATCCGTAAATAAATCTGAAAAATCCTCGATTGATGATAAAAACCTTCTTCACGTACAAATAAGAATATCCGACTAAATATCCGTAGCCACTAAAAATAAATCCCGTCACTGTGACTCGGTACTTTTGTTTTCAAATTCGGCCACACAAACTTTTAACCCGTCAAATATTTTACGACTTTGGTTCTTTCAAAATACCCGCCTCAACCCAATAATACCTCTCACAACCAAATCTAAAATAATACTAAAATAGCAATAAGTAAAAAAAATATAGAAAAAATAAAATCTTTCTAAAATAGTGACTATAAAACGGTACTATAAAAACGGAAAATAATAGAAAACGTGTATAACTAATCTGTTTATAAAGAAAAAGAATTGTGAGACGTGGCTATTGACCAAAAACAACACAAATCACCAGTTTAGAACTCACCACACACGTGGCTTCACCACAGATACCCACACATATCATACAAACCTCCGCCTTGACCACTATTTACTCTTACTCAATCTCCACTTCCTATCTTCTTCTCAAAACTCTCTCATAGACACTCTCTCTCCTCACTCAATAATACATCGCCGTCTCTTCAAAATTCTTCTCTCAATACATAACACAACCCCTCAATAACCACATCTCAATCTTCACAACTCCAGAAACGAATCTTCATCTTCATTCATCAATAACATATACTCCTTAACCCAATCACGAAACCTTTTAAACTTCTATAATCAATTCAGCAAAGCGATTCGTGAGGCCAGAGAAGATCTTTTCGAAGGTCTCGGGTAGGTTAATTATGTTAATTGCATGTGTGTGATTGTGAATGAGTCGAAACAAAGATTGGGATTTAACAGATTTGTTAAAGTCCTTTCTTTAACAAATAATTTTGAGCAAGTGTTGAAATAATTTTGAGCAAGTGTTGAAATAATTTTGAGATCAAGTGTTGAAGTCATGTGGGTTTCTTATGTTCAAAGATTCGAGTCAGATGAATTTAAGAACGTGAGTTGTTATAAAAATAGGTGTCGATGAGTTTTTTGTTTGGTTTGTGATGAGTCTTGAGTCTTGAGTGTGAGGTTTTCGATTCGAGGTGGGTATATGTTTAGTGTTGTGTTTGTGGGTCGAGTGTGAAAGGTTGAGGGTGTTGTGTGAGTATGTGGAGTCTAGGTTGGTGTTTTGTTTTTGTTTTGTTGAGATGTGTCGAGGGTGGGGGTGAGGAGTTCGAGTCTGTCTTTTAAAAAAGTCTTTTGATGTTTGAGAGGGTGTGTGAGAATCTAGTCAAACAACCGTCGAGTCTTTGTTGAGGGTTGAGATGTCGAGTGGTTCGAGTGTTGGTCGAGTGGTGATACGAGAGGGTTGTTGAGTCAGTTGGGTCTAGTTACGAGTCCAGTGAGGTGAGTCAGTCGGATGTGAGTTGAAGTCGAGGGTGGGTGGGTATATGGTGTGAGTCGAGTTGTTTTGTTGAGGTCTAGTATGTTAACAAGAGTGTGTTTTGTTTGAGAACGTTTCAAGTCAGGTTTGTGAGTTTGTAAACGAGGGTGTTTGTTTGACCGAGAGACGTTGGTCTAGGGCAATAGGGTGAGGGTGTGGTGTTGTTTTAACAGTCGAGTGTTCGAGTGCCGTTATATTTGAATCGACTTCAGTCGGAATAGATGTTCATTCGGAAAATGAGTTCACTCGGAAAAATCCCTTCATCCGGAAAAATCATTCATGCGGAATAACCTGTTCATCCGGAAAAATCATTCATGCGGAATAATCTCTTCATCCGGAAAAATCATTCATGCGGAATAATCTCTTCATCCGGAAAAATCATTCATGCGGAATAATCTCTTCATCCGGAAAAATCATTCATGCGGAATAATCTCTTCATCCGGAAAAAAAATCGTTCATGCGGAATAATCCATTCATGCGGAAAGAATGGGTTGATTCGGAATAAACTTTCGTTCGGAAAAACTTTTATTCGGAATAATCAGTTCACTCGGAATAATGGGTTGACACGGAAAAACGGGTTCACTCGGAAAAAACTGTTGACTCGGAAAAAGTATTGATCCGGAAAAAAAAACTGCTTTGTCGGCTTATCCGGAAAAACAAAAAAGAAAACAAAGATAGAATTCTGATGGATCAAAAGGTGATGAAATCCACAATAATATATTCTGATAGGACTGTTGGACAAGAAGACTTATACTAAAAGTTGGACCAAAAACCAACGACTGTTTGAGACTTGTTGGAAAAACTAATTACAAGAAAGTCTGATTGGACAAATGATTATAAAATTGATAAAAATAAAACTAATAATAAAAAAATAAAACTGATAAATTTGATGATTTTTAAAATTTCAACACGATCCAAAAACTTTATAAAATTGAAAAAACTTTAAAATTTCAACACGATCCAAAAATGAGATTTCTTTTGACAGTTGGACAAAGTTTGATAAAAACCCTGAAAAAGAAAACTGATAAAAATAAAATTAAAAAATATAAACATAATATAAAAAAACTGATAAAACAATAGATGAAAACTTGAAACTAATTTGACCAATAGCAATAGATCTAAAAATAAACTGATGACTTGTTAAAACAATAAAACTGATTGTTTTAAAAAATTTGATGCTTCAAATAGTTTGGAACTAAAAATACGTGACACCAAAAAAACTCTAACACCAAAAAAAAATTTAGACAAAAGATTTTAGAAAGAAAAGATTTTTATCACCAAATTAATAGATAAAAAATATGTTAATCCTAAGATTTAACCATCGCTCTTGATACCAATTGTAGGTCTACGATTTCTTAGGATTAAGCAATCTATGAATAGATCTAATTGATTGGAATAGAGATGGAGGGTGAAGATGAAGAGATAAGATGAACTAGAGAGAGAAAGAAGAGAGGAGAGAAAGATAGAGAGAGAAAGTGATTTATTAAATGAAAAGTATGAAAATGAAATGAGCAACCCCTCCTAACATGCTAGGAGGGGGTATATATAGTCCACCCTACATGTGGGCTTTGGTGGGCTATATGTTACAAACTGGATCACGAGCCTATTACTCGAATATATCTTTGAAGTGACCGATCCTTCCTAAATACGTAAAAACGTATTTCCAACAGTCGTTACAATTATGGTATCAGAGCCAAGGTTTTGACCTGTAGGCTCTAAAAAAAACTTGACCTGTAACTAGTGGGTAGTCGCCAGGATCTTCCTGAACTGACATTTATTTTATTTCATGTATTATTGCTTTCCTGTTAAGTTTTGACTAGTATGAATTGAACCATAGTCGTTCAAACTTAGTCACATGTTTTCTTTCGAATTTTGACTAGTGTGGATTGAACCATAGTCATCCATACTCAGTCACATATCTTTGTTTCGAATTTTGTGGGCTGAACCATAATCGTCCACACCAATTATTATCAGATTTTATTGTAATACTGTCCTACTTCCTTCATGTTCTCCCATTAATATCTTATGTTTCTAACAGTTTAATAATTATCTTCCTTTGAAATTATCAAATTGTTAACACACACAGATGTTGAATTTGCTGCAGCTGCCCAAGCAGCTTTACAGACTATGCTTCCCCAAATCTCTAATGAGATTCAGACATAATTTCAAGCTGGACCAGGGCATGCAAATAATCCTCCACCTCCTCCACCAGTCACACTTCACACATGGCTGGAACACTTCAACAAGCAGAAGCCTCGCTCATTCGAGAAGGAAAATATTTCGTCAGATGCTGAGAACTAGATATCTCATATGGAGAAGATATTCGACGCTATGGGTTGCGATGAGATCTAAAAGGCAAGGTTGGCAGTCTACAAGTTTGAGGGCGATGCTTTAGCCTAGTGGAAGGCTTACAAGCAAGCCAATAGAGGTGAGATATGGCTTGTCATGGTGTAATGGACTCAATTCAAGGAGATGTTCTACACTCAGTTCTTTCCTCGAGCTGAGCAAGAACGACTTAAGAGGGATTTTCACTCCGCACGCCAGAGGGTAGGTGAGACCAGTACTGAGTTTATGCAACACTTCCTTCGGTTGGTTGGTTTTCTTAGAGCAGCTGTTGGGACTGCTGAGGAACAAGCCAAGAACTTTCGATGGGGCTTTCGAAAGTGTTAGGCCCGAGTAATTGAGCAAAACATGAATCATTATACTTAAAACCCACCAGACTACTAATAACACAAGTTTGTTTTTTTTTTCAGTGCTTTATAAATCTTATTAAGAATGAATTTATAGATTTACAAGTTTGCCCGGTTGTTTGCGGAAGAACAACCGGGCTATTGAATGACAAACTATTTTCCCATTGATCTCAGCTTTGCTTATTGATCAATGGGAGGAAGAACCCTAACACTATAATAGAATATTACACTTTGCACTACGGTGAGAATCCTTAACCATCTATTCTACATGACTAGTATATATAGTGGTAGGTGTGAAAGCATCTTTCACTACAATACAAAAGTACATGTGTTAGCATGCATGTGACACCATATGACACCCATGTGCTAGCTTGTACTTTTGTCCCCACCCTTTTGTCTCTTTGTCTTTTGTACTTTATACTTGTCAATGTTTATCTTTATATGGTCTTCAGGGAGTCAGTGAGTTATTGTCATCACTCACTGACTCCATTGCTTTCTTCTTCGTCTCAGGTACATCATTAATTGAGTTCCGCCTCACTGAATACTCGAGTCTTTCTTGTAGACTCAGGCTGAGAATCTTGAAGAAAACTCACTGAGTGACTGTTCACTTAGTGACTTCATAATGTTCAAGGGTAATATTTATACTTAGGATACTTCTCATTCTGAGTGGGGTAACGCTCCCTGAGGCTCTTGAGTCTTTTGAGTCTTTTGAGTGAGTAGCGCTCCTTGAGGCTCTTAAGGATCCTAAGTCTTCTAAGAGTGGGTAACGCTCCTCCTGAGGATATTGAGTCTTCTGAGTGAGTAGAGCTTCCTGAGGCTGAGGCTCCCTGAGGCTCTCGAGGCTCCTGAGCGGGTAATGCTCCCCGAGGCTTCTAGGCACTCTGAGTGGATATCGCTTCCTGAGACTCTTGAGTATTGCTCCCTGAGGCTCTCTGAATGAGTAGCACTCCCTGAGTGGATAGCTCTCCCTGAGTGAGATACATTCACTATTTATTTAGTGAGGAACTTCAGCTATTTTATCTTCAAATAATTGTCACTGACAATTGGGTCAAATATTGACCCAACAGAAACTCCACTCTCGATCGTCTCTTGTGTGCGACATTTACTGATGTTGTGCAATTTGTCGATGCAGCTCGCAACTTGGAGATTCTTCAGGACAGGGACGAGTATGAGGAGTCGGAACAACCAGAAAAGAGGTATACTTCATTCATCAAGCGTTACCGCCTCATTCATATCTATACTTTTAATTATATATCATGCTTTATTCAACTTTATCTTTCAGGCAGAAGGGTGGAGACCGGTACCAGCCGGCCACTCAACAGAATAACTACAGGAACCACGGTCAGACTAACGACCGTAATTGATTCAACAGGCGTGGCAGTAGTGACAACTACCGTAACAATGCCAACCACTCCAGCAACAACAACATGTCCTTTAATTAAAATCTTCAATGTTAAGCTGTTGTGTGACACAAATTATAACATTTCAACATTATAACAGGAACTCTGGTAACGGGCGTGACCAGGACCACAAGGGCCAGTAGCCCAACCATTCAGCTCAATCTAGTATTATAACCTAAACTTTGAATGTAGTCATGTTTATGTCTCAATAATCATGTCTCACACATATCTTTTGAATCAGGCTCTCAGCTATCGAGGGTACCCTTGAGGGTATACCCATCCCATCTGCAGCACGTGTGGACGAAGGCATCCTGGACCATATCGTCGTGCTACTGGTGTCTGCTTCAAATGTGGGCAAGTTGGTCATCTTATGAAGGACTACAAGAAGGGAAACTGTTGGTACATTGAGACATTCCCCTAAGAAGCCAGCTACATCCGGTCGTGTTTTCACCACTACTCGGGACCAGGCCAACAAGGCTTCAGGTACCATTACTGGCATACTATTTATGTTTTGACATGCTGCTTGCGTTCTGTCTGATACAGGTGCGACCCATTTAGTAATATCTCAACCGTATTTTCTTTCCATGTTCGGCAGGTACCCAAGGACAAACTTGAGAATTTGAGAGTACGTGCATAGGATGGAGGCTACCTTAGACTTCTTTTCCTTTTGCATTTTAAATACTTATTCTTGCTTGGACAATGTTTAGTCCTTTTCTACATTCTTTACTATATGCATGTTTGAGCTTATGTTGGGGGTCGATGTTTGATTCCGGCTTTCCTTTTGGTCAGTTATGTTTTTAAGACATATTACCTTGTTATGCTTTGATGACACGCCATAATTATGATATAACGGCCACCTTGTCAAAGTGGGTCATTACAATTATGGTATCAGAGCCAAGGTTTCGACTTGTAGGCTCTAAAAAAAACTTCCCTGTGACTAGTGGGTAGTCACCAGGATCTTCCTGAACTAACGTTTATTTTATTTCATGTATTATTGCTTTCTGTTAAGTTTTGACTAGTATGAATTGAACCATAGTCGTTCAAACTTAGTCACATATTTGCATTCGAATTTTGACTAGTGTGGATTGAACCATAGTCGTCCATACTCAGTCACATGTCTTTCTTTCGAATTTTGTGGGCTGAACCATAATCGTCCACACCAGTTATTATCAGATTTTATTGTAATACTGTCCTACTTCCTTCATGTTAGAAATACGTTTTACGTATTTAGAAGGATCGGTCACTCCGACGATATATTAGTAAGTAGCTCGTTGTTTAGTTCTACTATTAATCAAACAAGGCCAAGCCAAACCTACAACATATGTAAGCCGGCCGCCCAATGTCAAGCCCAAGCCCATCATATGGCTTGAGTATATAAAACCTCTCCTTAGTTGGAGAGGGTGTGGTTCACTTTCATTTTACACATAGTAAGTGTTCTTTACACTTTCTCCCTCTACAAGTGTGTGTGTGTGTGTGTTCTCACCATGTCTATCTCTTTCTCTCTCTAGAGTATAATCAAGATTTACATAATCCTACAAATGGTATCAAGAGCCATGGGATGATTGTCTTGTTTATGTGTTTGTTTTGGTATTGATTCATGTGATTTTGATCCATTTAGCTCGCGTCCAATTTTTTTTTGTGTTTTTTGTTGTTTAATCTTTTCCAATATCATCTACATAGTTGTGGTAGTGATTCGGGATATCTATTTGGGTTAAAAACACAAAAAATGTTGATCTTTTGACTTGATTTTGGAGCAAAAACTCAAAAAAAGTGTACTTTCATTCGAGATCCATTTTTTTAAGAAATCTGCCAAAAACCCTAATATTCCAGAATCTTTTCTTTAATCTCGCAATTTGGGTTTCAGAGATCATGTTATTGCGGAATCTTATTGCGAAATCTTTGGTTATTGCGAGATCTTTGGTTTTTGCGAAATCTTTGGTTATTGCGAGATCTTTGGTTATTTCGAGATCTTTGGTTATTGTGAAATCCTTGGTTATTACGAGATCTTTGGTTATTGCGAAATCTTTTCTTATTGCGAGATCTTTAGTTATTGTAGATCTTTGGTTATTGCGAGATCTTCAAGTTTTTGCGAAATCTTTGGGTATTGCGAGATCTTCAGGTATTGCGAGATTTTCAGGTATTGCGAGATCTTCATGTACTGCAAGATCTTCAGTTATTGCGAGATCTTCAGGGATTGCGAGATCTTCTAATTATTCCAAGATTTGACATTATTCCGAGATCTTATATATTGCGGGATGTTCACAAATATTCCGAGATTTAAAAAAACGTGATTTTGAAAATTTTTAAGGGATTTCAAGAAGACACTGTTAACGGATTTCAACAACGTTTCTCGAATTCAACACACGAACTTTGGATAATTACGGTTTAATCGTTGGTTTGTAAACTCCCGCGATTTTATTTCTCGGTTTCTCCACGATCAGTAAAACTACGTATTTTCAACAACAAGTACATTTACTTTCTCTCATTGTTGGATCAACTTTTGTAAATCTTCACTTATCAAAATTGAGTATATTTCTCTTACGGATAAGTCCATCCTCTCGGGTATGGATAATCGTCAGCCAATGTTGGTGAAGGCAATGTACGAGGATTGGGCATCTAGAATGGAACTTTATATGTTGAATAAAGAAAACGAACATCTCATTTGGGCATCGGTTCTAAATGGACCATTAGCTTATGGTACTGTGTCGGAAGGTACAGTTACCCGTCCTCTCACAACAGGCGAATTCACTGGAGATGCTAAGATTCAAGATAAGTGTGATAAACAAGCTACCAACATCATTCTCCAAGCCCTTTCTCCAAATGTCTATAAACTCGTCAGTAAACATAAAGTTGCCAAAGAGTTATGGGATAGAATTCATGTTTTAATGCAAGGCACCTCGTTAACTAAACAACAACGAGAGTGTAAGCTATATGATACGTTTGATAAGTTTTTCTATGACACCGGGGAGACTCTCAATGATTACTATCTGAGATTCACTCGATTGATGAATGAGCTTAACATTTATGGCATGGCAATTGTGACGTTTCAATTAAACACCAAGTATTTGAACACTCTTCCTTCCGAATGGAGCAAGTACGTGACGGCTGTTAAATTGGCTAAGGATTTTCATCAAACCAACGTAGATCAACTTCAAGCTTTTCTTCAACAACATGAATGCTGCGTAATCGAGGCTCGGCTGTCAACACCTCAAGTCCATGATCTACTTGCCATGATTGCTTGTCATCAACTGACTCCTCCACACAACTTAGCATACTCTTATCAACAACCTTCATATATGCAGCAACCACAACACACATATCAGCAACCACCGCAACCATCTTATCAATCACTTATGATGCCACATCAAGCATTTCAACAAAGTGTTCTTCAACAGACTTATCAACAACAACCATTACATCAGGCATTACCATCACAAACTATCACTTCTCCAATGAGCTATACTCCTCAACAAAGATATTTTCCAATTGGAGCACCACAAGCACAAGCCTTTTATTCCAATGAACTTCCACCAATTCCAACACCGGTCTTTACTCAAAATGATACACCAACTGATGTCTTAAACCATCTCACTTCCTACTTGTCAAAACTTGTTGCAACTAAGGTTTTCCACCAACAAACAATCAGCTCCGCACTTCTTCAAATCCTCGCCAATAAGCCACTATTCAAGACGGTCAAGTGACGGTGCAATCTATTCAGGGAAGGCAAAATTCATATCGACCAACTACAAGGATCGTGAACGCTCAATCTGTGAACTCTCAAGCTAATGGTAATGGAAGTTCTATTGGTCCTCAAAAGGTTGTGATTTTCTACAATTGTCAAGGACAAGGTCATATGGTTAGGCAATGCACTCAGCCGAAAAGGAGAAGGGATGCAGTGTGGTTTTAGGAGAAGATGTATTTGGTTGGTGCTCAATCTAAAGGAAAGATTTTGGATTAAGAGGAATTAGCCTTTCTTGCAGACCCAGGGGCAGCAGATAATGAAGGCATTGCAGTCGTTTCTACTTCTAATGCTGCATATCAAGTAGATAATCTTGATGCATATGATTCAGATTGTGATGACACTCACTCAGCCCAAGCTGCTCTCGTTATTAATCTCTCTCCCTACGGTTCTAATATCGTCAGTGAGGTACCAACCAGAACCGATAGTGTTCATGATAATCTACATCAAGTTGGGCATGAAAATAACAACCCCGAACAGCCTTCGGTAAATAGTAATTCAAATGTTGGGGTATCCAATCCTTCACATTTGAGTAAACCTCAACCAAATGCTACGACGGGTATGGAATCTTATGCTCAACATGATTTGGTAATGGTGCCTAAACATATTATTGATAACATGAATGTGGCTGTCCGACAAACCGTAGATATAAATGCCAACCTAACCGCTGAGCTTGCGATGTATAAGGAAAAGGTCAAAACTTTTGAAATGGTCCCTCAAGCAGCGAAAATAAATTATTATGAATTGACCAATTTCGTTTTGAAAGGATAGAACACTTAAAAGAAATAGAAAAATTAAGCGCTAATATTTCAAATGAATTAAAGGAAAAAGAGTCGGTTTTCAAAAAATTTCAAAAATTTAAAACGGATTTCAGAACTCTCGAGTCTAAAAAGTTTGAATCAGAAACTAATGCTACCAAACATTTTAAATTTAAGGAACAACAGCTTTTAAAACAACATGCTTCCACAGAAAAGGTTCATTTATTAACCAACTCATTTCAAGAACTAGAACTCAAGCGTCTTCAAGATTTACCACCTAATCCGGGGTATGCAAAAGAAGCTCAGCAATATATTCCTAGTCTTTATGATGCGACCCTAATTGGTAAATCGAAAGAGGCTCCCTATATTAGGGATGATGATGCAACGATGTCACTTTGCGGAAGAAACTTGATTAAAAATGCTTTCGAAAAATCATAACAAATTTGATTATGTAAAGCATAACAAAGAACAATTTGATTTTAAGCCTCGCTTTAGACTACAAAAGGAATTAGCTCAATTATCAGCTTGTGTGCCCCAAAGTTTGTCAAACGAAAACCTTTCTATTACGTCTCTTACACTTGTCAAAAAGGACTTAACTAAGTTACTTCCACCGGTAAGTAAGGTGTCTACTAGCTTAAATGCGTTGCACCAACACTTCGTCGATTTCGACAAGGTCATTAAGGAACGTATGACGGCTTCGGCCATCACGGAAGGTGAATGGAATTTTGAACACACTAGAGGTGCGTTTCGAGACAAAATAATTCCGTTTGTGGACAATATTAAAGCGTGTTTTAGCAATATTGATCAAGATTGGTTTTGGAATTAAATGAAGTTAAACGTGTTTTCAATGAAATGGATGATGCTTATTAAAACAGTTTAGCTGAAAACAAAAGAATTTTACGCCAAAATGATCAACTTTTGAAGCAAGTGATGTCGCATGATATTGTATCCGTTTTTGTGAATAGTAGTGTTGATAATGATTCTATTGTGCATAATGTTGAATCTGTGGATAATGTGGTCGATAGTAATTGTCATAAATCTGACGCTGAATTTTTAAAGCTACAAGATTCCTATAATTCGCTTTCAAAACGTTTTGATCAGATCAAAAAACATTGTATTTTGCTTGAATGTAAACAACAATTTATTCAAGAGATTTTTGAAACGTCATTCGAAGGTGTTAATATAGATGATCCACACTTTCAAAAGGATTTTCGATTGAATTTACAATCAAGATAGCGTCAACCAAGTGACAAGGTTGCTAAATCATTGCCAATAGATATAGAGAAATCTAAGGAGATGCATCGTGTGAACGTACTTGAGGTCGCTGAGAATTTTAAACCTTTGATCTAGATAATCAAGTTTCCAAGATTTTTTTAAAAGTTGATAACTTAAAACAGAAAAATACACAACTCTTCGATTCAGCAAATCCCGCATGTGCTAATACCACTACACAGACTCAATCATTGATTGAACGATTGAATAGAAAGTCTGTGGAGATCTCTGTTTTGAGGGAACAAATTTGTGATAAAAATTTGGCTTTGACTGAGTTAAAGGAAACACTTCGTACCCTAAAAGGTAAGAATGTTGTGGATAACGCAGCCACGGTCTCAACATCGTCCTCTAGTGAAATCAAAAGGAACCTTATCACCGTCACACCACTTAACAAGGGCCCCAAGACTAAACCATCTCAACCATTGGTCACAAAAGATAAGGCAGAGTCAAAACCAGCCCATAATGTTCCCGTGTTGCCTTCTACAAGAGTAAACACCACTACTAAGGCACAAAGATCTAAGCTTAAAGGAAACACGAAGAATGATAGGATCTTGCCCCCATCTAGTAGTCAAGTGCAGAAGAAAGTAGAAGCCTACCCTAGGAATGTTATTTCTGTTTTGAATAAAAAGAATCATGTAGCTAAACCTAAAGGCTCTTCGATTGTGCAACGTTCTAAGCCTACTATGAATTCTAATTTGAAATGTTGGAATTGCAATGAATGTATGTTTTCTAGTCGTCATGATTCTTGTCTTATCGACCAGGTAAATGAGATGTATGCCCGAAAGCACAATTTAGAATGGAAACCAACTAGGAAAGTGTTAATCTAAGTTGGATGGATGTGGCATCACACTGGTAGAACTTTCACTATAGTAGGAAATGCGTGCCCTTTAACTAGGATCACTCCCACTAAACATGCAGGATGTCAAGATACCAGGCGTAGCACGAGTGGAACTTTGCAACTACTAGGAGATCGACTAATCAGTTGGGCATCGAAAAGGCAGAAAAGCGCTGCAATTTCAAGTACGAAGGCATAATACATAGCTATGTCCAGGTTGCTGTGCTCAAATTCTTTGGATGAGATCGTAATTAATCGACTACAGTCTAGGTTTCAACAAAATTCCGATGTACTGTGACAACAAAAGTGAAATTGCCTTATGCTGCAACAATGTTCAATTCTCCCGGTCGAAGCATATTGACATTCACTACCACTTTATCAAGGAGCAAGTGGAAAATGAAGTGATCGAGCTCTACTTTGTCAGATCTGAGTATCAATTGGTGGATATTTTCACGAAGGCTTTAGATCGAGCTCGAATTTGTCACACCCCCAATTTATCAGAGTAAGGCAACGCAATGGGGTGCAACGGTCATGACTATCTCGAGGCATAGATACAAAGAACGACTATTTAAAAGTCGTTTTAATTTAATTAAAAGCATAAATTTGTTCGGAAACGAATTACACAAGATCGATATAAAACATTGTTTCAAAGCCTTTAACATTGATCCAAATATCCAAGTACTAGTCACGACCATTTTATTATAAATCTCCCATGCATAACCACGTCACTCCTCCGTCTTGATACCTGAGAAAAACATTGCTAAAGTGTCAACACAAAGGCGGGTGAGTTCATAGGTTTAAGTTTAAATAGTGTGATGAACCATAAGATTTTCACGGCAACCGACATATAATCTTATAACAAATACAAGATTATAATCAAAAGTATACGTTTTAATAACCTACATCTAAGCTCATGACACCGAAGCGTTAACCTAACCGACAAGATATAATAAGAGCCCGAGCAAATGCCTATCCCGAAGAATTTGTAACACATCAAATGTAAGTGTATCTAACTTTGGCCACACAACCAAATTAGATAGGGAGGTTAATCCCGATAGATCTATCCATAACATTCACGCTTACACTATGTAATTAACGGTTCATGATAGTGGGCTAAAAGGCAACATGGGATAACGAGACTTAGACATCAAGTAGGCAAACGTATGAGTTTAAGGCAATTATATTCATCCGTTAAAAACAAGAAATGTTCTCACCCCAAAATAGTTAAAAGAAAAAGGTGGGGCTATGAAACTCACCTCGATGAAGTAGTAAATATGATCAACAAAGATAGCACGAAAAATCAAAGCACGCAAAACGATGCGCAAACGATCTACTCGTAACCTAAGTAAAATCTGTACTTAGGCTAAATACAAGGAATATTAAAGTACAATGCACTTGGTTGATATTTTATATTCGTAATAGATTTATAAAATGTTTTTATACATTTTTCATGTTCAACCATTTTAGTCATGAGGTCGACTTTGGGCTTTAATAACTCATTATTTATTAGTCCAAAAAACAATCGGGTTCTCATTATAAAACTAGACCGCGAGCTCTTCGATATTTGATAAATATCGCATTTTAATATAGTCTCTATGTATGGTAAATAATTATGCAAAGTGGTGCACTCCCAAGTAAAATAAACGAGTAATGTTTCAATTATTTCTAAGTATCGATCGACCATCTTTGGGAATTTATTTCAAGTTCGTTACTTAACTTCAAGACAAACGGAATGGTGCATTATAAAATAGGACGAGTCAACTTTATCATAGTATTTTTATATGTTTGGGGCACACCCTTTAGGCTAGTTAAAAATAGGCAAGAAGTAGGACTTTTGGTCGAAATTTAATTAGTAGATGTACACTTCTAGCAATTAGAAATTAAATGAAAGTAGTCACTTTTTGTTCACACTACATTTTAGGAAATACTATTTGTGTTTGCTGCCATACTCACGAAGGAATAAGGAAAAGAAGACCATACATACATACACATACATATATACATACTAACTAGCAAATTGGAAAGCTACTTTGTTTGTGTACTTGATGTTTTGTAGTCCAAAAGAAATAGAAGGGGACCTATTTGCTTTACTACTAGCATACATATGCATATCAAAGCAACACTCATCGCATACATACTTTTAATTAGCCAAAATGAGAAATTGATTTGTTTGTGTACCTACTGTACGCAGCCTATGTCAAAGGAAAAAAGAGTGCCTTATCTGCATACATACATAGCATGACCATCATAGAATTACATAGCATATAATTGTTCAACACAATGGTCTAGTACTATTTCTGCCCTCTTTGTACAGCTTTAAACGACACAAGAGGGACCATCTATATGTTTTTACCTAACATTCATATTTATATATCTTTCACAATTTCTTGTTTTGGGTTCCTAGTTGCTTTACACACAAACACATTGGGTCGTCTTCTTTCTTATTTTGATAATACATATATTCATGTACTCATGTTGCAAGTATTTTTAGAAGAATGGTTAGCAAAACTCATGCATACGTAACCCTTTAAACACACACACGAGACACAAGGACGTATGATCTTTTATGTCTTTGAACACACACACGAGACACAAGCTGTTAACGGTCCATCCTAGTTGACTACTACTATGCGTTTACACCTAGTTCATGCACTTATACATGACCTACTTGGGTACACATACTACCACGCAAACAAAAGGAATCATAGCCTCACTATTTAACATGCAAGCACAAGCACATCCTTACAACAAAAGCATTACCCCGTTTTATAGTTTTATATCTCAGACAATAGTTCCCTGTTGGTTTTCTTATAGCTGTTTTTTAATAGCAGCCATATACACACACTTTTCACACACACCCCACAAACACACATGCTTGAAAGGAAAGAGGCGTTTCATCATATTAGTATATGTGCATGCATTTTTGTATCTTACATTTACTAGTTTTTTAGTACATAAAATCATGGTTTATCTCTCGACATTTGGTTCACGCATACAATACTCCAGACGTCTCAAACACAACATAGTTCACGAATCATGTCGGCAGGGGGCCGTTTTTGATGTTTCATGCATACATATCAACACAAACTAGTATGGAGGTTTTATCAAGGCAAAGTTCCTACACTTATTTTCATGCATATAGTTTGTACATAGTTAACACACATCCATGTAAAGTAAGTTTCAATAAAATCATACATGTCTCTTCATATAAAACTATGCTTGTTCTTCACATAAAATCATACATGCTTTCATTCTTGTTGGAAAATTACATAATAATAATACCATTAGTTTTACTCAAGGTCTCGTGTAACCATATAAACACTCTTAGTTTTCGCATGTCATTCCTAACCTAATACACAAATTCTAGCCGTGACATTTGGTGCATTTTCAAGTTTTTTTGGTTCATTTGATCACAAATCATGGCCTCTTGATGACATATTTGACTTAAAACGTGGCTTAGATAATTTATAAAAATACTCATCAAGACCATAACCCGTGACTTAGTTAATCTAAGTTTTACTTTACAATAGTTTATAGCAAGTATAATATCAACCAATATAGTTTAAGAATGTTTATGAATGACTTACAAGAGGTCCTATGTTATTTGATTAAGATGGTAACCAAGAACTAGTGAACAAGTACCCACACTCCACCCAAACTTATAATCTTAGCTTGCTTCTAAACCAACCCGAACACCTTGTTTCTTTATTTTCTACCGTGGCCAAAAAGCATTCACTTAGTGCATTTTATTTGAATGATTCAAGTTTGAAGTGTGTGAGTTTATGAAGAAGTGTGGCCTGTATTTATAGGCAAGATAGGTGTGTTTAGGGTTAAACAAACTTAGTTAGTGTTTAGTTAGGATTTGTGGTTTGATTCCAACTAGGGCTAACCATCATTAGGAGTGGGATTATGTTGGGGAAGAACACCTTGTTGGGGTTGCAGTTCATGGCAGAAAAAGAAGAAGAGTCTTGTACTTGGTTGACTAGTATTAAGGAAGCTTGTTGTAGTTATTAAAGTTTTGAGAGAAATAAATGGGGTGGGATGATGGCGTGTCGGTTTGCTAGGGGTAAGAAGGGGACCAAAGTACCACCTAATTAATGAGGGGTATCATACAAAGATATTCAGATGAGCATATAAAACGTGGGTAAAGCAAATGAAGAGGGGTCCGATTTTCACATAGTGACAAAGAAGAAGAAATTGTTTTCTTTTTATTTTTTTTATTTTGGTATATTACAATTGTTTGATGGTAGTTTTTATAAAAATGTAGTAGTAGTTTAAGAATTGGGTTTAAGTAAGATTGTAGTATTTTGGTAAATGGGGAAATTTCTAAGTGTGTCGTAAATATATTAGGTGAAATAATAAATTTCGTATCGGACCCAATTAATATCAATCACGTCGACATAAATAAATGTCGAATCCTAAAATAGACTTTCTTAGTGCGTAACGTAAACGAATACTAGTCTTTTAAGTAATACTTGATATGAAAATCCTTTATAAAAATTCAAATTTATACACAAAATATGCGTAAACAATAGGGAACATCAATAGACACACAAGTCTAACGCAAACCATCGCGTTTCACGTAATTTAAATAAGTTCCAAGTTGACGTGTGTGACATTCGTCATCCCTTAAATTGAATTTTGTCCTCAAAACTAGCACGTCGATGTCATTATCAAAACAAGAGGTGAATTACATTTTTATCTACCTTTCTCGGTGTTCAGTGCGTTCGTTTTTCTTTAGTTTATTGCTAAGATTAGAATTACTATAATCTTAGTAGGATTAGAACGAATGAAAATTTCTTCCAACTTTTACATGATCCTATAGCATGATCCTATAGCGTTCCCTTAGTCTTTTCTTGTATGTCAAATATTCTCGACGACGTTGGTTTTGCTTAGTGAGTTTTCTCATTATTAATTTTCGTGTCGTTTGGTGTATTACTTCCACCTTAAAGTGTCGTGTGTTGTCATTTTTCGCCTAGATGACTCTAGTTGTGCTAATATTTATCTTGAGTATTTAATCCAATCCCTCCTAAGGATAATATCGCACATTTGAAAATCGTTCCACATAGTTTGGTTCACCCCGTTCACATTGTCCGTCTACTTGGTAGTGATAAGTAGCGTATGCGTCAAGGTTCCTTGAATCAGTTTCCAAAACATCTAGAACGATTGGTCGTCCTAACACATGGTGGGGTCAAGGCCTTTTTTTCTTTTATGTGACATTCCCTATTAGATAAGTCCGTTTATTAATCAATTTAGTTTGCATTCCTCCCCGTTTATCTTCTTTTTCATGGAGAGGAAAACGAGTACACAATTTATAATATATTTAAATCATAGTTCGTTCGGATTCCTTCTATTAAGAAGGTATATGATATTTCTTAAGCCTATGAGTATGGTGTGATGCTCAAACATCGTTAGGTAAAATAGATTTTTGTCTGGGTGGTTTTGGCATTCCAATTATATACAAAAGCATGATTATCTTGACCCAATTGTTCCTTAACATGGGTTATGTTGCGGCGAGTTCTGAATATCCGTTGAATTTGGGTTTTACTCAAATGACGTTTCGTTCTTCTCATTATTATTTAAAGTTTGTTTTTGATTTTCCAACTCTAATTTATTTGAGTTTATTTTTCGCCAAAAACAAGTGGCGCTCTTAGTATTTGCGTGTCATATACGCTTTCATATGCAATAGTGACGAAGAAAATAATTATACTAGGTTTACTCGTATCGCGTACTCGACGCTTTTACTTAAGACGATATAAAAATGTTCGACGTTCATAGCACATAGTAAATTTTTCTTTGGCGAATAGGGAACTTGAATATATTTTACTAGTACTAATATATTTCATTTTTAAGATGACTTACTATGAGCATACTCGCGTTCGACAACGATCATACGTAGTTGATCAGGCTACGTGTGTCTCGGGACCAACGGTTTCATCCTTCTTTTCATCATAATTTGATTCTTTGAGGTTGTATTTTATATATTGGTAGTCCATGGTTTATTTCGTTCGTTATCGTTATTGTAGAATATTGATAACCTATGAATCTATGAAGTGGGTTGATGTTTTCTAGTGAGAGAAACTAGAGAGAGAAAGAGAGAGAAAACTATGTGTCTTTTATTAATATGAAAATGATAAGTGAACAACAACCAACCCCTTTCCATGGTGGAAAGGGGTATTTATACTTCCAAGCAACATTGGGCTTGGGCCGGTGCATGACAAGCCCATGGACCGGTTCTTACTTAACTTAATAAGTAACAATTAACTATTTGTTAACTACGAGCTATTACAACATAAATCATATTGTGGAGTGACCGATACTTCTTATATACGTTAAAACGTATTTCTAACAATCTCCCCCTAAGGGAGGTACTCCACGTTACAAAGTTCTAAACCTAGCATACTATACTAAGTCTTCGTTCTTTAGCTCGTAGTCTTTTCTTCTTTTCTTTCTTTTGTTGTGAATATGTTGGTTTGATCTTTTTGGCTTTGGCTTGAGAGCATTGTTCTTTTGGCCTTTCACGTGCGATCTTTGCCTACTTGTGAATTTTGCCTCCTCGTGACTCCATGTTCCACACACTTATGTCTTTTTGTTGAATTCTCGAAAGTTTCAGAGTTTGTTACAGCGGAAGACTTCATCTTGTACTTTCTTGAATTTTTGCTGAACTTTGATGCAGAAAGACATAAGCATGTGGGAACGACTTCTACAGGTACACCGCAACACCACCGTCTTTAACTGGTACACAGCAACGCCACCGTCTTCAACAGGTACACAGCAACGCCACCGTCTTTAACAGGTACACAGCAACGACACGAATAAAATGGCTTTGAACATTTTATTCTAATTCAGTAGCATTTTACCTCCGGTCGGTGAAGACCGTTGGACGATATTAGATATCGTACCCGTGACGGATAGATTCAATTAAGTAACTTCCTGACAGGATTTCGCGGGTAAACCCGTTCTCTTTATTCGACCGTCCAAAGCTGACTGCGAACATAAAGAGTGAATCACTTGGATAATTTATCCTTGTGATTTGAAGCCGTCAATTCATGAAACCTGGAACAAGTGAATTTCAATTAAGATTTTCACCATCGTTGCTTTCCAGTTGTCACGAGCTCAATTCATAAAGAATCTTGCACGTCACCTACCAAGTGCTGTTTGATGTTAACACTAGAAGGATTTCCACTCGTCACTGTGATCAATAAAGAGTCACTCTGAGTGTTCTGGCAGGATCATATGATAATGCGTAGAGGCCTGGAACGAGTTTAAGTTCAATTAAGAATTAAACCACTGTTTCGTTCCAGTTTTTCACAAGATTGGTTCTAAAAGAACCGCACGTGTAACCTACCATGAGCTTGTTTGATGTTGGCTCAAGCAGGATTTCCATCTTCATTGTAATACTTGCGTATTACTCGGATGTTCTGGCAATATTACAGGAATACTGCGTAGGACTCATGAAAATCTCTTACTTTTCACAGTGTGTGAGAAAGCAAGGAATAAATGGAAAGTGTCCTAATGAGACTTTTGATGATCTCTTGGCTCTAGACTCGATTGTGCGTTTTGATTTAGTGAGCGATGGCTGGAGAGGAGTGCCACCTTTTCAATACCAGTCTATTCGGAGTGAATAAACCAATAGATAACGTGTTGATCTCCGTGTGATTAAAACAAATACCTTTTGAGAGATATTTGAGTTAGCTGGGAAGGGTTGTGCATTGCATCACTGGGTCCATGATGTCTTTCTTCAATACCGAGAATCATTAGCAAAAATGACCTCAATAGCATATGTATTGACCCGGTTTCTGCCTAAAGTTGTAAGGAGGGCTTCTTTCTTTACACCCTTTATCTTTACAATTCTTTTTCATTCTTCAACCCCTTCAATGCTTACCAATACGTCATCACTAGCACCTTGTTGTGATTGTTCCAGTGCTAGCTTAAGTACTTGGTCGGCATTCAGCTACGTTCACATTCTTTCTCCATCTTTCCTAGGACTTCTAATTCTATCTAGGGAATTGTCCTTGGGAAGATTCCATCGGCTCTGATGAATCATTGGACTAAACCTATTCCTACCACCCTTTTGTCACCACATTCGTCGTGAATTAAGCGTGTTTTGGGAAGGAATTACCACCATGAAAAATCATTGAAAATCACTTAAGGTACTTGTGATATTGAAATCAAAAGTTTTGTACCTTAGGTGTTTTGTTCATCAAAAACGCTCCCCTTAGCCAAGTATCATTTAAATCTCCTTAATCCCATTTTCTCCCCTTATCCAAAATGTTAACCATTAATATTTGGGATATTGAATGGATTAACCGGTCTTTGGGTAAAAATGAAATCGATGTTTGGCCATAGAACATGTTCATGCTCCCCCTTAAGTTAATAAGGGATAGTTGTAGTGCTTTAGTATGATATATTTTGAAAGATTTAGAATCTGGTGAGAAATTCTTGAAAAATTATCATACTTTAACACTACATCAAGCCGTACAAGCACAATATTCACAAATATACATATTCACAATTGAAAACCAATATAAAGTGGACCTGAAATGTACGACCCATTAGATGGATCGTTGCAGTAGCTTGTGGTGCACTAGATATGGTCTACCACCAACGAATCTTTCCAAACTCCTCATCAATCTACGTTCACGGAGCTTTTGATCAATCTTCTTGATCACATAATTCGCCATCTGCCGATAACCCTTATGCCAGTCCTCGGTCATCTCTGGTAAAGTCCCACCTGAATTAAGATGCTCCAACTTTCCTCTGACTTGTAAAAGAGTTCCATCACTATACTTATAAAGCTCACCCACCCTCATAAACTTCATTAACCCTCGACTGTTCAAGTAGAAAATGCCGCATATCGGGACAGAAATGCCGGTATAGGGACATCTATCTACATGTTGAGGTAACACTTGATTCACTGGACGGGTTAGGTTAAGCTTCCTTTGATAGCTTTCGACTCCCAACTGAAGATCTTTAACTCGTTTCTTGATAACAACGCTTCATGTGAACATACGAAGTGCTGTATTCAAGGCAATGATGTCTTCACGAGGAATATGTGTGAGTTGATCCCGAGTCATCATAAGCAACATATCTTCGATATCCTCAAGGCGAATGATAGAGAAGTCTCCCTGCTGGATTTTGTATTCTCTGTCATCCTCCCTTTTCAGACGAATCTCCGTCACATGATAATAGCCATTCTTGGCTTCAGTTTTCAGCCCTAAAATGCTGGAGATGCGAATATCGGATCTAACATTGCTTCCTGAATTGGCTAAGCAGCAACCCCTGTACGCCCTTCGAACTCGTTCGTCCCAGTGTGATGCACCTATGACAGCATATATATCATAATTACGATTTACCTTTGGGACCCAGAGTCGGTTTACCTTTTCCTTAATAAAGGGTATTGTCCCCCAGTTGGCAGCTTTCAGCAAGGTCAGGGAGGTTGCGTACTTCGATGAACCCTTGAGGAGATAATCAAGATCATTGGTGACGAAGAAGTCAAGAGCAATCTGATTATCTTGAGAAGGATCAAGTGGAGGTGGAGCTCTTTCTGATTCATGAAGACCTGGCCGTTGAACGGTATTCAGAGCTTTCAGGATCTCATCGGCATAATACTCGAACTCCATTCGGGTTAACCGGGTTTTGGCGCGAATTCTCTTATCCTCCAGCGCTCTCTTCACCAAAGATGGAGTAACCGAAGTCTTATACTCATGAGCATGAAATGCACATAAGTCAATCGGACTGCGGATCCGGAGATACAAAACATCTTTGTCAGCGTCTGTGATCGGATCATATTGCGCCGCTGCCGTGATCCAAGCCTGTGGCGGTGCAGTCTCGTCAATCTCCAACGTGTCTGCCCAGTCCCGTGTGCTTGATTCAGGAACAGTAGATTGAGGTTCTTGTTGTAGAGGAGTGGAAACGTGAACATCTGGTTCTGATTCAGGCATCTCGGCAGTGTCATGGACGGGTGAGTGTTGTGCAGCTTCAGGTTCAGTTACCGATTCTGCAATCACAGGAGCAACAACAATAGAACTAACAGGGTTAGTGGTAACAGGTATAGATACAGCAATAGATGTACCAGGAATCGATGACGCTGCAGTAGCATTCACATCGTGGCGCCACTTGGATCGTCTTGATTCCGTTGAGGTAGATTTTTCCTTTGCCACTACATCTTTCTTAGACTTGGTTCCAGACTTAGCAGGTTTCTTTGAGCTGGCAACCTTATCCCCCTTTTCAGGCTGTTTACCCCCATCATCATCCTCATCCCTATCCTCGTTGCTCCCTTTAGCACTCTCCTCATTACCATCACCACCATCATTACCATCATTATCATTATCATCCTCATCATCATCATCATCCTCATCATCATCACTACCATCATCATCTTCTCCTTCTTCTTCTTCTCCTTCTTCTTCTTCTTCTTCCTCTTCTTCTTCACCAGTACCCTCTTCTTCTTCACTTTCTTCCCTTTCTGCCTCAGGCAGAATGTGATAGGGTACCACACTTCCAAACATCTTGAACAACTTATCATCCTCCATGATAGTGTCATTCAGGGATTTATAAAGTGTCCGTTGAATCTTAGATTTATCAAACGATCCAAGTTCCCTCATACGAGCTTTGAGGATCTTCTTTAGCTCAAAATCCGTCAAGTCATAGGCAATTTTGTAGGCGGATTTAGAAGGGTTGGATGACTTGATTATCAAGTTATCAGCAGCGAGTGTCTTCAACTCATCACGCAGTTTTGGCATAAGGGATTCAACGGATTCTTTCACTCTCTGCTCAATAGAGGCTTCAAGAGTTTCTTTCTGCTCTTTATAGTTATCCTTAATAGCTCGGAGTCTCGTAATTCTTGCTTCATACCTATCAGCTTCAGCCTTTTTGACCCGAGCAAGTTCTTCTGCATGAGCTTTACGTGTAAATTCCATATCTGCAGCGAACTTAGCAAGCATCTCTTCTTGGGCTTTCTTTGATGCTTCTTCACTTTGCACTCTTCGAAGTAGCTCTTAGCGAAGATTATCCATCTCTCTTTTTTGATTATCCGTGTGTTTGTCCAACATCTCTGCCATGACGAATGCAGCCATTGAAGATGTTCCAGAGCTACTTTGGGAAGGTTGAAGAGGCTCGGTTGTTACTACGGTACTAAGGATGGGAGTTATCGGTGGAGGAAGAAATGGTGTTGAAACCGGTCGGGTTGGTAAGGGTTGTATTGGTGGAGGTTGAGTTACTAAGGGTTGAGTAGGTACCATGATTGTAGGAGCACCGGGCTCCTTTTCAACACTTGCTGAAACGGGGGGGGGGGGGGTGGGGGGGGGGGTGGGGGGGGGATGTCTCCTTCGAAGTAGAATACTTTTCAGGTGATCCAAACTCAAAAACACCCTCTGGCTCCTCGTACTCTTCTTCAATATTTACCCGTGCACCCGAACCACTACCTCCCGTGTCTTTCCTACTCCTTTCCATAGCTATCTTCATCGCTTTTCTCTCAGCCTTGTTAAGAGTGGGATCATCAACATCTTCTTCATCGTGGAGAACTAACTCATCAGCCGTACCCTTTCCCTTCTTAACTGCAGTCTTCTTCTTTTTGGCTTTGGGTTCAGGTAAAGCTGTTTGCTTCCGTTTACCTTTGCTCTTAACCATGGTAGAAGAGTCTTCACCCGCTTGAATGCTTGCTCGTTGATTCTCAATTTGTTGTAGCAAGTTCTTGTAGTCATCAGATGCGAGAATCTCATCAGTCAGCAGATGACTGGGAATGGGACCAGGAATAACTATATTCGAATGCGTCTCCTGCCTTAAGTCTACCAAATCATCATCATCCATCGTGTGGTGACGACTACCTGCACGCTTTGCAATGGAAGCATCGTTCTCCATAAAGTAATGTATAATCAGCTTAATGAACCTAGGGTACTGGTAACTTTTAACCTTACCCTTTGTGTTAGTGAAGAGTTGAAAAGTAAACTCTTCCCACAGCAATGATGCATAGTCAATACCCATACCTTTGAACATACCATAAAACATCTTGATGATTGGCGGACGAACAGCATCAAACCCAGTTGTTTTGGGTGTGAAACATCGGCTTAGAATCCCAAAAATAGCTTTCCATGGTTGACCAACTTTGGCAGTAGTAAACTCAGACACGGTTCGTATGTCAAGACATCCAATGGCAGTGAACATTTCCATGATCTGGTCCTTAGTCGGGTTGGCTGAGTATGATAGACCTTTGAGTGTCGGCCGAAATCCAAAGATCTTCCTGAAGTCTGACACAGTAAGCGTCTGCTGCTTGTTGTCCAAGGAAAATGTGATTTTGTTCGACGTCCTCTCTTTGGTAGCCCAGAATTCGTAAAGGTAGTCATAGGGCACTGAAGCACTTCTCCTTAGCGCATGCTTTAGATGAGATTTATCAAGTATGGCTGTACCTACCTTAAATCCATTATGGGTAGAATGAGATACCTCCTTCAAACGGAAGTTGTTTGGAAGAAACTTTAGAGTCTTGGCTTCGGCAATGGCGGTGGCTCTGGCGTCTTGTATTTGTTGTACTGTAGGGTTAGTCATCGTCTCTGCTTAAGATAAAACACAAAGATTGAAACATACAAATATGAATATCATTATGATTTTAAACCTAAGCATAGAACATATGACCTAATCCCTTAAGCTTTTAAAACACTCAAACATCTTCTACTTGGAATAAACATACAATTCGGAATAATTTCCTATCCGGAATAAACCTCCTAACCGGAATAAACCATTATTCGGAATAAACCTCCTATTCGAAATAATGTTCCTATACGGAATAATTATTCTATGCGGAATATTTGGTCTATGCGGAATAAATTCTCTATTCGGAAAGATCAATCTATGCGGAATAAAATTTCTATTCGGAATAAAAATCCTATTCGGAAAGATTTCTCTATGCGGAATAAAATACTTATTCGGAAAGTTTTGGCCTATGCGGAATAAAAGTTCTATTCGGAAAGATTTCTCTATGCGGAATAAAATTCTTATCCGGAAAGATTTGGTCTATGCGGAATATTCATTCTATTCGGAAAAATTGCTCCTATGCGGAATGTTCATTCTATTCGGAAAAAGTGCCTTATTCGGAAAGATCATCCTACTCGGAAAGTTCAAACAGTTACGATTTTTTCTAATTTAGGCACTAATTCTTTTGATTCAAGAGTTCTAAAGACCATATCAGTTCAATTTGTGCTATTCCGAAACAATCCCAGGCAAAACCCCCAATTAATTAAACCCTAATTAAGCAGTAACTTAGTTCGATTGATTTCAATTAAAAGGAGTTAATTAACTTGAATTGCATGAATGATTAAACCGATTTGATACCTTTTGAAGATCTTTATCTAGAAGATGAATGATTGAAATTGTTTTGTGAGTTCGTGTGTTTGTTAATGGCGGGGAAAGGGAGAAAAGACGACAGACAGATGAAATGAAAAAGAAAGACGGGGGGGATGGTCGACTAGGTCAAACTTTTAGTAAGTTTGATACATGGTCACATTTAACCCCTCACTTTTTCTTTTTACTTCAAACAACATTCTATTGTTTTCCAAGTTTTAATACTTGTCATTTTTGACCCAATCTTATATTAAATTCCCGAGCCTTAGTGATTAACCTATCTTAACACACGCACAAATCTATTCATGACAAACTTATAAGCAACAACAAGACAAATGCCAAAGCAAACCAACCATTAACCATTGAGTTTTTGGAAGATCTTTTTGATGTGAAAGATGACTTAACATTTTCTCCCCCTTAAACGATGACCCGTTTTCTATTTAAAGAGCTGTAGTCATTGTTTGACGAGGCACATGATGATGAAAAACATTTTCCAATTGATGTTTTGAAAAGATCGATTCGAGGTGGCAATAAGATTTCTCTTATTTTGAAAAATTAATGCACTGAGACGTACACTAACTCGTGTTAGACCAAGTTGTAAAGTAAACTTGATCCCTTTGCATGATTTGGCTTGTAAATCATGCCCGAGAAACTTAATTCCCGTTGTGAGCCAACGTTTTCCAAGGAAATATGTGACTTTAATATGAAAACCGGGTTGCAGTCAGAAATAACTACAAGCCATTATGGGCATGTTTTAAAAATGTACAACTTTTATACGGACTCCATTTATGGCGCCGTGTCAATATTGATCGACATTTCTAAAGCCGTAAATATTACCGTACTAAAAGACATGCCCGATTTAAAAACGAAAAATATTTTTGGTTTTTCTTGATTTTATAATTTTTATGGTTTTTCTAGGTTTTATATTTTTTTATGGTTTTTCTTGGTTTTATATTTTTGTATTTTTCTTTTGTGGTTTATATATTTACTATAATATACATGATCACGAACAAAGGATACTCTGAATAGTTTACCACCACTATTCAGCTGATTCTTCTGCCAACTCTTTGAGAGTCGCTGGAGTGAATGATTTCATGCCAAGCTTGTCGATCAAAAACTCGATTCGTCCTCGATCTAAGGCTTTGGTGAACATATCCGCCAGCTGGTACTCAGTAGTGACAAAATACAGCTCGATCACTCCGTTCTCCACCTGCTCCTTAATGAAATGGTAGTGAATGTCTATGTGCTTGGCCCGGGAGTGTTGAACATAGTTGCAGCAAAGGGCAATGGCGCTCTTGTTGTCACAATACATCGGGATTTTGTTGAATCCCAAACCGTAGTCAGTTAATTGTGATCTCATCCAAAGGACTTGAGCACAACAACCGGACATGGCGATGTATTCAGCCTCTGTGCTAGAAATTGCAGCGCTTTTCTGCCTTTTTGAAGACCAACTGATCAATCTATCTCCAAGGAGTTGCACAGATCCAGAAGTGCTACGCCTCGTGTCTTGACATCCAGCATGATCGGCATCTGCGTATGATATTAAAGCAATAGAGGAATCTTTCGGATACCATAGACCACGATGAAGTGTTCCTTTTAGATACCGAAAGATCCTTTTCACAACATGTAGGTGCTTTTGGTAGGCCGAGCCTGATACCGGGCACACATGCATACAGCAAATTGCAAATCAGGCCTGCTAGCAGTCAGATAGAGAAGGGTGCCGATCATCCCACGGTAAAGTTTTGGATCGACAATAGTCCCATTCCTATCTTCATCTAACTTGGATTTCTCCACCATTGGAGTGTCCACGGGGTCACAATTTTCAAAGTTATATTTCTTTAAAGATTCTAGAGCATATTTGGATTGATTAATAAAGATGCCTCTGGGATTCTGAGAAATTTGTAATCCTAAGAAAAATGAAATTTTTCCCATCATTGACATCTGAAAGCGTGTGGACATTATCTTCTCAAAGCGATTTGACAATTCTATGTTAGTGGCAGCAAATATTATATCATCAACATAAATTTGTACCAGAATCATGTCGTTGCCCTCCTTGAGAGTGAATAGAGTAGGGTCCACCTTGCCTTTGGAGAAGCCTTCCGAAATGAGATATGTTGAGAGGAGATCATACCACGCGCGTGGAGCTTGTTTCAACCCGTAGAGAGCCTTCTTAAGCTTGTACACATGATTAGGAAACTCCGTGCTAACGAATCCATCCGGCTGACTAACATAGACTTCTTCCCTTAGTTCACCGTTCAAAAATGCCGTCTTCACATCCATTTGATAGACGATCATGTTCATATGAGCAGCATACGCAAGGAATAGTCTAATTGCCTCCAATCTTGCCACAGGAGCAAAAGATTCTTCAAAGTCTATACCCAAGGCTTGTTTATATCCTCTAGCAACCAATCTAGCCTTATTCTTTAATACTGCACCCATCTCATCAAGTTTAACCTTATAAACCCACAACAAAGTAAGGATGTTGGCCTTGTCAGGGAGAGGAACTAATTCCCATACTTCAAGTCTTTGAAATTCATTTAGTTCCTCTTGCATAGCTTCAATCCAAGATGATTGAGTCATAGCATGTTGCCAGTTTTTAGGTTCAACTTCGGAGAGAAATACATCAAAGTAGCAATAGAGTGCACTCTCTTGTAATTGATGGCGTGTAGAGACTGGTCGATCTAGATTTCCAATAACATTCCTAATAGGGTGATCTTTTGTCCATTTGGTGCTATGTTTTTCAATCCTAGGTGGTCTGGAGTGAACAATAGAAGGAGCTTCTTCTGAGGTAGACGCGGCTGAAGGGTTTTCAGGTATCGCTACACCAAAGAAAGGAAGCTCTTGCAGGTGAGCATATTCTAAATCGTGATCAATAGAATCCTCTTCCACATCATTAGGCACAAGTAGGGGTGACGATTCAGGTGTAGTTTGAGAATCACTTAGTGAAGGTGCATCCGGTTCAATGTTAGTTGAAGATGCATTAGATAAAGCTTCATTAGCAGGAGCAACAACTTCAGGTATTGGAGCTATCACTACAGGTGCTTGAACTTCATCATTTGGGGGATCAAAGAATTCATCAAACAACGGTTGAAACAGTTTATCCCACTCAGGCCTTGTTGGTGGTAAAAATGATGTAGAAGTAGGATTATTGGGAACTAATCCGGAACTAATAGCACCGGTTCCCATCTCATGAAGCGCGGGTTCAGAGCTGTGTTGCTCAAAAGCCATCGCTGTCAGCTCATCGAAATCTGCGTCCATAGTTTTTACAAGCTTGCCAAGACGACGGTTGTAAATTTGGTATGCTTTCTTGAACGGTGAGTAACCAATGAAAATACCTATATCGGCTTTCGTTGAAGCTTACCCAAGTTCTCACTATTAATGTTTGGATAACAAAGAGCACCAAACACATGAAAAAATGAAACATCGGGTTTACGGTCATGTAGAAGCTCATAAGGTGTTTTTCCATGGCGTTTCCGAATGATAGAACGGTTTTGGGTGAAACATGCAGTAGATATAGCCTCTGCCCACAAGAACAATGGAGCGTTCGCATAAATAAGCATAGTCCTAGCAGCTTCCATAAGTGTACGATTTCGTCTTTCAACGACACCGTTTTGTTGTGGAGTACGTGCAGCGGATGTTTCATGTGAGATACCAACTCCTTCATAGTAATCACGAAGAGTCTGGTTGACGAACTCTGTTCCATTGTCTGTACGAATACGGCGGACAGTAGTATTCAAACGTACCTGAATGAATTTCAGAAAAGTGATGATAGCCTTCGGTGCTTCATCCTTTGTACGTAGAAATCTAACCCATGTAAACCTGGAGAAATCATCCACAATAACCAGAATGAATTTCTTACCGCTCACACTTTCAGTTCTCATTGGCCCACAAAGATCCATATGCAAAAGATGAAGTTTTTCTTGATTGGTGTCTTCAGCTTTGGGCCTGTATGATTTCTTGGTACTTTTCCCCCTTGAACACGCGGAACATAAATGGTCCTTGTGAAATTTAAGCTTTGGAAGACCACGAACTAATTCGTTTTTAGCCAGATGATTAATAGCATCAAAGTTGAGATGAGATAATCTGCGATGCCATAACCAAGACTTGGTCTTAGATGCTTTAGAGAGAAGACATACTAGAGAGGCGGCCATCATGTCTTGTAGGGACAACGTATAAAGATTTGCACCACGAGAACCCTTCAACAAATCTTTTCCTTCCAAGTTGCGGATGAAACATGTATGTTGTCGAAAAGCAACCTCTAGGTTGGAATCACAAAATTGTCCTACTGAAAATAAGTTATGACCAAGACCTTCTACATAGTATACCCTTGAAATCGTAACGTTTCCAATCTGATATTCACCATACCCCATTATCTTTGCTATATGATCATCCCCGAATTTAACCGTACCAAGAAACTTGCTGACGAAATTTCGGAGCATCGAGCAATCTCCGGTCATATGCTTTGAACAACCGGAGTCCAAATACCAGAGGATGATTTGGACCACCTGAAAATATCACCACACGAAGACAATGTAGAGGTATCGGAATCTGAGTGTTCCTTGTTATTAGCAGGTACAGATTTAATAATCTTAGATTTGCTAACTCTAGGTTTCTTAGATTTCCTAGCCTTCTTCTTCCTAGTTGGTGGTGTAGATTCTAGTTGGCTTAAATCCTGTGGTATTTCTTCACTGATAGGCACTATAGTGGGAGCTGACCTAATTAAAGGGCGCTGTTTCCATACTTGAGTGCGAGTGTGCCTAACTTAAGGACGCTCAGACCTAACCTCAATGGATGCATTCCTAGTTAAAGGGCACATTTTCCATCTAATGTAAAGGTCCTACCAGTGGGACTCCATTGCCATCCAACTTGGGCACGAGTTCTACCAGTTGGCTTCCATTCAAGATTATTCCTAATGGCATTCATTTCATTCACATGATCAATAAGACACAAATCATGACGTTGTGAAAACATACATTCATTACAATTCCAACACTTCAAATCAGAATTCACAAATGATTTAGGCTTCTACACAGGCGCAGAGCTTTTAGTCTTAACATGATTCTTTTTATTTAAAACTGAACTAACATTCCTATGGTGAGCTTCTACTTTCTTCTTTTTGGCACTATTAGTGGAGGGCTTGATCTTATCTTTCTTGAGTGGCGATCCTTTAGCCATAGTAGTCTCTTTTAATCCTGTAGAAGGCAAAGTGGGAACATTAGCAACAGATTTTAAAGGTGCCTTACTTGATTGTGCCAATGACGGTTTTGCTCCTGGAGTCTTATTGAATGGAGTTACAGCAATGGGCCTATTAGTAAGTAGTGCAGAGCCTGGTTTACCTATGTATTGCAAATATGCTAAGCAATATTGAACTCGCTTAATATATTCATGAGCCGAATAATAGTAGCTACTTGAGGGATCTAAGGCATAAAGATCGTCTAAAATATCCCTAACAAGATCTACATGCTTAATGGCATTCCTCATATAATCATCGTAGGTAACCGGGTTTCTCTTATGAAGCGGGTTCTTATAAAGCACTACTGACTTGGTTGTTGGAGCACTAGTGGACGGTGCAGAGTCGGTAGCTAAGTTATTAACAACTTCTTGTCGGGTGAGAAGAAGTGTCTCCTTTAACTCAGCCAAAACCATATTTTTGTCAATGAGCAGGATGTTCAAGTCATAGATTTCCTCGCACTTTTGGTTCAGTTGTTCAACATAAGATTGTTGCTGTGCCGCATTAAAAGCGAAGCGTTCTTCTAGTGAACCATAAAGAGCGGATAGTCCCTGTCTTGTCCGATCCATCTCCCCTAGAACAGACGAAAGTCTAATTTCTAAGACCTGGTTTTTAGACTCTACAGCCTCTAGTTCCAATTTTAGTGTTTCATTTGATGACACATCTCTCTTCAATCTCATAATCTCTTCCTCTAATGCCTTAACAATTGCAATCATCTTGTCACTCGTCTCAACACCATTTTCACAACCATTTGATATCAAAAGATCCTCATTTTGAGTTTGTTGTTTTAATTCTAAAGATATACAATGTTGTTCTAGTTGATTAAAGCGTTTTGAAAGAAAATTGTAAGAATCTTGTAGCTTTAAAAACTCAGCGTTAGATTCGTGACAAGAATGATTATCTACCTCATTTACAGTATCAGCAACATTTACAGAGAGATCACAAACATCATCACATATATTCACAACATCACAATTAATCATAGCGGATGTAAGCTCATTCGAATAATTAACATTTACAGTAGTAAGCACATCACACGAGATTACTTCGGACAAGAATCGGTCATATTCGGATAAAATCTTTTCTTTTTCAATTAGTTGTAGTTCGTAAGCGGTGTCCATTTCATAAAACACTTTTTGAACTTCTCCAATTTCAAACACAAGATTTTCCTTAAGAGATGCAAAACTTCCTTTTAGACTTTCGACAAACGGATTGATCTCATTTTTAAACACCTCGTTCATGTGTTCGAAAGCCCATTCTCCGGCGTTTAGGCCATTTGAAGTCGTACATTCCAAAATGACCTTGTCAAAATTAGTAAAGTATTGATTAATCTCTTGCAAGTTTAACCATACAGTGCTAACAGGTGGAAGATTCTTTGGAATTTCCTTAGGACCTTCCATGTTGACAAGTGTAGGAAATGTACTAGGGTTTTCTTCCTCTAACATGTAGGTTGGTGCTGTGATGAGATCTTTGTCCATATGGAAGTGAATTCTAAAATCCGTTTTAGCAAGCTCCTTATTCATTTTAAAATAATCACACTCGGGATATTTTGCAGAATTGTATGACCGATCCTCATCAACTAGATCCTTACTTGTTCGATCATCGAAAATAACAATCGGGTCTAAGACCAATCCTAATTGGGTTGCATTATAAAGTCTTGGACTATGTCTTAAAGCTTGTTTTGCATACCTTGGGTTAGGGGGAAGGCCTTTTTGACGTGATAAGTTAAATTCTCTAAACGAAGCATCAAATAAGTGCACTAGTTGAGAAGCAGCGTATTGTCTTAAAAGCAAATAATCTAGACTTCGAATCTTATTAGCAGCATTAATCTCCATTTCATTCTTCTTAGACTCGAGTAATTCAAAATCCGTTTGAAGTTTTTGAAAATTAGTGACCACTAACTCTTTTTCTTTAAGTTCATTAGAAAGATTTGCTCTTAAGTTTTCAATTTCTTGCAAGTGACCCATTTGTTTGTTTCGAAAGTGATCATATTCGAGATTAGTTAGAACACTAGACGAAGGCACTAATTCCAAAGTTTGAACTTTCTCGTTGCTTAAGGTAAGCTCATCAGACAAATTCTTATTCTTAGCTAGGGTTTCTAAAAGTGCAGCATTCATTTGGCTAAGTAATGTAGCAGGAACCATGACCAAATCTTGTTGAGCAGGAGTATGCGTATTCGAAATGGCTCCCAGTTGTGATTCACTCAAAATCTGGGGACTCACATTGATATTACTATCATTGATTGTCTCCTCATTTGAAAGAGTCACTACTGAAGATTCATTCGAATCAGCACGCTCTTGCACAACTTGATGTGGTTGAATACTAGCATCAGTGGTATTATCAGTGGTATTAATAAGTACCTCAGATCTCTTTTCTGGCCCTAAGCTGGAGATAGTTGCCATGAGAGCAGCCTTTGCAGATTGAAATTCATCACAGTCTGAGTCATACGCATCAAGATCATCGGCTTGGTATGCTGCATTCTGTGTGGTGACAACGTCTTGTTCAGCAATCCCTGGATCAGCAAGAAATGCAAGCTCCTCTTCATCAAGTTGCCTTCCTTGTGCCTGAGCATTCACCAGATAGATCTTTTCTGCAAACCATTGTCCATCCCTTCTCCTCTTGGGTTTCTTGCAATCCCTGGACATGTGTCCTTCTTCCTTGCAGTTGTAGCATGTAATCATTCTCAACTTGCCTGTAGAATTAGCCCGTGGAGGATTGTTGACCATTGGAGCAGGATTGACCGTGCGAGCATTGGTTGATGTAGTAGGTCTCCCCTGATATGGTTGAATAGGTTGAACCATTACCCTGCCATTCTCAATAGTAGCTTGTTGACGAGAATTGGATGAATTCCTCAACTGATTGTTGGTTGGAGTTGATCCTCTGTATCCTCGTTTGCTTAAAGTCCTTGTGAGATAAGCAGACATAGTGGTTAGCACTTCAACTGGGTCAGCTCCTTGTTTGAATACAGGAATGGGGACTTCCTCATCATCACAATACATTGCTTGGTCTTGATGAGCTGCATAATCACTAGAAGGAATACTCATTTGATCAGGGTAGCTTGTTGGATATGCTGCATTCTCTTGATAAGAAGAATATGAAGGCTGAGCATAAGGTGCAATGTTTGCTGGGTGAAGTTGTGAAGCATACTGTGGTGAAGGTGCATTAAACCGATATTGTTGCTGATGTGAGGTGGGTGGTTGCGATAGAATCGAGTATTGGGGGAAGGTTGGTGTCATGTAAGGTGATGGATGATAGGCTTGCTGTCCCAAGATATAAGGTATGTTGTTGTGTGACAAGCTTGGTTGATTCGCCATCAAAGCTAAGGAATCAGGGTACATACCTCGAGGAGAACGGTGCATAATCACATGTTTCTCATGCTGCTGAAGAAAAGCATAGATTTGATCTAAATTGCACTTATGCAAATCCCGGGTTAACTTAACATCGGTAATATACTCACCCCATTCAGCTTGAGGTAAAGTTGTAACACCCCATTTTGGAAATGGAATATTACGCATATCATGGCGTGTCATCAAAGCATACAAGGATAAATGTCTAAGCATTATTCAACCATAAAAGGAAATACCGGAATCAAACATCGGTATCCCAAAGTAAAGCTCATCACACACAAACATAAATATTGTGAAAGGAAGGACGAAACAATGTCCAAAGCAACTGTATCAAAGTAAAGGAAATGCATAAAGTAAAGAAAGACAGTAAAGCTTCCAATCCATATGCACCTACGTTTGAGATCTACGAGCGTCCCTGAGTACCTGCCGTTTTGGGAACATGAAAAGGAAAACGGCTGAGCAAGACGCTCAGTGCACGGATGTACAATAAAGCATGATATAGGATAAGCATGTAACATATAACAGCGGAAGACTAAGTACTGAGTAAACTGGTTAAGTATCATGAAAACTGGTTTTATAGTTTGAAAAGCCTTATGTTTAACCTGTGAAAACTGTTTTAACATATATATACCATAGCCCATATAGGTCATGAAAAGGTCACGTGCATGAATACTTGGAGGGGTGACCTCATCATGCTGATTAGAGGGGATGCCTCTAATCAATATACTGATTTGGGTAGGAGGGATCAGCTCCTTGTGAAGGGTGCAAGGCACACACCACATTCACCATGATAAACTGAATAAAACATGTAACTAGGATGCACCCATACGCCCCACCTGATATAATAATATGGCCAAAACTGAAAGGGACGCCACGAGCAATCACTCCGCCGTGGGGAAGTCATAACATCGGTGCCTCCAATGCTATGGTTATGGTACCTCCATAACTAGGTGAAACTGGTCATGCTTGTATATGGCTATAGATTATGCTAAATTAACATAAGCAGTTCAAAACAATAAAACAAATGCTGGGGAAAACAGTTGGCTGCATACGGGGAAATCCTAATAAGGAAGGAATGTCCATACTGAAAGGACGGGAATCCGTACCTCAAGTCCAGTGAAATGAACGGAAGAAAGACTCCTACTTCTGGATCACTAACGCTACATGAATACACACGTGTATAAGTATCGATTCACTGATTACGTACTGGGTTCTGTGTCTTGTTATAGCTGATTTGGTATGTTTTAGGTCATGGTTCACTGTTTAAAGCCTTAAACTGTGTTTATCTTGTATTTCTGGTTTATCTGATTAAGTATTACTGGTGTTTCATGTATTAATATACTTACTGTATAATAATAAGTAACTTTCCAAAAATAGCAGGTTTCCAAAAATAGAAAGTTTCCAAAAATAGAAAGTTTCCAAAAATAGAAAGTTACCAAAAATAGAAAGTTTCCAAAAATAGAAAGTTTCCAAAAATAGAAAGTTTCCAAAAATAGAAAGTTTCCAAAAATAGAATTTACTGCCTAAAATAGATTAGTTTCTAAAAATAGAAAGTTTCCAAAAATAGATCAGCTGCCTTAATTAAATAAGTTTCCATATATAGAAGGTTTCCATAATTAGATTAGCTGCCTGAAATAGATTGATTTCCATATATAGAAGGTTTCCATAATTAGATTAGTTGCCTTATTTAATTAAGTTTCTATAAATAGAAGTTTCCATAATTAGAATTAAGCTGATTTCATAAGCTAACATATAAGTCTAAGTGTCATAAGCTTACTACTTAAGTCATACGATATAGTGTATAGTTTAATTATTATTTCATGTATTTTAATTAAACTATAGGTTAAGCATTTTAATTAAAGTGTAACATGTATTAATTAAAATGAAATGAAATACTTAGGTTAAAATGTGTATTATTATTAATAATAATATAACCTAAGTCATGTCTAAATTAATTAATTATAGGCATGTTTTTAATAATTAATTAATTATAACTTATAACATAAAAATACTTAGGTTAATTTAATGTCATGATAAACTAATAATTAAAATAACCTAAGTCATGATTTAATTAATATTTCATGTTATTAATTAATTATAACCTAAGTTCATGATTCATAAAAATTACATGTAACATAGATCATGATTTTAACCAACGAACCGTGAACCGGGTATGAATTCGACACCGTACCCCGGGCCAAACCCGGGGCACACGTGTCCCCTTGCTGCCGTGGGTCCCACATGAGCCAACCAAGACCAATTGTGGTCTTGGTGGTGGCGGCAATAGCAAACCAAACCCCCCTCGGGTTTGTTTTGCTAGGCGGCTAGAAACAAACACCCCTTTAAATCATTCCTTGATTTTATTTAATATCAAAACATGTTAGATCAATGATTAATTATCTTGTTTTCATAAGAAAAATAATAACATGTTCATGAAAATAATCAAAGATTAAAAGAATTAAAAAGAAGGGTTAGAAAGGTATACCACTATGTAGCTTGGAAAAAGGATGAACAAACACGTATTCTAACACTTGTTTTTAAGATCAAAATCAATCAAACACCCTCTTATGGTGGTGTATAGGTGGCGGCACAAAGGAGGCAAAAAGGAGAGGAGAAAACTCTTTTTAGGGTTTTGATGTTTATTTCTTGAAAATGGAAAATGAAAACATGTTTTTACTTTTACCCCCCTTAACTTGTAAAGTCCATGGGCTAAGCCCATTTCATGCATGTGTGCCGTGGGTATGGGGGCCCCACATGGGGTACCCGTACCTTTCTCGTGTCCCGATGTTTCGTGTTCGTTCGTGGTTAAACGTGCTCGTGTTTAACGTGTTTCTGTTTCTTTTAACGTGTCGTTTATCGTAAACTTAACGCTCGTAAATATATTATAAGTATTTACGTAATTATTTTAGTTAGTATATTAAATGGTGTTCATGATTTAATTATGTTCACGTGATATATTATTAACTGTTTATCATGGGGTCGTACGTAATCGATACTTGTCATGACATACACGTATGCACTTGCTTGATTATTAGCACATGAATGTGATCAATACTACATGAGGTAAGTTTTAATCTAGAACGTACGATCTTAAGGGCACTATTCATGGTAAAAGCATGCGGGTTTTACAATTCTTCCCCCCTAAAAAGAATAATTCGTCCCCGAATTATAGATAAAGTAAGCTGAAAAGAAGTGACATACCCGAACTCAAAATATGAAGTGAGGGTAAGAAGCCGGGATCGACTCCTCTGTTTCCCAAGTGGCTTCCCGCTCGGTATGGTCCCTCCAAAGGATTTTGACGAAAGGAATCGTCTTCCTTCTCATGACTCGTTCTTGCCTGTCGAGTACTCGTTCGGGTTCTTCTATAAACGTGAGATCTTCACGTATCTGTTCCAGTGGATACTGAACCATGTGAAGGGGATGATAATTGTACCCTCTGAGTAAGGACACATGAAACACGTTATGCACGTGCGATGGCTGAGGAGGTAACGCCAATCGGTAAGATACTTCGCCGATTCGTTCAACGATATCAAATGGTCCGATGAACCGAGGACTGAGTTTTCCTTTGATCCCGAAGCGTTTAACACCACGTGCCGGCGAAACCTTGAGGAAGACGTGATCTCCCACATTAAAATGTATGTCCCTACGATGCTTATCGGCGTAACTCTTCTGGCGTGAACGCGCTTCCTGCAGTTTCTGTTTAGCTACCTCAATCTTCTGGTTGGTCATTTCTATAATCTCTGGTCCTTCAAGTGTTCGCTCTCCCACTTGATCCCAGCAAGTTGGAGCGCGACACTTTCTGCCATACAACATTTCGAAAGGAGCACATTTGATACTTGCGTGCCAGCTGTTGTTGTATGCAAACTCGACTAAACAAATGTAATCGTCCCAATCACCTGTCCATTCCAACGCACACGACCTTAACATATCTTCCAATGTCTGAATTGTTCGCTCCGATTGTCCGTCCGTTTGAGGATGAAAGGCTGTGCTCAGCTTAAGTTGTGTACCCCAAGCTTTTTGCAGACCTTTCCAGAATCGCGACGTGAAACGAGGATCTCTGTCTGAGACGATGCTGGAGGGAGTGCCGTGGAGTCTCATGATCTCCCTTCTGTACGTATCTGCGAGTTTACTTACCGGATCTTCCTTGCGTATCGGTAAGAAATGAGCTGATTTGGTGAGTCGATCAACGATGACCCAAATAGCGTCGTGCTTCTTCTTGGTAGGCGGAAGACCGGTAACAAAATCCATGGTGATTTTGTCCCACTTCCACTCTGGAATATCCAACGGTTGAAGGAGACCGCCAGATCGCTGATGTTCAATCTTAACCTGCTGACAGGTAAGACATTTGGAGACATACGTGGCTACATCCTGTTTCATACCACTCCACCAAAAGTGCTGTCTGATGTCATGGTACATTTTTGTCGACCCAGGATGTATAGAAAATGGGGAGCTGTGAGCTTCAGCTAACAATGCTTCCCGGAGTTCTTGGTTGTCAGGAACACAAAGTCTCGTGCCCTGCCAAATGATACCGTCTGCGTCCATTCTGAATTCTGTCTGCTTCTCCAAATTCTGAATTATCGCCCAAATCTCTCCATCATCCTTCTGCGCTTCCTTAATCCTAGTCAGTAACTCAGGTTCTACTGTAAGATTCGCCCAGTATCCGTGCTGCCCACGTACCATGATTTCAATGTCAAGCCGCTCCAAGTCCCTTATGTTTTGTTCCTTGATCTCAATGCCGTTTATCATTCCGGACTTTCTGCTGAGTGCATCTGCTACTACATTGGCTTTCCCGGGATGATACTGTAGGTTAATATCATAATCCTTCAACAGTTCCAACCATCTCCTTTGTCTCATGTTTAATTCTCGCTGTGTGAAGATATACTTCAAGCTCTTGTGATCCGTGAAAATGTCGCATGATTCTCCGTATAAGTAATGCCTCCATATCTTCAATGCGAACACCACTGCAGCAAGTTCCAGGTCATGTGTAGGGTAGTTTTCTTCATAGGGCTTAAGCTGCCGTGAAGCATACGCGATCACTTTCCCATGTTGCATGAGAACACAGCCCAGTCCCTTCCCCGATGCATCGCTATAGATCTGAAATCCACCTGTACCAGATGGGAGAGTAAGTATAGGTGCAGATACTAACTTCTGCTTTAGGTCTTCGAAGCTCTTCTCTCGATCTTCCGTCCAGACGAATTTCTCTCCTTTTCGCATCAGTTTGGTGAGAGGCGATGCCAGCCGAGAAAAGTTCTCCACGAATCTTCGATAATATCCAGCTAAGCCTAAGAAACTACGGACTTCTGTCGCTGATGTTGGTCTTGGCCATTTAGTGATAGCCTCAACCTTCGCTGGGTCCATAGTGATCCCTTCTGCTGATACAATGTGACCTAAGAATGCCACCTTGTTTAACCAGAACTCACACTTGGAGAATTTCGCATACAGCTGCTTCTGACGAAGAATCTGTAGTACAGTACGGAGATGATCTTCGTGTTCCTCCGTGGACTTTGAGAATATCAAGATGTCATCGATGAATACAATGACAAATTTATCAAGGAATTCATGGAAGATTCTGTTCATCAGATCCATGAATACTGCTGGAGCGTTAGTCAGGCCGAATGGCATGACTACAAACTCATAATGGCCATAGCGGGTACGAAAAGCAGTCTTAGCAATATCCTGCTCTTTAACCCTTAGCTGATGGTAGCCTGACCTTAGATCGATCTTTGAGAAGTGTTTGGCTCCTTGAAGTTGGTCAAACAGATCGTCTATACGTGGCAGTGGATATCTGTTGCGGATGGTAATCTTATTAAGTTCACGGTAGTCAATGCAAAGTCGCATGCTGCCGTCCTTCTTCTTAACGAACAAGACCGGTGCGCCCCATGGAGATGCGCTCGGTCTAATGAACCCTCGTTCAAGAAGCTCCTGTAATTGGTCCTTCAGTTCTTTCAGCTCTATGGGAGCCATACGATACGGAGCCTTAGAGATTGGCTCAGCTCCTGGAACAAGGTCGATGTTGAACTCCACTTCTCTTGCAGGTGGTATGCCTGGAAGTTCATCTGGGAAGACGTCTTGAAATTCTGAAACTACTGGTTGATCCTGAATCGATGGGGATTCAGCATCCATGTCATGAACCGTAGCGAGATAACCTTTGCAGCCATGTGACAGTAATGCACGTGCTTGCAAGGTAGATATGACTTGTACAGACCGTCCGGGTATGAACCCGTTATGGATGTACTCTGGTGCATTAATGTCGCCGAAGATCACTCGATAAGAGTGGCAGTCTATGGTAGCATGGTGCTTGGATAGCCAATCCATGCCGAGAATCATATCGAACTCAATCATGTCTAGAGGAAGTGCATCTACTGCACGAACTTTATCGTCAAACTCTAAAGGAAGACTCTTGTATACATGAGTTATTAATACAGAGTCCCTCAGAGGCGTGGAAATGGTAAGCTTAGTTTCTAATGGCAAGGGAAGTGTCCTGATGTTCTTAGCATAAGTAGTGGAAACAACTGAATGAGTGGCACCCGTGTCGAAAAGAACACATGCAGCCTGGCCGTACATATATAAAGTTCCAGTAATGGTACCTGTAGATTTGTTTTCCTGATCGCGCGATGTCGTGTAGACACGCCCAGTGGTAGGAGGCGGTTTAGTATCAGCATGACCCGAAGTACCCTCCATTTCACCCTTACGGCAATCTCTCATACGATGGCCAGGGAGGCCGCACTTGTAGCATGCGTCGGAGTCACGACGACATGGGCCAGGGTGTCTGCGATGGCAGGTGCTGCAAAGAGGATGAGTGAATCCTCCAGCAGGAGTCCTTGCTTGCTGAGGGCCTGCTGATGACAGAACGTGTTAAGAATAAGGTATATGCACGAGTATAGGACGTAAACGTCGTAAGATGCTTACCAGTGTTAGCTGAACGGTTGGGCTGAGAACCCCTGTGGTTCTGGTCCCTTCCGTTACCGTGGTTCCTGGTAGAGATTATCATAGTGTCAGCATGAGAGATATAACATGAAATCATAAGAAGATGCGTAAATAGTAGGACCTGCTGTTGTTGGACTGTCCCGTATTGTTACGGTAATTATCATTACCGCTGCGCCTTTCCACAACAGAACGGTCGTTAGAGTGACCGTTTCCTTTGGGCTGATTGGGCTGCTGCTGAGTAGCCGGTTGAGACTGGTCCCCAGTTTTCTGCCTGGAAGATACAGTTTAAGAGATGATTATGGAACATATAACGATAGGATGCGGTCTGGTTAACGCTAGAACATGAAATGTTTTACCTCTTGTCGGGTCTTCCTGCTTCCCCGAACTCATCACGTTCCTGCAACATTTCAAGCTTCCTTGCTGCGTAAGCAACTTGTGCCACAGTATCCAACGGGGCACCCGATAAATTTTTGGCAATCCTTGGGTTAAGGCCCCAACGAAAATGTAGTGCTTGTTCTTCAGTGGTGCCTGCTGATGCCCTCAGGACAGCTGTGTACCCGAGGAACCTCTGCATGAACTGACCACAATTTTCGTCGGGTCTCTGTCTCATGGCGTAGTATTCCCTCATGAGTCGATTACCTCCTTCCATAGGAAAAATGATAGGTGGGGGAGGATATTCATCGTCATGAAGAATGGCGTCTTTCCTTTCTGCCTCCATGTTTTCAAATAACTCCCAGAGTTTGTCTGTGTTTGCCATCTGACAGTATAACATAAAACATATGATTAACAGTTCAAACATAAAATATATAAAAGAAAAATTTTATGCCAAAATTTCACGAGAAAAATTTTATGCAAGAAAATCCTTGTATGAATGCATGATGCAGTTTTATGAAAACTTTTGATGCTCGAGAGTGAACGCCTTCGGTCAGTTCACTCAAAATAAAAGACATATCGAGGGGACGCCTATGGGTCGGTCCCAAATCTAAAAGTTTCGATAAAACACATGCGACTAAATAGGGCCAGTCCTGTACCAACCATTACTTAGTCAAAAACCCTGTAACAATGACATGTATATGTATGCTTAAAAATGATGAATGCATGAAAACAACTGTCAGTTCTAGGAAGACCGTAGTGACTACCCACTAATCACAGGTCATATTTGAGAGCCTACAGGTCGAAGCCTTGGCTCTGATACCATAATTGTAACACCCCATTTTGGAAATGGAATATTACGCATATCATGGCGTGTCATCAAAGCATACAAGGATAAATGTCTAAGCATTATTCAACCATAAAAGGAAATACCGGAATCAAACATCGGTATCCCAAAGTAAAGCTCATCACACACAAACATAAATACTGTGAAAGGAAGGACGAAACAATGTCCAAAGCAACTGTATCAAAGTAAAGGAAATGCATAAAGTAAAGAAAGACAGTAAAGCTTCCAATCCATATGCACCTACGTTTGAGATCTACGAGCGTCCCTGAGTACCTGCCGTTTTGGGAACATGAAAAAGAAAACGGCTGAGCAAGACGCTCAGTGCACGGATGTACAATAAAGCATGATATAGGATAAGCATGTAACATATAACAGCGGAAGACTAAGTACTGAGTAAACTGGTTAAGTATCATGAAAACTGGTTTTATAGTTTGAAAAGCCTTATGTTTAACCTGTGAAAACTGTTTTAACATATATATACCATAGCCCATATAGGTCATGAAAAGGTCACGTGCATGAATACTTGGAGGGGTGACCTCATCATGCTGATTAGAGGGGATGCCTCTAATCAATATACTGATTTGGGTAGGAGGGATCAGCTCCTTGTGAAGGGTGCAAGGCACACACCACATTCACCATGATAAACTGAATAAAACATGTAACTAGGATGCACCCATACGCCCCACCTGATATAATAATATGGCCAAAACTGAAAGGGACGCCACGAGCAATCACTCCGCCGTGGGGAAGTCATAACATCGGTGCCTCCAATGCTATGGTTATGGTACCTCCATAACTAGGTGAAACTGGTCATGCTTGTATATGGCTATAGATTATGCTAAATTAACATAAGCAGTTCAAAACAATAAAACAAATGCTGGGGAAAACAGTTGGCTGCATACGGGGAAATCCTAATAAGGAAGGAATGTCCATACTGAAAGGACGGGAATCCGTACCTCAAGTCCAGTGAAATGAACGGAAGAAAGACTCCTACTTCTGGATCACTAACGCTACATGAATACACACGTGTATAAGTATCGATTCACTGATTACGTACTGGGTTCTGTGTCTTGTTATAGCTGATTTGGTATGTTTTAGGTCATGGTTCACTGTTTAAAGCCTTAAACTGTGTTTATCTTGTATTTCTGGTTTATCTGATTAAGTATTACTGGTGTTTCATGTATTAATATACTTACTGTATAATAATAAGTAACTTTCCAAAAATAGCAGGTTTCCAAAAATAGAAAGTTTCCAAAAATAGAAAGTTTCCAAAAATAGAAAGTTACCAAAAATAGAAAGTTTCCAAAAATAGAAAGTTTCCAAAAATAGAAAGTTTCCAAAAATAGAAAATTTCCAAAAATAGAATTTACTGCCTAAAATAGATTAGTTTCTAAAAATAGAAAGTTTCCAAAAATAGATCAGCTGCCTTAATTAAATAAGTTTCCATATATAGAAGGTTTCCATAATTAGATTAGCTGCCTGAAATAGATTGATTTCCATATATAGAAGGTTTCCATAATTAGATTAGTTGCCTTATTTAATTAAGTTTCTATAAATAGAAGTTTCCATAATTAGAATTAAGCTGATTTCATAAGCTAACATATAAGTCTAAGTGTCATAAGCTTACTACTTAAGTCATACGATATAGTGTATAGTTTAATTATTATTTCATGTATTTTAATTAAACTATAGGTTAAGCATTTTAATTAAAGTGTAACATGTATTAATTAAAATGAAATGAAATACTTAGGTTAAAATGTGTATTATTATTAATAATAATATAACCTAAGTCATGTCTAAATTAATTAATTATAGGCATGTTTTTAATAATTAATTAATTATAACTTATAACATAAAAATACTTAGGTTAATTTAATGTCATGATAAACTAATAATTAAAATAACCTAAGTCATGATTTAATTAATATTTCATGTTATTAATTAATTATAACCTAAGTTCATGATTCATAAAAATTACATGTAACATAGATCATGATTTTAACCAACGAACCGTGAACCGGGTATGAATTCGACACCGTACCCCGGGCCAAACCCGGGGCACACGTGTCCCCTTGCTGCCATGGGTCCCACATGAGCCAACCAAGACCAATTGTGGTCTTGGTGGTGGCGGCAATAGCAAACCAAACCCCCCTCGGGTTTGTTTTGCTAGGCGGCTAGAAACAAACACCCCTTTAAATCATTCCTTGATTTTATTTAATATCAAAACATGTTAGATCAATGATTAATTATCTTGTTTTCATAAGAAAAATAATAACATGTTCATGAAAATAATCAAAGATTAAAAGAATTAAAAAGAAGGGTTAGAAAGGTATACCACTATGTAGCTTGGAAAAAGGATGAACAAACACGTATTCTAACACTTGTTTTTAAGATCAAAATCAATCAAACACCCTCTTATGATGGTGTATAGGTGGCGGCACAAAGGAGGCAAAAAGGAGAGGAGAAAACTCTTTTTAGGGTTTTGATGTTTATTTCTTGAAAATGGAAAATGAAAACATGTTTTTACTTTTACCCCCCTTAACTTGTAAAGTCCATGGGCTAAGCCCATTTCATGCATGTGTGCCGTGGGTATGGGGGCCCCACATGGGGTACCCGTACCTTTCTCGTGTCCCGATGTTTCGTGTTCGTTCGTGGTTAAACGTGCTCGTGTTTAACGTGTTTCTGTTTCTTTTAACGTGTCGTTTATCGTAAACTTAACGCTCGTAAATATATTATAAGTATTTACGTAATTATTTTAGTTAGTATATTAAATGGTGTTCATGATTTAATTATGTTCACATGATATATTATTAACTGTTTATCATGGGGTCGTACGTAATCGATACTTGTCATGACATACACGTATGCACTTGCTTGATTATTAGCACATGAATGTGATCAATACTACATGAGGTAAGTTTTAATCTAGAACGTACGATCTTAAGGGCACTATTCATGGTAAAAGCATGCGGGTTTTACAAAAGTATTCAAAAACTTGGTGTTAACCTGGAATGGAGCAATCACGAGATTGTATACATTCAGATCATTCATTAGAGTAGTGAATCTGAAGTAATAGTCGTGTAGCGTTTCCCCTGGGCTGTACGTGAATCTATCAAACAGATCATACAACTGACATTCCCTTTCCTGTTTGGTAAGAGACGTACCTTGTAGCAACACCTTTAGTCATTCCTATAAATCCTTGGCAACCGTATATTGACTTACCATGCGATAAATATCATGCGGAAGAGCTTGGAGAAGAGTCTGTAGAGCCTTTTCATCAGCATCAGCAATGAGTTGTTGTGCCAGTGTGAGTTCTTCATATTCTCTTGGTCGAGACACGTTATTCGCCACAATGGTACCATAGTCGAGTGGACCATTCAAAATCGATTTGACCATAATCCTTCCGTATGTTGGTTTGCCCTTCAGGTATTGCATCATACGGCCCTGCCATGCCTCAAACACCTCTTTAATAAGCATCGGTGGACGACTATCAGTTCCCGTTATGATTGAGATATCCGTAAGAGATGTCATTTGAGGCATTAATGAACTCGGATTCATTGTGATCACTTAAGAGACTCAAAGATTATCGGTTGATCGAGCAGTGAAGAAAGGTTGAGAATTTGTGTTGTGTTGGTTGAAATCAAGATTAAATCCACTAAAGATCGTCGAAAAAACTCAAATACTCCTTGAACTTGCTTATACGGAATAACCCTAACTCGGAATAAATCCTATTCGGAATAATCCCTATTCGGAATAACCCTATGCTGAAAAACCTTTATCCGGAATCATCCCTAAACAGAAAAACCCTTATGCGGAATAACCCTATACTGAATAAACCCTATTCGGAATGTTCTGCTATTCGGAATATTTCTTCAGTTCGGAATGTTTGTCTATTCGATATGATCGGCTATTCGGAAAGATCTTTGCTATTCGGAAAGAATTGGCTATTCGGAAAAAATGGCTATTCGGAAAATCTTTGCTAATCGGAAAGAATTGGCTATTCGGAAAAACTTGCTATTCGGAATGTCTATTCGGAAAAATCCTTTATGCTGAATACTTAATATTCTGAATAGAACGTCTATTCGGAATAATCTGGGAATATCAGTTCGAGACTCAGACAGCACTTTTAAATCCGATTTTTTGATCAAAACCACAAAAAGTTTTATGATTTTTACCAAAATAAGCTAAACCCAATCCTTATCACTTAATCCCAATAACAAAAACACCAAAAACAACAAGATTCAAGATTGATTTTTTCTAAAGATCACTAATTGATTCAATAACTAAAAAAGCAACACAATCCTTACCTTAAATCACCCATAGCTCTTGATACCAAATGTAGAATATTGATAACCTATGAATCTATGAAGTGGGTTGATGTTTTCTAGTGAGAGAAACTAGAGAGAGAAAGTGAGAGAAACTATGTGTCTTTTATTAATATGAAAACATGAAATGTGAACAACAACCCACCCCTTTCCATGGTGGAAAGGGGTATTTATACTTCCAAGCAACATTGGGCTTGGGCCGGTCCATGACAAGCCCATGGACCGGTTCTTACATAACTTAATAAGTAACAATTAACTATTTGTTAACTACGAGCTATTACAACATAAATCATAATGTGGAGTGACCGATACTTCTTATATACGTTAAAACGTATTTCTAACAGTTATTCACTTCCATAACCAACAAGTTAGTCCGTAGTGAATTTCATTTGTTACCAATGCTCATTTTTCACAATCAACAAAATAACTCCCAGAATTATTCGTACTAGTTCTCGTCAAGTTTGTCAATAGTTTTTGTTATCCACATTGAGTTGGTCGTCAAACCAAGTTCCAAAACTTTACATGGTAGTACTTACCAAAAATATTTCGCTATTAGTTGCGGCATTTGATTAATAATACCTTCACTAATCTTCCAACTTACCTTATCACGATTGTTATTATTCCCACTAATAAGTGTTTTCGGTGGTGATTTCTTTTCGTAAAAAAAATTATGATATTTTCTAAAGAATAGTTTACAAAAAGCTTTTAGTGAAAATCTACTTTATTTATTTCTCTTTGATAGGTAAAGAAAATATTGTAGAAGAAAGCTCTTTCTTAAGTTAAATTTTGATGGATGAATTTTTTTTTCTGACACATGGAAAATAAAAATAAAATTTTCTCGTTGGTTAAATAAAAGAGGCTTTAAAGATAAAACAACACAATTTAATTGAAGGCTTGGAGTACGGTTACATAATTAAGTTTTGTTGGTGGTAACATCGACGGACGTCGAGTCACTTGATTTGCATAGAATTAAAATAGGTCATAATACATAAATTTCCACGCTTTATCCGTGACGAGGGTAGAAACCCTTGGGTTGATACTTGAAGATTGTCGGCGTATCTTTCTTGAATGCAACTGGTGTAAAACGTTGGTGGGGTATTGGACGCTCTTTGCCCACGAGCTTCCTTCTTGGGCAATTTCCTTCCCTTTTCGAAGTATTTTTTTGTCTTAAACGACATTCCTCCATGTAGCATTCCTTCGTATTCTTCTCATGGGACTTTACCACTCGACAATCGCCCTCCAATTGCCCAAATTCATCACAAAGTATGCAATGGTTCGCGCAACTACCTTTGTGGTGGTAGTCACACTTGAGGCAATATGGAAGGTTGTCGAGATACTTCTTGTTCAAGATCGGAGTTGGTTTGGGTACATCCTCCGAGAAATTTTTCCTTGCACAACAAGTAGAGGGTGGTAAATTTTTTTTTCCCTTGGTGAACACGTGGCGCTTTGCACGAGTGGTTCTTTGGTTTAGTCATAGGGTGAAATTTAAGTCTTTCGGCACCTTGCTTTACGGTGTTCAACCTTGGGTGGTTTTTCATCATAGAGCACCTCCTCTTATAAGGTCCTTTTCTTCCACTAACAGAGTCGTTCACTTTAGTTTTCGAAAGGGTCTTTCGAGGTCCAAAAGTGCTAACCGGTGTAATACTTGTTTCCTTAGCTTTTTCGCAAACACAGGGATCCATGGTTCGGTCGACCATGCGGATACTAGCCTCAAACGCATAGACAACCCTAATGGCATTTTGGTATTGACGAGTGATGACCTCTTTGAGGTCCTTGCAACCTTGTTCCGCCATTTCAGTTTTTCTGTGTACCATTAACGACCAAACGATCTATATTTTTGTTAGTTCTTTAATCGTTATCAATTCTTACGATTGTTCAAATTTGACCAAGCTTTTCTCACAACTATTGTAATACAGTTATCAAGAGATCATGTCATAAAAATTTGTATATTTCATTCTTGAATTACGTTCCATACATAGTTTTGGAGCTTAGAGTACAAAATTCCCATTCAACTAATGAATGACTCCTTTTAGTCTTGACAAAACGTCATACATTTATTACAAAACATCATACTTTTATTAGAAAGGCGATAAAATCCTAAAGGCCTAGGTGGCGTAAGATCTCTTGGATTTGGGCATAATTAACGGCTTGCCTAGCCTCGGTAGCATCGTTCCTCATTTGTAAAATTGCAATCTCGGACTTAGCAGCCTCAAGAGACTCTCGTAACTCGGCTATCACTAAGTCCTTGTCCTCATCTTGTGCAGTAAGGGTATCCACATCACGCTACACATCCTCTGGACGGCCTATCATATGTTCAACATCGAATCCGAGTGCTTCTAAAGTAGGCTCGTCTTCTGGGGAATGAGCAACATTATGTGGTGGTGAAGATGTACGGTTTCTTTTTCTGGAAGTTTCTGGTAATGGTGAAGGCATAGGAGTAGGGATTGGCATAGTAGTAGTAGGAATATTTGGAACGATGGAGGGAAGTCCCGTAGTGACATTTGGCATCATGACTGGCGAATCTTGCTCATCATCTGAATTTATTGTGATTGCGCTCCGGATGGGGTAATTTCCTTGTCGGATTTGGAATGCAAGATGACAAACGGAATGAGAGGCATCTTTCCTTTTTCGCTTGTCTCCAAATGTAAAACGACGGTTATTAGATAGGTATAAGTGGAGTATTTTTCTAAAGTTCTTAAAATAGAGATGAGTAGTATGATGCTTCGTAATTTTTCTTTTATTCTGAATAAGTTCTCGTACATTTATCCCATAGATCTACTTAAATGTCCAAGTAGTCCTTGCATGGAAAGTAATAAGTGTATCGTGAAATGTTAAAGTCCTATAACATGCTCTTCCACATACTTATTATTTGCACTTTCGCTTAGTAGTGATTATTCACGGATGGATAAATATAATTATCCTCAATTAGTTCTTTCATCAATTTAGGTTTACTCCGACGTTTATTTTTGTGCAATTCCCTCTTGCTAAACGTCTATTACTTGTAACTCGGATGAGTAAGTATGTTTTTGAGGTTTAATTGGCTTATGGCTATTACGTAGCCCATACTAGTTCTTCTTCATGCATATGTATTTCTTAACTTAGTATTGCTAGTTCGTACACTTTCGACAATTTTTACACCTTGAAAAATTGTTATTTTGATTTAAACGAGTCGAATACTAAATTTTTATCACAAAGGAATTCATCACAGGAATCGTTCCATTTGTTTTTAATCCGTAATCATTCAAAATGTTCAATCCGAGCAATTACTAAATTTTATCACAATAATTTTTCTGGTTTTGAATATGCTCTGTTATATCTTATGTGTTTCGGTTATTTTGCTCTCGTCTAGCATTTTGCTCACGATCATTAGATAAACTTTACCGTCATTGATGTATATTTATACCTTGTATTTAAGATCTCAATATACGATCACATTTCGCATCTAGGGTTCTCAAATTTCGCGCTACGCGATAATCCCTTTTATTTAGAAATTGGTGCAATCTTTTTAATTAGGAGTCCATCATAACCTTGTAATTTATAGTAGTTTATGACAAATTAGTCGCAATCAATGGAATATAAAAATTTTGAATCGTCTTTGCATAATTTATTTCCAATAAATTCGGTAAACATTTAACTTACACGTCAGCGCATATTCGTTCTTTGAATTGTAGTATTCTTTGGAGCATTAAAAGAGTAATACTTGTAATAAGTGTTTTATCGTCATATGTCATCTTAAATAGTGACGTCGTCGTCGTTCCTCGGTCGTGCTTAAAATAATAATTTGATATGATTACTTACGCATTCAATTTCAATTTCGAAACCGTTAATTAATGTTGATACAAAAGTTGGATGATCCTTGCTTGACCCGAATTAGGCTTAATCCGGGTAGGCTGGGCTCCAGCTCTTGCGCCAAGTGAATAACTTGTTGAGATCCTGCACACTAAAACAACACGTGTTAGACTTACCGTAGGAATGTATCTCACGATTAGACTCCTGCGTGAGAGTAAGTAATCGGTTTAGGGTTAGATAATGGTTGTAGGTTGAGAGTAGAGAGAAGGCGATACCTTTGTGGAACCCTTGAGGGTTCCTTATATAGGCGGTGAAACCCTAATAGGCTGTCATCGATACTTCGGCCCCAAGCAAAGGATAATCACCATAATTAGTTTGATTATTATCTTCTAATTATGGTGAGTGTATATCCTATACTTTGAGGTAAATCCCAATCCTAATAAGATTGTGATTCTGTCTAACCCTTTACCGGCCGTACCGGTCCGTGGGCCGCACACATCTTATGCGACCACTGTTCATTCAAGCCCATAAGCTCAAATGATATTAATCCAAACTATTCGTGATGGGCCGGATGCGGGTAGTACCCGTGGCCGAGTTCATGACCCGGCTAGGGACTATACGTCATCATGTCCCCCCAGTCTAGTTGTTACAGCCGTAGGCGTAATATCTAGACTAAAAATGCCCCTTGGACGTACCAATAAAGAACATTTTGAAATGTTGAATATTGAAAACCATATCTCGACCACACGTGACAACCTGAGAAAGGAATGTATTCCTATGTACCAATAAATGGTACACCAGCCGTACGTGGCGACCGAGACACAATAAATGAAACATTGAATATGGTCATACGTATGACCGCATATCCCGACACATTGGACTGTTCACTTGACATGTTGACTGACAAAGTGCAAACAGTCAGTACCTCGAGCGACGCAATCTTCTGAGTCAGAACTGACCCGTGGATCCCGCCTGACTGTTCACTTGCCACTTATCTCCCCCACCATACGATTTAGTTTAGTGGAAGACACGTGGCACTAATCCAATGAACCGGCATTATCGAGGCAACCCTATAAATAGGCTGCCCATACGGCTGTGTGTTACACACAGTCTTTTGCTACTTTTCCGCCATTAACGCTTTCCTCATAACCACCACTTTCTTTCGCACGGATCTTCCTCCACACAGGTTAGAACACCGCACCTTTCATCATTTCTTAATAAATTATGGCTCATAGGAATAATCCCACTATCAGATCCGTGCTGAATGTAATGACGGAAGTACAACTGGGAGAGTTTTGCTCTGATTATTACATTCCTAGCAGCCTTCACCCCTCTCTTCCTAGTGTCGGGGAGCTTATAACTGAAGCCCCCCAGGGAAAGATAGGCCTGTATACTCGTCTTTTTGATGCGGCTAACTAATGCATCCCTTTCACTAGGTTCCTTATAGATTTATTAGGATACTATGATGTACATATCACCCAACTACACTGCATAGGCGCGTGCAAAATAAGTCAATTTGAAATCTTATGCCGTGCCCGAAGCATCCCCCCAACCATAGAGTTGTTTAGGGTGTTCTACCTTCCAAACCTAGTGAATGGCTGCCTTTCTTTCAAAAGTGATCCCCAAATAGCCTCGTGAGTCATAACAAAGCCATGGACTCACTAAAAACTGGTACGACCACTACTTTTTCATTGACGATGTAGTGTGGCCTACCGACTTTGTATATAAACAAAAAATACGCCACGACTTCCTCCCTCATGCCAATACATACAATGCCCAGCACGCTCAAGAAATAGATAGAAACAGTACGAGATTTCACAGAGGTTTACTCGAATCATTCCTTTGTCTCCTAGGCATTAACCATAATTATTTCGGTCCGTCCAATAGGTATCCTTCATTCTGGAGAAGCCGAGGCCAGGGTAGGTGTAGCCTATTTCATCTTCAAAAATATGTAAGTGTTGAATCCGCAACTAACATATCGATTGTTTTGCAGAGATGAAATTTTTTGGAATCCTACGTCAGGGAGACCCTAAGGCCATTCCAGAGGGAATGCGCCCAAGGCGAGAAAACGAGCTTCCATTGCTTGAACATACCATGGACGTAACAGTCGCCTTGGCAGCCGTACCCAACCCTCATTCCGACGAGGAAGATACAACCATTCAGAAGACCCCCATATATTTTGATAACGAGGACGAAGTCGCGATGATGCTGGAAACTGATGTTGGGCCTTCCTCACAGCCGAAGACTGCCGCCCATGCTCAAGATGAGGAGAAGGGGTGATAATATCGAGAGAACCACTTACAGCCTTGCCCGAATGATGGGCGAGGATGATGAGGAGGAAGTGCAGCAAGACGGTGAGGAGGAAGAAGAAGAAGAGCAACCCGTCCTAAGGCGTACCAGAAGAAAGATTAAGAGGGCAAGAAAGGCCAACGAGGCCGTGGTGGGAGAGCACAATGCCCCAGTCAAGAGACTACGCGAAGACCAACCCCTCTACCATTCTGGTGAAAGCACAAACCAAGCCTCGGGGACGGCACAGGATGCCCATGTAGCCCAGAACATGCAACCCCAAGCTGTTGAGCCGGTCTCACTGGGTCCTCCTACTATGTCAGAGCTGGAGAAGACAAACATGTAAGTTTTCCTCACACGTCTGTGTCATTGTTTTTTTTTCTAAGTAAAAGGTACGTGCCTTTGTAATGATACTTATGTGATTGATGTTGTTTTTCGTAGGGATAACCAAGCTGGTGCCGCACCAGTCCAAGGGACTAGGAAGGGGAAAGAGCCTGTCCGTCAAGCCTCAGCACCTAAATCTGGCCCGACCTTCGAGGAAGGTACCCCCACAGCCTCGCAGGAAGTTCACGTATCCAGCCCCTCCCCACGCTTTAACCTTGACTGGAAAACATCTACCACGGATAGGATGAGGGATGCTAGGGAGTGCCGGGACTACCTTGATCATTGTATCCCACTTGGCCTTGTGAGGGACATTAATGAGCTAAGTCACCGTGACTTAGTGGATGAATATAATAGGGCCCTTATTCATCAGATGGCCATGGGCACATCGATGCAGGTGAGGTTCGAGGCCGCCCTTGCGTATGTCAACTCCTTGAAGAGAAAGAATGGCCGCAGGGAGAAGATGATCGAGGAGAATTAATCCACGATTAAGACCCTCCAATCCCAACTTGCCATAGCTGAGGCAACCGTAAAGGAACATGCCGCACACGCCACTGCTCATGACAAGCGTGTGGCCGAACTCGAAGCCCAACTAGAGGCTTCAAAAACTAAGATACTGATCTGGAAAATATATGATATCATGCCCGCGTCCATATTATGCATGCATTTGTTCTAACCTTAGCATAATATCCACAGGTGGCCGCAGCCAAAGAATTGGAAAAGACCTCAGCTGACTAGGTATCCGCCCTCTCGAAGGAGCTAGAGGAGGTACGGATATTGGTCAAGGGTGAGGAGACTTTGAGGGATGAGCTTGCTAAGGAAAGGGCAGTGCTGGAGCGAGTGATTGAGACTTCTGCTCAGAAGGACGCTGAGCTGGACACCCTTGTCACAGATCGTGATGAGGTGCTGTGCCCCCAACTACTCACAGCCATTGCTGGCCGTAGGTGGATGGTGGGTCATGGGACACGTCTGGCTGTTATGAAAGTCATGGAGGCTCCCGAATTTGTGCAGCAGTTTGTTGATCTTTTGTCGAACGGGATTGACCGTGGCCGACACGAAGGCATGGTCATGGCCGCAGAGCTGATAAGAAAGAAACAGAACTTCACCAAGCATGCTTACTTCAACCCCGGGGCTGCAGAGAAGATGAATGCATCCATGGCTGCTATGAGGGATTTGGAGTACCCTTTCTTGGCCGATCTTGAGTCAGCAAAAGACGCGTCCAACCAAGAAATCATTGAAAAACTCCGTCTTGGCGCGTGCTTGCAAGGCGAGGAAAACTCCCGAGCCCATCTTGTGCCTTCTCCCAGCCAGCTCACCCTACCTATTTATGAGGACGTCACAAGAATCATGATTGGTGAACAGACGCTGGGTGAAACCCTTGAGATGAACGCGGTCCGGGCCCAAAACAAGAAAGAAGTCCATGGTGAAGCATTTGCTACTTGGCTGGCCGAAGAGAAGAACGAGATAGGCAAGTTCCTCCCCCTATGTAAAACGTACTTAAGTGGTTGTAATTTTTGAACAGTTGTACTTTGAAATGACTATTTGTCCGTGGATGTCCACGGCTATGTTGTGTAACACTTAGTTTAACACTTAAAATAGGATATGTATGTGTCCGTGGTGATCACGACAATTTTGTTTATTTATATTGAAACTTGTTATTATACCTTAGATATCATGTATATGTTTGTGGGACGTGTCACGACTGAACAAGGATAAAACTAAGTCTATAATTTACTAGACGTGCACCGTGTGTCTTTATCATGTCCGACACTACGTAAGTACGGCATGTGGAAACTTATTATAATGTCTTGTAAATAAGGTGTCTAGTAAGGATACATGATTCGCGTCACTGGGGTTGCATCCCTCTTATGCGACAAGTTGAATTATTAGGTTCACTTAATCCTCCTACCCCGCCTGGGAGCGAATAGTACATGTACGGTTGAATAAATGCATATGAACAAGTAATAACATACTAGAAAATAAAAAATAAAAAATATAAGACAATAATTCGCCCAAGAACATACCGCAGAGGTAGCTAGGCACCGCGGCATTTTATTAGAACGGTTACGATTTTTTGACAGAATTAAAATCCTAAGACAAATAGAACCTAGAAAGCATGAAAACAAAAAATACACGGATCTTCATTGAAGCTGACCACAACGAAGTATCCATGCGGAGGCCGTAGCCCTTTTAGAGGTAGCATCTTTTAAGGTTGTAAATATTCCATGTACGGTCCAAGTCTCGGCCATCCGTTCCACGCAACTTGTACGCACCTAGCCCCAGGGCTTCCATGACCTCATACGGCCCTTCCCACTTTGGACCAAGCTTTCCTATGTTCTCCGCGCGACTTGCCTCGTTAGCACGATAGACAAAATCCCCTGGTCGGAAGGAAACACCCTTGACTTTGGAATCTTAATAAGCTTTCATACGTGCCTTAGACTTGGCCTCATTGATGGCTGATATCTCTCGTTTCTCCTATAATAAGTCCAGATTGACCCGGAGTTGCTCATCGTTCGTAACAACGTTAACCTTCGCCTTACAGATTGTTGGCATCCCAATTTCTGTTGGGATAACAGCTTCGGTTCCGTAGGCCAGCGCGAATGGAGTGTCCCTATTGGCTGTTTTGATCATTGTCCTGTGTGCCCATAAGACATGCGGCAGTTCATCTACCCACTTGGCGCTTCATCTAAGCGTGATTTTATACCTTCCCCCAGGCTTCTATTTGCCCGCTTCACGAGACCATTAGTTTGTGGGTGTGTTGACTGATGCGAAACGCCGTGTGATGTTCAACGACGTGCACCAATCCTTGAATGGATTATCCGCGAACTGCTTCCCGTTATCCGAGATGATCTCACATGGAAAACCAAAGCGGCACACAATATTTTCCCAAACAAACTTTTTTACCTGTTTGCCCGTAATCATTTTGACCGACTTAGCTTCTATCCAGGCGAGTGAAATAGTCCATACCTACAATCAAGAACTTAACACCCCCTGCAACGATAGGAAAGGGGCCTGCGATATCAATCCCCCACTTATATAATGGCCATGGGGATGTGATGGGTGTTAGTTTTTGTTGTGGATGCTGCGGTACTGGCCTGTGTACTTGGCAATGGCTGCATTTAAGAATCATGTCTCGTGCGTCCCGATGCATAGTCGGCCAATAATACCATGTACGTAGAGCTCGTGCAACTAAGGATCTGGGGCCTGCGTGCATGCCGCACGACCCTTCATGTATCTCACTAATCACATAGCTAGCCTCGCGCGGCCCGACGCATCGCAGCCATGGCTGTATGAAGGAACGCTGGTATAGAACACCATCTCGGATTTCGAAATGTTGCGACTTCCTTTTAACACGCCGTGCCGCCTTTTCGTCTTCAGGAAGGGTCTCATCAGTTAGGTAGTTGATGATCGGGGTCATCCATGTAGGTCCCTCTTCTTCAACTATAGTCGCGATCTCTCCCCCTGTAATGGACTTTTCCTTGAGTATTTCAACAAACACTTGCTTGTATAAATGGGCAAAGCTTGTGGACGCGATCTTGCTTAGAGCATCTGCCTTCTTGTTCTCGCCTCTTGGTACCTGCTTGATGGAGAACTTTCCAAAACTAGCGATGAGTGACTTGACTTTATCCAAATATTGGATCATGTTATCCTCCTTAGCCACGTACCCCCTAGGATGTGATTCGCGACAAGCTGTGAGTCCACATAGGCTTCAAGGATGCAGACTCCCATCCTAGCGGCGATTTTTAAACCCGCAATCAATGCTTCATATTCCGCCTCATTATTCGTGGCTGTGAACTCAGAGCGCAAGGCGTAGGTAAATTCCATTCCTTCCGGATTCGTGAGAATGAGGCCGGCTCCTGATCCGTCCGTGCAAGAAGATCCGTCAGTAAATAAAACCCACGGTTCTGTTGGAATTTCTTCTTTTTGCACCCTTGGCTCGTCCTCCTCGGGTTTCCTAATTAGGAAGTCTGCCAAAATTTGGCCCTTGACGGCTGTCCGTGGCCTATAACAGATGTTATGTTCTCCAAGTACGACGCTCCACTTCTGCAATCTCCCGGCGACGTCTGGTTTAGAGATGATCTATTTTATTGGCTGATCAATGATAACCACAATCAGGTGCGCCTGGAAGTACCGGCGCAGCCTTTTCGTGGCGTAAACCAATGAGAAAACCAACTTATGCATTGATGAATAATTCAACTCCGGCCCTTGCAGTTCTCTACTTATGAAGTAAACCGGAGTCTGGACTGAATCCCGATCAGTCATAAGGACTGCGCTTATTGCTCCGTACGTAGCAGATAGATACATAATTAGCTCCTCCTTAGGTCGGGGTGCAACTAGCAGGGGAAGAACCGCGAGATGTTGTTTAAGCTGCCCAAAGGCTTCCTCTGCCTCTTTTGTCCAGTGAAAGTCTCCTTTCTATAATCACTTCTTGAGTGTTATAAATAAAGGAACTGACTTCTCCGCAGACTTTGACAAGAACCTGTTGAGCCCGGCCAGCTTTCCATTGAGTGATTGTACCTCATTGAGTATCCGAGGGGATGGTAACTGTATCACGGCGTCCGTCTTCTTCGGACAAGGTTTGATGCCGTTTGGATTAATCATATACCCAAGGAACATTCCTTCGGTTGCTCCAAACGTGCACTTTTTTGGATTCAGTTTCATGTTGATTTTCCTCAACGTGTCGAACGTCTCCTGAATATCACGGAGGAGTGCTTCCTCCGTATGGCTCTTGATGACCAAGTCGTCAACATATACCTCAAGGTTACGGCCTATCTGCGAGCAGAAGGTTTATCAACAAGTCGTTGATATGTCACGCCGGCGTTCTTTAGTCCGAACGGCATCTTTGTGTAGTAATACACGCCCTGACTAGTGTGGAACGCTGTCTTCTCCTCGTCTTCCTCCACCATCTGGATCTGATGGTACCCTTTGTATGCGTCTAAAAACATTTAAAAGGGTATCCGCACAAGGATTCCACCTTCCAATCAATTTTTGGTAACGGATAGCAGTCTTGCGGACAAGCTTTGTTCAAGTCTGTGAAGTCCACACACATGCGCCAACTTCCGTCATGTTTCTTGACCATGACCGGATTAGACAACCATTCGTGGTAATAGACCTCGCGCATAATTCCTGCATCCACCAGCTTCCGTGCCTCATCCAGTATTACCTCGCCGCGTTCTGGTACTAGACCACACTTCTTTTGCTTAACAGGGGGATACCCAGACGGATTTGAAGCTTATTTTCTGCTATTGAACGTGGCACACCCGTCATATGTTTTAGCTCCCATGCGAATATATCAAGGTTTGCCTTTAGAAGAGAGCACATGGCCTTCTTTCCTTTTTCTGATAGTGTTCCCCCTATGGCCACCTCTTGTTCCGGATAGTTGGGGTGAATTACCACCTTCCAATTAGGGGGTGGCGATCCTTCCTTTATGGGAACCGGCAGAACTGGCGTTGTCACGGCGTGACATTCGGATGCTGGTGCAATCGAATTGTAGATAGTGACAATACCCCCTTCACCTGGAAATTTAATCATGCCGTGTACCGTAGACGGGACTGCCCGTATGGCTAGGATGCCTGGTCTTCCAATAATACCATTGTATGGAGAGTGTGAACGTATCACCATGAAGTTCATCCACGCCGTTGTAGAATGCTCTTTATCTCCAATGGTTACCAGTAGACGCAGTTGTCCTATTGGCCAGATAGTGTCTCCACTAAAGCCAATGAGCGGCGACGTGGCCGGCACTAATTGGCTTTTGATCTCTGGTCGTAGCTGCAATGTTCGTAGAGTACTTCCGCCGATGATCCTCCATCCACATATATACGACGAACGTTGTGGGTCCTAATGCTTACCTCAATCGTGAGAGGCACATCGGCCACATTGCTCGCCGTGATTGGAGGGAACGAGATCTCTCTGTCGCGTGAAATTTTTTGACTAACTTTCTGTTTTGTGTGGTGCTGCCATGATTGGATCATATATATGGTTGAAGGCTTGTCCTTTTGGGAGTCCTTCTTGTCATACTTTTTGTTATCCTTCCCATCCTTCCCATCCTTCCAATATTTTACCAGGTGTTTGAGTTTGCCTGCCTTAATCAGCGACTCTATGTGCTTCTTGAGTTGGATTCACTCTTCCGTGTTGTGGCCCTTGTCATTGTGGAATTCTCAGAAGCGATTTCCTTGACGGCGGTCAACTGGAGTTGTCATTGGGGGAGGCCTTGAGAAGTTTGCCCCTTCCGTCAACAAGATATCTCGGTAAGTCATCTTTAGAGGGGTGAATTTATCATCCGACCGTCCTCCTTTATTCTGGCTCTTGTAATCTGAGTTCCTTCCGTTGCCATGGGTGCTTTGACCACCCGATTGCCTCTTGGGCTGGTCGTTCGATCGATAATTATGATTCCCCTTTGTAGGGTCCGCCGCAGCTACCGCGATCTCTCCTTCTACAGAGTTTCTTACCCTTTCCATTAGGTCGTCGTACCTCTCCGGTCGTTTGTCATTGAGACGCCTTATTAACTCCTTGTCCGTTATGGCATGCATGTAATCAGAAATTTTTAGGAGTTCTGGGCACGTTTTTGTGCGTGTGCACTCGTCATTGAAGCGTTCCGTGAAGTCCTCCGTAGACTCTCCGGGCCTTTGCTTGACGGTTGCTAACGAGACCGGATCCCTATTATACTTCTTTCGCTGAGTATAATTGTTTTTGAACGCGGTGCGAAGCTCGCCGAAGCTATCAATAGTTCGGTGAGGGAGCTTTTCAAACCAATCACGGGCATTGCCAATCAAGGTCGAATTGAACATCTAGCACCATATAGGCATTGGCCAGCGTTCAATTTTTGCCTGCGTATCAAATATCTTTAGGTGATCGTCCGAATCACCAGACCCATCATAGGTTTTAACGCACGCCAGCATACGACGCTTCTTTTCCTCAGAGTAGTTCCGTATGCGGAGAGTGAAGGCGTCCTCTCTGTCGTCGCACCATGGACGAGAAAGGTCCTCCTCTTCATCGCGATAGTAGGAATCATCGTAGTAGCCCTCATCATCCGATGGCGGTGGGGGGGGGGGGGGGGGGGAATACCTAGGTCGGCGAGGTGTGGGAGGATGGTCATCCGAATCCGACCCCGAAGGGTCGTGAGGAGGAGGCGGTTCCCCACTTCTTGGTTGGTTATGATGACCACTTCTGTGAGAAGAGTTATGAGCTTTCTTCCCACCAGAGTTCACCGTATCCCACACAGTAGTGCGGCGATTATTCCCAGGGGTTTCCAACACCGGGCGTCTAGTGGAGCCGTAAGACCTATCCCCATCCTCATGGGCTTGTAGCAATTCCTGCATGATGCGATCCCCTATGCGCTCGAATACGTTATGAGGTTGAGGGGTTTCCTCAAGAGGAGGTTGTTCCTGGGGGCGCGCCCTCCTTCTCCTCTTCCGAGTTTGAGGGGAAGTACCAGGCGCGGGACTGCCAAAGTTAAGCCTGGATTGGAAGTTCCTTCCCAGATTCAGCCTTGACGAGATGCGGATTCTATCAAAGTTCTGCGTGAGAACACGCTCGAGGTCCTCGTCACCGATTGAACCCCCAATTCTGTCTCGACTTGTGGCCTCTACGGCTCCTTGTTAGGGGCCTTTGGTGCAGTCCCCGGATCAGGATTATCCATGGTGATGGTTGGTGGTGGGTTGTTATCGGACGTGCCTGCTCCACCGAGAGACTGGAACATGTTCCGGTTATTCGGCCCTCCTGTTTGGCCCCCTTGAGGTTGAGCGTATGTGATTATCCCATCACCTGCGGACTTTCAATTCCCAGGATTCGTGTTCCTTGGGTTTCCCTGAAATTGTCCCTTCGTCATAGGGGAATATTGAGATTAAGATCGAGAATGAGTTTAGTGTATGGGTCCCACGGATGGCGCCAACTTGTTGATACAAAAGTTGGATGATCCTTTCTTGACCCGAATTAGGTTTAATCCAGGTAGGTTGGGCTCTAGCTCTTGCACCAAGTGAATAACTTGTTGAGATCCTGCACACTAAAACAGCACGCGTTAGACTTACCGTGGGAATGTATCCCACGATTAGACTCCAGCGTGAGAGTAAGTAATCGGTTTAGGGTTAGATAATCGGTTGTAGGTTGAGAGTAGAGAGAATGTGATACCTTTGTGGAACCCTTGGGGGTTCCTTATATAGGTGGTGAAACCCTAATGGGTTGTCACCGATACTTCGGCCCCAAGCAAAGGATAATCACCATAATTAGTTTGATTATTATCTTCTAATTATGGTGAGTGTATATCCTATACTTTGAGGTAAATCCCAATCCTAATAAGATTGTGATTCTGTCTAATCTTGTATCGGCCGTACCGGGCCGTGGGCCGCACACATCTTATGCGGCCACTGTTCATTCAAGCCCATAAGCTCAAATGATATTAATCCAACCTATTCGTGATGGGCCGGATGCGGGTAGTACCCGTGGGCCGAGTTCATGACCTGGCTGGGGACTATACGTCATCAATTAATGTAGGTCACTTTTCCTCAACCGAGTCTATTATAAATGTTTAGTGGAGTAATGATGAGGGTGCTTTTATACATAGTCTCATCGTTCAAAACGGGCTTAAAATGGTTAAAATATCATAAAAAGTGCCAAATATATGCTTTTGTTTGTTCAATGTGTATTTTAGGTATGGATATCGAGAAATGACAAAAGATCACAAGAATCAATCAAGAACAAACACGGGAAAAGAAGCCGCACAATGAACCGGAGCCAAGTGTTGATTTTCCAAGAAAAGTCCATGAAGAATTGAAGATTGTACAAGAAGGGTCCTTAATTATTGAAGAATTGACAATTTATACCCTTGTTTATTCATAATTACAAGTTTGGTCTCTAAAGTTTGTCAAATTTACAAAAAGGACCCTCAACTTTGAAGAATTGGCAAGAATGGTCCCTCAAATTTAACGACTTGTCACTTTTAGTCCTCTATGAAGACAAGGATACAAGTAAATACCTTGAAGAATGAAGATATGTCAAAAAGAGCCCTTGAAGAATCATGAAAATACAAGAAATACCCTTTGAAATACTTTGCAAAACTTTTTGTGGCCAAAGTAAGAAAAACAAAACTTGTTTTACAAAGGAAAACTGTTTTGTGCTATTTAAAACACAAATGAAACAAAGAAGGAAATAGAGGGGCAAAACCTGTGAGACAGCCAAAGAAACATAGACCACTCCCACTCTGCCACGTGCCCTACTCACCCTCCTAAACCTATCACAACCCACTAAAATGTCACCTCACTAAACCACTCACACCGGTTTAAACTAATTATATTAATTAGTTTAAATTGGGCGCCTAACACATATTTAAACTCAAACAAATATCAAAACAACTACTATTCACCAAGAACACGAATTGGGGATTTGTGTTTAAGCAACAATTAGGCCCTCATAAACTCCAGAATTAAGATTAAGGGCAAACTAAACAAAACCCAACCCTTAAACCCTTCGCCACCTCACCCCAAATGCTCACATGATACTCCCCTGCTACATTTGAGGACGAAGACAAAAATCTTTGTCAGGAAATATACTAAGCTCATATGGACGCCCAAGTATATTCAAAATTCAAGGGGCATTTTTGGGACTTCAAGCAACTAGGGTTTTATGTTATCAGCTTTGTAGGACTCATTGTAACCCTCTATATAAAGGGTATTAGTCACAACATTAGTTCTTGTTCTTGGTTTTCCTAGGTCAAAAATCTGTAAATCCTTGTTTCAAAGTGAATGAAAAAGTGTTTGATTTTGTGACGAATTCCAAGTTCCAATCATTTATTCTTGTTTTTATTGTTCAAAGTTTGTGATTTTAAGTTCCAAGAGTTTGGTTATAAGTTATTGCAAATTTTTTCAAAGGTTTCTAAAAATCTGATTTTTTCCAAGTTCTTAGTTCAAACACTTGAACTTTTGGATCAAAAGCTGATCATAGCACCCTGATAAGAAGATTATCAAGGTGTGGTGAAGCTTGTGGTCTTGGAGGATTCAAGGAGTGGGGAACAAGGATTGGATAAATCTACTTGTTTTCATTTTTTATCATATAATCTGTTTGTGCTAACCTTGTTGATATTAGCAGTGTTTTATTGGAAGCTTGTGGTTGTTAAGCTACCACATAAGCTCTAAAAATCGTGAGTGTGGATGTACATTCATGAGGTTTGTCCTTTTCTCTTGAAAAATCTGTCAAGAAAGTGGTTCTAAGTGTTTTTGGTAACTACTGTTGTTTGATGCTATTTGATGCATGCAATCTTGTTCTAAGTTTATGATAATGTTGTTATGATACTTGTTTAAGCTTGAATCAACCTAATACTCACATTTGCTTTGTTAAAATTGGTTTTAAAAAGTTAAAAGGGTGTTTGGGATTACTGCTTATTGAACTTGGTTGTGTATTGAGTAGGTGTTTAGGGTTGTTTAGTGTTTGTATCTGTTATTGAAGTGATTGTGGTATGATATTTGCAAGTCTTATGCTTTGTAACATCAAATCTGAATCTTTGCATAACTAGCTTGTTTTAGGTCATTTTTGACTAGAATCTTGTGCACAGTTAGATTGTATGCTAGTCTAGGGTAAACAAGTGATAAAACATAGTTTGTGTGACCTGATTTGTGGATTTGAGGGTTTAAAATTGGAGATTTGGTCAAGTATATCAGCAAAAAGGGTCTTTGTGTTCATCTGTGTTCATCAGTGAGTCATTTAGGGATCAAACTAGTTCAAATCTTGTAATCAGTGCATGATATGAGTTTATTTGTGTGTCATTAAGTCTGCTATTGCTATTGTATGCTTTTTGTGGAGTTTGGTCTGCTTAAACTAGCTTAAACATTGGCTTATATCACTAGATCTGCTTATAACATGTTTGTGTCATGTCTGTGCATTCTTTGATTAAACTGTATAATTTGGCTGGGTGATTTTGTATTTTGTTGCTTGTTTGTGACTCCTTACAACCCACTGGTTGTAAGGGTGCCTTGTTTGTCCATTGAATCCAACAAAATCTCTCTAAAAAAGCAATTCAATTAAGTGAAACAGTGGGAACCCTTTCCCACTGCTGCTAGCCACTGCTAGTGTATTTTGTTCATCAGCTTATTTATAAGCCATAAGTAATCTGTTTAGACTGTTGGCCCATTTGGAGGCCCAATAGGGGTGTTTTGGTCATTTCACTTTCATTTTCTGTTTATTTAAGTTAAAATAAAGTAGTTTGCAAGTTTTTAGAATTTTTTATAAATTTTGAATTTTTAATATTATTTTAATATTTAATTTTAATTGTTAATCATTTTAAATAGTTTTAATTAGTTTTAAATTTTTCAAAAATAGTTTTTAGTTTAATTAAGTTATTTTTGAGTTTTACAAATTGAAAAATCTTATTTTGGGTTTTTTATTAATTAAATTGATTTTTTGGGCTTTAATTAGCATTAAAAAATTATTATTTAATTAAATAAAAGGTTTGAGTAAGTTTTGATTTTTTTGTAAACTCTAATTGCATTTTTTAGGATTTATTGGGATTTTCTAGGAATTTATAGGGTAATTTTTAAATTTTTGTCACGTTTTACGGTTTTACGTTTACGTCATTCGTCTTAGTTTAATTTTCATCGTAACCGTCATCATTTTCCTTTCTTAATATTAATCACAAACATTGAATCAAGTCTTAATATACAACACACAAGCCTCCTTGAGAACGAACTCAGCTTTGGGTCATTTGTGCACTGCTAGAAGTAATTAAAGTGATGGTCATATAATATATCGTTGCGAAGCTCGTGAAAAATGTTATTTAATGATGTCGAGAGTTTTTAGTTATTATTGTTTATGTAACGGGATTTAGTCCCGAACACACAAATGAGGAAGGCCTCCTAAACATTTGTTAATTAGTATAAAAGGCCCCCTAAGCCTCATTTGTGTGTGTGCTTTTCATATTCATAGTTTTAGAGAGAGAAAGGTGTGTTTGTTTCTCTCACTAGGAAAACACCAACTTTGTATTTCTTTTCTTCTCTTCATCTTAATCTAATCTTCCATTTTTTAGTTTAATCATTATTATGTTATTTGTGTTTGATTAGTCGTGTGATTTAGTCAAACAAGTGGTATCATTCGCCAATGGATTCGTAGTTAGCTTTGGGGTGGATTTGGTATTGATTTCGTGGGTTTTATGGTTTAGGCTATTGGATTCGATTAGTATTTGAGGCTTTGAGGTGTTGTTATTGGTGTGATCGAAGTGGTTATTGATTTTGGTGGATTCGAGGTATTGTTTTGGTGGTTTCGTATCATCTCTGACGTCTCTAAACTGTGTCCCTGTATTTTTGGAAAAATCCTCGCAAAAGGGTTTTATATTCCGAAATTCTGCCATTTTAGATATTTCTCTGAAAATCCACTTTATTCCGAAAAACCTTCATTTCTCTGAAAATCCATGTTTTTCCAAAAAAATCAGTTTCTCTGAAAATCCACTTTATTCCGAAAAAGTCCATTTCTCTGAAAATATAATTATTCCAAAAAATCCCATTTCTCTGAAAATATCTTTTTTTTCCGAAAAAGTCCATTTCTCTGAAAATATCATTTTTCCGAAAAAGTCCATTTCTCTGAAAATATCTTTTTTCCGAAAAAGTTCATTTCTCTGAAAATATCATTTTTCCGAAAAAGTTTCATTTTTCTAGAAAATCCTTTTTATTCCGAAAGAGTGTTTTTTCTAAAAAACCTCTTTATTCCGAAAAAGTGTTTTTTCTGAAAAACTTCTTTATTCCGAAAAAGTGTTTTTTTCTGAAAAACTTCTTTATTCCGAAAAAGTGTATTTTTCTGAAAAACCCCATTATTCCGAAGATTGGCTATTTCTCTGAAATCGTCAATTATTCCGAAAACATTATTCCGAAAATATTTCTCTGAAATCGTCAATCGTCAATTTCTCTAAAATCGTGTGTTTTTTTGGCCTTGGAATTTTTGGTTTCAGGAGAGCTCATTTTTTAGGGGATTTAATCATATTTTCACACGACTTCTACGATGACGTCTCAACAAGATATTTACGCTGCGTGTACTGAGAATCGTCCTCCCATGCTCACCAAGGAGAACTACACTACATGGGCTAGTCGTGTCCTTCGTTATGCAAAATGTAAACCTTTGGGCAAATTGATTGTCAACTCGATTCAAAAAGGTCCGTATGTTAGAAGAACAATCATTGTGCCTGAGGACCCTACGAATGCTAACCCAGTGGCTGACTCAAGTCATGAGCAAACGGATGAAGAATTAACTGAAGCTGAATCTAAACATGTAAAACCCGCATGCTTTTACCATGAATAGTACCATTAAGATCGTACGTACTAGATTAAAACTTTCCTAATATAGCATGATTACTATTACGTGTTAGGATTTTACGTATTACGTACGTGTTAGAACACGATAAGTATTTACTACGCACGAACACGTAATAACTATTTGACAATAATTAATCACGAACAGGCGATCATGAAATCATGAACGTAATTAAAACACGAACTATTATTAATTACGTATATATATTTATTACGAGCGTAAATAAATATATTAGATCACAATAATTACGTAACGAGAACACATAAAATGCGAACACAAATAATCACGAACGAATAACTAAACATCGAGACACGGAAAAAGGTACGGGTACCCCATGTGGGCCCCCCTACCCGCGGCTACAAGGAAGAAATGGGCCAAGCCCATTTCAATTTTTCACTAAAAGGAGGTTAAGGAAATTACACTACTCATTATTGTTTTTACAGAAGATTTTACAGAAAACCTAAAATCCTCCTCTCCTTTTTTTTTCTCTTTTGGCTGCCACCCTCAAACAACACCAAAGGGGTGTTTGTTGATCTTTGATCTTGGAGTTCTTGTTGGTGTTCGTGTTTGTTCATCGTTCTTTAGATCCACGTATTCGGTAAATCCTTTTAAACCTTTTTCTTTTGATTTAATCTTTTAATTAATGAAGAACATGTTATGTTTTTTTTATAAAACCTAATTAAATCATAGATCTAACATGAATTTGGGTTGTAATAAAATCAAAAGGGTTGTTTAGGGGTGTTTTGTTTTTGGCCGCAGCCTACACCGAACACGAGAGGGTCTCGGTTTGGCCACTTGACCACCACCGAGACCGTATGGTCCCGGTTGGTGGGTGTGGGTCCCACGGCAGCATCAAGACAAGGGGTACCCCGACTTGGTTCGGGGTACGGTGTCGATTTCATGTCCGGTTCATGGTTCTTAGTCAAGATCCGGTTCATGGTGTATGTTTATTTTTATTTTTATGATCTTATGTTAAAAATTAAAGTAATAACATGACATGATTAATTTAATAACATGACTTAGGTTATTTTAATTATTAATAATCATGAAATTAATTAACCTAATTATTTTTATATTTTAGACTTGTAATTAATTAATTATTTTAAAAACCATGGTTATAATTAATTAATTAACATGACTTAGGTTATATTATTAATAAATAATAATACATGTTTTAACCTAAGTATTTAACTTTATTTAATTAAAAACATGTTATACTTTAATTAAATATCTTAACCTATAGTTTATTTTAATTACATGAAATAATTAATAAACTATACATTATATCATATGACTTAGAAAATAATCATGAAAACACTTAGGCTTATATACTTAGCTTATTTAACCAGCTTATTTCTAATTATGGAAACTTTCTATTTTTAGAAACTTAATTAAATAAGGCAGCTAATCTATTTATGGAAACCTTCTATTTTTAGAAACTTATTTATTTCAGGCAGCTAATCTATTTATGGAAACTTATTTAAATAAGGCAGCTAATCTATTTATGGAAACTTTCTATTTTTAGAAACTTATCTATTTTAAGCAGTAATTCTATTTTTGGAAACTTTCTATTTTTGGAAACTTTCTATTTTTGGAAACTTTCTATTTTTGGTAACTTTCTATTATTGGAAACTTTCTATTTTTGGAAACTTTCTATTACTGGAAACTTTCTATTTTAGGAAACTTTCTATTTTTGGAAAGTTACTTATTATTACACAGTAAGTAAAATAATACATGAAATACCAGAAATACTTAATCAGATTAAACAGAATATAAGATAAACATAGTTTAAGGCTTTAAAACCGTAAAACATGGTAAGAACATATAAAATCCCCCTCTCCTTTTTTTTCTCTTTTGGCCGCCACCCTCAAACAACACCAAAGGGGTGTTTGTTGATCTTTGATCTTGGAGTTCTTGTTGGTGTTCGTGTTTGTTCATCGTTCTTTAGATCCACGTATTCGGTAAATCCTTTTAAACCTTTTTCTTTTGATTTAATCTTTTAATTAATGAAGAACATGTTATGTTTTTTTATAAAACCTAATTAAATCATAGATCTAACATGAATTTGGGTTGTAATAAAATCAAAAGGGTTGTTTAGGGGTGTTTTGTTTTTGGCCGCAGCCTACACCGAACACGAGAGGGTCTCGGTTTGGCCACTTGACCACCACCGAGACCATATGGTCCCGGTTGGTGGGTGTGGGTCCCACGGCAGCATCAAGACAAGGGGTACCCCGACTTGGTTCGGGGTACGGTGTCGATTTCATGTCCGGTTCATGGTTCTTAGTCAAGATCCGGTTCATGGTGTATGTTTATTTTTATTTTTATGATCTTATGTTAAAAATTAAATTAATAACATGACATGATTAATTTAATAACATGACTTAGGTTATTTTAATTATTAATAATCATGAAATTAATTAACCTAATTATTTTTATATTTTAGACTTGTAATTAATTAATTATTTTAAAAACCATGGTTATAATTAATTAATTAACATGACTTAGGTTATATTATTAATAAATAATAATACATGTTTTAACCTAAGTATTTAACTTTATTTAATTAAAAACATGTTATACTTTAATTAAATATCTTAACCTATAGTTTATTTTAATTACATGAAATAATTAATAAACTATACATTATATCATATGACTTAGAAAATAATCATGAAAACACTTAGGCTTATATACTTAGCTTGTTTAACCAACTTATTTCTAATTATGGTAACTTACTATTTTTAGAAACTTAATTAAATAAGGCAGCTAATCTATTTATGGAAACCTTCTATTTTTAGAAACTTATTTATTTCAGGCAGCTAATCTATTTATGGAAACTTAATTAAATAAGGCAGCTAATCTATTTATGGAAACTTTCTATTTTTGGAAACTTTCTATTTTTGGAAACTTTCTATTTTTGGTAACTTTCTATTTTTGGAAACTTTATATTTTTGGAAACTTTCTATTTTTGGAAACTTTCTATTTTTGGAAACTTTCTATTTTAGGAAACCTGCTATTTTTGGAAAGTTACTTATTATTACACAGTAAGTATAATAATACATGAAATACCAGAAATACTTAATCAGATTAAACAGAATATAAGATAAACACAGTTTAAGGCTTTAAAACCGTAAAACATGGTAAGAACATATAAAATAAGCTACGACATGACATAAAACCAGCTACGTATTTAGTAAGCAGATACTTATTCATGTATGTATTTATGTAGCACTAGTGATACGGAAGTAGGATTCCTCTCAGTTCATCTCCTTCATTCACTGGACATAAGGTACGGATTCCCGTCTTTCAGTATGGACATTCTTTCCTTATTAGGATTTCTCGTATGCAGCCAAATGTTTTCCCGTAGTATAAGTTATGTGTTTGATTTGCTTATGTTTAATTGGAATACCTAAAGCCATATACATGCATGACCAGTTTCACCTAGTTATGGAGGTACCATAACCATAACATTAGAGGCACTGATGTTAGGACTTCACCACGGCGGAGTGATTGCTCGTGGCGTCCCTTCAGCTTTTGGCCATTTATATTATATTTATCATGTGGGGCGTATGGGTGCATCCTAGTTACATATTTTCAGTCAAGATTTCATGGTGAATGTGGTGTGTGCCTTGCATCCTTCACAAGGAGCTGATCCCTCCTACCCCAAAACCAGTATATTAAATTAGAGGCAGCCCCTCTAATTTGCATGATGAGGTCACCCCTCTAAGTATTCATGCACGGTGGATTTTCATGACCTATATTGGCTAATGGTAAAATATGATAAACAGTTTTTACAAGATAAACATAAAGCTTTTCAAACTATAAAACCAGTTTAATCAAGACTTAACCAGGTTACTCGGGACTTAGTTTCTTCCGCTGTTATATGTTATATGCTTATCCTATTCATGCTTTATTGTACATCCGTGCACTGAGCGTATTGCTCAGCCGTTTTCCTTTTCTATGTTCCCAAAACGACAGGTACTCAGGGACGCTCGTAGACACTAAGAGTACGTGCATATGGACTGGAAGCTTTCTAGCCTTCTTTACTCTATGCATCTCCTTTCTTATGATATAATTGCTATGGAAATTGTTTAGTCCTTTCCTTTATTATACTATGTTTGTGTGTGATGAGCTTTACATTTGGACTACCGATGTTTGATTCCGGTATTTTCCTTTTATGGTCAAGTAATGTTTAAACATTTTTTCTTGTATGCTTTGATGACACGCCATAATTGCATGTGACGTTTCCATTATCAAAATGGGGTGTTACAATTATGGTATCAAAGCCAAGGCTTCGACCTGTAGGCTCTCAAATATGACCTGTGATTAGTGGGTAGTCACTACGGTCTTCCTAGAACTGACAGTTGTTTTCATGCATTCATCATTTTTAAGCATACATATATATGTCATTGTCGCAGATTTTTGACTAAGTAATGGTTGGTACAGGACTGGCCCTATTTAGTCGCATGTGTTTTATCGAAACTTTTAAATTTGGGACCGACCCATAGGCGTCCCCTCGCCATGTCTTTTGTTTTGGGTGAACTGACCATAGGCGTTCACTCTCGAGCATATAAAAGTTTTCATAAAACTGCATCATGCATTCATACACAAAATTTTCTTGCATAAAAATTTTCTCGTGAAATTTTGGTATAAATTTTTTTCATGTATATATAGATTTTATGTTTTGATCTGTTTAATCATATGTTTTATGTTATACTATTAGATGGTTCTCACACGCGAACAGGAGCAGCTCAGTGCTGCAATTCAAGCTGCTATGCAAGCTTTGCTTCCTCAACTGAGGAATGACATCAGGGCTGAAGTTCAAGCTACCAACAATCAGCAGCATAATTAGGCACCTCCTCCTCCTCCTCCAGTGACATTAGCAGTATGGCTGGAGAGATTCAACAAGCTCCGTCCTCGAGCTTTTGAGAAGATAGATAGCCCCAGCGATGCTGAAAGCTGGTTAGCTCACATCAAGAAGATTTTCAATGCTATGGGCTGTGACCCCGCATACAAGGCGAGGTTGGCATGCTATCGATTCGAAGGCGATGTGCTAAACTGGTGGTTAGCGTTGATGCAGTCTGAAGGTGGTGACGAGTGGGTTGCTGGTTTGACTTGGGCTCAGTTCAAGGACAGGGTTATGGAGCAGTTCTTTCCCAAGGCTGAGCAGGACAAGCTCAAGAGAGAGTACCATGGGATCCGACAGAGAGCTGGGGAGAATAGCAAAGGAGTTTATGCAGCGCTTTCTTCGCTTAGCTGGTTTCCTTGGTGCGGCAGCAGGTACTCTTGAAGAGCAGGCACATCACTTTAGATGGGATCTTCGCACATCGGTCGCAAACAATCTGGTGTGTGCTACGTTCAACACTGTAGCACAAGTGGCCGATGCAGCACGTAAGCTGGAGATGCTGCAGGAGAGAGATGAGTTCGGGGAAGCTGAAAGACCCGAAAAGAGGTAAACATTCGTATACAAGCGGTGATCAATCCGTATACTTTGCATATATGTCAATTATTCATCTCTTTAAATGTATCTTCCAGGCAGAAAACTGGGGACCGGTCTCAGCCGGCTACTCAACAGCAGCCTCATCAGCCCAAGGGAAACGGTCAGACTAACGACCGTTCTGCTACGGATAGGCGTGGCGGTAATGATAATTACCGTAACAACGCTGGACACTCCAACAGCAGCAGGTCCTAATACTTACGCATTTCCTTATGATTTCATGTTATAACTCATATTCAGACACTTTATCAAAACTTCTACCAGGAACCATGGAAACGGTAGGGACCAGAACCAGAGAGGTTCACATCCTAACCGTCCAGCTATCACTGGTATTCAATCTTACGATTACCCGCATTGTCCTTTTTACCCAACTATCATGTCTTATGTAAAATGTTTTATCAGGTTCCCAGCCAGCCAGAGCACCTGCTGGAGGATTTACTCATCCTCTTTGCTCTACTTGCTACCGTAGGCACCCAGGGCCATGTCGCCATAATACTGACGCGTGCTTCAAGTGTGGTCTTCCTGGCCATATCATGAAGGATTGCCATAAGGGCGAGATGGAGGGTACATCAGGACATGCTGATACCAAGCTGCCTCCTACTACCGGGCGTGTCTACATGACATCTCGAGACCAGGCTAACAAGTCTACAGGTACCATCACTGGAATCTTGTATATGTATAGTCAAGCTGCATGTGTTCTTTTCGATACGGGTGCTACTCACTCGGTTATTTATACTGCTTATGCTAAGAACATTAGGATGCTCCCCATGCCACTAGAAAATAGGATTACTATTTCCACGCCTTTGAGGGACTCTGTATTAATCACTCATGTATACAAGAGTCTTCCCCTAGAATTTGACGATAAGGTTCGACCTGTTGACGCACTTCCGTTGGACATGAATGACTTCGACATGATTTTGGGCATGGATTGGCTATCCAAGCATCATGCTACCATAGACTGCCATTCATATCGAGTTATCTTCGGTGATGTTAATGCACCAGAGTACATTCATAACGGGTTTATACCTGGACGGTCTGTACAAGTCATATCTACCCTACAAGCGCGTGCACTACTGTCACATGGCTGCGAGGGTTACCTAGCTACGGTTCACGACATGGATGCTGAATCCCCATCAATTCAGGATCAACCTATAGTGTCGGAATTCCAAGATGTTTTTCCAGCAGAACTTCCGGGCATACCACCTGCACGAGAAGTGGAATTCAGTATCGAGCTTATTCCAGGAGCTGAACCAATCTCCCAGGCTCCTTACCGCATGGCTCCCATAGAGCTGAAGGAGCTGAAGGATCAACTGCAAGAACTTCTTGAACGCGGTTTCATTCGACCGAGCGCATCTCCATGGGGCGCACCGGTCTTGTTTGTTAAGAAGAAGGACGGCAGTATGCGTCTTTGCATAGACTATCGCGAGCTCAACAAGATTACTATCCATAATAGATATCCGCTACCACGTATTGACGATCTGTTTGACCAACTTCAAGGGGCCAAACACTTCTCCAAGATTGATCTTAGGTCAGGCTATCATCAACTACGGGTCAAGGAGCAGGACATCGCTAAGACTGCCTTTCGTACCCGCTATGGCCACTACGAGTTTGTAGTTATGCCATTTGGCCTGACAAATGCTCCAGCAGTTTTCATGGATTTGATGAACAGAATCTTCCATGAATTTCTGGACAAGTTCGTCATTGTTTTCATCGATGACATCCTGATTTTCTCAAAGTCCAAGGAGGAACACGAAGACCATCTTCGTACAGTGCTACAGATTCTTCGCCAGAAGCAGCTGTATGCTAAATTCTCCAAGTGTGAGTTCTGGTTAGACAAGGTGGCATTCTTAGGTCACATTGTATCAGCAGAAGGAATCACTATGGATCCAGCGAAGGTTGAGGCCATTACTAAGTGGCCAAGGCCGACATCAGCGACGGAAGTCCGCAGTTTCTTAGGCTTAGCTGGCTATTACCGTAGGTTCGTGGAGAACTTTTCCCGCCTAGCACTACCATTGACCAAACTGATGCGGAAAGGGGAGAAATTCGTCTGGACTGAAGATCGAGAGAAGAGCTTTGAAGACCTGAAGCAGAAGCTGGTATCTGCACCTATTCTTACTCTACCATCTGGTACGGGTGGATTTCAAATCTACAGCGATGCATCGGGGTAGGGACTTGGCTGTGTTCTCATGAAACATGGGAAAGTGATCGCGTACGCTTTACGGCAGCTTAAGCCTTATGAGGAAAATTACCCCACGCATGACTTGGAACTTGCTGCAGTCGTGTTTGCATTGAAGATATGGAGGCACTACTTATATGGAGAACCATGTGACATTTTCACGGACCACAAGAGCTTGAAGTATATCTTCACTCAGCGTGAATTGAACATGAGGTAGAGGAGATGGTTAGAGCTGTTGAAGGATTATGACATTAATCTACAGTATCATCCCGGAAAGGCAAATGTAGTAGCAGATGCTCTTAGCAGGAAGTCCGGAATGATCAACGACATTAAAATCGAAGAGGAAATCATAAGAGACTTGGAGCGACTAGACATCGAGATCATGGTACGTGGACAGCACGGTTACTGGGCTAATCTTAGAGTAGAACCCGAGTTACTCTCTAAGATCAAGGAAGCTCAGAAGGATGACGGAGAAATCTGGGCGATAGTACTGAATTTGGAGAAACAGACAGAATTCAGAGTAGATGCAGATGGTATCGTATGGCAGGGCACGAGACTTTGTGTTCCTGATGACCAAGAACTCCGGGAAGCTTTGTTAGCTGAAGCTCATAGCTCCCCATTCTCTATACATCCTAGTTCGACTAAGATGTACCATGACATCAAGCAGTACTTTTGGTGGAGTGGTATGAAACAGGATGTGGCCACTTACGTCTCCAAATGTCTTACCTGCCAGCAGGTTAAGATCGAGCATCAGCGATCTGGCGGTCTCCTTCAACCGTTAGATATTCCAGAATGGAAGTGGGACAAAATCACCATGGATTTTGTTACTGGTCTTCCGCTTACCAAGAGGAAGCACGATGCAATTTGGGTTATCGTAGATCGACTTTCCAAATCAGCTCATTTCTTACCGATCCGCAAGGAAGATCCGGTAAGTAAACTCGCAGATACGTACATAAGAGAGATCATGAGACTCCACGGTGCACCATCCAGCATCGTCTCAGACAGATATCCTCGATTCACTTCGCGCTTTTGGAAGAGTCTGCAAAAAGCTTGGGGTACACAACTCAAGCTTAGCACGGCTTTTCATCCTCAAACGGACGGACAGTCGGAGCGAACCATTCAGACATTGGAAGATATGTTGAGGTCATGTGCGTTGGAATGGACGGGTGATTGGGACGATTACATCTGTTTGGTGGAGTTTGCATACAACAACAGTTGGCACGTAATAAGTGTGTAAACACTTATCCTTTTGCCATTAAAAACAATGAAAAACAAGACCTAATCATGTGTTTAATATCGTAAAAGTCGGAATTACGCGTGGTTTTGTGTTTTTGTTGTGACAATAGGTACAAAAGATCAAAAGGAAAGAAAACACGGGATTTCACGGTCATTTATCGAAGAAAAAGCCAAAGATAAAGTCACAGGACTAAAAAGTGCCAAAAGAATGAAGTTTGGAGGACTAAAAATAGAAATTTGATGAAGATTTTACAACAAGGACCATTTTCGCCAATCTCCAAAGTCATCCACTAATAAATCACATTGAAGAGCACAAAATTACGAAGCCAACGGTCCCGACCTCGCGTCGTAACTCCGCACGATTTATTTTCAATGATTTTTTAGTGTTGGACTTCCCAGCGGGTCACCCAGGCTAGTACTACTCTCGCCCAAGCACGCTTAACTGCGAATTTTTGATGGAATCTAGTGCATTAGTGCTGGTACGAGGTGGCACAGAATGACAGAGGTGGTAGAGAATGACGAGGTGGCAGTTGACTCAGCTTTTCAGACCAATCAGGGGATGACACGTGGCATATGGCGCATGTCAGTACAAGCTGGGCGTGTGTCAGGCTTATGATAAGAGTGTGAAGACATGTGATCCCATAAACTTAGCCTCCAAGCAAAAAATTAGATAGTAAATTACTAAAATACCCCCAATGTTGGCTCTATATAAAGTCCACCTTCCCTTCATTTTTCACAAGTTTTTCTCTTTATATAGTTTACACATAGTTTAAGTTTATTTTTCTCTTTCAAGTTTGTAATAGCTTATCTATTAAGCTTTTCATCTTTTAATAAAATAAAAGTTTTAGCTTAATCTCTTTAGCTTATTCTCATTCTTCCTTTCTTTTTACTTTTCTTAATAATCTATCTTATTATTTTGGGATAAGTTTTTATAACTTTTTCCAAATAAGATTAGATTTATATAAAGTTTGGAATAATTAATTTTATTTCAAGCTTGTTGTTGCCTTTTAGTAGATCTAGCTTATTTGTGGAGTAATCATTTAATTAGCTTTTTAGCTTTTTAAATCTCATAAGTCCTAAGCTTAGGCTTACGACTTATTTATAAGCTAGCTTTTTTATCTAATCACTTTTAGTTTTTATTAATTAGTTTTCTAGATCTATTAGATTTAAGTTTTAAAAATTAAAAATACTAAAAAAAACCAAAAAAATAATTAGATCTATTTGTTTTTCATAATAAAAAGTTTAGATATATAAGTTTAGAGTTTAAAATTTAAAGTCTTTTTAAAAACCTTAAAAAATAGTTAGATCTATTTGGTTTTTAAATAGATTAAGTAGATCTATAATTTTTAGCTTTAAAATTTAAAATACTTTTATAAAACATAAAAAATATTTTAGATCTATTAGTTTTAATTAAATCTCTTTATAGAATATCAATTGTTGCTTATTATTGTTCTAACCTCTTGTGTTTTTGTGATATTGGCGAATCGATTCATCAAGTTTTGTAGAGAGCTTATGGTTGATTGAATTGGTTCAAGTTTGATATGGTTGATTAATTTGGTTAGAGATTGATTTGGGAGGTCGTGTACTTTACGGGCCAAATTCGGGTTTAGCTTTTGATAGTTTTGGTATTGGGAGGCCGTGTACTTAACGGGCCATATTTTGTTGATGTTGTTGATGTTATTTGTTTTAGAGCGGTTTTCTACGGACTACGGGTACTAATGCTCTCCTTTTTATTTTTCTAGTTTAATCGCTTTAGTTTTATTAATTAGATCGTTATAGTTTAAATTGTTGTCAATAAAAGTTATATATTTTATAAAAATCGGTTTGATTACTTTTGGTTATTATTATTTGTGTTTAAAAAACTAGTTTAAAAATTTTTAAAATTAGATTTCATTTAGATAAGCTCATTATTAGTAAAAAGTTTACACCTTTTTGTGTTTGTTAAGCTTATTAGTATATAAAGCTTGTAGCTTTATCATCTAAAAAGGTTAATAAGCTTAAAAGGTTGAAGCTTTATGCTTAATTTTTATGTTTATCTTTGTGAATTCATTGTTCGTCACTATTACTTGATATTACGTGTTTGCATTAGATTAATTTCGCATTTAGATTTATTTTTAATGATAGTTTATTTTTGTTGCATCTAGATTTATATTTGTAGTTTAATTTTTACGTTGCATTTTAGAGGAATTTTTACGTGAATTAATTGCGCTTTTATTTTTATATAGTCCTTAACCTACATATTTTCCCCATTTTTCGCTTAATTAGACATAGATTACCAAACAAGTATTATTAACCAAAAACAATTAATCTTGTGTTAAAATTGGAAATCAATTCGAGTCGAGTCGAGGAACGAAAAATAGACATAAAAAGAATTGAAAAATTCTTAGTATTAGCACGCAAGTATCAAGTGTGCTCCTTTCGAAATGTTGTATGGCAGAAAGTGTCGCGCCCCAATCTGCTGGGATCAGGTTGGTGAGCGAACACTTGAAGGACCAGAAATCATAGAGATGACCAATGAGAAGATCGCAGTAGCTAAGCAGAAAATTCAGGAAGCACGGTCACGTCAGAAGAGTTACGCCGATAAGCATCGTAGGGACATACACTTTAACGTAGGAGATCACGTCTTCCTTAAGGTTTCGCCGGCACGTGGTGTTAGACGCTTTGGGAATAAAGGGAAGCTCAGTCCTCGTTTCATCGGACCGTTTGATATCATTGAACGAGTCGGTGAAGTATCTTACCGATTGGCGTTACCTCCGCAGCTTTCGCATGTGCACAATGTGTTTCATGTGTCCTTACTCAGAGGGTACCAGTATCATCCCCTTCACATGGTTCAGTATCCACTGGAACAGATACGTGAAGATCTCACTTTTACAGAAGAACCCGAACGAGTTCTTGACAGACAAGAACGAGTCATGAGAAAGAAGACGATTCCATTCGTCAAAATTCTATGAAGGGATCATACCGAGAGGGAAGCCACTTGGGAAACAGAGGAGTCTATCCGGGCTTCTTACCCTCATTTCATATTTTGAATTCGGGTATGTTCTTCTTTTCCAGTTTACTTTATCTATAATTCGGGGACGAATTATTCTTTTAGGGGGGAAGAGTTGTAAAACCCGCATGCTTTTACCATGAATAGTGAAAGTCCCAAAATACAACAATTGTTGAAACTAAGAATCGAAAACAATAACACACAATAGATATACTTTTCAAACGAGTAATCCTTTATTAACTATTATCAACAAAGTATTACAAAGTGTTATGAATACACCTGTTGAATAACAACAAGAAATGAACCCTAGAACAAGTAAACTTGATTCGAGACTCAAGTTTACAAGTGAACCAACGAGTCGCTGATGGACAGCTGAGGCCTCAGTGGTTCAAGTGAGAGAAAGAACTTAGATAAAGATTCCAAGCACAAGGGTTGAATCTTAACTTCTTTCTCATCCCCTATTTATAGTGGTACGAGGTTGTATCCTTAGTGGGGGTAGTTGATACGTGTCATCTTTTGAATGGAAGAGTACAACGTATTAAATGCATGTCCAAATCGAGACATGCCTTTAACTACTTTAGGTAAACAGTTCTGCCAACTGTTCACCTTTGTCCCACTAGGTCGTACTAGGCATTGACTTTGAATCTCTTGTTTTGTCCCGCTCAAAACACTTGTAAGATTCTCCCGCCTAAACTATAAGGGGTTGGATAAGCTTTGCTTGATCCAAGTCTCTAGGGTTCTTAAGTGATCTCTGAGTGTTGTCAACTCAGAGATCCTTGAACACCAGTGCATTCCTTTGACATCCCAGCTATCCATAATCGCTGGTGAGTCTGACTTTAGATTGTCTTCGACTTCTCTGACGTTGTCTTTGACTTGAATGATCCTGGCGTGCCAGCTGAGGCTTTGCCTTCCACTGGTCTAGTCTCTGTCGCTGGTCCTCTCAGCGACCTTTCAACACTTAGTCTAATTTAAACAAGTCTAGATAGGGTCATAGTTAAAACTTTCATTGGCCCAACAATCTCCCCCTATTTGTTTATAAAATATACTAAGTCTAAAATTATTGTAAGTGAGTACACAGCTTCTTCTTACACATAATTTAACAAACATACCTCAAAGTTTTATTAAACAGAATGAACCTAGTCTATTACAATAGCACCCTAAGGTGAAAACATAAACAAAAATAAATAGGTTCTTCAGCGATCAAGACCTTGATCACAGATTCTCTGGGCTTCGACTTTGTCACTCCTAGAGTTAATGACAAGTTCAATTTCAAAATCGAACTCATCAGCTTCTTTGCAATTCCTTAGGATGCCCTGCTTGAGTCTGATTAGCTGAATGGTTGATGCCAGAGGTAGTTCATTCAAACGCTGAAAAGCATAATCACAGTTACCATTCATAAATACCATACCTACCTCTGGCTCAGTGTAAACTTGGCCTTCAATGGGTTTGGTGATTTCCTTGGGAAGGACCAAGTTTCTGAGCATCCCATCGACCACTACATCTTCAGTGACCAACCTTTCGGTCAGAGGCCCCATTGGTGTTTTTCTTTTTCTTGGTGTCTGAGAAGATGATTGAGAGGAAAGCTGTGGAGGTAGGGGTACCTTCAGCTTCTTTGCAGTATCTCTTACCCAATTGAGTTTTGCTTGAATGTTCTTCATCATTTGGGCAGGACCAGGCCCAGTCTTCTTTTGGGCAAGAGATAGTATTTCCAACCACTCAGAGAGGCTCAGATCTCTGAGTTTGAAGTCGTTGGAGATTTTATAATTCTGCATGTCATTCTCCCTATAAATGGTCATTACCACCTTCTTGTCTTTGTTAGTGAAGCATGTGTACTTAGTGATACGACCGGGTTCAGATCTCTGGTTGACCAGTCTTTGATATTTTGTTAGGAGGTTGTTCCTCTTAACCTCCAGTTCCTTGAGTTTGGCCAGTTGAGCTTTCTTAGCAGAGGGAGAGAGCTTGTCCAGAGCTTCTTTGCTCCTTAGTTCAGCAGCCCTGATATTTGCTAACCTTTGATGTTCAAGGATTTGGGCTTTGGCTTGCTCTGGGGTGAGTGGTGGTTCATCAGCGCTTTTGAATTTGTTGAGGTCAGAGTTTTTGGAGGGTTTGGATCCACCTTCAGCTTGAAGGGAGTGTAGGGTAATTTCAGGTTGCTCAACTGCAATCCCTTTACCTTTATCTTTCGCAGAATCAGCAGCAGGCTTGAAGGATCTCAGTGGAGTGGGTGTTGGTATTTCAGGTGTAGGCTTTTTCTTCTGCTGCTCCTCCGTAGATACAGCATCATCAGCTTCTTCTTCAGAAGAGGAGGCAGACTTCTCCCCCTCAGGCATAGCCCCAGCAGGTGCTCTGCCTGAACCTGCCTTATTGAAACGAAGGAACTCCTGGTGAACAAATATGCAAATTTCCTTGAGTTCACCCTGGAGAAGTTCCTGAAGAAGAAGTCTAGAGGGTTCAGCAGCCTGAGCTATGGCTGCAACATTTGCCTTTACCGCTGAGGTTAGAACTGATGGTATGTACGTCTGAAGACTCTGGCTGAGTAGGTCAGGTAGTTGTGCCTTCAGAGCGTTGTTCAGCAGTTGCGGAAGCATTGCGGTCATGGAAGACTCCACTGATGAAGTTAATGATGTTTCTAAGTTTGTAGTAAGCTCCTCAGCAGCATAAGTCAGGGTCTGGATTTCAGAGAGAAGAGCTTCGTTTGTGACTTTGGGTTTAGTGATGCTGATATCCCCTCTCTTTTCCCATAGAGCCTCAGCAGCCAGTTCCTGTACATCTTTCATTCGTGGGACTTGTGCTGACTTACGTGAGAGGAGGTATTCCAGGTGTTGCTTAGCCCCCAGCTCCATGACACTTGGCAATGTGGGAAATGGAACAGGTGCAGGGGAGCTAAGTCTCTGTTCCCATAGCCTTTTGGCAGCTAGTTCTTGAACATTAGGAAGGGAGGGGACAGAGACCGGTGTCAGCTCAATGGAGGACAGGTTGTAGTCATCAGTGCTCATTTCCTCAAAGTCAGAGATGAAGGGGCCTTCCTCTATAATAAGAACTTCATCATCAGGCAGAGATTCGAAGTCTGAGAGGGCATCAAGATCAATTGTGGCACCTTCAGCGGAATTGTCATCAGCAATCAAGTAATCATCATTGTTAAGTTGTTCCTGATGAAGATTGTGAGCCTGTGATAAGAGTTATTAGTAACCAGTTGTGAAAAATAATGCAGTTATAGATCGCCAGTCGCTGCCCCTAGGAAAGCTGGGTGTGATTATCCAGCCCCCCCCTAAGGATTTCTCCTTGGGACTCTTTTAATTGTGAAATAGGTATGTTAAGGATCGCCATTCGCTGCCCCTAGGATAGCTGGGTGTGATTATCCAGCTCCCCCTGAAGGATTGCTCCTTGGGACTCTTTTAATGTGAAATAAAAGTGTTGAAGGATCGCCATTCGCTGCCCCTAGGATAGCTGGGTGTGATTATCCAGCTCCCCCTGAAGGATTACTCCTTGGGACTCTTTTTATGTGAAAGTTATGAGGTGAATGGTCGCCGTTCGCTGCCCCTAGGATAGCTGGGTGTGATTATCCAGCTCCCCCTGAAGGATTTCTCCTTGGGACTCTTTTATTGTGAAAATGATATGGGAATGGTCGCCTTTCTCTGCCCCTGGGATAGCTGGGTGTGATTATCCAGCTCCCCCTGAGGGATTACTCCCTGGGACTCTTTTGATTGTGAATTAATATGAGGGTGATGGTCGCCTTTTATCGCTGCCCCTAGAAAGACTGAGGGTGATGATTCAGCCTTTCCAAAAGAATAAATTCTTTGGGACTCTTTTGTTAATGATGGGGACCCAGAGTCAGTGAGAAGTGCAGAGACTCTGGGTCGGGACTTATATGTGCTCAGGTTGTTGTTTGCCAAGAGCACAGTCCAGAGGTTGAAGGATCATCGGGGTGCGTTAGAAGCACAAGTGAATCATTTCCTAGTGAAGACAGAGTGTACAGAGAGTCCTAAAGGTCTAGGTGCTGACACAGACACGCTAAGAGTTGAGGCAAACTCTAAAGTACATCACTCTCTCCTACAGATAATGAGAGTGAATGTATGTGGACCTCTGAGAGGAAAAAAATAAGGTCAGACTAATACCTGACTGATATCAGCGTGGAGAGGGATCTTAGTCGTCTTCGCTGACATGGAGACACTAGACTCTGGTTGTTTGTCAGCAATGGGCTCTACTACCACATCCACCAGAGAAGGGGATGGGTTCTTCTTTGTCTTTGTCTTCTTGGAAGGATTAACAGAAGGGGTTTCAGAGGAAAGGGGGATGTCTTTCCTCTTCTTCTTCTTTTCCTTAAGCACCTTGGGCTGAGAAGTAGATTGCACAGAGGTCTTGGACAGAGACTTATCAGCCATACTTTCAGCATTCACCTCAGGTTGAGGGATCAAGGGCTCGTCATCCTCAGCAAGTAATTCAGCAACTCTCATCATATGCCTGGTAAGGGGAACTTCATTTTCTATGGGAGTCTTCAGAGAAGCTGCTGTGATGTGATGAGAGGGAAAGGAATGTAAGGCATCATTGGTGTAGGATTCACCAAGAATATCTTCTAAGACAAGAGAGAGATATCTGGTGTAGCAGATGGTGGCACCACGAGTCTTCTTTCCTTTGTTTTCCAGCTTGGAGATGAGATCAGTGTACAGTATGTGAGCGATTCCAATATCCAAACCCCAGATTAAGCTGTAGGCAATGGCCAGTTGGGAGCCATTCAGTTGGTCGTGAGAGCCAGTGTTCCCTCCCAGACATTTGACAATGTACAACATCAGCGTTCTCCATGTGGGAGAGAAGTAATTGACCTTAATGAGGGATTTGCTTTGGAAGCCAGCAGCAGTGAAAGGTTGTTCATGATCATCATGAGGTTGAAGGGTGGCCAGAGCTTTTCTCACGGTGGCACTGGTGGGTAAAGCTGATATGTTATTGTTGTTGTAAGGGAGTCCAATGGCTGTGGCAAAGGTTGAGAAATCAAAGGTGAGAGGTTGAGGATGGGTGGAAAGGTTGAAGGTGATTTGGGAAGAGGATGGATCGACTTCAGCGCTGTACCAGAACTCTCGAAGGTATTGATAGTAACAAGTGGATGGTTCCTTGGTGATAGCTTCGCCAATGGTGGAGTTCTTTAGGAATTGGAACAACGGATGGTAGAGTGGGTTGTTGTGTTCGAGAAGGGCCACACAGTTATTTAAAGCAGTCTTGCCATCTGAGATCTCAAAATCAACGTTTGTGGCGGCTTGTACAACGAAGGTTTGGTTTGGTGAAGAAGACGCCATTGTTGTGAGTTTGAAGGTGGTGAGAGAATAGAGAAGATGAGAAGGAATGTGTGAGAGAAGGTTTTCAAAGTGACAAAAAATAATTTGGGTCAAGGGTTTTGAAAGGTTTAGCCGTTTTCCAATAAGAGCATTAAATGCAAAGATTAACCTTTTTCAGAAACTTGTGGGTCCCCTTGACCTTTCATGGTATACTTGTCCCCTAGGAAAGCGGGAAAGTTGGTGGCATAAAGAGATGATCATTTGAATTTGATATCTGATTAAAAACATTCCCATTGAAATGTAACTACCTCGTTACATTCAATTCCCTTAAATGCCCAAAGACAGCGGTCATCATCAGATTTATTTGCCAATATTGAGCATTCCCAGCTCAGCGACAAGCCTGGTAAAACTTGGCTCAGCCAGCGGCTTAGTGAAAATGTCAGCGAGCTGGTACTCAGTGGGTATGAAATGTAGCTCAATATCACCTTTTAGAATATGGTCTCTGATAAAGTGATACCTGATGTCAATGTGCTTGGTTCTGGAATGAAGCACCGGATTATTGGAGATGGCTATGGCACTGGTGTTGTCACAGAATATTGGTACCTGCTCATAGTTAATTCCATAGTCAGCCAGCTGACTTTTCATCCAGAGAACTTGAGCACAGCAACCAGCGGCCGCAACATATTCAGCCTCAGCTGATGACATAGCCACAGAGTTTTGCTTCTTAGCACTCCAGCATACCAACTTTCCTCCAAGGATTTGACAGCTACCAGAGGTGCTCTTTCTGTCAAGGCAGCACCCAGCGTAATCTGAGTCGGAGTAAGCTTTGAGGTCGAAGCCTGAACCATTTGGGTACCAGAGACCCAATGAGGGAGATCCTTTCAAGTACCTGAAAATTCTTTTGACAGCTACAAGGTGGGATTCCTTGGGGTTAGCTTGGTACCTAGCACAGAGACAAGTGGAGAATTGTATGTCTGGTCTACTTGCTGTGAGATACATCAGTGACCCAATCATGCCTCTATATAAGGTCTCATTAACAGAGACCCCTGAGTCATCAGCTCCCAAGTTGTTGGGAGGAAGCATGGGGCATTTCACTGATGCACAATCAGACAGATCATACTTCTTGAGCAAATCTCTAACGTACTTTTCTTGACAAATAGAAATTCCTTTTGAATTTTGTTTGATTTGAAAACCCAAGAAAAAGGTTAGTTCCCCCATCATGCTCATTTCATATTTTTTGGTCATAAGTTTGGCAAATTGTTTGCTCAAGTTAACATTGGTTGAACCAAAAATTATGTCATCCACATAAATCTGTACTAATATGACGTCACCCTTGGACCTATAGGTGAACAAGGTTTGGTCAATGGTACCTCTGACAAATTTATTTTCAAGAAGGAATTTTGAGAGAGTTTCATACCAGGCTCTGGGCGCTTGTTTCAGCCCATAGAGTGCTTTGTGAAGTCTGTAGACATGATTTGGGTAGTCACTGTTTTCAAACCCTGGGGGTTGACTGACATATACTTCCTCTGCAAGTTTCCCATTGAGAAAGGCACTCTTCACATCCATTTGATAAACCATGAAACCCATATAAGCTGCAAAGGCTAGGAAGATTCTGATGGCTTCCAATCTGGCCACTGGTGCGAAGGTTTCATCATAATCAATTCCTTCAGATTGGTTATATCCCAGCACCACGAGCCTAGCCTTGTTTTTTACAATCATACCAGCTTCATCCCTTTTATTTCTGTAGACCCATTTTGTTCCAACCACTTGCTTACCAACTGGAGCTTTAACCAGAGTCCACACCTTGTTTCTCTTGATCTGATTGAGTTCATCTTGCATGGCAACAACCCAGCCTTCATCAAGCAGAGCAGCAGCCACGTTCTTAGGTTCATCCTCAGAGAGAAAATTTGCAAACAGGCATTCATTTGCAGAGGCGGTTTCCAGAGTTTTTAATTTTCCTCTGGTGGTGACTCCCTCAGAGGGTTCTCCAAGAATATTAACTAGAAGAATATCTTGGTTCCTACTCCATTTGGATTGTGGAGCAGGAGCTTCTGTGGGATCAGAAGTCACTTCAAGTTCAGGGAGTGATGGAGGTTCATCACATGTAATCTCTTCGTCCATGATCTCTTCATCTGATTGAATATCCAAAGTGACAGGATCAGCATTTTCTTCAGAGATTTGAGTAAGAGATTCAACACCAACAGTCTCTGGAGTGATGTCAGAGATGGAGTGAGGATCAAAGGCTTGAACATATGGGAGATCCTTGTGACGACTTTGAGATGATTCCTTGGGATTTGAGAAATCATCTTTGGGATAAGATTTGACTTCGTTGAAGTCAATGTCACAATCCTCTGAGTTGGTGTGTGTTATGACAGCGTCAGCTTCATTAAAGGTGACATGAATGGACTCTTCTAGTTCTTGCCTGCGAATATTGAATACTCTGAAGGATCTGGAGGTGGGAGAGTATCCAAGGAAGAATCCATCATCTGATTTTTCATCAAATTTACCCAGGTGATCTTTGTAATTGTGAATGAAAACAGGGCAACCAAAGACATGGAAGTAGCTTACATCAGGGGCTCTCTTCCTATACACTTCATAAGCGGTCTTGCCATGTCTCTTCACAATAATGGATCTGTTTTGTGTGTAGCATGCTGTGTACACAGCCTCACCCCAGAATTGTTTAGGAAGTCTAGATTCGCTGAGCATTGTTCTGGCAGCTTCAATGAGTGTTCTGTTTCTTCTTTCAGCGACACCGTTTTGTTCAGGGGTTCCTGGGTTTGAGAAGTTCTGTGATATACCCTTTTCATCACAAAAGGCTTCCATGGCATGGTTTTTGAATTCTGTGCCATTGTCGCTTCTGATAGCCTTTACCCTGCAGTCATTGAGGTTTTCTATTTCTCTGATGAAGGACATGATTCTTTCAGCAGCATCACTCTTTCTCTTAAGAAAAAATACCCATGTGTATCTGGAGAATTCATCTACAATGACCAAGGTATATTTGTTGTGATTGAGGGATTGAGGTTTAACTGGTCCAAACAAGTCCATGTGAAGAAGATGAAGGCACTTGTTAATGGAGAATGATTGTTTTGTTTTGAATGAAGCCCTGTGATGCTTCCCTTTCTCGCAGGCTGAGCAGGGTCTGTCCTTGCTAAAGGTCAGAGAGGGAAGTCCAGCTACCAAGTCATTCTTTGCCAGTTTGTTGATGTTTTTGAAGTTGAGATGGGAGAGTCTCTTATGCCAGAGCCAGTTTTCGCTATCAGATGCTTTGGCAAAGAGACAGGTGTTCTCTCCTTCAGGGGATGATGTCATGTCAATGACATAAACATCCCTTCTTCTGGGTGCAATCAGAACGACATCATTGTTCTGATTGAAGATAGTTCCTTGGGTCTTAGAGAACAGAACCTTGAAACCAGCATCGCAGAGTTGACTAATGCTGATTAGGTTGTGCTTCAAACCATTTACATAAGCGACCCTTGTGAAGGTTAATCCATTGCAATCCACTGAGCCATATCCTTCAGTGGCCCCTGAGGAGTCATCCCCAAAGACTACTTTTGGACCAGGCTCCTTCTTATATCTATGCAGATATTGTTTAATTCCTGTCATGTGTCTGGAGCACCCGCTATCCAAATACCAAACAGATTTCTTTAGGTATGCCTGCATAGATATAACAAACCAGATTAGTTTCTATGATGAACCCACTTTCCAGTGGGTCCATGCTGTCGCTGACTGGCGACATTGGGTCTTCTGGGCCTTTCTCCCCCTCTTTGGTTGCAATCCCTGGTTTCATGTCGCATGCTGCCACAGATGTCACAACCAGGGTAATGTTCACACTCATCAGAGTGGTGGTCATAAAAGCCACAATATTTGCAGGGAGGATTAGGCCTGTATCCCTGAGAACTTTCTCTGGATTTTGGTTGCTCAGGTCTTCTAGAGGGCCTGTGAGGGGTTTTAGATCTAAGCTGTGTTCGAGTTCTCTGAACAGCGATGATCTCCTCATGCTCTCTAGAAGAGTGTTCAGTGGACTCACATGTGATACACTTGGGTCTCTTGGAACAATCATCTGAGGAATGATTTTTGAACACACAGTGTTTGCAAGGCCTGAATAGCGTTCTCCCCTTTGAGTTGCTGGAGCTTTCACCAAGGGAGTTAACAGAAGGACTGTTATCCTTGGGGTTGATTTTTTCTTTCAACCCTTTTACCTCTTCCATCAGGGTGAGGAGAAGTTTCTTGGTGGGAGATAATTCTTCGGTGGAAGAAGTGGGTATGTCAGTGTTTTTGGCCACATAAACCTTCTTGTGTGCTTTATCAGCAACTTTGGAAGTGAGGTTCCCAGAGGTTTTGAGAACTGGTTTTGGGCCAAGCAAGGAATCTGATGGGTTAGCACCAGCAAGTTTGGGAGTAGCTGATGCGTCAGATTCTTTGTCAGAGTCCTTCTCAACCACAGAGGTGGAGAGAGGAGAAGTGACTTCTGATGGGACAAATTTAACACTGGGCACTGGAATGTGGTTTTTGAACCTACCCTTACCCCCTATGGCTTGAACCACATTTCCAGGAATGGTTTCAGCAACTATTTCTTCCACAGTTGACTGGGCAAGGTTCCATTTTTCAATGGTTTTTCTCAACTCAGAGTTTTCATCAGTTAAGGATTCATTTTCAATGGACAACTTGCTGACCTCATTTTGAAGTTGATTTGCCATGTTCACAAAAGGTTTAAGATTAGCTAGTTCAGATTGACAAAGATTCAGTTCTGTTTTAAGATTTAGAAACTTATTTAGCAGAATTTTTCTTTGTTCTTCAACAAAATGGAGGTCAACAAAAGTATAGTCACTGACATGGTCTCTGTCAGGACCTTCAGGCATAGATAGTAATCTTTGTACCTTTTTCATGGTAATGTCCACCCATTGGCCTGATCTTGCCTCACTTTTACCGACTGCTGGTTCTTCATCAGCAACAGCCATGAAGGCTTTGACGGTAGTGGTTCCTTCATCCTCAGAGGTGAGGGGTTCATCATCCCAGTCAAAAGAAGCAGCTATCAGACCTTTTTCAGTCTTTTTGTTATCTTTCTTCTTGGCTGCATCGTCAGCTTTCTGGTTGAGTTTAATCAGCTCAGCTTTCAAGGCCTTGTATTTTACCTTGTAGTCCTTTTTCCCTTCAGAGTCACTGAGAGAGGATTGCTTGAAAGGTGAGGAAGAGAACTTCTTTTTGCTGTTGGTTTTGCTGGATGATGGAAAGCTGGGAGACGATGTCTTGTTTGACCAGCAGTCCTTTTGGAAATGACCAGCCTTTCCACAAGTGTAACATAACACTTTGGATTTGTCAATCTTGGCAGCACCAACTCTACCAGATCTTTTGTAGTATCTCTTCTGGTCAGCTAAGAGGGCTCTGTCATGGAATTCAGCATGTAATTCATCAAGGAATTCTTGACTACTTCTTGTGTCTTCTTCCACGTCAGAGTCACTATCCTGAAAAGAGTGGTTAGCAACAAGAGCTTTTGACCCAGATATAGGAGAAGTAAACCTATCAGTCTCTGATTTGTAAATAGAGTCAATCAGTCCTTCTTCATAATTGTATCTACCAAATAGTTGAGCAAGAGTATCATTCTTTATGGCATTATTTACTCTCAGGGTTTGGTTAAGGCTAAGCCATTTCCTAGGCAGACTATTGACAAATGTGGCATTAACCTCAGCCTTGGGTAGAACAACACCATTGTTACCTAAATCATTCAGCAAGATCTTAAGTCTAGTGTAAGTTTGAGAAACAGTCTCAGTTTCTAGGGCTTTAAAAGCGTTAAACTTAAGTCTTAATGCTTGGATTTTGGTCTCTTTGGTCTCCTCTGGTCCTTCATACCCTAGAACCAACTCAGTCCACATTTCTTGTGCAGTATTGCATTTGATAATGGACTTCATGATGTTCTTGGGTAGGCAAGAGACTATGATACTCTTAAGTCTCTTGTCCTGGTTGGCCAAACGTCTATCAGCTGGAGACCATTGCTTAACAGGTTTCTTAATGGGTCTTTCTGGTGTAGAGGTAATAGCCAGTGGTACGTAAGGACCATTTTCTAAGATTTCAAACAAGAAGGGTTCTAAGCCATCTAAGTATATAAGAAATTCACTTTTCCAACTTGAGAAATCTTCTTCATCAAACGCTGGCACATTAGACACATGTGACCCTCCACGATTATCAAGAAGCTATGGAAGATCATCCTCATTCACACCAGTGCTTACAACAGGTGTAGGCATGGTAGTGGATGTGGTGGCTGGCGCGTTTGTGGAAGTATTTGCTTGGTTTGATTGACCAAATGGTGGTGGGATGGGTGGCATAGTTTCAGTCATATTTGGATCTTGATTTTAAAAACAAGAACGGTTTTTAGAAAAGTTTTATAAATCAAACCGCTCTGATACCAATTGAAAGTCCCAAAATACAACAATTGTTGAAACTAAGACACGAAAACAATAACACACAATAGATATACTTTTCAAACGAGTAATCCTTTATTAACTATTATCAACAAAGTATTACAAAGTGTTATGAATACACCTGTTGAATAACAACAAGAAATGAACCCTAGAACAAGTAAACTTGATTCGAGACTCAAGTTTACAAGTGAACCAACGAGTCGCTGATGGACAGCTGAGGCCTCAGTGGTTCAAGTGGGAGAAAGAACTTAGATAAAGATTCCAAGCACAAGGGTTGAATCTTAACTTCTTTCTCATCCCCTATTTATAGTGGTACGAGGTTGTATCCTTAGTGGGGGTAGTTGATACGTGTCATTTCTGAATGGATGAGTACAACGTATTAAATGCATGTCCAAATCGAGACATGCCTTTAACTACTTTAGGTAAACAGTTCTGCCAACTGTTCACCTTTGTCCCACTAGGTCGTACTAGGCATTGACTTTGAATCTCTTGTTTTGTCCCGCTCAAAACACTTGTAAGATTCTCCCGCCTAAACTATAAGGGGTTGGATAAGCTTTGCTTGATCCAAGTCTCTAGGGTTCTTAAGTGATCTCTGAGTGTTGTCAACTCAGAGATCCTTGAACACCAGTGCATTCCTTTGACATCCCAGCTATCCATAATCGCTGGTGAGTCTGACTTCAGATTGTCTTCGACTTCTCTGACGTTGTCTTTGACTTGAATGATCCTGGCGTGCCAGCTGAGGCTTTGCCTTCCACTGGTCTAGTCTCTGTCGCTGGTCCTCTCAGCGACCTTTCAACACTTAGTCTAATTTAAACAAATCTAGATAGGGCCATAGTTAAAACTTTCATTGGCCCAACAAATAGTACCCTTAAGATCGTACGTACTAGATTAAAACTTTCCTAATATAGCATGATTACTATTACGTGTTAGGATTTTACGTATTACGTACGTGTTAGAACACGATAAGTATTTACTACGCACGAACACGTAATAATTATTTGACAATAATTAATCACGAACAGGCGATCATGAAATCATGAACGTAATTAAAACACGAACTATTATTAATTACGTATATATATTTATTACGAGCGTAAATAAATATATTAGATCACGATAATTACGTAACGAGAACACATAAAATGCGAACACAAATAATCACGAACGAATAACTAAACATCGAGACACGGAAAAAGGTACGGGTACCCCATGTGAGGCCCCCTACCCGCGGCTACAAGGAAGAAATGGCCAAGCCCATTTCAATTTTTCACTAAAAGGAGGTTAAGGAAATTACACTACTCATTATTGTTTTTATAGAAGATTTTAGAATAAACCTAAAATCCTCCTCTCCTTTTTTTTTTCTCTTTTGGCCGCCACCCTCAAACAACACCAAAGGGTGTTTGTTGATCTTTGATCTTGGAATTCTTGTTGGTGTTCGTGTTTGTTCATCGTTCTTTAGATCCACGTATTCGGTAAATCCTTTTAAACCTTTTTCTTTTGATTTAATCTTTTAATTAATGAAGAACATGTTATGTTTTTTTTACAAAACCTAATTAAATCATAGATCTAACATGAATTTGGGTTGTAATAAAATCAAAAGGGTTGTTTAGGGGTGTTTTGTTTTTGGCCGCAGCCTACACCGAACCCGAGAGGGTCTCGGTTTGGCCACTTGACCACCACCGAGACCATATGGTCCCGGTTGGTGGGTGTGGGTCCCACGACAGCATCAAGAAAAGGGGTAACCCGACTTGGTTCGGGGTACGGTGTCGATTTCATGTCCGGTTCATGGTTCTTAGTCAAGATCCGGTTCATGGTGTATGTTTAGTTTTTTTTATTTTTATGATCTTATGTTAAAAATTAAATTAATAACATGACATGATTAATTTAATAACATGACTTAGGTTATTTTAATTATTAATAATCATGATTAAATTAACCTAAGTATTTTTATATTTTAGACTTTTAATTAATTAATTATTTTAAAAACCATGGTTATAATTAATTAATTAACATGACTTAGGTTATATTATTAATAAATAATAATACATGTTTTAACCTAAGTATTTAACTTAATTTAATTAAAAACATGTTATACTTTAATTAAATATCTTAACCTATAGTTTATTTTAATTACATGAAATAATTAATAAACTATACATTATATCATATGACTTAGAAAATAATCATGAAAACACTTAGGCTTATATACTTAGCTTATTTAACCAACTTATTTCTAATTATGGTAACTTACTATTTTTAGAAACTTAATTAAATAAGGCAGCTAATCTATTTATGGAAACCTTCTATTTTTAGAAACTTATTTATTTCAGGTAGCTAATCTATTTATGGAAACTTAATTAAATAAGGCAGCTAATCTACTTATGGAAACTTTCTATTTTTAGAAACTTATCTATTTAAGCAGTAATTCTATTTTTGGAAACTTTCTAATTTTGGAAACTTTCTATTTTTGGAAACTTTCTATTTTTGGAAACTTTCTATTTTTGGTAACTTTCTATTTTTGGAAACTTTCTATTTTTGGAAACTTTCTATTTTTGGAAACTTTCTATTTTTGGAAACTTTCTATTTTTGGAAACTTTCTATTTTAGGAAACCTGCTATTTTTAGAAAGTTACTTATTATTACACAGTAAGTATAATAATACATGAAATACCAGAAATACTTAATCAGATTAAACAGAATATAAGATAAACACAGTTTAAGGCTTTAAAACCGTAAAACATGGTAAGAACATATAAAATAAGCTACGACATGACATAAAACCAGCTACGTATTTAGTAAGCAGATACTTATTCATGTATGTATTTATGTAGCACTAGTGATCTGGAAGTAGGATTCCTCTCAGTTCATCTCCTTCGTTCACTGGACATAAGGTACGGATTCTCGTCCTTTCAGTATGGACATTCTTTCCTTATTAGGATTTCCCGTATGCAGCCAAATGTTTTCCCATAGTATAAGTTATGTGTTTGATTTGCTTATGTTTAATTGGAATACCTAAAGCCATATACATGCATGACCAGTTTCACCTAGTTATGGAGGTACCATAACCATAACATTAGAGGCACTGATGTTATGACTTCACCACGGCGGAGTGATTGCTCGTGGCGTCCCTTCAGCTTTTGGCCATTTATATTATATTTATCATGTGGGGCGTATGGGTGCATCCTAGTTACATGTTTTCAGTCAGGATTTCAATGTGAATGTGGTGTGTGCCTTGCATCCTTCACAAGGAGCTGATCCCTCCTACCCAAAAACCAGTATATTAAATTAGAGGCAGCCCCTCTAATTTGCATGATGAGGTCACCCCTCCAAGTATTCATGCACGGTGGATTTTCATGACTTATATTGGCTAATGGTAAAATATGATAAACAGTTTTTACAAGATAAACATAAAGCTTTTCAAACTATAAAACCAGTTTTATCAAGACTTAACCAGGTTACTCGGGACTTAGTTTCTTCCGCTGTTATATGTTATATGCTTATCCTATTCATTCTTTATTGTACATCCGTGCACTGAGCGTATTGCTCAGCTGTTTTCCTTTTCTATGTTCCCAAAACGACAGGTACTCAGGGATGCTCGTAGACACTAAGAGTACGTGCATATGGACTGGAAGCTTTCTAGCCTTCTTTACTCTATTCATCTCCTTTCTTATGATATAATTGCTATGGACATTGTTTAGTCCTTTCCTTTATTATACTATGTTTGTGTGTGATGAGCTTTACATTTGGACTACCGATGTTTGATTCCGGTATTTTCCTTTTATGGTCAAGTAATGTTTTAACATTTTTCCTTGTATGCTTTGATGACACGCCATAATTGCATGTGACGTTTCCATTATCAAAATGGGGTGTTACAAAACAACTCGACGCTGATGATCAAGCAATTCAAGTCATCCTCATGGGACTTCCCGAAGATGTTTATATTGTTGTCGATAGTTGTGAAACCGCACACGAGATGTGGCTTAGGATTCAGAAAATGATGAAGGGGAGTGAAATTGGTTTACAAGAAAAGGAAACTAAGTTGCTTCGTGAATGGGAGAAATTTACGTCTACTGAAGGGGAACAAATTGAACCTTACTATCATCGATTTTCAACCCTCATGAATCATCTTAGAAGAAACAAACATGAACCTACACAAATTGCTGCAAACATCAAATTTCTTGATAATCTTCCTTCTGAATGGTCAAGATATGTCACTCTTGTCAATCAAACCAAGGATCTTCATGTAGTGGACTACACTCAAGTATATGATTATTTGAAGATGAATCAAGATGAAGATAACGAAGTTAGGGCTGAAAGACGTGCCAAGACACAAGATCCATTGGCTTTTATGGCAAACTCTCCATCATCTATGTCATATCCCATGGTACCTTACCATCAACCCTCATCAAGTAACTTCATGCCACAACAACAACAACAACAACTCACCTCCTATGGATATCAACCTCCTGCTGCTGTGAACTACTTACAAAAACCCATTGCATGTTTTGATGACATCACCGATCCTACTTATGCGATTAATACTGGTCTTGCACTTCTCGCAAAGGCATTCAAATTTACCATTAACCCCACCAACAACAATAAGAGAATCTCCTCGAACACTAGAACTAGGCAGATTGCTCAACCTTTCATGAATGCGAATCAAGATCGTCAATTGGTAGCTGTTGGGACACAATATGGTCAGAATGTTGGGAATGCAGGAAATCAGTATGGACAAATTCGTGGTCAGAATCCGAATGTTCAAAATGTGGGTAATCAGAATGGGTTAATAGTTGTGCCAGCGGTTGGTAATCAGATGGGAAACATTATGGCTGCAAGGGCTGAGAATACTGGTACGGGAAATGGAAACAACAATCGTCAGGTTCAGTGCTACAACTGCAGGGGATTTGGTCATTATGCTCGAGATTGCACAGCCAAAAAGAAGAGGGATGCTGCTTATCTTCAGACTCAGCTTCTCATAGTACAAAAAGAAGAGGCAGGGATTCCACTTCAAGCTGATGAATTTGATCTTATGGCTTCTGCTGCAGAATATGACGAGGAAGAAGAGGTGAATGCCAACTACATCTTGATGGCAAACTTACAGCAAGCATCGACCTCAGGATTGCATGATGACAGAGCTCCCGTCTATGATTCAAACGGTCCCTCTGAGGTACACCCAAGTTTTGATGATAATGATATATATAGTATGTCTAATCAGGAGGAAGAGTATACTGAGATGCTTGAGCCCTACATTGAGACACACGGGGACCAAACAAATAATAGTAATATTATTTCGAAGGAGCCCTGTGCGGACCTTAGTGTGGATCAAGTTGCTCAGCCTACAACACTTCCTGATGAGACACATGCGTATTATAAATCTCTATTTGATAAGCTTGCTAAGGATGTAGATCATGATACGGTGGTTAATAATAAGTTTAGAGAATCTAATGCCAAATTGACCACTGAGCTTGCGGGATATAAGGAACGGGAGAAATGTTTTGAAATTCATCAGGCTAAAATTAAAGAACTTGAACAAGCTCATGCTACACCGGTTTATCATGAAAAATGCACAACTAAGAAATTAAATGCCATACACTTAAGTAGTGCTAAAAAGATAAGCGAATTGAATGATGAAATCACGTCTCTTAATAAACAGCTTTCAACTGAAAAATCTACTATTTTGGAGTTAAAAGAAGAACGAAAAAAGCTGAAACATGATTTCAAAATTCGAGAAGATGGGCTTCTTGAGGATTTTTGCAAAGCTCAGGATAGCATTAGAGAATTAGACAACCTTTTAGTAAAACATGGCCAAACTATGCAGACGATAAATATGCTCGCACTAAAAGTGAATGAGATAAACTACACTCGATACAAATTGGATGTAGGTTGTCCTCTTCCCCCTAATCCCGGATACCTTAAGCAAGTTCAGGCCACTAATGAAACTTTATATAATGCTAGTGTGCTATTGTCTGATGAGCATGATCCTCCTAGTGTGCATGATTCCGAGGAAACTACTGAACTTGCTGTAGAGACTCGTTTAAGAATGAAAAAGCTTGATAAAGAAGTGACACACGTTTCTTATCCGAAAATTAATCCTCCAACTGATTTTGTTCGGTCTAAAACAAGTACTGAAATGCTTTTGCTACCAAGTGGGGAATTGTCTGATGACCCTCCTAAACCTAGTATCACACGCCGATTTCTAAACGAGCTCAAAGATAACTTTGTCATCCTTAAACGTGTTATTAATTCCAAAATATCTGGAGGAAATTTTACATCACCTGTTCAGATTGAGGTCCAGAAGATTCTTCAAAACGATATTAATCCGATTATTAATCAAGTTGATGCTAGGTTAGGTAATTTGGAAAACGCTTTTCTAAAAGAATTTGCCAGCTTTGTTGAAGACTTTAAATCTTTGGCGAAGGAAGTTGACGAATCTCTTGATAAAATCAAAGTTTTGGAAAATGATCTTGAACGCCTCTCTAAAGCACGTGATTGTATTGATAGTAGCCCTGTTGAGTTAAGTAACTCTGTGTCGCATAATGAAAACCTTCAAACTGAGCTTGTTCTTATGAAAGAGAAAATGGAATCTTATGTCATTAAAAAGGATAAATAATTCACCGATCTTTGGAATAAATTTGTCAAAAAATGTGATGAATGCAAATATGACAAGATTTCATATGAAAAAGCTTACAATGAAATGCAACAAACTATCGCACGATTGTAGGCTCAGTTAGGAGGGGTTAAGGAAACGAATTTGGCCTCTTCAGGAATAGAGAGTGCTAGTGATGGTAATGTTCAGAAGCTTAAGGCTAAGATTGCAGATTTACAATCTGTTGTCGTCTCATATAAGCGGGCTGTTGAACAAAGCAAGTCTGTCTATCAGAAACTTATTGATAAAATCTGTGAGAACTGTAAATTAAAGGCCTTGTTAAAAGATAAGACTTCGGAGCCTAGCTCGATTGTGAATACGATGATCCAGAAACCAGCAACCTCGGGACCCTCTCGTATTGCTGTAACACCGTTTCCCAAGGCTGCTGGAATGAAAACTGTTGTTATTGCCCCAGGAATGTTTCGCGTTAGACCTTCATCTCAAACTAGGGTAGATATCTCTGAGCCTAGCAACCAACGTAAAGCAAGCGTTAGGACAAAACTGACCACTATCGCACAACCACAAGTCACTGATTTAAAAAATGCTAATTCTAACAAGCGTGTGTCTTTTTCTACAGGAATGAACAACTACACTAAGAGCAGAAGGCCACAGCCTACGAGCAATGCAAGGAATGATAGGGTCCCTTTTGCCTCTAGAAGTAGTCGTCACAAGGCTAATAATGTGGAAGTAGAAGAACACCGTAGGAATTTACAGTTTTTTATTCATAATCATAAACTTAATTCTTCTGAATGTAATGACTTTAAACTTGCTATTCGGAATGAAAAATCTGAAGTTATTTGTGCTAATGTAATAAATGTTTCTTTACTTTTAGTCATGATGTTTGTGGTTTGACTATGAATGGTTTGAACTATGGTGGTTACACTCGACTTGACAAGCTTTCTATCAGCAAAACACATAGCACTCCTAAGGCTAAAGTGTATGTTCCGAAAACTAAGCAGGTAGGGTCCACTAAAAGTCTTGCTATGCCTAGAAGTCCTAGAGTTACCTCTAAGTGGTTGCCTACTGGAAGATATTTTGCCTCTAATGGTCATGTTATTGATTCTAGTAGATCTCATACTGACAGGGAAATGTCGGTATGTGATACGGCTTGATTATTACCTAACCATACAGGAACCTATTTCTTCGGTTGCCAAATTTTCTCTTCTCTTATCATTGGCAGGCTGTTGAAATTTGTCTCTGGTGCGTGGACTCGGGCTGTTTAAAACATATGACTGGGAATCGAAGTCTTCTCAAGAACTTTGTATGGCGTTTTATGGGAACTGTTCGATTTGGAAATGATCATGTTGCTGCAATTCTAGGCTATGGTGACCTTCATTGGGGAAATATTATCATCACCAGAGTATCTTCTGTCGATGGCTTGGGACACAATTTGTTCTCGGTTGGGCAATTTTGTGATTCAGATTTGGAGGTTGCATTCAGAAGTCATACATGCTTTGTTAGCGATCTTGAAGGAATTGATCTGTTGAAAGGAAATCGCACAACCAACCTTTACACCATCGATCTTTTTCAAATGTCTGCTGCATCTCCAATTTGTCTCATGGCCTAGGCCACTTCAACAAAGTCATGGTTATGGCATCAAAGGTTATCTCATCTCAATTTCGATGCCATCACCCAACTTGCAAAAGATGATCTCGTTACCGGTCTTCCAAAGTTCAAATATACTAAAGACCATCTTTGTCCATCATGTGAGCAAGGTAAAAGCAAGAAGAAGCCTCACAAACCCAAACCTGTTCCAAATTCGACGAAGAGGTTGCATCTCCTTCATATGGATTTGTGTGGCCCAATGAGAATCAAAAGTATTAATGGAAAGCGGTATGTCCTTGTGATTTTAGATGATTATTCTCGTTACACATGGGTTCATTTTCTTGCTTCGAAAGATGAAGCCCCGGATGTAATTATCAATTTCTTGAAGAAAACATCAGTGCTACTTCAAGCACCTGTTATCATTGTAAGAACGGATAACGGTACATAATTCACCAATCAGAAACTGAAATCTTATTTTAGCGAAGTTGGGATTTCTCATCAAACTTCGGCTGTAGGAACTCCAGAGCAGAATGGAGTTGTGGAACGGAGGAATCGTACGTTAGTTGAAGCTGCTAGGACGATGCTTCTCTCCTCCAGTGCACCGTTATTCCTTTGGGCTGATGCTATAGCAACTGCATGTTATACTCAAAACCGCTCCATTATTCACACACGCTTCACCAAAACACCTTATGAGATCATTAATGGAAGAAAACCGGATATTTCATTTTTACATGTCTTTGGGGCTTTATGTTATCCGAAGAATGATCGTGAAGATATCGGTAAACTTGAACCTAAAGGTGATATTGGTTTTTTCATTGGTTATTCTTCAACTGCTTGTGCTTACAGGGTTTATAATCGAAGGAAAAGAAAGGTAATGGAGACTATGAATGTTACTTTTGATGAACTCTCGGGTATGGCCTCTCAACATAGAAGTTCACATCCCGAGCTTCAAGGTCAGACTTCTGGACACGTAAGTTCAGGACTCGCGCTTCAATTTGCACCGTCAGCAATCTCATCGTTATAACCTTCAGAACGTGACTTGGAAGTTTTATTTGGGCCAATTTATGATGAATATATGGAGGGTCCTTCGTCATTTGGTGTTCCTCAAAATTCCCCGGCTGCACCTGCTACGGTAGTTCTAGAACCACCCGCTGCATCTACACCAACGACATCCGTTTTTGCACCATCTACGTCAACCTCAACCATATTGACTCCAAACATTCCAACCACGTCTCCGACTGCTGACGCAACTCAACAACATTCTCAGCAAATTCCTACTCATGTTCATCTTCAGAATGAAATAGTTGCTGAAAATGCAAACAATGCGATGCTCAACGAACACGAGTTTGTTAATCCATTTGTGGCTTCCACAAGTTCTACTCTGCCTTCAACACCATATGTGGATCCGTCGAGCTCGCATCAAGTTTCTCATACACTTCCACATGAACACAAATGGACTAAGAATCATCCTTTGGTTCAAGTGATTGGCAATCTCTCACGACCAGTCTCAACACGAAATCAGCTGCATACCGACGGTGATATGTGTATCTATGCACTATCAGTCAGCACAATGGAACCAGCTAGTGTGAAAGAAGCAATGACCGATGCATCATGGATTGAGTCTATGCAAGAAGAACTCAATCAATTCATCCGGCTTGATGTATGGGAGTTAGTACCTCGACCAGACAATATCAATCCCCTTACTCTGAAATGCTTATTCAAAAACAAGATGGATGAGGAACAAACTGTCATTAGGAACAAGACTCGGTTAGTTGTGAGAGGTTATAAACAACATGAGGGAATTGATTTCGCTGAATCCTTCGCCCCGGTTGCTCGAATGGAAGCTATTAGGATTTTCTTGGCATACGCAGCACACAAATCGTTCACTGTGTATCAAATGGACGTGAAGACGACTTTCTTGCATGGACCGTTAAAAGAAGATGTGTATGTATGTCAAACTGAAGGTTTCATCAACACCGAACATCTAAGCCATGTCTACAAGTTGAAAAAGGCAATGTATGGTTTGAAACAAGAACCGAGGGCATGGTACGACGAATTAGCATCATTTCTTCTACAAAATCACTTCAGCAAAGGAACCATTGATCCGACTTTGTTTATCAAGCACTACGACAACGACATATTGGTGGCTCAGGTCTATGTAGATGATATTATATTTGGTTCTACTAACCCAAAATAATCCATATTATTTGCAGACCTTATGAAAAGTCGATTTGAGATGTCCATGATGGGGGAAATGACGATTTTTCTTGGTCTCCAAGTTCACCAATCCCCCCGTGGCATTTTCATATATCAGGCCAAATATGTGCTTGAAATTCTAAAGAAATTTGGAATGGAGAACTGTGATCCTATTGGTACTCCAATGGACACTAAACACAAGCTTGATTTGGATAAGAAAGGGACATTTGTAGATGCTATAAAATACCAAAGTATGATCGGGTCCCTTATGTACTTAACCTCAAGTAGACCGAACATTGTGCATGCTACTTGTTTATGTGCTCGGTATCAGGCTAAGCCAACCGAGAAGCACCTCAAGGAGGTTAAAAGGATCTTTCGTTATCTCCGGGGAACCATTCACATGGTTCTCTGATATACGAAGGATTCTGGTTTTAATCTAACTGGTCAGATGCCGACCATGCAGGGTGTCATGATACATTCAAAAGCACTTCCGGTGGAGCAAAATTCTTAGGCGAGAAGCTAGTGAGCTGGTCATCAAGAAAACAATACTGTACGGTGTTGTCCACCGCGGAAGCAGAATATGTGTCTCTATCCGTGTGTAGTGCTCAAGTTCTTTAGATGAGAACACAACTCACGGATTATGGCTTTTACTTTAACAAAGTTCCTATTTATTATGATTCACAATCAGCCATAGCCATCCTGTAACCCTGTCCAACACTCCAAGACCAAGCACATAGCTGTCCGATTCCATTTCATAAAAGAGCATGTGGAAAGAGGAACGATAGAACTGTTTTTTGTCAAGACGGACTACCAACTAGCCGACATCTTCACCAAAGCTCTTTCTCAAGACAGATTTGAATTCTTGGTTCGTCGACTTGGTATGCGTAGTTTCACTCCTGATGAACTTGAACGTCTTGCACATTCGTAGTAACCTTGTATATATCTATCAGAAAATAAAAATACAAAAATATAAAACCTATAAAAAAAATAAAAAATGAGAAAATCTTTCAAATATACCAAAAAATATTCTTCTTCGACATGTCTCTCAGCATCGATAATATGGATGTACTTAGAAATGTTGTTCAATAACGACACGGGTACGTACATAAAGTTCGAATGAGAGTTCTAATGTTTTCAAAACATGTCTTTTCTATTTTCTTCTCATAATGGCTTATAGTCACATGTCAGACTATAACCCGGTCACCAAAGAAAAGAAAGTCATTGACTTATCCTCAACAACGAGAAATTAATTTTTCTCGGTCATGGGCTTATATTAAAACATTCAACGTTTTAAGTTCATGAAAACAAGGAAAATGTTCATTTATGTACATTATTCCTTAACAACGGGAAAGTAAGTTTTCTCGGGTTTGTGAGCATAATTTTTTTAAAGTATTTTAAAACTGTGTGCTCATATACTCCCCTAATTTTATTTAGAATTTATTTTCGAGGGGGAGTACAAACTTTCATGCAACATTATTCTCTCCATGTTTCATCACTAGTTTCACAAAAATCTCAATTTCATGCAATTTTTTAGGGGGAGAATAGTGATTTAAATGTGATCAAAAAAAATATTATTGGATAAGATCTTTTGATATAAGTGCTTTCTCTTCCTAATATGTGCAAAAACCTTCTTTTTATGATGCACATATGTAGGGGGAGCGTTTCTGGTGATTTAGAAAGGGTTTCTGGTTACGATATCTATACCTTCAACACAAATTATTCACGACGATATTGGTGTCAAAAGGTGGTTAGGTTTTCGTCCTATGATCCAACCAGAACCGGGGGGATCTTCCCAGGGACAATCCTTTAGAACTTAGAAGTCCTTAGGAAAGATGGAGTAGTTGTGTGTACCGGAATAATGCCAACTAATGACTTAAGCTAGCACTAGAACAATCACAACAAGGTGCTAGTTATGACGTCTTAGTATGCATTGAAGGGGTTGAAGAATGAAAAAGAAATGTAAGGATAAAGGGTGAAAAGAAATAGCCCTCCATACAACTTAGGTAGAAACCGGGTCAATACATCTACTATCAGAATCACGTTGATGATTTCTGGTATTGAAGACAAAGCATCATGGACCCAGTGATGCAATGCACAACCCTTCCCAGCCTACTCAAGCTTCTCTCAAAGGAAGTTTGTTTTATTGTCACGGAGTTCAACTCATTTCTATCGACTTTCTCACTCCGAGATAGTAGATACTGAATAGGTGTCAGTCTGCTCCAGCCTCCGATCACCAAATAAACGTGCACTTATAGAGTCTAGAGCCAACGAGATTCATCAAAAAATCTCATTAGGACACTTATTCCATATATCAATTGTTGTTCATCATTAGAACACATGCGATATTTTATAGAGTCCTACGCTCTATCCTTGTGGTATTGCTAGAACATTCAGAGTGATACTCTTTAGTATTCACAGTGATGAATGGAAATCCTTCCAGTGTTAACATCAAACAGCACTGTGGTAAGTCATATGTACGATTCACTTTGAATTAAACATATGTTAACTGGAAAGCAACAGTGATTTGATTCTTAATTGATTCAAACTTGTTCCAGGTCTCTACGCAATATCTTTATGATCTTGCCAGAACATTCAGAGTAATATTTTTCAGTATTTACAGTGAAGAATGGAAATCCTTCCAGTGTCATCATCAAGCAGCACTGCGGTAGGTAACTTGTGCGATTCTATATGAATCAAACTTGTGTCAACTGGAAAGAAACGATGGTTTGATTCTTAATTGATTCAAACTTATTCCAGGAAATTGAATTGACGACTTAATCTGTAGAATCGAACTGTATGATTCACTCCTTACTATGAATTATCTTTCGATAAATTCAAGTATTGAGAACGGCTACCACAGCCGGAAACCCTGCCAAGGAAGTTCTTTGAACTTACCTAATCATAGGTACAGTATTCTTACTGTATAACAGGAAACCGAAGGAATGCAAACGGTGGCGTAACTTCAAAAAGTCGTAATTCAAGACCACATGCTCATATAAATGAAGAAAGCTCAAGAACATCTAAAGACAAAGACTTCCGCTACTCTGATGATCAAGGGAGATTGTTAACAAGCTTTCAAGTCAACACAAAACATGAGTATGTGGAGAAAGACACAAGAACACAAGCTGGCAAAGTTACAAGATCAAGTCAAGGCAAAGATCAAAGATCCAAGATCACAAGTCATGAAAGGAACTATGAAGAAACTCTCAAGACATCGAGCTTCAAAGTCTGCAACAACAAAGAAGTAAAATCACATATTACATGACCACCCCTTAGGGGGAGATTGGTCATATAATATATCGTTGCGAAGCTCGTGAAAAATGTTATTTAATGATGTCGAGAGTTTTTAGTTATTATTGTTTATGTAACGGGATTTAGTCCCGAACACACAAATGAGGAAGGCCTCCTAAACATTTGTTAATTAGTATAAAAGGCCCCCTAAGCCTCATTTGTGTGTGTGCTTTTCATATTCATAGTTTTAGAGAGAGAAAGGTGTGTTTGTTTCTCTCACTAGGAAAACACCAACTTTGTATTTCTTTTCTTCTCTTCATCTTAATCTAATCTTTCTTTTTTAGTTTAATCATCATTATGTTATTTGTGTTTGATTAGTCGTGTGATTTAGTCAAACATGCATGGTTTTCGTAAATCATCGTACTTACCCTATTTGCCATCGTTTTCCTAAATGAGTGTGAAATTACAACTATCATTTTTTGGCGCCACTGCCGGGGAGGCGTGTTGTGTTTTGATTTGAAAATTTTCGTTTTTATATTAACCATAAATAGTAATTGTGTGTTTTAGAACTCTAAGCACACGTATTATTGATTTTTGTTTTTTGTGTGAATATTATTACTATATTGTATACGTATCACAATAAGTTCACAAGTACTCCAAAAGTGTGAAACAAAATCTTGATTTGGGATTTCATCACTCAATCATTATATTCGAATCTCAAACAAAGAAAAAAAAGGCAAAATAGATAAATACTTTCGTGAAGCTTAATTTTGATAAACACAAACTATAAGGTGGGTATAAGGCGGTTGTATTTCACGACCTAAAGGAAAAAGGCTCTTATGTGCTTCGCGCCGCCTCGTTTCCTCCGCTTGCTTGTACGTGTTAAGAGAAAAAAGGTCTAATCGAGGGTTTTCCAACCAAAGTATTATCTACGTATCTATATATTTTCTTGGTTTCAAAGATTAAACCCTCTTGAACGTTTTGGTGTTCCACCAACGTTCTAAAGTCATCGAAGGCGTTCACTTCACGTGATCGTTTTCATTTCTTGAGGCTCCTTTAATCGAGAGATTTGATTTGAGGAGAGATTTGTAGATTTGTGTCTACGTAATACATCACAAAATCCCAAAAAAGTAAAAAACAATCAAAAACACAAAAAAATAAAAAAAATTGAAAAAGTAAAAACCCCCAAAAAGAATCTTCTTTGCTCATCCCCACGTGGTGCGTAACTTTTATGCAAACTCGTAACCCAGCTAGACGTGCACGTAAACGTCGTAATCGAAAGGAACAATCACCAAGTGAAGAATCTCCAAGTGAGGAACCTATTATAGAACAAGAAGCTACCATGTCTAATCGTACTATGATGGAGTTGCTTCAAACACCCACCGGGGTTTTGGAGAATCCATTCTGATTCCCACCATCCTTGCGGAGAATTTTGAGATCAAGACGGGTTTAATGTCTATGCTTCAAGCAAACAAGTTTAGCGGACATGAAAAAGACAACCCACATTATCACATTAGGCAATTCAATCGTCTCACCCGACTAGCAAGTTTAAAGATGTGCCCCATGACACCATTAAGATGATGTTGTTTCCATACTCGTTAGATGGACCCGCCAAGATATGGCTCGAGAAAGAACCCCTAAATTATATTTTGACATGGGGTGATCTCGTTTCTAAGTTTGTGAATCAATTTTTTCCACCATCTAAAACAACACATTTAAAAAACGAGATTTCAAGATTTACTCAAAGGTATAATGAGAGTTTTTCTATGGCTTGGGAAAGATTTTAAGAATGTTACATGAATATCCACACCATGATTTTTTTGAATTACATCAAATAGATACTTTTTATAATGGGCTTAACGATCATGAACGAGATTATTTGAATACCGCCGCGGGTGGTAATTTTTTGTGCAAAACGACCGATGAGGCTTTAAAGATTATTGAGAATAGGTCTAAGGTTTATAACCATCGTAACACACCGAGTGTTGCCACTATGGGTTCATCATCGTCGTCTCGTAACATGAGTTCCTTGAAAGATGAAGCAAATGAGGAAAATCGGTTTTTTGAAAGGTTTTTGACGCTTATGACTCATTGGAAAGCACAAGATGCTTTGAATTCCGCATTGGTTAAAGCGATTGAGAAGTGTTGCATATCGTGTGGTGGAGCTCATGATTTTTCCGAGTGCATTACCGCGGATGGTAACATTTCGAGTGCTTATGTAGAAACGGGAACTTACAACCAAAACGGTCAAGGTTCCGGCCCAAATCAAGCTCCACAAAATCAAAATGCTAACAACTATCGAAACAAGAACAACCAAGTTGCTTACCAAGGAAATCAAAAGAATTTTAACAAGGGTAATTACAACAATTGTGGGAACAATGGGCAATTGCAAAACAAAAATCAAAACCGTGATTTCAAAACAATAACAAAGCTTTGTAAAACGTGAAAGATCTTCCAAATGAATTTGCTGATTATGCAAACGGTAATGACGCTAGATTTGATAACATGCAAAGGGATATCATTAGCCTAAGATCCGAGATTAAGAATGATTTGAAAAATGAGTTGAAAAACGAGCATGCAAATGAACTCAAGATTCATGCTAACAAAATAGAAAGTATTGTGCAAAGGCTACAACAAAATCAACAAAAGATGGAACAAGGCCAACATGAAATTAAACAAGAGATGCTTAGGCGGATAAAAGGCAATCTAAGTTTGAGGATATAATTTCAAGCATGTTTGAGGCCATAAGGTGTAAACCGTCTTCTTCGGGTGGTCTTCTTAGTGATACCATTGCAAACACGAAAGTAGAATTGAAGGTTATTACTACTCGTAGGGGTAAAACTTTCAAGGAACCAATCTCTCGTCCTAGTACTTCTACGGAAAAGGAAATCGAGAAAGAACCCGAGGTGGTGGTATAAATTGAGCATATTAAGAGCCCACGAAGACCGCTCAAACCACACCTACTGTTGAACCAATACCAATTGTGGAACCCAAGATTCCAAGGCCGATGCCTATGCCCCAACCCACACCACCCTTACCTTACCCATCGAGACGAAAGAAGGAAAAATCGCAAGAACGTAACAACTATCAATTCGAGCTTTTTATGAAAATGTTTCGTGATTTGTATTTTAACATAAGTTTCGCCGACGCTTTAGTCATGATGCCTTGATTTGCCGCCAACTTCAATTGTATGTTGAATAACAAAGAGAAATTGAAAAATCGTATAGTTGTTCATCGGTTTTTCTTAGCCGCATACCTCAAAAAGTCGGTGATCCCGGTAAATTTTTAATTCCGTGTGGTATTAAAGATATGGAAGAATGCTACGCCTTGGCCGGTCTTGGTGCTAGTATAAATTTTATGCCTCTTGAAATATTTAAGTCGCTCAATCTTCCTAATCTTACTCCTTCAAGAATGTCTATCGAGATGGCCGATCATTCTACGATTCTTGTATGTGGAGTAGCCGAAGATGTTTTCGTAAAAGTTGGAAAGTTTTACTATCCCGTGGACTTTATCGTTGGACATTCCCATGGAACCTAAAGTTCCCCTGATTTTAGTTTGTTCATTTTTTGATACGTCAAGAGCGCTTATTGATGTTCATGCTAGGAAAATCACTCTACGCTTCAATGAGGAGGAACTCGTCATAAATGCATTTCAAAACTCCAAGCTTTCTCATGTCTACTCTATCACGAATTTGAACCAAGTTGATCCAATCGACGTCATTTGAAAAGAATTTTCACAAAGAGTTTTAGGAATTGTCGATAAAAACGATTTTCCATCTCCTCCGCCGGTGGAGGTTATGAGTGTTGAACATACGTCTTCAATCACGGAAGATCTTACGGATGACGAATATGTTGACCCCGAGGGGGCGGTGTTATTTATTGATAAACGTTTTGAGAACTTACCACCTCCAAAACGTAACTTAAAAGTGAGAATTTTTAGTGTGCCTAACATCGTCTTAGAAACATCAAATATTTTTGACATAATCAAATCGGGTTTTCATAAGGAGTTTTCAAAAGATTAAAAAGGAAAAGATTTTGAATTGGATTTAAAAGATTTTTCAACAAGTCTAACTCCGTCATCACCACGTGTTTTGAGTACTACAAGCTCGTCTACTCCTTTTGACGATGTTATGTGTAGTTTTAGTGTGGGGGAAGCCCCTTATGTTCCCTCTCCTTTCTCCACCAAGGACGAGATATTCGATCCCAGAATTGCTTGTAAAGGGAAAACTCGGTCTTCCACCGATGCAATAAATGGAAATCTTATCTATTTCCTTGGTGTGAGTCTACCTCGAGTAGCTCATGGTTTTAATGCTTTACCCATTGTCTCACCCTTCTATTTCTCACCTCTTTTCTTTGACCCCTTCGGGGTTGTTTTGGCTTCGGTTGAAGTAGCGTTATTTCGTCTTTCATCCGAAAGCGAGGACGCTAACTTTGACCCTGGTATACGTTTATCGGGTTTTTAAAGTACTCCACGTACTTTTGGGCCTTGTTTATCATGTAAGCCCCACCAAAATGACCATACCATGATTATCCCTAAATGATCACATTTATGGGGATTTGAGTCGAGCTTTTAACTCGGTTATCAAAAACAAGGTGCCTCGTGGGGGAGTCCCATGCTTATCCATGTACATATTATCGCTTTCTAATGTAGCTTATGAGAGGGGATTTGTGCCCTTCCAACCTTTGTTCCATGGTTGTTTGTGATATTTGGTTTTTAGATGATTATTATCTTCACGATTGGAGCCTCTCGTGTTCGTTTTACGTGAGCACTCGATCGTTTGCTTTGAAGAACTTCTCGAAATCCATATGATATATCCTTGATTGTTCTAACCTTAGGTTTTTATCACACTTCATAAACGGCTATTGATTTAAGGGTTCCACCCTTTCCATGCTAGATTAGGCATTCGACTTCGTCTCTAGTATGGGGGTATTTTACCCTTAGACTCGAAACATTTTGGACAAAGTTTAACTTTAGTATGGGGGTGAATAGATACTTGCCTTGCCAAACCTTCACGCTTTCCAAAGTTTATCTTTCTGTTTATCATCTTGTTGCAAAATAAGGCTAACAATGGGCAAATTTTAAAAATTTTCTCATGTTTTATAAGTGTTTGAAGACACGAGTGTAGATTTTCCGATGGCGAGAATAAGAGTAATTTTTTACTCGACCGTGCGTGTTGAGCACTTAGCTTCGATTTCTTAACTTTTTATTAGGCTATGTCTCTTAAATGAGGACGAGAAATGATAGATTTAATTATAAGTTACTATGCTAAACTTAGAGTACTTGTATTCTTTCAAAAACTCATGTGTTCTAATTGTTTGCTTATTCTCCCTTCGCTTGTATATATATTTTGTTAATAAGTATTGGCTTAGCGGTTTAGTCTTGATTGTTGGTTTCTAGTCTTTTTTAGTAGCTTCCATGTAATTAAATTAGGAAAACATTAAGGTATCGCCAGCGTCACGGTTTTGAAGTATTGGCAACCCGAATAATCGAAAGCTTCATCCAATAATAAGATTAGTGCTCACCTAAATCAAACAAAAAATTGAAGCTCACAAGGCCGAAAAATCTATGCACAATTTAAAGTGAATCAAGCCTTAATCTTTGAAGCTTTAAAGATCCAAAATTCGCTTTAGCGTGAGGATATACGTCTTTAGCCATGATAAACACCTCATGGCGAGGTTAAATAAAAGTCAAGGCAAGACCGAAGTCATAATAAAAGCTCCATGGCGGAGTTGAATAAAAGATGGAGGTAAACCTATGATAATAAGGCCCATCCGTCAGGGGGCGTATAAACGTCTTGGTAATAAGTATCATGTTCAAAACCGTTATAAAACCGTGTTTATCGATCCTTCTTGTTGACTTAATTATTTGACATCGTTGTCTATTAGGGGGTTATTAATTCCATGGTCTTGGTTACACCGTTATGACTCTATTTTTAGACCTTAATCTCTATCATCGCATAAGTAAAAAATGTATCCCCGTGAACATTCAAGACAAAAATAAAATATAAGAGATACCAAATAGGAAAATGGGTGTCTAAGTACGTGATTAGGTCATATGAATAGTGTTAGCATTACTAACTTATAATGACAATGATCTCGTTTTACGCTTGGCATGAAATTGGGTGAAAATCGAGGACGACGAAATTATTTCTAACGAAGCATTCACGTGTTCTTGTTCTATGAACCTAAACGTCCCATTTTGCGATGAAAATCATACATTATGTCTAAAACACAAGTAGTAGCAAGTAGTAGTAGTTTAGTGTAGTTTATGATTCAATAAAAGACCATAAAAATGAATTTTGGAGGTACTATGATACTTTATTCTAGCAGTGCGTGAGGGCACGGCAATGGTTTAGTATGGGGGAGTGATGAGGCTGCTTTTATACATAGTCTGATCGTCCAAAACGGGCTTAAAATGGTTAAAATATCATAAAAAGTGCCAAATATAAGCTTGTGTTTGTTCAATGTGTATTTTAGGTACGGATATCGAGAAAATGACAAAATATCACAAGAATCAATCAAAAACGAACACGGGAAAAGAAGCCGCACAATGAACCGGACCCAAGTGTTGATTTTCCAAGAAAAGTCCTTGAAGAATTAAAGATTGTACAAGAAGGTTCCTTCATTGTTGAAGAATTGACACTTTATACCCTGGTTTATTCATATTTACAAGTTTGGTCCCTAAAGTTTGTCAAATTTACAAAAAGGACCCTCAACTTTGAAGAATTTGCAAGAATGGTCCCTTAAATTAACAGACTTGTCACTTTTAGTCCTCCATGAAGACAAAGATACAAGTAAAGACCTTGAAGAATGAAGATATGTCAAAAAGCGCCATTGAAGAATCATGAAATTACAAGAAATACCCTTTGAAATACTTTGCAAAACTTTTTGTGGCCAAAGTGTGAAAAACAAAACTTGTTTTACAAAGGAAATCTGTTTTGTGCTATTTAAAACACAAATGAAACAAAGTAGGAAAAAGAGGGGCTAAACCTGTGAGACAGCCAAAGAAACATAGACCACTCCCACTCTGCCACGTGCTCCACTCACCCTCCTAAACCAATCACAACCCACTAAACTGCCACCTCACTAAACCACTCACACCGGTTTAAACTAATTATATTAATTAGTTTAAATTGGTCACCTAACACATATTTAAACTCAAACAAAGATCAAAACAGCTACTATTCACCAAGAACACGAATTTAGGATTTGTGTTTAAGCAACAATTAGGCCCTCATAAACTCCAGAATTAAGATTAGGGAAAACTAAACAAAATCCAACCCTTAAACCCTTTGCCACCTCAGCCCAAATGCTCACATGATACTCCCCTGCTACTTTTGAGGACGAAGACAAAAATCTTTGTCAAGAAATCAACGCCTCACAACATAGCTTGCATACTAAGCTCATATGGACGCCTAAGATCACTTTTCCACCACTATCATCTTCACAAAACGCCAAGAAGCCCAAATTCAAACCAAGTATATTCAAAATTCAAGGGGCATTTTTGGGACTTCAATCAACTAGGGTTTTATGTTTTCAGCTTTGTAGGACTCATTGTAACCCTCTATATAAAGGGTATTAGTCACAACATTGGTTCTTGTTCTTGGTTTTCCTAAGTCAAAAATATGTAAATCCTTGTTTCAAAGTGAATGAAAAAGTGTTTGATTTTGTGACGAATTCCAAGTTCCAATCATTTATTCTTGTTGTTATTGTTCAAATTTTGTGATTTTAAGTTCCAAGAGTTTGGTTTTAAGTTATTGCAAATTTGTTCAAAGGTTTCTAAAAATATGATTTTTTTTCCAGGTTCTTAGTTCAAACACTTGAACTTTTGGATCAAAAGTTGATCATAGCACCATGATAAGAAGATTATCAAGTTGTGGTGAAGCTTGTGGTTTGGGAGGATTCAAGGAGTGGGGAACAAGGATTGGATATCTGCTTGTTTTCATTTTTTATCATATAATATGCTTGTGATAACCTTGTTGATCTTAGCAGTGTTTTGTTGGAAGCTTGTGGTTGTTAAGCTACCACATAAGCTCTAAAAATCGTGAGTGTGGATGTACATTCCTGAGGTTTGTCCTCTTCTCTTGAAAAATCTGTCAAGAAAGTGGTTCTAAGTGTTTTTGGTAACTGCTATCGTTTGATGCTATTTGATGCATGCATTCTTGTTCTAAGTTCATGATAATGTTGTTATGATACTTGTTTAAGCTTGAATCAACCTAATACTCACATTTGCTTTGTTTAAATTGGTTTTAAAAAGTTAAAAGGGTGGTTGGGATTACTGCTTATTGAACTTGGTTGTGTATTGAGTGGGTGTTTAGGGTTGTTTAGTGTTTGTATCTGTTATTGAAGTGATTGTGGTATGATATTTGCAAGTCTTATGCTTTGTAACATCAAATCTGAATCTTTGCATAACTAGCTTGTTTTAGGTCAGTTTTTTATGGAATCTTGTGCACACTTAGATTGTATGCTAATCTAGGGTAAACAAGTGATAAAACATAGTTTGTGTGACCTGATTTATGGATTTGAGGGTTTAAAATTGTAAATTTGGCCAAGTGTATTAGCAAAAAGGGTCTTTGTGCTCATCTGTGTTCATTAGTGAGTCATTTAGGGATCAAACTAGTTCAAATCTTGTAATTAGTGCATGATATGAGTTTATTTGTGTGTCATTAAGTCTGCTATTGCTATTGTATGCTTTTTGTGGAGTTTGGTCTGCTTAAAATAGCTTAAACATTGGCTTATATCACCAGATCTGCTTATAACATGTCTATGTCATGTCTGTGCATTCTTTGATTAAACTGTATTATTTGGCTTGGTGATTTTATGTTTTCTTGCTTGTTTGTGACTCCTTACAACCCACTGGTTGTAAGGGTGCCTTGTTTGTCCATTGAATCAAACAAAATCTCTCTAAAAAAGCAAGTCAATTAAGTCAAACAGTGGGAACCCTTTCCCACTGCTGCTAGCCACTTCTAGTGTATTTTGTTCATCAGCTTATTTATAAGCCATATTAGCTTATTTAAACGTGCAACAACTTTGTATTGATAATCAATCTTCCTTATTTGACCCATTTGACTATTTTGGAGCATTTGAGACTTTGAATTTTAGGTTTGACTAGAAAACGAACTAGTTGACTTTTTACCAAACAGCTTATTGCTTATTCCCGCTTATTCGGTGTGCTTATCTGAAATCTTTTTGATTATTAAGTTTAATTAAGTGATTTAAAACCTTTTGCAAAAAGAATCAGCTCTTGAATCAGCCTAGAACTCGAAAACGACTATTTTGTCGTTTTGTGTAGAGAGCTTTGGCTTATATCAGGCTTATTTCTTGGGCTTATTCAAAATTTCTTTTTACAAACAGCTTCTTAAGCTCAAAAGAAGGATGTGTGTCAATTTTCTGCTTATGGCTTAATGGGCCAAAAAGCCCATTAAGAATAAGCTGTTGACTTATAAGTTGTGATAAGCACTTATTCAGCCTTTGGGCCTTTAGAGTATTTTGTTTATAATCCAGTTTTAAGATTAACTAGTGATTTTGGGCCATTTTAGAGAACATTTTTCTTATTGGGCCTTAATAAGCCCATTAAGTAATCTGTTTGGACTTTTGGCCCATTTGGAGGCCCAATAGGGGTGTTTTGGTCATTTCACTTTCATTTTCTGTTTATTTAAGTTAAAATAAATTAGTTTTCAAGTTTTTAGATTTTTTTATAAATTTTGAATTTTTAATATTATTTTAATATTTAATTTTAATTTTTAATCATTTTAAATAGTTTTAATTATTTTTAAATTTTTCAAAATAGTTTTTAGTTTAATTAAGTTATTTTTGAGTTTTACAAATTGAAAAATCTTATTTTGGGCTTTTTATTAATTAAATTGATTTTTTGGGCTTTAACTAGCATTAAAAAATTATTATTTAATTAAATAAAAGGTTTGAGTAAGTTTTGATTTTTTTGTAAACTCTAATTGCATTTTTAGGATTTATTGGGATTTTCTAGGAATTCTTAGAGTACTTTTTAAATTTTCGTCACGTTTTACGGTTTTACGTTTACGTCATTCATCTTAGTTCAATTTTATTCGTAACCATCATCATTTTCCTTCTCATTTTATTTTCTTAATATTAATCACAAACATTTAATCAAGTCTTAACATACAACACACAAGCCTCCTTGAGAACGAACTCACCTTTGCGTCATTTGTGCACGGTTTTCCTAAATCGCCGTACTTATCCTATCTGCCCTCGTTTTCCTAAACGAGTGTGAAATTACAACTATCATTTTTTAGCGCCGCTGCCAGGGAGGCGTGTTGTGTTTTGATTTGATAAATTTTGTTTTTATATTAACCATAAATAGTAATTGTGTGTTTTAGAACTCTAAGCACATGTATTATCAGTTTTCGTTTTTTGTGTGTGAATATTATTACTATATTGTATACGTATCACAATAAACTCACAAGTACTCCAAAAGTGTGATAACACAATCTTGATTTGGGATTTCATCACTCAATCATTTTATTCAAAACTCAAACAAAGAAAAAAAAGGCAAAATAGATAAATACTTTCGTGAATCTTAATTTTGATAAACACAAACTATAAGGTGGGTTTAAGGCGGTTGTATTTCACAACCTAAAGGAAAAAGGCTTTTAAGTGCTTCGCGCCGCCTCGTTTCCTCTCCTTGCTTGTGCGTGAAGAGAAAAAGGGCTAATCGAGGGTTTGCCAACCAAACTATTATCTACGTATCAATATATTTTCTTGGTTTCAAAGATTAAACCCTCTTGAACGTTTTGGTGTTCCACCAACGTTTTAAAGTCATCGAAGGCGTTCACTTCACGTGATCGTTTTCATTCCTTGAGGCTCCTTTAGTCGAGAGATTTGATTTGAGGAGAGACTTCTAGATTTGTGTCTACGTAATACATCACAAAATCCCAAAAAAGTAAAAAACAATCAAAAACACAAAAAAATAAAAAAATTTTAAAAAAAACTGAAAAAGTAAAAACACCCAAAAAGAATATTCTTTGCTCATCCCCACGTTGTGCGTGACGTTTATGCAAACTCGTAACCAAGCTAGATGTGCATGTAAACTTCGTAATCGAAAGGAACAATCACCAAGTGAAGGATCTCCAAATGAGGAACGTATTATAGAACAAGAAGCTACCATGGCTAATCGTACTATGACGGAGTTGCTTCAAGCACCCACCGAGGGTTTTGGAGAAGCCATTGTGATTCCCGCCATCCTTGCGGAGAATTTTGAGATCAAGACGGGTTTAATGTCTATGCTTCAAGCAAACAAGTTTCACGGACATGAAAAAGACAACCCACATTATCACATTAGGCAATTCAATCATCTCACCGCGACTAGCAACTTTAAAGATGTGCCCCATAACGCCATTAAGATGATGTTGTTTTCATACTCGTTAGATGGAACCGCCAAGATATGGCTCGAGAATGAACCCCCAAATTCGATTTTGACATGGGGTGATCTCGTTTCTAAGTTTGTGAATCAATTTTTTCCACCATCTAAAACAACACATTTGAAAAACGAGATTTCAAGATTTACTCAAAGGTCTAATGAGAGTTTTTCTATGGCTTGGGAAAGATTTAAATAAATGTTACATGAATGTCCACACCATGATTTTTCCGAATTGCATCAAATTAATACTTTTTATAATGGGCTTAACGATCATGAATGAGATTATTTGAATGCCGCCGCGGGTGGTAATCTTTTGTGCAAAACGACCGATGAGGCTTTAATGATTATTGAGAATAGGTCTAAGGTTTATAACCCTCGTAACACACCGAGTGTTGCCACTATGGGTTCATCATCGTCGTCTCGTAACATGAGTGCCTTGAAAGATGAAGCAAATGAGGAAAATCGGTTTTTCGATAGGTTTTCGACGCTTATGACTCATTGGAAAGCACAAGATCCTTTGAATTCCGCATCGGTTAAAGCGATTGAGAATAGTTGCATATCGTGTGGTGGAGCTCATGATTTTTCCGAGTGCATTATCGCGGATGGTAACACTTTGAGTGCTTATGTAGCAACGGGAACTTACAACCCAAACGGTCAAGGTTCCCGCCCAAATCAAGCTCCACAAAATCAAAATGCTAACAACTATCCAAACAACACCAAGTTGCTTACCAAGGAAATCAAAAGAATTTTGACAAGGGTAATTACAACAATGGTGGGAACAATGGGCAATTGCAAAACAAAAATCAGAACCGTGATTTTCAAAACAATAACAAAGCTTTGCGAAACGTGAAAGATCTTCCAAATGAATTGGTTGATTATGAAAACGGTAATGATGCTAGATTTGATAACATGCAAAGGGAGATCATTAGCCTAAGATCTGAGATTAAGAATGATTTGAAAAATGAGTTGAAAAACAAGCTTGCAAATGAACTCAAGACTCATGCTAACAAAATGGAAAGTAATGTGCAAAGGCTACAACAAAATCAACAAAATATGAAACAAGGCCAACATGAAATTAAACAAGAGATGCTTAAGGCGGATAAAAGGCAATCTAAGTTTGAGGATAGAATTTCAAGCATGTTTTAGGCCATAATGTGTAAACCGTTTCCTTTGGGTGGTCTTCCTAGTGATACCATTGCAAACCCGAAAGGAGAATTGAAGGTTATTACTACTCGTAGTGGTAAAACTTTCAAGGAACCAATCTTTCATCCTAGTACTTCTATGGAGAAGGAAATCGAGAAAGAACCCGAGGTGGTGGTAGAAAAGGAGCATATTACAAGCCCACGAAGTACCGCTCAAACCACACCTACGGTTGAACCAATACCAATTGTGGAACCCGAGATTCTAAGGCCGATGCCTATGCCCCAACCCACACCACCCTTACCTTACCCATCGAGACGAAACAAGGAAAAATCGCATGAACGTAACAATTATCAATTCGAGCTTTTTATGAAAATGTTTCGTGATTTCCATTTTAACATAAGTTTCGCCGACGCTTTAGTCATGATGCCTCAATTTGCCGCCAACTTCAAAAGTATGTTGAATAACAAAGTGAAATTGCAAAAATCGTCTAGTTGTTCATCGGTTTTTCTTAGCCGCATACCTCAAAAAGTAGGTGATCCCGGTAAATTTTTAATTCTGTGTGGTATTCAAGATTTGGAAGAATGCTACACCTTGGCCGATCTTGGTGATAGTATTAATTTGATGCCTCTTGAAATATATAAGTCGCTCAATCTTCCTAATCTTACTCCTTCAAGAATGTCTATCGAGATGACCGATCATTCTATGATTCTTACATGTGGAGTAGCCAAATACGTTTTTGTAAAAGTTGGAAAGTTTTACTATCCCGTGGACTTTATCGTTGTAGAAATTCCCATGGATCCTAAAGTTCCTCTAATATTAGGTCGTTCATTTTTGGATACGTCAAGAGCGCTTATTGATGTTCATGCTAGGAAAATCACTCTACGCTTCAATGAGGAGGAACTCGTCATAAATGCAATTCAAAACTCCAAGATTTTTCATGTCTATTCTATCACGACTTTGAACCAAGTTGATCCAATCGATGTCATTTGCAAAGAATTTTCACAAAGAGTTTTAAGAATTGTCGATAAAAATGATTTTCCATCTCCTCCACCGGTAGAGGTTATGAGTGTTGAACCTACGTCTTCAATCACGGAAGATCTTTCGGATGACGAATATGTTGACCCCGAGGGGGCGGTGTTCTTTATTGATAAACATTTTGAGAACTTAGCACCTCCAAAATACAACTTAAATGTGAGAATTTTTAGTGTGCCTAACATCGTCTTAGAAACACCAAATATTTTTTTACATAATCAAATCGGGTTTTCAAAAGGAGTTTTCCAAAGATTAAAAAGGAAAAGATTTTGAATTGGATTTAAAAGATTTTTCAACAAGTCTAACTCCGTCATCACCACGTGTTTTGAGTACTACAAGCTCGTCTACTCCTTTTGACGATGTTTTGTGTGGTTTTAGTGTGGGGGAAGCCCTTATGTTCCCTCTCCTTTCTCCACCGAGGACGAGATATTCGATCCCGGAATTGCTTGTAAAGGGAATCTCGGTCTTCCACCGATTCAATAAATGGAAATCTTATCTATTTGCTTGGTGTTAGTCTACCTCGAGTAGCTCATGGTTTTAATGCCTTACTCATTGTGTCACCCTTCTATTTCTCATCTCTTTTCTTTGACCCCTTTGGGGTTGTTTTGGCTTCGGTTGGAGTAGCGTTGTTTCGTCTTTCATCCGAAAAGGAGGACACTAACTTTGACCCCGGTATACGTTTATCATGTTTTTAAAGTACTCCACGTACTTTTGGGCCTTGTTTATCATGTAAGCCCCACCAAAAATGACCATACCATGATTATCCCTAAATGATCACATTTATAGGGATTCGAGTCGAGCTTTTGACTCGGTTATCAAAAACAAGGTGCCTCATGGGGGAGTCCCATGCTTATCCATGTACATATTATCGCTTTCTAATGTAGCTTATAAGAGGGGATTTGTGCCCTTCCAACCTTTGTTCCATGGTTGTTTGTGATATGTGGTTTTTAGATGATCATTTTCTTCACGATTGGAGCCTCTCGTGTTCGTTTTACGTGAGCACTCGATCGTTTGCTTTGAAGAATTTCTCGGTATCCATATGATATATCCTTGATTGTTCTAACCTTAGGTTTTTAGCACACTTCATAAACGGCTATTGATTAATGGTTCCACCCTTTCCATGCTAGATTAGGCATTCGACTTCGTCTCTAGTATGGGGGTATTTTACCCTTAGATTCGAAACATTAAGGACAATGTTTTAGTATGGGGGTGAATAGATACTTGCCTTGCCAAACCTTCACGCTTTCCAAAGTTTATCTTTTTGTTAATTGTTTTGTTGCAAAATAAGGCTAAAAATGGCCAAATTTTAAAAATTTTCTTATGTTTTATAAGTGTTTGAAGATACGAATGTAGATTTTCCGATGGCGAGAATAAGAGTAATTTTTGACTCGACCGTGCGTGTTGAGCACTTAGCTTCGATTCCTTAACTTTTTATTAGGCTAAGTCTCTTAAATGAGGACGAGAAATGATAGAGTTAATTATAAGTTACTATGCTAAACGTAGAGTACTCGTATTCTTTCAAAAACTCATGTGTTCTAATTGTTTGCTTGTTCTCCCTTCGCTTGTATATATATTTTGCTAATAAGTATTGGCTTAGCGGTTTTGTCTTGATTGTTGGTTTCTAGTCTTTTCTAGTAGCTTCCATGTAATTAAATTGGGAAAACATTAAGGTATCGCCAGCGTCACGGTTTTGAAGTAAAGCTTCAACCAATAATAAGATTTCAAGTGCTCACCTAAATCAAGAAAAAATTTGAAGCTCACAAGGCCGAAAAATCTATGCAAAATTGAAAGTGAATCAAGCCTTAATCTTTGAAGCTTTAAAGATCCAAAATTCGCTTTAGCGTGAGGATATACGTCTTTGGCCATAATAAACACCTCATGGCGAGGTTAAATAAAAGGCAAGGCAAGACCAAAGTCATAATAAAAGCTCCATGGCGGAGTTGAATAAAAGATGGAGGTAAACCTATGATAATAAGTCCCATCAGTTAGGGGGCGTATAAAAGTGTTGGTAATAAGTCTCATGTTCAAAACCGTTATAAAACCGTGTTTATCGATCCTTCTTGTTGACTTAATTATTTGACATCGTTGTCTATTAGGGGGGGGGGGGGGGGGGGGGTTATTAATTCGATGGTCTTGGTTACACCGGTATGACTCTATTTTTGGACCATAATCTCTATCATCGCATAAGTAAAAAATGTATCCTCGTGAACGTTCAAGACAAAAATAAAATATAAGAGATACCAAATAGGAAAAGGGGAGTCTAAGTACGTGTTTAGGGCATATGACTAGTGTTAGCATTACTAACTTATAATGAAAATGATCTCATTGCACGCTTGGAATGAAATTAGGTGAAAATCGAGGACGACGAAATTATTTCTAACGACGCATTCACGTGTTCTTGTTCTATGAACCTAAACGTCCCATTTTGCGATGAAAATCATACATTATGTCTAAAACACAAGTAGTAGCAAGTAGTAGTAGTGTAGTGTAGTTTATGATTCAATAAAAGACCATAAAAATGAATTTTGGAGGTGCTATGATACTTTATTCTAGCATTGCGTGAGGACAAGGCAATGGTTTAGTATGGGGGAGTGATGAGACTGCTTTTATACATAGTCTCATCATCCAAAACGAGCTTAAAATGGTTAAAATATCATAAAAAGTGCCAAATATATGCTTGTGTTTGTTCAATGTGTATTTTAGGTACGAATATCGAGAAAATGACAAAAGATCACAAGAATTAATAAAAAACGAACACAGGAAAAGAAGCCGCACAATGAACCGGACCCAAGTGTTGATTTTTCAAGAAAAGTCCTTGAAGAATTGAAGATTGTACAAGAAGGTTCCTTCGTTATTGAAGAATCGACACTTTATACCCTTGTTTATTCATAATTACAAGTTTGGTCCCTAAAGTTTGTGAAATTTACAAAAAGGACCCTAAACTTTGAAGAATTGGCAAGAATGGTACCTCAAATTTAAAGACAAAGATACAAGTAAAGACCTTGAAGAATGAAGATATGTCAAAAAGAGCCCTTGAAGAATCATGAAATTACAAGAAATACCCTTTGAAATACATTGCAAAACTTTTTGTGGCCAAAGTATGAAAAACAAAACTTGTTTTACAAAGGAAATCTGTTTTGTGCTATTTAAAACACAAATGAAACAAAGAAGGAAATAGAGGGGCTAAACCTGTGAGACAGCCAAAGAAACATAGACCACTCCCACTCTGCCACGTGCCCCACTCACCCTCCTAAACCAATCACAACCCACTAAACTGCCACCTCACTAAACCACTCACACCGGTTTAAACTAATTATATTAATTAGTTTAAATTGGGCGCCTAACACATATTTAAACTCAAACAAAGATTAAAACAGCTACTATTCACCAAGAACACGAATTGGGGATTTGTGTTTAAGCAACAATTAGGCCCTCATAAACTCCAGAATTAAGATTAAGGGAAACTAAGCAAAATCCAACCCTTAAACCCTTTGCCACCTCACCCCAAATGCTCACATGATACTCCCCTGCTACTTTTGAGGACAAAGACAAAAATCTTTGTCAGGAAATCAACGCCCCACAACATAGCTTGCATACTAAGCTCATATGGACACCCAAGATTAATTTTCCACCACTGTCATCTTCACAAAACGCCAAGAAGTCCAAATTCAAAACAAGTATATTCAAAATTCAAGGGGAATTTTTGGGACTTCAAGCAACTAGGGTTTTATGTTTTCAGCTTTGTAGGACTCATTATAACCCTCTATATAAAGGGTATTAGTCACAACATTAGTTCTTGTTCTTGGTTTTCCTAGGTCAAAAATCTGTAAATCCTTGTTTCAAAGTGAATGAAAAAGTGTTTGATTTTGTGACGAATTCCAAGTTCCAATCATTTATTCTTGTTGTTATTGTTCAAAGTTTGTGATTTTAAGTTCCAAGAGTTTGATTTTAAGTTAATACAAATTTGTTCTAAGGTTTCTAAAAATCTGATTTTTTCCAAGTTCTTAGTTCAAACACTTGAACTTTTGGATCAAAAGTTGATCATAGCACCCTGATAAGAAGATTATCAAGTTGTGGTGAAGCTTGTGGTTTGGGAGGATTCAAGGAGTGGGGAACAAGGATTGGGTATTTGCTTGTTTTCATTTTTTTATCATAAAATCTGTTTGTGCTAACCTTGTTGATCTTAGCAGTGTTTTGTTGGAAGCTTGTGGTTGTTAAGCAACCACATAAGCTCTAAAAATCATGAGTGTGGATGTACACTCATGAGGTTTGTCCTCTTCTCTTGAAAAATCTGTCAAGAAAGTGGTTCTAAGTGTTTTTGGTAACTACTATTGTTAGATGCTATTTGATGCATGCAATCTTGTTCTAAGTTCATGATAATGTTGTTATGATACTTGTTTAAGCTTGAATCAACCTAATACTCACATTTGCTTTGTTAAAATTGGTTTTAAAAAGTTAAAAGGGTGTTTGGGATTACTGCTTATTGTACTTGGTTGCGTATTGAGTAGGTGATTAGGGTTGTATAGTGTTTGTATCTGTTATTGAAGTGATTCTGGTTTGATATTTGCAAGTCTTATGCTTTGTAACATCAAATCTGAATCTTTGCATAACTAGCTTGTTTTAGGTCATTTTTTATTGGAATCTTGTGCACACTTAGATTGTATGCTAATATAGGGTAAACAAGTGATAAAACATAGTTTGTGTGACTTGATTTGTGGATTTAAGGATTTAAAATTGGAGATTTGGTCAAGTATATCAACAAAAAGGGTCTTTGTGTTCATCTGTGTTCATCAGTGAGTCATTTAGGGATCAAACTAGTTCAAATCTTGTAATCAATACATGATATGAGTTTATTTGTGTATCATTAAGTCTAATATTGCTATTGTATGCTTTTTGTGGAGTTTGGTCTACTTAAACTAGCTTAAACATTGCTTATATCACCATATCTGCTTATAACATGTTTGTGTCATGTCTGTGCATTCTTTGATTAAACTGTATCATTTGGATGGGTGATTTTGTGTTTTCTTGCTTGTTTGTGACTCCTTACAACCCACTGGTTGTAAGGGTGCCTTGTTTGTCCATTGAATCAAACAAAATCTCTCTAAAAAAGCAAGTCAATTAAGTCAAACAGTGGGAACCCTTTCCCACTGCTGCTAGCCACTTCTAGTGTATTTTGTTCATCAGCTTATTTATAAGCCATATTAACTTATTTAAACGTGCAACAACTTTGTATTGATAATCAATCTTCCTTATTTGACCCATTTGACTATTCTGGAGCATTTGAGACTTTGACTTTTAGGTTTGACTAGAAAACGAACTAGTTGACTTTTACCAAACAGCTTATTGCTTATTCCCGCTTATTCAGTGTGCTTATTTGAAATCTTTTTGATTATTAAGTTAAATTAAGTGATTTAAAACCTTTTGCAAAAAGAATTAGCTCTTGAATCAGCCTAGAACTCGAAAACGACTATTTTGTCGTTTTGTGAGAGCTTTAGCTTATTTCAGGCTTATTTCTTGGGCTTATTCAAAATTTCTTTTTACAAACAGCTTCTTAAGCTCAAAAGAAGGATGTGTGTCAATTTTCAGCTTATGGCATTAGCTTATGGCTTAATGGGCCAAAAATCCCATTAAGAATAAGCTGTTGACTTATAAGTTGTGATAAGCACTTATTCAGCCTTTGGGCCTTTAGAGTTTTTTGTTTATAATCCAATTTGAAGCTTAACTGGTGATTTTGGGCCATTTTGGTGAACATTTTTCTTATTGGGCCTTAATTAGCCCATTAAGTAATCTGTTTGGACTTTTGGCCCATTTGGAGGCCCAATAGGGGTGTTTTGGTCATTTCACTTTCATTTTCTGTTTATTTGAGTTAAAATAAAGTAGTTTGCAAGTTTTTAGAATTTTTTATAAATTTTGAATTCTTAATATATTTTTAATATTTAATTTTAATTTTTAATCATTTTAGATAGTTTTAATTAGTTCTAAATTTTTCAAAAATAGTTTTTAGTTTAGTTAAGTTATTTTTAAGTTTTACAAATTGAAAAATCTTATTTTGTGCTTTTTATTAATTAAATTGATTTTTGGCCTTTAATTAGCATTAAAAAATTATTATTTAATTAAATAAAAGGTTTGAGTAAGTTTTGATTTTTTGTAAACTCTAATTGCATTTTTTAGGATTCATTGGGATTTTCTAGGAATTTTTAGGGTAATTTTTTTATTTTCGTCACGTTTTACGGTTTTACGTTTACGTCATTCGTCTTAGTTTAATTTTATTCGTAACCGTCATCATTTTCTTTCTCATTTTCTTTTCTTAATATTAATCACAAACATTTAATCAAGTCTTAACATACAACACACAAGCCTCCTTGAGAACGAACTCACCTTTGGGTCATTTGTGCACGGTTTTTCAAAATCGTCGTACTTGCCCTATTTGCCCTCGTTTTCCTAAACAAGTGTGAAATTACAACTATCAAGTAACGATTTACCGAACCCAATAAATAGTTGCTCCTCTCGACTTTTATAATAGCATCGCTTGATTCAAGTATTACTACAAATTAACATACTACCAAAAACATGGTAAATAAATATATTCATATAGTTTTCGTTCTAGGAATCGAGGAGACATTTTTAATTCGGCGTATAGTGATATGAAACACACAAACGTTTCGATAGTCAATAATATCCCCATGGACTATCTAAAATATGTTGAGCATAAATATGCTTACGTTTAATCCCAAAATATACATATGGCACAAACCAAATAAATATGGCACAAACCAAATAAATATGGCACAAACCAAATAAATATGGCACAAACCAAATGAATATGGCACAAACCAAATAAATATGGCACAAACCATTTGCGTAGCATAACAATCCATGCAAGGATGTTAGGCATTTTATTTCAACTTAAAAATCGTTTTATTACATATCCCTATGGGTATCACTTAAACACGGGAAAGGAATACCTAACTCTAATAACACGTAGCAGTCAAGTTCAAACTAGCATGGTAAATCACATGGAATAAGTCACGTCACAACTTACTTGTATCGAAGACGTGGAGTGAAGTGGTTTTTGTAGATTTTTGAGAGTTAGTTATAGTCTAGAATGATTTTTTCCAACAATTAAATTTTTGACTCACGTTTATAAAAATTGTTTTATAAAATAACCTAGTTCTCTATAACTACAGCTCTGATACCAATCTGTCACACCCCCAAATTATTAGAGTAAGGCAACGCAATGGGGTGCAATGGTCATGACTATCTCGAGGCATAGATACAGAGAACAACTATTTAAAAGTCGTTTTAATTTAATTAAAAGCATAAATTTGTTCGGAAATGAATTACACAAGATCGAAATAAAACATTGTTTCAAAAGCCTTTAACATTGATCCATATATCCAAGTACTAGTCACGATCATTTTATTAAAAATCTCCCATGCATAACTAATACATGGTTTTTACCCCTCGTATCAAAATTCGTAGTCCCAAGTCTTTTCGAATTGATTACCGGTCTAAAGTGCGACTCAATTGTCTTTTGGTGAACAAGAGAATGATTTGGTTGATTATCTATTTTAAACTAATAGCAAATAATTTAAATGTCGTTGAGTAAAGTAGAAGTTTTAAAGATTAAACTAAATTGACGAGTTAAAAATAAATGCTTGAAAACTAAAAGGCAATATAAGAAAAATACTAGAACACCAAATAAAACTAACACTTAGAAACTTTGTAAAAACAAGAAACTAAAACCATCGGAATATACAAACTACACCCGTCGGAATGTTTTAAACATAAAACTAATCGAAATATTGGAAGAGAAGGTGGTCGGAATAATAAGAAATAAGCCAATCGGAATATGGGATAAAGTACTAATCGGAATGTTTAGAAAAACATCCGATCGGAATACACAAGCAAAATGGTCAAATCGGAATAATAAGCAAAAACTCCCAATCGGAATGTTCAACAATGCCACAGTCGGAATGTGCAAACAAGTCCCAATCGGAATATGGGAAATAGCTCCAATCGGAATACTCAAAGCTCCACCCGTCGGAATTTAATCCCTAATCCGATTAGGTGATCGGAATAGGGGGAGATGCAATCGGAAACCCTTAAAACAATTTTCCGATTTGCCAATCGGAATAAGGGGAATGGTGGTAGTCGGAATGTAGCGATCGGAAAGGGGTTTAGACCCTTTCCGATATATATGGGATTCGGTAAAAAGCTAGGTAATAAGCTATTATGAATAAGCTCACGCCAAGACTACCCCGAATTAAAAGTGAAATATACTAAATAAGCACAATCAACAACTTATCCAAACATCAAATAAGCAAACCTTTAAATCAAATCATAAAAAGATGAACTTTTTAAGAAAACATTTAAAAGTAAATAAGCTAAAAGAAACGAATAAGCCAATAAGCACAAGGAACTTAAAGCTCAATCGAATGAAAGCTTATGTAGGAACAAAAAGATTAACTTTTTAAGCACGAAATCATTAAGAACAACACGGATCATATGAAATTCGTACCAAAATTAATCTAAATATCAAAGAAAGGTAGAAAGAGATGAAAGATTAAAAGCTTAACTTGAACTTGAATAATGAAATCAACAATACATAAAGGTTTAATCTTGAAAGATTAAAAGAAAAGATGAAACTTAGTGAGAGAAAGTAGAGAACTTTCTCTCTCTAAAACTAGAAAGAAAAGTGAAAAAATGAAAAACTTAAACTAAAAGCTAACCACCCTCCTAATGTGTATTAGGAGGGTATTTATAGGGAAAATGGAAGGAGTGCATGTGTTGCATCTTCTTTCTTTCTTCACGTCTTCTCGACTCGATTTAATTCTTTGTCTTTTCTCGACGTCGTCTCGGGATTTGAACTCGTCTTGATAATTTTCTTCTTTAATTTAGATTTGAGTTCTTCGACTTCATTAAACTTCCGTATTTAGACTTGTTCTTCGATAAATATTCATAATAGGTCTTGGACTTCCGTTCTTTTTACGCTCTTGATCTTTTGACTTCGTCTTTTCACGTTTTCTTCGATAAAAGCCCGTATTTTCTTCCTTTTTCATCTTTTGGTCCTAAAACATAATAAAAACACAAACCACGCATAATTCCGACTTTTACGACATAAATCACACGTTTTGGTCTTGTTTTTATTGGAAAAAAGTGGTAAAAGGATAAGTGTTTTCACAATTATTAAATCCCCTACACTTGACCATTGCAATGCCCTCATGCAATGCATTAACTTTAAAGCACGGTTTACATTTTCCATCATAAATAACCCACCTTGGCCTTTATTAAATACTAAACATAAAAAGATAGAAATAAGTAAAGAAATTAAAAACTTACATTGGGTTTAGGCAGCCATGAACGTTTATCATCCTCAAGTTTCACGTTCCCCATACTAAGCTTAAAAACGAGATCATTGTTATTATAAGTTAGCAGACTAACACAAATTCATGTGGGCCAATTATTCACTTAGACTCCGTTATTCCTAGGTGTATCTCTTATATTTTATTTTTGTCTTGAATGATCACGAGGATGCATTGTTTGACTTATTTCGATAGTTATTTAGGCCGAAAATAAAGTGAACGATTTAATCAATAGTTAGCTAAAGGACAAAATCTTTTAAAACTGCTTCTCGGGACCTCATAAAGTTCATATCTTGGCATAACTCGCTTCACGATTTGAGACCTTTCTCGGACCGATCTTTGGCAGCGACTTCATACTTCGAATCTTTGAGAGACGTTCTTGAAATAATGGCCTTCTCTTCATAATAAAAATTTCTTCACTTGAAGTTTTGAGAGATTCTTCATATTTGGACCACGACTTCTTCATTTTTCTCCAATCTTTATTTTGGACTTTGATATACAACGATCCGCCTCCTTTTAGGACTTGGATCTATTTATCCTCATACCTTGTTAGGGCCTTTTTGGATAGACTTCTCCATGATCTTTAGGGGAGTATTTGCTTTTCGTCGTGTGTCTCGATCCTTCATACTGATTTTCGATAAATGATTCTTCACATCACTTTTGGATCTTTAGCAACAAAATGTAGCCCTCATGCCTTGTTAGAGCCTTTTCGGACTCGCCAATCTTCGCATCCCGCTTCAATAAGTTATGCCTTGGCTATGAACTCTAATACGTACCGAGCAACTTTTAAACGATCTTGGGCTAGAAGCTAAGTTACCTTTTAAATCGTACAACCTCATTTATTGCAGATATATTTATTAACAAGCGAAGGGAGAATAGGCTTATAATTAACTCACATAAATTCACGAAAGAATACCAAACTTATAATTGACTCTATCATCTCTCGTCCTCCACAGTTTAAAATCTCAAGGAATGAGACTCGTGGATGCTTAGCCTATTAAATCAAAGTTTTGGGTTTTCGAGTCGCCTATAGGATCTTGCAAATTCTTAGACTTTTTCAAGTTTAGAAATCGCATTTTAAAGTTCCCTTGATAAACGACTCTCTAGGATCAATTATAGGAACTTGCGAAAAGTTCTTGTTCTTAACCCGTGAGGGTTAAGACTTTCGCGTTTTATAGCTCCCTATATAAAAGCCTAGCAAAACTTGACTTAAACACGTTAAGGATACTAACTAGAGCAAACTTAGATAAGTAAACTCGGGTTGAGTCAAAATGTTCATGACTAAGAAAAATTTAAAACCACTTTATTAAAACTTATTCTAGTAAGGCAAGAAAATAAACATAATAAAGGAAAATACAACTATACAACTAGGCCAAAATAGATTAAAAATTTTGAAAAATGTCGAAAAATCAAATTTTCCGGTTAAAATGAGGGAAAATTCATGGAAAAGACCACTTACTTCGGTAGAAGTCCCCCCTACACTTGAGATAAATATTGTCCTCAATGTTTAAGCATGTGGGAGTAAACTCCCCTACACTTAGGACATTGTGCACTTTGTTTAAATCTTGCTAAGGAAAGGACAACTAAAGTGAATTCAATGTAAACATATAAAATATGAAATATTGAATCACAAGAGTTTAGGATAGAACCGGGAAGATGGGAACACGGTATCACGGTTCGTCAAAAGTCATCAAGGTGGATCTTTGAGGCTTTAATGCCTGCACAGCACAAGAAACAAGACAACAAACACATACGGGGCTCCCCCTACACTTATTGTGAAAGCAGTAAAGGATAGATCACGGGTTGCCTCCCGAGAAGCGCTTGTTTTTGTTCACCGAGTCACGAGCCTGACTCGACCCAATTTAGTTCATGGGGAACGTGGTGAAGGATGGAATCATCTCATGAGAGATGTCCTCACCAAAGTACAACTTCAAACGCTGGCCATTCACCTTGAAGTTGGGCCCATTTGGCTGAGAAAGCTCAATGGTCCCATATGGAAAGACTTTGGCGACGGTGAATAGACCAGACCAGCGGCTCTTCAACTTGCCAGAGAAGATCTTCAACCGAGAGTTAAAAAGTAAGACTTGATCACCAGCGTGGAACTCTCGGTTCTTAATCCTTGGGTCATGAATGATCTTGGTCTTTTCCTTGTAGATCAGTGAGTTCTCGTAAGCTTCATTCTTCAGTTCGTTGAGCTCGTTGAGTTGAATCTTGCGATGATCACCGGCTTTGTTGATGTCTAAGTTAGCCCACTTCAAGGCCCAGTGCGCCTTATGTTCCAGCTCGATGGGGAGATGGCATGCTTTCCCGTACACAAGACGATAAGGTGTACAACCGATCGGGGTCTTATAAGCAGTACGGAAAGCCCACAGAGCATCATCTAACTTATCGGCCCACGCGGCGCGATGCTCTCCCACAGTACGCTCCAAAATTCACTTCAGTCCACGGTTGAATATCTCGGCTTGCCCATTGGTTTGGGGATGATAGGCGGTGGAAAGACGATGATTAACACCATACTTAGCCATGACTCTTGCAAATTGATCGTTGCAAAAATGAGTCCCGCGGTCACTGATAATAGCACGAGGAACGCCGAATCGAGCAAACAACTACTTTAAAAAGTTCACAACCACCCTCGCATCGTTCATAGGAAGAGCCTTAGCTTCAACCCATTTAGAAACGTAGTCAACGGCTACGAGGATGTACTTGTTACCTTTGGATGATGGAAATGGCCCCATAAAGTCGATGCCCCATACGTCAAAGATTTCACATTCCTGTATGAAATTTTGAGGCATCTCGTCTTTATTTGTTATCTTGCCTTGGCGTTGGCAAGCATCACAATGCTTAACCATTTCGTGAGCGTCACGATAAATGGTGGGCCAATAGAATCCAAAATCAAACACTTTCTTAGCGGTGTAGTTGGGACCAAAGTGACCACCAGTGGGTCCTTTATGGCAAGCAGCAAGGATTTGCAAAGTTGCCGGTCCATCAACACATCGACAAATGATCAGATCAGCACATTGTTTGAATATAAAACACATCCCAAAAGTAAGTCTTAACATCATTCAAGAACTTCTTCTTTTGTTGGGATGTTAACCCTTTGATGAGAATACCACCCGCTAAGTAGTTTGCAATGTTGGCAAACCACGGGGTGTCATCAAGATTGAGATTTATAGACATTAAGGTCTCAAGGGGGAAAGAGTCATTGATCTCTTTGTTCGGATGATCCCCTTGATATGGATCCTCAAGTCTGCTCAGATGATCCGCGGCTAGGTTTTCAGCACCCTTCTTGTCACGAATTTCAATGTTGAATTCTTGAAGGAGTAAAACCCAGCGGAGAAGTCTTGGCTTAGATTCGTGTTTAGTCATCAAGTACTTCAACGCGGAATGGTCCGTGTATACGATGGTGGTGGATAAAACAAGATAGGGGCGAAACTTTTCAAAAGCATAGACAACAGCTAAAAGCTCTTTTTTGGTTGTCGTATAATGCAATTGAGACCCCGTCATTGTTTTGCTAGCATAGTGGATTGGTTGGAAGTGTTTATTCACTCGTTGGCCTAAAACCGCACCAATAGCAAAGTCGCTAGCATCGCACATCAACTTAAAAGGTAGCTCCCAATTAGGGGTAACCAAGACCGGTGCCTTAGTTAGCTTATCCTTAAGAAGATTGAAGGCTTCGATACACTATTTAGAAAAGATAAAAGGAGTATCTTTTTCCAAGATGTGGGTCATCGAGCGAGCGATTTTAGAGAAATCCTGAATGAATCGACGATTGAAGCCCGCATGACCCAGAAAACTTCTCACACCCTTCATGGTTGAAGGTGGAGGTAATTTGGCTATGACATCTACTTTAGCACGGTCGACCTCATGACCGGATTTAGAGATTTTGTGTCCTAGCACAATGCCTTCTTTTACCATAAAATGGCATTTTTCCCAATTCAGAACAAGGCGAGTGTCTTCGCACCGCTTAAGCATACGTTCCAAATTGGCAAGGCAAGAAGAGAAGGAGTCCCCAAAGACCGAGAAATCATCCATGAAGACTTCCATGGTTTGCTCAACCATGTCATGGAAGATAGCGAACATGCACCTTTGGAAAGTCCCGGGGGCATTGCATAGGCCAAAAGGCATTCTTTTGTAAGAAAATGTGCCATAGGGACAAGTGAATGTTGTCTTCTCTTGATCTTGGGGATCGATGGGTATTTGGAAATAACCCGAGAAACCAACAAGAAAGCAGTAATATTCATTACCCGCTAAACGTTCAAGCATTTGGTCCAAAAAAGGAAGAGGGAAATGATCCTTTCTCGTGGCATCATTGAGTTTGTGGTAGTCTATACAAACTCTCCACCCAGTAACGAGACGTGTAGGAATCAACTCGTTATTTGCATTGGGCACAACGGTAATTACGCCTTTCTTAGGCACACAATGGACTGGACTAACCCATGGTGAATCCGAAATAGGGTAAATCATACCCGCATCAAGAAGTTTGATAACCTCTTTTTTGATGACTTCATGGATTTTAGGATTCACCCTTCGTTGGCTTTGAATTGTGGGCTTAAAGTCGTCCTCCATGAGAATTTTATGTGTGCAAAAGTGAGGATCAATTCCACGAATGTCGGAGATTTTCCAAGCGATAGCTCTTTTATGCTTCTTCAACACGGCGATAAGTCGGGCTTTTTCTTCTTCTTTCAAGTCCTTTGCGATGATGACCAGTAACTTCTCGTTGTCTTCAAGAAAAACGTACTCCAGATGAGGTGGTAGGTCCTTAAGATCAAGAGTAGGAGGATCCTCAATAGATGGTGTAACTAACGATGGATCATCATTAGTCACCTCTTTAGGAGAGGGAGGAGGAAACGGGTCTTCATTGAGAAGTCTCTCAATAGTACGAATGTCTTCATCCCAATCGGTGGAAGAATCATTATACTTAAGATCGAGAGGACCCAAGCTAGCTTCGAAATCATCCAAGTCACTTTCTCCAAAAGGAGTCAATGCCGGAGCAGTTTAGGCGACGGTCTCAACATTGGGTAGAGAAGAGAGAGTACTTTTGCAAGCATCATGAAAATGTTCTTCACAAGCCTCATCGAGAACATCAATAGCATTAACACTCTCATATGAATAAGGTTGCTTAGAAATCTTACCCATGTTGAAGACAATTTTATCGTCACCAACTCTCATGATTATTTCGCCCGCGGCTACATCAATGAGAGTGCGACCGGTCCTCAGGAATAGACGTCCAACGATTAATGGAACACGGGGGTCCATCTCGTAGTCAACGACAACAAAATCCGCCGAGAAGGTGAATTTGTCAATGCCAACAAAGACATCTTTGGCTATCCCCACTGGATAAGCAACCGTACGGTTAGCTAATTCCAAAGTCATTTTGGTGGGGACTAGCTCGGGGAGAGATAATTGCGTCCAAACACTTAAAGGCATTAAGTTTATACTGGCACCTAGATCGGCTAGGGCCATGCAATTCTCTACTCCCGAGAAGTTGCAAGGAATCAAGAAGTGACCCGGATCACCAAGTTTGGTGGGCAATTTCCTTAAGAGCACTGCAGAGCAGTTCTCATTAAGTTGGGTCTGAGCAATGTCAAGAAGCTTCTCCTGGTCACTTAAAAGATCTTTAAACATCTTAGCGTATTTGGGCATGTGAGCGAGAGCCTCGGCAAAGGAGATGTTAAAATTCAATTGTTTAAACATTTTTAGAAAGTTTGAAACTTGAATATCATCCTTGCTCTTTTGCTTCTCTTTCCTCAACCTTGAAGGATAAGGTATATTGGATGAAGAAGAAGGCTTAAGGGGAGTATGATCACTCACAGCCACGGGTGGTGGGGAAATGGGGGTAGAAGGCAAAGGAGGTGGGGGAAGTTGCTCTTTTTCCTTGTTCACAATCACGGGTGGAGGTGTAGGAAGCTCGGGTTCCGTATAACCTTTTCCACTACGAGTGGTGATTGCTTTCATCTCCCCTCTTGGATTCGCAACGGTGTTACTCGGAAGAGTACCCGAAGAAGAGGGTTGATTACCTTGGATGAGCGAACCGATCATATCACATATGTTAAGCGCTTGAGTGATGAAAGAGTCTCTGATGTCTGCGCGAATTTCATTGCTTTGTTTTGCCATGTCATTCCTTAGCTCGGCTCGAATATCGCTCCCTTGTTTCGCCATGTCATTCTTCAAGTTGACAAATTGACTCTGAAGATTCGTCACCATCTCTCGATTAGTCTTCATGAACGTCTCGACGTCTTGATTCAATACCATCGATTGAGTGAGAGGTGGAGCTTGGTAAGCTTGAGAATTTCCTTGAGGTGGGTATGGGTTTCTTTGGGATTGATATTGATTGTTAGCACGAGGTTGGGATTGGTTGTTGCGGTTATAGCTTTGTTGTTGGTTTTGGTTAGAAGGGGGAAAACCGGGTGGAGCAAGATAGTTGTTTGAACGATAACTTAGCAAACTACGGTCTCCTTGAGGACGAGCTTGATAGCCTCCTGTGGGATAAGTACCGTATGCCGCGTTAACGTCTTCAGAAAAATTGCGTTGAGTAGAAGGACAATCATTGTAGGAATGAGGACCACCACATGTGTCACAAGAAATAGCGACAGCTTTAGCTTGTTGAAAGTAGTTTGTGGCCATGGTCATGAAATTCTTGTTCATCTCAGCGAGTTGTCGGGACATTTCAGTCATCTCGAGATTGGAAGTAGTAGAAGAAACATTGACTCTCGGGTTAGATCTTGAGGATGCGGATGAATCCCAATTCTTGTGGTGAGTAGTCATGTTTTCAATCAACTCTCGACACTCCTCCGGTCTCCTTTTCATAAAAGTACCACCGTCGGCGGCGTTGATCGTGTCACGATCACGAAAAGTGAGACCATTGTAGAAAGTATCAATAAGAGTGACGGGAAGCATGTTGTGATTTGGACAGCGGTCGATCAAATCATTGTATCGTTACCAAGCATCAAAGAGCGATTCATCATTGTCTTGCATGAATCCACTAATTTGGTTACGAAGGCTCGTGACCATGGATGGTGGGAAGTAGCGCGAGAAAAAGCGTTGAGTCATGTCGTCCCAAGTATGAATAGAGTTCTTTGGGAGACGGTCAAACCATTTTTCGGCATGGTGAGACAGCGAGTGGGGAAAGAGTTGGAGGCGAAGGTCATCCATAGAAACACCGGGGGACTTCATGCTTTGGGTGATGGTAATGAATTTGTCAAGGTGTTTGTTGGCATCATCATCCGGAATTCCGCGAAATGGGTTAGTTTGCACTTGTTGGATCATGTGATGCTTCAACGAAAACTCCTGAGCCGTGACGTGCATTGGTGCAATCGGGCCTCCGCGTCCGTTCATGGTGGGTTGACACAATTCCTCCATTGTTCATAAATCAGGTAGGGGGACATTGTTGTTGTTGTTATTCAAATTGGGTAGAGGTGGGTTATTATTGTTGTTATTAACACCAGCCATATCTAGATCTTCACGAGTCTCGGGCTCAGAATAGTTCGAAGATCTAGTACGCATACACCTGCAGAAGAAAAATATGCACAGAGAGAATATCTATATAATCTTTTTGGTGCAAAACTTTTGGAAAAGAATTGCTTTTTATGATTTTTCAATGTTTTTGTATTTTTGAAAAGTTTTATATTTTTTAGGGTTTTTGAAAATTTTTGAAGCAAGGAAAATAACGTTCAAAGAACGGATCCCAAAATTCAATGCGTCTCTCACTAGAACCCGTTAATCTTAACGAAAAAAGCCGGCAGCGGCGCCATTTAATACATGGTTTTTACCCCTCGTATCAAAATTCGTAGTCCCAAGTCTTTTCGAATTGATTACCAGTCTAAAGTGCGACTAAATTGTCTTTTGGTGAACAAGAGAATGGTTTGGTTGATTATCTATTTTAAACTAATAGCAAGTAATTTAAATGTCGTTGAGTAAAGTAGAAGTTTTAAAGATTAAACTAAATTGACGAGTTAAAAATAAATGCTTGAAAACTAAAAGGCAATATAAGAAAAATACTAGAACACCAAATAAAACTAACACTTAGAAACTTTGTAAAAACAAGAAAATAAAACCATCGGAATATACAAACTACACTCGTCGGAATGTTTTAAACATAAAACTAATCGGAATATTGGAAGAGAAGGTGGTCGGAATAATCAGAAATAAGCCAATCGGAATATGGGATAAAGTACTAATCGGAATGTTTAGAAAAACATCCGATCGGAATACACAAGCAAAATGGTCAAATCGGAATAATAAGCAAAAACTCCCAATCGGAATGTTCAACAATGCCACAGTCGGAATGTGCAAACAAGTCCCAATCGGAATATGGGAAATAGCTCCAATCGGAATACTCAAAGCTCCACCCGTCGGAATATTAATCCCTAATCCGATTAGGTGATCGGAATAGGGGGAGATGCAATCGGAAACCCTTAAAACCCTTTTCTGATTTGCCAATCGGAATAAGGGGAATGGTGGTAGTCGGAATGTAGCGATCGGAAAGGGGTTTAGACCCTTTCCGATATATATGGGATTCGGTAAAAAGCTAGGTAATAAGCTATTATGAATAAGCTCACACCAAGACTACCCCGAATTAAAAGTGAAATATACTAAATAAGCACAATCAACAACTTATCCAAACATCAAATAAGCAAACCTTTAAATCAAATCATAAAAAGATGAACTTTTTAAGAAAACATTTAAAAGTAAATAAGCTAAAAGAAACGAATAAGCCAATAAGCACAAGGAACTTAAAGCTCAATCGAATGAAAGCTTATGTAGGAACAAAAAGATTAACTTTTTAAGCACGAAATCATTAAGAACAACACGGATCATATGAAATTCGTAGCAAAATTAATTTAAATATCAAAGAAAGGTAGAAAGAGATGAAAGATTAAAAGCTTAACTTGAACTTGATTAATGAAATCAACAATACATAAAGGTTTAATCTTGAAAGATTAAAAGAAAAGATGAAACTTAGTGAGAGAAAGTAGAGAACTTTCTCTCTCTAAAACTAGAAAGAAAAGTGAAAACAATGAAAAACTTAAACTAAAAGCTAACCACCCTCCTAATGTGTATTAGGAGGGTGTTTATAGGGAAAATGGAAGGAGTGCATGTGTTGCATCTTCTTTCTTTCTTCACGTCTTCTCGACTCGATTTAATTCTTTGTCTTTTCTCGACGTCGTCTTGGAATTTGAACTCGTCTTGATAATTTTCTTCTTTAATTTAGACTTGAGTTCTTCGACTTCATTAAACTTCCGTCTTTAGACTTGTTCTTCGATAAATCTTCAGAATAGGTCTTGGACTTCCGTTCATTTTACGCTCTTGATCTTTTGACTTCGTCTTTTCACGTTTTCTTCGATAAAAGCCCGTGAAAGCCCGTGTTTTCTTCCTTTTTCATCTTTTGGTCCTAAAACACAATAAAAACACAAACCACGCATAATTCCGACTTTTACGACTTAAATCACACGTTTTGGTCTTGTTTTTATTGGAAATAAGTGGTAAAAGGATAAGTGTTTTCACACTTATTAATAACCACGTCACTCCTCCGTCTTGATACCTGAGAAAAACATTGCTAAAGTGTCAACACAAAAGCCGGTGAATTCATAGTTTTAAGTTTAAATAGTGTGATGAACCATAAGATTTTCACGGCAACCGGCATATAATCTTATAACAAATACAAGATTATAATCAAAAGTATACGTTTTAATAACCTACGTCTAAGCTCATGACACCGAAGCGTTAACCTAACCGACAAGATATAATAAGAGCCCGAACAAATGCCTATCCCGAAGCATTTGTAACACATCAAATGTAAGTGTATCTAACTTTGGCCACACAACCAAATTAGATAGGGAGGTTAATCCCGATTGGTCTATCCATAACATTCGCGCTTACACTAAGTAATTAACGGTTCATGATAGTGGGCTAAAAGGCAACATGGGATAACGGGACTTAGACATCAAGTAGGCAAACGCATGAGTTTAAGGCACTTATGTTCATCCGTTAAAAATAAGCAATGTTCTCACCCCAAAATAGTTAAAACAAAAAGGTGGGGCTATGAAACTCACCTCGATGAAGTAGTAAATATGATCAATAAAGATAGCATGGAAAATCAAGGCACGCAAAACGATGCGCAAATGATCTACTCGTAACCTAAGTAAAATATATGTACTTAGGCTAAATACAAGGAATAATAATGTACAATGCACTTGGTTGATATTTTATACTTGCTATAGATTTATAAAATGTTTTTATACATTTTTCATGTTCATCCATTTTAGTCACGGGGTCAACTTTGGGCTTTAATAACTCATTATTTATTAGCCCGAAAAATAATCGGGTTCTCATTATAAAACTAGACCGCGAGCTCTTCGATATTTGATAAATATCGCATTTTAATATAGTCTCTATGTATGGTAAATAAATATGCAAAATGGTTCACTCCCAAGTAAAATAAACAAGTAATGTTTCAATTATTTGTAAGTATCGATCGACCATCTTTGGGAATTTATTGCGAGTTCGTTACTTAACTTCAAGACAAACGGAAAGTTGCATTATAAACTAGGCCGAGTCAACTTTATCATAGCATTTTTATATGTTTAGGAGACGCCCTTTAGGCTGGTTAAAAATAGGCTAGAAATAGGCCTTTTGGTCGAAATTTAATTAGTAGATGTACACTTCTAGCAATTAGAAGTTAAATGAAAATAGTCACTTTGTGTTCACACTACATTTTAGGAAATACTATTTGTGTTTGTTGCCATACTCACGAAGGAATAAGGAAAAGAAGACAAATACATACATACACATACATATATACATACTATAACTAGCAAATTGGAAAGCTACTGTGTTTGTGTACTTGATGTTTTGCATCCCAAAAGAAATAGAACGGGACCTATTTGCTTTACTACTAGTATACATATGCATATCATAGCAACACTCATCGCATACATACTTTTAATTAGCCAAAATGAGAAATTGATTTGTTTGTGTACCTACTGTACGCAGCCTATGGCAAAGGAAAAAAAGAGTGCCTTATTTGCATACATACATAGCATGACCATTATACAATTACATAGCATACAACTGTTTAGCACAATGGTCTAGTACTATTTCTGCCCTCTTTGTACAACTTTACACGAAACAAGAGGGACCATCTATATGTTTTTACTTAACATTCATATTTATATATCTTTCACAATTTCTTGTTTTGGGTTCCTAGTTGCTTTACACACAAACACATTGGGTCATCTTCTTTCTTATTTCGATAGTAAATATATACATGTACTAATGTTGCAAGTATTTATAGAAGAATGGTTAGCAAAACTCATGCATACGTAACTCTTTAAACACACACACGAGACACAAGGACGTATAATCTTTTATGTCTTTGAACACACACACGAGACACAAGCTGTTAACAGTCCATCCTAGTTGACTACTACGATGCGTTTACACCTAGTTCATGCACTTATACATGACCTACTTGGGTACACATACTACCACTCAAATAAAAGGAAACATAGCCTCACTATTTAACATGCAAGCACTAGTACATCCTTACAACAAAAGCATTACCCCTTTTATAGTTTTATATCTCAGACAAGAGTTCCCTGTTGGTTTTCTTATAGCTGTTTGTTAATAGCAGCCCTATGCACACACTTTTCACACACACGCCACAAACACACATGCTTGAAAGGAAAGAGGCGTTTCATCATATTAGTATATGTGCATGAATTTTTGTATCTTACATTTGCTAGTTTTTTAGTACATAAAATCATGGTTTATCTCTCGACATTTGGTTCAGGCATACAATACTCCAGACGTCTCAAACACAACATAGTTCACGAATCATTTCGGCAGGGGGGTCGTTTTTGATGTTTCATGCATACATATCAACACAAACTAGTGTGGAGGTTTTATCATGGCAAAGTTCCTACACTTGTTTTCATGCATATAGTTTGTACACAGTTAACACACATCCATGTCAAGTAAGTTTCACATAAAATCATACATGTCTCTTCATATAAAACTATGCTTGTTCGTCACATAAAATCATGCATGCTTTCATTCTTGTTGGAAAATTACACAATAATAATACCATTAGTTTTACTCAAGCTCTCGTGTAACCATATAAACACTCATAGTTTTCGCATGTCATTCCTAACCTAATACCTAAATCCTAGCAGTGACATTTGGTGCATTTTCAAGTTTGTTTGGTTCATTTGATCATAAATCGTGGCCTCTTGATGACATATTTGACTTAAAATGTGGCTTAGATCATTTATAGAAACAATCATCAAGACCATAACCCGTGACTTAGTTAATGTAAGTTTTACTTTACAATAGTTTATAGCAAGTATAATATAAACCAATATAGTTTAAGAATGTTTATGAATGACTTACAAGAGGTCCTAAGTTATTTGATTAAGATGGTAACCAAGAACTAGTGAACAAGTACCCACGCTCCACCCAAACTTATAATCTTAGCTTGCTTCTAAACCAACCCGAACACCTTGTTTCTTTATTTTCTACCATGGCCAAAAAGCATTCACTTAGTGCATTTTCTTTGAATGATTCAAGTTGGAAGTGTGTGAGTTTATTGAAGAAGTGTGACTTGTATTTATAGGCAAGAGAGGTGTGTTTAGAGTTAAACAAACTTAGTTAGTGTTTAGTTAGGCTTTATGGTTTGATTCCAACTAGGGCTAACCATCATTCGGAGTGGGATTATTGATGAGACTGCTTTTATACATAGTCTCATCGTCCAAATCAGGCTTAAAATGTATAGAATATCATTAAAATTGCCAAATATATGCTCGTGTTTGTTGCTTGTGTATTTTAGGTATGGATATTGAGGAAATGACAAAAAGATCACAAGAATCAATAAAAAACGAACACGGGAAACAAAGTCGCACAATGAACTGGACCCAAATCTGGAATTTCCAAAATGACCTTGAAGAATTGAAGAATGTCAAGTTTGGTCCCTTGTGAATTGAAGACTTGTCACTTTAGGCCCTTGTATATCTCAAATATTACAAGTGGGTCCTTAAAGTTTCAATATATTGCTTATTCAGCCCTTGAAGAATGATGAAAGTACAAAAGAAGCCCTTGGAACAAGTTTGTAAAAAGGTTGTGCCAAAATTGACAATCTGCCAAAGTTAATTACAAAGGAGTTGGGGTTTTTTGCTATTTAATACAAAGTGAAGGAAACAAGAAACATGGGGGGGCTATTCTGTCCAGACAAACAACTTCATCCCACCACTCATAAGCTGCCACCTCACCCTCCACATCACCATACCCATTTACCCTACCCATTAACCCGTCCAACCCACAACCCACCCGGTTTATTAATAAACCTGGTCAATTAGTCAAACCCCTTTCTTAACTTTCCCACCAAACACGTTTTTAAATAAAACTTTCCCCCAAAACAGATTAAACATGTTCTTAATCACCCACAAACTCTAGTTAATCCCAGGACTAATTAATCTAAATACAAAGGGGTTTTTGCTATAACCTTCCAGAACATTGATTAGCAATCCCCTAAACAATTCCCACCACCCAGATTATTTCCCCATCACCTTGTGAACCCCCCTTATACCTCCCCTGCAACGTCTTATTCACCCAAACCCCCAAAACCCGACCAAATCAACATCCCACATGTATTCCTTCATCACAAAGCTAAGATAAACGCTCCAGATTAAAGATTCCTCCTGGCATCATCACATGCTTCATTTGACAAAGAGTTTCAAAGGGCAAAAGAGGGAATTCCAGAATTAGGGTTTAGGGCTTTGATTTTCTTGTATTATTTTATTAAAGCTTCTAGTCAGTTCTATAGGCTAGTATAAAAGGAGCAGTTGGTTTGTAACTTGCCCTTTGTTCCAGATTTTTTTCCAAGCACTTGTAATCCCTTTTTAAAAGTTTATAAAGTTGGTTTTTTTGTTAAATTGTAATTCCTTTTATGGTTTTAAAAGTTGGTGTATGCTTGAGAATAGTCTGAGTTCCATGTTTATGATTTAAGTTCAAAGATTTTCAAAGTTAAGTTTCATTTTCAAGTTTCTGAAAAGTGATTTTTTTTGGTGAAATCTTGTTCTAAATTTTGTTTTCCAGATTGTGAGTATTTTCTTTAAGTGTTTTGAAAGGAATCTATTTAAAGAAGTCATTTGAAAAAGATTTAAAAAGATAAAAAAATCAGATTATTTGGTATATTGGTTTTTTCTCCTTGTTCTTAGCAGGAACCCATTGGAAGCTTGTTGTCCAAGGTTCAGCACAAGCCCGAGCTTGTGGGAGGTGACTTTTCAGTCACTGTAGGACCTGGATGTGGGTCCCACAAGCTATAATCCCTTGTTCACTTGTTTCATTTTTCTAGTTAATGATTTGTGTGAAAATTGCATGAAAGGTGTTTAGATGGTATTTTAGCTATTTGTTCATGATTATTTTGGGTTCTTATGCATGCTAGATAAAGTTTCAATCATTGTGGTTAAGTGTTGATCTTAATTGATTTGAAAATATTAGTTACTGAAATTTTAAGGGGTGTTTGGATTAAGGTTTAAGTTGGGTTTATTGACATCAAGCTTGCTTAAAACCTGGTTAAAAACACTTCTTTGGTTGTTAGTAAGTAATATGAGTCATAGGGTTTCTGTTTGGTGAAGTTTGAAACTCATTTGCATGTTAAAATGTTGGAAAAACAGTCAAAATCAGAAAGTCCCTTTTAGGACTGTTTTTGTTGAAATTTTGCCACCAAATTTGTTAAGCTGCTAGTTATTAGGTGATTTAAGGATTGTGATTTGCTAATATGTCAATTGGTTAGTTTTTGTGCAAGATTGTAAGGTTTGAAATTCGTTTTTGAGCAAGTAAAAAGGTCAACTGTTCATCAGACACCCTATTAGCTTAATCAGAAACTTTGTGTGCTATTTTAGCTTAATTTTGTGAAGTGACTTGTGATTTTTTGTGTTGTTATAGACTCCCTATACTCAACTGAGTATAGGGGTGCCCATTTGTCCTAGACAAACCAAGCCAAGAGCTTTCCTAAGCTCAAAAGGTCACCAGACCTTGAAATTACACTAGCAGTGGGAACAAACTTCCCAGTCGTAGCACAATTGTTAGTACTGCTTGACTAGCAGACAAAATTCCAGCAAGTGTCACTATCAGATCTTTGAAATTTTATCTTTAGTGCTCTAAAATTAGAATTAGGGTTTGAAACTGGTTCCATTATTTTTCTAATTTAATTTCTGATTTTTCTGTTTAAGTAAAAATTTTATTACTGTTCATTTGCTAATTTTTAGGTTTAATTGCTATTTTAAATACTTTTAATATTTCTGTTTTTGGCATTTAGTGCCAAAAATCTTTATTTTTCAGTTTAAACATTTTTCTTAGATTTAGAAAAACAATTTAAGATTTTTAGTTAAAAAGTTTTTACTGTTCACCTTTTATTTATTTTTTAAAATTAAATTAGTTTAATTAGGGTTTTAACTCAAACTATTTTTGTCTTTTAGTGGGAAATTTTATATTTTCCAAACTTTTTCATTTTTCTTCTGTTCATTAGAGTAAATTAGGATTTTTAAAAGTGTCAAATTATTTTGAGCATTATTTTATTATTGTTTATAATTATTTTAGTTTAAAAATAGTTTTTAGTGTTTTAAAAATAGAAAAATAGTTTTTAAAATTTAGGAAAAATACTTTTTAGTCTTTAGATAATATAAGTAAGTTATTTGTTCAATAAAATAATATTTTGGACATTTTGATTAATTATATTTAATTTTCGAGCTTTTATTAGCATTTAAAATTGAATATTTAATTAATAAACGGTTTTAAAATATTTTTATTGGATTTTTATTCTTATTTATATTGTTTAAGACTTAGTTTTAGCTTTTAATTAATTTTTAGGTTTAAAATTTTTTAATTTTGTAGTTTTTTACGGTTTTACGTGAACGCCTTTTCGTCTTAGCTCGATCCATCTTCGTAACCGTCTTTCTCTTCTCACCCCATTTCTATTTTCTTTTTCTCATAACAATATAATCACAAACAAAATAAATTCATTACACAACGCACTAGCCTCCTCGAGAACGAACTCACTTCACTTTTAGGGTCATTCACACACGGTTTTCCTAAATCGTCGTGCATACTTGCCCTAATTACCCTTGTTTTCCTAAACGAGTGTGATTTTACAACTATTATTTTGGCGCCGCTGCCGGGGAGGCGTGTTGTGTTTTGATTTGGCATTGTTGTTTTTATATACTAACCATAATTAGTATTTGTATTAGTAGCACTCTACTAATACGTATTATCGGTTTTTCGATTTTTGTGTGAATACTATTAATATATTGTATACGTAGAACAATAAATTCACAAGTACTCCAAATACGTGAGCAATCACAACCTTGACTTTAGAGTTCATTACCCAATCATTGTATTCGAATCTCAAACCAAAGAAAAAATGCAAAAATAGATAAATACTTTCGTGAAGCTCGATTTCGAAAAATACAAACTATAAGGTGGGTATAAGGCGGTTGTATTTCACGACCTAAAGGAAAAAGGCTCTTAAGTGCTTCGCGCCGCCTCGTTTCCTCCGCTTGCTTGTGAGTATTTGATTTTGAAAGCTAATCGAGGGTTTTGCCGCCCAAAGTATTACTAAGTATCATATATATTTTCTTAGTTTCATTTGATTAAACCCTCTTGAACGATTTGGTGTTCCACCATCGTTCTAAAGTCATCGAAGGCGTTCACTTCACGTGATCGTTTTCATTCCTTGAGGCTTCTTTAATCGAGAGATTTGATTAAGGAGGAGATTTGTAGATTTTTGTCTACTTAATACATTCCACAAGATCCAAAAAGGTTAATACAATCAAAAACCACAAAAAAATTGAAAAATACAATACACCAAAAAAGAATCTTCTTTGCTCGTCCCCTCGTTGTACGTGACGTTTATGCTAACTCGTAATCAAGCGAGACGTGCACGTAAACGAAAGAACAAAACTCCCACTCCAAATCATTCTAGTGAGGAGTCTCCTATTGACGAACCCATTGTAAGAGAAGCACCAACCATGGCGAATCGAACTATGATGGAGTTACTTCAAGCACCCACCGAGGGTTATGGAGAGGCTATTGTGATTCCCGCTATCCTTGCGGAGAATTTTGAGGTGAAAACGGGTTTGTTGTCGATGATCCAAAACAACAAATTCCGTGGTGATGAGAAGGACAATCCACACAACCATATCCGCCAATTTAATCGTCTTACCGCCACTTGCAAATTTAAGGATGTCTCGAATGACTCGATTAAGATGATGCTTTTTCCGTATTCCTTAGCGGGGCCCGCTAAAATTTGGTTAGAGAAAGAGACACCCAATTCTATATTGACGTGGAAGGATCTCGTTTCAAAATTCGTGAACCAATTTTTTCCGCCCTCTAAGACTACGCATTTGAAAAACGAGATTTCAAAGTTTTCACAAGAATCAAATGAAAGTTTTTCAACGGCTTGGAATAGGTTTAAGGAGATGTTACATGAATGTCCTCATCACGGTTTTTCCGACTTGCATCAAATTGACACGTTTTACAATGGACTTAATGATCATGAAAGAGATTATTTAAATGCCGCCGCGGGTGGTAATTTTTTGTGTAAAACGGTTGAAGAGGCTTTGGTGATAATTGAAAATAGGTCTAAGGTTTATAGCCCTCGTAACACACCGAGTGTTGCCAAAATGGGCTCGTCATCATCGTCTCGTAGCATTAATGCCTTACATGATGAAGCAAATGAAGAAAATCGGTTTTTTGATAGATTTGCTAACCTTATGTCCCATTGGAAAGCTCAAGAAGCTTCAAATTCCGCTTCGGTTAAAGCGGTTTCTAAGAGTTGTTTGTCGTGTGGTGGAGCTCATGATCTTTCCGAGTGCATTACCGCGGATGGTAACACTTCGAGTGGTTATATAGCCACGGGAACTTATAACCAAAACGGTCAAGGTTCCCGCCAAAATAAAGCTCCACCAAATCAAAATGCAAATAACTATCGAAACAACAACCAAGGTGGTAATTATCAAGGCAATCAACGTAATTACAACAAGGGTAATTATCAAAGTGGAAATGGGCAAAATTCAAACCAAAACCAAAACCGTGATTTTCAAACTACCACTCAAGGTTTTCAAAATGATCACACCAAAAATCTTCAAGGAGAGTTTTTGAATTATGCTAAGGCAAACGATGCTAAGTCAACAATGTATCCTCGTGAAACATTCAAGACATAATAAAATATAAGAGATACAACTTAGGAATAATGGGAGGATAAGTACGTGATTAGGGCATATGAGTAGTGTTAGCATTACTAACTTATAATGACAATGATCTCGTTGCACACTTGGCATGGAATTAGGGTGAAAATTGAGGACGATGAAATTATTTCTAACGAAGCATTCACGTGTTCTTATTCTATGAACCTAAACGTCCCATTTTGCGATGAGAATCATACATTATGTCTAAAACACAAGTAGTAGTAGTAATAGTAGTAGTGTAGCTAGTTTATCATTCAATAAAGTGAATAAAAAGCCTTTGGAGGTGCTACGATACTTTATTCTAGCATTGCGTGAGGGCACGGCAATGGTTTAGTATGGGGGAGTGATGAGACTGCTTTTATACATAGTCTCATCGTCCAAATCAGGCATAAAATGCATAAAATATCATTAAAACTGCCAAATATATGCTCGTGTTTGTTGCTTGTGTATTTTAGGTACGGATATTGAGGAAATGACAAAAAGATCACAAGAATCAATCAAAAACGAACACGGGAAACGAAGTCGCACAATGAACCGGACCCAAATCTGGAATTTCCAAAATGACCTTGAAGAATTGAAGAATGTCAAGTTTGGTCCCTTGTGAATTGAAGACTTGTCACTTTAGGCCCTTGTATATCTCAAATATTATAAGTGGGTCCTTAAAGTTTCAAGATATTGCTTATTCAGCCCTTGAAGAATGATGAAAGTACAAAAGAAGCCCTTGGAACAAGTTTGTAAAAAGGTTGTGCCAAAATTGACAATCTGCCAAAGTTAATTACAAAGGAGTTAGGGTTTTTTGCTATTTAATACAAAGTGAAGGAAACAAGAAACATGGGGGGGGGGGGGGCTATTCTGTCTAGACAAACAACTTCATCCAACCACTCATAAGCTGACACCTCACCCTCCACATCACCATACCCATTTACCCTACCCATTAACCCGTCCAACCCACAACCCACCCGGTTTATTAATAAACCTGGTCAATTAGTCAGACCCCTTTCTTAACTTTCCCACCAAACACGTTTTTAAATAAAACTTTCCCCCAAAACAGATTTAACATGTTCTTAATCACCCACAAACCCTAGTTAATCCCAGGACTAATTAATCTAAATACAAAGGGGTTTTTGCTATAACCTTCCAGAACATTGATTAGCAATCTTCTAAACAATTCCCACCAACCAGATTCTTTCCCCATCACCTTGTGGACCCCCCTTGTACCTCCCCTGCAACGTCTTATTCACCCAAACCCCCAAAACCCGACCAAATCAACATCCCACATGTATTCCTTCATCACAAAGCTAAGATAAATGCTCCAGACTAAAGATTCCTCCTGGCATCATCACATGCTTCATTTGACCAAGAGTTTCAAAGGGCAAAATAGGGAATTCCAGAATTAGGGTTTAGGGCTTTGATTTTCTTGTATTATTTTATTAAAGCTTCTAGTCAGTTCTATAGGCTAGTATAAAAGGAGTAGTTGGTTTGTAACTTGCCCTTTGTTCCAGATTTTTTTCCAAGCACTTGTAATCCCTTTTTAAAAGTTTATAAAGTTGGTATTTTTGTTAAATTATAATTCCTTTTATGGTTTTAGAAGTTGGTGTATGCTTGAGAATAGTCTGAGTTCCATGTTTATGATTTAAGTTCAAAGATTTTCAAAGTTAAGTTTCATTTTCAAGTTTCTGAAAAGTGATTTTTCTTTGTGAAATCTTGTTCTAAATTTGGTTTTCCAGATTGTGAGTGTTTTGTTTAAGTGTTTTGAAAGGAATATATTTAAGGAAGTCATTTGAAAAAGATTTAAAAATAGAAAAAAATCAGATTATTTGGTATATTGGTTTTTTCTCCTTGTTCTTAGCAGGAACCCATTGGAAGCTTGTTGTCCAAGGTTCAGCACAAGCCCGAGCTTGTGGGAGGTGACTTTTCAGTCACTGTGGGACCTGGATGTGGATCCCACAAGGTATAATCCCTTGTTCACTTGTTTCATTTTTCTAGTTAATGATTTGTGTGAAAATTGCATGAAAGGTGTTTAGATGGTATTTTAGCTATTTGTTCATGATTATTTTGGGTTCTTATGCATGCTAGATAAAGTTTCAATCATTGTGGTTAAGTGTTGATCTTAATTGATTTGAAAATAGTAGTTACTGAAATTTTAAGGGGTGTTTGGATTAAGGCTTAAGTTGGGTTTATTGACATCAATCTTGCTTAAAACCTGGTTAAAAACACTTCTTTGGTTGTTAGTAAGTAATATGAGTCATAGGGTTTCTGTTTGGTGAAGTTTAAAACTCATTTGCATGTTAAATGTTGGAAAAACAGTCAAAATCAGAAAGTCCCTTTTAGGACTGTTTTTGTTGAAATTTTGCCACCAAATTTGTTAAGCTGCTAGTTATTAGGTGATTTAAGGATTGTGCTTTGCTTATATGTCAATTGGTTAGTTTTTGTACAAGATTGTAAGGTTTAAAATTCGTTTTTGAGCAAGTAAAAAGGTCAACTGTTCATCAGACACCCTATTAGCTTAATCAGAAACTTTGTGTGCTATTTTAGCTTAATTTTGTGAAGTGACTTGTGATTTTTTGTGTTGTTATTGACTCCCTATACTCAACTGAGTATAGGGGTGCCCATTTGTCCTAGACAAAACAAGCCAAGAGCTTTCCTAAGCTCAAAAGGTCACCAGACCTTGAAATTACACTAGCAGTGGGAACAAACTTCCCACTGGTAGCACAATTGTTAGTACTGCTTGACTAGCAGACAAAATTCCAGCAAGTGCCACTATCAGATCTTTGAAATTTTGTCTTTAGTGCTCTAAAATTAGAATTAGGGTTTGAAACTGGTTCCATTATTTTTCTAATTTAATTTCTGATTTTTCTGTTTAAGTAAAATTTTTATTACTGTTCATTTGCTAATTTTTAGGTTTAATTGCTATTTTAAATACTTTTAATATTTCTGTTCTTGGCATTTAGTGCCAAAAATCTTTATTTTTTTTTCAGTTTAAACATTTTTCTTAGATTTAGAAAAACATTTTAAGATTTTTAGTTAAAAGAAGTTTTTACTGTTCACCTTTTATTTATTTTTTAAAATTAAATTAGTTTAATTAGGGTTTTAACTCAAACTATTTTTGTCTTTTAGTGGGAAATTTTATATTTTCCAAACTTTTTCATTTTTCTTCTGTTCATTAGAGTAAATTAGGATTTTTAATACTGTCAAATTATTTTTAGCATTATTTTATTATTTTTTATAATTATTTTAGTTTAAAAATAGTTTTTAGTGTTTTAAAAATAGAAAAATAGTTTTTAAAATTTAGGAAAAATACTTTTTAGTCTTTAGATAATATAAGTAAGTTATTTGTTCAATAAAATAATATTTTGGACATTTTGATTAATTATATTTAATTTTAGGGCTTTAATTAGCATTTAAAACTGAATATTTAATTAATAAAAGGTTTTAAAATATTTTTATTGTATTTTTATTCTTATTTTATTGGTTAAGTCTTAGTTTTAGCTTTTAATTAATTTTTAGGTTTAAAATTTTTTAATTTTGTAGTTTTTTACGGTTTTACGTGAACGCCTTTTCGTCTTAGCTCGATCCGTCTTCGTAACCGTCTTTCTCTTCTCACCCCATTTCTATTTTCTTTTTCTCATAACAATATAATCACAAACAAAATCAATTCATTACACAACGCACTAGCCTCCTCGAGAACGAACTCACTTCACTTTTAGGGTCATTCACACATGGTTTTCTTAAATCGCCGTGCATACTTGCCCTAATTACCCTTGTGTTCCTAAACGAGTGTGATTTTACAACTATCAATTATGTTGGGGAAGAACACCTTGTTGGAGTTGCGGTTCATGGCAGAAAAAGATGAAGAGTCTTGTACTTGGTTGACTAGTATTAAGGAAGCTTGTTGTAGTTATTAAGGTTTTGAGAGAAATACATGGGGTGGGATGATGGTCCGTCGGTTTGCAAGGGGTAGGAAGGGGATCAGAGCACCACCTAATTAATGAGGGGTGTTGTACAAAGATATTCAAATGAGCATATAAAACGTGGGTAAAGCAAATGAAGAGGGGTCCGATTTTCTCATAGTGACAGAGAAGAAGAAATTGTTTTCTTTTTATTTTTTTTATTTTGGTATATTACAATTGTTTGATGGTAGTTTTTATAAAAATGTAGTAGTAGTTTAAGAATTGGTTTTAAGTAAGATTGTAGTAGTTTGGTATACGGAGAAATTTCTAAGTGTGTCGTAAATATATTGGGTGAAATACTAAATTTCGTATTGGACCCAATTAATATAAATCACGTCGAAATAAATAAATGTCGAATCCTAAAATAGAATTTCTTAGTGCGTAACGTAAACGAATAATAGTCTTTTAAGTAATACTTGATATGAAAATCCTTCATAAAAATTCAAATGTATACACAAAATACGCGTAAACAACCGGGAACATCAATAGACACACAAGTCTAACCCGAAGCATCGTGTTTCACGTAATTTAAATATGTTCTAAGTTGACGTTTGTGACAGAATTGAGTTTTTGGCCGACAAGCTAGGATTGAGAACTTTCTCACCCGAGACTCTAAAGGCATTGGCAAATGAAGCGAAAGAATACTGGTGGTAAATTATTCTCCGTATCCTTGGTGATCATTTGTATATATTGTTTATATTTTTATCCACAAAAGCAAAATACAAAAATATAACACCATATAAAAACCATAAAACTTGAAAAATTAAGAAAAATCCCAAAATATTTTTACGTTCTTTTTAGTTATTCTAAGGCATGTCTTTTGGTACGATAATATTTACGTCCTTAGAAATATCGATTAATATTGACACGACGCCATAAACAGAGTTCGTACAAAAGTTGTAAATATTTCATAAAAGATGCCTATATGGCTTGTAGTTATTTCAGACTGCAACACGTTTTTCTTATTAAAGTCAAGTATTTCTTTTAAAAGCTTTGGCTGAACAACGGAAACTAATTTTCTCGGGCATGGTTTACTTTATAACCATGTAAGGGATTGTGTTTACGTTATAACACAATCTAACACAGATATAATGTACGCTTCAATGCATTTATTTGTTAAAACAAGAGAAATCTTGTTTTTATGAAGTTATCATCTCCACAAATCGTAGCAATTTACGACTGGTTTATACATACTCGACGATGCAACTACTCAAACGGAGACTATAGCTCTTTCGATAGAACACGCGTCAACAATTGAGGGGGAGCAATTGTCAAGAATTCAGAATCTTCGATGCCGAAAGTGCCAAGTTCACAAATTGGTGTCAAGACAACGATACCAATCGTACATGTGGTGTTAAGAGATGAATTCAGACGTGACGAGGCAACCAATATCTGCCGACAAGAACCATGTGATCTTATCATATGATGTTTTCATCAATCAGGTCTAACCTTGTTAATTCATTCTAATCTGGTGAATATGTGATCATTTTTCAAATCGGTATCATTTCTCACAAATTGGTATCATGAAGATAAAACGGACTTGCATTTTTCTTCCCAAAAACTTTGTTAAAACTTCATTAAATCAATTGATATAAAAAAATATCGGTTAAGTTAATATTTCTAATATGGGGGAGAAAATGTGATTTAATATGAGATATGATTAATCAAAAATGGCTTGACTTAACATGATGGCTCATCCCGACATGTGCGAAATGTTTACAGATATCGTGGCGTATGTTAAGGGGGAGCAAAATGGATTTACATATCAAAAATGGATTTCATGGTGACGTTTACTTACCCTCAACTCATTTATTTCACGACGATGAAGATTGTGGTGACATAAGGATGGTAGGATAGGTTAAGTCCAATGATTCTTCCAAAACCGGAGTAATCTTCCCAAGGACATTCCATAGCTAGAAATAGTAGTCCTTAGGAAAGATGGAGAAAGATTGTGAACGTAGCTGAATGCCGACCAAGTACTTAAGTTAGCACTGGAACAATCACAACAAGGTTCTAGTTATGACGTATTGGTAAGCATTGAAGGGGTTGAAGAATGAAAAAGAATTGTAAAGATAAATGGTGTAAAGATATAAGCCCTCCTTACAACCTTAGGCAGAATCTGGGTAAACTCATATGTCATTGAAGATACATATCATGGACCCAGTGATGTAATGCACAACCCATCCCAGCTAACTCAGATATCTCTCAAAAGGTATTTGTTTTAATCACACGGATACAACGCAATATCTATCGATTTATTCACTATGAATATATTGATATTGAAATGGTGGCACTCCTCTCCAACCTTTGATCACTAAAATCCAAAATGCACGATCGAGTATAGAGCCATTTGAGATCATCAGATATCTAATTAGGACACACTTCCATAATTTCTTGATTCTTCACACACTGTGAAAAGTAAGAAAGATATTAAGAGTCCTACGTAAAATCTTCATGATCTTGCCTAAACATTCGAGTAATACGCAAGTATTTACAATGAAGATGGAAATCCTTCTTGAGCGAACATTAAAAAGCTCATGGTAGGTGACTTGTGCGGTTCTTTATGAATCAAACTTCTGGTAACTGGAAAGCAACAGTTGTTTAATTCTTAATTGAATTTAAACACGTTTAAGGCCTCTATGCAAAATCTTAGTGATCTTGCTAGAATACTCAGAGTGACACCTTAGTGTTCACAATGATGAGTGGAAATCCTTCTAGTGTTAACCTCAAACAGCACTTGGTAGGTAACTTGCAAGATTCTATATGAATCAAGTTAGTGACAACTGGAAAGCAACGATGGTGCGATTCTTTAATGAATCAAACTTGTTCCAGGATCAGAATTGACGAATTCAAACGGATAATTTTATCCAAATGATTTACTTTTTACGTTCGCAGTCAGTTTGGATGGTCGAGTAAAGAGAACGGGTTTACTCACGAAATCTTGTCAAGGAGATTTTTAATCAAGTCTACCTGCCACAAGTACGATATTTTATATCGTCCAACGGTCTTCACCGACCGAGATAAAATGCTACCAAATTACAATAAAATGTTCAAAGCCATTTCATTCGTGTCTACTTATGTTGCGGCTTTTGAAGACGGTGACGTTGTGGAGTCCGAGATGAAGTTGTCCCCGCATGCTTATACTTTTTGCACCTAATACTTCAAAAAATTCAAGAAAGCCTAAAAGTCAAGTCTTCCGCTGTATCAAACTCTGAAGCTTTCAAGAATTATAAAGGTATAAGTATGTGGGACATGAAGTCACGAAGAGGCGGATATCACAAGTGATGATGCACAAGATCAAGGCAAGAGATAAATGTTCAAGACTGATATCAAAGATCACATCAACATATTCACCAGAAAAGAAAAAGAAATGAAAGACGAATACTACGAGCTCAAGACAAGCATAGTATGCTAGGCTTATTGTATTATTGTAACTTAGGTAAAGCCCTTGTTTGGAGTGACCTCCCTTAGGGGGAGATTATTGGAAATACGTTTTATGTATTTAGAAGGATCGGTCACTCCGACAATATATTAGTAAGTAGCTCGTAGTTTAGTTCTACTATTAATCAAACAAGGCCAAGCCAAGCCTACAACATATGTAGGCCGGCGGCCCAATGTCAAGCCCAAGCCCATCATATGGCTTGGGTATATAAACCCTTTCCTTAGTTGGAGAGGGTGTGGTTCACTTTCATTTTACACATAGTAAAGTGTGTTATTTACACTTTCTCTCTCTACAAGTGTGTGTGTGTGTGTTCTCACGATTTCTATCTCTTTCTCACTTTAGAGTATAACCAAGATTAATATCTTATGTTTCTAACCGTTTAATCATTATCTTCCTTTGAAATTATCAGATGGTTAACACACGCATAGATGCTAAACTCGCTGCAGCTATCCTAGGAGCTTTGCAGACTATGCTTCCCCAAATCCGTAATGAGATTGGGCATAATTTCAAGCTGGATCAGGGCATGCAAATAATCCTCCACCTCCTCTACCGGTCACACTTAACACATGGCTGGAACGCTTCAACAAGCAGAAGCCTCGATCATTCGAGAAGGCAGATATTCCATCAGATGTTGAGAACTGGATATCTCATATGGAGAAGATATTCGACGCTATGGGTTGCGATGAGATCTACAATGAAAGGTTGGCAGTCTACAAGTTTGGAGTGATGCTTTAGCCTGGTGGAAGGATTACAAGCAAGACAATGGAAGTGAGACATGGCTTGTCACGATGACATGGACAAAGTTCAAGGAGATGTTCTCCACTCAGTTCTTTCCTCGAGCTGAGCAAGAACCCCTCAAGAGGGATTATCACTCCGTACGCTAGAGGGTAGGTAAGACCATACTGAGTTTATGCAGCGCTTCCTTCGGTTGGCTGGTTTTCTTGAAGCAGCTGTTGGGACTGCTGAGGAACAAGCCAAGAACTTTCAATGGGGCCTTCGGAATTCCACTCTTGACCGTCTCTTGTGCGCGACATTTACTGATGTTGCCCAAGTTGCCGACGCAGCTCGCATCTTGGAGATTCTTCAAGACAGGGACGGGAAAGAGGAGTTGGAACGACCAGAAAAGAGGTATACTTCATTCAACAAGCGTTACCGCCTCATTCATATATGTACTGTCAATTATATATCATGCTCTATTCAACTTTATATTTCAGGCAGAAGGGTGGAGACCGGTACCAGCCTGCCACTCAGCAGAATAACTACAGGAACCACGGTCAGACTAACGACCATAATAGATACGACAGGCGTGGCGGTAGTGACAACTATCGTAACAATGCCAACCACTCCAGCAATAGCAACATGTCCTTTAATTAAATTCTTTAATGTTAAGCTATTGTGTGACATAAATTTTAACATTTCAACATTATAATAGGAACTTTGGTAACGGGCGTGACCAAGACCACAAGGGTCAGCAGCCCAACCGTTCAACTTAATTTGGTATTATAACCTAAACTTTCAGTATAGTCATGTTTATGTCTCAATAATCATGTCTCACTCATATCTTTTGAATCAGGCTCTCAGCTATCGAGGGTACCCTCTGGAGGGTATACCCATCCCATCTGCACCACGTGTGGACAAAGGCATCTTGGACCGTGTCGTCGTGCTACTAGTGTCTGCTTCAAATGTAGGCAAGCTGGTTGATGATACTGCATTTATACATGGTCTCATCGTCCTAAACGGGCTTAATATGTGTAAAAATGTCATAAAATACCATGAAATAAACTTGTGTTTGTTGTTTGTGTGTTTTAGGTATGGATATCGTGAAAAAGACAAAAAATCACAAGAAACAAGCAAAAACGAACAGGAGAAACAACGCCACACAATGTGTCACAAACGTGAATTTAGAATCTATTTAATTTACGTGAAACACGATGGTTCGGGTTAGACTTGTGTGTCTATTGATGCTCCCGATTGTTTACGCGCATTTGTGTACGAATTTAATTTTTTTATGAATGATGTTCATGGAATATTATTTAGTTGGATATATTGTTAGCTTGCTTACGATACGCTATAAAATTATTTAGGAATCACATTGACATAAACCAACTCACATTTAATTAACGCAACTTATTTAAATTTTACGTCACACAAATATTCACAATTTCAAACGTTTACTTGCTTCCTAAATCTAATTAATACTCATTCGTTTAAAAACATGACATGAACCTATTTACTCCTAAACTTTACATATACACAATTATCAAATGCAAAGAAATACTACTACACCAAAAATTCTACAACTTGTTAACTTTTACTTGTACCTCAAAACCGGTCCCCCCCATCTAATGTTTAAACCAACGTTTAAATTATTTTGCAACACCCACGAATTCCAACCTAGTACTACACTCAACCATTTATTATCTGTCCTTCTTGTCTCCCCTCCCCTTCCCACACCCAACGGATACAACTCCATCATCCCAAGGGTTCCTCTTCAAACTTAATGTTACAACTAACATTTTAATGTTAGTCAAACAAGGTACACAATTTGAGGATTTACAAATGCTTCGGGATAGGCATTTGCTCGGGCTCTTTTTATATCTTGTAGGTTAGGTTAATGCTTCGATTACATGAGCTTAGATGTAGGCTATTAAAATGTATAATTTTGATTATAATCTTGTATTTGTTATATGATTATATGCCGGTTGCCTTGAAAATCTTATGGTTCATCACACTATTTAAACTTAAACCCATGAACTCACCAGCCTTTGTGTTGATGCTTTAGCAATGTTTTTCTCAGGTATCAAGACGGAGGACTGACGTGGTTGTGCATGGGAGATTTTTAATAAAAATGATCATGACTAATGTATGGATATTTGGATCAATTTAAAGTCTTTTGAAACAATATTTTATTACGATCTTGTGTAATTCGCTTCCGAACAAGTTTTATGCTTTTAATTAAATGAAATCGGCATTTAAATAGTCGTTCTTTGTATCTATGTCTGTTGAGGTCATGACCGTCGCACCCCATTGCGTTGCCTTACTCTGATAAATTGGGGGTGTGAAAGATTGGTATCAGAGCCTAGTTATAGAGAACTAGGTTATTTTACCAAATGATTTTTATAAACGCGAGTCAAAATTTTAATTTTGGGAAAAATAATTCTAGACTATAACTAACTCAAAAGTCTCCCAGAACCACTTCACTCCACGTCTTCAATACAAGTAAGTTGTGACTTGAATTATTCCATGTGATTTGTCATGTTAGTTTAAACTTGATTGCTACGTGTTATTAGCATTAAGTATTCCTTTTCTTGTTTAAATTATCCCTATGTATGATGTACTTATAGGAATGTGTACTAGAACGATTTTTCTTATATTTTGAAGTAAAATACCTAGCATCGTTGTTTGGGTTGTTAAGCTACTAAAATAGATTGTGCCATGTTTATTCGAACTAAGATGGTTTGTGCCATGTTTATTTTGGAGTAAAACGTACACATATTTAAGCTATTACGTATTTTTTTTAAGCCGTCCACTGGACTACTAGCGGCTATCGAAACATTTGTGTGTTTCTATGGTACCCTATATCGTTATACACCAAATTAAAAATATACGCCAAAACAGTACTTGGAAGCGGTGAGATTTAGCAATGGTTGATGATAAGTCGTGAGTAAAACCAAAACAAAGACAAAGCATCAAAAGTGTTAAGAGGTATAATGATACTTAGCAAGGTCTCAAGGTTTTTCTTGTTTGATTGGGTTGTGAGACTAAGTTAAGTGCCAGTCGTTACACAACTTAGGGTTTTTGATGAGTTTTCTTGAGGATGGGTAAGACTCATGAATTATGTTGCGTGATTAATTTGATTGTTAAGTTATAACATATTTGATGAGTTTTCTGTGGGTTTAATCGATGTTAAATTGTATGAGTAATATCTAAAGACGAGTAAATTTACCAAAGATGTAAAGAAGTTTACGACTAATACTTGAGTAGACCTTAAGTCTATTCTTGTTTGATTGGGTTGCGAGGCTTAGTCAAGTGCTAGTTGTAACACATCTTAAGATTTTTAGTGAATTTCCTCGGGGATGGCTAAGACTTACATGATTTGACAAGGTGATTACCTCATTGACGTTTGACTAAAATGATGCATTAGTAGCATTAGTTGTATGGTGTGCGAACACTAAAATAGTTAAAGTCGTCGTCTCTATTTTTATTCAACATACAATGATAAACACTCTACACAAAGTATTACTTCTGTAATACTCCACAAAGTACTATATTATAAGGAACAAACATAAATTAGTATAACAAAAATATGAAAACTATCCGGAAATATGCCGACGCGTAAGTCGAATGCACGTCAAGGAGAAATTTATGTTGGAGATATTGTAAAAGACGGATCTAAAAGTTCCAGTCTATTGGTTTGCAACTAAGTTGCTAGGAATCCATTATAAATTAACAAGTATTATATAACAGCTAATGTTAAATGAAGAACTCGGATTATGCCATATTTTAAATTATAGGGGTTATCTCATGTCACAAAGCTTGAGAACCTTAAATATGAATTGTGTTCATTTCTTAGAAATCCTAATAGTACGTGTCTAACATAAAAAGTCTACAGTATGATTATGAACAAACCACAGATAAAAACAAAATTTTTGTGATGAAATTCTTTTTTGGAATTGACTAGTTGATTGGATTAAAGAAATTGAACAATTTTGAGATAAAAACAAATTGATCGAAGTAACTGAGATGTAATAAAACATGATCAAAGCTCTGGAAAATTCTGTGATAGAATTGAGTGACTGATGTGGAATATTAAATAATTTATTTTTATGAAGATTAAGTGACTCGACATCCGTCGATGTCACAACGAACAAGAATTTGGTTATGTAATCGTACTTTAAATTTTTTTATTTAATTGTTTCCAGTTATCTTAAAAGTTATCTTTTATATCTGGTGAAGCTTTTACTTAAGAAGTTATTTTTATCCTACAATATTTTTATATATGTCGGAGAAAAATTTATCAAATTTTTTAAGGAGTTTTATAAAATATTTTTGGAAAACATTACAAAAAAAAAAAGAAAAAAAAATTATTTTGAAGGAACTATCGCTGAGAACTTTATTAGTAAGAATGTGAGAAATTTTGATAAAACGTTTTGGTAAAAATCAGTAAAGGTAAAGCTGATGAAAACACCACGATTGATGATGAAACTTTTTGGTAAAGATTATCATGCAAAGTTTTGAGAAAAAAATGGCTTGACGGCCAACTTAATGTATAAAACACTGCGACTAATGTTGAAACATATTTTTCTTTAAGGACTACCATGTAAAGTTTTGGAAAAATCTAGTTTTACGAACAACTTGATGTGGAAAACGAAAACTATTGACAAACTTAACGAGAACTAGTACACCTAAGTATGGAAATTATTTTGTTGATTGTTAAAAGTGAGCAATGATAACAAATAAAATGAACTATGGACTAATTTATTGATTGTGAACGTGAATAATGGTAACAAACGAAATGAACTATCGACTACCAATATATAAATTACAACCTCAAAATGTTAAATTTTGATGAAAAGGAGGATGCAACCATTGGTCCCGAGACGTACGTAGCCTGATCAACTACGTATGATCGTGGTCGAACGCGAGCATGCTCATAGTAGTCATCGTAAAAATCAAATATATTTATATTACTAGAATTTATTCAAGTTGCCCTATTCGTCAAAGAAAATTTATTATGTGCTATGCACGTCGAACATTTTTCTACCGTCTTAATTAAAAACGTCGAGTACGCGATACGAGTAAACCTAGTACGATTATTTCCTTACCTACTATCACATGCAAGAATATGTATGACACATAAAAATAAAAATAAAAATAATACTAAGAGCGCCATTGGTTTTGACGATAATTAGACTCAAATAGATTCGAGTCAGAAAAATCTAAATCAAAATTTAAATAATAATGAGAAGAACGAAACGCCATTTGAGTAAAACTCAATTTAACGGGATGAAGAACTCGTTGAAATTGTAGACCATCAAATGAAAGGGACTTAGACAAAAAAAATCGTAAACCGACCGTGAAAGTGCGTTGGAATGCACAAAGTGGACCCGAATTTACTTGGAAACGTGAAGACAAATTTAAGCTTAAATACCCTCATCTTTTTAAATTAGATAAGTTTCATCAAAATATGAGCTTCGGGGTCGAAGCTCAAACTTAAGGGATGTCGGATGTCACAAACGTGAATGTAGAATCTATTTAATTTACGTGAAACGCGATGGTTCGGGTTAGACTTGTGTGTCTATTGATGCTCCCGATTGTTTACGCGCATTTGTGTGCGAATTTAATTTTTTTTATGAATGACGTTCATGGAATATAATTTAGTTGGATATATTTTTAGCTTGCTTACGATACGCTATAAAATTATTTAGGAATCACATTGACATAAACCGACTCACATTTAATCAACACAAACTTATTTAAATTTTACTTCACACGAATATTCACAATTCCAAACGTTTACTTGCTTCCTAAATCTAATTAATACTCATTCGTTTAAAAACTTGACATGAACCTATTTACTCCTAAACTTTACATATACACAATTATCAAATGCAAAGAAATACTACTACACCAAAAATTCAACAACTTTTTCACTTTTACTTGCACCTCAAAACTGGTCCCCCCTCTCTCTAATGTTTAAACCAATGTTTAAATTATTTTGCAACACCCACAAACTCTAACCTAGTACTACACTCAGCCATTTATTGTTTATCCTTCTTGTCTCCCCTCCCCTTTCCACACCCAACAGATACAACTCCATCATCCCATGGGTTCCTCTTCAAACTTAATGTTACAACTAACATTTTAATGTTAGTCAAACAAGGTACACAATTTGTTCCTTTCCTTCTTCCCTAGACGGTCTCAAAAAGAGGGATTACTCTTCCCCAACATAATGCAATCTCCCATGCTAGTTTCCTTGGTTAGAAATAAACTACAAAGTTAACTAAACCCTAACTAATTCCTAATTAAGTTTCCTTAACCTCTCAATATTACTCCTTTTGCCTATAAATACAAGTCCCATCCTTCCATAAACTTACACACTTGCAAACTCATTTAACAAATCTATCAAAGCAATAAAAATCATCACCCCCTGTTGGAAACTTACTAACCGCTGCAAAGGAAAAGGAAGCTCGAGTTGATTTTTAAAAGCAACATAGAAAACTAGGATGGTTAGGACGTGTGTACATGTTTGATACGAGTAGTCGATTACTAGTTCGTGTGCCATCTTCTTTAAGTTACTTAGGACCATTTGTAAGTCACCATAACTTTTATTCACCACACTTTGATTGGTAATATACTTGTTATAAACTTTTGAGAACTAAAACTTTCATTGAATAAATCACGGTTTGGGTTGATGTGGGAATCACTTGATGACCTAAAAAAAATAAACCAAATCATGAACAACCCATATAGGTGTGCGAGTGTGGTTAGACCTAAAGGGAATCGAATATAAGATGAATGCGTATAATTTTATGTGAAACATGTAAGAAACTAAGATAAATTCATGTGTGATTACAAGCTATAAAACCTCTCTTCATGAACCTTTTTTTTTCTCAAAAACGTTGTTTGCACTTGCCTACAACTCTTCATGATTTCATGTACATAGTTAGAGTGTGTGTCGTGTGAATTATGTGTGTGCGTGTTGTGTGCATGCTTGCAACAGTAGGTATGTGCCTAAGACATGAAGATACCATCTTCACATGTATACATTCAAAATGCATGCTACTTGTGTGTGCGTGTGTGTGGACAAACAAGAATGAACAAACTTAAAACGAATATGTGTAGGATAAGTATATGTATGTTTTGAATATGAATCCCATGCATCTTGCCTATTAACAGTATGTGTGTTGTATGCAATATGTATATGATTAATTCCTAGCTAGGATATGTGTGGGGGTTTCCTACGCAAAAACAATGGCTCAGAAAAGATAGTGAAAACAATCTCAACTTTTCAAAATAATACGTTGGTATGATGAATATGTATGTGCAAACTACCATGTAAACATGAAAGTATGGATGTTAGAAACAGGTGCAATGTATGAAACCTTATGTGTGATGTGAAGCCAGAAACTCAAAACAAGTGAAAGAAATATATATGTATGCACTGTATGCGTAAGGATTAGTATGTACATGTCTAGGAAAGCACAATGAGAAGTAGCTAAAATTATGTAAAAGCTTAGTAAAAAAGGAGTATAGTTGTACTATTGAGTGTGGGGTTAAATTCATGAAGCAATGCAAACAAATGTAAAACAAGTAGAGTAAGCGTGTATGTCTCAACCTATATGTATGATGGATGTATGTATGATGTAAACTAGTACAAAAGGACCATCCTCCTCCCTCTTTTGAACAGCCTGCGTGAGCACTAGAACCCAAAAACAATAATGAACAACATCCATCCTATTTCTTCTTTGAATAAAATGTATGCATGTATTTTATGTGTTGAATTTTGCTATGATATGCATGTGTATGCTAGTATGTAAAGACAAATAGGTCCCCCCCTCCTCCTTCTTTGGGCTGCAAAATAGCAAGTACACAAACAAAGTGGTTTTCAAATTTGCTAGTAATAGTATGCTAAATATGTATGTATGCATGTATCCTAAAGGTGATGGCAAGGTAGGGTCATCCCCACCTTCTTGTCGTGTAGGCTAAACCAACGAAGGACGCAAGACAAAACAAGTATTATTTGCAATTTGACAAGATGATATATGCGTGTATGTTTGTGTGTTAGGAAAGTGAGTGGGTACAAGTAATAGTAACACTTAGTTTAATCGTATATCAAACCTTATAGAAATTACAAGATGATCCGATCACCCTACTTTAAGTCCATTATTAACCGGTCAAATTGCCATGCCCCGAAAATCTAAAAATACCTTGATAATCTTGGCGCGACCTAGTTTTTATAACAATTTTTTTTTTGTCTTGGGATTGAGTAACGATGCTATAATTAATTTCTAAAAATGCTTGTTTAACCCTTGTATAATATTGAACTTTACTTGTTTGTTTTTGTTTGCGAGTGAACTACTTTGCATAATTATTTACTATACATAGAGACTTTATAAAAATTCGATATTTATTAGATATCAGAGACCTCGCGGTCTAGTTTTTATAATAAGAACCCATTTATTTTTCGGACTATTATTTAACGAGATATCGAGACCCAAAGTTGACCCCATGACTAAAATGGTTGAACATGAAAAATGTATAAAAACATTTTATAAATATATAACAAGTATAAATTATCAACCAATTGCATTATACGTTATTATTTCCTGTATTTAGCCTAAATACGAATATTTTACTTAGGTTACGAGTAGATCGTTTGCGCATCCTTTTACGTGCCTTGATTTTCTGTGCTATCTTTGTGATCATATTTACTACATCATCGAGGTGAGTTTCATAGCCCCACTTGTAATTGTTTTAACTATTTTAGGGTGAGAACGTTGCTTGCTTTTAACAGATGAACATAAGTGCCTTAAAACATGTTGCTCTTTTAGCCCACTATCATGAACCGTTAATTACTTTGTGTAAGCGCGAATGTTATGGATAGATATACCGGGATTAACCTCCTATCTAATTTGGTTGTGTCTCCAAAGTTAGATACACTTACATTTGAGGATTTACAAATGCTTCGGGATAGGCATTTGCTCCTCTTATTATATCTTTTCGGTTAGGTTAACGCTTCGATGTCATGAGCTTAGACGTAGGCTATTAAAATGTATACTTTTGATTATAATCTAGTATTTTTTATAGGATTATATGCCGGTTGCCTTGAAAATCTTATGGTTCATCACACTATTTAAACTTGAACCTATGAACTCACCAGCATTTGTGTTGACGCTTTAGCAATGTTTTTCTCAGGTATCAAGAAGGAGGAGTGACGTGGTTGTGCATGGGAGATTTTTAATTAAAAATGGTCGTGAGTGTCATGACTAATGTATGGATATTTGGATCAATGTTAAAGTCTTTTGAAACCATGTTTTATTACGATCTTGTGTAATTTGATTCTAAACATGTTTTATGCTTTTAATTAAATGAAAACGGATTTTAAATATTCGTTCTTTGTATCTATGTCTTGTGATAGTCTGATAAATTGGGGGTGTGACAGATTGGTATCAGAGCCTGGTTATAGAAAACTAGGTTATTTTACAAAATGATTTTTATAGACGCGAGTAAAAAATTTAATTTTAGGAAAAATAATTCTAGACTATAACTAACTCAAAAATCTCCAAGAACCACTTCACTCCACGTCTTCAATACAAGTAAGTTGTGACTTGAATTATTCCATGTGATTTGTCATGTTAGTTTAAACTTGATTGCTACATATTATTAGTATTGAGTATTCCGTTCCTTGTTTGAATGATCCCTATGTACGATGTACTCATAGGAATGTGTACTAGAACGATTTTTCTTATATTTTAAAGTAAAATACCTAGCATCCTTGTTTGGATTGTTATGCTACTAAAATGGTTTGGGCCATGTTTATTCGAACTAAGATGGTTTGTGCCATGTTTATTCGAACTAAGATGGTTTGTGCCATGTTTATTTTGGAGTAAAACGTACACATATTTAAGCTATTACGTATTTTTTTGAAACAGTCCACTGGACTACTAGCGACTATCGAAATATTTGTGTGTTTCTATGGTACCCTATATCGATATACACCAAATTAAAAATATAAACCAAAACAATACTTGGAAGCGGTGAGATTTAGCAATGGTTGATGATAAGTTGTGAGTAAACCCAAAACCAAGACAAATCATCAAAAGTGTTAAGAGGTATAACGATACTTAGCAAGGTCTCAAGGCTGTTCTTGTTTGATTGGGTTGTGAGACTAAGTTAAGTGCCAGTCGTTACACAACTTAGGGTTTTTATGAGTTTTCTTGAGGATGGGTAAGATTCATGAATTATATTCCGTGATTAGTTTGATTGTTAAGTTATAACATATTTGATGAGTTTTGTGTGTGTTTAATCGATGTTAAATTGTGTGAGTAATATCTAAAGACGAGTAAATTCACCAAAGATGTTAAGAAGTTTAACGACTAATACTTGACTAGACCTTAAGGCTGTTCTTGTTTGATTGGGTTGCGAGTGTTAGTCAAGTGCCAGTTGTAACGCAACTTAAGATTTTTAGTGAATTTCCTCTGGGATGGCTAAGACTTACATGATCTGACAAGGTGATTACCTCATTGACGTTTGACTAAAATGATGCATTAGTACCATTAATTGTATGGTGTACGAACACTAAAATAGTTAAAGTCGTCGTCTCTATTTTTATTCGACATACGATGATAAACACTCTATACAAAGTATTACTCCTGTAATACTACACAAAGTACTATATTATAAGGAACAAACATAAATTAGTATAACAAAAATATGAAAACTATCCGAAAATATGCCGACGCGTAAGTCGAATGCACGTCAAGGAGAAATTTATGTTGGAGATATTGTACAAAGACGTGTCTAAAAGTTCTAGTCCAATTGTTTGCAACTAAGTTTCTAGGAATCTATTATAAATTAACAAGTATTATATAACACCTAATGTTAAATGAAGAACTCGGATTATGCCATATTTTAAATTAAAGAGGTTATCTCATGTCACAAAGCTTGAGAACCTTAGATGTGAATTGTGGTCATTTCTTAGAAATCCTAATAGCACGTGTCGAACATAAAAAGTCTACAAAATGATTATGAACAAATTACAGATAAAAACAAAATTTTTGTGATGAAATTCTTTTGATGGAATTGACTAGATGATTGGATTAAAGAAATTGAACCATTTTGATATAGAAACAAATTGATCGAAGTAACTGAGATGTAATAAACATTGTAGAACAATGATAATCTTTATGAATCAAGAGGGTTGATGTTTTTCTAGAGAGAGAAACTTAGAGAGAGAAGTGAAAGAAACTTGTATAATGAAAAGTAAGAAATGAACAACCAACACCTCTTTCCATGGTGGAAAGAGGTTTAAATACCCCAAGTCCTTAATGGACTTGGGCTTCCGGCCCATGAACATGCTCATGGGTCGGGCTATTTAATAAATGAAACTAAACACTACTACGAGCTTATAACTACATTGTTGGAGTGACCGAGACTTTCTATATACGTAAAACGTATTTCCAACAATCTCCCCCAAAGGGAGGTCACTCCAAATTTACAAAGTCCTAATCTAGCATGTTAGATCTTGTTCTTGAGCTCGTAGTCTTCTTTTCTTTCTTTTTCTTCCTTTTGTGAATATGTGTTGAATAATATCAGCCTTTTGCTCGAAACACGTTCTTTTGGCCTTTCACGTACAGTCTTTATTTTCTTGTGATGTTCGCCTCTTTGTGTCTTCATGTCCCACACACTTATCCTTTGTTGAATTCTTGAAAGTTTCAGAGCTGATACAGCGGAAGACTTTTAGGTCATACTTTCTTGAATTTTCAGGAGTATTTGATGCAGAAGGAATAAGCATGTGAGGACGTCTTCAACAGGTACACCGCAACGCCACCGTCTTCAACAGGTACACAGCAACGCCACCGTCTTCAACAGGTACACAACAACGCCACCGTCTTCGAATGCAGCAACATAATAAGACACGAATAAAATGGCCTTGACATTTTATTCTAATTCGGTAGCATTTTACCTCCTGTCGGTGAAGACCGTTGGACGATATTAGATATCGTACCCGTGACGGATGGTTTCAATTAAGTAACTTCCTAACAGGATTTTGTGGGTAAACCCGTTCTCTTTATTCGATCGTCCAAAGCTGACTGCGAACATAAAGAGTTAATCATTTGGATTATAAATCCTTATGATTGAAGCCGTTAATTCATGAAACCTGGAACAAGTGAATTTCAATTAAGATATTCATCATCGTTGCTTTCCAGTTGTCACAAACTTAATTCAAATTGAATCTTGCTTGTCACCTACCAAGTGCTGTTTGATGTTAACACTAGAAGGATTTCCACTCGTCACTGTGAACACTAAAGAGTGTCACTCTGAGTGTTCTGGCAAGATCATACGATAATGCATAGAGGCCTGGAACGAGTTTAAGTTCAATTAAGAATTAAACTAATGTTTCTTTCCAGTTGTCACAAGATTAGTTCTTAAAGAACCGCACGTGTCACCTACCATGAGCTTGTTTGATGTTGGCTCAAGCAGGATTTCCATCTTCACTGTAATACTTGCGTATCACTCGGATGTTCTGGCAATATTACAAGAATACTGCGTAGGACTCATAAAGATCTCTTACTTTTCACAGTGTGTGAAGAAGTAAGGAATAAGTGGAAAGTGTCCTAATGAGACTTTTGATGATCTCGTGGCTCTAGACTCGATAGTGCGTTTTGATTTAGTGACCGATGGCTAGAGAGGAGTGCCACCAATTCAATATCAGTCTATTCGGAGTGAATAAACCAATAGATAACGTGTTGATCTCCGTGTGATTAAAACAAATACCTTTTGAGAGATATTTGAGTTAGTTGGGGAGGGTTGTGCATTGCATCACTGGGTACATGATGGCTTTCTTCAATATCGAGAATCATTAACAAATGATCTCAATAGCATATGTATTGACCCGGTTTCTGCCTAAAGTTGTAAGGAGGGCTTCTTTCTTTACACCCTTTATCTTTACAATTCTTTTTCATTCTTCAACCCCTTCAATGCTTACCAATACGTCATCACTAGCACCTTGTTGTGATTGTTCCAGTGCTAGCTTAAGTACTTGGTCGGCATTCAGCTACGTTCACATTCATTCTCCATCTTTCCTAGGACTTCTAGTTCTATCTAGGGAGTTGTCCTTGGGAAGATTCCATCGGTTCTGATGAATCATTGGAGTAATACCTATACCTACCACCCTTTTGTCACCACATCCGTCGTGAGTTAAGTGTGTTTTGGGTTGATATAGTCACCATGAAAAATCCTTGAAAATCACTTAAAGCACTTGTGATATTGTAATCAAAGTTTTTGTGCCTTAAGTGTTTTGATCATCAAAAACGCTCCCCCTTAACATGTGCATTACACATGTTAAGTTGGTTTATCTTTTAAGCCTTTTTCATTGTTTTAGCCAAATATCATTAAGTCTCCTTAATCCCATTTTCTCCCCTTTCCAAAATGTTAACCACCAATATTTTGGATATTAATGGATTAACCGGTCTATGGGTAATAAAATGAAATTAGATGTTGGCCAAAGAACATATTAATGCTCCCCCTCAAATTAATGATGGTTAGTTGTAGTGCTTGAGTATGATTTGTTTGAAAGATTTAGAATCTCGAGAGAAATTCTTGAAAAGTATCATACTTTTACACTACAACAAGCCACAAAAGCTGATAAAGCAAAAAAAGTAACATATTCACAATTATAGACATATGGAGTTGACCTGTGATAAGACGAAGCAGAATTAATTGGTTCCCTCCGTGAACCGATGGTGAGCTCCATATGGTCGTCCACCGACGAATCGTTCTATACTTCGTAGCAACCGGCGCTTCCTTCGGAGTTCCTCGATCTTCTTAATCGCGTATGTTGCTCCTCTTTTGCATTGGCTTGTCCAGGTGTACTGGACTGCTGGAAGCGGTAGGTTGGCATTGAGAACCATCAGATCATCTCGAACATGCTTGAGCGTACCATCGCTGAATTTGTGCAGTTCGGAGAATCGCATGTATTGCATGACGCCAGTCTCATTTGGATAAAAGATCCCTGCTTCCGGCGTTGTGGTCCCCATATAAACCTTCTTGTTCTTATGGAAATTACTGAGTGGTGTTGTATGGGGACGTTCCAAGTTTAACTGCTTCTGATAACTCTCCACTCCAAGTTGAAAGTCTTCCACACGATTTTGAATGACGATTTTTCTAGCAAATTGTCGAAAGTTGGAACTCAATGCAATGACTATCTCAGATGGTAAATGGTCAACTTTCTCCTGAGCTAATAACAACAGAAGATCTTCGATGTCTTCAAGTTGAAGATACTGGAGATCACTTTCGTCAATTCGGTATTCTTTCTCATCAGTACGTTTGAACACGATTACATTTAAGTAATCATAGCCGAATACCGTCTGAGTGGTTGCTCCTTGAATGCTTTTTATCATGTGAGTCGAGACAATAGAAGCACCTCTCTTAGGACGATGGAAGTGATTGTAAGATAAATTTTTCTTTTGATTCCAGTGAGATATGCCAAGTGATGCATAAGTGTCATAAAACTTGAGCAATTTGTTTCTCCATATTGCATCAGGTACTTTATCCTCTATCCATGGAACATTCTCCAAGTTAACAGCCTTGACCATAGTGAGTGACGTGGCATATTTCTGTGCTCCATTTTCAAGGTATTCAAGATCGTGAGTCACAAAGTGCTCTAATGGGGTTGTTGCAGAACCGGCAATGACCGTTGGTGTAAGAGGTCGTAATACGGGAGTCTGAATTCTTGTAGTTGTCGCTCTCATTGCCTTGTTAAGCTCATTCAAATGATATTCTGCTTCATTATGGCTGATCTTCAAAGTATCAAAGAAGTCTACGTTTGCAGCTGCCATTTTGATCAGATCCGGAGTCATTGTCGGTTTCCAATGAGAATACCGTAGAAAGGCTGAGAAATCGATAGGGTTGTTGAGGAATTGAGTCAGCTCCATGTCAGTTGCAGTGTCAAAAGGATGTTGTGGTGTTGCATTTGTTAGCCAAAGTTGCTCCTGTACCGTGTCATCGATGATTAAAGATTCAGCAAACGTTGGTTCTGGTACATTTAAGTCATCAACTTCCATATCAACGTCATGCTGAACTGCAGATGGTGTTAAAGTTTGATTTTGCATCACCGGTATATCATCGTGAGGTTCTTCTTCAAGCATTAGCTCTATCGGTTCTTCTGCTTGCATATATTCTACAGATTCATTGTGAGAATCAGTAGTAAAAGCTGGTGCAGTAGATATACCTGTGTCAAGTTGCTGAGTTTCTGGTGCAGTAGATATACCTGTGTCAAGTTGCTGAGTTTCTGGTACAGTAGACTCTATTGTCTTTTCAGCGGTTTCAGCAATGTTTTCTACAGCTTCCTCTAAACCCTTCTCAGTAGCTTTGTCACTGTCATCCTTATTAGGCTCTTCGGCATTAGTACCTGTTTCGTCATTCTGATCACCCTTGTTGGTTCCATTACCGTCGTCATTATCATCATCGTCATCCTCATCGTCATCTGTATCTTCGTCCTTATCTTCATCGTCATTCTTATCCTCTTCTTCCTCATCCTTTTCTTCCTCCTCATCCCCTTCCTTATCTTCTTCCTCATTTTGTTCATTGTCACTATCATCCTCCTCATCGTTACCCTCATCTTCTTCCTCCTCTAGTTTGTCTTCATCGTCAGACTCAGAGTCGGTAGTGTCTGCAGGTGTCTCTTCAATGATTGCTTTGTTGAGATATTGCATAACTTTTCGTTTGTGTTTCGATTTATGAGCTTTCATATCTAGCAGACGTGTCTGTAACATTGTCATGAGTTGAAGTGTAGATAAACCATTACCGAGAAGATTTGGTAGCTGTTGATCAACATAGGACTTGACTTCTCGTTGAATGATCGTGGTCATCTTCTCGTCAATTGCCCCAAGAAAAGCAGCATTTTCTTTATCCCGGGTTTTCTTCTCTTTAAGAAATGATTTGTGTTTTGTTTTAAGTCTAGACACTCTGTCTGTTAGTTTCTGAAGTGTAGGCTCATCAGGTTGTGGTTCCTTGGGAGGAGTGGTGATCCTTTCAGTCAATGTAGCTATTTGGGTAGCTTGAGCCTCCAGCTGTTGTTGAAGAGACTGGATCAGTGGATCATTGACTGTGAGGAAGGGATTGGATGTGGATGATACTTGTGGTTCTGCCGGTGGAGGTGTAACCATAACTGTTAAAGTGTTGGTGGATGATACTGGTTGTTGAAGGATAGGTGTTGATGTAGATACAGTGATTGGGGTGGTGGTTGATACAGGTTGTTCAGCTGTGGATGACGGTGTAGATTTAGTGGTTATGATGGTGGTTGATACTGGTTGTGCAGCAGGTGCAGTGGTGATAACTGGTGTAATGACCTCACTGATGACCGGGGTGGATAATGGTGGAGTGGTGGTGGATGTAACAGTAGTTATGGGAACATCCGCCATTACTTCATTTGTTGACGGATCAGTATTTGTGACCTCAACACCCTCCCCTTCCAAATTAAGATATTTTAAAACGTCATCAGAACCAGAAGTAGCCTTACTTTGAAGTTGAGTCTCTGGTATGAGAGTTGCATGAGCATCATCGTTTAACACCATGTGAGTTGGTTCTGGTAAAGAAGTTGTAATATTGGCGTCTCGATACATCATACTTGTATCTGTGTCTGCACTGCTCTCACGTTCTACACTCTGCTCACGACTTTCAAAGTGGTAGTTATCAGCATCTTCATAAGCATCTTCCTCGATAGGATCTTCATAAAATGTCATGTCAGCATCAGGATTGCCGAATTCTGCTAAGTCCTCAAACATTCTTGAACCTGATCCTGTGGAAAAAGCTTCCTGTCTGCTTTGTTGAAGAACGATACGCAGTCGTTTGGCTTCAGAAATTTGTTGTTGAGCAGGTTCTTCTGAAGCAACACTTGCTTCTTTACCCTTACTCTGCTTTGCTTTCTTTGGCTTTCGAAGTGGTATTTCTTCCTGTTCTTCCTCTGTTTGGGTCATCTCAGCATCTTCAACATCTTCATCAACTAAATGCTCTTTCCCTGTGCCTTTGTCTTTTGATGAAACAGTCGATTGGCGCTTGGAAATTCTTTTCTTTCGTTTTCCTTTTTGCGTCTCTGCTTATTTTTCGGAAGGATCTGCATTTGCTCGTTTAAATTGTGCTTCAATATCTTTAAGCATCTCTCTGTAGTGATCACTTTCCCTTATACCTTCATTCATCATGATTGCTGGCACTGGAGCTGGTCTGAGTTTATATTTTGTGAATTGATTATCCGCAGTCATAGTGTCTAACACATCGTCATCATCTTGAGTATGATAGAAGAAGTTCCCACGAGGATCAATATCTGGGTCACTCTTCATGAAGTAATTGATAATGAGTTTTGCGAACCTTGGAAATGGGAGATGCACCGCTTTCCTCTTGGAACCTGTGAATTGATGACAAAATTCTTCCCAAAGTTGTAAAGCATAGTCCACTTTAGATCCGGTGTAGAGACCCCAAAAGATAACGGCCTGAGCTGGTCGCATTGCATCTGATCCACGAATCTTGGAAGTAAGACATTTTACTAAAGTGGTGATAATAGCTTTCCAAGGTTGCCCAATATGTGATGTGTTGAACTGATAAAGAAAACCAATTTCGCCCTCATAATTCAATTCTCGGATTACTCTAAGCAGTTCTTCTGAATCTGGGTCAGGCACAAAGTGTTCCCCTTTTGCTAGCTTAGGGATCTTAAAGAGTTTCCTAAACTGACGCAGGTAAAATGTCAAGTCTTTCTTGTTCAGAGTAAAGGAGATTATCTTCTTTGACAATTGTTTTGCTAGTGTAATTGAGGCAGTTGCCCAGAATTCGTGCATGTATACTTCAGGAACCGATGCAGTGACACGTAATGCATCCTTTATTGGTGAACAATCTAGGATGTCTGTTGCGATTTTGAATGCCGCCAAAGAAGGATCGAAATCATCTCTCAGACGAAAGTTATTAGGTGCATGTTGCATTCTAGCCTTAAGTGGAACAAGGATAAGATCTAGTCGTTTTTGTTCTTCTTCGGTTATCGACATTTTCCTGCTTTGAGATAAACACAAGCACATTTGATATATACACATATATATCTCATAAACATATAAATCCTAAGCATTGGATATAATTCACAACAAATGTCACCACATATTTTTGAGTTGCACCAAACAAGCATAGTTCATATGGACAAAGTACATATGGAATCACATATAGAATAAAGAGATAATTAAGGCAAAAGCATGGCAAAACTAAGTCTACTATAGTGCTTAATCATATCTTAAACAACTAGCAAATATTGTCCATCGTAACAATGCATCGTGTTATACCCATCGTAGTGAACTCATTGTTGTGTATCCATCGTACTAGAGCCATCGTGCTAACCCATCTTACTCTACCCATCGCATTGGTGCGATTGTGCTAACCCATCGTATCCTAACCATCGCACTGGAGTGATCGTACTAACCATCGTATCCTACCCATCGCACTGGAGCGATCGTACTGAACCATCGCATTGGTGCCATCGTAACGGACCCATCGCATTGGTGCCATCGCAACGGACCCCATCGCATCGATCCATCGCAACGGACCATCGCATCGATCCATCACAACGGACCATCGCAACGATCCATCGCAACGGACCATCGAAACGATCCATCGCAATAGACCATCGCAACGATCCATCGCAACAGACCATCGCAACGATCCATCGCAACGGACCATCGCAACGATCCATCGTAATGAGGCATCGCAGCGAAGGGAACGTATAAAGGCCATCGCAGTCAATGCGATGAGAATCGATCGTAGCCATAGATCGCATTCTTGGTGATAAAACCGAGGTAAATCTTAAGTGAGCGATTACGGGACAAGGACGATGTTATAAGCCAACCTGTTAATAACCAATGTTTATCTAGGCCATATGAACAAATCCCAGCTCTAAAAACTCATTTTTATCAATAATCTAGAAACCCTAAATAGGTTCAGATTCGAATGGATACTTGTTTGAGTTAATGATATGAGCAAGATATATAAACATTTAAAAATCATAAGCATAAATGAACATAGTTATACCTAGATCAGATTCAAACAAGAGGCACAAAAGATGGTGTATCAAGCTTCTAACAATGGCGGATGGAATACAAGTATGTGTGTGTTTCTTGAGAAGACAGACGAACGGGGGGGGGGGTGTTTATTTGACTCTGGTCAAACCATGTTGCAGTAATTTGCAATTTGGTCCCCCTTTGTTGCAAGTGTGCAATTGTTTTCCTCCAAGGTGTAAAATGTTTAAACAACACATGTAAAAACACGTGAACTAGCTAACACTTAAACCCGTCACGTCTTATCTTAGAAAACAAACACGACAACAACCTCTTAAAGCTTAATTTTAAACAGGCTATACCTCAAACCACATAAGATTACAAAGCATATAGAGATGAGAATGGTCGGTTTATAATTTCTGAAAATCCTTTGTGAAGATGAATTTGAATTCCAAAAGCAATATAATATTTGCTCCCCCTTAAACATAGACCCTTTTCTATTTAAAGAGCTGTAGTCATTGTTTTTTAAAAGAACAAATATCCAAGAAGACTTTTTCCGGTTTAGTGTTTTTAAGGAACGATTCTAGTGGCAATAATATTTCTCTTATTTTGACAAAATAAGTGCACTGATACGTACACAAATTTGTGTTAGACCAAGTTATAAAGTAAACTTGGCCCCTTACAAGGTTTTAAAGTAAACCTTGCCCGAGAAAATTAATTCCCGTTGTGAGCCAACGTTTTCAAAAGAAATACGTGACTTTAATGCGAAAAGCGGGTTGCAGTCTGAAATAACTACAAGCCATAATGGGCATGTTTTAGAACTTGTACAACTTTTATACGGACTCTATTTATGGCGCCGTGTCAATATTAATCGACATTTCTAAAGCCGTAAATATTACTGTACTAAAAGACATGCCCGATTTGAAAATGAAAAATATTTTTGGATTTTCTTGATTTTATATTTTTTATGGATTTTCTATGTTTTATATTTTTGTATTTTGCTTTTGGTGGTTTAATTATGTACTATAATATACAAGATCACGATCAAAGGATACTTGAGAATAGTTTACCACTACTATTCTTCAGATTCTTCTGCCAACTCCTTAAGTCGCGCTGGTGAGAATGATTTCATGCCTAGTTTTCGATCAAAAACTCGATACGTCCTTGATCTAAGGCCTTTGTGAATATATCTGCCAGCTGATACTCAGTGTTGACGAAGTACAGTTCGATCACTCCATTTTCAACTTGCTCCTTGATGAAGTGGTAGCGGATGTCAATGTGCTTTGCTCGAGTGTGTTGAACGTAGTTGCAGCATAGAGCGATTGCACTTTTGTTATCACAATACATCGGGATTTTGTTGAATCCAATACCGTAGTCAGTCAATTGTGACCTCATCCAAAGAACTTGAGCACAACAACCGAACATAGCAATGTATTCAGCCTTAGTACTTGATATCGCAGCGCTTTTCTGCCTTTTTGATGCCCAACTAACAAGTCTATCTCCAAGAAGTTACACACTGTCAGAAGTGCTACGTCTGGTATCTTGACACCCGGCATAATCCGCACCTGCATATGAAATTAGTGCAATAGAGGAATCCTTCGGATACCACAGACCACGATGAAGTGTTCCTTTTAGATACCGAAAGATCCTTTTCACAACATGTAAGTGCTTTTCGGTAAACCGAGCCTGATACCGGGCACACATGCCTATAGCAAATTGCAAATCAGGCCTGCTAGCAGTCAGATAGAGAAGGGTGCCGATCATTCCACGGTAAAGTTTAGGATCGACAGCTATCCCTTCCTTATCTTCATCTAACTTGGATCTCTCCACCATTGGAGTATCCACGGGGTCACAGTTTTCAAAATGATATTTCTTTAATGATTCAAGAGCAAATTTGGATTGATTAATAAAGATGCCTCTGGGATTCTGAGAAATTTGCAACCCTAAGAAAAATGAAATTTTTCCCATCATCGACATCTTAAAGCGTGTGGACATAATTTTCTCAAAACGATCAGACAAACATTGATTAGTAGCAGCAAATATTATATCATCAACATAAATTTGTACCAGTATCATGTCGTTGTCCTCCTTGAGAATGAATAATGTTGGGTCCACTTTGCCTTTGGAGAAGCCTTTGGAGATGAGATACGACGATAAGAGATCGTACCACGCGCGTGGAGCTTGTTTCAACCCGTAAAGAGCCTTCTTGAGCTTGTACACGTGATTAGGATACTCTGAATTGACGAATCCATTCGGCTGGCTTACGTAGACATCTTCCCTTAATTCACCATTGAGAAATGCCGTCTTAACATCCATCTGGTAGACGATCATATTCATGTGAGCAGCATAAGAAAGGAATAGTCTAATTGCCTCCAATCGTGCAACAGGAGCAAAGGATTCTTCAAAATCAATACCCAAAGCTTGTTTGTAACCTCTAGCAACCAATCTAGCTTTGTTTTTCAGTACACTACCTAACTCATCGAGTTTAACCTTGTATACCCACAACAATGTCAAGATTTCAACGTTGGTGGGTAACGGAACTAATTCCCACACTTTAAGACGTTGGAATTCATTAAGTTCCTCTTGCATGGCTTTAATCCATGATGATTTGGTCATGGCTTGTTGCCAGTTTTTAGGTTCAGTGTCTAAAAGAAATGCATCAAAATAGCAATATAATGCATGTTCTTGGAGTTGATGGCATTTTAAGACTGGTCGATCGATGTCACCAATAATATTGCGGATTGGGTGATCCTTTGTCCATTTTTTGTTGTGAGTTTCAATCTGTGGTGGTCGGGAGTGAACGATTGCAGGAGCTTCCTCTGAGGTAGACGCACCGGTAGGGTCTTCAGGTATATGTGAACCAAAGAAGGGAAGCTCTTGTAAGTGAGCATATTCCAAATCGTGATCATATAGATCCTCTTCAACATCATTAGGAACGAGTGGGGGTGAAGATTCAGGTGTTGTTTGAGAATTGGTGGGGGATGGGACATCTGGTTCAAGAGTAACAGTAGATGCCTCGGATAGATTTCCATTATCTTGAGCAACAACTTCGGGAATAGGAGCTACTGCTACAGGTGCTGGAGAATCATTACTCGATGAATTCAAATAATTCATCAAACATAGGTTGAAATAACTTATCCCACTCAGACCTTGTAGGTGGTATAAATGATGGAGAAGTAGGATTGTTGGGAATTAATCCGAAACTGATTGTACCGGTTCCCATCTCGTGTAATGCGGGTTCAGAGCTGTGTTTCTCAGAAGCCATCGCTGTCAGCTCATCAAAATCGACAACCAAAGTTTCTACTATCTTGCCAAGACGACGGTTATAAATTCGGTAAGCTTTCTTTGCAGGCGAGTAACCAATGAAAATTCCAATATCAGCCTTCGGTTGAAGTTTTCCCAGATTCTCACTATTTGTATTTGGATAGCAAAGTGCACCAAACACATGAAGATATGAAATATCAGGTTTGTGTCCATGAAGTAGCTCATATGGAGTTTTACCATGACGTTTGCGAATGATGGAGCGGTTTTGGGTATAACATGCGGTTGCCACTGCTTCAGCCCATAAGAATAAAGGAGCATTCGCATAAATCAACATAGTTAGAGCAGCTTCCATAAGTGTACGGTTACGTCTTTCAACGACACCATTTTGTTGTGGAGTGCGAGCCACAGATGTTTCATGAGAAATACCATCTTTAAGAAAGTAATGATATACTCTGGTGCTTGATCCTTGGATGCTAAAAATTTTACCCATGTAAACCTTGAGAAATCATCCACTATGACGAGGATGTATTTTCTACCACTCACACTAGCCGTACGCATTGGCCCGCAAAGATACATGTGCAAAAGATATAGTGGTTCTTGGTTGGTGCCTTCTGCTTTAGGTTTGTAAGATTTCTTGGTGCTTTTCCCCAATGGACGCGCGGAACATAAGTGATCCTTGTCGAACTTAAGTTTTGGAAGACCACGAACAAGTTCGTTTCTAGCCAAATGGTTAATAGTATCAAAGTTAAGATGAGATGACCGTCGATGCCACAACCATGACTTGGTCTTAGATGCTTTGGAGAGTAGGCAAACAGGAGAGGCGGTCATCATGTTTTGAATAGACAAAGTAAAGAGATTATCCCCTCGAGAACCCTTTAACAAATCATTTCCCGCAAGATCGCGAATGAAGCAAGTATGTTATCAAAAGGCCACTTCAAGGTTTGAAGCGCAAAATTATCCTACTGAGAATAGATTGTGACCAAGTCCCTCCACATAATAAACCCTTGAAATCGTGACATTCCCAATTTGGTATTCACCATAACCCATAATCTTTGCAATATGGTCGTTGCCGAATTTAACCGTTCCTAGAAACTTGCTGACGAAATTTTTGAGCATCGAGCGGTCTCCAGTCATATGTTTGGAGCACCCCGAGTCCAAATACCAAAGAATAATTTGGACGACCTGAAAATATTACCAAACACAGACGATGTATCGGATTCTAATTGTTCTTCTGAGTTAGCAGGTACATATATAATTATCTTAGATTTGCTATCAGACGAAACTTTAGGCTTCCAGATTTTCTTACTAGTGGTTGGCTTAGATTCTAGTTGTCTAGTATTCTGAGGTACTTTTTGACTGGGGACATTACCACTGGTAGGCACAATAGTGGGGGCAGACCTAGTTAAAGGGCGCTTTTTCCATTTCTTAGTGCTAGTGTTCCTATTTAAAGGGCGCTTAGACCTAACTTCCGTGGATGTGATCCTTGTTAAAGGGCACTTAGTTCCATTAGCAGTAAAGGTCCTACCAGTGGGTTTCCATTGCCACCCAACTTGGGTGAATTTCTTCCCTGTTGGAATCCATTCAAGATTGTTCTTAATAGCATACATTTCATTCACGTGATCAACAAGGCATAAATCATGACGCTGAGAAAACATGCATTCATTACAATTCCAACATTTCGCATTAGAATTCACATTTTGCTTAGGTTTCCACTCATAAAGAGAACCTTTTGTCTTACCTACATGATTCTTTTTATTTAAAACTGAAATAACATTACTAGGGTGCACTTCTACTTTCTTCTTATCAGTCCTATTAGTGGAAGGCTTGATCCTATCTTTCTTGTCTTGAGATCCTTTAGCCTTAGTGGACACAGTTACTCCTGTAGAAGCCAAGGGAACATTAGTTACAGATTTTGACTTAGCCTTGATGGGTGTGTTTAAAACGGGCTTAGCTCCTGGTGTCTTATTAAATGGAGTAATGGCAATGGTGGTTTGTTGTTTAGATGGTACAGATATCGGTTGCCCAATGTACTCTAAGTATGCTAAACAGTCCTGAACGTGATCCACATATAATAAGAGCTCATATACGCTATGACTTGTGGGATCACGTTCACGCATTTCATCAATAATCTCTCTAGCTAGATCAACATGTTCTAAAGCATTTTTCATATATGTGGCAAACTTACTGGGACTTTTCCTAAAATTTAGATCCCGATATAGCACACGTGGGTTGGGTTTGGGAGCACTAGAGGTCGAGGCAGAGACAGTAGCTGAATTATCAACACTTTCTCGTCCTTTGAGTTGAAGTGTCTCATTTAATTATGCTATAACCATGTTTTTGTCTATGAGCTGAATTTTTAGGTCAGAGGATTCCTCACATTTCCTGTTCAGTTTGTCAATTAATGACTTTTGTTCTGTCGCATTAAAAGCAAGGCATTCTTCTATTGAACCAGAATTTTGTGAGTCACCCTGCCTTACTTGTTCATGCTCTCCTAGTATAGAACTAATTCTATTTTCTAGGACATGATTTTTAGTCTCTGCAGCCTCTAGTTCTGTTTTTGTTTCTAGTAATTCTCTCTTAATTCTCGTCATCTCTTCCTCTAAATTCTGAACCATCTGAATCATCTTGTCACTTGTCTCAACGGAGTTGCCACCATCATTTATTTTTGAAAGAGTTTCATTTTTAGATTGATTCTCAATTTCAAGAGATATAGAATGTTGTTGAAGCTCATTAAAACTTTTTGAAAGTGTATTATACGAATCTTGAAGCTTTAAAAATTCAGCATTGGATTCATGACAAGAATGATTATCTACAGTATCCACATGTTCAACAGTATTCACAGATTCATGCACATCATCACAAATATTCACAGTAGATGAAATTTCATGAGTATATTTAACAGTAACAACTTGCATCACTTCGAGAGACACCATATGTTCTAAAAAACAGTCATATTCGGATAAAATCTTTTCCTTTTCAATTAAATGTTGTTCATAAGCATCATCCATTTTACTGAAAACTTTTTGAACTTCACCAATTTCAAAACTTAAATTACACGCTAGATCATAGACTCCTTGTTTAATATGGTCCACAAACGGAACGATCTCTTTCTCAAACACCGTTTTCATGTGTTCGAACGCCCATTCTCTAGCGGTTTGAGCCGTTGAAGTCATACATTCCAGAATGACCTTGTGAAACTCAGTAAGGTATTGCCCAATCTCTTCCAAGCTGAGCTTTACCGTACTAACCGGTGGAAGATTCTTAGGAATTTCCTTCGGTTGGTCCGAGTTAACGAGTGTAGGAATTATACTAAGGCATTCTCTAGTAGGCATGAAAGTGGATGTTTGGATAGTTCTCTTTTGCATATTAAAACGAATTCTAAGATCTATTGTGGCATTTTTTGCATTCATTTGAGCATAATCATATTGAGGATATGTATGAAGTAATTTTAACCGCTTTTCATCATATGGTGTCATACTCTCAGAATCATTAGAGAACACAATTGGATCTAATACCAATCCTAACTTTGTTGCATCATAAAGTCGTGGGTTGTGGTTAAGCGCTTGCTTTGCATACCCCGGGTTAGGTGGTAAGTCTATGAGACGCGATAGATTGAACTCTTTAAATGATGCATGAAACAAGTGTACTAGATGTGAAGCAGCATATTGTTTTAAAAGCTTAAGTTCCGTTTCTTTTATTCTTTCAGACGTCTTAATTTCCATTTCAATCTGTTTGGACTCAGGAATTTCAAAATTCGTTTGAAGTTGTTGAAAATTAGTAACGACTGACTCTTTTTGTTTAAGTTCATTCGAAAGATTTGCTCTTAAACTCTCAATTTCTAGCAGATTGTCCATTTGAACTTTCCTAAACCTATCAAATTCAGGATTGGTTAAGGTAGTGGACACAGGAGTCATTTCCAAGGTTTTAACCTTGTTCTTATGCAAAGCAAGCTCGGCCGATAAAGTCTGATTAGCATTAAGGGTTTCAAGGACCGTATTATTCGTTCGGCTAAGCAAAGATGCCGGGACCATAACCAAATCAGGTTTAGCAAACGAATTGGTAGTCGTAATAGCTCCCGGTTGTGGTTCACTCAAAGTCTGAGGACTTGCACTGATATTGCTATCATTGTTTGTCTCGTCGATTGAGTTACTAACCACTAGAGGCTGTTCCGAATACTCAGACATTTGCTCAACTTGATAAGGTACAATACTAGTATCTGTAGCAGTATGTGGTACCTCAGAAATGGTATCAGCTCCATATAGTGAAAGGTTTTCCATAAGAGCTGCTTTGGCGGTGTTAAGATCATCACAATCAGAGTCATATGCATCCAAATCATCACGTTGATATGCAGCATTGTTGGTGATGACTGTTGTGAGACCATCAGTTTCCACTACTCCCGGATCTGCAAGGAATGCCAATTCTTCTTCATCAAGCTCACGACCTTGGGCTTGAGCATTCACCAGGTAAATCTTCTCCTGAAACCATGTGCCGTCCCTTTTCCTCTTAGGCTGCTTGCATTCTCGGGCCATATGCCCTTCCCCTTTGCAATTGTAGCAAATAACCACCTTCATTTTACCAGTGCTATTTGCTCTTGTATCAGTAGTATTGGATGAACGTGCACCAACAGTAGACGAATTAGATCTCCCTTGAAGTGGTTGCACCATGACTCTTCCGTCTTGAATTGTTGCCTGCTGTCGAGAGTTAGACGAGTTCCTTAATTGTTTGTTAGTTATTGTTGGACCTCTATAACCTCGTTTGTTCAATGTTTGACTTAAATAAGCAGACATCTGAGCAAGGATATCAGTAGGGCTATCTCCTTGTCGAAATTCAGGGACAGGGATGTCATCTTTACAGTAGAATGCTGGTGCTGCTTGAGCTACAATCTGATTGGTTGGGGCACTGACTTGTTGTGAGTAATGAGGTTGAGGAGCCTCAAGTTGTGGATAGGTACTAGCAAGGTTGGTGGGAGGTTGATACGGTGAATACTGGTGTGAAGCATAAGGTAATGGGTGTGAATCTCCTTGTGATGATGATGGTGCTAGTTGGTGATAAGATGTAGGCGGCGGTGGTAGAATCGAGTACTGTCGGAAGCTTGGTGTTTGATACATAGGTTGATATGAAGATTTGTGTCCTAAAGCAAGCTGAGAGTTGTGGTATGACAGTGTAGGATGGTTTGCCAATAATGCCATTGGTTCATGATAAGGTCCTTGAGAAATTCGGTTTTGGATCACATGATTCTCATGTTGTTGTAAGAAATCATAGTGTTGATCTAAATTGGACTTGTGTAGATTACGAATCATCTTGACATCAGTCACATATTGACTCCATTCAGGGGGTAGTGTGTTCAAAAACTTGGTGTTTAATTGAAACTGTTCAATCCTTAGATTATAGACATTCATGTCATTCATCAAAGTGGTAAAACGCCAGTAAAAATCATGAAGTGTCTCCCCTGGAATGTATGTGAACCTACCAAACAAATCATACAGTTGACACTCTCGTTCTTGCTTAGTGAGAAATGTCCCTTGTAGCAAAACCGTAAGTCGATCCCAAAGATTCTTTGCCACTGTATGTTCACTTACCATTCGAAAGATATCGGGTGGAAGGGCTTGAAGAATTGTCTGAACAGCCCTTTCATCGGCATCTGCAATGATTTTGTTGGCATCGGTTAACTCATGATACTCCCTTGGCCTTGTCACATTGTTGACGGTAACCTCTCCCCAATCTAATGGTCCTTTATCAATTGATTGAAGCATAAGTCGACCATTTTGTTTGCCCATGATGTATGTTCTCATACGGCCTTGCCATGCTTCAAATAAATCTTTGATGAGCAAAGGTGGGCGAGTATCGGTACCTGAAATGATCGAGATATCGGTAAGTGAAGTCATAGTTGGCATATATGAATGTGAATTCATTTTGTGATCCCTTGAAACAAGATTTTCAAAAATGATCGAGCAATGAAATAAGATTATGTGTTTTAATGTTGTTTAACTAAAGATATTAAGATCTTTTGATTGTGTGTTTTTGCTAATGTCTCCAAATAAAAACAAAGATGGAAAATCCTCTAAGTGTTGAAAAACTATGGCTGATCGTACTCTAATCGGACTCCCAGATCGTGTTGTGATCGTACTCCCCTATCCTAGTGAGCTATCATACTCCCCTATCCAAGTGAGCTATCGTACTCCCCTATCCTAGTGAATCTGATCGTACCCTGATCGTAGCGAACGTGGTCGTACCCGGATCGTAGCGACCTGATCGTACTAAGCAATCGAAGTATAGATCGTACTTTGGATCGTGCTGATGGATCGTACTAAGCAATGAATTCTTGATCGTACTTTAGATCGTGCTGATGGATCGTACTAAGCAATGGATTCTTGATCGTACTTTGGATCGTACCTATAGATCGTACTACGTGATCGTAATTGTGGATCGTAGCGTGGATCTAAGTTATGATCGCAGTGAGATCGAAACAATGGATCGTGACTAAGGATCGCAAGTAGAACCCCCAGGGTTTATGCAAGCACAAAGTCAGATCGTATCCCTAAAAAACAGTCCGAGACTTGAGATCACCAAGAAAAAAGGATTTTTACCTTGAAAAACGTGATTCTAACCAAACGAATATCACCAAATCGTTACTAGAACTATTTAGAAGATATGTAGATCACTTGGAATCAAAGAACATGAAAAAAATTTGTAACTTTTGGAAAAATCAATCAAAAACACATGAACACACTTAAAAAAGTATGAACAAAACAAAACCAATCTTTATTTCATCCCATAGCTCTTGATACCAATTGTAGAACAAGGATAATCTTTATGAATCAAGAGGGTTGATGTTTTTCTAGAGAGAAAAACTTAGAGAGAGAAGTGAAATAAACTTGTATAATGAAAAGTAAGAAATGAACAACCAACACCTCTTTCCATGGTAGAAAGAGGTTTAAATACCCCAAGTCCTTAATGGACATGGGCTTCCGGCCTATGAACATGCTCATGGGTCGGGCTATTTAATAAATGAAACTAAACACTACTACGAGCCTATAACTACATTGTTGGAGTGACCGAGACTTTCTATATACGTAAAACGTATTTCCAACAAACATGATCAATGCTCCGGAAAATTCTGTGATAGAATTGAGTGACTGATGTGGAATATTAAATAATTTATTTTTATGATGATCAAGTGACTCGACATCCGTCGATGTCGCAACGAACAAGAATTTGGTTATGTAATCGTACTTTAAAATTTTTTTATTTAATTGTTTCCAGTTATTTTTAAAAGTTTTCTTTTATATCTGGTGAAGCTTTTACTTAAGAAATTATATAATATTTTTATATATGTCGGAGAAAAATTTATCAAATTTTTTTAAGGAGTTTTATAAAATATTTTTGGAAAGCATTACAAAAAAAAGAAAGCAATAAATTATTTTGAAGGAACTATTGCCTAGAACTTTATTAGTAAGAATGTGAGAAATTTTGATAAAACGTTTTGGTAAAAATCAATAAAGGTATTGTTGATGAAAACACCATGATTGATGACGAAACTTTTTGGTAAAGATTATCATGCAAAGTTTTGAAAAAAAATGGCTTGACGGCCAACTTAATGTATAAAACACCGTGACTAATGTTAAAACATTTTTTTATAAGGCTTACCATGTAAAGTTTTGTAAAAATCTAGTTTTACGAACAACTTGATGTGGAAAACGCAAACTATTGATAAACTTAACGAGAACTAGTACACCTAAGTATGGAAATTATTTTGAATGATTGTTAAAAGTGAGCAATGATAAAAAAAATAAAATAAACTATGGACTAATTTGTTGATTGTGAAAGTGAATAATAGTAAGGAACGAAATGAACTATGGACTACCAATATATAAATTACAACCTCAAAGAGTTAAATTATGATGAAAAGGAGGATGCAACCGTTGGTCCCGAGACGTACGTAGCCTGATCAACTACGTATGATCGTGGTCGAGCGCGAGCATGCTCATAGTAGTCATCGTAAAATTGAAATATATTAATATTAGTAGAATATATTCAAGTTGCCCTATTCGTCCAAGAAAATTTATTATGTGTTATGCACGTCGAACATATTTCTACCGTCTTAATTAAAAACGTCGAGTACGTGATACGAGTAAACCTAGTACGATTATTTCCTTACCCACTATCACATGCAAGAGCGTGTATGACAAAAAAAATACTAAGACCGCCAATTGTTTTGACGACAATTAAACTCAAATAGATTCGAGTCGGAAAAATCTAAATCAAAATTTAAATAATAATGAGAAGAACGAAACACCATTTGAGTAAAACTCAATTTAACGGCTTGAAGAACCCGTTGAAATTGTAGACCGTCAAATGAAAGGGACTTAGACAAAAAAAATCGTAAACCGATCGTGAAAGTGCGTTGGAATACACAAAGAGAACCCGAGTTTACTTGGGAACTTGAAGACAAATTTAAGCTTAAATACCCTCATCTTTTTAAATTATCTAAGTTTCATCGAAGTATGAGCTTCGGGGTCGAAGCTCAAACTTAAGGAATGTCAGATGTCACAAACGTGAATTTAGAATCTATTTAATTTACGTGAAACGCGATGGTTCGGGTTAGACTTATGTGTCTATTGATGCTCCCGATTGTTTACGCGTATTTGTGTGCGATTTTTTTATGAATGACGTTCATGGAATATAATTTAGTTGGATATAATTTTAGCTTGCTAACGATACGCTATAAAATTATTTAGGAATCAGATTGACATAAACCAATTCACATTTAATCAACACAACTTATTTAAATTTTACGTCACACGAATATTCACAACTTCAAACGTTTACTTTCTTCCTAAATCTAATTAATACTCATTCATTTAAAAACTTGACATGAACCTATTTACTCCTAAACTTTACATATACACAATTATCAAATGCAAAGAAATACTACTACACCAAAAAATTCCACAACTTGTTCACTTTTACTTGCACCTCAAAACCGGTCCCCCCCCCCCCCCCCGCTAATGTTTAAACCAACATTTAAATTATTTTTCAACACCCAAAAACTCCAACCTAGTACTATACTCAGCCATTTATTGTATGTCCTTCTTGTCTCCCTTCCCCTTCCCACACCCAACGGATACAACTCCATCATCCCATGAGTTCCTCTTCATACTTAATGTTACAACTAACATTTTAATGTAAGTCAAACAAGGTACACAATTTGTTCCTTTCCTTCTGCCCTAGACGGTTTCAAAAAGAGGGATTACTCTTCCCCAACACAATGCAATTTCCATGCTAGTTTCCTTGGTTAGAAACGAACTACAAAGATAACTAAACCCTAACTGATTCCTAACTAAGTTTCCTTAACCTCTTAATATTACTCCTTTTGCCTATAAATACAAGTCCCATCCTTCCGTAAACTTACACACTTGCAAACTCAATGAACAAGTCTATCAAAGCAATAAAAATCATCACCCCATGTTGGAAGCTTACTAGCTACTGCCAAGGCAAAGGAAGCTCGAGTTGATTTTTAAAAGTAAGCTAGAAAACTAGGATGGTTAGGACGTGTGTACATGTTTGATACGAGTAGTCGATTATTAGTTCTTGTGCCATCTTATTCAACTTACTTAGGACCATTTGTAAGTCACAATAACTTTTATTCACCGCACTTTGATTGGTAATATACTTGCTATAAACTTTTGATAACTAAAACTTTCATTGAATAAATCACGGTTTGGGTTGACGTGGGAATCACTTGGTGACCTAAAAAAAATAAACCAAATCATGAACAACCCATATAGGTGTGCGAGTGTGGTTAGACCTAAAGGAAATCGAATATAAGATGAATGCGTATAATTTTATGTGAAACATGTAAGAAACTAAGATGACTTCATGTGTGTATACAAGCTATAAAACCTCTCTTCATGAACCTTTTTTTTCTCTCAAAAATGTTGTTTTCACTTGCCTACAACTCTTCATGATTTCATGTACATAGTTAGAGTGTGTCGTGTGAAATATGTGTGTGTGTGTTGTGTGCATGCTTGCAACAGTGGGTATGTGCCTAAGACATGAAGATACCATCTTCACATGATTTGCATGTGTATGCTTGTATGTAAAGACAAATAGGTCCCCCCCCCTCCTACTTCTTTTGGGCTGCAAAACAGCAAGTACACAAACAAAGTGATTTTCAAATTTACTAGTTATAGTATGATAAATATGTATGTATGCATGTATCCTAAAGGTGATGGCAAGGTAGGGTCATCCCTACCTTCTTGTCGTGTAGGCTAAACCAACGAAGGACACAAGACAAAACAAGTATTATTTGCAATTTGACAAGATGATATATGCGTGTATGTTCGTATGTTAGGAAAGTGATTGGGTACAAGTAATAGTAACACTTAGTTTAATCATATATCAAACCTTATAGAAATTACAAGATGATCGATCACCCTACTTTAAGTCCATTATTAACCGGCCAAATGGCCATGCCCCGAAAATCTAAAAAGTTACCTTGATAATCTTTACGCGAACTAGTTTTTATAAAAAAAATTTGTTTGTCTTGGATTTGAGTAACGAGGCTACAGTTAATTTCTAAAAATGCTTGTTTGACCCTTGTATAATATTGAACTTTACTTGTTTGTTTTTGTTTGCGAGTGAACTACTTTGCATAATTATTTACTATACATAGAGACTTTGTAAAAATGCTATATTTATTAGATATCGGAGACCTCGCGGCCTAGTTTTTATAATAAGAACCCATTTATTTTTCGGACTACTATTTAACGAGATATCGAGACCCAAAGTTGACCCCGTGACTAAAATGGTTGAACATGAAAAATGTATAAAAACATTTTATAAATCTATAGCAAGTATAAATTATCAACCAAGTGCATTGTATGTTATTATTTCTTGTATTTAGCCTAAGTACGAATATTTTACTTAGGTTACGAGTAGATCGTTTTCGCATCGTTTTCTGTGCCTTGATTTTCCGTGATATCTTTGTGATCATATTTACTACATCATCGAGGTGACTTTCATAGCCCCACTTTTAATTGTTTTAACTATTTTGGGGTGAGAACTTTGCTTGTTTTTAACAAATGAACATAAGTGCCTTAAAACTCATACGTTCGCCCACTAGATGTCTAAGTCCCGTTATCCTATGTTGCTCTTTTAGCCCACTATCATGAATCGTTAATTACTTTGTGTAAGCGCGAATGTTATGGATAGATCTATCGGGATTAACCTCTCTATCTAATTTGGTTGTGCGGACAAAGTTAGATACACTTACATTTGAGGATTTATAAATGCTTCAGGATAGGCATTTGCTTAGGCTCTTATTATATCTTGTCAGTTAGGTTAACGCTTCGGTGTCATGAGCTTAGACGTAGGCTATTAAAAATTATACTTTTGATTATAATCTTGTATTTGTTATAACATTATATGCCGATTGCCTTGATAATCTTATGGTTTATCACACTATTTAAACTTAAACTTATGAACTCACGAGCCTTTGTGTTGACGCTTTAGCAATGTTTTTCTCAGGTATCAAGACGGAGGAGTGACGTGGTTGTGCATGGGAGATTTTTAATAAAAATGGTCGTGACTAATGTATGGATATTTGGATCAATGTTAAAGTCTTTTGAAACAATGTTTTATTACGATCTTGTGTAATTCGCTTCCGCACAAGTTTTATACTTTTAATTAAATGAAAACGGCTTTTAAGTAGTCGTTCTTTGTATTTATCTCTTGTGATAGTCATGACCGTCGCACCCCATTGCGTTTCCTTACTCTGATAAATTGGGGGTGTGACACAATGAACCGGGCTCAAGTTATGATTTTCCAAGATAAGTCCTTGAAGATTTGAAGATGTACAAGAATAGTCCTTCAACTTTGAAGAATTGACACTATATACCGTTGTAAATCTCAAAATTACAAGTTTGGTCCCTAAAGTTTGTTCAATGTACAAGAGAGACCCTTGAAGTTCAATAGAATTACACATTTGGGCCTTATTTCATGTTAAATATACAAAAGGACTAATTATGTAATTATACCAAAGTTATACAAGCCCTAAAAACACTTGAGAAACTATTTGTGCCAAAATCAGCCAGTACTCCAAACTTACTACAAAGGGAAAACAAATTTCATACGGCTTAAACTTCAATTGCAAAGAAAAGGAAGAATGAGGGACCAATGGTGTATAACTAAACATTTAAATCTCACAAACACGCGCCAAACACATCACCCCACCTATTTCGAATCAAAAGTTACCACTGTTCATCTATTTTACCCAGCCATGAACTTCACTTAAACTAAAGGGTAAATGCCAATTAACCCACCCCACGATTGATTCACCTTCACACGCTCTCATCCCACACTTAACATTCTCCATCCGATCACCATGGACCCCACACCATTCCTCTTTCCACCAATCACACATCGACTTAGCCCCCAAGTAAAGCCATGTGGCTCAATCCAACGGCAAAGGCTCAAACTTGCTCCCTACGTACAAAATGAACAACCAAGATCGAAATGGACAACTAGCTTCCTCAAGAGCACTCAAGGGCATTTCTGGAATTTCTAGACTAGGGTTTACATGTATTTTCCATTTTAGAATCGTCTTATGAGTAGTATAAAAGGAAACCTCAGCTTGTGAGAGTCCCTTTGTTCCATTTTTAGATTATAATTTATAATCCCTTTCATTAAAAGAAAAGTTTGGTATTTTGCACTTGCAATTGTAATTCCCTTTTCTTTCATTAAAGTTGGTATAATTGACTATAAATTGTGTTCCATTTTCTTTATAAATTTGTTTGATAACTTGTTTTGGATACGTGTTGGTTTTGTTAACGTTTGAGGTTTCAAAAGTTTTCAAAGTTCTCCACTGTTTTTGTTATTATTTGTGTACTAACCCCATACTAAGGATCATAAGCTCTCATAAGCTTGTTTATAGCAAGCTTATTCAGGGTTTTTGAGTCTTGGATTGGTTGTGTGTTGCCTATGTTGAAAATCATTCAGACATCATAAAGTCCTTGGTTTTACTTTGAACCATCAACAAGGACTCCACTTATACAAGACACCCTTGGCTTATTCTAGTGGTTGAATAAGCTCTAAGGAGCATAGCTGACTCCCTTTTGGAAGTAAAAAGAGAGAGTTACGCAAGCTCTTGTCCTTCTCTTTACATTTTCTGTCAAATCATTGGTTGCCATGTGAATCTGAGTTTTGTGCTTTGTGTTGGTGGTATTATTGCTTTTTCTTGTTTATTGGTTAATATTAGATTTGTTTCATCCATAAAAAGTGCTTGTTAAAAGGAAAAATAAAAAGTTCGTTTGAAAAAAGAGTTTTAAAGGGTTGTCTGGATTAGACTGTCAAAGGCCATTAGGGCCTTAGACATTGGTCTATTTGTGGTTAGAAGTTCTCATTAGGGTGTTTTAAAGCTGTTTTGATATCTGGTTAAGTCTCAAAAGTTTTGGAAAAGGTTTGTGCAAGTTTTGTGAAAATCAAGTTTTCAAGTTCCTAATTTGGTCAAACATATCAGAAGCTCTCAAATATTTTTTTGTTGGATTTGAAAGCTGAAATTTGGTTTGCAAGTAGTTTGCGTGGTGGTGTATCTATGCAGTATATGGTATTTCAATTTGGAAGCTTATGGGATAAGTTATAGCTTATTAAAAGTCACTGTGGTGGTCAATTGCATCAGCAAAAGGCACCATCTGTTTTGGATTGCATTGTGTTATCTACCTTGTGCCCTTTGTTTCCTTTGCTTGTTATTGCATATTTGGTTCCTTGTGAGTGTGGTTTGAGTGCTGGTTGCTTATTTGCCAAGCCCATAAGCTCACTGGCTTATTGGACTTTTTGTGCCAAAATCAAAGGCAAGGCTTAACAATTGTTAGCCTTGTTCATTGGCTTTGTACTCAAGGCTTCCTTCATAACTTGCTTATTTGTGCCTATAACAGCTTAACAAAGTGCCAAGAACCATAATATTAAGGTTTGACTTTTTTTAACTTTGGTCAAAAAGTGAACAAAGTCCTTATTAAATCTTAACAGCTTATTGTATCAAGCAACAACTTGTCTTTTGCGATAGGTGTCAATTTTCTCAGCTTATTATTAGTTTTAGAACTTTACAGCTTAATTGGTTAAGCTTTTGTCAGAAAATCAACTTTTACATTTTTCATAAGTGCTTATTGCCTTCTACAACTTATTATATTGGACTTTTTGGGAATTATATTGTCGATTAAGCTTATTTAATTCATAAAAGAGCTTTTGCCAAAAGAATCAGCTTCTAAGCTTCTTTTAAACTCAAATCCGACTATTTTGTCGTTTTGTGAAAAAGTTCTTTTTAAGATTCTGGCTTATTGGTTAGCTTTTTCAAAATTTCTTTTTACAAATTGTCTTATAAGTTTAATAAGAGGTTGTGTGTTTAAGCAGAGCTTATGGCAATCAGTTTTGGCTTAATGGGCTTATTGGCCCATTAAGGATTAGCTTATTCTTATTAAGTTGTGATAAGCTCATTTTCAGTTTTTGGGCCTTTAGAATTTTGTGTTTAGAATTAAATTTTGAGTTAGAATGGGCTTTTGCAAACTTTTCTATGGACTTTGGATTTTATTGGGCTAAAAAGACCTATAAGCTTGCTGTTTTTGAAATCAGCCCATTTGAGGGCCCAATAGGGGTATTTAGGTAATTTCATTTTGATTTCTGTTTTAATTAGATAAAAATACACTAATTTGCAAGTTTTTTATAATTTTTTATAAATTTTGGATATTTTATTATTTAACAATTGTTTTTAGGGATTTTAAATAGATTTAATAGGTTTAAAATTTTGGAAAAATAGTTTTTAGTTTTATTAAAGTATTTTTGAGGTTTACAAAGTCTTAGATTGCAGTTTGGGCTTTTTGATAGTTTATTTGATTTTTAGGGCTTTAATTAGCATTTAAAAATTAAATACTAATTATTTTAAAAAGTTACAAGAAGTTTTCTTGATTTGTAAACCTTAGCTATATTTTTAGGAATGGAATTTTTAGATAAGTTTTAATTTTTACCTCGTTTTGCTTGAAAACGCGTTTTTCGTCTTAGTTTAATTTTATCGTAATTTTTCATCTTCTTTTCTCCTTTTTATCAATATAATAAAAAACAACAAAGTTCAACACACACAATTATCCTCCTTGGTGAACGATCTCGTAAAGGGTCATAAGTGTTACGTTTCACTAAACGTGCATTTAATACTTACCGCATATACGTCTTTTTCCTAAAAGCGTATTTTTACCACAATCATTTTGGCGCCGCTAGGAGGTGTGTTGTGTTAGTTTTGAAAATTTTTGCTTTTAATATTAACCATAAATAGTAATTGTGTGATTAGAACTCTAATCATACGTATTATTGTTGTTCGTTTTCTTTTTGAATATTATTACTATATTTTATATGTATCACAAATAAATCCAAAGTATATCCAAATACGCGAGAAATCGCACCTCACTAGCAAGTGTTCCGGTTGTTAGTGAGTGTATCGAATTCAAACAAGAAAAAAGGAAAAATAGATAAATACTTTTAAGAAGCTTAAACTCGATAAGTGCAAACTATAAGGTGAGTATAAGGTGGTTGTATTTCACGACCTAAAGGAAAAAGGATATTAAGTGCTTCGTGCCGCCTCGTTTCCTCCGCTTGCTTGTGCGTGCTTAGAAAGTGAGGGCTAATTAAGGTTATGCCAACCAAAGTATTATCTACGTATCATATATATTTGCTTGGTTTTAAATTATTCAACCCTCCTAAACGTTTTGGTATTCCACCAACGTTTTCAAGTCATCAAAGGCTTTCACTTCACGTGATCGTTTTCATTCCTTGAGGGTTCTCTAACCATAAGTTTGATTTGAGGAGAGATTTTGTAGATTTGTGTCTACGTAATTCACAAGAAAATCCAAAAAAATAAAAACAATCAAAAACACAAAAACATTAAAAATTAACAAAAACCCCAAAAGAATCTTCTTTGCTCACCCCCACGTTCTACATTACGTTTATACTAACTCGTTCTCAAGCGAAACGTGCTCGTAAACGTCAAAATCAAAAGGAAGGAAACCAAACTCCTCCTATTGTTGAAGAAATTCCAATTGTCGAACCTGTTGTAGAACAAATAGTCACCATGGCTAATCGTACTATGATGGAGTTGCTTCAAGCACCCACCGATGGTTTTGGAGAAGCGATTGTGATTCCCGCTATCCTTGCGGTGAATTTTGAGATAAAGACGGGTTTAATGTCGATGCTACAAGCCAACAAGTTTCGCGGATATGAAAAAGACAACCCTCATTATCACATTCAGAATTTTAACCGTCTCACCGCCACAAGCAAGTTTAAGGGTGTTCCACACGACTCCATTAAGATGATGATTTTTCCATACTCTTTAGATGGGCCCGCCAAATTTTGGCTCGCGAAAGAACCACCAAATTTTATATTAACGGGGAACGATCTCGTGTCTAAATTTATGAACCAACTTTTCCCGCCATCTAAGACTACACATTTGAAAAACGAGATTTCAAGATTTACAAAAAGACCTAATGAAAGTTTTTCAATGGCATGGGAACGATTTAAGGAGAGGTTAGATGAATGTCCACACCATGATTTTTCCGAATTGCGTCAAATTGACACATTTTATAATGGACTTAATGATCATGAAAGGGATTATATAAATGTCGTTGCGGGTGGTAATTTTTTGTGCAAAACGACCAATAAAGCTTTAACAATCATCGATAATAGATCTAAGGTTTATAACCCTCGTACCACATCGAGTGTTGCCACTACTGGTTTGTCTTCGTCGTCTCGTAACATGAATGATGAGGTATAGTCCCCAACCGGGTCATGAACCCGACCCACGGGTACTACCCGCATCCGGCCCATCACGAATGGGTTGAATTAATGCCAGTTAAGCTTATGGGCTTAAATATGTAGTGGTCGCATAAAGTGTGTGCGGCCCACGGCCGGCACATCCGGGACAGGGTTAGACAGAGTCACAATCTTATTAGGATTGGGATTTACCTTCAAGTATAGGATCTACACTAACCATAATTAGTAGATAAAAATCAAGCTAATTATAGTGATTATCTTGTGCTTGGGGCCGAAGTAACAATGACAGCCCATTAGGGTTTGACTGCCTATATAAGGAACCCCCAAGAGTTCCACAAAGGGATTACATTCTCCATACTCTCAACTCACAACCGATTTCTAACCCCAGTCGATTACTTACTCTCACGCTGGAGTCTAATCGTGGGATACGTTCCCATGGTAAGTCTAACGCGTGTTGCTTTAGTGTGCAGGATCTCAGCAAGTTATTCACTTGGTGCAAGAGCCGGAGCACAGCCTACCCGAAATAAGCCTAATTCTGGTCTAGCAAGGATCATCCAACTTTTGTATCAACAATTTGGCGCCATCCGTGGGACCCAAACACTAAGCTAGAACCTCAATCAACGATATCTTTTAATGACAAAGGGACATCCGCTAGGGAATCCCAAGAACACGAATCATGCGAATCGAAAGTCCACGGGGGATGGGATACTCATCTCCACCCAGTCCCCTGGCAGCCAAACAGGCGGACCAAATAATCGAAACTTTTTTCATCCTTTTGCTGGGGCAGGCACGTCCGGCAATACCCCACCACCAACCATTACCATGGATAATCCTGATCCGGGGAGTGCGCCTAAGTCCCCTAACAAGGAGCTGTTGATCCCAAACTTAGATCGATTTATCTTGTGTAAACGAGATTAAATCAAGTTAAACACGTAGAGAAACTTTGTTGTGTATAAAAAAATTTAAGTACTATGCGGAATTAATACTCAAACAAGAACACACAAACAGTTGTAAAACAAACTTTCACTTGATTGATTAAAACAAACTTGCTTACAATGAAAGTGTTAAACGTATGAAAACTTATATGAAACAAAACCTAAAGGTCTTCTTTTATAGACATAAGAAGCCTTGTACAAGAGTCTACATATCAGCTATTCTAGGTAAAGATAAATATAGAAAATACATTGTTGATCCTATCTTTACTAGAAACAAACTAGAAACATAATACGCGTAGACCATATCTTTCTATCAGTGCTGGACTTCATCCTATCAACGCTTGACTTCTTCCTGTCAACGCTTGATCTTTGAACGCTTGTTTTCTTCTTATCAACGCTTGTTTTCTTCTTGTCAGCGTGCAAGTGTACTGGCTACATTTTATTCCCAACAATCCTCCCCTAAACTTGATATCTACTCTAGCAATCAAGTTTCTGAATAAAATTTAAGAACTAGGAGGAATCTTACAAATCTTATCATATTGGTAATAAACATGCCTAATTAAATCTTTGGCCACGTCACTTGAATAGTTAGTCTCCAGCTGTGTTGTCTTCATCTTTTCCAAAACTTCTTTGGACATGGGATACTCAGCATCTACAAGTAGATACTCAGCAAACTTTCTAGAACTCAAATAATACACACCAGCAGCTGAATACAAACACTATTGAAGTCCACTGATATCATCCTCAAGATCCTTCCAAACAGGATCTTCATCTTCTGGTGCACACATTCTTTTGAATGTTGACCAAAGTTTTATTCCATTGACTGAAGTAGGTGCTTCAGCCTCATACTTGGCCATCATCAACCTCCAAAGGTATGCCAAGTCTTCCCTATCCATACTTACAAAGAGAGACATAAGAGTAGTAAAAGTATGTACCTCTTTCCCATATCTGCCAATCATCCAAAACCCACTTGCATCTTCTTCATAGCTAATGATAGGGTTTCTGGCATCAAGAGGTAACACTTGTACCATATCTGAAGCTTCTATGGGTGAGAGCTTAATGCTCCTTCTAAGAACAGCTTCACTGGGATTCAATTTATCCATATCTTTAGGGAACTCAAGTGGAACTCCTTTCTTCAAAGGACTTGGAACAATCATTGCCTTCTAAATCTCCATCTCTTCTGCAAGTTCTTCTTTCCTTTCATCTGAAAGAAGTCTGATAGTATTCATTTCCTACACTTTTGCCCAAATGGGATAAGCCTTATACTCCAAGTCTTCAAAGGATAATCCCTGCAATTTCTTGAAGTTCCATCCAGTTCCATGACATATGAGTAACATGTAGTAAAGCTCCCTTCTATCCCTCTTCAGCAGTGAGAAAACATTGCTAGCCTTATGCTTCAGAATTACCTTGTAGTCTCTTTGAACTCTTAGAAGAATTTCCAATCCCCAAATTTGATCTGAAATGGTCATTTCTGGATGCTCCATAACCTTATCTTCCCAAGCATGGTACATCTGAGCAACTTTTGGCATATCATAGTCTACCTGCAATTTTAACTCTCTAAGCTTCTCCCTTGTCAACTCATCACCATATTCAAGTCTCTCACGTTGTTCAATGATCATAACATTTGAATCTGAACTCCCTTCATCACTTCCTTCTTGTTCCTTAGAAGTAACAACAAATGGTGATTCACCAACCTTCTTCATCTCTTGTTCCACAAGTTGTACAGCCAACCTTGAATCAAACTCTACTTGTGCTGCATCCTTTGGAACTTCTACTTCTACCATAATTCCTTTACCCTTATCTAATGGATCAATGATGGGTAAAGATGATGATGGTACCTGTGAAGACACTTCTTTGATGATAGCTGATGACTGGAATACATCAACCATAACTGCAGGTCTGTCAACGCTCAAATTCTGTGTGTCAGCGCCCAATTTACTTTTGTCAGCGCTTGGTGTGTCAGTGTCCAAAGTTTGCTTGTCAACGCTCACCTTACTTGTCTCAGCGCCCCTTGTGAACTGCTCCATCATAGCTGTAAAAGACAAGTTCATGTTTGTAGGAGTAACCAAAGATGTATCAAAACCTGGTTGCTTCTTCAATTCAGTGAGGGCTTCAGCAACACCCAAAGATTCTCCATCATGTGAGCCTTTGTCACTCACATGTATCTGCTCATCCTCCCTTTTGGAAGATTCCTCCATTCCACGCCTAGTGTTACCATCCTCCAAAATAACAATCCTCTCCCTCAATTGCTTGAGTTCAAGGCCTTGTGTACTGACTATTTGTACCAGGTCTGCATTTTTCTTTTGTAAGCTAATGTAGACAGCAGTCAATTCCATCAATGTGTATGGTTCCAATCTGCCCTCCTCTAGAATGGGTATTTGACCTCCCAAAGTAGAGTCATGGGGCATGGATGAGGTCTTAAAGATGTTAGTACTGGCTTGGCCTGCATCTAAGCTAGCACCAATAGTCCCAGCCTCATCCATAGCACCAACCACACTTGTGGTGGTGGTTCTCTCTGCAAAATTGTTAGGACCACTAGAGGAGAACACTCCAGTAGTCCTTGGGCGTTTAATCAACCTATATTCAGGAGGTGTAGAAGATGATGTGGATTGGGTGGTAGTTTGAAGGTTAAGGGGTGTTTGGGTCTGTGAAGGAAAGGTGTCAACGTTTGGATTACTAGTGCCAACGCCAACATTTAATGTGTCAGCGTTGAAGGATTCTTGGTCAATTTCCATGTGTTGAGGTGAAGGTAAAGGGTCTGGAATTGGGTCAAGTTGTGGTTGTGGGTTTGGTTGATGTTGTGTTGCTGCAATAACAGCAAGCATAGCTTGGGTGAGGGGTAATTCACGGTGAGGGGGTGAGTTCATCTTACTAAAAATAGCTTTCTTTTGCACAGGGATCGTATAAAAATCATCATGATCCCTTATGCAGTACCTTTGTTCATCAAATACCATTTGTAAAAATTTGGGATAAGCTAAAGTCATCTTATTCCTTTTTTTTTACACATGCCATCAAAAATTAGTTTTGAAAAATTAAACTTTTGCCCATTTGTAATGCACACAATTGCACTAGCAATAGATCTGTTAATTTCATTATGTGCAGTACATTTGGGACTCAAACATTGAAGGATGACATGTATGAGGTACTTCCAGGCTGGGGGAAATTCTTGTTTATGATATTTATTTAAAGTACCCTCATCAGGGAAAGGATACCCCAAAGCCCGAAGTCCTTGTTCTGTTTCATTAATGGGGAGAGTGGTTATACCATCTGCATCATTAAGATGCAAAGCCTGGCGAACCAAAGCTTCAGTAACCACCCAAGTACGCCCATGAAGAATAGCTATTAATGTAGTCACATTATTAATTGTTGAGGAACTAACAGTGTTCCAAAACTGTTTAATATTAGTGACAGGGATGAGAGGAGCATGAGAAAGAGCATACCTAAGAGGAGATGCATTCAAATACGCCACCATCTGAGTGTATTATGGAAACAAAGTATCATCAGCCGCCAAATAAGCAATCATATTGTGCTGACTCCTGAATCCCAATACCAAGTCACTTGGTTTAAACTTTGGTGCCATTGTTGAAGAAAGTTATTTGTGAAAGATTGATGAAAGATTAATAATAGGAGAAAAAGTGTTAGACAAGAATATGATAGTACCCTGTTTAAAAATAGGAGCCAAATATATAGGAGAGATAGGCACATGTGATTGGTCAAGAATAAGGCAAGTATTTTCAAAATATAATGATGAAAATATTGAAAAGAAAATAAGTTATCTTGTGCATTAATTAAAAGTTATCTACTCCCAAAATTACGGACCCAAAATTCGTCAAAAATAACAATTGGGTAGGTCCCAATGTGTGTCAACGGTCAAAAATAACCCATCAACGCCCAACGGCTATATTCTTGTCAACGTTTGCAAAATCCATGTCAGCGTCTAAATTGGTCACAACAACGCTTGGAAAAATATTTGTCAGCGTCCAAAAATAGAATTAATAAAAATGAAAAAGGACCTTAACAAAGTAATTTATCCTAGTGAAGATAACCTATAAACTGAAAACTATTATAGGGCGGCAAGCACTGTCCAGTTATGCACACTTGCTTATGCAAGATAGACATAACAGTCCTCTAGTGTCCCTTGCTAACCAAAATTCTTAACAATTAAGTTATCTCATAAAATCCCTTGTAACTCCCAGGTAAACCCATTATAAATTATTCCCAAGTCTCCCAACAGACCACATCCAATTCTAGGCCAAAAAGGTCTTGGCAGCATGCATAGTATGTCAACTTTGCATGCTACAGTGCCTCATGATTTAGTAAACTAACGTATACTCACCAGTGGACACAATCTAGCATTGTGATAAGAGTATTATAAGAATACCCAAAAATCCTAAAGGTTCCTAAAACCTCCCCTTAAACTGTGATACACAAGTTGTCAAATAATATGCATGTAAATAAAAATTTATGTCAAGATAGGAATATAAATATTCCAACCATCATCCATAAATTGAAACATGCTCCAATGATTCTCCAAGGATCCATAAGCAACTCTGTATCCAATGGTACAATGCTAACAACGCCTACACACTTAGATCAAAAACCACAAAACTAACATGTTGCTGACAACGTCACGATAACACTTATCAGCATTAAGATAACCTTTGTCAGCGTTAGACAAATATAGTGGAAAATCTAACTTATCAAAAAGACCAATAACAATGCATATCCTGTACATACTTTTACAAAAAGACCCCAAAACACATATTAAGTGAGATTGATCATTCCAATACTTGTTACCAAGTATTGAAACCTTCATGTATCAAAAGGTTTAGTTAATAAATCAGACACATTTTCTTCTGTGTCAACCCGATCTGGTTGTATTAAACCCTTTTCAAAACAATCTCTTATAAAATGATGTCTAATTTCTATGTGTTTTGTTTTAGAATGATGTACAGGATTTTTAATAATGCATAAAGTACTGTTTGTTAATGCAAGTGATGCCTAAAAACATTATTAGCGTTAACTAATCTTTCTTAGTTTTGATCACAACAAACTATACAACACATTTAGTGTAAAACATAAAACGAATTATTTAACTAACACTATCATCAAGGTAATAATCATATCACTAACCTTTCTTAATCATACTTAGTGATCATCAAAATGATTATCCTTAAAACTCACTTTTGTTAATATGACAAAAGACTTTTTAATAAACTTTCTTTCTTAGAAAATGTTTTATTAAAATGGAAAATGTAAATTTGAAAATAACATATTCCATATGCTATTAGAATATCCTTTGAAGGCTTAAAATACCTCAAACGGAGCGTAGTCTACAGGCGGAACCTTAAGTAGCTAGGCGGTTCCCTACCGATAAGGAACCGCCGGGCTAGATAAGGTATCGCGCCCAGATAGCCATTGTACATTGTCTCCTTTAAATAGTGGATCAAATCTCATTTTCCAACAAGCCTCTTGGACGTTTTTCTCAGCCCCCTTTCTCTTTTCTATAGCATAACCATTAGTAAATGATCACTTAAAGTGTTAAGGATGTTTACATATGATTATCCTCTTGATCTCCCCCTATTGTAGAAACTAGAAGGGGGGGGGGGTTGAATAGTTTCTTATATTTACTTGTTAAAAGGTGGTTTTCAAAAATCCTTTTTCAAAAAACTTAGGCTTGAGGAAATATGTGAAATCTTCTTATGCACAATATGAACAATGATAGTGTAACTAAACTAATACTAACAAAAATATATGCACAAAGAATAAAGAATGTAAAGAGTTAAGGGTAAAGAAAGATCAAACCGAACACCAAGGATTTATAGTGGTTCGGCAACGAAGCTCACTCCTCGTTCCTACTCCACTCCTCGAGTACTCCTTACTCGAGAGTTCACTACACAACAAGCTCCTTATGGTGGAGAAAACCGTACACGTAGCTTAACCAATTTTCGACTCTAAGCTAAAAGTCGAGCCCTAATCGTAGCTAGGACCAATCTACACAACTATACTTAGTACATACACAACTTCCAAATAGACACAACTACTTGGATCTTCACAACTATGACACAACAACAAATGTATAAAATTAGATCTTCAATGGATCTTTGGTGGTGGACTTAACACTTCACAAGGATAGTGTTCTTCTCTTTGCACTTGGATAGGAAGGGATGGAAGAACAAGATTCACTTCTTAAACAAGTAGTAATCAAACAAATGATCAAAGATTTGAGTGATTAAAGAAGAGTGTTTGAATCTGGAAATAGATGTGCAAAAGAGGTGAGTTGAAAAGCTGAGAATGGTCCACAATTTAGAGGACAAAAGGCCAACGGATATATCTGGTGTGACAACCGTGGTTTTGAAGTTCGTCACTTGGTCTTACTTTTAGGTTATTTTATGTGTGACTACTTGATTTTTGTGCTTACGTGTTTATTTTGTGTAAACGAGGTTGGTGTGATTATCGTTTATGAGTATAGAGTACTCATAAGTAGATCGAGGAACGGTTCATTCATGTTCATGAGATCACAATTAGTGACTATGAAATGAAATGGTGATATTTTGGTGGTTACGTATACGTATAAGTATTATAGTAATAGTGTATTTTTTTAGGATTTACGGTTTAGCATTTAGAGGCCTCGAATAAGGTAATTAGTCAAATGAATATTTTTCGGGATGGTTTTAGGTCATTTAGGACTTAATTATAAATTTTATTTCAAAATTTGAGATTTTTTATAAAAGTGTATATTTTACGTCTTTTACGGTAAAACGCGTAAATTTGACTAGTTTTACGGTTTTGAGGTTTTGGGAGTTTTAGGAGCTGAATTAAATTTAGGTAAATTAAGGTAATATTAATAAGATATTAATTAACAATAAAAAGAAAAAAAAATAAAGAAAAAAACGAAATTAGGGGTGTTTGGGTCGGTTTAGAAGAGAAAAAAAAAGGAAAAAAAGGAAAAAAAAAAAAAAGGAAAGTGGCCTTGTGGTTTGACAAGGTAGTGGCCTTGTGGTTTGACAAGGTAGTGGCCTTGTGGTTTGAAAAGGTAGTGGCCTTGTGGTTTGACAAGGTAGTGGCCTTGTGGTTTGCCAAGGTAGTGGCCTTGGGATAGGTACATAGGGTGATCATCTAAGGTACCATGATGTAGTTTGGCAAGGTAGGAGCCTTGGATTGGTTTGGTATGATTGGTCTTGATTGATAGTTGTTAATACATAATTTTAACACATTGTCCATATGTTCTTTTGTTGATGATTGTTATTCACATCTTGTAACTGATTTAGCGTTGGAGTCTAAACCTATGACTCTCACCAACTTTATGTTGACGTGTTTTAGTGTCTCTTTCAGGTGAGAATGTGGTTAAGCTTGAGGATAGAAGTGGCTAGACTTGGATGCCTTAGGATTGCATATAGAAGGAGATCCCCGTTCCTTCTTAGTTTACCTATATGTTTGTTTGGTTTATGTTTATTGTTTGTCTTGGGTAAGTGGTAGGACTGTTACCTACTTACCTAGACTCCTGCATTGTTGAGATATTGTCATGACACTTGTGTCGCCATTTATGACATTATATTTGCATTTTAGTTTTCTCTATAGAGACACCGTTTGTTGTGATGATATCCATACGTCGCACCCCATATTCCGCCATGGTGGGGTGTTACAGAATGGTATCAGAGACAATGGTTATAGAGAATTAGGTTGCCTAGTCGCGTAGCCTAGTCTATAGCTTAAGGGTCCCTGCATATAGGCGTCATAGGAGTATGTGTGCATTTTACTATAATTGATGTGTTTGAATGTTATTTATTGTGATGTTTTGACTGGTATGAATTGAACCATAGTAAGTTCATACTTAGCCACATGTTATTTTCTTTTCGAGTTGTGAGTAGTGCGGGTTTAACCATAATCGCCCACGCTAGTCATTGTCGTATTTTACTTATAATGTACATTATAGTACATAATTTGGTACATAGTAGTTTCTATCTTTTGTTGGGTTATTTTATGTACCTGAGGGGTATTATTTTCTTTTGATGTTTAAGTCATGTTCCCTAAGAATCATGTGGTGGTTCGAGTTATTAGGAGTAGGTGAATATGAAGGACCTTATGCTATTTCCACTCTTATGGGCGACATGACTTATAACTGATTATGTTTTCGTTTTGGATTTAGTCTAGGCTGTTTTAGCTAGACTATGGATTTCTGTTTTCTAAGAGTTTTATTATGTTATTTTATAGATGGAGTTTTGGACCTTATTGGTTATGTGGTTATGAGCTTATGTGAGTAGATAGATTTATGTGTTATATGTTGTATTGATTCTTATAAGTGTCATCATAGGAGGGAGTGCATTGGGGAAAGGGTAATTGTATAAGTATGGTGGCCAACATAGTTATACAAGTACCGCAACTTCAATGGGTTCTCAAGTATGATTGCATGAAAGAGGATTAGTACATGCTTGTATATGGTGAGATGTAGATATTGGGTATACGTATAATATATGGGTTTATGTAACAGCTGCCTACGATATGGCTATTTTTATTAGTGTGTTATATGTTTTGGGTTATAGTTGTGTTGTGTGATTTTGGGGTCACACGATATGGTTTGGTTTTGGAGGTGGGTTTTATGCTTTGTTGTGGCACGGTGAGATGGTGATTACTCGTGTGGAAAAATGAGTGTATGACGTGATTGGTTGATCCGACATGTATGGTAACGAGTATGTTTTGGGTGATTTAATAGGTATATATATGCGGATGTATATATACTACTATGTGTTAAGTTATGGTATATGGTCGTTCACTAGTTATTATAACCTGAACGTACCTTGTGTTTGTTCGTGTTTTATGGTGCTGGAGTTGGAGTTTCAACAACGTTTCGAATTTTTTGAACTGTGTCTTGTAGCGTATTCTTTGAGTTCATATTTCACGTGTACGTTTTAAGATGTTGTTCTGGGTTTTAAGTCCGTTGAAATAAATGGAGATTTCTTTTGGGATAATGAAATCTTTTGGGTTGAGTCTTACATTTCTTTTGGTTGGTATATGGAAAAAGGGGGGACTTAGAAATCTACTATAGAGTTAGATAGTTGGTTGTATTCGGTAAAATAAGGGTAAGGTGTTGGAGTCATGTTTGAAACAAGATGTAACATAAGTTTTTTTTATCAACACTTATTTATTTCAAATTCTAAAAGACTTTCTTTAAAATAAAGCGAAGTAAAATTTCTTTCTACTTACATAGTTTATATAATTGGATTTAACCGATTCATGTCATTTATAGTTATTAATACAAGGTTAAAAGGAGTTTATGAATATTTCACATACAATTATATCTTTCATTGAAAAGGATTGCACTGATCACTAAGTCTATTCTTTAGTTTTTAAAACAACTAGCATAAAATTATTTTGGTCATAACTTATTCGTTTTTAAAGCTTTTTGGGTGATTCAAAAGCCTAAAATTATGTACTCGGAACGTACTTTTCAAATGTTCAGAATGTATAGTCATGGGAGGTCAGTGGACTGGTCGAAATTGTTGTACAAGTGTCGGGTTCAAGGTTGAGTTTGAATAGTAGTTTTATTTTTATGATTTGGGATGCACGGGATACCTAGTCTTTGAGTTGAGTTTTGAGAACGTCTAGAAGGTTGTTTGTAGATGGTTTGAGTCACATAGATGTGGGGAGGTAAAAAAAAATTAAAAAATTAAAATATATATATATATATATATATATATATATATATATATATATATTCTTTTGGAAAGTCGATCTTTTGCACGGTTTAAATAATATGTCGTGGGGCGTAATATGTTTTGGTTGCCATTGGGTGTTTCTTGGATTATTTTTCGTTGTCATGGGTCATTTGGAATTGATACATGTTTTGGGTTTGAGTTTTCTTTGGAGTCTCGTAGTTTTTGATTTGTTTTAATTGGTGCACGTGAAATGTCGTTAGTTATCCGTGGGTTTAATTCGTCGATCGTATCTGGTGTATTCAGGATGTAGTTTTGGTTTTGTATGGTTTAGGAGCGTTGAGGTAGAACCATGAATAGAGCAAGTAGGAGAAGTGAGAGGAGTTGTAGTTAGTGTCATCCAAGGCAAATCGTTGATGGAGTGAATTAAGAACAAGAGCTGTTAGAAATTGCAAGGAATTTATTCGTATTGCCGCTAAGAGAGGGTGTGAGGAGGACATAGTTGAAATTGCTAAGGATGTTGTATGAACGCTTTGGGTTTACGGTTATGCATTTGGCTTCGCCAAAGTACTAGCGGTTTTCATGGAGTCAATGAACCGAGTGTGCATGAACGTCTATAAACGAGTTGTCATCGGGAGCATCGACGACATCTTGATCTACTCAAATCTTAGAAGGAGGATGAGGCGAATTATGTGTTGGTTTTGGAGTTGTTAGTAAAGGGAATGAAACGTGAGATTTTTTAAGTGTGAGTTTTAGGATTTAGTTGGCCAGGACTAGTAGTCAGAGATGATGGCATATCGTGGAACCAGCAAGGGGCAAAGTGAAGAAGGACGAGGAAGCATTTTGAAGGCTGAAGAGGTGGATTGGATGATGAGCAGATCTTGGCATTATCGGAAGGACTGGATGAATTCGCGAAGCATGACGATACGTGGAGCAGGGATTTGGACGCGTACGAGGACGACAAAGAAAGGCGATCGCTTATACGTTGCAGGAACTGAAGATTTGGAAGAACTGGATAGACTTAGTTAGTGGAGCTGGACTGTTATATCTGCCTAGAATGCTAGAGGCATTTGGTGTACGAGACGTGGAGAATGATCTATACGGATCATGAACGTATCCAACACATATTCAATCATCTTGATTGAACATTTGGCAAAGGTGATGGGTGGAGTTAATTGATGAAATAAAATTGCAAGGCCAAGTACCATCTGGGAAAGGCAAGCATGGTCGATGAGACATGGAATAAGAAGGATGAGGTGAAGCTGAGACGAACTTGAACTATAGGGATGATGTATTAGAGTGGTTTGGATGAAGGATGTGGGTTGCACGAGTTGAGTTGTCTAAAGCAGTGAACGCGTCAACATTTATGTTGCGTGGCTTGGACAATCGTAAGGAGGAAAGGGACGTAGACTATACTTCCTACATGGATAGGAGTAGTTTAGAAAGGGCGATGTAAGGAAGAAGTTGGTGGAAGGGATACATAATGCGGTGGGGGATTAAGTACGATGAGAGTTGGGTGATAGTCGATAGACTGACTAATTCATCACCTATTTCAAGAGGAATGAGAAGTCACGTAGTTGGGAAGTTGGAAGAATTAATGGATATGTGAAAGACCGTCATAGGTCACTTTGTAAGGAAATTGGAATTTAAAGTAGTTTGGGATACGGACTGAAGGGAGTTGATGAACGTAATTGGACATGGGTGATTGATTTAGAGGTAGTTCGGAAACTCGTTAGCGATGGCTGAGTTTTCATATAATGATAGTTATCGTACTAGAAGTCGATAAATGCCATTTGAGGCACGATATGAAAGGATAGGGTGAGTTGTCCTCATTGTGGACTAGAATTGGTAAAAGATGCTACTAATGTGGTAATGGTGTTTGTGGACAAAATGAGAGCAACAAGGGATGCTATGTAGAAAAGGAGGAAACCACTAGATTTAGTGACAAAGTTATGTATGGAGTTTCACCCATAGTAACGGGTGGTATGATTTGGAAAGATGTAAGTGCTGATGTAGAGTTTTGTAGGTCCATTTATGATCTTTGGGAAGATCAGACCATTAGCTTATGAGCATAGAATTACCTGGGGGAAATGAGTTGTATACATGATACATTTCATGTATTGGGGTTGGTAAATGTTGTTTGAGGATGCATATTTGCATGACCGGTTATTCGGGTTTTGTGCTAATAAGAGTCTTTGTTTTATCGGAGAGTCATTTGCGAGATTTATTAACTGTGAGGTCAAGACTTTGGCAATGGGTTTAATTATTTTTGGTTTGTACATGTGGTATCTTGAAACTTGAACTGAAGTTCGCGTGGAAATGAGAGGAGTTCATTTAGAACAAGTATCCTCGTGTGATTTGTTGTCTGTGTGTTGATCCTAAGGAGTAAATCTCGGGACGAGATTTCTATTAGGAGGGAGTGATGTGACAACCGTGGTTTTGAAGTTCGTCACATGGTCTTACTTTTAGGTTATTTTATGTGTGACTACTTGATTTTTGTGCTTACGTGTTTATTTTGTGTGAACGAGGTTGGTGTGATTATCGTTTATGAGTATAGAGTACTCATAAGTAGATCGAGGAACGGTTAATTCATGTTCATGAGATCACAATTAGTGACTATGAAATGAAATGGTGATATTTTGGTGGTTACGTATACGTATAAGTATTATAGTAATAGTGTATTTTTTTAGGATTTACGGTTTAGCATTTAGAGGTCTCGGATAAGGTAATTAGTCAAATGAATATTTTTCGGGATGGTTTTAGGTCATTTAGGACTTAATTATAAAGTTTATTTCAAAATTTGAGATTTTTTATAAAAGTGTATATTTTACGTCTTTTACGGTAAAACGCGTAAATTTGACTAGTTTTACGGTTTTGAGGTTTTGGGAGTTTTAGGAGCTGAAATAAATTAAGGTAAATTAAGGTAATATTAATAAGATATTAATTAACAATAAAAAGAAAAAAAAATAAAGAAAAAAACGAAATTAGGGGTGTTTGGGTCGGTTTAGAAGAGAAAAAAAAGGAAAAAAAGGAAAGTGGCCTTGTGGTTTGACAAGGTAGTGGCCTTGTGGTTTGACAAGGTAGTGGCCTTGTGGTTTGAAAAGGTAGTGGCCTTGTGGTTTGACAAGGTAGTGGCCTTGTGGTTTTCCAAGGTAGTGGCCTTGGGATAGGTACATAGGGTGATCATCTAAGGTACCATGATGTTGTTTGGCAAGGTAGGAGCCTTGGATTGGTTTGGTATGATTGGTCTTGATTGATAGTTGTTAATACATAATTGTAACATATTGTCCATATGTTCTTTTGTTGATGATTGTTATTCACATCTTGTAACTGATTTAGCGTTGGAGTCTAAACCTATGACTCTCACCAACTTTATGTTGACGTATTTTAGTGTCTCTTTCAGGTGAGAATGTGGTTAAGCTTGAGGATAGAAGTGGCTAGACTTGGATGCCTTAGGATTGCATATAGAAGGAGATCCCTGTTCCTTCTTAGTTTACCTATATGTTTGTTTGGTTTATGTTTATTGTTTGTCTTGGGTAAGTGGTAGGACTGTTACCTACTTACCTAGACTACTGCATTGTTGAGATATTGTCATGACACTTGTGTCGCCATTTATGACATTATATTTGCATTTTAGTTTTCTCTATAGAGACACCGTTTGTTGTGATGATATCCATACGTCGCACCCCATATTCCGCCATGGTGGGGTGTTACATCTGGCCGCGGTTCCATATCTCAGCTGGCGGTTCCTTATTGATAAGGAACCGCGTAGGCACTAGGGAACCGCCGCCTAGACTCCGCTCCCTTTTTTGTCCTTTAGTGGTGGAGGTCTTATCTGGATTAAAAAATATCCTAATAGAATATTCCTAATCAAATAAGAATATGCCATTTTCAAATTTTCAAATAATTAATTTCATAAAACATTTTCTTAAAAAGAAAGTTTAATAAAAACTTATCACACTTAATAAAAAGTGAGTTTTAAGAAAAGATTAAATCACTTGATCACTTGATTAATGTTAGTACTTGTTTATTCATACCTTAAGTGAAAATGGGTAAAATGAAAAATAATTGAACTCAAGAATTTGTTTTTCGTTGTTTTCGTAAATGCTTGTTTTTACATATTGTCGTAATCAAAACTAAGAGTGACCGAAAAATGGAAGTAACGTTTTTAGGCATTATTGCATTAACAATCTCCCCCTTTTTGATTCCGACAATACATAAACTCAATCACACAAAAAACAAGATTTTCGAAGACGAGTTTATTCATTTCTCCCCCTTTGTCGAAGCAAAAAGGTTGCACAAGTCGGTGTTGAAGAGACGGACTTTGCAAAGACTCCCCCTTGGTGCTTACTCCCCCTAGCTTGGGGCACCGAGTAATCGAGATATGGTGACAAGCTACAAGAAGGGTTAGTTGAACAAAAGAGACAACCAACAAGATATAGCAATAGGTCACAAAATAAAAGAGAAAAAAACATAAAGACAAAGATCCAAGATAGGTTACTAAAAGAACATCATACAAAGTTGTATGGAAAAAGAAACAAGCCAAAAGCATAAATCTAATCCTAGTTATTCTAGAATTCTAAGATTTGCTTGAATTTGGTGTCTTGTGGATAAGCAATGAATGCTTATATGAAAGACAAGGTAATGGCGGAGGGTGGTGGTGGTGGCTTGTTGGAGATCTCATAATCATAGTGAATAGGAGGCTTGATTAAGAGACTCTTGATGTAGCTCAACTCCTCATAGATGTGTGCCATAGCAAGATGTTGATATTGACAACAATGACAATATGTTCCATGGTGCATGACATTATCATGAGAAGGAGGAAGAACACTAAAGGGTGGTGGTGGAAGAAAAGATGTTCCACAATCAACATTCTTGGTAGGAGAGATGTGATTAAGAGTGTTCTTGGGTGAGTTTGGATTGTAATGGTTCTTGGGTGAGTTGGGATTGAAAGCAATTGGAGAAAATGGAGGAGATTCAAGGCTTTCATTGGGATAAAAAGACATTTTGGGATGTGAAGTATGGCAAAATGCTTATGGTTTAAATAGGGAAGGCTTAAGGTATTTTTGGGGTGGTCAAAGGGTTTGAAACAAAGATTCTCAAAAATGTTGGCGCAAATTTGGAGTTTCAGAAAAAAAACCCAAAAAAGGAAGGCACTGTATGCGGTTACTTATCATGACTGGCGGTACCTTATCACTAAGGCACCGCGGTTCACATATGGAACCGCCTGCAGAGGCTGTGTTTGGTGTTTGGAGGAAGATTTTTTAGCAAATCTTATTTTTATAGTCTAACTTATCATAGGGATATGCTTAAAAGCAAAGATAGACAAAGAAAACATATGCAAACTTACCAAACAAAGATTTGACCCAAATACATGGATTAAAAAATCGATGTAGGAGGTGTGTAAGTCAAGACCTTAAGTCATGACACAATGATCCTCCATGATTCTATCTTGTTCTTGCTATGTTTGAGAGAATCATACATATGAATTATGTAAGCTCTAGATTAATAGCGAGAATCTATGAAAAATCGTTTTTAGATTGAATTAACAATGTCAAAAGCATTTCTCAACCATTTTAGAAAGAGACTTTGAGAATTTTAAAAAGGAGAAGAGAGGGTTTTTCAAAAAGAGTTTGGAAGACTCAATGACTCAAAGTGGAAAAAACAAAAACACACAAAAAGAAAAGAAGGTAATTAAGGAAGATGTTCCATTAATCCTAGACCTAGACGCAAGTAATTAAAAGGTTCCCTCTTAAGTGGCTTAGTGAAGATGTCGGCTAAGTTGTCTTCGGAGGGTACCTTCTCAATTGAAATGTTCCTCTTTTGAACATTATCCCTAAGGAAATGGTGTCGAATTTCTATGTGTTTGGTTCGCGAATGTTGCACGGGATTCTTGCTAAGGTCTATAGCACCTTTATTATCGCACATGATGGGAACATCATCAAGAGAAATCCCGTAATCAACAAGCGCTTGCTTCATCCATAGAGCTTGTTGGCATGCTTTTCCGGCACTCACATACTCGGCTTCCGTGGTGGATATTGCAAGAGTGGTTTGTTTCTTGGAGAACCAAGAAGTTAAACAACAACCCATGAAGGTACAAACTCCACTAGTGCTTTTTCGGTCCACATAGTCTCCCGCATGATCCGAGTCCGCGTAGACAATGGTTTCAACGCCGGTCCCTTTAGGATACCATAATCCTAAATGTATAGTGCCTTTAATGTATCGGAAGATACGCTTAACCACTTCGAGGTAAGAGGTTTTGGGAGCCTCTTGGAAGCGAGCACAAAGGCAAACACTAAACATGATATCCGGTCGACTTATCGTTAGGTAAAACAAACTACCAATCATACCTCTATATTTGGTGTTGTCTACCGACTCACAATCATCATCTACGGTGAGTTTAGTATCCGAGGCCATTGGGGTCTTCATTGGTCTAGATTCTTCTAATCCAAATTTCTTTAGCATTTCTTTAGCATAGTTAGATTGACTAAAGAAAATACCATCATCCATTTGTTTAATTTGGAGTCCTAAAATGAAGTTAAGTTCTCCCAGCATACTCATTTCAAACTCATCATGCATGATTTTGGCAAAGTCATCACACAATTCTTGACAAGTTGAGCCAAATATAATGTCATCAACATATATTTGTACGATTATGAGGTGAGGACCTTTCTTCATTGTAAAGAGTGTATTGTCTGCCATCCCCATGGTATACTCATGTTTAACAAGAAACGCTTTAAGTCTATCATACCAAGCTTTGGGTGCTTGTTTGAGACCATAAAGTGCCTTCTTAAGCTTGTAAACATGATCCGGTTTCTCAAAATCAATGAAGCCAGGAGGTTGAGCCACATATACCTCCTCATTGATCAAACCGTTAAGAAACACACTCTTTACATCCATTTGTTGAAGCTTAAAGTCTAAGGCACAAGCGTAGGCTAAAAGGATTCTAATGGATTCTAATCTTGCTACCGGTGCATATGTCTCGTCATAATCAATCCCTTCTTGTTGATTATAGCCTTGAGCTACAAGTCTAGCCTTTTTACGAGACACAACACCATTTTCATCTAACTTATTTCTAAAGACCTATTTGGTTCCTATAATGGTAGAACTTCTAGGTGGAAGAACAAGTTCCCAAACATCATTGGCAATGAATTGATTCAATTCTTCTTGCATCGCAATGACCTAACTTTCATCCGTCAAAGCTTCTTTAACATTCTTTGGTTCAATCAAGGAGACGAAACAAAAGAAGTTGCTTTGGTTTTGAACTTGAGATCTTAGGGTCCTTTGATTTAAGTCACCAATGATATTATTGAGAGTATGATCCCTAGAATCCTTAATGTTTACTTCCTTTTCAACATTAAGGTCTTCAACTCCTATTTTTCTAACCTCTTTGGCTTTAACTACTTCTAATTCATCCAAGTCATCATCAACCAATGGTGGTGTCTTGGGTGAAGGGGGGGTTTCATCAAAGGTTACGTTGAGTGATCCTTCAATAACCCCCGTGGTTCTATTTAGGACAATGTAGGCTTTGCTAGTTTGGGAATAACCTAAAAGGATACCTTCGTAAGACTTTGGGTCAAACTTGGTAAGGTAGTCTTTGGTGTTGAGGATAAAGCACTTGCTTCCAAACACCCTAAAGTATTCCAATGAGGGTTTCTTTCCTTTAAGAATCTCATAGGGGGTCTTTCCTATGAAAGGTCGAATAAGAATTCGGTTGAGAATATAAGTCGATGTGTCCACGGCATTGCACCAAAACTTTTGAGGCAAAGATTGCTCGTTTAACATCGTCCTACTCATCTCTTGGAGTGTCCTATTCTTCCTTTCAACTACCCCATTTGATTGTGGAGTGCGAGGAGCCGAGAAGTTATGGGTAATACCATGAGCTTCACAAAAGGCACCAAATTGCACTTCATTATCAAATTCCCTACCATGATCCGTCCTAATAGAGACAACTGGACATCCTAGTTGATTTTGAATTCTTCGACTAAAGATTTCGAAGTGATCGAAAGCTTCATTCTTAGATGCCAAAAACCTAGTCCAAGTGAATCTAGAATAGTCATCAACTATAACTAGGGTATAAAGGTTACCTCCATAACTCCGTATGGCGGAAGGTCCAAAGAGATCCATATGTAGGAGCTCTAAGCACCGAGAGGTCGAAACCAAATTCTTTGCTTTGTGACTTGAGTGAACTTGCTTTCCAACTTTGTAAGCATCAAAAAAGTGACTATCAAACTTCATCTTGGGGAGGTGTCTTACCAACTCCTTAGAGACTAAAGATTGAATTAAGCGCATATTAGCGTGACCTAATCTCCTATGCCAAAGAGTAGAACTATCATCTATAGTCGCAAGACATATGTTGTCTTTTTGACTTCTTATTGACCTTCATGACATAAAGCCCATGCTTTCTAACACCTTTTCCAATGACTTTTCCATCTTTTACGATTTCACTGTCATGTTCCGAAAAGATGACCTTACACTTATTGTCATAAATTTGACCTATACTTAAAAGGTTAAACCCTAAGTTATCTACGTGCTCAACATTTTCAATGGTCATGGAGTCAAGAGAAACCGCACCTTTGCCAATGATATTACCACGTAGACTACTTGCAAATGTGACGTTACCTCCATCATATGCTTTGTAGTGCGAGAACAAACTTCGATTACCCGTCATTTGTTTAGAACATCCACTATCCTTAATCCACTCGTCGGGCTCCAAATCAATTCCCAAGCATATCTAGGTAACAATACACAAGATCAAACATTTGGTCCCCAATATCTCATGGGTCTAAAATTGTTAGTTCCAAACATCCCTTGCATTTGGTTGGGATGCATAAATGAAGGAGGGGTTCCCCATGGAGAACAAAAGAGAGGAGGATAGTAATTCATATAACCATTTTGTTGTTCGTTATTTCTCCTGGGTGTATTTGATCTAGGTTTAGATTTATTATCATTCCTTCTAGGTGTTGGGGTTTTACTTCTAGATCGTGAATTGTTTTTATTATCTCTTCTAGGCGTTGTCGTTCTACTTCTAGGCTTAGACTCATTCCGTACTCTAGGTGGAGTAGAAGATGGTATTGATAAACTTCTATTTCCAATGAGAGGTTTACTTAATGGCTTGTAGAACTTATCAATAGCATTGTCGTCAAGTATGGGTAATTTTACCTTATTAACAATAAGATGCTTTGGTTTTTCACCTGACTTTGACTTTTCAGAAAGTTCATGATTTTCACAAAACTCTTGTTCTGGCCGCGGTACCTTATCTATGGCGGCGGTTCCATAGTGATAAGGAACCGCCCCATACAATCTGGGACCGCGTACAGTGGGTGATTTTTGTGAAAATCTGACTTGTTTAGGTTCACTAGTTGAGGCTTCATTTGAGTTAAAACCTAAACCAAGTCTTTCCTTTGAATGAACTTGTTTGTTTAACATATCATCAAGAGCACTAGTACCTTTCATGAACTTTTCCAATTTAATGGAGGTGCTCTTGAGATTTTCATTCTCTAATCTAAGTTTCTCACAACTTAAGCAACCTAAATCAACTTCTTTATTTTTCTCAAATTTTGCCAATTTCTCCCTAAGTTCATTGATCTAATTTTCAAGCTTAGTTTTGGTTGATTTTAATGTTTTATTCTTTTCTATAAATTTAAGACTAAGTTTGTGTAAACTATCATATTTGCCTTCAAATTCAATATCATCAAAGGTGGAGGTATCATTGCTATAATATTCGGTTTCGGAATGTACCTCTTTAGAAGTGTGAGCCATAAGACATTTCTCCTCTTTGGGGTTGTCATCATCATCTTCACCGCTATCGCTCCAAGAGCCACTAACGAACGTCGTGTGATTCTTATCGCGAGAGGGCTTTGGACAATCACCAATGAAGTGATTTGGATCACCACATCTAAAGCAATTCCTATCACCTTTTTCGTTCTTGACAAACCGATTCTTTGAGAATGGTTTCTTGTCATTGTTGGGTTGCCTAACGTGTTGACCTCGTCTCTTGAAGAACTTCTTGAAATCTCTCACCGCCAATGCATACTCCTCGTCATCGCTATCCGAGGAACTATCATGGTCACTTTGTGCCTTCTTGGCTTTAAGTGCAACAGACTTTCTTTCACTCTTGGTTTTCACTAATTCCGAGTCCTTCAAAACTATCATCTCATGAACATTCAAGTTGCCTATGAGTTCATCGAGTGATAAAGATGAGAGATCTATCGATTCTTCAATCGCCGTGGCTTTTTCTCTCCACTTTTGATGTAAAGCCCTTAGAAACTTCCTAACATTGTTCTTGCTAGAAAAACCTTCAACAAGTTCTTTTAGACTATTAATAATGGTGTTAAACCTAGCAAATGCCGTATCAATAGTTTCATCTTCTAAGATGAAAAATTGTTCATATTGTTGGACAAGAAGATCGATTTTGCTTTCTTTGACTTGGCTATTACCTTGGTGGGTTACTAAAAGAGTGTTCCAAATTGATATGAGCTTAAACTCATATCCTTTTATCAACAAATAACCCTAAAACATGAAGCAAAATACCCATTTATCTTGTAAAAAGCAGTGTTATGTGGTATGTTTGTGTTTGTGTGATCTTATGTAGGTAAAAGGATACATTTTCAAGCAAACAAGGAAAAATCAAGCTCAAATGGATGAAAAAGACAAAAGAGGATCAAAAATGACAAGACTTTGAAGTTCAAGGACCTATCTTGACAAGTTGTGAAAGTTGAAGGACTAGAGATGCAAATTATGAAAAGTCAAGATTCAAGTCAAATTTGGTCAACTACAAAGTCAACTCAAGTCAAAGGGCCATTTTGTTGAAGAATCAAAGTTGAAGGGTCAAAAATGTCAAAAGGATTAAGATCATAGCTTGAAATTACAATCTGCCAAATACAAGGACCAAATCTGCCAACATTGGAAAGTTATGCAATGTTTAATCCAAGTGAAAAGCTCTAAACCAATCAGAAACAAGGAAAGAGTAAACATGGATCAAGCAATAAATTCCCACTTACAGCCGCCACAATTAATACCATATCACAACAGTTTCAATCCGTGTGACACCCTCACAACCAACCAGAAGGCGCCACGTGTCCATCTTCTTTAACAAAAATATTTCCAGGATCGGGTTTGAGATTTAAGCCGTTTCAAGAGAAGATCAAAACACCAATTTTGCTCGTTTTGAAGAGAGGAATCCAATGGTGCAATTTAATTAGCAAATTATCCATTCAATCAAAAACACCCAAATGTGTTCATCACCTTCAAAGTGGGATTTGCAGAATTCCTCCACGTGTCAAGCTATGATTGGCCCAAACATGTCACAACTCCAACAGAATCTCCTTTCATGCCTATAAATACCTAGCTTGTACTTCATTTGTAATTGTAGCTTAAATTTGTAAAACACATAGTTCTTAAATTTCCCTTTTCCTTTTCCTTCATTCTACCCTAACTACTCAAGAGTCTGACAAACTCTTGAGTCAGTTAGTTAGTTAGTAGCTTGTAACCAACTTTTGTAACTGAATTCATCAAATAAATTTCAAATTACCTTTTCCCGCCAAATTCTGTTATTCAAATTCCTGGTGAATCTTGTTGCTGTTAAGAGTTCTTGTTGCTGTTTGATGTATGTTATGATCAACCATTGATCATAGCTTACATTGGAGAAGAATTGTAGCTGTTTGTTCAGAATTCAAGCCTTTCCATTGTTCTTGAAGATTTCATGGCAGTTTGATTAATTGTAGCTGTTTGATTGTTGATTTGAGTTGATTACTAGTGATAGGTGGTGGTATCACTAGTGCAAGAGAGCTCAGCGCTCCTCTTCTTCCCAAAGGACCTCTACAATAGGTTTATTAGCTCTTGTTTTATGTTCCTCTAAACAGTCCTTGCATGCTCCATTTCCTAGTATAATCTTGATGGCTACATGTTATACTTGTTTAGTTGCTGTTTGATTGTGTTTGAGTGTTTGTAGTTCAGTTACTTCATACTTGTTCATTTGAGTTCAGTTTTGTAGTTTTTAGCTCATTTTCAGTAACTTTTTAGCAAAACAGCTTTATTGAGTTTTAGTCTTGCTAATTGCTTAATTTCAGTTTCATTAGCTTCCATTTTGTTCACTAAAACAAGTCTGCTATAGCTTCTATATCAGTTCAATTCAGAACTCAATAAGTCTTTGTTGAATTTTGTTAAAAACAGATAAAGGTGTGTTTGGGACTAGTTTTCAAGTGATCTTCAAGTGTTAGAAATTGGTGTTAAGTAGTTTGTTTCCAATCTTTAGTTGATAACAATTGATTCTAAGTCATTTGCAAGTCAAAATATTAGTCAATCAGGCAATTGGCCTTAAAATAGTTTGGGTCATACTTGTTGTCAGCCTTGGTTTGGAAACTTGCCAATTTCATTTGCCTAGTTCTCCTTTAATCCTTGATGAAATTTGCTCAAACTTGTTTCTAGTCCTTGCTTACATCATAAACTTTCAGTTTCTATAAGGAAAATCTACAGTATTCAGGATTAAGCTAGAAAACAGCTTATTAGCTCAAGCCTGAGCATTTTCCATTCTCTGTGATAAAGTGCATACTGTTTTCTTTGTTCTCTTAATCCTCTTCATAAAACTTGTAATTTTCTTTCACAATTCCATTTAGAAAGTGTTGAATATGAGTTTTTGAGAATTTGAACTTTTTCCAAATTTTTGGTCAAACCTGGTCAACATAAGCTCATTTTGGCTTATTTCAGATTTCTCATTCATTATTGGATGAAAATGGTTCTAGTTTGATTTCCCGTTCTTGTAATCAAGTGCTTAATCAGTTTTGATAATAAAATCAAGTTGTGGATGTTTGGATTAGGCTGTAGCTTATTTTGAGCTTATTGATAAGCACTCAATTGCTTAATTTTGGCTTTTAGCTTAAATCCTTGAATACACGTTTCTTAAATTGGATTTGAAGTTGTTTGCAATTTGTTTCACTTGATTTGGTTAGGAAATAAGCTCAGTCTAGCTTATTTTGTGTTAAGCCCGTTTTTAGTTAAAAACTTCTCAAAAATTGCACTTTAGTCCTTGCTTTTCAATTAGTGTTAATCTTTGGCTAATCTTCCTAGTTTTTAGGGTTTGCATATATTCAGTCCCTGGACTTTGTGATTTGTTAAATTTCAGTTGTTAAGTTTGTTAGTTTGTTGAAATTTGGTTAGTTTGTTAAAGTTTTTACAAGTTTGGTCCTTTTAGTTAACTGTTTTACATTTTTAGTCCCTATAGTTGATAGAACTTTCATTTCAAGCATTTACATTTCATAGAAATTACATTTTCAGTCCTTATAGTTTTATATTTTGCATTTTTATATTTTACTTGAATAAAATTTGGAATTTGCAATTTGTTTTACGTATAAGTAGGTTTATATTTTTCATTTTTAGATAGTTTTGTTTGAATTAGCAATAGATTACCAAGCAAGCTTGAACAACCAAGAACAATTATAAATCCGATATTGGTTGGACTTTCTATTAGTTAAGAACTGAGAAAACGAACTTGCATTATACACATTTCAAATGGCGCCGCTGCCGGTTCTTTGACTACACGAGAGACTATCGATTGACGGTTTTCATTGGCTTTTGGGATCCGTTCATTTGGTGAACGTTATTTTTACGTATCATAAATCAAAAACAAATAAAAAATCAAAAATATAAAAATATATAAAAACTAAAAAATTAACAAAACAATTCTTTTCCTAAAGAATTGACCAAAAAAATTAAAAAATCCAAAAAGCAATCTTTTTCCTAAGAGATTGCACCCAAAAATATATATTATTGGATTCTCTCGGTTTTTATGTACATATAGTATTTTCCAATAAAAACTCATAAATACAAAAATATTTTCCATATATTATTATAAGTAAATACGTATACGTATAAGAACAATCAATCTACATATCTTCCATAAGTATTGCCAAGGCAATACATCGTGTTGAGGGGCGCTCCGGTCCTTGACACGCGTATCGATCAAACAAAATAAAGCAAGAATAGATAAATACTCTCAATAAGCAATAATTCGAAGAATACGAACATTTAAGTGAATAGAAAGGCGATGTGCTATAAAATGCCATCTAAGGGTCAATAGGTACTTAAGTGCTTCGCGCCACCTAACCCCCCGTTCACTTGGGAGTATTCTAAGAAGGAAGGCTTCATTGAGGGTCTTGCACCCAAAGTAGTATTACATATATTGTTACTTTCTTGTGGATATTTAATATTGAAACTCGAAGAGGATAATCTTATTCTTTTCAAAGTCACACGAGAGCTTCTCTCTCATTCCTCGTATTGAGTTGCATGCTCACTCGCGGGCGTGCACAAATACCGATTGGTGTACAACCTCTTCCTCCGAAAAGGAAGAAAAAGAGAAAGAGTAAGACCACCACCGTCCACCAAGCCGATCACGAGAATCGTGCTTTGTCACCACCACAAGAAGCCATGGCTATTGATAACCGTACTTTGTTTGAACGTATGCAATCCAACATTCATGGATATGTTAGTGCCATTAAGATTCCCGACTTTCCCGCTAACACATTTGAGCTACATACATCTATGATCAATATGGTTTCTGCATCACCTTTCTTTGGAAAACAAAATGAGGATCCCCATGCTCACCTTAAGAGATTCCTTTCACTTTGCAACACCATTAAGCATAATGGGGTTCCACCTGACGTCATTAGATTGATGTTAGTGTCATTTTCATTAGATGGGAGTGCTAAGCATTGGTTAGACACCCAACCACCCGATAGTATCACCACATGGGATGATTTTACCACTAAGTTTTTGAACAAATTCTTTCCTCCACAAAAGACTATGGCTTTGAGAAATTTGATTATGGGCTTTACACAAAAACCTAGTCAATCCTTTGGTGATGCTTGGGAAGAGTATAGTGAGTTGTTGAGGCGATGCCCTAACCATGGAATGGATGATCTAAGCCAAATCAATACCTTCTATAATGGCCTTAAACCTCACCACCAAGATTCACTAAATGCTTCCGCGGGAGGGAGTATTCATTTCAAGACATACCATGAGGCTTTGAACATTATTGAGACTAAGGCAATGGTTCAAACAAACGATCCATTTGAAGAAAGAGTTCATGTTATCCAAAACACTTCTCAAATCCCTTTTGACAACCAACTCCTCAAGTTTCAAGAAGCTATTTTTCAAAGGATGGATAGAGAAAGTGAGAAGCATTTGCAAGCACAACAAGACATGTTTCAAACTTTTAAGAGCATGACATTGAATAATTCCTCAAACAATGTGAATGCCATCACCATTTCTTGTGTTACTTGTGGAGGTCCCCACTCTTATGAACAATGTGACAAGGTGCAAGGGTATCAAGGGGAATGCTATGCTTACCAAGAGGAACACCGTGAACACTTCAAGCCTAACATCAATCCAAATAACCTTTCTTACAAATCCCAAAATTACCTTACTCCACCCGGCTTCCCACCCCAACCACCCACCCAAATTCCACAAAATCCTCCTCAAATTTTAGCAAGGAATCAAGGGCAAAGACAACCATACCAAGGCAATAATTACAAAGCACCCAATCAATTTCAACCCCAAGCTAATACCTTTTACCCACCACAACAAGGATTTAATCAACCACTTCCATTTATTCCCAATCAAGCATATGCTCCAATACCAAGTCAAGCTTACCCTCCAAATCAAACTCAAGGATATGGGATGCAAGAGACTCAAGAGTATGTTGACAAGAAAATGCGTGAAATTGAGAAGAGAATGAATGACCAAGTGAAACGTACAATGGAGGAACAAATCAATAGGGTTTTAGTGGCGGTAACTCAAAGACCACAAGGGGCTTTACCTTCTAACACACAAACAAACCCTAGGGCCAATGTTAATGCTATTACAACAAGGAGTGGTACAACAACAAAGGATCCTTCACCTCCTAAACCTACTATTGTTCAACCTACTTGTGCTCCTACTTGTGATAAGCCTTCTACTTCTACTCCACCTCCTCAAAGTGCTCCTATTCACTCAAACACACCTTCTCAAACCCCTCATACTTCTCCTTTACCTTCCACACTTCCCAATGAAGAGGCTAACAAAGACAAATCTTCCACTACAACACCTATTCCACCTACACCCAAACCTACTCTTCCATACCCTTCAAGGTTGAAAAAGGACAAGTTAAAGAACAAAGATGACATACAAGTCTCCAATTTCTTAAGGATGTTTAAGCAACTCAATATCAACATATCCTTTGCGGAAGCTCTTGCTTATATGCCAAAGTTTGCTAAGATGTTCAAGGATTTGCTCTCAAACAAAGAAAAATTGGTTGATTTGCCCAACACATCACTTAATGAAAATTGTTCCGCGGTGTTACTTAAAACCTTACCAACAAAACTTGGAGATCCGGGGCACTTCTTGATACCTTGTAATTTTCCCGGTGTTGAAAATTGCATGGCTTTGGCGGATTTAGGGGCAAGCATAAATCTCATGCCTTTATCGGTTTGGAAACAACTCTCTCTTCCCGAGCTCACCCCCACTAGGATGACTCTTGAACTAGCCAACCGAACCATAGCTCACCCCGTAGGTATAGCGGAAGATGTGTTTGTAGGTGTGGATAAGTTTACCTTTCCGGCCGACTTTGTAGTGGTCGATTATGACATGGATCCTAGAGTGCCTTTGATTGTTGGTAGACCGTTTTTGAGAACGGGTCGTACCTTGATAGATGTGGCGGAAGGAGAATTAATTATGAGAGTAGAGGATGAGAAAGTGGTGTTTAAGTTAGGGAAAGTTTGTGATAGAAAAGAGGTTAAGGAGTCTAGACCTTGTGAAACGATTAACATTGTGGATGTGCTAGATGAAGTGTGTAATGAACACTTTCATGATGCTTGTAAGAATGCTAGTGATGAGATTCCACATGTTGAAACCGTGGCCTCAATTGCTCCCTCTTTAACACCTTTTGGAGAGAGTGATTTCCTCTTGGAGGAATTTGAGTCCAACTTTCTTGGTGATGATGATTCTCCCATTAATTGGGAAGAAGATATTCTTACAATCCAAAAGTTGCTCAATGAGGACCCTATTCCTTCCCCTATTCCACAAGAGATTACCATTGAGGAACCTTCCATAGTAAAACCTTCCATAGAGAGTCCACCTCCCATTGAACTTAAGGAACTTCCATCCCACTTAGAATATGCTTTCTTAGAAGGAAAAGACCAATTACCGGTGATTATTGCTAAGGAATTGAAAGAGGATGAGAAGGAGCAACTTATTGAAGTCCTTAAGAAACATAAGAAAGCTTTAGCATGGAAAATATCCGACATAAGGGGAATTGATCCACATTTTTGTACTCACAAAATCCTTATGGAGGATGATTATAAACCCGCCATTCAAAACCAAAGGAGAGTTAACCCAAAAATTCATGAGGTTATTAAGAAGGAAGTGATTAAACTCTTAGATGCGGGTATGATTTACCCCATTTCCGACTCTCCATGGGTTAGCCCGGTTCATTGTGTTCCAAAGAAGGGTGGAATCACCGTGGTCCCTAATGAGAACAATGAGCTTATTCCCACGAGACTTGTAACCGGTTGGAGAGTTTGCATTGATTATAGAAAACTCAATGAGGCAACTAGGAAAGACCATTTCCCGCTTCCTTTTATGGATCAAATGCTTGAACGCTTAGCGGGAAATGAGTACTATTGTTTTCTTGATGGCTTTTCGGGTTATTTCCAAATACCCATTGACCCTAAGGATCAAGAAAAGACCACATTCACTTGTCCATACGGTACATTTGCTTACAAGAGGATGCCTTTTGGCCTATGTAATGCACCGGGGACGTTTCAAAGGTGCATGATGGCGATTTTCCATGACATGATAGAGCAAACCATGGAGGTTTTTATGGATGACTTTTCCGTATTTGGGAACTCCTTTAGCTCTTGTCTTACCAATCTTGAGAGAATGCTTAAGCGTTGTGAGGAAACACGTTTGGTGCTTAATTGGGAGAAATGTCACTTTATGGTGAAAGAGGGGATTGTTTTAGGACACAGGATATCCAATAAGGGATTAGAAGTTGATCGAGCCAAAATTGATGTGATTGCTAAGCTTCCCCCACCCACCTCGGTTAAAGGTGTGAGGAGTTTCTTAGGTCATGCGGGTTTTTATAGGCGCTTTATACAAGATTTCTCTAAGATAGCTAGACCGATGACTCATCTCTTGGAGAAAGAGGCTCCTTTCATTTTTGACCAAGCTTGTTTAGAATCTTTTGAGACACTTAAGGAAAAATTGACAAAGGCTCCCGTTTTGGTTTCTCCAAATTGGGAATTACCTTTTGAGCTTATGTGTGATGCTAGTGATTATGCGGTGGGGGCCGTCTTAGGACAAAGAGTTAATAAGCATTTCCAACCTATACACTATGCGAGTAAAACCACGACCGGTGCACAACTTCATTACACTACCACGGAAAAAGAGTTTCTTGCTATAGTATATGCTTTTGAGAAGTTTAGACCATACCTTGTGCTTTCCAAGACCATAGTGTATACGGATCACTCCGCTCTCAAGTATCTTATGACAAAACAAGATGCTAAGCCTAGGCTTTTGAGATGGGTTTTGTTGCTTCAAGAGTTTAAGATAGAGATTCGTGATAAAAAAGGGGCCGAGAATTTAGCGGCGGATCATTTGAGTAGACTTGAGCATCCTTTTCAAGGAGATTTCCCACATCAAGAAATCAATGAATCCTTTCCATTAGAGGAGCTCATGTCTATCTCTTCCCAAGAGGATGCCACACCTTGGTTTGCGGATATTGCAAACTATCTTGTGGGCAATGTGCTTATTGAGGGTCTTACTTATCAACAAAAGAAAAAGTTTCTTAAGGAAGTTAAGTATTACTTTTGGGATGATCCATATCTTTTTAGGCAATGTGCGGACCAAATCATTAGACGGTGTGTAGATGGGCCCGAGGCATTTAAAATTTTAGAGGCATGTCATAAAGGACCTACGGGTGGACATTTTGGGCCTAACTACACCGCCAAGAAAGTCTTTGGTTCGGGTTACTATTGGCCTTCCATTTACAAGGATGCTCAAGAGATGGTGAAATTTTGTGATGTTTGTCAAAGACAAGGAAATATTACACAACGTGATGAGATGCCACAAAATTTTATACAAGAGTATGAGATATTTGATGTATGGGGAATAGATTTCATGGGACCTTTTCCATCCTCTAAGGGAAACAAGTATATACTTGTGGCGGTGGATTATGTGTCCAAGTGGGTGGAGGCTAAAGCCTTACCTACTAATGATGCTAGAGTGGTTGTTAAGTTCTTGAAACAATTGTTTGCTAGATTTGGTGTACCTCGGGCCATCATAAGTGATCGTGGTACGCACTTTTGTAATGATCAATTCACGAGAGTTATGAAGAAATATGGAGTGAATCATAGACTTTCTACCGCGTATCACCCTCAAACAAATGGTCAAACCGAGGTCACAAATCGTGGTTTAAAGAGAATTTTAGAGAGAACGGTGGGCGAGCATAGAGCTTCTTGGTCGGATAAGCTTGATGATGCTTTGTGGGCGTTTAGGACGGCCTTTAAGACACCAATTGGTTGTACTCCTTATAGGCTTGTCTATGGCAAAGCGTGCCACCTCCCATTTGAGTTAGAACATAAGGCATCTTGGGCTCTCAAGTGGGCTAACTTTGATTTAAACCAAGCCGGCTCACATAGGAAAGATCAAATCAATGAGATGGATGAGTTGAGAGCCAATGCCTATGAGAATTCTTTGCTATATAATGAAAAGACTAAGAAATTGCATGATGCTAAGATCAAGAATCGAGAGTTCAAAGTTGGAGAGCCGGTTCTCCTCTTTAACTCAAGATTGAAGCTTTTTGCGGGCAAGCTTAAGTCGAGATGGTCCGGTCCATTCACTATTGCTCAAGTGTTTCCATATGGAACTCTTGAGTTGTCCCAACCCGCTGGTCCAAATTTTAAAGTGAATGGTCACCGTGTTAAGCATTACTTTGGGGAGGACATTTCCGTTGAAATGGTCCAAGAGGTCCCCATTTTCCCCGTGAATTAATTCATTGAGGGACGAGTCGAGCTAGAGACTCATTAACTCAAGCATCGTATAACTAGGTTTAGAGTGTTGTAGGTTAGAAATAAAGGCATAGAATTGGAGATAAGTGTAGGGGAGACTTTCTTTTGTCTTCATGCTTGTTTGTAGGGTTGCTCACTCATCTCATGCTTTGGAGCTTATGGAGGAGGCCCTTGTATCCGGTTCACTTCGTTACTTTAGTGATTTTTCATTGACACCTTGTGCTTAAACATGATTTCACTAATATTAGTCCTTTCCTTAACTTGGGTTAAGCAAAGTCTATTCATTGTCATAAGTGTAGGGGAAGTTTTTTATACTTCCATGCTCTTAAACATTAAGGACAATGTTTAGCTTAAGTGTAGGGGGGTCTTCTATCGAAGTGACCTTACCTAGAACTTGTCATTGTCTTGCATGATAAAATGGAAAATTGAATTTTAAACATTTTTCAAATTTTTGATCTACTTTGGCCAACAAAAATATGCATTCATAATTTTTGCATTAATCAATTTTGCATAACACATTTGCATTGTATATATTTCTTTTATTTTTCATCAAAAATATATAAAAAGGAAAAATAAAATAAAACATGGTTTTAACAAATTTAGATTTCTTTGACATATTAGGCCCGCCATGGATATTTTGACTCAACCCGAGTTTGCTTATTTTAGCACTCTCTAGCTAGTATCCTTAACCATGTAGTCCTTCATTGGTCTATTAGGCTAAGCTTCCACCAATTTCATTCTTTGAAATTTTAAATTTGTGGAGAATGGGAAATGATAGAGTTGAAGCAAGTGTAAAAGGGCTAGATAGACTTCATGGCAATTACTTGTGGCTAAACCCTTCTCTTCTTTATCTCTACTTTCTTCGCATGTATATAATTGTTAATAAATAATCAAGTACGGTTTTAATTGGTTCGTAATCTCTTATGCATTTTTGGCTAATCATTTATGGTTGGTATGAGTACGTCTTAAGATTCTAAGTTAGCACGTTTTATGTGTACTAGACTTGTGTCATGCTCCATATTTAGCGGGTGTTTTTCCTTTTCTTCTTTGCAAATTTCTTGGTGAGGAATAAAGAAAAATAAGAGCGGCTTATGAAAAAAAATGAGTGGCTAGAAAAAAAAAAGAAAAAGAAAAAAAAAATAATGCAAGACTCCCAAGAGGGGCAGTGTGGTGTTAATTATAGTGACTATTGAGTTCCAATATTACCTTGACGGGTTGCGGGGATTCAATAGATTGCTCCAATCCAATATTACCTTGACGGGTTGCGGGGTTGAAGATCCAAAATCTCAAAAAGATGCGGATGTAAATTATTGCGTGAGTTTTATTTTTCTTTCTTTAGCGAGTGTGTAGCTACTTATGAAAGCATGACATGAGGATTTTACACATAAGGCGAATGACTTATTACTCTTAATACGGACTTATATTAATTGTGAGCGGTTTTTCAAGTAATGGATGAGAAGATTACTTAGGATTAAAACCGTGCTTCCTTATTTTTGGATTTTACATTTCTTATATTTCACGCTTTAAATAATGACAAATTTACCCACAAGCAATTTGCTCAATTAATAACCGGTTCCACATTTAATTGTCATGAATACGTTGATGCACTTTTTACTGGTGAATGCAATGATCCCATTTACTAGCTTGGTATGGGGAAAGTGAAACTTGAGGGTGATAAATGTTCATGGTATCCAAGCCCTAATCTAAGTCATTGAATTCTTTATGAGTTATTTCCATCAAAACCATTTCAAGAAAAATCAAAAAGATATAGATAGAAGTGTATTTTGATTCATTGCATTGTAAAAAGTCAAAATCATGCATCATCTAGATTAAGAGTAGTGTAGATGCATCTCATATGGCCAAGGTGGATTAATTATGAGGGAAATGTAAATTTTTAAGTCTTGAAATATAATATTGCATGAGGACATGGCAATGCTCAAGTGTAGGGGAATTTGATATGAGCTTAAACTCATATCCTTTTATCAACAAATAACCCTAAAACATGAAGCAAAATACCCATTTATCTTGTAAAAAGCAGTGTTATGTGGTATGTTTGTGTTTGTGTGATCTTATGTAGGTAAAAGGATACATTTTCAAGCAAACAAGGAAAAATCAAGCTCAAATGGATGAAAAAGACAAAAGAGGATCAAAAATGACAAGACTTTGAAGTTCAAGGACCTATCTTGACAAGTTGTGAAAGTTGAAGGACTAGAGATGCAAATTATGAAAAGTCAAGATTCAAGTCAAATTTGGTCAACTACAAAGTCAACTCAAGTCAAAGGGCCATTTTGTTGAAGAATCAAAGTTGAAGGGTCAAAAATGTCAAAAGGATTAAGATCATAGCTTGAAATTACAATCTGCCAAATACAAGGACCAAATCTGCCAACATTGGAAAGTTATGCAATGTTTAATCCAAGTGAAAAGCTCTAAACCAATCAGAAACAAGGAAAGAGTAAACATGGATCAAGCAATAAATTCCCACTTACAGCCGCCACAATTAATACCATATCACAACAGTTTCAATCCGTGTGACACCCTCACAACCAACCAGAAGGCGCCACGTGTCCATCTTCTTTAACAAAAATATTTCCAGGATCGGGTTTGAGATTTAAGCCGTTTCAAGAGAAGATCAAAACACCAATTTTGCTCGTTTTGAAGAGAGGAATCCAATGGTGCAATTTAATTAGCAAATTATCCATTCAATCAAAAACACCCAAATGTGTTCATCACCTTCAAAGTGGGATTTGCAGAATTCCTCCACGTGTCAAGCTATGATTGGCCCAAACACGTCACAACTCCAACAGAATCTCCTTTCATGCCTATAAATACCTAGCTTGTACTTCATTTGTAATTGTAGCTTAAATTTGTAAAACACATAGTTCTTAAATTTCCCTTTTCCTTTTCCTTCATTCTACCCTAACTACTCAAGAGTCTGACAAACTCTTGAGTCAGTTAGTTAGTTAGTAGCTTGTAACCAACTTTTGTAACTGAATTCATCAAATAAATTTCAAATTACCTTTTCCCGCCAAATTATGTTATTCAAATTCCTGGTGAATCTTGTTGCTGTTAAGAGTTCTTGTTGCTGTTTGATGTATGTTATGATCAACCATTGATCATAGCTTACATTGGAGAAGAATTGTAGTTGTTTGTTCAGAATTCAAGCCTTTCCATTGTTCTTGAAGATTTCATGGCAGTTTGATTAATTGTAGTTGTTTGATTGTTGATTTGAGTTGATTACTAGTGATAGGTGGTGGTATCACTAGTGCAAGAGAGCTCAGCGCTCCTCTTCTTCCCAAAGGACCTCTACAATAGGTTTATTAGCTCTTGTTTTATGTTCCTCTAAACAGTCCTTGCATGCTCCATTTCCTAGTATAATCTTGATGGCTACATGTTATACTTGTTTAGTTGCTGTTTGATTGTGTTTGAGTGTTTGTAGTTCAGTTACTTCATACTTGTTCATTTGAGTTCAGTTTTGTAGTTTTTAGCTCATTTTCAGTAACTTTTTAGCAAAACAGCTTTATTGAGTTTTAGTCTTGCTAATTGCTTAATTTCAGTTTCATTAGCTTCTATTTTGTTCACTAAAACAAGTCTGCTATAGCTTCTATATCAGTTCAATTCAGAACTCAATAAGTCTTTGTTAAATTTTGTTAAAAACAGATAAAGGTGTGTTTGGGACTAGTTTTCAAGTGATCTTCAAGTGTTAGAAATTGGTGTTAAGTAGTTTGTTTCCAATCTTTAGTTGATAACAATTGATTCTAAGTCATTTGCAAGTCAAAATATTAGTCAATCAGGCAATTGGCCTTAAAATAGTTTGGGTCATACTTGTTGTCAGCCTTGGTTTGGAAACTTGCCAATTTCATTTGCCTAGTTCTCCTTTAATCCTTGATGAAATTTGCTCAAACTTGTTTCTAGTCCTTGCTTACATCATAAACTTTCAGTTTCTATAAGGAAAATCTACAGTATTCAGGATTAAGCTAGAAAACAGCTTATTAGCTCAAGCCTGAGCATTTTCCATTTTCTGTGATAAAGTGCATACTGTTTTCTTTGTTCTCTTAATCCTCTTCATAAAACTTGTAATTTTCTTTCACAATTCCATTTAGAAAGTGTTGAATATGAGTTTTTGAGAATTTGAACTTTTTCCAAATTTTTGGTCAAACCTGGTCAACATAAGCTCATTTTAGCTTATTTCAGATTTCTCATTCATTATTGGATGAAAATGGTTCTAGTTTGATTTCCCGTTCTTGTAATCAAGTGCTTAATCAGTTTTGATAATAAAATCAAGTTGTGGATGTTTGGATTAGGCTGTAGCTTATTTTGAGCTTATTGATAAGCACTCAATTGCTTAATTTTGGCTTTTAGCTTAAATCCTTGAATACACGTTTCTTAAATTGGATTTGAAGTTGTTTGCAATTTGTTTCACTTGATTTGGTTAGGAAATAAGCTCAGTCTAGCTTATTTTGTGTTAAGCCCGTTTTTAGTTAAAAACTTCTCAAAAATTGCACTTTAGTCCTTGCTTTTCAATTAGTGTTAATCTTTGGCTAATCTTCCTAGTTTTTAGGGTTTGCATATATTCAGTCCCTGGACTTTGTGATTTGTTAAATTTCAGTTGTTAAGTTTGTTAGTTTGTTGAAATTTGGTTAGTTTGTTAAAGTTTTTACAAGTTTGGTCCTTTTAGTTAACTGTTTTACATTTTTAGTCCCTATAGTTGATAGAACTTTCATTTCAAGCATTTACATTTCATAGAAATTACATTTTCAGTCCTTATAGTTTTATATTTTGCATTTTTATATTTTACTTGAATAAAATTTGGAATTTGCAATTTGTTTTACGTATAAGTAGGTTTATATTTTTCATTTTTAGATAGTTTTGTTTGAATTAGCAATAGATTACCAAGCAAGCTTGAACAACCAAGAACAATTATAAATCCGATATTGGTTGGACTTTCTATTAGTTAAGAACTGAGAAAACGAACTTGCATTATACACATTTCACAAATATCTTTAGCGGTTTCACACATAAAAATCCTTTCATACTCTTTCTTAGGTAAAGCATTATAAATCACCATTTTAGCCTCATTATTTTTTGAAAGTTACTTTTTAGTATCGTCATTAGCTTTGTCAAAAGTGACCAATTCTTTTGTTTTAGAAACTTCATTAAATTGATAAGGTAAAAAATCACCATTGGTAATAACATGCCAAAGATCTAAATCTTTTGATTTCACATAAGTTTCAAATCTATTTTTCCAATAAATAAAACTATCGGTTTCAAAAAGTGGTGGTATTTGCATAGATTGCCCTTCTAGGTATTTGTTGGAATCCATAGATCGATTCAAGTTTTAAAATACAATATACTTTAAAAATTCTTGAGAAACCTCGCTCTGATACCAATTGTAGAAACTAGAAGGGGGGGGGGGGGGGTTGAATAGTTTCTTATATTTACTTGTTAAAAGGTGGTTTTCAAAAATCCTTTTTCAAAAAACATAGGCTTGAGAAAATATGTGAAATCTTCTTATGCAAAATATGAACAATGATAGTGTAACTAAACTAATACTAACAAAAATATATGCAAAGAATAAAGAATTTAAAGAGTTAAGGGTAAAGAAAGATCACGAACACCAAGGATTTATAGTGGTTCGGCAACGAAGCTCACTCCTCGTTCCTACTCCACTCCTCGAGTACTCCTTACTCGAGAGTTCACTACACAACAAGCTCCTAATGGTGGAGAAAACCGTACACGTCGCTTAACCAATTTCCGACTCTAAGCTAAAAGTCGAGCCCTAATCGTAGCTAGGACCAATCTACACAACTATACTTAGTACATACACAACTTCCAAATAGACACAACTACATGGATCTTCACAACTATGACACAACAACAAATGTATAAAATTAGATCTTCAATAGATCTTTGGTGGTGGACTCAACAATTCACAAGGATAGTGTTCTTCTCTTTGCACTTGGAGAGGAAGGGATGGAAGAACAAGATTCACTTCTTAAACAAGTAGTAATCAAACAAATGATCAAAGATTTGAGTGATTAAAGAAGAGTGTTTGAATCTGGAAATAGATGTGCAAAAGAGGTGAGTTGAAAAGCTGAGAATGGTCCACAATTTATAGGACAAAAGGCCAACGGATATATCTGGCCATGGTTCTATATCTCAGCTGGCGGTTCCTTATCGATAAGAAACCGCGTAGGCACTAGGGAACCGCCGCCTAGACTCCGCTCCCTTTTTGTCCTTTAGTGGTGGAGGTCTTATCTGGATAGAAAAAATCCTGATAGAATATTCCTAATCAAATAAGAATATTCCATTTTCAAATTTTCAAATAATTAATTTAATAAAACATTTTCTTAAAAAGAAAGTTTAATAAAAACTTGTCACACTTAATAAAAAGTGAGTTTTAAGAAAAGATTAAATCACTTGATCACTTGATTAAGGTTAGTATTTGTTTATTTCATACTTTAAGTAAAAATGGGTAAAATGAAAAATACTTGAACTCAAGAATTCGTTTTTCGTTGTTTTCATAAATGCTTCTTTTTACATATTGTCGTAAACAAAACTAAGAGAGACCGAAAAATGCAAGTAACGTTTTTAGGCATTATTGCATTAACACTGTTATTGTCTACAAAAATCTTGGTATGCATGAAATTATACCCATAATCCAACAGTTGTTTCTGAATCCATAAGACTTGTCCACAACAAGCAGCTGCAGCTACATATTCTGCTTCAGTTGTAGAATTGGCCACCACTGTTTGTTTCTTGCATTGCCAAGATATCAACCTACTCCCAAGAAACTGACATCCACCAGTTGTGGATTTTCTATCAAATTTGTCACCACCATAGACACTGTCTGAATATGCAATAAGCTCCAATGGTGAATCTTTTGGATACCATAATCCCAGATCTGGATAACATCTAAGGTACCTAAAGATTCTCTTGACAGCATGAAGATGACACTCTTTGGGAGTCACTTGATGGCGTGCACATGCTCACACAGCAAACATAATGTCAGGTCTTGAGGCTGTGAGATACATAAATGAACCAATCATTGATCTATAGTGCCTGACATCCACATCTTTTCCATCCCCAACTTTTCCCCAAGGGTGTTCTCTATCCATAAGAGTACTAGCCCTTTTCTCATGTGGAGAAAAGCCAAACTTCTTCAAGATTTCTGCTACATACTAATCTTGAGAGATGAAGATACCATCTGCTTTTTGTTGAACTTGTAACCCTAGAAAGAAGTTCATCTCCCCCATGGCACTCATCTTGAATTTGTCTGTCATAAGCTTGGAAAAGTCTTCACTCATCTTTGGGTTTGATGATCCAAAGATGATATCATCCACATAAACCTAAACAAGTAAGACATCCTTACCAGTCTTCTTTGTAAATAAGGTCTGGTCTATGGTGCCCCTTTGGAATCCATTTTCCACCAGATAGGTGGACAATGTGCCATACCATGCTCTTGGGGCTTGATGAAGTCCATACATAGCTTTCTTGACTCTATATACCTTGTCTGGATGCTCTGGATCTTCAAAACCAGGAGGTTGCATTACATAAACCTCCTCTACAATTGTGCCATAAAGAAAAGCACTCTTCACATCCATTTGATAGACAGTAAAGCCCATGCAGGAAGCATACGCTAGAAATATTCTTATAGCCTCAATCCTTGCAACTGGTGCAAAGACCAACTCATAGTCTATCCATTCCTCTTGTGTATATCCTTGAGCCACTAAACGTGCCTTGTTCCTGACCATAATGCCTCTTTCATCTTTCTTGTTTCTAAGAACCCACCTTGTTCCAATAGGTCTGACATGTCTGGTACAATCAACTAACTCCCAAACATCCTAAATAGCAAATTGGTGAAGCTCATCCTGCATTGCTTCCACCCAACTTGGTTCTTTGAGAGCATCAAAAATCTTCTTGGGTTCCTGTTGTGACAGAAAACAGGCAAACAAACATGCTTGAACAAGAGAGTATCAACCTTCTTGTGTATATTGGCAATAAATCCTCCAAGATTCTGATGAGATCTTCTAGTTTGGACAGGAGACATCACATCACCAATAATTAGAGAAGAGGGGTGATCCTTCATTGTAGAAGTAAGAACTCCTCCCTCAAAAAGTCTGTTGTCTTCAATCTCATCTTCCATGTTACCAATATCTTCTTCAGACTCTCTTCCCTCAATATCAGAATGAACCTCTCCATTTCTGTTTGAAGGTTCACCTTGTTCAAAATTGGAAGAGAAAATATGGTCAAGAGAGTTGTCAACGCCTGAATCATGGCTGTCAACGTTTGAGCCATCAACGTCTAAAGTTGTCTTGCCAGCGCCAGATTTTCCTTTGTCAGCGCCTGAAAGATCACGCATGTTGTCAACTGGTGATACTTGGGGACCACCATTTTCCTTTCCAGCAACAGCAGCAGCAGCAAACGTATCTGTCCATATGTGAATGGTGACATACTCAAGTATGGGAGATGACTTGTCTGCTTGTGATCCAACCTCTTCATTAACCTGTGTACCTGAAACATCAACAACTGGTTTTTTCACAACATTTGAAGTTTCCTTCACAATGTTTGGATTAGTAACAGCCATATAATTCAAAGTCCTAGATAGAGGTTCCAAGTCAAATAACCAATTTGGACCACTTTTAGGATCACTAGGTTTACTTTCTAAAAACCTAACATGTACTTTTTCAAGTATACGTTTTTCCTTCTTAATGTAAACCCTATATCTTTTACTCTGCACTGAATAACCCATGAAGTAGCCTTCATCACCTTTAGCACTAAATTTACCTAAGGCATCACTAGTATCCAACACAACTACATGACAACCAAAAGGTTTAAGAAAACCAATATTAGGTTTCCTTCCCCAAAGTAACTCATAAGGTGTTTTGTTATGTATCTTGTTGACTAATTCTCTATTCTGAACATAGCAAGTTGTATTCACAGCCTCAGCCCAAAAAGCAATAGGAGAGTGAGCATCAGCCAACATAGTCATGGCTGCTTCAATGAGGGTTCTATTCTTTCTCTCAGCAACCCCATTTTGTTGTGGGGTTCTGGCTACACTAAACTGTCTAGTAATCCCTTTCTTGGCACAAAAATCATCCAACAACTTATTTCTAAACTCACCACCATTATCACTTCTAATCATTTTAACTTCATTACCAGTTTTCTTCTCAATTTGGTTAATAAAGTTAATTAAAGTATCAGCAGTGTCACTTTTCAAAGCTAAAAAGAAAGTCCAAGTAAACCTAGAAAAATCATCAGTGATGACAAAACAGTAAGATTTACCATTCAAGCTTTCTATATTAGTTGGACCAAACAGGTCCATATGCAGAAAGTGAAGTGGTTTAGAACTAGAGTGCACCTGTCTAGACTTAAATGAGACCTTGTGCTGTTTGCCTTTAAGGCATGCAACACAAGAGTGGTCATTGTGGAAAGCCTTTTCAGGCAAACCATCAACCAAGCCATGTCTCACAAGTCTGTTTATATTTTTAAAGGTAATGTGCCCTAGTCTCCTGTGCCATAGATTACTCTCATTAACTGAAGCCTTAGCATAAAGAGATGACAAGTTATTATTTATCCTAATCCCATTAAGATTCACATTATAAATGTCCTTATGCCTAGGTGTCCTATAATCAATGAATTTCTCATCTAGAATTTTAAAATCCTTGGTTAACACCAAACATTCAGTATCAGTGAAAAGAACCTTATTTTTGTTATCACAAACTTGTGATACACTAAAAAGATTATAGTCAAGTTCTTTTACCAGAAACACGTTTTCAAAACGCAAATTGTTGGTGAGAAGAGTTCCTTTGCCTGTGATAGTTCCATATCCGCCTCCAAAGTAAACTTTATCACCATCCTTGATGGGAGTGAAGTTTGTGAGATAATCTTCCTTCCCAGTCATGTGCCTAGAGCATCCACTATCCCAATAGCCATAATCATTAACCTGTTTATGAATGCCCTGCACATAAAGAAAATAAATTAGTTTTCTTTGGGAACCCAAGCCTGAGAAGACTTGGATTCATTTGGTTGTTCAACAAGAACATACTTAGTCCTCAAAACAACCCCTTGTTCATCCCTTTTTGGATTAAACACCCAGTTAACCCCAATTGGTTTTGTGATGACCGTTGAAGTATAACTAAATCTGTTGTCATAGAAATTCCATTAGAATTAGGGTTTTGATCTTGCTTAGGTCTCCATGTCAAGCTAGAAGAATCTTTAAACCCTTTTCCCTGTGGTTGCAAATATTTACCATTATTTGGTCTGGCAACGTTTCTGTCAGCGTTTGATTTGGTCTTGTCAACACTGAAATTACCCTTATCAGCGTTGAACCTAGGGTTTGCTACAAGAACCCATTGTCTATTATACCACGTATTGGTCTTCTGAAAAGGTCTTTGTCCATAAGTATTAGACCCTTTTGAAAAGAATGGGGCTGGTCTAACAACTTGTGGACTTTGCTGAACAAAAGTTTTGGGTTTGACAGTGTTTGACCTTTTGTCAGCGTTGACCTTGGAAGCGTTGACACACTTATAGGCTAAATGTGAAAAGCTACCACAAGTATAACAGGATTTTCTAGACATGACTCTAGGTCTAGAAGAAAAGAAACCTGTTCCATTATCACTAATTTAGCTTTTTGGTGACCTAGTATTCCTATACATTTCTGCATATTTAATGCTAGGTTTTCTAACAACGTTTGAGCCAAGGTCAACAGTCTTGCCAGTGATTGGGTTTGTTACTTTGACAGGGGTAGGCTCATTTGGACTATCACTAAGCATGCCACCCTTGACAAACAAGGTAGGATTGGCTTTCTTCCATTGGTCCAAATCAGTCAACTTTTTCCTGTATTCTTCTACTGGGGTAAGGACTCTTGGTGGAGGAATAAATTCCTCTTCTTGGAGTTCTGGTAAACCAGTCCAAGATAAGTCCTTTCTTTGGACACCATAGAAGTCCCCAGCTGGTGGTGGAACACCAGCATACTCTTTCATCCCAATCCTAGTCATATCCCTAGAATCCCTTTCTTTACTAACACATTCTCCTAGGGTTTGTGAGGCTTTATCAAATCTCTGAATTTTAAGATCTACATTATCCTTATTCTTGATAGCCTCATCTAACTTAACATGTAATTCAGCATTGACCCTCTCCATGATGTTTCTAATATCAGTACTAGCATTTAAATCATGTTTTAAGATATTAATTTTATCTTTTAGGTCAAGCTCCATTTTCTTATACTTAGTTACAGTCTTTTTAGTTTGAGTAAGAGCAAGTTGATAGTTAGACAACTTGCATCTCTCATTACTCACATCTGTTGACAATCTTAAAACCTCTTTGTTAAGTCTTTCAGTATTTAAACGACAACCCTTACTACAAAAAGCATCATCATATACCTCATTGTCTGATGAAGATGAGGAGTGTGCCATGAGAGCATAGTGAACATGCTCTTCTTCTTCCATCTCAGCAACCAAAGCTTTATTCTCTTCCTCATCCTTAGCCAAATAGCTCCAATCCCATCCAACACCATCAATTTCTTGCATTGCAACCATGGCCTTGGGATCCTAAGCCTTAACAATTTGACTTGAGGGTTTTCCAGCATCAGATCTTCTTGGAGATCTGCATTCTCTCATATAGTGTCCCATACGATGATAATTATAACACTCAACCTTGGATTTATCAAATCCAGCAGTGTCCTTAGCATTAAAAGTCATCTTCTTCTTGAATCTTCTATTCCATCTGTTTGCCCTTATACTTGCAAGAGCCATATTCCACTTTATGTCCATCTCCTCCAAATGCTCATCACTAATTTGCTCAAGGTCCTCATATGTAATCACTGAACCATTGGGCAATGAAGCAATGTATGCACACACAGTATCCAGATCAATGCCAGCAGGCTTAACTCTTGGTGAGTCAATTTTGGATGTGTCAGCGTCTGAATGTGAGGCGTTGACAGGATATGATCCAGCGTTGACACAAGTTGATCCAGTAACGGGGTGCATGTATGACTCCTTTTGATCAAATTGACCTTCACTATGTGAGAAGAAGGTCATGTTTCCATTGGTGGACTTGCTTCCATGATCCAAAAGAGTTTCATTCTCCAACAGCCTCAGTTTGTTGTAAACATCATCAAAAGTAGAACTTTTGTGAGTGTTATTGGCAATTATAGATCTTGCTTCAATCTTCCATGCATCACCAAGGCTTTTAAGAAAAGTGGCGATGATATCAACATCACCAAGCACTGTTCCCATGAAGGATAGCTTGCTTGTGATGTCGAGAAGTCTGCTTCTCACACTACTTAGCTTCTCATTAGGTTGAGCCTTAAAAACAGCATACTCATGCAAGAGTTGTTTCTTTTTCTCTTGTACAGTATCAGCATTACCACCATAAGCAACTTCAAGATCTGCCCAAAGATCTTTTGCAGACTCATAACTTCTGTATTTGTGCTGATTTTCTTGTCCCAAAGAGAGTTTCAGAATGCTTAGGGTTTTCATGTCAACTCTTCTTATTGCTATGTCCTCAACTGAGACAGCTCTACCATCTTCAGGTTTTTCTTTTCTATCCTCTTCAGTAGAACCTTGAACAGCTATTCTTGCAGCAATGGCATCTGCAATCTTTTGAGCCTTATTGAATGTGTTTCCATATTCAATAATTTCCCATAGAGTGTAGTCATGGATTTGCAGATATTGCTCAAAGTTAAACTTCCACAACTCAAAATTGTCTGGGTCTAACATGGTAATCTTGATGTTGTGGTTTGAGGAGGAGGAGAAGTTTACTTCTGGGGTAGACATGATGTTTTTAGGGTTTTGTGAAAATTAGGGTTTTGGTTGATTTAGGGTTCTTGTGTTCTTTAGATCAAAGTTTCTCAACAAGCTCTGATACCACTTGTTGATCCCAAACTTAGATCGATTTAGCTTGCGTAAACGAGATTAAATCAAGTTAAACACGTAGAGAAACTTTGTTGTGTATAAAATAATTTAAGTATTATGCGGAATTAATAGTCAAACAAGAACACACAAACAATTATAAAACAAACTTTCACTTGATTGATTAAAACAAACTTGCTTACATTGAAAGTGCTAAACGTATGAAAACTTATATGAAACAAAACCTAAAGGTCTTCTTTTATAGACATAAGAAGCCTTGTACAAGAGTCTACATATCAGCTATTCTAGGTAAAGATAAATATAGAAAATACATTGTTGATCCTATCTTTAATAGAAACAAACTAGAAACATAATACGCGTAGACCATATCTTTCTATCAGTGCTTGACTTCATCCTATCAATGCTTGACTTCTTCCTGTCAACGCTTGATCTGTCAACGCTTGTTTTCTTCTTATCAACGCTTGTTTTCTTCTTATCAACGTTCAAGTGTACTGGCTACATTTTATTCCCAACAGGAGCCGCATAGGCCATCAATCAAGACAGAATTAGAAGTGGAACCACTTAGTGACGAAGACCTCACCCGTGTTCTCACGTAGAACTTTGACAGCATCGTCCCGGGTATCGCGTCAAGGTTAAACCTAGGAAGGAACCTCCAATCTAGGCTCAACTTTGGTAGGACCACGTCTGGCACCTCTCCTCAAACTCAAAAGAGGAGGAGAGCGCGCCTGCAGGAACGAACCCCCCTTGAGGAAAACCCACAACCTCGGAATGTGTTCGAGCGCATAGGGGATCGCGTTATGCAGGAATTACTACAATCCCGTGAGGAAGGAGATAGGTCCGACTGTTCTACCGAACGCCCAGTGTTGGAATCGAACAGGAACAATTGTCGCACCAGCGTGTGAGATAGGATGAATAGTGGGAAGAAAGCTCCTAGCTCTTCTCACAAAAGTGGTCCTCAGCCGAGAAGTGGGGCACCGCCCCCTCCTCCCAGCCCTTTGGGGTCGGATTTGGATGACCATCCCCCCAAGCATCGCCGACCTAGGTATACTCCCCCACCACCATCCGACGATGAGGGATACTATGATGATCCCTACTATCGGAACGAGGAGGAGGATCTCTCCCGTCCATGGTGCGATGACAGAGAAGATTCCTTCACTCTCCCCATACGAAACTACTCTGAAGATAAGAAGAGTCGTATGCCGGCGTGTGTTAAAAGCTATGATGGGTCTGGTGATCCTGATGATCACCTAAAGATATTTGATACACATGCGAAAATTGAACGATGGCCGATGCCTATATGGTGCCAGATGTTCAACTCGACCTTGATTGGCAATGCCTGTGATTGGTTTGAAAGGCTCCCTTCCCGAAGCATTGATAGCTTTGGCGAACTGCGCACTGCGTTCAAAAACAATTATACTCAGCGAAAGAAGTATAGTAGGGATCCGGTCTCATTAGCAACCGTCAAGCAGCGGCCCGGAGAGTCTACGGAGGACTTCACGGAATGTTTCAATGACGAGTGCTCGCGCACAAAAACGATGCTGGAGCTCCTAAAAATTTCTTATTACATGCATGCCATAACGGACAAGGAATTAATTAGGTGCCTCAATGACAAACGACCGGAGAGGTATGACGACCTCATGGAAAGGGTCAGAAACTTTGTAGAAGGAGAAACCGCGGTAGCCGCGACATATCCTACAAAAGGAAACCATAACTATCGATCGAACGACCAGCCCAAGAGGCAATCGGGGGGCTAAAGCACCCAAGGCAACGGAAGGAGCTCGGATTACAAGAGTCAGAATAAAGGAGGGCGGTAGGATGACAAATTCACCCCTCTAAAGATGACTTACCGGGATATCTTGTTGACGGAGGGGGCGAACTTCCCAAGGCCTTCCCCAATGACAACTCCAGTCGACCGCCGTCAAGGAAATCGCTTCTGTGAATTCCACAATGACAGGGGCCATGGAACGGAGGAATGCATCCAGCTCAAGAAGCACATTGAGTCACTGATCAAATCAGGCAAACTCAAACACTTGGTCAAGGATTGGAAGGATGGGAAGGATAACAAAAAGTACGATAAGAAGGACTCCCAAAAGGACAAGCCTTCAACCATATATATGATCCAATCTTGGCAGCGCCGCACAAAGCAGAAAGTCAGTCAAAAAATTTCACGCGGAAGAGAGATCTCATTCCCTCCCATTACGGCAAGCAACATGGCCGATTCACCTCTCACGATTGAGGTAAGCATTGGAACACACAACGTTCGTCGTATGTATGTGGATGGAGGATCATCTGCGGAAGTACTCTACGAACACTTTTTCGTACAGCTACGACAAGAGATAAAAAGCCAATTAGTACCGGCCACGTCGCCGCTCATTGGCTTTAGCGGAGATACCATCTGGCCAATAGGACAGTTGCGTCTACTGGTAACCATTAAGGATAAAGAGCATTCTACTACGACATGGATGAACTTTATGGTGATACGTTCACACTCCCCGTATAATGGTATTATCGGAAGACCAGGGATCCTAGCCATACGGGCTGTCCCGTACACAGCTCATGGTATGATTAAATTCCCAGTCTAAGGAGGAATTGTTACAATTTACAACTCAATCGTGCCGGCATCCGAATGCCATGTTGTGACAACACCAGTCCAGCCTGTTCCCATTAAGGAAGGATCGCCACCCCCTAATTGGAAGGTTGTAATTAACCCTGACTACCCGGAGCAAGAGGTGGCCATAGGGGGAACGCTATCGGATAACGGGAAGAAGGCCATGTGCTATCTCCTAAAAGCAAACCTTGATGTATTAGCATGGGAACCTAATCATATGACAGGCATCTCGCATTCGATAGCAGAACATAAACTTCAAATTCGCCAGGGATATCCCCCTGTTAAGCAAAAGAAGCGTGGTCAAGCACCAGAATGCAACCAAGTAATACTGGATGAGGTACGGAAATTTTTAGACGCCATGATTATACGCGAGGTACTACCACGAGTGGTTATCTAACCCAGTCATGGTCAAGAAGCATGATGGGAGTTGGCGCATGTGTGTGGACTTCACGGACTTGAACAAAGCTTGTCCGCAAGACTGCTATCTGTTACCAGAATTTGATTGGAAGGTAGAATCCTTATGCGGATACCCTTTCAAGTGCTTTTTAGATGCGTACAAAGGGTACCATCAGATCCAGATGGCGGATGAAGATGAAGAGAAGACGGCGTTTCATACTAGTCAGGGCGTGTATTGTTACACAAAAATGCCGTCCGGACTAAAGAACGTCGGGCCGACATATCAGCGACTTGTTGATAAAGCCTTCGACTCCCAGATAGGCCGCAACCTCGAGGTCTATGTTGACGATCTGGTCATCAAGAGTAGTACGGAGGAAGCACTTCTCTGTGATATCCAGGAGACGTTTGACACGTTGAGGAGAATCAACATTAAACTGAATCCAAAAAAGTGCACGTTAGGGGCAACCGAAGGGATGTTCCTTGGGTATATGATTAATCCAAACGGCATCAAGCCTTTTCCGGAGAAGACGGACGCTGTGATACAGTTACCATCCCCCCGGACACTCAAGGAGGTACAATCACTAAATGGAAAGCTGGCCGGGCTAAACAGGTTCTTGTCGAAGTCCACAGAGAAATCACTACCTCTATTTAAAACACTCAAGAAGTGCATGAAGAAAGAAGATTTCTGCTAGAAGAAAGGAGACAGAGGAAGCCTTTGAGCAGCTTAAACAGCATCTCGCGGCTCTTCCTATGCTAGTTGCACCCCGACCTAAGAAGGAGCTCATCATGTACCTATCCGCTACGTACAGAGCAATAAGTGCATTCCTTATGACTAATCGAGACTCAGTCTAGACACCGGTTTACTTTATAAGCAGGGCATTGCAAGGACCAGAGCTGAACTATTCATCAATGGAGAAGTTGGTTATGTCATTGGTGTACATCGCGGAAAGGTTGCGCCGGTACTTCCAGGCGCACCCAATTGTGGTTATCACTGATCAACGAATAAAACAAATCATCTCTAAACCAGACGTGGTCGGGAGGCTACAGAAGTGGAGTGTGTTATTAGGAGAACATAACATTATAGACCAAGGACAGCGGTTAAGGGCCAATTTTTGGCAGACTTCCTAATTGAGAAGCCTGAGGAGGACGAACCAATGGAGTAAAAAGAGGAAATTCCAGCGGAACCATGGGTTTTGTTTACTGACAGATCTTCGTGCACTGATGGATCAGGAGCCGGCCTCATCCTCACAAATCCGGAAGGGATGGAGTTTACCTGCACCTTGTGTTTTGAGTTCACAGCCACGAATAATGAGGCGGAATATGAAGCATTGATTGCGGGTTTGAAAATCGCTGCTAGGATGGGAGTCCGCAACCTCGAGGCCTACGTGGACTCACGGCTTGTCGCGAATCACATCCTAGGAGGTTACATAGCCAAGGAGGATAACATGATCCATTACTTGGAGAAATTCAAGTCACTCATAGCCACTTTTGGGGAGTTTTCTATCAAACAGGTACCAAGAGGTGAAAACAAGAAGGCGGATGCTCTTAGCAAAATCGCGTCTACAAGCTTCGCCCATTTATCCAAACAAGTATTGGTGGAAATACTCAAGAAAAAATCCATTACAGGAGGGGAAGTCGCAACTATAGTTGAAGAAGAGGTACCTACATGGATGACCCCGATCATCAGCTATTTAACTGATGAAACCGTTCCAGATGATGATAAGGCGGCACGTCGTATCAAAAGGAAGTCGTAACATTTCGAACTTCGAGAAGGTATTTTGTACAAGCGTTCCTTCTTACAACCGTGGTTGCGATGCGTCGGACCGCGCCAGGCTAGCTATGTGATTAGTGAAATACATGAAGGGTCATGCGGCATGCACGCATGCCCCAGATCTGTAGTAGCACGAGCTTTACGCACAGGGTACTATTGGCCGATATGCATCGGGATGCACGAGACATGATTTATAAATGCAGCGATTGCCAAGTGCACAGGCCAGTACCGCGACATCCACAGCAAGAACTAACACCCATCACATCCCCATGGCCGTTTTATAAGTGGGGGATCGACATCGCAGGACCTTTTCCGGTTGTCGTAGGAGGCGTTAAGTTGATCGTCGCAATGGACTATTTTACACGATGGATAGAAGCTAAGGCGGTTAAATCCATTACGGGAAAACAGATCAAAAATTTTGTTTGGGAAAATATTGTGTGCCGCTTTGGCTTGCCAGGGAAAATCATCTCGGATAACAGGAAGCAGTTCGCAGATAATCCATTCAAGGATTGGTGCGTGGCATTGAACATCACGCGGCGTTTCGCATCAGTTAAGCACCCGCAGACTAATGGTCTCGTGGAGTGGGCAAATAGAAGCCTAGGTGAAGGCTTTAAAGCACGCCTAGATGAACGAAGTGCCAAGTGGGTAGATGAGCTTCCACAGGTTCTATGGGCACATAGCACGATGATCAAAACAACCAATGGGGACACTCCATTCGCGCTGGCCTATGGAACAGGCTGTTATCCTAACAGAAATTGGGATGCCAACCATCCACACGGCGGAGGTTAATGTCTTCACGAACGATGAGCAACTCCGGATTAATCTGGACTTGTTAGAGGAAAAAAGAGAGATAACGGCCATCAATGAGGCCAAGTCCAAGGCATGGATGAAGGCTTATTACGATTCCAAGGTCAAGGGTGTTTCCTTCCGACCGGGGGATTTTGTTTATCATGCTAACGAGGCATGTCGCGTGGAGAACACGGGAAAGCTGGGTCCAAAGTGGGAAGGGTCGTATGAGGTCACGGAAGCTTTGGGACTAGTGCGTACAAGTTGCGTGATATGGATGGCCGTGACCTGGAACGTACATGGAATATTCGCAACCTTAAAAATGCTATCTCTGAAAGGCTACGGTCTCCGCATTGACACTTCGCTGTGGTTGGCTTTAATAAAGATCCATGTATTTTTTGTTTTCATGCTTTCTAGGTTCTATTTGTCTTAGGATTTTTAATTCTGTCAAAAAATCGTAAACGTTATAATAAAATGTCGTGGTGCCTAGCGAGCTCCACGGCATGTTCTTGTGCAAATTATTGTCTCATGTCTTAGATTTATTTGTTATTTCCATAATGTGTTTTTTCTTATTCATATGCATTCATTCAAACCGTACATGTACTATTCGCTCCCAGGCGGGGTAAGAGGATTAAGTGAATCTAATAATTCAACTTGTCGCATAAGAGGGATGCAACCCCAGTGACATGGATCATGTATCCTTACTAGACACCTTATTTACAAGACGTTGTAATAAGTTTCCACATGTCGTACTTACTTATTGTCGGACATGATAAAGACACACGCTGCACGTCTAGTAAAATATAGACTTAGTTTTATTCTTGATAAGTCTTGACATGTCATGCAACACAGACACATGATATCTAAAGAAAATAAACAAGTTTCCAAATTCAATAAACAAAATTGTCGTGATCATCACAGACTTATATATAATATGCTAACAATATTATAAGTTCCAGCTGTATACATGCACTGACAAATAAATACAAGATACAAATGTTTACAAGTTAAATTACGGAAGAAACTCTCCTATTTCTCTTTTCCCTTCCGCAATCAGGGCACGGAGAGCCTCGCCACGCGCATCCTTTTTACTCCGTGCCCTGGCCAGATTGGCATCTAACGCCTCGGCCAACAACTTCTCACCCTTCATAACCATCAAGCTAGCATCATATGTTGGCAGGGTAAGTTGGATTGGGTCTGTGGTGAGATTGGACATGACTTCCTCGTTGGAGGCATCCTTTAAAGATTCAAGATCATCTAAGAAGGGGTGCTGAATTTCCCCAAGGGCGGCCATGGAGGCGGTCATCTTGTCCTCTGCTTTAGGGTTATAGTAGGCATGATGGGAGATGTCCTCTTTTTTGCTTATCAATTCCGCAGCCGTGATCAACCCCTCATGCCTACCACGGTCAATACCGTCTGATACAACATCCGTAAAGGCCTGCATAAAATGAGGAGCCTACGTTACCTTTGTCACGGCTAGGCGCATCCCTTGGCCCACCATCCACCTACGACCGGCTATGGCCGTGAGCAGTGAAGGGCACAACACTTCGGCACAGTCTGTCGCCAGCATGTTCAGCTCTCCCTCTACCACCGCTGCTCACTCCTCCATGACAGCCTGTTCCTGGTGAGTTCTTCCTTTAGCATGTCGCGTACTTTTGCCATGGTGGAGGCGTGGTCCGTTGCGACTCTGGCGGCGGCTTCGGCTACAGATACCTGTGAAGAACACTTGGGGTTACTACAAAGGAAGATAGGGCTTATGTGAACAAGGGTATAAATAAGTAAGGATACGTACCTTATCATTGGATGTCGCTAGGAGAACTTCTAACTCCGCAATGCGCTCCTCGCGGGCATTGGCATGGTTGGTTTGTTCTTTGATTGTTGATTCCGCCACAACCAAGGCTGCCTGCAAGGATGCTATGGTCTTCTCGTGCTTCTCCACCATTTCTTCCCTACGAGCGATCCTCCTGTCAGCATGGCTCACGTTAGCTAAGGCTTCCTCCAGACGACGTCGTAGGGCCGCACCAACTGTTACCTGATGCGTCGTGGCCACATCATACTGCTCCAGAAGATTCCCATGCTCAAGTTCGTCTAAATCTTGTGCCAGCGCTGGAGGGGTTAGGTGGTCCATGAACTCTTTGCACTCAGACTCCGCCTCTAGTCTTGTTAGGCTGGACAAGTTCCATGCTGGGCGGAGGTTGGTTTCCAGACCCTCAGCACGGGGCTTCTCTTCATGAGTCAGGGGAGGAGATGGGGGCCTCATGGATATCATGGGAGAAGGTTCTCTCTCCACTTCCTTCTCTTGTGCTGCTATCGACGGATCCGCCCTGTTATTAAAACAAAAACTTATGAGTTTTTTGTTGGAGGATCAGATATTATAGAGTATCGTCAGTACTTACGTCACGTCTATCATTGGTTCCGTGATAGTAGGAGCCACGGCGCTAACAGGTGTCGCATTCCAGACATGGGCATCTACTTGCGGCGGGGGGTTGCCTTGAGAAATTGTGGTGCTGCTTCCTTCTTGGAACTGCGGGTGGTCTTTCCTCAGTTTCTTGGGGGGAGCATTGTGTTCCCCCGCCTCAGCCTCCACATTCTTCACCACCTTCCTGGTGGTTTTGTGCTTCTTGGATGTAGGTTTTGATGGTTGGGGGGATCCGGCATCCTGCGCCACTTCTTCTTCATCTCCTTCGTCATCATCAACTAAACAGTTGATAGATGGACCTGTGAGTTGTTCTTCATCTTGGATGGAGGTGGCATTCTCCAGCAACAGCTCACCGCCGTCTTCAATAAGGAACAGGGGTGACTTTTGGATTACTGGCTCCTGCTCATCCGACCGATGCTCAGTTGTTTCTTCCAACGTGATGGTCATGTTTGCGGTAGCAACTAGTAGTGGGGGCTCGTCCTCTTTCAGGGGTCGGAATCCCTGTGGCACCTTACTTGGATCACCTTGGCGTAGAAGACCAAACAACTTCATCTCTGCGGACATAAACACGCATAAGTGTTTGCAAGTTTACAAGTATTTTTGACATGTTCATACGCATATTCAAATAATACCTACCCTGTCTACGCTCGGTCAGAAAGCATGGATATCTATCCTCCCTCTCAAAATAGTTGCGGCTGATCCCTATTAAGCATAGGAAGTGCTCCAGCATGCCCCTATGGAAATCAGTGCGATGGGTGTCTAATATTTTCACATCCTGGCTGCTATAATCCTTGGATGAGGGTGGGGGTCGAAGCTTACTTTATACTTCATAACAAACGGGGTGGGGAATACCTTGGCGTCCACGAAAAAGTAGTGGTCGTACCACTTTTTGAGGGAATCTAGGGGTTTCCTATACGACATAGGGGCTGTTGCGGATCGTTTTTTAAACGAGAGCCACCCATTTACCATTTGGGGGGAGTAGAATACCCTAAATAGATTAACAGTGGGGTTACTTCGCAGGCGTGGTAAGTAACCTCGAATTGGTTAACCTTGCACGCCCCTATGCAATGAAGTTGTGTTATGTGGAAGTCATAATACAATAGCACATCTAAGAGGAACCTAGATAAGGGGATGCGGTAGTTAGCCGAGTCAAATAGGCGCGTATACACGCCTATTTTCCCGCAAGGAGCGTCTGTGATAGCTTCACCATCACCTAGATAGGTGGGGTGTACGCTCTCAGGAATATAATATTCAGACAAGAAGTCTATATATCTCTCCGCGGACATCACATTGAGGACGTCCGTGATCACGGGATTATCTTTCACCATGATTTATAAAAAGGATTAGAAAGGCGCGGTGGTCTAACCTGGTGTGGTGAATTTCCGTGGAAAAATAAGAGAAGGAATGAAGGATTGAGCATAGATATAACAATGGCGGAAATGAAGATGTAAACTGTGTGTTTACACAGTTACATACACCAACTCTTTTATAGGTTTGCCTCGAGTTACGAGGTACCATGGATGTTTGACACGTGTAACCCACTACGCCTATCTAACGGTGGGGATGTCTGACAATTCTGAAACGTCAGAAGGGACCCACGGGTCGCTTCTTGACAGTTTTACGTAGCTTAAGAGTGGGCCTTTCTGGTGCACTTTTGCAGACATAACTTCCGACTAATGACTACCATTAATGCATTCATTAATATTGTCTCGGCCGGCCTTTTGGAGTGCGGCTATGTTTGCGACAGCAATATCTACAAGACATTAATTAGTCTAGAGGTTACGCCTACGGCTGTAACAACTAGACTGGGGGGACATGATGACGTATAGTCCCCAACCGGATCATGAACCCGGCCCACGGGTACAACCCGCATCCGGCCTATCATGAATGGGTTGGATTAATGCCAGTTAAGCTAATGGGCTTGAATATGTAGTGGTCGCATAAAGTGTGTGCGGCCGACGGCCCGGCACATCCAGGACAGGGTTAGACAGAGTCACAATCTTATTAGTATTTGGATTTACCTTCAAGTATAGGATATACACTAACCATAATTAGAAGATAACAATCAAGCTAATTATGGTGATTATTTTCTGCTTGGGGCTGAAGTAACAGTGACAGCCCATTAGGGTTTCACTGCCTATATAAGGAACCCCCAAGGGTTTCACAAAGGGATTACATTCTCCATACTCTCAACTCACAACCGATTTCTAACCCCAGTCGATTACTTACTCTCATGCCGGAGTCTAATCGTGGGATACGTTCCCACAGTAAGTCTAATGTGTGTTGCTTTAGTGTGCAGGATCTCAGCAAGTTATTCACTTGGTGCAAGAGCCGGAGCCCAGCCTACCCTAATTAAGCCTAATTCGGGTCTAGCAAGGATCATCCAACTTTTGTATCAACAATGAATGTTTTGCAAGATGAAGCTAATGAGGAGAATAGATTTTTCAATAGATTTTCGTCTCTAATGGATCATTAGAAAGCTAAAGAAGCTTCCACTCCCGCTTCGGTTAAAGCGGTTGAGAAAAGTTGTATATCTTGTGGTGGAGCTCATGATTTTTCCGATTGCAATACCGCTGGTGGTAACACTTCGAGTGCTTATGTAGCAACGGGAACTTACAACCAAAACGGTCAAGGTTCTCGCCTAAAGCAAGCTACACAAAATCAAAATGCTAACAATTATCAAAACAACAATCAAAGTGGTGGTTACCAAGCGAATCAAAGAAACTATAACAAGGGTAATTACAACAACCAAGGTGGGAACAAAGGGCAAGTGCAAAACCAAAACTAAAATCGGGATTTTCAAAACACTAATAAAGGTTCGCAGTATAGGAAAGATCTTCCCAGTGACTTTTTGAATTATACAAAGGCAAATGATGATAGGTTTGACAACATATAAAGGGAGATAATTAGCCTAAGATCCGAGTTGAAAAATGAGTTAAAAAACGAGCTTGCAAATGAACTTAAGACGCATGCTAATAAAATGGAAAGTAATGTGCAAAGGCTACAACAAAATCAACAAAATATGGAAAAAGGACAACATGAAATTAAGAAAGAGATGCTTAAGGCGGATAAAAGGCAATCTAAATTTGAAGGTAGAATGGCAAGTATGTTTGAGGCTAAAATGTGTAAACCCTCTTCTTCGGGTGTTCTTCCAAGTAATAACATTGCAAACGCGAAGGGAGAAATGAAGGTCATTACTACACGTAGTGGTAAGACTTTTAAGGAGCCAAATTCTCATTCTAGTACTTCTAAGGAGAAGGAAGTTGAGAAAGAACCCGAGGTGATGGTCAAAAAGGAGCATATCTCTATCCCACGTAGTACCGCTCAATCCACACCTACGGTCGAACCTATGCCAATTTTGGAACCCGAGATTCCAAGGTCGTTACCTATGCCTCAACCCACACCACCCTTACCTTACCCATCAAGACAAAACAAGGAAAAATTGTATGACTGTAACAATCAACAAATTGAGCTTTTCATTAAAATGTTCTGTAAAATTTATTTCGACATAAGTTTAGCCGACGCATTGTTGTACATGCCTCATTTTGCCTCCACTTTTAAGGGTATAATGAATGATTAGGAGAAGCTTTTAAAGCTATCTAATTGTTCTTCGGTTTTTCTTTACCGAATACAGAAAAAGTTGGTGATCCCAGCAAGTTTCTTATTCCATGTGATATTCAATAGATGGAAGGATGCCTCGCCTTGGCCGATCTTGGCGCAAGCATTAAGTTCATGCCTTTTCCATGTGGAAATCGCTTTCACTTCCGGATCTTATTCCTTCGAAAATGTTTATCTAGATGGACGATCATTCTACGATTCTCGCATGTGGAGTGGCCGAAGACGTTTTTGTGAAAGTTGGGAAGTTCTTCTATCCGGTTGATTTTATTGTGGTAGACATTCCCATGGATCCTTAAGTTCCTCTAATTTTAGGTCATCTATTTTTAGATACCTCGAAATCGATCATTGATGTGCATGCTAGAAAAATCACTTTGCGATTCAACGAGGAGGAACTTGCTATAAACGCTACTTAAAATTCTACACCTTCTCATGTTTATGAAATCGCGACCATAAACCATGTTGACTTAGTCGATGTAGTTTACGATGAGTTTACACAAGAGGTGTTAGGTTTATTTGATAGTTCGACTAGTGGCAATCCCATTATTATGGATCCGATCCTTGCTAATTCTACACCAAATCACACTCCATTCCAAGGAAGCGATTTTATTTTTAATGAAATCGACAATGAAGATGAGATGACGATTAGTGAGGGTATTCTTAATCAAATTCTACCATATTTTCCGCCAATGGAAATTATGAGTGTTGAAGCAAAATCTTCAATCAAGGATCCACCAATCCTTGAATTGAAAGATATTACACCTCACCTCGAATACGCATTCTTGTAAGATGTTGACAAGTTCCCGGTCATTATTGCGAAAGATCTTTCCAATGATGAAAAAACCGTACTTTTTGGAAATCTTGAAAGCTCACAAAGGAGCGATTGCGTGGAAAATTTCCGACATTAAGGGTATTGACCCAAAAAAATTTAATCACAAGATTTTAATGGAGGAGGACTACAAGGCCGCAATTCAATGTCAAAGAAGGGTAAACCCCAAAATTCACGATGTCATCAAAAGGGAAGTCTTAAAACTTCTTGACGCGGGAATGATTTACCCCATATCTGATAGCCCTTGAGTGAGCAAAATCCATTGTGTCCCAAAAAAGGGAGGAATGACCGTTGTGCCTAATGATGACAACAAGTTAACTCCAACTCGTGTTGTGACCGGATGGAGGGTGTGTATTGACTATCGTAAGTTAAATGATGCCACTCGTAAAGATCATTTTCCCTTGCCCTTCATGGACCAAATGTTGGAGCGTCTTGCGGGAAATGATTTCTATTGCTTTTTAGATGGTTTTTCTGGTTACTTTTAAATCCCTATCGACCCTCGTGATCAAGAGAAAACTACGTTTACGTGTCCATATGTAATGCTTGCTTATCGTAGAATGCTGTTCGGACTTTGTAATGCACCAGGAACCTTTCAAAGGTGCATGATGGCTATTTTTCATGATATGATCGAGAAGTCGATGGAAGTGTTCATGGATGACTTTTTGGTGTTTGGTGATTCGTTCACGTCGTGTTTAAATAACTTGGAAAAAATGTTAAAACTTTGTGAGGAAACCAACCTTGTTCTTAATTGGGAAAGATGTCATTTTATGTGCAAACAAGGAATTGTCTTAGGGCACAAGGTTTCAAAAGCCGGGATTAAGGTAGATAAAGCTAAGATAGACATCATCGCCAAATTACCTCATCCCAACACCGTTAAGGGAGTTAGGAGTTTCCTAGGCCACGCGGGCTTTTATCATCGATACATCAAAGATTTTTCAAAAATATCTCGACCTATCACACTCCTTCTCGAGAAAGATGCTCCTTTCATCTTTAATGAAGATTGTGTTCGAGCTTTTGAAACTCTTAAGAGGAACCTTACCGAAAATCCCATTCTTGTTGCTCCTAATTGGGAATTACCATTGGAAATCATGTGTGATGCAAGTGATTATGCAATTGGGGCCGTTTTAGGGCAACGTCATGAAAAACACTTCTTGCCTATCCACTATGCTAGTAAGACGATGACCGAGGCTCAAATGAAATATACTACAATGGAAAAAGAACTCCTTGCCGTGGTATATGCTTTTGAGAAATTCCGACCTTATCTCGTCTTAACAAAAAGCATAGTGTATACGGATCATTCGGCTATCAAGGATCTCTTCTCTAAACTTGATGCAAAGCCGAGATTGCTTCATTGGGTTCTCCTCCAACAAGAATTTGATGTCACCATACTTGATAAAAAAAGGAGCTGAGAATCTAGCGGCCGATCATCTCTCTCGTTTAGAGGATCCTCACAAAAATGAGTTCGAGAACAAGGAAATTATCGAAACATTTCCTCTTGATACTTTTGGTGTGGTGAAATATAAAGACGACACCACATGGTTTACGGACATTCCAAATTACCATGCGGGCAGTTTCATAATCAAGGGTATGACGACACAACAAAAACGAAAATTCTTTCGTGACGTTGATAGGTGTGAAAACACCCATCCTTTTACCACTTATTTCTGGCTAAAACAAGACCAAAACACGTATTTAATATCATTTGTTTGGAATTATGCGTGGTTTTTGTGTTTATTGTGTTTTCAGAGTCAACCGGATGAATATTGAAGAAAACATGGGATTGCACGGGTTTTATCGAGGAAAAAGACTCAAGACGAATGCTATTGTCCAAGAGATGCAAAAGATTTGGAGTCATTGTGCCTATTTGAAGATTTATCGAAGAATAGAGCCTGGAAGATTCATATATGTCGAAGAACTCGAGTCTATTAAACAAAAGATAATAAGACGAGTTGGAATTATTCACCGACACTTCTAAAAATCCAAAGTCGGAAACGTTTATTTAAAGAAGCGTGAAGACTAAAGAAGAGAGAAGAAAAGAAGCCCGATACCAAATCCCATTCACAAGCCCATGCCACACGCCTATATAAAGGACCTTACTTTACAAATTTCACACACTTAGTTAGTTCTTTAGTTTTTTCATTTTTTCTCTAGTTTTAGAGAGAGAAAGTTCTCAACTTTCTCTCACTAAACTTTTCTTTTCTCAATTTTTACATTTCAAGTTTTAAGCTTTTGTATTTGGGATTTCATCAATCTAATTCAAGTTAAGCTTTTTAATTCTTTATTCTCTTTCTACATTTCTTAATTCGACTTATTTCCATACGAAATCTTTAGTTTAATCCGAATCTTTCATTGTTCGTGATTGGATTTGAGGTTGTGTATTAAGTAAGTTCGTTTCTTTCTTGTTCATTTTTAAGTTCTCACAAGTATAAGCTATAGGCCTTTTATGCTCATTGGCTTTTTGCTTGTTTTAGCTTATTGGTTTTCGGATTTCGTATATGTTTTAGTCATTCAAAAGTTTTGTTTATAAAGTTTTTGATCTAACGTTCTCGAAAGTTGTCAAATTTAGGCTTTTTGAGTCGTTTAAGTTTTGGATTAGTTAGCTTATTGATTTTGCTTATTGAGATTTTAAGCTACCACCAATTTTGGAACAAAATTGTTTACATCACAATACAATGGTTTTAACATATTCCGACGGTTTCTTGATTTGTATCGCAATAACCCAAGTGTGGGTTCTACTTTGCGATAGGTGGGTAATTCCCCTTATTCCTATCTGGTGTTGCGATCGCTTATTGCGATCGCACATTCCGACGGGACTAAGGTCCTTTTTAAGTCGAAACTCTGGCCAATTTTTATTTACAACATTCCGATCTAGAACTTTCCGATTGCAACATTCCGATCGACTTCATTGCGATAGACCATCATTCCGACAGCTTGCATTTTAATTATTCCGATGGATTGTTTTGACAAATATTCCGATGGACTGATTTTAGTTATATTCCGATGGGCATGATTTTGACATTCCGATAGCTTGTAATTCTATATTCCGATGGATTAAGTTTTAAAATTTTACAAAGTTTTAAGTGTTAGTTTTATTAAGTGTTCAAGTGTTTTTCTCATCTTGTCTTTAAGTTTTCAAACATTCATTTTTTAACTTGTCAATTTAGTTTAATCTTTTAAAGCTTTAATTTTACTCTTCGACACTTACTTATTTGTCATTAGTTTAAAATAGATAAACAAACCAACACCTTCTTATTAACCAAGAACAAATCATTCCACTTAGAGCTAAGATCAATTCGAGAGGATTCCGAGAATCGAACTTTCAACTAGCAAAATCAAAATTATCAAATGGCGCCGCTGCCGGCTCTTCTCGTTAAGATTAACAGTTTTTTGTGAGAACTTGGATTTTGGAATCCGTTCCCAGTGAACGTTACTTTTTCATAAAAAATTTCAAAAACCCTAAAAAATATAAAATTTTCAAAAATCCTAAAAATTAAAAAACATAAAAACCAAAAATATTTTTGCTTTGTTTTTGCTTTGTTAGTTCTTTTGCAGGTGCATGCGTACACGATCAACGTCATATCAAGAGCCCGAGCCTCTCGAAGACTTAGACATGGCCGGTGTGCAAAACAACAACAATAACCCACCTCAAAACAATAATAACAACAACAATAACAATCCACCTCTTAACAATGAGCCTCTACCAGACAATCGCCCGATGATTGAACTTCTGCAAGCCCATGTAGATGGCAACACTGATCCAATTGTTATACCCGCGATTGCAGCCAACAATTTTGAGCTCAAATCCGGCTTTATCCAGATGGTCTCTGCTCAACCATTCTTGGGGCGTACCATTGATGATCCACATGACCACATCAAGAGATTCTTGCAACTCACCAATACGGTCAAATTCAATGGTGTTCCACAAGAGGTAATCCGTTTACAACTTTTTCCCCTTTCTTTAGAGGGACAAGCCCGGCATTGGCTTGCTAAGGAACCGCCACAGAGTATTCTTTCGTGGACGGATTTGGAGACCAAGTTTATCAATTACTTTTTCCCACCCTCTCGTACTACCGCTTTGCGGAATGAAATTATCAATTTTGAACAAAAGTACGATGAGTCGTTTAGTGAATCTTGGGACCGTTTCAAAGACCTTTTGAGAAAATGCCCACAACAGGGTTTTACCAAAGTGCATCAAAATAACACTTTTTATAATGGTTTAAGCATGAATGACCAAGATTCACTAAACAGTGCCTCGGGGGGTAATCTTTTGGCTAAGACTTCCAATGCTGCTTGGGATATCATTGAGAATAAGTCTCGTGTGCAAACCAAGAGTGTTCGGACCAATGTCGCGAGTGCTAGTACTAGTGACAGCGACAAGCGACTTGACAAAATCACTGCGCTTCTTGAATCGCTTGCTACCCAAACCGCCAGCAACACCAACAGCATCAACGCTAGAAACGCTAAAGACGCTCAAGTCAATGCTGTTAGCCAACCATGTGAGATATGCGGGGGTCCTCACTCTTACACCACTTGTACTGCCACCCAAGACTACCCTTCTGAAAATGTGAATGCAGCTTATGGCACCTATCCTCAACCCGCTTATCAGGTTCGTCCTCAAGGTGACCGTAACTTGCTTAGCTACCATTCGAACAACTATCTCTCACCACCCGGTTTTCCTCCAAACAACCCAAACCAACAACAAAACCTCAATAGCCCTCCTCAACAACAACAACAACCTCGTACACCATACATACCACCTCACAAGCAACCACAACCACCTCAACGAAACAACCAAGTTTACCAGCAACCTGCTTATCAACCACCCGCATACAATGCTCCTCCCAACCAACCCACCGCTTTACACCAAGAAGTGGAAACCTACATGAGGACTAACGATGTGATCGTGGGAAATCTTCAGCGGGAAGTGCTCAACTTGAAAGCAGACCTGGTCAAACAAGGGAACGATCTGAGAGCTGATATGAGAAACACTTTGGATAGTAAAACGAATGACTTAAAGAACATGATGGCTAGCTTCTTCCAAGGTAATCAACCCTCTTCTTCGGGTACTCTTCCGAGTAACACCGTTGCGAATCCAAGAGGGGAGATGAAAGCAATCACCACTCGTAGTGGCAAAGGTACCAAGGAACCCGAGCTTCCTATACCTCCATCGGTGATTGTGACTAAGGAGAACGAGTCACCTGCTTCTATTCCTCATCCTTCTACTTCCCCAATTTCTCCACCTTTTACTTCTACCCCTCCTCCACCCAAGGATGTGAGTGATCCTTCGATCCCGAAGCCTTCCTCTTCTTCCAATATACCTTATCCATCTAAGTTGAGGAAAGAGTAGCTCAAAAGCAAGGACGATATTCAGGTTTCGAACTTTCTTAAAATGTTTAAACAACTAAATTTCAATATCTCCTTCGCTGAGGCTCTCGCTCACATGCCTAAGTACGCTAAAATGTTTAAAGATCTTCTGAGTGACAAGGAAAAGCTTCTCGATATTGCCAACACCCAACTTAATGAGAATTGCTCTGCAGTGCTCTTAAGGAAATTGCCAACCAAGCTTGGTGATCCGGGTCGTTTCTTAATCCCTTGCAATTTCCCGGGGGTAGAGAATTGCATGGCCCTAGCCGATCTAGGTGCCAGTATTAATCTAATGCCTCTAAGCGTTTGGAAGCAATTATCTCTCCCTAAGCTAGTCCCCACCAAAATGACTTTGGAATTAGCTAACCGTACGGTTGCTTATCCAGTGGGGATAGCCGAAGACGTCTTCGTAGGAGTCGACAAATTCACTTTTCCTGCCGATTTCGTCGTCGTCGACTACGAGATGGACCCTCGTGTTCCCTTGATCGTGGGTCGCCCATTCTTGAGGACCGGTCGCACTCTCATCGATGTTGAAGCCGGTGACTTATCATGAGAGTGGGTGACGATATAATCGTTTTCAACATGGGAAAGTTGTCTAAACAACCTTATTCATACGAGAGTGTTAATTGTATTGACGTTCTGGATGAGGCTTGTGAAGAACACTTTAATGATGCTTGTAAAAATATTCCTACCTCTCTTCCCAATGTTGAAACCGTTTCCTCTATTGATTCATCACTGTCTCTATTTGGAGAAAGTGATTTGTTTTGGAACGATCTTGAAGCCACCATGGGAGATGTGAACTTAGCTAATGATGATTCTCCCACCGATGGGGATGAAGACATACATTTCTTTGAAAACCTTCTCAACGAAGACAATCCTTCTCCACCATCTCCCACGGTTATTGTTATCGATACTCCGACTTTGAAAACGCCTCCCATCGAAAATCCTCCGGATTTAGAACTTAAGGAGTTGCCGCCCCATCTCGAGTATGTGTTCCTTGAAGAAGAGAAGAAGTCGCCCGTCATCATTGCTAAGGACTTGGACGAAGAAGAAAAATCTCGCCTCATCGCCGTGCTTAAAGATCATAAGAAGGCAATTGCTTGGAAAATTTCCGATATCCGCGGAATTGATCCAAACTTTTGTACTCACAAAATTCTCATGGAAGATGACTTTAAACCCGCAATCCAGAGCCAAAGAAGGGTTAATCCTAAAATTCATGACGTCATCAAACAAGAGGTTATCAAACTTCTAGATGCCGGCTTGATTTACCCTATTTCGGATTCGCCTTGGGTAAGTCCCGTCCATTATGTGCCCAAGAAGGGCGGAATAACCGTTGTTCCCAATGAACACAACGAGTTGATTTCCACTCGTCTCGTTACTAGGTGGAGAGTTTGTATTGATTATCGCAAGCTCAATGATGCCACGAGAAAAGACCACTTTCCTCTTCCTTTCATGGATCAAATGCTCGAGCGTCTAGCTGGTAATGACTATTACTGCTTCTTAGACGGTTTCTCCGGGTATTTTCAAATTCCCATCGATCCCAAGGACCAAGAAAAGACCACATTCACTTGTCCCTATGGAACATTTGCTTACAAACGCATGCCTTTTGGTTTATGTAATGCTCCTAGGACGTTCCAAAGGTGTATGATGGCTATATTCCATGACATGGTGGAAGACAGTATGGAAGTCTTCATGGATGATTTCTCGGTTTATGGCGATTCATTCTCTGCGTGCCTTGCCAATTTAGAACGTATGCTTAAGCGGTGTGAAGACACTCGCCTTGTTCTTAATTAGGAAAATGCCATTTCATGGTAAAAGAGGGCATCGTGCTAGGACACAAAATCTCCAAAGCCGGTCTTGAAGTAGACCGTCCTAAAGTCGACGCTAAGTTGCCTCCACCTTCAACCGTGAAGGGTGTGAGAAGTTTTCTGGGTCATGCGGGCTTCTACCGTCGATTCATCAAAGATTTTTCTAAAATCGCTCGCCCGATGACTCACCTCTTGGAAAAAGATACTCCTTTTATCTTTTCCAAAGAGTGTCTTGAAGCCTTCAACTCGCTTAAGGATAAGCTAACTAAGGCACCCGTCTTGGTCACCCCTAATTGGGAGCTGCCTTTCGAGTTGATGTGTGATGCTAGCGACTTTGCTATTGGAGCGGTTCTGGGAAAAAGAGTGAACAAACACTTCCAACCAATCCATTATGCTAGCAAGACAATGACGGGGGCACAATTGCATTATACGACAACCGAAAAAGAGCTTTTAGCTGTTGTCTATGCCTTTGAAAAATTTCGCCCCTATCTTGTCCTTTCCACCATAATCGTTTATACCGATCATTCCGCGTTGAAGTACTTGTTGACAAAGCAAGATTCCAAACCAAGACTTCTTCGCTGGGTTTTGCTGCTCCAGGAATTTAAAATCGAAATTCACGATAAAAAAGGAGCTGAAAACCTAGCCGCGGATCATCTCAGTAGACTTGAGGATCCTTACCAAGGGGAACATCCAAACAAAGAAATCAATGATTCTTTTCCCTTGGAGACCTTAATGTCTATCAATTCGAATTCTGATGAAACCTCGTGGTTTGCAGACATTGCAAACTACTTAGCGGGTGGAATTCTCAAGGATGGGTTAACATCCCAACAAAAGAAAAAGTTCTTCACCGACATTAAGACTTACTTTTGGGATGACCCGTACCTATTCAAACAATGTGCCGATTTGATTATTCGCCGATGTGTTGATGGACCGGCAGCTTTAGAAATCCTTGACGCTTGCCACAAAGGACCCACCGGTGGTCACTTTGGTCCCAACTACACCGCCAAAAAAGTGTTTGACTCGGGATTTTATTGGCCCACCATCTATCGTGATGCTCACGAGATGGTTAAACGTTGTGATGCCTGCCAAAAACAAGGCACGATCACACATAAAGACGAGATGCCTCAGAATTTCATTCAAGAGTGTGAAATCTTTGATGTTTGGGGTATCGACTTTATGGGGCCATTCCCTTCATCTAAAGGAAACAAATACATCCTTGTAGCCGTTGACTGCGTTTCAAAGTGGGTTGAAGCCAAAGCTTTACCCACTAATGACGCAAGGGTGGTTTGTAACTTTTTGAAATCGTTGTTCGCTAGATTCGGCGTTCCTCGTGCTATTATCAGTGACCGCGGGACTCATTTTTGCAACGATCAATTTGCAAGAGTCATGGCTAAGTATGGTGTCAATCACCGTCTTTCCACCGCCTATCATCCCCAAACCAATGGGCGAGCCGAGATATCCAACCGTGGATTGAAGCGAATTTTGGAACGTACTGTGGGAGAGCATCGTGCCGCGTGGGCCGATAAGTTAGATGATGCTCTGTGGGCTTTCCGTACTGCTTATAAGACCCCGATCGGTTGTACACCTTATCGTCTTGTGTACGGGAAAGCTTGCCACCTCCCTATCGAGCTGGAACGTAAGGCATACTGGGCCTTAAAGTGGGCCAACTTCGACATCAACAAAGCCGGTGATTTTCGCAAGATTCAACTCAACGAGCTACAAGAATTGAGGAATCAAGCTTACGAGAACTCATTGATTTACAAGGAGAAGACCAAGATTATCCACGATGCTAAAATCAAGAACCGAGAGTTCCACGTTGGTGATCAAGTCTTACTTTTTAACTCTCGGTTGAAGATCTTCTCTGGCAAGTTAAAGAGCCGCTGGTCTGGTCCATTCACCGTCGCCAAAGTCTTTCCATATGGGACCATTGAGCTTTCTCAGCCAAATGGGCCCAATTTCAAAGTGAATGGCCAGCGTCTGAAGTTGTACTTTGGTGAGGACATCTCTCATGAGATGATCCCATCCCTCACCACGTTTCCCATGAACTAATTTTGGGTCGAGTCAGGCTCGTGACTCGGTTATCAAAAACAAGCGCTCCTCGGGAGGCAGCCCGAGTATCTATCCTTTTATGTTTTAACCTCCTAAGTGTAGGGGGACCTGTATAGGTTCTTTGTCTTTGTGTGGTGATGTGATTACAGGGATAAGTGCACTCTTGGAATCTCTGAAGAACCATGCTCCCGTGTTATCCGAAATCCGGTTCTATCTCTCAACTATCGTGATTCAATTTTCTTCATACTCACATTTGAAATTGATCACTTTAGTCGTCTCTTCCTTAACTTGATTTAACCAACGTGCACAATGTCATAAGTGTAGGGGAGACTTTTCCCACATGCTTAAACATTGAGGACAATGTTTATCTTAAGTGTAGGGGGACTTCTATCGAAGTTTTAAGTGGACTTTTCCATGAAAATGCCTTCATTTAACCGGAAAATCATCTTTTTCAACATTTTTCAAGTTTTTTTTTATTAACTTTGGCCATTTAGTCGTAATTTTTAAATTTTTATCATTGCTTTCATATGTATATATCCCGCAATAAAGTCAAAAATATTAATAAAGTGGTGTAGCTAGTTAAGAAATCTTTGACATATTAGGCACGTTGCGATTATTTTGACTCAACCCGATTAGACTTATCTAAGTTTATTCTAGCTAGTATCCTTAACCGTGTAGACCTTAATTGGTTTATTAGGCTAAGCATCCACGAGTCTCATTACCTGAGATTTTTAATTGTGGAGAACGAGAAATGATAGAGTCAATTATAAGTCGGTATTCCTGCACAAGCTCACTTGGTGTAATTATTTGCCTATTCTCCCATCACTTGCTAATAATTTATCTGCAATAAGTAAGGTCGTACGATTTGAAAAGTTATTTAGCTTCTAGCCCAAGATCGTTTAAAAGTTGCTCGGTAATGATAAGAGTTCATAGCCAAGGCATAACTTATGAAGCGGGGCGCGAAGATTGGCGAGTCCGAAAAGGCCCTAACAAGGCATGAGGATTCCATTTTATTGCTGAAGATCCAAAGTGATGTGAAAAGCATTATTCCCGAAATCAATATGAAGGATCAAGACTCACGACGAAAAGCAATCAACTCCCATAAAGATCATGGAGAAGTCTATCCGAAAAGACCGTAACAAGGTATGAGGATAAATAGATCCAAGTCCAAAAAGGAGGCGGATCGTTGTATCTCGAAATCCCAATTAGAGATTGAAGAAATAATCATGAAGTCGTGGTCAACAAAGTTGGAGTACCCCTCAAAAGTCTCCAAGTGAAGAAACTCTATTACGATGAGAAGACCATTATCTCAAGAACGTCTCTCAAGATATGAAGTATGAAGTACATGCCAAATATCGGCCCGAGAAAGGTCTCAAATCGCGAACCAAGTTATGCCAAGATATGAACTTTCTGATATCCCGGGAAGCAGTTTTAAGAGATTTTGTCCTTTAGCTAACTATTGATCAAATCGTCCTACTTTGCTTTCAGCCTAATAAACTATCGAAATAAGTCCAAAAATGCATCTTCATGATCATTCTAAGACAAAAATAAAATATAAGAGATACACCTAGGAATAAGGGAGTCTAAGCATTTAATTAAGCCATGTGTGTAAGTGTTTGACTTGCTAACTTATAATAACAATGATCTCGTTTTTAAGCTTAGTTTGGGGAACGTGAAACTTGAGGGTGATAAATCTTCGCAGCACCGAAGCCCTAATGTAAGTCCTCGATCTCTTTACAAGTTATTTCCACGTAAGCTATTTTCTATCCTCTTGTTTACATTAAAGTGTTAATTTCTCTTAGTACTTTGATTTTTGTTGAGTAGTATTTTAATAAGGCCAAGGTTGATTGATTATGAGAAAAATGTAAACTTGCTTTCTCGCTAAGCATTGCATGAGGGCATGGCAATGGTTAAGTGTAGGGGATTTGATAGGTGTGAAAACACCCATCCTTTTACCACTTATTTCTGGCTAAAACAAGACCAAAACACGTATTTAATATCATTTGTTTGGAATTATGCGTGGTTTTTGTGTTTATTGTGTTTTCAGAGTCAACCGGATGAATATTGAAGAAAACATGGGATTGCACGGGTTTTATCGAGGAAAAAGACTCAAGACGAATTCTATTGTCCAAGAGATGCAAAAGATTTGGAGTCATTGTGCCTATTTGAAGATTTATCGAAGAATAGAGCCAAAGATGGAAGATTCATATATGTCGAACAACTCGAGTCTATTAAACAAAAGATAATAAGACGAGTTGGAATTATTCACCGACACTTCTAAAAATCCAAAGTCAGAAACGTTTATTTAAAGAAGCATGAAGACTAAAGAAGAGAGAAGAAAAGAAGCCTGATACCAAAGCCCATTCACAAGCCCATGCCACACGCCTATATAAAGGACCTTACTTTACAAATTTCACACACTTAGTTAGTTCTTTAGTTTTTTCATTTTTTCTCTAGTTTTAGAGAGAGAAAGTTCTCAACTTTCTCTCACTAAACTTTTCTTTTCTCAATTTTTACATTTCAAGTTTTAAGCTTTTGTATTTGGGATTTCATCAATCTAATTCAAGTTAAGCTTTTTAATTCTTTATTCTCTTTCTATATTTCTTAATTCGACTTATTTCCATACGAAATCTTTAGTTTAATCCGAATCTTTCATTGTTCGTGATTGGATTTGAGGTTGTGTATTAAGTAAGTTCGTTTCTTTCTTGTTCATTTTTAAGTTCTCACAAGTATAAGCTATAGGCCTTTTATGCTCATTGGCTTTTTGCTTGTTTTAGCTTATTGGTTTTCGGATTTCGTATATGTTTTAGTCATTCAAAAGTTTTGTTTATAAAGTTTTTGATCTAACGTTCTCGAAAGTTGTCAAATTTAGGCTTTTTGAGTCGTTTAAGTTTTGGATTAGTTAGCTTATTGATTTTGCTTATTGAGATTTTAAGTTACCACCAATTTCGGAACAAAATTGTTTACATCGCAATACAAGGGTTTTAACATATTCTGACGGTTTCCTGATTTGTATCGCAATAACCCAAGTGTGGGTTCTACTTTGCGATAGGTGGGTAATTCCCCCTTATTCCGATATGGTGTTGCGATCGCTTATTGCGATCGCACATTCCGACGGGACTAAGGTCCTTTTTAAGTCGAAACTCTGGCCAATTTTTATTTACAACATTCCGATCTAGAACTTTCCGATAGCAACATTCCGACCGACTTCATTGCGATAGACCATCATTCCGACAGCTTGCATTTTAATTATTCCGATGGATTGTTTTGACAAATATTCCGATGGACTGATTTTAGTTATATTCCGATGGGCATGATTTTGACATTCCGATAGCTTGTAATTCTATATTCCGATGGATTAAGTTTTAAAATTTTACAAAGTTTTAAGTGTTAGTTTTATTAAGTGCTCAAGTGTTTTTCTCATCTTGTCTTTAAGTTTTCAAACATTCATTTTTAACTTGTCAATTTAGTTTAATCTTTTAAAGCTTTAATTTTACTCTTCGAGACTTACTTATTTGTCATTAGTTTAAAATAGATAAACAAACCAACACCTTCTTATTAACCAAGAACAAATCATTCCACTTAGAGCTGAGATCAATTCGAGAGGAATCCGAGAATCGAACTTTCAACTAGCAAAATCAAAATTATCAGACGTCAAGTTCTATTTTTGGGACTACCCTTATATCTTTCGGGTTTGTGTGGATCAACTCGTTCGACGTTGTGTTTTTGGCACCGAAGCTTCTAATATCCTTAGAGCTTGTCACGCGCGACCCACGGGTGGTCACCATGGTGCTAATCTCACGGCTAAGAAAGTGTTCGATGCCGGCTTCTTTTGGCCTACGATCTATCGTGATGCACACGCACTTGTTAAGTCGTGTGATTCTTGCCAACATCAAAGAAAATCCTCTCAAAAGGATGAAATGCCACAAAATCTAATCCAAGTTTGTAAGTTTTTCGACGTTTGGGGCATTGATTTTATGGGGTCGTTCCCATCGTCTCATGGAAACAATTATATCCTCTTCGTCTTCGAATACTTATATAAGTGGGTGGAAGCTAAGGTTTTGCCTACAAACGATGCTCGTGTGGTAGTCAAGTTCTTGAAGCAATTAGTCTCTCGGTTTGGAGCCCCTCGTGGGATTATAAGCGATCGTGGAACCCATTTTTGTAATGACCAATTCGATAAGGTTCTAAAGAAATATGGGGTTACACATCATCTTTCTACGGCTTATCACCCGCAAACGAGTGGGCAAGTCGAGGTTTCAAACCGAGCTTTGAAGAGGTATTTGGAGAGGTCTATTGGAGAGAACTGTGCGGCATGGTCTGACAAACTCGATGATGATTTATGGTCTTTTCGCACTGCTTATAAGACACCCATTGGGTGCACTCCTTATAAGTTGGTGTACGGGAAGAATTGACATTTGCCTATTCAATTAGAACACAAGGCATATTGGGCCCTTAAGCATTCAAACTTTGATTTAAAGACCACGGGAGATCACCATAAAATACAACTTAATGAATTGGATGAATTACGTGATAATGCTTATGAAAATTCATTGATTTTTAAGGAAAAGACTAAAAAAGTTTCATGATGCTAAAATTAAAAACCGGGGTTTTAACATTGGAGATCAAGTGCTACTTTTTAACTCTCGTTTGAAGATATTTTCCGGAAAGTTGGAATCCCGTTGGTAGGGTCCATTCACCGTAACACAAGTGTTTCCTTATGGCACCATCGAGCTAGCTCAAAATGATGGACCTGACTTTAAGGTGAATGGACATAGGCTTAAGCACTACTTCGGTGGGGAAGTCCCTTCTTTGGACGACCTCGACCAAGTCACCTTCCCCAATGATTATTAGTATTGAAGGGGTCGAGTCGAGCTCATGGCTCGGTAATTAAAAACGAGGTGCTTCGTGAGGGTAAACACATGCTTATCTATTTACATATTATCGCTTTCTAATGTAGTTAATCTGAGGGGATTTGTGCCCTTCCAACTCGTTGTCTCGTGCTTGTTTGTGAATGTGTTATCTAGATCATCATCATCACCACGTAAAGCCTCTCGTGTTCATTTACGTGAGCCTCGATCATTTGCTTGAAGAATTTTTCACGAATACATGACATATCCTTGATTGTTCTAACGATAATCTCATAGCATAATTCCTAAACGGCTTTAGATTTATTGTTGATTACCCTTTTCATACTAGATCCTAAGCATTCGAATTTTCCTCTCTAGTATGGGGGTTTTCCACCCTTAGACTCGAAACATTAAGGACAATGTTTAGTTTTAGTATAGGGGGTGAATATATACTTGGCTTGCTAAGCCCTCACGCTTTCCAACTTTCATCGTTTTCTTTATGTTTAGTTGCAAATAAGGCTAAAAATGGCCAAATTTTAAAAAATTTCTATGTTTTTATAAGTGTTTTTTAAGACATGAATGTAGGTTTTCCGTTGGGTAGAATAAGAGTTGATTTTTGACTTGATGGGCATTTGGAGCCCTTTACAATTCTTAACGCGCTTAAATCAAGTTTTGCTAGACTTTTATATAGGGAACTTTAAAACGCGAAAGTCTTAACTCGAAAGGGATTAAGAACAAGAACTTTTCGCAAGTTCTTATAATTGATCCTAGAAAGTCATTTCTTAAGGGAACTTTAAAATGTATTCTCTAAAGCTTTAAAAAGTCTAAGAAATTACAAGCTCCTATAGATGACTTGAAAACCTAAAACTTTGATTTAATTTAGTCTTAATGAAGCTAATCCAAATTTAGCTAAATTTTGACTTGCATGGCTAAGTATTCACGAGTCTCTTTAATTAGAGTTCTTTAAATAGTGAAGAACGAGAAGTGATAGAGTTAGACAAGTAATCATGCTAAACGTAGAACATGAAAATGTTCTTTCAAAAACTCATGTGTTTTAATTGTGGCTTTTTCTCCCATAAGATCAATGCATTAGGACAAATAATTGCAATAAATAAGGTCATACGGTTTATAAGGTATTTAGCTTCTAGAACAAGATCGTTTGAAAGTTAATTATGATTACATAAAGTACATTTTCAAAACATAACTTATCAAAACGGGATGCAAAGATTGGAAAATCTAAAAAGGCCCTTACAAGGCATGAGGATTACCTTTTGTTGCTAAATCCAAAAAGATATGAAGTTCACGAATCCAAATCCAAAATAAAGGATGAAGACACACGCCGAAAAGCAAAATACTCCGAAAGGTTTCGGAAAATTCTATGAATCCAAAAAGGCCCTTACAAGTCATGAGGATGAATTTATGAATCCAAGTCCGAAAAGGAAGCGGATCGTTTCATAATCGAAGTCCCAAAATGAGGAAAAGGAAAAGTGAAGAAAGTCATGGTAAAAAATGAAGCATCTCAAATCAAGAAGATGTATGCACAAAAAGGAAGAGAAAACCATAACAAAGATCGTCTCTCAAGATGAAGTTTGAAACACATGCCAAATATCGGTCCGAGAAAGGTCCCAAGTCGTGATCAAAGTTATGTCAGAATATGGACTTTTTATGATTATAAGAAGCGTTTTGAAAGACCGTGTCCTCTAGCTACTTATTAAATAAATTATGTCAACTTTATTTTCGGCTTAATAAATATCGGAATATGTCAATATGAATCCTTGTGATCCATGAAAAAAATAGTAAAAAAATTCTATATATCTTTTCATAAGTAGGATTGCGGGGAGAAAAAGTATTACACAATTTAAATGCATGAGTAGTGTTAGCATTGTGACTTGTACCAACAATCATCTCGTTTTTACACTTAGCATGGAATGTATGACAATCAAGGATGACGAAATTTACTCTTCAAAACATTCACTTGTTTTTATTCTTTGACCCTAAAAGTCACATTCTTGTGATGAAAATCATACATAATGTATATAAACACCATAGTAGTAGCTTAGTAAGTTTACGTTTCAATAAAGGTCAATAAAATGATTTTTGGAGATGCTTAGATACTTTATTCTAGCATTGCGTGAGGGAACAGAAATGGTTTAGTATGAGGGAGTGATGAGACTGCATTTATACATGGTCTCATCGTCCTAAACGGGCTAAAAATGTGTAAAAATGTCGTAAAATACCGTGAAATATACTTGTATTTGTTGTTTGTGTGTTTTAGGTATGGATATCGTGAAAAAGACAAAAGATCACAAGAAACAAGCAAAAACGAACACGAGAAACGAAACCGCACAATGAACCGGGCTCAAGTTATGATTTTCCAAGAGAAGTCCTTGAAGATTTGAAGATGTACAAGAATAGTCCTTTAACTTTGAAGAACTGACACTTTATGCCCTTGTAAATCTCAAAATTACAAGTTTGGTCCCTAAAGTTTGCTCAATGTACAAGAGAGACCCTTGAAGTTCAAGAGAATTGCACATTTGGTCCTTATTTCATGTTTAAGATACAAAAGGACTAATTGTGTAATTATACCAAAGTTATACAAGCCCTGAAAACACTTGAGAAACTATTTGTGCCAAAATCAGCAAGTACTCCAAACTTATTACAAAGGGAAAACAAATTTCATACGGCTTAAACTTCAATTGCAAAGAAAAGGAAGAATGAGGGACCAATGAGGTACAACTAAACATTTAAATCTCACAAACACGCGCCAAACACTTCACCTCACCTATTTCGGATCAAAAGTTACCATTGTTCATCTTTTTTACCCAGCCATGAACTTCACTTAAACCAAAGGGTAAATGCCAGTTAACCCACCCCAAGCTTGATTCGCCCTCACACGCTCTCATCCCACACTTAACATTCCCCATCCCATCAACATGGACCCCACACCATTCCCCTTTCCACCAATCACACATCGACTTAGCCCCCAAGTATAGCCATGTGGCTCAATCCAACGGCAAAGGCTCAAACTTGCTCCCTACGTTCAAAAAGAACAGCCAAGATCGAAATGGACAACTAGCATCCTCAAGAGCACTCAAGGGCATTTCTGGAATTTCTAGACTAGGGTTTACATGTATTTTCTATTCTATAATCGTCTTATGAGTAGTATAAAAGGAGACCTCAGCTTGTGCGAGTCCCTTTGTTCCATTTTTAACTTATAATTTGTAATCCCTTTCATTGAATGAAAAGTTTGGTATTTTGCACTTGCAATTATAATTCCTTTTTCTTTCACTAAAGTTGGTATAATCTATTAGAAATTATGTTCTATTTTCTTTATAAATCTGTCTGATAACTTGTTTTGGATACGTGTTGGTTTTGTTAAGGTTTGAGGTTTCAAAAGTTTTCAAAGTTCTCCAGGTTATTATTTGTGTACTAACCCCATACTAAGGATCATAAGCTCTCAAAAGCTTGTTTATAGCAAGCTTATTCAGGGTTTTTTAGTCTTGGATTGGTTGTGTGTTGCTTATGTTGAATATCAATCAAACATCATCAAGTCCTTGGTTCTACTTTGAACCATCAACAAGGACTTCACTTATACAATACACCCTTGGCTTATTCTAGTGGTTGAATATGCTCAAGGGAGCATAGTTGACTTCCTTTTGGAAGTAAAAAGGGAGAGTTACACAAGCTCTTGTCCTTCTCTTTACATTTTCCGTCAAATCATTGGTTTCCATGTGAATCTGAGTTCTATGCTTTTTGTTGGTGGTATTATTGTTTTTTCTTGTTTATTGGTTAATATTAGATCTGTTTCATCCATAAAAAGTGCTTGTTAAAAGGAAAAATAAAAAGTTTGTTTGAAAAAAGAGTTTTAAAGGGTTGTTTGGATTAGACTGTCAAAGGCCATTAGGGCCTTGGACATTGGTCTATTTGTGGTTAGAAGTTCTCATTCGGATGTTTTAAAGTTGTTTTGATATCTGGTTATGTCTCAAAAGTTTTGGAAAAGGTTTGTGCAAGTTTTGTGAAAATCAAGTTTTCAAGTTCCTAATCTGGTCAAACATATCAGAAGCTCTCAAATAATTGTTTGTTGGATTTGAAAGCTGAAATTTAGTTTGAAAGTAGTTTGTGTGGTGGTGTATCTATGCAGTATCTAGTATTTGAATTTGGAAGCTTATTGGATAAGTTATAGCTTATAAAAAGTCACTGTAGTGGTCAATTGCATCAGCAAAAGGCACCATCTGTTTTGGATTGCATTGCGTTATCTACCTTATGCCCTTTGTTTCCTTTCCTTGTTATTGCATATTCGGTTGCTTGTGAGTATGGTTTGAGTGCTGGTTGCTTATTTGCCAAGCCCATAAGCTCACTGGCTTATTGGACTTTTTGTACCAAAATCAAAGGCAAGGCTTAACAACTGTTAGCCTTGTTCATTGGCTTTGTACTCAAGGCTTACTCCATAACTTGCTTATGTGTGCCTATAACAGCTTAACAAAGTGCCAAGAACCATAATCTTGAGGTTTGACTTTTTTTTACTTTGTTCAAAAAGTGACCAAAGTGCTTACTGATTCTTAACAGCTTATTGTATCAAGCAACAACTTGTATTTTGTGATAGGTGTCACCTTTCTCAGCTTATTATTAGTTTTAGAACTTTACAGCTCAATTGGTTAAGCTTTTGTTAGAAAATAAACTAATTTAAATTTTTCATAAGTGCTTATTGCCTTCTACAACTTATTCAATTGGACTTTTTAGGAATTTTATTGTTGATTAAGCTTAGTTAAGTCATTTAAGAGATTTTTTAAAAAGAATCAGCTTCTAAGGTGATTTTAAACTCAAACCCGACTATTTTGTCGTTATGCGAAAAAGTTCTATTTAAGATTTTGGCTTATTTGGTTAGCTTTTTCAAAATTTCTTTTTACAAATTGTCTTATAAGCTTAATAAGAGGTTGTGTGTTTAAGCAGAGGTTATGGAAATCATTTTTGGCTTAATGGGCTTATTGGCCCATTAAGGATTAACTTATTGCTTATTAAGTTGTGATAAGCTTATTTTCAGCTTTCGGGCCTTTAGACTTTTGCATTTAAAATTAAGTTTTGATTCAGACTGGGATTTTGCAAACTTTTCTGTGGACTTTGGATTTTATTGGGCTAAAACGCCCAATAAGCTTGCTGTTTTTTAAATCAGCCCCATTTGAGGGCCCTATAGGGGTACTTAGGTAATTTCATTTTTGTTTTAATTAGATAAAAAAAATAAACTAGTTTGCAAGTTTTTAAAATTTTTTATAAATTTTGGATTTTTTATTGTTTTAAATAGATTTAATAGGTTTAAAATTTTGGAAAAATAATTTTTAGTTTATTTAAAGTATTTTGAGGTTTACAAATTCTTAAATCTTAGTTTGGGCTTTTTGATAATTTATTTAATTTTTAGGGCTTTAATTATCATTTAAAAATTAAATATTAATTATTTTAAAAAGTTACAAGAAGTTTTCGTGATTTATAAACCTTAGATATATTTTTAAGAATTTATTGTAATTTTTTGGCAATTTTTAGAAGTTTTAATTTTTACCTCATTTTGCGTGAAAACGCGTTATTCGTCTTAGTTTAATTTTATCGTAATTGGTCATCTTCTTTTCTCCTTTCTATCAATATTAATCAAAAATAACAAAGTTTAACACACACAATTATCCTCCTTGGTGAACGATCTCGTAAAGGGTCATAAGTGTTACGTTTCACTAAACATGCATTTAATACTTACCACATATACGTCTTTTTTCTAAAAGCGTATTTTTACCACAATCACTAGTCATCTTATGAAGTACTGTAAGAAGGGGGAAACCGTTGGTACATCGGAACATGCCCCTCAGAAGCCAGCTGCATCTGGTCGTGTTTTCACCACTACTCGGGACCAGGCCAACAAGGCTTCAGGTACCATTACTAGCATACTATTTATGTTTGGATATGTTTCTTGCGTCTGTTTGATACGGGTGCGACCCATTCAGTAATATCTACCACATTTGTTGCTCGTATTAATAAGACACCTACATTACTTGATAACGTGTTAAGTATATCCACACCTATGAGAGACTCTGTTCGGATTACCCATGTGTATAGAGATCTTCCGATGACTTGAGCCTTTAATGTGCTTCCGATTACTTGAGCCTTTGATGTGCTTCCGATGACTTGGGATGTACCTGGTAATTCGGTACCTTTTCATCCGATCGAATGAGATCATCATGTTGATGTTGTTCCTCCTCATACCATGTGGGACTTATTGCCGTGTTTCACTCTTTGATAACCGTATAATGTAATATGATGCATGTAATACGTGCTAATTTTTCTTTGATATGATCCCTTACTGGCATGGCTAATATGGGCCATTGCTTTTTTTAAGACACCAAAAGCACGTTCTACATCTTTCCTTGCTCCTTCATGGAGTGCTTTATAGCGTAACCTTTTTTGGTTATCATCAGCTAAATTTGTAACCGACTTAACAAATAGAACCTATTCAGGATATATCTCGTCACAAAGATAGTATCCCCATGGGTAAGTTACACCTGGCAACAAAAGGGATCTTTGGTGCTTTTGTAAGTTTGAAATCATTGAGTAAAGTGGAACGCTGAAAAACGTTGATGTCGTTGTTCGATCCTGCTACTCCAAAAAATCGTTGCGGTGCATTTTAACAACGGCGAAATCCCTAGCTTTCTGGCATAATTTTCTTTAGCACGAAAGTAATCACAGTGAAGCGTGACTTCATCAGCTATAGTTGTGAAAAGCGAGCAAGGCATCCAGATGGTCTCCTCGATTTTGTCTTCCGGAAACATCGGATTCTCATTAAAGTAGGCAGTGACTAGACTGTCATGAGCAGGCGAGCAGCATAGTAATCACGAGGTACGTTAGTCCTTTTTGACGTTTTGGTGCTGGTAAACAAACAAAAAACGACAACGCTCTGCTTAAAAAATTCAAATCACGTTGGAATGTTTCTTCTATGTTAGAAATACGTTTTTACGTATATTAGAAGTATCGGTCACTCCACAATATTATTAATGTTGTAATAGCTCGTAGTTAGTGTTACTTATTAAGTTAAGTAAGAAACCGACCCATGGGCTTGTCATGGGTCGGCCCAAGCCCAATATAGGCCTTGGATATAAATACCCCTTTCCACCATGGAAAGGGGTTGGTTGTTGTTCATTCCTTGTTTTCATTTAATAAAAAGACACATAGTTTCTCTCTCACTTTCTCTCTCTAGTTTCTCTCTCTAGGTATCCTCAACCCACTTCATAGATTCATAGGTTATCAATATTCTACATTTGGTATCAAGAGCTATGGGGTGATTTAAGGTAATGATTTGTGTTGTTATTTAGTTTTTGATTGTATTAGTGTTCTTGAAGAAGATCCATCTTGATTCTTGGAGTTTTTGGTGATTTTGTGATTGGGATTAGTAGATAAGTATTAGTTTTTACTTATTATTGTAGAAATCACAAAACTTTTTGGGTTATTTGGTAAAAAATCTGGGTTTTTTCTTCATTTTTTGATCGACTGTTCATACGAAACAAGGTTTCTGTTTACCCAGTAAAGTTCCGAACCAGAAAACTTCCGGATCAAAAAGTTCCGGATCAACAAGTTCCGGATCAAGAAGTTCCGGATCAAGAAGTTCCGAACCAAAATTTCCGAACCAAAAGTTCCGGATCAAGGAAAGTTCCGGATCAAGGAAAGTTCCGGATCAAGAAGTTCCGAACCAAAAGTTCCGGATCAAGGAAAGTTCCGGATCAAGAAGTTCCGAACCAAAAGTTCCGGATCAAGGAAAGTTCCGGATCAAGGAAAGTTCCGAATCAAGGGAAAGTTCCGGATCAAGACAAAAGTTCCGAATCAAAAACTTCCGAACCAAAAGTTCCGGATCAAGGAGTTCCAAGCCAAAATCTTCCGAATCAACACTTCTGAATCAACAAAAGTTCCGAATCAAGGGATATTTTACTTGTTTTTTCGATGATTTTTTAGAGGATTTAATCTTGGTTTCTTACAACAAAAACTCAACACAATTCACAAGCTTTACTTCACTGCTCGATCAACCGATAATCTTTGTCTCTTTGAAGTGAACAAAATGAATCCGAATTCATTAATGCCTCAGATGACATCACTTAAGGACATTTCCGTCATTACGGGAACGGATAATCGCCCTCCAATGCTCATAAAAGAAGTCTTTGAAGCATGGCAAGGCCGTATGATGTCATACCTTAAGGGAAAACCGGTATATGGGAGGCTTATGGTCAAGTCAATTCTTAATGGTCCACTTGATTATGGTACCATCGTGGTTAACAATGTGACTCGACCACGAGAATTTGAAGAACTTACACCAGCTCAACAACTCGTTGCCGATGCAGACGAAAAGGCTCTTCAAACCATTCTCCAAGCTCTTCCACATGATATCTATCGAATGGTAAGTCAGTATACGGTGGCAAAGGATTTATGGGAACGTCTAAAGGTGTTGCTACAAGGTACGTCTCTTACCAAACAGGAAAGGGAATGTCAGTTGTATGATCTGTTTGATAGATTCACGTACAGCCCAGGGGAAACGCTTCACGATTATTACTTCAGATTCACCACTCTTATGAATGATCTGAATGTATACAATCTCGTGATTGCTCCATTCCAGGTTAACACCAAGTTTTTGAATACTTTACCTCAAGCTGAATAGGGTGAGTATATTACCGATGTTAAGTTAACCAGGGATTTGCGTAAGTGCAATTTGGATCTACTCTATGCTTTTCTTCAGCAGCATGAGAAACATGTGATCATGCACCGTTCGCCTCGAGGTATGTACCCTGATTCTTTAGCTTTGATGGCGAATCAACCAAGCTTGTCACACAACAACACTCCTTATATCTTGGGACATCAAGCCTATCATCCATCACCTTACATGACACCAACCTTCCCCCAATACTCGATTCTACCGCAACCACCCACCTCACATCAGCAACAATATCGGTTTAATACACCTTCATCACAATATGCTTCACAACCTCACTCAGCAAGTATTTCACCTTATGCTTAGTCTTCATATTCTTCTTATCAAGAGAATGCAGCATATCCATCAAGCTACTCTGACCACATGAGTGTTCCTTCTAGTGCTTATATAGCTCAATAAGACCAAGCACTGTATTGTGATGATGATGAAGTCCCCATTCCTGAGTTCAAACAAGGAACTGACCCAGTTGAAATGTTAGCCACTTTGTCTGCTTATCTCACAAAGACATTGAGCAAACGAGGATTTCGAGGACCAGCTCCTACTAACAATCAGCTGAGGAATTCATCCAATTCTCTCCAACAAGCTACTATTGAGAATGGAAGGGTCATGGTTCAACCTATTCAACCTTATCAGGAGAGACCTACTACATCAACTACCAATGCACGTACGGTCAATCCTGCTCCAATGGTCAACACTCCTACACGGGCTAATTCCACAGGCAAGTTGAGAATGATTACATGCTACAACTGCAAGGAAGAAGGTCACATGTCCAGGGATTGCAAGAAACCCAAGAGGAGAAGGGATGGTCAATGGTTTGCAGAGAAGATTTATCTGGTGAATGCTCAGGCACAAGGAAGGGAACTTGATGAAGAGGAGCTTGCATTTCTTGCTGATCCAGGGATTGCTGAACAAGACGTGGTTACTACACAGAATGCAGCTTACCAAGCAGATGATCTTGATGCTTATGATTCAGACTGCGATGAACTTCAATCTGCACAGGCAGCTCTTATGGCAACTATCTCTAGCCTAGGGCCAGAAAAGAGATCTGAGGTACTTATTAATACCACAGATAATACCACTGATGCTAGTATTCAACCACATCAAGTTGTGCAAGAGCGTGCTGATTCGACTGATTCTTCGGTGGTGAGTCTTTCAAATGAGGAGACAATCAATGATAGTAATATCAATGTGAGTCCCCAGACTTTGAGTGAATCACAACCGGGAGCCATTTCGCATACGCATACTCCTGCTCAACAAGATTTGGTCATGGTTCCTGCTACATTACTTAGCCAAATGAATGCTGCACTCTTAGAAACCTTAGCTAAGAATAAGAATTTGTCTGATGAGCTTGCCTTATGCAACGAGAAAGTTCAAACTTTGGAATTAGTGCCTTCGTCTAGTGTTCTAACAAATCCTGAGTATGATCATTTTCGAAACAAACAAATGGGTCATTTGCAAGAAATTGAAACCTTAAGAGCAGATCTTTCTAATGAACTTAAAGAAAAAGAGTTAGTAGTCACTAATTTTCAAAAACTTCAAACGGATTTTGAATTACTCGAGTCTAAAAAGAATGAAATGGAAATTAATGCAGCTAATAAGATTAGAAGTCTAGATTATTTGCTTTTAAGACAATACGCTGCCTCTCAACTAGTGCACTTATTTGATGCTTCGTTTAGAGAATTTAACTTATCACGTCAGAAAGGCCTTCCCCCTAACCCACGGTATGCAAAACAAGCTTTTAACCATAGTCCAAGACTTTATAATGCAACCCAATTAGGATTGGTCTTAGACCCGATTGTTATTTTCGATGATCGCACCAATAAGGATCTAGTTGATGAGAATCGGTCATATAATTTAGCAAAATATCCCGATTGTGATTATTTTAAAATGAATCAGGAGCTTGCTAAAACGGATTTTAGAATTCGCTTCCATATGGACAAAGATCTCATTACAGCACCAACCTACATGTTAAATGAAGAAAACCCTAGTACACTTCCTACACTTGTCAAAATGGAAGGTCCTAAGGAAATTCCAAAGGATCTTCCACCTGTTAGCACTGTATGGTTAAACTTGCAAGAGATTAATCAATACTTTGTTAGTTTTGACAAGGTCATTTTGGAATGTACGACTTCAAATGGCTTAAACGCCGGAGAATGGGCTTTCGAACACATGAACGAGGTGTTTAAAAATGAGATCAATCCGTTTGTCGAAAGTCTAAAAGGAAGTTTTACATCTCTTAAGGAAAATCTTGAATTTGAAATTGCAGAAGTTCAAAAAGTGTTTTATGAAATGGATACCGCTTACGAACTACAGTTAATTGAAAAGGAAAAGATTTTATCCGAATATGACTGATTCTTGTCCCAAGTAATTTCGTGTGATGTGCTTACTACTGTGAATGTTAATTATTCGAATGAGCTTACATCCGCTATGATTAACTGTGATGCTGTGAATATATGTGATGATGTGTGTGATCTCTCTGTAAATGTTGCTGATACTGTAAATGAGGTAGATAATCATTCTTGTCACGAATCTAACGCTGAATTTTTAAAGCTACAAGATTCTTACAATTTACTTTCAAAACGCTTTAATCAACTTGAACAACATTGTATATCTTTAGAATTAAAACAACAAACTCAAAATGAAGATCTTTTGATAACAAATGGTTGTGAAAACGGTGTTGAGACGAGTGACAAGATGATTGCAATAGTTAAGGCATTAGAGGAAGAGATTATGAGATTGAAGAGAGATGTGTCATCAAATGAAACACTAAAATTGGAACTAGAGGCTGCAGAGTCTAAAAACCAGGACTTAGAAATTAGACTTTCGTCTATTCTAGGGGAGATGGATCGTGCAAGACAGGGAATGTCCAAACTTTATGGTTCACTAGAAGAACGCTTCGCTTTTAATGCAGCACAGCAACAATCTTATGTTGAACAATTGAACCAAAAATGTGAGGAAATCTCTGACTTAAACATCCTGCTCATTGACAAAAACATGGTTTTGGCCGAGTTAAAGGAGACACTTCTTCTCACCCGACAAGAAGCTGTTAATAACTTAGCTACCAACTCTGCACCGTCCTCTAGTGCTCCAACAACCAAGTCAGTAGTGCTTTATAAGAACCCGCTCCATAAGAAAAACCCGGTTACCTACGATGATTATATGAGGAATGCAGTTAAGCATGTAGATCTTGTTAGGGATATTTTAGACGATCTTTATGCCTTAGATCCCTCAAGTAGCTACTATTACTCAGCTCATGAATATATTAAGCGAGTTCAATATTTCTTAGCATATTTGCAATACATAGGTAAACCAGGTTCAGCACTACTCACTAATAGACCCATTGCTGTAACTCCATTCAATAAGACCCCAGGAGCAAAACCGTCATTGGCACCATCAAGTAAGGCACCTTTAAAATCTGTTGCTAATATTCCCACTTTGCCTTCTACATGAGTAAAAGAGTCTACTAAGGCTAAAGGATCGCCACTCAAGAAAGATAAGATCAAGCCCTCCACTAGTAGTACCAACAAGAAGAAAGTAGAAGCTCACCATAGGAATGTTAGTTCAGTTTTAAATAAAAAGAATCATGTTAAGACTAAAAGCTCTGCGCCTGTGCAGAAGCCTAAACCATTTGTGAATTCTGATTTGAAATGTTGGAATTGTAATGAATGTATGTTTTCCCAACGTCATGATTTGTGTCTTATTGATCATGTGAATGAAATGAATGCCATTAGGAATGATCTTGAATGGAAGCCAACTGGTAGAACTCGTGCCCAAGTTGGCTGGCAATGGCGTCCCACTGGTAGGACCTTTACATTAGATGGAAAAATGTGCCCTTTAACTAGGAATGCATCCATTGAGGTTAGGTCTGAGCGTCCTTTAGTTAGGCACACTAGCACTAAAGTATGGAAACAGCGCCCTTTAATTAGGTCTGCCCCCACTATAGTGCCTATCAGTGAAGAAATACCTCAGGATTTAAGCCAACTAGAATCTACACCACCAACTAGGAAGAAGAAGGCTAGGAAATCTAAGAAACCTAGAGTTAGCAAATCTAAGATTATTAAATCTGTACCTGCTAATAACAAGGAACACTCAGATTCTGATACCTCTACATTGTCTTCGTGTGGTGATATTTTCAGGTGGTCCAAATCATCCTGTGGTATTTGGACTCCGGTTGTTCAAAGCATATGACCGGAGATCGCTCGATGCTCCGAAATTTCATCAGCAAGTTTCTTGGAACGGTTAAATTCGGTAATGATCATATTGCAAAGATAATGGGGTATGGTAAATATCAGATTGGAAACGTTACGATTTCAAGGGTATACTATGTAGAAGGTCTTGGTCATAACTTATTTTCAGTAGGACAGTTTTGTGATTCCAACCTTGAGGTTGCTTTTCGACAACATACTTGTTTCATCCGCAACTTGGAAGGAAAAGACTTGTTGAAGGGATCTCGTGGTGCAAATCTTTATACGTTGTCCCTACAAGACATGATGGCCGCCTCTCCAGTATGTCTTCTCTCTAAAGCATCTAAGACCAAGTCATGGTTATGGCATCGCAGATTATCTCATCTTAACTTTGATGCTATTAATCATCTGGCTAAAAAGAAATTAGTTCGTGGTCTTCCAAAGCTCAAATTTTACAAGGATCATTTATGTTCCGCGTGTTCAAGGGGGAAAAGTACCAAGAAATCATACAAGCCCAAAGCTGAAGACACCAATCAAGAAAACCTTCATCTTTTGCATATGGATCTTTGTGGGCCAATGAGAACTGAAAGTGTGAGCGGTAAGAAATTCATTCTTGTTATTGTGGATGATTTCTCCAGGTTTACATGGGTTAGATTTCTACGTACAAAGGATGAAGCACCGAAGGCTATCATCACTTTTCTGAAATTCATTCAGGTACGTTTAAATACTACTGTCCGCCGTATTCGTACAGACAATGGAACAGAGTTCGTCAACCAGACTCTTCGTGATTACTATGAAGGAGTTGGTATCTCACATGAAACATCCGTTGCACGTACTCCACAACAAAACGGTGTCGTTGAAAGACGGAATCGTACGCTTATGGAAGCTGCTAGGACTATGCTAATTTATGCGAACGCTCCATTGTTCTTGTGGGCAGAAGCTATATCTACTGCATGTTTCACCCAAAACCGTTCTATCATTCGAAAACGCCATGGAAAAACACCTTACGAGCTTCTACATGACCGTAAACCCGATGTTTCATTTTTTCATGTGTTTGGTGCTCTTTGTTATCCAAACATTAATAGTGAGAACTTGGGCAAGCTTCAACCGAAAGCCGATATAGGTATTTTCATTGGTTACTCACACTCCAAGAAAGCATACCGAATTTACAACCGTCGTCTTGGTAAGATTGTAGAAACTATGGACGCAGATTTCGATGAGCTGACAGCGATGGCTTCTGAGCAACGCAGCTCTGAACTCGCGCTTCATGAGATGGGAACCGGTGCTGTCAGTTCCGGATTAGTTCCCAATAATCCTACTTCTACATCATTTTTACCACCTACAAGGCCCGAGTGGGATAAACTGTTTCAACCGTTGTTTGGTGAATTCTTTGATCCCTCAAATGATGAAGTTCCAGCACCCGTAGTGATAGCTCCAATCCCTGAAGTTATTGCTCCTGCGAATGAAGCTTTATCTAATGCATCTTCAATTAACATTGAACCGGATGCACCTCTACCAAGTGATTCTCAAACTACACCTGAATCGTCACCCCTACTTGTGCCTAATGATGTGGAAGAGGATTCTATTGATCACGATTTGGAATATGCTCACCTACAAGAGCTTCCTTTCTTTGGTGTTGCGATACCTGAAAACCCTTCAGTCGCGTCTACCTCAGAAGAAGCTCCTTCCATTGTTCACTGCAGACCACCTAGGATTGAAAAACATAGCACCAAATGGACAAAAGATCACCCAATTAGGAATGTCATTGGTAATCTCGATCGACCAGTCTCTACACGCCATCAATTACAAAAAAGTGCACTCTATTGCTACTTTGATGCATTTCTCTCCGAAGTTGAACCTAAAAATTGGCAACATGCTATGACTCAATCATCTTGGATTGAAGCCATGCAAGAAGAACTAAATGAATTTCAAAGACTTGAAGTATGGGAATTAGTTCCTCTCCCTGACAAGGCTAACATCCTTACGTTGTTATGGGTTTATAAGGTTAAACTCAATGAGATGGGTGCAGTATTGAAGAATAAGGCTAGATTGGTTGCTAGAGGATATAAACAAGCCTTGGGTATAGACTTTGAAGAATCTTTTGCTCCTGTGGCAAGATTGGAGGCGATTAGACTATTCCTTGCGTATGCTGCTCATATGAACATGATCGTCTATCAAATGGATGTGAAGACGGCATTTTTGAACGGTGAACTAAGGGAAGAAGTCTATGTTAGTCAGCCGGATGGGTTCGTTAGCACGGAGTTTCCTAATCATGTGTACAAGCTTAAGAAAGCTCTCTATGGGTTGAAACAAGCTCCACGCGCGTGGTATGATCTCCTTTCAACATACCTCATCTCGGAAGGCTTCTCCAAAGGTAAGGTGGACCCCACTCTATTCACTCTCAAGGAGGACAACGACATGATTCTGGTACAAATTTATGTTGATGATATAATATTTGCTGCTACTAACATAGAATTGTCAAATCGCTTTGAGAAGATAATGTCCACACGCTTTCAGATGTCAATGATGGGAAAAATTTCATTTTTCTTAGGATTACAGATTTCTTAGAATCCCAAAGGCATCTTTATTAATCAATCCAAATATGCTCTAGAATCTTTAAAGAAATATAACTTTGAAAATTGTGACCCCGTGGACACTCCAATGGTGGAGAAATCCAAGTTAGATGAAGATAGGAATGGGACTATTGTCGATCTAAAACTTTACCGTGGAATGATCGGCACCCTTCTATATCTGACTGCTAGCAGGCCTGATTTGCAATTTGCCGTATGCATGTGTGCCCGGTATCAGGCTCGGCCTACCGAAAAGCACCTACATGTTGTTAAAAGGATCTTTCGGTATCTCAAAGGAACACTTCATCGTGGTCTATGGTATCCGAAAGATTCCTCTATTGCTTTAATATCATACGCAGATGCCGATCATGCTGGATGTCAAGACACGAGGCGTAGCACTTCTGGATCTGTGCAACTCCTTGGAGATAGATTGATCAGTTGGTCTTCAAAAAGGCAGAAAAGCGCTGCAATTTCTAGCACGGAGGCTGAATACATCGCCATGTCCGGTTGTTTTGCTCAAGTCCTTTGGATGAGATCACAATTAACTGACTACGGTTTGGGATTCAACAAAATCCCGATGTATTGTGACAACAAGAGCGCCATTGCCCTTTGCTGCAACTATGTTCAACACTCCCGGGCCAAGCACATAGACATTCGCTACCATTTCATTAAAGAGCAGGTGGAGAACGGAGTGATCGAGCTGTATTTTGTCACTACTGAGTATCAGCTGGCAGATATGTTCACCAAAGCCTTAGATCGAGGACGAATCGAGTTTTTGATCGACAAGCTTGGCATGAAATCATTCACTCCAGCGACTCTCAAAGAATTGGCAGAAGAATCAGCTGAATAGTGGTGGTAAACTATTCAGGCGTATCCTTTGTTCGTGATCATGTATATTATCGTATATATATAAACCACAAAAAGAAAAATACAAAAATATAAAACCAAGAAAAACCATAAAAAATATAAAACCTAGAAAAACCATAAAAATTATAAAATCAAGAAAAACCAAAAATATTTTTCGTTTTTAAATCGGGCATGTCTTTTAGTACGGTAATATTTACGGCTTTAGAAATATCGATCAATATTGACACGGCGCCATAAATAGAGTCCGTAAAAAGTTGTACATTTTTTAAAACATGCCCATTATGGCTTGTAGTTATTTCAGACTGCAACCCGGTTTTCATATTAAAGTCACGTATTTCCTTGGAAAACGTTGGCTCACAACGGGAATTAATTTTCTCGGGCATGATTTACAAGCCAAATCATGCAAAGGGATCAAGTTTACTTTACAACTTGGTCTAACACGAGTGAGTGTACGTCTCAGTGCATTAACTTGTCAAAATAAGAGAAATCTTATTGCCAACACGAATCAATCTTTTTCAAGACATAAATTGAAAATGTTTTCATCAATATTTGACTCTTTAAACAATGACTACAGTTCTTTAAATAGAAAACGGGTCATCGTTTAAGGGGGAGAAAATATTAAATCGTCTTCGTCATCAAAACGATGTTCAAAAGTGTTTGTGGAAAATTAATTGGCTAAATGGTTTTTGTGTGGTCTTGCTTTAGAATACGATTTGTGTTCGTTCAATGTGATAGGAATTGCTTTAAGATCTTGTAGATTTGCTAATAGGTTGCGATTGCTAAGTTGTGTGAAGGTTAATATTGGCTAAGTTTAACAATGGTTAGGAAAAATGAAAAGTTATAAACCAAAAAGGAAAAGGAAAGAAAAGTGTAGGGTTAAAGGTGACAACTTGTGAAAGTTGGAAAATTGACCTAAGTCAAACCATACCCCTCCCCGTCTTTCACTATTACTGTTTCTGCTTTATCATCTTGCCGCCATTTTCACACATACAAGCTCACAAAACTCGCGTTTTAATCATCCAATCTGTTCCATTCAATCTAAAAGGTAAATACCCAAGTATTATCTTGTTTAAATTCGTTTCTAATCAACTGAATTAATCCATTTTAAGCAGATTTAATCCAATTAGGGTTTGTGTTAAATTAAGGGTTAATTGATTAGGGATTTTTGCTGGGTTTTGGTTCGGATTAGGATTAGATCACTAAGGTTGCCTTAGAATGCCTTAAAAATCACTATCGAGCTTAGAACAATCATTCATAGGTGCGTTTGTGAAGTTCCGGATGAACATAGCTTGCAATCTTCCGAATGAAGGAAGTTCTGAACAAACTTCCGAATGAAGGAAGTTCCGAACGAACTTCCGAATGAAGGAAGTTCTGAACGAACTTCCGAATGAAGGAAGTTCCGAACGAACTTCCGAATGAAGGAAGTTCCGAACGAACTTCCGAATGAAGAAGTTCCGGATGAACTTCCGAATGAAGGAAGTTCCGGATGAACTTCCGAATGAAGAAGTTCCGAATGAACTTCCGAATGAAGAAGTTCCGAATGAACATCCGAATGAAGAAGTTCCGAGTGAACTTCCGAATGAAGAAGTTCCGGATGAACTTCCGAATGAAGAAGTTCCGAATGAACTTCCGAATGAAGAAGTTCCGGATGAACTTCCGAATGAAGAAGTTCCGGATGAACTTCCGAATGAAGAAGTTCCGAGTGAACTTCCGAATGAAGAAGTTCCGAGTGAACTTCCGAATGAAGAAGTTCCGAATGAACTTCCGAATGAAGAAGTTCCGAGTGAACTTCCGAATGAAGAAGTTCCGAGTGAACTTCCGAATGAAGAAGTTCCGAGTGAACTTCCGAATGAAGAAGTTCCGGACGAACTTCCGAATGAAGAAATTCCGAGTGAACTTCCGAATGAAGAAGTTCCGAGTGAACTTCCGAATGAAGAAGTTCTGGATGAACTTCCGAATGAAGGAATTCCGAATGAAGGACTTCTGAATGAAGGACTTCCGAATGAAGGACTTCCGAATGAAGAGTTCCGAATGAAGAGTTCCGAATGAAGAGTTCCGGATGAAGGATTATTTGTTTGATAGTATTTGCCTGTTATAAGTACTTGTTGAAATGTGTTATGAAATGTGTTATGCTTAGAAGTAATAATGATATATATCTGTATATTTTTTGTGCATCAACCTTTCATGTCTTATCTTAAGCAGATACGATGACTAATCCGACAGTACAAGCAATCCAAGACTCTAGAGCAGACGCAATTGCCGAAGCACGAACACTCAAGTTCATACCAAACAATTACCGGCTGAAGCAAGTCTCAAAATTCACTCACCATGGTTTCAAAGTAGCCATAGCAATCCTTGATCACTCTCACTTTAAGAATGCTTTGAGGAGTACTGCCTCGGTGCCATATGAGTACATGTATGAGTTCTGGGCCACCAAGGAAAGTACTTCAAACAAGATCATCTTCACTCTCGACAACAAGCAGCAAACACTTACTGTTTCAGACTTCCGTAAGATATTTGGCATTCGGGATACACCCAAAGGTATGTCATTTTCGAGGGATCCTACCAAAGACGAACTTATGGAGATGTTCGAAGCTCTTGGATGTCCTGACATACGAGTTGTGTCTGAGTTTACCACCGCTAAAGTAGGTCAACCGTGGAGAGCAATATTGGGTATTCTTAGTCGATGTCTTACATCGAAAACATCTGGGCATGATGCTTTGCGTAGTCCAATAATGAACATCTTCCATGGAATGTACACAGGCGCAAATGCAGATTATGCATTGTTGTTATGGGAAGAATTCACCTTTCAACTCTTCCAAAACAAGAAGCTGAAGACTAATTTCTTTCCTTACCCTCGGTTTATCAAGCTTATCATTAATTATTGCATGAAGAATGATGTTACTATTGATAGGCGTGCAGCAAGTCGTCATCACACTGAAGAGGCTGATCATACTGTAGATCTAAGGCATGAAGGACCATCTGGTGGTGTGATCCCTGGTCCTATTCCCGATTATCTTCTGACGGATAAAATTAAAGGTTCTGCTGATTACAAGCTACTGCTGCTAGAAATCAAGAAGCTAAAAGCAAGCCTTCAGACAGGAGAAGACTCGTCTACTACGGTCAAGAGTAAAGGTAAACGCAAGCAACCAGCTGCTTTACCTGAACCCGAAACCAAGAAGAAGAAGACTGAGGTTAAGAAGGGAAAGGGTACGGCTGATGAGTTAGTTCTCCATGACGAAGAAGATGTTGATGATCCTCCTCTTAACAAGGCTGAGAGAAAAGCAATGAAGATAGCTATTGAAAGGAGTAGGAAAGACACGGGAGGTAGTGGTTCGGGTGTACAAATGAATATTGAAGAAGAGTACGAGGAGCCAGAGGATGTTTATGAGTTTGGATCACCTGAACGGTATTCTACTTCGAAGGAGACATCCATCCCTGTTTCAGCAAGTGTTGAAAAGGAGTCCGGAGCTCCTACAATCATGGTACCTACTCAACCTTTAGTAACTCAACCTCCACCAATACAACCCTTACCAACCAGACCGGTTTCAACACCATTCCTTCCACCACCAATAACTCCCATCCTTAGTACCGTAGTAACAACCGAGCCTCTTCAACCAACCCAGAGCAGCTGTGCATCGTCTACAATGGCTGCATTTGTAATGGCAGAAATTTTGGATAAACATACGGATAATCACAAAAGAGAGATGGATGAACTTCGCCAAGAGCTACATAGACGAGTTCAAAGTGAAGAAGCATCTAAGAAAGCCCAAGAAGAGATGCTTGCTAAGTTCGCTGCAGAGATGGAGTTGACACGTAAAGCTCATGCAGAAGAACTAGCTCAGGTTAAGCAGGCTAAAGCTGATAAGCATGCTGCACGAATCACAAGACTTCAAGCTATGAGGGATAAATACAAGGAGCAGAAAGAAGTACTTGAAGCTTCTGTTGAAGAGAGAGTGAAAGAATCCGTTGAATCCATTATGCCTAAACTGCGTGATGAGTTGAAGACACTCGCGGCTGATAACTTGATGATCAAGTCATCCAATCCCTCTGAATCCGCCTACAAAATTGCCTATGAGTTAACGGATTTTGAATTAAAGAAGATCCTCAAAGCTCGCATGAGGGAACTTGGATCTTTTGATAAATCTAAGATTCAACGGACACTCTACAAATCCCTGAATGATGCTATCATAGAGGATGATCGGTTGTTCAAGATGTTTGGAAGTGTGGTACCTTACCACATTCTGCCTGAGGAAGAAAGGGAAGAAAGTGAACAGGAAGAGGGTACTGGTGAAGAAGAGGAAGAAGAAGGAGAAAAGAAGAAGAAGAAGAGGATGATGATGGTGACGATGATGAGGATGATGATGATGATGATGGTGATGATGGTGGTGATGGAAATGAGGAGAGTGCTAAGGGAAGCAACGAGGATAGCGATAAGGATGATGGTGGTGAACAGCCGGAAACAGGGGATAAGGTTACCAGCACAAAGAAACCTTCTAAGTCTGGAACCAAGTCTAAGAAAGATGTTGCGCAGAAGGAAAAACCAACCTCAACGGAATCAAGACGATCCAAGTGGCGCCATGATGTGAATGCTACTACGGCGTCATCGATTCCTGGTACATCTATCGCTGTATCTATACCTGTTACCACTAATCCTGTTAGTTCTGTTGTTGTTGCTCCTGTGATTGCAGAGTCAGTAACTGAACCTGAAGCTGCACAACACTCGCCCGTTCATGACACCGCCGAGATGCCTGAATCAGAACCAGCAGATGTTCACGTTTCTACTCCTCTACAACAAGAACCACAATCTACTGTTCCTGAGTCAAGCACACGGGACTGGGCAGACACGTTGGAGATTGACGAGACTGCACCGCCACAGGCTTGGATCACGGCAGCGGCGCAATATGATCCAATCACAGACGCTGATAGAGATGTTTTATATCTCCGTATCCGCAGTCCGATTGACTTGTGCGCATTTCTGGCTCATGAGTATAAGACTTCGGTTACTCCGTCTTTGGTGAAGAGAGCGCTAAAGGATAAGAGAATTCGCGCCAAAACTAGGCTAACCCGAATGGAGTTCGAGTATTATGCTGACGAGGTCCTGAAAGCTCTTAACACCGTTCAAAGGCCAGGCCTCCATGAATCAGAAAGAGCTCCACCTCCACTTGATCCTTCTCAAGATAATCAGATTGCTCTCGATTTCTTCATCACCTTTGATCTTGAGTATCTTCTGAAGGGTTCATCAAAGTACGCAACCTCCCTGACCTTGATGAAAGCTGCCAACTGGGGGACAATACCCTGGATTGAGGAAAAGGTAAACCGACTCTGGGTCCCAAGGGTAACTCGTAATTATGATATGTATGCTGTTATAGGTGCATCTCATTGGGACGAACGAGTCCGAAGGGCGTACAGGGGTTGCTGCTTAGCCAATTCAGGAAGCAATGTTAGATCCGATATTCGCATCTCCAGCATTTTAGGGCTGAAAACTGAAGCCAAGAATGGCTATTATCATGTGACGGAGATTCGTCTGAAAAGGGAGGATGACAGAGAATACAAAATCCAGCAGGGAGACTTTTCTATCATTCGCCTTGAGGATATCGAAGATATGTTGCTTATGATGACCCGTGACCAACACACCCATATTGCTCGTGAAGACATCATTGCTTTGAATACAACACTTCGTATGTTCACACGAAGCGTTGTTATCAAGAAACGAGTTGAAGATCTTCAATTGGGAGTCGAAAGCTACCAAAGGAAGCTTAACCTCACCCGTCCAATGAATCAAGTTCTACCTCAACATGTAGATATATGTCCCTATACCGGCATTTCTGTTCCGAATTACGACATTTTCTACTTGAATAGTCGAGGGTTAATGAAGTTTATAAGGGTGGGTGAGCTTTATAAGTACAGTGATGGGACTCTCCTATTCGTCAGAGGAAAATTGGAACATCTTAATTCGGGTGGGACTTTACCAGAGATGACTGAGGATTGGCATCAGGGTTATCGGCAAATGGCGAAGTATGTGATCAAGAAGATTGATCAAAAGCTCCGGGAACGTAGATTGATGAGGAGCTTAGAAAGGTTCGTTGGTGGTAGACCATATGGAGTGCACCACAAGTTACTGCAACGATCCATCTAATGGGTCGTACATTTCAGGTCCACTTTATATTGGTTTTTTTAATTGTGAATATGTAAATTTGTGAATATTGTGCTTGTACGGCTTGATGTAGTGTTAAGGTATGATAATTTTTCAAGAATTTCTCACGAGATTCTAAATCTTTCAAAATATATCATACTAAAGCACTACAACTATCCCTTATTAACTTAAGGGGGAGCATTAACATGTTCTATGGCCAAACATCGATTTCATTTTTACCCAAAGACCGGTTAATCCATTCAATATCCCAAATATTAATGGTTAACATTTTGGATAAGGGGAGAAAATGGGATTAAGGAGACTTAAATGATATCTGGCTAAAAGATGAAAAAGACTTAACGATAATCCAACTTAATATGTGTAAAGCACGTGTTAAGGGGGAGCGTTTTTGATAAACAAAACACCTAAGGTACAAAACTTTTGATTTCAATATCACAAGTACCTTATGTGATTTTCAATGATTTTTTCATGGTGGCTATACTTTCCCAAAACACGCTTAATTCACGACGGATGTGGTGACAAAAGGGTGGTAGGAATTGGTTTAGTCCAATGATTCATCAGAGCCGATGGAATCTTCCCAAGGACAATTCCCTAGATAGAATTAGAAGTCCTAGGAAAGTTGGAGAAAGATTGTGAACGTAGCTGAATGCCGACCAAGTACTTAAGCTAGCACTGGAACAATCACAACAAGGTGCTAGTTATGACGTATTGGTAAGCATTGAAGGGGTTGAAGAATGAAAAAGAAATGTAAAGATAAAGGGTGTAAAGAAAGAAGCCCTCCTTACAACTTTAGGCAGAAACCGGGTCAATACATATGCTATTGAGATCATTTTTGTTAATGATTCTCGATATTGAAGAAAGACATCATGGATCCAGTGATGCAATGCACAACCCTTCCCAGCTAACTCAAATATCTCTCAAAAGGTATTTATTTTCATCACACGGAGATTAACACGTTATCTATTGGTTTATTCACTCCGAATAGACTGATATTGAAAAGGTGGCACTCCTCTCCAGCCATCGCTCACTAAATCAAAACGCACTATCAAGTCTAGAGCCACGAGATCATCAAAAGTCTCATTAGGACACTTTCCATTTATTCCTTGCTTTCTCACACACTGTGAAAAGTAAGAGATTTTCATGAGTCCTACGCAGTATTCCTGTAATATTGCCAGAACATCCGAGTAATACGCAAGTATTACAATGAAGATGGAAATCCTGCTTGAGCCAACATCAAACAAGCTCATGGTAGGTTACACGTGCGGTTCTTTTAGAACCAATCTTGTGAAAAATTGGAAAGAAACAGTGGTTTAATTTTTAATTGAACTTAAACTCGTTCCAGTCCTCTACGTATTATCATATGATCTTGCCAGAACACTCAGAGTGACTCTTGGTTGATCACAGTGACGAGTGGAAATCCTTCTAGTGTTAACATCAAACAGCACTTGGTAGGTGACGTGCAAGATTCGTTATGAATTGAGCTCGTGATAACTGGAAAGCAACGATGGTGAAAATCTTAATTGAAATTCACTTGTTCCAGGTTTCATGAATTGACGGCTTCAAATCACAAGGATAATTTATCCAAGTGATTCACTCTTTATGTTCGCAGTCAGCTTTGGACGGTCGAATAAAGAGAACGGGTTACCCGCGAAATCCTGTCAGGAAGTTACTTAATTGAAACTATCCGTCACGGGTACGATATCTAATATCGTCCAACGGTCTTCACCGACCGGAGGTAAAATGCTACCGAATTAGAATAAAATGTCAAAGCCATTTTATTCGTGTCGTTGCTGTGTACCTGTTAAAGACGGTGGCGTTGCTGTGTACCTGTTGAAGACGGTGGCGTTGCTGTGTACCAGTTGAAGACGGCGGCGTTGCGGTGTACCTGTTGAAGTCGTTCCCACATGTTTATGTTTTTCTGCATCAAAGTTCAGCAAAATTCAAGAAAGTGCAAAATGAAGTCTTCCGCTGTACCAAACTCTGAAGCTTTCGAGAATTCAACAAAAAGACATAAGTGTGTGGAACATGAAGTCATGAGGAGGCAAGATTCACAAGAAGGCAAAGATCGCACGTGATTGGTCAAAAGAACAATGCTCTCAAGCCAAAGCCTAAAAGATCAAATCAAAATATTCACAACAAAAAGAAAGAAGAAAAGACTACGAGCTGAAGAACGAAGACTTAGTATAGTATGCTAGGTTTAAAACTTTGTAAACGTGGAGTGACCTCCCTTAGGGGGAGATTGTTAGAAATACGTTTTTACGTATATTAGAAGTATCGGTCACTCCACAATATTATTAATGTTGTAATAGCTCGTAGTTAGTGTTACTTATTAAGTTAAGTAAGAAACCGACCCATGGGCTTGTCATGGGTCGGCCCAAGCCCAAATAAGGGCCTTGTATATAAATACCCCTTTCCACCATGGAAAGGGGTTGGTTGTTGTTCATTCCTTGTTTTCATTTAATAAAAAGACACATAGTTTCTCTCTCACTTTCTCTCTCTAGTTTCTCTCTCTAGGAATCTTCAACCCACTTCATAGATTCATAGGTTATCAAGATTCTACATTCTCTTTCGTCAAATATTTCGTCAATTTTTGGAAAACTTAAATCCATTTTATTTGTTTAAGTTGTGTTTGAAAAATTGTTTTAAGTTGTGTGTGTAGAAGTTGTATTTTTTGTTGTGTAAAAATTAGTTTGGTTTGAAATGTATTTATAGGGGATACTTGAGGTTTGAAAAAGTTTTTTTAAATATATGTAACATGTTTTCTTGAGCGTTATCCGTATATTTTGCATGGTTTTTAGTTATACTAACGAGCTCTGATATGAGTAATTTTACTCATATCATTTGTATCTAAAAACAAGCTTAAATTGCATTAAACACATGAATATATCCTTGTATTTGTATATTTTCTTGTTTCGTGTGTGTAGGTACCAAGTTCGCAAAAACCGGCGAAACCGACACGAGTTTGAAGAAAAAGATCAACAAAGCCAATTTCGAGCTCGACTCTAGCGGACTTAATCATTTATGGAGTTTGAAAGGCTTGTGGTTCCCACTTATGATAAATGGGCCCAAAAGCCCAATAAAGAAGCAAGTATTCATTATCTTTGGATCAAAAGCCGAACCAAAAGCCCATTTTACTTTCTATGGGACGGATTTATTTACAATGGGCTACAAGCCCATGTTCTATTCAAGTTAAGAAAAGAATGGGACGTTATTTGGGCCTTACAAACCCAATTAGGGTTACACATGGGGCACAGTTATAAAGTTTCATAAACTTCACTGTGATCAACACATTTACACGTTTTTGGTCAAATAAATGAAAAGCTATTTTAACTTTTCAGTCAAACGATTACCCACTCACACTTATTAAACTCACAACCACTCATTTACCTATTTCGATACACTCTATGTTACCATCCTCTTCCCCAAATAAACTAAACCAGACATTCCCCTCCCCAAACCCTAATTATTCCTAATAAATAAAAGGTTTAATAATAATTGGGGCTTTTCACTTTTTCGTGATGCACGTGTGATGCACACGAGTGGGAATTAAATCCCCATTATATTCGGATGTAGAATATGGAGAGAAGCAGCGACGTGGCAACGTTTTATTGGTCGAGACACATCACCTCAAATATTCCTCTAATCATTTGTGGCCAAATCAGCACACAACTAGCACAACTAGCACACTCGGATGCCACGTTGGCGATCCGTGTGCTAGTTGGCAAATATCAGCCCTTAGATCAAGCCTTGGAAGAAAGAGAATGTGAAGATGTGGAATCAAAGGTCAGGATTAACTTCTCATCACCAACAACCTCACCTAAGCACCTCTCTTGAGCCTATAAATAGCTCCATCTTTCTGTGTAATTTTTATCCAATTTTTACTAGTCGTTATTATGTTAAATTAGAATTAGGAGTAATTTTGTAATTTCTTTTCATGAGTATTGTAACCTTTTGATTATTAATAAAAAGTTAACTTTGTTTGATTCAAATCGCATTTAATTTCCTGCTTAAATTTAATGTTACAATTTATTCTTACATTCTGTTTTAATATGATAATGTTATGATTATTTGATCTAAGCTCAGAAATAGCTTTTGTCAATTAATTTAGTAAAAATATTTGGAATAAGCTTTCCCTACTAGAAAGTCCTTTAAAAACAGGTTCGATTATTAATCTGCTTTGATGATGTTCGATTGATGGTGGTGGTGGTTCAATGGTGAATGGTGGTTCGTATGGTGATGTCATTTCGGGTTCATAAGGTTGTTCAGCACAACCTTCTTCTCAAAGGATTCTACAAAAGGTTCTAAATCCTTTTTAGTCATTTTATTAGAGTTTGCTTGTAATATGATGTTACTGTAGGAAGTCTGATAAAGTTTGCTTGAAGGTTTAATGATTAGATGAATTAACTGATTGGCGTTGAGCGTAAAAGTTTATTAATCTGTTAGATACTAGTTTTATCTGTTTTAAATAAAGCTTTTGGTTAAATCTGTATGAGTTAGTATATATATGTTTGATGAGTCTGTGTTAATATCTTAACTTCTTTAATAACTGTTAAGTCTGATATGAGGTTAATGTATTCTGTGATGTTATTATGCCATTTTTTAGAACACGTTTGGTTTGGTATGACTGAATAATTGTTCTGCTAAATGAGTAGGGTTATCTGATAGGTTTATATTATCTGTTATGTTAATTGTTTACTGTTAACGATTTTAGATTAACAGTCATTAAGCTGTTGAATCTATTTGAGCTAGTTTATATATCAGTAATTCTTTTCTTTGTCAACTTAAATGTTTTATAATCTTAGTCTTTTAAAGTTTTGGCTTTCTGATTTAGTTTATTGTAGATGACTGCTGGATTTGTCTTGGTATAATTATCTGATGATTCGTTTGAAAGGTTATGATATTAGGATTGTTTCTCTGTTATGTATAATTGATATGGTAGGATATTGTTTGACAGCCTTTTGTGTAGTGATTTAGGATGCTGTTTATTTGGTTTTTATAAATTGTATTACTCAATTTTTTTGTTACTGATATAATTGTTGGATTTATTTGCTGATTTTTGAGTTCTTTTGCTCAGTTTATTGATATTGTTGTTTCTCAAATGCAATCAGTTTTAACTAATCTGATTTGCTCATAGATGATTCCTATCAGCTCCCAAAAATAGTATTTCACAAAATAAGTCACTCCTGTGACCTTAATCTGTGCATTTTTCGTTCAAAAATAATAATGGCAAAAATATGTCCCCAATGGGACTCGAACCCGTGACCTCCTGGTCATGGGACAAATGACTTAACCATTTGTTCTAACATTCTGTTTGTGTTTAAATACCATTTGAGAGGTTAATATAGCTTCATTAACTGTGATTGTCACGTTTAACTTAGTATTAATATAAATTTTCTTTATTTATTTTTTTTCTAAATCATTTATTAGACTTTTATAAAGGTTTAGAATTAAAGTAAATCAAAATATAAAAAAAATTAAAATGTTTTATTTTAATAAAGTTAGTTTTTAAATTAATTAAATTTGATAAATATTTAGAAATAAAAAAATAGTTTTTTTTATAAGACTTTTAAAAAAGTGAAAAAGTAATTTTACTTAAATAAATAAGTTTTTATTTGATTTTAATTTAAATAGTTTAAATTTTAGTTAGCTTTAGTTTTTAAAGTAATTGTTTTTAGATTAAATTTATTTTGGGTTTACGATTCATGCACTTTAGGATTAAATTAGGATTTAAATTTTTAGAATTTAATTTAGTTTAAAAACCGAAAACCAATTCGAATCAATTGTCCTAATCAAAGCAAAACGTCTCAAATTCATAAGATCTTCGTGTACAACGAACTTGGTTCATCCACGTGTTTAATTGAATTCGTCTTTGGTAATTTTAGTCCATTACTTTTTCCTAAAGGTAATTTATTAATTTACCCTATAACGTATCTAATTATCACTATACTATCACGATCACACCAAGCTCTTTAGCTCATATATGTGTGAAGTTGTGTTTTGTATTGTTAGTTATCCAAGAACAAGAAAAGGCAAGGAAAGAAAGAATAAACGTTGATTCATGCATATATGAAGGAATCCCGACAAGTATAAGCCTTTGAAGATCCATTTCGGGTGCAAGAACTAGTTTTTCCAAGAAGTGTACAAGTCCATCAGCATGGAAGTTGCCACCAGCAGAATCCAAGTCGTCACCAACATTTCTGAAAGTTTCCACTGGTGGAATCAAAGTTGCCACCTACTTTTGTGTTGGCAGAATTTTGTCTACACACATGCAACTTCTTCAAGCCTTCATGAAGCTTCTAATGTGCATTCTAGAACTGCTTTGCCACCAAGTAAAAGACTTTGGCTCCAAGTATATTACTTTGACTCCAAGTTCAAGCATTGAAGACATGGCTTTAATTTCACTATAAATAAGACCCTTGGGGGTCATTGTAACATATCACTTCATATCACTTCATTACTTTCATTACCACCATCATAATTCACCAAGGAAACTCTTCTAACCTTGGTGAAAAACCCAATTCCTGGATTTGATATAGGTGTGCCAAGAAGTCATAGTTTTGAAGCTCAAATCATCAAAATAACATTGCCAAACTCTAAGGGGGCGTTTGGTTCACAATATTAAAATACACGAGTTTAAAAGTTTGAAGCATATTAAATTATCCAGTGTTTCAAAACATAGACATTTAAACTCCAAAACGTGTTTGGCTGATATAAATTGTTTCAGCAAAACAATGATAAATTACAAAAGTATCCTTTTTGGGTCATCTTCTTTGCTGTTCTTTAATGGAGTAACCAAATTAAAAAGGAGTAACCAAAAAAATTTCTTATTCATAGAAGTGTATCAAACATATAAAATCTTAATACTATTGTAATAGATATTTGCTTATATTAATCAATTAACTAACCTTTATTTAGAAGTCTTATGTAATTGAACAAATCAAAGTAGAAATCATCAATAACCACATGAATAAGAAAAATTTTCGCCAGATTGGTTTTAATTTCTTGAAATCTATTAAAACCTTGAAAACTAAACTGAATCAATATACAAATCAAACAATTGCAGTTGATTATATTTGAGATATATTTTATAGAAGCAAATGATTGCACATCTATGGAAGGAATGGAAGGATTGGGGTGAGTACACAGTTAAAAAGAAGAGATCTAGTCAATTGGGTGGAAATAAAAAAAGAAGCTATATTTATCCAAAGGGCATTGTTGTCTGTTTTTTTAGTAATAGGGCTCCGTGTTTGAAAACTACCCCTCGTCTGGTGAGTAAAGAAAACGCCACTTGTTGTTTTATAATACCAAAACCACTTTCTTTATTTGTGAACCAAACACATACATTCATCAGTTTTTAATTTCAAATACAGCATAAACCCATGAAATTCACCCAACCAAACAGCCCCTAAGGGATCTTTACCCTTATCATTGGTAGTGAACCTTGATACTTAAATCACCACCAATCTTCACCAAATCTCTCCAAAACTCACCTCCATTCTCAAATACGAATTTCATTTGCATAACCCGAAAGACCACAAACTCCTACCATTGGTTCGAAACTTGTAGTCAATTGGAGGCCTAAGGATTGCTCTAATTCCTTCTATTTACTTATTGTATTCATACTTTGGGTAAACTTTTGTTACTTTTATGATGTTGAACTCTATGTCATATGTTGAATGTTTGCTCTTTATTAATATGATCATGGAGTAGTTTTCTTATACTTGTTTGGAATAATGTAAACATGGATATGGAGTGTTTATTATTTTGCAATGTTGAGTTATGATTTTTTTAATGAGTTTGTTTGAATTGATATGAGTCTTGATAACTTGTTGGTAAACCATAACTCGGTCTAAAGGTCGAAAGGATTCCTTGTTATGTTTTGTTCCAAATGTTAATGCGCATACATGTTTGGTGTATCATGATTGAAAACCATGAGTAAACAAGTTAAATGGATTTATAAAGGTTTAATCTAGAGTATAGGTCGAAAGGGCTCTAATGAACAAGTTGGCTAAGATCATACTTCTCACAAATGGATTTAATTACCGGTTTGTAATATTGATCATAGGTCGAAAGGGTTCTTTATTCCAAACTATGTCATGTGCAATTCTATGATATTACCCATTGACTTGGAGTTGTATACTTACAATTTGTGTGTTATTGTTTAACTATCTACCCGATAATCTATTCACTTCATTGAAATGATTACTAGTTCCAAACAAGTATCCTTTAATATTATTTGTTATCTCATCTTATTATCTTAATCACCATCTTCGTGTTACTAGTTGTATATTTGCTTAATTGTTACTTATATGGTAATTTTGGGAGTGACAACCATTTTTACCACTAACGTTACATTGTTACAAGGACTCCTTACAACCGAAAACACCCAAATCCCAGTGAACGACCTCGGCTTACCACAACAAGCTAGCTACAAACGAAAGGGTCATACTTGCCCGTGTGTTCTTAGCTTATTTGGAAATCCGTGTTATAAATTTAAAACTTGTGTAATCGCAAGAGAACGCATCTGTGCCACATGTTCAATTCCACATTGATCAGCAATTCCCGAGTATGGTTCGATGATTTCCCGGCGGAGACGATTGATAGTTACGACGACCTAAAAACAGCTTTCTTAGCCAACTATCTCCAAGAAAAGAAATACATAAAAGACCCAGCGGAACTCCACCACATCAAGCAAAAAGATGGATAATCCACAAAAGACTTCATGAAAAGATTCAAGGTCGATGTCCGACATGTTAAAGCAGCTCTAGAATGTATGAAAATATCAGGGTTCATGCACGGAATCACACATCCAGGCCTGATTAAACGTTTGCACGACAACATACCCAGGACCATGGATGAGGCAATGCGGGAGATTGTAGCCTTCCTTAGGGGAGAGGTTGCGGTCTTCTATCATTCCAGAGAGAAAACGGCACCCACATGGAAGCACGATGGGAATAGAAAACCTCACTTCGACAGAAGACCAGACTTTCGAAATAATCAAAGGTCAGAAAAGAGAAATGACAGGTTTACATTCTCAAAAACAGCAAAGGAGATCTTAACTCTCGAAAGGAGAAAATTCAAGCCACCACCCCCAATGACCACCTCATCAGACAAGAGAGACCCAAACAAATACTGCGAACACCATGGAGATATCGACACATAACAAATGAGTGTCAGCATCTAAAAAGGCAAATTGATGAATTAGCCAGAAATGGAAAACTAACACAATGGATTAAAGAAGTCAGAAATAGCAACGGAAAAGATCAACAGAAACTGGTGAAAAAGTTGAGACACAAGCAAGGGACAAAGCTCCGGAAATCCTTACCATACACCTGTGGCAGAGAATCGTGAAAAGAGAAGTATCAACAAGTTTTACACCAAGACCAGAGATATCCTTTCCACCATTAGATGAAATGAAGGCTTATGAAAATCCAATAGCATTAGAAGCAGAGATAGGAGGCTGTCATATGGACAAGGTATATGTAGATGGAGCGTCAGCCTTCGAAATCATGTATGAACACTGTTTCCAACGACTACAGCCAAAAATCAGAGAGATAATGACCCTAGCAAAAACTTCCCTAATAGGATTTAATGGCAATGCCACATGGCTGCTAGGGCAAATACAGTTGAAAGTACTCATAGGAGACAAAGAACACAATGCAGAGACAGAAATAAATTTTATAATCATAAAATCACAGTCGTCATACAATGTAATACTCGTAGACCTGGCATCCGCCAACTAAAACCAGTACCATCCACAGCACACGGAATGATCAAACTCCCCATACCAGGGGGATGCTTACACTCCGCAGCGGAACAAACTACGGAATGATCAAACTCCCTATGAAAATAGCAACGGCAAGACTCCATGCAGAGACTCGGCAAGAATGCATAAGAACAAAAGAGCTGTCAAAAGACCCACGAATAACCCCGAGCATAAAATAAAAAGACATAGAGGGTGTAGCCAAGGAACAATTTAAAGAAGCAAAAGTCGCCCACAGGCATACCAAAGAGCATAGCATAAACATCAGATATAAACTGTCGAACCAAAAAAGGAGGAACCCAACAATAAAAAGGGGAAATAAACGTAAATCCTTAAACAAAAGCATGCACAATGGTGAAGAGGTGGCCAGGACAATGGGAGCCGGAACGAAGAAACAAACAATGGATTAGAATGATCTAGGAAATCGGCTACTGCACATAGGCCCTGCAAACCTCATTACAGAACATAGACAGGGCTGCTACTCACTCTAGGAAATGGATTGGAAAGAAGAACCCTCACGCAAGTATCCAATCGAAAAATCTAAAAATACCAAAAAGAAACATCACCAAGCAAAAGGAGAGAAAATAGGAAAAAGTGCAATCAGCATAAGCCAATACATTCTTAGAAACGAAAAAATAACAAACGAAAAGAACATCATGCTGACACCCAAAGACCCAATAAAAAAGCACTTAGAACAGCGGAAAGGCTGAAACAATAAGTTGAACCCAAGAAAGCGCAGAGCCAAAATCAAACAACAAGGAACTCCGGAAATCATGATCGTAACAAAGAAAATGACGACACATTCCTCAAATAACCCCAAAAGACTCAAGAGCACCCATAAACCAACAAGAGATCTAGCAAACTTGAGTATACATATGTCAAAACCAGTAGAAAAAACATCAAAAACCTCCAAACGGCATGGAGAAAACAAAAAGGAAAACAATTTCCTACAAAGAAAAGCAAGAAACTGTTGGGTCAAAAAGTTGATGTGGCAGAAACTCAAAAACAAAGAAAACATGAAGATATTGTCTAAGCGTTGTCAAGAGCAATTCAAGCGTTGACAAGAAAAAACTAAGCGTTGTTGGCTCAAGAGTTGTCGTGTGCAATCCAAGCATTGTCACATGCAATTTAAGAGTTGATAGAAACGTAGACAAGAAGCTTATGGAAGCTTCTATTTAGATAAACATGCAAGATATATTCTGCATAAGTTTATTTAAATAGAAGATTTACTTGTTTATTTGATTTTATCTCTTGTAAACCCTAATCCTTACACTATAAAAGGAACCAAGGGTCTTAGGTTTTATTCATCATTCATATTCACAGTGTAAACCTAAAGTGTGTGTCGACTAGACGTGGGATTCAATGTATACACGTCTAGTGATTGTTTGTTATTAATATAATGAACAATCCATTTGTTTTTAATTCATGTTCGTGTGCCTAAACACCTTGTTAATGTGTTATGTTCTAGTTCCGCTTTGATTATTTAATCATATGAACATGGTGCATTCCTAGTAGCTTCAAAGATCCGGAAACCAAGGTTTCCACAATTGGTATCAGAGCCTCGTGGCTCGTGATGCTAGGACCAACAAGGTGTTCGTGTATGGTGAAGAAAAGAAAAATCCGTATAGGGTTTTTCTGGACGTTTTTGTGTGCGCAGCAGTATTCAGAAGGTCATAACTTTTGATTGAACCGTTGGATCGTCACGAAATTTTTTATGTGTGTTCTATACACATATATCTAGACATCCACCGGAGGGATTATCGAGTTTTATCCCCAGGAAAAAGTTATTAGGCGTCAAAGTTGGCTGTAGAGGTGATTTTCAGTTTTTCAGCTTTTACATAAAATCATGATTAGGGTTTTACAAACCCTCAATCAAATTAAGGTTGAAGAACTGGAGGATTGTGGTTGTTATGATTCAAGATCTAAGGTTTATTTACAAACCCTAATTAGGGTTTCGGTGCTCAAAGTTCTAAACCCTAGATCGTTTGGTTATTATTGGTGTGATGATTGTTGTTAATACTTGATGCTGTTTTCAAAGATGATGAATGAGCAGTTGGTGTTCGTATCGGTAAGCATATGATGGCAGTAGAATCAAGGAATACGCAACGTGATCTTGTCAAAACTTGTTCACATATGCATAGCAGAAGGTGACAAAGATTGAACGTGGGATACATAATGTTCGCTATTCTTGAATATGATTTTATTCACGAGAAGCGTAGAGAAAAGTAAAGTTTTTGGTCTTTACTGTATGTTCACGCGATGCTAGCATTTTTATTGGTGGAAAGTATTTGAGTTCACACGATTGGTTTATGTTCATACGATGTTGTGATAAAGTTTAAACAATGGTGTGTTCACACGAAGGATAAAGTCAAGATCTGCTGATATACTCCATGATTGTGATTGGCTAGTTTTCAGGATGAAGGAAACGTGTGCTAATTTTTTGATGAAGAATATTGTTGCTAAAATACTGGGATATGTTTCACTTCCCTATTTTGTGACGAGATTTGTGAGATATTATGGGATATCTCATGATTTTTCATGCGTGATTATGTCCAAAGAAAAAGGATATGATTTTACGTGAAGAGTGAAGGTCAAGAAAAACTGATGTGGTGCCAGGCTTTAAGATATTGATACATTTGACTTATTCTTCACGTGGAAACAAGTACAGCCAAAGAGAAATATATACACTTTCCTATTTTGTGGGAAAATGATCACGTGATAATAGGAATGAAAGTTTTTGGACGTGATTTGTTGCCCTAGATGACGTCAGCAGGAAGAGACGCTGACAAGAGTGGAGTTGACGCTGACATGTTGGAATTTGACGCTGACAGAATAAGTCAACACTGACAGCGTTGACAGTGTTGTCTGATATATGAGAATTCAAACGTTGACATGTATTGTCCGATATCGGACAATACATCTGATGAAGATCTTGGATAAAGAAGATATTGGACAACACAAGGATTGCTGCTGTTTGAGAAAATTGGTACGTTTTTAGCACACAAAAAGGAGGAAATTACACACGAAGGTACATGGAATCTCCGTTTTAATTTAGAATATCATGTTGATATTTATGGCTCGGATATTTTTAAAAGGAATTAATGATCTTAAAGCGAGTTAGCAACTATTCGTGGGAATTTGATGGATATTTTAAACTATGTAATCGGGATAGCCTTGTGAAAGAGTTATCCATTAGATACTTTTACATATGGTATGAAGATGTTATTTCATTAAATTCGTCATGAAGATGTGTTGGCTTAAGGGGAAGAATTCTTATGGTAAGTTTATGATTGAAGAAGATTTTCGCGAGTTTGTATTCTATCATATCTTAAAGTCATGCACTTCCAGCCACTGACTTTAAAGGTAACTTGTTCGTGCTTTACATGGTTGGTGATGAAGACTTGTCAAAATCTAGCAAGGTAAGGTTGCTATCACTTGAAGGAGTTACATTATCGTGCTCAGTGTCTCACAAAGGATGAGGATTTTGACAATGGGATCGAGGTCTACTTATACTTGGTGACATGAGTATAAGTTCTTTATCATATGGATAGTACAAGACATGGAACACAAGGTTGGGTTATTCTACTTCTACATCAAGAATACCTTATTTGTTTTTCTTCAAGATTATTACATAGAGCTACATTTGGAGAATCTTCAAGATTGCATACATTGTTTACTTCCCTGTTGATGTGACAAAAAGGGGAAGACATACATGCTACACTTGAGGGGAAGAAATTTGAAGATCATGTACAACTTACAAGAGATACACATAGAGTTTTGCCGACATCAACTAGGGGAAGATTGTTGGGTCAAAAAGTTGATGTGGCAGAAACTCAAAAATGAAGAAAACGTGAAGATATTGTCTAAGCGTTGTCAAGAGCAATTCAAGCGTTGACAAGAACAAACTAAGCGTTGTTGGCTCAAGAGTTGTCGTGTGCAATCCAAGCATTGTCACATGCAATTTAAGAGTTGATAGAAACGTAGACAAGAAGCTTATGGAAGCTTCTATTTAGATAAACATGCAAGATATATTCTGCATAAGTTTATTTAAATAGAAGATTTACTTGTTTATTTGATTTTATCTCTTGTAAACCCTAATCCTTACACTATAAAAGGAACCAAGGGTCTTAGGTTTTATTCATCATTCATATTCACAATGTAAACCTAAAGTGTGTGTCGACTAGACGTGGGATTCAATGTATACACGTCCAGTGATTGTTTGTTATTAATATAATGAACAATCCATTTGTTTTTAATTCATGTTCTTGTGCCTAAACACCTTGTTAATGTGTTATGTTCTAGTTCCGCTTTGATTATTTAATCATATGAACATGGTGCATTCCTAGTAGCTTCAAAGATCCGGAAACCAAGGTTTCCACAGAAACAAGGTGTCTAAAAAACAAGAAGCAAAGCTGGCAAGGCCCACAACCTGATTCCAAAGAAGAAACTTATCTCGTGCCTGTTTTCCCCGAAAGAAGAAAGCAATGCTACACCAGAAAAAGAGAAATCTAAACAAACACAAAACCACTTTGGCAGGAAATTCCAAGAGTCGAAACAAATTACCAAGGCAAAAGAAGGAACAACACTAACTGTAGCCAACGGGAAAAAAACATCAAAAAAGTACTCCAAAACAGACACAGCAGCGGTAAGTGATAACAAACCAACCAAGCAAAAACTACTAAGGTGGAAACCCAAAAAAGCGGTACGAAAATGGGGCGCTAAAACAAAAATGCACAACATCCACTACAAACCTCAAACAAATGCCAAGGAAAATATTGGGTGGCAATTTTTGACATGACACAATAAACAAAGCGGATTTGATATGAAGTTAAACAGGTATGGGATAAGGATAAACAGGTCTGGGTCAAAAACAGGTCAACCCGTATAACCCGTTTAATAATTGGGTCGTGTTTGGGTTGGTAAGTATTAAACAAGTCAACACGTGAACCCGTTTAAGTATATATAAACCTCTAAAAATAAATATATATATATATATATATATATATATATATATATATATATATATATATATATATATATATATATATATATATATATATAACTTTAATTTTATGTTAGATTTGTATTAAATGTAGTCTGTTATGTAGTTAATAGGAGTGAATTGTTATTATAATTCACACATTATTGAAATTGTTGCATAACTATTTGTATGTTATGTTTATCATTTTTTACACCTTTATATCATTTTTTGCATATAAATTAGTCAGTCTGACAAAACATCAACCTTATTAATCGCTTGACATATTTACGTAAGCATGTTAAACGGGTCAAAAACGGGTAACACGTTTTATGCAGGTGTGGGATAAGGTTGATTTTCTTGACACGATTAATAAATGTGTCGTGTTTGGGTTAAGGTTATAATAACACGTCAACCCACGAACCCGAACAGGTCGACACGAACATGATTCGATTGCCACCCTAGGAAAATATACCAACAAATTCCTTACCCAAAAAGGCAAGCACAGAGGCAACCCACACAGACAGATCACCATACACAAAAGAATCCCGAAAAGAACGAATAACCGTGAACTCAAAAGAGATAAGACCTGAACATGATTTAAACATTAAATCCCGGGCACCACACAAAAAAACAAAATGCAAGACACTATCAGACAAAATACTGACAACAAGAAAAACAGGTGCGCTTCGCTAAACAACCCCAGCATGCCATCAACGCCTATCAAAACTAGCAACAAGTGAAAAGGCCCCGGGGCACCACAAATAGAAAGCAAACGACAGGTTGGCTAGACGCAGAAGCCGAGCCGGCGACAAAGAAAAGAAGAAAACAAACGAGAAGAAAAATCTGGAATAACATGCAGGAAAGAAGAAAAGCAACAAACAAGATGAAGCATACAATATCTGCAACCTGCAAAAAGATGTACTACATCTAGACTACTCCTATGGGAAATCCTAAGTAAGTGTAAGCCCTCGAATGTAAGCCACGGACGACTATCGACCAGCGTGCAGAGGCAACCTTTAATTTTAATATTATGAACTTAGTTATTTATATTTCACAAAATTAATGAAATGTGGAGACTAGATACCTCCACACAAGTTGTTTTCTTTTCAAAGCAAAGTCTATTTCACATAAAAAAACATACAAATGGTAAGTCACGCGCACAAATATTGTCTCCGTGATAATAAACAAAAATAATATTGAGAACCATAAGCGGTAAACTCATAACAAAGTACGTAAGAGGCATTGCAAGCCTAGTACGGGCGATTTCCCAATGAAAAGCTAAAAGTCCCAAAATATAAAAATTGTTGATACAATGTCTCGTATACAAGATAACACAATATGACTTACTTTTCAAACGTGTAATTCTTTATTAATCTTTATAAACAAAGTATTACAGAGTGCTATGAATACACCCGTTGAGTAACAATATAGAAATGAACCCTAGAACAAGTAAACTTGATTCGAGACTCAAGTTTACGAGAGAACCTTAGAGTCGTTGGTAGACATCTGAGGGACTCAGAGGTTCTAGAGGGAGAAAGAACTTAGATAAATTATCCAAGCACAAGGGTTGTGTTTGTCTTCTTTCTCCCTCCTATTTATAGTGATACGAGGTTGCTTCCTTAGTGGGAGTAGTTGATACGTGTCAACTTCTGAGTGGAAGTAGTACAACGTATTAAATGTATGTTTATAAATAGACATACCTTTAAACAACTTTAGGTGAACAGTTCTGCCAACTGTTCACTTTATCCCACTAGGTCGTACTAGGCTTTATCTTGAATCTCTTGTTTTGTCCCGCTCAAAACACTTTAGAGATTTTCCCGCCTAAACTATAAGCAGCAAAGCAGGTCTCTGCTTGCTTAGTATTCAAAGGGTTGTAAGTGATCTCTAAGTATTGTCATCTTAGAGATCCTTGAACACCAATACATTCCTTCTACATCCCAGCTTGTCCATAACTGCTGGTGAGTATGACTTCAGACAGTCTTCGATTTCTCTGACGTTGTCTTTGACTTGAATGTTCATGGTGTGCCAGCTGAGGCTTTGCCTTCAGCTGGTCTACTCTCTGTCGTTGGTCTTCACAGCGACTTGTAAAACTTAGTCTAATTTAAACAAATCTAGTATGGGTCATAGTTAAAACTTTCATTGGCCCAACAAAAGCCTATCAACATATCAATAGATAGCATAAAAGCCACACCCACTAAGCAGTGTGCAAACAAGGAAAATATCCTAAAAAGAAAGCCACACCTACTAAGCAGTGTGCAAAAAAGAACATGGACACTCCCAAACAAAAACCACACCCACCAAGCAGTGTGCAAAGGACAAAAGACCTCGTAAACAAAAATCTACACTCATTAAAATAATGCATAAAAGAACCAAAAGGGGCCATAATAGGCTACCAACAAAAATGTTTTAGATACAAATCAGAGTGCGCACAAAGTAAAAAATAGCTACAAGGAAGACGCTGAGGAATGTTTTACAGACAGTAATAGCAACAAAAGTCCTAAAAACAGAAGGACCAATATCCATATAAGGAGCAGCAGCACCAGCAACGATGAACGAAAGAGAACCGGCGGAACTAAATCAAGCATTATAATCAGAAACATTCAAATTAGAAGTGATAGTCGCAACACTTCCAAAACCTGAGGAACCAGCTTCTCCGGAAACACTACATGTGCCAAAGAAAAAAGGTAGAGACTCGAGCAAAGGGAATCCCACAGCATCAATAGAGGAAGATCTGGCAGCATAGTCCAACAATCTAGCACGAATATCTCCCAACAAATTAGTAGGGTTAAGCTGGAAAGTAGCGGAAGCACCATCATGGATAGGAAGGGTAAGCTAGAAAGTAAAATAGTAGCGGAAGCACCATCATGGATAGGAAGGGTAAGCTGGAAAGTAAAAGGAGGATAGGTACCTCCACCTTGAGCCCGATTCTCAGACTGTACATCAGCCATCAACACATCAACCTGATCCCCCTTCCGAGACTCCAATAAGTCTAAGAAAGGAAACTCCAAGGAAGCAAACGCATGAACCACATTCGCAAACTTTAGCTCAGACTCTGGATCGAAATCAGCTACTTGGGCCAACAATATTCCTTTCTTACCATGCTCTATACCACTCTCTAAACCCTTATGGATACCAAAATTTTGGGCACAGGTCATGACGCGACCAAAGGAATCCATGTAAACATTGGACTTACGACACAACTCCACAACCAAACGGAGCCCAGAACTTATGATCCATCGCTGGGCTGCATCAATAGTTAGAAACCGAGGGAAAACTTCTTTATCAAGGAAAGAGTAAAGGATGTCCAACTTGGACATAGAAGATTCTCTATTGGAAAGTTGGTCTGCTAACCCGCCACACAAACCTTCAAGCTCCACAATACGAGCCTTAAAGCCATCGACAGACATGGAAAGAGAGTAAACTTAACCTAAAAGAGCTTCAGTCTCAGCTTCTTTGGCTAACAAAGAATCTCTCACATGCTCTAGAGAAGAAACTTGGTCGTGAAGCTGCGTAATAACAACATTTTCCTTCTCAAGCGAATCCACTCTAGCCCTCAAAGACTGAATCTCAGCATCCCTATCTACAATTAAGGGATAAGCACTGGCACACTCTGAACGCAAATCATGAACCTCCCTCAAACACTCCTCAAAACGAGTTCTTAGCTCCGAACCTAGACCCACTTGACGAGCGGAACCAACATTGAATTCAACAAATAATTGCTCCAAGTCCATATAACGCAATTGATAAAGAAAGCCCTGAGGGGTAACACGATCAACAAGACTCCGACAAACGTCGGGATCATCTAACGTAGAATCATTGGTCACAGACCAACGAGTAATGTAAACCTCAGTCGGACAATCCCCAAAGAAAGCTTCACTTTGAAAGAAGTCATCACCCAACACCTGATCCCTAACTTGTGAGGTACCCCCAACCTCAAATCGGCTACCCAGCAAACAAACATCAACAAAAGGAACAGTGGACACTGCCACAACCGAGGACGAAACGACAAGAGCATCGAAGATGACAGGTACAGAAATAGCATGCACACCTGATGAAGACACAGAAACAACAACGGAATCTATAGCCGAAGAACTGGAAAAAACAGGCTTGCAGAAAAAATAAGAAGCGAATAAACAACACTCGTACAACAAGTCACAATACAATTACAATAATAATAATAAAAAAACCTAACAAACCTCTTAGCGCGATTACGATTACAAACTAAGGCAAGCCCCGGCTCCTCATCTGATCATCATCATCAGGAACAAGAGATAAACTAGAAGAACCTGATACAATGAAAGACATGAAGAAATGGCATAGTAAAAAAGGAACATGTAACCTAAGCACAAGAAAGAAAAGGAAACAAACCACAAGAAACTTACCACCAGAAGACAACCACATAGCAGAATTGCCAACCACCCTCAGCCTCTTAACAATATGAGGCGAAGGATCAGGACTCTAAACACCCATCCTTCGAGGTCCAAGCTTACTCACAGAGAAGTCGCCACCAAGAACTACAGAAGCAGGCAAAATAGTATCAGAACTCTGAACACCGGAACCTGTAACTGGCGCGCTGACTATAACCGCACCAACCCTAGAGACATCCTGCGCAGTGGGGTCAACAAAGCCGACCAAATGCTGAGTCCTCCCACCTGTAGCCACGAGAAAAAGAACTTGGCCTGATGAAGAGGTAGGCCCTCAATCCGCACCTCATTAGGGTCAACATATGAAATAAAGTCAAATAAAGACATATCTGCAAAAAAGGGAAAATGCAAAATGCGGTTAGCAAGAAACACAACAAGAAGAAACACAAAAACCTAATAAAGACAAAGGAAGCCCACCCTCTCCGGAAGAATCAACGAAGGCCGGATAAAAATCCCTTCCAAAATCATAACGGCGACTAATGCCAACCGCACATAAAAATACCTCTGGATACTTCTGAAAAGGGAAAGGGTGATTCATGAGGTAACTGACATCACGCGCCTTAAACTCATGACTAGAGGGATCAGGATCCCTCGACAACCTCACATTAGACCAAGAAACAGGAATTTTAAACACATAGGAATCCACAAAGAAAAAACGGTTCATCCAATTCTTCACGGAATCAAGTTCCTTCGAATAACAAACAGGGCCAGAAGGAGACTGTTTGTTAAAAGACATCCAACCATTGACGAACGAGTTTACATAGAAGACACGAAATAAGCCAACAGAAGGCTCGATGTTGCCAGCACGACAACAAACTTCAAAGTGAAATATTTTAATAGCCGCTATGGCATGAAGTTGCGAAAGATGAATACCAAAGTAACCAAGAATATCAATAAAGAAGGTATAAAAAGGAAGGCGATAGCACGCCCAATCAAAGAGGGTGTAAACATCAATTTGCCCAGGCGGGGCATCCTGGATACCACTATTTAGGATCGCCAAAGTCGGGTGGACACATGCAGGAATATAGTGCTCCCTACAGAAAGCATCTAACGCATCCTGAGTCAAAACAGACCTACAGAAAGTAATGGAAACCATTACGCAAAAGAAAATAAGACAAAGACAAAATCAAAACCTGTAAGTGAAGAACTGGAAAAAAGGAATAATGCTAGAAGATCAAATGAAAGAAGTAAAAAAGAGGGAGAAAGTAAAAAATGGTGAAAACCATATTTATATGGGCAGAAGAATAACGGTTGCGTCACACGATCACGACACGTGTAACGCACTAAAAATACGGACGACAAAAAATCAAGCTACTCAAGAGGCACGGAGACATATAAGGTACAACGTATCTGACAAACATAATAGCCAGCAGTAAAAAAGGAGAAGTAGGGAGACACAAAAAAAGTGTGCGACACGCGCCTTGAGAAAGAAAAACAATAAATGTGCATACAAACCCTAAGATCGAGGTTGAAAAGCCCAGCAACCTATCCGTGACCCCACGAAAAAGGCACGAAAACGTGACAAATACAAAGTATTTGACAAAAGAATAAACAGGTAATGAAGAGAGATAAAATTGAGGGGCCCAAGAGAGAAGGAAAAAGCGCCAAATGCCTCGAGAAAACAAAAACAGCAAGCACTGATACAAGACCCAATAACAAAGCTGAAAAGTCCAACAGCTCATCCGTATCCGCAAGAACTACTGGACTGGGGGGCTTGATGGCGTATAGCATGGATACAGCCCATTGGGCCTAAAACCATAGGCCTAGACCGAAGTATACAAAATCCTACCATGGTGGCAAAAGCTCCAGGCGGGTCCGCTTCTGGCACGCGGAGCCGCAGCGCAATGACCGAACATACTTATGTCTGAGACCCCTGCGGATAAACCTTCTAAAGAATAATCCGCTTGGGCATGATTAGACCACAAACAGACAAATGGGTCTTTGGACCACAAAGGCCCATTCCCAAGTACTATCCGAGAAACGGGGAAATGCCCAGTACTTTCTCCTATAAATAGTACCCACTTGCACTCCAAACGAGGTACAATTTTCTCACTCATCTTTACACACACATATATCTCGGACGATATGAATATTTACTCTCACGCCGGAGTCTAATCGTGGGGTCCGTCCCCACAGTAAGGACTAACGGTGTTACTTTACGTGTGTAGGAAATCGTCAACAATATCTCTTGATAGTACAAGATCCGTCTACAACACAAAACATCTAAGGACCTTCCGACGAGTACTTAGATCTACTTTTGACCCCGACCGATCACTGTACTAACATAACTTAGGCGCACTTTTTTTATAAATTTAGTGACTTCCGTATGTATTAACCCTATTTTTTATTGTGTGCTAAATGAGTTCTTAAGAGAGACAAATTAAAACAAAAAGTCAAATACTTTTAAAATTTTACAATTACACTAACAAATTAAAAAAAATAACAAATATTTTTTTATTTTTGCACTAAATTTTTTCTACCAAGGGAACAAAGTGACCCAGACGACCCTAATTACATATATACCCTTATATGTACACGAAGCAATTTTATTTACATATACAAGTGTATAAAGTTACGAGTCTTATTTAGGTACGCGAGAATAATCAAGCTTCGAGTGCGATGACTGGTCTCGAAGCAATGACCAATTTAGCAATGACCAATTTAAGGCTCGAGCTCGCGGCTTGACTCATTTCGAGATTCTACAATTAATCCAGTAAACTTAATATTAGCGTGGCTAACCTTGGAGATCCAATGTTTTTTCAGTTAAATTCAACGACCTTAACTATCAAGTGTGCATAGTTATCATGCTCATAGTTATCATGTTTCACGTTGATAATTTAAGCAGCAAGAAATTTCACCATCCCCCACTTTTTGGACCATCATCCTGATCGGCATAAATTTTATTTTCTGACTAAATTCCAAATCAAACATACCCATATGATCCATAGGTGTGAAATGATATTTTTTGCTTTTTGATCAATGTGCATGATCACAATTTCTGCAACATCGAAACTACACTACTGCAAGTACTCAGCCAACATAAAAAAAGTAGGCATGGTAACAATTTTAATGGATACATCTAAAAATTTGTATGTGACCATTGAAAGTCTATTTTCTTACGCCGAGCTTGTGCATGGCAGCACTCATTCTCTCATCACTTATCGTTCTTTGCTTATCATAGAAATCTAGTATTTCCATTGCTATGTTCTTCACCTGTCATTCAAATAATCAAACATATCACAAACTAGGGCAAAACAGACCACAAAGCAAACAAAGGTGTTCAGAGGATATTACTAATGCGTGGAATACGAGTTCCATCTAATGAGTAATGACTAATGACCCTAACGAGTCATTTAGTAAAAGCATGACACTTGTGTGGGTTGGATAAAGGGCATTAACTGAAATCATGACAATCATATTTGAGTAAATTCAGTTTAGGATCTTGTAAGCATCTTCAAAACCCTTAAATTGAGCCCGTTTTTAACTCATTTGACGTGTTTAATGTTTTAGGCAAGTTCTTAAATTTGTTAACCCATTGGTGATAAACTAGGGCCTACGTTGACCCATTTTTAGGTACATTTTACACATTCAAATTTATGCTTTTGCTCAGGTCTTAATTTAGATGCAGAGGTGTTAATTTTAACTGATGTATGTAAACAGGACAACCGGTCAAGTTGGCAAAATTATAAATCATATATGGTATTAATTAAAAGAAAATGCAGGTGTCTAGTGTATAAAACCTTCGAAATCAATTTATTCAATAAAACCTGATAATTAGTGAAATACCATGTCTTTTAATCATATATAGTGGCAGAGTATCCATAATATTATTATAACTTAAACAAAAAGTATTATAACCGATCACCCAGCCCATTTTAATACATATACGTACCACGTTCATGTCGGCATGCAGATCTTCGAACCAAGCTGTGTTATCTTTTTCGTTGAGCACACTAGCTACATAAATGGAGGCTAATCCAATTAGATATGGTGGATGTATGAGTATTAGATCCATCCTGTAGGTATCATTAACAATTCCCCTAAAAAAATTAAAAGAACAGATCAATACTAGACTTGCATAATTACACCGCACTCACAAAAGAACAACAAAATCAAGCTTTGATATAATTTTGAGCACAAAGTTGGGTTTGAAACGATATTGAAATTCATTTTTGAAACAATATTGAGATAAAGACAGTCAACACATCAGGTTAAAACAACAAACTTCTTACCAGGTCAACTGAGTTGCATCACTCATCCCAGCATCCTGAAGCAACCTTTTTTAAGTAACAAAAATCATAGTGAGGCTTGGATGTTGTGGTAAATATATTCGCTAAAATGTACTAAAAATCAAGGTGGCAATTCCGATCCATTAGCTTTTTAAATGAATCAACTTGGGTTATGTTTGATCTAAAATCGATTGAATCAACAAGCTAAAGAATGGAACAGGTCAAATGGATCCAAAATTCCAAATTGTCGAACAGGTGTATTTAAATGCAGAAAAAAACCTCTTAAATCGGTTTACTTAATAAATTATAATAGATATAGCATTTGCAAGCATATTTAATGCATATAACTATTTTCAAAGACAAAAAAGAGGCTGAAGCCTGAAGGTCAATCCAACAAGGTAGCGATTTACCGCTTCCCAAAAAAAACCTATCCAAATAATTAGAGACTTACTGAGGCAGTGAACGATAAGGATGAAACACGACAAGGTAATAGTTTAGTGCTTCCAAAATTTTCATTTCCATCTCAAGTATTTCTTTTATTTCACATCTGTACCTTTCATCTGGATCTGAAAACAAAGATGATATATTCGCTTATACTGCAATTTACAAGTATGATAGTTTAACTGAGACAATATTGTTCAAGTTTAAGAAAAACTATTACATATTTTCTTAATGTAGAATACAAGAAGTCTTGCTTGCACAGTGCTTTCTTCTGATTTTGCAGCTAAGTACAAACACGACGGAGCCAATAGACGCGGGTCATATTCAGTCATACTTCTCCTAAAGATCATAAATTGAGAATGTTAAGAACAATTAAACAAAACACAAGTGTGCATAAACCAATGAAGTTGTATATCAGGTAAAGTATCTGAGAGCAAAAAAGTACTTTGTATAAACACGTCTCATATACGTTACAGCAGTTGCTACGACCCTGAAATAGTAACAGATGCAATGCTTAAACAGATCGAAAAGAAAATGTGAGCATATCTAAACTGCTAACAGTGGCTTGTTGATAACTTAATAAATAATTAAGTAATGTATGCATGACTAAATTGACACCAAAGAATATAGCTAAAATAGTGATAAAATCTATTTGTCAGAAAGAAAAAAAAACATGAGGCTAACCTTTGCCTCACTTTCACATTTTGAGCCAATCTCGCAATGTCTGGAAAGAAAAACAAAGGTGAAGAATAGCAAGTTTCAGAAACTATTTAAACAAGAGCAATCGACAAGTTTGTTATTATGTTGATCGGATATCAGGTTTTAGATAGTTCGCAAAAAGAAAAGGCCTTAACAGGCAACATATGTGATGTGATAAGCTACATATATTTCATATCATACTTTGGAAGCTTGCAATCATCTTGTATAAATCGACAAGCTTATCAGGAGCTCATTGCAACAATTGATATGCAATTTATAATTACGACACCATTACATCAAAGTTCAGCTCGTTTCATTCTAATACATTATGATACCTGAAGAACAAATAAGTGTCATCCTAGTGAAACCATAATTTAGAAACTGGTTTTCTGCAAAGAATCAGCAAGTTTGTCTAACGTGCATCCATACGAATTGGCTTAGTTTCATGTTCATAATCCCCAAAATTTAATATCCGCGACTCGCGGCATGTTACAGTAGACAATCGCACTATATTTGATTAAATGCGAATGCAAAGTGATGATGAGCAGCTTATGAGTTCAGCAATATAATGAACACATATAAAACAAAATATCTCTTAATGAATACCAGTATTCGATCAATAATGTACATAGAAGGGTTTATTGCACCAAAATGTAGGGAAGTTACACCTTTTCTCAACATATACTAATCCGTTTTTTCATTGTATGTAACATACTTTCATTATTGCTGAGAATTGTATTGTGAAAGATTACATTGGAACGCACCAAACTTGTTTTTAATTGTTTGCAACATACTTTCATTATCTTACACACAATGGAATGACGAAAAAAGAAAGCTTTTTACATTTGGGGGGTTTGGAATTGCTTATATTTGCAAAACATTGACAACCAGCAACATTGACCGGCCCACACGCCACTCCCAAATACAATGTTTCTAATGAAGTTCTATTAGTTATTATAGAGTGTAAAATGACGTAAAAGCTAAATGCTAATGCTTCTTCATGTAGAGTTATTACAAAAAAAGAAAGGGAATGCTTTATCTGGTTCGAGTCTGTATGGCAGTGGGTTCAAACCCCATGAAATAGTCAGCCAAAAAGTGAAAAACCAATCATGGTTACCCAAAACAATAAATAAACCTTGCGAAACGAGCTTTCAATTTGAAACGCTAAACAATTCTATTAATGCTCTTAAAAGCTCCTTGTCAAACATACCCGATATATGGAAGGCAATTTTGTGAGGTCCACTTTAGGTAATGCGACTGATTTCTTGAAAATTCCTCTCCTCCTAAACGAACTAAGCTACGCACCTTGACCTAAAACTAAAACTTGTGACCATTTTCTTGGAAATTCCTCTCCTCCTAAACCAACTAAGCTACGCACCTCAACCTAAAACTAAAACTTGGGACTGATTTCTTGGAAATTCCTCTCCTCCTAAACCAACTAAGCTACGCACCTTAACCTAAAACAAATACATGTGACCATTTTCCTGAAAATTCCTCTCCTCCTAAACCATCTAAGCTACGACATCAACCTAAAACTAAAACTTGTGACCATTTTCTTTGAAATTCCACTCCTCCTAAACCAAGTAAGCCTCGCCCTATGGTATGTTTGGCGCTGTTTAATTAATCGCATTACAGTACAACATAATATGTGCAATTAGTTTTATATAAAATTTATAAAGAAAAGAAAAACATACAATTAGTCATCTGGAATTTGATGAGCTTGAAATCATCAAGGGTGATCCCCCTTTGCTTATCAAGATTATGTACCACATCCACTTCTTCTTGCTCCAACAATTCTTTTCTACAAAATTTAACCATAAAAAAACATACTTATTAAATCATTAAAAAAACCAACAAACTGAAACTTTAAGATTAAAAATGCGATGATCGAAAAGGGTTTTCTTTTTTTCTTACAAGTGTGTTGATGTCCAAAAATTAGTCGCCATTTTTTGGGGTTGGTGCTGAAGAGGAAATGAGAGAATGGATTTTTCTGCAGGTTATTTAATTGAGTTATGGGCTTTTTCATGTGGGCTTGTAATATTGGCCCATGGTAATATTGGGTTTGCTGACTGGGCTTGTATATATATGGTTTATTATAAATTCATAAATTTTTGAGCTTATGAGCCTATGAGGTATTTAATCATAACTAGTTAAATTGCAGCTGCGTGCGTGTTTTTGTCGAATTACTTAGCGTGTGTTTTATTTCAGATTTTTATACATGTTTAGTTAAATCGGTCGATCTGGTATCGCTTTGAAAATATATTTTAATATACACTAAGAGTCGATATTTTCTATAAAAGCGTATGTATTTAAAAAGAATATCAATATTGTACTCGTTTTATTCGTAATGCGTACGGTTTTTTTATATGTTTTAATCAAAGTTGTCGTGTATCTTTTAGATATTAACAAAGAAAATTTTCAAAACAAAATTGTCTTGAATAAAAAATTTATATATAACTAAAAAGTTTATGACTGCATGTCTTTAGTGCTTGTATATTATTTAAAGTTATTAGTTAGTTTAGAGGTGTATTGTGGAAGTTTTTATTTCAAAAGTATGCATTAAATTTCAAAATTTTATATAAAATCGTATGTATGTCATAAAGACTGTAATATTGGGCTCGTTTTGTGTTACGCCAGGCTTTAGTGTGGATCGGACCAAACGGGTCACTACTATATATCATAGGATTAGGGTTTAACTATTATGTTTTATAAATACCTTGCTATTGTTTTTAATGCAATCAGTCAATCAAAGTTAATTAAATAAATCTCTAGTTCTTCTCATCTCGTTCTTAAGGAGCAAGCATCCGCTTAAAGTGGTAGTATCTATCCTGATACACCTTAACCGGGTCGTATCAATTGGTGCTTTCATTGAGAGCCCTCAACTCGTTGAGAGTTTTTTTATCTATGGTTCCAATCATCAAAAAAAAATTACTGCTCATCGATAGCTACTGTTCACCATGGCACTGTTCACACTCGTATTATTCGGCGTTCACTGTTCACCAGACACTGTTCGTCGGTACTATTCACTTGTAATGTTCATCGGGTACTATTCATCTCCTAAAAAATTTTATTATTTTTTTTAATTTATTTTTTATGGCATCGAGCACTAGCGATCGAGATGCATTATCTGAACTCTTTCAATTAGGTACGGTGGTTGAATATGAAAGTGAGTTAAGTATCCTATAACTCGAGTAACGGGTATCTCTTAAAGTTTACTTGCCTCGTTTTATATATTCGGACTTAAAGCGAAGCTACAACTAGAATTGTTGAGGTTTTACCCGAAACTAACAACATTAGGCGAAGACTTCTACTTGACCAGTATAGTAGAGACCCGTCTTGAGGCAATTGTAGAAGAAAAATATACCATTGAAAATAAAGCGGTTGATTATTCTACAACACCAGGCGTTGCACTAGAAGTTGCACCTGAAAAAGTAGGGAATGTTACATCCGGACCTAACAAAGATCATCTTGAGCTTGTTGGGGAATCGCAGCAGCTTATTCGTGAATCGCAACAACCTACTAATGAATTGCAGTCTATAGTTGATGAATTGCAGCTTATGGTGTGTGAATCGCAGCCTATGGTTGGTGATTCGTAGCTTGTGGTTAGTGAATCATATCTTGTTATTGATGAATCACTCAAGAGGGCCACGTGGGTTGTTTCATCCGAACGAAAGGAGTGTAGAACAGGAATCCGGAATTTGTTACTACTCGAGCGAGAGAACAAGTTGAAGTGGGGCGTGCAATGCTTAGGAAACGTCTCAAAATTTGGGACCCGGGAATCAAGAATGTTTTTAAGACATCACCTTGAGGGCAAGGTGGTTTCGAAGGTATGAGAAATGTTACGCCAGGCTTTGGGGTGGGTCGGGCCAAACAGTCCACTACTATCTATCATAAGATTAGGGTTTCATTATTATGTTTTATAAATACCTTGTCATTGTTCTTAATGTAATCAGTCAATCAAAGTTAATCAAATAAATCTTTGGTTCTTCTCATCTCGTTCTTAAGGAGCAAGCATCCGCTTGAAGTGGTATTATCTATCCCGATACACTTTAACCGGGTCGTATCATTTTGTTTATGATTCAAAGAGTTCAAAATGAATCGGTGGATATACGGTACAAATTTGACTTTTGTAACTTGCCATGTAATTTAAGGGCCAAAAGAACCTCTTTGTCGAGGTCTTTTTTCACATGATAGGCCAAAATTATTTTTTTTACGCGGTGAACGGACGTCGTTTACTCCTAAATTAGGTATATATCTAAAAGTTTATTTGTTAGTCTCTTTTTCCACATGATGGGGCTGAACATATTTTTTAGGTAGTAAAACGATGTCGTTTGCCTCCTAAATTTTTAGCTATTTTCAAATAGATCCGAATTGACAGGCGGCTTAATTGTAAAGTTGGTCTATCTATATGTATGTGGCTATTTTTAGTGAGGTCATACGAAGGGCATGTTACTAGTTTAGATCTAGCAAATCATGAATGATTCATTATGAAATGTTATAAATAAAAATTTGATCACTAGATATTAATCTAATAAATATAAATAAATCTAATATAAATATAATTAATAAAGAAGAGCTAAAAAAATTATTTATTTCTATTTTAAAATGTTGATGTAGCAAAGATTAAATCAACCAAGTATGTATACAATATCTATATTGGCCCATAGTGATATTGCTTTTTCTGACTGGGTTTATGGTTTATGAAAACTTTAGAAAGGTTAACGAGTTAAGTATGAGGTTATCGATTTAACTCTATTTAGATATTAAAGGACCACTGAGATTAAATCTGAAATGTATTCTCAACTTTTATTTTAAACATTTTTTCTTTGTCACGATTAAACTATTTTATTTTATTTAATAATTATTATCTACATAAAAAACAAACAGGTAACTATTGCGTTGCTAGCCTTTTCTTATAGAAAAGTTAATTTTATTAAATACAATGTTTATGGATCTATGTGTCAAAACACTACTATTCATTGACATTGTATTCTGGTAAGTATCTTGCCTTAGGTGCAAGGAAATCAAATATATTAAATGCGAAAATGATAAATACGTGTTGATTTTCAACACATGCTTCGTGTTTAGTCACTTTGCACGAGGTAGTTTTTTAAAACAGCATGACCCACTGTAAAACCCCGACTGCTCAACCCATAAAAGGAGAAACCTCGGTCAAATCAACGCATGAATGTTTTCCTCCAACTCATCAAAAAACCAAAAAGTCGGCTCTAAGTGTAGATCTTCCATCTGACAGGCTAGTTAAGAAATTCAGTTGTACCTCTTTCTTGGCGGAGATCCCAACACGCCTACATATGCTAAAAAGAACATCCCTAACAAATCATGTCGATACTTGAAGCCCTACAGTTCTTTATAATGAACCGCGGGTTCCCCAAAAGAATCCAAACATCCCTTGCGACAAACATGATATATCACATCAACCAGAAACAAGAAAATCATAAGGCGATACTTAACGATAGTGCGGTATTACACTAGTGACATATGTCAACTGATGAGACTGCAATTATACATAGTCTCATTGTCCAAATCAGGCTTAAAATATGCTAATATATCATAAAAATCGTGCAAAACCCTTTGTTTTTGTTCATTGTGTGTTTGTAGGTTCCGATATCGTGAATTCAACAAAAGATCAAAATAATCAAGCAAAAACAAACACGGGAAATGAAGTCGCTCAAAGAACCGGACCCGAGCATTGATTTTCAAGAAAAGTCCTTGAAGTTTAAAGAATTGACAAGATTGGTCCCTCAAGAATTAAAGACTTGTCACTTTTGGCCCTTGTAACACTCAAAAATACAAGAATGGTCCTTAATTTTCAAGAAATGTAATTTATAGCCCTTGAAGAGTGCCTTCATTGCAAGAATAGTCCTTGTTACAAAGTTTAAACAAAGACAAGGACTAGTTTGTAATTAACCCTAAGTTGTTTACAAGGGAAAGTAACCAAGAAGCTGTTGAAACTTCATTTAAAGGTTTTATAGAAGTAAAACGGGGTCTTTTGCCAAACCTTATGTAACACCCCATTTTGGTAAATGAAATGTCACGCGTGATTATGGCGTGTCATCAAAGCATGCAAGGTAAATGTACTAAAACATACATGACCATAGGGAAAACCGGAATCAAACATCGGCTCCCAACATTAGCCCAGAACATAAATAAAGTAAATGAACTAGGAGGACAAGACAAGTGTCCAAACAAGCATGATTATGAAGGCAAAAGGAGAAGAAGTCTATGGCAGCTTCCATCCTATGCACGCCCTCCATACGCTCAAATCTATCCTTGGGTACCTGCCGTTTTGGGACATGAAAAGGAAAGTAACGGCTGAGCAATAAGCTTAGTGAATGGATATATGACATAGTATGAATGCCTGAAACATAAATAAGACTAATAGCAGTAGAAAAGTATAAGTCCTGGAAAACCTGGAACATGTTTATAAAACTGGTTTTATAGTTTGAAAAGACTTATGTTTTTATGTAAAATCTGTATTAATTAGCCAATAGCCTATATAGGTCATGAGGTTCCACCGTGCATGAATACTTGAAGGGGAGACCTCGTCATGCAATTAGAGGGGTTGCCTCTAATTAAATAGTCTGGGTAGGAGGGATCAACTCCTAGTGAAGGATGCAAGGCACACATCGCATTCACTCTGGTAATACTGGTAAACATGTAACTAGGATGCACCCATACGCCCCACATCATAATATAATATAATGGCCAAAACTGGAAAGGGACGTCACGAGCAATCACTTCGCCGTGAGGAAGTCATAACACTGGTGCCTCCAGTGTTATGGTTATGGTACCTCCATAACTAGGTGATATTGGTCATGCATGTATATGGCTTAGGCACTTAAACTAACATAAGTAATCAAACATATAAAACAATACTGGGAAAACAGTTGGCTGCAAACGGGGAATCTTAATAAGGAAAGAATGTCCATACTGAAGGGACGGGAAATCCGTACCTTATGTCCAGTGAACGAAGAAGACGAGAGAATGAAAGTCCTACTTCGATCTCATTAATGCTACATAAAATAGGGTACATGTATAAGTATTCTATTTACTGAGCACTTAACTGATTATATCGTGTCTTAGCTTGTTTTATATGTTCTTGTCTTATTTTACTGACTTTAAGGTTATGCTGTGTTTATCATGTATTCTATGTATTCTGATTAAGTATTACTTGTATTCCTTGTATTATTATACTTGTTGTGTAATAATAAGTAACTTTCTCAAAATAGCAGGTTTCCTAAAATAGAAAGTTTCCAAAAAAGAAAGTTTCCTAAAATAGAAAGTTTTTAAAAATAGATTAACATCTTAAAATAGATTAGTTTCTAAAAATAGAAAGTTTCTAAAAATAGTAAGTTTTCTGAATTAGAAAGTTTCCATATTTAGAAATAAGCTGAATTAATAAGCTAATAATATAAGCATAAGTTTACTGGTTAAATATCATAAGTCATGCGATTATTTGTATAGTTTATTAATATTATCATGTTAATTAAATAAACTATAGGTCATATGATTTAATTAAATATGAGCATGATTTAATAAAATTAAGGTTTATAAAATACTTAGGTTAAACATGTATTAATATTATATTAATTATAACCTTAGTCATGTTTATTAATTAATTATATTCTATGTCTTAATAATTAATTAATGCTATAGTCTAAATTAAATAAATAAATACTTAGGTTAAAAAAATATATTATTTCATAAATAATAATAACCTAATTTCATGATTAATTAAATTAAATATTAGTCATGTTATTAATTAATTTAATCTCTTGTTAAATAATATAACTTGTAAAAATTAATACTTGTAAAATTTAGTCATGAACCGGGCCCGTAAATATAATTTAGACATGTCGTGAACCGGACCGAATTCACCCCTAAACCGGACCAAACAAACACCCCCTTAACAGTGGCGAACCGGCTCGGCCAGTTACCACTGTTTGTGTAAAATCGCCACCGGCTTAAGCCGGTGGTTCCCTCTCGGCTAGCCGCTGACCACAACAAGGTTCCCACCGGTTGTGTGCCGGTGGTTCCCCCTGCTGCTGCTGTGTCTCGGCTATGGTCACACGTGAGACACCGAGAGCTTCGACTCTCAGTTGTGTGTGTCGGCCGAACCAAACCAACCCAAAACACCTTTTAATTTTACCCCCATGATTAATCTAACATGTTTTAATTACTTATTTTTATAACCCCATGATTACATGTTCTTAATTAATTAAAAGAATTAAAAGAAACAAGGGATAACGGATTACCAATGCGTGAATCAAACAAGAACACTAACACGAACGATTGCCACTTGTATTTAATCTCCAAAAATCAACAAACACCCCTTGGTGTGGTGTTGTAACCAGCGGCCAAAGGAAGAAAAAGAAGGAGGCTAGGGTTTTTTATTTTTAATAAGAACTCTGTTAAATGAAAAGGGTGAAACCATTTTGTTTATTTAGTAAAAACCAAACATGGGCTTGGCCCTCTTGTCTCTTTGATGTCCGCGGTATATGGGGCCCACAAGGGGAAACCCGAAGTTTTCCCGTGTCTAATATTTTATGTGTTCGTGTGTTCGTGTTATGTTATACTTAATTATTCGTGTTATAGATAAATAATTGTACGTAAAGATATTAATCCTATTTTATTAAATAAGTACGTAATTACGTGTTCGTGATTTTACGTTTATGATATCATGTTCGTGATTATAATTATTATCGTTAATAATTATCGTGTATTAACACGTGCGTAATAATTATCGTGTAATAACATGTACGTAATTTCTAGATTTAATATTCGTGATACGTGTACATGACATAATTGGTAAGTTTTAATAGTTTCGTATGTTTACGTAGTGTAGTGTTCATGGTAAAAGTATGCGGGTTTTACAACTCTTCTCCCGAATTATAGATAACGTAATAGAAAAGATCCTGGACTCGACATGACTGGCCAGGACGTGGAACGTGACGTGTCGAGAAAGAATATTACTGAATTATGGAAGGATGAGAGGATAAAATCCGGATAGACTCCTCCGTTTCCAAGTGGCTTCCCTCTCGGAACGCTTCCTCCACAAGATCTTGACACATATGATAATCTTGGTCTTCATGACTTCGACTTGACAATACGTAAATGTTCCTGGTTATCCACGTAAGATAGATCCTCCAGAATTTCTCATCAGATTAAAGATGTTTTCTATACCTTCTTTGAAGCCAAGTTTCAGAAAGTTGAGGTGGTTAAAATTTCCAGACGAAGCTCCTTTTATAGAAATCTCAACGAGGATCAAAATTCTTTTTTGTCTTCTCATATCAGTGAAAATGAGATTCATGATGCTATTTGGAATTGTGGTTCTGAAAAGTCTCCGGGTCCGGATGGTTTCACTTTTGCATTTTATAAAAGGTTTTGGGACATCTGTAAGCAGGATATCATTGATTTTGTTCATGAATTCTTCACTTAAGGGATCATCCCTCGTGGATGCAACGCCTCTTTTATCACTCTCATCCCTAAAACGCTTAACCCTATGGTTGTGACTGATTTCCGCCCTATGAGTCTAATTGGAGCTCAATATAAAATCATAGCTAAGGTCTTAGCTAACCGTCTTTCCAAGGTCATTGACTCCGTTATCAGTAAGAAACAGACCGCTTTCATCAATAATCGCCAAATGTTGGATGGGCCTCTGATGGTTAATGAATTGATTCACTGGTGTAAAAGAAAAAAGAAGAATCTTATGGTTTTTAAAATCGACTTTGAAAAAGCTTTCGATACCATATCATGGTTTTTTTTTTATTTTAGGTGATGCGTTTCATAGGATTCAATGAAAACTGGATAAAGTGGATTTCGGGTTGCTTAAGTTCTGGTACTTCTTCAGTCCTTATCAATGGAAGCCCTACTAGTGAATTCAAGCTAAACCGTGGTCTTCGTCAAGGGGATCCACTTTCTCCTTTCTTGTTCATTATAGCTATGGAAGGTCTTCATGTTGCCGTGGAGGATGCCATTGATGTCGGTTTATATAGAAGTATCAAAGTCGGAAATTTATCTCTTTCTCATCTCTTTTTTGTAGATGACGCCCTTTTTGTTGGGGAATGGTCGCGAGAAAACATTAGAAATTTAGTGGCTGTTTTGAAATGCTTTCACTGTGCTTCTGGTTTGAAAATCAACTTGCACAAATCCAATCTCTTTGGTATTGGAGTTCCGTTTGATGAAGTCAAAGTTGCCTCTTTAATTACTGGTTGCAACGCAATGAATTCACCTTTTACTTACCTTGGCCTCCCGGTTGACTGTAATATGGTGAAAGTAAAGAGTTGGGACCCCATTTTGGAGAAATTCTCCAAGCGATTATCTAAATGGAAATCTTCGATGCTTTCAATTGGAGGTAGAACTACCGTCATTACTTCTGTTTTGGGAGCTCTTGGTACGTACTACTTTTCTTTATTTCCTTTGCCGGCTACTGTTCGAAAAAAATTGGAATCGATTAGATCCCAATTTTTCTGGGGAAGTAACGAGAACTCTAAAAAGATCCCATAGGTTTCATGGAATAATGTTCTAGCTCATAAGAAAAATGTGGGTCTGGGAATTGGAAGTCATTTTTCTCTTAATCATGCCCTTATTCAAAAATGGAGGTGGCGTTTTCTTAATAATCAAAACTCACTGTGGGCGAGTTTAATTACCTCTATACACGGAACACCGGAGGATTCTACTTCTTTTTATACTCATGTTGTCTCTCAAGGAGTTTGGGGTCGAATCGTTGGCTCTATCAATACTATGCATGAGAAAGGTATCATCCCTTTATCTTTGATCAAAAGACGAGTAAACAACGGTGCTAACACGAAATTTTGGTACGAAGTTTGGTTAAACAACACTCCCTTTCGTCATCAATATCCTAGGCTATTCCGTCTTGCTTTGAATAAAGATTGCACCATCAAGGACTGTTGGAATGGTGTTTGGAATCTCATTTGGTCTAGGCCGATTCTAGGTGGAATTAACTCCAGCAAAGTCTCTGAGTTATATGACCAGCTCGACAGCTTCTCTCTTAAGGATGTTGATGATGATTGGATTTGGTCCCTGGGAAACCATCCTTTTACTGTTAAAAGTTGTCGAGAGCATATAGATCTTTGTTTTCTTCCTAATGATGGCTTAGAAACAAGATGGAATCGGTTTCTTCCTAAAAAGATTAATATTTTCATTTGGAGATCTCTTCTCGACCGCATTCCAACACGCTGGAACTTAACCCGCAAAGGGATTGAAGTCACTTCTTTATTATGTCCAGTTTGTGATAATGGTACCGAAACTACTTCTCATTCCATGTGGGTTTGTTCTTTTGCTACTGAGGTATGGCACAAGGTTTTCGCTTGGCTTCAACTTGTCCTTCCTATTTTGGCTAACGTAAATGATCTATTCACATGGGTTTATAACATGCATATTTCTAAAGAAAAGAAGCAAATAGTGAACACTATCTGTAGTGTTGCTCTTTGGGCTATATGGAGTTTCAGAAATGAGACTATTTTCGGGAATGCTTTACCTAAACGGTGTTTTATTTACGATAAGATTTTAGATTTATCTTTTATGTGGTACTCTAGTAGAAACCATAAGTCTTCCATCAATTGGAATAATTGGCTTAGAAATCCTTTAGAGGATTATTCTTTGTAATGGTTTGCTAGCTCCTTGCTAGTTTTTTAATAATATTTGCTGTTCAAAAAAAAGATCCTCCTGAATTTGATCGAGGGAATAAAAATTAACGTGCAAGGGTAAATGAAACGTTACGATGAAAAATAACTTAGACTAAATGATATCCTCGTCTTAGCAATGATGCGCGAGACATATTGAATTGTAGTACGTGCACAATTTTGAACGTGATACGTGAACAATTGTGAACGTGTAACGTGGAGATATGGTAAGTGTAATATAAGAACATTTGGTGGACGATGATACGCGCCACATATCGTGGACATGATATGAAGGACGTGGAATGAACATGACATGTGAATCATATCGTGAACATGAGTTAATTGAGTAGATAACGCCACTGATACGAGTTAATGGAAAGTTTATTAGCCTTGATTCGGATCTCCCAAGTTTCTACTAAACTTCGCGGAATGAAACGTAAAACGTAAATTGTAAGCCAGGATGCGATCATGAACATGAACAGTGTCATGAACGTGAGTGCGAAAGTAAGTCGTAAAATTAGGACAAGGACGTGAACGTAAATAAAGGAACACAAATGCGAACCTTTGCCTGGCCCGATAGCTGAGGGATTACCAAGTGATCGGATGAGCCTTGGCTGAAACATGTCCGATCAATCTGTTGACTCTGAAATCCTTGCGGACGTAAGGATTCTGCAGACTTGGTCAAACTGTTAACAATAACCCAGGTAGCATTATGCTTCTTCTGAGTTTGCGGTAATCTGGTAACCAAAATCCATGGAGATTTTGTCCCATTTATGTTCATAATTTCTGATGGTGGAAAAGACATCCTAGTCTATTGGTGTTCTATCTTAGTCTGTTGGTATGTCGGGTACTTAGATATGAACGTAACTGTATCTTGCTTCATAGAAACTTGATAAATAGGAGTTTGCAAAACTATGAATCTCCGAAATTATAATTCTCTTAGCGTATGATTTTCTGGAACACCTAGTATAGTGTAAGGTTCCCACCGTTTTGCATAAGCTTAGTCATAGTAAGATTAGCTGTGAGAATCAATGTGATTTAGCGTGTCAATAAATCAACCAGAATTTGTACAAAAAAAATTTTTAGGCGAATTTCTTGCTATCGTAGGATTTGTAACGTAAGTGTGAGTATGGTCTTCCTGCCCTTCTCTAGACTTAGAGAAGATCAGGTTGTCATTGATGAAAATACTGATGAATTTATTTATGAGTTCATGGAAACTCAATTTATTAAGTCCATAATGCTACTGAAGCATTTATAAGACTAAAACAAAATCATGAATTTATCATGACCAAATCATGTACGAATAGTAGTCATGAAATGTCCTGTTATTTCCCTCGTCACTGTTGGCAGCATGATCATGAACTCGATCTTGGAAAAGTGTATAGCACCTTATAGTCGATCACACACATTGACAATACGTGGAGAGGATAACGGTTATGAAAGGTGATTTGTTTAAATCGACGGTAGTCGACACATAATCTCATGGTACCGTCCTTCTCCTTGAAGGTTCTTTTGGAATTTTTATCGGAAAATTTGAAATGATTAGCTGATCATAAACGAAAAGGAACTCTAGAAGTGTGTCACAACTGATAGCTGGAAAATCTTCGCAGCCATGGAATAACAAACACGTGCTTGTAAAGCATACATAATTTGTATAGATTTTCTTGATGGAAAACCATGCTGAAAGTATTCAGGAGCCTGAACATCGTTGTACATAATCTAATATGAATGACGACCGATCATAGCATGGTGTGTTGTTCATAGTCTATAATCAGAATCATATTTAACTCACATCCGTCCTAGGTAAGTGCGTTAGCATATTGGATCTTATCGTTAGACTAAAGGAAAAACCTCCGTATACATGGGTGATACGAATGGCGTACTTTATAGTCATGAATATATGAAGTATGAGGTAAAGAAATGAAAGTTTCATGAAGCAAACGTGACAGGTCTCACTGAATGTGCTTTGCCTGTCCCACGCAGAACGAGTCATGCGTTTCCAAGCGCGTATAATACACCGGTGATGGTACTGAAATCCTTGTGGCCTGATTAATACATGGCACAACAAAATGGGTATAACCCCTGGAGGGTACCCTGAATTTCTTAGTGATGTTCCAGAAATAGACGTGAGTCATTTGTCTTAACTCGTGTCTTGAGAAAAAAAATATGCTTATGACATGTGTCTTGACTGATGTCTTGACATGTGTCTTCGGAAAATGTACGTGAGACATGTGTCTTGACTGATGTCTTGACATGTTTCTCGGGATGTGAAATGAATAAAACTGAAACTCTTAGGTTATCATACTAGAATTAGCGGATCGGTTGTAATATCTGATCTTGTCCGTGACCGGTGTTCTATTGTGATTACTAGGATAGTTGTTGTCACAGTAACGGTTACTACCATCTTGTCTGTCAGTTATATGACGGTCATTCTCATAACTGTGATTCATGTAACTATTTAGCTGAGTGACCAGCTGGTACCGGTTCTCACTCATATAACTGAAAAGTCAATTAAATAACGTGTGACATATGACAAGAGGTTAGGGACATGGATTTTTGATGGAAATCATCTAGTGGTGAAGCATATCCTCATCCGATCGCTTTAATCTAACGCCTTTGTCTTTATATTGTAGGATCTCCAGGTTGTGACCGCATCATCATCTCGTAGCGTCTCCAAATAGTCAGCCGCATCAACATTTAGTAACCTCTCCCAGTTATGAGCAGCATCAGCATCTAGTAGCATATCAACAAGTGGAATACGCCTGAGATGATTTAGGATCGACTAGCGAATACTCGTGGAGTATTGCAAGTAAAGTACACATGGATTAAGGTACGTGTAATACACATGGGATATGGTACATGGAGTACACATGGAATGTACATGAAATGATCGATATGGGGTCGATCATCTGACATGATTTTAAAGTAAAATAATTGGTTAAACGGTTAGAAAACCATCATGATAACCTGGCAATGCCAAGATATACATCATTCTGGTTGCATAGAGAAATGTTAGAAGTGTGGTTAAACGAAATTCAACGATGATTTGCCTGAAAGCATGATTAATGAAAACCAACCACGACTATCGTGAAAGCAGGATTACATGAAATCCATTAATGTCTTGCATTAAAGCATAATCAACATGATGAAAGCATAATTCACATAAGAAACGTAAGACGTAATCAGCATGAAGACGAATTCATCATGAAGAAACGTGGAATAACTTAACATGAAGGAGTATAAAACATAATCGGCATGAAAACGAAGTTAACCATGATAGTATGAAGACATACTTGACATAAAGAGACATAGTAACTAATGAGGGGACATGAAAAAAATTTATGACTGTAAGGAAATGAATCCGAAAATTGTTGGTGTGGATGACCATGGGTCGGTTCACAAAATAAAATTTGACATGATTTATTTGATTAGGACATAATACATAATCATGAAAAAAAGTTATGCATATAAACATGAAAAATTTTATGCATGAAAACAGTGTATGGATGCATGATAATGAAAATGACATGGGTTTGGGTGAACGCCTATGGGTCAGTTCACCTAAACAAAATGATTCGATTAAAAGCACATGCGACTAAATATGGCCAGTCCTGCACCAACCATTACTTAGTCAAAATACCTGCAACAATAATACATGGAATAAATGAGTGAAAATCGGATGTCAAAACTTAACAGAAAAAAGAAAAATAAATTATGTGACCAATTATGAACTACTACGGTTCAGTCCACATTAGCCACAGTTCACGAGGAACATCATGCATGAAACAATGACACATAACTAAGTATGGATGATGGTTGTTCATCCATATTAGTAAAACAATACCGATGAAAACATCATGGTTAAAACAACACGGTGCTGAAAACATCAATACGTGAAATAACAAGCATTGACATAGGAAGCTTCTGGTGACTACCCACTAGTCACAGGTCGAGTTTTAGAGCCTACAGGTCGAAGCCTTGTCTCTGATACCATAATTGTAACACCCCATTTCGGTAAATGGAATGTCACACGTGATTATGGCGTGTCATCAAAGCATGTAAGGTAAATGTACTAAAACATACATGACCATAGGGAAAACTGGAATCAAACATCGGCTCCCAACATAAGCCCAAAACATAAATAAAGTAAATGAACTAGGAGGACAAGACAAGTGTCCAAACAAGCATAATTATGAAGGCAAAAAGGAGAAGAAGTCTATGGCAGCTTCCATCCTATGCACGCCCTCCATAAGCTCAAATTTGTCCTTGGGTACCTGCCTTTTTGGGACATGAAAAGGAAAGTAACGGCTGAAAAATACGCTTAGTGAACGAATATATGACATAGTATGAATGGCTGAAACATAAATAAGACTAATAGCATCAGAAAAGTATAAGTCCTGGAAAACCTGGAACATGTTTATAAAACTGGTTTTATAGTTTGAAAAGACTTATGTTTTTATGTAAAATCTGTATTAATTAGCCTAATACAAGAGATTTTGTATGTAAAAAGTTATCGTCACAGTCTCTTCGAATTGATAACTGGTTAACTATGCGACTCAGTTGTCTTTGGTGAAACAAATAGTTGTGTCGTTGTAGTAATTAAAAAGTGCAAAACTTTAAAGTAAAGAGCAGGTAAAATAAATCTAAATATAATTTAATATAAATGGCGAGAAATTAAAGCGTGACAAAAAGTAAAAGAGCAATTAACGTAAATAACGCAAACTTAAAACTATCTAAGACAAACTTAAAACGCAACTAAAACTTAAACTAAGGCAAGGCTTAAAATAAATCTAAGGCAAGTAAACTTAAAGTGCGACTAAGTAAAAAGGCGGGAAAAGTAAAGCTTGAAAATTAAAAATTAAAACTTAAAAACAGAAACTTAAAATAACCTGAAAACAGCTCATTCGGAATAATCCTTCGTTTGGAATAAATCACTCGTTCGGAATGTCACCTTCGTCCGGAATAATTTCTTCTTCACTCAGAATATTTCAACATAAAACACTCATTCGGAACAATTGGCTCATCCGGAATATTAGAACAAAACCTTCATCCGGAATAAATCCTTTATCCGGAATATGTCACTTATCCGGAATAAACTCTTTATTCGGAAGATTGCCTTGATTCGGAATATTTGATGTTCCGAATGAACACACCTTGATCCGGAAGAAATTTGATTCAGAATATTTCACAACAACTCCTTTATCCGGAATGTTCTGAATGAACAGCTGATCCGGAATATCAATTATTCCGAATGAAAGACCTTGATTCGGAATGTCACTTTATCCGGAATAAATCCTTTATTCGGAATAACTTTGCTGATTCGGAATACCACACTGATCCGGAATATTCTACTGGTTCGGAATATTCTTAACAAAACCTTGATTCGGAACAAACAGCTTGATCCGGAATAAACAACAAACAAACCTTGATTCGGAATAAAGCTTTGATTCGGAACAACCTGGAAGATCAGAAACAACGAAGAACAAGGAGAAACAAAAAACACACGAATCTAATCTAGATCAATCAAATCAAATCAAAAGATTAAGCAAGACTAACCAAATAACATCTACTAATCATAAACAAACAATCCAAAACAATCAAACTAACAATACTAATCAAAATAATCAAAACCCACTTAATCAATTTAATAAAAGCTTAAGAACATGAACATAAACAATAAAGCATAAAGATTAGAGATCAAATAAGAAAGGAATATAGAAGATTGACAATAAAAATAAAGATTAACAACAATTAAAAGGAAACTTACTTGAAATTAAAGGTATTTAAGGTGCAAGACAATTAATTAAATGACATGTAATTAAATGTGCAAAAATTAAAGTGGAAGAGCTAATTGTCACACTTAGCCAACAAAATGAAAATGAAATCCTAATGATCTATTTATAGGAGGATTAGGGAGGTGCTTAGGAAGCTTCCTCCCCTCTTTCTTCTTTCTTTAATTGCATGATTAAGTCCTTGTCTTCTTAATTCTTTGAATTTAACGACTTTGTCTCGGGATTTCTTTAAACTCGTCTTGTAATTCTTCAATAAATTAGACCTGAGTTCTTCGGCTTTTAGTAAACTTCCGTCTTTTGACTTTTTCTTCGATAAATCTTCAGAATTGGTCTTGGACTTCCGTTCTTTTTGTACTCTTGATTTCTTGACTTCGTCTTTTGTCTTTTTCTTCGATAAAAGCCTGTGAATGCCGTGTTTTCTTCCCTTTTAACATTTTGATCCTAAAATCACAACAAAAACACAAATCACGCATAATTCCGACATTTACGACATAAAATACACGTTTGGGCTTGGTTATTATTGTATTTAAGTGGTAAAAGGATGGGTGTTTACACACCTATCAAATCCCCTACACTTGACCATTGCAATGTCCTCATGCAATGCATTAGTTACAAAGCACGTTTTACATTTTCCATCATAATCAATCCATATTGGCCTCTATTAAAGAGATAGAAAATTATAAACATTCAAAGGAAGAAAGTAAGTAAAGAAATCAAAGACATACCTTAGGGTTTTGAAAATGTCATGAATGATCATCATCCTCAAGTTTTCACTTTCTCCAAACCAAGCTTAAAAACGAGATCATTGTTATTATAAGTTAGCAAACTAACACGAACTCATGTGGGCCAATTATTCACTTAGACTCCCTTATTCCTAGGTGTATCTCTTATATTTTATTATTGTCTTGAATGATCACGAGGATGCATTGTTGACTTATTTCGATAGTTATTTAGGCTAAAAATAAAGTGGGACGATTTAATCAATAGTTAGCTAAAGGATAAAATCTTTTAAAACTGCTTCTCGGGACCTCATAAAGTTCATATCTTGGCATAACTCGCTTCACGATTTGAGACCTTTCCCGGACCGATATTTGGCAGCGACTTCATACTTCAAATCTTTGAGAGACGTTCATGAAATAATGGTCTTCTCTTCATAACAGGAATTTCTTCACTTGAAGTTTTGAGAGATTCTTCATACTTGGACCACGACTTCTTCATTTTTCTCCAATCATTATTTTGGACTTTGATATACAACGATCCGCCTCCTTTTAGGACTTGGATCTATTTATCCTCATACTTTGTTAGGGCCATTTTGGATAGACTTCTCCATGATCTTTTGGGCAGTACTTGCTTTTCGCCGTGTGTCTCGATCCTTCATATTGATTTTCGGTAGATGATTCTTCACATCACTTTGGATCTTTAGCAACAAAATGTATCCCTCGTGCCTTGTTAGGGCCTTTTCGGACTCGCCAATCTTCGCATCCCGCTTCAATAAGTTATGCCTTGGCTATGAACTCTAATCCATACCGAGCAACTTTTAAACGATCTTGGGCTAGAAGCTAAGTAACTTTTCAAATCGTACAACCTTATTTATTGTAGATAAATTTATTAGCAAGCGATGGGAGAATAGGCTTATAATTAACTCACATAAATTCACGAAAGAATACCAAACTTATAATTGACTCTATCATCTCTCGTCCTCCACAGTTTAAAATCTCAAGGAATGAGACTCGTGGATGCTTAGCCTATTAAATCAAAGTTTTGGGTTATCGAGTCGTCTATAGGATCTTGCAAACTCTTAGACTTTTTCAAGTTTAGAAATCGCATTTTAAAGTTCCCTTGATAAACGACTCTCTAGGATCAATTATAGGAACTTGCGAAAAGTTCTTGTTCTTAACCCGGGAGAGTTAAGACTTTCGCGTTTTAAAGCTCCCTATATAAAAGCCTAGCAAAACTTGACTTAAACACGTTAAGGATACTAGCTAGAGTAAACTCGGGTTGAGTCAAAAGATTCACAACGTTTGAAAATTAAAACCACTTTATTAAAATTTATTCTAGCAAAGAAAGAAAATAACTATAACAAGGGTAAAACTAATAGGCCAAAATAGATCAAAAATTTTGAAAAATGTCGAAAAGTTGATTTTCCGGTTAAAATGAGGACAAATACAAGGAAAAGACCACTTAACTTCGATAGAAGTCCCCCTACACTTAATATAAACATTGTCCTCAATGTTTAAGCATGTGGGAGTGAACTCCCCTACACTTAGGACATTGTGCACTTTGTTTAAATCTTTCTAAGGAAAAGACAACTAACGAGATTCCTATTTTAATATTGAGAAATATAAAATAGTGAATCGAAAGAGTTTAGGATAGAACCGGGAAAATGGGAACACGGAATCACGGGTCGTCAAAAATCATCAAGTGTGTATCATTGAGCGCTCGAATCCATGAATATGAGAGAAGAGGAAATAGCAAACACCAACGGGTCTCCCCTACACTTAGGATAAAGAAAGCTAAAAGATAGATACATGGGTTGCCTCCCAAGAAGCGCTTGATTTTTGTTCACCGAGTCGTGAGCCTGACTCGACCTTGATTATCATAGGAAGAAGCATGAAAAACATCCACTGGGATCAAATACATAGTTTTCGTCCATCAAATAGCATAAGCTTAAGGCGAACAAGGCAAGCTAAAGAAGAGTAGGCAAGGTTCCCTTAAGCAATGATGGAGCACGGTGGTAGCAAGGGTGAAGAGGTGCAAGCAGATTTCCATAAGTTCCAAAGATTTTTCCTTTTATTTCATCAGATGGATACGGAGATGGCTGAAGAATATCGATACCGGGGTCAAACACCTGTTCCTTTAGGGGAAAATAGCCCTTAGGCTCAGCAGAATTTGAAGATGATCCGCTAAGAAAAGGCACAACCTCGTCCGCAGAAGGTGGACAAAGAGGTGTCAAAACATACGTGCTGTGGATATTGGTGTCGTCCGGTTGCTTCTCCTTTGAAAGAATTTTCTTCAAATCCGAAGAAGGATCAAGACCAAAATCATCAAAGTCTAAAGGAGGAGCATCACTCTCATGAGGGAAGTATGTATTAAGAAAAGTAGAAAAGTCTTCCTCAAATGAGTAGTCATCCAAAGTAGGATCAAGTGATGGCGGAGGATCTTCATCATGTGAAGAATCACTCGAAAGAGTATCAGCCTCATCAAAATCATCATAGGTGGGCATGTTGGGATACTCGGAAGTAAAATCATCATAGTCATCTCCATCGGAGCTAGAATCATCATCATAAGCATCATAGATCGGTGGAGAATCATATATAGGTGAAGGTTCCAAATTGGAGAGAGAATCACCCACATCATCTTGAAACAGTGGATTATCAATGCAAGAATCGAATAGAGGATTATTGTAGACGACAAAATCATCAAGCACATTAATCATATTCGCTGATTCTCTTCCATAGGATTTGCTTGTAAGCTTCCCTATTTCAAAAACTTGGTCATCATCCCCGACTCTTAAGATGAGCTCACATTTATCCACATCTATTAAAGCTCTACCGGTTCTCAAAAATGGGCGTCCAAGTATTAACGGAATACGAGGGTCCATTTCATAATCAACAACGACGAAGTCGACCGGAAAAGTGAATGTGCCAACTTTAATGAACACATCTTCGACAATACCAACGGGGTAAGCGAGAGTGCGATTGGAAAGCTCAAGAGTCATCTTGGTGGGTGTAAGGTCGGGCAATGATAAATTTTTCCAAACACTTAAAGGCATCAAATTAATACTTGCCCCGAGATCGGCTAAGGCAGTAAATTTGTCGGTTTGGTTAAAAGTACAAGGTAGCACAAAACGACCGGGATCTCCAAGTTTTTCTGGAAGTTCTTTAAGAAGGACGACATAACAATTTTCATTAAATCGAGTATTAACAAACTCGGCCATCTTCTCCTTCTTGCTAAGCAATTCCTTAAACATCTTAACAAATTTAGGCATTTGTGCTAGAGCTTCGACAAGGCTAAAAGTGATGGTCATTTCCAAAACTTTCTTCAAATAGTTTGACACTTGAATGTCATCCTTGGTGTGCATTTTGGCCTTGCCTAAGCGAGATGGATAAGGAATTTTGGGTTTGGGTGGTGGAGGTGTAGAAGGTGAAGGTTGAGATGTTGAAGGGTTAAAGGTGGAAGGTGGGGTTGGTGGAGGATTCGTCTTGGGTATTTCTTCACGACGCGGCGAAGACGGTAATGGTGTACTAATACTAGGTGTGGGAGGAGTAGGGATAAATGGTGGTGGAGGAGGTGTAGATGATGGGGGCGGAATAGGTGGTCTTACTAAAGTAACTCCACTACGGGTAGTAATAGCACTCACATTCGCTCGCGGATTGGTTAGGGTGTTTGAAGGTAGAGAACTTGAAGTAGAGGGTTGAGCGGTTGGTAAGAAACTAGCCAGCATATTCTTCAAATCATACGTTTGATTGTTGAAGGAGGATTGTATATTATCTCGAGGCTCGGATCTAATGTCATTCCCTTGCTTGGTGATATCCCCTTTCAAATTGATAATTTGGCTTTGTAGATTCTTAATTTGCTCTCTTGGGTTCTCATTAAGGCTTCAACATCTTGATTGATGGGTGGGGCTTGTTGAGTGGGTGGGTGATAAGGATTAGAAGCTCTAGGTGGGATTTGGTTGCTTCTAGTGTAACTGTTGTTGGGGTTTTGGTTTTGAGGAGAAAAACCGGGTGAAAGGTAGTTGTTGGACCGGTAACTTAGCAAATTTCGATCCCCTTGAGGTCGGGCTTGGTAATTTTCCGGTGAATAATTACCATAAGCCGCATACACGTTTTCCGGATTTCCTTGAGTAGAAGGACAATCAGTGTATGGGTGAGGACCGCCGCATGTCTCACAAGGATTTGCTACCGCTTTAACTTGTTGTTGGTTTGTAGCGAGAAGCAAGATATTTTTGTTCATTTCGGCCATCATGCGGGTGAATTCGGTCATGTCGGGTTTGCTGAAGTAGAAGAAACATTGACTCTCGGGTTGTTCATTGAAGAAGCGGAGGAATCCCAGTTTTTGTGATGAGTAGTCATGTTCTCAATAAGCTCTCTACACTCCTCGGGTCTTCTTTTCATAAATGTGCCACCGGCGGCTGCGTTAATCGTATCACGATCACGAAAAGTCAAACCGTTGTAGAAAGTATCAATTAAGGTTACGGGGAGCATGTTGTGGTTTGGACAACGATCGATCAAAACATTATATCTTTCCCAAGCATCAAAGAGAGATTCATCGGGTTCTTGCATGAAACCGCTGATTTGATTGCGAAGGCTCGTGACCATGGATGGTGGAAAGTAGCGCGACAAAAAGCGTTGAGTCATGTCATCCCAAGTATGAATGGAATTCTTCGGGAGACGATCAAACCATTTCTCGGCGTGGTGTGATAAAGTATGTGGGAAGAGTTGAAGGCGAAGAACATCCATTGTAGCACCGGGCAACTTCATGCTTTGAGTGATAGTAATGAATTTGTCGAGGTGTTTGTTGGCATCATCATCAGGCAATCCTCTGAATTGATTAGTTTGCACTTGTTGAATCATGTGATGCTTCAACGAAAACTCCGGAGCCGTGATTTGCATCGACGCAATCGGTCCTCCTCGTCCAAACATGGTGGGTTGACAAAGCTCCTCCATTGTCTGAAGATCGGGCTGTGGAAGAACATTGTTGTTGTTATTATTGAGGTGCGGTGGATTATTGTTGTTGTTCACACCTGTCATAGCTAAATCTTCAGGAGTCTCGTGCTATTGATAAGTAGAAGATCTAGTACGCATACACCTGCAAAGGCAAAAGAAAAGATACCAAACACAAAGAGAATATATATACACTATAAAGAAAATAAAATCTTTTTGGATGTTTGAAATTTTTTATTTTTTATGGATTTTTGAAGATTTTTAAGCAAGAAAATAACGTTCACGAATGAACGGATCCCAAAAAGCAACGCGTCTCTCACAATAAAACCGTTAATCTTTACGAAAAGAGCCGGCAGCGGCGCCATTTAATACAAGAGATTTTGTATGTAAAAAGTTATCGTCACAGTCTCTTCGAATTGATAACTGGTTAACTATGCGACTCAGTTGTCTTTGGTGAAACAAATAGTTGTGTCGTTGTAGTAATTAAAAATTGTAAAACTTTAAAGTAAAGAGCAGGTAAAATAAATCTAAATCTAATTTAAAATAAATGGCGAGAAATTAAAGCATGACAAAAAGTAAAAGGGCAATTAACGTAAATAACGCAAACTTAAAACTATCTAAAACAAACTTAAAACGCAACTAAAAGTTAAACTAAGGCAAGGCTTAAAATAAATCTAAGGCAAGTAAACTTAAAGTGCGACTAAGTAAAAAGGCGGGAAAAGTAAAGATTGAAAATTAAAAATTAAAACTTAAAAACAGAAACTTAAAATAACCTGAAAACAGCTCATTCGGAATAATCCTTCGTTCGGAATAAATCGCTCGTTCGGAATGTCACCTTCGTCCGGAATAATTTCTTCTTCACTCGGAATATTTCAACATAAAACACTCATTCGGAACAATTGGCTCATCCGGAATATTAGAACAAAACCTTCATCCAGAATAAATCCTTTATCCGGAATATGTCACTTATCCGGAATAAACTCTTTATTCGGAAGATTGCCTTGATTCGGAATATTTGATGTTCCGAATGAACACACCTTGATCCGGAAGAAATTTGATTCGGAATATTTCACAACAACTCATTTATCCGGAATGTTCCGAATGAACAGCTGATCTGGAATATCAATTATTCCGAATGAAAGACCTTGATTCGGAATATGTCACTTTATCCGGAATAAGTCCTTTATTCGGAATAACTTTGCTGATTCGGAATACCACACTGGTCCGGAATATTCCACTGGTTCGGAATATTCTTAACAAAACCTTGATTCGGAACAAACAGCTTAATCCAGAATAACCAACAAACAAACCTTGATTCGGAATAAAGCTTTGATTCGGAACAACCTGGAAGATCAGAAACAGCGAAGAACAAGGAGAAACAAAAAACACACGAATCTAATCTAGATCAATCAAATCAAACCAAAAGATTAAGCAAGACTAACCAAATAACATCTACTAATCATAAACAAACAATCCAAAACAATCAAACTAACAATACTAATCAAAATAATCAAAACCCACTTAATCAATTTAATAAAAGCTTAAGAACATGAATATAAACAATAAAGCATAAAGATTAGAGATCAAATAAGAAAGGAAGATAGAAGATTGACAATAAAAATAAAGATTAACAACAATTAAAAGGAAACTTACTTGAAATTAAAGGTATTTAAGGTGCAAGACAATTAATTAAATGACATGTAATTAAATGTGCAAAAATTAAAGTGGAAGAGCTAATTGTCACACTTAGCCAACAAAATGAAAATGAAATCCTAATGATCTATTTATAGGAGGAGTAGGGAGGTGCTTAGGAAGCTTCCTCCCCTCTTTCTTCTTTCTTTAATTGCATGATTAAGTCCTTGTCTTCTTAATTCTTTGACTTTAACGACTTTGTCTCGGGATTTCTTTAAACTCGTCTTATAATTCTTTAATAAATTAGACTTGAGTTCTTCGGCTTTTAGTAAACTTCCGTCTTTTGACTTTTTCTTCGATAAATCTTCAGAATTGGTCTTGGACTTCCGTTCTTTTTGCACTCTTGATTTCTTGACTTCGTCTTTTGTCTTTTTCTTCGATAAAAGCCCGTGAATGTCGTGTTTTCTTCCCTTTTAACATTTTGATCCTAAAATCACAACAAAAACACAAACCACGCATAATTCCGACATTTACGACATAAAATACACGTTTGGGCTTGGTTATTATTGTATTTAAGTGGTAAAAGGATGGGTGTTTACACACCTATCATAGCCAATAGCCTATATAGGTCATGAGGTTCCACCGTTCATGGATACTTGGAGGGGAGACCTCGTCATGCAATTAGAGGGGTTGCCTCTAATTAAATAGTCTGGGTAGGAGGGATCAACTCCTAGTGAAGGATGCAAGGCACATAACGCATTCACTCTGGTAATACTGGTAAACATGTAACTAGGATGCACCCATTCTTCCCACATGATAATATAATATAATGGCCAAAATTGTAAAGGGACGCCACGAGCAATTACTTTACCGTGGGGAAGTCATAACACTGGTGCCTCCAGTGTTATGGTTATGGTACCTCCATAACTAGGTGATATTGGTCATGCATGTATATGGCTTAGGCTCTTAAACTAACATAAGTAATCAAACATATAAAACAATACTGGGAAAACAGTTGGTTGCAAACGGGGAATCCTAATAAGGAAAGAATGTCCATACTGAAGGTACGGGAAATCCGTACCTTATGTCCAGTGAACGAAGAAGAAGATAGAATGAAAGTTCTACTTCGATCTCACTAATGCTAAATAAAATAGGGTACATGTATAAGTATTCTGTTTACTGAGTGCTTAACTGATTATATCGTGTCTTTGCTTGTTTTATATGTTCTTGTCTTATTTTACTGATTTTAAGGTTATGTTGTGTTTATCATGTATTCTATGTATTCTGACTAAGTATTACTTATATTCCTTGTATTATTATACTTGTTGTGTATATTAAGTAACTTTCTAAAAATAACAGGTTTCCTAAAATAGAAAGTTTCCAAAAATAGATTAACTTCATAAAACAGATCAGTTTCTAAAAATAGAAAGTTTCCAAAAATAGTAAGTTTTCTGAATTAGAAAATTTCCATATTTAGAAATAAGCTGAATTAATAAGCTAATAATATAAGCATAAGTTTACTGGTTAAATATCATAAGTCATGTGATTATTTGTATAGTTTATTAATAATATCATGTTAATTAAATAAACTATAGGTCATATGATTTAATTCAATATAAGCAGAATTTAATTAAATTAAAGTGTATAAAATACTTAGGTTAAACATGTATTAATATTATATTAATTATAACCTAAGTCATGTTTATTAATTAATTATATTTCATGGCTTAATATAGTCTAAATTAAATAAATAATTACTTAGGTTAAAACATGTACTATTTTATAAAAAATATTAACCTAAGTTCATGATTAATTAAATTAATTATTAGTCATGTTATTAATTAATTTAATCTCTTGTTAAATAATATAACTTGTAAAAATTAATACTTGTAAATTTTTTCATGAACCGGACCCGTGAAATTAATTTAGACATGTCGTGAACCGGACAGAATTCACCCCTGAACCGGACCAAACAAACACCCCTTAACAGTGGCGAACCGGCTCGGCTGATTGCCACCGTTTGTGTAAAATCGCCACCGGCTTAAACCGGTGGTTACCTCTCGGCTAGCCGCTGACCACAACAAGGTTCCCACCGGCTGTGTGCTGGTGGTTCCCCCTGCTGCTGTTGCGTTCCCCCTGCTAGACCACAACAGCCACCGGCAGTTAGCCGGTGGTGTTGTTTGTTGTTGCCGAGACCAAGAACACCCACAAGGCCACCCCGACCCGCGTCGGGGTCCCTTGTTTCACCCTGCTACCAAACCACAAAGACTCAACCGAGACCATAAGGTCTCGGTTGTTGTCACACGTGAGACACTGAGAGCTTCGGCTCTCGGCTGTGTGTGTCGGCCGAACCAAACCAACCTAAAATACCTTTTATTTTTACCCTCATGATTAATCTAACATGTTTTAAATATTTGTTTTTATAACCTCATGATTACATGTTCTTAATTAATTAAAAGAATTAAAAGAAAAAAGGGATAACGGATTACCAATGCGTGAATCAAACGAGAACACTAACACGAACGATTACAACTTGTATTTAATATCCAAAAATCAACAAACATCCCTTGGTGTGGTGTTGTAACCGGCGGCCAAAGGAAGAAAAAGGAGGCTAGGGTTTTTTATTTTTAATAAAAACTCTGTTAAATGAAAAGGGTGAAACCCTTTTGTTTATTTAGTAAAAACCAAACATGGGCTTGGCCCTCTTGTCTCTTTGGTGTCCGCGGCATATGGGGCCCACAAGGGGAAACCCTAAGTTTTCCCGTGTCTAATATTTTATGTGTTCGTGTGTTCGGGTTTTCGTGTTATGTTATACTTAATTATTCGTCTTATTGATAAATACTTGTACGTAACGATATTAATCGTATTTTATTAAATAAGTACGTAATTACGTGTTCGTGATTTTACGTTCATGATTTCATGTTCGTGATTATAATTATTATCATTAATAATTATCGTGTATTAACACGTACGTAATAATTATTGTGTAATAACACGTACGTAATTTCTGGATTTAATATTCGTGATACGTGTACGTGACATAATTGGTAAGTTTTAATAGGTTCGTATGTTTACGTAGTGTACTGTTCATGCTAAAAGTATGCGGATTTTACACCTTAAACCTATTTCCCACAACAACCGACCCATACTCACTGTTAACCCAAACCAAAGCCCAAACAACAACCCTTATACCCCAACCCAAACCCACTACAAGACGTCACACTCCACTTACTATTTTTTAAGTTAATTAAACTTTTCAAAATATATTAATTAAACACAATACCCGGTAAACACCCCTATTACCCCTAATTTCGGATCAAACACCACTGTGCATCTCAAATAAACCGTAATTCATCTTTTCTTAATTACTCAATCGTAACCCTAAATCACTCTAGATCCAAGATTAACCTTCCCCTCACTAAACCCTCACCCTTACTTTGCATTCACACTCAACAGAACCCCTGTCCCCTACTTGTCCAAACATAGCAAATTTCGAATCCATCCAGAGAATCAACGTCTCTAGTGATTGCTTTGGCCCCAATGGTCAACCAATGGCTAAGATGATCTTCCAACAGCTCATTCCTCACAAAATGACAACTGCACATCACATGAAGCTTCAAAGACCGATTTTGAATTTTTTTTGCCAAAGAGCATAATAGGAAATCAGTAGCTAGGGTTTTCTTGTAAGTTTTATTCTAGTATCTTCTTGTTATTAGTATAAAATGAGTCCTTGGTTTGTAACGATCCTTTGTTCCAGTTTTTCTCTTAGTAAACGTTTTTCAATAAAATAGTTAAAGTTTTGTTAAAACCTTGCATTTGAGAATTTTTGTGTTCTAGTTTTATTATTACTTGCGTTTATTTAAGTTTGATTCAAGTTTGTTAAAGCTTCTACCTTATTTAAAACCTTTTACAAAAAGTGATTTTTGGTAAAAAAAAAAAAGATTTGAAGACCCAAGTAGCATAGTGGTTATGTGAATTTGACTTGACGAATCAAATTCACCTAAGTTTTATGTTTTTTGTTATATTCTTGTTGAGAGCAATATTTCTTTGAAAAGTTTGGTTTCAAAAGTTTGTTTTATGATTTTTAGAACTCCATGTCCAAAAGCCTCTTGCAAAAAATCACTTGACAAATGATTTTTTGTGAAGGATTTTGAGACTTGTATGTTTGTGTGCTTTGTGATGTGATAAACAAGTATACACAAGGAGTTTGGTTGATTTACCTTGGAGAATTTTTCCCTCTCTTTGCATAAGCTACTCACACCCTTCCAACAGCTAAAAAAACTCAGTCCTAGCTATTTGGAGATGGCAATCAGCCATAGTGGGGCCTGGATGTAGGTCCCAAAAGGTAACTTTTGGCTTGGACCCTCCTCATTGTAAAAATTGTGATTATTTTGTTTTTAGTGAAAGTTGTGAGTTCATGCTTAGGTTTGTAGCTTAGTATTTTAACAGTGTTCTTCATATGTTATAAACATGTTCATGATAGTTTAGATTGATTTTGAAGTTATTTGTTAAAAATCTATGTTAATTTTTGTTTTCTAAAAATAAGGGGTGTTTGGCTATGCATGTTTAAATGGGTATGGGGTGACAACATGATCCACGTGTATACTTTCACAATCTTGTTTTTGTCTATTGGTAAAAGTCTAAGTGTTGGTTTCAGTATTTTAGTGTAAAACTTATGTTTGTAAGTTCTAGGTTTTGCATAAAATTGCCTAAAAACAAACAATTAGGGTTTTAAAGTTTGATTTTGTGAATTGTAGGTTAAAATCTTGTAGGATATTAGTAATTAGGTATATTGAGGTCTGCAAGTCATTAGTTTACAATAGGGTGGCTTATTGTGGCTTATAGAGCTTATTGAAGATCCATTTTTATTGTATCTGCACTCCATCCGAGAACCCAATTCTAGTTTCGTCCGATATCGGACATAACTAGGATCGTCCTCTGACAGGATATCGGACAACAAAGGGGTTGTTGTCTGATGTTTCTTGCTTATTTTTTTTCTTATTTTGCTTATTTTGGGCTTATAGATTGCTTATTTTTGCTAGCTTTTTGTTTGTATTGACTCTCCAATAGTCAATTGCTATTTGGGGGTGCCTTTGTTTCTAAGAAATACCACCAAACAAGCTTAAAACAAGTCCTTTATAGTCACTGTCCACTTTACACTGTCAATGGGAAAATTTTTCCCACGACTTCATTAAACATCTAGCCACTGCTAGTGTATTTTGAGCAGCTTATTTTTTGGGCCTTTTCAGCTTATTTTTCTTACTTTTTTTCTTTCTTTCATATTTTCCCAGTTACTTTATAGCATTTTAGACTTTTTAAAATTGGTTTGGGATTTTTCCTATTTTTCTTTTATTATTTATGATTATTTTAGTATAAAATCATTTTTGGTCATTTAAACATAGATTTAATTAGGTTAAAACTTTTTAAAAATACTTCTTAGTATTAGATATATCAATTTTGAGGTTTACAAACTTTAAAATTTTTTATTAGACTTTTTCTTTGTTATTTTTATTTTTAGGTCTTTAATTATATTTAAAAATTAAATAATAATTAAATATAAAGTTACAAAAACTTTTCTTGATTTCTAAACCTTAACTATATTATTTAGGATTTACTTTTAATTTTTAGAAATTTTTTAGTTCACTTTTATTTTTCGTCGCGTTTTACGATTTTATGTTTTTTACGTCTTAGTGTAATTTTAGCATAATCGTCCTTTACTTTTCTCTCTTTTCACCCAAAAACGAACTAATCCAAATTACGTAATATAATTTTTGGCACTTATAAAATAAGGTACCTTCCTTGGAGAACGAACTCACTTTCGAGCATTCGCGTTTTTTCTAAAACGTGCTTGTTTAATACTTACCAGTTTATACTTGTTTTTCCTAAGACAAGTGTAAAAATGCATACAAACATCGACCGAGCCCGTCTAGAGCGTGTGGTGCATGTGGACATTCAAAAACTATTTTCTGTCTAACCGTCATGTCAAAGTAAACATACATATTTTTAGACCGTTAAGTGAAAAAGAATATCTCCACGATAAGTATTTAATTATCAATCTATAAATATACAATATGATATATTCTTTCAAAAAAAATCTTCAATTTTTTAATGTTTTTTTTTGTGAAACTTGCATAAATAAATCACATGTGATATAACATCATTTTAAAATATAAAATTATATGTGATACCGAGTATAAAACTAATATCATATGTGATTTAACACTAATATGTGATAAAAAAATAACAAGCATTATATGTGATTAAACACTAATATCGCACGTGATTTTTCATGCAAGTTTACACAACGAGAAAAAAATAAAAAAATGTTTAAAAAATCCGTAAAAAAAGTTTGTCGAAAGCATATTATAGAGCATATTTACAGAAAGATAATTAAATCCTCGTCGTAGTGGTAGATTTTTTCCGCTTAACGATTAACGGTTTAAGAGATATTTAAATTATAAAAAAAGTGAACTAATGAAATATATTTAATCTCATCAACTGAATGAAGATGAGTATGAGTAGTGGGGATGGGTTCTTCCGTATCCAAGAAAATAGTGGTACCTAAAATAACGCTCCTCTAAATTATCAACTTTTAAGCTTATGAGTTATATTGTCGTAAGTTTTAGGGTATAAGATGAAAAACTTTGAAATAGAGCTTATTACTTTTACGAATATCTTATAAAGTGTCGGAGCATAATTTGGCTAGGCCGGTCTGACGACTCTCCTGGGCCGTTCGTCGTCTTCTCGGGTCCTGAGTAATGCTGCAAACAAAGGTAAACCGGTTAGACGTGGACCCGAGGCCGGAGCCCCGGGGTCCACCTCCGACGGTCAAGTTAGTATTCGGTCGATATACTGTAAGGAAGTCTGGTTAAGAGAGATAACCTGATGTAGAATGAGACCCCTACCCTTGTATTTATAGGACTAGGGTTTCTTGAAGGGTAAGTTAGGTATGTGTGGGCCGCGGGCCTGTCGGGTCGGGCCGACTACAGACTATACGACATGTCCCCCAGTCTAGTATGATATGGTCCGTAATCATGTTATGCTAGACTTATTCATGTATCACGCTTACTAAACAACCGCGTGCGGCTTGTTGCTAGGACATCCTCGTGGGTCATCCTTAACATATTGCTCCACTCGTAATGGGCTTCCTTTAGCAAAAAGATGATGGGCTGGGATTGCGAATAGTGAGCATAGCCACTATACGCCATCATGTCCCCCCAGTCTAGTATGCGAGGTTGTCATCGAGGTTACTAGACTTTACCCCATATCTGCTACCTGTAAGCATATCCACGTCGAAAGAAATGGGAAAACACGTATACGTAAGACGGGTGGTTGTGCTCGAATGCTTGGTTTCCCGTGATTAGACGGTAAGGACCCCGTAAGAAGAAAGCGTGTTCTATAGCCGGGGTAACACTGGCATTGGCAAGGTATCATTCTTATTCATCTCAAATGTGAGGATGATAAGAAAGTTTTGTGAGGGTGGAGGTGGAACCCGTATGCTGCATCGTGAACATTTTGAAGGCGTACTCCTCATATCCATTAATGTACTTCTGTGGCAAGGTGATGCGGATGATACATCCGTCTTGCGACCACGACATACAATAATGACTCTAAAAAATTTGTCACGGTTTTTCCTAAACTAAACGTAGTTGATCAGGCTTCGCCTAATTAAGGTCCAACAATGAAAACTTTGGAAAAATCACTTCGTGGCCGGGTAAAGTAATTCGTGGCGGAAGGCGTACTTCCGCAGCAAAGATATGAGCCAACGGAAGACGTACTTCCGCGACATGAATAACGAGCCAGCGAAAGACGTATTTACGTGGCGAAGACATCAAGCCAACATAAGGAGTACTTCCGTGGCGAAATACAATGCACCAATTGAAGGAGTACTTCCACGACGAAGGATAAGGAGCCAACACAAGGAGTACTTCTGTGGCGAAAAGAATACGCCAGTGGAAGGAGTACTTCCACGACGAAGATAATGAGCCAATGGAAAGATTACTTCCGTGGCGAAAAGAATGCACCAGTGGAAGGAGTACTTCCACGACGAAGATAATGAGCCAACGGAAGGATTACTTCCGTGGCGAAAAGAATGCGCCAGTGGAAGGATTCCTTCCAGGACGAAAATAATGAGCCAACGGAAGGATTACTTCCGTGGCAAAAAGAATGCACCAGTGGAAGGAGTACTTCCACGACGAAGATAGTGAGCAAACGGAAGGATTACTTCTGTGGCGAAAATAATGCGCCAGTGGAAGGAGTCCTTCCACGACGAATATAATGAGACAACGAAAGGATTACTTTTGTGGCGAAAAGAATGCGCCAGTGGAAGGAGTCCTTCCACAACGAAGATAATGAGCCAACGGAAGGATTACTTCCGTGGCGAAAAGAATGCGCCAGTAGAAGGAGTCCTTCCACGGCGAAGATAATGAGCCAACGGAAGGATTACTTCTGTGGCGAAAAGAATGTGCCAGTGGAAGTAGTACTGCCACGGCGAAGATAATGAGCCAACGGAAGGAGTACTTCCGTGGCAAAAAGAATGTGCCAGTGGAAGTAGTACTGCCACGACGAAGATAATTAGCCAACGGTAGGAGTACTTCCGTGGCCAAAAGAATGTTCCAGTGGGAGTAGTACTGCCACGGCGAATATAATGAGCCAACAGAAGGAGTACTTCCGTGGCGAAAAGAATGTGCCAGTGGAAGTAGTACTTCCACGGCGAAGATAATGAACACGTGGAAGAAGTACTTCCCTGGAAAAGATAATAAGCCCATGGAAGGAGTACTTCCACGACAAAGATAAGGCGTCATTGGAAGGAGTAGACTCTCCTGGGCCGTTCGTCATCTTCCCGCCGTCCTGAGTAATGCTGCAAACAAAGGTAAACCGGTTAGACGTGGACCCGAGGCCGGAGCCCCAGAGTCCACCACCGACGGTCAAGTTAGTATTCGGTCGATATATTGTAAGGAAGTGTGGTTAAGAGAGATAACCTGATGTAGAATGAGACCCCTACCCTTGTATTTATAGGACTAGGGTTTCTTGAAGGGTAAGTTAGGTATGTGTGGGCCGCGGGCCTGTCGGGCCGGACCGACTGTAGACTATACGTCGACATAAAGCATATAAGTTTGACAGATAAGCTAAAACAATATTTGTGAACTTGTGCAATAGATTTAGAGAAATGCATGGGAATCTATACACTTTATAGATGTGACAACCATGGTTTTTGGGGTTCGTCACTTAGACTATAGTTTAAGGTTTTTTGTGCAAATATGTGCTTATGTGTTTATTTTGTGTGTTTGGAGTGAGGTTTGGATATCGTTTATGGGTATATGGTACTCATAAGTAAATCTAGGAACGGTTATTTCATGTTCATGAGCCCACAAGGTAGTGACTATGAAATGAGATGGTGTTATTTCGTGGCTTTACGTATACGTATATGTATTATAGAAAATCGTATTTTTGCGGTTTAGGGTTTTGCATTTAGGGGTCTCGGAAGAGGTATTTAGTCACGGGAGTATTTTTTTGGATGGTTTAAAGTCATTTAGGACTTAGTTATATAGTTTATTTCATATTCTAAGAGTTTTTATAAAACTGTATATTTTTACGTTTTTTACCGTATACGCGTAAAAACTGACTAGTTTTACGGTTTGAGGTTTCCGAGGCTTTAGGAGCTGAAATAAATTAAGGTAAATTAAGGTATTATTAATAATATATTAATAAGTAATAAAAAGAAAAAAAAATACATATAATAGTCGGTTTTGGGACGCAAGAAAGAAAAAGAAAAGGGAAAAAAGCAAAAAGAGGAACCGGGATTTTGTAATGGGCTAATGACTTGTTAGGAGATTATATAAAAACTTTTTATTAACCAAAAACATTTATAAAATCCCTGGAGATCAAGCTTAAGTCGAATTCCATAGAGTCTATTTAGGGTTTTCATATTTTTCTTGTCTTCCATTAATTCTAAGGTAAAAATCTTCAATCTCTTTTTAATTAAATTGTTTTTAATTATTTCTTAATCATTATATGATGGATCTAGGTTAGTGTTTATTAGAAAATATGTAATTTAATGTTATAACAATGATATAGACATTATTAGAATAATTAGGGTTAATGATTAAACATGATGAGGGTAATTAATTTGGTTAATTATGTTAAATTCGTTTTTAAAAACTGGGCAAAATTTTTGGGTCATTGTTTTGATCATATCTAGAGTTTTACAAAGTTTTAATTTTCGAATTTTATGTCCCTAGAAAGGTAATTGAGTTGGCTTTCAAATGCAAGAAACGAGAACTAAATTGGAGGTCTGAAAGTTGGTCAAAAACAGGTTACATTAGTCGGGTGTCAAAACAGTTTTTGGATCACCCTGTTTTCTTTTTATGTTTTGAATTGTTTGGGGTACTTAGGGTTATATTGGAACCTTCAAACGAACATGAGACTTAGATTATATATTAAAAAAAGATCTGGAGGAGGTCTAAACAAATGGGTTAGGGTAAGACCCTCTGATCATGACAAACTTTTCATATGTTCAAAATCAGTAAATTCTGGATAGGTAAAAGTATATATATATATATATATATATATATATATATATATATATATATATATATATATATATATATATATATATATATATATATATGGAGGCCTTAACAGTGTCTTAAAGGTTGCGACCAAATGGTAGAGTTAGCTAACACATGTAAGGGCATAGGGTTTCGTTTACAGAGGAAGTTTATTTGGTTAAGTGGGTGTTTGACCCATAGTTTTAGGTATGAAAAACGGTACTGTTTTGGGTTAAATGTTAACGGGGAGAGTTATGAACTAAACTAAGTTAAGGGCTTTATAGAGGGGTTTCATGAGATGCATATGGCATATAAATGGGGTTAAGTTGTAGGACAAGGTTAGATATCCATCATAGATTGATGAGCCATTTTGGTATGTGGTTCATGTCTTGATTGTATACGTTTGTGTGTTTAGATTTTGCTAGAGTGCGGGTACTTGGAGAAGCTTGTTCAGGTGTGTTTCATAGTCCCATGTTTTTATGAGCTATAAATGGTTTGACTTCCAAATGGGATGGAAGAGACACTGTATGGTTTTGTAAATAATGCTGTGAATGTTTTTATGGTTTGTGATGGACTTGTGTGTACACTTATGTGACTAACTGCTATGCGATTCTTGATTGTTATTGTGGTTTGACTTGGTACCAAGGGAATGTTGACAAGGCGGGTCCTTGGGATTGGTTCATAGGTGTATGGGCGCCTATGAGACCATGGTTATTGGTAAGGCTGGGAGCCTTGGAAATTGTGGTTATTGGTAAGGCTTGGTGCCTTGGAATTGTGATTGTATGGTTAATCTTTAATGGTAGTTGTTAATGCATAATTGTAACACATTGTCCATATGTTCTTTTATTGATGGTTGTTATTCACAGCTTATAACTATTTTGGGGTTGGAGTCTAAACCTATGACTCTCACCAACTTTATGTTGACGTGTTTTAGTGTCTCTTTCAGGTGAGAATGTGGTAAAGCGTGAGAATAGGAGTGGCTAGCTAGGAGGCTTAGGATTGCATTTGTGAGATTAATTGGCTGTGAGGTCAAGATTTTAGGAATGAATTTAAATATTGTTGGCTTGTATATGTGGTATTTTGAGACTTGAACTAAAGTACACATAGAAATGAGAGGAGTTCATTTAGAACAAGTATCCTCATGTGATTTGTTGTTTGTGAGTTTGATCCTAAGGAGTAAATCTCGGGACGAGATTTCTATTAGGAGGGAGTGATGTGACAACCATGGTTTTTGGGGTTCGTCACTTAGACTATAGTTTAAGGTGTTTTGTGCAAATATGTGCTTTTATGTGCTTATGTGTTTATTTTGTGTATTTGGAGTGAGGTTTGGATATCATTTATGGGTATATGGTACTCATAAGTAAATCGAGTAACGGTTATTTCATGTTCATGAGCCCACAAGGTAGTGACTATGAAATGAGATGGTGTTATTTCGTGGCTTTACGTATACGTATATGTATTATAGAAAATCGTATTTTTACGGTTTAGGGTTTTGCATTTAGGGGTCTCGGAAGAGGTATTTAGTCACGCGAGTATTTTTTTTGGATGGTTTTAAGTCATTTAGGACTTAGTTATATAGTTTATTTCATATTCTAAGAGTTTTTATAAAACTGTATATTTTTACGTTTTTTTACGGTATACGCGTAAAAACTGACTAGTTTTACGGTTTTGAGGTTTCTGAGGCTTTAGGAGCTGAAATAAATTAAGGTAAATTAAGGTATTATTAATAATATATTAATAAGTAATAAAAATAAAACAAAATAAAAATACATATAATAGTCGGTTTTGGGACGCAAGAAAGAAAAAGAAAAGGGAAAAAAAGGAAAAAGAGGAACCGGGCTTTTGTAATGGGCCAAGGACTTGTTAGGAAATTATATAAAAACTTTTTATTAACCAAAAACATTCATAAAATCCCTGGAGATCAAGCTTAAGTCTAAATCCATGGAGTCTATTTAGGGTTTTCATATTTTTCTTGTCTTCCATTAATTCTAAAGTAAAAATCTTCAATCTCTTTTTAATTAAATTGTTTTTAATTCTTTCTTAATCATTATCTGATGGATCTAGGTTAGTGGGTTTATTAGAAAATCTGTAATTTAACGTTATCACAATGATATAGACATGATTATAATAATTAGGGTTAATGATTAAACATGATGAGGGTAATTAATTTGGTTAATTATGTTAAATTCGTTTTTAAAAACTGGGCAGAATTTTTGGGTCATATTTTGATCATATCTAAAGTTTTACAAAGGTTTAATTTTCGAATCTTATGTCCCTGGAAATGTAATTGAGTTGACTTTCAAATTCAAGAAAAGAGAACTAAATTGGAGGTCTGGAAGTTAGTCAAAAACAGGTTAAATCAGTCGGGTGTCAAAACAGTTTTTGGATCACCCAGTTTTCTTTTTATGTTTTGAATTGTTTGGGGTACTTAGGGTTATATTGGAACCTTCAAACGAACATGAGACTTAGATTATATATTAAATAAAAGATCTGGAGGAGTTCTAAACAAATGGGTTAGGGTAAGGCCCTCTGATCATAACAAACTTTTCATATGTTCAAAATCAGTAAATTCTGGATAGGTAAAAGTATATATATATATATATATATATATATATATATATATATATATATATATATATATATATATATATATATATATATATATATATATATATATATATATATATATATATATATATATATATATATATATATATATATATATATATATATATATATATATATATATATATATATATATATATATATATATATATATATATATATATATATATATATATATATATATATATATATATATATATATATATATATATATATGGAGGCCTTAATAGTGTCTTCAAGGTTGTGGCCAAAGGGTAGAGTTAGCTAACACATGTAAGGGCATAGGGTTTCTTTTAAAGAGGAGGTTTATTTGGTTAAGTGAGTGTTCGACCCATAGTTTTAGGTATGAAAAACGGGACTGTTTTGGGTTAAATGTTAACGGGGCGAGTTATGAACTAAACTAAGTTAAGGGCTTTATAAAGGGGTTTCATGAGATTTATATGGCATATAAATGGGGTTAAGTTGTAGGATAAGGTTAGATATCCATCATAAATTGATGAGCCATTTTGGTATGTGGTTCATGTCTTGACTGTATACATTTGTATGTTTAGATTTTGATAAAGTGCGGGTACTTGGAGAAGCTTGTTCAGGTGAGTTTCATAGTCCCATGTTTTTATGAGCTATAAATGATTTGACTTCCAGATGGGATGTAAGAGACACTGTATGGTTTTGTAAATAATGTTGTGAATGTTTTTATGGTTTGTGATGGACTTGTGTGTACACTTATGTGACTAACTGCTATGCGATTCTTGATTGTTATTGTGGTTTGACTTGGTACCAAGGGGATGTTGACAAGTCGGGGCCTTGGGATTGGTCCATAGGTGTATGGGCGCCTATGGGACCATGGTTATTGGTAAGGTTGGGAGCCTTGGAAATTGTGGTTATTGGTAAGGCTTGGTGCCTTGGAATTGTGATTGTATGGTTAATCTTGAATGGTAGTTGTTAATGCATAATTGTAACACATTGTCCATATGTTCTTTTATTGATGGTTGTTATTCACAGCTTATAACTATTTTGGGGTTGGAGTCTAAACCTATGACTCTCACCAACTTTATGTTGACGTGTTTTAGTGTCTCTTTCAGGTGAGAATGTGGTAAAGCGTGAGAATAGGAGTGGCTAGCTAGGAGGCTTAGGATTGCATTTGGAGGAACCCCCTTTCCTCTTAGTCTTTATTTATGTGAATAAGTGATACTTTGTGGATACCTTTATTTTTGTTATTTATTAATTGTATGTCTTTGGTAAGAGGTAGGCCTGTTACCTACTTACCTAGACGCCTGCATTGTTTGAGATATCTTCATGACATTGTGTCACCATTTATGATATTTCCATTTCATTTAGTTATCTCTATAGACACGCTATTGTTGTGATGATATCCATATGTCGCGCCCCATATTCTGCTATGGTGGGGTGTGACAATAGACTTAGTCAATACGATGTGTGAAACCTATATGTCGTATAGACTTTCTAAACTAAATTTTGCACTTTTTCTGTAATTCATTTAAACTTCATAACTTGAAAACATTTACGTTGATACTAAAACTCATTTCAACACAAAATTTTCATATATACAATATGTGGAAGCATGGTAAGTACCTAGGAGTCTGGTTTTAATCCAAACATCCAATAAATTGACCCATTCGTACGTAATTTTGTTCTTAAACATATAATTTGACACAAAAGCTTGATTAAGACTATTCTGGACTTGAAAGACATTCAACTGCAATAATCTAGGTCGTAAACAAGTTGATAAACAGATATGTGGATGAGATGCTTGTCACTTGTAACACGAGCATTAACCTTCCCTTAGTTCACTATCTTCTATCTACATGCTCCAAGATCACCCCCTTCGCCTTTAAGAGGGACACTAACAACTGTAAGTCAATATGACTAAATGAGTAAACAATACTGAATTTAAACGTAAAATGAAACAACTGAATATCTATTACTATAACTGAACTATGCGAAACTAGAACAACATTCTTGTCACTCTATCTTGACCTAATAAGTGTACTAAAACTAAATCTGAGTCAACGACTACATTTAGAACTAAAACTAGGTATAATGATTCTGAGCTAATCACTAAGTTATATTTAATCTAAACTCATCATTCTATTATATTGAATCTTAATGGATTATTGGTTATACTATGACTAAACTAATAACCGAGTTATACTGAAACTGAACTAAAACCTGAGTCTAATACTGAAACCGAGTATGTAGGTATATCAAAAACTGATACTAAAACTATATATATCATATATGACCAATCTCTTATCCAATCTCATATGAGCATTACACTGAAGTGGATGTTCCTTTGGTGCACTGCTGAAGCATAAACTTACTGCAACCGAATCTAAACTAATAAGTGATACCTAAGCTATATTAGAACTCAAGTGACCGACACAAAACTGATAACAGAGATGTCCTGAAACCAAAATGGTAATTGTGTTATACTGAGAATAAACAAAATCTATACCATCATTGTGGAAACCATTATTCATGGATCTTTAGGCTACTAGGATATGCATCGTGTTCATATGTAGATTACATAGCGGAATTAGAACACAATACATAACAAGATGTTTCTTTTCCAACAATTACTTTATTCCAAACGATTACAAGTAACCTCTAGGCGTGTATACATTGAATCCCACGCCTAGAACACGAAGACACTTTAGGTTTACATTGTGAATAATTGAATGAATAAACCTATGCAGGGTGTGTGTTTATATACTACACATAACCCTTTTTACAAGAAATCTAATTACACTAGAAGTCCCTCCATATTTTGCTAATAAGTCCTCCTTGTTGTATGACAGGGCTCCATATTCTTGTAAAACTTGATAATTGCATATAAGTCCTTCTTGTTTCATTATTCTTGATTTGTCTCATCAAATTAATTCCCAACAATCTTCCCCTATTTGATGATGACAAAACCAATCTTCAAATCTTGATCTTTCACGAATGAAACAAGCTTCCCCTTAAAGTAAGATTTCTTGTAAAGCATATCACCACATAAAATTAAGTTGCATACCTTGATCTTTGAATCTTCTTCCCCTTTTTGTCACATCCAATAGGGGTCTTCTAAAGATAAACAGCTAATAAACGCTTCCCCTTGAGTGGTGCATGTAAATGAATCACGAACCATGTAGACTCTAATTGTAGATTACGAATGAAGAAAAATGAATATAACCTATTTGTTGAAGAAGTGGAATCTCCCAAGCTTGTACCTTATATCTTTTCCTTAATCTGATGATGTCCCACGTGAAAAACACAAACAAACAAGCAAGTTATCTCAAAAGAGAGGCGAATCTTTTGAGATATGATAAAATATCTGATAAGTTGAGTAAAAGAATATAACAGCAAGTTGAGATGATATTGTGACATATTAAGGAGTCACACAACAAATTTTGGTTTGTAAAGATTATAAGTGGGACGTGATGGTGACAACAAGTTGCAATATTTTCAATATGCACATGGGATTCTAAGAAGGTCACGTAGGTTTGGGAGAACTCACAAAAACTTTTGTAAAAGTTAATGTTTGAGCGATTTATTTGGGTGATAAAGTTCAAGATGTGTGATAATCATAAAAGTTGATTGAATCCTACGAAAATATCTGATAATGGTCGTATGGAAACATTGAGAGTAAACCCTATTTTGTAGGAATGATGTTTCCTGTTGATTGAATATGGCCTTTATTTATGGAAAAGATATGTGAATATTGGAAAAGAGTATATACATTATTTTGGTTTACAGATAAAGCTAGTTGTGTCCAACGTGAGTATTGGAAAAGATTAGCAGATTTTTAGGATGGCCAAGATTGTGATTTTATGGATATGAGCTATATTTGGACGTGGTCAATTAAGAAAGCTAGTGGTCTTTGACATTACGGATTTTTCTTTTCTTCACCATACACGAACACCTTGTTGGTCCTAGCATCACGAGCCACGAGGCTCTGATACCAATTGTGGAAACCATTATTCATGGATCTTTAGGCTACTAGGATATGCATCGTGTTCATATGTAGATTACATAGCGGAATTAGAACACAATACATAACAAGATGTTTCTATTCCAACGATTACTTTATTCCAAACGATTACAAGTAACCTCTAGGCGTGTATACATTGAATCCCACGCCTAGAACACGAAGACACTTTAGGTTTACATTGTGAATAATTGAATGAATAAACCTATGCAGGGTGTGTGTTTATATACTACACATAACCCTTTTTACAAGAAATCTAATTACACTAGAAGTCCCTCCATCTTTTGCTAATAAGTCCTCCTTGTTGTATGAAAGGGCTCCATATTCTTGTAAAACTTGATAATTGCATATAAGTCCTTCTTGTTTCATTATTCTTGATTTGTCTCATAAAATTAATTCCCAACAATCATTTTTATATAAAACATTCTATAGGCCTTATAGACTTGTCTATACATAGTACGAACAAACGGTTAATTTTTTTAAAGCTAGAGTAAAAGAGAGAATCACTACATATGTGGAGGGTAGAACAGTTTCGGACGCATAACATATGTTGAACAACGTGACACATACCATCCAAGAGGTGTTGCACAGGCCTTCAATTCTTGGTTCCATGATCGGAATAAAGATGATCAAACAAGCAACAAGATAATCACCATAGAGAAATAAATAGAACATTGAACGAAAGATGATTATTGAATGATATTAAACTGTTGAGGGAATATAAATATACAATGAAACGGTATGATGTTTTGTGAATTGGTGTGATGGTTTACATAAACCGTATGGTGCCTTTTCACTTTATATCAACCGTAACCCTAACTGTCTAAATTAATAATTCGGTAATGGGCCTAGACTAATAATACAGGCCTTATTTAAATAGAGTTTTAGGGACGTTTTACATAGAAATACAAATGTTGTACATATTACATATGTAAAACCCGCATGCTTTTACCATGAGTACCCTTATGATCGTACGTACATGATTAGAACTTTCCTTTTATAGCACGTTTACGTTTCACGATCAAGATTTACAAGTATTACGTACGTGTTATAACACAATAAGTATTTAATACGTATTAAGACACGATAATTATTTCAACAATAATTATAATCACGAACATACGAACATGAAATCATGAACGTTTATAATCACGAACTTAATATTATGTATTTACGTATATTTATTACGATTACGAATAAATATATTACGTGACGAACGATAACTAAATAAATCACGTAAAACACGACACGAGAACACGTATAATATTTAGACACGGGAAAACAATGGGTTTCCCCTTGGAGGCCCACATACCCACGGCAAGAAGGAACGAAGGGGACCAAGCCCACTTTAAATTTTATTAAAACAAGAAATAAGGGAAATCATATTTTCATAATCACAGAAAAATTAAAAAATATCAAAACCATAATCTCTCTTTTCTCTCCTCTTGGCCGCCGGGTAGAAACATACAAAAGGGGTGTGTTGGTTGATTTTTGGTGATCAAATCTTGCAAGAGTGTTCGTGTTTTTCATCATTCATTGTTTCACGTATTCGGTAAATTATTAAACCCCTTTTTCTTTTATGTTTTATTTAATTAAAACACATGAAATCATAGGTTACATAAAAACAAATGAAATCATCATGTAATTAATCATGGGGGGTAAATTAATCATGGTTTTAGGGGTGTTTGTTTCGGCCGACGAAAGGAACCGAGACCAAAGGGTCTCGGCTTGCTTTTGTTCGCACCAACAACCGAGACCAAGAGGTCTCGGTGTGGCTGTGTGGTTTCGGTCGCAAGAACAAGGGACCCCGACCTCGATCGGGGTGTGGTTTGGTGTTGTTTGGGTCTCGGCAGAAACAAGAACCACCACCGGCTTAGGCCGGTGGCTAGATAAGGAAAGCAGGGGGAACCACAGCCGCAGCAGCAGGGGGAACACCGGCTAGCCGGTGGGAAATTTGCCTAGCCGGCGGCTTTAGCCGAGAGACCAGGGGGAAACCATCGGCACAGCCGGTGGCTGTTTTGCGAAAACAGTGGCAACCGGTCAAGCCGGTTTTGCCACTGTTAAGGGTGTGTTTGGTTGGCCGGTTCATGGGTTAAACTGGTCCGGTTCACGACATGTTTAGATTAAAACACGGGTTCGGTTCATGGGTTATTTTTGCAATTTAATTATTTTACAAGTTAAATCATTACAAGGTTAATTAAATTAAGTTAACATGTTACTTAATTAATTTAATTACAACATGACTTCGGTTATTATTATTATTAATAATACATGGATTTTAACCTAAGTATTTATTATTTAAGTTAGACTATATAATTAATTAATTATTAAACATGCCTTATAATTAATTAATTTACATGACTTAGGTTATATTAATAATAAATATTAATACATGTTTTAACCTAAGTATTATTACCTTTTATTTAATTAAATCATGTTATATTTAATTAAATACTTTAACCTATAGTTTATTTAATTTACATGAAATAATTAATAAACTATACTAATTAATCACATGACTTAGAATATTAATCAGTAAACACTTAAGCTTATATTATTAGCTTAATGATCCGGCTTATTTCTATTTATGGAAACTTTCTATTTTTAGAAACTTATTTAATTAAGGCAGCTAATCTATTTATGGAAACTTTCTATATTTAGAAACTTATCTATTTTAAGCAGTAAATTTATTTTTGGAAACTTTCTGTTTTTGGAAACTTTCTATTTTAGGAAACCTGCTATTTTTAGAAAGTTACTTATTATTACACAACAAGTATAATAATAAAAGAAATACAAGTAATACTTAATCAGAATAGACAGAATACATGATAAACACAGTATAACGTTAGAATTAGTAAAATAAGACATGAACATATAAAACAAGCTAAGACATGATATAAAACCAGTTACGTATACCGTAATCAGATACTTATACACGTATATTATTCATGTAGCATTAGTGATATCGAAGTAGGACTCTCTTCCGTTCGTCTTCTTCGATCACTGGACACAAGGTACGGATTCTCCGTCCTTTCAGTATGGACATTCTTCCTTATTAGGATTTCCCGTATGCAGCCAACTGTTTTCCCCAGTATATGTTTTATATGTTTTTGAATTGCTTATGTTTAATTAGATACCTAAAGCCATATACATGCATGACCAATTTCACCTAGTTATGGAGGTACCATAACCATAACACTGGAGGCACCGGTGTTATGACTCCACCACGACGGAGTGATAGCTCGTGGTGTCCCTTCAGCTTTTGGCCATATTATTATTATTATCATGTGGGGCGTATGGGTGCATCCTAGGTTACATGTTTTCCGCAGATTATTCAGGTGAATCTGGTGTGTGCCTTGCATCCTTCACAAGGAGCTGATCCCTCCTACCCAAAACTTATATATAAGTTAGAGGCAACCCCTCTAATTTGCATGACGAGGTCACCCCTCCAAGTATTCATGCACGTTGATATTTCATGACCTATATTGGCTAATGGTAAACATGTTAAACAGTTTTTATAAGATAAACATAAGGCTTTTCAAACTATAAAACCAGTTTTACTAAGATATACCAGGTTATCCAGGACTTAGTCTTTTCCACTACTTTATGCTTATATGCTTATATCATTCATGCTATACTTGTATATCCGTGCACTGAGCGTTATGGTCAGCCGTTTTCCTTTCATGTTCCCAAAATGGCATGTACTCAAGGACGCTCGTAGACTTTAAGCGTACGTGCATATGGATTGGAAGCTTCCTAGCCTTCATTACTTTATGCATTTCATTATACTTTGATACTCATTTCCATGTACATTGTTTAGTCCTTTTCATTTATAGTCCTTATGTTTGTGTGTGATGAGTTCTACTTTTGGGGTACCGATGTTTGTTTCTGGTATTTCCTTTATGGTCATGTGATGTTTTATACATTTATCCTTGTATGCTTTGATGACACGCCATAATCACGCGTGACATTCCATTTACCAAAATGGGGTGTTATAATTATGGTATCAGAGCCAAGGCTTTGACCTGTAGGCTCTCAAAACACGACCTATGATTAGTGGGTAGTCACTATGGTCTTCCTAGAACTGACAGTCGGTTTTCATGCATTCATCTTTTTCATGCATACATATATATGTCATTGTCGCAGGTTTATGACTAAGTAATGGTTGGTACAGGACTGGCCCTATTTAGTCGCATGTGTTTTATCGAAACTTTTAAATTTGGGACCGACCCATTGGCGTCCCCTCGCCATGTCTTTTGTTTTGAGTGAACTGATCATAGGCGTTCACTCTCGCGCATACAAAAGTTTTCATAAAACTACATCATGCATTCATGTACAAATTTTCTTGCATAAAATTTTTCTCATGATTTATTGGTATATTTTTTTTCATGTATATATTTTATGTTTTGATCATTTTAATCATGTATTTTATGTTATACTTTCAGATGGTTCTCACACGCGAGAAAGAACAACTCAATGCAGCAATCCAAGCTGCAATGCAAGCTATGCTTCCTCAGTTGAGGAATGAAATCAGGGCTGAAGTGCAGGCTGCCAAAAATCAGCAGCAACACCCAGTACCTCCTCCTCCTCCAGCAACTTTGGTCACATGGCTGGAGAGATTCAATAAGCTACTCCCTCGAGCTTTCGAGAGGACAGATAGCCCCAGTGAAGCTGAAATCTGGTTGACTCACATTGAGAAGATCTTCGATGTTATGGGCTGTGACCCCGTCTTCAAGTCGAGGTTGTCCTGCTACCGGTTCGAAGGTGATGTGCTATCATGGTGGACGACACTGAAGCAGTCTAAGGGAGGTGATAATTGGGTGGCTGGTTTGACTTGGGCTCAGTTCAGGGATTTGGTGATGGGACAGTTCTTTCCCAAGGCTGAGCAAGACAAGCTGAAGAGAGAGTATCATGGAATCCGACAGAGAGCTGGGGAGAATAGCAACGAGTTCATGTAGCGCTTTCTTCGCTTGGCTAGTTTTCTTGGTGCAGCAGGTACTCCCGAAGAGAGAGCACACCATTTCCGGTGGGCTCTTCGTACATCGGTCGCAAACAACCTGGTGTGTGCTACATTCAACACGGTGGCACAAGTGGCCGATGCAGCACGTAAGCTGGAGATGCTGCAAGAAAGAGAAGAGTTCGGGGAAGCAGAGAGACCCGAGAAGAGGTAAACATTCGTATTCAGCGGTGACCAAACCATATTCTTTTCAGCACATGTCAATATTTACATCTCTTTTAAACTGTATCTTCCAGGCAGAAGACTGGGGACCGGTCTCAGCCGGCTACTCAGCAACAACCTACTCAGCCCAAGGGAAACAGTCAGACTCACGACCGTTCTGCTACGGATAGGCGTGGCGGTAATGATAATTACCGTAACAACGCTGGACACTCCAACAACAGCAAGTCCTTATACTTACTCATTTTTTCTTATGATTACATGCTATAATTCTTAATTCTGACACATTAGAGAATCTTCTACCAGGAATCATGGTAACAGGAGGGACCAGAACTAGAGAGGTTCACAGCCTAACCGTCTAGCTATCACTGGTATTCCATCTTACGATTTATCCGCATTGTCCTTTGTACCTTTCATCATGTCTCATGTATATTGTTCTTATCAGGCTCACAGCCAGTCAGGACACCTGCTGGAGGATATACTCATCCTCTTTGCACTGCCTGCAACCGTAGGCACCGAGGGCCATGTCGCCGCGACAACAACGCATGCTACAGTATGGTCTTCCTGGCCATCGCATGAAGGACTTCTGCAAGGGCGAGATGAAGGGCACATCGGGACATGCTGATATCAAGCCGCCTCCTACTAGTGGACGCGTTTACACGACATCTCGTGATCAGGCCAACAAGTCTACAGGTACCATCACTGGAATCTTGTATATGTATGGTCAAGTTGTATGTGTTCTGTTTGACATGGATGCTACTCACTCGGTCATTTATACTACTTATGCCAAGAATGTTAGGATACTCCCCATGCCACTAGAGAATATACTGAATATTTCCAATCCTTTGAGAGACTCTGTACGCATAACCTATGTGTAAAATAGCCTTCCCCTAGATTTTGATGACAAGATTCGTCCGGTTGACGCACTTCCGCTGGACATGAATGATTTTGACATGATTTTGGGCATGGATTGGCTATCCAAGCATCATGCTACCATAGACTGCCATTCATATCCAGTCATCTTCGGTTTAATGCGCCTGAGTACATTCACAATGGGTTTGTACCCGGAAGGTCTGTACAAATCATATCAACCCTGCAAGCACGTGCATTACTTTCACATGGTTGTGAGGGCTATCTAGCTACTGTTCATGACATGGATGCTGAATCTCCATCAATTCAGGATCAACCGTGTAAAACCCGTATGCTTTTACCATGAATAGTACCCTTAAGATCGTACGTACTAGATTAAAACTTTCCTAATATAGCATGATTACGATTACGTGTTAGGATTTTACGTATTACGTACGTGTTAGAACACGATAAGTATTTACTACGCACGAGCACGTAATAATTATTTGACAATAATTAATCACGAACATGCGATCATGAAATCATGAACGTAATTAAAACACGAGCTATTATTAATTACGTATATATATTTATTACGAGCGTAATTAAATATATTAGATCACGATATTTACGTAACGAGAACACTTAAAACGCGAACACAAATAATCACGAACAAATAACTTAACATCGAGACACGGAAAAAGGTAAGGTTACCCCAAGTGGGCCCCCCTACCCGCGGCTACAAGGACAAATGGGCCAAGCCCATTTGTAAATTTTACTAAAGGGGTTAAATATTTTTACACTACTCATTTTTAGTTTTACAAAAGATTTTAGAAAAAACCTAAAACCCTCCTCCTTCTCCTCTTTTTGGCCGCCACCCTAAGAACACCACAAGGAGGTGGTTTGTGATCTTGGATCTTGGAATTTTAGTTGGTGATCGTGTTTGTTCTTCATCCTTTTGATCCACGAATTCGGTAAATCCTTTTTAAACCTTTTTATTTTGATTTGATCTTTTATAAATCAAGAACATGTTATGTTTTTTACAAAAACCTAATAAATAAACATGGATCTAACATGATTTGGGGTTTAATAAAATCAAAAGTATGTTTTAAGGGGTGTTTGTTTTGGCCGCAGGCTGCACCGAACCCGAACGGGGTTTCGGTTTGGCCAACTGACCACCACCGGGACCATATGGTCCCGATCGGTGTGTATGGGTCCCACGGCAGCATCAAGGCACGGGGTACCCCGAGTTGGTTCGGGGTATGGTGTCGATTTCATGTCCGGTTCATTGTTTTTAGTTTAGATCCGGTTCATGGTGTATGTTTAGTTTTTTTATGTTTTATGATCTTATGTTAAAATTAAATTAATAAAATGACATGATTAATTTAATAACATGACTTAGGTTATTTTAATTATTAATAATCATGAAATTAATTAACCTAAGTATATTTTTATATTTTAGACTTATAATTAATTAATTATTTAAAAACCATGATTATAATTAATTAATTAACATAACTTAGGTTATATTATTAATAAATAATAATACACGTTTTAACCTAAGTATTTAACTTTATTTAATTAAAACATGTTATACTTTAATTAAATATTTTAACCTATAGTTTAATTTAATTACATGAAATAATTATTAAACTATACCTTATATCATATGACTTAGAAAATAATCATGAAAACACTTAGGCTTATATACTTAGCTTATTTAACCAACTTATTTCTAATTATGGAAACTTTCTATTTTTAGAAACTTAATTAAATAAGGCAGCTAATCTATTTATGGAAACCTTCTATTTTTTTAGAAACTTATTTATTTTAGGCAGCTAATATATTTATGGAAGCTTATTTAATTAAGGCAGCTGATCTATTTATGGAAACTTTCTATTTTTTGAAACTTATCTATTTTAAGTAGTAAATATTTTTTTGGAAACTTTCTATTTTTGGTAACTTTCTATTTTGGAAACTTTCTATTTTTGGAAACTTTCTATTTTTTGGAAACTTTCTATTTTTGGAAACTTTCTATTTTAGGAAACCTGCTATTTTTGGAAAGTTACTTATTATTACACAGTAAGTATAATAACACATGAAATACCAGAAATACTTAATCAGATTAAACAGAATATAAGATAAACACAGTTTAAGGCTTTAAAACAGTAAAACATGGTAAGAACACATAAAATAAGCTAAGACATGACATAAAACCAGCTAGGTATTAAGTAAGCAGATACTTATTCATGTATGTATTTATGTAGCACTAGTGATACGGAAGTAGGATTCCTCTCAGTTCATCTTCTTCGTTCACTGGACATAAGGTAAGGATTCCCTTCCTTTCAGTATGGACATTCTTTCCTTATTAGGATTCCCCGTATGCAACCAACTGTTTTCCCGTAGTATAAGTTACGTGTTTGATTGCTTATATTTAATTAAGATTACCTAGCCATATACATGCATGACCAGTTTCACCTAGTTATGGAGGTACCATAACCATAACATTAGAGGCACTGATGTTATGACTTCACCACGGCGGAGTGATTGCTCGTGGCGTCCCTTCAGCTTTTGGCCATTTATATTATATTTACCATGTGGGGCGTATGGGTGCATCCTAGTTACATGTTTTTAGTCAGGATTTCATGGTGAATGTGGTGTGTGCCTTGCATCCTTCACAAGGAGCTGATCCCTCCTACCCAAAAACCAGTATATTAAATTAGAGGCAGCCCCTCTAACTTGCATGATGAGGTCACCCCTCCAAGTATTCATGCACGGTGGATTTTCATGACCTATATTGGCTAATAGTAAAATATGACAAACAGTTTTTATAAGATAAACATAAGACTTTCAAACTATTAAACCAGTTTTATCAAGACTTAACCAGGTTACTCGGGACTTAGTTTTCTTCCGCTGTTATATGTTATATGCTTATCCTATTCATGCTTTATTGTACATCCGTGCACTGAGCGTATTTGCTCAGCCGTTTTCCTTTTCTATGTTCCCAAAACGGCAGGTACTCAGGGACGCTCGTAGACACTAAGAGTACGTGCATATGGACTGGAAGCTGTCTAGCCTTCTTTACTTTATGCATTTCCTTTCTTATGATACTTATGCTTTGGACATTGTTTAGTCCTTTCCTTTATTATACTATGTTTGTGTGTGATGAGCTTTACATTTTGGACTACCGATGTTTGATTCCGGTATTTTCCTTTTATGGTCAAGTAATGTTTAGACATTTTTCCTTGTATGCTTTGATGACACGCCATAATTGCATGTGACATTTCCATTATCAAAATGGGGTGTTACAAACCGATAGTGTCAGAATTTCCAGATGTATTTCCAGAAGAACTTCCGGGCATACCACGTGCACGTGAAGTAGAATTTAACATCGAGCTCATCTGAGGAGCTGAGCCGATTTCCAAGGCTCCTTATCGTATGGCTCCCATAGAGTTGAAGGAGCTGAAGGATCAATTGCAAGAACTTCTGGAACGAGGCTTTATTCGACCGAGCGCATCTCCATGGGGCGCACCGGTCTTATTCGTTAAGAAGAAGGATGGCAGTATGCGTCTTTGCATAGACTATCACGAGCTCAACAAGATTACCATCAGTAATAGGTATCCACTACCACGTATAGACGATCTATTTGACCAACTCTAAGGGGCCAAACATTTCTCCAAGATTGATCTAAGGTCGGGCTATCATCAGCTACGGGTTAAGGAGCAGGACATTTCCAAGACTGCTTTCCTTACACGCTATGGTCACTACGAATTTGTATTCATGCCATTTGGCCTTACCAATGCTCCAGCAGTGTTCATAGATTTGATGAACAGAATCTTCCATGAATTTCTGGACAAGTTCGTCATTGTCTTCATTGACGACATCCTGATATTCTCAAAGTCCAAGGAGGAACACGAAGATCATCTTCGTATAGTACTACAGATTCTTCGCCAGAAGCAGCTGTATGCTAAATTTTCCAAGTGTGAGTTCTGGTTAGACAAGGTGGCATTCTTAGGTCACATTGTATCAACAGAAGGAATCACGATGGATCCCGCAAAGGTTGAGGCCATTACCAAGTGGCCAAGACTGACATCAGCAACTGAAGTCCGCAGTTTCCTAGGCTTAGCTGGTTACTATCGTAGGTTCGTGGAGAACTTTTCCCGTTTAGCACTACCATTGACCAAACTGAAGTTGGAATGGGAGAAATTCATCTGGACTGAAGAAAGAGAGAAGAGCTTTGAAGACCTAAAGCAGAAGTTAGTATCTGCACCGATTCTTACTCTCCCATCTGGTACAGGTGGATTTTAGATCTACAGTGATGCATCGGGGAAGGGACTTAGCTGTGTTCTCACGCAACATCGGAAAGTGATCGCGTACGCTTCACGGCAGCTTAAGCCTTATGAGGAAAATTACCCTACGCATGACTTGGAACTTGCAGCAGTCGTGTTTGCATTAAAGATATGGAGGCACTATTTGTATGGAGAATCATGTGGCATTTTCACAGACCACAAGAGCTTGAAGTATATCTTCACTAAACGTGAATTGAACATGAGACAGAGGAGATGGTTAGAGCTATTGAAGGATTATGACATTAATCTGCAGTATCATCCCGGCAAGGCGAATGTAGTGGCAAATGCACTTAGCAGAAAGTCCGGAATGATAAACGGCATTAAAATTGAGGAGGAAATTATAAGAGACTTGGAGCGACTAGACATAGAGATCATGGTACGTGGACAGCACGGTTACTGGGCTAATCTTAGAGTGGAACCCGAGTTACTATCTAGGATCAAGGAAGCTCAGAAAGATGATGGTGAAATCTGGGTGATGATTCAGAATTTGGAGAAGCAGACAGAATTTCAGGTAGACGCAGATGGTATCTTATGGCAGGGCACGAGACTTTGTGTTGCTGATGATCAAGAACTCCGGGAAGCATTGTTAGCTGAGGCTCATAACTCCCCATTCTCTATTCATCCTAGTTCGACCAAGATGTACCATGACATCAAGCAATACTTTTGGTGGAGTGGTATGAAACAGGATGTTGTGACTTACGTCTCCAAATGTCTTACCTGCCAGCAGGTTAAGATCGAGCATCAGCGATCTGGCGGTCTTCTTCAACCGTTAGATATCCCAGAGTGGAAGTGGGATAAGATCACCATGGATTTTGTTACCGGTCTTCCACAGACAAAGAGGAAGCACGATGCGATTTAGGTTATCGTTGATCGACTTACCAAATCAGCTCATTTCTTACCGATCCGCAAGGAAGATTCGGTTAGTAAACTCGCCGATACTTATAGGAGGGAGATCATGAGACTTCATGGTGCTCCATCCAGCATCGTCTCAGACATAGATCCTCGTTTCACGTCGCGATTATGGATAAGTCTGCAGAAAGCTTGGGGGACAAAACTTAAGCTTAGCACGGCTTTTCATCCGCAAACAGACGGGCAATCAGAGCGAACAATTCAGACATTGGAAGACATGTTGAGGTCATGTGCGTTGGAATGGACTGGAGATTGGGATGATTATATCTGTTTGGTAGAGTTTGCATACAACAACAGTTGGCACGCAAGTATCAAGTGTGCTCCATTCGAGATGTTGTATGGCAGAAAGTGTCGCGCCCCAATCTGTTGGGATCAGGTTGGTGAGCGAACACTTGAAGGACCAGAAATGATAGAGTTGACTAACAAGAAGGTCGCAGTAGCTAAGCAGAAACTGTAAGAAGCACGGTCACGTCAGAAGAGTTATGCAGACAAGCATCGTAGGAACTTACATTTAACGTAGGAGATCACGTTTACCTTAAGGTTTCGCCGGCACGTGGTGTTAGACGTTTTGGAATCAAAGGGAAGCTCAGTCCTTGATTCATCGGACCGTTTGATGTCATTGAACGAGTCGGTGAAGTATCTTACCGTTTAGCGTTATCTCCGCAGCTTTCTCATGTTCACGATGTTTTCCATGTGTCCTTACTCAGAGGGTACAAGTATCATCCCCTTCACATGGTTCAGTATCCACTGGAACAGATTCGTGAAGATCTCACTTTCATAGAAGAACGCGAACGAGTTCTTGACAGACAAGAACGAGTCATGAGAAGGAAGACGATTCCATTCGTCAAAATCCTTTGGAGGGATCATACCGAGCGGGAAGCCACTTGGGCAACAGAGGAGTCTATCCGGAATTCTTACCCTCATTTCATATTTTGAATTCGGGTATGTTCTTCTTTTCCAGTTACATTATCTATAATTAGGGGACGAATTATTATTTTTAGGGGGGAAGAGTTGTAAAACCCGCATGCTTTTACCATGAATAGTACCCTTATGATCGTACGTACATGATTAGAACTTTCCTTTTATAGCACGTTTACGTTTCACGATCAAGATTTACAAGTATTACGTACGTGTTATAACACGATAAGTATTTAATACGTATTAAGACACGATAATTATTTCAACAATAATTATAATCACGAACATTAAATCATGAACGTTTATAATCACGAACTTAATATTATGTATTTACGTATATTTATTACGATTACGAATAAATATATTACGTGACGGACGATAACTAAATAAATCACGTAAAACACGACACGAGAACACGTATAATATTTAGACACGGGAAAACAATGGGTTTCCCCTTGGGGGCCCACATACCCACGGCTAGAAGGAAGGAAGGGGACCAAGCCCACTTTGAATTTTATTAAAACAAGAAATAAGGGAAATCATATTTTCATAATCACAAAAAAATTATAAAATATCAAAACCCTAATCTCTCTTTTCTCTCCTCTTGGCCGCCGGGTACAAACACACAAAAGGGGTGTGTTGGTTGATTTTTTGGTGATCAAATCTTGCAAGAGTGTTCGTGTTTTTGCATCATTTATTGTTTCACGTATTCGGTAAATTATTAAACCCCTTTTCTTTTATGTTTTATTAAATTAAAACACATGAAATCATAAGTTACATAAAAACAAGTGAAATCATCATGTAATTAATCATGGGGGGTAAATTAATCATGGTTTTAGGGGTGTTTGTTTCGGCCGACGCAAGGAACCGAGACCAAAGGGTCTCGGCTTGCTTTTGTTTGCACCAACAACCGAGACCAAGAGGTCTCGGTGTGGCTGTGTGGTTTCGGTCGCAAGAACAAGGGACCCCGACCTCGGTCGGGGTGTGGTTTGGTGTTGTTTGGGTCTCGGCAGAAACAAGAACCACCACCGGCTTAGGCCGGTGGCCAAATAAGGAAAACAAGGGGAACCACAGCCGCAACAGCAGGGGGAACACCGGCTAGCCGGTGGGAACTTTGCCTAGCCGGTGGCTTTAGCCGAGAGACCAGGGGGAAACCACCGGCACAGCCGGTGGCTGTTTTGCGAAAACAGTGGCAACCGGTCAAGCCGGTTTTGCTACATTTAAGGGTGTGTTTGGTTGTCCGGTTCATGGGTTAAACCGGTCCGGTTCACGACATGTTTAGATTAAAACACGGGTTCGGTTCATGGGTTATTTTTGCAAGTTAATTATTTTACAAGTTAAATAATTACAAGGTTAATTAAATTAAGTTAACATGTTACTTAATTAATTTAATTACAACATGACTTAGGTTATTATTATTATTAATAATACATGGATTTTAACCTAAGTATTTATTATTTAAGTTAGACTATATAATTAATAAATTATTAAACATGCCTTATAATTAATTAATTTACATGACTTAGGTTATATTAATAATAAATATTAATACATGTTTTAATCTAAGTATTATTAGCTTTTATTTAATTAAATCATGTTATATTTAATTAAATACTGTAACCTATAGTTTATTTAATTTACATGAAATAATTAATAAACTATACTAATTAATCACATGACTTAGAATATTAATCAGTAAACACTTAAGCTTATATTATTAGCTTAATAATCCAGCTTATTTCTATTTATGGAAACTTTCTATTTTTAGAAACCTATTTAATTAAGGCAGCTAATCTATTTATGGAAACTTTCTATTTTTAGAAACTTATCTATTTTAAGCAGTAAATCTATTTTTGGAAACTTTCTATTTTTGGAAACTTTTTATTTTTGGAAACTTTCTATTTTAGGAAACCTACTATTTTTAGAAAGTTACTTATTATTACACAACAAGTATAATAATACAAGAAATACAAGTAATACTTAATCAGAATAGACAGAATACATGATAAACACAGTATATCGTTAGAATCAGTAAAATAAGACATGAACATATAAAACAAGCTAAGACATGATATAAAACCAGTTACGTATACCGTAATCAGATACTTATACACGTATAGTATTCATGTAGCATTAGTGAAATCGAAGTAGGACTCTCTTGCGTTCGTCTTCTTCATTCACTGGACACAAGGTACGGATTCTCCGTCCTTTCAGTATGGACATTCTTCTTATTAGGATTTCCTGTATGCAGCCAACTATTTTCCCTAGTATATGTTTTATATGTTTTTGAATTGCTTATGTTTAACTAGATACCTAAAGCCATATACATGCATGACCAGTTTCACCTAGTTATGGAGGTACCATAACCATAACACTGGAGGCACCGGTGTTATGACTCCACCATGACGGAGTGATAGCTCGTGGCGTCCCTTCAGCTCCATATTATTATTATTATCATGTGGGACGTATGGGTGCATCCTTGATTACATGTTTTCAGCAGATTATTCAGGTGAATGTGGTGTGTGCCTTACATCCTTCACAAGGAGTTGATCCACCCAAAACTTATATATAAATTAGAGGCAGCCCCTCTAATATGCATGACGAGGTCACCCCTCCAAGTATTCATGCACGTTGATATTTCATGACCTATATTGGCTAGTGGTAAACATGTTAAACAGTTTTTATAAGATAAACATAAGGCTTTTCAAACTATAAAACCAGTTTTACTAAGATATACCAGGTTATCCAAGACTTAGTCTTTTCCGCTGCTTTATGCTTATATGCTTATATCATTCATGCTATACTTTTATATCCGTGCACTGAGTGTTATGCTCAGCCGTTTTCCTTTCATGTTCCCAAAACGGCAGGTACTCAAGGACGCTCGTAGACTTTAAGCGTACGTGCATATGGATTGGAAGCTTCCTAGCCTTCATTACTTTATGCATTTCATTATACTTTGATACTCATTTCCATGGACATTGTTTAGTCCTTTTCATTTATAATACTTATGTTTGTGTGTGATGAGTTCTACTTTTGGGGTACCGATGTTTGTTTCCGGTATTTCCTTTATAGTCATGTGATGTTTTATACATTTATCCTTGTATGCTTTGATGACACGCCATAATCACGCGTGACATTCCATTTACCAAAATGGGGTGTTACAACATAACTTATGAACTTATACTTTCCAACATTCTCCCCTCTAAGTTCATAAGCCTCAAGCAGCTTCAGTCTTTCTAATGTTTTCCTAACAATGACAAGGTCTTCACTTGATGTGCGTGTCTCTTCTTCCTTAATCTTGGTGTCATTGTACAAACTTGATCTTGAATATATATTTGATGACTTCACACCATATTCATTCTTCAATTTGATCATATTACATGACCTTTCTTTAGTTTTCTTGATCATTCAATCTATTATAGATTATTTCTTCTTCACGGTTGTTTCAAATACCAAATTCTTCGCGCCAATGCGCATCACACGAAGAAACTTCCTCTATTTTAATTCTCTCACAGAATTGTTTTAATCCTTCATGAATCGTATCACACGTGTTTCCTTTTAATTCATTCACTGAATTAGACTGCAACTTTTTACACCTTTTACAGGCTCTTTTCCGCATCACACGGCTTTGCTTTAGTTTTCTGATGGATTTTTTTTAATAATTAACCCATAGCCCTTTTCTTAGTGTGGTTCTTAGTGATGCCTCTTTTCATTCTCTAGCAACATCAATATTTGTTTAGTTTCCCTTGAGACAGTCTCGTCTCTCTGCTGTCAAGACATAAACACCAAAGTCGACACAAACTGCTCCTTCTTTCTCTTTTTGTTCTTAAAACTGCCATGTTTCTTCCTTTTGTTTAACCACTAGTTTGGTGGTGTAACCATTTTTTCTTCCTCCATCGACATCTTGAATCTTGAATGTTGAATTGTTATGTTGCTTGATCCCTTTCTCTCTGATACCAATGTTGCACAGGCCTTCAATTCTTGTTTCTAAGATCGAAACAAACATGATCAAACAAGCAACATGATAATCGCCATAGAGAAATAAACAGAATAGTGAACAAAAGATTACTATTAAATGATATTAAACTATTGTTACAAGGGATATAAATATACAATGAAACAGTGTGATGTTTTATGAATCGGTATGATGGTTTACATAAACCGTATGGTGACTTTTCACTTTATATCAACTGTAACCCTAACTGTCTTAACTAATAATTCGGTAATGGGCCTAGACTAATAATACATGCCTTATTTAAATAGAGTTTTAGGGCCTGTTTACATAGAAATACAAATGCTTTCCATATTCCATAACTTATGAACTTATACTTTCCAATAAGAGGCGGCCAAGGAAACCCTAGGAGTAGTTTCAGGGACATCGTGAACACATATAGGTGGTAGGGAATCATGGTTGTTTAGAGACGAGGTACAAATAAAATTTAGGATGAAACAAACTCATTTTGGCTAGCTTATCTCGTTACGAGATAGAGACCGAGCAAACATGTGCAAAAGAGATGAGAGATATAAAGAAGCCAATATAGAAACGAAAAAGGCGGCAATTAAAGTTACATGAAAAGTGTGTGAAGAACTGTATAAGAAATTGGACTACAAATAGAGAAAATGAATTTACAAGATAACTAAGGTCATAGAGAGAACGGGAATGGATCTAGGAGATGTAAGATTTATCAACGACGGGGATGAAAGAAGCATTGTCAATGAAGAATAGCTTAGGAGACGATGTGAAGAGTTTTTTTCCTCTTTACGGTAGAAGATTTGAGTGTATCGAAGATGTGGAAAATATAAGTTTAAATCTACAAAAGAATTGTTACTTCTCGAGGACCAGCCAAACGGATGTTAGGGAGACACTAACGAACATGGTTAGAAACAAGCTTGTCGAACCGGATGAGATCCTTATAGAAGCATGGAGGTGCGTAGGAGACGAAGAGGTAAGGTGGCTAACACTTCTCTTCTACACGACCTTTTTAAGAGCTAAAATTCTTGAGGGGTGGAGACTCATCGAGTAAAAGAACAAGGGAGATAGAAAAACATGTAGCAACGAGTTTTTGAAAGAAGGTTGTGATGAAAGATAAAGATGTCTGAAAACAAGTTTAATTTTATGCCATGATGGTCGTCCACTTAGGGAAAGCTTATGGAGAATTGTAGAAAAAGACAACAATAATTGCACATGACATTTTTAGACCTTGAGAAGGCCCTATGACAACGTCTCGCCTGAGTTGATTTGGAAGACTCTAAAAGATAAAAGAACCCCAATGAGATACATAGAAGTTTCTCAGGATATGTACAAACGGGCGATGACTTATATGCGGACCCTAGTGGGAAACACATAGTATTCTTCAATTGAAACAAGCCATTACCAAGGATAATCTATTATCCAATACCTTTTTTTCCTTGATTATCGATGAGTTTTCATGAGGGATACAAGATAGTATCCCATGGTGTTTCATATTCGCATATGATATTGGGCTTATTTCGTAAATGCTAGAAGGGCTAAATATTGTATTAGAGTTGTACATCAAGGTGATAGTTACATGTCCATACAAGTCAGTGCAGAGAAGACAGAATACTTGTAGTTCGCCTTTAAAAAGAAAGTGAACGACCACAACGAGGTGACAGAAATCCCCATGGGCAATATGATCTTACTTGCGAAGGAATCCCTTAATTATATTGGATATGTGATACACAAATCGGAAAGGATGGAGGAGGTTGTAACACAATGTATACAAGCAGGTTGGGTAAAGTACAAAGTGGCCACCAAGATATTTTCGACAAGAACGTTAGTTTAAAAAAGAAGATTTTATACGGTGGAGATTCGACCAACTATGTTATATGAGTAAGAGTGTTGGTTGCAGGTTTATATAGTTCATAACAATTATTTAAAACCCTAATATGGATCAAAGAACGCATAGCGGAAGCAATTAACAAGATCATTAATTTAACACAATTACATTAATCAAGATTAGGGTTACATACCTTTATCCTAGCAATATCCACAAGACGACGGAACGGACGACAACTAGGGTTTATCACGAACACCACCACGAATATAATCTAAAGTAAGATTATATCACGCTCTTGTACACACGTAATACGACGAGTTAACCGTGAGTCTAGCACGAACAAACCGAGCTTCAACGCTTATGGAATATCTACCCAACAACCGTAGAGATGGGCTAGGTCTAGATAAATAGCTAAATCGAAAACCAACGAAAACCCCTTAGGGTGTGTGAGTGGCGATCGCAGGAAGCAAGAGAAAGGGGAGAGACAAAAAATTATGAAGGCCTTGGGGTTGTTTATATAGGCTTGGCAATCCTTAGGCTCCAAGTAAATAAACAAGAATTAGGAAACAAAAGTTTCCCTTTTCCCCCTCTCCTTTGGCCGACGGTCGCAAGCCCCCAAGGGGGTGTTTGCGTAATTTTTGTTTTCCTTCTTTTCACTTCTATTAGTTTCCATAACGGTCGTTTATAACTTAACTTTCATTTATTAACAATTGTTAGTTAAGCTTTGGTTTGATTTAATAAATATATATATAATATATTTAATAAATAAATTAACCCTTTACGTTATGTGTGCAATCCCGTGATCCCGAGTTCGATCCTATCTCACGACTATTAATTTTAAGTCCATAAACTTTCAGCTCCCACTTGGACAAAATTCTAATATCGTGATCACATTGACTAGCGTCTAGTTACACTAGCAATGTCACTAGTACAAACCGGGTAAGGTCTCCTGGACAAGAACCTTTTAATGATTATATCATTATTATTATCCCTTGATTTCAAATACATTGTTAATAAGGATATGGATCTCAGTCATTCCTTCATTAACTATTCTGTTTCTCGTTTACGGATATAGCAAGATTACCAAAACACATTTGGGTGTGGCCACACAAACATCTTACTACTCCCCCGAGGGCCCAGTTGTATTTATACTTCAAAATGATTTGAAGGAAACAAATCCCATTTTTTACTACAAGCAAAACACATGAACTTTGCAACACTTCTGAAAATAACCCTTATAACTACCAGTTACGTTTAGCGTTAGGTTACCTTACAGAAATGCACTACATTCAATGCAGTATTCTGGTATCTCAGGTCTAAGGATAACTATTTATGATTTACTTAATGACAAAGATCCATAAAGTAAAATAATATAGTTGGGATAAGTCCAATATTTGATCCATCAAATATCATCCAAAATTGACCAATATACTTTCAAGTATACTCTGTCACTATTTTGAATTGTCTTAGTTTAATAATATTCCCATATTATTAATCGACAACAGACATTTAGAAACATCATAATGCTCATGGATTAAAACATGTAAAATAGGATACAAAATCAAATAACAGAAAAATAAACGAAATCCAATCTTTATTTCATCATTTCAAATAATGTCTTACATCCTTTATCCAAATACTAATCAACAGATTTATTGCATGAATTCGCTAGCTAGTTGCAGCCCAATTGCCTTGGCATGCTTAACTACCTTTGGCCTAGATAAAGCCTTAGTAAAAGGATCAGCTACGTTATCATCTTTGTGAACTTTTATTAATTTTTTTTCTCGAGCTTCCACTTGTTCTCGAACGTAGTGATATCTACGTTTAAAGTGTCTGGCGCCTTTCATAACTCCAGGGTCATTGGCGAATATTATTGCAGCAGAATTGTCGCAATATATATATATCAATAGGTTCTTTAATTGAAGGCATCACTCCAAGATATCCAATAAACTTCCTAATCCAAACAGCTTCCATTGCAGCTTCTGAAGCGGCCATGTACTCAGATTGAGTCGCATGCATAGCAATGGTTTTCTGCTTACTACTCTTCCAGTCAACTGCTCCTCCATTGATGACAAACACGTAACCCGTCTGAGACTTCGTATCGTCTTTATCACATTTCCAGGACGCATCACAGAATCCTGTTACATTCAATTATGTGTCTGGTTTACCCCTGAATACCAAAAACATATCTTTCGTACTCCTCAAATACTTTAGAATATGCTTAACAGCAGTCCAGTGGAACTTTCCTGGATTCTGTTGGTATCTACTGACCAAGTTCTGAGCAAACGCCACATCAGGCCTTGTGCATCTTACAACCTACATAATAGATCCTACCGCCGAAGCATAAGGCACCTTCCGCATGTAAGCCACCTCTTCAGGTGATGATGCATCTTTCTCATGACTTAACTCATGCTTAACCTCCATCGGTAAAAAAACTTTCTTATAGTTATGCATGTTATACTTCTTCAATATCTTATCAATATAAGCATCTTGGCTAAGACCAATTAACCGTCTACTGCTATCTCGATAGATTTTAATTCCCAGAATATATGCAGCATCTCCCAAATCCTTCATAGAAAAACATTTACCAAGATAATCCTTAACTTCCTTAAGTCTTGGAATGTTACTTCCTATGATTAATATGTCATCGACATATAGAATTAGGAACACTACATTACTCCCACTAGCTTTGCGGTATACACATGGCTCATCACGATTTTGAATAAATCCGAACTTTTTGATTTCTTCATCAAATCGCTTATTCCATTGTTGTGATGCTTGCTTCAAACCATAAATAGATCTTTGAAGTTTGCACACGCGCTTTGGATATTTAGGATCAACGTACCCTTCCGTTGTTGCATATAGATGTCTTCATCTAAGCGACCGTTCAAGAAGGCAGTTTTAACATCCATTTGCCATATCTCATAGTCATAGTATGCTGTTATAGCTATGAGAATCCTAATAGCTCGTAAGTCTGCTACAGGAGAAAATGTCTCCTCGTAGTCTATGCCAAAAGTTTGAGTAAAACCTTTAGCTACTAAACGTGCTTTATAGGATTGTACATCACCATCCATGTCAGTTTTCTTCTTATAGATCCACCTATTTTTCACTACTTTAGCATTTTTAGGCGCGTCTACAAGAATCCAAACATCATTGATTTCCATGGATTTCATTTCCTCATTCATCGCAACTATCCATTTTGACTTTTCTGGATCAGACGTTGCGGATCGATAGTTAGCAGGTTCACCAAGATCCCCTACTTCCTCCTCATCATCCTCTATGTAAAGACATAGTTTGTCCGGCGCACGTATGGTTCTTTGAGACCTACGTGGAGGAATTAATTCCGGTGGAACACTCAGACTTTTTGGTTCTACAGGAATTTCTTCGCTAGTATTTTCAGAAGGCAATGTATCTTCTTGAATTTCTTCAAGATCATAATTTCTCCCACTGAATTCTTGATTTACAAGATCATTTTCAAAGAAGTCTCCATACCGAGCCACAACTACTTTGTTCTCAGCCGGATAATAAAAGTAGTAACCCATAGTTTCCTTAGGGTAACCTACAAAGATACATTTAACTGAGCGTTGTTGGAGTTTATCTCCAGAGTCACGTTTCACATACGCCTCACAACCACAGACTTTCAAATAAGACAAATATGGCTTCTTGCCATGCCATAGTTCATATGGTGTCTTATCAACCTTATTTGTGGGAACCATATTTAGAATACGAACAGCAGATTCAAGAGCATAATCCCAAAAGGATAATGGTAAAGTTGTAAGATTAAACATATATCGCACCATATCTAATAATGTACGATTTCTCCTTTCAGATACACCATTTTGTTGTGGAGTATATGGAGAAGTAAGTTTCTGAACAATTCCATTCTCACTTAAATAATCTTTAAACTCTTGACTTAAATATTCACCACCACGATCAGAACGAAGAGCTTTAATCTTCTTTTCTAGTTGTAACTCTACTTCCGCTTTAAACGTCTTGAATGTTTCAAATACCTCATGTTTATGCTTAAGTAAATAAACATAACCATAACGGCTATAATCATCCGTAAACGTCAAGAAGTAGCTAGCACCTTTCCTTGACGTATGTCTAAGTGGTCCACACACATCAGTATGTATCAAACCAAGTAGTTCAGTAGCCCTTTCAATATTGTTATTAAAAGGTTTCTTGGTCATCTTTCCAGAGATACAATATTTACATTTATCAAATGATTCATCATTGATACTTTCCAAAAGCCCATCACGTTGAACCTTTTGTATGCGAGTCTTCCCAATATGGGCAAACCTACAATGCCAAAGATAAGAAGAGTTCTTGTCTAACTTACTCTTCTTATTCATGCTAAAAACAGAATTATTTTTCCTCTTGGAATAATTATCATGCATGTTAATTTCAAAAACACCATTCATAGAAATTGCATCAAAATAGAATAAACCATCTTTGAAAACAGAAATTCTATTATTATCAATCGTGTGATTAAATCCAAGATCCAACATACAAGAAAAGGAAATGACACCCCTAACAATTGTAGGTGCATAATGACAATTATTTAAAAACAGTACTAAAACCGAAGGTAAAACTAATTTAAATATTCCTATAGCTTCAACTGCTGCTTGTGCGCCATTGCCTACTTGCAAAAATTGTTCCCCATAGGTAAGCCTCCTCTTCAACTCAAATCTCTGCAGGGTATTACAAATGTTAATACCACATCCCGTATCATATACCAAGGAGTTTGATTTGTATGAAAGATTAAATAACTCTATCATAAATAAGTTACCTGAAGATGGTGCTCCAGCAGCTAGCTCAGCCTTCTTCTTATGTTCTGCCATTTCATAGAGATAGAGAGCAATTCCTCTTCCAGTGTCCAGTCATCTTGCAGTAGTGACAAGTCTCATCTTTCTTAGATCTCTTAGCAAAGTTCTGCTTTGGTTTTGATGTAGTCGCAACTTGCTTGCTCTTATCAACCTTGCCTTTGCCTTTCTGCTTCTTATTCACTTGTGGTTTTGGTTTCGACACTCTACCCTTTTGTACATAAAGTACTTGAGGAGTAGCAGTGGATGCCTTATCTTTCAAACCCTTTTTGAAGTCAATGAGCATTGCATGCAAATCATTAACTGTCTTCCCCGTGCAATGCTGTCACACCCCACCATGGCGGAATATGGGGTGCGACGTATGGATATCATCACAACATGGCGTGTCTATAGAGATAACTAAATGAAATAAGAAATTTCATAAAATGGTGACACAAAATTCATGACAATATCTCATCAAACGCAGGAGTCTAGGTAAGTAGGTAACCGTCCTACCTCTTACCCAAGACAAACAATTACCACAACAAAACAAACATATAGGTGCCAACAATATCACTTATACAAAACACATAAGGATAAACTAAGAAGGAACGGGGATCTCCTTCTATATGAATTCCTACGCGACTCCAATCCTAGCCACTTAAGTTCTCATGCCTACCCATAGCATCACCTGAAAGAGACACAAAAACACGTCAACATAAAGTTGGTAAGAGTCATAGGTTTAGACTCCAACGCTAAATCAGTTACAAGCTGTGAATAACAACCATCAACACAATAACATATGGACAATGCGCTACAATTATGTATTAACAACTAGCATTCATGTTCAATCAATCATCGCAATACCAAGGCATCACGCCTTACCAACAACCACAATTTCCAAGGCATCACGCCTTACCAACAACCATAATTTCCAAGGCATCACGCCTTACCAACAACCACCATTTTCAAGGCATCACGCCTTACCAACAACCATGGTACCATAGGCACCCATACACCTATGTACCTTTCCCATCCAAATCATACACGAACAAGAATCACACAGCAGTTAATCACATAATGTACACACAAGTCCATCTCAAACATTAAAAACATTCACAACATCAATTTATAAACAACATAACACAGTGTCTCTTCCATCCCATCTGGAAGTCAAAATAAATAGTAAACATGGGACTATGAAACTCACTTGATTGCTTTTTCACAAGTCCTCGCACTAGCAACAAGCTAACAAACCAAAAACACGCAATCAATACATGAATCAATCACTAAGATGGATCATCAACCTATGATGGACATCTAGCCTATTCCCATATAAATACCTCATTTATAAGCTCCAATCACACCATTACCCTTCCCTAACAAGCCCTTAACTTGGTTAAGTTTAATAACTATCCCGTTCATATTTTACACAAAACAGTCACAATTTTAGGTCTCCAAACTTTAAGTCAAACGTCCACTTAAACATACCCATGGTTTCTGTAAAAGGAATATTCATACTTTTACATATGTTAGATAACTCCTCCCATTTGCCCCAACCTTATAGCTACTGTTTAGGCCCCGATATATGTATATATATTGCTACCTATCCAGAATTCACTGATTTTAAACGTATGAAAAGTTTGTTACAATTAGAGGGTCTTACCCTTAACCAAACCCTTAGCCCAAGTGCAGATACTTACTATAATATATAAAACATCTCTCATGTTCGTGAGAAGACCCCAATGTAACCCTAAGTACCCCAAACAACCCAAAACTTAAAAAGAAATCAGGCTGACTTCAAAACTGTTTTGACCTCCGACTGATGTAACCTGTTTTTGACCCACTTCTCGACCTCTAATTTAGTTCTAGTTTCTTGAATTGGAAAGCCACTTCAATTAGCTTTCCAGGTATATGTGGATTGCAAAATAAGAGTTTGTAGAACTCCCTATATGATCAAAACAATGGCCCAAAATTCTGCCCAGTTTTTAAAAACGGGTTTAACAAAATCAACCTCATTAATTAACCCTAATCCTTCTAATTACAAGCCCTAATCTATGTAATCATCATATTATGATTAATATAACATAAATTTACTGTTTTTAAAATTAAACCTAACCTAAATCCATCATAAGATGATCAATTAAACATAAAAACAATTTAATCAAAAAGGTTTAAAAAGGTTTTACCTTTAATTCAATGGAGGATGAAAAAACCCAATTTTATGAAGAAACCCTAATTCTTTGTTGAAACCCACAATTTCTATACTCTCCAGGAGAAAAATAATGACTTTTGGTTTTAATAAAACATTATATAGGGTATGGGTGAACCCAAGTCCAACCCATAGCCCATTTACACTTTCCTTTTCCTTTTTCCTTTCTTTTAGGCGGCCAAAACCGCCCTTACACCCCCTTATTTCGTTTTTTTTTTGTTTTTTTTTATTTTTATTGTTAATTAATATCTTATTAATATTACCTTAATTTACCTTAATTTATTTCAGCTCCTAAAACTCCCAAAACCTCAAAACCGTAAAACTAGTCCCGTGATTAAACACCTCATCCGAGACCTCAAAACGCTAAATCATAAATCGTAAAAATACGATTTTCTATAATACATATACGTATACGTAAAACCACTAAATAACACCATCTCACTTCATAGTCACTACCATGTGAACTCATGAACATGAAATCATCACACATCGTTTCACTCACAAGGTACCCCGTATCGGAAACGATATCCAAACCACCATCTATACACACCAATTAGCACATAAACACGTAAAGACACGTAACTAGCACAAAATAAAACTAAGTGACGAACCTCAAAAACAGGGTTGTCACATCACTCCCTCCTAATAGAAATCTCGTCCCGAGATTTACTCCTTAAGATCAAACACAAAAACAACAAATCACACGAGGATACTTGTTCTAAATGAACTCCTCTCATTTCCACGTGAAATTTAGTTCAAGTTTCAAAATACCACATATACAAACCAAAAATAATTTAAACTCATTGCCAAACTCTTGACCACACAGTCAATAAACCTCACAAATGACACAAGTCCCGAATAACCGTACATGCAAAATGCATTCTCAAACAACCTTTACCAATCTCAATGCATGAAATGTAACATGTATACAACTCATTTCCCCCAGGTAATTCTATGCTCATAAGCTAATGGTCCGATCTTTCCAAAGATCATAAATGGACCTACAAAACTCTACATCAACTCTTCCATAAAACATACCACCCGTTACTATGGGTGAAACTTCATACACAACTTTGTCACTAACTCTAGTGGTTTCCTCCTTTTCTACATAGCATCCCTTGTTGCTCTCATCCTTTCCACAACATCATTACCACATTAGTAGCCTCTTTTACCAATTCTAGTCTACAATGGGGACAACTCACCCTATCCTTTCATACAGTGCCTCAAATGGCATTTATCAACTTCTAGTATGATAACTATCATTATATGAAAACTCAGCCATCGTTATCGAGTTTCCTAACTCCCTCTAAATCAATCACCCATGCCCTTAGTGTAATACCTAAGGTGGTATAAATATCTCACTTGCCTATCCTTTTCCAGTCAGCTGGATATACTCATATCCAATCATGCTTCATCAACCCCCTTTAGTCCGTACCCCAAACTACTTAAAAATTCCAATTTCCTTCCAAAGTGACCTATGACGGCCTTTCACATATCCATTAGTTCTTCCAATCCAAATCAACTTATGATATATACACATCATCAAAAGGATGGTTAACTCAGTTAGACCAAGCCCTTCTTCCCTATGGCGCATCACACCTATAACTCCTCATCCATTCGATTATCGATACTAAGCCTCCCAAACAATCAGTATAGGTCAGTGCCATTTCCCTTTCCATAATCCTTCATAAGGCATTCCATACATATTAGGCTAACTTTTACGCAACACCCTCTATTCTATCACATCTGTACGCAATCCTTCCAACTTCTCAACTATGTGACTTATCATTCCTCCTGAAAAATGAGATGAATTAGTCAGTCTATCGACTATCACCCAACTCTCGTCGTACTTATTCCTCTACCCTATTATGTATCCCTTTCACCAACTTCGTCCTTACATCGCCCCTTTTACTCCTATCTATGTAGGAAGTATAGTCTACGTCCCTTTTCTCCATATGATTGTCCAAGCCACACAACATACAGACGCGTTCTCTGCTTTAGACAACTCAACTCGTGCAACCTACATCCTTCATCCAAACCACCCTAATACGTCATCCATATAATTTAAGTTCGTCTCAGCTTCACTTCATTCTTCTTATTCCATGTCTCATCAACCATGCTTGCCCTTCCCAGATGGTACTTGGCCTTGCAATTTTCTTTCGTCACCTAACTAAGTCTATCCAGTTCTTCCAAATCTTCAGTTCCTGCAACGTATAAGTGGTCGCCTTTCTTTGTCGTCCTCGTACGCGTCCAAATCCTTGCTCCACGTATCGTCATGCTTCGTGAATTCATCCAGTCCTTTCGATAATGCCAAGATCGGCTCATTATCCAATCCACTTCTTCAGCCTCCAAATGCTTCCTCATCCTTCTTCACTTCGCCCCTTGCTGGTTCCATGATATGCCATCATCTCTAACTACTCATCATGGTAGACTTAATACTAAAACTCACCCTTGAAAATCTCACGTATAATTCCACTCCAAAACCAACACATACTTCGCCTCACTCTCCTTCTTAGACTTTGAGTAGATCAAGATGTCGTCGATACTCCCGATGACAACTCATTTATATATGTTCATGCACACTTGCTTCATTGACACCATGAAAAACGCTAGTGCTTTGGCGAAGCCAAATGCATAACCGTAAACCCAAAGCGTTCATACAACATCCTTAGTAGTTTCAGCTAGTCCTCCTTGCACCCTCTCTTAGCGGCAATACGAATAAATTCCCACCTCGTTCTACTTGCAAAATTCTACACGCATCTTAAAAGACCGACACTTCCTCTCATCGGACCACTCAACCTCTTTCCACATCCAATCTACTACTAAGCAACTCAACCTTTATCCGACATTCCTTGCAATTTCTAACAGCTCTTGTTTTTAAATCACTCCATCAACGATTTGCCTTGGAAAGGCACTAACTACAACTCCTCTCATCTCCCCTACTTGCTCTATTTATGGTTCTACCTCACAGTAATAGGCAAACCTACTAAATTTCGGGAAATTTTCAGAAAACATACATGCCTTACGAACAATATCCCCTTCCAACACTCTCTATGGCACGTTACTTGTGCCAATATCCATACATTACACAAACCTCTTTTCATCTCCCTTGGCACTCCTAATAGACCTCATGACCACATTAGCTCGTCTACGAACCTCTTTCCTCCCCACTAAGGTATTCCGACCGTTCTCTCATGGCCACTTACTTACGCGTGTAGGCGCTACCAAGTCTTCATATGACTACCTCAACGCTCCCGAACAATACGAAACCAAAACTACATCCTGAATCCATCAGATACAATCAACGAATCAACCCACGGATAACTAACGACATTTCACGTGCACCAGTTAAAACAAGTCAAAAACCACGAGACTCAAAAGAAAACTCAAACCCAAAACGTGTATCATTTCAAAATGACCCATGACAACGAAAAATAATCCAAGAAACACCCAATGGCAACCAAATCATATTACGCCCCGCGACATATTATTTAAACCGTGCAAAAGATCGACTTTTCCAAAAGAATATATATCTTTTTTTTATCCATTTATTATTACCCCCCACATCTATGTGACTCAAACTATCTACAAACAACCTTCTAGGCAATCTCAAAACTCAACCCAAAGACTAGGTATCCCGTGCACCCCAAATAAAATAAACTACTATTCACAACTCAACCTTAAACCCGACACTTGTACAACAATTCCGACCAGTCCACTGACCTCCCATGACTATACTTTCTAAATATTTGAAAAGTACGTTCCGAGTACATAATTTTTGGCTTTTGAATCACTCAAAAAGCTCTAAAAACGAACAAGTTATGACCAAAACAATTTTATACTAGTTGTTTTAAACTAAAGAATAAACTTAGTGATTAATGCAATCCTTTTAAATGAAAATTGTAATTGTATGTGTAATCTTCATAAACTCAATTTAACCTTGTATAAATAATTATAAATGACATAAATCGGTCAAACTCAATTTATAAACTATGTAGGTAGAAAGAAATTTTTACTTCGCTTTATTTCAAAGAAAGTCATTTAGAATTTGAAATATATAAGTGTTGATTAAAAAGAATTCTTATGTTGCACCTTGTTTCAAACACGACTCCAACACCCTACCCTTATTTTACCGAATACAGCCAACCATCTAACTCAATATATACCGACCAAAATAAATGCAAGACCCAACACAAAAGATTTCATTATCTCAAAAGAAATCCCAAGTTATTTCAATAGACTTGAAACCAAAAACACCATTTTGAAACGTACACGTGAATACGAAACTCAAAGAATACGCTACAAGACACACTTCAAAAGATTCAAAACGTCGTTGGAACTCCAACAAACTCCGGCATCATAAAACACGAACAAACACAAGGTACGTTCAAGTTATAATAACTAGTGAACGACCATATACCATAACCTAACACGTAGTAGTATATATACATTCGCATATATATACCTATTAAATCTCCCAAAACATACTCGTTATCATACATATCAAGTCGATCGCGTCATACACTCGTTTTTCCATACGAGTAATCACCTTTTCACCATCTCACCATGCCACAACAAGGCACAAAACCCATATATTATACGTATACCCAAATTCTACATCTCATCATATACAAGCATGTACTAACCCTCTTTCATGCAATCATACTTGAGAACCCATTGAAGTTGTGGTACTTGTATAACTATGTTGGCCACTATACTTATACAATTACCCTTTCCCCAATGCACTCCCTCCTATGATGACACTTATAAGAATCAATACAACATATAACACATAAATCCATCTACTCACATAAGCACAGAACCACATAAACAATAAGGTCTAAAACTCCAACTACTTAAATAACATAGTCAAACTCTTGAAATACATAAATCCATAGTCTAGCTAAAACAACATAGACTAAATCCAAAACGAAAACATAATCAGTTATAAGTCATGTCGCCCGTAAGAGTAGAAACAGCTTAAAATCCTTCATATCCACCTACTCCTACTAACTCGAACCACCACATGATTCTTAGGGAACATGACTTAAACATCAAAAGAAAAATACTGTACCTCAGGCACATAAAATAACCCAACAAAAGATAGAAAACTACCATGTACCAAATTATGTACTATAATGTACAATTTTAGCAAAATATGACAATGACTAGCGTAGATGATTATGGTTCAACCCGCACTAGTCACAACCCGAAAAGAAAATAGCATGTGGCTAAGTATAAACTTACTATGGTTCAATTCATACTAGTCAAAACATCGCAATAAATAACATCCAAACACATCAATTATTATAAAATGCACACATACTCCTATGACGCCTATATGCAGGGACCCTTAAGCTATAGACTAGGCTACGCGACTAGGCAACCTAATTCTCTATAACCATTGTCTCTGATACCATTCTGTCACACCCCACCATGGCGGAATATGGGGCGCGACGTATGGATATCATCACAACATGGCGTGTCTATAGAGATAACTAAATGAAATAAGAAATGTCATAAAATGGTGACACAAAAGTCATGACAATATCTCATCAAACGCAGGAGTCTAGGTAAGTAGGTAACAGTCCTACCTCTTCCCCAAGACAAACAATTACCACAACAAAACAAACATATAGGTGCCAACAATATCACTTATACAAAACACATAAGGATAAACTAAGAAGGAACGGGGATCTCCTTCTATATGCATTCCTACGCGACTCCAATCCTAGCCACTTAAGTTCTCATGCCTACCCATAGCATCACTTGAAAGAGACACTAAAACACGTCAACATAAAGTTGGTGAGAGTCATAGGTTTAGACTCCAACGCTAAATCAGTTACAAGCTGTGAATAACAACCATCAACACAATAACATATGGACAATGCACTACAATTATGTATTAACAACTAGCATTCATGTTCAATCAATCATCACAATACCAAGGCATCACGCCTTACCAACAACCATAATTTCCAAGGCATCGCGCCTTACCAACAACCATGATTTCCAAGGCATCACGCCTTACCAACAACCATGGTACCATAGGCGCCCATACACGTATGTACCTTTCCCATCCAAATCATACACGAACAAGAATCACACAGCAGTTAATCACATAATGTACACACAAGTCCATCTCAAACCTTAAAAACATTCACAGCATCAATTTATAAACAACATAACACAGTGTCTCTTCCATCCCATCTGGAAGTCAAAATAAATAGTAAACATGGGACTATGAAACTCACCTGATTGCTTCTTCACAAGTCCTCGCACTAGCAACAAGCTAACAAACCAAAAACACGCAATCAATACATGAACCAATCACTAAGATAGCTCATCAACCTATGATGGACATCTAGCCTATTCCCATATAAATACCTCATTGATAAGCTCTAATCACCCCATTATCCTTCCCTAACAAGTCCTTAACTAGGTTAAGTTTAATAACTATCCCGTTCATATTTTACACAAAACAGTCCCAATTTTAGGTCTCCAAACTTTAAGTCAAACGTCCACTTAAACATACCCATGGTTTCTGTAAAAGGAATATTCATACTTTTACATATGTTAGCTAACTCCTCCCATTTTCCCCAATCTTAAAGCTACTGTTAAGGTCCCGATATATGTATATATATTGCTACCTATCCAGAATTCACTGATTTTAAACGTATGAAAAGTTTGTTACAATTAGGGGGTCTTACCCTAAACCAAAACCTTAGACCAAGTGCAGATACTTACTATAATATATAAACCATCTCTCATGTTCGTGAGAAGATCCCAATGCAACCCTAAGTACCCCAAACAACCCAAAACTTAAAAAGAAATCAGGCTGACTTCAAAACTGTTTTGACCTCCGACTGTTGTAACCTGTTTTTGACCAACTTCCCGTCCTCCAATTTAGTTCTAGTTTCTTACATTAGAAAGCCACTTCAATTATCTTTCCAGGGATATGTGGATTGCAAAATAAGAGTTTGTAGAACTCCCTATATGATCAAAACAATGGCCCAAAATTCTGCCCAGTTTTTAAAAACGGGTTTAACAAAATCAACCTCATTAATTAACCCTAATCCCTCTAATTACAAGCCCTAATCTATGTAATCATCATATTATGATTAATATAACATAAGTTTACTGTTTTTAAAATTAAACCTAACCTAAGTCCATCATAAGATGATCAATTAAACATAAAAACAATTTAATCAAAAAGGTTTAAAAAGGTTTTACCTTTAATTCAATGGAGGATGAAAAAACCCAATTTTATGAAGAAACCCTAATTCTTTGTTGAAACCCACGAATTTCTAAACTCTCCAGGAGAAAAATAATGACTTTTGCTTTTAATAAAACATTATATAGGGTATGGGTGAACCCAAGTCCAACCCATAGCCCATTTACATTTTCCTTTTCCTTTTTCCTTTCTTTTAGGCGGCCAAAACCGACCCTACACCCCTTTATTTCGTTTTTTTTATTTTTTTTCTTTTTATTGTTAATTAATACCTTATTAATATTACCTTAATTTACCTTAATTTATTTCAGCTCCTAAAACTCCCAAAACCTCAAAACCGTAAAACTAGTCAAATTTACGCGTTTTACCGTAAAAGACGTAAAATATACACTTTTATAAAAAATCTCAAATTTTGAAATAAACTTTATAACTAAGTCCTAAATGACATAAAACCATCCCGAAAAATACTCCCGTGATTAAACACCTTATCCGAGACCTCAAAACGCTAAACCATAAATCGTAAAAATACGATTTTCTATAATACATATACGTATACGTAAAACCACTAAATAACACCATCTCACTTCATAGTCACTACCATGTGAAATCATGAACATGAAATCATCACACATAGTTTCACTCACAAGGTACCCCGTATCGGAAACGATATCCAAACCACCATCTATACACACCAATTAGCACATAAACACGTAAAGACACGTAACTAGCACAAAATAAAACTAAGTGACGAACCTCAAAACCAGGGTTGTCACAAATGCATATTATAGTTACGAACGAAATCATTGAAGTCCTTATTAAGGGACCTATTGATCAAGTTAATAGCCATATTATGATCAAAGGGTTGTCCTAGTGCGATGAGTTGTTCCATATAACCCCTCATCTCCATATAATGAGCACTTACGGACTTTCTAGGAGCTTGCTTGCAACTATGTAGAGCATCAACCAGATCATAGATCTCTACAGCTTGCGGCGTTTCATACACAACCTTGAGTTCATCAAGCATTTGCTGAGGTGGAAATAGCTCATACTTCCTTTGAAGTGATGGAGCCATTCTCCCTAACATTACAGCAGCCACCTCATGGTGCTTCTTAACGTTAGCAGCGTGTTGAAGCCTTTCCGCATCAGATGCTTCTTCAGCAAGATCCTACAGAAAAGGAGTTTCCAAGATATTGATAGCACCCGCTGCTCTCAGAATAATTCTTAGTGAGCGATACCAGTCATTGAAATTAGGGCCAGTAAGTTCAGGCCGTTCAAAGAAAGCTTTGAACGCCGAGCTTATTGTCAGATTGCTTTTAGGTTGAGCCATTTCTACAGAAATAAGTTCAATCATTATTATTTTCGATAATACAATTCAAGAAAAAAAAATTACCCCGGTAATAAAACCATAGTATTTTCCTTGAAAAACTAGAATCCATATTGACATAGATTCATCACATCAGTTGATCTGCTAGTGACAAATGTATTCAACACAGTAACTTGTCGAACAATAATTGACAAACAAATTTGCAATTTCTAGATATGTTAGGGATTTACATTGCCAAAATCATTTGCATTGTAAACATGTTTTATCCCTACTTTATGCCTTAAGTTTCCAGTTCTCACTGAGTAACTCAATTAAGTCGACTAATCTAAAGAATGTAAAACCTTCATCTGCAATCTTATTCAGTCATGAAGTTTTCTCTCCATTACAACATCGTCCGATATCTTATATGACGACAATTGTAACTTCAAGTGTTCGTCAAATAGAGGGCATATGACTTAAATTTTAGGGTATAGATTTTGGTGTCAAAATCATGTATGGAGAAGCATGCATACATCTCCATAACATAAGTTTAATAAAACGTTTAGTAAACTTTTTGCTGAGACTAAAAGTTCATCATATATTTGCAAGTTGAGGTATTGGTTAAACCAATTAAAGATTTTACACACAACTAAATTCACACCGTACTTTTTCTAGAACTTAGTTATAGCACAAATCAATAACCTTATTCATTGTGTTTCGGATGTGAATTAATGTAGTTAAATCAACCTTAAAGAATTGTACCAATAACAACCGTAGGTAATTCCTATTTTGACGCACAGGCGAGCCGGGAATTTGGTCAGCGCTGAAGCATAACACCTCCTTCCTTAACCGGGTACATGACCAGCGGTGCGTTATACCCACTTTATAGTTTGTCAAAATTGAGTAGGCCGTTAAGTTGCTATTGCAATTCTAATCAACACAAATCATATGTAATTTACATCTCAAAACAATTCATTAATTTTGATAAGATTTAGTCCATATTATTTTTCTTAAAAAAATTACCCTTGTTTACAACATACAATATAAAAACGCATGAAAACAAGTAGTACAAAAAAAACTAAATCAAATAGCCACATGCATAACAATTTATTCAAAAACATCAAATCTAGGGTTTTTATGAATATAAAAAGTATTCCCTAATTTTAAAACTTTTAATCAAATAAAGCAAATAGCAATCAAAATTATACGATCCGTAAGAAACATGCATGTTTATTACGGATCTCTCACATTCTCTTAACAATTAAAAAACTACGGATCGTAACCACACATGACATAACAATTAATTCATGCATACATCTAAAGTTAATTACCATGTAGTTTTTAGGGTTTACAAATTTTTTTTTTTTATAAAAAATTCGGCGATAGCCGATTTATAAAAAACAATAAAAAACAAAACCCTAATTTTTATAAAACCTAAAAAACAACATGTAATTTTTAACACAAATCAATATTAGTTAAAAAAACTTTAGATCTTGATAATTATAATCATGTTAAAACGGCTCTCGATGCCACTGCAGGTTTATATAGTTCATAACAATTATTTAAAACCCTAATATGGATCAAAGAACGCATAGCGGAAGCAATTAACAAGATCATTAATTTAACACAATTATATTAATCAAGATTAGGGTTACATACCTTTATCCTAGCAAGATCCACAAGACGACGGAACGAACGGCAACTAGGGTTTATCACGAACACCACCAAAAATATAATCTAAAGTAAGATTATATCACGCTCTTGTACACACGTAATACGGCGAGTTAACCGTGAGTCTAGCACGAACAAACCGAGCTTCAACGCTTATGGAATATCTACCCAACAACCCTAGAGAGGGGCTAGGACTAGATATAGCTAAATCGAAAACCAACGAAAACCCCTTAGGGTGTGTGAGTGGCGATCGCAGGAAGCAAGAGAAAGGGGAGAGACAAAAAATTATGAAGGCCTTGGGGTTGTTTATATAGGCTTGGCAATCCTTGGACTCCAAGTAAATAAACAAGAATTAGGAAACAAAAGTTTCCCTTTGCCCCCTCTCTTTTGGCCGACGGTCGCAAGCCCCCAAGGGGGTGTTTGCGTAAATTTTGTTTTCCTTCTTTTCACTTCTATTAGTTTCCATAACGGTCGTTTATAACTTAACTTTTATTTATTAACGATCGTTAGTTAAGCTTTGGTTTGATTTAATAAATATATATAAAATATATTTAATACATAAATTAACCCTTTACGTTATGTGTGCAATCCCGTGATCCCGAGTTCGATCATATCTCACGACTATTAATTTTAAGTCCATAAATTTTCATTGGTCGTTAATGAGGACTCAAACAAATAAGATGAAAACGGTGAAAATGAGGATGTTAAGGTGGACTTGTGGTAAAATTATGCTAGACACGATCGTGAATAAATATTTTTGTAGAAAACTTTAAGTTGTGATTATAATAAAAAAAAGACGAGAGAATGAAATGGTTTGGGCATATAAAGGGGAGACCACAGTCGTAATCTGTTAGGAGAGTATAGTCTATTATTGTTGATGGCTTGGAGAGAAGCGCTACACCAAAGCTAAAGTAGGAGGACAGGCTAAAGCGTAACTTGAAGGAGCTTTTTTCATGGGAGGACATAATTTTTTATAAGGACTTGCGAAGAACTAAAATTCGGGTACATGAGCAGGGCTCATAGTTAGCGAGTCCCTTTGCTCTCAATACATAAACCTATTTTTTTACACGTAGGCACTTCCAGCCTTTTAGGAGTTCATGCCTCTAGATTTCAAGTTTTTCGGCTAATTTTTCACATATATGGATTTATGTCTTTTATGCTTGTTTTCTTTTTTACTCTTGTATGTTTTTTTTACTTTTAATGCTTATTTTGTTATTGTTTGTTTTTTATCTTCTTATGTGTTACTTTTTGAAAAATAATTTAAAAAATTATTCATAACGCCATTTCCCTTTATATGTACTTGCATGCTCCTTGTTTTTATGATGGTACACACGTATAGACGGTCATTTTGAAAGCAGACCACTAACCATCGGCTAGAGTTGTGATTGTATACATCTCATTTTTGTCATACCTTCCTCTGATGAAATTCAGTATTGTTGTTATCCTTGTTGTCTTTTATAAAAATTGTTAAAAAATATAGTACAAATTTTCGTACTTTTGGTTTCTAGATTCAACAATGAAAATCACAAATTTGAGCAAACCCAACTTACACAAAACAAGACATGTCGTGGTTTTCTATTTAGTTTGGCATGAAATCGAATCGATATTGTCAAAGATTTTTTATTTTCCACAAAAGTTGTTTGAATCGAAACAAATAGTAAAGAGAACTCAAAGATTGATAATGATCTGATATTTTGATAAAAGGGAAATAATAGGCCTTTATATAGGCAGTACAATACAACTGAAAAGCAAAGATGAAACTAACCCACTTGCCATAAGATCAGGTCAAGCATGAACTAAACAATAGGAAGACTACACCCACGTGCCTACTATGTAGGACTTTTATTAACTAAACTAAAGACTAAATCAGAAGGACTTATTATTCAATAGACCATTATCCATTAGTCCAACAAACACTCCCCTAAACTGAACATTTCATTCGGTTCAGTTTATCTCTTTAGCTGACTTGACACCAAGACCTTTCCTGAGATTTTCGAACAACTCCAACTTCAACGGTTTAGTCATTATATCAGCTAGTTGCTCACGTGTGCCACAATACTTCAGATCAATTACTTCATTCCTTGTGAGCTCTCTTAGAAAATGGTACCTCACATCAATATGTTTGCTCCTACCATGGAAAACAGGGTTCCTTGCGAGTTTAATCGCGGAGGAATTATCACACATAATTTTGACACTATCACCTTGGGTAGCATCAATCTGATCAAGTACTTGTCGCATCCAAAGCCATTGACATGCACAAGAAGCAGCAGCCACGTACTCTGCCTCCGTAGTCGAAAGTGTCACCATTGGTTGTTTCTTTGATGACCATGCGACTGCTCCGCCACTTAGCATGAACAAATATCCATAAGTACTTCTTCGGTCATCTAAGTCTCTTGCATAATCACTATCGGTGTAGGCCAACATCTCATCTTCACACCCTCTTTTATAAAATATACCAAAATCAGTAGTAGCTTGAATGTACCTTATGACTCTCTTAGCTGCCATCATGTGAGCCTCCATAGGATTAGACATAAAACGACTTATCAAACACACACTGTAAGCCAAGTCAGGTCTTGTTATTGTTAAATACAACAAGCTTCCTATCATTTGTTTAAAGAGAGTTGCATCTACTTTCTTGCCATCTTCTTGCTTTGTTAATCTGGTATCGCCAGGAACCATAGGATTTTTAACACCATTGCAGCTTTCCATACCAAACCTTTTTATAATATCTTCAGCATACTTTCTTTGACTGATGTGAATGCCACTAGAGCTTTGTTGTATTTCAACTCCCAAAAAATACCTCATCTCACCAAGATCAGACATCTCAAACTCCTTTTTCATCGAATCTTTGAACTTCTTCATCATAAGTAAATCATTGCTAGTAAAAATAAGATAATCAACATAGAGACTTACAATTAAAATTTTGTTCTCTTCTCTTTTGGTGAACAAGGTGTGCTCACAGCTGCTCCTTTCGAACCCTTCCTTCATAAAGTAACTTTCAATTCTGCTAAACCATGCTCGCGGCGCTTGTTTAAGCCCATATAGTGCTTTCTTGAGTTTGTATACTTTCTCTTCTTCCCCGGTAACAGCATAACCATAATGTTGAGCAACATAAACATCTTCATTTAACTCCCCATGTAAAAATGCGCTTTTAACGCCGAGTTGAAAAATTTTCCACCCATTTCTTGCTGCCAAAGCTATCACCATCCGAATTGTGTCCCATCTAGCGACCGGAGCAAACACTTCATTATAGTCGACACCTTTTTCTTGTGCATAACCCTTTGCAACAAGTCGGGCTTTGCACTTGTCTATCTCACCATTTTCATTCAACTTTGTTCGATAAACCCACTTCACCCCAATAATTTTAACTCCCTTTGGTGCATCAACAAGCTCCCAAGTTTCATTTTTTGTGATTGCAGCAATTTCCAGATCCATTGCGTCTCTCCATACTTTCATCTTAACAGCTTCTTCATAGTAAGTAGGATCATTAGCATCCATGAACATAAGATAACTTTCATCATGGGTTTCTTCTTCTGAAAATTCTCCTCCGCTTGTATAGTCTTGAAGGTAAGCTGGTGCTCGAGTGATTCTTTTATCAGGTAGGACAGGTGTTGTAGAACCGCTGGAAGTGTTGCTACTACTCGAAGTATTGTTGTTGCTTTCTTCTTCGTGATATGAGTGCTCATCATCACTTTCTTCGTCACTCGAAGCATATACTTCTGCATCAGTATCTCCCCAGTCAAGAACTTCATTATTGACTTCTTGTGTTTCTTCCCAATCCCAACAATCTGCTTCCTCAAATACAACATCTCTACTAATTATAATTTTTTTTGTCACTGGGTCCACCATTTTGTAAGCTTTAGACTCTTCACTGTATCCCAAAAATACACACTTTTGACTTCTAGCATCCAACTTCAACCTTTTTTCATTTGGGACATGCACATTTCCAATGCAACCAAATACACGAAAGTAATCAACATTGGGCTTCTTTCCACTCCAACATTCTTCTGGTGTCATGTTCTTTATAGCAGAAGTTGGACTTCGGTTGAGAATATGGCAAGTCCATTTAACAGCTTCTGGCCAGAAAGGGCTGGGCATCTTCTTTTCTTCTAGTAAACATCGCACCATGTTGAGGATGGTACGGTTTTTACGTTCGGCAACCCCGTTTTGTTACGGGGTATAAGCTGCTGTTAGTTGCCTTTTAATTCCTTCAAGTCTACAAAAATCAGTAAACTCTTTGGAGTTAAATTCCCCACCCCGATCTGTTCTCAACCCACATATAGAAAACCCAGACTCCTTTTCAACCATATTTTTGAAACTCTTGAATGTAGTGAAAGCTTCACTTTTTTCATTCAAAAAATACACCCAAAGTTTACGACTATAATCATCGATAAAGGTTAACACATACCTTTTATTACTATGTGATTTTGGAGTTATAGGCCCACAAATATCAGAGTGTATCAGTTGCAGTTGCTTTGTTGCTCTCCAGTTACTTTTCTTCGGAATGATCTCCCGATGTTGTTTTCCTCTCATGCAGCTTGTACAAACTTTGGTTGATATCGTAAACTTCGGAAGCCCTCGAACAAGGTCATTTTGTTGCAACAACTTGAGACTTGTGGTACTTAAATGGCCACATCTCTTGTGCCACAACTCACTAATTTCATCAGAACATGTACTAAAACAGGTAGGTGATGAAGTATGCATAACAACGTTAGCTAATACGACAAACATTCTGTTAGTTGTCATATGTGTATGCATAATTAAACCTCTTCTAGGATGAAAAACTTTGCATTCTCCATTTTGTATCAAAAAGGCCAGCCCTTTTTCTTTAAATTGTCCAATACTCAACAAATTATTTTTCAACTGGGGAATATAATAAACATCTGAGATTATGCGAGTTATACCTTGTATGTCAAGCCTGATGTTACCCTTCCCATTTACATACATTCTGAGATCATTCCCAAGCTTCACAGAGTGTCGAAATTGTTCATCCAACTCTATAAACCACTTCTTATCTCCTGTCATATGGTTGGAACAACCCGAATCAAGAAACCATGCTACCTCATCGGATGATGAGTTGACGTCAACATAGGACATCAAGAGTTTCTCATCACACCATGCTTCCTCTTCGGTTGATTTGTCGACTTCAACATAGGACATTAAGAGAAGTTCTTCTTTCTCATCAGATTCCACATAATGGACCTTCTTCTCCCAATCAGGACACTCATACTGATAATGCCCCAACTTATGACATTTGTAGCATTCAATCATAGCCTTGTCTACAATGTGAGTGCCTCTGCCTCTACCTCGTCCTCCTCTATATGCGCCTCTACCTCTTCCTCTGTCGTATGCTACTTTCAACACATGTTCTTCTTCCTGACTTCCTTGCATCCTTTGTTCATGGATAAGTAAACTTCCATGCAATTCATCAATACTCAATACACTTAAATCATTTGACTCCTCTATGGAACAAACCACATAATTAAATTTGGATGTCAAAGATCTAAGTATCTTACTAACAACAGTGCTCTCATCCATCACTTCACCATTTGACTTCATCTTGTTAACCACAGTAAGTGTCCGCCCCAAGAACTTGTCTACGTTCTCTCCTTCTTTCATGGCAAGTAACTCAAACTCCTTCCTTAATGCTTGTAGTTGTGCCCGTTTCACCTTCGTGGACCCTTGGTACTTCTGACGCATTGAGTTCAATATTGCCTTCGACGTACCTTTGTCGAGAATTGTTTCAAGAATTTCTCTCTCAATTGCTTGAAACAAGTAGTTTTTAACCTTCAAATCCTTGAGCTTGGCTTCCTCGACACTTTTCCTTTGTGCCTCGCTTGCTGCCGTGGTTCCGATCGCGGGTTCTGGAATCCCATCTTCCACCAGGTTCCATAACTCTTTGCTCCTCAAAAAGTTCTCCATCGTCATCGCCCAATAATCATAATGACCGTCGAACCTTGGAATGGCCGGCTGCACAAACTTTTCTGATGTTGACATGACTCACGCTTTTGCAACACTCAAACTCTCTTTTTTTGTTACACACACTCAGATCCCTTTTAAGAGCTCTGATACCAAATGTTTGAATCGAAACAAATAGTAAAGAGAACTCAAAGATTGATAATGATCTGATATTTTGATAAAAGGGAAATAATAGGCCTTTATATAGGCAGTACAATACAACTGAAAAGCAAAGATGAAACTAACCCACTTGCCATAAGATCAGGTCAAGCATGAACTAAACAATAGGAAGACTACACCCACGTGCCTACTATGTAGGACTTTTATTAACTAAACCAAAGACTAAATCAGAAGGACTTATTATTCAATAGACCATTATCCATTAGTCCAACAAAAGTATTGGTATATCCTTCTATAAAATCATCTTAAATATTCAATTACACACAAAATTGTAAAATATATATCTTTTCTACTCATTATCTCTTCAGATGTAAACCGCTACTTTCGCCACATGTCAAAATCTGTGTGTAAGAAGATTCGTAGAAAGATTATATAAAAGGAATTAGCATTTTGTGTCCACAAAACAATACAAGAAAAATGAAAAAAAAGAGTAATAAAATATATGATGTTTTTTGAAAATTTCATTATGAGTGAGATTTGCACACTTTTTTTATTGATACACTAAAAAATATTAGGTATGAACACTTATACCATGAACATGGATTAACATGATTCAAAAAGATATATATATTAACACACATAATTTTTTTATATGTTCTAATTAATTAAAGGAGTGTATAAGTCACCTTCTTTCATTATATATTAGTCAAATAATAATGGCATGTTTTTGTTCAAATACATACTCCATACTTGACAAATTGTGTAAAAAGATGTTAATGAAAAGGTTATATTTAATTACCACCAACAGACAACTAGTGTGTCACTTTAGAACGACCAATTGGCACAAAACGACCCCTAGCTCTTTCTTTGTATTTCGTTTGTCTTAGAATTCACACTCCTTTGAAAAAAAAGAGTAGAATATACAAAATGTTATCGTGTATAATAAGAGCGGTCATACTAAATCTACGAGTTACATCAAAAGATTAGAAGACGTGGTCGTTAATATAAACATAATTGAATAAAATAAACTCGATAAAGAAGTATTAAGTACAGATACATCATAACGATCACTGCTTAATTATTCGTTACATACCGTGTTGTCAACATCTGTTACGTCTCTTTTAATATACAAAATTCATGCAACACATCTCTTCAATATATATACTGGTCAACTTTTTCATTCTCAAAAGAGGGAAATAGCATGCAACAAAGGCTTTTTATAAGAGCATAAATATATCATTCAACAAGCCCTTTAACACGAAACTAGCGGAGAGAACTTACAAGAAACACGATCATAACTAATTAATTCAGGTTGGATTAGTTTTCCTTGAAATCCAAGAATGAGATAAAATTTTGATATATAAAAGATTTATAAATATCATTAAAATGTAAGAACATATCATGTTTGGTAAAACAACCCTTATTGATTAGGGTTCGAGCAATTCTCCTTCCGTTGCTTTCGGACCCGGGCTGCCCACGAGGTACTCCCACCTTCATCCATCACACTCCGTTGTTTAAGCTCTGCTACTTGCGCCTCCCACGTTCCTTTCCAACGCCCCTCCTCGGCCAAACTCGTTTGGCCCAAAGGTAAACCCTTTGCAATACAAGTATCGTATATACCGCGAGATTCCGTATTAGATAACGTCTCGTACGCTTCTTTTACTTGAATAAACCTCATGTTACACTCGTGGGTACAATCCGGTGGACATACATCCGGGTGGTACTTCAAAGCCATTTGTCGATAGGCTAGTTTGATCTCGGAGAGTGTTACGCTCTCCGATATACCCAATAAGTCGTACAACGTCTCATCTAGTGATGGTGTGTAACATCCGGTCGTGGCTTTAAGCGGTGAACTAGTAAAGGTTGGTTTGATTAAAAATGATGTGTTTATGACACGCTTGTTACGAAAATAGAAGGAAACCTGGTTTAACCGATATGGGACTAATGAATTATTGTGTGAATTTGAGGGGATATAAACATGGTTTTGGATCTGTGAAGAGATTTGTTGAGAAGTTGAATTGATCATTTTAGGAAGCTACATTAGCAAAGGGAATAGAAACGTGTATTATATACAGTGCAAGATTAATTCATTCGTCGAGCCAGCTTGCAACATTAAAACAACCATTATAACAATACCATAATTAGTCATTTTGTACAAATTATTTAAGCTATAAGCATTAAAAACTTAATTAAATTACTTCCATAAATAACCATATATAGAATTCGTTATTTTACAATGTTTTTTAAAACAAACCACCTAATCTCATTCAATTCACAATTTCTTATTTTTGTAAAGTAGCTTTTTTTGTAAAGTATAAAATAACTTTTATAAGACTAGCTAGTTGGTTACTCGCGTAAAACTCTGATATGAATTATGTAGATTTAGGGATATATTACATTCTAAGAATAGTTGTAAATATAATATTATATTTAAAAAAAACACTAAAGTTTGATATACCCATTTCACTAACTTACTAAATCGACTTATGTTTAGTTAGAAAAAAGTTTATCATATTAAATATATAAATCAATTCGTCTAACTCAATTAACCAGCAACATAGTAGTTGTGAGTTCAAGCCTTGCTAAAAGCATGTGTGAAATATACTGTGAGATATATGTCAAAAAGTTGACTAACTAAATTTTTTTAACTGATAGTCGAAATGAAAAAAATATAATTCAATCTGAAAAACTAAAGAATAGTAAAAAAAAAAATCAATTCAACAGTTACTGGCTGACACAACACAAAATCTTAGATGTTTCCTTTAATCAACCATTGTATCCATTAAATGTAAAGGTTAAGGCCAATTTAAGCGAAGAAATAAATATAACACGACAAATCATATACAATTTATCCATATGAAATAGTTAAAGTTTTATAAACGATGTATTTATTTGAAAAAAAATAACAAACACATATCAATTTTATTAAATGAGTATAAACCTATAATTCGAAATAATGTAATTATTTTTAAGTTAAAAAGCACTTTGATTAAAAAAAAGCGAGTAATCAAAAGTTCTTACACCTAATAAAACTAAAACAAGTATGTGAAAGTCAGTAGCAAACTTTTTATATAATATACACACATATCACATAATAAAAAAATAAAAAAAATAAAACAGAAAAAAGTCAAACACAGTCGCAAGTCCCAAATACAACGTCTCATCATCTTCATCCCCTTTCCTCTGAAACACACACATACACACACAAAAACATAACCCGACTATTCACATTATTATAATTAAATAATTTGATAATCAGATGGAATAGAACAATACCGAATGCATCATCAGATTTGAATAGACCAAATCCAAACAGTGAGGACGACGACGGAGGTTATTAGGACGAATGTGGTTATGTTTCTATAACAAGTGAGAGCAATTGTCTGAAAATTTAGACTTTCTAATTATATAATAGTCTCAAATACTTTATAATATAGTATAATTAAGCGTAATTTATTTTCTGTTTTAATTTCGGTCTCAAATTTTCTTTTATGTTATATCAGAACTCGGTTTAAACCAAAGACTTTTAATATCAGAATTCTGTTTTTATAAAGTTATCATTTTTAACACTTATATTTGTAAAGCCAAAATTTTGTTTTAAAAACATCCATTATGGTGGTTTAAAGATAGGTTCAAAAAATTATGAAGAAGTTTAAAATTTTGTGTACCATAGTGAGGAATCATTTCGAGTTTATGTGGCATGAAAAAGTTTAGGATTTTAAAGAAATTTATAATTTAATGCATTGCATGATTTGACAAATTTATAAAGTAACTAGAAGCTTTATTTATCTATATACCCTATAAAGGGTGTATCCCAATTGTTGAATGTTGAATGTTGAAAGTTGAAAAAACTTTTAAATATAGCAATGTTGAACAAATCGTGTGTTTTCAACAAAAAAACAAGGAAAAGTTGATTAATTCAAAAGTTGACATCACTACCAATTTATATATAGTATAACGTGTGCCTATTTTAGGGAAATGTATCAACCTATTATGAAAATCAAAATAGAGATTGACAGCAACTAATATGTGCCTATTTTAGGGAAAAATACTTGTTTGAAACTCAAAATTAAAATTCTTCACATCTATTTAAACAACTTTCCTGTACGTTGCATTCAAAGAAAAAAAAATGATGTGAATTGTTATTATCTTGAGGGTTTTTTTTCCTCCTTAATCCTCCTCCTTCACATCGTCTATAGTTTCTCACGGTAACGTTAACTAATCACTAATTATATTATTTTTTCATTCTGACGATCTTAAGGTTGTTTTTCTTTACATTTGTTTTTAGTTTGTTCATGGTAAATGCTTGTTTTTTTTATAATGGTGTGAGGGTGGTGACATATGCTTATATTCCTTGGCATGCGAGGCATATTTCTAACACAACATGGTTTCCTATCCTTTTTTTTAATAGAAATGAATCTGTAAACCAAGATTTTGACTTGATCTTTTTAGTTAAGTTGTGTATATTATTATTCTATTTTGTATGATTTGCATTTATTCTGAACCTTATTAGAAATGGTTAACATAAGTTAAACAGTGAAGATGAATCAAATGGTGTGGATGCACTTTCTTTCAAAAAGCTAAACCATTGTATGTTTTGGATAAAAATAAGTTGTATCTATTGTATTGTTATTTGCTTAATTCAACAAGTTAGATTCTGAACTCGGTAGATTTTTTAGGTTGTTAATGGCTTCCTTCAGTTGTATAATGGTTTCATTCAATTATTGTATGATTATTTCATTCATTTGTATAATAAATTTTTTTCTTTTTTTATACAGATTCATCCCCTTCTAGCAATGCTTCACATTCTCTAATATATTTTTAAACCCTAACATGATACACTGGAATTGATATGACATTATTGTCATCTCAAATTATGACGAAGATGATGAAGAAGAAAAAGAAATTAATTCACTAACCGTTAAGTCGAGTAAAATCGTAGTTGGTAGGAAAAGAGTTTATAGTTTGAATAAAAAAAATGAATTTACTACTATGCCGAATTTACTTATTCATGCGATAACTTGTCAGACTGTTTAATCACCTTTTATTGCTCCATGATCAATGTGAGTGATATTAGGGGTATATTTGGTGCATTGTTTTATTTCCAGTTGATTTATGTCTATTTAATATTTATAGAATTCGAACCATAACATATTTAATATCAATTGAAATAATTACCTCAAGTGCCATGAAATTACGGTAAGGAAATCAATTATATGTAAAAATCAAAACTATAAATATAGAAATTATTTGACTACATTGCAGTTTATATTAAAAATATAAAAATGATTTGAGACAAGTTGAAAAATTAATGTTCATTTTAAATAATAACAAAGTTGATAGTTATGCTGCAAATATAAGAATGATTTGATGAAGTTTCTTAAACAAATAACATAAAAAGTATCCTCAAATTATTAGCCGAATCATTTTTAAAACATGGAAGATTCAGTCGAATTATTTTAGTAACAATAGTAACAAAATCCCGATTTCTACAACACTATAAAGAATTGTTGAAATATATAAAGCTAGAGAATATAAAATTGTTGAAATGTCTACGACATTATAAAACAATGTTGAAATCTGTACTACTACAAAATGCGTAACATGTATGAAACTCTAATGCAAAAAAGTTATATTCATTTAAATACGATAATATTGAAATCTTTACTACTACTACAAAACACGCATGAAATCTCTAATGCAGTAAAAGATGTAAACTAGATAATTATAAAAATGATATAAAATGGTTGAATTTTTTTATATGGAAACTATATATCATTATTCCTAAACACATATAGATACTTTTATCCGATGTTAAATACAGTGTGAGGCGTGGCGTGACGACATGTCCAAGCTACACGCTTTAGCAGTTAAAACAAAGTTTAGTGGTTTTATGTGTTTTTATCATATTTAAGTATTATATTTTTCCTCGGTTGACTTGTTATTTTTGAAAGATTTGAAACTTAGGAGCATTTAACATAAACACCTCTTGATAAAAAGGTATTTATAAAATTTTTCCATAATAAAAGGTTGAAAGCTGAACATGCTGTTATGGAAACTGTATTCCTAAAACAAATGGAGATCGGAGCAAATGAAAAATGCTACTTTTAAACACAATTTGTTTCTAAACTTAAATTATAACATATAATACTCACAATGTTTTCCATAATGTAGAAGGTTCAATCTGTGACATCCTAGACCTGTCAAATAGACTAGATGTACTACTTCTAACCTCCACATTAGGAGATGTATTTATGTATGCCACAATTAATTAATTTTGGAGAACTATAATTAATGTAAGAAAACATGGCAAAATGGAAATGCTATAGAAATGGAGAGCTATTTGATGTGGAGTTCAAATATATAAGAATGTCTGATAATGTTGGTCCAGTTCTTATATAAACAGACATAAGTTCACATTTCATCTCTTTAATAAGTTCTATTGGTGGTACCAAAAAATATTGATGATACTCTCGAGGTTAGAAATTGTTTTATATTCTTAATATTTGTATGTAAACTCGATAAATCTGCTGGTTCATTAAGTTATATCCATAAATAAAATATAAAATATTAATCTTTTGAGCAAGAGTTGTACAAGAATGAGAAACATTAATAATGTGATTGTTTTCATGTTAGTATATCATGGTTCACAATGATGGTGGTACACAAACAAGGGTCACGAATAAGATTAATTGATGAAGCAATAGCGGTATTCCACACCCATGCAAAGGATCAGGTTCACTATAGGGTGTTCTAGCCGATAAATGAATCCCTTTATATCGAGAGTGCCTATAGAGACACAAGTTTACAAGACGAATAGCGTGCATTGTTAAGTATTATTATCTTAATTTACGTAATGGTTTTTTTGTATTTATAAGTTGTTTGATGCATGTTAAGAATTTTTGCTAGAGTTAAATTATTGCATGTTACAACTATTTGAAATTAGAATTTTCAACTTTTTCCGTTTTACTTTGAACATTACGTGAAACGTTTATCACGATGTCGCATATGGGTAACTATTTGCCGCTAGAAATTTTCGCAGCTATGCGCGGGTATTCGTCTAGTAGTGGTAATAAGTTTATAATGTGATAAAGGTTTATAAATTAATTTATATTTAAGTATGTGACAATGTTATAAACCTATTAAAAGGTTCATCATATTAGTTGCCCTTACACTTTTAAACGTATGGTATATTGGTCTTCAATGCAATAAAGTTGCCAATAATAAATATAGACATTATTTTTAAATTGAAAATAATCATAAAGCTGATTGGGACGTATAAAAACAAAAAGACATTTATTTTTAGCAAACATATATTTTCAAAATTAAAAATGCATTAAAAAGGTTACCATATATACAAGTATTTTAGGTATGATTTTGTACAAAAGTAATATAAACGGATTGTATATAAATTTTTTTAATAAAGTTTATAAAAAAATTTACTTTTTTGTTATTTTGTAATCTTCAGGGTATGATACATTATAGCTTCACAGTTACAAGTCATTTTCTCGTTACTTTAGGTCTAAATAGGTGGTAAGTACAAATCTATAAAACATATTTAAAAGGCACTTTTTTAATAAATAATTGTTATTCTTTTAAAAAACCATGATTAGTTTAACCAATATTTCTTATATAACGTAAGAAAAATATGATATCTAAAAATGGTTAGACAAATTAAAAAAAATTAAAAATAAAAACATTCTCATAAATACAATGAATTTAAGGCAAAAGTTATTTTGCAAACTTGTTTTTTCTAAGAAACCAAGGGACTCATCTTAACCTTCCATTCACCTTTCATCCAATGGCTATGATTAATCTAAGATTTAATTAAGAAAACCTTATTATATATTTTTTTATAAACGGCAAAAAAAAATTATTTTATTTTTTCGAGCGGAAAATTTTTTTTTTCGAGCGGCAAAAAAATAAAAAAATACACAGTTACCATCGAAATATTATCTTATCATAATTATTATATTGACCCTTATATCTAGATATACTTTATATATATCCAGATATACTTTATATATATCTAGATATACTTTTTATATATCCAGATATACTTTGTATATATCTAGATATACTTTATATATATCTGATCATAATTATTAAGTTGACCCTTATATCTGGATATAAATTGATATTTAAAAAGTTAAAAAGGTATATCTAGATATACTTTATAATATATCTAGATATACTCTATATATATCTAGATATACTTTTTATATATCCAGATATACTTTGTATATATCTAGATATACTTTATATATATCTGATCATAATTATTAAATTGATCTTATATCTGGATATAAAGTGACATTAAAAAAGTTAAAAAGGTATATCTAGATATACTTTATATATATCCAGATATACTTTATATATATCTAGATATACTTTTTATATATCCAGATATAATTTGTATATATCTAGATATACTTTATATATATCTGATCATAATTATTAAATTGACCTTTATATCGGATATAAAGTGACATTAAAAAAGTTAAAAAGGTATATCTAGATATACTTTATATATATCCAGATATACTTTATATATATATATATATATATATATATATATATATATATATATATATATATATATATATATATATATATATATATAGAATTTGGATCATATGAGAACTTTCTAAAGTTGTAAAAATAAGAACCAACCAAAATCTCACAAATGATACTCTATTTGAAACAATTTTAAAACATGATTAAGTAAAAACATAATTTTTAAAGATTCGATGGGCTTTCTTTTAAAAATTGGTGAAATCTAAGTGATACATTTTGATTCGAAGTGTGATACCTATCATGTTTTGGTAGTATGTATCAAGTTATTTAGTGGTAGTTGTGTATCAAGTGTACCAATTTATGTATAAGATATTAACTTTTTGAGATTTTGATGTATATGTTTCACATTCTTAATTGTGTATCAGTAATTTATTACACACTTATCCGTTGTTTATTAGTCGGTAGAGTGTTTTGGTGTATAAATAATGTATATTTTGGTGTAGTATTAGTAAAATGGTTATGTGTCAATGTTTAGTGGTGTTTTAGATTAGTTCTCATTTTTACAACTTTAAAAAATCTCTTACATTAACCTCCCTATATATATATATATATATATATATATATATATATATATATATATATATATATATATATATATATATATATATATATATATATATATATATATATATATATATATATATATATATATATGTGGATATAAATAAGAAAATATAATATTTGCAGTTTAGTCCCTCCGCTTTTTTTTCTGAATAATTTTGCTTATTTGCAACTTAGTCCCTCCGTTTTTTTCCTAAGATCTGGTCTCAACTAATGGATGACTAGGATTAGTCACTTTGTTTCCATAAAAATACTAGTTTGTATAATAAACCAACACTTAACAAAATAAGTATTTAAAAAATTATTTATAAAAGTAAGTAATATTTCCAAATTCTTTCCTAGAATCATGTCCTAAATTCCTAATAAGTAAAGTCACTTGTAAACAACTAATGCATCGAAATATCTTGCACAGTTTCCTAATTGGGTTGACAAAGTTTATATTATCGTCCACATATGGTTTTCAGTTTCTACCGTAGCTAGGCAGCTAGCGACAACATATTTCTCTTCCGATAATCACCTATATTCAATGACGGACACAGAAAATTAGGCAACAGAAGTAAAAAAAATTACAATAGTAAGGAAAAAAGAAATTAAAATCAGAATAAAAAAATCGAATAATTTAAGTTGACAATTGAAGATTTTTATATTTTATACTGTTAAAAGTTGGAATTCAACGTGCGAGTTAGGGCAATTTGTGTTTCAAATGAGGAGCATTGAAAGAAACTGTCAAATCGAAAAGAAAAAAATACACTGTGATCTCGTCTTTTTTATCAAACCATAGAAATTCAGGCCTTTGAAATTGGGTTTGTCAAAAATAAAAAAATTACATGCGCATTATTGCTTTTTTATTTTTGCTAAACCATTGGGATTCTTTAATTCATTCATTTGAACAAATTTTCGTTTGTATTGAACCTTAAACATAATTCATAATTGAGTCTACTAACAAACACTCATGGTGTTTTTTAATCTTTCATAATTACAAACATTTTTAAATTTGAATTACTTATTTTTATAAATAAATGATTATAACAAATATAGTTAAGATAAGTAAATTTTAATATATATTAACTAGTAAGTATATTAAAAATGGTATATTTAAGATTCATAATTGTTATTTTTTTAATTATGGAATGTATAAAAACGTTAGCAAAACCCTTCATAATTCTTATTAACTTATGTGCATTGAATCATTGGACAAAGTATATAAATTATGATTTTTTTATAGAAAGGCATCATTTATTGAAAGGAGAAAACAAAGATACATAAGAAATGGCAACCAATCTTTTTAACAAAACACTTAAAAGATGGATCCCAAAACAAAACAAAAAATAAAGATTAATATAAGGATGGTAAGACTTACAAAGACAAGCTACACTGACAGCACAAGGGGACAAGCACAATGACAACAAGTGAACAGAGCTAACAACCAAAATAAACTAAAGTAGAAGAACCATGAGCTCACAGTGGGCAAAGGCCTAAGTTACCACACCAGACATGCTTAATGCAGCAACTAAGTTGACTAAACTTAGCTTGCAGCTGACACTAAACACACTTCCAAAACAATTCAGTCCCGAGCACCTGAGCCGAAAATTGTTAAAAGTTATACCTAATCTAAAACTCATTCTTAACAATGAGGGCTTATTGTGTAATGTTTTAAACTTTCAGTTAGCGATAAGGAGTTGGAACGAAGGACACCTTGGATTTGAAGGACCAAAGTTGTGAAGTTGCTATTGTTGAAGCTAATATTGAGCTCAAGCCCAAATGAAGCCCACTCGTCCATTACCCAACGGCTATAAGCCTTTTAGGGTTTGATATATGTAGGAGCGTCTCCTCACTTTTTTTATCGCCTCATTCGACTGTGTGTTTATCACACCATTACTCTCTCTCTCTAAACATTTGATCTCAGAAATCTTGTTTAATCTTTTTATTGTGTTTTGATTGTAAAACTATGATCATGTAGATCATAGGGCTACACGTGAGTAGCACTGGTAGTCGTTAGTATTTTTATCATTCTGTTTGTGTTCTTGATCTTGTTTAATAAAAGGAAAAGTGTTTGAGGTGTCTTGATTCATGTTTTTCTACATAGTATCAGAGCCTGGTTGTTGATAATGGATGAAAAATTGTTTTAGGGTTTCAAAATTTTTTGGGGGTTTTATACGATATACACTTTTTTGATTAGATCTGCTATTGAGATAGCAGGATCTGTTAATAATATTTTTTGCCTCAATTTTTGTTTTAAAAAATTAGGATTTCTGAGATCTGGTGTTTGATTTCTTCTGGTTACTTTTTTGGATGATTGGTTACTTTATCCTTCGATTGAAGTGACTTTCCCTAATTTTCCTTGAGAAAAAATTAGGGCTTCACTTTCTTTGAAGTCGTTCTTGGTTTGTGGTGATTTCCTAAGCGGGTTTTGCATCTCTATTGTTGGTTCGTGGTTCTTTAGTCATTTTCCCTATTTTCCCTCGAAGGAAAAATAGGGTTTGTGATTTGGAGGTTCTGTTGCTTTCTAGACTAAGTGAATCTAGAGCAACAGTTCGATTGTGCTTATTTGTGGGCTCGGTAACACCTCTCACACTCTCTCTTTGTTACTTGGTATTTGTTACTTGCTTCTTTGATTGTTTCTGCTTGTTCTTTGGGTTTTCTTTTTATATATTCACCCTTTAATTGGATCCTCACCCTTTGCCTTGCCCTTGACCTGCCACCCTTGAGTGGTTTGGAAGCCTGGGAACTTTGTTAGCTTAGGACTGAGTTATTATTTGACCTGCTGACTTGTCACCATGTCTGAGCATGGTGATACTGATACTGAGAATGTAACTGACCAAGTTACACTTATCAGTAAGCTTGATTTAAGTGACCTTTTTCATTTACACCATAATGATTCTGCTATTTTGACTGTTGTCACTGTTAAACTTAAGGGAACTGAAAATTATCAGATTTGGGCTAATGCCATGTTACTTGCTTTGGAAGGAAAAAACAAAATTGGTTTTATTGATGGGTCTTGTAAAAGATCTGTTACTAATGAAGTTTTGGAAACAGTGGGACAGGGTGAATGTTGTTGTTTTGGGATGGATCCTTAACTCTATTTCTGAGGAACTTTATCTTGGTTAAATTTTTTCAAAGAAGGCTAAACATGTTTGGAAGGAACTTAAAGAAACCTATCATAAGGTTGATGGGTCTGTTATTTTTAATTTGCATCACAAGATTAATACATTGAAGCAAAATGGGTCTAATTTGTCTCATTATTATCATAATTTGAATGCCTATTGGAAACAATATGATGCCATGGTTGAATTACCTGCTTGTGTGTGTTCTGCTTCCAATGAGTTTAAAAAGCATAATCAGTTGTTGAAGTTGATGCAATTTTTGATGGGATTGGATGATTCTTACATGACTATAAGAAGTTTTATTTTGTCTAGAGAGAATCTCCCTGATGTTAAGGGAGCTTATGCCATCATTTCCAGTGAGAAATCTCACAGGATGGTTTCTGGTAGTGGTTCTGGGTCCTCTCAAAGGACTCAAAACTCTGCTTTTTTCTCTAATAGGCCTGCTAGAAACAATACTCAAAGACCTCAAAACCCTCAAAATTCTCAAGCTAGTAATTTCAGACCTAACCCTGGAAACAATAGCAACTTTAGACCTAATTCTAGCACCACTGGTTTTAGACCTAATGCTCCTAACAACAATGGGTATATACCTAATGGTAATAGTAATGCTGAGATTGTTTGTGAAAATTGTGGTTATAATGGGCACACCATTGATAGATGCTTTAAAACCATTGGTTATCCTAGTGACTTTGGAAAAAGAAAGGGGGGCAAAATTTTAAAGGGAAAAGTGTCTCCAACAATTCTGTTAGGACATCTTCTTCTACTGGGTTCACTGATGAACAATTGACCACTTTTCTCTCTTTTATTAAGGATAACAAAAGCTTTGCTAGTGACTCTCAAAAGGTGGTTCATGCCAATATGGCAGGTATCTATTTCAACAACAACAAAGTTTTTAATGATAATTTTGAGAAATTCTTTTGTGCTAGCACTAACATCAAATCTAAACTGCCTTATAAAGGGAAGGTTGTTGATTCTGGGGCAAACCAACATATGACCAATAATGAATCTGACTTGGACAATGTTTTTGACATCTCACACTTAAACATTAAAGTGGCTCATCCCAATGGGACTGAAGCTATTATTTCTAAAATTGGTAACCTAAAACTTCCTAATGGGCTGGTTTTATTTGATGTTCTTGTGATTCCTGATTATTGTGTCACTCTTATTTCTGTTCATAAACTTGCTAAGGAAAATAAAGTCTTTGTTGTTTTTGATGAGAATAAATGTTTTTTTGTGAATCAGGATTTGAATCACCAAACTGTTTTAGGGACTGGTAGACAATGTGATGGTCTTTACTATTTAGATATAGAAGGTACTAAGATTGTGCATAATTTCTGTGTTCCTACTTGTTCTCTTTCCAAACATGACTGGCATGTTAGATTAGGTCACCCTGTTGACCCTGCTCTAAGTGTTCCAAAAAAGAGTTTGAACATATCTGATTTTGGTCAACATGATTTATGTGAAATATGTCAAAGAGCTAAACAAACTAGAGAACCATTTCCTTTAAGTGATCATAAAACTAAAGTTCTTGGTGATCTTGTTCATTTGGATTTGTGGGGTCCTTATAGGGTGACCAGTCACACTGGTCATAGGTATTTCTTGACTGTTGTGGATGACTATACAAGGGCTGTTTGGGTATACTTGATCAAAAGTAAAGATGAAGTTGGGATTTATATTGAAATTTTTTCAATCTGCTAAAAAATCAGTTTAAAACAAGTGTCAAAATCTTTAGAAGTGAGAATGGAACTGAATTTGTTAATCATGTTTTCCAAAATTTTTGTCATAATCATGGGATTATACACCAAACCTCTTGTCCCTACACTCCACAACAAAATGGGGTTGCTGAATGGAAACATAGGCATCTGGTCAATGTTACCAGATGCCTTATGTTTCAGGGGGGAATTCCTTTAAGATTCTGGACTGAATGCATTCTAACTGCTACCTATCTTATTAACAGATTGCCTTCTTCTGTGCTAAATGGTAGATCTCCTTATGAGATGATTTATAACTCATCTCCAAACCTCTCTCAAATTAGGACCTTTGGATGTCTTTTTTTTGCTACTATTTTAAATAGTCATGATAAATTGTCCAATACTTCTGAAAAATGTGTTATGATGGGTTTCTCTAACTCTCAAAAGGGTTACAAGCTTTATAGTCTTGACAGACATCAATTTCTTGTTTCTAGAGATGTCAAGTTTTTTGAATGCATTTTTCCTTTTAAAGATGGTGTTTTGAATAAAAAGAATAATAATAAAGAATTTGATGTTTTCCAAAATGATAAGGCTTTGACATTTTTTGACTTAGAAAACCCTGAGCTACCCTATGATGATGAGAGAGTAACAAATGCACATAATGGTGACCATGGGTCACCAAGTGCTAGCAGCCCACCCATGAGTCTAGGTGACAGTGGACACATTGCTTCAGACAATGATACCACATATGCCAGTTCAGGGGGGAATGAGGCTACCACACTTGATGATAATCATATTTCTGAGGGTCACTTGGAAATTAACTAAGGTCTTCCCACTCATGTTCAAAGCATGGGAGAAGACTTGGGTGATAATCCTAATGTTAATGCTCAGGAAAATCAAGGGTTAAGAAGGTCTTCTAGACCTTCTGTTTTTCCAAAAAATTATAATGATTTTGTTGTTAAATCAAAGGTCAAGTATGGGATTAAGAGGTTTGTGGGATATTCTAGGATCAAGGGTGATGCTTTGTGTTTTGTGACTCAATTGAATAAAAATAGTGAACCTAGAAATTTCTTTGAAGCTTCCCAAAACCCTCAGTGGGTTGATGCTATGAATTTAGCGTTTACTGCCTTACTTGAAAATGATACTTGGAATTTAGTTGAGTTGCCTCATGGTAGAAATGCTTTGAACTCTAAGTGGGTTTGGAATCTTAAGTTTAAATCCAATGGTGAAATAGAAAGGTATAAAGCTAGGCTTGTTGCCATGGGTTGTGGTCAAAAGGAAGGAATTGATTATGAGGAAACTTTCTCTCTTGTTGTGAAAATGGTTACTGTTAGATGTTTGATTAATCTTGTTGTTAACCAGTCTTGGCCTATTTACCAACTTGATGTTAACAATGCCTTCTTGTATGGTGAGCTTGATGAAATTGTTTACATGAAACCTCCACAAGGATTTTATACTGGTAACCAAAATCTTGTGTGTAAACATCTGGCTTAGCTCAATTGGCCACCAAGGTTGCACTAAGTGCTTTCTTTGGGGGAGGATTCCTGGAGGTCTTGGGTTCAAGACCTGCCAAGGGTCTTTCAGGCGAAGCAGATAAGGAGTCTAACTTAACTAGGCGCGAGTTCGAAGAAGACATTCTTCCGCTTGGATGTCATTGCACGACTCGACTCACTAACCACTAACATTTGCCGTTCTAAAAAAAAAAAAAACAAAATCTTGTGTGTAGGCTGAAAAAATCTATTTATGGTCTTAAGTAGTCTTCAAGACAGTGGAACTCTAAGCTCACATCTGTGCTTGTTGAAAATGGGTTTGTCCAAAGCAAATCTGATTACTCTCTTTACACCAAGAAAATTGATAAACTGTTTGTTGTTGTTCTTGTGTATTTTGATGATATTATTGTTACTGGTAATGATCAAAAGGAGATTGACAGTTTCAAAGATTTTTTGAAAGGAAAATTCAAAATTAAAGATTTGGGAAAACTTCAATATTTTTTGGGAATTGAAGTTATTTACACTGATTCAGGGGTTTGTTTAAATCAAAGAAAATATGTGTTAAATCTGTTGTCTGAATATGGAATGCTTGCTTGCAAACCTGTTAAGACACCCTTAATTTCCAAACTGTCAATCACTAATGAGGACCCTGAGAATGATCCTTTTCTTGATAACATTGTTGATTACCAAAAACTCATGGGTAAGCTGATCTACTTGACCAATACTAGACCTGATATATCTTATGATGTTCATTGTTTGAGTCAATTTATGCAAATCCCTTTAAGGTCTCACCTAAAAATTGCTTTTAGAATCTTGAGATACTTAAAGGGAAGTTATGGACTTGGGATTCAAGTGGTCAAAAGCTCAGGTATGAATCTTAAAGCTTTCTGTGATGCTGACTGGGCTAAATGCATTGTTACAAGGAGGTCAGTTACTGGTTACTGTATTTTTCTGAACAACAACTTGATATCTTGGAAAAGTAAGAAACAACTCACTCTCTCTAAATCTTCAGCTGAGGCTGAGTATAGAGCACTTGCTTCTACTACAAGTGAAATCATTTGGATTCTGAAAATCTTAAAAGGTTTAAATTTTTATGATCTTTTGTCTGTGAATCTATTTTGTGACAGCAACTCTGCTATTAAGATAGCAGCTCACCCTGTGTTTTATGAAAGAACTAAACACCTAGAAATTGACCTTCATTTTGTTAGAGAAAAGATTTTAAATGGTGTTGTAAAAACTGTGAAAGTGGACTCTGCAAATCAGATTGCAGATGTCCTTACCAAAGGGTTGGACATTGAACTACACCAAAAGTTTGTTAACAAACTTGGAATGATAAACTTATATGGGTTATCAGATTAAGAGGGGGTGTTAAAAGTTATACCTAATCTGAAACCCATTCTTAACTATGAGGGCTTATTGTGTAATGTTTTAAACTTTCAGTTAGCTATAAAGAGTTGGAACGAAGGACACCTTGGACATGAAGGACCAAAGTTGTGAAGTTTCTATTGTTGAAGCTATCTTGGGCTTCAAGCCCAAATGAAGCCCACTCGTCCATTACCCAACGGCTATAAGCCTTTTAGGGTTTGATATATGGAGGAGCGTCTCCTCACTTTTTTTATCGCCTCATTCGACTGTGTGTTTATCATATCATTACTCTCTCTCTAAACATTTGATCTCAGAAATCTTGTTTAATCTTTTTATTGTGTTTTGATTGTAAAACTATGATCATGTAGATCATGGGGCTACACGTGAGTAGCACTGGTAATCGTTAGTATTTTTATCATTCTGTTTGTGTTCTTGATCTTGTTTAATAAAAGGAAAAGTGTTTGAGATGTCTTGATTCATGTTTTTCTACAAAAATCAATGTCGCTGACGCAACCCATTGTCCAAACATAACTTGCAGCAGACGATAACTAAACTTCAGAAACAGATTGTTCCAAGCTCACGATCCGAAACCAAAGACACACTTGCAACCCACTGACAAAAAGAAATCAGAGGCAACCCAACTGTAGCCGAAACAGCCTGATTGCAGACCACGTCCTTTGTTGTGCAGTTACATAAATTTTATAATTTGTAAAACTGAAGCAGACTCAACTAATATCACTTACTGTAAATGTATATTAATTGAGTTTCTAATGCTTGTGGCTTAAAAGGCTTGTAATCATTATATGTATTAATTTTGTTAATATATATTAATTTTGTTTTTTATTTCTAAAAAATTGTTTTCTAAAATTGGTTTATTTTTGTAACTTACAAAAACGTTTTTTTGACACAATGAATGTCATTTCGTTTTTCTACACCAACTTAATTATGGAAACTTTTTTTTTTTGACAAAATTAATGTCATTTCTTTTTTTTCTTTTTTAAAAATGGTGTTAATGACATAATTATCATAAAACTGATTAATATTTAATTTCAATTTATTTTAAAAATTAGTTATAAATAAATATTTTGTAAAAATGTTTTATTGCCTATCCTATTTAAAGAATTCTTTTTATGAGGCATTTAATTTTGAAGTTTTAAGGACTTGTACAATAATGATATTTAAGGAATGTTATTAATTTTTTTAAGCTTTAAGTACTTGTAAAAAATAATAGGCTTTAGATATTAAAAAACATGTTTTGCTTTTTTTTTAATAATAAGCTTTAGATATTAAAAAATATCATGTTTTACTTTTTTTTAAAGTAAATTACTTTGGTTTGAATTTTTTTACTGTAATTTTTTATTTGCAAACTTTTTTCTTAAAAAACCAATGTACACATAATTGTTTATATATATGATGTTGTATATAATGACTTTACAAAAATAAGAAAATACATAAAGCTTTTCTTTAATTTATCTTTAAATTAACATAGGTTTCCAAAAAATTGTTATGTATGGCAATGTTTTTAATGCTTATTTAATTTTTGTGCTTACACTAATTTTTAATTTTTAAATTAACATAGGTTTCCAAAAACATTAATTTTTGTGTATTTAATGTTTTTAATGTTTTTATTTTGGTTTATTATACAAACTAGTATTTTCATGGAAACCAAGGGACTAATCCTACTCATCCATTAGTTGAGACCAGATCTTAGGAAAAAAAAGCGGAGGGATTAAACTGCAAATATTATATTTTCTTATTTATATCCATATATATATATATATACTAGCATGGACCCGCGCAATGCGGCGGCGAGTAATCATAATCATTTTTGAGGCTAACAAATATTAATCTCTTATCCATTAAGTTTGTATTGTTAAAATTGTAAAAAAATCGAAAAAAAAACCTTTAAATTTTTAAAAAATTATCAGTTAATAAAAATATAGCAAAATGGATATTGAATTAAAGAGCATAATTTTTTTTAGAAAATATGATGAAATTAGATTATAAAAATAACAAATTAATAAAAAGATTTTTCAATTTAAAAGAAAAAAATGTTACTTAAGTAGGTTGTTACAAAAGGTTGTTAGAAAAAATTATAGTAAGTATAATATTGATGAAAATATCAACAACTTGCTTTATTTAGTAGGAAAAAAGGCTGAATTTTCAGCCTTGCTATTTTAAGAAGGTCCCAAATACTTTATATAGTAGTATAGATATAGATATATATATATATATATATATATATATCTTTACATTATATATAAGAGGAGGGATATGCCACATAAGCAGTCCATTAATCCATGTCAGCATTTTTTTTCCCGAAAATTTATTTTAAAAAATATGTCACTTGCGTGGTTCGAACTCGGATGAGGACGTCCAGTCACAAACACCTCAACCATTGAACCAAGGCACTTTTTTGATCTTGAATTACAAAACAAATTAATTAAGGGTGATGTACATAATCAACTAACAAAAACAATCTGAAGTTAAGTAACGAATATACAAAAACCCAAACATGAGTCGTCGTCTTAAACCCACCTCTCAACGATTTTCCTTCAAACCCTAAATTTATTTTTTTTCAAAATCCTAATAGCATTCATTCAAGTTGTGTTATCCTCTGATAATTAATTTTGGAGATCACGGTTTTTTTTCCTAATGCACAAGTATTCATCATTCATTATCCTTTATCATCTTCGTTTGGTATAATATTGTTATTAATGTTTTTATCAGCTCTTATATTAATAATGATAATGTATAGATAGTCATGTGTATTATTTGTATGTTATTGGTTTTTTTATCATCTATGTTGATTTTTGTTTTGAGATTTGAAGTGTTTTTTATTGATTCTTCTTTTGTACAAGGTTATTTGTAAACATTCATATCTGTATGTGTTGATTTATAGATATTTTATAAACTAGAGTCATAGATTAGCACAAAATCAAATAAGATGAAAAACCAAGTGAAACTGATGCTGAAAATATATTTCCAAACATCCAGCATCTTCTTTTTGTTCAAGTATTTTATTTGACTGAATGTTGTTTTACGGCAGTCGTTTTGGTAAGTTTGTTGAGATCCAGTTTAATGATCAAGGGAAGATATATGGAGCTGCAATAAGAATGTATTTGCAAGAGCGATCACACATTTTTACATGATCTGTATTGCACGTCCGGAGGTATTCAGTTTTGATTCATCTTGCTTAAATGATGTATCAGGATATGTATTTTCAGAGAAAGGTAAATAAATGGATATTCAGTGGACCATGCACTATTTCTCTGTTATGTGAAGGTCCCCTACTATTTTAATAGTAGTAGTGGTTATTACGGTTTATCTCTATCTATTATTTCATCCCAATTGATGTGTCACTGTTTGTTATTCCATTTCTTCATGTGTTGTCATCTGAACCCATGAAGATGCCATGGTTCGATTCCATATTTGCTTATATTGGTGATGAACAATCCTTGTCTACTTTTTCTGGTCATCTGAAAGTCTGAAACAAACTAGCGTAGGTTGTAAACATTGATGAAGTTAAGGTTTTTCTTCTTGATAGCTGGTGAATGTTATACTCTTACCCGAAAGAAAGAAACAAACCATATGTAATTCTGAATATTAATGCAAGTTATGATCATCTATTAGCATATGAATTTGAAACCATCTATAAGTTGTGATGTCAGAGGAGCTTTGGAATTTAGTCTCTAAACTAAATTTGATATTTTTGAAAATACATCGTCAAATAATGCACCATCACAACCCCATCTGGTATGTTCAGTTGTACTAAATTTCTATGTGTCCTTTCCATACATGTACATTGGGTCTGTTCATGCTCTACAATATTTACAACGGGCTAAACAGCTTCTCTGTTACAATTAGCTACAAGGCGTTCAAGATTATGCTATCAAATCTGCATTCCCTTGATAATAGGTGTAATCAAGGTACTTGAATATTGCAACATGAGAGTTTAATCACCTATGGGTTTGTGAAACCTCAAAAGTTCTTAATATTAATCTAATAAATATGTACTTTTGTTGTTAACAACTGAAACTTAAAATCATTCCGAGGAGAAAACCACATTAATAACCATTCACTTTTGATTAATTGTGTTTTTAATTGAGTTTGGTTTCAGGATATGAGGGAGGAATACAGTGACAAAGTTACTAATAGCTTTATTGGCCTTCAAATGCCAAAACTCAATCCAAAGGTAAGCAAAAGAATTTGCAAGCTAAAATCATTAATTAACCATATATGAACAACGATGAACGGATGGCGTCTTTGGGCTCGAGGGTTGATAATGTAACAGCTCTCGCAAAAACTTACATGGTAAAAATTGAGTATTAACATTTTAGCTAGCGGACATGCCCCTTTTTCCAACTTTAACAAACACTCTTTTAAATTTGATTTTATAGTGCTCAGATGCAGACAGCTCATCTTCTGAAGATGGGAATATAGCAACAGGAATTTATACTCATTTGTTTTCCTAGGGATTATATGTTGTAGACTTGTAGTTCTCAATGCTTTGTACATCCATTCGTAATATATCTGTTACTTTAATGCTGATCATCTTTTGTTTTTTCTTGATGTGTTTGATTGCAGGGAGCCGATTTCAGATAACTCCCTTTTTGCACTATCTAAGGTTGACATAACTTTGGAAGGTGGTGAAATAACGGTGGTGAGTTGACAGTCTTGCTAAGGAGTTTTTTTCCAACATGTTCTTGAGTGATTACTAAAACTGCCTTTAGTACTTTTAACTACCTTTAGTCTCTTTGTATATCAACATTTTGCGCATAAATTCAGGGAAAATATTTTTGAAGATGGCAACCACCCTTATCGTTTTTTGGATCAAGATCATGTAATAATTCAATGTTAGAACATCCGAAGGGTATCATTCAACTGAAGCGAAATTTACTTGTGGAACTCTGAAAATAGACGCAGATTTTTTCTATATTCTATCCTTGATGCCTACACATCATATCAGAAGATGGAAGCACATTGCATATAGAATAATTCATGGGAGTGAGGAGTTTGCAAGGTTAGTTAAGGTTGCATGTTGTAATGTATCTGATGTTGAAGTAAATGAAAGTGAAGTGTGCACGTATGTAATAGAGCAACAATGTATACAAGTTACAGAGATTAAGTGAACCTTTAAATCTGTAAGTTATGGATTACTTTTAGTGACTTTTGCATTAGATATCAACATAGTTAATTTATGCCATTTTGGTCATTGTTATCTATATGCGTCTAAGGAAGCATAACACGGTATATTTAGGATTTTCATAATGGGTGGGGTTTTTTGGGATTGCTATCTAAACTTCTTACATTGCATGTTTGGTATTATCTTAATGACATTACTTATATTGGCCTATTAGGTTGTTTAGGATCTCTTATCTAGACATCATAATAATTATTACACAAATTTTATTTTAAAGATATATATGAGCATAAGTGGTTCCCGTTAGTACATTCCAACTTTTCAATTTGAACATATTACCTTTGTAACAGTCACCATTGTGTCTGACTTAAGATGAATAATATCTAAAAAGTCCTATGTGATTTCGCTACAAAGTCCTATGTGGTTTCGCTACTAAGATCGAGTGCTTTAAGGATATGTATACCATATGTGGTTCCCGTTAGTACATTTCAATTTTTCGATTTGAACATATCATTTCCGTCACCATTCACCATTGTGTATGACATAAGATGAACAATATACAAAAACTCCTACGTAGTTTCTTTACTAAGATGATCGAGTGCTAAATAAATTATGACGGCTTTTGGATCTATTGGATAAAATGAACCTAGACTTTCGGGACAGAAAATACGATGTTTTTCGAAAAGTAAAAGTGTAACCCTAATATAATCGCTTTTGTTTTAGGATACAAAATTAGGGACCAAAGCCTTTCTTTTTGCGTCAAAGATAGCTTATGCCGTGCTAATCAAAATTGCTACCAGTAATGTCACACTTCTTTTGGACCCAGTCTTGGTCAATGACTGATAAAGTTTTGTTGTTTGGCTGCAGGTAGAAGTTCTGAAACTTCTATTGAAGAAAATAGATTAGATGAGCTCATCAAGTATTTTTTTTTGTTTTCTATAATCAGAGTTGCAATATTTTCTATTATGAAATTATAAATGTATTTTGTAAGTTTATTTTACATATTTTGTAGTGAAATGCAAGGAAAAGATATAGGGCATGATTCAAAATAATACAAACAAAAAGTAATTTTTTCCCATCTTTTCATTTATGTAGGTAGCATTTTCTTACTAAGGTGGCCTTTTGAGATGGAATGTGACTAGAAAAAGTATACCACTGACCTGGAAGTTGTTTGCCTTCTCTTAGCAGAGTAACATCAACGATGGCTGTGTCATCCAGGCTCTGGTAAGTGTTACATAATTAATTATGTATTTACTTTTCATGTGATATGAATTCTCACCTAAATGGTGAAGATAGTGGTGAGCATGTGGAAAACATAGGGATACATTATTATCAGACACTTAGATATTGGGAGACTAACTTCTTAGAAATCAAAGGTAAAAAGTGACTATTGTTATATGTGTTTCATACAAAACATGAATTGTTGCATTCGCTGATGAGTTTGTGATCTATTATAGAAAAATCCTCGCTTTGGGTTTCAACCAAAATTTGGTTCGTACCTGGGAGTATTACTTTGATTACTGTGCTGGTGGTTTAAAGACCCATGCACTTGGGGACTTTCAGGTAAATTTTCTGCAATTATCACCACAAATTTTTGTTAGCGCATTACTATAAAAAGTTTCTACAAACTCGCTCCATGTATCTCTGCTACTAACTAATTAATCATTCACACATGTTTTGTGGGTGATGGAAGGGTGTGTTCTTGGTTTTCTTAATCATTTAAAATGGGATGATTAAGAACGCAACCTCGGTAACAACTAAATTGGTTTGGGTTTAAATGGTTCATTAATTATCACGGTTCATAACTTGATGCGGTGGGTTAACCTATACTCTTTTTATTTAATATTAAATTAAATATAATTATAAATACTTCATTCGTCAATCATATTACAATGCTAATATTATTATGTTGATGATAATCCTCATAAACATAGATCTAGCGTGACTGATAAGCTGCTAAAATTGATCGACATATTTGACCTGTTCACTTTTAGCTGTTTTAAAATGACCCTAACTGACCTGTATAGATAGAACCCGACCCAAAGATATTGGTTTATAAGTCGATGAGTCATATTTTTTACCTCCGGTTAATACATTTATTTTATTTACTATTTATTTAACTATGGCTGCAGTAACGAGAGTACTTGATGGCCGATTTCAGTTCTAATCATCACATGGACGAGAAGACTCCCATGCCTCTATGAGACGGTCTTGCGAAACTGTAACCGTTTTTAACGGCTTATGAAAATATCCAAACCAGAAAATAATGGCACGTAAGTCATCTCCATCTCAGTCTTGACGGACTTTAAAAATGTAACATTCTTCTTATTTCTGGTTTAAATATTGGTTGCAATCTGTATATTTACTAATTTGGTGAAGAGTTAGGTTTGTCGAAACCTATTTCACTTCAAAAGGGTACAAAAAAGTGACTATGATCTTGGTTAAACCCGAAACACTTTTTTTGTAAATTGTCTCAGAGAATGATTACTAATAATTAGAGGCATAATAGCATTACACCAATAATTACAAGTAGTGGCGACTGATAAATGAATAACTATTGTTCGTACTAATAAATGAATAAGTGAGAATTTAAGACGACTGATGAAGAACTTTTTCTTTATAACCCAAAATTTGACCCTAAAAAACTTTTATGTATCAATTCTGGAAGGAAGCTTAAGAGAAGTTCTAAACTGCTATGTCTCATTTACTGCTACTTTTTAACCCGGAAGTCAAATAGAAAACGATGTACATCCAAACACCCCTAAAGTACCAATACCCTTTAAAAGACAAAATTCTTCCAAAATATTGTTTTCTTACTGAAGTATAAAAAAGACAAACCTTGGCATTTGGTGTTGCCATAGTGTTTTCAGTACCCCGAGGAACACTATGAAACCAAACAGAAACAAATGAGCCACTAAATTTCTCCAATTTAAGATATGAATATTAACCTTGGGACCTTTGGTATCTGCTGCAGAGGCTTAAGGCATGTTCTATAGAATAAACACGCGAACCACTTTCCTTTCCTACATCTTCAAATCCCGGTGCAGGTACAAAAGTGCAAGGTATTAGACGTATAACTCCCTTATTTTTGTACGTACCGACTATGTTTGTTCAATATGATGTCCCTTTTTTTCCACCAAGGTATCAAAATCTCCAACAATACGGGTTCAGATGATGACTATATGATATCATTCGTCAAGTAATATATCTAATATTTAATATTTTAGGTAATAAATACGAAAATGGTTTATCCTCTACATATGGAATTAACAGAATCAGTTTACCTAAAATCTAAATATTCTTGCTGGTAACAGGACTGATGTGAGTTACCTATCACTTATTGCATGAAATAACTTGCAACTTTAAAGTTTCTGATAATTTGATTGATATATTTTGTAATAAATACAGAAGCAACTGATTTTGTTCACAGACTCATTGATACGTCATAATGAAATTCTAACATTCGGTTAGCTAATGGTAGTTCGATTATTGTTGCAGAAAATGATATATGTCAAACTCATGCCAAATTGCCAACATGTATTCGGAGCACTTTACGTCTAAAGGTATAATAATTTGTAACTTTGAGCTCAATGTATATAGTCAGTGGGTGTGGCAATCTATAGCTAAAGTAAGTTTTCTATTATTCGTTTTTACATTTATAATGAGGGCTTTATACTTTTACTTCTAAGTTGGCCTCTTTCTTTACAATGTGTAGTAAGATATTTTTGGGCCATCATATACGAGTGCGTACACGTTAATAATACTTTGCATCAAACCAAAATATCCAGATGCAAAACTAGATTCCTAGAAGCACAAATCAAGCTTTTCTTTTTGTTGTTGTCTGAGAACGCAAAAGAATATCAGTAGGATAAGCAAAGCTTTGTCAAAGAATGTCATCATTTTTGGTATTTTAATATGAATTTACATGTATTAAGGAACACTGATGTACTTATATATGTAGACATTGTGTTGGTCTCTCACCCAATTTTGCCATCAATATCACTCAAAACCATGGCTCCTGTTATTCGAAGCGTTAATTTGAGGCTCGACCACTAATAGGTTTGTTGCGGTTAGCTATCCGAACGACAGTCCGGTCATTGGAGTTTGTGTACTTGGTTTCAAACCAGTTAGCATTCTTTTGGAAGCCATATAATCTGCACGTAAAAGTGTTATCGAACTGAAGATACGATTCAGAGATAAATGGCCAAAATAAGGGGGTTTTGAAGTATTAACCAGTGCCAACTTATAGGAAGAGTTGAAAACAAAGCTAAGAAGGAAATTGCAATGAACAGAGTGGCCGAGGACGAATATGGATGATAAAAACCTCATAACCAACTTTGGAGAAGGCTCCTCTTTGCAAAGTTTCTTCCTTTGTTTTGAATTTTGCAAGTTAATGAACTTGAATGACGTGTGACCGAAGACGTGTGAACTTTCTAGGCACATATATTTGTTGTCAAATGATGATGTCGCGTACTCAATAAGGCAAAAGCATGAGCCTATCAGTTTAGACATGGATAAGTATTTTATTTACAATCTAATTTATTTCTTTCTACATGTAGCTTAACATTCCTGATGAAGAATTTAAGATGTTAGTACATTAAGTTTTTTATTAATTAATTACAAATAGTTTGTTTTTGTGCATAGAAGCGTGGTGACGAATTTTCTCAATATTGTGAACAAGTCACCAAATTATCCTCCCATGTCAACGTATGTCAATAGAAATACTCTTCGTTCCAATTATGAAGCCTACTTATTTGGAAGTTTCTTAAGGATTTCATTAAAAGAGGAACTCTTATTTTTAAATATTTACATGTACTTCATCGATTTGATTTGTATCAAATAAAGTTATTTACGTCATATATATTCTTATGTACTTCATTAGAACTGTTGAATGGAATGTCATATTGGACATGTCGCCAGCTCGCAGACTACTTTAATAGCCTAAAGCCTAACAAGACAACAAGGGAACCACATATATGACCATATAGGTTACAAGTCAGTTCAAAGAAAAATATAGGTTACAAGTTCTCTTTTTATTTTCTCCATATAAATTATCACTAATTACACCATCGATTACTTAAATTTAATATATTACAACTTCTTATGTACAAAATTTTCTTATAAACATTTTTCCAAAAAACATTAAAATTTATAACAAGGTTTAAAAAATAAAAAATTCTAATTCTTTGTTATTTAATATACAAGCCTTTTGATAATATAATTTTCAATAAATTTAATACAAATTGTATATATTTATTAAAAAAAACAACAAAATATATTTAGTAATCTAATAAATATAACAAAAGAACGTTATAGAATATAAATTATTTTAACACTAATATTTAGCTAAAAAAAAATGTAAACAAAAACAAGTCATATCCGCCCATCAAACGGGCTTAGCCACTAAACATGAAGCATTAACTTTTAACTTTTAAACTGTAGCCACTATAAATTAAAAACATTAACTTTTAAAGAATTTATAAATTAAAAAAATTACTTATAAAACATTTTATACTTCAAAACATTAACTACGGAAAAGAGAAAAAAAATTATAAACTTAAAACATTAACTTTTAAAAAATCTAATTTTCTCGAATAAATTTTTTATGTTTTTAATTTAGAAAAATCGGTTAAAAGCATATAAAAAATATTTCTCTAGAAAATATTATAACTTTTGAAGAAAAAAATTAATATTTTCGTCAGAAAACGTAAAAGCTTTAAAGAAAATGTAAAAAAGGTAAAAGCGTTAAAAAACTTAGATTTCTTCAAAAAATACATTTTATTTTTTTTCCTTTATAGGAGTTCAAAAAAAATTAAAATATTTTAAAGTTATTTTTAACTTTTAAAAAAACTTTATTTTTTTCAAAGAAAAGTTTTTCGACAAATTAATCTTTTTTTTAAACTACAAAAAAGTAAAAAAATAATGCAAAAGTTCCAAATACATCTTTGTAGAAGAAAAAAGACAATAATACCCTTCTGCTACATCCTCTTTAATACTTAACTGATAAAATAATTGCACTATACGTCCTAAAAAATATATGATGCACAATTTTGTAACCATAAAGATGTATGCTACACGTAATATTGACGAAGAATGTAAATTGAACTTTTAACAAACCACATAAATTTTGCACTTCACTTAAAAATGAATTATTGTGACTTCACAGAACCAGTTCAAACTAGAAACAAATACAAAATGAAATCTTGGTATATGTTGATAAAATAATAAATAAAACTCTTAGAAGAATAAAAAATTATAACACCAAGATTTAGCCTAATAAAAAATATAAATAATAATTTGAAGTCATGTTCGTCAATCGAACATTAAAGTAAATATTTAAAAGCAAAAAAAAAAAGTTAAACGACCATAAGAAGTCATACCCGTCCATCGGACGGGTTTTGCAACTAGTATATATATATATATATATATATATATATATATATATATAAAGTTTATCTGGATATGTATAAAGTATATCTAGATATGCATTTTTAACTTTTTTAATGTCACTTTATATCCAGATATAAGGGTCAATTTAATAATTATAATCAGATATATATAAAGTATATCTAGATATATACAAAGTATATCTTGATATATAAAAAATATATTTAGATATATATAAAGTATATCTGGATATATATAAAGTATATCTCGATATAACTTTTTAACTTTTTTAATGTTACTTTATATCCGGATATAAGGTCAATTTAATAATTATGATCAGATATATATAAAGTATATCTAGATATATACAAATGTTGGAATTTCACTTTATGTGACGACATTTAAGAATTCTCATTAGTTATCATAGTCACACACGCTTAGACTAGACTAGGTTAAATGTATAGTTAAGTGTTGGTGTATGGCTATATATACCCCTCCTAGGATTCCAAGGAGGGGTGTTGATTGTGTTTCATTTGTGTTTTCACTTTGCTAAATACATTTTTTTATCTTTCACACACAACCTCTCTTCTCTCTCAACTCAACAATGGCTACCACCTTCCACCACCCACCTAGACCACCGGATTAGATAAAAACAAATCCACAATTGGCATTAGAGCCTCGGTTCAATCCTTGGATCGTGTTTTTGTTTCAGATTTGGTGGTCTAATTTTTTTGTGTGTCTCGATCTATTTGTTTACTTTGTTGTCACGTTGGTCATTATATTTTTGTCACAATCTGTCTAAAAAGTCACATTATCAGTTTGTCTCACAGTCCATATCTGATATTCATAAACCCACAACTTCATATCTGTGTCACTGGTTATCATGTTTCCTGGTCAAAAGTCTTCTGGATTTTCAAAATCCAAACTTTCTGGTTAAAAAGTTGTGCATTTTTTTTTCAGTAGTATCATTTATCTGGTCTTTGGTCCTCATCCATATAGTCCGATATGCTTACGAGATCTGTGTTTTCAAGATCTTTACATGTTTTTCTGGTATTATTTTGAAGATGAGATGATAAAAACTTGATCCAGAAAAAAAAAACAGAAAGTACAACTTAAGGATAAGGGTTTTCAGACATTCAGATCGGAATATTGCGATCGCAAAAACCAATGGTTTCTACATTGCGATCGAATATTCCGATGGAACTCATTCGGTGCATTCCGATGGAACACATTCCGACGGATGCATTCCGACGGATGCATTCCGATGGGGTGTAGTGTAGACATTGCGATGGCTTTAATTTTTTTGAAACATTGCGATGGAATCTTTTTTGGTTGCGATGGGTTTATTAAAATAGAGACATTGCGATGGGTTTTTATAACAGACTTCGTTGACCTCGACTTTACGATGCTGTTTAAATGTACACAACTGTGACAAGTTTAATAAAACCCACGTACTTTTAAAAACCAGAAAAAGACCAAAATTTGACCAAAACCAACATATCATCTCCACCCTTATACCTCCACAACACCATCAATCTAATCCTAAATCCCTTCGTCTCCTAACCCGTCTAAACATAAAAAAGACTCGAACATGATCTCAGATTTATAATTTTATTCCGTTTAACAACATGCATGTCAAGATCAGTTAAAGATCCAACACGAAATATAACATCATCATAGATCTGTGAGTATAAAATCATTTGATTTTCGAAATAAAGATAAACATATAACAAATATGTTATAGTTTCTTGTCTTGATTTCGATTTGAAACAAAAACCATCATGCAATCATCTATTGAACCTACATGTGACCCCCAAAACGGAGACCATGATGCTGCTTCTTAGTCCTTGTGGTGCTTCGTTATATACAATCATCTAGGGGTAGTGTTTAATTTGATTTGTTTATTGGTTTGATGATTGATATTTTTATATGAGAGTCAATTTGTATTTGTTTTTGAGGAGATTTGGTTTCTCAGATGGATAGATGAAAGAGATGGAGATTTCTATGTTTGGTGATTGAGAGGATTTTGGGGGCGGATTGAACTATGAGTGATTAGGGTTAAGACAGATTAGGGTTGTGGGAGTTATATCCCATGTGTGATGGACCGGGTATTTTGTTTGTGACTTGGGCCATGGACTCACGATTATTTAACAAATGTTGGGTCATGTGACTTTATTATATACACAAATTTTTTTTAACACAAATTTGTATTTTTGTATAAACTTTATGTGTATTAAGTTATACTTCGGTCATCAACGGGATGAGACAACAAGTGACGTGACAAAGTGACGCGACAAATGTGACAAAATTTATTTGACGAGACCAAGAAAAATTTAGGTATATTTTTTAGTGACTACTGATTCGTTTGATCGGGTATTAATTATGCGAAGTTGAAGAGGGATTTTTCGAAGGCGTGCATTTATTTTATCTTCAAAGATAACTTTCTCGTGCTTAATCTTAGAATGAAGACTTGTTTATCTAGTTTCCGGGTTCGGGGTGGTTGGTTGATGACTCAGATAACTATCACTTAAAGGGGTTACATTGTTGTACTCAGTGTCACGCGCTTAGTCGACGTGGATAAATTCAAGAGGTGTTGTGCTTATAGACTTCTTCAGTGATGCATTGAGTACTTAGAGATTTCTCCACCGTTCTTCATTCAACAATTGTGCAAGCTTAAGTCACAAGATCGAAGGATTCTTATTCAGTTTCACGTTTGATGTAGCTGGTTCATTCTATCAGTGGTCACTTCAAATTGCTTTCAAGTGGGTTGGTAAAGATGGCAATGGAGAGTTTATGAGTAGAGATTTTCGATCAACAGCTGATTCTCACAAAATATATAATTCAGCTTATTTATTATTCTCACGAGATTTCAGGTATATGTGCGTACGATTTATTGCTGGTTCTGAGTTTCGAAACCATCAAGGGGGAAGAAGAAGACACATTGAACGCACAACGAGTACACGTGATGAACTTCATACCTTCTTTTGATTTGAAGATATTCCAGGATGACATTTGTCATAACCGCGGAGAAAATCAGTGTTTTAACTCGTGGCGTTATCAATCTCTAAACGGTACACTACTGATTCGATGTTTAATTGTTTGGTTGTTGCAATTATTCATCATCATTATCCTATATGGAGAGATATGCATTCCCGGGACTTAATTGACTCTGGTGCATCTCCGGAAGAAGATATGTGTATTTCCGGGACTTAATTGACTCTGGTGTTACGATGTCAACTTCATGAATGGGATAAAGTGTCTACTTCAGTATTTGAGCTTCATACATGGGATTGGTTTATTTTCTTCAACTACGTGGGGGAAGAAATGTCTTGATTCTTTCTAGTATGCATAACTTGAACTCTCAGGGGGAAGAAAAATTCTGAAGAATTATTCAAGCGTGAGAAGAGAAGTTGTTAATCTACTTGGTGTGCCCCAAACTTTCAATCCCTCATACCAACATTATCATGTTATATGATGGGGTTTGCTTGTTAAATTCCGTTGTGCGCTTAATCATTATAAGCTTTATTGAAAGCTTTGAATTTGCTTACGAGGATTGTCGGTTTAGGGGGAAGCTATTTAAAAGCTTCTACATCAAGTTTATGTGGCATGAATTAGGGGGAAGTTAATTCAGAAGCTTCTCCTTAACCAGAAGTATATGGATTACTTAGCTCGTGCCGTTACAGTATTTCTACTACAAGTTACTTTAAAGATGAGTCGTTTTGAAGTCAAAGGCCTCAGAAGACATCATCAGCATTGGACGCTTCATGAAAGCTCTTGTTCTTAATCATTATGTACTTGTTAGGAAAAATATTGTAAGGAATTCTACACGTCGTCCCATGGGGGAAGATTGTTGGAAATTCACTTTATGTGACGACATTTAATAATTCCCATTAGTTATCATAGTCACACACGCTTAGACTAGACTAGGTTCAATGTATAGTTAAGTGTTGGTGTGTGCTATATATACCCCTCCTAGGCTTCCAAGGAGGGGTGTTGACTGTGTTTCATTTGTGTTTTCACTTTGCTAAATACATTTTCTTTATCTTTCACACACAACCTCTCTTCTCTCTCAACTCAACAATGGCTACCACCTTCCACCACCCACCTAGACCACCGGATTAGATAAAAGCAAATCCACAACAAAGTATATCTAGATATATAAAAAGTATATCTAGATATATATAAAGTATATCTGGATATATATAAAGTATATTAAGATATATATTTTTAACTTTTTTAATGTCACTTTATATCCAGATATAAGAGTCAATTTAATAATTATGATCGGATATATATAAAGTATATCTAGATATATACAAAGTATATCTGGATATATAAAAAGTATATCTAGATATATATAAAGTATATCTAAATATAAGGGTCAATATAATAATTATGATCAGATAATATTTCGGTGGTAACTGTATAATTTTTTTTACTATTTTTGCCGCTCGAAATTTTTTTTTCCGCTCGAAAAAAAAAAATTTCCCCTCGATTAAAAAAAAAGAAATTTGCCAAAAAAAATTCTTTTTCCGCTCGAAAAAAATAAATTTTTTTTGCCGTTCATAAATATTAGATTAATCTTAAATATTGGATGAAATATGAATGAATGGTCAAAATAAGTCCCTTGGTTTATTAGAAAAAACAAGTTTGCAAAATAACTTTTGTCTTTTGTTAAATTAGTTTTCAAAATACAGTACTCACATAAAATACTCAACGTTTTATTCCTTTGAACACTATTTTGCTTTTTAGATGATTCAAACTAAACTTACTTCTTCTCGTTATGAACATACTCAATTTGGTTTGTAAATCTATATCAAGCCTAAACAATTAGTTTTGTAAAAGTGTTTTACGAATAAAAAGTATAAATATAGTATTTTTAATTTTTTTTAAAAAGTTTATAACGGATGGTAAATTCAAATTAACAAACAAAATAAAAATTAAACGAAGTCTTTTAAAAAAGTTTGTTTATCTGTAAAAATACATAATTATTTTCATAATAAATAAAAAAAACGTCGTTTTTTAATTTAAAATGTTTAAACTATAAATAGCCGAATTATTTCTACCAACCATGATATGAATTATTTTCACCGAACATGATATGAAGCCAAATTTGATGTTTCAAAACATAGAAACAAGAAAAAAAGTATTCGGTTTGTTCATAAAAACTATAAAAAAAATCTATGATTTCATAAATTTTATAAAATAAAAAAGTTGAAAATGATGGTAAGTAGAAAGTTTAAAAAAATCCAAATCAAGTTTTTTTCTTAAATATTGTTATTATAAGTATATAACATTTGTTGACTAATTGACCCACTCACATTTGCTACAGTAAAGAGAAAATAATATTTTTAAAAGCTTATGAACAGTAATTAATAAATAAACAAATTCACACAAGCCATCTTTGCCTAAAAACACACACACCAATAACTCACCTTTGAAACAATCCACCGCCCCTTACTCATAAAATCTAAAGAAAAAACCCAATTATTTAAATAGACATGAGAAGGAAAAAGATACGTGTTTCTCTCTCACATAACCGATCCACCGACTGTAGCATCTAAATCACAATTGGATTTATCTCCCCCTGATTCATCAAACCCACAATTAATTTGCAGGTCTAAATCTTGCAATACCGAGTGAATGTCTACAAGTATTTATGATTTCAAAATCTTTAGTATTTAGAATTAGTTATGAGATGTTTTTTTGTTCTCAATTTATGTTCTTGATGGCATTGTGACATGGGTTTTTTGATATGCAATTGCAGCTATGGCATTGTGATATGACAGAGGGTCGAGTACAACAAACCCAATTGCAGCTATGGCGAAAGTAATTGGATTAGCTGAGAAGAGTGAGAATCAAGAAGGTTTTCGACCAGTGAGAATCAAGAAGGTTTACAATTAGTTAATGGTGATAGGGATCAAAGGAAAAGATTGATTCAGTTTTTTATGGGGTTAGATGAATGCTATTCAAACATTAGGGGTCAAATTTTGTTAATGTAACCCTTACCCAATGTAGCTAAGGCTTATGGTATGATTTTTTTAGGTATACCTAGGTTTCCAACTCGACATTGCGAGCCGACTAATCCCAGGGCGACTACCCTTTTGGATAGCACAGAGTCGTCGCAGGTGAACCTCCGTGGACACTCCCAAGTGTACACACCTAGTGAGGTTTGAACCCTTGACCTCTCCTTTGAGAGTCAAGTACCTTACCACTAGGACACTTGATGATGGTTAAGGCTTATGGTATGATTAGGCAAGAAAAAAAACAAAGAGAAGGAATCATGCCAAAACTACTTACACCACAGGTTGTATTTTCATCTTACTCAACCCCTAGACCACAAACTAGCTATCAAAGGACCAATGGATCTAGACCAGAAAGAAGAAGTTCTTTTAGACCTGGTGTGATTTGTACAAATTGCAATAAGGAAGGTCATAGTAGCAATGAGTGTTACAGGCTTAAGGGCTATCCTATTGGTCATCCATTACATGGGAAGTACAAACCACCAATTGTGAACAGTGTTTCTTCACCAAAGATTGTGGCTGCAGCTGTGAACAATGGTCTTGATCCAAACAAGCCCTCAACTTCTCAAGCAGGACAAAACAATGACAATGGTTACTGTGAGGACTATGCTAGCTGTTGTTGTCACTAAAAATTGGCACATTACTCAATTGGATATCAACAATGCCTTTCTCCATGGAGATTTAAGTGAAGATGTGTACATGACTATTCCTCAAGGTTATTCTTTTTCATATCCAAAGAACAGTGTCTGCAAACTTGAGAAATCTCTTTATGGACTTAAGCAAGCCAACAGAGAATGGTTCATCAAGCTTACTGATTTTCTCAAGCAACTCAAATTCAAACAGAGTTATGCAGATACCTCTCTCTTCATATACAATCATGACAATGTCTTTCTATCCCTTTTGGTTTATGTGGATGACATATTGATAACTGGTAACAACACCTCTCTTATCACCTCCATCAAGGAACAATTACACAAAGAGTTTAGTATCGAGGATCTGGGTTCCATTCACTAATATCTAGGCATTAAATTCCTAAGGAACTCCTCTGGCCTCATTATGTCTCAAATAAAATATGCACTTGAACTTATTCAAAGTGTAGGTCTTCTCAATGTCAAACCCTCTACTATTCCTTTCAATCCGTTGATCAAACTCACACCAGCTGAAGTAGATTTGATTGAAGATACATCAACATATAGAGCTCTTGTTGATAAACTTTTGTATCTCACCATCACCAGGCCAGACATTTTATATGCAACACAAGCTCTTAGTCAATTCTCTCAAGCACCAAGAACACCTCATCTTCAAGCTCTTGTTAAAGTTTTAAGATACATAAAGAATAGACCTGGTCAAGGACTTCACTTTCTAGTCAACAAATCTCTACAGCTAAAAGCCTTTTGTGACAGTGACTGAGCATGCTGTGCTTATACTAGAAGATCAATCACAGGAAATTGTATCTTTATGGGCCCATGCCTCATTTCTTGGTAATCAAAGAAACAAGGTGTAGTTTCAAGATCTTCCACTAATGCTGAATACAGAGCTTTAGCTGATACTACTTGTGAGCTCACATGGATCAAATACCTTCTGAAGGATCTTGGAGCATCTTTTCCATCTCCTATACCAATCTATTGTGACAATGCTTCTACTATTGCTTTGGCTTCAAATCCCATACAACATGCCAGATCAAAGCATATTGAGATTGACTATCATTTTGTCAGAGATAAAGTTAGAGAAGGGAATGTCATTCCAAAGTTCATATCCACCAAGGAACAACCTGCTGATATTCTTACTAAAGGTCTATCAAAGGCACCTCACTATTACTGCTTATCCAAGTTTGGCATATGTGATCCATACACACTGCCAACTTGTGGGGAGGGTAAAGGTCAACTAAAACAACAAAAGTTTGTACACTCTCAAGAACTATTGGTCCAGTTTAGCGTTTGAATTAAGTTGTAGTTACTTTCACGTGTGAAAAATTTGTATTAGTTATAGTTTCTTTCACACGTGAAAAGTTTGTTAGAAGTTAGTTAGTTGGCATTTTCTGTATATAAATACCCGACATCACTCTTTCTGTAATTCACTTTTTACAATAATGAAAGTCATTTCACTTTTCACCTTAACTGTGTGTAATCTTTTATACTTGTCAAAGTTGTTATATAGTAGAAAAGTTGCAATTGAAATTAGTCTATGGTTGCACGTCTAATAAGCCGTGACTTTTTATGTTCGGTGAGTCATTCGTGACACGCGTCTGTGTTACTCATAATTTCCTTAAAGGCAACATACGCAACAAAGCACATTATATTCAATAAGCTTTCTTTTTTCCACCTCACAGAGTGTATCATTTTTTGTGATTGATTTAAACAATTCGTATTAACATCGACTTCCTTTTGTAGGTTCATTTTCAAAAGATGGTATCTCCTTAGCATGGCTTGTATGTGTCTGAGGTATGTCTTCATTTTTAGTTCTTTAATGTTTAACTAAAATCCTACAAAATAAATTGCAAGTATAATGATTCGCGAAATGATTCACACACGGAGCATTAATCGCTTACCTACAACGATAGCATTGACATAACGATGATCAAGTTATAACAGGAATAAAACCCAAATAAGTATAATACAGTTATATATATAAGTGTTACAATGACTAAAAAGGTTTGCTATTAAAGAATTAAAAAACAAACAGAGGTGAGCATAGTGATTACGGATGGCAATGATACGGTTTGGGGGCATGCCCATCTTCATCCTCAAACCCGGTTACTCAAGTCTTCGACTAAACCGTTACGACTCCTATCTATATGTATACTGTTAATGCAATAATCCCTAAAAACGTTACTTGCATTTTTCGGTCTCGCTTTGTTTTGATTACGATAATATGTAAAAACAAGCATTTATGAAAACAATGAAAAACGAATTCTTGAGTTCAAGTATTTTTCATTTCAACCATTATCACTTAAGGTATGAACAAACAAGTAATTATACTAATTAAGTGATCAAGGATTTAATCTTTTCTTAAAACTCACTTTTTATTAAGTGTGACAAAGTTTTATTATTAAACTTTCTTTTTAAGAAAATGTTTTATTAAATTAATTATTTGAAAGTTTGAAATTTGAAAATGGCATATTCTATCTTGGTTTGGAATATCCTTTCAGGATATTTTAATCCCCAGATTCAAACCAACCCACTAAAAGATAAAAGGGAGCGGACTCTACGCCAGTGGTTCCTTAGCTCCTACGGCGGTTCCTTATCAATAAGGAACCGCGGGCTGCAATAAAGAACCGCGAGAAGATATAGCCGTTGGACATTTGTCTTATAAATAGTGGCCATTTTCAGACTTTCAGTCCACCTCTTTTGCACATAAACTTTCACATTCTTACATACATCTTAAATCACTCAAATCCTTGATCATTTGTTTGATTACTACTTGTTTAGAAGTGAATCTTTCTCCTCCCATCTTTTCCTCTCAAAGTGCAAAGAGAAGAACACTATCATTGTTGAATTGTTGTGTGTTGATCCCTTTGATTAGATCTATATTCTGTTAAGAACTAGTATAGTAGTTTGTAATCAAACTAAAACACTTTGAGAACTCTTACTCAAACCAAATAAGTTATGCGGAATCTAACTTATAAAGCATAGAAGAACATAATTACTTTTAACTATTCAATTCTCTTATTAATCGACTTGAATGAGGTACATGAATGACATTGTACCTATGTTCCTTTTATAGAGTAAGGAACCCTAGAAACCTTAGAATATTCTATAAAGATAACTATATCACAGACGATATATTATCAATATTCTAACTATTTAAGTATATCACATAAGATATACTCTAACTATAACTATGACATATCTTATACAAAGATATGTTCGTCCTAATCAATATAGCAGTACTTACTTTATAAGTAGCAGTACTTACTATGTACCGCGTTAACACTAACGGTACTTGCATAATACTAACAGTACTTAAATAACACTGACGGTACTTGACACTTAACAAATAATTCCCAACAATCCTCCCTTAATGTGAGACCCCCAAAATCTGACATGGAACAACTGGGCAACGTGGGGGTAACACGTCATAGTACAAGAAACAATGAATTACAGTTCATACAAAGCTGACGAAATAAAAACATGTACATTACATAAAAAAAGTCAGAGTTTTTAAACATAGGTCCCAGAGTTTTATAAGCGGAAAATTATATTATTTCGTCTCAATTTATAACATAAAGTCGCCCAAAAGATAGGATAAACTCCTGACAGTTTTTACTAAAAACCGTCTTTTAAAAGCATCACAGAAATCTCCAAGCTGCGATAATATCCTACGGGCTCCCATCCAAGCAAAGCTAAGTAATAATACCTGAGATTAAACATGTAAAATCGTCAACACAAAGTTGATTGATATTCATAGGTTTAGCAGTAAACGTGTGGAACACAATAGAATTTGTAAAACACGTAATGAGGGGGGGGGGGGGGGTTAACTATGTACATTGTACATAGTCACGATGCATATTATTGCTGTTTAGTCTCATGAACCAAAGCTTAACTCAAACGTAAGTTCCTCTAGGGAGTATTCAGCCTAAATACCCAAGTATAAACGAATATTAGTGCATCAAAGTAATCGGGACGGGGATTGTCAATCCCGATGGATCCACCCACAACATTCGCGCTTAGCGCAAAGCATACGGGACAATTAACGGTTCATGATAGGAGAGGAAACTAAAGGCTAACGTCTAAAAGCAATAGTACCATTGAAATCATCTGTAAAGCATACACGTTCCGAATAACATACAAGTTATGGATAGCAATACAATTTTTAATTTGGTTGTGTTCCACCATGTAAAATCTCACCCCGTGTTTAGAAACCATGTACAAGTAAAAAGGGGCTATGAACTCACCTTAGCCACGAGGTAAGTCAATCACGGTACTCAGCAGCTGAGTAGAAACGGTAGTGGTAGACGATCACCGACGATATGGATGCCCGGGGAAACACGAAAACCGCAACCTATCAAAATAAGGCGCACGTTAAGACTTAGACTCGAATATCGATACGTACCAAATATAATATGACTCAACTGTTTTCAAAGTATTCATGTTTCAAAACCACTGACACGAACCAAATGAATCCTTTTATCCAACGTTATTCGTTAAAACACTTGTACACTTGAAAATGACCCGTCATACGACGCCAAGTCAATGCAAGTCAAACTATCCTTTAACATAGCTCGGAGCAGTAGCTAAGTCATTTATATAATGACTAAGCACTTGAGTAAGTTACCATGTCCGATGGCGAATACTCAAACTCACGCAACACAAGCATTGAACTAAGTGTCCAAAATTAAAATCAGCAAGTACACCCTGAATGTACACACCGATCTACCCTATCTAGACGTGTCCGTTTTACATGAAAATTGGTGTCAAGGTCACTTATAACCTCTATAAGACCTTACCAAATTTTGAGCCAAAGTTCACACTTTAAAATCCATCAGCTCGACACTTTACTCGACTCCAAATTTAGGACAGATTTGTACACTTGTTTTGTAAAACCGTTTGGACCACTTTAAAAGTACTAATTCGACAATCCGTCTTTTGAAACCACTACTAGACTCATCAAACTAAGTTTGTAAACTTTTAAAATCAGTAGTATCCACTATCTAACCAAGCCTAAAGTCCCCGAGAGTCGACCCAAAATCAGCCACAATTTCGGATTGTGCCGACTTGCGTCTCCCGGTACACGAAAACTAAAACTAGTATAACTTTTGACTCGTAATGACTTAGAAGCTCTATCTTATACCAAAAAGAACATTTTAGAAAACTCTACAACAATATCAAATAAACTTAGCCTTTCACAGACCTTAAACCCACAAAACAATCTGTTTAAAGCTACAGTCCCAAATTATACATTTAGAAAACAAGTCAAATCAATTTTCCCACCAAATATAATCATTCCCATATCTCTAGTATCTCTATACTATCATTCCCATCAACCAAACACACTCCTAAACATATGTATGCATCAAAATCAAAAGATCAAAATAAAAACTTAGACTTTTTAAACATCAAAACAACATAATCTTACCAAAAATAACACATGCATGATGATTAAATCATCATACAACCATGAAATCATAAGTTTATAAAAACTTGATGCATGTTCAAGATTTTGGTACCAAAAGATGCACCACCAAAATCTAGGATGTGGTCTTGAATTTGTTTTGATTAAATCTTAGTAGAAATCAAAATTTCGGGGGTGTTTTGGTGTTGACGGTGGCGGAAATAATAAGAAGAAAGGGAGGGAGAGGATTTGTTTAATGTGTGTGTTTTTTTTGTAAGATAAAATGAGGTGAAAATGGTGGAAAAGTAATATATAGTGAGGTTAGGGTAGATGTTGAAAATATTGAATAGTTTTGGACTTAAAAACAATTAATAGTTTAAAAAGGGTAGAAAATGGTTATTGGTAAATATTGAAAATATTTACGGGGCTCGGGTTTCGTAAAAATACTTTTCAAAAGTTACAATGCATCATAAAAATGATTATATGATTTCCCGACACGACTTAATACGTAATTAAAACGAAATCGTCGAAAATATTAATTATCGAAACAATCGATAAATAAACGTAAACTTTTGGGCATCCGTCGGTATCGCGATCACTAGGAATTCTCGTTGTACGTTGATTTTTAATAAACTCGTTGTAAAACGCACGCGGGTGATTTTAAATCAAAAACTTTGATTTAAATTAAATATGGAAAAATAAAATAAAATTTTTATAATTCCAAACAAAGTATTTATCGATGATCAGAAAAATACTTAAAAAGTATAATTTAAAAATCTCAGGATTTACATATAGCAACACAAGAAAACGTAATACGTTGGAAAATTCAAGAAGCGCGAATAAAAGAATAAAATAATGCTGGGAAAGTACGAGTTCTCACAGTCTTCCCCCCTAAAAGAACTCTGGTCCCCAGAGTTCTCTTGAAAACAGTAGAAGATGCAAACGAGAGGAGGTAAAAAGTGTAGAACAAAATTCATTGCTTCCCAGGTAAATTTCCGTACCACGACGAATCTTAACGGTTAGAATTCGCTATGCTTCAGTTTCTTAACTCCTTTTCGTATAACTTTTCAGTCTTGGATTAGGATAACAATCTTTCAATACGGAGATACATCGAGAGATAGAGTTGTTGGAAATACGTGCGATACACTAACAAGAATGAACACAAGAATTGCTTAAACAAGCAAAGTGCGATAAAATGAAGCAAGATTGTAAATCAACAAGGGTCGCAAATCGTGCAACTTTAAAACGTGAAAATCTTAAAATGTAAGAATCTAGTCACAAGAGAAATAGAAGGGAAAAATGAATAACATATGATCATTTAAAATACAAGTTGTCAAAATCAGTTGTCTAGGATTTTGGTATTACTTTAAAACTTTGTTTTAAATATTTTCTTTATTAAAAGAAAATTTTACAAGGTGTAGTGATTAAAGATCAAACTCTATATAAAATGAGTGGGTAAACAGTTGTCCGTCAAAGTAAAAGTAACTCAGTTCAAATAGTTATTTTGATCAGCTTAAGAGCTTTTCGGGTGACTGTATGAAATTATTGTTAAAACTCAGGTTTAACGTTACCATTTGGAAAAATCAGTTTTTCTAAGTTATTTAGAATCATTGTTAGAAATTATAAATTAATTTAATAATTTCATTATATTGACAGTAAAGTACGACATAATCAAATACTTTAAAAGATACAACTTGACACTGTTTAAACATAAGTTATAAATTTACCCAAGAGGATGTACATATTCGATATTAAATTTGAAATGGGTATTTTGACAATTTAAACATTTGGTACAATCACTCTGAAAAATTTCTATATTAGGAAGTTACCGAATTTCAAAAGTTCAAGATCTATGTACATGTATGACCGAACTCAAAGTTACTATTTTATACTTGTTCAAACACAATCATTTTTTAGTTTGCAAAATATCATTAGTTAAAGTTTTACGAGCTCAAACGAACTCAACAACGCTTGAAATCATATTTTTAAAGTCTATCAGTTTTGACTTTTGGATTTGACTAGACCAATTAACTCTCTAAACGATATTTTAAGACTCAAAGTCTAATGCATTTCGATGTAAAACAATGTTTTGAACAACTTTCCAGGTTTACTCAAGACTTGAAACAGATTAAAAATGGACGAAAATGCCCTTGCATTAAATCTGTCAGCAAAACGATATTTTAGAACTACGCAAAAATAAGTTCTTAAATTTCACAATCTCAAATGAGCGTAACCTGCTCGATTTTAATGTTTATTGGCCAAATTTTTATGTCCTAAACGGACGTCTCAACGTGTAGAAATATATATTTTTATGTCTAAAGTTATAAAAATATTTTCTCGACAATGTTAAACTTCCTGTAAAGTTTCTATACAAAGTATATTTTTCGACACAGCTTGAAATTAAATCCAATTTCATAATAACCCAGAATTAATGTACACATAAGACTTGTGGATTCCATAAAGACGAAAGAGAATAAACTGCAAAATCAATCATGAAAAGAAAACACAATATAGAAATGGTTCAAGAATGCCAACGATAATCTGAGAGATAAAAAAAACGACGCATATCATCCGTGTCTTCGGCTGCAAGATGCAATGCAGGAAGGTCTCTTGGTGGCATGATTTCCAAAATCACAAGATATATTGAGAAAGAAACGGGACAATAACAAGTGGTACTCCTAGAGCGAGGAGGTTCAATGAAAAGGGAGGATACAAGTAAGATCGTATTCCAAAGAATCATCGCATAATAAATGACGATCATGTGTTCATGGTACAACGGATGTTGTAAGTCGAAATCTAAACGTAGAATGGTCAATGAAATAAGATGTAATCCATGTACAATTGTCGTGTAAAACGATGGCGTAAAGGTAAATCAAGATTATGAAGACCCAAAATATAATCCAGGTACTGACTCAACGAATGGTTCGAGATGTGTGACTCACACGATGTCTTTTAGTCTTTTTTGGGAGACACATTGAGCTACACAATGGTCGATAGACTAGACATTTAATTACAAATGGTCGGAAGGAAAATTGGGTATCTAAATAGATATCTTAAAAGAATTGAACAATGAAGGCAACACGCACGGTAGTAAAATGAAAATCAAGAGTTTTATCGAAAACAACACTTCTTAATTCCGAACAATGGTATCTCGAGAGTATGCACAACATGTAGCAGTGAGTCGAGAAAACAGATGATTCAAAACGAGCGAGTATATGAGGTCAGTCGTATCACGCATAAATGAAATAGCAGTAGTACTCAGAATAATGAGCATGAAAAGTCGACAACACATGCGCTCTAAATACAAGTATGTAACGTCATAATGATATAAAATCATTGTAACAAGATCAGTTTACAAGAACTTAAAATTCAAGAAATGCAGTAAGAGCATATGTAGTCAAGTAATATCCAATGATAGTTCATGAAGCACAAAGGCTTTGAAAAGACATAGTAGTTATCGTCATTAAGGTGATGTAATATTTCAACATGAAATCAAGAGATGAAATACTACAACGATAACTAAAAGTAAATAATAAGGATTAGAGAGTTTTCCCGCGCGGATATCGAACAACATTTGCAGATTCTGTGTTTGACACTTAGAAACAATAAAATATTTGAACTTTCGGTTATAGACTAAGTTTTGAAAAACGACTCAGTTCCCTATAACCATTGCTCTGATACCAATCTGTGAGACCCCCAAAATCTGACATGGAACAACTAGGCAACGTGGGGGTAACACGTCATAGTACAAGAAACAATGAATTACAGTTCATACAAAGCTGACGAAATAAAAACATGTACATTACATCAAAAAGGTCAGAGTTTTTAAACATAGGTCCCAGAGTTTTATAAGCGGAAAATTATATTATTTCGTCTCAATTTATAACATAAAGTTGCCCAAAAGATAGGATAAACTTCTGACAGTTTTTACTGAAAACCGTCTTTTAAAAGCATCTAAGAAATCTCCAAGCTGCGATAATATCCTGCGGGCTCCCATCCAAGCAAAGCTAAGTAATAATACCTGAGATTAAACATGTAAAAACATCAACATAAAGTTGAGTGATATTCATAGGTTTAGCTGTAAACGTGTGGAACACAATAGAATTTGTAAAACACGTAATGGGGGGGGGGGGGGTTAACTATGTACATTGTACGTAGTCACGATGCATATTATTGCTGTTTAGTCTCATGAACCGAAGCTTAACTCAAACGTAAGTTCCTCTAGGGAGTATTCAGCCTAAATACTCAAGTATAAACGAATATTAATGCGTCAAAGTAATCGGGACGGGGATTGTCAATCCCGATGGATCCACCCACAACATTCGCGCTTAGCGAAAAGCATACGGGACAATTAACGGTTCATGATAGGAGAGGAAACTCAAGGCTAACGTCTAAAAGCAATAATACCATTGAAATCATCTATAAAGCATACATGTTCTGGATAACATACAAGTTATGGATAACAATACAGTTTTTAATTTGGTTGTGTTCCACCATGTAAAATCTCACCCCGTGTTTAGAAACTATGTACAAGTAAAAAGGGGCTATGAACTCACCATAGCCACGAGGTAAGTCAATCACGGTACTCAGTAGCTGAGTAGAAACGATAGTGGTAGACGATCACCGACGATATGGATGCCCGGGGAAACACGAAAACCACAACCTATCAAAATAAGGCGCGCGTTAAGACTCAGACTCGAATATCGATATGTACCAAATATAATATGACTCAACTGTTTTCAAAGTATTTATGTTTCCAAACCACTTACACGAACCAAATGAATCCTTTTATCCAACGTTATTAGTTAAAATACTTGTACACTTGAAAATGACCCGTCATACGACGCCAAGTCAACGCAAGTCAAACTATCCTTTTACATAGCTCGGACCAATAGCTAAGTCATTTATATAATAACTAAGCACTTGAGTAAGTCACCATGTCCGATGGTGAATACTCAAACTCACGCAACACAAGCATTGAACTAAGTGTCCAAAATTAAAATCAGCAAGTACACCCCGAATGTACACACCGATCTACCCTATCTATACTTGTCCGTTTTACATGAAAATTGGTGTCAAGGTCACCTATAACCTGTATAAGACCTTACCAAATTTTGAGCCAAAGTTCACACTTTAAAATCCATCAGCTCGATACTTTATTCGACTCCGAATTTGGGACAGATTTGTACACTTGTTTTGTAAAACCGTTTGGACCACTTTAAAAGTACTAATTCGACAATCCGTCTTTTGAAACCACTACTAGACTTATCAAACTAAGTTTGTAAACTTTGAAAATCAGTAGTATCCACTATCTAACCAAGCCTAAAGTCCCCGAGAGTCGACCCAAAATCAGCCACAATTTCGGATTGTGCCGACTTGCGTCTCCCGGTACACGAAAACTAAAACTAGCATAACTTTTGACTCGTAATGACTTAGAAGCTCTATCTTATACCAAAACGAGCGTCTTAGAAAACTCTACAACAATATCAAATAAACTTAGCCTTTCACAGACCTTAAACCCACAAAACAATATGTTTAAAGCTGCTGTCCCAAATTATACATTTAGAAAACAAGTCAAATCAATTTTCCCACCAAATATAATCATTCCCATATCTCTAGTATCACTATACTATCATTTCCATCAACCAAACACACTCCTAAACATATGTATGCATCAAAATCAAAAGATCAAAATAAAAACTTAGACTTTTTAAACATCAAAACAACATAATCTTACCAAAACAACACATGCATGATGATTAAATCATCATATAACCATGAAATCATAAGTTTATAAAAACTTGATGCATGTTCAAGATTTTGGTTCCAAAAGATGCACCACAAAAATCTAGGACGTGGTCTTGAATTTGTTTTGATTAAATCTTAGTAGAAATCAAAATTTAGGGGGTGTTTTAGTGTGGTGGCGGAAATAATAAGAAGAAAATGAGGGAGAGGATTTGTTTCATGTGTGTGTTTTTTTTGTAAGATAAAATGAGGTGAAAATGGTGGAAAAGTAATATATAGTGAGGTTAGGGTAGATGTTGCAAATATTGAATAGTTTTGGACTTAAAAACAATTAATAGTTTAAAGAGGGTAGAAAATGGTTATTGGTAAATATTGAAAATATTTACGGGGCTCGGGTTTCGTAAAAATACTTTTCAAAAGTTACAATGCATCTTAAAAATGATTATATGATTTCCCGACACGACTTAATACGTAATTAAAACGAAATCATCGAAAATATTAATTATCGAAACAATCGATAAATAAACGTAAACTTTTGGGCATCCGTCGGTATCACGATCACTAGGAATTCTCGTTGTACATTGATTTTGAATAAACTCATTGTAAAACGCACGCGGGTGATTTTAAATCAAAAACTTTGATTTAAATTAAATATGGAAAAATAAAATAAAATTTTTATAATTCCATACAAAGTATTTATCGATGATCAGAAAAATACTTAAAAAGTATAATTTAAAAATCTCAGGATTTACATATAGCAATACAAGAAAACGTAATACGTTAGAAAATTCAAGAAGCACAAATAAAAGAATAAAATAATGCTAGAAAAGTACGGGTTCTCACAGTCTTCCCTCCTAAAGGAACTCTGGTCCCCAGAGTTCTCCTGAAAACAGTAGAAGATGCAAACGAGAGGAGGTAAAAAGTGTAGAACAAAATTCATTGCTTCCTAGGTAAATTTCCGTACCACGATGAATCTTAACGGTTAGAATTCGCTATGCTTCAGTTTCTTAACTCCTTTTCGTATAACTTTTCAGTCTTGGATTAAGATAACGATCTTTCAATACGGAGATACATCGAGAGATAGAGTTGTTGGAAATACGTACGATACACTAACAAGAATGAACATAAGAATCGCTTAAACAGGCAAAGTGCGATAAAATGAACCAAGATTGTAAATCAACAAGGGTCGCAAATCGTGCAACTATAAAACGTGAAAATCTTAAAATGTAAGAATCTAGTCACAAGCGAAATAGAAGGGAAAAATGAATAACATATGATCATTTAAAATACAAGCTGTCAAAATTAGTTGTCTAGGATTTTGGTATTATTTTAAAACTTAGTTTTAAATATTTTCTTTATTAAAAGAAAATTTTACAAGGTGTAGTGATTAAAAATCAAACTCTATATAAAATGAGTGGGTAAACAGTTGTTCGTCAAAGTAAAAGTAACTAAGTTCAAATTGTTATTTTGATCAGCTTAAGAGCTTTTCGAGTGACTGTATGAAATTATTGTTAAAACTCAGGTTTAACGTTACCATTAGGAAAAATCAGATTTTCTAAGTTATTTAGAATCATTGTTAGAAATTATAAATTAATTTAATAATTTCATTATATTGACAGTAAAGTACGATATAATCAAATACTTTAAAAGATACAACTTGACACTGTTTAAACATAAGTTATAAATTTACCCAAGAGGATGTACATATTCGATATTAAACTTGAAATGGGTATTCTGACAATTTAAACATTTGGTAAAATGTATAAAACGTTCTTAGAAATTAATAATAAATTTTTTTTAGAAATTCAGGAAAGTGTTTAAGATATCAAACGATGAACACGTAACATTTTCTGGTTTTCAAAAGGTGACAAGACTGCAACGAATATGAGACATATAAAGTTCAACAATTTGTTGCGAGTAAAAACACAAGGGAATAAAACGAAAGTCGTATCAATTCTTAACAAACGTGATAGAATAGACGCGTCGATGATAAAAATAAGAAACAAAGGATTATAGCAAGATTAATTAACGAGTGCGGTTGGCGTCACCAATAACGGCTTATTAAGTTTTCATTGGTCGATACACAATCGAAAGAGAAAAGCCACACAATAAATTTTTAAGAAGTTACTCGAGAGGAATTCCAGTAAATGAACAACATTCGCAATGAGAGGCGAAATCAACACATGGTTCACACGAATGAATTTCAAGACGATAGTGTCTTAACACATATCATGACAATTACACGGAATTATCGTTCACGTCCAATCGTAAATCATTAATCGCGTCCAGAGACGTCTCATAGGTCTACCAAGATAGATAAAGAAGATCGATCGATGAAGAGGCATAATAACGTTGAAACTTTCAAGTCTGGTATCAATGGTAATAATTTAGGCAAATGGTAACGAAAATTGTATCATGAGGATGATGAGGTAGCAAGTAAAGCAAAGATTGCTGAGTAAGGAAATCTGTGCTTGAGGCATGTACTTTGTTCAAGAAAAGATAAGGGTTTATATGTGTATGTTGCGAACTGTTGATACTCGCATAAGAAGTAAAAGTTTTCTAAACTTTATTTATCTAACTTTTTAAGGAACATATTGAAAAGTTGATTGTTGGTCAAATATTTATGGCGACTACTATTTGGCCTTGCATGGCTCATTCTAAACTAAGCATAGGTGATCAAGCCATGCATAATTTAGGACTAGCAATGCGATGCTCGTCTTCGTCAAACCAGTATTACAGGTCATATTATTTAAAATATGTATATAATGCCATTTGTAAAAACAGAAATCAAATTAGTTTATGAAACTATTCGCCAATAAGTTACTAGCTAGATATTTAATTCAACAATTGTAATGTTACAAGATTCTTTACCAGACCCAAAGTAGAACAATTTGTGAGTATACATTGTAAAGTTAATATAAATTAATTTTATAAGATAGCATTCAATTATTTAAGAAAGCCCAAATGGAACCTTTTGTAAAATGATTTGCAAACAAGACCAGTTTGAGTTTATATGGTAACATGACAATAGTTTATAAACTAGCGAGTGGGTTACAAGATGGAAATAAGGAGTAGTTCAAGACAATCAACGAAATGGTTACAAGGTGATAAGGTTTCAAGAGGTTTAGCAGGAATCGTCAAGAGACACGTGCCAAGATGATAATGAACGATAAAAATAAGAAATTCAAGCTCGGTCCAAATCAGTGGTACGATATAAACAAAGAAAAGGCGATGTAGAATGACGAATAAGTCATAAATAAAAGAAAGGATAAAGGAATCCGTATGTGCACATCGTAATTTATTTGACAATAATATACTTTTAAGAAAGTAGGGTATCAGTTAACAAATAGTACAATCACTCTGAAAAGTTTCTATATTAGGAAGTTACCGAAGTTCAAAAGTTCAAGATCTATGTACATGTATGACCGAACTCAAAGTTACTATTTTATACTTGTTCAAACGCAATCATTGTTTTTAGTTTGCAAAATATCATTAGTTAAAGTTTTACGAGCTCAAACGAACTCAACAACGCTTGAAATCATATTTTTAAAGTCTATCAGTTTTGACTTTTGGGTTTGACTAGACCAATTAACTCACTAAACGATATTCTCAGACTCAAAGTCTAATGCATTTCGATGTAAAACAATGTTTTAAACAACTTTCCAGGTTTACTCAAGACTTGAAACGGATTAAAAATGGACGAAAATGCCCTTGCATTAAATCTATCAGCAAAACGAATTTTAGAAATACGCAAAAATAAGTTCTTAAATTTCACAATCTCAAATGAGCGTAACCTGCTCAATTTTAAAGTTTATTGGCCAAATTTTTTTGTCCTAAACGGACGTCTCGTGTAGAAATATATATTTTTATTTCTAAAGTTATAAAAATATTTTCTCGACAATGTTAAACTTCCTGTAAAGTTTCTATACAAAGTATATTTTTCGACACAGCTTGAAATTAAATCCAATTTCATAATAACCCAGAATTAATATACACATAAGACTTATGGATTCCATAAATACGAAAGAGAATAAACTGTAAAATCAATCATGTAAAGAAAACACAGTATAGAAATGGTTCAAGAATGCCAACGATAATCTGAGAGATAAAAAAACGACGCATATCATCCGTGTCTTCGGCTGCAAGATGCAATGCAGGAAGGTCTCTTGGTGGCATGATTTCCAAAATCACAAGATATATCGAGAAAGAAACGGGACAATAACAAGTGGTACTCATAGAGCGAGGAGGTTCAATGAAAAGGGAGGATACAAGTAAGATCGTATTCCAAACAATCGTCACATAATAAATGACGATCATGTGTTCAAGGTACAACGGATGTTGTAAGTCGAAATCGAAACGTAGAATGGTCAATGAAATAAGATGTAATCCATGTACAATTGTCGTGTAAAACGGTGGCGTAAAGGTAAATCAAGATTATGAAGACCCATAATATAATCCAGGTACTGACTCAACGAATGCTTCGAGATGTGTGACTCACACGATGTCTTTTAGTCTTTTTTGGGAGACACATTGAGCTACACAATGGTCGATAGACTAGACATTCAATTACGAATGGTCGGAAGGAAAATTGGGTATCTAAATAGATATCTTAAAAGAATTGAACAATGAAGGCAACACGCACGGTAGTAAAATGAAAATCAACAGTTTTATCGAAAACAACACTTCTTAATTCCGAACAATGGTATCTCGAGAGTATGCACAACATGTAGCAGCGAGTCGAGAAAACAGATGATTCAAAACGAACGAGTATATGAGGTCAGTCGTATCACGCATAAATGAAATAGCAATAGTACTCAGAATAATGAGCATGAAAAGTCGACAGCACACGCGCTCTGAATACAAGTATGTAACGTCATAATGATATAAAATCATTGTAACAAGATCAGTTCACAAGAACTTAAAATTCAAGAAATGCAGTAAGAGCATATGTAATCAAGTAATATCCAATGATAGTTCATGAAGCACAAAGGCTTTGAAAAGACATAGTAATTATCGTCATTAAGGTGATGTAATATTTCAACATGAAATCAAGAAATGAAATACTACAACGATAACTAAAAGTAAATAATAAGGATTAGAGAGTTACCCACGCGGATATCAAACAACATTTGCAGATTCTGTGATTGACACTTAGAAACAATAAAATATTTGAACTTTCGGTTATAAACTAAGTTTTGAAAAACGACTCAGTTCCCTATAACCATTGCTCTGATACCAATCTGTGAGACCCCCAAAATCTGACATGGAACAACTAGGCAACGTGGGGGTAACACGTCATAGTACAAGAAACAATGAATTACAGTTCATACAAAGCTGACGAAATAAAAACATATACATTACATCAAAAAGGTCAGAGTTTTTAAACATAGGTCCCAGAGTTTTATAAGCGAAAAATTATATTATTTCGTCTCAATTTATAACATAAAGTTGCCCAAAAGATAGGATAAACTTCTGACAGTTTTTACTAAAAACGTCTTTTAAAAGCATCACAGAAATCTCCAAGCTGCGATAATATCCTTCGGGCTCCCATCCAAGCAAAGCTAAGTAATAATACCTGAGATTAAACATGTAAAATTGTCAACACAAAGTTGAGTGATATTCATAGGTTTAGCAGTAAACGTGTGGAACACAATAGAATTTGTAAAACACGTAATGAGGGGGTTAACTATATACATTGTACGTAGTCACGATGCATATTATTGCTGTTTAGTCTCATGAACCGAAGCTTAACTCAAACGTAAGTTCCTCTAGGGAGTATTCAGCCTAAATACTCAAGTATAAACGAATATTAGTGCGTCAAAGTAATCGGGACGGGGATTGTCAATCCCGACGGATCCACCCACAACATTCGCGCTTAGCGCAAAGCATACGGGACAATTAACGGTTCATGATAGGAGAGGAAACTCAAGACTAAAGTCTAAAAGCAATAATACCATTGAAATCATCTATAAAGCATACACGTTCTGGATAACATACAAGTTATGGATAGCAATACAGTTTTTAATTTGGTTGTGTTCCACCATGTAAAATCTCACCCCGTGTTTAGAAACCATGTACAAGTAAAAAGGGGCTATGAACTCACCTTAGCCACGAGGTAAGTCAATCACGGTACTCAACAGCTGAGTAGAAACGGTAGTGGTAGACGATCACCGACGATATGGATGTCCGGGGAAACACGAAAACCGCAACCTATCAAAATAAGGCGCGCGTTAAGACTCAGACTCGAATATCGATATGTACCAAATATAATATGACTCAACTGTTTTCAAAGTATTCATGTTTCAAAACCACTGACACGAATCAAATGAATCCTTTTATCCAACGTTATTCGTTAAAACACTTGTACACTTGAAAATGACCCGTCATACGACGCCAAGTCAACGCAAGTCAAACTATCCTTTTACATCACTCGGACCAGTAGCTAAGTCATTTATATAATGACTAAGCACTTGAGTAAGTCACCATGTCCGATGGTGAATACTCAAACTCACGCAACACAAGCATTGAACTAAGTGTCCAAAATTAAAATCAGCAAGTACATCCCGAATGTACACACCAATCTACCCTATCTAGACTTGTCAGTTTTACATGAAAATTGGTTTCAAGGTCACTTATAACCTGTATAAGACCTTACCAAATTTTGAGCCAAAGTTCACACTCTAAAATCCATCAGCTCGACACTTTACCCGTCTCCAAATTTGGGACAGATTTGTACACCTGTTTTGTAAAACCGTTTGGACCACTTTAAAAGTACTAATTCGACAATCCGTCTTTTGAAACCACTACTAGACTCATCAAGCTAAGTTTGAAAACTTTGAAAATCAGTAGTATCCACTATCTAACCAAGCCTAAAGTCCCCGAGAGTCGACCCAAAATCAGCCACAATTTCAGATTGTGCCGACTTGCGTCTCCCGGTACACGAAAACTAAAACTAGCATAACTTTTGACTCGTAATGACTTAGAAGCTCTATCTTATACCAAAACGAGCGTCTTGGAAAACTCTACAACAATATCAGATAAACTTAGCCTTTCACAGACCTTAAACCCACAAAACAATCTGTTTAAAGCTGCTGTCCCAAATTATATATTTAGAAAACAAGTCAAATCAATTTTCCCACCAAATATAATCATTCCCATATCTCTAGTATCACTATACTATCATTCCCATCAACCAAACACACTCCTAAACATATGTATGCATCAAAATCAAAAGATCAAAATAAAAACTTAGACTTTTTATACATCAAAACAACATAATCTTACCAAAAACAACACATGCATGATGATTAAATTATCATACAACCATGAAATCATAAGTTTATAAAAACTTGATGCATGTTCAAGATTTTGGTACCAAAAGATGCACCACAAAAATCTAGGATGTGGTCTTGAATTTGTCTTGATTAAATCTTTGTAGAAATCACAATTTAGGGGGCGTTTTGGTGTTGATGGTGGCGGAAATAATAAGAAGAAAGGGAGGGAGAGGATTTGTTTCATGTGCGTGTTTTTTTGTAAGATAAAATGAGGTGAAAATGGTGGAAAAGTAATATATAGTGAGGTTAGGGTAGATGTTGCAAATATTGAATAGTTTTGGACTTAAAAACAATTAATAGTCTAAAAAGGGTAGAAAATGGTTATTACTAAATATCAAAAATATTTACGTGGCTCGGGTTTCGTAAAAATACTTTTCAAAAGTTACAATGCATTATAAAAATGATTATATGATTTCCCGACACGACTTAATACGTAATTCAAACGAAATTGTCGAAAATATTAATTATCGAAACAGTCGATAAATAAACGTAAACTTTTGGGCATCCGTCGGTATCGCGATCATTAGGAATTCTCGTTGTACATTGATTTTGAATAAACTCGTTGTAAAACGCACGCGGGTGATTTTAAATCAAAAACTTTGATTTAAATTAAATATGGAAAAATAAAATAAAATTTTTATAATTCCATACAAAGTATTTATCGATGATCAAAAAAATACTTAAAAAGTATAATTTAAAAAATCTCAGGATTTACATATAGCAATACAAGAAAACGTAATATGTTGGAAAATTCAAGAAGCACGAATAAAAGAATAAAATAATGCTGGGAAAGTACGGGTTCTCACACCTAAACAAGAATGATAAATTGTTGTCTTCTTGTTTCTCTTGTACTGGATGTATTTAGAATACATGCATGTCTTTAGTCTTTCCTTCATCCTTGGATTTGAACTTGGTAATTTGTATTTGTATCCAACTGAATGTAGCCAAACACTTCAACTATGATCTTCTTGTATCTTGTAAACATTTAGTTATCTTTGCAGCATCAGTAATTGTCTTCTTGAGTTAAATCTATGAACTCTGAATCATGAACTTCAGTCTTGATCTGATAAGACAAAACTTTCTAAGTATTTTCTTCTTCAATACTTCTTTGCTTGCAATCTTCATACCTGAAATAAAACAGCGAACAACAAAAACCAATCTGTATTGGCTTCATGATTTTTGGCAAATCACCACCTATCAACGGATTTGATATATTCTTTACCAGTTAGCCGTACACTCTGGAATATCCAATACTTTATTCATGAAGAATAAGGTGTACTAATAACCTTACAATTTTTGGTAAATTGTCAACCATCAACGGATTTGATGAAGTCTTTACCTAGTATCGTTTGTCTAGGACTAGCCAACTCTTTGTCTCAAAACAGGGTGAGTCAGAACCATATAGTTTTTAGCAAACTACCAGCTTTCAACGGATTTGAGAAGTCTTTAACACAAACCGTTTGCTTATGGACTAGCCAGTTCTTATGTGTATTAGACATGGTGAACTGAGAACCATTTGTGAAGTGTGACTGAAAGTCAAACACTTAAGGCTCTTTCTCAGCTTCTTCCTCATCTTTCAAATCCTTGATTTGTTGTTTAACCATTCTGATCAACTCCAAAGCATCTACAAATTCTTTTGTAACTTCCAATTGTTGTTCCAACATTCTTTCCAACAATCTTCTTTTGAATGGGTGATATGAGCAAAAACTCTTATCAATTAATCAACAAATCACCCTAAAACACAAGGAAACTACCTAACTTTTGTGCTATAAAGCCAAATTATGTGGTATGTTTTGTGTTTGTGTATAAATAGGTAAGAAGGATACATTTTCAAGCAAACAAGAAGAAAATCAAGCTTATTTGGATGAAAAAGACAAAGAAGGATCAAAGATGACAAGACTTTGAAGATAAGGGACCTATCTTAACAATACTCTAAAGTTGAAGGACTCAAAGTGTAAATTTGTCAAAGTCAAGATAAAAGTCAAAACATGGTCAACTCTTCAGTCAACTAAGTCAAGGGGTCAAACTTAACAAGAATGCAAGTGGAAGGAACAATTATGCCAAAGGAATGAAGTGCTAAGCTTAAATTTAGAATCTGCCAAAGTACAAGGGCTTAAGCTGCCATTTTTCAAAGTTATAATAATCTTAATCCGTGTGAATGGTTAAGAGCCAATGAAATTTCAAGGATTATGGGTCATGGATTGCCAGCAAGAAAGACACCTCACCATCTCATTAATGCACCGAAAAGCAACAGTAATATCCACTCACTTAAATTCCAACCAATCAGGTCATGCCAGCCTATATTCATTTTATCCAAAAACAGATTATGATCCCTATGACCATTCCTTATCCAACCAGAATCTGCCACGTGGCATCTTCTTCAACAACGAGCCCAGAACCATTTTTGAGCTACACTGAATTTCAAGAAAAGATTTCTACATGAAACCTGCTCGTTTTCAAGAGAGGAACACATTGGGAACCTTTAATCAAGATCAAACTCAAAGAATTAAAAACCCCCAATTCATGAAGAACACAAGGATTTTCAATTGGCCAATTCAGGACACCTGGCAGCTTACTATTAGTGGGGATACGTCATCAACCCCAAATCACTCTCATTGTTTGTCTATAAATAGGGAATGATCCCTTCATTTGTCACAGTAGCCTAAGTGTGAAATTTTCACACACTTACTTTTTCTCTCTCTCCATCTTAGCTTGTAGTTGTTAGCATAAGGACCTCAAGAGTCTGACAAGCTCTTGAGTTGGTTATTGTAGTTGTAACTACTTTACTAGAATCTGTAACAACTTTTCTCATTCAATCAATAAATTTCCCTCCTTTTTCCTTCAATCTACTATTCATCTCCTGCATTACTGTTATCCTAGTGTTGTTATGAATTACTTGTGATCACCATTGATCATAAGAAGCTCTTGTTGAAGATTGTTGTTGTTCACACTTGTTCTGTTCATTCAGTAGTTGTGTTTGTTGATTTTAAAGCAGATTTGTGTATGAATTGGTGATGATGATGATTGTAGCTGTTGATTAGTGGTATATAGTGTTAAGGTGGTGGTTTAACACTATCTAGGAGGCTCAGCGCCTACCTACTTCATCAGTGGAGGCCTTTGCTAAAAGGTTTCTAAGTTTTTAATTTTGGTTCCTCTAAACAGCAATGGCATGCTCAATTCTAGCTTAACTTTTACTTGCTGATCTGATAAAGTGTGAATTACTTGTTCTTGTGTTGATTTTGAAGTTTAGATAGCTTATAGTTGCTTTGATACTTGTTTACTAGCTTATACTTGTTTCTGATTTCATCTTATCAGTCATTTTTAGCTTGCTTGTGCATTTTGAGTAGTTGTCTGTTTTACTGCATAAACTTGGTTCAATTTTACTTCATTTTGGTTAATAAGTTTGGCTTGATATCACATTTAATCCAGTACAACTAATTGCTTAAATTTCATTCACAAAAAGTTGTTGAAAATCAGTTAACTAGTGTTTGGTTTGAGCTGTCAAATTGTAGTTAAGTATTGTTAATTGGATAAACATTGTTCATTTACTTTCATTTAGTCATTGTGAACAGGTTTTAGTAGTTTTAAAGTCAAAAAGTAAATCAAAAAGGCAATTGGCTATAAAAAAGTATGGGTCAGTTTTAGCTTTAAAAAGTTCATAAAAAGTAGTTGTTTTCAATTGCTTGCCATTTACTCATTTCTTGATGAAATTTCTTCAAACCAGTTCAAACTTGTCCATTAACATCTGAATATTGAGTGCTTATTAGGAAATTACACAGTTCTAAGATTCAAGAGAGAAATAAGCATTTTCATAAGTTGTTAAGCAAATGAAAGTTTCTGTAACAAAAGTCCAATATGATTTCTTGAACTAGCAAATCTACTTCAGAAACCTTCCCATTTTCTTTCATATACTTGTTTAGAATGTGTTCTTGAGTAGATATGGAGGTTTTGAACTTTTTCCAAAATTTGGTCAACTTTGGTCAATAAGCTAGTTTTACCTTATTTTCATTTTCCTAATTCATTACTTGACCATTTTCATTTTCAAAAGTCATTCCAGACTCTCAATGGATTGAAAAACAAGATTTAGCAAAAAAATCCATTTGTGCAAGTTTGGCTCATTAGATAGCTTATTTGTGGCTTATCAATATTGGCTTATTTGAGTTTTACTTAGCTTCAAGCTTATTCCTTTTACAAGTCTAAGTAAAATTGGATTTTAAGCTGTTTACAATTTGTTTGAGCTTATTTGGTCAAGTTTAGAGCTTAAACGAGCTTATACATTCACTTAGCCCGTTTTTTATATAAGTTTACTTTTAATTGCACTTTAGTCCTCCAAGTTTGTTACTATTTTAATTGCTGGCTAAATTTACTTGTTTTTAGGGTTTGCTAAGATTTAGTCCTAATCTTTTCAAAACTTGTCAAATTCAGTTATTCAGTTTTACAATTTGTTAAATTTAGTTAGTAGTTTGTTATTATTTGCATAATTGGTCCTTGAAGTTTCTGATTTTTACATTTCAAGCATTATAGTTTCAAGCATTTTCATTTTTAGCACTTTAATTCCATAGATTTACATTTTTGTCCTTATTTGAATAAAAAATTGGTAATTGCTAAATGTTTTACGGATACGTAGTTAATATTTTGCATATTTTTACTTGATTGCTCAATTAGACATAGAAAATCCGAATAACCCTATCAACCAAAAACGATTATAAACCCGATTTTGTTAGGACTTTCAATTGGTTAAGAATCGAAAACGAACTTCAATATACAGAATTCAAATGGCGCCGCTGCCGGTTCTTTGACTTTACGAGAGACTATCGATTGACGGTTTTCATTGGCTTTTGGGATCCGTTTACCTACGTTATTTTTACGTATCATATATCAAAAACAATAAAAAATATAAAAATATAAAAATATAAAAACTAAAAAATAACAAAAACAATTCTTTTCCTAAAGAATTGACCAAACAAATTCAAAAAATCCAAAAAACAATCTTTTTCCTAAAAGATTGCACCCAAAAATATATATTATTGGATTCCCTCGGTTTTTATGTACATACAGTATTTTCTCTGAAAAACCCATAAATACAAAAATAGTTTTCATATATTATTAAAGTAAATACGTATACGTATAAGAACAATCAATACACATATTATCCATAAGTATTGCCAAGGCAATACACCGTGTTGAGGGGCGTTCCGGTCCTTGACACGCGTATCGATCAAACTCAATAAAGCAAGAATAGGTAAATACTTCCAATAAGCAATAATTCGAAGAATACAAACTACAAAGTGAATAGAAAGGAGATGTGATATAAAATGCCATCTAAGGGTCAATAGGTACTTAAGTGCTTCGCGCCACCTAACCCCCCGTTCACTAGTGAGTATTCTAAGAAGGAAGGCTTCATTGGGGTTCTTGCACCCAAGTAGTACATACGTATATTATACTTTCTTGTGGATATTTCATATTGAAACTCGAAGAGGATAATCCTTTTCTCTTCAAAGTTACACGAGAGCTTCTCTCTCATTCCTTGTATTGAGTTGCATGCTCACTCGCGGGCGTGCACAAATACCGATTGGTGTACAACCCCTTCCTCTGAAAAGGAAGAAAAAGAGAAAGAGTAGGAACACCACCGTCCATCAAGTCGATCCCGAGAATCGTGCTTTGATCCATCCACAACAAGAAGCCATGGCCGGAGTTGATACTCGACCTTTGATGGAGCACTTGCAATCTAATGTGCAAGGATATGCCGATGCTATCAAGATACCCGATATTCCCGCAAACACATTTGAGCTAAAAACATCCATGATTAACTTGGTTTCAAATACACCATTTTATGGGAACAAGAATGATAATCCACATGATCACCTTAAGAAATTTCTTGCTCTTTGCAACACCATTAAGTACAATGGAGTTCCCCATGATGCCATTAAGTTGATATTGGTGCAATTTTCACTAGAGGGTCCGGCTAAGCATTGGTTAGATACACAACCAGCTGAGAGCATTACCACATGGGATGGTTTCACTAAGAAGTTTTTGAACAAGTTCTTTCCCCCATCTAAGACCACGACTTTGAGGAACTTAATTATAGGATTTCAACAAAAACCTAGTCAAACATTTAGTGATGCTTGAGAGGAGTATAGAGAGTTATTGAGGAGATGCCCTAACCATGGATTGGATGAGGTTCACCAAATCAATACTTTATACAATGGCCTTAAACCTCATCACCAAGACTCACTCAATGCTTCCGCGGGAGGAAATATTCTTCTTAAATCCATTCAAGAGGCTTGGGATATTATTGAGACCAATGCAATGGTACAAACAAACACTCCATTTGAAGAAAGGGTTCATGTTATCCAAAACAATTCTCAAACACCTTGTGATAACCAATTCCTCAAGAGTCACCAAGAGATACTCCAAAAGATAGATAGGGATCATGAGATGAATCTTAAGGCAAATAAAGAATTGATCCAAGCCATTAAAATCCTTTCATTGAACAATTCCACCAATGATGTGCATGCTATTACCCTTTCATGTGAGACTTGTGGAAGTCCCCATTCATATCAACAATGTGATAAGGTGCAAGATTATCAAGGGGAATGTTATGCTTACCAAGAGGAACATCATGAACATTTCAAGCCAAACATCAATCCAAACAATCTTTCTTATAAGTCTCAAAATTACCTTACTCCACCGGGATTCCCACCCCAACCACCCACCCAATTTCAACAAAATTCCCCTCAATTGTTACAAAGGAATCAAGGTCCAAGACCACAATACCAAGGGAACAACTACAAGGCACCTAACAATTTTCAAAATCAAGGAAATAACTTTTATCCACCAAATCAAGGATTTAATCCACCACTTCCACCCTTCCCAAATCAAGGATACCCTCAACTTCAAAATCAAGGATATGGGCTACAAGAGACTCATGAGTATGTTGAGAGGAGAATTCGTGAAAGTGAAAAAAGAATGAATGAGCAAATGAAACTTTCAATGGAGGAGCAAACTAAGATGCTTTTGACAGCATTTAATCAAAGACAACAAGGGGCTTTACCATCTAACACACAAACAAACCCAAGGGCAAATGTTAATGCTATCACAACAAGAAGTGGAAAGAAAACTCATGATCCTTCACCATCCAAACCTACTTTGGTAGAGCCTACTATGATTCCTTCTTGTGATAAGCCTTCTACATCTATTTCACCATCCTCAAGTTCTCCCATTTCTACACCTACTCATGAAGCAACCAACAAGGAAAATCCTTCTTCAACCACTCAACCACAACCAAAACCAAGTCTCCCTTATCCATCAAGATTGAGAAAGGAAAATCTTAAGAACAAGGATGATATCCAAGTCTCAAATTTTTTGAGTATGTTCAAGCAACTTAACATAAATATCTCCTTTGCGGAAGCTTTAGCCAATATGCCTAAGTTTTCTAAGATGATCAAGGACTTACTTTCTAACAAGGAGAGATTGGTGGATTTGCCTAATGCTTCCTTGAATGAAAATTGCTCCGCGGTTTTGCTTAAGAAGTTGCCTACTAAGCTAGGAGATCCGGGGAGGTTTTTGATTCCTTGCAATTTCCCGGGGGTGGAAAATTGCATGGCTTTAGCGGATTTAGGAGCAAGCATTAATCTCATGCCATTATCGGTTTAGAAGAAACTTTCACTTCCCGAGCTCACTCCTACTAAGATGACTCTTGAGTTGGCTAACCGTACTATCGCTTATCCGGTGGGAATTACGGAGGATGTTTTTGTTGGGGTTGATAGATTTACCTTTCCCGTGGATTTTGTAGTGGTTGATTATGATATGGATCCGAGAGTTCCTTTGATTATTGGTAGGCCATTTTTGAGAACGGGTCGAACTCTAATAGATGTGGCGGAAGGTGAACTTACAGTGAGGGTAGGAGATGAGAGAGAGTTGTGTTTAACATGGGAAAGTTGTCAAAGTAATCTAATGAGCCCGAAGCGGTAAAACATATTGATGTTTTGAATGAGGAGGAAACTCAAGATGATATCCTTGATGAAGTTTGTGATGAATATTTTTATGAAGCTTGCTCAAGTGGAGATTATGATTTACCTCATGTTGAGACTATTGCTTCCATTACTTCATCCTTGGATTTTCATGAACCTCAAGAGTTTGACTTTGGTGATTATGTGATCTATTCCAATCCTCTATTTGAAACCTCATATGACAACCCACTTTTCCACAATGATGAAGATATTCATGAGGACTTTAGTGATGAAGAATCTCTTCTTTGTGATACACCAACATATGATGACTATAGTGATGATGAGATTTATACTTGTGACTCTCCATTTATTGATGATCACACTTCCTTGGGTTTTGAGGAATCACCAATCTTTGATAGACCAATCTATGATGTTTATGGTGATGAGGAGGATTCTATCATGGAGGATGAGTTTTTAGAGGTGGATATTCCTTTTGAGTATACTATTGGATATATTGATGAGGAGGGCGACATACTCTATCTAGAATCTCTATTGCATGAAGATCCTTTACCTACTACCTTGTCCACCTCAACCCTTCAATGTGATAAAGGAAAACAAGCCATGATGGTTCTTTCTAAGAGCTTGTTGTTACCTATTACTCCACAACCTTTCTCTCACCATGTGACCTACAAGGGAAAGTCTTCTAAGGCAATCAACACTTGTTGTTTTCCCATCAAGGAACAGATTTTTGATCCTGGCATAGAGCTTGCTAAACCATCTCAGTATCCGCCTGATGCAACAAAAGGAAAACTTGTGAAAGATTTGAGAGTTTTACCCTATCACCTTGTGAAGAACATATGGGCAACCATTTTGGAGAACCACACTTCACCTTTTTTACCATTGCTTGGGAAGTTAGTTGTGGAATTATGTTATAAGTGGGATGGTAATTATGTATTTGATTCGGGGGAGGATATTTATGTAGTTTTGATAAATGAAAACTTGTTTTACCTCATCATGGAGATTTTTCTTAAAAAGGGCAAAAAAAAAAATCTCCATGATAGGTTTTAGGCACTTTTGAGTGTGGGATGAGTCGAGCTAGAGACTCCTTAAATCAAGCTTGAATAACTAGGTTTAGAAGTTTTTAGATCTAGAGTGTTGTAGGTTAGAAATAAGGATAGCAAATTGATGAGAAGTGTTGGGGAGACCTTCTTTTGTCTTCATGATGTTTGTAGGGTTACTCACTCATTACGTGCTTTGGAGCTTATGGAGGAGGCCCTTGTATCCGGTTCACTTCGTTACTATTGTGATCTTTCATAGACACCTTGTGCTTTAAAAATGAATTCACTATAGTTGATCTTTCCTTAACTTGGGTTAAGCAAAGTCTATTCATTGTCATAAGTGTAGGGGAAGTTTTATACTTCCATGCTCTTAAACATTGAGGACAATGTTTAGCTTAAGTGTAGGGGGGTCTTCTATCGAAGTGACCTCACCTAGACTTTGTCATTGACCTTCATGATAACACGGAAATTAATTTTTCAAACATTTTTCAAATTTTTGATCTACTTTGGCCACCAAAAATATGCATTCATAATTTTTGCATCAATCATTTTCATTTACATAACACATTTGCATTGTATATATTTCTTCTTTTATTTTTTATCAAAAATATATAAAAAGAAAAAAATATAATAAAAACATGGTTTAACAAATTTAGACTTCTTTGACATATTTTTTATCAACCCGAGTTTGCTTATCTAAGCATTCTCTAGCTAGTATCCTTAACCATGTAGTCCTTCATTGGTCTATTAGGCTAAGCATCCACCAATCTCATTATTTGAGATTTTAAATTTGTGGAGAATGGGAGATGATAGAGTTGAAGCAAGTATAAAAGGGATAGATAAACTTCATGATAATTACTTATGGCTACCCTTCTCTTCTTTACCTCTATTTTCTTCGCATGTATATATGTTAATAAATAATCAAGAACGGTTTTAATCGGTTTGTAGTCTCTTATGCATTTTTGTCTAATCATTCATGGTTGGTATAAGTACCTCTTAAGATTCTAAGTTAGAACGTTTTATGTGTACTATACTTATGTCATGCTTAATACTTAGAGGGTGTTTTTCCTTTTATTCTTTTCAATTTTCTTTGTAAGGAATAAAGAAAAATAAGAGCGGCTTACAAAAAAAATGAGTGGCTAGAAAAAAAAAAGAGAAAAAGAAAAAGAAAAGAAAAAAATAATTATACAAGACTCCCAAGAGGGGCAGTAAAGTGTTAATTATAGTAACTATTAGATTACAATATTACCTTGACGGGTTGCGGGGATTTAATAGTTGCTCCAATCTAATATTACCTTGACGGGTTGCGGGATTGAAGATCCAAAGTCTCAAAAAGATGGAGGATGTAAATTATTGCGTGAGTTTTATTTTTCTTTCCTTAGCGAGTGTGTAGCTACTTATTAATGCATGACATGAGGATTTTACACATAAGACGAATGACTTATTACTCTTGAGACGGACTTATATTAATTGTGAGCGTTTTTTTCAAGTAATGGATGAGAGGATTACTTAGGATTAAAACCGTCCTTCCTTATTTTTGGATTTTGCATTTCTTATACTTCACGCTTTAAATAATGACAAATTTGCCCAAAAGCAATTTGCTCAAATAATAACCGGTTCCACATTTAATTGTCACGAATAAGTTGATGCACCTTTTTACTTTTGAATGCAATGATCCCATTTTTAAGCTTGGTATGGGGAAAGTGAAACTTGAGGGTGATAAGCGTCCATGGTAACAAAGCCCTAATTTAAGTCATTGATTTCTTTATGAGTTATTTCCATCAAAACCATTTCAATAAAATCCAAAAAGATATAAATAGAATTGTTCCTTTGCATTGCATTGTTCAAAATCAAAATCATGCATCATGTAGAGTAGCATAGTGTAATAGCATTCCATATTGGCCAAGGTGGGTTAATTATGAGAAGAATATAAATTTGTGCTTTAAAATATAGCATTGCATGAGGCCATGGCAATGTTCATGTGTAGGGGATTTGATATGAGCAAAAACTCATATCAATTAATCAACAAATCACCCTAAAACACAAGGAAAATACCTAACTTTTGTGCTATAAAGCGGAATTATGTGGTATGTTTTGTGTTTGTGTATAAATAGGTAAGAAGGATACATTTACAAGCAAACAAGAAGAAAATCAAGCTTATTTGGATGAAAAAGACAAAGAAGGATCAAAGATGACAAGACTTCGAAGATAAGGGACCTATCTTGACAATACTCCAAAGTTGAAGGACTCAAAGTGTAAATTTGTCAAAGTGAAGATAAAAGTCAAACATGGTCAACTCTTAAGTCAACTAAGTCAAAGGGTCAATCTTAACAAGAATGCAAGTGGAAGGAACAACTATGCCAAAGGAATGAAGTGCTAAGCTTAAATTTAGAATCTGCCAAAGTACAAGGGCTTAAGCTGCCATTTTTCAAAGTTATAATAAGCTTAATCCGTGTGAATGGTTAAGAGCCAATGAAATTTCAAGGATTATGGGTCATGGATCGCCAGCAAGAAAGACACCTCACCATCTCATTAATGCGCCGAAAAGCAACAGTAATATCCACTCACTTAAATTCCAACCAATCAGGTCATGCCAGCCTATATTCATTTTATCCAAAAACGGATTATGATCCTTATGACCATTCCTCATCCAACCAGAATCTACCACGTGGCATCTTCTTCAACAACGAGCCCATAACCATTTTTGAGCTACACTGAATTTCAAGAAAAGATTTCTACATGAAACATGCTCGTTTTCTAGAGAGGAACACATTGAGAACCTTTAATCAAGCTCAAACTCAAAGAATTAAAAACCCCCAATTCATGGAGAACACAAGGATTTTCAATTGGCCAATTCAGGACACCTGGCAGCTTACTATTGGTGGGGATACGTCATCAACCCCAAATCACTCTCATTGTTTGTCTATAAACAGGGAAGGATCCCTTCATTTGTCACAGTAGCCTAAGTGTGAAATTTTCACACACTTACTTTTTCTCTCTCTCCAACTTAGCTTGTAGTTGTTTGCATAACGGCCTCAAGAGTCTGACAAGCTCTTGAGTTAGTTATTGTAGTTGTAACTACTTTACCAGAATCTGTAACAACTTTTCTCATTCAATCAATAAATTTCCCTCCTTTTTCCTTCAATCTACTATTCATCTCCTGCATTACTGTTATCCTAGTGTTGTTATGAATTACTTGTGATCACTGATAAATGAGATTTTGTATGCTCTTTTAAGATCTATTATCGTTCCTCGACTCACCCGAATTGATTTCCAACTTAACGTTTCGACTAAATTTGTTTTTGGTAAAGATATTTTTGGGTATTTTTAAACTAAAATCTACTTAATATAAAATCTATTTAATCTAATGTAAAAATTAAGCTAATAAAATCTTTTTAAATAAAACTATTTTAATCTAATTAATTTTAAACTGGAAGTATTTGAAATAAAGTCTATTTTTATATAAAAGTAAATTTGAAACTAATTTTAAAAACTTAAAAGAAAACTATTTAAAAGTAAATTTAAGACTATATAAAAAAACTATTTTTAAATCAAACTAAAACGTAAACTAATTTAAACTATTAAAGAAATAAATAAAATATTTTTCGTTTTATATTTTTGAAACTGAATAAAATAAATAAATAAACAAAAACTTTTAATTAAAATTTAAATCAAACTAAATAAAACATGTATTTTAAATAAAACTGCCACTAATTAAAAAGGGTATATTAATTAAACTATGCAAAGTTATAAACAAAAAGGTGTCTAGAGGAGATGGTTGGGTTGTTGCCTGGTGAGCGAGGGGTCGGGAGTTCAAACCCCAGCAATGACCAAATTTTTGCAATTAATAAATTTTTGGAATCTATATTATGGAAACATCATATTAAAAGAATCTTCGTCTAAGACAAGATGTAACAGCAAATTTAAGACAACAATAAAAGAAAATAAGCACAAAAGCTGGAAAGTAAAAAGCTATACTCGAACCCCCAAACTCAGATATATAGCAAATCTAAACCGAACAATAATACAGTTATCAAATTAAGCTGAAGCAGACACTACTAAAAAAAACTAAATAGATATGCAGATATAATTTAAACTGAAAATCAAACAGTAGAACTAATCTCAAATAATAAATCCTATCCAACAATATAAACCTACAAACAAAAACAGAGCAACAGTAATATAACTAAGCACAATAAGCAGATTCAATTTTAAACTAAATATCTAAACCCAATAACAATCTAAACCGAACAATAATAACAAAAGCAGATGAAATCAAATTTAATCTACTAAACTGAAACTAAAATTAACAATAACATTAAAAAAGATTGGAACCGGGTGTCGAAACCGTTGAGCCGAAGGTGAGGCGCTGAGCCACCTTGCGAATCGAAACAACACCAAACACCACCTCAAATAATCAACCGATCCATACACAACTTTGAACCAAATAATTGACCCGTAACAGTATCTTTCAATTCTCCCAGTAGGGAAGAATTATTCACTTTCCTTTATCTTTTTTTTTTCTTTTTTTTAATAATAAATCACTTCGAGGAACAGTAATATATAAAACAGATTTATGAGAAACAGTTTAATAAACAGTAAAAAAATTGACAGAAAATTAAAGTAAAATGATACGAAAATAATTAAATTCAACTTTTCATTAATAAAAATACAATACTGAAAATTAAAATTACAAGATTAAATCTAAACCTACTTTTGCAAAAATTAAATCTAATTTAACCCTACTCCTAATTTTAATTTTAAAAACTGAAAAATAAAGAAAAGCTTCCATCTAAATTACACATGAGATGGGGTTTTTATAGCAAAACCCTAAACTTGGTGCCCAAGGCTTTAAATCTTGGCCCTTCAATTCTTCTCTCTCTTTTCTTCTCTTGATCAACGGTTGAAATCACTCTTGCCAAGGATTGCCACGTTGGAAAGATTGAGGACCACAGGTGGGGGTGTTTGATCCGAAAATTGGGGGTTTTAAGTGGATTGTGGGAATTAATTATATATGTAAAAAGCCCCAATTTTACTTGTGATTTTTTTTTGACTTGGGTTAATTAGGGTTTATGTTAGATTTGGGTAAAAGGAGATGGTGGTGTTTTCCATTGAGAGAGAAAAAGTGAATGTGGTTTCTAGTAAATAACGAAAGCAGTAAATGGGGAATGAGTAGGATTTTATTAAGTGTGTGAGATAAGGGATGTTACACGTGGGAGTTAAAAGGTTGGAAATAAAAGTCAAGTGTGAGTCGGTTGGGATAAATGTGGGGAAATTGTGTTTTATTTAATGTGTGGGGTTTGACTTGTATTAGGTAAAACAAAACAAGACGCGAGTGGAAAAAAAAGTTGACCGGGTGTGACAGTTTTATTTATTGACCGAGCAAAATGAACTGAAAAGTTCATTTCACTTCTTCTCTCTTTTTTTTTTTATTTTTTTTTTTCGTTTTTATTCTATCCTCAAGTGGGCTTTGGTCCACATCCAATCCGTTTATATTAGGTATGTAAATGAGCTTATGATTAAATTTTCCAAATGGGTTTTTAGGCCCATTTACCCAAATGTGGGACCCACAATGCTCGAATAACTTCAAAAAGTTTTAATCCGCTGAAATCGAGCTCGATTTTGGCTTCCTTAATTATTTCTTCAAAACATGTCGGTTTAGCCGGTTTTCGTGATCTTGGGCACACTTTTGGACTTTTGACTTTGTCTTCGTCTCTTCTTGGACTTTTCTAATTGACCGTGAAATCCCGTGTTTTCTTTCCTTTTGATCATTTGTACCTATTTAACACACAAAACACAAAACCACGCGTAATTCTGACATTTATGATATAAAACACATGATTAGGTCTTGTTTTCCCTTGATTTTAGTGGCAAAAGGATAAGTGTTTACACACTTATTAAATCCCCTACACTTGACCATTGCAATGACCCCATGCAATGCATAGTTTTAAAGCATAAGTTACGTTTCTCTCATAATCAATTCATTTCGGCCTATATTAAGATATACTAATACTATGACGAAAAGATAAAGACTTTAAAGGAAACAAAAGTTATAATAATTTATTAACTTGAAATTATTTGATGGAAGAAAACTCGTGAAGAAGTCTAAGACTTACATTAGGGCTTTGGTGTCATGAATATTAATCACCCTCAAGTTTCACGTTCCCCATACCAAGCTTAAAAAACGAGATCATTGTTATTACAAGTTAGCACAACAAACACTTGCTCATGTGGTTTAGTTAATCACTTAGACCCCCTTATTCCTACGGTGTATCTCTTGTATTTTATTTTTTTCTTGAATGATCACGAGGATGCATTTTTGACTTATTTCGATAATTTATTTAGGCCGAAAACAAAGTGGGACGATTTAATCAATAGTTAGCTAAAGGACAAAATCTTTTAAAACTGCTTCTCGAAACCTCAAAAAGTTCATATCTTGGCATAACTCGTTTCACGATTTGAGACCTTTCTCGGACCGATATTTGGCTTTGTACTTCAAACTTCAAATCTTGAGAGACGATCTTGAAATTATGGTCTTCTCTTCATTTTGGTATACATCTTCAATAGGAGTGAAAGATGCTTCAAACGTTGACCACGACTTCTTCATTTATCCTCTTCTTTATTTAGGATTTTGATATACAACGATCCGCCTCCTTTTCGGACTTGGATCTATTTATCCTCATACCTTGTTAGGGTCTTTTTGGATAGACTTCTCCATGATCTTTAAGGGAGTAATTGCTTCTCGTCGTGTGTCTTGATCCTTCATATTGATTTGGATTAATGATCTTCACATCATCTTAGGATCTTTAGCAAAAAGTGAATCCTCATGCCTTGTTAGGGCCTTTTTGGACTCGGGTATCCTCATGCCTTGTTAGGGCCTTTTTGGATAAGCCAATCTTCGCGTCCCGTTTCAATAAGTTATGCCTTGGCTATGAACTCTAATTAATATCGAGCAACTTTTAAACGATCTTGTGCTAGAAGCTAAGTAACCTTTTAAATCGTACAACCTTATTTATTGCAAATATATTTATTAACAAGTGATGGGAGAAAAAGATCATAACTAACTCACATAAGTTAATGAAAGAATACCGAACTTAAAATTAACTCTATCATCTCTCGTTCTCCACAATTTAAAATCTCAAGGAATGAGACTCGTGGATGCTTAGCCTAATAAACCAATTAAGGTCCATATGGTTAAGGATACTAGCTAGAGTAAACTCGGATAAGTAGACTCGGGTTGAGTCAAAATATTCACGACGGGCCTAATATATCAAAGACAACTAAACTTGTTAAAACAATTTTATTTATTTATTTTTATTTTTGAATTTATTCTTGAATTGGAAATTATTATGATGCGATAATAAAAGGAAAGAAAATAAATAAAAATACTACTAGGCCAAAATAGATCAAAAATTTGAAATTTTTTTTTTTTTAAAATTTTCCGGTAAAATGGGGTCAAATTCATGGAAAAGGCCACTAAAATTTCGATAGAAATCCCCCCTACACTTAATATAAACATTGTCCTCAATGTTTAAGCATGTGGGAGAATAAACTCCCCTACACTTAGGGCATTGAGTACGTTGTTTAAATCGAGCTAAGGAAAGGACAACTAAAGTGATTAAATTTATTCGTTTTATTTATATACAAGATAGAATCACAATAGCAAAAACTTATCGAAGGAACCGAGTACACGGGTAACACGGGAACACGGGTCACGTCAAAAGCACCAAAAGTGGATCATCAAAGCACATGTACCTACACAATCACAACACACAAAACAAACAACCTACACGGCTCCCCCTACACTTATTCTAGAAAATAAATAAAAGATAGATAATCGGGTTGCCTCCCGAGAAGCGCTTGTTTTTGTTAACCGAGTCACGAGCCTGACTCGACCCCGAATTAAATGGTCCATGGGGAAGCCTCGAATGTTATACCGGGATCAAAGATCTTATCCTCGGTCCCGGATGAACATAATAAATGAGAGGCAGGAGGATAAGTCATAGAAGGTAAAAAGGTCCTCTCAACATACGAAAAGTATGTGAGGTCGTGATCCACGGGAGGTGGGGTGGGTAAAGGAGACAAATTGTCATCCCCCAAAGACATAGGATGGTCATAATTTGGCAAAGCCGTAAAGGTATCAATCAAAGAATGGTCAATGTCACCTCCCGGGTCAAAGTAATCATCCTCATGAACGTGAATCTCTTCGATTTCTTCATCATAGATAGGCTCGTCAAACAAAGGTTTGTCGTTCCCCTCATTGAGGATTTTAGAAATTCTCTCGAAGAGATCACGATCAAGTACGAAACCATCATTCATTTGTGGGATTTGTTGATAAGTTAAATCCTCACGAATGTGGTAAACGTAATTCTCATTAGAGGAGTGTTTATTAGGTAACTCCTCGAGAATTGGATGCGTGGTCATGTGAGTTGGTTCGTCATTATTAAAAATAAGACGTTCCAACTCATCAAGTTCGGCCTCGATATTGGAAAAATCGACCTCACTTGTAGGTGGAAGTGGAGGTAAAAGAGCTAGCTCTCGGTCGATATCTCGGGCTCGAAGATGAAATCATCATACTCACCACATATAGAACTCTTATTGGAAGAATCAATTATCGCATTTGGATTTGTGAGTATGTGATCATGGACTAGCGGAACGACCGTGTCCGTAAGCTCAGCAAAAGTCGACACATCACAAACTTCATCAAAGAATTTGTCGAGCCCAAAATCGCTAATCTCACTCGATGTATCAAGATCCTTAGATGCATTTGGGATATTGAGAGAAGGGATTACAATTGCACTAGGACATTGAGCACAAAGATCACTCCAAGAAATAGTAGTCTCATCGTCATCATCATAATAGTAAGAACGCACAAGAGGAGGAGTAGAAACACTAAGAGTAGATACTTGCTCTTGTTGTCTTTCGTCATGCAAGCTAATTTTGAGTTGTTTTAAGCGTTCTAAAATTTCATCCAAACTAGTGTTTTGTTCCGTAAAAGAAGGTTGATGAACGACGAAGTTTTGTGGGGGTTCAAAATTTTGAAAACCGGAATTATAGCACGGATGTGGCTCATAATTCATCGGTTGACAATAGAAAGTATCGTGAGGGCCCCCACAATGATTGCAACACGGGTATTGAGAAAAACCCGGTGCATGTTGAAGATAGGGATTGTCATAGACGGGAGGAGGGGAGAAATTTTTGTAAGATGAGAAGTACGAATTTCTAGAATTGCACAATGGACAAAATCCAAATTGTGTATTGTCGATATCGGAACCACACTTCGCACAAGTACACCATGGACATATTGGAAAACCGAGCCATGGTCTCCCACACCGAACGTAAGACAAATCCATGAAGAATTATAAATAAGAGGGGTTGAGAAAAAGAATTAAACACAATAGAGGATAAAGAAGAATATTTTTGTATTTTTTAGAAAAATATATATATACAAGAAAAATCGAAAGAAATCGAACTAAAAATTAACACTAATACGTAATATTTTTGGTGTAATACTTTTAGGAAAAAGTATTACTTTTGGATTTTTAATTTTTTTTGGTGCAATTCTTAGGAAAGAAATTGCTTTTGTGATTTTTTTTTTGTATTTTAAAGTTTTTGATTTTTTTGTGTTTTTGATTTTTTTGTGCAAGAAATGTAACGTTCAAAGGATGAACGGATCCCAAAATCCAAACGTCTTCACGAAAAATCGTCAATCGTACGAGCGAAGCGGCAGCGGCGCCATTTTGATAAATGAGATTTTGTATGCTCTTTTAAGATCTATTATCGTTCCTCGACTCACCCGAATTGATTTCCAACTTAACGTTTCGACTAAATTTGTTTTTGGTAAAGATATTTTTGGGTATTTTTAAACTAAAATCTACTTAATATAAAATCTATTTAATTTAATGTAAAAATTAAGCTAATAAAATCTTTTTAAATAAAACTATTTTAATCTAATTAATTTTAAACTAGAAGTATTTGAAATAAAGTCTATTTTTATATGAAAGTAAATTTGAAACTAATTTTAAAAAATTAAAAGAAAACTATTTAAAAGTAAATTTAAGACTATATAAAAAAAACTATTTTTAAATCAAACTAAAACGTAAACTAATTTAAACTATTAAAGAAATAAATAAAATATTTTTCGTTTTATATTTTTGAAACTGAATAAAATAAATAAATAAACAAAAACTTTTAATTAAAATTTAAATCAAACTAAATAAAACATGTATTTTAAATAAAACTGCCACTAATTAAAAAGGGTATATTAATTAAACTATGCAAAGTTATAAACAAAAAGGTGTCTAGAGGAGATGGTTGGGTTGTTGCCTGGTGAGCGAGGGGTCGGGAGTTCAAACCCCAGCAATGACCAAATTTTTGAAATTAATAAATTTTTGGAATCTATATTATGGAAACATCATATTAAAAGAATCTTCGTCTAAGACAAGATGTAACAGCAAATTTAAGACAGCAATAAATGAAAATAAGCACAAAAGCTGGAAAGTAAAAAGCTATACTCGAACCCCCAAACTCAGATATATAGAAAATCTAAACCGAACAATAATACAGTTATCAAATTAAGCTGAAGCAGACACTACTAAAAAAAAACTAAATAGATATGCAGATATAATTTAAACTGAAAATCAAACAGTAGAACTAATCTCAAATAATAAATCCTATCCAACAATATAAACCTACAAACAAAAACAGAGCAACAGTAATATAACTAAGCACAATAAGCAGATTCAATTTTAAACTAAATATCTAAACCCAATAACAATCTAAACCGAATAATAATAACAAAAGCAGATGAAATCAAATTTAATCTACTAAACTGAAACTAAAATTAACAATAACATTAAAAAAGATTGGAACCGGGTGTCGAAACCGTTGAGCCGAAGGTGAGGCGCTGAGCCACCTTGCGAATCGAAACAACACCAAACACCACCTCAAATAATCAACCGATCCATACACAACTTTGAACCAAATAATTGACCCGTAACAGTATCTTTCAATTCTCCCAGTAGGGAAGAATTATTCACTTTCCTTTATCTTTTTTTTTTCTTTTTTTTAATAATAAATCACTTCGAGGAACAGTAATATATAAAACAGATTTATGAGAAACAGTTTAATAAACAGTAAAAAAATTGACAGAAAATTAAAGTAAAATGATACGGAAATAATTAAATTCAACTTTTCATTAATAAAAATACAATACTGAAAATTAAAATTACAAGATTAAATCTAAACCTACTTTTGCAAAAATTAAATCTAATTTAACCCTACTCCTAATTTTAATTTTAAAAACTGAAAAATAAAGAAAAGCTTCCATCTAAATTACACATGAGATGGGGTTTTATAGCAAAACCCTAAACTTGGTGCCCAAGGCTTTAAATCTTGGCCCTTCAATTCTTCTCTCTCTTTTCTTCTCTTGATCAACGGTTGAAATCACTCTTGCCAAGGATTGCCAGGTTGGAAAGATTGAGGACCACATGTGGGGGTGTTTGATCCGAAAATTGGGGGTTTTAAGTGGATTGTGGGAATTAATTATATATGTAAAAAGCCCCAATTTTACTTGTGATTTTTTTTTGACTTGGGTTAATTAGGGTTTATGTTAGATTTGGGTAAAAGGAGATGGTGGTGTTTTCCATTGAGAGAGAAAAAGTGAATGTGGTTTCTAGTAAATAACGAAAGCAGTAAATAGGGAATGAGTAGGATTTTATTAAGTGTGTGAGATAAGGGATGTTACACGTGGGAGTTAAAAGGTTGGAAATAAAAGTGAAGTGTGAGTCGGTTGGGATAAATGTGGGGAAATTGTGTTTTATTTAATGTGTGGGGTTTGACTGGTATTAGGTAAAACAAAACAAGACGCGAGTGGAAAAAAAAGTTGATCGGGTGTGACAGTTTTATTTATTGACCGAGCAAAATGAAATGAAAAGTTCATTTCACTTCTTCTCTCTTTTTTTTATTTTTTTTTCGTTTTTATTCTATCCTCAAGTGGGCTTTGGTCCACATCCAATCCGTTTATATTAGGTATGTAAATGGGCTTATGATTAAATTTTCCAAATGGGTTTTTAGGCCCATTTACCCAAATGTGGGACCCACAATGCTCGAATAACTTCAAAAAGTTTTAATCCGCTGAAATCGAGCTCGATTTTGGCTTCCTTAATTATTTCTTTAAAACATGTCGGTTTAGCCGGTTTTCGTGATCTTGGGCACACTTTTGGACTTTTGACTTTGTCTTCGTCTCTTCTTGGACTTTTCTACAATATTTGACCGTGAAATCCCGTGTTTTCTTTCCTTTTGATCATTTGTACCTATTTAACACACAAAACACAAAACCACGCGTAATTCCGACATTTATGATATAAAACACATGATTAGGTCTTGTTTTCCCTTGATTTTAGTGGCAAAAGGATAAGTGTTTACACACTTATTAATCACCATTTATCATAAGAAGCTCTTGTTGAAGATTGTTGCTGTTCACACTTGTTCTGTTCATTCAGTAGTTGTGTTTGTTGATTTTGAAGCAGATTTGTGTATGAATTGGTGATGATGATGATTGTAGCTGTTGATTAGTGGTATATAGTGTTAAGGTGGTGGTTTAACACTATCTAGGAGGCTCAGCGCCTACCTACTCCATCAGTGGAGGCCTTTGCTAAAAGGTTTCTAAGTTTCTGATTTTGGTTCCTCTAAACAGCAATGGCATGCTCAATTCTAGCTTAACTTTTACTTGCTGATTTGATAAAGTGTGAATTACTTGTTCTTGTGATGATTTGAAGTTTAGATAGCTTATAGTTGATTTGATACTTGTTTACTAGCTTATACTTGTTTCTGATTTCATCTTATCAGTCATTTTTAGCTTGCTTGTGCATTTTGAGTAGTTGTCTGTTTTACTGCATAAACTTTGTTCAATTTTACTTCATTTTGGTTAATAAGTTTGGCTTGATATCACATTTAATCTAGTACAACCAATTGCTTAAATTTCATTCACAAAAAGTTGTTAAAAATCAGTTAACTAGTGTTTGGTTTGAGCTGTCAAATTGTAGTTAAGTATTGTTAATTGGATAAACATTATTCATTTAGTCATTGTAAACAGGTTTTAGTAGTTTTAAAGTCAAAAAGTAAATCAAAAAGGCAATTTGCTATAAAAAAGTATGGGTCAGTTTTAGCTTTAAAAAGTTCATAAAAAGTAGCTGTTTTCAATTGCTTTCCATTTACTCATTTCTTGATGAAATTTCTTCAAACCAGTTCAAACTTGTCCATTAACATCTGAATATTGAGTGCTTATTAGGAAATTACACAGTTCTAAGATTCAAGAGAGAAATAAGCATTTTCATAAGTTGTTAAACAAATGAAAGTTTCTGTAACAAAAGTCCAATCTGATTTCTTGAACTAGCAAATCTACTTCAGAAACCTTCCCATTTTCTTTCATATACTTGTTTAGAATGTGTTCTTGAGTAGATCTGGAGGTTTTGAACTTTTTCCAAAATTTGGTCAACTTTGGTCAATAAGCTAGTTTTAGCTTATTTTCATTTTCCTAATTCATTACTTGATCATTTTCATTTTCAAAAGTCATTCCAGACTCTCAATGGATTGATAAACAAGATTTAGCAAAAAAATCCATTTGTGCAAGTCTGGCTTATTAAATAGCTTATTTGTGGCTTATCAATATTGGCTTATTTGTGTTTTACTTAGCTTCAAGCTTATTCCTTTTACAAGTCTAAGTAAAATTGGATTTTAAGCTGTTTACAATTTGTTTGAGCTTATTTGGTCAAGTTTAGAGCTTAAACGAGCTTATACATTCACTTAGCCCGTTTTTTGATATAAGTTTACTTTTAATTGCACTTTAGTCCTCCAAGTTTGTTACTGTTTTAATTGCTGGCTAAATTTACTTGTTTTTAGGGTTTGCTAAGATTTAGTCCTAATCTTTTCAAAACTTGTCAAATTCAGTTATTCAGTTTTACAATTTGTTAAATTTAGTTAGTAGTTTGTTATTATTTGCATAATTGGTCCTTGAAGTTTTTGATTTTTACATTTCAAGCATTATAGTTTCAAGCATTTTCATTTTTAGCACTTTAATTCCATATATTTACATTTTTGTCCTTATTTGAATAAAAAAATTGGTAATTGCTAAATGTTTTACGGATACGTAGTTAATATTTTGCACATTTTTACTTGATTGCTCAATTAGACATAGAAAATCAAAATAACCCTATCAACCAAAAACGATTATAAACCCGATTTTGTTAGGACTTTCAATTGGTTAAGAATCGAGAAAACGAACTTCAATATACACAATTTCAAATGGCGCCGTTGCCGGTTCTTTGACTTTACGAGAGACTATCGATTGACGGTTTTCATTGGCTTTTGGGATCCGTTTACCTACGTTATTTTTACGTATCATAAATCAAAAACAATAAAAAATAAAAAATATAAAAATATAAAAACTAAAAAATAACAAAAACAATTCTTTTCCTAAAGAATTGACCAAACAAATTCAAAAAATCCAAAAAACAATCTTTTTCCTAAGAGATTGCACCCAAAAATATATATTACTGGATTCCCTCGATTTTTATGTACATATAGTATTTTCTCTAAAAAACCCATAAATACAAAAATATATTTCATATATTATTATAAGTAAATACGTATACGTATAAGAACAATCAATACACATATTCTCCATAAGTATTGCCAAGGCAATACACAGTGTTGAGGGGCGTTCCGGTTCTTGACACGCGTATCGATCAAACTCAATAAAGCAAGAATAGATAAATACTTCCAATAAGCAATAATTCAAAGAATACAAACTACAAAGTGAATAGAAAGGCGATGTGCTATAAAATGCCATCTAAGGGTCAATAGGTACTTAAGTGCTTCGCGCCACCTAACCCCCCGTTCACTAGTGAGTATTCTAAGAAGGAAGGCTTCATTGGGGGTCTTGCACCCAAGTAGTACATACGTATATTATACTTTCTTGTGGATATTTCATATTGAAACTCGAAGAGGATAATCCTTTTCTCTTCAAAGTTACACGAGAGCTTCTCTCTCATTCCTCGTATTGAGTTGCATGCTCACTCGCGGGCGTGCACAAATACCGATTGGTGTACAACCCCTTCCTCCGAAAAGGAAGAAAAAGAGAAAGAGTAGGAACACCGCCGTCCATCAAGCCGATCCCGAGAATCGTGCTTTGATCCATCCACAACAAGAAGCCATGGCTGGAGTTGATACTCGACCTTTGATGGAGCACTTGCAATCTAATGTGCAAGGATATGCCGATGCTATCAAGATACTCGATATTCCCGGAAACACATTTGAGCTAAAAACATCCATGAGTAACTTGTTTTCAAATACACTATTTTATGGGAACAAGAATGATAATCCACATGATCACCTTAAGAAATTTCTTGCTCTTTGCAACACCATTAAGTACAATGGAGTTCCCCATGATGCCATTAAGTTGATATTGGTGTAATTTTCACTAGAGGGTCCGGCTAAGCATTGGTTAGATACACAACCAGCCGAGAGCATTACCACATGGGATGGTTTCACTAAGAAGTTTTTGACAAGTTCTTTCCCCCATCTAAGACCACGACTTTGAGGAACTTAATTATAGACTTTCAACAAAAACCTAGTCAAACATTTAGTGATGCTTGGGAGGAGTATAGAGAGTTATTGAGGAGATGCCCTAACCATGGATTGGATGAAGTTCACCAAATCAATACTTTCTACAATGGCCTTAAACCTCATCACCAAGACTCACTCAATGCTTCCGCGGGAGGAAATATTCTTCTTAAATCCATTCAAGAGGCTTGGTATATTATTGAGACCAAAGCAATGGTACAAACAAACAATCAATTTGAAGAAAGGGTTCATGTTATCCAAAACAATTCTCAAACACCTTGTGATAACCAATTCCTCAAGAGTTACCAAGAGATACTCCAAAAGATAGATAGGGATCATGAGATGAATCTTAAGGCAAATCAAGAATTGATCCAAGCCATTAAAAGCCTTTCATTGAACAATTCCACCAATAATGTGCATGCTATTAACCTTTCATGTGAGACTTGTGGAGGTCCCCATTCATATCAACAATGTGATAAGGTGCAAGGTTATCAAGGGGAATGTTATGCTTACCAATAGGAACATCGTGAACATTTCAAGCCAAACATCAATCTAAACAATCTTTCTTATAAGTCTCAAAATTACCTTACTCCACTAGGATTCCCACCCCAACCACCCACCCAATTTCAACAAAATTCCCCTCAATTGTTACAAAGGAATCAAGGTCCAAGACCACAATACCAAGGGAACAACTACAAGGCACCTAACAATTATCAAAATCAAGGAAATAACTTTTATCCACCAAATCAAGGATTTAATCTACCACTTCCACCCTTCCCAAATCAAGGATACCCTCAACTTCAAAATCAAGGATATGGGCTACAAGAGACTCATGAGTATGTTGAGAGGAGAATTCGTGAAAGTGAAAAAAGAATGAATGAGCAAATGAAACTTTCAATGGAGGAGCAAACTAAGAGGCTTTTGATAGTATTTAATCAAAGACAACAAGGGGCTTTACCGTCTAACACACAAACAAACCCAAGGGCAAATGTTAATGCTATCACAACAAGAAGTGGAAAGAAAACTCATGATCCTTCACCACCCAAACCTACTTTGGTAGAGCCTACTATGATTCCTTCTTGTGATAAGCCTTCTACATCTAGTTCACCATCCTCAAGTTCTCCTATTTCTCCCATTTCTACACCTACTCATGAAGCAACCAACAAGGAAAATCCTTCTTCAACCACTCAACCACAACCAAAACCAAGTCTCCCTTATCCATCAAGATTGAGAAAGGAAAAGCTTAAGAACAAGGATGATATCCAAGTCTCAAATTTTTTGAGGATGTTCAAGCAACTTAACATAAATATCTCCTTTGCGGAAGCTTTAGCCAATATGCCTAAGTTTGCTAAGATGATCAAGGACTTACTTTCTAACAAGGAGAGATTGGTGGATTTGCCTAATGCTTCCTTGAATGAAAATTGCTCCGCGGTTTTGCTTAAGAAGTTGCCTACTAAGCTAGGAGATCCGGGGAGGTTTTTGATTCCTTGCAATTTCCCGGGGGTGGAAAATTGCATGGCTTTAGCGGATTTAGGAGCAAGCATTAATCTCATGCCATTATCGGTTTGGAAGAAACTTTCACTTCCCGAGCTCACTCCTACTAAGATGACTCTTGAGTTGGCTAACCGTACTATCGCTTATCCGGTGGAAATTACGGAGGATGTTTTTTTTGGGGTTGATAGATTTACCTTTCCTGCGGATTTTGTAGTGGTTGATTATGATATGGATCCGAGAGTTCCTTTGATTGTTGGTAGGCCATTTTTGAGAACGGGTCGAACTCTAATAGATGTGGCGGAAGGTGAACTTACAATGAGGGTAGGAGATGAGAGAGTTGTGTTTAACATGGGAAAGTTGTCAAAGAAATCTAATGAGCCCGAAGCGGTGAAACATATTGATGTTATGAATGAGGAGGAAACTCAAGATGATATCCTTGATGAAGTTTGTGATGAATATTTTTATGAAGCTTGCTCAAGTGGAGATTATGATTTACCTCATGTTGAGACTATTGCTTCCATTACTTCATCCTTGGATTTTCATGAACCTCAAGAGTTTGACTTTGGTGATTATGTGATCTATTCCAATCCTCTATTTGAAACCCCATATGACAACCCACTTTTCCACAATGATGAAGATATTCATGAGGACTTTAGTGATGAAGAATCTCTTCTTTGTGATACACCAACATATGATGACTATAGTGATGATGAGATTTCTACTTGTGACTCTCCATTTGTTGATGATCACACTTCCTTAGGTTTTGAGAAATCACCAATCTTTGATAGACCAATATATGATGTTTATGGTGATGAGGAGGATTCTATCATGGATGATAGTGATGTGTTTTTAGAGGTGGATATTCCTTTTGAGTATACTCTCTGATATATTGATGAGGAGGGCGACATACTCTATCTAGAATCTCTATTGCATGAAGATCCTTTACCTACTTCCTTGTCCACCCCAACCCTTCAATGTGATAAAGGAAAACAAGCCATGATGGTTCTTTCTAAGAGCTTGTTGTAACCTATTACTCCACAACCTTTCTCTCACCATGTGACCTACAAGGGAGAGTCTTCTAAGGCAATCAACACTTGTTGTTTTCCCATCAAGGAAAAGATTTTTGATCCTAGCATAGAGCTTGCTAAACCATCTCAGTATCCGCCTGATGCAACAAAAGGAAAACTTTTGAAAGATTTGAGAGTTTTACCCTATCACCTTGTGAAGAACATATGGGCAACCATTTTGGAGAACCACACTTCACCTTTTTCACCATTGCTTGGGAAGTTAGTTGTGGAATTGTGTTATAACTGGGATGGTAATTATGTATTTGATCCGGGGGATATTTATGGAGTTTTGATAAATGAAAACTTGTTTTACCTCATCATGGAGATTTTTCTTAAAAAGGGCAAAAAAAAATTTCTCCATGATAGGTTTTAGGCACTTTTGAGTGTGGGATGAGTCGAGCTAGAGACTCCTTAAATCAAGCTTGAATAACTTGGTTTAGAAGTTTTTAGATCTAGAGTGTTGTAGGTTAGAAATAAGGATAGCAAATTGATGAGAAGTGTTGGGGAGACCTTCTTTTGTCTTCATGATGTTTGTAGGGTTGCTCACTCATTACGTGCTTTGGAGCTTATGGAGGAGGCCCTTGTATCCGGTTCACTTCGTTACTATTGTGATCTTTCATAGACACCTTGTGCTTTAAAAATGAATTCACTATAGTTGATCTTTCCTTAACTTGGGTTAAGCAAAGTCTATTCATTGTCATAAGTGTAGGGGAAGTTTTATACTTCCATGCTCTTAAACATTGATGACAATGTTTAGCTTAAGTGTAGGGGGTCTTCTATCGAAGTGACCTTACCTAGACTTTGTCATTGACCTTCATGATAACACGGAAATTAATTTTTCAAACATTTTTCAAATTTTTGATCTACTTTGGCCACCAAAAATATGCATTCATAATTTTTACATCAATCATTTTTCATTTACATAACACATTTGCATTGTTTATATTTCTTCTTTTATTTTTTTATAAAAAATATATAAAAAGGAAAAAATATAATAAAAATATGGTTTAACAAATTTAGACTTCTTTGACATATTAGGCCCGCCATGGATATTTTGACTCAACCCGAGTTTGCTTATCTAAGCATATTCTAGCTAGTATCCTTAACCATGTAGTCCTTCTTAGGTCTATTAAGATAAGCATCCACCAATCTCATTATTTGAGATTTTAAATTTGTGGAGAATGGGAGATGATAGAGTTGAAGCAAGTATAAAAGGGCTAGATAAACTTCATGATAATTACTTATGGCTAAACCCTTCTCTTCTTTACCTCTATTTTCTTCGCATGTATATATGTTAATAAATAATCAAGAACGGTTTTAATCGGTTTGTAGTCTCTTATGCATTTTTGACTAATCATTCATGGTTGGTATAAGTACGTATTAAGATTCTAAGTTAGAACGTTTTATGTGTACTATACTTATGTCATACTTAATACTTAGCGGGTGTTTTTCCTTTTATTCTTTTAAATTTTCTTTGTGAGGAATAAAGAAAAATAAGAGCGGCTTACAAAAAAATGAGTGGCTAGAAAAAAAAAGAGAAAAAGAAAAAGAAAAGAAAAAAAATAATTATACAAGACTCCCAAGAGGGGCAGTGAAGTGTAAATTATAGTAACTATTAGATTCCAATATTACCTTGACGGGTTGCGGGGATTTAATAGTTGCTCCAATCCAATATTACCTTGACGGGTTGCGGGATTGAAGATCCAAAGTCTTAAAAAGATGGAGGATGTAAATTATTGCGTGAGTTTTATTTTTCTTTCCTTAGCGAGTGTGTAGCTACTTATTAATGCATGACATGAGGATTTTACACATAAGGCGAATGACTTATTACTCTTGAGACGGACTTATATTAATTGTGAGCGGTTTTTCAAGTAATGGATGAGAGGATTACTTAGGATTAAAACCGTGCTTCCTTATTTTTGGATTTTGCATTTCTTATACTTCACGCTTTAAATAATGACAAATTTGCCCAAAAGCAATTTGATCAAATAATAACCGGTTCCACATTTAATTGTCATGAATAAGTTGATGCACCTTTTTACTTGTGAATGCAATGATCCCATTTTTAAGCTTGGTATGGGGAAAGTGAAACTTGAGGGTGATAAGTGTCCATGGTAACAAAGCCCTAATTTAAGTCATTGATTTCTTTATGAGTTATTTCCATCAAAACCATTTCAAGAAAATCCAAAAAGATATAAATATAATTGTTCTTTTGCATTGCATTGTTCAAAATCAAAATCATGCATCATGTAGAGTAGCATAGTGTAATAGCATTCCATATTGGCCAAGGTGGGTTAATTATGAGAAGAATGTAAATTTGTGCTTTAAAATATAGCATTGCATGAGGCCATGGAAATGTTCAAGTGTAGGGGATTTGATATGAGCAAAAACTCATATCAATTAATCAACAAATCACCCTAAAACACAAGGAAAATACCTAACTTTTGGGCTATAAAGCGGAATTATGTGTTATGTTTTGTGTTTGTGTATAAATAGGTAAGAAGGATACATTTACAAGCAAACAAGAAGAAAATCAAGCTTATTTGGATGAAAAAGACAAAGAAGGATCAAAGATGACAAGACTTTGAAGATAAGGGACCTATCTTGACAATACTACAAAGTTGAAGGACTCAAAGTGTAAATTTTTCAAAGTCAAGATAAAAGTCAAACATGGTCAACTCTTCAGTCAACTAAGTCAAAGGGTCAAACTTAACAAGAATGCAAGTGGAAGGACCAATTATGCCAAAGGAATGAAGTGCTAAGCTTAAATTTGGAATCTGCCAAAAGTACAAGGGCTTAAGCTACCATTTTTCAAAGTTATAATAAGCTTAATCCGTGTGAATGGTTAAGAGCCAATGAAATTTCAAGGATTATGGGTCATGGATTGCCAGCAAGAAAGACACCTCACCATCTCATTAATGCGCCGAAAAGCAACAGTAATATCCACTCACTTAAATTCCAACCAATCAGGTCATGCCAGCCCATATTCATTTTATCCGAAAACGGATTATGATCCGTGTGACCATTCCTCATCCAACCAGAATCTGCCACGTGACATCTTCTTCAACAACGAGCCCAGAACCATTTTTGAGCTACACTGAATTTCAAGAAAAGATTTCTACATGAAACCTGCTCGTTTTCAAGAGAGGAACACATTGGGAACCTTTAATCAAGCTCAAACACAAAGAATTAAAAACCCCCAATTCATGAAGAACACAAGCATTTTCAATTGGACAATTAAGGACACCTGGCAGCTTACTATTGGTGGGGATACGTCATCAACCCCAAATCACTCTCATTGTTTGTCTATAAATAGGGAATGATCCCTTCATTTGTTACAGTAGCCTAAGTGTGAAATTTTCACACACTTACTTTTTCTCTCTCTCTCCATCTTAGCTTGTACTTGTTAGCATAACGACCTCAAGAGTCTGACAAGCTCTTGAGTTAGTTATTGTAGTTGTAACTACTTTACCAGAATCTGTAACAACTTTTCTCATTCAATCAATAAATTTCCCTCCTTTTTCCTTCAATCTACTATTCATCTCCTACATTACTATTATCCTAGTGTTGTTATGAATTACTTGTGATCACCATTGATCATAAGAAGCTCTTGTTGAAGATTGTTGCTGTTCACACTTGTTCTGTTCATCCAGTAGCTGTGTTTGTTGATTTTGAAGCAGATTTGTGTATGAATTGGTGATGATGATGATTGTAGTTGTTGATTAGTGGTATATTGTGTTAAGGTGGTGGTTTAACACTATCTAGGAAGCTTAGCGCCTACCTAATCCATCAGTGGAGGCCTTTGCTAAAAGGTTTCTAAGTTTCTGATTTTGGTTCCTCTAAACAGCAATGGCATGCTCAATTCTAGCTTAACTTTTACTTGCTGATCTGATAAAGTGTGAATTACTTGTTCTTGTGTTGATTTTGAAGTTTAGATAGCTTATAGTTGATTTGATACTTGTTTACTAGCTTATACTTGTTTCTGATTTCATCTTATCAGTCATTTTTAGGTTGCTTGTGCATTTTGAGTAGTTGTCTGTTTTACTGCATAAACTTGGTTCAATTTTACTTCATTTTGGTTAATAAGTTTGGCTTGATACCACATTTAATCCAGTACAACCAATTGCTTAAATTTCATTCACAAAAAGTTGTTAAAAATCAGTTAACTAGTGTTTGGTTTGAGCTGTCAAATTGTAGTTAAGTATTGTTAATTGGATAAACATTATTCATTTACTTTCATTTAGTCATTGTAAACAGGTTTTAGTAGTTTTAAAGTCAAAAAGTAAATCAAAAAGGCAATTGGCTATAAAAAAGTATGGGTCAGTTTTAGCTTTAAAAAGTTCATAAAAAGTAGCTGTTTTCAATTGCTTGCCATTTACTCATTTCTTGATGAAATTTCTTCAAACCAGTTCAAACTTGTCCATTAACATCTGAATATTGAGTGCTTATTAGGAAATTACACAGTTGTAAGATTCAAGAGAGAAATAAGCATTTTCATAAGCTGTTAAGCAAATGAAAGTTTCTGTAACAAAAGTCCAATCTGATTTCTTGAAATAGCAAATCTACTTCAGAAACCTTCCCATTTTCTTTCATATACTTGTTTAGAATGTGTTCTTGAGTAGATCTGGAGGTTTTGAACTTTTTCCAAAATTTGGTCAACCTTGGTCAATAAGCTATTTTTAGCTTATTTTCATTTTCCTAATTCATTACTTGATCATTTTCATTTTCAAAAGTCATTCCAGACTCTCAATGGATTGATAAACAAGATTTAGCAAAAAAATCCATTTGTGCAAGTCTGGCTTATTAGATAGCTTATTTGTGGCTTATCAATATTGGCTTATTTGAGTTTTACTTAGCTTCAAGCTTATTCCTTTTACAAGTCTAAGTAAAATTGGATTTTTAGCTGTTTACAATTTGTTTGAGCTTATTTGGTCAAGTTTAGAGCTTAAACGAGCTTATACATTCACTTAGCCCGTTTTTGATATAAGTTTACTTTTAATTGCACTTTAGTCCTCCAAGTTTGTTACTGTTTTAATTGCTGGCTAAATTTACTTGTTTTTAGGGTTTGCTAAGATTTAGTCCTAATCTTTTCAAAACTTGTCAAATTCAGTTATTCAGTTTACATTTTGTTACATTTAGTAAGTAGTTTGTTATTATTTGCATAATTGGTCCTTGAAGTTTCTGATTTTTACATTTCAAGCATTATAGTTTCAAGCATTTGCATTTTTAGCACTTTAATTCCATAGATTTACATTTTTGTCATTATTTGAATAAAAAAATTGGTAATTACTAAATGTTTCACGGATACGTAGTTAATATTTTGCACATTTTTACTTGATTGCTGAATTAGACATAGAAAATCCGAATAACCCTATCAACCAAAAACGATTATAAACCCGATTTTGTTAGGACTTTCAATTGGTTAAGAATTGAGAAAACGAACTTCAATATACAGAATTTCAATGGGTAAGTCTTCTCTTGCAGCATATAGTATGTAACATCATATATATCCAAAATATATAATCCACATGACCTATAATATCTCCAGTAACTAGGAACCTGATTCTCTAATACCTTCAACATTTTTTGATCACAGTTGTGTGGCTCATACATAAAGAGAAATTCCCTATAGAATAGTGATACTTCAGTTTTACCTACACTGGCTTCTTGAACTAACCTGAAAAGATCCTGAATATCTTGTCTGTCAAGAATGTGAAGAATATCCTCCAAAAGTCTGAATATCCTTGTTGTGCCATCAATTCTTTGAATTCCATGAGCTTCAAGTCCTTGATCCATAGAGTATATCCATCTAGCAATAGATGATCTCTTTCCAAAAATCTATGTATCAATACATTGATCTTCAAATTTTACTATCTTTAAGTACTTTTTCAAGCTCTCATCATCATCACTATCTTCTGCTGTTGACTTAGCCCTCTTGACTTTCTTCTTTGTCTTTGTTGATATTTTTCTTTTAACACCCTTGGAGGTTCCCTCAAGTTCTGTTGAACCCTCTTCCAAGTTTGTATGTACCGTCTCTTCAGTATGTACTTTTGACTGTGTATGTACTGCTTGTACATTTTTAGTCCGAGCAATATCTTGAGCTTCATCTCCTTCATTCATTCTTTGAGCAGCTTCTTCCTCCCTTGAACTTACCTTCTCCTTTCTATTCTTCCTCACATAAATGGTCTTGATAGGTGGAGATGTATTTGTAGGTTCAACAGTACTTGGCTCAGTTCTAGGAGTGCTTCCAAATTGTCTTTGTTGTTGCAGATGTCTTCTATGTCTTTCAACAGCCATTCTATCTGCTTCAGATCCAATCTCAACAAAATTTAATTCAGTTCTCTTATTTTGCTCATATAAAGTCTTGATTTCTTCAAAAAATTTCTTGACCAGCTGAATATGAGTGAAACCCTTAACTTTCTTGAGAAAGTTCATCATTTGATTCCTAATTTGCATAATAGTTGGAGGCTTAATCATTCTTCTTCTCTTTTCAGCAAAGAACCTTTGTTGCTCCCTTACCAGATCATCAATCAACTTTGATTTCTCTTCTTCATCATAAGTATCACTCTCTTCAGCTATCAATGAGTCTACAAGAATCTCACTTGCATGTAATTCAGCTTGAATCCTATCATACTCTTGTATGTTCCATTCTTGTTGTATTCTCTTAGCTTCTAGCAAATGCTGCTTAGCTTCAAGTTCTTCTTATAAGTCTTCTTCACGAATCTGAGCTTGCATTATAAGAGCATATTCCTCATTGATATGTGTACCAGACATAGATATTTAAAGAAATGCAATTACAAATCCTCGACAAGAAGCCAAAAACTTGATATGCGTTCTTTCCACACATTGGGTTTTAAATTTATAAACAAGAATTACCGATAATAATTAGGAACACAAATTCGAGCAAGTATACTCTAGTCATGTTGCAATTAGGTTGGCAAGTCAAGGTTGTCCCATGGGAATTGGTTATACTCAAGTGTAGTTGTTTGTAACAATGGTAGGTATGATTGTCACGATCAAACCACCATGAGAATCGTTTAAAGGCACAAGCACACAAAGAACATACATGTATAGTCAAATGATCACATGGGCATTAGGATGTTTAGTTTGGAAAACATATTAAAGGTAATCCTTTCGACCTATAGAACCAATAATAAGACACTAATGCTTTATAAATCAAATATACATAAGTCTCAATCAAGTGGTCACTCATGAGCCTTATGCCTAAACCAATAACAACAAGAATCCTTTCGACCCATAGACTTGGTTATCGATTTGATAAGTTCCATTTACTTGAAAGATGATTAGAAAAATATATTCAATAGACTCCTTTCGACCTATAATCTAGATTAAACCATTACTTTTTATGTTTATTAAGTCTCTTGCACAATCTTCACAAGCACAAGACCAAATCATTTGTCGATTAACGAATTGAAATCAACCATATTGAGAATAACTTCGACATATAGACTCAACAATGATTAACCAAATTGACAAACAAGAACAAGTACCAATTCAACCAAATATAATGTTATCACCATAATCCAATGACAAGCACTAATAGAATCCAAACATCCATATATCACAAGTTTCATATGAACAATACAAGTATCAAGACAACATTCACAATATCACAAAACATAAGAATCACCATGAACACGAACATAAACTACATTGAATAATAAAGAAGAAGTTACCAAACATTAGAGTTCATGGTACTAAAGTACAATGCATTCTACCCATATGAACAACCAAAATACACTTCGTCTTACCCATAGCCTTCTTGGACATCAACCTCTTGGTGCGAGTATAGAGCCTTTTGGGGTGTTTGGGAATACGGATTGTTGGAGATTGAATTGTTTATGGTGTGTGGCTTTTCATCTCTACTTCTTCCATGTATTATAACATGAACATGGTAACCAATTCCACCCCTCACCACTTGGGTGAGGGGTGATATCAAAATCACAGAAATATGGAGATGGGATAGATGATGATTGAGATGAGATTGGATGATGATATAAACACTACCCCATGGGTCTTATTTATAGGTGAATTAGCCTTGGCCACCAAGCACTTTTCTTGGAGCCAAATATGATTAATAATGAGTGTAATAAAGCTTGGAGGAGTTACAATAGAGTTATGGCTGAACTTGGTGAGCAAGGTGAAGTAATGGAGGTGTTGAAGTTTACTTGGAGAAGTGGCAGCCATGGGAGATGCTGGTGGCTTCTTCTCGTGCTGGTGGCTTCTCTCGTGCTGGTGGCTTCTCAGCCATGCTGGTGGCTTCTTGGCCATCTTCTACTTTTCCCTTTTCTAGTCCTTCTTCTTTATTTATTCCTCCTTCTTTCCTCTAAACTTCCAAGACTCTTATTATTTGTATTATTTATCATACGAGAGCTACACTTTCATGTATCGTTCATTCTTTCACCTCCAATACTCGTCTTTTATTCATTTCTCGTGATGTAACCATTGATGAACCTACAATAGCAAATAAGCTTCATTAAGTATCATATGTTCATAATAATCATATAAGTATATCCATAAACACCACGAATACGCTCCTATAAATATGTTAGATTTGAGCGTTATCAAATCCCCTCACACTTAAGTTTTGCTCGTCCTCGAGCAAGGAAAAGAAAAACTTTGCTTGCCCTCAAGCAAATAAAAGAAAATTAAAGCTAAAAACAAAATACCTAGGTTCTAAAAGAAAAGAAAATTTTTAAAATTCTATAAAAAATTGAAAATATTTTTGTTTTTTTATAAGAAATGGCTAAAGGTGCAAACCCCCTCACACTTAAGAGTTTGCTTGTCCTCAAGCAAGAAGTAAATTATTTTTGGGTGTTTTTTATTTTTTATATATACGAAATCGCTAAAGGTGCAAACTCCCTCACACTTAAGAGGTTGCTTGTCCTCAAGCAAATAAAAGAAAAATACTTTCCACATGGTGCATAAAATGGTTTAGAAAAATAAATTGAAATTCTACAAAGTACAAACAAGATTAAACCTAATGGCATGAGCACCAAGCGTACACATCTAAAGAGGACTTTTATCGGGTTACAAGGCTAAGGGTTAATGGGTAAGGATAAGACATGGGAATTTTATGAGAGGTGTATCACGAATATACAAGTTAAAAGTTTAAGTCCCATGTTGCTAGTTACCGAACAAATCACAAGCCCAAAAATGATCATAGCTACGAGCTTTATTCAACACATATCGAGTAACACATATATATCACGACTTAGCACATTGGCTAATCGATATCTGAACGTACTTCATCTTCCTTCATCTTCATAATATTGTCATCACTTTTTTTTTACTTTTTTCTCGATGACTTATTCTTTTATTTTTTCTCTTTTATCATTCTCCTCCTTTTTTCATTTTTTTTTCAACATACATCACATGCTCCCCTCACACTTCGCTTAAGCACACACCACAAAAAATACAAATAAGAAGCGGCCTACTTCATCTTCGTTGGAATGGCACACACACATAGCAAAGTGTGGCAACTATAAATCATTAAAAACGATCCAACACACCATGCAACTAGCAACCCACCATTTAGACTTTGACAAGGGTTAGGCTAAGGTTTAAGGTTAGATATTTTTTTCTTTTTTAGTGGATTTAACAAAAACGAAAAGATTGGCTCAAAGGGTGTTCTAAGGGTATCTAGCACTAGAGGAGAGTGCTAACAAAAGGGTTAATATGGGAGGTTAGCTAATAGATGTAAGTAGCTAATGAAGAAAATGGAAAAGGCTATTTGGGTTTTATTCCTAACGTTGCCTCTTTATCATGCATATACACTTATATCACACAAGTGTGATCTCACTAAAACTTATTTTATTTATTATTTTTTTTAATTTTTTTGAAATTTTATATTTTTTATTATATTTTTTTACCATGTGGACGATTATTGAAATATATTTACATACAAATGTGTGAAAACATTTAAATCCTAAGCGCAAACAAGTACACAAACTCTCCCTCTTTTTTCTCTTTTTTTTCTAAATCATCATTTTTTTTATAATTAGCCCAAAAATTTATATTTTGAAAATTCGGTTTCGTTTTCCTATTTTTTTCCCCTCACACTTAAGTTTTGGATTGGACTCAATATGAAAATAAACTTCAAAGCATGAAAAGTAGGGTAAATAAATAAATAGTCCAATAGAAACGAAACTTCCCGGTCTAAGAAATTGCAATTGATCTCCATATGATAAGATGCCAAGTAAGGAAGATCAAGCGATTTCGTCTCCAAAACGAGTATTCACATACAATCCATCACTCTAACCAATCCATCCACCATAAGCTTTATTAAATCTGCAAAATAAACTAAACTACAAAACTATTAAATTTATTAAGCACACTTTCATAGGCAACACGATTGCATTTAGCGTATGCAACAAGCCTTTACACTACTACAAAAAAGCCCTTAGAGACTGGTCAAAAAAGCCCTTAGAGACTGGTTTTGCAAAAGGTCTCCAAAGGGGGATGTCTCTTTAGCAAATCCTAAAAAGACTGGTTTTAAAACCAGTCTCTATAATACGTATAGACATTTGTTTTAAAAACAAAAACAAGTCTCTTTAGAGATTGGTATCCATAGTATTCCTCCATAAACTAGTATTTTTACCAACATCTAACCAGTCTTTTTATAAAGTAAAAAGACGTGTATTTTCTAAAAAACAAGTCTCTTTGGAAATCGGTATTTTCTTAAAAAAATTTTGGAATTTTTAGTAAATTCCAAATTTTACAATTTTAACCCACCAAAATGAAGAAATACAAATACAATGAATATATAAAAACAAATTTAGAAGGACCAAAACTGTAAAACCAACAAACTAAAGCAACCAAACACATTTTTTATTAAAATTAAAGTCATACTAGAATTTACAACAATATAGAATATTACTAGAATTTAGCTTAATCGTCTATGTCTAATCTCGCCACAATGTGAACCATGTGCCAATGATCGCGTTTATCTCTTTGGTATCCAACGGACGCTCGTTATTCCAAGGTACCTATAATTAATTTAATCGAATGTAAATATTAGGAATAAAATACATATAACTGATAAGCATCTAACAATATAATCGAAAGTAAATTCCTAATGTACAGATGCAACATATGCCTAGTAAATTCCCCCTGCTGTTGTAACGAACACGCCTGCTGCGCTGCTGTCGGTAACAAACCTCAGCCTGCTATGCTGCTGTTTGTAAGCCCAAACACCCGCATGGTAATTCCTGCCCGCACCAAACGCATCTAAGCTGACCCGAACGCGCCCCTTAGCGGGGTTTTCTGCCCGATACAACACTCCCGCGTGGTGTTCTTCCTGCCGAACCAATCACACCCATGTGATACTTATTATCAAAACCAATCGCACCTTCGCTGGTCATTAAATCAAACCATCAAACGCACCCTTCTGCAGGACTAGACGCACCCTTCTGCTAGTGCTTTTCGGCTGGACCAAACGCCTCTAGGCTTTTATACATCGAATCAAACATCCCAATGACTGAAATAACCACCATGATTGTGGTGGTTTTCGACGGTGATAGCGACGAACAAACATCCTCTTTATGATAAATAAAAACCGCCACAAATACCTCGGGCAGCGGCTGTGACGATGGGCTTGACCATCACGGCAGCCTAACCATCACGTGATGGTGGCTGGTGTCTCGGACGACGGCCAACGCCGACGGTGGTGGTGGACAAGATCTATGACTAGTGGATCGTGGATCTGGTGGTCATGAAGTGAAGGGATAGTATTTAGATCTGATGGTCATGGCGTGAAGAGATAGTGGTCAGGGCTGGTGGCTGGGGCTGCTCAAAGTGATGGTGTCGATGGTTGACCAGACACCACGGTAGTGGTGGTGGCTGATGATTATCAAGAAGGTGGCGGCTGGTCACAGTTAGGACCACGAAGACAAATCATGGTGGTTTTATGATGGTAGATAGTGAATCGAAGGTTTAATAATATAGATCTTTAGTTGATTTGTAAATAAGGGGTGGTGGTTGCATTTTCTGGCGACCGGAAAACTGGCCGGACAAAAGGAGGCACCGGAAAGTTATAAAGAGGTGGGGAGAGAGTTTTAGGGTTAGGGTTATGTGTTTGTTTATATTAGGGTTTGTGTTTTGTTGTAAAAGAGTAAAATATTAATTATTTTCTATTTAAATCAAAATGAAGGTGTAAAATGTATATAGTTGAGGGTTAAAAACGTAACTAGTTTACTAGTTTTTCTTTTAACTCGTTTAAACGTGATTCGGGACTCAATCGAGCTAGATAAAATTTGATTTGTTTTCTAGAATCTGCACCATTGATTTTAAAATGGTTTTTCTAATAAACTGGAGTATTTACTCGACCAATTTTCGTAATCGTTTACCTTTTTATTTAAAATAGTTATTATTTATCGATTTATCTCGAATAGTTCACGTTCAATGAAAATATAGTTCAATCTAAATGTTCTCATTTTCATCGTACCTTATTAATACTAAACTAAAAGTACCAGATATTTTAATAAATCTTTTTATCAAATATCTTTGAATAATTAAATATAAATTTAATTTTTATCGCGTCAGTTATGAGACTTTGCAAAGTCTTTTACAATATGTAAACTAAACTCCCATTTTCGAATCAAATAACTTTGATATCTCTCGAAAAGGAATTTCGATTAATAAATAATATTATTTAATGTAATTTAAAACCTAGAAAATTCCTGGTTGTGACACATATCATGTGAAACGATACTCTATCGACTCATATCGTGTACAACGATACCCTATCGACTCATATCGTGTACAACCATAACCTATCGACTCATATCGTGTACAACGATACCCTATCGACTGATATAGTGTACAATGATACCCTATCGACTCATATCATGTGAAACGATACCTTATTGGCTCATATCATGTGAAACGATACCCTACCGACACATATAATATACAACGATACCCTATCGACTCATATCATGTGAAACGATACCCGATCCACTCATATCGTGTGAAATGATACCATATCGACTCATATCGTGTACAACAATACCCGATCGACCAATATCATGTGAAACGGTACCCTATCGAATCATACCGTGTACAACGATACCCGATCGACTCATATCATGTGAAACGATACCCTATCGACTCATGCCGTGTACAACGATACCCAATCGACTCATATCATGTGAAACGATACCGTATCAACTCATATCATGTACAACGATACCCGGTCGACTCATATCATGTGAAACGATACCCTATCGACTCATATCGTGTACAACGATACCCTAGCGACTCATATCGTGTACAACGATACCCTATCGACTCATATCGTGTACAACGATACCCGATCGACTCATATCATGTGAAACAATACCCTATCGACTCATACCGTGTACAACGATACTAGATCTATTTATATGGTATACGAAACCCGATCGACTCATATCGTGTGAAACGATACTTACTATTTTAATAAATATAATAATAATAATAATAATAACAATATTAATATATCTTATATTAGATATCTATTCATATGTTTAATAGAATTGGTTTTAATGAAGTAATTTTTATAATAAAATAACAATAAGAATAAAATAATTTTTTTATAAAAATAGATATTAAAATATGCTTTTAATTGTAAAAGTTATTTTTATTACATACATTTTTAAAGTATGCCCTTTATATATAACCACACTAGCCTATAAACCCGTGATAAATCAAGTAATATGAGGGGCCATATATGTCTAGATGGATCGATAAGTTGTAGTTTATCTTCCACGGGTTTGATGCATAAAACTATAAAAGTACGCAGTATGAACTTTGGGTTAAATGGATACTTCATAAATAGGTAACGGGTCAAACAACATAATCGAAATAAAAATATTACCGAATAGCCTTACTATTTAACCCTTTCTAATTAAACAACAACACTGATGTCTTCACCACCAGCCACCACTCTCACTCCACCATCAATTACCCTGACACCACCCATGACACCGTCAAAGTAAGCAGTATAAACTTTGCTCTTATACTAATGAACATGACTCAGTTGAACTTTGGGCTAAAAAATCGAAATAACAAAAGCACACGGAAATAATAACGAACGTAAAAAAACACGACATTTAAATAATTTATTAAATTTAAAGCCTAAAAATGCAATTTTAATTTTTCCTACAATATAAACGACAAAAGAAATTTTTAGAGAAAAAAGAATTATATTTTTTTGACTATTAAATAATTTTTTATGAATTAATTAAGATTAAAACTAATTAAATGATTTATAAATATTAAATGATTTTTCAAAAATCCTAAAAAACTAAAGAAAATCAAAAACGCTGTTAGAAAACTATAAAAAATACTAAGTTGAAACGATAAGCTCAAATAAGCTCGAAATAAGCATAAAATAAGCTTTTAAGCAAATAAAGTTAAAAGAGTACAAGTAAAAGCTTTTATAATGATAAATCAAAAAGAAAACTTGGTGCAGATGGTTAAAGAGTGTATTTTTGTGTGTGTTTGTTCTCTGAGGTCAGGGGTTCGATCCACTTGCTGCCATTTTTTTGGTTTTTTCTTTATCAGTAAATAAAAAACAGATTAAAAAAAGAGGATGTATTAACAGGAAGTAGCTATAGATCAGATGGTTTAACAGAGAGATGCTGCGTCTGATGTCAGTTGAGAGGTCAAGGGTTCAAGACCCTTTGTTGCCTTTTTTATCAGATTAAAAAGAAAAGAAGAGGATGTATTAACAGGAAGTGCCTATAAATAAGTTTTACACAAGTTATGATTCTTAATTTTTTATTTATTTAATGGTCCTTATAATTTAATCACATATAAAGTTTATAAACACTAAAAAGGTAATATGTTATAAAAACAAGTATATACCGTTGAGTCCTTATGATTGTAAGTTAAAAAAAATTAAGCACAAAATTTACTTACATAAAAAGACTGGTTGTTAAAAAAACAAGTGTTTTTAAATGTCTAAAAACACTAGTTTTTTATATAAAACGGTGTCCTTAACATTAACACATAAAGACAGGTTGTTATGTAAAAACTAATGTCTTTAAGTGTATAAAAGGAGTGGTTGCAGCCTACAAAACTAGTCTCTTTAGAATTCACCTTATAGAGACTGTTTTTTTTAAGAAAACAAGTTTCTATTTATTCCCTTCCCACCTTTTTTAGGTCATAGACACTTCTTTTCACGTAACCAGACTCTTTAGGGGGGTCTCTAAGGGATTTTTTGTAGTAGTGTTAAACCCCTCGGTATCCCAAGTAGACGAGTTATAGTCTCGTGAGGGTTTCCAGCGAACACACCCACAAAGTTCATACATTAACCACATGAACTTAAACAAACACAAACACAAACACAAACACACATGCAAACAAAATGAACCAAGCACACAAGACAACAAACACAAACAAAAATAAACATTATGCATATATAAACATCACACATATTGTTGGAAATACGTTTTTACGTATTTAGAAAGGATCGGTCACTCCAAATATAGATACAAGTATTGGGCTCGTGATCCATTGAATTAAGGTATAGCCCATATAGCCCACATGTAGGGTGGGCTATATAAACTCCCCTCCTAGCATGTTAGGAGGGGTTGAACACTTAACCATTTTTTATACATTCCATCTTTCTTTCTATTCTCTCTCTCTCTCTCTCCTCTTTCTCTCTCTAGTTCATCTTCTTTCTTCTTCCTTCTCCATCTCCATCAATTAGATAAATCAAACATTACTAAATCCTAAGAAAACGTAGACCTTCAATTGGTATCAGATCTTGGTTGATTCTTCGGATTGACACGTTTTATCTATTGATTTGGTGGTAAAGTTTCTTTCTTTCACAATTTTTTCTTTCTTTCGTCTATTTTTTCTTTAAGGTTACGGTTTGATAAAATTTTATCAAATCTTTCTACAAAAATCTTTCTATTAAATCTTTTACTCTTGGCTCTTATCAAATTTTGTTAAACAGTTCACTTTTATCAATTTTTTTCGTCAAATTTCGTCTATCTGATATAATTTACCTTTCTACTGTTTTTTTTTGTTATTTGTTAAAAAGGTTCTGTTTTTATCTTTTTATCCAAGTTTTATATCGGAAAAAGTTTTTCCCACATTCAGATGGATTATTTTTTGTCACATTCCGATAGTTTGTTGCCTTATTCCGATCCGAATTCCGATCGTATCGTCCCAGGTTTGCACATTCCGATCGCAATAACCCTCGGGTTCTACTTTGCGATCACTTTTTCAGTTTCCCTTATTCCGACGTGTATTCCGATCGTACTTCGCGATCGTGATTGCGACGGGTTTAAGGTAAAGTGAGTCGAAACTCTGCCAAATTTTTATAGACACATTCCGATGGTTTATTGTTGAGATTGCGATGACATTCTAAAAAAAAGTTTGTCATTCCGATGGAGTAAGTATTAAGATATTGCGATGACTGTTTTCAAATATTGCGATGGAGTTTTTTTATTAAACATTGCGATGGGAGTTGGACTATATTGCCATGAATGTCTTTTAAGATATTGCGATAGAAACTTTTAGACTACGATTGACTTCAAAAACAAACAAGACTCTTGACTCACGACTCTCAACGTTAACCAAAACCTGACTCAATTTTTAGTCGAACTCTCGTTTGAAAACAAAGACACAACACACCAAGACTCCCTTACACAAGACTCGACAAACTTAACTCACTCTTCTCTCGATCAAACTATCCTAACATCAGACTCTCGATTACACAAACCTCAACCTCGACAATACCTCTCGTATCACCCACCCTCGACTCCCACTCAGGCTCGACACCCTGAGCCTCGACACAAACAACCCCGACACACCCTCAACTCTTTTCGAACCCCACACCCTCAACAGACTCACAACCACTCAACTCGACTCGACCCTCACAACATTCTCGTCTCACACAACAAACTCACCCCTCACAGATTCCAACCAACAAAACCCTAAATCTAACCCAGACTCACGAATTCGACTCAACAGACTCACACCCTCGACACAACCCACACAAGACTCGATCTAAGTTTATATCCAAAACCATCATCGATCCAAACACACATGCAACATGAAAATATACCTACCTGAGACCTTTTGATTAAGATCTTGAAGCAACTTCATACTCATTCGCTCATAGATCGATTAGGATTTTTGGGAGGCGGAGGATACGAGAAAACAGTGGGTTTGTTACAAAACAAAGAAAGAGTAAACACAAACCCAGAAAACTATTGCAAGATTGATAATGATTTGAGTGATTTGAGAAAGATTGATAATGATTTGGTTGGGGTATGTTTGAGAAGACGATTTGGTGGCTGTGAGATTGTATGTGAAGTGAAAGAGAGAGAGGTATTGAGATTTTTGGTTCTGAGCTTTATGTTTGAGAGAGAAAAGTGATGGAGGGTTAATGTGGAAGTCAACACAAATAATAAATTAGGCGGAGGTTACGATGGATATCAATGGATTATAAGAGGCCACGTTTTTTATACACCCAACCAACGCGTCTTTATTCGTCTTTCAACAACCCACGTGTTTTTCAATTTTTTACTTTTATTCATTTTTCAACTCTTTTATAAATTAAGAAGTGGGTAGGTGTATTTTGTTTTTAAATTGGATTTTTTTTCTATATTAGTTTAAATATCAGATTTTTCTTTTTTTATTTTCTGTTTTTAGTTAAGTTATTTTTAAAGTTACCTTTTATATTTATATAGTTTAAAATTATTTTTGTATTTTTTGTCAATTGATATATTTAAATTTATACCCGAAAAATTGGGGTTGGGTATAATTGGGCTTCAATCTATTTCATCGGGCCTCATTGGTATTTGTCATATCCCGTAAATTTTAACTTTTTAAGTTTCTTCACGAACTGTAATATCCCGAAATCAACCACGACCACAATTATTTTCTTTCATCGACACTCAATGGAATCGTCGAATTCGACAGTTCAAGAGGAAGAACTGCAACACATGGAACTCAACAAGATCAAATTGCAGCAAAAAACATTGGAAATATTTCACGAGCTCAAGACACATCTTGCACTTCTTTATCCGCACAACATGACTGAACTTCCAGCCACGGTTCAAATGTTCTTTGGCAAAATGGATAATTTTAAAGAGAAGATTTTCAATAATTTGAATGAGTTACGGTTGCAACTTGAAAGGGAAAATCTTCATGAGGTTATAGCAAAGATATGTCTAGATCCTTCGCACTCAGTTTAAGGATTTCTTTGCCTCAACAATGGTACCTCCTTTTGATTATTCACTCCAATCCTTCACCAGATTTTCAACTTGCATACGGGTTGCCAGACTGAAACCTTTAGAAGTAGTTTACTCAATCACATCAATATACTTGAGAAGTGTATTGAGGTCAGGTTAGTTAATTACAACGAGATACGGTTGAAAAAGGGTCAGATTCAAAGAATCAAGGAGTCGTCTAAGTCATTGAATGCAGCAATACCTCAGGAACATGAGAGAGAGACATGCTTCAAGTTGTCGTCAAAAGATGATTACATCTGCCCCGTGCAAGAAATAGGTGCCAGTTTGGTCGTCAAGGTAAACAATGGCAAGGAATCAGGAGGAACGCATGAAACAAGCAGCAAGTCACAAGCACCAACTGCTCAGGTGCCAAGTTTCAACAATATACAGCATGTTGAGCTTTCTGAACCTAATTATGCCAAACATGGGATGGAAAAGAGTGATAGCGATACCACTTCTGATTCATCCGGTGTGAATCATAATGGGGGAGAAAGTGTTCAAAATGCTAAACATCATGATAAGTGTCTTATGATTGCTTCTTTAAATAATTCTGATTCTATGATTAAAGAGCTTGAAATGACTTTAGCTCAGCAATCCAAAGAGCTTGAGGATGCCAAAATTGAATTTTCAAAGAAAACGGAGAAATTTGAAACTTATTTTGAAAAACTTGAAAAGTCAAACGTTGTTCTTGAACGAAAATTGGATCAAACTGTTCTAGATTCTAAAGCTGAAAAGGATAATCTTTTTAAACAAATTAAGTTTCTTGAATCTAAGTTGGCATCCAAAGATAAATTGCTCAAAGAGAATGAGACATTAAAAGCTCAAGTACAGGAAAAGGTCTTTGCTATAGCTGCGTTGAAAAACGAATTGAGGAAAACCAAAGGAACTAGTATGGACACTAAGCTTGAAAAACCATCAATCTTGGGGAAACCGCCTACAAATCAGTTCATTCGACAACCGACTGCATTTAGATCCGAGCAATCAAAATCCTCGAGACCGCGGTTTGCCTCCTAAGTTGATATGGTTCATTTTTCTAGACCAGTCACTCCACTATCTAGGCCCAATGTGACTAAAACAGTTTTTGCAAGACCTAATCACATGATTGCATCTATTCTCCCTAGACATAGTCCAAAGAATACGTCTCGAACTAGTTCAAATGACGTTCGCCATACATTTGGTCTAAGGGAAGCTAAGCAAAAGACACAAGTAAGAGATAGGAATTTCAAACCTAGTCAGATGCCTTCTAGATTACCCAACACTGCTAACCATAGCATGTCAAATCCTAGGAGCATCAATCAATCGTCCAGGAATTCTAGATCTTACTCAGACATTAAATATGCTACTTGTAAAACATGTAGAAAATGTATCTTTACGGCTAATCATGATTCTTGTATCAAGAAAGTACTTAATGAGGTGAACTCCCGTGCTAGAATTAAATCCCAGTGGGTGGCTAAAATCAAACCCGTTGGTAAAATGTGGCGCCCCACTGGTAGAACTTTCACTATTGTAGGAAACGAGTGCCCTTTAACTATGATAGTCTCTGATTCTACTAAGACTACTAGGGAGGAAATTGAAAAGGAGGATACATCACTTAAGCCTGAACTTAAGGTTTTCTATTAAAGGAAACGTTTACCAGCTAAGACAAGTGAATCATCTCCTCAGGTCACCTCTAGCACAAGAAAAGAAAACTGTGAACCCCCACTTGCTTCTAAGATAGATATCGTTAACCCATATCAAAGCATGCAAATTCCAAATGAGAATGCAGGTACCACAGAGGATGTTCCAAAAAAACGAAGCGGTCCAATCATTGTATACCATCCAATTAAGGACACTCTCATAGTTTGGTTGCTGAAAAAGCTGATATCTAAGAAACAAGTGTCTCAGGGGATTTGCAGTTAAGCTTACAGTGTATCAGGACTTATAGTCACATCACAGACTATAACTCGATCTTCAAAGAAAGGAAAGTTTATCGCCGATGATAAACTTATCCTAACAACGAGAAATTAATTTTTCTCGGGCATGAGCTTATATTAAAAACATTCGAAGTTTTTAAGCTCATGCACAATGTGTTAATCCCATTTGATCCATAACACAAGATTTAGAAGAGATATTTAGAGAGAGAAAGAGAAGAAAGTAGAGAGAGAAACAAGAGAGAATTGGAAGGTTAAACACTTTTAGAGAGAGAAATAAAATGGTAACCAACACCCTCTTCCACACATGGAAGAGGGTTTATATACCCTTGGCCTTTTGGGCCGTGGGCTTTGTTTCCTTGGGCTGGGCTTGGCTTTGTTTTGGGCTTACGCCCCTAACTTATACAATATTAGCTTAAAGTCCAAGCCCGGTTTTCCCGACTAACCTATTACAATACAAGACCTTTTAACGACTAAGATGACCTATTACATTCTTGTTCGACTATATAAAATATAGGGCTAACAATCTCCCCCAATGTATCGGTCATCTTAAAAAGCTTAAACAGCATAAGATGATTGAGTGAATACATTCTTGTAGAGGAGATCTTCCTGCTTTGGTCTTGTATCTTGGTCTTGATCTTGTTTGTAACAACTTTGTTCCTTCATGCTTTCGTGATCTTTATCTTGAGCCTTTGTCATTTGACTTTAAGTGCTTGAGATCTTCATCTGTACTCCTTGTGACTAAGATGACCTATTACATTCTTACATTCTTAGGTATCTTGATTATCGCCATCTTGTGCTCTTGTGACTTCTGAATCGACATTGGTTACACAGCTACGCCACCTTCTTGACATGCAGTAACATATACAGACACGGATGAAATGGCTTTGAACATTTCACCCTAACTCGGTAGCGTTTTACCTCCGGTCGGTGAAGACCATTAAACGGTATTAAATACCGTACCTGTGATCAGGTAGATTCGATTAAGAACCTCTTTGACAGGGTTTCCCGGCGGTAGTAGCCAGTTCTCTTTACTCGACCGTCTCAAAGCAGACTGCGAACATAAAGAGTGAATCATAAGGATAAATTATCCGTCTGATTAGAGTCGTCAATTCAGATTCCCTGGAACAAGTTTGATTCTAAAAGAATCGCACCATTGTTGCTTTCCAGTTTTTCACAAGCTTGATTCATAGAGAATCTTGTGAGTCACCTACCGCAGTGCTGTTTGATGTTGACACTGGAAGGATTTCCATTCGTCACTGTGAGCACTAAGAAGTGTCACTCTGAATGTTCTGGCAAGATCACACGGATTTTGCGAAGAAACCTGGAATCAAGTTTGAATCAATTAAGAATCCAAACTTAGTTGCTTTCCAGTTCTCACAAGTTTGATTCGTGTAGAATCGCACAAGTTACCTACCATGAGCTTGTTTGATGCTGGCTCAAGCAGGATTTCCATCTTCATTGTGAATCGTATCACTCAGATGTTCTGGCAATATCACAAGGATAATGCGTAGGACTCGATTGTGTCCTAATGAGATGATAGATTGATCTCGTTTGGCTCTAGACTCAATAAGTGCATTTTGGTAATCGGAGGCTGGAGCAGACTGCCACCTTTTCAATATTAACTGACTCGGAGTGAGAAAGTCAATAGATACGTGTTGATCTCCGTGACAATGAGACAAGTTTCTTTTGAGAGAAACTCGAATAGCTGGGAAGGGTTGTGCATTGCATCACTGGGTCCATGATGACTTGTCTTCAATAGATGTATTGACCCGGTTTCTGCCTAAGTTGCATAGAATATTCAACTCCTTCAATGCTTACCAATACGTCATCATTAGCACCTTGTTGTGATTGTTCGAGTGCTAACTTAAGTACTTGGTCCACATTCAGCTTCATTCCACTCCATCTTTCCTAAGGACAACTATTTCTAGCTATGAAATGTCCTTGGGTAGATCCCTCCGGTTCTGGTTGGATCATAGGACTTAGTTTCCTATCCTAAACCACCTTTTGACTCCATCGTTCCGTCGTGGATAGTAGGTTGTTTTGGGTATAGATCGTAACCATAAACCATTGAAAACCATTCAAAGTGTTTGATAAAAATCAAAACTTTTAACACTTGAAAGTTTTACATTTCCGAAAAGCTCCCCCTACACACATGCATCGATATACGAAATAGTTTGGCATGTGAAGGAAAGAGTTGCACTTGAGTCTTTAAGATCACATGTTGCGATATATTACATTTTAATCACATTTTCTCGCCCTATCTCTAATATAGAAATATAATATTAGAGATACCAATTGATTAAAATATGACATTTTCCGAAAAAATCGACGGGAGAGAAACATGTGTGCACGCATGAATCATGGAACATTTTCAGTCGGGTCGCTCCCCCTCAACAATATATGTGTGTCTTGAGACAAAATTTGACAAAATTTTAGAAAAACGACACCATAAAATATGTTGAGGTACGGAGTTGAGATGCCTTTACCGATAATATATGACAGATTTAATATCATTTTCGGAATGTGTTGGATACATAAAATATGACAATTTTAGAGATGTACCCAACAACATTAAAAGGCTTGATTTTAAAACGCTCCCCCTCAAAAATCGATCAAAATAACATATGACAATTTTGAGAAATGAAAACCACATATGAGGAAGGGAGTGTTGAACATACAATTTTGAAAGATTTAAAAAAGTCTTTTGAGAAATTCTTGAAAAATTGTGTTCAACGGTTTTAAAATAAATTCCGATTTACATGAGCTCAAAGCTTTGAATGTTTTGTGACTAGCTCATGACCGAGAAAAATTAATTTCCGGTTGTGAAGGATAAGTTATCATCCGTGATAAACTTTCCTTAAGTGGAAGTACAAGTTCTAAGTTGACATTTACTTAGAAGTCGTTTTTCATGAACTTAAAAACTTTGAATGTTTAATGAGAAGCTCATGACCGAGAAATATGAATTTCTCGTTGATAAGGATAAGTTATCGTCCGAGATAAACATTCCTTAGTTGAGGTCCGAGTCCTAAGCTGTGATGTGCTTAGAAGTCATTATGAGAGAATATCAAGCAGCTTCATTTGCCAAAACCTCCAAGTCTTCTGGAGTCATATACTTCATACCAAGACGGCCAACGAGATACGCAAACCTATCTTTCGATAGAGCTTTTGTAAACAAGTCTGCCAGCTGGTACTCAGTTCTGACAAAGTATAATTCCACGATGCCGCGTTCCACTTGGTCCTTGATGAAGTGATATCTGACATCGATGTGCTTGGTGCGGGAGTGCTGAACCGGATTGCAAGATATGGCTATGGCCGACTTTGAGTCACAATACATAGGTATTTTATCAAAGTGGAAGCCATAATCCGTGAGTTGAGTTCTCATCCAGAGGACTTGAGCACAACACGCGGATAGAGCCACATATTCTGCTTCAGCTGATGAGAGCGAAGTGCAATCCTGCTTCTTTGACGACCAGCTGACGAGCTTGTCTTCCCCTAGAAATTGTATGCTACCAGAAGTGCTTTTACGACTATCAAGACAACCTGCGTGATCAGAATCTGAAAAAGCCGTTAGATGAAAACCGGTTTCACTCGGATACCAGAGTCCCATGTGAATGGTATTCTTAAGGTACCGAAAGATCCGTTTAACCTCTTTGAGGTGCTTTTGAGTAGGTCTGGCTTGATATCGTGCACAATAGCATGTGGCATGATGAATATCAGGCCTGCTGGCTGTAAGGTACATAAGTGACCCGATCATACTGCGATATCGCGTTTGATCTACGGGATATGAGTACAAGTCAGCGTCTAGGGATGTGGTCGACAATGTTGTACCAACACGAGCACATGAGGTCATACCATGCTTTTTAAGTATCTCTTGAGCATACTTAGCTTGGTTAATGAAGATACCACGTAGGGATTGATGAATCTGGAGGCCTAAAAAGAATTTTAGCTCCCCCATCATTGACATTTCAAATCTGCTGTGCATTAATTTTTCAAAACGTTTTGAAAGTTTTGGGTTCGTAGAACCAAAAATAATGTCATCAACATAAACTTGCACTAGCATTATGTCATCCCCATATTTATTAGTAAAGAGAGTAGGATCAATAGAACCTTTGGAGAATCCTTTGGACACCAAGAAGTTTGAAAGTTCTTCGTACCATGCCCTTGGAGCTTGTTTAAGTCCATATACAGCCTTCTTGAGACGATAGACTTTGTCAGGATGATGAGGATCGATGAATCCTTCCGGCTGATTCACATACACTTCTTCCTTCAAATGACCGTTGAGAAAAGCAGTTTTAACGTCCATCTGAAAAACCGTGAAGCCCTTATGTGCAGCATAAGCAAGGAATATCCTGACTGCTTCCAAACGAGCGACTGGAGCGAATGATTCATCGTAGTCTATGCCTTCTTGTTGACGGTATCCCTTAACCACAAGACGAGATTTGTTTTTGATGATGGTTTGTTCTTCATCCAGATTGTTTTTCCAGATCCATTTGAAATCTAAAACTGACATTCCATAGGGTCGGTCAACAAGTTCCCAAACATTTAGGCGTTCAAACTGATGAATTTCGTCTTGCATTGATTCAATCCACGCATGATCAGTCATGGCTTGTTTGATGTTTGTAGGTACAGTTAAACTCACGGTGAGTGCATACATACACACATCGCCATCGGTTTCGAGTTGTCTGCGTGTTCGAACCGGTTGTGAAGGATTTCCAATGACTTGCTCCAATGGATGATCACGTGTCCAATGGTGAGTGGATGGATATGGTTGGTAGAATGTATGCATGTTGGACGGATCAACATGTTGAGTAGAAGACTCTCCGACTTCGTGTACCGGTGTACCGAACGGATTGATAAATTCTTCATCGTCAGGTTGTGCATCGACTGCTTGATTGTTGTTTCCTCCTTCAGCATTGACGGTTGGTGATGTTGGTTGTATGATAGTTTCTTGAGTTTGTTGAGTATCCACTGGAATTGTCTCTTGAGCAACGGTTGCTGAAGTAGATGCAGTTGTGTCTTTTTGACTTTGTTCGGGTGCATCAGTAGAGGTGACAACGGAAGGCTTTGACACAACTTGATTGTTTCCATAGTAATATTCATCAAACATTGGATCATATAAATCAACCAACTCATTCATATGTTTCGTATCCGTCGAGTCTGCTGTAGGAGTACATTGTTGACATTCTTGCACGGGACGTACACTCTTTTGTGTAGGTGCCATTGTTGGACATTGAGGTGCGGGACTTGAGCTGATGTGATCAAGTACCATTAGTGGCAATTCGTCAAAGTTCACATGAATTGTTTTGACAATAATCTTTGTTCTCTTGTTATAGACCCGATATCCTTTCGACAATGTCGCATACCCCACAAAAATACATGCATCACCTTTTTCTTTCATCTTGTCGAGATTCTCACCGTCTTTAAGAATGTAGCATAAAGATCCAAATACGTGAAAGAATTTGACAGTAGGTTTCCTGGGATTGATGACGTGGTAAGGTGTCTTTTCATGTCTAGGGATAACGAGAGAACGATTCTGAGTATAACAGGCAGTTGCAATTGCTTGAGCCCAGAAGAATAGCGGTAATATTGAAGCAGAGAGCACTGTTCGAGCAGCCTCAACCAAAGTACGGTTCCGCCTTTCGACAACGCCGTTTTGTTCAGGAGTTCGAGCAATAGACGTTTGATGTTCGATGCCTTCTTCTTGAAAGTAAGATTGCAAGTTCTTGTTCAAAAATTAAGTACCCCTATCCGTTCTTACGGTTAAGACTTGAGCTTGAAGATTGCGTTGTATCATCTTGAGAAAGTTTTTGAGAACCTCAGGTGTTTCATCTTTGGACCTTAAGAAGAAAGTCCATGTGTATCTAGAGTAATCATCAACAATCACGAGAATATACTTTTTCCCGTTAATACTCTCTACACGCATGGGACCACATAAATCCATGTGTAGAAGTTCCAATCGTCCTTTTGAGCTTCATCTGCTGTGAGTGGAATTCCTGCTTCTTCTTTCTTACACAGCAACATCTTTTCCTTGTGATACCCTGAGTCCTTAACCCATTTTGGCTTCTTGCATTCCTTAGCCATGTGCCCAAAACCCTTGCAGTTGAAGCATTGAATCCCAGTCTTCTGCACAACCGGAGTGCCTACAGTATCTCTAGCCCCAACTTGATTTAACATCCTCTGATTATCATACCTAGCATCACGATCATACCTAGGTGCATGATCAACTTCCTTATATCTAGCATTGGATGATGATCTGAGGTTGTTGTTGGTAGGTTTGTAGATCTTCTTGTAAGTTGTGGTGAGTAAAGACATGAGTTCTTCAATCTTCTTGTCCCTTGAAGTTTGTTCATCATCACTGTCTCCATCTGACTCGGTGTCATACTTTGGAGGTGGAGTGGGGACAATTGCTTTTGCTTTGTGTTTAGCAGCAGCTAGAGGTTTGGTGGATGAGCTTGATGACTTCGAGGAATGAGTAGGTGGTTGTTGACGAGGAACAGGTTTTGTTGAAGTAGCAGCCACAAAAGCAATAGAATTAGCAGACCGTTCTGCCTTTTCAGCCCTTAGTTCATTCACTTCATTCTGATGTTGTTTCAAGATATCATAAAGTTTGTGATAGGAGATGGTCTTGATATCTTCCCTTTGTTTAACCAAAGTCATAAACATTTGCCATTCCGGTTTGAGTTGAAGTAGAAACTGAACATTGGCATGATGGTTGGATATGGTGCACTGATTTCTGACAAGCTCATTCATCATTTTGTAGAATCTCGAGTAATATGAGTCAATGGATTCACCATCTTCAGATGTGAATTTTCCAAACTCCCAAAGTAGATTAGTCTCGAGATCTTGAACATTGATCGACTCACCTTGCTTCAATCGATGAATTGCATTCCACATTTCCATAGCATTAGGACATGCATCAACTGTGGAATAGATATCGTTATCAATTCCAGTGAGTATGAAATTTACAGCATCAACTTCAGCTTGGAGGAGCTTCTTTTTCTCAGCAGAACATGTGTCAAAATCCTCCATAGCTCGTATAGTTGATGAAGTACCATCCTCTGCCAGTGTGGTAATTGGTCTGAATTCAAAAACTGGAGGTGGATTCTCAAGGCAGTGACGAAGAGCAGTTCGGTTTTCTTTTCCGTCGAGAAATCTGAGAAAACGAGATCTCCATTGAACGTAGCAACCGGCAGTGAGCACAGGTGGATTACCGTTGCCACCTTGTTCCAAACGAATTTGATTAGCAGTTTCAATGTTGATGTTGTTGTTAGACATGGTGAATACTTGTGGATGAATTGCAGATCTTAGTGGATTTGGTGTGATGATGTGTGGTTAAAATTGAAATTCCGAAAATTCAAAAAAAAATAAATTTCTCAGTCCGACAATAAATTTCTCAGACTGACAAAACGGTAAGCCGAAAAATTTTGTATCGCCAAATTTTGAATTTGAGTTAGAAATAGCCAAAAACTAGTAGGGAAAACATTTGATTTTACTTGACCTAGTCTAGATAGTGGCTAAGTCCAAAAATTACTCAAACAAAATACCCATCGGAATGTCCATCGGAATACTTATCGGAATGCTTAGATCGGAATGTCCATCGGAATACTTATCGGAATGTTCTATCGCAATGCACTGTCGCAATGTCTAGATCGGAATGTTCTTTCGGAATGTGGCTGTCGGAATGTTCAGATCGCAATATGTTGTCGCAATGTTAGATCGGAATGTGGCTGAGACAATTTGGACAGAGTAACGACTTATAAAAAACCCTTAAACCCGTCGGAATCCCAGATCGCAATGCACGATCGGAATATCCAGATCTGAATAAGGTATCGCAATACAGTGATCGCAAAGTAGAATCCTAAGATTATTGCGATCAAATCCCCCACAATTGTACTTTCCGATGGTGACACTTGCTTGAATTTCGGAATGAAGAAAAACAAGAAATTTCGCAACTTTTGATCCAAAAAATTTGTATTTTAGCCAAAACCAAGATACCCAAATCACTACTACTAGTATGTATATGATTTGTATCAAGAAAAGACCATAAAAACACAAAAAGAAAAATGGGACGTGAGATATGGATCAAAGAAGCCACGAAAAATCAAGAACACCACACACGAATCTTCAATCACCTATCCACTATAGGCTCTTGATACCAAATGTTAATCCCATTTGATCCATAACACAAGATTTAGAAGAGATATTTAGAGAGAGAACGAGAAGAAAGTAGAGAGAGAAACAAGAGAGAATTGGAAGGTTAAACACTTTTAGAGAGAGAAATAAAATGGTAACCAACACCCTCTTCCACACATGGAAGAGGGTTTATATACCCTTGGCCTGTTGGGCCGTGGGCTTTGTTTCCTTGGGCCGGACTTGGCTTTGTTTTGGGCTTACGCCCCTAACTTATACAATATTAGCTTAAAGTCCAAGCCCGGTTTTCCCGACTAACCTATTATAATACAAGACCTTTTAACGACTAAGATGACCTATTACATTCTTGTTCGACTATATAAAATATAGGGCTAATACAATGGCTCTTCGTTAAATGACAGACGATGACCCGGACTTCAGAGACAGGGAAGTTTATCTATGCAACGATAACTTACCCTTTTAACGAGAAATTAAGTTTTCTTGGACATGAGCTTATCCTAAAACCATTCAAAGGTTTTAAGCTCGTGTATAAGGCTCTTCATTAAATATCAGATGATGACCCGATCTTCAAATAAAGAAAAGCTTATCGCCGATGATAAACTTATCCTCAAAAACGAGAAATTAAATTTTCTCAGACACGAGCTTACTTTAAAACTATTCAACGGTTTTAAGCTCGTGTAAAATGTTCATTGTTAAATGTCAGACAATGACCCGTTCTTCAAATAAAGGAAAGTTTATCGCCGATGATAAACTTATCCTTACAACGAGAAATTAATTTTTCTCGGGCATGAGCTAATATTAAAAACATTCGAAGTTTTTTTAGCTCATGCACGATGACTTACAGTTGAATATCAGACTGTAACTCGGACTTCATAATTAGGAAAGCTTATCTTTAAAGATAGCTTATCCTCGTAACGGGAAATTCAATTTTCTCGGTCATGAGCCTGTATTAAAACATTCCAAGTTTTAAGCTCAGAAAGGAAAGTGAATCTTTTAAATAAAGAACTTTTCCTCATAACGAGAAATTCACCTTTCTCGGTCATGAGCTTTATGTCAAAACATTCAAAGTTTTTCAAGCTCATGAAAACGACTTCTAAGTAAATGTCAACTTAGGACTCGTTCTTCAGTTAAAAGGAAAGTTTATCGCCGATGATAAACTTATCCTTAACAACGGGAAGTTTACAACTTCTCGGACTTGAGCTCGTTTTGCAAGATATTCAACATCTTAAGCTCAAGTAATTGGTTTTCAAAACATTGAACACAATTTTTCGAGAATTTCTCAAAAAGGTTTTCTAAATCTTTCAAAATTGAGTGTTCAAAAAATGTTTTGATAAAAAGAGCATGTCTTCTAGAATCGATAATATTTACGATGCTAGAAATGTCATTCAATAATGACACGGGGTTGTAAATAAAGTTCGAGCAGAAGTTTAAATGTTTTAAAACATGCTCAAAATGGTTTGCTTTTATTTCAGATAGTAACCCGCTTTTGATACTCAAGTCAAGCATTTCACCGGAAGCTTTGACTCAACAACGGGAATTAATTTTCTCGGGCATGGTTTACTTTATAACCATGTAAGGGATTGTGTTTACGTAATAACACAATCTAACATGAATTTATGTACGTGTCAGTGCATTTATTTGTTAAAACAAGAGAAATCTTGTCTTTATGAAGTTATCATCTCCACCAACCGTAGCAATTTACAATTGATATCTACATACTCGACGATGCGACTACTCAACCGGCGACTACAGCTCTTTCAATAGAACACGGGTCAACAATTGAGGGGGAGCAATTGTCCAGCATTCAGAATCCTTGATGCCGAGAGTGCCAAGTTCACATATTAGTGTCAAGACAACGATATCAAACCTACACATGGAGTCAAGAGATAACTTCAGACGTGATGAGGCGACCAACATTCGTGAACAAGAACCACGTGCTCTTTCATATGATGTTCTCCATCATTCAAGTCCAACCTCAAAAATCGCTAATCTTGTGAATACATTATCATATATGATCTTTGCACGTGATAAATACCTTACACTTGTGTTTAAAAGGTATTTAATTTACGTTTCAAGTACACCCTCATTAATTTGAGGGGGAGCTTGTGTAATTCATGAAGATAATTGGATTTTCATCTTTCTTCCCAAATTTTTTTAAAATTCTATTAAATCAATTGATATTAAAAACATCGATTGGGTTAATATTTTTAATATGGGGGAGAAAATGTGATTTAATATGGGAAATGATTAATCACAAATGGTTTGACTTAACGTGATAGCTCATCCCGACATGTGCGAAATGTTTTCGAATATCATGGCATATGATTAAGGAGGAGCAAAATGGATTTGTACTTAAAAATGGATTTCATTGTGATTGATACTTACCCGCAACCCATTTATTTCATGACGATGAAGATTGTGGTGACATAAGGATGGTAGGATAGGTTAAAGTCCAATGATTCCTCTAGAACCAGAGGAATCTTCCCATGGACATTCCATAGCTAGAGATTGTAGTCCTTAGGAAAGATGGAGAAAGATTGTTAACGTAGTTGAATGCCGACCAAGTACTTAAGTTAGCACTGGAACAATCAAAACAAGGTGCTAGTGATGACGTATTGGTAAGCATTGAAGGGGTTGAAGAATGAAAAAGAATTGTAATGATAAAGGGTGTAAAGAAAGAAGACCTCCTTACAACTTAGGCAGAAACTGGGTCAATACATATGCTATTAAGATCATTGTTTAATGATTCTTGATATTGAAGACAGACATCATGGACCCAGTGATGTAATGCACAACCCATCCCAGCTAACTCAGATATCTCTCAAAAGATATTTTTTTAATCACACAGAGACAACGCATTATCTATTGATTTATTCACTCCGAATAAATTGGTATTGAAATGGTGGCACTCCTCTCCAGCCTTCGATCACTAAAATACAAAATGCACGATTGAGTCTAGAGCCATTTGAGATCATCAAATATCTCATTAGGACACACTTTCATAATCCCTTGCATCTTCACACACTGTGACAAGTAAGAAAGATCTTAAGAGTCCTACGCAAAATCTTCATGATCTTGCCTGAACATCCGAGTATTACGAAAGTATTTACAATGAAGATGGAAATCCTTCTTGAGCGAACATCAAAAATCTCATGGTAGGTGACTTGTGCGATTCTTTATGAATCAAACTTGTGATAACTAGAAAGCAACAGTTGTTTAATTCTTAATTGAACTTAAACACGTTCCAGGCCTCTACGCAATATCTTTGTGATCTTGCCAGAACACTCAGAGTGACATTCTATAAAGTTTATGGTGATGAGTGGAAATCCTTCTAGTGTTAACATCAAACATCACTTGGTAGGTAACTTGCAAGATTCTATATGAATCAAGCTAGTGACAACTGGAAAGCAACTATGGTGCGGTTCTTAATTGAACTTCACTTGTTCCAGGAACATGAATTGACGGCTTTAAATCATGCGGATATTATTATCCAAATGATTCACTCTTTATGTTCGCAGTCAGCTTCGGACGGTCAAATAAAGAGAACGGGTTTACCCGCGAAATCTTGTCAAGGAGGTTCTTAATTGAAACTACCTGCCACAAGTACGATAGTTAATATCGTCCAACGGTCTTCATCGACCGGAGGTAAAATGCTACCGATTTAGAATGAAATGTTCAAGGCCATTTCATCTGTGTATATGTTTTGTTGCTAACTGTCTTATGCAGCGTAACAAGAAGGTGGCATTGCGGTGTACAATCCAGAAGAAGTCGTCACCACATGCTAATACTATATGCACTTAATACTTAATCAAATTCTAGAAAGTCTAAAAGTCAAGTCTTCCGCTGTATCAAACTCTGAAGCTTTCAAGAATTTATAAAAGTATAAGTATGTGGAACATGAAGTCACGAGGAGGCAAACGTCACAAGTGATGAATACACAAGGTCAAAGCAAGGACACATGCTCAAGACCAAAGTCAAAGATCTCATCAGCATATTCACAAGAACAAGATCGAAGACTCAAGCATAGTATGCTAGGTTTAAGATTTTGTAAAATGGTGTGACCTCCCTTTGGGGGAGATTGTTGGAAATACGTTTTTCCAAGGAAAGTCTCGGTCACATCATTATTAGCATAGATCACGAGCAATAGACTATTTAGGACATTGTAACTTGGAGTGACCTCCCTTTGGGGGAGATTGTTGGAAATACATTTTTACGTATTTAGAAAGGATCGGTCACTCCAAATATAGATACAAGTATTGGGCTCGTGATCCATTGTATTAAGGTATAGCCCATATAGCCCACATGTAGGGTGGGCTATATAAACCCCCCTCCTAGCATGTTAAGAGGGGTTGAACACTTAACCATTTTTCATACATTCCATCTTTCTTTCGATTCTCTCTCTCTTTCCTCTTTCTCTCTCTAGTTCATCTTCTTTCTTCTTCCTTCTCCATCTCCATCAATTAGATAAATCAAACATTACTAAATCCTAAGAAAACGTAGACCTTCACATATGACGAATGAAAATAATCTAAACACTTAAAAACATAACACGACTCAACAAAAACTAAATACAAAAAACTAATTTTTTTATATTAAATGAAACAAAACACATAATAGAAGTTTTGTACCAAATCTATTAAACCGGACGGTTTTCTAGACTTCAGGTTCTATCCATGGGGTTTGTGAATTAACCGGAGCGAATAGAAATACGAACAAGGCAAAAAATGACTAAAACGGGGTTGTTGGGCGGGATATAAGCTTTATTAATAATTGGTTCGAAACTCTAAGAACGGATGTTCAAACGAGTGTAAAACACAATTAGGAATGGTTTTGGTTAAGGCCTAGTTTAAATAAAAGAAGACAAAAAGAAAAAAAAATTTAGAGAAGCCGGTCGGCAACTATTGGTGCCGGTCGGCAACTATTGGTGCCGGTCGGCAAGTTGCGGACTGTTTTGGAGAAGCCGGTTGGCAAATGGAGATGCCGGTCGGCAAAGTTGATTTTGCTGAATTTTTTTTAAGAACTTCCTTATAACTTAAAAACTAAGAATTTTTGTAAAGACACTTTTATTAAAATCATTAAAACATATAAGATATAGCTTCATCCAAACACACCCTTAAAAACACATTATGCATGAAAAATGAGAAATGAGCGCAAAATAAAAAGAAAACACTAATAAGCTAGCAAAACATGTAAAACCATTTAGCACACAACATTCTAATAACAAAATGATACATAACACAATGCACATCTACCACATAACATGAAACAAATGACAAAAACTAGAATTCTAACTTTTTTTTATTTTTCATGTATTTTCCATTTATTTTCAAAACAATTTTTTAATTTTTTTATTTTAACAAATATGACTTAAGGTATCAAATACCACTTATTTTAAGTAAAATAGAATTTTTGTAATGATCAAAATCATTAGAAAATGACTAATCCAAACGCCCCCTTAAACTAGAAAAAGGAACAACAATATGCATACAATGAGAAATGCAAACAAGTACACAAGCACATAAAAACAAAAAAACACTTAAACACATGACACATAACAAGACACATACTCACAAAACAAGAAAAACACAAAATTCATGTGGTCAAGTAATTCTAGCCATCGACTAGAGTGATTCGGGACAAGGTTTTTGGGTTTTTGAGAACAAGCACTTGGAACACATTTAGCAATCAATCATTGAAACAAGCATTTTGAGAACACAAAAGAGGAAATCCCAACACCAAAAGTATGATTTTGGTGCCAAGACTATTTAAGCAACTTTTTGAGAGTTAAGAGATTTTTAAGAAATGGTGCTCTAACCTTTGTCAAGGGTTAGAACAAGAGCAATCATCCTAGAGCAACGGAATTTAGAGCAATTCAAAGCCTCCAATTGAGTAGTCAAACACCAACCGAATTCACCCTATGTGAAATTCGTCCCCCCTATGCGGATAAATGAGGTATAACAACTCTTTCGGGTTAAGTATTAATTGGTAACAGAAACGATTCAAGTAACAAGCAAGCAAACAAACAAACAAACAAAAGAGTACAAACTAGCAAGTCCCCGACAGCGGCGCCAAAAACTTGATATGTGTACCGGACATAGATATTTAAAGAATTGCAATTACAAATCCCCAATAAGAAGCCAAAAACTTGATATGCCTTCTTTCCACACATTGGGTTTTAAATTTTTAAACAAGAATTACCGATAATAATTAGGAACACAAATTCGAGCAAGTATACTCTAGTCATGTTGCAATTAGGTTGGTAAGTCAAGGTCGTCCCATGGGACTTGGTTATACTCAAGTGTAGTTGTTTGTAACAATGGTAGGTATGATTTTCATGATCAAACCACCATGAGAATTGTTTAAAGGCACAAGCACAAAAAGAGCATACATGTATAGTCAAATGATCACATAGACATTAGGATGTTTAGTTTGGAAAACATATTAACGGTAATCCTTTCGACCTATAGAACCAATAATAAGACACTAGTGCTTTATAAATCAAATATACATAAGTCTCAATCAAGTGGTCACTCATGAGCCTTATGCCTAAACCAATAACAACAAGAATCCTTTCGACCCATAGACTTGGTTATCGATTTGATAAGTTCCATTTACTTAAAAGATGATTAGAACAATATATTCAAAAGACTCATTTCGACCTATAATCTAGATTAAACCATTACTTGTTATGTTTATTAAGTCTCTTGCACAATCTTCACAAGCACAAGACCAAATTATTTGTCGATTAACGAATTGAAATCAACCATATTGAGAATAACTTCGACATATAGACTCAACAATGATTAACCAAATTGACAAACAAGAACAAGTTCCAATTCAACCAAATATAATGTTATCACCAAAATCCAATGACAAGCACTAATAGAATCCAAACATCCATATATCACAAATTTCATATGAACAATACAAGTATCAAGACAACATTCACAATATCACAAAACATAAGAATCACCATGAACATGAACATAAACTACATTGAATAATAAAGAAGAAGTTACCAAACATTAGAGTTCATGGTACCAAAGTAAAATGCATTCTACCCATATGAACAACCAAAATACACTTTGTCCTACCCATAGCCTTCTTGGACATCAACCTCTTGGTGCGAGTATAGAGCCTTTTGGGGTGTTTGGGAATAAGGATTGTTGGAGATTGAATTGTTTATGGTGTGTGGCTTTTCATCTCTACTTCTTCCATGTATTATAACATGAACATGGTAACCAATTCCACCCCTCACCACTTGGGTGAGGGGTGATATCAAAATCACAGAAATATGGAGATGGTATAGATGATGATTGAGATGAGATTAGATGATGATATAAACACTACCCCATGGGTCTTATTTATAGGTGAATTAGTCTTGGCCACCAAGCACTTTTCTTGGAGCCATAGATGAATAATAATGAGTGTAGTGAAGCTTGGAGGAGTTACAATGGAGTTATGGCTGAACTTGGTGAGGAAGGTGAAGTAATGGAGGTGTTGAAGTTTACTTGGAGAAGTGGCAGCCATGGGAGATGCTGGTAGCTTCTTCTCATGCTGGTGGCTTCTCTCGTGCTGGTGGCTTCTCAGCCATGCTGGTGGCTTCTTGGCCATCTTCCACTTTTCCCTTTTCTAGTCCTTCTTCTTTATTTCTTCCTCCTTCTTTCCTCTAAACTTCCAAGACTCTTATTATTTGTATTATTTATCATACGAGAGCTAGACTTTCATGTCTCGTTTATTCTTTCACCTCCAATACTCGTCTTTTATTCATTTCTCGTGATGTAACCAATGATGAACCTACAATAGAAAATAAGCTTCATTAAGTATCATATGTTCATAATAATCATATAAATATATGCATAAACACCACAACTACGCTCCTATAAATATGTTAGATTTGAGCGTTATCACTCATCATGGTCCAATTGATTAAATCTGTACATGACTTTGCTTATATCTTCATCTGAATCACTTTCATTTTCAGATTCTGATAGTATTTGCTTCTTCCCCTTAACCTTTTGATTATTCTTAGGTAGCTTCTTCTTCAGCTTGGAAGGTCTTTCTGTTGGGTCAAAAATTATAAGTATTATGAGTTGATGTGTCAAAACTAAAAGACAAGGACTAAATCTGACAAGAGAAGATTCTACAAGCCGGTGGACAAATATTATTTAGTTTCCTTGTAACAAGGGTTTATGTGTAGTATATAAACAAATACCCTGCGTAGGTTTTATTCATAACTATCATTCACAATGTAATCCTATAGCAAATTCGTGTGTCTAGCATGGGATTTAATGTATACACGCCTAGATATTATTTGTTTTAATACAAGTAATCGTTGGGAAAATTTCGTATTGTCCATAACACCTTGTTCATGATTATTGTTCTAATTCCACTATGTTTATCATATGAATAATGATCATGCCTAGCAGCTTAAAGATCCGTGAATTTATAGGATTCATCAATTGGTATCAGAGAGGGTGGCTCTCGATGCTAGGATCAACAAGGTGTTCGTTCGTAATGAAAAAGAAGGAAAAACCCGTATTAGGGTTTTTATGCAGTTTTTGTGTCCGCAGCAGTAGTGCGAAGTGCATAACTTTTTCTTGAACCGTTGGATCGCCACAAAAACTTTTGTGTGTGTTCTACACACATATACCTAGATATCCACTAGAGGGATTGTCAATATCTAAACTCAAGAAAAAGTTATTAAGCGCCAAAGTCAGCAGTAGAAAAGAATGATCACATGCAGTTTTCTGTGGACAGCCGTATTCAAAACACGATTTCTCCTTCGTTAACCGTTGGATCATCGTGAAATTTTTTCTGTAGATTCTTGGCACTTGTGTCTAGGATCTCACTGAAGGGATCTTGGATCTGAGCTTTCATGAAGAAGTTATTCTAAGTTGAAGTTCGTTGCATAATGTGATTTTCAATAATGCTTTTTACATAAAATCATGAACTAGGGTTTTCACAAACCCTAGATCGACTTGAAAGCAGAAAAGAGTGTTTTTGAGTTTGTTATATAAGAAAAGAAGAAGCAGTAATTCGTTTTAAAGCTGTTAAAGTGTTAGGGTTTGATCCAAAACCCTAAATCGGGGTTGAAGCTTTGATGAAACAAAGCGTTGTGTGTCGATCAGTGTTTGCACAAAATTCTCAAATAGGTTGTTGTTCGTACATGATGTAAAGCTTTGTTTGGTCGTACTATGAACAGAGTAGCAGATCATGATGAATATTGTTCGAGTATAGCTGTTGTGGTCCCAATAGTTTGTGTATTTGTAGTTTCTGCTTTGACGTGGAAAAGATGTTACGTTCGAGTAGTGATCAAACATCAATGGGATCACATGCTCAATATTGGATGCACATGTTTTTAAGTAAACATGGGAAAGGGACGTGAGACATTAGTTTTCTTTTATGATATTCACGTGGAAGTATAATGAAGATATGTTTGTTTGTTTTTTTATGAAGTTCATTTGATGAATTATTGGTAAAGTATCATTCATCATGTGAATGCTATTCAAGATATACTGGTCCAAACATATGGGGATGTTGACGTGAGCAACTATGATATTCTTTGTGGTCCCCATATGTTGTTGCGTGACTCAAGGAGGAGATTCGTGGCGTGATGTTCGTTGGGATTATTCAGAAAGAAAAACAAGCAACGATTGTGTTGCCTTAATTAAGAAAATTCGTATATTGGAATATACGAATGTTTATTAATTGAGATAACATCCTTTGGTTCATTGGTTTATTATCTATAACAGCAGCTATCTGTGATGTGATAATGGTTTTATATAGCAACGTTTTGTATTAGCTAAGAAGACAAAGGATAAGTGGTACAGTGGAGTAATATTTTTAGCTGTTGTCAATAGTCCAAGCCACAGATAGTGTCAGTGGGTTGAGTCGAGCCGCTGACAAGAATAAAACACACGCTGACATAAGTAGACGCTGATAGGAATAAGTCAGACGCTGACAGAAGCGCTGACAGAATGATGTGTTGTCAGAGATATGTCAACACATACTGATGGAATCTTGGACAGTGAAGGATCTCGGATAAAGGAAGAAAAGCTGCTGTTTAGAAATTTGATTCGGTTTTGGCACACAAAATAAGGTATTTACACACGAAGGTACATGGAATCTCTATTTTATTCAGAATATCGTTTTGATATTTATGGCTCGGATATTTTTAGAAGACGTATATGATTAAGGGGAAGAATCTTATATTAAGTTTGATGTTCGAAGAAGAATTTCGCGAAGTTTGTGTTCTATCATATCTTAAAAGTTGTGTTTGGTCATCATTACTTTTGAAGGTTCTTTTAATTTGTGACAACGGACTTGATAAAAAGGTAGCAAAGGTATGATATTTTTCTTAAGACGCTCTATGCTCATATTTTCTAGAGAACTCTTTTTGTCAAGAGACTACTCATTACAGCCGTGAGTTTTATAGTCTACTCATTATAGCCGTGAGTTTTTGAATCACATGGATAGTGCAAGACATGGAACACAGGTTTGGGTTACTCTACTTCTACATCAAGATTATTGTATTTACTTTTCTTCAAGATCGTTACATAGAGCTACTTTTGGAGAATCTTCAAGATTGCATACTTTTACATATTCCCTATTGATGTGTTAAAAAGGGGGAAGAATATGTGCTATACTTAAGGGGAAGCAGTTTGAAGATCATGTGCCATATACAAAGGGTTTTGACATCATCAACTAGGGGAAGATTGTTGGGTTAAAAATTATAAGTATTATGAGTTAATGTGTCAAAACTAAAAGACAAGGACTAAATATGACAAGAGAAGATTCTACAAGCCAGTGGACAAACATTATTTAGTTTCCTTGTAACAAGGGTTTATGTGTAGTATATAAACACATACCCTGCGTAGGTTTTATTCATAACTATCATTCATAATGTAATCCTATAGCAAATTCGTGTGTCTAGGCGTGGGATTTAATGTATACACGCCTGGAGATTATTTGTTTTAATACAAGTAATCGTTGGGAAAATTTCGTCTTGTCCATAACACCTTGTTCATGATTATTGTTCTAATTCCGCTATGTTTATCATATGAATAATGATCATGCCTAGCAGCTTAAAGATCCGTGAATTTATAGGATTCATCACTTTCCTCATCAGCTTGCTGTTGAATAACTATACCTTTAGTGGGGTGTGAAGCTTGAACTTTCTTACCTTTAGTTTGATCCTTTTTGGCAAGAACTTCTTGTTGTGTCTTCTTCTCTGCCTCTGCTTGTTTTGTTTTCTCAGTTGAATTCTTCTTTCTTAAGTCAAGCAGTAATTGGGCTAAAGTCTCATCCTCTCCAAAAGGAGTTTGACTTTCTAGTGAAGGATGATCACCAGCGGTACTTGCAATTGGCTTAGTTGGTTTAGCAGCACTTGGGTCTTTAACAATGTCAGTAGTACTTGCAGTCGGCTTATTTGGCTTAGCAGTACTTGGATCTTCAACAATGTTGACTTCACCAGTATTAGACACACTTTTTTCTTCAATCACTTGTGTATCTTCAAATACCCTTTCTTCCATTGAAGCCATCATTTCAACTTGCACCTCTTCAGTCTTGTCTGATCCATTGCTCATTCTTGATCTAGACAGTACTTGCAAAGACTGTTTCCTTTGAAACCATATTTGTCTTTGTGGTGGTGGAGTTGAAGATACAGAAAATTGAATGTTAATTTCCTCCAACTTCTCATAGAAAGTACTCCAATTCACTTGAAGTGGTGATTGAGGTGTTGGTGCTGGCTGAGTTACCATCATTTCTTCAACTTGTGGCTCCTCATGAGTAGGTTGTGGTTCTTCCTGTTGAATCTCCATATTTGAAGGTTCATCCACACCAGTCTCTAAACCAGTTCCATCTTCATAAGTTCCCGTGACATCTTCATCCAGCTTAAAATTGATGTCATTTCCAGAGATCCTTGTTTGATTATCAGAAGAAGGTGGTTGTTCTTCATAATTCCTCTCCTATTTGGTTGCATTCAGTTGCCTTTTCTTGTGGTTCCTGAATCTTTGCTTCTTGAGTGCAGCCTTCTGAATAGATCTATGTTGCCTAATCCAAGGTGATACTTTGTTCCTCAACTTGATTAGGCTAGCTTCCAATTCAGCAATTTTCTTGTCTTGAACAAGTTTTGCTTTCTGCAACACCTGTACCTGTTGGAACAAACTAGTATACAAAGCAGTCAAATTTGAAACATCCACCACCTCTGGTGCTTGTGCTTGTGGTGAACCACTAGCAGCAATAGAAGCAGCAGGTGTATGGATCATCTCATTATTGTTTGGTGGAGCACCAACATTATGAGAATAAGATTGTGAATCTTCTAGGGAATGGGAACTCTGGTGAGATGGAGTTTGCTGAGAAGCACTAGCATTTCTAGGTTCCTCACCTTCTTGATTGGCAGGTTGGGCTAACATATGAGCAAACAATGGTGTAACTATTCCTGTAAAGGTATTGCTGTCACACCCCACCATGGCGGAATATGGGGCTCGACGTATGGATATCATCACAACATGGCGTGTCTATAGAGATAAGTAAATGAAATAAGAAATGTCATAAAATGGTGACACAAATGTCATGACAATATCTCAACAATGCAGGAGTGTAGGTAAGTAGGTAACAGTCCTACCGCTTACCCGAGACAAACAATTAACATAAATAAAGCAAACATATATGTGTCAACAAAGTATCACTTATTCAAACATCAAATAAAGATTAAGAGGAAAGGGGGTTCCTCCAAATGCAATCCTAAGCCTCCAAAGCTAGCCATTCCTATTCTCATGTTTAACCATATTCTCACCTGAAAGAGACACTAAAACACGTTAACATAATGTTAGTGATAATCATAGGTTTAGACTCCAACCTCAAATCAGTTATAATATAAGCTGTGAATAACCACCAACAATAAAAATATATGGAAAATGTGTTACAAATGTGCATTAACAACAAACAATTCAAGATTAATCATACCAAACCAATTCCAAGGCTCCAAGCCTTACCAATAATCATAATTCCAAGGCTCCAAGCCTTACCAATCACCATGGTCTCATAGGCGCCCATACACCTATGAAATAATCCCAAGGCCCCGCGTTGTCAACATCCCCTTGGTACCAAGTCAAATCACAAAACAATCATGAATCAATTAGCAGTTAATTACATAAGTACACACAAGTCCACTATCAATCATAAAATATTCACAACAACAATTTACAAAACCATAACGACTGTCTCTTCCATCCCATATGGAAGTCAAAATCATTAAAATATATGGGACTATGAAACTCACCTGATTCAAGCTTCTCCAAATATCTGCGCTCTAGCGAAAATCTAAACACACAAACATATACAATCAAGAGATGAACCACATACCAAAATGGCTCATCAATCTATGATGGATATCTAACATTCTCCTACAACTTAACCTCATTTATGTGCTATAAGCATCCCATTACATCCCTCTATAAGCCCTTAACTTAGATAAGTTCATAACCCGTCCCGTTAACATTTTACCCAAAACAGTCTCGATTTTCATACTCTGTATTATGAGCCAAACGCCCACCAAACCTAACCTACATTCCTTGCCATGAAAATCCCATAAACTTATATGTGTTAGGTAAAATCTCAGCCCTTTCCCCAACATCAAAGCAAATTCTAAGTCCCCGATATACAACTTATACTTTCGCCTATCCAGATTTTACCGATTTTGAACATATGAAACGTTTGTTATGATCAGAGGGTCTTCCATTATCCCAATTGATTAGCCCTCTTACATATATATTATATAACATATAAACTAACTCTCATGTTCGTTTGAAAGTCCAATGTACTCCTAAGTACCCTAACCAGCTTAAAACATTAAATTAAACCCGACTGATTTCAAAACTGTTTTTAGCTCCGACTGTTGTAACCTGTTTTTGACCCATTTCCCCACCTCCAATTCAATTCTAGTTTCTTGCATTTGAAATAAATTCAATTACCTTTTCAGGGATATAAGATTCGAAAATTAAAAGTTTGTAGAACTCTAGATATGATCAAAACAATTGACCTAAAATTATGCCCAGTTTTTAAAAAATGAATTTAACATAATTAGTCTAATTAATTACCCATAACTTGTTTAATTATAAACCCTAAATAATCTAATCATTATTATATCATTAAAACTCAGATTTTAATTTATACATAATCATAGATCGATCATGAATTGATTTATAAATGCATAAAAACAATTTAATTAAAAAGGGATTGAAGATTTTACCTTAAAAATAATGGAAGATCTTTATCTTTGAAACCCTAATTAGCCACCATTGTTAAAATTCGACTATGAGATGTTATGAGTGTGAAAAATCTGATTATTTTGGTTATGGGATGAGTTTGGTTAAGTCCTAAAGTCCCCTAATCCCATTACAAGTCTATTGGGCCTGTTTTTTTGGCTTTTTGGTTATTTTCTTTCTTCCTTTTCTTTTTGCTGCCCAAACCAAGCCCAAAGCACCTAAGAATCTGGTTTTTAACCTTATTTTATAACTTATATCATTCTTAAACTAAAGCTCACATTCGGGTTACTTCCGGACCATAACCCGAAAGCCTTACGTTGGTTTTTCGACTTTCTACGTGATTTCTGAACTAACCATCATTTCAAAAAGTTTCTAATTATGCAAAGTATCTCTAAAACTTATCCTAAACATATAATCTATACTTAATACATACATAGAACATACGATACGTACACAAAGCCTTGTAAAAACGATATCCAAACTTTCCCGCAGTTCATTTCTAAACTCATTCCATTTCATTTCTTTCCAACCCGTACCAGGATTGACAAATCATGTACCTCATTTCGTCCATTCTCGTCCCCAAAATCACACATATAAACACATAAATCACATAAAACACATAGTCACACAAAATACCCCAAAAATAAGAATAAGTGACGAACCTCAAAAACCAGGGTTGTCACAATTGCCTTGTTTGGTCAAGAAAGAGAAAGTTCTCTTTGTGAATGTAGGAACATCCTATGTATCAGTTAACTCTGGTAGGTTAGGTATTTGGTCACTAACTAATGTCTGAATGAATCTAGGATACATCAAAAACTTTTTAGTTCCTTCCAAATTTCTAGTCATGCCTTCAAAAATTAATCTTGAAAAATTGAAAACTCTGTTATTTGCTAGACAAATACCAGCTGATGCCAATGCAGCAAGAATTTGTTCAAAAGATGTACTTTTAGAGCTTAAACAGTGAATAATAGCATGAAAAAGCAATTTCCATTGAGGTGAAAATAAAGCTTTAAAGAAAGTAAGACTTTCCCTACCACCCTCATAGCCCATGGCGGCAAGGCCATCATGAATCTCTGTGTTATTAAGCATACTAAGTCCATTTTCATCATTTAATCTCAAACTTGCCCTTAGCAGTACCTCAATTACATATATATTTCTATGATTTACCCTAGCCCTAATGCAAGGTTGATCAAACCGAGTACCTAACACAGCAGTGTTCCAAAATTGTTCAACAATGGAAATAGAGACAATGGGACTTACAGTGAGTACAAAATGAACATGACTTCGAGATAAGAAACCAAGAATCTCATGGAATCCAAGAGAGTCATCATTCATAGCAAGATTCACAACCAAATTATGCTTAGAGATCACTTGTAAAGCAGCCATTAGTATTTTTGATGATCAAAAAATTAGAGAGAAGGTTATAGAATCAAGAGATAAAAATAAAAGATTAGGTGAATCAATTGTGTAATTGGAGTAAGTATTTAAGTTAATAACAAACACAAGCGCGAAGAAACCGCCAAATTTATAAAAGAGACCCTTAACGGTACAATAGACATGTAGAGGTACATGGAACATACTCGGTACTTGAATTTGTGCTAGCGATACTTGGAGTTATAACGGTACCTCACAATTTTGACCAGTTCATGCATTCCACTATCATACTTACCTCTTTTATCTTTTTCTATCAACCTGCAATCACATCAAAAACACAAAACATAGACTATATAATAAAAATTAGTATAAAAAATTTGTACCACTATTACCTCCCTCAACATATGCAGCAGTCTATTGGTTGAGCATACCAATATGTGTCACCAAGAATTCAAATCTCTTTGCATCAAATGCCTTGGTCAACAAATCAGCTACATTGTTATCTGTATGAATCTTCAAGACTTGAATAAGCTTCTTCTCATAGGCATCTCTTATAAAGTGATGTATTATTTCAATATGCTTGGTCTTGGAGTGAAATACTGGATTCTTGACAATGCATATAGTACTTTCATTATCAATGTAAATCTTGGTGTTCATGAAGTTAAACCCATAATCTAACAATTGATTCTGAATCCAAAGTACTTGTCCACAGCAATGAGCAGCAGCTACATATTCAGCTTCAGTTGTAGAAGTAGCAACAATGGTTTGCTTCTTACACTGCCATGATATGAGTCTTCTGCCTAGGAATTGACAACCTCCTATTGTGTATTTCTTATCATGATTAGCTCCAGCATAATCACTGTCTGAATAAACTTCCAATTCAAAGGTGGAATCTCTAGGATACCATAATCCTAAATTGGGTTGACTTTTAAGATACTTAAAAATCTTTTTCACATCATGTAGATGTGACACCTTTGGATGGACTTGGAACCTTGAACAGGCACACACAGCAAACATAATATCTGGCCTTGAAGCAGTAAGATACATCAATGAACCAATAATTGATCTGTATAGATGAATATCAACATTTTCTCCATGTTCATCTTTTGATAAAGACTTCTTAGCTTCAAAAGGTGTGCTTGTACTTCTTGTATCCATACATGAAAATTTCTTTAAGATTTCAGCAACATACTTATCTTGGCTGATAAATATTCCATCTTTCCTTTGTTTGACTTGCAGTCCCAAAAAGAAAGTTAGTTCTCCCATAGAACTCATCTGAAATCTTCCTTTCATCAAAGCGTCAAACTCTTCACACCATGACTTCTTGGTAGAACCAAAAATGATGTCATCAACATAGACTTGAACTAGAATGATATCCTTAGCATTCTTCTTGATGAACAGAGTTTTGTCAATGATCGCTCTCCTATATCCATGCTCTAGCAGAAAATTGGATACAGTTGCATACCAGGCTCTTGGAGCTTGATGCAGACCATAAAGTGCTTTGATAACCTTGTAGACTCTATTGGGGAATTTAGGATCTACAAAACCTGGAGGTTGTGATACATATACCTCCTCTGAAATAGTACCATAAAGAAAGGCACTTTTCACATCCTTTTGATAGACTAAACCCATATATGATGTAAAGGCCAAAAATAACCTAATGGCTTCTATCCTTGCCACTGGTGCAAAAACCTCATCATAGTCTATCCCTTCTTCCTGTTTATAGCCATGAGCAACAATTCTTGCCTTGTTCCTCACAAAAACTCCTCTTTCATCCTTCTTGTTCCTAAAAACCCATATAGTACCAATTAATCTCTTACCCGAGGGAAGATCCACAAGAATCCAAACTTTTTGTAGCTCAAACTGTGTTAGTTCTTCTTGCATGGAATCTACCCAACTTTCTTCATCAAGAGCCTGAGAAATGTTTTTGGGCTCTACTTGTGATAAGAAACAAGCAAACAAACAATGCTGAGTATCTTTATGATTAGTTCTCTACTGTTGTTTGACATAACTCACAAGTGCATGAGTTTCATTATTGGTCTGAAGTTATCTTCTGGTTTGTACAGCAGACTTGGGATCTCCAATGATCTGTGTAGTAGGATGGTTGTTGTTGACTTTATGAGTGGGAATAGATCTGACTGGAATTTCTGTTTCCAAATTATTGAAATCAGTTACTGCACCCTGCTCATCATAGGAAGATTTGGAGAAGATTCCTTCAGCTGGACTAGCATACACGTCTTCATCGTCCATAACTTGTAAAATCTCTTCTAGTGAGTCAACAGATTTAGCAGATTTTTACTTAGCAGTACTTGCAGATGAAGTACCGCTAGGTGTAGTATGTACTACAGAGTGTTGTGACTTAAAAGATTCTTCTCCTGAATGCTTATTAGCAGATATAGCATTCTTTTCTTGATCTTGAAGCCTCTGAAGCTCTTGGGAGGCTTGATCATCTTTTGATGGCATGGTTTGCTTCTTGGGAGTAGCAGACATGGGAGTAACAGTAGGCATATTGGGCACATAGATATGAACATAAGCATCTGATGAAGAAACATCTTCTTGAGTACCTGCATTAGTTGCACTTGACTCCTCACCTGCATTGTTAGTTTGACAATCCTTTTGCACAGAATAGTAATCCATGGAGTTAGTTAGATAATCTAAATCAAACATCCAAGCATAACCTATTACTGGGACATTGGGTTTATTTTCTAAGAAATTAACATGGGCATTTTCTTCAACCTTTTTAGATGCCAAATTATAAACCCTATATGCTTTACTTTGCACTGAATATCCTACAAGATATCCTGGATAAGACTTTCCGTCAAACTTTCCCAAATAATCAAGAGTACTTAGTATAGACACATGACACCCAAAAGGTCTTAAATGACTTATGGTAGGCTTCACACCTGTCTAAAGTTCATAAGGTGTTTTGTTTTGAGGCTTCGTCACTAAGACTCTATTTAACACATAACATGCAGTGTTGATTGCTTCTGCCCAAAAGGTATTTGGCAAAAGAGAATAAGCCAGCATAGTTCTAGCAGCCTCAGTTAGTGTCCTATTCTTCGTTTCAGCTACTCCGTTTTGTTGTGGAGTCCTAGGATTACTAAATTGTCTCTTAATTCCTTTAGACCTACAGAATTCATCAAATTCAACATTCTTGAATTCTATCTCATTATCAGTCCTAATGATTAAAACCTGTTTAGTGAACTGCTTTTCAACTAAAGTGATAAAATCCTTAAGTAATTCATTGGTTTCACTCTTAAGAGCTAAAAAGAAAACCCAATTTAATCTACTATAATCATCGGTTATGACTAGACAAAAGGTCTTATGACTAATGCTTCTTATAGAAATTGGACCAAACAAATCCATATGCAAGACTTGCAAAGGTTTTGTCACAGTGTTGACAGTCTTGGTCTTACAAGAGGCTCTATGTTGTTTACCTTTTTGACAAGCAGCACATGTGAAATCATTTTGAAAAGATTTGTTAGGTAAACCTCTAACCAAATTCTTATTCACTAATCTGTTAAGATTCTTGAAATTCACATGACCTAACCTTCTATGCCATAAATTAGACTCATCAAAAGAAGCCTTAGCTAGCAAACATGAAATACCACCTGTTGGAGTAATAGTATGAAGATTAAAGGTGTACATATTTTCTTGCCTGGGTACTTTTAGCAGTACTTAAGATTCCTTAGGCATCTCAAAGTCTTTAGACAGCACCAAGCAGTCTTTGTCTGTGAACAACACCTTGTTCTTCTTATCACACATATGTGATACAAAAAAGAGATTGAACTCATTCAATTCTTTCACAAAGAACACATCTTCAAATTCCAACTTCCCTATGTTGATTTTCCCTTTGCCAGTGATTCTACCTCTGCTACCTCCAAAGGCTACTGGTCCTCCTCTGAATTCTTTAAATTCAGCAAGAAAATCTTTGTTTCCTGTCATGTGTCTTGAGCATCCACTATCTACTATACCTTTGTCTTTCAATTCATCAATTAGATGCCCCTACACACAAACAAAACTTATTAGTTTTTAATAGGGACCCAAGCCACATTTGGCTCGGATCTTGTGGGACCTACACACTTAAGAATCTGTTCAGAAGCATTCCTAGTAATGTTGCTTTTGCTCTTATACTTCATGGTTTCAGTTATGTAGTCAAAGACATAGGGTGACTCTATGTGCTCAGACTTCTTTGCCTTAAGTACTGCTTTAGCAGTACTTGCTTTAACACATGATTTTTCTCTTTTAGGAACCCACATTTGCACTGGTTTGTTATTAGCCTTACTTCTAGATGTTTTAGCTTTTTCAACAACATTCTTAGAAGTCTTAGAGAACTTTGGTTTGACATACTTTAAACCAACATTACTTAAGTTTGGTCTAGCAGTACTTGCAGGTCTAGACTTGCCGGTACATGGTTTACCAGACTTCAAAGGTACTAGACCTTGTTTCATAAGTATTGCTCTAGGAATAAACTTTTGGTAGAGTTATTTTTAACCTGTTTGGCTACCCTTGAGTGATCAAACTTAGGTTTGTCATTCTTAAGTTTATGATTCCTATTAACCTGTGCATTTTTCGCATTACTGTTTTTCATGAACCTTTGTGTAACCTTTTGTTTCACAATTTTATCTTCATGTAAAGTACAATCTTTGATAAAGTGACTTAGACTACCACAAACATAACATCCTTTTCTTCTTAAAGAAGACCCAAAAGGTTGTTTTGACTTAACTTTCTCAAAACCTAGCCCACCCCTGTTGGTTTTATTATGTTTTACATCATTTTCCAATATCTTGCTCGGAGTTTTTACCTGCATGGGAGCAGAACTAGTCTTAGATTCTTTAGAAACAAAATTGTTCATTACAGGTGGATAAACAATGTTTTTGGTCACAACAGTCTTATTTTGGGACAAATTACTAGAGTTTGAGGTATTTTTAACCTTTGGTTCTTCTAACTCTATACTTGTATCATTACTAGGGGGCATGAAAGTTCTTGATAGTGGTGGAGGAACTGCCTTCATTCCTTCAACATATCTATCATTCTCAGGTGTATTATCTAACTCACTAGAACTATCAAAAATCCCTTTTGATAAGTCTTTGTCAGTTAAATTTATCCCAGGTTGGTCCTCAATATATCCTAGGACTGACTTATCATAATACCCCATTTATGAATTAATCAGTTTTCTCTTCATAGTTTTGTTGAGCCTTTTTATACAAAACTATATTTTCTTCTAACTTAACAACACCCTGTTTAAAAGCGTTTAATTCTACAGTGCATGTGTTGAATTTTTGATATTGTTCCTCTAGTTCTACTTTTACGCTATTAAATTTAAGAACACAGTCTTTAGAACAAGGATGTACCTCAGTATCTTCATGTGAAAGAGCCATTAGACCAAGCTCTTCTTCTTCTTCATCTTCAGCCCAGTTCACCACTCCATCTATAGTCACCAATGCTTTGGTTCGTTTAGGACTCCTGCTGTTTCCTTTTAGAAAGCTTTCAGTTATTCTTGGACTGGTTCTATAGCTGTTCTTGGACTTCTGACTGCTACTCTCAGCTTTGTCTCTAGTACATTCTCTTGTATAGTGTCCATTCCTTCCACAGTTATAGCATTCAACTTTGGACTTGTCATATCCTAATGGCTCATTAGGATCAACAGTCATCTTTCTTCCAGTCTTCTTGAAGAACCTCTTAAATCTTACTAATACCATAGCAGCTTGCCATTTCAGATCCATCTCTTCAACATCAGCATCATCCATTTGGAACAAGTCATTGAGTGTTAATCTTGGCATGTTGTCTTGTCCAGCAAAGAATGAGAAGGCATCATTGTCACTAAACAATGGTGAACACCTTCCATGTGGATTTTGAGAGACTATGGGGCTTCTTTCAGTACTTTGTGCGTAAGTACCGCTTGTAAGTCCTCCAGCGGTATTTGTGAAGTATGTACCGCTGCTTGATCCACTAGCGGTATTATGAAAATAAGTACCGCTATTTCCATCTAACATAAAAGCCAAGTTAGACTTTGTTGTAGTCGCTGCCTTAGTCACCTCAATGCCTTTCACGTCCATCTTGTATGCTCTAAGATTATTGTAGAGATGATCAAAAGGAATTGTTTCCAGATCATCTCTTGTGATGAAGTGCATAGCCATTGCTTTCCACAATGGTGGAACACTTCTTAAGAATTTTAGATTATCTTCTTCATTAGGTACTCCCTCTATACTAGAAATTGAGAAGTTATCACATTCTTGCTTAAGAACAATCTTCTTTATCTTCTTAGATTTGTCATTACCTCCAAATCTATGTTTTATGGCATCCCACATAGCTTTAGCATCCTTATAATGATGAAAGCTTGGTAAGATGTCCTCTGAAAGAGCCATAGCCAAGGCAGTTCTGGCTTTTCTCTCTCTGATCTCTGCTTCTATCTCATCAGCAGTCACAACAGGTAGAGCATAGCATGTACCATCAGGCAACCAGTATAGCTTCTTAGGTGTATTCCCATTCTTGATAACTTGCCACACAGTGTGATCTGTGTGATTCAAGTAATGTTCCATCTGCATAGCCCATGTCTCATAATTGTCACCTTTGAGCACTGGGAGTTTGACAGCAGAAAAAGTATGAAAAGGTGTTGTAGTTGTAGAGTCTACAGCATTCACGGCTTGAACACCGTGTGCTGGTGCAAGATACAAAACTTGTGGTTGTCCCTGTGGTATAGGATTAGGGTTTTGAACATCATCCAAGTGAGCATCATCACCTTGTGGTTGAGACATTGAGTTTTGGTGTGAGTGGAGTGTTTGGGGTTGTGTTCTTCTTTTTCAGAGTTTCTCAACAAGCTCTGATACCACTTGTTGATCCCTTTGATTGGATCTATATTCTGTTAAGAACTAGTATAGAAGTTTGTAATCAAACTAAAACACTTTGAGAACTCTTACTCAAACTAAATAAGTTATGCGAAATCTAACTTATAAAGCACAGAAGAATAGAATTACTTTTAACTATTCGATTCTCTTATTAATCGACTTGAATGAGGTACATGAATGACATTATACCTATGTTCCTTTTATAGAGTAAGGAACCCTAGAAACCTTAGAATATTCTATAAATATAACTATATCACAGACGATATATTATCAATATTCTAACTATTTAAGTATATCACATAAGATATACTCTAACTATAACTATGACATATCTTATACAAAGATATATTCGTCCTAATCAATATAGTAGTACTTACTTTATAAGTAGCAGTACTTACTATGTACCGCGTAACACTAACGGTACTTGCATAATACTAACAGTACTTAAATTACACTGACGGTACTTAACACTTAACAAATAATTCCCAACATTGTGTCTACCTCAAACATCCATTAAAGATCCAAACTTATTTATTCATTGTTGTGTCATTGTTGTGAAGATCCAAGTAGTTGTGTCTATTTGGAAGTTGTGTATGTATTAGGGTTAATACTTAGTCCTCAAAGTATATTGGTGTAGATTGGTCCTAGCTAAGATTAGGGCTCGACTTTTAGCTTAGAGTCAGAAATTGGTTAAGCGACGTTGTGTACGGTTTCTCTACCTTAAGGAGCTTGTTGATTAGTGAACTCTCGAGTAAGGAGTACTCGAGGAGTGGAGTAGGAACGAGGAGTGAGCTTCGTTGCCGAACCACTATAAATCCTTGGTGTTTGGTTTGATCTTTCCTTCCCTTATCTCTTTACATTCTTTATTCTTTACACTTGTTATTATTAGTTAGTTGCATTATACATTCATTATTCTTTATACTTGTCATTATTAGTTAGTTGCTCTATACTTTGTTCATATTGTGTATAAGAAGGTTTAATGATTTTTAAAACCAAACTTTAACAAGCAAATTCAAGAAACTATTCAACCCCTCCCCCCCTTTCTAGTTTCTACAATTGGTATCAGAGCGTGTGTAACACCCCCAAATTTATACAACTCAATACAGCGGAAGACTCGTTGGTGTTACGGGATAGCACATTACTCACATCATAGACAACACATAAAAATTGCGTCGTTTAATAATAAAGCATTTCCATTCATAAATATCAAAGTTACATCGGTCCCAAGTCATATTATTTCATACAAAGTTTTACAAAGTATTTGAATGGAAATTATTGTTTAAGTGCGGGCCATGAATTCTTGTTGTCTTCCCGAGAATTACCTTCAAGTACCTGAGATAAAACATGTTAAAAGAAAAGGTCAGCGATAACGCCGAGTGAATTCATAGAGTTTAATAAATTCCATCAATATAACTTTGGTATAAAATTATTACCAAAAATCATTTCGTACAAATCATTGTAATAGGCCATAAAATAGCCAAAGTCATTTTCATACAAATCCTTATCGAAAATCATAATATCGGCAATTGCCTTAAAAATCATTATACGAGCCAATGTCGTAAAAACATCATACAATACGTTTTACAACGTTGTATAGATTAAATAAAAACCGTTATATGAATATGGTTATATAAAACCAAAACACGAACATAATATCAATAGTATGACCCTGTATTGCTAGTCAGGCAATACATCGTAATTCGGTGCGTCTAGTAGTATTTCATAAGTTTTGGATTATTATAAGCCGCATGACATCGTTACCTTACTAAACCAAACAACGGGTAGCTAACCCGATACTCAATTTGCCCATCTAAAGTAGCGTGTCGTCACAAAGGTCACGTTATGGAAATCTTCTCATACATAAATTCGCTTACCAATCAATGTGGCACGACGGGGATCAACCATCAAGGCGCGAACTGGGGTGATCGTCTCCAAATAGTACTATTAAATGCATAAGCGTCTACCAACTCCCGGTAGTTCACAATTCATGCTAATGGGACTTTTAGTGACATAACCTAACTTTAATAATCCATTTGATTTCATCTATCGGGTCCTTTAATCATTTATCGGGTCATACATTCGGGTCATTCAATCATTCGGGTCCAAAATCAATAAACAAACAATCGGGACAAATGGTGTCCTGTTTTATAAAACTAACATGTTATCTCCCTCGCGGGTTTATAAAACATTTATAAAAACATTTAAAAGAGTGCGAGGCTATGAACTCACGTTGATATGGGAAGGCGGGTTATCGGCAATTCGGTCGTACGGTACGTGCTTCAATCACGGAAACCTAGACAAATAATACTCGGTCTTAGACGTTTGTCCAATGAATTTATAAAAATAACAAGTATGTATACATATGATGATTATATATATATGATGATCAAGTGGGTTTACATATTCTCGTTTACTCATTTTTGTGTTATGTGTCGATAAATTTTATACTAGTTTACTAGTTTTACCCATTTACGTGTCTTAAGTACAATAAGCTTATTATAAGTTATTTAACTTATTTTAATCCATTTTGTACTTATATTATCAGTACATACACTTTCAAGCTGGGCCCAAATGGGTTAAGCCCAATAAGGTCTTTTTACAAGTTTTTATCTTATTTAGTCCAATTATTAGTCCAATATGCTTAATTAGCTCGTAAATGTCCGTATTTCTTATAGTTCGGTTTTTATCGGTTTTTACTTGTATTAGATACTTATATATCAGTATATGACTTTTATAAACTTTACATTAGACGGGTTTGGTCGTCTAAGTTTTATTTGGCGGAAAACGTTAATTTTACGGCGATAGCCGAAAAAGTCGTAAAAATCAAGTTTATAGTTTTTATTACTTATAAATATTATTTTACCTCCATTTATATAATTTACCCATTTAATTAACCTTTTATACATTTATATAAATAAGTTTTATAAGTTAGTGGGTTTATATTTTTACATTTTATACATTATAATGTGAGTGCTTATATAATATTAATAAACATTATTTCCAAAAATCTGATTTTTAACTTCATGTTCACCATTTTTACCATATCTAGAGTTCTATAATGACTTAGAAGCTCATTTTTGGATGGCATGATCTTCATATTATGTGCTACATTTAACTTAGTTATAGCTACTGCCCATTTTGAGTTTAAGTTGCCTTAACAGTCCCTACAAAACTGCTTATTCAGATTACACCACCTAACTTGTTTTGATCATATCTCACTCATTACAATGATTCCATTGCATGGCCAACTCTCACATGTGTACAAGACCCATAACTTACTGTATATTAATTCTACTTCATCATTTTATCAGTTTATGACATGTTTCTTTACTGTTTTATACAGCCAACAAATTTAAACAAGATTTTAGCCTTGTTTCTTATAGTCTTTCATCTTTTTAAGCATGTTTATCAACACCAAATCCCCACACAATATTTTTAATCATAATTTATCATCATATACATATACATAAGTAAAAGAAATACAAGATTACATAATCAAAAATAACAAGAAGATGAGGAGAACAATCTTTATACCACCAAAGTGATGAAATGATGAGGTTTTGGATGAACAAGACATGGCTTTGGGTAACCAATCTTATGAGATATCAACACCACTTCTAGGATCACCAAGTATTTGTAGATTCCTCCAAAAATCAGCCCTTGTTCTTCATGAAAACTCCTTGAGAAATCAGCCCAAGACTCCATGGAAACTCCTCCTTGGATGTTATAATCACCACCAATCAATAGGGTTTCAAAAGGGCTTCAACATGTGTATGAACAACATGGGATTTCATGGTTAAATCAAGATCAAAATGGGGTGTTTTGTGAGTGATATGGGACGAAATTTGAGAGAGAGATGAGAGAGTTGTGAGATTTGCATGTGAAAAATGAAAGCAAATGGTTATGTTTAGTGGTTTTGATTTTTAGTGGAAAACTTGTAGCTTTCAAGTTAAGCTAAGTAGGACAAGTGTGAGTAACTTGTGTAAAACTTGACACAAGGTTAGTGTGGTGTCAGAATGTGGCCATCCCATGTGTGGGGGTGGGGCAAAACTTGTTTTTGTCTCATCCCCAATTATTTACGGGTACTCCTCGATTAGCGTGCCCTCGGGTCGTTTTACGAAAAACGTTTTTATAAATTATGAATCAACGACACAAAGCGAATCTAATAAAAATTGTCTCATCAAAAACGGAGTTCGAAAACGTAAATACGTAATCCTAGGGTTTCCGGTTTAGTCGTAAAGGACGTTAAATTAAAATCGTAAGTCCTAATCTCTTCTCGTAAATTTGTGAGTTTATGAACCAACACAAATTTAAAACTCCAAAATAATATTCACGGATAAATTTATTTTCTGAAATTTCAGACTGTCACCAAAGACGGTGTATGTAAACGTAAGCACGTAACGTAGAATCCTCTGGTTTAGACGTAGTCGACGCTACTTCAAGACGTAAATCCAAATTTCTTCCCAAAAATAAGTGAGTTCATATTGTAACATTAAAATAATGTTTTTAAATAATATTCGAGAATAAAATATCAACCATAAATTGACGGATTGTCACAGCATTTACCCCTAAACAGGATCTTTGTCCTCAAAGATCATCTTACTACTCGCTTCTTATAGAGTTAAAGCCATGTCGGTATTTCCTCCACATCCGATCTTTTCTCACAAGTGTAATCCATTATAATACGCGAGTTTCATCAAACATAACTACGGGAATAAGATCAGGCTAAATGTTTACTTACTTTCTCTATCCATGATGTTCACGGGTTTCTGATGAATGCAACTTTTCGCCGATCTAAGCTTTACTAAGAACAATCAGATTTTCACTTGATAGATATTCCATCAAGTTCGATTTACGAAACATAATTCACGCAGTTCTTGAAGTCCTAGGGTAGATCCAGCTTATATGCCTTTCAATCCCAACTTTTACATCATCTCAATGGTCCCATACAACGGGGACTTATATCCCATGATTTGTCAGATCATGAATTCATTTTTCCAAGGTTAAAAATTGTGGCATAACTTCGCTACCCATTTGGCACTTCAAGATCTACATTTCACATTCACATAACCTCTTGCCCACTACCGGCTGTCAATAATCAGATCCTAATTTCAACAATCATTTCAGATCTCACAGGTCGGGTATTTTGCAAGGTTAGGTTCGCCATCATAGGAAACCTTAAACCTAAAAGACATGTCCAACTCACAATAGGTGTATGTCGGGTGTCTTCATCTCAACTCCTTCTTACAGATGCTCTAACAATTAGATCATGACAAGATTCGATCTCGATCCTAATGCGATAATTATCAATGATAATCTCTCCAAAGGAAAACGATTATACGGTTTATTACCAAAGGTCAATCATTCGAGCATAAAACAACAATTATATTACTTTGTATCGTTACTTTTCCTCGTCCCCTCGATTGGGGTGGTACATAGTACTCTCATCAAGGTTCGTTCTCAATGATTTCTGAGCAAATCTCTAGAAATTCAATGCGAAGCGAGGATCTTGATATAGATGTTCGATACAGGCACACTATGTTTACATAACTCCTTTGCATTTATCATTAACGGGAATGATATTAGCAGATTTGGTCAGTCTGTCGACGATGACCCAAATCGAATCAAATTCAGATGATGACCTTTGCAATAGCTAGACGTTTACTAATGTATGAGGCGATGTCTGCCTTCATAATTTCCACCAGTACAACTTCTTTAGACAAAGATACTTTTAGTCATAAATGACATAAATTGAATACTTATACTTACAAATTCCAACATAACTATATCTCACAATCTCCATATTTAGGCAATCACAAGTGGCCTTTAAAACATTTAACGCTATCGGCTTCTCAATTCTAATGGTTCACATTATCCGCGAACCCCTTTTTATTATCTATATTATCCTTTTTACAATCATCGGCTATTTTTAAATTGTTCGGCAATTTATTTTGCACCTTCATTATTAAGGAACATGTTCTAATGGATTCTTTATCCTTTCTATATTATGTGTCAGTATCTACATTCACTTTCTCTGATGAAATATATATATCATGACTGTGTTAATTCAAAATTTCTTTCTTCATATCTTCTATGTTTTAGTTTCGTCTCAACTATCTTTTTATCCGTTTTACTCAATCTGACGTCTAAAGCGTCGATAACTATTCCTAGTAAATAATAGATATTTAATTTTATGAAACGTAAACGTAAAAAGTTTTAAATTTCTTAGTTCGACTAATTATGTAAAAATGTTCAAAATAAATTTGAATTTAATTAATACGATTTTTGCTGATTTATCGAAAATAATTAATAAGATTCGTAAATGTTTGAAAAATCTTTGGTTATACTTTGGTCGAAATTTTCTTAGTTGAAAAGCAAAAATTGTCGTTTCAAATTTCAAGTCATAGTTTAAATGTTTTCCTCAATCCCTTTTAGGTTGTCTTGAGGTATATACAAACATTTACCCCTAAACAGAAGTTTAGTTAAATGGTTTGTGTATAAGGGAATAATCCCTTAAAAATCCTTTGTTAAAACATTTGTCAAAATATATTTGCACTTTTCTTTTTAGTATAACTCAAAGTCTTAAATGACTTCTAATTTTTGAAGAGTCAATATATTCTATTTTCTATTAATCACACGGTCAAATAATGTAAAGGATTAAGTCTTTCATCACATGTTAAATATTCAAGGTACAAGTTTTCACTACTCGGCCGACTCAGGGCATTCTACAAATAATTATTAACTCATTCTTATTCTTATAAACAAACAAATGGTCCTTAATGATCTCAAGCATGAATTTATCAAAATACAACCTACACACGGGATTCACCAATTTATGAATACTACATGTGCATTGATCAATCCAAACGACATCACGTGAAACTCATAATGTTCATTACAAGTTCTGGATGTAGTGATTGGAATAGATAATCTTTTTCGCAGATGCGAAGTTGATGATAACCATGCCATAGATCAAATCTTTAAAACATACACTAGAACCTTGTAAATGATCGAACAAATCTTCCATTTCGAGTCATGGATATCGTTTTCGATTGTCAATTTACTCAGTTCACAGTAATCTATAAATATAAGAAATAATAACACCATAGCTCTTCATGATGACGAGCTTGGTAGAATAAAAGCTTTCCCCGACAACTCTCTCAGTTGTACGGTAATTCTTTTAATTCAGATGGTGCTGAAGTACAGTGCACACGCCACAGGTGCAGCACCAGGAATATAATCAATACCAAATTCAACTTGCCTTAATGGCAAAAGTCTAGGTAATTCATCAATAAATACTTCCTAAAGTTTCAGATAACATTATAATCTTTTAATACATTTATTTTAAGTTCTTTCTAGATTATAATATCTATGACTAATTCACAATCATTCATGGTATAATTTTAAGTCTAAATACAGGATATCGTCATCCACCAAGAATTATTTAGATCACTTTTGATAATCAACATCTTATCTTTTAGGGGAATTCTATTCGAGTTCCCATCAATTAAGACAATGTCGTCATGTCATAATCAATCAATCCATTCTACTGGCACTATCAACTTTCCAGTTTCATTGCCGTCGATAAGATGTGAACTTCTCAAAAGACTAATAATAACTCAAAATCCTTCACAAATTCAAGGATATATGGAGACACAACTACCATCTAAAGAGTAAGGTCAACGCACAATCTATACGAGAGAATTTCAAATCAGATACAGACGAAAACATTTAACAAATATGAATATATCCCATGTTTTCATAATTTGAGTACGCATTCGAAAGCTCCTTGGATCGTTACCCAGGTCATTCAAATGAAATCAAATCATAAGAAATGATAAGAACGTCAATACATCCAGTCGGGTATCAACACTCGGTAATCAGATACTTTTCCTAAGAATCTCACTACGAAAGAATTGGACAAGAAAGAATTGTCAATTGTCAGATAAGACAATTTCCATAGATGAGTAAATTCGACTCAGAAGAATAGGTGTTACAGGCACATATGTAGGTGTCCCTAACATTATGTCCTTATTTTTCACTTCTTGCAGATCTCATAAAATTTAATCTTTCACAACCTTTAAAGAGAATGTAGTGTTTATTAATCAGTTTTATGGTGACTACTAGTCAGCCTTGCATGGTCCATTCCAAATTGTATGTAGGTGCGCAACTATATACAATTTTAGGATTAACGATGCAATACTCAGTTCGTCAAAATTTTATCATCATGTTCATAATAAAAACATTTTCATGCTTAATTCTTAAATAAGAATCAAAAATAAATTTACAAAGATTTTCTTTATTATGAAAACAGTTCAGTTTTCCAAGGTACTTTATAAACAACCTCATTTTGATAACAATCACTTATAAATCTTACTTTGAATAATCCTTATAGTGATGAAAATTCAATTTCCTCAAATGATACTGTTTTATCTTATAAAAACAATGAGTGATCTACAAAAGAGTGATGAAAAGTTGTTCACCAAGAACTAACTACGATATGATAGGAAATGAGCTTTAGCCAAATAATCATGAGGTTCATGACCTCGATGGCACTCAAAAAGAATAATCCACAACGTAACTCAAATCAAGATGAGTACTTGTTCAATGGTTGCATCGCTAATGCGAACATTAGGATGAAGCAATAAAGGATAGATAACATCGATACATGTAGAATTTAGCAATCAAAGGTAGTCTTTTCATTAATCACAAACAAGTCAAAATTGTACCGTAACACATTACGTGTCACTATGTCATACAATTCTCAGAACTCATCCTACCAACTGATGTCTCAGTTAAGTTAGGGATTTTTAAAAGATACCACAATGAATACTAATCTACAAGAGTCATTAGGTGTTCCACATGTCCCGGAAGATCCATCGGTCCCAATTAAGAAGAAGATTTCTTCAATTTATTTCTTGGACACTGGGCATCCTCGTTAGTGGACAATGGCCTAGGAACAACACTTAACACGAATCAACAATCAATTAAAACCTTATAATTCAATCACAAAACTTAACGACTTTATTAATAATCTCATATTCCATACGGGTTAAATTTTACTTTATTCAAGTTTCAATCAACTTATACTCAATGCGATATCCTACTTCATTCTTCAATACTTTCATCCTTATTCTTACACCTTAATAGGGCCATAAAAGCTCGATATGATCAACACTTAATTTCCAATGCTATAGCTCTTACAACAATAATTATCAAATGAGTCGCTAGTATGAGATGACTCATACATTCAATTAGACTTCTCGGAAAGGTACTAGTGGCATGAGGCTTTTGGGTATAGGCTCCAATTACAGCCTCAAGTGCAACATTCACCCTTTCGATTTCAATTTAAGAATTGGATGACAACGAATCAGATGACATCTTTCTAGGTGGTAATGTTTTGTCAAACACCACTCTATAAGAAAAGATCGTCATGACATCGATATCAGATTTAATCTCGCCAGTTCTTTTTCAATATCACAATCAACTAATATCTATATTTCTACGAATTTCAACCATTTGTTGGGATCATAAATATCCACAACTTGGTTTAGATCTAGGATGGCTAGAATTCCTACGAGAATAGCTTCGATTAATTTACTAGGGGATTTAGGGTTACTTGTAACAATCTACGTTGTATAAATACCTCGTATAAATATCGAAATAATCATCAAACAATCATGTAATAAATTACATCAAATATATATATATAATCCACGTTATATATATATATATATATATATATATATATATATATATATATATATATATATATATATATATATATATATATATATATATATATATATATATATATATATATATATATATATATATATATATATATATATATATATATATATATATTAAAATAACACTTCTCAGTCTGGCCTTGTCGGTAACTCGGGAATTCTTCGGCACCGTTATAGTCAAAAGATTTTTAGACATTTTGAGAAAAATGTTTATAGTTAAAAGATTTTGAAATGTTTTATTCAAAACCTTGGTTTTAAAAATCTTTCATTCTCTATAACGAGAGCTCTGATACCAAACTGTAACACCCCCAAATTTATACAACTCAATACAGCGGAAGACTCGTTGGTGTTACGGGATAGCACATTACTCACATCATAGTCAACGCATAAAAATTGCGTCGTTTAATAATAAAGCATTTCCATTCATAAATATCAAAGTTACATCGGTCCCAAGTCATATTATTTCATACAAAGTTTTACAAAGTATTTGAATGGAAATTATTGTTTAAGTGCGGGCCATGAATTCTTGTTGTCTTCCCGAGAATTACCTTCAAGTACCTGAGATAAAACATGTTAAAAGAAAAGGTCAGCGATAACGCCGAGTGAATTCATAGAGTTTAATAAATTCCATCAATATAACTTTGGTATAAAATTATTACCAAAAATCATTTCGTACAAATCATTGTAATAGGCCATAAAATAGCCAAAGTCATTTTCATACAAATCCTTATCGAAAATCATAATATCGGCAATTGCCTTAAAAATCATTATACGAGCCAATGTCGTAAAAACATCATACAATACGTTTTACAACGTTGTATAGATTAAATAAAAACCGTTATATGAATATGGTTATATAAAACCAAAACACGAACATAATATCAATAGTATGACCCTGTATTGCTAGTCAGGCAATACATCGTAATTCGGTGCGTCTAGTAGTATTTCATAAGTTTTGGATTATTATAAGCCGTATGACATTGTTACCTTACTAAACCAAACAACGGGTAGCTAACCCGATACTCAATTTGCCCATCTAAAGTAGCGTGTCGTCACAAAGGTCACGCTATGGAAATCTTCTCATACATAAATTCGCTTACCAATCAATGTGGCACGACGGGGATCAACCGTCAAGGCGCGAACTGGGGTGATTATCTCCAAATAGTACTATTAAATGCATAAGCGTCTACCAAATCCCGGTAGTTCACAATTCATGCTAATGGGACTTTTAGTGACATAACCTAACTTTAATAATCCATTTGATTTCATCTATCGGGTCCTTTAATCATTTATCGGGTCATACATTCGGGTCATTCAATCATTCGGGTCCAAAATCAATAAACAAACAATCGGGACAAATGGTGTCCTATTTTATAAAACTAACATGTTATCTCCCTCGCGGGTTTATAAAACATTTATAAAAACATTTAAAAGAGTGCGAGGCTATGAACTCACGTTGATATGGGAAGGCGGGTTATCGGCAATTCGGTCGTACGGTACGTGCTTCAATCACGGAAACCTAGACAAATAATACTCGGTCTTAGACGTTTGTCCAATGACTTTATAAAAATAACAAGTATGTATACATATGATGATTATATATATATGATGATCAAGTGGGTTTACATATTCTCGTTTACTCATTTTTGTGTTATGTGTCGATAAATTTTATACTAGTTTACTAGTTTTACCCATTTACGTGTCTTAAGTCCAATAAGCTTATTATAAGTTATTTAACTTATTTTAATCCATTTTGTACTTATATTATCAGTACATACACTTTCAAGCTGGGCCCAAATGGGTTAAGCCCAATAAGTTCTCTTTACAAGTTTTTATCTTATTTAGTCCAATTATTAGTCCAATATGCTTAATTAGCTCGTAAATGTCCGTATTTCTTATAGTTCGGGTTTTATCGGTTTTTACTTGTATTAGATACTTATATATCAGTATATGACTTTTATAAACTTTACATTAGACGGGTTTGGTCGTCTAAGTTTTATTTGGCGGAAAACGTTAATTTTACGGCGATAGCCGAAAAAGTCGTAAAAATCAAGTTTATAGTTTTTATTACTTATAAATATTATTTTACCACCATTTATATAATTTACCCATTTAATTAACCTTTTATACATTTATATAAATAAGTTTTATAAGTTAGTGGGTTTATATTTTTACATTTTATACATTATAATGTGAGTGCTTATATAATATTAATAAACATTATTTCCAAAAATCTGATTTTTAACTTCATGTTCACCATTTTTACCATATCTAGAGTTCTATAATGACTTAGAAGCTCATTTTTGGATGGCATGATCTTCATATTATGTGCTAAATTTAACTTAGTTATAGCTACTGCCCATTTTGAGTTTAAGTTGCCTTAACAGTCCCTACAAAACTGCTTATTCAGATTACACCACCTAACTTGTTTTGATCATATCTCACTCATTACAATGATTCCATTGCATGGCCAACTCTCACATGTGTACAAGACCCATAACTTACTGTATATTAATTCTACTTCATCATTTTATCAGTTTATGACATGTTTCTTTACTGTTTTATACAGCCAACAAATTTAAACAAGATTTTAGCCTTGTTTCTTATAGTCTTTCATCTTTTTAAGCATGTTTATCAACACCAAATCCCCACACAATATTTTTAATCATCATTTATCATCATATACATATACATAAGTAAAATAAATACAAGATTACATAATCAAAAATAACAAGAAGATGAGGAGAACAATCTTTATACCACCAAAGTGATGAAATGATGAGGTTTTGGATGAACAAGACATGGTTTTGGGTAACCAATCTTATGAGATATCAACACCACTTCTAGGATCACCAAGTATTTGTAGATTCCTCCAAAAATCAGCCCTTGTTCTTCATGAAAACTCCTTGAGAAATCAGCCCCAAGACTCCATGGAAACTCCTCCTTGGATGTTATAATCACCACCAATCAATATGGTTTCAAAAGGGCTTCAACATGTGTATGAACAACATGGGATTTCATGGTTAAATCAAAATGGGGTGTTTTGTGAGTGATATGGGACGAAATATGAGAGAGAGATGAGAGAGTTGTGAGATTTTCATGTGAAAAATGAAAGCAAATGGTTATGTTTAGTGGTTTTGATTTTTAGTGGAAAACTTGTAGCTTTCAAGTTAAGCTAAGTAGGACAAGTGTGAGTAACTTGTGTAAAACTTGACACAAGGTTAGTGTGGTGTCACAATGTGGCCATCCCATGTGTGGGGGTGGGGCAAAACTTGTTTTTGTCTCATCCCCAATTATTTACGGGTACTCCTCGATTTGCGTGCCCTCGGGTCGTTTTACGAAAAACGTTTTTATAAATTATGAATCAACGACACAAAGCGAATCTAATAAAAATTGTCTCATCAAAAACGAAGTTCGAAAACGTAAATACGTAATCCTAGGGTTTCCGGTTTAGTCGTAAAGGACGTTAAATTAAAATCGTAAGTCCTAATCTCTTATCGTAAATTTGTGAGTTTATGAACCAACACAAATTTAAAACTCCAAAATAATATTCACGGATAAATTTATTTTCTGAAATTTCGGACTGTCACCAAAGACGGTGTATGTAAACGTAAGCACGTAACGTAGAATCCTCTGGTTTAGACGTAGTCGACGCTACTTCAAGACGTAAATCCGAATTTCTTCCCAAAAATAAGTGAGTTCATATTGTAACATTAAAATAATGTTTTTAAATAATATTTGAGAATAAAATATCAACCATAAATTGACGGATTGTCACAGCGTGGTTGCTCAAGACTTCTTAAAATATATTGTATTTTAAAACTTGAATCGATCTATGGATTCCAACAAGTATCTAGAAGGGAAATCCATGCAAAGACCACCTGTTTTTGAAACCGATAGTTTTATTTATTTGAAAAATAGGTTTGAGACTTATGTGAAATCAAAAGATTTAGATCTTTGGCACGTTATTACCGATGGTGACTTTTTGCCATTTCGATATAATGAAGTTTCTAAAAGTAAGGAGATAGTTACTTTTGACAAAGATAATGATGATACTAAAAGAAAACTTGCTAACAATAATGAGGCTAAAATGGTGATATATAATGCTTTACCAAATAAAGAGTACGAAAGGATTTTTATGTGTGAAACCGCTAAAGACATTTGGAATACTCTTTTAGTAACCCACCAAGGTAATAGCCAAGTCAAAGAAAGTAAAATCGATCTTCTTGTTCAACAATATGAACAATTTATCATCTTAGAAGATGAAACCATAGATAGTTCATTTGCTAGATTTAACACTATTATTACTGGTCTAAAAGCACTTGATGAAGGTTTTTCTAGCAAGAACAATGTTAGGAAGTTTCTTAGGGCGTTGCATCCTTAATGGAGAGCTAAAGTCACGGAGAATGAAGAATCAAAGGATCTCGCCGAATTATCACTCGATTAACTCATTGGTAACTTGAAGGTTCATGAGATGATAATTTTAAAGGACTCGAAAATGGTGAAAACTAAGAGTGAAAGAAAGTCTCTTGCACTCAAAGCCAAGAAGGCACAAAGTGACCATGAAAGCTCCTCGGGTAGTGATGATGAGGAATATGCCTTGGCGGTTAGAGACTTTAAGAAGTTCTTCAAAAGACGAGGTCAATACGTGAGGTAACCAAACAACGACAAGAAACCCTTCTCCAAAAACCGATTTGCCAAAGACTATAAAGGTGATAGGAATGCTTTAGATGTGGTGATCCAAATCATTTCATAGGTGATTTTCCTAAGCCTTCACGCGACAAGAACCACACGGCGTTTGTTGGAGGTTCATGGAGCGACAGCGGTGAAGATGTTGATGACAACCCCAAAGATGATAAGTGTCTCATGGCTCACACTTCTAAAGAGGTACTTTCCGAAACCGAGTATTATAGCAATAATAATTCTTCTCAAGATGATAGTGAATTAGAATGCCAATACCATAACTTGCACAAGCTTAGTCTAAAATTTATTGAAAAGAACAAAGTGCTAAAATCAACTAGAACTAAGCTTGAAAACGAGATTAGTGAGCTAAAATAAAAATTAGCTAAGCTTGAGAAAAATAAAGAAATAGATCTAGGATGCTTAAAATGTGAAAACCTTAAACAAGAAAATGAAAACCTTAAGAGCACCTCCATTAGACTTGAAAAGTTCATGAGAGGTACTAATGCTCTTGATGATATGTTAAACAAACAAATTCATTCTAAGGAAAGACTTGGGTTAGGATATAACACTAATGAAGCATCAACTAGTGAACCAAAACATGTTAAGTTTTTAGAAAAACATTCCTCTGCACGCGGTGCTCCAATATATGGGGCGGTTCCTTATCGCTATGGAACCGCCGATTGAGCTAAGGAACCGCGTCCAGAAGAAGATTTTTGTGAAAATCCTGAACTTTCTGAAAAGTCAATTTTAGGTGAAGGACCAAAACATATTCTAATTAACAAGGTCAAAGTACCTATAATTGAAAAGTCTACTCTAGATAAATTCTACAAGCCCTTGAGTAAACCTCTAATGGGAACTAGAAACTTATCTAGACAAACATCTACTCCTCTAAGAGTACGAAATGAATCTAAACCTAGAAGTAGAACACCTACGCCAAAAAGAGATGATCAAGCTAAACCACGACCTAGGATTAAAACCCCAACACCTTGGAGGAATAATAATAATACTAGATCAAGATCAAAGACACCTAGGAGAAACTATGAACAACAAAATGGCCATATAAATTGGAATAATTTTCAACAACAATACTTTTCCCCATGGGGAATGTCTCCTTGATTCATGCATCCCAACCAAATACAAGGGATGTGTGGAACTAACAATTTTGGACCCATGAGATATTGGGGACCAAATGTTTGATCTTGTGTGTTGTTACCTAGATATGCTTGGGAATCGATCTAGAGCCCGACGAGTGGATTAAGGATAGTGGTTGTTCTAAACACATGATGGGTAATCGAAGTTTGTTCTCACACTATAAAGCATATGATGGAGGTAACGTTACATTCGCAAGTAATAGACGTGGTAATATCATTGGCAAAGGTACGGTCACTCTTGACTCTATGACTATAGAAAACGTAGAGCACGTAGATAACTTGGGTTTTAACCTTTTAAGTATAGGTCAAATTTGTGACAATAAGTGTAAGGTCATCTTTTCGGAATATGACAGTGAAATCGTAAAAGATGGAAAAGTCATTGGAAAAGGTGTTAGAAAGCATGGGCTTTATGTCATGAAGGTTAATAGGAAGTCAAAGGACAATTTATGTCTAGTGACTTTAGACGATAGTTCTACTCTTTGGCATAGGAGATTAGGTCACGCTAATATGCGTTTAGTTCAATCTTTATTCTCTAAGGAGTTGGTAAGACATCTCCCCAAGATGAAGTTTGATAGTCACTTTTGTGATGCTTGCAAAATTGGGAAGCAAGTTCACTCAAGTCACAAAGCCAAGAATTTGGTTTCGACCTCTCGGTGTTTAGAGCTCCTACATATGGATCTCTTTGGACCTTCCGCCATACGGAGTTATGGAGGTAACCTTTATACCCTAGTTATAGTTGACGACTACTCTAGATTCACTTGGACTAGATTTTTGGCGTCTAAGAATGAAGCTTTCGATCACTTCGAAACCTTTAGTCGAAGAATTCAAAATCAACCAGGATATTCAATTGTCTCTATTAGGACGGATCATAGTAGGGAATTTGATAATGAAGTGCAATTTCGTGCCTTTTGTGAAGCTCATGGTATTACCCATAACTTCTTGGCTCCTCGCACTCCACAATCAAATAGGGTAGTTGAAAGGAAGAATAGGACCATCCAAGAGATGAGTAGGGCGATGTTAAATGAGCAATCTTTGCCTCAAAATGTTTTGGTGCAATGTCATGGACACATCGACTTACATTCTCAACCGAATTCTTATTCGACCTTTTCTAGGAATGACCCCCTATGAGATTCTCAAAGGTAAGAAGCCCTTATTGGAATACTTTAGAGTGTTTGGAAGCAAATGATACATTCTTAACACCAAATATTACCTTACTAAGTTTGACCTAAAGTCTTACGAAGGTATCTTTTTAGGTTATTCTCAAACTAGTAAAGCCTACATAGTCCTCAATAGAACCTCGGGTGTAATTGAAGAATCACTTAACGTGACATTTGATGAAACCCCACCTTCATCTAAGACACCACCTTTGGTAGATGATGACTTAGATGAAATAGACTTAGTTAATGCCAAAGATGTTAGAAACATAGGAGTTGAAGACCTTAGTGTTGAAAAGGGAGTAAACATTAAGGAGTCTAAGGATCATGCTCTTGATAACGTCATAGGCGAATTAAATTAAAGGACCCTAAGATCTCAAGTCCAAAACCAAAGTAACTTCTTTTGTTTCGTCTCCTTGATTGAACCAGAGAATGTTAAAGAAGCTTTGATGGATGAGAGTTGGGTCATCGCTATGCAAGAAGAATTGAATCAATTCATTTATAATGACGTTTGGGAACTTGTTCCTCCGCCTTGAAGTTCTACCATCATAGGAACCAAATGGGTATATAGGAATAAGTTAGATGAGAATGGTGTTGTGTCTCGTAACAAGGCCAGACTTGTAGCTCAAGGCTATAATCAACAAGAAGGTATTGATTATGATGAGACATACGTACCCGTAGCTAGATTAGAATCCATTAGAATCCTCTTAGCTTACGCTTGTGCTTTAGACTTTAAGCTTCAAAAAATGGATGTAAAGAGTGAATTTCTTAACGGTTTGATCAATGATGAGGTATGTGTGGCTCAACCTCCCGGCTTCATTGATTTTGAGAAACCGGATCATGTTTACAAGCTTAAGAAAGCTCTTTATGGTCTCAAACAAGCACCCAAAGCTTGGTATGATAAACTTAAAGCGTTTCTTGTAAAACATGAGTATACCATGGGGATAGTAGACAATACAGTCTTTACAAAGAAGAAAGGTTATCACCTCATTATCGTACAAATATATGTTGATGACATTATATTTGGTTCAACTTGTCAATCATTGTGTGATGACTTTGCCAAAATCATGCATGATGAGTTTGAAATGAGTATGATGGGAGAACTTAACTTCTTTTTAGGACTCCAAATTAAACAAATGGACGATGGTATTTTCTTTAATCAATCCAAGTATGTTAAAGAAATGCTAAATAGTTTTGGATTAGAAGACTCTAGACCAATGAAGACCCTTACGGCCTCGGATACTAAACTCATCGTAGATGATGATTGTGAGTCGGTAGACAACACCAAATATAGAGGTATGATTGGTATTTTGTTTTACTTAACGACAAGTCGACCGGATATCATGTTTAGTGTTTGCCTTTGTGCTCGCTTCCAAGAGGATCCCAAAACCTCTCGCCTTGAAGCGGTTAAGCGTATCTTCCGATACATTAAGGGCACTATACATTTAGGATTATGGTATCCTAAAGGGACCGGCGTAGAAACCATTGTCTACGCAGACTCGGATCATGCGGGAGACTATGTGGACCGGAAAAGCACTAGTGGAGTTTGTACCTTCATGGGTTGTTGTTTAACTTCTTAGTTCTCCAAGAAACAAACCGCTCTTGCTATATCCACCACGGAAGCCGATTATGTGAGTGCCGGTAAAGCTTGTCAACAAGCTCTATGGATGAAGCAAGCGCTTGTTGATTACGGGATTTCTCTTGATGATATTCCCATCATGTGCGACAACAAGGGTGCAATAGACCTTAGCAAGAATCCCGTGCAACATTCGCGAACTAAGCACATAGAGATTCACCATCATTTTCTTAGGGATAATGTTCAAAAGGGGAACCATTTCGATAGAGAAGGTACCCTCGTTAGAAAACTTAGCCGATATCTTCACTAAGCCACTTAAGAGGGAACCTTTTAATTACTTGCGTCTAGGTCTAGGCTTAATGGAACATATTCCTTAATTGTGCATTCTTATTATCTTTTATATTTTGAGTCATTTCTTTCTTTGAGCTTTTAAGTTTAATAAACTCTTTTTAGAAAACTTCTCTTCTTTTTCAAAATTCTCAAAGCTTTTTTGAAAATGGTCGAGAAATGTTTTTGCATTGTTAATTCAATCTAAAAACATTTTTCATAGCTTCTTGTTATTCATAATGAGCTTACATAATTCATATGTATGGGTCTCTCAAATATAGCAAGAACAAAAGAGAACTATGGAGGATCATTGTGTCATGATCTTGTGTCTAGTTCTACACACCTCCTACATTGATTTTATTAAAAAAATCTATGTATTTTGTTCTACACCTTGTTTGGTGAGCTCTTGTGTGTTTTCTTTGTCTATCTTTGCTTCTTAGCATATCCCATTATTAGTTAGACTAGAAAAATAGGATTTGCTGAATTGGAAAATCCTCCCTCATCACCAAACTCAACCCACTGTGGGCGGTTCTTTATTGATACCGCGGTTCCCCAGTGATAAGGAACCGCCGGCTGAGTTAAGGAACCGCGCCCAGCACCTTTCTTTTCGAGAATGCCTGAAACTCCAGATTTGTTCCAACACTTTTTGGAATCTTTGTTTCAACCCTTTGACCACCCCCAAATTATCTTGGACTTTATCTATATATCCTTAAGCATTTTGCATTCTTTCTCAAATCAAAATGTCTTATTCCCCAAATAAAAGCTTTGATTCTCCTCCATTCTCTCCAATTGCTTTCAACCACAATTCACCCAAGAACACTCAAAATCACATCTCTTCTCCTTCTAAGAATGTTGATTGTGGAACCTCTTATCTTCCACCACTAGCCTTTAGTGTTCTACCTCCTTCACATGATAATATCATGCATCATGGAACATATTGTCAATGTTGTCAATATCAACATCTTGATATGGCTCACATATATGAGGAGTTGCATTACATCAAGAGTCTCTTAGTTAAACCTACTCTTTACTATAACTATGAGATATCTACCAAGCCACCACCACCTCCTTCCACCACTACCTTGTCTTTTATCTAAGCATTGGTTGCTTATCTTCAAGACATCTAGTTCAAGCAAATCTGAGGGTTCTAGCTTAACTATGATTAGATTTATACTTTTTATTTTGGCTTGTGGTTGTGTCTCATACATCTTTGTATGATTTATTTTCTTTTATTCTTATCATGCTTTCTATTAACATGACTTATCTTGGATCTTTTGTTTCTTATTTTTTTGTGATCTTTGCTATATCTTGTTGGGTGTCTTTTCTCTTCTACTAACCATTCTATGTAGCTTGTCACCATATTCGATTCCTTGGTGCCCCAAGCAAGGGGGAGTAAGCACCAAGAGGAGCATTTGCAAAGTCCGGTTCTTTTCTTCTTCAAAGACTTTTGCAACCTTTTTCCTTCGACAAAGGGGGAGAAATGATAAACTCGTCTTCGAAAATCTTGTTTTATTAGATGATTGAGTTTATGGATTGTCATAATCAAAAAGGGGGAGATTGTTAATGCAATAATGCGTAAAAACGTTACTTGTATTTTTCGGTCTCACTTTGTTTTGATTACAACAATATGTAAAAACAAGCATTTACGAAAACAATGAAAAACGAATTATTGAGTTCAAGTATTTTTAATTTCAACCATTATCACTTAAGGTATGAACAAACAAGTAATTATACTAATTAAGTGATCAAGGATTTAATCTTTTCTTAAAACTCACTTTTTATTAAGTGTGACAAAGTTTTATTATTAAACTTTCTTTTTAAGAAAATGTTTTATTAAATTAATTATTTGAAAGTTTGAAATTTGAAAATGGCATATTCTATCTTGGTTTGGAATATCCTTTCAAGATATTTTAATCCCCAGATTCGAACCAACCCACTAAAAGACAAAAGGGAGCGGACTCTACGCCAGCAGTTCCTTAGCGCCTACAGCGGTTCCTTATTGATAAGGAACCACGGGCCGCAATAAAGAACCGCGGGCAGATATAGCCGTTGGACATTTATCTTATAAATAGTGGATCATTTTCAGGCTTTCAATCCACCTCTTTTGCACATAAACTTTTAGATTCTTACATACTTCTTAAATCCCTCAAATTCTTGATCATTTGTTTGATTACTACTTGTTTAGAAGTGAATCTTTCTCCTTCCATCTTTTCCTCTCAAAGTGCAAAGAGAAGAACACTATCATTATTAAAGTGTTGTGTCTACCTCAAAGATCCATTGAAGATCCAAACTTATTTATTCATTATTGTGTCATTGTTGTGAAGATCCAATTAGTTGTGTCTATTTGGAAGTCGTGTATGTATTAGGGTTAATACTTAGTCCTCAAAGTATATTGGTGTAGATTGGAACTAGCTAAGATTAGGGCTCGACTTTTATCTTAGAGTCGGAAATTGGTTAAGCGACGTTGTGTACGGTTTCTCCACCTTACGGAGCTTGTTGATTAGTGAACTCTCGAGTAAGGAGTACTCGAGGAGTGGAGTAGGAGCGAGGAGTGAGCTTCGTTGCCGAACCACTATAAATCCTTGGTGTTTGGTTTAATCTTTCCTTCCCTTATCTCTTTACATTCTTTATTCTTTACACTTGTGATTATTAGTTAGTTGCATTATACATTCATTATTCTTTATACTTGTGATTATTAGTGTTGGGAATCTAAACTTGTTAGATTCCCTGATCATTGATTTAAACATAATTAGGCTGTTAGATAGTCCCTTGCCTGTGCGTAGGAGGTAGGCAAGTTTCGCAAGACTCACAGAGATCCAAGTCTCTGTGAGCAACCTCAGAGGAGTCCATGTCAGAGACATTGTCAGGGAAGTCGAAGAATTACCTGAAGACATACTCATTGCTGTGATGGATAACAGCCAAGATGTATCAGGGACTCTGAGGGGTTGAGAGTTAACAGGGGTGGCAATACCCTGATAACTCTCAACACACTTTGGACATGCCATTTGTGTGTTCGAGACTATGAAGAAAAAGGAAACTGTTTTGACAACTGTTTCCTTAAAGCATAATGGAAGACTACCAAGAATAGAAGAACATCATGTGACTGATGTGGGAACTTATAAAAGCTTGTGTAGTCACCATCAAGTACTATTTAGGTCAATCTCGTAACACTATAAATAGGATGTGTATCCATGCATTAATGTTGAACACTTTGAGATATTAAGAACATTATTGCATATAACTTAGTGAATCAAACAGCTACGACTGTATTCATAAGTTAAGGTTTATTGTTGTTCAAAGTGTGCACAACACATTGTCATCAAACTGTGTTATCCATAACACTTGTAATTCTTTATTATACAATAATAAGATTACGTTTGAAAAGTAATACCTTGTGTTGATTAAGTTAAGATTAGGGTTTCTTGCATTGATTAGGGACATTCAATTGGTATCAGAGCAGTATTTGATATTAAAACCTTCAAGAAACATCGTTCTCAGTTTTATAATCAAGATCCACCATGCCAGAAACTTCTAACCCACCACAATCACCTTCCACAAACCCATCTTCACCAAGATTTAACCCTCCTGCCAATGACGATGATCTACCCCAACTTCTTGACTCAAGAGGTGGATCACACGTCACAAGTGTACCAGTCTTTGATGAAGAAGATTTTGCCAGTTGGAAGAGTTAATTTCTTGTATATCTTGATGGGCTTGAACCTTTTCTTTTAGAAATTTTAGAAAATGGTCCATATATTCCCATGGCGCTTACATCCACTGAAGAAAACCCTCTTCCCAAACCTCTCAAACAATGGACTCCAGCTGATAGGAAATTGGCAAACCAAGATAAACGTCTTAAAAGCATCATAATATCCTGCCTTCCCAAGCATATCAAGAAGTCTGTCATTCAGTGTCCCACAGCTAAACAAATGTGGACAGACCTCATTCTTGGCCATGAAGGACCCTCTGAAACAAGAGAGACAAAGATTCAGGCACTCAGACTTCAGTTTAATGCCTTTAAGTCACTTGAAGGTGAAAAGGTTCAGCAAACCTATACTAGGCTGAAGATTCTTCTAAATGACCTAGCTATGAATGATGTCACTATTGGTCAAGCTGAGATCAATGCTACTTTTGTCAACAGCCTTCCAAGAAAGTGGTTGAGCATGAATCAGACTCAGAGAGCTAACAACTCAATCAAAAATGATACCCTTGCTCAGCTCTATGGTAAGTACAATTATGAAGAAGGGCTGATCGATACTATTTACAAATCAGAGACTGAAAGATTTGTAGTCCAAGAAGCACCTTCCAAAGCATTGATCTCTGCAACACATCCTCATGACAGCGATTCTGATGTTGAAGAAGATACCCGTAGCAGCCAAGAGTTCTTGACAGACCTCAATGCAGAGTTCCATGAAAGAGCCTTGCTAGCCAACCAAAGAAGATACTTCAAAAGATCAGGAAGAGTAGGATCAGCTAGTAAACCAACTGACAGGTCAAAAGAAACTTGTTTTGCCTGTGGAAAGCTTGGACATTATCAAAAAGACTGTCCTTCCACCAAGACATCCTCACCCTCTTATCCATCATCTTCATCCAAACCCTACAAGTTCAAACAACATAACAACTCATCTCAATCCAATTCTTTAGACACTGAGAAGAAAGATTACAAAAATAAGTACAAGGCACTTAAAGCTGAGTTAGAACAAATGAACTTGAAGATTGAAGCTCTGTCCAAAAAAAAGGGTGGTGAGAAAAAGACAGAGAAAGGGTTGGTTGCTGAAACTTATGATTGGAATGATGAGCCACTGACTTCAGATGAAGAAGACACCACCAGAGGCAGGGCTTTTATGGCGATAGCTGAGGATGAACCAGCTGTTGGAAAAGGTGATGCAAGATCAGGACAATGGGTTGACATCACAATGAAAAAGGTACACAGGCTTTTATCCATGTCTGATAGTGATGAACGTAAGCATGTCCGTGATTACACCATTGTTGATTTACACTTTGTTGAGTAACAAAGAAAGAACCTACTTGATAAGTTTCACTCTGTTAAATCTGAAATGCTAAATGCTAAGGCTGAATGTGAAACTCTCAGGCGGGTTAATTTAGAGAAAATATCCCTGCAAAATGAAGTAGCTAGATTAACCTTGAAAAACATTGCTTTAAATGATCAAGTCTCTGAATTGAACAAGGTTATTGAAAAATGGCTGTGTGCTAGGTTTACTATTGATCAATTGCTTAGGGATGAAGTGCCTGCTGACTTAAAAAGGGATATATCTGCTAAGAAAAATAAGCTGAGAATTCTCACCAAACCCAAAGACATTGTCTTTAAATCTACAGAGACTATTCATATGTCAGATACCACTTTGACAAATGACCCTGTCTCTGAAGATGTGGCTGAGCTACCACCTTTGCCCAAACTCTCTGGAGTTGAACCCAGCAGTTCTTCTAGATCTGCTAAGGATGAACTTAGGACAGATATTGAGAATCCTCCAGCTAAAGTTTTTCATGTTCCTACTAAACAAACTGGTAAACAAGTAGGTTTTAAGCCTGTTACTACTAAAGCTGTGAATAAGGTTGAACCTACCACTGAAGATCGCCTGTTGTCTCTTATGAAAGAAGTAGAACTCTTGAAACAACACATTAAGCCTTCCGCTGAATGCTCTACTTCTCATGAACCTAAGTCAGTCCTAGGTGAACCCAAAAGGGAAAGGTTAATCAAACCTTATTGCAATATATGTAAAAATTCTCACCATTCGACCTTAGATCATGACAGACACATGGCAGCTAAAAGAGCTCAAACACCCTCTAGGGACAGACCACAGAGTTCCAAAAGACAACAGGGAAATTACAAACCTTATCCTCCCTGTAAATTCTGTGGGTTCACAGACCATCACTCAGACGAGTGTGGTGACTTCCCTGGGTGTGATATCTGTGGGAGTTATAACCATGAAACAATGAACTGTGCATCCCAACGCCAAAAGTTTTTCAGGAACACAAGAGTTGCTAATAAGCATTCAGGGAACCCACTGGAAAGTGGGTTCACCATAGGAACTAATCTATTTCTATGTATCTGTGCAGAAATATCTCAAGGAATCGGTATGGTATCTAGATAGTGGCTGTTCTAGACACATGACAGGGATTCAACAATACCTGCACAGATACTCAAAGGAGCCAGGTCCTAAAGTGGTGTTTGGAGATAACTCTTCAGGTGACACAGAAGGATATGGCTCAGTGAACTGCAATGGGATTACATTTTCCAGGGTTGCATATGTGAATGGTCTTAAACACAATCTTATTAGCATCAGCCAATTGTGTGATGCTGACTATAAGGTTTTGTTTACTAAGACTCAGGGAACCATATTCAACAAAAACAATGATGTTGTGTTGATTGCACCTAGAAGGAGAGATGTTTATGTCATCAACATGGCTATGTGCTCTAAAGACAGCTCAAATTGTTTTCTTGCTAAAGCCTATGAAAGTGTCAATTGGCTGTGGCACAAAAGACTGTCTCATCTCAACTTCAAGAACATCAATAAGATAGCCACTCAAAACTTGGTTGCTGGTCTACCTTCAGTAATGTTTTCCAAATACAAAACTTGTTCTTCTTGTGTCAAAGGAAAGCATCACATGTCTTCATTCAAGACTAGGCAATCATTCTCTATTGACAAGTGCTTACATCTCCTTCACATGGATTTGTTTGGGCCTGTCAAACCTCAGACCATTAATCAGAACAAATACACCTTGGTTATAGTTGATGAATTTTCAAGATACACATGGGTGTTCTTCCTCAGAAGGAAAAGTGAAGCAGCTGAAACCATCATGTCCTTCATCAGACAGGTTGAAAATATGAATGATGTTAGAGTCAAAGCTCTAAGAAGTGATAATGGTACTGAATTCAAGAATCATCAACTTGAATCTTTTTGTGATGAAAAAGGGATTTCACGGAACTTCTCTTCAGCTGGCACCCCTGAACAAAATGGTGTGGCTGAAAGAAGAAACAGGACTTTGATTGAAGCAGCAAGAACCATGTTAAATGGTGCAGCCTTACCAAAACAATTTTGGGGAGAAGCTGTTCACACTGCTTGCTACACACAAAACAGATCAATCATTGTCAAAAGACATGGTAAAACCTCCTATGAAGTTTTCAGAAAAAGATCTCCAGACGTCAGCTATTTTCATGTGTTTGGGTGCCCTGTGTTTATTTATAACTACAGGGATAAACTTGGAAAGTTTGATGAAAAAGCTGATGATGGTTTCTTTTTGGGATACTCTCCAACAGCCAAAGCCTTCAGAGTATTCAACATCAGAAGACAAGAAGTAGAAGAAACATTCCATGTTAGATTCAATGAAGATGATGAAGTCATACAGAGAACAGGAACAGGGGGTGATGAAATAGATTTTAATGAAAATATATCTTTCCCAAGTGATGAATTCACAGAACCCAGACCTACCAGTCATCATCACTCCAACACTCTCACCCCTTATGTCCCTGCCTTTGACCCTCTGTCTACTCACAACATAGAAGTTCCTACCTTTTAGGAACTTGATGAAGAAGAAACTCAAATCTCTGATGGTCCTTCTCATGATATTGATGACTCACCAATTCCTCAAATCCCTGAAGATTCTCCTGTTGATAATGAAATAGCACCCCTTGATATGGCTGAAGAAGACTCTGACACTAAAGTAGTCTTTGAAGAAAGCCCTCCTAGTCAGCAGGATGAAACTCAAATTGTACCAGCTGTGCTCACAAGTTCTCCTGTCCTTGAGTCCCCAGCTCCTCAAAATAAGTGGTCAAGAGATCAACACATTCTTCTTGTCAACATTATTGGGGAACCAAACTCAGGGGTCACAACTAGACAGCGAATTCAAGACTCAGAATCAGCCTCAGCCAATGAATGTCTCTTTGCTGAATTTCTCTCACAAATTGAACCTAAAAGAGTAGCTGAGGCTCTGGTAGAAGAAGGATGGGTAGCTGCTATGCAAGAAGAAATCAATCAGTTCAAAAGGAACAAAGTATGGACACTAGTGCCAGCTCTACCTGGAAAGAATATCACAGGCACTAGATGGATCTATAGAAATAAGATGGATGAAATTGGGAACATCATCAGGAACAAGGCCAGACTGGTAGCACAGGGGTTCTCTCATACTGAAGGAATTGATTATGATGAAACTTTTGCACCTGTTGCTAGACTTGAAGCCATCAGAATCTTTCTTGCTTATGCTGCCTATATGAACATCACTGTGTATCAGATGGATGTTAAGAGTGCTTTCCTCAATGGTGATTTGGCTGAGGAAGTGTATGTTGCACAACCTGAAGGATTTGAGAACAGCGAGTTTCCCAACCATGTATACAGACTTCACAAGGCAATGTATGGTCTGAAACAAGCTCCAAGAGCATGGTATGAAACTCTTTCAAATTTCTTAGCTGAAAATAAATTTGTCAGGGGTTCTATTGATAAAACACTCTTTACCTTCAAGGACAAGAGTGATTTCATCATTGTACAGATTTATGTGGATGATATCATCTTTGGGTCAACAAATGTCAATCTTAGTAAACGTTTTGCTAAATTAATGACCAAGAAATATGAGATGAGTATGATGGGTGAATTAACTTACTTTTTGGGCTTTCAAATTAAACAATGTCCTAAGGGAATTTCAATTTGTCAAGAAAAGTATGTTAAGGATTTACTTAAAAAATATGACTTAGTTGATTGTGCATCAGTGAAATGCCCCATGCTTCCACCCAACAACTTGGGCCCTGATGAGTCAGGGGTCTCTGTCAATGAGACTTTATATAGGGGCATGATTGGGTCACTCATGTATCTAACAGCTAGTCGTCCAGATATCCAATTCTCCACATGTCTCTGTGCAAGGTACCAAGCTAACCCAAAAGAATCCCATCTAGTGGCTGTTAAGAGAATTTTCAGGTATCTCAAAGGAACACCATCCCTAGGCCTATGGTATCCAAAGGAATCAGGCTTTGATCTCAAGGCCTATTCAGATTCAGACTATGCTGGATGCTGTATTGACAGGAAAAGCACTTCAGGCAGCTGTCAAATCCTGGGAGGAAAATTGGTTGGATGGAGTGCTAAGAAGCAAAACTCTGTGGCTATGTCTTCAGCTGAAGCAGAATATGTCGCTGCAGCCAGCTGTTGTGCTCAGGTGCTCTGGATGAAAAGTCAATTGGCTGACTATGAAATCTTGTATGACAAAGTGCCAATCTTTTGTGACAACACCAGCGCCATTGCCATATCCAACAACCCTGTTCTTCACTCTCGTACCAAACACATTGTATCAGGTATCATTTTATCAGGGATCATATAATGAAGGGAGATATTGAGCTGAATTTTGTTCCCACAGAGCTGCAACTAGCTGATATCTTTACAAAGCCTTTGGCTGAACCTTCGTTCAACAGGCTAGTTGCTGAGCTAGGGATGCTCAATATCTCAAAGCCTGTGGCTTGATATTAAATGTGTTCATTAAATGATTGATTCTATATTAAATGTTTTTCACATGAAACTAGGTAGTTACTTTTCAAGTAAATGCAAAAAACATTCTCAAATATTTAATCATTTATTTTTCGGATAACGAGGAGACAAACTATTTTGAAAGATCAAGGGGACCCACTTGAACAGTCATTTTCGCTCCTTGCACTTAATACGGTTGAATAACTGTTCACTTAGTTTGAATATATATTGTCTCTTCTCTCTTCTCACCCACCACCACTCTCATTTCTCAAATCTACTTCTCTCTCTAAGTTCTTATCTCTCTTAACCTATCCGCCATTTTCTTTCACCTTCAATCTCGAATCCATGGCGTTCTCAGTTCCCAAAGCATCAAATGTTAACTTCGAGATCAACGAGAGCATCCTCGCCTCCAACAACGCCATTGGATGGATTAAGGCACCAAATAACACCTATTCAGATCTGGTAAATTTCATGCAGAATTGTGACCTAAGTGAAGCCTTCACCAAATCCCCATCCACCTTTTACCAAGAATACCTTAGGGAATTCTGGTATTCTGCTGAAGTGGTAGAAGACACCATAACATTTAGCCTTTCATGCAATGAACACCCTTTCGCCTTCTCCCTTAAAGACTTTTCAAGTGTGGCCGGATTGAAGCATGGAGATGAATGCCTGAAGGTAGTTGATAAAAAGGCTGTCAAAGAAGCCCTGGCCACACTCAACCCTTGCCATGACGTTAACCCTGCCCTTACACCAGCTGAGGTCCTCGCCAAATCTCCTCTGAAGATTAAGTATTTCACTCCCATGTGGCGTGTCCTCTTCACCCACATTGTTAAATCCCTGGGAGGAATGCAGGGATCACAGGATCAGATGTCTTTCAACCATCAGGCTATTGCTTATGGATTAATCTGTGGAGCTGATGTTGACGTTGGAAGCATTCTCTTCTCCAACCTTGTAGAACAGCTGAAGGGAAGGAATCAGGTCAGGGAAAAGAATATCTGCTATGTGCGCTTCCTGTCTCTGATCTTCGAAAGCCTGCTGGGAGATAACTACAACAACAAGGCCTTGACTGCTCTTAAGCCCTACCGCATCACAGGTGCCATCTACAAAGAAATAGGAGCTGAAGATGTCCCTGTCACCGCCCATATGATGAATGTGGCCAACCAAGTACCAAACGCTGAGAAGCCCTTGCTCCCTTCCTCTGAGAAGGTGAATACTTCTAGTGTTGCTGGCAAGTCTAAGTCTTTGACCTCTGGGCAGCACACTACTAAGTCCAAGGCTTCATCTGGCCAACAGCCTAAGAAGAAGAAAATCCCATCTTCTTCCCACTCCAAAGCTGTTTCTAAGGCCAAAGGAAAGAAGACTGACACCTCCTCTGGTCCAGATACTCATGTGGATTCAGATTCTTTGGCTGACAAACAACAGGAGTCTAGTGTCTCAAAGTCAGCTGAGACGACAGGAAACCAGCTTGATCAAGCTGATATCTCACAGGTAATCAGTGTACATTTTTAGAGGTTCACAAGCAGCCACTCTCATTTGTCTGTAGGAGAGAGTGGTGAAGTTAGGGTAATCCTCGACCCATAGAAGTCTGTCAATACACTTAGAATCCTTTAAGACTTTTGTACACCCTGTCTTTGCACCAGGGAATGATTCATTTGTGCTTATAAAGCACCCCGATGACCCTGCACCCTCTAGACAGTATTCAGGCTAACAACAACCTGAATACACTAATGTCTCAACCTTGATCAGCTGTACTTCACACAGCCTCTTGGTTCCCTCCTTAAAAGAGTCCCAAAGGATTTATCCTTTCAGGGGGAGCTGAATCATCACCCTCAGCTTTCCTAGGGGCAGCGTAACAGGCGACCTTTAACCACATATGTTTCACTCTTAAAAGAGTCCCAAAGGTTTTAACCTTTTGGGGGGGCTGAATAATCACACTCAGCTTTCCTAGGGGCAGCGACTGGCGATCCATAAACAACATATGTCTCACAATCAAAAGAGTCCCAAAGGTTTTAACCTTTTGGGGGGGCTGAATAATCACACTCAGCTTTCCTAGGGGCAGCGAATGGCGATCATTAACCTTATTTTTTCACACTTAAAAGAATCCCAAGGATTTATCCTTTGGAGTGGCTGAGTAATCACCCTCAGCCTCTCTGGGACAGCGAAATGGCGACCATTCCCCTTATATTTTTCCCTGTTACTAATTACAACAAATTTGCAGGCTGAAATTATACAGCCAGTCATCGAGTCTCAGGTACAACAAGAAAAGGAGGCTGATACAATGACTCAAGACAAACCCAATGATGAAGAGCCTTTGTTAAATGCTGATGAAGAAATGCTATCATTGGAAGATTATGTCTCTGATATTGAGTCCATGCCTGAGGATGAATTCCCTGAAGGAATGTTCGATGAAGAGGATGAAGAAGATGAGGAAGACCAGCTGTCTGTCTCTCCTCCAAAAGAAATAGCTGTGTCTACACCAGCTGGTGATAAGACTTCTCCTCCCAAGGATGCTGTTGATACTCCCAACTCTGCTACATCCACAACAACAGTTTTCCAATCTCCAGCCTATGATCCAACAGCGGAGTTTCTCTTGTTTGATCATCCTGCCCAGACGAACTTTGATATTCTACCAAGGGGGATGACTATGCTCAGCAAAGCCTCAATATCAAGAATCTTCAGCTTGTTCATCATCAATCAGATATTGAGCGTTTATCAAGGAAGCTGGATGTGATCAAGTCTGAAATGCACAACTTCACTATGACATTTCCAGGCATCATCAAAAAGGCTGTGGCTGAGGCGGTCACTGAGCCAATTCAGGATGGTGCAAGAAGAGGTGTAGCCCAAGGACTCAGTCACCTTTCAACAAGAATAAAGGATGCCATTGACTCAGCAGTCCCTGCCATGTTCCATGAACATGAACTCACCATGCACAGGCAATTTAATGCTGTTCGCAACAGGCAATACCGCCATGCTAACTTTATTGTCAGGCGTGTTCAGGCCAATACCAATGCAAATGGCAACCTCCTGCTGAAGATTGCCAGGGCTTCAAGAAAAAGACAACGTGCTATGGCTGCCTCTGTGGAACAGATTGCAAGACGTTTTCAAGCACGTTCATCCAAACATCTGCGAAGTCAGGATAAACGTGAGGGGGAGAAAAATACAACACTCAGCCTTGCATCTGCTGAACAAGGCTCATCATCAGCTAACCCCACCATCACACCTGTTCCTCTCCAAGTCATCACACCCATTGTAATACCTGATGATGAGGATAATACTCAGGGGGAGCAACAAACTCAAGATGGAGTTGACTCATCAAAGTCTCTGGTTTTGGTTAACACCAGCAAGCCTGAGGATGATGATGAACCAGCTGCCAAGAAATTAAAATTCACTGTTAGCTCTCTCCCCAAAGCTATTCAAACTCAGGCTCAGACAGCATTTATCAAAAGAGCTGATGTTTTGAAAAACATAAGTGTGGAGTCCTCTGTCTCGAAGAAAGGAAAGGAGATAGTGTTGGTTGACACATATACCAAACTTAAGAAGATAGCTGCGATGCTAGAGACAGGAGGATCCACCACAGACCTTTCCCAATTCTCAACCTTTACACCTTCCGATGAGATTCCTTTAACCCCTGAAGAAATAGAGCAACAGGTTGAAGAATTCAAAAGATTAAATGAACTCAAGACAGCCAAAGAATTGAATGAAGCTACTCTGAGGAAGATGACACCACCTGAAAGGGAAAAACAAAAACAAAGGTTGAGGGAAATGGAAGCAAAACGCGCTGAGGCTTTAAGGAAAGTCAAAGCTGACTATGATGCCTGCGTGAACAACAGATATGCTTCTGGCAAGATAACCAAGTTTAAGTACACCATTCATAAATCCACAAACACCCCACAGATGATCTTATGGAGGGAAAACCAACAGGGAAATATGGATGTGTTTGACAACTTCAGGTTAAAGACACTTGGGTTATCAGAATGGTTCGAACTTGAAGCCTTAGCTACCAAAAAGACTGGACAGGCTAATTTTCTTCTGCTTAAGACTCTTAAGGCCAAGTTTAACTGGATCAAGGAAACAGCTGCCAAACTAAAGATTGATCCCCCACTACAGCTTTTTGAACAAGAACCCCCAAAGACTGGCAACAAAAGGAGAAGGATTTCACAAATTGTTAATGAAACTTTTGTTACTGAAGATGTTCAAGTGGATGGCATGCACAGGGATTTGATCCTCCCTAATGGTATTGTTGGCCCTGTTGATGGTCAGACATACACAGAGCCTGAAAGAGGAATGGCATTCATGAACAGGGCTTGCCAGTATGCTTTTCAAAGGGAAGATGAGTTGTGCTTAGCTTCAACTATTCAGCTATTCTATCACAAGAAGTCTCTCAAGATCAACACTGAGTATTCTAAGAAGTTTGCAAAGACTTTGCAGGATGAAATTGATAACAGATTGGACTTGGCTGAAGCTGAAGAAAGAATTAAAAATGATGACTATTGAAGATGTTCACAGCCCTTTTTACCTTCATCTTTTATTTTGCTTATGTAATGCACTTGTAATTTTCTTTAAGTTTTAATAAAATCATGAGGTATGTTTGTTTAGATCTGTTATGTGTAAGAAGAAGCTGTTAAACTCACTTACCTTAACTTAGTTAGATCTAGCATTATTTATGTTTAAATAGGGGAAGATTGTTGGGAATCTAAACTTGTTAGATTCCCTGATCATTGATTTAAACATAATTAGGCTGTTAGATAGTCCCTTGCTTGTGCCTAGGAGGCAGGCAAGTTTCGCAAGACTCACAGAAATCCAAGTCTCTGTGAGCAACCTCAGAGGAGTCCATGTCAGAGACATTGTCAGGGAAGTCGAAGAATTACCTGAAGACATACTCATTGGCTGTGATGGATAACAGCCAAGATGTATCAGGGACTCTGAGGGGTTGAGAGTTAACAGGGGTGGCAATACCTTGATAACTCTCAGCACACTTTGGACATGCCATTTGTGTGTTCGAGACTATGAAGAAAAAGGAAACTGTTTTGACAACTGTTTCCTTAAAGCATAATGGAAGACTACCAAGAATAGAAGAACATCATGTGACTGATGTGGGAACTTGTAAAAGCTTGTGTAGTCACCATCAAGTACTATTTAGGTCAATCTCGTAACACTATAAATAGGATGTGTATCCATGCATTAATGTTGAACACTTTGAGATATTAAGAACATTATTGCATATAACTTAGTGAATCAAACAGCTACGACTGTATTCATAAGTTAAGGTTTTATTGTTGTTCAAAGTGTGCACAACACATTGCCATCAAACTGTGTTATCCATAACACTTGTAATCTTTATTATACAATAATAAGATTACGTTTGAAAAGTAATACCTTGTGTTGATTAAGTTAAGATTAGGGTTTCTTGCATTGATTAGGGACTTTCAATTAGTTAGTTGCTCTATACCTTGTTCATATTGTGTATAATAAGGTTTCACATAAATACTCAAGCTTAAGTTTTTGAAAAGGGATTTTTAAAACCAAACTTTAACAAGCAAATTCAAGAAACTATTCAACCCCCCCCCCCCTTCTAGTTTCTACATATACGATTATTAGACAAAAGACGAACCTTTTTCTGATTTTTGGCATTCTTTTTTCTTTTTTCAAACAAACACACATGTATATTATTTTTACATAAGCTGTCGAACATGTTTATAGGATATGGAGACGAATGCTTGGAGTCTCTGTCGTTTTTCTTGATGTTGTTTCTTCCTTAGTCTCCACGTTGGATTTACATGAAGAAAAGCCAACTGACGCATTTGTTGTCCTCTCAAAAAATTATGATTCTTATCGGTTAGAAGAGGAACTAGCCCAATTTTATGTTGCTTTAGAGGAAGAGCAGCATCACGGGCGAGATTATTTTTTATTTCTATGAGAATCTATATGGTCCTAGACTTGCATTTTTTGTTGAAAACTAGTATTCGAGTAATAAAGTTATATCATTTTAGCTACTTTGAGGTGCTTCTGTTAGTTTTTATTACGCATAGGTGGCTTTTGCTCCACCTTCATTCAAGCTAAAATTGTATTTTACCGCTTTGACCTAAAAGGTCAGATGTAATGGAAAGTAAACTGATTACATAATGTTCTCTTTATATGCAGACAGTCCAATAATTTATAGGCATCAACACCGTCATGTATTATAGTACTATCATAGCATTAATGGTCAATTTTACTTCAAACAAGTAAGCCTTTCTGATGTCTCTCATAGTTGCATTAATGATTGCATTCGATACAGTTTTAGATATCTCAGTCACTTATTATCTTAAATTTTTGTGTATCTATTTGCATATGTGATGGTAACAAAGACATTGTCAGATAAACTTCAGTTATTTTTCAAATAATTATAACATGTGTACTATTATCCCACTTGGAATAGGTTTACGGCTGATGGAACCCTAAGTATATGGCTAACTGGTCACTAATATACATTAAGGTTTCTTTCAAATTCATTGATTCCACCCATTCTTGAAGTCTTTGGCTTAATCTATTTTCCTCCAGACCATCTTTCTATTCAGCGCTTTTTGGTAAACAAGTATGCGAGTTTACGATTTTGGGATTTGAACTAAGAGTTCAATATTAGGGGATATTAAATGCAACACCTAAATCTTATATTGAGTAGCATTACAGTTTACTTGGGTTGGGTAGATGCCCAAGGGGCGATAAGTTAGATTCTGCTTAGGAAATAAAATCATGTCCTTTACATCGGGTTTAACATATTAGGTTTGAAAATTCCCCACTTTTCTTAGCTATTTGGATCGATTTTCATCTCTTTATAATATATAGCGACTCCCTGTGTTAAGTGTCTTACTTTGATCAAATCAGGGTTTTTTTTCAATATTAAGGTTGTCTTTTGACATGAAGATCAACTTATTTTCTTCACTAATATAATGGTTGTGACAATTTGGCCCCAAATTTGACCATGTTGACATGGTCATACGATATGCTTAACTATGAAGCTTGACATGTATGCAATATACTTTATATGACTTTGTCTATGTATTCCATTCATTTTATATACTTGCATACTTAAGTTCTTTGGTCTATCATTTATATACTATTGCATGCTTAGTTATCGGTTGCTTTTTGGAACGTAAAAATATGCGTACTAATTGATTCTTAGGGACAAATAAGCTTAATCCCTTGGAATAAGATTTTATGGAAATGCATAAGCTTTTACACACAAGCTCATCCAAACTGTCAATTACACCATTAAGTGATATAGACGACAAAAATTGTTTTCTTCGACCAATGGTTTTATACTTCTGTAGCTACAAGTTTTAGATACATTAGAATTCCTAAAAGGTAACAACATATCTATTACCTTTTATTTTCTATGATGGCTTGAAACATATTAGATAATGCATGGTTCTGGAGATAAGGATCACAAGTTGATCTATCAATGAATTTTGACGGCACAGGGGACACTATCTCAAATAAAATAAGAACTTGAAGATCTGTTGCCATCTCAACAAATTAGGATTGCTTTTAAATTGGGCATTCGCATGGCTTGAGGAATAATCACAGACTGGTCATTTTGAACTTCAGAAGGAAATCCAAAGTTAGGTGTCCAGCAAAGGATTTGTGTGTAAGATTTGTAATAGCTGGGATAGATTATCAGTAGCATGTATTATTTAGTGTTGAAACAAAATTCCCCGGATAGCTTGCCTCGAGTGAATCCGCTTCGGTCACAATGATCGCGTTGCTTGAGTCTTGGTGAAAAACCTATGAACACAAAGCAACAGACGTTAGCCTCGCCCCAGGTGTGACCCTGAGACCAAGCTCCGATGTGAAAGTAAGTAACTTTCTCTTGGATGGTGTCTAGTGTGGAATACCGGAGTGAACTCAGAGTATTTAAGAGTAACAATGGTGAATATGTATGCTAAATTAATTGTCTGTGTATTAAATGTGGGGAGTATTTATACTACTCCACCAAGTGTACCTGGATGTCTAGTCACATCACTAGATTAGGCTCCAAGTCCAAGGCAAGATCTTTTCCACAAATCAAGGGATTTGTTCCCCAGGCGGCGGTGGAGCTCTTTACCCGCTGGGTTGGTACATGTATGTTGGTTAATACATTATTAAACCCCTTTTTCTTTTCCCTTTCTCCCAGGTTTGTGGCATTAAATTCTAGCCGCCATTGTCAGTTCATTAATTGTCGACCCCGTGGCGCATATCCGGAACCTAGCGTGAAGTCCAGAGGCCCTTGGCCGGAGACATACGCGAACATGTCCCCACCAGTATTACGGTGTTAGTCTCGGCTAACGGCGTGATACTTGATTATGTTTGTCGTTTTGTCATTTGTTCTTATCGTTAGTTTAACAAATGCAGTTCTTGTCATTAATTGCTCCTTAATGGACTTTGTCCTACTCTAATCTTTCTGGCATCCACTTGCAACGCTTCCCTCTGTGCTGTCGTTTCCCATGCTATGCCACGTGTGCCCATTTGCCTTTTATGGTGAAAATTAAACTTTGGAAATTGTGAAACGTCACTTCATTGCCCCCTTCTTTACTATAAATATCTCCTTTTTCTCTCACTTTCATTTCACTTTATTTTCTTCTTTTCTCCATTGTTGTGTTTCTTCATCTTGGCAGACATTCCGTTCTACAGGTGTGCGCTCCGTTCCCCCTTTTGATTTTTTCTAGACTCTTTTCTTGTTTGTTCGTGTCATGTCTGTTAGTGGTTCTGATGAGGAGGACGACATCACCTTTCGTGATCCAAAATGTGATATGCACATTAGGGTTTCTACTTTGACCAGGGATGATCTTAAAATTATCATTAGGAAATACCGTATCCCTGATGAACTTCGCCGTCAATTACCAGATCCTTTATTGACCATGGATCAACTTCCAGAACGGTTTATTGGCATTTATGAGGAATATCTGAAACATGGAGGACTGCGGATCCCCTTTTCTATCTTTTTCCTGGCCATCATCCGGTACTTCCGTGTACATATTTCTCAGTTGATAACGATGAATGTTAATCGTGTGGTTATGTTCGAGATACAGTGTCGTAGCCTAAGCATACCTACCACCGTCAATCTTTTATGGGTCTTTTATAGGTTGTGCAAACAAGGGCACTAGTTTTCTTTCGAGAGCCGCTGGCCCGCCAAATATGGTAAATGTTTGAGAGAGAAAACTTCTAGCTTGAAGGGATGGAAGCGCAAATGCTTTTTAATTGATAGAAGGGCCATTCCCCATGCTATGCCTTGGAGAGACAGGGACACAAATGTTCACGATGATTTCCCTACTCATTTCAATGAACATCACGCTAAGTTGCTTGCGGATAATCCTATAGCCCTCCGTCCTCCTCATAGGCATTTGTTGTTCCTTTCTGGTTTATGGTATCCTTATGAGAACCCTCCCCTCCGTCGTATTGTTGTTGATCTTGATAAAAATGGTACTTATATATGACTTTTTGTTTATCTTGTTTCCGCGGGCTATTTTTGCTCCCTCTAACCACTATTGTTTTTTTCATGCAGAAATTAACATGGACGAGTTTCTAAAGTTCCATTCCTTTGATAACGCCAAAGTTGGCCGGGATGAGAATGCCACAATGCCGAATCCCCCTCCTCAAGTTACGCAGCCCTTTCCCGTTGGTGCCAAAATTCCTGCTCTGAACCCTTAACAGGTAGCTGTGACTATTCCGTATCCCAAACTCTTGTATGCCCGTCTTCGTAACGAGGGTAAGAATGCTGTTGTGAATGCTAAGAAGAGGCCGCAAGGTGGTGAGGCTTCGGGTCGTAGAACCAAAAGGAAGACTGTGAAAGGGGACGGATCATCAGGGACTGAGGATACTGAGGTGCATTATACCTCTCCTCTTAATCATTCACATCCTTCTCCAACTCAAGGCAAACTTAGCAAGGCTAGTGGTAGCAAGCCTAAGACCCCTCCGCACATCAATCTTAGTGATCAAACTTCTCCTGCTAATGACAATGCTCACACTGATGATGCCACATGTATTCTTACTTTTAGTTTCCCCTTTTTTGTTATTCTTGTTTTCCCTTTTTCTTTCTCTTCCGTCGTATCTTTATTTACTCAGTCTCTTGTATTCTTCTTAGGAGGTTCCGGACCTACCTTTCAGGAAGGAGGACCATCCCGTCGGTTTTTCCCTCCGTGGAGGTTAGACGAGGATGTTCGTATTGACTCTCATTATTCGTCCCGTGAGTTATTGTTCCACTTGGCTACCCCGGCAGAGCAAATTGAGCTTTCATTGCTTTCGAATTATGACGTGTTAAGTCACTCCTACCAAGCTTTGGCCAGAAGTACACTTACTCTCTTTGAGTTGATGAAAAGGTATGAGGCTTTGATCCGTGATCACCACCGTTTGTCTTCTGCTCAGCAAGGCGTGCAGGGTCACTTTGCATCTGGGAAGACCATGTAGGATCAAATGGCTCTTGCTCACAAGAAGCTGGAAGACAACTATAATGGGTTTTTGAGCCGAGAGCAAGAACATCTCGGTATGATTGAGAAGCTGCAGAAAGATGTTAGAGACCTCTGAAACTTGCTGGAGTCCAAAGACAAAAGGGTCGTGGAGCTGGAGAGATTTCATGCCGAGAGCACCCAAACTCACATCAAGGACTTCGATAGGATCAAGGAGTTGGAAGATAATAACCGCCATGTAACTTCCCTTCTTGCCCAAGCCGAAGTGGATAAACAGGTCCTTGTGAGAGATGGTCTTCTAATCCTTGTTCGTAAACTCTTTGTCTTTGAAGGCCAATGCCGTCTTCAATGGTGGATTTATGAAAGCTACGGAGTTCAAACGTACACCTGAGGAGGTCGCAGAGGCTGTTGCTGCGGCAGACAATCTGGATGTGGAGGCTGCAAAAACTTGGAAAGAAGATTTCACCACCCTGCTCTCGGCCGAGTATCCCTTTATCCATAAGGTGGCTGCTGCCAATAGGCTCCTGGTAGTGGATATCATGCAGCTTACTCCAGCTGAAAATTCCCCTGTGCCTTCCTCCGGAGACCCCTCTGCTTCTGTCAATGCTGCTTCCACCTCAGATCCTACTCAGGAAGATCAAGACTCTCGGGTTGATAATGAGCAGCCGAAGGAATGAAGGCCCGGTATGCCGGTGTATTTTGTAACCGTTTCCTGTGGAACACCTATCTCTTTTACTTATGTTTTGAAGTATTTATGGACAAGTTTAACCTACAACTTCTTCTGTTACTTTATTTATAATATGCGTGCCTTTTACTTCATCCATTGCGTTTTAAGATTTATACTATGTGTATCAATATGTGTTTTGACGAGAGACATTGGCTTCACGTTGCCTTTGATTTGCCTCCGGACTGCCCTTGGGGCGCGTCCCACACTTTTGTTTTTAACACGAGTGTTCTTAAATTATTCATGGGAGACATCGGCACCAGGCCGCTTTTAATTTTTCTCCAGACTACCCATGGGGCGCGTCCCGTACATGTGTTTTTACACTTGTATATTTTTCTTATTGTTTCGGAAGACATCAGCACCGAGCCGCTTTTAATTTGTCTCTGGACTACCCTTGAGGCGCGTCATATACTTATACAATTTTTTGTTTACTTGGGAGACATCAGTACAGGACCGCTTTTTATTTGTCTCCAGACTACCTCCCGAGGCGCGTCCTACATTTTTAATGCGTATTTATATACCCTTCGGTTAGCTAAGCCGAGGTTTATAACTACTGCAATTAATTATGTTTAGAGAAGAAAAACTTTCATTCATTGACAAATACTTAGTACATTGTTCATATTACATAAAGCACTTCTATAAGTTGGTCGTGTGCCAAGTACGCGGTATCTCCCTCCCATCTAGGGTCTCCAACTTGTATGATCCGGTTTGGTAAGATTCCACCACTCTGTAGGGTCCTTCCTAGTTAGGGCCGAGTTTCCCAATCTTTTCCTGCCTGCTAGCCATGTTGCGGCGGTAGACGAAGTCTCCCACTTTGAAAGAGCATGGTCTGACTCGCTTGTTATAATATTATTCGACCTTCATTTGGCTGCAGCCTCTTGTATGGCCGTTTTGCCTCTTGTATGGCCGCAGCCTCTCTTCTTTCCTAGAGCAGGTCTAGATTCAACCGCAACTCTTCTTCATTTGCGTTCTTGTTAAACAACAACGTTCTTGCTGACGGGATGCCTATTTCTGTAGGAATCACAGCCTCACTCCTATAAGTGAGGCTGAAAGGAGTCTCTCCATTACTAGTCTTGAGCATTGTCTGATGTGCCCATAGCACGTGGGGTAGCTCATCAACCCATCCGGTCATTCTTCTTCCCAATCTGGCCTTTAAACCATGCATCAACGATTTGTTTGCTCTCTCAACTAAACCGTTGGCCTGTGGGTGTGCTACTACGGTGGTTATTTGCTTCACATGCCATTTGTCACACCATTTCCCAAATGACCCATCTATTAACTGATTGCCTTTATCAGTTACTATCACCCCCGACAATCCAAACCTGCAAACGATATTCTCCCAAGCGAATTTTTTTGACTTCTTTCCCAGTTATTTTGGCCAGCGGTTTAGCTTCAGTCCGCTTGGTGAAATAGTCGATTGCTACAATTACAAACTTGATGTTACCGGAGTTTCCACTGATTGGTCCCAAGATATCCATCCCTCGCTGTTAGAAAGGCCATGGTGCCATTATCGAAGTCAAACTGTCTTGGGGAGCCTTGGTATGGGACCGTGTATCTTACATGAATCACATTTGGAGATCTCGTCCCATGCATCTTGATGCATTATGGGCCATAAGTATCCTTGTCTCATTATCTTTGCGACAACCGACCTTGATCCGACATGCATTCTGCAGGCTCCTTCGTGAACCTCTCGGATGATATAATTTGCTTGCAATGGGCCAACACACCTCAACATCGGAGATAAATATGACTTTTTGAACAAAACTCCATTCTCCATGGTGTATTGTGGATCTTCATTCTCATATTTCTGGCTTTTTCTGGGTCTTGTGGCCATACTCCTTCTTCCAAACATCTTTTAATGGACGTCATCCAACATTCCTCTTCCTCTTCCACTATATCATTGACTTCTTACACGTCGATAGACCTTGCGTCCAAAGCTTCTACCAACACTTCCTTGGTGAGGTGGTTGAATGCAACCGAGGCGAGCTTACTTAGAACATCGACCTTTTGGTTCTTGTTCTAGAGGATGTATTCGATGTTGAACTCTGTGAAGGTGGGAAGGCGTTCTTTGACCTTGGCTAGATACTTAGACATCCTATCATTGCTTGCTTCAAATTCTCCTTTGATTTTACAAGCTACCAGCTTCGAGTCTACTTTGGCTTGGAACTTCTTTACCCCCATCTTTTCGGCTAACCGGAGTCCAGCCAAAAGTGCCTCGTATTTGGCTTCATTATTTGAGCAATTGAAGTTAAACTTTAAGGCATATGTAAACTCCACTCCTTCCGGATTGATTAGCACCAGCCCGACGCCGGCTCCTTTACTATTGGCTGCTCCATCTGTAAATAGCATCCATTGAGCCTCCGGTTCCTCTTCTTCAGATATTTCATAAATCGTAGCGGCATCTTGTTGATCCAAAGGAGCTTCAATCAGGAAGTCCACTAATACCTGACCCTTGATAGAATTTCGAGAGACATAAAAAATTTCATATGTTCCCAATTCCACTGCGTATTTTTCCAATCTTCCTTAGGCTTCGGATTTGCTTAGTATTTGTTTCAAAGGTTGGTCCGTTATGACATTGATGTCGTGAGCCTCAAAATATCTCCTCAATCTTCGTGACAAATGTAACAATCCAAGCACCAATCTTTCCAATGGAGCATATATTTTCTCAGCGTCATGTAGCATCCGGCTCACATATCTCACCAGTATTTGCATCCCCTTTCGTTCCCCTAAAAGCACACCGCTGACTGCCTCTTTGGACGCGGCAAGATATACATATAAAACTTCCCCTTTGACGGGAGAGGTTAACAATGGAAGATCTAGGATTGCCTTCTTGAGTTGCTGGAAGGCTTCCTCAGCCTTGTCCGTCCAACGGAATTCTTCTTTATTCTCTTTGGTGATATTCTTCAGTGTTTCAAAGAATGCCATTGACCTTTCGGCTGACCGAGACAAGAAGCGATTGAGTGCTGCTAGCTTACCGCTTAAAGACTGCATTTCTTTTAACGTTTTTGGAGATCTCATTTCTGTGATCGCTTTTGTCTTTTTGGGGTTTGCTCTTATACCTTCTGAGGTTACCATGTATCCCAGGAATTTTCTTTCCTCAACCCCGAATGAACACTTTTTTGGGTTTAATTTCATGTTAATTCTTTTCAGATTGTAAAAGGTTTCTTGGATATCCGCAAGCATGTCTTCCTCGGTTTTACTTTTGATCATCAAATCATCTACGTATGCTTCCAAATTCGTGCCAATTTGTGAACGGAATGCTGAATCCACCAACCTTTGATAGGTGGCTCTGACGTTCTTTAAACCGAAAGGAATTTTTGTATAGCAGTATGTGCCTTCATCGGTGTAGAACGGTGTTTTCTCTTCATCTGCTTCGTCCATTAGCACTTGGTGATATCCCTTATAGGCGTCTAGAAAACATTTGAATTTATACCCCATGACTGCCCCTATCTTTACATCTATAGCAAGGGATAGTAATCCCTTGGACAAGCGGAGTTAAGGTTCTTGAAATCTATGCACATTCGCCAATCACCATCCGGCTTCTTTACTAGGACAGGGTTGGAAATCCATGCTGGGTACCTCACCGGTCGTATGATGCTAGCCTTTACCAGCTCCGTCACGTCCCTTTTGACTGCTTGGCTTTTTTCTTCCCCCAATGTCCTTCTCTTTTGTGCAACCGGAGCAACCACTATATTGACATTCAGCAAATGTTTGATGATCCTTCTTGGCACCCCCGTCATATCTGAAGGCTCCCACGCGAACACATCAGCATTATTTCTTAGCAAGTCTATGAGCTGCAATCGACATTTCTTAGTAAATAGTCTTCCGATGGTGACCAACTGCTCCGGATATCTGGGGTTAACACAGATTTGATCTATCATATCTCCCGCTACCCTTTGTTGCTGATTAAACTTTTCATGGGCGAGCCACTTGTCTAATTATTTTCCTACAGCCGTTGCTTTCATTTTTTCTATCTTCTGCCTATCCTCTATGACTATGCACTCGTAGATTGCTCGTGCCTTAGTTCTCATTGTTGCAATTCCATTAGGGGTGGGGAATTTCATGGCTGAGTGCACCGTAGAGGGGACGGCCCTTAATTCCCTGATTTCGGTTCTTCCAAGTATGATGTTATAAGGGGATGGTACCCTAATCAATGTGAAGCTCATCACTGTTCATCCTGTTAGGTCGTGTGATCCGAAGGTTACTTCCAAATCAATCTTTCCAAGAGGTGTGGTTTCCTCCCTTGAGAAGCTTAGAACCTTTGCGTGATCGGGGGTCAATCTCCTTCGGATCGAGGGATCCAAATTTAGAAAACAATGTTCGAACATGACTTGCATCGTGGCACCTTCGTCCACGAATACCCTTTTTACCCAATATCCTTCTACCTTGACTTCAAATATCAAAGTGTCATCGGATGCCTCGGCGTTGGTAACCGGAGGGAAAGTAATGGGGGCGTTCATCCAATCAACTTCTATCTTACACACCTCCTTTCTCTTCATGCCGCTATACTTGCCTTCTATCATATTTATTGTTTTTTCCTTGAAATCTCCATTTCCTCTTCCTTGATTTCCCCTATTCACCCTTCCTCGTAAATCCTTCGCGAGATGATTCAACTTGTCAGACTCCAAGGCTGCTTCCAACTGCTTTCTTAATTGGTGACAATCGTTGGTGAGATGTCCATTTTCTTGGTGGTAATCACAATACTTATCCATGTTCTCTGGTTGGACCATGCCTTTGGTTGGAGGTGGTGGAGGAAGACACAATTGCAATTCGGTGGCTAGGATCTCCTTAGGGAACTTGGTTAAAGATTCCAATTCGGGACGCTGATACGGTCCCCCTCTTCCCTGATTCTGGTTTACCGGAGGTACATAGGGGGGAAAAGGTGGGTTTAGATCGATAATCATTCCTTTGACGGCCTCTGTTGCGTCCACGTGGTCCGGAAGGGATGTATCTTTCCTCCCTGCCATACTTCGAACTTTCGCTGCCGCTTTCTCCCTACGGCAGCTCGGTGTTCCTGAAGACCTCTTCAGATTTGATGAAATCATCTACCCTTCGCATCATTTCTGCCACTGTCGCTGGATTATCATCCGAGAAACGCCGGGCTAGTTCCGGACACTTAGCCTCATTCACAAAAGCCGACATCTTCATCACCTCAGGGATCCCTTGGATATAACTTGCTTCATCTGTCCAACGTTCTTTGAACACTGCTAAAGTTTCGTGAGCCTTGCGGATGATGGTGGTGATCTCCATGGGGGTTTTGAGGCTCTTTATTCTTAGAGAGAATCTCTCCAGAAATTGGTCCTTTAAGTCATCCCAGTTATATATGCTACCCCTTGGTAACCTTTCAAACCACCCTCCTGCGGCTCCGTCTAACGTCTGTTGAAAAAATCTACACCACACCGGCATCGAACACTCTCCCGAGTTAACTGCACCAGCGAAACGAGTGATGTGATCGTTAGGATCCGTGGCCCCCGTATACAACTTGATGGTTGCGGGTAGTATATGCTTCGGTGAAGAGAACTGTATGATTCTTTTAGTGAACGGAGATGCAATAACATCCTTAAAGGGCTTTTGTAAATCATCTACCGGCGCGTTAGCTTCCTTTTGAACTTTCTGCGCTTCATTTTTGTTCCCCTGCACACCCCGCGGGTCGTCTTCGAAGACCAACCTCGTAGGAGAGATAGGTTTTTTGGATACAACTTTGTGGCGTTCTACCAAATTTTGCAACACGCTCATGCTTTCCAAAAACTTTTCTTGTAGGTTTGAGGGTGTTTCCGTCTACTTTTCCACGGTTGCGGGATCGTGGTCTGGAGACAACGGTATGGGTGACCCCCCCCCCCCCCCCCGACACTCCTGCGATAGATAGCTGTTTTGTGGAGATTCGAGTTTAAGGTCCCACCACGGATGGCGCCAATTGTTGAAACAAAATTCCCCGAATAGCTTGCCCCGAGTGAATTCGCTTCGGTCACAATGATTGCGTTGCTTGAGTCTTGGTGAAAAACCTATGAACACAAAGCAACACACGTTAGCCTCGCCCCAGGTGTGACCCTGACACCAAGCTCTGGTGTGAAAGTAAGTAACTTTCTCTTGGATGGTGTACGGTGTGGAATACCGGAGTGAACTAGGAGTATTTAAGAGTAACAATGGTGAATATGTATGCTAAATTAATTGCTTGTGTATTAAATGTGGGGAGTATTTATACTACTCTACCAAGTGTACCTGGATGTCTAGTCACATCACTAGATTAGGCTCCAAGTCCAAGGCAAGATCTTTTCCACAAATCAAGGGATTTGTTCCCTAGGCGGCGGTGGAGCTCTTTACCCGCTGGGTTGGTACATGTATGATGGTTAATACATTAAACCCCTTTTGCTTTTCCCTTTCTCCCAATTTTGTGGCATTAAATGCTAGCCGCCCTTGTCAATTCATTAATTGCCGACCCCGCGGCGCATATCCGGAACCTAGCGTGAAGTCTGGAGGCCCTTGGCCACGCGAACATTCAGCTTTAACTATGTTATGTAGTTTTAACTATATAAAGTCAACTGAAATTTCAACTCCATACTACTTAGTTTTTCAATTTCGTACGACTATGTACAAAACGCGTTAATTCCTTACGACTATGTACAAAACACGCAGCAGCGAAGCGCGGGTATGAAAACTTGTTCTTTAACAAAAACACAATTATTTTAATATGTTTCATATAAGATAGATATAAGAAAACCGACGTTTTGTAATTTTAAATGTTTAAATGTCATATAAATAAACGAATTTATGTTATTGTCAAAAACTAAAAAACAATTTTTTTAACTAAATATAAAATAATATTACATATACATTAAATATATATTTTTGAAATAAATATAATTATTAATTTTATTATTATGGAAAGTCATAAGACTTATTTAAATTAGATTCAAAATTTTGGTTAAAATAAAAAATATTTAATTTTAAAAAGTAATTATAGTAATTTAATCATCAATTATCACAACCCATAATATTACTTTTATATGAAATAGTTTGTTATTACTTAAAGTTATATAACTTAAAATTATCATCATTATTATTAAATATAAACATAAAACATCGCGTTTAAAGAATTTTAGTTTTAAGGTAGTTGCAATCGTAACGCCGTGAATCACTACTAGAAAAAGGATTTTCAGTGACGGAATTTCCGACAGACATAGACCTTGTCGCTAATTACCGATGACGTTCAAACGCAATACCGACAGATATTATGGTCAAACTTTTGCCTTTATTTCAGACAGATTTCTGACGGTTTTCCGAGGGGAAATGCTCTCGTCGGAAATCAGTCGGTATTTTATAATATTTTGCGACGACTTTCCGACGGAATACCAACAACTCTTTTTATCCCTCACAAAACTGTCGGAAAAATGTAAAATATTAAAAAAATAAAAAATTGCTTTATTTCTATATGTTTGCTGTGGGAAATAACTAAATTTAAAATAGTAATTCATACTATCTGTGCACTTTGGGTCTTCGATAAGTTTTTAAATAACTTTTAAAGGTATATAAAAGTTTTAAAAAGTTTTGGTAAATTTTTGTTTGGGTCATGATAAGTTTTAAAGATACAAAAAGATTATTGCAAATTTTATACTATCTTACGCATTAGATTTGTCTAAAAGTCTCTTAGGCAGGATGCTATGGTATAGATAAACTCATTTACCTTAGCGTTATATCAATGTGGCCCGGTTTCTCCGTTTGGGCCGATCTTCGATCCATACGCTCCCCATTACAACTAGGAGTACCAATAATTTCGATCCGACCTAATGTAAACCCGACCTGAGTATATTATGGTCGGGTTACCTCGGGTTGAAAATTTACCTATAGTTAATCGGGTCAACCCAAATAACCCGAATTCAAAATCAGTTCGGGTATCGGATAAACTTGTTTGTCTAACTCGGGTTCGGATCAACTCGATTGACCCGAGTAAGATTTGTTTTTTATTTATTTTTATTTTTTAATAAGTTATATATAATTCCTATTTAAAAAATAAAGTTAAAAAAAATATATTTTACCATATTCGAGTTGACCCAAACACGAATTGACTCGAATCGAATAGACCGACCAAATAAACACGAACCCAATTAACTCGAGTTGGAATCTCTTAAACTTTACCAACCCGACCCGATTCCTTCCCTTAATTACAACTATCTGATAATGTACAAAATCAAATTTCTATCTAATATCTCTAAAAGCGTATTTTAATTTTTTTTTATATATAAATTGAACACTTTTATACTACGGAGTAATATTGAACACTTAATACTTTATTGTTCATTTATAGTTTATTGTTCATCTTCTCTCTAAAATCAAAATCCACCCACCATCCTTGTACGCTTCATCACCACAAACTCCTAAGCCTGTATAAAACCAAAAACCACTTCTATCTATTTTAATAACTAAGAGTCAATTCATCTCTTTTAATAACTGATTCTGTTATATTTTAACAGATTTGATCTCAATGACGATCCCTGAGGCTTAATTTCCATCATCGGCCACTACATCTCCGCCGCTCGCCGCCGCCCTCCGTCCCGGTAGAATCTGCCCTAATTTTTGCCCTAATTTAAGTGATTTGATTCGTAAGTATGTAATTAGCGTAGTTAAGGCTCGATCGTGCTGAGGTTAAGCCGATTGTATTCTATTAATCATACTTAGGCGGAGATTCGTAAGAAGAGCCGAGTCATACTTAGGATAACAAGTTGATTTTCCAGTGTTGGTTGCATAGCGTAGTTGTAATTTTGTGGAATTAGTCTGTTTTGATGCAACTCAAAGGTTTCGTTGAGATATAGTTATTTAGGCTATTATAGAGGTTTCGTTTTAAATGTTGTTTTACTTGCAATGTAGCTGTGTGTGAAGGCGATACACACTATAGATAGTATTAGGCATGATTATCCTACCTTTGACCTAGCAAACTAGATCAATTTTGGAACTTTATCAGCAACTTCTACCCAAAACATATCAAGTATATAGTATTCCTCATATGCACATTAACTGTTTGTTGAATTGCCTCAATCAAATTAACTATTCTGTTTATTGTATTGGTGTTCGGTTTGCTTAAATTCAAGTGTCTTATGAAGCCTTTAAAGCCACACATGGTAATTGTATTGACCTCGTCCAAACAAGATGCCTACATTTCTCAACTTATCACGCATAAGTTACTGGGCTATGGCTGTTCTTTTCTACCTGGTAAAACAAAATTGCCAACAAGGAAACGTGGGATAAGAAAGTGCAGGGAGTGCTTAACCTATGCATATTAGCCTAGTAAAACATTCTAACGTGCATGTAAACTATTTAAACGTGTATGCATAATATATGGAGACATTAGTTGTTATTCTTTACGACTAGGACTTATACAATATTCCACTTGTATTTGTTAGTTGAGAATACAGTTCTTAGTTTATGTTATGCCACATTTTCGGTTCAAACCGAGCCGATCTGAACCGACAAACCGAGCCGATCTGAACCGACCATTTTCAGTTCGGTTTTGTATATTTATGATTTTGGTTTTCTCGGTTCGGTTTCTGCTTGATTCGGGTTAAAACAAAGAAAAGTACGCCTAACTATCCATTCGGTCGGGTTTTACTTGGTTCAGTTATTGATTTTGGTTTTGTTTGGTTCAATTCGGTTCGGTAAATGAAATCATTGACTTAGTATGTTTAAAATGTCATTAAAGGAAATCTTTAACTTAGTATGTTTAAATTGTCATTGACTTATGTATATGTTTTCTTTGTTAAAGTGTTAGTTTGTCCCTTCATGTAGGTCGACAGACTAATCACGGAGCTAAATCTACCTCCTAGGGATGCCTATCATAAGTTGAGGCATACGGTTGAATTCATCAACAACCACATCGCTGCAGTCTCTTCAACAGCTAGCAATGTACAAGTCATTGATCCAGCAGCAGGAAACATTTTTCTTGCTAGTGGTAGTGCAGTTCATTCTCGAGAGACGTATTTTATCTTTGTTTTATTGATAGATTGTCGAGCCATTGGAGAGAGGCCTCGCTGAGGATATCGAGAACGGAGTTGTAAGTGTGGACTGGCCGCGGAAGAAGTTAGGTGATTTTTTCCAACTCAAGTATGATTGGGATCTGCTTGCTGCTAGATCTATCTGTGCATTTGGACCAGACAAGCAGGTATAATAATATGTCGAGTCATATCTTATATGGCACTTGTAGATCGCTCCAGAGCCATTACATCGTGGACAAAAAATGTTTGAGGCCAACTAAACACTCTACACGGTCTGGTTGTACACCCAATTGCCTGACCTGTCCATGTTGCCAATACGCTTCAATTAAGTTATTCATAATGCGACAGTTAGCATGCTTAGAAAGTTTTTGTGGCATCTATAACTGTTCTTTTCGGTACTTAATTTGCTTCCATTGTCTTCATTTCCTAAGTGGAAACAAAAAGTAGTTGATATTTAGAAGAATTTCCCGCATCATAGTATCATTAAGAATAAAAAAGTTGTAACCTGAACTTGACATTTTTAGAGTGTTTGTTTTGTTGTTTGTTGATGTTTATAAAGTTAGTTATTATAGAGATTTCGTTGACATATAGTTTGTTTCGTTGCCATGTATTTTATGTAGATAATTTGTTTTCTTAATGGTTTGGTTAAGCGAAAAGCTAGTGAATTGAACGGCTAAAGTTATGTTTGTTTGTGTTGATGTCGTGTCATCTTATTTAGCCTTTGTGAGATATGTTAAGTATCCTTTTAGAAGCAATGTAAGAAAAACTAAGGGGTGTACGTAAAGGGTATAGGTAGAATGTTTAGCAATAACTTGTTATTTTCTAAAAGTGAAGATGACTGTTCGAGTGTAATAAATTTGCTATGTTATACTTATCATGACTTTAAAAGTTAACAATAGATAGTTGGATAATCATTTAGTTAAGTAATGGATATATCGACTTCTTACCAAATGAGGGTCTGGGATTGCTTACTAGTATAGTTGCCAATGATTTTTTTTTGTATATTGATACAGCATATGCACAATATTAAGTCATACGTAGTATGAGATATTTACCCAAACTGTTTATACAATTACTAGAGGATAATATATAAGTACGTTCTGATTTATCAAGTCGAGAGTAGCTTAATACAGTCGACGTCTCTGACATTTCACTATAATTAACACAAAAAACATGATAATTTGACTAGGAAAAGTCAAAAGTCTTTTATTTTTACTAGGAAAAGTCAAACTCACATGTTACCGAAACCAAATTTAAGGCCAACATTCGTAAAGATAGTGAAAAAAGGAGCAGTGGGAAATATTTGATAAATAAAAACCCCCCAACATTCCACTGACGATATAAGAGAATGTTTCTGTTAGTTCGTGGTTGATGTAACTTATGAATTTATTGCTTAGCACTTGAAAGACTTTACCTCTCTTTTGAGCTCAGGATACGACTCTAGATCATGTACTTCTTGAGTTTACATTTAGCATTTAACTTAGGTCTTAGTTTACTTGGCACTCAATCAGGATTTATTTGGGTTTACTATATTCCACGTTAATTCCTATAATTTATAATTTATACACTTCTTTCCAAAAGATGTGTCAATATCTTAACTTTTTGTGTGCTGCAAAAGTCCTAGAAATTTTGAGCCAAGATTACCAAATCGTATTAGAAAAAAGTTAAGCTTTCTGCACACTGTTAAAGGGATTTAAAATGTTTTTTCATCTTCTTCTTAAAATTTTCTATTCTTCTTGTGCGGAGTATTGTATAAGTGTGATAAAACAACTTATAAGTCTTATGTTAGTCAGATTAAGCGTTTGGGACACCGTCTATTCCTGCTTATTGGTCTATAATAAGTGTGAAAACACTTATCCTTTTACCACCTATTTCCAATAATAACAAGACCAAAACGTGTGATTTATGTCGTAAAAGTCGGAATTATGCGTGGTTTGTGTTTTTATTGTGTTTTAGGACCAAAATATGAAAAAGGAAGAGAACACGGGCTTTCACGGGCTTTTATCGAAGAAAACGGGAAAAGACGAAGTCAAAAGATCAAGAGTGCAAAAAGAACGGAAGTCCAAGACCTATTCTGAAGATTTATCGAAGAAAAAAGTCTAAAGACGGAAGTTTAATGAAGTCGAAGAACTTAAGTCTAATAGAAGAAGAAAATTAAAAGACAAGTTCAAATCCCGAGACGACATCGAGAAAAGACAAAGAATTAAAGTCGAGTCGAGAAGACGTGAAGAAAGAAAGAAAGAAGATGCAACACATGCACTCCTTCCACCTTCCCTATAAATACCCTCCTAATACACATTAGGAGGGAGTTAGTCCTTAATTTTTAGTTTTTTCATTTTTCACTTTTCTTTCTAGTTTTAGAGAGAGAAAGTCTTAAACTTTCTCTCACTAAGTTTCATCTTTTCTTTTAATCTTTCAAGATTAAGCATTTGTGTATTGCTTATTTTATTAATCAAGTTCTATTTAAGTTTTTAATCCTTAATCTCATTCTACATTTCTTGATTTACTTTACCTTTGATCCGATTTGCATACTTCATGCGTATGATTTAATGATTTCGTGATTGAAGGAGTAATCTTCTTTGGTTATACTTAAGCTCTTACACGTATAAGTTATAAGCTCGTAATGCTTATTGGCTTATTACAAGTTTTAGCTTATTGATTTTCGGCTTTCACAAGGGTTTTAGTCATTTTACAGTTCATTTCATTAAGTTGATAATCTTTTATGTTTTACAAGTTGTCAAATTTAAGCTTTTTGAGTTGTTTAAGTTTTGGATAAAATAGATTATTGATTGTGCTTATTGAGTTTTACACTTGCCACGAATTTCGGATTAAGAGTGCATCCCATCGTAATCTTAGGGCTTCACACATTCCGACGAGTGTCATTGTTTTGATCGCAATAACCCAATAGGGTTCTACTTTGCGATCGGTTGGTTACTTCCCCCTTATTCTGATCTGGATTGCGATCGCTCATTGCGATCGCATATTCCGACGGGTCTTAAGGCTCTTGTTAAAACGAAACGCTGCCCAAATTTACTTTACTACATTCCGATCTGAACCGCATTGCGACTGAGGTGTTTTCAACATTTCGATCTGGAAACTTTGCGATCTAAGAACATTCCGTCGAGCATCATTGCGACAGACTTGTGGTTTTTGCTTTCCGATGGGTATTTATACTTGCATTCCGATGGGTACTAAGATTGATATTCCGATAGACCTTTGCATTGATTATTCCGATGGCTTATTTTTAGTTATATTCCGATGGGTATGATTTGGTGCATTCCGACAGAGATGATTTGCATTATTCAATTTAACTAAGATTTTAAGTTTTAAAGTTTTTCAAAGTTTTAAGTTTCAAGTATTTTCCCAATTAACTTTAAGTTTAATTTTGTCAAAGCTTCTACTTTACTCATCGACAATTTTCATACTTGCTCTTAAAATTAGATAACCAAACCAAACCAAATCATTTTGCTCACCAAAGGACAATTGAGTCGCTCTTTAGACCGGTATTCAATTCGAAAAGACTTGGGACTACGAATTTTCATACTTGGGGTAAAAGCCGTGTATTAAATGGCGCCGCTGCCGGCTCTTTTCGTTACGATTAAAGGTTTTTAGTGAGAGACGCATTGAATTTTGGGATCCGTTCTTTGAACGTTATTTTCATTGCTTTAAAAATTTTCAAAAATCCTAAAAAATATAAAACTCTTCAAAAATTCAAAAAAAATATAAAAAATCATAAAAAGCAATTCTTTTCCAAAAGGTTTTGCACCAAAAAGATTATATAGATATTCTCTGTGTATATTTTTCTTCTGCAGGTGTATGCGTACTAGATCTTCGAACTATTCTGAGCCCGAGACTCGTGAAGATTTAGATATGGTTGGTGTTAATAATAACAATAATAACCCACCTCTACCCAATTTGAATAACAACAACAACAACAACAATGTCCACCTACCTGATTTACGAACAATGGAGGAATTATGTCAACCCACCATGAACGGGCGCGGAGGCCCGATTGCGCCAATGCACGTCACGGCTCAGGAGTTTTCGTTGAAGCATCACATGATCCAACAAGTGCAAACTAACCCATTTCGCGGAATTCCGGATGATGATGCCAACAAACACCTCGACAAATTCATTACCATAACCCAAAGCATGAAGTGCCCCGGTGTTTCTATGGATGACCTTCGCCTTCAACTTTTTCCCCACTCGCTTTCTCACCATGCCGAAAATGGTTTGACCGTCTCCCGAAGAATTCTATTCATACGTGGAATGACATGACTCAACGCTTTTTGTCGCGCTACTTCCCACCATCCATGGTCACTAGCCTTCGTAACCAAATTAGTGGATTCATGCAAGACAATGATGAATCACTCTTCGATGCTTGGGAACGATACAATGATTTGATCGACCGCTGTCCTAATCACAACATGCTCCCCGTCACTCTCATTGATACCTTCTACAATGGTCTCACTTTTCGTGATCGTGACACGATCAATGCCGCCGCCGGTACTTTTATGAAAAGGAGACCGGAGGAGTGTCGAGAGTTGATTGAAAACATGACTACTCACCACAAGAATTGGGATTCATCCGCATCCTCAAGATCTAACTCGAGAGTCAATGTTTCTTCTACTACTTCCAATCACGAGATGACTGAAATTTCTCGACAACTCGCTGAGATGAACAAGAATTTCATGACCATGGCCACAACCACTTTCAACAAGCTAAAGCCGTTGCTATTTCTTGTGACACATGTGGTGGTCCTCATTCTTATAATGATTTTCCTTCTACCCAAGGAAATTTTTCTGAAAACGTTAACGCAACTTACGGTACTTATCCCACGGGAGGCTATCAAGCTCGTCCTCAAGGAGACCGTAGCTTGCTAAGTTATCGTTCCAACAATTATCTTGCTCCACCCGGTTTCCCTCCTCAAAACCAAAACCAACAACAAAGCTATAACCGAAACAACCAATCCCAACCTCGTGCTAACAATCAATATCAATCCCAAAGAAACCCATACCCAACTCAAGGAAATTCTCAAGCTTACCAAGCTCCACCTCTCAATCAACCGATGGCATTAAATCAAGACGTTGAGACGTTCATGAAGACTAATCGGGAGCTGGTGACGAATCTTCAGAGTCAAGTCATCAACTTGAAGGGCGAGATGGCGAAACAAGGGAGCGATATTCGAGCCGAGCTAAGGAATGATATGGCAAAACAGAGCAATGAAATTCGTGTAGACATCAGAGATTCTTTCAGCACTCAAGCGCTTAACATTCGTGATATGATTGGTTCGCTCATCCAAGGTAATCAACCCTCTTCTTCGGGTACTCTTCCGAGTAACACCGTTGCGAACCCAAGAGGGGAGATGAAAGAAATCACCACTTGTAGTGGAAAAGGTTATATGGAACCCGAGCTTCCTACACCTCCACCCGTGATTGTGAACAAGGAAAAAGAGCAACTTTCCTCACCTCCTTTACCTTCTATCCCTATTTCCCCACCACCCGTGGTTGTGAGTGATTCTATTTCCCTAAAGCCTTCTTCTTCATCCAATATACCTTATCCTTCAAGGTTGAGGAAAGAGAAGCAAAAGAGCAAGGATGATATTCAAGTTTCAAACTTTCTCAAAATGTTTAAACAATTGAATTTTAACATCTCCTTTGCTGAGGCTCTCGCTCACATGCCCAAATACGCAAAAATGTTTAAAGATCTTCTTAGTGACAAGGAGAAGCTTCTTGACATTTCTCAGACCCAAATGAATGAGAATTGCTCCGCAGTGCTCCTAAGGAAATTGCCCACCAAACTGGGTGATCCGGGTCGCTTCTTGATTCCTTGCAACTTCCCAGGAGTAGAGAATTGCATGGCCCTAGCCGATCTAGGAGCCAGTATAAACTTAATGCCTTTAAGTGTTTGGAAGCAATTATCTCTCCCCGAGCTAGTCCCCACCAAAATGACATTGGAATTAGCCAACCGTACGGTTGCTTATCCAGTGGGGATAGCCGAAGATGTCTTTGTTGGCGTTGACAAATTCACCTTCCCGGCGGATTTTTTCGTCGTTGACTACGAGATGGATCCCCGTGTTCCATTAATCGTTGGACGTCCATTTCTGAGGACCGGTCGCATTCTCATTGATGTAGCCGCGGGCGAAATAATCATGAGAGTTGGTGACGATAAAATTGTCTTCAACATGGGTAAGATTTCTAAGCAACCTTATTCATATGAGAATGTTAAAGCTATTGATGTTCTCGATGAGGCTTGTGAACAACATTTTCATGATGCTTGCAAAAGTACTCTTTCTTCTCTACCCAATGTTGAGACCGTTGCCTCAATTGCTCCGGCATTGACTCCTTTTGGAGAAAGTGACTTGGATGATTTCGAAGCTAGTTTAGGTCCTCTCGATATTAAGTATGATAATTCGTCTACTGATTGGGATGAAGACATTCGTACTATTGAGAGACTTCTCAATGAAGACCCGTTTTCTCCTCCTTCTCCTAAAGAGGTGACTAATGATGATCCATCGTTAGTTTCACCATATATTGAGGATCCTCCCACTCTTGAGCTTAAAGACCTACCTCCTCATCTTGAGTACGTTTTCCTTGAAGACAACGAGAAGTTATCGGTCATCATCGCGAAGGACCTGAAAGAAGAATGTCACACCCCACCATGGCGGAATATGGGGCACGACGTATGGATATCATCACAACAATAGCGTGTCTATAGAGATAACTAAATGATATAAGAAATATCATAAAATAGTGACACAAATGTCATGACAATATCTCAACAATGCAGGAGTCTAGGTAAGTAGGTAACAGTCCTACCTCTTACCTAAGACAAACAAATAACACAAACAAACAAACATATAGGTGCCAACAGTATCACTAGATAAATGAACAAACAAAGCTAAGAAGGAACAGGGATCTCCTTCTATATGCAATCCTAAGTCATCCAAGTCTAGCCACTTCTATCCTCAAGCTTAACCACATTCTCACCTGAAAGAGACACTAAAACACGTCAACATAAAGTTGGTGAGAGTCATAGGTTTAGACTCTAACGCTAAATCAGTTATAAGCTGTGAATAACAACCATCAACACAATAACATATGGACAATGTGCTATAAATATGCATTAACAACTATCAATCAAGATTAATCATACCAAACCAATCCAAGGCTCCTACCTTGCCAAACAACATCATGGTACCATAGATGATCACACTATGTACCTATCCTAAGGCCACTACCTTGGTAAACCACAAGGCCACTACCTTGTCAAACCACAAGGCCACTACCTTGTCAAACCACAAGGCCACTACCTTGTCAAACCACAATAACTGAGACGGCTCGTGTCCCCCGATCCAAATCATACACAATCAAAAATCACATAGAAGTTAATCACATAAGGAACACACAAGTCCATCTCAAATCACAAACACATTCACAGCATCAATTTAGAAAATAACTCAACACAATGTCTCTTCCATCCCATCTAGAAGTCAAAAACAAAAATAAATATGGGACTATGAAACTCACCTGATAGCTCCTTCACACGTCCTTGCACTAGCAACAAGCTAACAAACCAAAAACACGAAATCAATAAAGGAACCAATCACTAAGATGGCTCATTAACCTATGATGGACATCTAACCCATTCTCACATATTTACCTCATTAATAAGCTCTAATTACCCCATTACCCTTCTTTAACAAGTCCTTAACTTGGTTAAGTTTAATAACTAACCCGTTCGTATCTTACCCAAAACAGTCCCAGTTTTTAGGTCTCAAAACTTTAGGTCAAACGCCCACCTAAACCTACCCATGGTTTCTGTAAAAGGAATATTCACACCCTTACATATGTTGGCTAACACCTCCCACTTTTCCTAACCTTAAAGCTACTGTTAAGGCCCCGATATATATATATCTACTTTCGTCATTCCAGATTTCCTGATTTTAAACGTACTAAAAGTTTGTTACCATTAAGGGGTCTTACCCTAAACCACCACCTTATCCCAAGTGCAGATATTAACTAAAATATATAAAACATCTCTCACGTTCGTGAGAAGATCCCAATGCAACCCTAAGTGCCCCAAACAACCCAAAACTTAAAAAGAAAACAGGCTGAATTCAAAACTGTTTTGACCTCCGACTGTTGTAACCTGTTTTTGACCCACTTCCCGACCTCCAATTTAGTTCTAGTTTCTTGCATTGGGAAGCCACTTCAAATATCTTTCCAGGGGTACTTGGATCGTAAAATAAGAGTTTATAGAACTCCCGATATGATCAAAACAATTGACTCAAAAATCTGCCCAGTTTTTAAAAACAGGTTTAAAAAAATCAACCTCATTAATTAACCCTAATCCCTCTAATTACAAGCCCTAATTTATGTAATCATCATATTATGATTAATAGAACATTAATTTACTGTTTTTATATTAAATCCTAACCTAAATCCATCATAAGATTATTAAAGAAAACATAAAAACAATTTAATTAAAAAGGGATTTGAAGATTTACCTTGGATTTATGAAAACCCCCAAATTTTATGAAGAACCCTAATTTTTTATAAGACTCACGAATTTCCTTCATCTCCAGGAGAAAAATAATGAATTTGGTTTAGTATATACATTATATAGGGTATGGGTGAATCCTAGTCCAACCCAAAGCCCACTTTCCTTTTTTTTCCTTTTTTTCCTTTTTTTCTCTTCTAAACCGACCCAAACACCCCTAATTTCGTTTTTTCTTTATTTTTTTTTCTTTTTATTGTTAATTAATATCTTATTAATATTACCTTAATTTACCTTAATTTATTTCAGCTCCTAATACTCCCAAAACCTCAAAACCGTAAAACTAGTCAAATTTACGCGTTTTACCGTAAAAGACGTAAAATATACACTTTTATAAAAAATCTCAAATTTTGAAATAAACTTTATAATTAAGTCCTAAATGACCTAAAACCATCCCGAAAAATATTCATTTTACTAATTACCTTATCCGAGACCTCTAAATGCTAAACCGTAAATCCTAAAAAAATACACTATTACTATAATACTTATACGTATACGTAACCACCAAAATATCACCATTTCATTTCATAGTCACTAATTGTGATCTCATGAACATGAATTAACCGTTCCTCGATTTACTTATGAGTACTCTATACTCATAAACGATAATCACACCAACCTCGTTCACACAAAATAAACACGTAAGCACAAAAATCAAGTAGTCACACATAAAATAACCTAAAAGTAAGACCAAGTGACGAACCTCAAAACCACGGTTGTCACATCACTCCCTCCTAATAGAAATCTCGTCCCGAGATTTACTCCTTAGGATCAACACACTGACAACAAATCACACGAGGATACTTGTTCTAAATGAACTCCTCTCATTTCCACGTGAACTTCAGTTCAAGTTTCAAGATACCACATGTACAAACCAAAATTAAACCCATTGCCAAACTCTTGACCTCACAGTCAATAAATCTCGCAAATGACTCTTCGATAAAACAAAGACTCTTATTAGCACAAAACCCAAATAACCGGACATGCAAATATGCATCCTCAAACAACATTTACCAATCCCAATACATGAAATGTATCATGTATACAACTCATTTCCCCCAGGTAATTCTATGCTCATAAGCTAATGGTCTGATCTTCCCAAAGATCATAAATGGACCTACAAAACTCTACATCAACTCTTCCATTTTACCAAAACATACCAGCCGTTACTATGGGTGAAACTCCATACATAACTTTGTCACTAAATCTAGTGGTTTCCACCTTTTCTACATAGCATCCCTTGTTGCTCTCATTCTGTCCATAAACACCATTACCACATTAGTAGCCTCTTTTACCAATTCTAGTCCACAATGAGGACAACTCACCCTATCCTTTCATATCGTGCCTCAAATGGCATTTATCGACTTCTAGTACGATAACTATCATTATATGAAAACTCAGCCATCGCTATCGAGTTTCCGAACTACCTCTAAATCAATCACCCATGTCCAATTACGTTCATCAACTCCCTTCAGTCCGTATCCCAAACTACTTTAAATTCCAATTTCCTTACAAAGTGACCTATGACGGTCTTTCACATATCCATTAATTCTTCCAACTTCCCAACTACGGGACTTCTCATTCCTCTTGAAATAGGTGATGAATTAGTCAGTCTATCGACTATCACCCAACTCTCATCGTACTTAATCCCCCACCGCATTATGTATCCCTTCCACCAACTTCGTCCTTACATCGCCCTTTCTAAACTACTCCTATCCATGTAGGAAGTATAGTCTACATCCCTTTCCTCCTTACGATTGTCCAAGCCACGCAACATAAATGTTGACGCGTTCACTGCTTTAGACAACTCAACTCGTGCAACCCACATCCTTCATCCAAACCACTCTAATACATCATCCCTATAGTTCAAGTTCGTCTCAGCTTCACCTCATCCTTCTTATTCCATGTCTCATCGACCATGCTTGCCTTTCCCAGATGGTACTTGGCCTTGCAATTTTCTTTCATCAATTAACTCCACCCATCACCTTTGCCAAATGTTCAATCAAGATGATTGAATATGTGTTGGATACGTTCATGATCCGTATAGATCATTCTCCACGTCTCGTACACCAAATGCCTCTAGCATTCTAGGCAGATATAACAGTCCAGCTCCACTAACTAAGTCTATCCAGTTCTTCCAAATCTTCAGTTCCTGCAACGTATAAGCGATCACCTTTCTTTGTTGTCCTCGTACGCGTCCAAATCCCTGCTCCACGTATCGTCATGCTTCGCGAATTCATCGAGTCCTTCCGATAACGCCAAGATCTGCTCATCATCCAATCCACCTCTTCAGCCTCCAAAATGCTTCCTCGTCCTTCTTCACTTCGCCCCTTGCTGGTTCCACGATATGCCATCATCTCTGACTACTAGTCCTGGCCAACCAAATCCTAAACTCACACTTGAAAATCTCACGTTTCATTCCCTTTACTAACAACTCCAAAACCAACACATAATTCGCCTCATCCTCCTTCTATGATTTGAGTAGATCAAGATGTCGTCGATGCTCCCGATGACAACTCGTTTATATACGTTCATGCACACTCGGTTCATTGACTCCATGAAACCGCTAGTGCTTTGGCGAAGCCAAATGCATAACCGTAAACCCAAAGCGTTCATACAACATCCATAGCAATTTCAATTATGTCCTCCTCACATCCTCTCTTAGCGGCAATACAAATAAATTCCTTGCAATTTCTAACAGCTCTTGTTCTTAATTCACTCCATCAACGATTTGCCTTGGAAGACACTAACTACAACTCCTCTCACTTCTCCTACTTGCTCTATTCATGGTTCTACCTCAACGCTCCTAAACCATACAAAACCAAAACTACATCCTGAATACACCAGATACGATCGACGAATTAAACCCATGGATAACTAACGACATTTCACGTGCACCAATTAAAACAAATCAAAAACCACGAGACTCCAAAGAAAACTCAAACCCAAAACATGTATCAATTCCAAATGACCCATGACAACGAAAAATAATCCAAGAAACACCCAATGGCAACCAAAACATATTACGCCCCGCGACATATTATTTAAACCGTGCAAAAGATCGACTTTCCAAAAGAATATATATATATATATATATATATATATATATATATATATATATATATATATATATATATATATATATATATATATATATATATATATATATATATATATATATATATATATATATATATATATTTATTTATTTATTTTTTTAAAAAATTTTTTTTTTACCTCCCCACATCTATGTGACTCAAACCATCTGCAAACAACCTTCTAGACATTCTCAAAACTCAACTCAAAGACTAGGTATCCCGTGCATCCCAAATCATAAAAATAAAACTACTATTCAAACTCAACCTTGAACCCGACACTTGTACAACAATTCCGACCAATCCACTGACCTTCCATGACTATACATTCTGAATATTTGAAAAGTACGTTCCGAGTACATAATTTTAGGCTTTTGAATCACCCAAAAAGCTTTAAAAACGAACAAGTTATGACCAAAACAATTTTATGCTAGTTGTTTTAAAAACTAAAGAATAGACTTAGTGATCAATGCAATCCTTTTCAATGAAAGATATAATTGTATGTGAAATATTCATAAACTCCTTTTAACCTTGTATTAATAACTATAAATGACATGAATCGGTTAAATCCAATTATATAAACTATGTAAGTAGAAAGAAATTTTACTTCGCTTTATTTTAAAGAAAGTCTTTTAGAATTTGAAATAAATAAGTGTTGATAAAAAAACTTATGTTACATCTTGTTTCAAACATGACTCCAACACCTTACCCTTATTTTACCGAATACAACCAACTATCTAACTCTATAGTAGATTTCCAAGTCCCCCCTTTTTCCATATACCAACCAAAAGAAATGTAAGACTCAACCCAAAAGATTTCATTATCCCAAAAGAAATCTCCATTTATTTCAACGGACTTAAAACCCAGAACAACATTTTAAAAGGTACACGTGAAATATGAACTCAAAGAATACGCTACAAGACACAGTTCAAAAAAATTCGAAACGTTGTTGAAACTCCATCAACTCCAGCACCATAAAACACGAACAAACACAAGGTACGTTCAAGTTATAATAACTAGTGAACGACCATATACCATAAATTAACACATAGTAGTATATATACATCCGCATATATATACCTATTAAATCACCCAAAACATACTCGTTACCATACATGTCGGATCAACCAATCACGTCATACACTCGTTTTTCCACACGAGTAATCACCATCTCACCGTGCCACAACAAAGCATAAAACCCACCTCCAAAACCAAACCATATCGTGTGACCCCAAAATCACACAACACAACTATAACCCAAAACATATAACACACTAATAAAAATAGCCATATCGTAGGCAGCCGTTACATAAACCCATATATTATACGTATACCCAATATCTACATCTCACCATATACAAGCATATACTAATCCTCTTTCATGCAATCATACTTGAGAACCCATTGAAGTTGTGGTACTTGTATAACTATGTTGGCCACCATACTTATACAATTACCCTTTCCCCAATGCACTCCCTCCTATGATGACACTTATAAGAATCAATACAACATATAACACATAAATCTATCTACTCACATAAGCTCATAACCACATAACCAATAAGGTCCAAAACTCCATCTATAAAATAACATAATAAAACTCTTGGAATACAGAAATCCATAGTCTAGCTAAAACAGCCTAGACTAAATCCAAAACGAAAACATAATCAGTTATAAGTCATGTCGCCCATAAGAGTGGAAATAGCATAAGGTCCTTCATATTCACCTACTCCTAATAACTCGAACCACCACATGATTCTTAGGGAACATGACTTAAACATCAAAAGAAAATAATACCCCTCAGATACATAAAATAACCTAACAAAAGATAGAAACTACTATGTACCAAATTATGTACTATAATGTACATTATAAGTAAAATACGACAATGACTAGCGTGGACGATTATGGTTCAACCCGCACTACTCACAACTCGAAAAGAAAGTAACATGTGGCTAAGTATGAACTTACTATGGTTCAATTCATACCAGTAAAAACATCGCAATAAATAACATTCAAACACATCAATTATAATAAAATGCACACATACTCCTATGACGCCTATATGCAGGGACCCTTAAGCTATAGACTAGGATACGCGACTAGGCAACCTAATTCTCTATAATCATTGGCTCTGATACCATTCTGTCACACCCCACCATGGCGGAATATGGGCACGACGTATGGATATCATCACAACAATAGCGTGTCTATAGAGATAACTAAATGATATAAGAAATATCATAAAATAGTGACACAAATGTCATGACAATATCTCAACAATGCAGGAGTCTAGGTAAGTAGGTAACAGTCCTACCTCTTACCCAAGACAAACAAATAACACAAACAAACAAACATATAGGTGCCAACAGTATCACTAGATAAATGAACAAACAAAGCTAAGAAGGAACAGGGATCTCCTTCTATATGCAATCCTAAGGCATCCAAGTCTAGCCACTTCTATCCTCAAGCTTAACCACATTCTCACCTGAAAGAGACACTAAAACACGTCAACATAAAGTTGGTGAGAGTCATAGGTTTAGACTCTAACGCTAAATCAGTTATAAGCTGTGAATAACAACCATCAACACAATAACATATGGACAATGTGCTACAAATATGCATTAACAACTATCAATCAAGATTAATCATACCAAACCAATCCAAGGCTCCTACCTTGCCAAACAACATCATGGTACCATAGATGATCACACTATGTACCTATCCTAAGGCCACTACCTTGGCAAACCACAAGGCCACTACCTTGTCAAACCACAAGGCCACTACCTTGTCAAACCACAAGGCCACTACCTTGTCAAACCACAATAACTGAGACGGCTCGTGTCTCCCGATCCAAATCATACACAATCAAAAATCACATAGAAGTTAATCACATAAGGAACAAACAAGTCCATCTCAAATCACAAACACATTCACAGCATCAATTTAGAAAATAACTCAACACAGTGTCTCTTCCATCCCATCTAGAAGTCAAAAACAAAAATAAATATGGGACTATGAAACTCACCTGATAGCTCCTTCACACGTCCTTGCACTAGCAACAAGCTAACAAACCAAAAACACGAAATCAATAAAGGAACCAATCACTAAGATGGCTCATTAACCTATGATGGACATCTAACCCATTCTCACATATTTACCTCATTAATAAGCTCTAATTACCCCATTACCCTTCCTTAACAAGTCCTTAACTTGGTTAAGTTTAATAACTAACCCGTTCGTATCTTACCCAAAACAGTCCCAGTTTTTAGGTCTCAAAACTTTAGGTCAAACGCCCACTTAAACCTACCCATGGTTTATGTAAAAGGAATATTCATACCCTTACATATGTTGGCTAACATCTCCCACTTGTCCTAACCTTAAAGCTACTGTTAAGGCCCCGATATATATATATCTACTTTCGTCATTCCAGATTTCCTGATTTTAAACGTACTAAAAGTTTGTTACCATTAAGGGGTCTTACCCTAAACCACCACCTTATCCCAAGTGCAGATATTAACTAAAATATATAAAACATCTCTCACGTTCGTGAGAAGATCCCAATGCAACCCTAAGTGCCCCAAACAACCCAAAACTTAAAAAGAAAACAGGCTGAATTCAAAACTGTTTTGACCTCCGACTGTTGTAACCTGTTTTTGACCCACTTCTCGACATCCAATTTAGTTCTAGTTTCTTGCATTGGGAAGCCACTTCAAATATCTTTCCAGGGGTACTTGGATCGTAGAATAAGAGTTTATAGAACTCCCGATATGATCAAAACAATTGACTCAAAAATCTGCCCAGTTTTTAAAAACGGGTTTAAAAAATCAACCTGATTAATTAACCCTAATCCCTCTAATTACAAGCCCTAATTTATGTAATCATCATATTATGATTAATACAACATTAATTTACTGTTTTTATATTAAATCCTAACCTAAATCCATCATAAGATTATTAAAGAAAACATAAAAACAATTTAATTAAAAAGGGATTTGAAGATTTACCTTGGATTTATGAAAACCCCCAAATTTTATGAAGAACCCTAATTTTTTATAAGACTCACGAATTTCCTTCATCTCCAGGAGAAAAATAATGAATTTCGTTTAGTATATACATTATATAGGGTATGGGTGAATCCTAGTCCAACCCAAAGCCCACTTTCCTTTTTTTTCCTTTTTTTCCTTTTTTTTCTCTTCTAAACCGACCCAAACACCCCTAATTTCGTTTTTTCTTTATTTTTTTTTTCTTTTTATTGTTAATTAATATCTTATTAATATTACCTTAATTTACCTTAATTTATTTCAGCTCCTAATACTCCCAAAACCTCAAAACCGTAAAACTAGTCAAATTTACGCGTTTTACCGTAAAAGACGTAAAATATACACTTTTATAAAAAATCTCAAATTTTGAAATAAACTTTATAATTAAGTCCTAAATGACCTAAAACCATCCCGAAAAATATTCATTTTACTAATTACCTTATCCGAGACCTCTAAATGCTAAACCGTAAATCCTAAAAAAATACACTATTACTATAATACTTATACGTATACGTAACCACCAAAATATCACCATTTCATTTCATAGTCACTAATTGTGATCTCATGAACATGAATTAACCGTTCCTCGATTTACTTATGAGTACTCTATACTCATAAACGATAATCACACCAACCTCGTTCACACAAAATAAACACGTAAGCACAAAAATCAAGTAGTCACACATAAAATAACCTAAAAGTAAGACCAAGTGACGAACCTCAAAACTACGGTTGTCACAAAGAAGAAAAATCCCGAATCATCGCCGTATTGAAGAAGCATAAAAGAGCTATCGCCTGGAAAATCTCCGACATTCGTGGAATTGATCCTCACTTTTGCACACATAAAACTCTCTTGGAGGACAACTTTAAGCCCACAATTCAAAGCCAACGAAGGGTGAATCCTAAAATCCATGAAGTCATCAAAAAAGAGGTAATCAAACTTCTTGATGCGGGTATGATTTACCCTATTTCGGATTCATCATGGGTTAGTCCAGTCCATTGTGTGCCTAAGAAAGGCGGAATCACCGTTGTGCCCAATCAAAACAACGAGTTGATTCCTACCCGTCTCGTTACTGGGTGGAGAGTTTGTATAGACTACCGTAAACTCAATGATGCCACGAGAAAGGATCATTTCCCTCTACCTTTTATGGACCAAATGCTTGAACGTTTAGCGGGTAATGAATAGTACTGCTTTCTTGATGGTTTCTCGGGTTATTTCCAAATACCCATCGATCCCCAAGATCAAGAGAAGACAACATTCACTTGTCCCTATGGCACATTTGCCTACAAAAGGATGCCTTTTGGCTTATGCAATGCCCCCGGGACTTTCCAAAGGTGCATGTTGGCTATCTTCCATGACATGGTTGAGCAAACCATGGAAGTCTTCATGGATGATTTCTCGGTCTTCGGGGATTCCTTCTCTTCTTGCCTTGCCAATTTGGAACGTATGCTTAAGCGGTGCGAAGACACTCGCCTTGTTCTGAATTGGGAAAAATGCCATTTTATGGTAAAAAAGGCATTGTGCTAGGAAACAAAATCTCTCAAGCCGGTCTTGAAGTCGACCGTGCTAAAGTAGATGTCATAGCCAAATTACCTCCACCTTCAACCGTGAAGGGTGTGAGAAGTTTTCTGGGTCATGCGGGCTTCTATCGTCGATTCATTCAGTATTTCTCTAAAATCGCTCGCCCGATGACCCACCTCTTGGAAAAAGATACTCCTTTTATCTTTTCTAAAGAGTGTATCGAAGCCTTCAATCTTCTTAAGGATAAGCTAACTAAGGCACCGGTCTTGGTTACCCCTAATTGGGAGCTGTCTTTTGAGTTGATGTGCGATGCTAGCGATTTTGCTATTGGTGCGGTTTTGGGCCAACGAGTGAATAAACACTTCCAACCAATCCACTATGCTAGCAAAACAATGACGGGGGCTCAATTGCATTATACGACAACCGAAAAAGAGCTTTTAGCTGTTGTCTATGCTTTTGAAAAATTTCGCCCCTATCTTGTTTTATCCACCACCATCGTATACACGGACCATTCCGCGTTGAAGTACTTGATGACTAAGCACGACTCTAAGCCAAGACTTCTTCGCTGGGTTTTACTCCTTCAAGATTTCAACATTAAAATTCGTGACAAGAAGGGTGCTGAAAACCTAGCCGCGGATCATCTGAGTCGACTTGAGGGTCCATACCAAGGGGATCATCCGAACAAAGAGATCAATTACTCTTTCCCCCTTGAGACCTTAATGTCTATAAGTCTCAATCTTGATGACACCCCGTGGTTTGCCGACATTGCAAACTACTTAGCGGGTGGTATTCTCATCAAAGGGTTAACATCCCAACAAAAGAAGAAGTTCTTGAATGATATTAAGACTTACTTTTGGGATGACCCTTTTCTATTCAAACAATGTGCTGATCTGATCATTCGTTGATGTGTTGACGGACCGGCAGCTTTTGACATTCTCCAAGCTTGCCACAAAGGACCCACCGGTGGTCACTTTGGTCCCAACTACACCGCGAAGAAAGTGTTTGATTCTGGATTCTATTGGCCCACCATTTATCGTGATTCTCACGAAATGGTTAAGCATTGTGATGCTTGCCAACGCCAAGGCAAGATCACACATAAGGATGAGATGCCTCAAAATTTCATACAGGAATGTGAAATCTTTGATGTATGGGGCATCGACTTTATGGGGCCATTTCCATCTTCCAAAGGGAACAAGTACATCCTCGTCGCAGTTGACTACGTTTCTAAATGGGTTGAAGCCAAGGCTCTCCCAACGAACGATGCGAGGGTGGTTGTGAACTTTTTGAAGCAGCTTTTCGCTCGATTCGGCGTTCCTCGTGCTATTATCAGTGACCGCGGGACTCATTTTTGCAACGATCAATTTGCAAGAGTCATGGCTAAATATGGTGTCAATCACCGTCTTTCCACCGCCTATCATCCCCAAACCAATGAGCAGGCCGAGATATCCAACCGTGGATTGAAGCAAATTTTGGAGCGTAGTGTGGGAGAGCATCGCGCCGCGTGGGCCGATAAGTTAGATGATGCTCTGTGGGCTTTCCGTACTGCTTATAAGATCCCGATCGGCTGTACGCCTTATCGTCTTGTGTACGGGAAAGCATGCCACCTCCCCATCGAGCTGGAACATAAGGCGCACTGGGCCTTGAAGTGGGCTAACTTCGACATCAACAAAGTCGGTGATCATCGCAAGATTCAACTCAACGAGCTAAATGAACTGAGGAATGAAGCTTATGAGAACTCGCTGATCTACAAGGAGAAGACCAAGATCATTCATGACGCAAGGATTAAGAACCGAGAGTTCCACGTCGGTGATCAAGTCTTACTTTTTAACTCTCGGTTGAAGATCTTCTCTGGCAAGTTGAAGAGCCGCTGGTCTGGTCCATTCACCGTCGCCAAAGTCTTTCCATATGGGACCATTGAGCTTTCTCAGCCGAATGGGCCCAATTTCAAGGTGAATGGCCAGCGTTTGAAGCTGTACTTTGGTGAGGCCATCTCTCATGAGATGATTCCATCCCTCACCACGTTCCCCATGAACTAAATTGGGTCGAGTCAGGCTCGGGACTCGGTTATCAAAAACAAGCGCTTCTCGGGAGGCAACCCGTGATCTATCCTTTACTGCTTTCATAATAAGTGTAGGGGGAGCCCTATATGTGTTTGTTGTCTTGTTTCTTGTGCTGTGCAGGGATTAACGCTTCAAAGATCCACCTTGATGACTTTTGACGAACCGTGATACCGTGTTTCCATCTTCCCGGTTCTATCCTAAAACTCTTGTGATTCAATATTTCATATTTTATATGTTCACATTGAATTCACTTTAGTTGTCCTTTCCTTAGCAAGATTTAAACAAAGTGTACAATGTCCTAAGTGTAGGGGAGTTAACTCCCACATGCTTAAACATTGAGGACAATGTTTATCTCAAGTGTAGGGGGACTTCTATCGAAGTAAGTGGTCTTTTCCATGAATTTGCCCTCATTTTAACCGGAAAATTTGATTTTTTGACATTTTTCAAAATTTTTAATCTATTTTGGCCTAGTTGTATAGTTGTATTTTCCTTTATTATGTTTATTTTCTTGCCTTACTAGAATAAAGTTTCAATAAAGTGGTTTTAAATTTTTCTCAGTTGTGAACATTTTGACTCAACCCGAGTTTACTTACCTAAGTTTACTCTAGCTAGTATCCTTAACGTGTTTAAGTCAAGTTTTGCTAGGCTTTTATATAGGGAGCTATAAAACGCGAAAGTCTTAACTCTCGCGGGTTAAGAACAAGAACTTTTCGCAAGTTCCTATAATTGATCCTAGAGAGTTGTTTATCAAGGGAACTTTAAAATGCGAATTCTAAACTTGAAAAAGTCTAAGACTTTGCAAGATCCTATAGATGACTCGAAAACCCAAAACTTTGATTTAATAGGCTAAGCATCCACGAGTCTCATTCCTTGAGATTTTAAACTGTGGAGGACGAGAGATGATAGAGTCAATTATAAGTTCGGTATTCTTTCGTGAATTTATGTGAGTTAATTATAAGCCTATTCTCCCTTCGCTTGTTAATAAGTTTATCTGCAATAAATAAGGTTGTACGATTTAAAAGGTTACTTAGCTTCTAGCCCCAGATCGTTTACAAGTTGCTCGGTACGGATTAGAGTTCATAGCCAAGGCATAACTTATTGAAGCGGGATGCGAAGATTGGCGAGTCCGAAAAGGCCCTAACAAGGCATGAGGGCTAAATTTTGTTGCTAAAGATCCAAAAGTGATGTGAAGAATCATTTATCGAAAATCAATATGAAGGATCGAGACACACGACGAAAAGCAAATACTCCCCTAAAGATCATGGATAAGTCTATCCAAAAAGACCCTAGCAAGGTATGAGGATAAATAGATCCAAGTCCAAAAAGGAGGCGGATCGTTGTATATCGAAGTCCAAAATAAAGATTGGAGAAAAATGAAGAAGTCGTGGTCCAAAGATGAAGAATCTCTCAAAACTTCAAGTGAAGAAATTCCTAGTATGAAGAGAAGACCATAATTTCAAGAACGTCTCTCAAAGATTCAAAGTATGAAGTCGCTGCCAAAAATCGGTCCGAGAAAGGTCTCAAATCGTGAAGCAAGTTATGCCAAGATATGAACTTTATGAGGTCCCGAGAAGCAGTTTTAAAAGATTTGGTCCTTTAGCTAACTATTGATTAAATCGTTCACTTTATTTTCGGCCTAAATAACTATCAAAATAAGTCAAACAATGCATCCTCGTGATCATTCAAGACAAAAATAAAATATAAGAGATACACCTAGGAATAAGGGAGTCTAAGTGAATAATTGGCCCACATAAGTTCGTGATAGTGTGCTAACTTATAATAACAATGATCTCGTTTTTAAACTTGGTATGGGGAACGTGAAACTTGAGGATGATAAACGTTCATGGCAGCCAAAACCCAATGTAAGTTTTTAATTTCTTTACTTGTTCTATCTTTTTATGTTTAGTATTTAATAAAGGCCAAGGTGGATTATTTATGATGGAAAATGTAAACCGTGCTTTAAAATTAATGCATTGCATGAGGGCATTGCAATGGTCAAGTGTAGGGGATTTAATAAGTGTGAAAACACTTATCCTTTTACCACCTATTTCCAATAATAACAAGACCAAAACGTGTGATTTATGTCGTAAAAGTCGGAATTATGCGTGGTTTGTGTTTTTATTATGTTTTAGGACCAAAATATGAAAAAGGAAGAGAACACGGGCTTTCACGGGCTTTTATCGAAGAAAACGGGAAAAGACGAAGTCAAAAGATCAAGAGTGCAAAAAGAACGGAAGTCCAAGACCTATTCTGAAGATTTATCGAAGAAAAAAGTCTAAAGACGGAAGTTTAATGAAGTCGAAGAACTTAAGTCTAATAGAAGAAGAAAAATTAAAAGACAAGTTCAAATCCCGAGACGACATCGAGAAAAGACAAAGAATTAAAGTCGAGTCGAGAAGACGTGAAGAAAGAAAGAAAGAAGATGCAACACATGCACTCCTTCCACCTTCCCTATAAATACCCTCCTAATACACATTAGGAGGGAGTTAGTCCTTAATTTTTAGTTTTTTCATTTTTCACTTTTCTTTCTAGTTTTAGAGAGAGAAAGTCTTAAACTTTCTCTCACTAAGTTTCATCTTTTCTTTTAATCTTTCAAGATTAAGCATTTGTGTATTGCTTATTTTATTAATCAAGTTCTATTTAAGCTTTTAATCCTTAATCTCATTCTACATTTCTTGATTTACTTTACCTTTGATCCGATTTGCATACTTCATGCGTATGATTTAATGATTTCGTGATTGAAGGAGTAATCTTCTTTGGTTATACTTAAGCTCTTACACGTATAAGTTATAAGCTCGTAATGCTTATTGGCTTATTACAAGTTTTAGCTTATTGATTTTCGTCTTTCACAAGGGTTTTAGTCATTTTACAGTTCATTTCATTAAGTTGATAATCTTTTATGTTTTACAAGTTGTCAAATTTAAGCTTTTCGAGTTGTTTAAGTTTTGGATAAAATAGATTATTGATTGTGCTTATTGAGTTTTACACTTGCCACGAATTTCGGATTAAGAGTGCATCCCATCGTAATCTTGGGGCTTCACACATTCCGACGAGTGTCATTGTTTTGATCGCAATAACCCAATAGGGTTCTACTTTGCGATCGGTTGGTTACTTCCCCCTTATTCCGATCTGGATTGCGATCGCTCATTGCGATCGCATATTCCGACGGGTCTTAAGGCTCTTGTTAAAACGAAACGCTGCCCAAATTTACTTTACTACATTCCGATCTGAACCGCATTGCGACTGAGGTGTTTTCAACATTTCGATCTGGAAACTTTGCGATCTAAGAACATTCCGTCGAGCATCATTGCGACATACTTGTGGTTTTTGCATTCCGATGGGTATTTATACTTGCATTCCGATGGGTACTAAGATTGATATTCCGATAGACCTTTGCATTGATTATTCCGATGGCTTATTTTTAGTTATATTCCGATGGGTATGATTTGGTGCATTCTGACAGAGATGATTTGCATTATTCAATTTAACTAAGATTTTAAGTTTTAAAGTTTTTCAAAGTTTTAAGTTTCAAGTATTTTCCCAATTAACTTTAAGTTTAATTTTGTCAAAGCTTCTACTTTACTCATCGACAATTTTCATACTTGCTCTTAAAATTAGATAACCAAACCAAACCAAATCATTTTGCTCACCAAAGGACAATTGAGTCGCACTTTAGACCGGTATTCAATTCGAAAAGACTTGGGACTACGAATTTTCATACTTGGGGTAAAAGCTGTGTATTAGTCTACACTTTCTAGTGGCTCCCCTTTCAGTTTTGCGTTAAATCTTGCGTTTGACCATTCACCCACCCCCTTCGATGTTCCTTCAACAGTCGAGTGTCGTGTTTGTAACTAGAAGTTCAATGTAAGTACATATCATATACTTGCTAAGATTAGCTTTTGTAATTTTGTAAAATAATAGGTCTTATATACTCTAATTCATTTATTCTTGAGAGTGCATGAAATTTTTCAATACTATCAATAACATTTTTTTTACATGCAGGTCGTGCTGACAATAGCAGGATACTATGTAATAGTAAGCCAATTGTATCAGCTAAAGGCCGTTTACACAGAACATGCGTAGACGGACTGTCGCATGTAGAGCTCCTTTAGCATGTGGTACTTGCTGTCAAGGTAGCTTCTTTTTCTTTTAGTAGGTTATTTAAACCATCTTAGTCCTAGTCTTGTTTTGTAGTTTTGTTCTGTCTTGATATTATAGCAACCCATTAAATCAAGTTGGACATTATCTTTTTTAAAGACCTTTATCCACAACCTCTATAAACCATTTTAAAGTAATAGTATATGGCTGAATATATATCTCACCATGTGCATTAAATATAGGACCTGTATATAACAGTAGCTATATGGGTTTAGGTGAATATGGGTCGGGAAGGTTGGGTGACGCGTCGTCAGTATGAATTTTGTTCCTATTTTCTTATTTTAAGGACGGAGATGTGTTTTAAGGTTTCTAATAATGTAGGTACAAACTTTAGAAGAAACAATACGAAGATTGCAAGAGAAAAAAGCAGAAATAAGAGCACAGTCCCAAAGAGAGAGATAGGTACAACGCTAAGTGGAGCATCAAGTACTAGAGCACGTGAGACAACGAGAACTAGAGGCGGAAGCTCGTGAACAAGCTCGAGAGGGAATGGCGATTACTAGTTACGTTTCAATGCTAAACGAATGTTTAATTTGACTTGTTCAATTCGACTATAAATTGTTATTTGAATGCTAAACGAATGACTAATCTTGAATTGTCCGTTTCTTGTAATGTGTCATCTTCATTATTTGTAGATTGATATTTGGTAATTGAACCATTTAGTCGTGAATTATTCATTTGTTTCTAGCCATTTTAGATATCGGGTTACATAAATTTAAGAATTAAGCTGTACATTAATTTTTATCTATGCGACAGATTTGTGACTGTTTACCGACATAAAGTTTCTGTCAGATTTCTGAGAGACCTTTTACCGACGAATTTCCGACGAGTATATTATATTTTTTTCCCAATCTTTTACTGACCGATTTCCAAGAGAAATACCGACAGGATTCCGACGCCTGTTTTTCGTCGGTATTACTGACAAAGTTCCGACGGATAGGCATTAGCTACAAGGCATTTACCGACATATCATTTTCGTCGCAAATCCGTCGGAAATGACTTATACTGACGGATTTTTGACGGAAATGACCGTCGCTGTTGCTCCATTTTCTAATAGTGAATACCCTGCTAATCGTTTATAATAAGAAAGGTCTTACTAAATCTACGACTAGTTACATCCAAAGATTAGAAGACGTGGTCGTTAATATAATTAATATCATTGCTGTTCGAAAAAAAATATAATTAATATTAGAATATAGATAGAGTTAGACAACTTAAACATTATATCCTTAATAAAAGGGGGGAATCACGTTCCCCAATGAACAGTTCCCCCCTCACACCAAAATTATTTTATTAGTTACCTCACACACACACCCTCTTCTCACAACAATCGACCATGGCCGTTGATTCTCTTATATCCCAACCGTCCATTCATCCTTTGTTCCTGTATCAATTCGTTTTAAAATAATTTGCAGCCACAGATACACACACCTTTACACATCTCTCTCCACCGTCTCAGCCACAAAAACCCAATTTGATCTCATCCTACAAAATTAAAAAGGAAGAGATCGATGTAAGTTTCTTTAATTAATTTTTTCTTTTCTTTCTATTAGAGTTTCAATTGAATATTAGATGTACACGAAATTTAGGATTTTCTTTGTTTCGTTTGATTTGTTTTGTTTTGATCTCCCTTCGTGTAATCTGACTTTTTTCCCTTTTTGTTGATATTTTTTTGCAGCATGATGGTCCTCAATAATTGTGGTATGTGCCTTCTTACTGAGTATGACCTTTTAAATTTTTAATTTCTAATTTGTTGCATTTGTTTAAAAATGATATGGATTTTATGTTGCTTATGATGTACGTAAATTATTGAGTATCATTTATTTTGTAAATTACGATTTATTGTTGCATTTGTAAGCCATTAAAAATGAGCTTAGTAATGTTATATCAAAACATAGTAAAAACAATCAATAAGATTTACCAAAGAGGGTGTTGGGGTTGCTTATTTCTAAAAGGTATGGTTTACCAAGGACTGAATAATGAGTAACAAATTTCTGCTGCGTTTTTTAAAATCTCCTTTTTAAATTTAACTTGGTTTAGTGTCAGATTCTTACATCTTCTAAGTAGAAGCATAGTCGCTATTTCCGGATCAGTTGCTTATGTCCCAGATGGTCATAATTTTGTGAGCATATAACAGCGGGCAAATGATGCAAAAAATAATTGTTCATTGCTGCTCCTGCCTTAATCGACCCTGCTCAGGCCTTTCATGCAACTGTGTCGGTCTACTTTAGGATATATAAAAAGGTGCGTATATTTACTAATGTTTAACCTAATTCTAAGTTAGGATGCTGTTTATTTCAGATTATCTAGCGGCCTTATGTCTTATTTGGTTATTGGGTTATGCTTCATAAGCCCACTTTTTATAGCATAATTTGAAACTTTTCACCTTATATAAGTATTGTCATTTATACAAGCTTAGAATTTTCAAAATAATCCGCAAAAAGTAAGCTTATGAAAAATAAGTTCAATACCAAATAAGCCATGAGCCGGCTGTATAAGCTGAAACAAACACCCCCTTAAGTTTTTGGTTTGGTTTTTGAGAATATGAGATAGTTTTAAATTGGTCTAAAAGCTTCGTTATGATGACAGGATGTCGATTCTTGAAGAAGTTTTGATCTTTATGTCGAGCCTTAATCTACAAGCACATATTGGTAAGTTCACGAGATTCTGCAACTTTGCATTCTTTATTTGCCGAGTAAACAGTGAAAGAAACATCAGGAAACATCAGTAACTTGGTAAAGTTTTTGTTACATCCTACAAGTATAAAATACGTAATCGCGACTGAACAGGGGCATGGAGAAACGCCGATCAGATGTTTTTGTCAATGGCTAACGTTTGATGAATTGAGGTATCAAAAAGACTGAAAGGTTAGGAGGGCCTATTCATCCTGCCTAATACTGGTAAGTAATTATATTTTGTAAACGAATGCGTATGCTCGAATGAAATATGTTATATGGAATGTGTCATTTGTTGAACATAGTATGTGTGATTATAAGTAGAATCTGGTAAGCGGGGCGGGTCTACAATTTATGTCACGAATGAGCACTAAAGTCAATAACAGCTCTGAAGTTTGACATGAATATAGAAAGGTGTTCATATTAGTGGCTTCGTTTGAGTGCGTTAAATGATCTGTTCACAATTAGTTGAGGGTTAGACTGTTGTTAGATACATGTGTGATCGAATGCGCTGAATATGTGGTTGTTTCCATGCTATGATTTTAGGCTTGGCTCCACTGTGTTATATAATATGTTCAGAATTAGCCGCCACTTACTTTCATGCTAGATTTCACTCAATCAAGCGTGCATTTAGGAGAATGAACAAAAAAATGCACGCTTGATTGAGTTCCTAAACTATTCCATAACATCTGCTGTTATTATGATTTCTGAATTTACATTATGTGGCCGTTTAATATTTCAGGAACCTGACATACATCCGTCCGTAGACTCCATGTTTCTCAACACTACAGGTTACTCTTTTTTTCTACGGCTTACGTTTATATGCTTATTGCTTATTATTTCCGTTCATAGTTTATACTTTTAGTTCTGCCTTCCAGGGGATTTTAACTGTCCTACTTCTTGAAGGTCGGCTCACCATTACAGAACCCATGAAGTAATTGAGTCAACATCACTGATATTGGATAGGGGAATTGCAAGGAACGTGCACAGCCATGCCTCGAGAAGTGAAAATACTTCCATCGGTCCGGCTATTTGTGATGAATATGAAGCGGCTTAATGAAATATCAGAGGTGGGTTTCTTCATTTTGTACTCCATTCTGTTACGTCATCTTAGAACATTTGATGAACTTTAATAAAAGGACATTAGTATGTTTTATCAGATGAGCTTACTTAGGATAGGCTTGATTGATACATTCAAATCCATTCGATGTAAGTTTTAGATAAAATGAATGTTGAGGGGTGTTTGCAACTTAAATATAAGTAGTTCAGAAAGTAGTGTTTGGATTTTTTTTATTTCACGTGTACCTTTAATTAATCAATTTAATTAAAACTTCTGGCTGATTTACGACTTCTGCATCATTTTCAGTGTGTATTTGGTATTTTAATTGGATGCATCCCCATACCCGTATTTATTTATACTTGCGAACTGACACATTTTTTTTATCTCTGTAGCTCTCAAGGTTTGAAGATCCCACTGAACTTGCCTGCTGCAGGCACCCGTTATAAGGCTGAGATAATATGCAACAACTTATTGTTCATTTTAATAACCAGCATGCAAGTGATGTAATTCTGATGAAGTTCAAGAAATCGGCCATTTCGACTGCTGAACATAGCACTCATACAAACTATGCATCAAGTGGGAGGAAATGTAGGCAAAATTTGACGGAGGTAAAGAAGATGCCAATTCTCTGTCTAATATGCATTTATTATGTATGTTTCGTCGTTATAAAATTTCTATAATCCAGACTAAATTGGAAGCACGTAAAATATGTAGGGTGCTACCGAACCGAGAGTGGGCTGGACAAAGGATTCGTAGGAGACATGTAAATATTTTTTCTCAAATGATTTTACAACTTAAGGAGTGTTTGGCTGCTGTTAAACCAGAAACCAAACACACCTTTTGCTGCAAAATGGGTGTTGGCTACTGCTAGAATATTGTTGTTACTCAAACTACGTTTTCACCTTAGGCGCCTACCCCTGATGGCTATGTTGCGAGTATCAAAAAACTCTTTTGTTCAGTTTGAAGTTAGTCATCACAAATAATACATGTGGAATTAAAATATTTGGTTTGGCTACTTATATCACAATTTTATTTTATGCAGGTCGTGTTAGTACGTGTAATTTCCATCAATGGCTCAACGTCTCGCCTCCTGGATGGATCTTAGATTGGACGTGGGCTTAGGAAGATGTGATATGGGGCATGAGGGGGGCTCATACCACGGAGCAAGGCTCTTAGATGGCAAGTCGGTCCTTTTGTAACAAGCTGAGATGGAGACACCAACAACTATTCAGATGCTTCATTTCTATCAAGAGGTTGCCATGACGGAAAAGAGTTGGGCTTGCTACTGCTTCTAATTTTCTGCTTCAAAAATACTGATTTCTCAACTACAGTATTTGTTTAGAGTTTGATTCTGCTTCAAAAAAGCTGATTGGAGTTTACGGATGCTCAGCTGCTCACGCCATCCCACCATTGACTTAGGTTAGCTCATATCACTATTACTAAACTAAAGAGCAATAGGCGATTATTAGTGTTGCGATTAAATTTGTGAATTCTGCTTTAATTCAATGTTTTGATAATAAACTCGCAAAGTGGAAAAAAAAGTAAGCTGCTTTTGTGGTATCAAAAAAATGCACGCTTGATTGCATTACTTTTGTACGTTGGCGCCACCCAGTATGGTATGTACGCAAACGCAAGTAATTACAACACATCCTTTATAGCTCCTTGCTATACGACACCCTTATGTTGTATGACAGCTTCCTTATAACCCATCTTCTGTAATCGACTACTATACGCCTACAACATACGCTTGCTGTTTGTCACATAACTACTGATGTCATGATAACTTATGAATGTATTTCAGGCGGAATCAGATGATCTACTCATGGATTCAGAACCTGTAGTTACATATGATGATTCGGTACATGCATACACTTATCTGTTCACGTCTATGTCTTTTACTTTGAAAAAGAGTTGTGTCTGCTTATCCTTTTAAGATTGGATCTTTCAAGTGTTTGGGAATACCTGCTATTCTGCTTATCCTTTTAATATTGATTACCTTTAAACAGTTGGAGATAAATTGCCCATACAGGCATCGGAAAATAACTCCCGCGGCGAAGCGCGCCGCAGCGGAGCGCGGGCAAAAGCCCTAGTATATAATTAAAGTTGATAAAGAAGTATTAAAGTACACATACATCAAAACGATCACTACTTAATTATTCGTTACATACCGTGTTGTCAACATCCGTTACGTCTTCTTTAATATACAAAATTCATGCAAGACATCTCTTGACATCTACTGGTCAACTTTTTCGTTCTCAAAAGAGTGAAATAGTATGCAACGAAGGCTTTTTATAAGAGCATAAGATATGTCAAAAAAACAAGCCCCTTTAACACGAAACCAGCGGAGAGAACTTACAAGAAACAGTACAAGCAATTTTTGGAGCATAGTAAATTCAATTAATCCATGCTGGATTGGTTTTCCTTTTCCTACTGGAAATTCAAGAATGAGATATAATTATGACATATCTGTACTAGCTATTTACCGAAGAAAACAATGCTAAAAATAGTGGCCTAAGGATGAAAGATTTGTAAATATTGTAATTAAAATGTAAGAATTTATAATGCTTGATAATACAACCCTTATGCAGTCATGCGAATCTCCCCAAAAGCAGCATGGCTAATCTCCTAAAAGAGGGGGTCTAACTTGGTTTGTGTCTGTGTAGAGGTAACTCAAACTCAAACCCCGTAGATTAGTTAGTTCTTAATAAGTCGGACCATTGTTTCTAAGAAAAACGATGTTCACATAGTTGACTCAACTAGTATTGATTAGGGTCGTCCGAGCAATTCTCCTTCCGTTGCTTTCGGACCCGGGCTGCCCACGAGGTACTCCCACCTTCATCCGTCACGCTTCGTTGTTTAAGCTCTGCTACTTGCGCCTCCCACGTTGCTTTCCACTGCCCCTTCTCGGCCAAACTCGTTTGGCCCAAAGGTAAACCCTTTGCAATACAAGTATCGTATATAGCGCGAGATTCTGGATTAGATAATGTCTCATACGCTTCTTTTACTTGAATAAACCTCATGTTACACTCGTGGGCACAATCTTCTGGACATACATCCGGGTGGTACTTCAAAGCCATTTGTCTATAGGCTAGTTTGAGCTCGGAGAGTGTTACGCTCTCTGATATACCCAATAAGTCGTACAACGTTTCATCTGGTGATGGTGAATAACATCCGGGCGTGGCTTTAAGCGGTGAACAAGTAAAGGTTGTTTTGATTAAAAATGATGTGTTTATGAGACGTATGTTACGAAAATTGAAGGAAGCCTGGTGTAGCCGAGATGGGACTAATGAACTTTTGTGTGAATTTGAGGGGATATAAACATGGTTTTGGATTTGTGAAGAGATTTGTTGTGAAGTTGAATTCATCATTTTCGGAAGCTAGATTTTTTTTTTGAGCAAAGGGGAAGCTAGATCAGCAAAGGGAAAAGGAACGTGTATTATATATACAGCGCAAGATTAATTATTCATTCGTCTCGAGTCTCCACCAACCACGAAAAAGCGTCCACTAATCAAAAGTTAAGTATATTTTTATTTTAAAATAGAAGACTTGCTAGTTGCTACAACTTCTCGAGAATATACGAATAATATATTGATTTGAAGAAAGACTAAGGTTGCGTTTAGTTAGATGGAAAACACTCTATATTTTACAAAATGTTTTTTAAAAATAAAAAACAATAGAAAACGGATTCAAATCATCGTTTTCTAGAAATATTTTTAGAAAATACAAAATCCCTGTTTTACCCTTTTGCACACAAAACAAAAAACTATTTTTCTTTTATTTTCTAAGTTTTCTTTTTATACATAGAAAATTCATTTCCCCTTTTATTTCTTTTATAATTTTGGAGAATGGAAAACACAAATTTCTCTAACTAAACGCGTTTTCTAAATTTTTAAGTGTTTTGTGAAAAAAGAAGTCTTTCTTCTTTTTCTATAAAATAGAAAATAGAAAATGATGGAAAACGTTTTCTAACTAAACGCACCCTAATTATTCTATTGGTTTCAGAATTATTGCTCACTTTTTTTTATCGAAAATATATCTAATTCTGATGTTATCGACCAGCCCGTAGATACCGCGAGACTCAAAACCGCATGTACAATAACCAGTTTAACTACGCTACTACAAAAAAGTCTTTTAAAAATTCGTTGAAATAGCTTAAGGAAAGTGGTTTTAGAATAAAGGGGAGTAATTTTTTAACCAAAACATATAAAAGCTACTTCTACAATCGATGTCTAATAGGAACATCGAAGCCAATTGTAAGAACAAGTCTACAAGCGGTGTATCTATGCCTTTATCATAAACTAAAATAGAATAGTTGTTAGAAAAATTAAGATTGTTAGATTTTTTTCAGTCATAGATTTATTCTATAAAAACACAAAGTGTTATAATATTGTTTGTGTCTAGAAGATATGCAAATATTAAAGTCTCACAAAGGTTCTTATCTTTGTGAACAATTATACAAAAATTCAAGTCAAAGATATCGTCAAAGTCGAATATTACTTGAAGACACATACTCATCAGCTGTGATGGATAAAAATTGATATATATCAGGGACTCTCAGTGGTTGAGTATTATCAGGGGGTGACAATACCCTTATTACATTTTGTACCTTTTGAGTATCTCTTCGTGTTTACGCGAGAACTACATGAGCGGGACATATAATAGTTTTAGATTAAAGTTGCCTAAAGTACGAATGTATGAAGATAAGGCAAACAGCTGTCAGCACTATTGTCGAAAGCTTAGTAGCAGTTTACCAAGAATAGAAGAGCATCTTACAAATGTCTGACCTCGCCAGATTCTTGATAGGTCGCTATCTACTCTTCCAACTTAGTCAACCTCGTACCAATATAAATAGAGAATGTTGTAAAGAGTTAATGTTGTTCATTTTGTAAGATTTCATAGCATTAACTCTTTTAAACTCACACAGAGTCAGCTGTTTCATTTGATCGCATGACCCTTCGAGTTTGCTTATAAACTTAACACTCTTGTTAAGTTTGCTTGTCCAAAGGGTATAGCTCATTCAAACTGTGTGATTAATAACACATTGTAATACTTGATTATTGAATAATAAAGTCTTACGTTTGAAACGTATTTCCGATGTTATTACCTTTACCTTAATCGTTCCAGTCGTGCATTAGGGACTTTCAATAGTTTTTTTATTCATTATATAAGAACTGGTTTTGGTGAGTTTTTTTTTAAAATAATTATAATTTTTGTAAAAAATATAAAATGTTTTTATTCTTTAATATACAGCTAAATTTGAGTGCATAAATCTTGACATATGCAAAAAAAAAGAAAATCTAAAACCAAATTTTCTACCATTGAACTTATTTTTACTTATACAATTTAGAATTTATCATACTAGTTAATTTATTTTAAAATTAGAATCAGATTTCATTTTTAAACTCTTCTCTCGAGTACAAGTTTTGTATCTTTCTTTGCAATCTCACTTGTACTTTGCACACGAGCTCTTTCTCACTTAGTGTAGTTTTCAATTTGATCATCCAAGTGTACAAACTTGCAATACAACATGCATCAATTCATTAATATATATAGCCAATATCCCAATTTATAGTAAGTCATACGAAACAAATCTAAAACTAGATTACATTACAGCACAACAAGCAAGCAAGCAGATTATATCAAACAGACCCGAGCATGTTGGATACATCTGAGCTATAGATTATAGTAAGTAGCTAGTTACAAAAAACAGAAAACCAACTTGATTACGACAAGAGCAAACAAATATGAACATGTTGGATACATATGTGGAGTGCTATATTACATCAAAGAAACAAGCAGATTACAACGAACAGAACACACCCTACCACCTCTAAAACTACTTAGCCTATGCAACTTTAGTAAGACATGGCAAACAGACCATGCGTAGTTCCAAATAGCTATCCCAACCAACTCCTATAAGTAATACAATAGGAGATAAACAACATAGAATAAGGATCCTAACAGATCCTTTTAGGTGACTTAATGATCTTCAGTACATTAGTCGCATAACATAGTATAGCTCAAGTAGAACTCTCTAACAATTCCCTATTGCAGTGACAAGTTCATAGTTTTTGTAAATATAAGAAAACTAAAAAATACACCAATATCATGTATCTTCATGTCATACTTAACAAACATTCAGTTCATGGACCAACTTGCATTCCATTATCGTATTACTCTAGTTGAAAAAAAAGTATTTTAAGTAATATTCACTCAGAATACAAAGCATACCCAATTGTTAAGACGTGGAAACTTAACTCAATTCCTGAAGGGAGCTTTGTCATAGCTTGAGGAGATCATCTGAAAGACTTATTAATCTCCTTGGATAACTTTATGTCATGAAACAAAAACTATAAAGTATTTCATAACAATTAATCAAATGCCTAAAGTGCCTCTTAATAGATTAGAATAAAGAAAACATGAGGCAACAAAAATGATATAGATAAATACCTTAAACATTCCCTCAATGTACCATTTTTAAAATTTAAATACGGGTTATAATTACCATATTTGCAATGATATTATGCTGGTGTAGGAAAACAACAATTGTATTACAATCATACTCCTTAACAGAAAAAATGATCACCCGTTGAAAGAGTTCAATTATCAAAAGCGTGTGCTAGAACTTTTCATAGTTTTCATAATCCAAACAATAGCAATATCAAACTTAAAGATATCTTAAAATAGGTGACATTAAGAATTAGTTCAATCTATGTACTTAAAATGAAGCATATAACAGAAAATAAGTATTGTCATGCTAAAAAGGGTTACATAAGATCTTGGGCCCAATACTAACGATCTTGGGATACTTCCTCATAGTGCTTGCGTTCTCTTCCATAATTTCCTATAACCAGAAAGCATTAACATGTACACAAGTAAATTTTATCAAGCCATGTTGCAAACAACAGTTAGATGCATATGTTATAATTTTACGACTTATCTATAAAGATGACAAGATATGTTGATTCAGTAACAACTCAACAAGGGTTGAGGAAAAATGTGTTTGATATGAAACACAAGCCAAACAAATCCATTCATAAGTAAATGGGCAGAGATTTTCATCTTTACTTACTGTAAAACATATAATATAATATATGATTGTTGTATGTTGTCCTCGCCTTTATACAATAAAGAGAATCTATGAATACATCATTCAACATAAAAGAGTCATATCACCCACTTCCTTGTCTTTTGTATGCTAGTAAAAAGGTAAGGTTATAGGGGTAGCAAAATAAATATAAGAGAACAAAATTGATTCAAGCACATACCTTTTGAAGAACATGAAACTTTCCACAAGCAAGACACTATAGAGTTCTCCTTAATTCCTTGTCATCAATACTTGTTGCATCCATGACATCTTGAGGACTAAGTTTTTTTCATCATTGAAAAACATTAAAACAACGGTCTAAAATGATACATTGACCAATTTAGTATGATAATAACGCTAATAAAGCCTCATATAAGTATTTCACTAACTACATATGCAATACAAAAGGAAATAACCAACCTAGAGTAAGGATCCCGCTAGCTCCTTTTTGCCTTTCAGAAATTCTGCTTTCAAGACATGTGGCATTATGAATTTTTCCACGGTGATATATATTACAAAATCAAACATGTATAGAGGAAATATTAAAAATGAAAGCAACAAAGAAAACGAAAATGATATCTTGCAAGTTTTTGTTTTTTAACATTACATTCACGGTTAAGATCATGTATAAATCTAAATAAGACCAAGACGTTATCAAGAGTTTCCTCCAATTTTTCCTCTAATGTACCTTTTTTCCCAACACGAAGTTTATCATCCAAGAATTTTACAATCAAATCAGCAGAATGATTATGTAGGTGACACAACAATATATTGCAATCAACTAAAAATCAAACAAATTGTCACGCTTTAATGTAAATCATGCACCAATGACGATGTCCATTTCATTATATTCTAAATGCCTTCTTTGATCCTAGGGATCTCTATCTAATTAAATCAAAATAAAGATGAAAACCACACAAACGGGATGTACTTTTTTTTAGAAAACAAAATGCAAAGCCGATTAAAGGTACTTACTGTGTTAGAGATATTGTCATATTGTTATTTAAGTACAAAATTATGCACCGACTTCATTATGTAATATCCACACTCCCACGTACCCGAATATTGATTTACAATAGGTAGTTCCCACGTCAAGCTACCACCAAGAATAGTAAAAAGAAAACAAGCAATATAGTTTTGTTAGCATGTGTAAAACACAAATGAAACCTAACCAAATTAAGAAAAATGATTACAAATCCACAATTCTAACAAGCATGTAGTTGTCATCAGTATGAAACACCAATTTCTTTGATGAATCCAAATTGAACCCCCTTCTATGTTTGAGGAGAATTATGAACAACACATAGTGGCTACTCCAATATGCGTAAACATTACGTTTAAAACAATAAACATATAACAATAGCTATAAAAGTAGTAGCACATGGTATTTGCCAAGCTTCAAATGGCACAAGTACTAATGTGAGACTTTGTATGCCTTTGCATGTTTTTTTTTTAGTCTTGGGTTGATATAAACATAGATTTTTTGTTTAGGTTACCTCGTACACAAAAGGGCAATTACTCAATCTTTGTTGTTGACCATCATTTTCTAAGATGTACACTTTACTTCTTGCAAGTAGACAACATATGCAGTCAATGTGTCCCAAATTTTTGTTCAAGATGTATATCGCTTGCATGGTTTACCTTCTTCTATTGTTTATGATCGACGCAGTTGGGACCCGAGTCATTTTTCGCGTGTTTTATGGAAGACAATGTATACTCAACCCTATTTAGTAGTGCTTATCATCACCAAATTGATGGGAAAACAAGGTTGTTAACCAATCTCTTGGAAATTTATTAAGGTGTTTAGTGATTGATCTTGTGAACTCATGAGATCACAAGTTGTGTCAAGCTAAATTTTCTCATAAGCATGATGTCAACATAACATCAAGTTTATTTTACTTAACCACGTAGACCTCTTGATTTGTCTCTTCATGTTTCTAGTTTTGTTCCTAAATAAGTGCATGATTTTAGTTGAAGGGTTAATTGATGTAAAACCCACAAAAATAAGGTCATTATTTAATTCTATCTTTCAAGTATATTTTTGAAGTATTTTATAACGTTAAATACTATTATGTTTGACGATTTAAGTTGAAACCGATATTGAACATTTTATTTCTATGTTTTGACGAGTAACGAGGACTACTAGTGATCGCGATACCGACGGATTTCCAAAAATTTATATCTTATTATCGATTGTTTCGATATTTAATTTTTTCGATGATTTCGTTTTAATTGCGTATTAAGTCGTTTCGAAAATTATATTATTACTTTTCGTGTGCGTTTAAACTTTTAAAAAAGTATTTTCACGAAACTCGACTCCCGGGAATTTTTAAAAAAGTCGAGTATTAGTCATTGCCCGCTTTTTAACTTAAATGTTGCATTTTAGTCCAAAACTATTCAATAATTACAAATTATACCCTAACCTCCACTATAAATAAACTTTCCACCAACTTTTCTTCTCATTTATCATTTACAAAAACACACACTTCCTTTTTTTCTCTCTTGTTTAAGCCATCCCCCATCACAATACAAAATCATCATCATCATTTTTCTAGCTTGATTCAAAGAAAACCAAGGTTTATTCTATTCTTAAAATTCTATTGTGAGTCTTTTGATACCATTTTAATCAACATGCAACAACATATATTTTTCAAGAAATTTGGCTAAGTTTGATCCAAAATATATGAATACTTTTGTTGTTATTGTTATTATATATAAATTTTGGTCATTGCATGTAAGAATTTTAATATGGGTTTTTGTTAAGTATGACATGCAAGTGATAAGATTGGTTGAAAATTGGTTAGAGTGATATATAGTCAATATTAGGAGTATGGATGATGTTAAAATAGGTCAATTTGGTGATTTAATGTGATTTTCAAGAGTGTGATTTTGACAAGCAGTTTTAGGAGTGTTTTTCGTGGGTCAAAGTTTGATAAAAGTTTGATATGATAGGATAGTGTTGTAGAGGATGTCGAGAGATTCGATTTGGTATAAAGTAGGCCTTCCAACTCAAAACGAGAAAGAAGATACGCTAGTTTGATTATTCGTGTACCGGGAGATGCGTATCGACACAATACGAAATTGTTGTCGATATTAGGTCAAATCTCGGGGACTATAGCTAGAGTTGTGTAAATGATCAAAGGCTGATCTCAGGGCCTAAATGTAACCTTTTGAGTCTATTTTTTCAATCAAGTGTCGGATTTGAAAATCGTATTGCTTAAGATGATCAAAATGGTTTTATAAGTCAAAGGTACAAAACTATCCGAGATTTTGAAGTTAAAGATGCTTTGAGCAGAAGGTCTTAGGAGTAATATTTTTGAATGAAGTTTAAACTGAGTTTTATACAGGTTATGTGTGAGTTTGTCACCAAATTTTGTCGAAAACAGAGTTGTCTAACTATGGGAAAACAGCTTGAACATTCGGTATGTTCCAACAGAATGTTTTGGAGGTGTTGTCTAGTAAAGGAGACTTTGTAAAAGTGTCTAGTGATATCACTTGTATGGATTACCCTTGTGAAATTATTTTTGTTTTACCTTGTTGATTTTGATTATATTAAGTATAAGTTTATACTTGTATATATTATAAAAGTGCGCGCCTAATTTGCTAGGTTGCGGTTGTCGTGTTTACTGGGCATCTACTATCGTCGGCGGTCGTCATCTCTACTTCTACTACTTAAGGTGAGTCTATAGCCTCGTTTGCGCAATTATATGATTTTAAAACCCGCGAGGGGGAATACACGTTTTTATAAACTTGGAAAACAAGATTTTATGGTATGCTTGTCCCTATATGAATGGACCCGTGGTTGCCTTAAATTGCATTAAGTAAATTGCCCTTGTGAAAGCCGCAATTATGGACCGTTAACTAGCTTATGATGGGCTAGCCACTGGTACAATTATAGATCTATGAGGGAAGCCAACTCGGTTCGATTTGTGGGTGATGTCCCTCGTGCTTAGGCCTGGACGCTCACTGTACGGACATATTGTATTGAGAAGTCAGGTATACGGCAATGTACCAATACTGGAGGTAACCGACAATTAATAAATCTCTTGTCTTATTAGACCTAACAGAGTGTCTAAGGGTTCGGTTCCATGATCTTAATGCAATTGTTGCTATATACAATTATATTTGCTGATGCAAATTATTATTCGATGCTTGTTGCCTTCAAGTATGCCACCAAATTATAACTTTTGCTGCTGTTCAAAATTATTACATAAACATATAGATTTCACTCAACATTTTTGTTGATGATTTTACTCACATGTATTTTAGGTAATCAAGAAGTGTGAAGCTTGGAGGTCACGGGAATGAAGTTGTGCACTGCTTTTGTAGTTTAAACTCTTTGAATGTTATCGTTCCTTTCTTTAAAACAATATAAATCTTTTGTTTTAGTTGTACTTTGGTTACGATGTCTTGGGACTATGTTACTCTGATAAATATTTTAGGAACGATAAATGTGAAACGTCTCTTTTCGAGTCGTTCTTTAAAGTCCCTAAACCTAGCTTGAAACGATTAAGAAAGATAATTAACAAAAGTAAATACTTTTCAAACGTAGTACTTTATTATTGTATAACAAGTATTATATGTGTTATGGATAACACAGTTTGAGGATAATGTGTTGTGTACACTTTGGACACAATAAAGCTAACTCAAGAACACATGCACAACTGTTCTTTCTCTGAGTTCTAAAGAGTGAATGTGTGTAATCTAACAAAGTGAACAACATTAACTCTAGCCTACATATCCTATTTATAGTGGTACGAGGTTGACTTCTAGTACTGGTTAATGGTGACTACACAAAATATACAATGTTAGACATCTGTCAAAAGATGCTCTTCTATTCTTGGTAGTCTGCCACAACACTTTAGGGAAACAGAGCTGACATAGTTTCTCTTTTCTTCATACCTTGTACTTTAGGCTGCATAACTTCCCGCCTAAACACTTAGGTATGTCCAAAGTGTATTGAGTGTTAACAGGGTATTTCCACCCCTGTGAACACTCAACCACTCAGAGTCCCTGATACATCTTGGCTGTTATCCAACACAGCCAATGAGTATGTCCTCAAGTAATCTTTGACTTCCTTAACAATGTCTTTGACATGGACTCCTATGTGGTTGCTCACAGAGACTTAGAACTCTATGAGTCTTGGTTTACTTTCATGTCTCCTAGTCACAGGCAAGTTAATATCAAACAGCTTAATTTAAGTTTAAATCTATGACTAAGGGAATTCTAACAAACTTAGATTCTCAACAATCTCCCCCTATTCAAACATAAATATATCTAGATCTAAATGAGTTATAGTAAGTGAGATAACAGCTTCTTCTTACACAAAACAGATCTAACAAACAACTTCATACTTCATTAATACTTAAAAAAATTACAAGTAAAATACATGAGTAAAACAATATATGAGAGTAAACGTTCAGCTGTGAAAACTTTAGTAATCATCATTCTTGATTTTCTCTTCAGCTTCAGCTATGTCTGTTCTAGTATCCAATTCAGCCTGCAAAGCTTGGGCAAATACCTTGGAATACTCTGTGTTAAGTTTAAGCACTTTCTGAAACATAAGAAGCTAAACAGTTGATGCAAGCCCCAGCTCATCTTCTCTTTGGAACACATATTGGCATCCCTTTTTCATGTAGGCCATACCTTTTTCAGGCTCAGTGTAAGTCTGACCATCAATAGGGCCTACAATCCCATTTAGAAGAATCAGATTCTTGTGCATCCCATCCACTTGGATATCATCAGTCACAAAGGTTTCTTTGAGGAATTGAGTCATCCTTTTCCTTTTCTTCTCAGCCTTTGTTGGTTCTGGTTCAAAGAGCTGTAGGGGAGGATCAATCTTGTGTTTGGTAGTTGTTTCTTTCAGCCAGTTGAACTTAGTGTTAATGCAAGTAATGCCTAAAAACATTATTAGTGTTAACTAATCGTTCTTAATTTTGATCACAACAAACCATACAACACATTTAGTGTAGAAACACAAAATAAATTATTTAACTAACACTATCATCAAGGTAATAATCATATCACTAACCTTTCTTAATCATACTTAGTGATCACCAAAATGATTATCCTTAAAACTCACTTTTGCTAATAAGACAAAAGACTTTTTAATAAACTTTCTTTTTTAGAAAATGTTTTATTAAAATGGAAAATGAAAATTTGAAAATGGCATATTCCAAATGCTGTTAGAATATCCTTTGAAGGGTTCAAATACCTCAGATATTCCCACCCTACTAAAAGACAAAAAACGGAGCAGAGTCTAGTGGCGGTACCTTAAGTACCTACGCGGTACCTTAGCGATATGGTACCGCGGGGTGAGATAAGGTACCGCGCACAGTAGCCGTTATAGATCCGTTGTAACTTTGTCTCCTTTAAATAGTGGGTCAAATCTCATTTTACACAAAGCCTCTTGGACGTTTTTCTCAGCCCTCTTTCTATTTTCTATAGCATAATCATTAGTAAATGATCACTTAAATTGTTAAGGATGTTTACATATTATTATCCTCTTGATCCCCTCCTTTACCATGTCCAATGAGAAGATCACTCACTCACTAGTGTTGTGATAAAGATGAATCTATGAGCTAGTCATATTCATCATGATACCCCTTTTTTGTTTTAGGTCAATCCAATGTATTTATGAATACTTGGACTAGTTGTGTTCATCCAAGTTATTTGTGGATACTTGGATTTGTTGTGTACATCCATTGCATATGTGTTTGCTTGGATTTGTGTTGTGTAAATCCAAGCTACATGTGTGTACTTGGATAAGTCTAGTTGAGTTGTAATATATTTGGTTAGGAGTTCTCACTAAACTATAAAGTGATGTGGTTGTGTCTTGTGAGTTCTCACTAAACTTTAAAGTGATTTGTAGTTGTGTTGTGTGAAGTTCTCACTTAGCTTCAAAGTGAAGAGTCGTGAAGATTGGTTCTAGCTTTCGATTAGAACTCGACATCTAGCCTTGTGTCGTAAAATGGTGAAGTAGGCAACGTCGTGAAGATTGGTTCTACCTTAAGATTAGAACTCGACATCTAGCCTTGTGTCGTTAAATTGTGAAGTAGGCAACGTCGTGTAGATTGGTCCTAGCTAAAGATTAGGTCTCGACATTTAGCTTAGTGTCGGAAAATAATGTAAGCAACGATGTAAGGTTTTCTCCGCCGAGAAGGGATCTTGTGGATATGGTGGAAATCTCGAGTAGGTGTACTCGAGGAGTGGAGTAGAAACGAGGATAGAGCCTCGTTGTCGAACCACTATAAATCTTGGTGTCTTCCCACTAGGTTGTCTCCTTCCTTGCTCTTTACTTATTTCATTATCATTATACTTGCTTATTATTCTTGCTAGTGCATTTCAATTGAACCTAATCATTATGCAACTTAGCTTTAAGTAAAAGATAGTTTTGATACAAACCAAATTGAAAGAAATTTTAATTTGGTCACCAATCGAAGAGAAACTATTCACCCCCCCCCCCCCCTCTTCTAGTTTCTACAATTGGTATCAGAGCGATGGTCACTCAAGATCTTTGAAGTATATTGTACTTTAAAACTTGGATCGATCCATTGTCTCCTCAAATTAGAAGGTCTAGTTGTACTAAAGTTTCTCTTTGGTCAAAACTATGTTTTCTTTGAAAAATAGGTCTTGTATTTGATAACATTGCGTCCCACTTAAGATTAGTAGCCTTTATGCATTTTAGATATACTCTTGAAATGTATCTACTAGTTTGCATCTTGCTTTGTGTAGGTACTCATGAAGATCAGTCACTTAATTGGTTGTGGATTGAGTTACTTGCACTTATAGAAGAATCATCTTCATTGATCTTTAACATCTTTGAATGATGATACCAAGATGATTGGGAATGATACTAGTCCTTGAAGACTTAGTACTCATCATATTCATTTATTGGGCATAGCACTTATTCCTTCATGGATTGCTCTTTGTGGCCAAGGTACGCTTTCGTTCTCCCACACGCCCTTTGATCATTCTTTTGATCATTACTTGACTATGTGCTTGTTCTCGGCATCCTTGCCTTGACATTTATTTGTGGTTTGTGCTTCTTTTCTTTTATCCTCTCAAACCTTCATTGCTTGGATACTTGACTCACTATGGTGATGTAGAGTGAGTTAGTAGAAGCTTAAAGTATCAAGCATGATTTCCATGGTTTGCACCCATACGGTTAGTAGGCCCTTTGTGGGAGAGAAAGTGAATTAATACTTTGCTCATAATTTAGTTTGGACTAAGACTATTATTGAAAGTGATCTTAGTTTAGACTCGAATAATTGCTTTGTGCTCATTCATTACCAAAGCCGTTTATCGTTTCGCCGGAAAGGCACGTCTTAAACCACTATATATGACACAAGCTCTTCGTTTCAACTACTTGAAGATTGTCATTAATCCCTTGAGCATTGATCCTAGTCTTGATTCACTTCCCTTGATTTCTCTCCACTTAGTCGTTTTGCTACGAGTAGTCGTTTGTTCGTTTCGGTTCTTTTCGATCTTGATTTAACTCGTAATCCTTCGTTAAGGCATATTGCTTAGTGTTATGATGATCCAATGATATTCTAAAAGGCTCATGATCTAATTTTAAGTATTTTAGAAAAACTGGATTTTCAAAATTTGGCGTTTTTCAGAGATAGAAACCTGCCTCTGCAGGCGGTTCCTTATCTTCGCGGCTCAAACCCGCGGTTCCTTATCGATAAGGTACCGCGGGCAGTAACTTTTGTCAGAGCGCCAGTTTGTGTTTTTTATTCTTTTTCAAACCAAACTCTCTCTCTCCCAAAAACACACAGCCGACGGGTTTTACTTTTTCCACCATTGTTGAAGCTTCCAAAACCTTCAATCACTCAAATTAATTGATTCCAAGTTGTGGGTTTCACTCATCCTTCATCTAACATCAATTAATTGTAAGTATTTTCTTTCAATTTCATCTATTTTGTTCTAGGGTTCATCCTTTCATAAGTGGGGATTTTTAAAATTGAAATTGAATTAAAACCTTAATAGGAATGTAGGTTGACATGGTAATCTTACTATGATTCCTTAGGTTGATATTCATTAAGATTTCACTAAAACCCACTTGTAGAACAAATCCGAATTTAGGCTAAATGATTTTGGTTGAATGATGGATTTGAGATGAACCCATGAACAAGTAGGTAATGACATTGTTAATGCTTACCTAAAAACCTTGTTTTGAAAAACCAATGTTCTAATCCATTGTTGATCTAACATAGATCATGTGTTCTTGGTTAATGATGGAATAGACACATTGTGAACATGAAAATGATATGGAATCAATCCTATGTTTGTCAAGAAATTGATATAACACATTTTCATTTTTCGTTTTCCTTTTTGATTTTCATATGAGTGATTGGAGAAATATTGTCTTGTGTTTGTATTTAGGTACTTAATCATGCCTTCTCAATATCAAAAAGATCATCGATTCACTAGAGATTATATGCCCGACATCTCTCAAACCTTTGTTTCCCTCAACTCCAAAACGCTTTTCCATCCCTTTCCTCTCGTTGTTTCCATGAGGGTAGGATTGTAGACTCAAGAATAGCGGGAGATAATTATATCAACTCTATGTTCGAGCAAATTGGGTTTGATTGTTTGCTTTACATAGACGAGGTAATTTATCCCTTGTTCCTTCTTGAGTTCTTTAGTACTTACTCCATGCTTGAAATCAACGACCAAATCTTTATCCGTTTCTTGTTGAATGGTCAAATCATTCAATATTCCCTCGATGACTTTGGTGATATTCTTGGTGTGCCATTTGAAGGCACTTGTCGTTTCACGGATAAGTGGAGACTAGATGCTCTCTTGGAGTCAAACGACAAACCTCCAAATGACACCACCGAAGTTGATCTAAATTTCATCCTTGAAATCATCACGAAAGAGCGTAGTGGAAACGTTTTGACAAGCCTTCATACAAATGTGCGTAATGTGAATAGGTATGAAGTGCTCTCAAGCGACCTTAAGGATTATATGCTCCAATGGGCAAACATCCTTAGGGAAAATGTGTTTTGTCTTGGTGGGAACCGGGATCATATCCCGGCTTGCATGGGGCATATGTTGTTTTGCCTGTTTACTTCCACCAGGTACAATCTTGCATATTACATCGCTCGACGTATAAATTATGCTCTTTCCAAACCCAAAACAAACCTCCCTTATGCTATGCTTCTTACTCGCCTCTTTAGAAGGGTTGGTCAAGATTTTCCTCAACTCGATCTTTCTCGCTTTCACCCGGTTTAACGGGTTATGTTGCCTATTCAAGAGGCGTATCAACGAAAGCCAAGAAGTGACCGTGGTTCGAGAAAATCCGACCATCAAGAGTCGGATGAGGAGGACACCGATATGCCACCAAGTGATGGTGATGGCATCGGTCCTAGTTCTCATTTTGACTCGTCGAGCAACTCCCATCCATCCTCAAACCCATTCGAGGATGAATTTGAAGACTTAGCTCCTCCTCCTCATCATTCTAGTGAAGTACCGGAAGATCTCAATATGGAGCATCTTTACCGCGAAAACCTTAGAACTCGAGGGGAATTGCACGAACACCGGGTTGAATCAAGAAAAGGCTTCAAGTTCTTGGGGAATATGATCAAGGGATTGGGGAAGAAGAGAAGGTGAAAGCATTGAAGTTTTTTTTAAGAATACATGTTGGTAAACATGTATTGTTGAACAATTTTACTTTATCTTGGATATGTATTAACTTGTGATTGCATGTTAGAATTATCATTTATCTTGATCCTTAATGTTAATTATGCCTTCATGTTTGTGTTTTACATAGCTTTGTGCATGCTATATGATAGTTAGCTTATTAGATTATGATTTGTAGTTAACTTTGGCTTGTGAAACCTTTGGGAAAAATCTGGGTTTATCAAAAACTGGGATGGGAAATTTTTGAAAACCTTCTGGTCGCGGTTCCATATCGACCCGCGGTTCCTTATCGATAAGGTACCGCCGGTCCTAGATAAGGAACCGCCGGCCACTGTGCACGACAGCATCTTTGCTTTACACTGTTTTCTTAATTTTGTGTAAACCTTGCATGATTTTCAGTAATAAACTGCACATTTCTTAAACTAGGGTATCTAAATTCATTATTCACCTAAAATGATTTTAACCCATTACTAGTTTGGATCATCCCATCAACCATTTAAACCCACCTTGTTTGCCATGTTCTTCACACATCAAACATACTTCCCTAAACCTTAAACCACCCTAATCAACCATGGTGTGACCAAAACCTCAAACACTTCCAAGACCTCCACCCCAAGAAAAACACTCAAAATAAGGGTTAAGGTAGCTAAGCTAACTCTTCACCTTTCCACACACCTAAGAATGAGAATGCTCCTATCCTCATTTCTTCATCACCTTCCCCACCTCTTGCACCATGCAAGACCTCCTCCACCCATGGTACTAACCACTCCATTGGTTCTACCTCCTCTTCATTCAATTCTAGAATGAATGAGCTTTCTTCACCCTTCACTCCAAGTGCACCCTTGGAAGTGACCACACAACCTCAACCAATCCAAAGCATTCCTTTTGGGAATGACTTTGATGACATTTTGGTGACTTCACCATTTACCCCTCACAACTCACCCATTTCACCAACCTTGGAGGATTTACCTCCACATTCACCCATTTCCCCTTTGGGGAACATGCCTCCACTTTCACCCATATCACCCTTGTAGAACTTGCCTCCTCCACCTCCACCCAACTCAAACATCCCAATTTTAGGTGTCCCTCTTTCCCTCCTCTTGGGTGATCCTTACTTTGGGTTTCAACAAACTCATGGTCCTAGATGTCCATGTTGTCTCTACAACCACTTCCTAATCCAAAACCTAAGGATTGATATGTATGGACTACATAGGGGTTTGCAAGATTTCTTGCTTACTTTGTTCTCCATGCCTCCTCCTAGGAGATGAATGATGGAGTCATTTCATAATAAGAGTTTTCAACAACAAGCTAAAGAAAACTATTTATCTAGATTTTATGATAAGCTAGCTATGTATTAGTTAGTCTTTATTTGTCTTTGTACTTGTTTCACTAATGAATATTTTATGTTGTTGACTTATGGATTTAGCTTTGTGTGATTCTATCCTTTTGTGCACACTAATCAACTTTAATTTGAAATTAAAATTGAACCTAAATCTACCACAACCCCTAAACTTGACAAAAATTTGTTCAAAATGATATCTAAATTATTTTGTCATCCTTTGTCAAGACATTCTTTGTGAATGTGTTGCTTTATGCAACCCTAGCATATTTTGGTTCTAATAGAGGTAAAATTCCAAGATTTGCAACTTTTTGAAAAAGTCTTAGTTTTTCCCAAAACCCGGGAAAAAACATTGTTTAAAGTCCACTGGACGCGGTTCCTTAAGGACCCGCGGTTCCTTAGTGATATGGAACCGCCGGAACATATAAGGTACCGCGGCCAGAAAGTGACTTTTGACGAATTTTTGGTCAAAACCTTTAAACCCTATTCCCAGTCAAGATTCCTTGTTTACTCAAATTGACTAAACATTCCTTGACAATACACATTATGTATTCAAATTCTTACCTTGATTACATTTTACTTATACCCCAACCTTGAGATTTCATTCTCACACCTTCCCAACCTTGAGAATTCACTCTCACATAACCTCGAGATATCATTCTCACACTCTCACAATGCCTAACTCCTACATTCCTAACCTTGACATTTCTTTGTCACAACCCCACTCACCCAAAGCTTCCTCATCCAAGCTTTCAAAGAAACCGAAAATCTCGGTTCGACCCGTTTGGGTTAAGAAGAATGAACCATCTTCGTCCAAACCACCCAAAAACCCTACCTTCTCTCCAATCAAGTATTGGAATGAGACTTACACCATAAACCCCATCACCGGAGCAAAAGAACATGTTCCACCACCACCACAATCCTTCAATACCCCCCAACTCAATGACCTTTCCACCTTCCCAAACCTCACAAGGCATTGTGAAAACACTCCCAAACCCTTTACCCCACCACCACCAAACCCTAAGTTTGATGCCATACCCCCATCAAACGATTTTGTGTTGCATCATGGATCCTCGTGTGATTGTTGCCGATTTCAACAAATTGAACTTGCTCATGTGTATGAGAAGTTAAATTTTCTTTAATTCCTCCTCACTCGACCTCCTATTCAAGTTTTCGTTCCGGTGGACAAAACTTCGAATGATGCATCGTCGTCTTTTTAGTTTTATTTTATTTTTAGCAATCTTGGAAAATATCACTATTTGACTAGCTTATGCTTAGTGGTTTATTTTCCATATTTATTGCTTTTAGATACTCATACTATGTGTATGACTATCTTCTTTGTTGTATTATTTTTTTTGTAACTTTTGTGTTATTTGTGTGCTATCTAATTAGTTCTATTTTGAGTTGATCTTGGTTAAATTTTTACAATTGCTTATGGGCGATTCCATCAATTCTAAAGATTTAACCCATTGACAAGCTTATCATCTTCATTTTATCGAAGTTTGATTTTGTCAATTACCTCTTTGGACATACTTAGCAAAATACTTGCTTCTAATTTGAGATTTCTTCTCTTTCTCTCAAGTTACTTAGTAGGTAATGATCATATATACATTGGTGTTTCTTTCCTTTCTACTAACCTTTGTGTAGCATGTCACCTTAGCTCACAAACTTGGTGCCCCGAGCAAGGGGGAGCAACCACCAAGGGGGAGCTACTAGCAAAGTTCGATGCACTTCAAAGACTTATGCTAACCTTTTTGCTACGACAAAGGGGGAGAAATGATAGTGATAAACTAGTTAATAATTCCATAGTTTGTGTTTATACGTAAATTAGTTTATCGTTTGTCGTAATCAAAAAGGGGGAGATTGTTAATGCAAGTAATGCCTAAAAACATTATTAGTGTTAACTAATCTTTCTTAGTTTTGATCACAACAAACCATACAACACATTTAGTGTAGAAACACAAAATGAATTATTTAACTAACACTATCATCAAGGTAATAATCATATCACTAACCTTTCTTAATCATACTTAGTGATCACCAAAATGATTATCCTTAAAACTCACTTTTGCTAATAAGACAAAAGACTTTTTAATAAACTTTCTTTTTTAGAAAATGTTTTATTAAAATGGAAAATGAAAATTTGAAAATGGCATATTCCAAATGCTGTTAGAATATCCTTTGAAGGGTTCAAATACCTCAGATATTCCCACCCACTAAAAGACAAAACACGGAGCGGAGTCTAGTGACGGTACCTTAAGTACCTACGCGGTACCTTAGCGATATGGTACCGCGGGGTGAGATAAGGTACCGCGCACAGTAGCCGTTATAGATCCGTTGTAACTTTGTCTCCTTTAAATTGTGGGTCAAATCTCATTTTCCACAAAGCCTCTTGGACGTTTTTCTCAGCCCTCTTTCTATTTTCTATAGCATAATCATTAGTAAATGATCACTTAAATTGTTAAGGATGTTTACATATTATTATCCTCTTGATCCCCTCCTTTACCATGTCCAATGAGAAGATCACTCACTCACTAGTGTTGTGATAAAGATGAATCTATGAGCTAGTCATATTCATCATGATACCCCTTTTTTGTTTTAGGTCAATCCAATGTATTTATGAATACTTGGACTAGTTGTGTTCATCCAAGTTATTTGTGGATACTTGGATTTGTTGTGTACATCCATTGCATATGTGTTTGCTTGGATTTGTGTTGTGTAAATCCAAGCTACATGTGTGTACTTGGATAAGTCTAGTTGAGTTGTAATATATTTGATTAGGAGTTCTCACTAAACTATAAAGTGATGTGGTTGTGTCTTGTGAGTTCTCACTAAACTTTAAAGTGATTTGTAGTTGTGTTGTGTGAAGTTCTCACTTAGCTTCAAAGTGAAGAGTCGTGAAGATTGGTTCTAGCTTTCGATTAGAACTCGACATCTAGCCTTGTGTCGTAAAATGGTGAAGTAGGCAACGTCGTGAAGATTGGTTCTACCTTAAGATTAGAACTCGACATCTAGCCTTGTGTCGTTAAATTGTGAAGTAGGCAACGTCGTGTAGATTGGTCCTAGCTAAAGATTAGGTCTCGACATTTAGCTTAGTGTCGGAAAATAATGTAAGCAACGATGTAAGGTTTTCTCCGCCGAGAAGGGAGCTTGTGGATATAGTGGAAATCTCGAGTAGGTGTACTCAAGGAGTGGAGTAGAAATGAGGATAGAGCCTCGTTGTCGAACCACTATAAATCTTGGTGTCTTCCCACTAGGTTGTCTCCTTCCTTGCTCTTTACTTATTTCATTATCATTATACTTGCTTATTATTCTTGCTAGTGCATTTCAATTGAACCTAATCATTATGCAACTTAGCTTTAAGTAAAAGATAGTTTTGATACAAACCAAATTGAAAGAAATTTTAATTTGGTCACCAATCGAAGAGGAACTATTCAACCCCCCCCCCCCTTCTAGTTTCTACACTTAGCTTTCAGAGTCTTTAAGAGCAAGAAATTTGCATGTCTAATCTTCTTTTCAGCTAAAGCTTCAAGTTCAAACCATTCAGACAGACCAAGTGTCTTAAGTTTGAAGTCCTCAAAAACGTCCATGTTGGCCATTTTATTATCTCTCCAAATGATCATCTGTGGTGTATGAGTTGACTTCTTAACAGTGTATTTGTACTTGGTTATTTTCCCTGGTGCATATCTGTTATTGACGCATGCATCATAGTCAACTTTTACCTTTTTCAGAGCCTCTGTGCGTTTAACTTCTATTTATCTTAACCTTTTTCTTTGTTCCTCTCTGAGTTGAGGAGACATGGCTTTTAGCTTGGCTTCATCCAGCTCTTTAGCCTTCTTGATTTCATTTAATATTGTAATTCAAGTGCCTGTTTTTCAATTTATTCAACAGCTAAGGGTTTTTCATTTGCAGCTTTAAAGGTTGAGAATTGAGATATTTAAGTGGTTGATCCTCCTGTCTCTAGCATCGCAGTTATCTTCTTTAGTTTGGCGTCTTAGTCTACCATAACTATTTCTTTCCCTTTCTTCGAGACAGAGGATTCTTCACTTGCTTTCTTCAGCTCTTCAACATGTTTTAAGAGTGCTAGCTGAGCTTGGTCTTGTACAGCTTTTGGGAGGGAGCTGACAATGAATTTAAGTTTCTTACCATTTGGTTCACCATCATCCACAACCTCATTGGTGTTATCCAAAGACAGGGAATTTGATGAATCAGCTGCTTTGTGAATCTGTTTCTCCCCCTTACTTTCATCATCATCAGGTACAGTGATTGGTGTGATGACTTGGAGTGGAATGGGTTTATGAATGATGTTTTCAGCTGTACCCGTGCTGGTGTTGACAGGTTCTAGTTTTAGTAAGTCAATTTTCTCCCCCTCCGTTTAGCCTGTCTCTTGAGACGCTTGGCTGAACGTGATTGAAGATACCTGTAGGATATTGTAAATCTATGATTAGTCTAGAGAGAGAAAGAGATAGAAAGATGGTAAGAACACACACACTTAGAGAGAGAAAGTATAAAGAAAACACTTTCTACTATGTGTAAAAATGAGTGAACCAACACCCTCTCCAACTAAGGAGAGGGTTTATATACCCAAGCCAATGAGATGGGCTTGGGCTTACATTGGGCCGCCGGGCTACACATGTTGTAGGCTTGGCTTGGCCTTGTTTGTTTACTATTAAGATAACTAAACTACGAGCTACTACTTAGACTATTGTTGGAGTGACCGATCATTTCTAATACGTAAAACGTATTTCCAACTATCTCCCCCTAAGGGAGGTCACTCCAAACAAGGGTGTTACCTAAGTTACAATAATAAACCTAGCATACTATGCTTGTCTTTAGCTCGTAGTCTTCGTCTTTCTTTTCTTTTTCTTTTCTGGTGAACATGTTGATGTGATATTAGATATCAATCTTGAACATTAATCTCTTGCCTTGATCTTGTGCATCCATCACTTGTGATATTCGCCTCTTCGTGACTTCACGTCCCACATACTTATACCTGTGTAATTCTTGAAAGCTTCTGAGTTTGATACAGCGGAAGACTTGACTTTTAGGCTTTCTAGAACTAAATGAAGTATTAAGTGCATAAAGTATAAGCATACGGGGATGACTTCTTCTCGGATTCCGCAACGCCACCGTCTTCCAATGCCGCAACATAAGTAGACACGAACGAAATGGCTATGAACATTTCACTCTAATTCGGGTAGCATTTTACCTCCGTTCGGTGAAGACCGTTGGACGATATAAAATATCGTACTTGTGGCAGGTAGATTTAATTAAAAATCTCCTTGACAAGATTTCGCGGGTAAACCCGTTCTCTTTACTCGACCGTCCAAAGCTAACTACGAACGTAAAGAGTGAATCATTTAAATAAAATTATCCGCATGATTGAAGCCGTCAATTCTGATTCCTGGAACAGGTTTGATTCATTAAAGAACCGTACCATCGTTGCTTTCCAGTTGTCACGAGCTTGATTCATATAGAACTTTGCAAGTTACCTACCAAGTTCTGTTTGAGGTTAACACTAAAAGGATTTCCACTCATCACTGTGAACATTAAGGTGTCACTCTGAGTGTTCTGGCAAGATCACTAAGATATTGCGTAGAGGCTTGGAACGTGTTTAAATTCAATTAAGAATTAAACAACTGTTGCTCTCCAGTTATCACAAGTTTGATTCGTAAAGAATCACACAAGTCACCTACCATGAGCTTTTTGATATTCGCTCAAGAAGGATTTCCATCTTCATTGTAAATACTTGTGTATTACTCGGATGTTCAGGCAAGATCATGAAGATTTTGCGTAGGACTCTTAATATCTTTCTTAGTTTTCATAGAGTGTGAAGAAGCAAGGAAATATGGAAGTGTGTCCTAATGAGATATTTGATGATCTCAAATGGCTCTAGACTCGATCGTGCATTTTGGATTTTTAGTGATAGGAGGATGGAGAGAAGTGCCACCTTTTCAATATCAATATATTCGGAGTGAATTAATCGATAGATAATGCGTTGTCTCAGTGTGAATAAAACAAATACCTTTTGAGAGATATCTGAGTTAGATGGGATGGGTTGTGCATTGCATCACTGGGTCCATGATGTCTATCTTCAATATCGAGCATCATTAAAATGATCTTAATAGCAAATGTGTTGACCCGGTTTCTGCCTAAGGTTGTAAGGAGGGCTTCTTTCTTTACACCCTTTATCTTTACAATTATTTTTCATTCTTCAACCCCTTCAATGCTTACCAATACGTCATAACTAGCACCTTGTTGTGATTTTTCTAGTGATAACTTAAGTACTTGGTCGGCATTCAGCTACATTCACAATCTTTCTCCATCTTTCCTAAGGACTACTATTTCTATCTATGGAATGTCCTTGGGAAGATTCCTCCGGTTTTGGAAGAATCATTAGACTTAACCTATCCTACCATCCTTATGTCATCACAATCTTCATCGTCGTGAAATAAATGGGTTGTGGGTAAGTATATGTCACCATGAAAATCCATTATGAAGTGCAAATCCGTTTTGCTCCCCCTTAACACATGCCATGATATTCGAAAACATTTCGCACATGTCGGGATGAGCCATCACGTTAAGTCAAACCATTTTTCATTAATCATTTCCCATATTAAATCACATATTCTCCCCATATTAAAAATATTAACCCAATCGATGTTTTTAATACCAATTGATTTAATGTAGTTTTAACAAAGTTTTGGGAAGAAAAATGCAAGTCTGTTTTATCTTCATGATACCAAATGTTGAGATATGATACCAGTTAGTAACATGATCACAGATTCACCATATTAGAATAAATTGACAAGGTTGGACATGATTGATGAGAAAATCATATGATAAGATCAAATGGTTTTTGTCGGCAAATGTTGGTCACCTCGTCACGTCTGAAGTCATCTCTTGACACCACATGTACGATTGGTATTTTTGTCTTGAAACCAATTAGTGAGCTTGTCTCTTTCGGCATCGAAGATTCTGAATGCTTGACAATTGCTCCCCCTCAATTGTTGACCCGTGTTCTATCGAAAGAGTTGTAGTCGTCGTTTGACTAGTCGCATCATCGAGTATGTAGATACCAATTGTAGATTGCTATGGGTGTAGAGATGATAGCTTCATAATAACAAGATTTCTCTTGTTTTAAAAAATAAATGCACTGATGCGTACATATATCCGTGTTAGATTGTGTTATAACGTAAACACAATCCCTTACATGGTTATAAAATAAACCATGCCCGAGAAAATTAATTCTCGTTGTGAGCCAAAGCTTTCATAAGAAGTACTTGACTTTAATACGAAAAACGGGTTGCAGTCTGAAATAACTACAAGCCATATAGGCATGTTTTATGAAATATTTACAACTTTTGTACGAACTCTATTTATGGCGCCGTGTCAATATTAATCAACATTTCTAAGTCCGTAATATTATCGTCCCAAAAGACATGCCTTTGAAAAAATAAAGTAAAAATATTTTTGGATTGTTATGAAATTTTTCAATTTTTATGGTTTTTATATGGTTTTATATTTTTGTATTTTGCTTTTGTGAATAAAAATATAAATAATATATACAGATGATCACCAAGGATACGGAGAATAGTTTACCACCACTATTCTTTCGCTTCATCTATCAGTTCTTTTAGAGTCTCAGGCGAGAAAGTTCTCAATCCTAGCTTGTCGGCCAAAAATTCCATTCGAGCGCGATCTAAAGCCTTCGTGAAAATATCCGTCAATTGATACTCAGATCGGACAAAGTAAAGCTCGATCACTCCATTTTCCACTTCCTCCTTGATAAAGTGGTTGCGAATGTCAATATGCTTCAACCGGGAGAATTGAACATTGTTGCAGCATAAGGCAATTGCACTTTTGTTGTCGCAGTACATCAGAATTTTGTTGAAACCTAGACCATAGTTGGTTAATTGCGATCTCATCCAAAGAATTTGAGCACAACAACCGGACATAGCTATGTATTCTTCTTCCGTACTTGAAATTGCAACGCTTTTCTGCCTTTTCAATGCCCAACTGATTAGTCAATCTCCTACTAATTGCTAACTTCCACTCGTGCTACGCCTTATATCTTGACAACCCGCGTGATCCGCATCTACATATGCCATTAGTGCAATCGAAGAGTCCTTCGAATACCAAAGTCCCCGATTAATGTTTCCTTTAAGATACCGAAAGATCCGTTTAACAGTAGCTAAGTGTAACTCAGTAGGCCGAGTTTGATACCGAGCACACATACATATAGCAAACTGAAGGTCGCGTAGACTAGCTGTGATATACAGAAGGGTACCAATCATTCCACGATAAATTGTCGGATCAACATCAACTCCATGTGGATCTGCATCAAGCTTAGTTCATTCCACCATTGGAGTATCCACGGGGTCGCAAGATTCCATCTTATATTTCTTAAGAGATTCAAGGGCATACGTGGATTGATTGATAAAGATGCCTCTGGGACTATGAGATATCTGAAGTCCTAAGAATAATTATACCTTGCCCATCATTGACATCTTAAACTTGGAAGACATGAGTGTCCCAAACTCATCAGATAAGGTTTGGGTCGAGGTAGCAAATATAATATCATCAACATATATTTGTACCATAATCATATCTTTACCTAGTTTCTGAATGAACAACGTGGGATCCACCTTGCCTTTAGCGAAGCCTTGCTTAATGAGGAATTCTGAAAATAGATCATACCATGCGCGTGGAGCTTGATTCAACCTATAGAGATCCTTCTTAAGCTTGTACACATGATTAGGATATTTATAATTCACAAAACCATCCGGTTGTTGAACATAGACCTCTTCCTTGACTTCACCATTAAGAAATGTCATCTTCACATCCATCTGATAGACGATCATATTCATGTGGGCTGCATAAGCAAGGAATAGTCTAATAGCTTCCAAACGGGCAACAGGTGAAAAGGATTCCATAAAGTCGATGCCCAATAATTGCTTGTATCCTCGAGCTACTAATCGAGCTTTGTTCTTCAATATTCTGCCTAACTCGTCGAGTTTCACCTTGTAAACCCATTTCAAAGTGAGTATTGCATTTGATCCGGGCATGGGACAAGTTCCCATACATCAAGACGTATAAATTCATTAAGTTCTTCTTGCATGGCTTCTATCCAACAAGATTGGGTAAATGATTGTTGCCACGCCTTGGGTTCAACTTCACTAAGAAAAGCATCAAAATGACAAAACTTTGCACTTTATTGTAACTGACTTCGTGTGGATACCGAACAACTAGGGTCACCAATAATAGAATCTATAGGATGATCCTTTGTCCACTTGTTGTCATGTTCACGAACCCGTGGATTGGAGTAGACCGTACTAGGAGCTTCCTCTAAGGTGGACGACCCGGATTGATTAGAGTTGGGAATTGGTACACCAAAGAATGGAAGTTCACGCATTTGAGCGAATTCCAAATCGTGATCATCATCATCCTCTTCATCATCGATAGGTGTGACATGGGTAGTTTATACATGTGTTGGTTGAGAATTACTCGTTGAACGTATATCTTGACCAATTGTAGGTGCAGACGTATCTGATTGTGCTTCGGTTGCTGGAGCTACAACTTCGGTAACCGGAGCTATTACTTCAGGTTCTGGAGCAACAATACTTGGAGGAGTAAAGAATTCATCAAATAACGGTTGAAACAGCGTATCCCATTCATTCCTAGAAGGTGGTGTAAATGATGATGAAGAAGGGTTGTTTGGGACAAGACCAGAGCTAATGTTACTGGGTCCCATTTCATGAAGTGCGGGTCCAGAGCTGCTTTGCTTAGAAGCCATTGCCATCAGCTCATCAAAATCAACACTCATAGTTTCGAGGATCTTATGAGAATTACGATTCTAGATTCGGTATGCCTTCTTTGTGGGTGCATAACCAATGAAAATACTAATATCAGCCTTTGGTTGAAGTTTTCCCAAATTGTCACCATCATTATTTGGATAGCAAAGAGAACCAAATACATGAAGATATGATAAATCTGGTACTTTTCCATGTAGGAGCTCATAAGGTGTTTTTCCATGGCGTTTACGAATTAGTGACCGGTTTTGGGTGTACACTATTATAGATACTGCTTCTGCCCATAAAAATAATGAAGCCTTTGCGTAAATTAACATCGTTCAAGCTGCTTCCATAAGTGTGCGATTTCGCCTGTCAACGACACCGTTTTATTGTGGAGTGCGAGAAACGGATGTTTCATGAGATATGCCAACTTCTTCATAATACTTACGCAAAGTTTGATTCACAAATTCGGTTCCATTATCTGTACGGATGCTTCAGACAGTAGTGTTGAGACGCACTTGAATCATCTTGAGGAAATCGATGATGACTTTAGGTGCCTCGTGTTTTGTTGCAAGAAATTTCACCCATGTAAACCGAGAGTAATCATCCACCATGAAGAGGATGTAATTTTTACCACCAACACTTTCAACACGCATTGGCCAACAAAGATTTATATGCAACAAATAAAGTTTCTCTTGGTTGGTGTCTTCAGTCTTGGGTTTGTATGATTTCTTAGTGCTTTTCCCCATTGTACACGCGGAACACAAATGATCCTTGTGAAATGTAAGTTTAGGAAGACCACGAACAAGTTCGTTTTTCGCCAAATGATTAATAGCGTCAAAGTTAAGATGAGACAGCCGTCGATGCCATAACCATGGCTTAGTCTTCGATGCTTTGGAGAGAAGACATACGAGAGAAGCGGCCATCATATCTTGTAGAGACAAAGTGTACAAATTATTCCCTCGAGCACCTTTCAATAAATAAACCCCTTCCAAATTATGAATGAAGCAGGTATGCTCTCGAAAAGCAACTTCTAGGTTTGCATCACAAAATTGTCCCACAAAAAATAAGTTGTGACCGAGACCTTCCACATAATACACTCTTGAAATTATAACATTCCAAATATGATATTCACCGTAACCCATTATCTTTGCAATATGATCATTTCCAAATCGAACCGTACCAAGAAACTTGCTGACGAAATTTCTGAGCTGAGAGTGATCTTTGGTAATATGCTTGGATCAAACAGAGTCCAAATACCAGAGAACAAGTTGGACCACCTGCTTTCAGTAACAATAGTAGACAATGCATGGGAAACTATTGGTTCCAGAGTGTTAGCAGATACAGATATGAATTTATTAAAATTGCTAACATTTGTGTTATCCTTAGATTTCCTGCGTTTTCTAATATGAGCTTTATCATTAACAGGTTTTATTGTTACAACTTTCTTAGGTTTTGGAGTATTATCGGGCACTATAGTGGGAGTAGACCTATTTAAAGGGCACTTGGTTCCTACAGTAGTGTTGGTGTTGCTAGTTAAAGGACACACTTGTGTTTTGGTAGCCTTGGTACTCCTAGTTAGAGGGCACGCTTTCTTCGATTTAGTGGGTGTGATCCTAGTTAAAGGGCACGCATTTCCTACTATAGTGAAAGTTCTACCAGTGGGGCGCTACATCCAACCAACTTGGGTTAACACTTTCCCAGTCGGTTTCCATTCTAAACCATTTTTCTGGGCAGTCATGTCATTCACATGGTTAATAAGGCAAGAATCACGACGACTAGAAAACATACATTCATTGCAATTCCAACATTTAAATTAAAATTCACAGTAGGCTTAGAACGCTCACAACCGCAGAGCCTTTAGGTTTAGCTACATGATTCTTTTTATTCAAAACATAAATAACATTCCTAGGGTGGGCTTCTACTTTCTTCTTCACTTGAATACTAGATGGGGGAAAGATCCTATCATTCTTCTTGTTTCTTTTAAGCTTAGATCTTTGAGCCTTTGTAGTGGTGCTTACTCCTGTAGAAGGCAACACGGGAATATTAGAAGCTGGTTTTGATTTTGCCTTATCTTTAGTGACCAATGTGTGAGATGGTTTAGTCCTAGGGCCCTTGTTAAGTGGTGTGACGGCGATGAGGTTATTTTTGAATCCACTAGAGGACGATGCTGAGACAGTGGTTGCGTTATCCATAACATTCTTACCTTTTAGGGTACGAAGTGCTTCCTTTAACTCAACCAAGGCCATATTTTTATCATAAATTTGTTCCCTCAAATCAGATATTTCCACCGACTTTTGATTCAATCGTTCAATCAGTGATTGATTTTGTGCAGTGGTATTAACACATGCGGGCTTTACTGAATCGAAGAGTTGTGTATTTTTCTGTTTTAAGTTATCAACTTTGGACAAAATCTTGGAAACTTGATTATCTAGATCAAGTTTAATATTCTAAGCGGCCTCAAGTACGTTCACACAGTTAATCTCCTTAGATTTATCTATGTCTATCGGAAATGATTTAGTAACATTGTCACTTGGCTGACGTTGTTTTGATTGTAACTTCAATAGAAAATTATTTTGAGAATTTGAATCATCTATATTAACACCTTCGAATGACGTTTCAAAAATCTCTTGAAGAAATTGTTGTGTACATTCAAGCGAAATACAATGTTTTTGAATCTCATCAAAACGTTTTGAAAGCGAAGTATAAGAATCTTGAAGCTTTAAAAATTCAGCGTCAGATTTGTGACAAGTACTATCTACCACATTATCCACAGATTCAACATTATGCACAATAGAATCATTATCAACACTTTTATTCACACAGACGGAAACAATATCATGAGATATCAGTTGCTTCAGAAGCTGATCATTTTGGCGTGAAATTCGTTCTATTTCAAGTAAACTGTTTTCATAAGCATCATCCATTTCATTGAAAACGCGTCTAACTTCTTCTATTTCCAAAAGCAAATCTTGATCAATATTGATAAGACAAGCTTTAACATTGTTTACAAACAGAACAATTTCGTCTCGAAACGCAGCTCTAGTGTGCTCAAAATTCCATTCACCTTCCGTTATGGCCATAGCCATCATACGTTCCGTAATGACCTTGTCAAAACCGACAAAGTGTTGGTGCACCGCATTTAAGCTATCTAACACCTTACTTACTGGTAGAATTAACTTAGTTAAACCCTTTTTGACAAGTGTAGGAGACGTACTAGGAAGGTTTTTCGTTGACAAACTTTGGGCACAAAAGCTGATAATTGAGCCAATTCCTTTTGTAAGCGAATACGGGTCTTTTTAGAAAATTGATCCTTATTATGCTTATCATAATCAATCTTATGGAATTTTGAAAGCATTTTAGATCGAGTTTCTTCCGCAAGTGACATTGTCTCCTCAATACTACGAACATAAGGTGCTTCTTTCGATTTTCCAATTAGGGTCACATCATATAGACAAGGAATATATTCCTAAGCTTGTTTTGCATAACCGGGATTAGGTGGTAAATCTTGAAGACGCTTAAGTTCGAGTTCTTTAAACGATTTAGTTAAAAGATGAACCTTTTCTGTGGAAGTGTATTGTTTTAAAAGCTGTTGTTCTTTGAATTTAAGAAGTTTGGTAGCATTAATTTCCGATTCAAACTTTTTAGACTCGAGAGTTTTGAAATCCATTTTAAGTTTCTGAAAATCATTTACAACCGACTCTTTTTCTTTTAATTCATTGGAAAGATTAGCTTTTAATGATTCTATTTCTTTTAAGTGTTCAATCTTTTCAAAACGAAATTGGTCAAATTCAGAATAAGTTATTTTTTCCGCTTGAGGGACCATTTCAAAAGTTTTGACCTTTTCCTTATACATCGCAAGCTCAGCGGTTAGGTTGGCATTCATATCTACGGTTTGTCGAACAGCCACATTCATGTTATCAATAATATGTTTAGGCACCATTACCAGATCACGTTGATTATAAGATTCCATACCCGTCGTAGCATTTGGTTGAGGTTCACTCAAATGTGTTGGATTGGATACCGCATCATTTGAGTTACTAGTTCCCGAATGCTGTTCGAGGTTGTCATTTTCATGCTCAACATGATGTGGATTATCATGAACATTATTAGATGTGGTTGGTACCTCACTGACGACATCAGAACCGTAGTGAGAGAGATTAGCAACGAGTGCAGCTTGGGCTGAGTGAATGTCATCACAATCCGAATCATATGCATCAAGATCATCTGCTTGATATGCTGCATTAGAAGTAGAGACGACTGCAATGCCTTCATTATCTGCTGCCCCTGGGTCTGCAAGAAATGCTAATTCCTCTGAATCCAAGATCTTTCCCTTTGATTGAGCATCGACCAAATACATCTTCTCACAAATCCACGTTGCATCCCTTCTCCTTTTTGGCTGAGTGCATTCCCTAGCCATATGACCTTGTCCTCGGCAATTGTAGCAAGTCACAACCTTTTGAGGACCAATAGTGCTTCCATTACCACTAGCTTGAGAATTCATAGCTTGAGCGTTCACGGTCCTTGTAGGAGGTCCATATGAATTTTTCCTTTCCTGAATGGTTTGCACCTCACTTGACCATATTGAATAGTGGCTTGTTGTCGAGGATTTGAAGAAGTGCGGAGCTGATTGTTCATTGGTGGAAATCCTCTAGTTGCAACAAGTTTTGACGAGTAGGCAGTGAGATGGTTTAAGACATCAGTAGGTGTATCATTTGGAGTAAAGACCGGTGCTTGAATTGGTGGAAGTTCATTGGAGTAGAAGGCTTGTGATGGTGGTGCTTCAATTGGAAAATATCCTTGTTGAGGAGTATAGCCCATTGGAGAAGTGATAGCTTGTGAGGGTGATGCCTGATGTGCTGGTTGCTGTGGATAAGGCTGTTGAAGAACACTTTGTTGAAATGCTTGTTATGGCATTATCAGTGGTTGATAAGGTGGTTGTTGTGGTTGCTGATAGTTGTGTTGTGGTGGCTGCTGCAAGTATGATGGTTGTTGATAAGTGTAAGCCATGTTTTGTTGGGGGGGGTCATTTGTTGAGAAGCATACATGGAAAATGGATCACAAACTTGTGGTGTAGACAACCGAGCCTCGATCACATGGCATTCGTGTTGTTGAAGAAAAGCTTGAAGTTGATCCACATTGGTGTTATGCAAGTCCTTAGCCAATTTAATAGCCGTCACGTACTTCCGCCATTCAGATGGAAGAGTGTTCAAGTACTTGGTGTTTAATTGAAACGTAGGAATTGCCATGCCATAGATATTGAGCTCATTCAACAATAGAGTAAATCTCAAATAGTAATCATTAAGAGTCTCCCCGGGAACATAGGCAAACTTATCAAATGTATCATAAAGCTTACACTCTTTTTCTTGTTTAGTTAACGAGGTGCCTTGCATTAGAACACAAATTCTATCCCATAACTCTTTGGCAACTTTATGTTTGCTGACGAGTTTGTAGACATTTGGAGGAAGGGCTTGGAGAATGATGTTTTTAGCTTGTTTGTCACATTTGTCTTGAATCTTCATATCTCCGGTCAATTCACCCGTTGTGCGAGGACGAGTAACTGCACCTTTCGTCACTGTACCATAATCTACAGGTCCATTAAGCACTGATGCCCAAATGAGATGTCCATTCTCTTTGTTCAACATGTAAAGTTCCATTCGGGAAGTCTAATCCTCGTACATAGTGTTCACCAACATTGGTGGACGATTATCCGTACCCGAGAGGATGGACTTATCCGTAAGAGATGTGTACTTCATTTCAATAAGTTAAGATTTACAAACGTTGATCGAACAATGAGAGAAAGTAAATGTGGTTGTTGTTGTGTGTTGAAATCGAGAAATAATGTTGAAATCCCCTAATAATTGTTCTCAATAAACCAAAAATTCCAAGACCAAATTACAAATTTTTTCAAAAACACGTTTTTGAACAATCTTGGAATACTTGTCACTGTATCGCAATGCCAAACTTTAATCCCGTCGGAATGTGATCGAAATGACCTTGTCGCAATGTGATCGTAATACTGATCGCAATGTGATCGCAATACTGATCGCAATGTGATCGCAATACTAATCGCAATGTGATCGCAATAGTGATCACGATAGTGATCGCAATACTGATCGCAATGTTGAGCGCAATATGTGATCGCATTGTTGATCGCAATATGTGATCGCAATGTTGATCGCAATGTTGACCGCAATATGTGATCGCAATGTAGAAACCCTCAAACTTTGAGTCTGCCGCAATACGTGAGCACAAGTACCACTGTTCTCGGATAATACACAACTGAGTTGAGATTTTTAGCCAAAAAATGAATCAAACACCCAAAAATTTTGTGTTTTTAACCAAAGTAAGAATACCAAATCACTACCACAAGTATGTAGATGATTTGTATCAAGATTGAACCATAAAAACACAAAAAAAATTGGTTCGAATGATATGGATCAAATTAGGCACGAAAAAACAAGAACACAAACACATAGACAATACAATCATCCTATGGCTCTGATACCATTTGTAGGATATTGTAAATCTATGCTTAGTCTAGAGAGAGAAAGAGATAGAAAGATGGTAAGAACACACACACTTAGAGAGAGAAAGTATAAAGAAAACACTTTCTACTATGTGTAAAAATGAGTGAACCAACACCCTCTCCAACTAAGGAGAGGGTCTATATACCCAAGCCCATGAGATGGGCTTGGGCTTACATTGGGCCGCCAGCCTACACATGTTGTAGGCTTGGCTTGGCCTTGTTTGTTTACTATTAAAACTAAACTACGAGCTACTACTTAGACTATTGTTGGAGTGACCGATCCTTTCTAATACGTAAAACGTATTTCCAACAATACCTAGAAACCTGTTCAATAGATGTAGCAAATTTCTTTTGCATGTTCCCTAATCCTCTGGCAATTCTTAGAAGCCTGTTGCAATTGCGATTAACAGAGCGATCAACATGTCCAGCCAAATAGTGAGTGTGATGTTTTTGCCTGTTGCACACAGCCTCAAATTCTTTGTGCATCACCAACTCGTGGGCTGAAAACATGTCAGGAACTTCTTTAATGATAGTATCTTTGATGCGAGTGGATAAGTGGCTAAGTCCCTGAGAAACTCCTTTTCTTGTGCCATCTTGGATGGGTTTAGTGATGGCATCTTTAACAGCCTGTGAGATTATCTTGGGAAATTGGTTGTGAAAGCATGAATTTCAGACCCCATTCGATCCAACTTGCGCGACAGGCGTTCAATATCTGAGGCATGATGATAGGGCCTTAAACCATGAATGTTCAGGCTTTGTTGCTCATAGTCATCTTCCTTTGGAAAAAGATCAAAGTTGGTTTGTTGTGGATGATCAAATAACAGAAACTCTGCAGTGGGATCATACACAACTCTTGGAAGCTCCTTTGTGACAGATGTAGCAGAAGTAGGAGTCATAACAACTTATTCGGGAGGAGGAGTTTGTTCTTTAGCTGGTGTGGACACAACGGTGGCTTTGGGTGGTGACATAGAAGGCTGTTCATCTTCTTCATCATCCTCCTCCTTAATCATCCCCTCAGGGAGAATTTCATCATCTGGCATAGATTCTATCTCGGATAGGATTTCAATGAAGGCAAGCACATCATCTTCAGCATCTGGCATGGGCTCATCTTCTTTGGCTGATCCTGAATCAAATTATCAGCTCCTTCAGCTATAGCCAGGGAGTCTACATTTGGCTGTTCAACATCAGCCTGCAATTTATGCAAGTTAGTAACAGGGAAATAGATAAAGGGAATGGTCGCTAGTTCGTTGTCCCAGATAGGCTGAGGATGATTATTCAGCCACTCCAAAGGATAAATCCTTGGGATTCTTTTAAGTGTGAAAATAATGAGGTTAATGGTAGCCATTCGCTGCCCCTAGGAAAGCTGGGTGTGTTCAGCCCCCCTAAAAGGATAAATCCTTTGGGACTCTTTTATCTGTGAATTATATATGGGTTAAGATCGCCTGTTATGCTGCCCCTAGGAAAGCTAAGGGTGATGATTCAGCTCCCCCTAAAAGGATAAATCCTTTGGGATTCTTTTATTTGTGAAAAAGATGTAGTTAAAGATCGTCATATTACGCTGTCCCTAGGAAAGCTGAGGGTGGTGATTTAGCTCCCCCTAAAAGTTAAACTATTGGGATTCTTTTTCTGAGGGAACCTAGAGGCTGTTTGAAGTATAACTACTCTAGGTTAAGACATATATGTATTCAGGTTGTTGTTTGCCTGAATAATGTCTGGAGGGCACAGGGTCATCGGGGTGCTTTATAAACACAAATGAATCACTCCCTGGTGCAAAGACAGGGTGTACAGAAGTCTTAAAAGATTTCTAAGTGCATACACAGACTCCTATGGATCGAGGATAACCCTAAGTTCACCACTCTCACCTACAGACATTTGAGAGTGGCTGCTTGTGGACCTCTAAAAATTATTAACTGATTACCTGTGAGATATCAGTGGAATTTGGCTGGTTCCCTGTTGTCTCTGTTGAGATAGAGACGCTAGACTCTTGTTGTTTATCAGCCGATGTCTCTGTGTCCATAGAAGTCTCTAGACCAAAGGAAGGAGATATGGTAGCAATCTTCTTAACCCTGGCCTTAATAACAGTTTGGATTTTGGAAGAAGAGGGATTTTTATTCTTCTTAGGCTGTTGGCCAGTTGTTTCCTTGGACAGCGAGGTGTGTTGCCCAGAGGTCAAAGACGCTGACTTGCCAGACACACCAGCTACAATCACCTTCTCAGAGGAAGGGAGCAAGGGCTTCACAACATATGGTTGTTTATTAGCAACATTCTTCATATGGGCAGTAGCTGGCATATTGTTAGGTCTCATCACCTTGTATATAGCTCCAGTTATATGATATGGTTTCATGGCTGTTAGTGTAGAGTTGTGGTAGTTATCACCCAAAAGACTTTCAAAGATGAGAGAAAGAAAGCAAACCTATCATATGTTTTTCTCCCTGACTTGGTTGGTTCCCTTCAGTTTTTCGACAAGGTTAGAGAATAGAATGCTTCCAAGATCGACGTCTATTCCCCATATCAGACCATAAGCAATGGCTTGATGATTGAAGGCCAATTGATCTTGAGATCCATGCATACCACCCAGGGATTTAACTATGTGTGTGAAGAGGACTCTCCACATAGGGGAGGGGGGAACTTGATCTTCAGAGGAGACTTAGCGACCACTTCAGCAGGTGTAAGGGCTGGGTTAACATCAGATACAGGGAAAAGTATGGCAAGGGTATCCTTTACAACCTTTTTATCATCAGATTTCAGGCATTCATCGCCATGTCTTAGCCCAGCCACAGAGGAAAAGTTATTAACAGAAAAGGCAAAGGGGTGTTCATTACATGAAAGGTTGACGGAGATGGTGTTGTCATCTAGGACTTCAGCAGAATACTAGAATTCCCTAAGGTATTCTTGGTAGAAAACAGATGGGGATCTAGTGAATGCTTCGCTAACATCACAATTCTTCATGAAGTTAACCAGATATGAGTATGAGTCACTTGGAGCTTTGAGCCATCCAATAGAGTTGTTAGAGGCGAGTATGCTATCATTCATCTCGAAGGTTACGTTAGAAGCCTTTGGTACTGGAAACGCCATTGATTCGAGGATGAAGAAGACGAAGATGGTGAGAGGGTTTAGAGAGAGGTTTTAGTGACAGAGATGCAAATTATGAATAATGAGAAAAGTGTTAGGTGAAAAACCTTGGGATAATATATATATTCAAAATTTGAAACAGTTATTTAACCGCATTAAATGCGTAGTGGGAAAAGGACTGCACACAAGTAGGTTCCTTGACCTTTCAAAACTGTTTGTCTCCTCGTTTATTGAAAAAAGTATGAATTAAATATTGGGAATGTTTTTAGCATTTATTTGGAAAGTAACTACCTAGTTTCATGTGAAAAACATTTAATATTTATTCAGACATTAATGACACACCCAGCCACAGGCTTTGAGATATTAAGCATACCCAGCTCAGCAACTAGCCTGTTGAATGAAGGTTCAACCAAAGGCTTGGTAAATATGTCAGCTAGTTGCAGCTCAGTGGGAACAAAATGCAGCTCAATATCTCCTTATATAATATTATCCCTGATAAAGTGATACCTGATATCTATGTGTTTGGTTTGAGAGTAAAGCACAGGGTTGTTTGAGATAACAATGGAACTTGTATTGTCACAGAAGATGGGTACTTTGTCATACAGAATCTCATAGTCAGCTAGTTGACTCTTCATCCAAAGTACTTGAGCACAGCAACTAGTAGCTGCAACATATTTGACTTCAGCTGATGACATTGCCACAGAGTTTTGCTTCTTTACACTCAATCCAACCAACTTTCCTCCTAGGATTTGACAACTTCCTGAGGTACTTTTCTTGTCAATGCAGCACCCAGTGTAGTCTGAATCTGTGTAAGCCTTGATATCAAAGCTTGATTCTTTGGGATACCACAGACCTAGAGAGGTTGTTCCTTTGAGGTACCTGTAAATTTTCTTGACAACCACTAGATGGGATTCCTTTGGGTTAGCTTGGTACCTTGCACAGAGACATATGGAGAACTGGATATCAGGGCGACTGGCTGTGAGATACATGAGTGACCCAATCATGCCTCTATACATAGTCTCATTAATAGAGACCCCTAATTCACCAGGGCCTAAATTGTTGGGTGGAAGCATGGGGCATTTCACTGATGCACAATCAGCCAAGTCATAATTTTTCAAAAAATCCTTAACATACTTTTCTTGACAAATTAAAATTCATTTAGGACATTTTTTTATTTGAAAACCCAAAAAGTAAGTTAATTCACCCATCATACTCATCTCATATTTCTTGGTCATTAATTTAGCAAAACGTTTACTAAGATTAACATTAGTAGACCAAAAGATGATATCATCCACATAAATATGTACAATGATGAAATCACTTTTATCCTTGAAGGTAAAAAGTGTTTTATCAATGGAACCCCTGACAAATTTATTTTCAGTTAAAAAAGTAGACAGCATTTCATACCATGCCCTTGGATCTTGTTTCAGCCCATACATTGCTTTGTGAAGCCTGTACACATGGTTGGGAAACTCGTTGTTCTCGAATCCTTCAGGCTGTTCAACATACACTTCTTCAGCCAAATCTCCATTGAGGAAGGCACTTTTAACATCCATTTGATACACAGTGAAGTTCATATATGCAGTGTAAGCAAGGAAGATTCTGATGGCTTCAAGTCTTGCTACTGGTGCAAACGTTTCATCATAATCAATACCTTCAGTCTGTGTATACCCCTGTGTAACTAACCTTACCTTGTTCCTTATGATGTAACCAATCTCATCCATCTTGTTCCTATATATCCATCTAGTGCCTGTGATGTTCTTACCAGGTGGAGCTGGCACTAGAGTCCATACCTTGTTCCTTTTAAACCGATTGATTTCTTCATGCATTACAGCAACCCAGCCTTCTTCAACAAGGGCTTCAGCTACACGCTTGGGTTCAATTTGGGAAAGAAATTCAGCAAACACACATTCATTGGCTGAGGCTGATTCCGAGTCATGAATTCTCTGTCTAGTAGTAACCCAAACGTTTGGTTCACCAATAATGTTGACAAGAAGAATGTGTTGATCTCTTGACCATTTGCTTTGAGGAGTTGGGGAGTCATAGACAGGAGCAAGTATGGAAGATGAGAGTACAACTTGAGTTTCATCTTGCTGAGTAGGAGGACTCTCTTCAAAAACAATCTCAGTGTCTGTGTCTACATAAGCTATTTCAATATGTGATGATCCATAGACAACATGAGAATCTTCTTGATCATGAGTATTAGGAGAGTCATATTCAGCTGAGTTGGAACAAGGTCTTGAGGAGGGTTGATGTTCTTCTTCAATAAGTACTTGAGTAGTGGGAACATCAATGTTGTGAGTTGACAGCGGGTCGTATGCAGGAACATATGGTATAAGAGTATCTGTGTGTGGATGATGATGAGAGACAGGCCTTGGTTTAGATAACTCATCTGTTAGGAAAGACCTATTTTCGTTGAAATCAATTTCATCACCTTCTGTTCCTGTTCTTTGTAGCACGTCATCATCTTCATTGAATGTGACATGAAAGGTTTCTTCTAGTTCCTGTCTTCTTGTGTTGAATACTCTACAGGCTTTGGCTATTGGAGAGTATCCTAAGAAGAAACCATCATCAGCTTTTTTGTCAAACTTTCCAAGTTGATCCCTGTAGTTATGAATAAATACAGGGCAACCAAAGACATGAAAGTAGCTGAAATCTGGTGCTCTTTTTCTAAAAACTTCATAAGAAGTTTTTCCATGTCTTTTAACAATGATTGATCTATTCTGGGTATAGCAGGCAATGTGGACATCTTCTCCCCAGAATTGCTTTGGTAAAGCTGCACCATTCAGCATGGTTCTAGCTGCTTCAATCAATGTTCTGTTTCTTCTTTCAACTACTCCATTTTGTTCAGGAGTACCAGCTGAAGAGAAGTTTTGTGATATTCCCTTTTCAGCACAAAAAGCTTCAAGTTGTTGATTCTTGAATTCAGTCCCATTATCACTTCTTAGAGATTTTACTGTAACTTCATTCATGTTTTCAACCTGCCTGATGAAGGACATGATGGAATCAGCTGCATCACTTTTCTTTTTGAGGAAGAAAACCCATGTATACCTTGAGAATTCATCAACAATGACCAAGGTATATTTTTTGTGATTGATGGTCTGTGGTTTGACATGTCCAAACAAATCCATGTGAAGGAGATGTAAGCACTTGTCAATAGAAAATGATTGTCTGGTCTTAAAAGATGACCTGTGATGCTTTACCTTAACACAAGCTGAACATATCTTGTCTTTTGTGAAAGTCACAGGTGGTAGACCAGCAACCAAGTTTTGTGTGGCTAGCTTGTTGATGTTCTTGAAGTTGAGATGAGAGAGTCGTTTGTGTCACAACCAATTGACACTTTCAGAGGCTTTAGCCAGAACATAATTTGAGCTGTCTTCTGAGCAAGAGGCCATGTTGATGACATACACATCTCTTCTTCTTGGTGCAATTAACACCACATCATTGTTTTTTTGAATATGGTTCCTTGAGTCTTTGTAAACAAAACCTTGTATTCAGCATCACACAATTGGCTGATGCTGATGAGATTGTGCTTAAGACCATTCACATATGCAACCCTTGTAAATGTTATTCCATTGTAGTTAACTGAGCCATATCCCTCTGTGTCGCCTGAAGAGTTATCCCCAAACACCACTTTAGGACCAGGCTCTTTTGAATATTTGTGTAGGTATAGTTTGATTCCTGTCATGTGTCTAGAGCAGCCACTATCTAGATACCAGACCGATTCCTTGAGATGTTTCTGCACAGATATACAAAAACAAATTAGTTCCTATGGTGAACCCACTTTCCATTGGGTTCCCTGAATTGCTGATTAGCGACTCTCGAGTTCCTGTTGAACTTGTGATGATGTGAAGGACAATTGGCTGTGTTATGGGTGTACCTTCCACAAATGTCACATCCTGTAAAGTCTATGCACTCATTTGAGTGGTGGTTTGTGAAACCACAATATTTACAGGGAGGGTAAGGTCTGTAGTTACCTGATGGTCTCCTAGTAGCCTGTTGTCTATCCCTAAATGGTGTCTTAGATCTCTTAATAGCCATATGTCTATCATGATCTATGGTCATATGATGAGAACTTTTACACACATTGCAATAAGGTTTGATTACTTTTCACCTTTGGGTTATCCTAGAATAGACTTTGGTTCAGAGGAAGTAGAGCATTCAGCGGAAGGCTTAATATGTTCTTTAAGAGTTCTACTTCTTTCATCAAAGACAACATGCGTTGTTTAGTTGAGGATTCAAATTTGTTCACAGGGTTTGTTGAGACAGCCTTATAGACATTTTGCTTAACAGATTGTTTTACAGGTACAACAAAAATCTTAGCTGGAGGTGTCTCAACATCTGGTTTGTGTTCAGATTTAACTCCTCTAGAAGAGTTGTTGGGTTCAACTCCAGAGAGTTTAGGCAAAGATGGTAAAGGTGCAGTGTTATCAATTTCCTCTTCAAAGACAGGTACATCAGCTAAAATTGGGTCAGACATATGTATAGTCTCTATAGATTTGAAAATAATCTCTTTGGGTTTCTTAAGGGCCTTCATTTTGTTTCTATTAGCAGTAACAACCCTAGATATGTCAGCTGGAACTTCATCATCAAGTAATTCATTTATAGTGAACCTACTACACAACCATTTTTTCTATAACCTTGTGTAGTTCAGCTACTTGATCATTTAAGGCCCTATTTCTTAAAGACAACTTATTAACCTCATTTTGAAGAGTTATGTTTTCAGAGTTAACCTGTTTTAAAGTTTCACATTCAGCCTTAGCAGTCAATAATTCATGTTTAACAGAGTGAAATTTATCAAGCAGGTTCTTTCTTTGTTCCTCAACAAATTGTAAGTCAACTCTAGTATAATCAAAGACATGTTTACGTTCATTACTTTCAGACATAGAGATAAGCTTGTGTACCTTTTTCATTGTGATGTTAACCCATTGTCCTGATCTAGCATCTCCTTTACCAACAGCAGGTTCATCCTCAGCGATTGCCATAAATGCCCTGACCCTGGTAGTATCTTCTTCATCAGATGTCAACGACTCATCATTCCAATCATAGGCTTCAGCTACCAACCCTTTCTCTGTCCTTTTATCACCCCCTTTCTTCTTCGACATAGATTCTAACTTCAAATTCATCTGTTCCAACTCAGCCTTTAGTGTCTTGTATTTGTTTTTGTAATCCTTTTTCTCATTATCAGAGGAGTTGGATTGGTGAGATGAGTTTTTTTGTTGTGATTTGAACTTGTAAGGTTTGAATGATGAAGGATATGATGGTGAGGATGTTTTTGTGGATGGATAGTCTTTTTGAAAATGTCCAAGTTTTCCACAGGCAAAGCAAGTCTCTTTGGATTTGTTAGTATGTTTACTAGCTGAATCTACTCTCCCTGACCTTTTGTAGAATCTTCTTTGATTAGCTAGTAAATCTCTTTCATGAAACTCAACATTAAGGTGTGTCATGAATTCCTGGCTGCTACGAGTGTCTTCTTCAACATCTGAATCGCTGTCATGAGTGTGTGAGGTGGAAATCAATGCTTTGGATGTTGCTCCCTGAACTACAAATCTTTCAGACTCAGATTTGTAAATGGTATCTATCATCCCTTCTTCATAGTTGTATTTTCCATACAGCTGAGCCAACGTATCATTCTTGATGGAGTTATTGACTCTCTGGGTCTGATTCATGCTCAACCATTTTCTGGGAAGGCTGTTGACAAAGGTGGAGTTTACTTCAGCTTGTGCAATGGTGACTTCATTCATAGCAAGGTCGTTGAGAAGAATCTTCAGCATTGTGTACGTCTGTTGTACCTTTTCACCTTCAAGTGCCTTGAAAGCATTAAACTAAAGCCTGAGTGCCTGAATCTTGGTTTGTCTAGTTTCAGAGGGTCCTTCGTGACCTAGGATGAGGTCTGTCCACATTTGTTTGGCTGTTGGACATTGAATTACTGATTTCATGATGTGTTTTGGAAGACAGGAAATGATAATGCTTTTGAGACGTTTATCTTAGTTTTCCAATTTCCTATCAGCTGGAGTCCACTGCTTGAGAGGTTTTGGAAGAGGATTCTCATCAGTAGAGGTAAGCGCCATGGGAACATATGGTCTATTTTCTAGAATTTCTAGAAGAAATGGTTCAATTCCATTTAGATAGACAAGAAATTGACTTTTCCAACTTGCAAAGTCATCTTCATCAAACACTGGTATGTTGGTAACATAGAATCCACCTCCTGAATCAAGAAGTTGAGGAAGATCGTCTTCATTTTGAGTGGGGGTTACTATTGGTGAAGTTGGAAGTGGTGGTATGTTGTTCCCAGAAAGCGATGGTGGTGGTGCTGGTGTGTTGCTCGTTTAAGGCATGGTGGATCTTGATTATAAAACTTAGAACGATTTTAAGAAGGTTTTAATATCAAACACTGCTCTGATACCAATTGAAAGTCCCTAAACCTAGCTTGAAACGATTAAGAAAGATAATTAACACAAGTAAATACTTTTCAAACGTAGTAATTTATTATTGTATAACAAGTATTACATGTGTTATGGATAACACAGTTTGAGGGAAATGTGTTGTGTACACTTTGGACAAAATAAAGCTAACTCAACAACACAAGCACATCTGTTCTTTCTCTGAGTTCTAAAGAATTAATGTGTGTAATCTAACAAAGTGAACAACATTAACTCTAGCCTACATATCCTATTTATAGTGGTACGAGGTTGACTTCTAGTACTGGTTGATGGTGACTACACAAAATAGGCAATGTCAGGCATTTATCAAAAGATGATATTCTATTCTTGGTAGTCTGCCACAACACTTTAGGGAACCATAGCTGACATAGTTTCCCTTTTCTTCATACCTTGTACTTTAGGCTGCATAACTTCCCGCCTAAACACTTAGGTATGTCCAAAGTGTACTGAGTGTTAACAGGGTATTGCCACCCCTGTTAACACTCAACCACTCAGAGTCCCTAAAACATCTTGACTGTTATCCAACTCAACCAATGAGTATGTCTTCAAGTAATCTTAGACTTCATTGACAATGTCTCTGACATGGACTCCTCTGTGGTTGATCACAGAGACTTAGAACTCTGTGAGTCTTGGGTTACTTGCCTGTCTCCTAGGCACATGCAAGTTAATATCAAACAACTTAATTTAAGTTTAAATCTATGACTAAGGGAATTCTAACAAACTTAGATTCCCAATAGTTCTTTATAAATTATGTGTTATTGTACCATTATTTAGCACCCAAGGATATATTCCGCTGCGTGTAAAATTGGGGGTGTTAAAGATTGGTACCAGAGCCATGAGTTATAGAGAACTAGGTCATTTTTTGAACAACCTAAATTATAACTATCAGTTTTTATTTTTCAAAAAGTCATGTGCACCGAACTTCGTGTGACTTCAGGTCCAAGCTACTTCTGGGATTACAATTTTAGTATGTATTATTATGTATCCCTTATTGCCAAGTATTTATAAATAAATACTCTAATCCCTGATCGATATATATTAATATCATTAAACTTTTCGATAAATATTTATCATTTACTAATGATTTATTTAAATAAATTTCTGAAATTTTCTTGTACTTATTTTGAAGGATTTTCTATATTTTTTTAAATTTTTGAAAATTATACTATTTCATTTTATTATGACCTTATACCTATTTTACGAATTTACCACTACTCAATTACGTCTTCGATGAGGAGGAAGCAGGTTCCATTGTTGCAAGTGAGTCACAATCAACTAAGCCATGTGGATCCCCACGTGACAAGTGTCTATTATTTTGTGTCATTGTACTCTTTTTGTCTTTAAGATAATTCCTTGTTGATCTATGATAATAGTTTCCTTTGATCCTTATAATGATCGTGATTCATTGTATTAATAATGTGTATGCATTTGGTAATTGATTTTTTTGCATGATATGACTATACCATGATTACAATTAACTCATTCATTTTATCTTCTCTCTTTGTGATGTGACAAAATCATGCCAGCTAGGAGAATGACAAATGATGCCATTGTAAGGCTAGATGCTAAAGAGGTAGCAAAAGCATTAGCTGTGGATAGAGCTGCACGTGTTAACACTAAAGGAGCAGGTGGCTCTGGAGGTGCAGGTGAACCTATTGAACCAGAAATTGATGGAGGAGAAGGTGTAGCTGAGAATCATGCAGGTGAGGTTGCTCAGGCTGCTACTATAGTAAAAGAGTGTACTTTTTCTAGATACATGAAATGTGGACCCACTACATTTCAAGGAACTGGAGGAGCACTGGAATTGTTCAGGTGGATTGAGAAGACAGAAACAACATTTGAGATTAGTGATTGCTCAGAAAGGAACAAGGTTAAGTTCGCAGTTGCTACTTTCAAGGATCGAGCTTTATGCTGGTGGAAGACTCAAGTTGCTACAGTTGGGTTGGAGGATGCAAATAGGAAACCTTAGGATGAGATTAAAAGATTGTTGAAAGAAGAGTTCTGTCGAGAAGAAGATTTATCTGCTTTGGAGGATGAGTTGAGGCACCTAAAGCTGAGAGATAACAACATTGCTGCCTATACTAGCCGATTCAATGAGTTGGTTTTGGTGTGTCCAAATTCTTTTGCTACTGAGAAGAAAAAGATGGACCAATACATTAAAGGGCTTCCTAGGTACATTAAAGGTGAGATAACTTCATCTCGACCCAAGAACTTTGTTGAAAGTGTGAGAATGGCTCATACACTCATGGGGCAGAAGGTTCAAGATAGGGCTGAGAAAGTTGTTGAGGTTAGTAAAAGGAAATGGGAGAATTCGCTGAGTGGTAATCAGGGTAATAACAACCACAAGCAGTATAATCAAAGGAGAAATGATAGGGCTAGAGCTGCGACTAATAAGAACGATAAGGTTGACCATGGGGGACCAGCCCAGAAATTTAAGAGCTGCGGTGTTTGTCACTTTGGTGATTGTCCACTAAGGTGCACTAAATGTGTATAACAGCCCGAAAATTTTGACCAACGTTTAAATTAAGATTTTTCGAACATTTACGAAACTTGTTATTTATTTTCGATAATTTAACGAAGATCGTGTTAGCTAAATTCAGATTATTTTGAATATTTTCTTTTAGTTTACGAACTGAGAAATTTAAAATTTTTACGCTTACGTTTCATAAATTAAATAATTATTATAATTACTTGTAGTATCTTTCGACGTTTTAAAGACGGACTGAGCAAATATAATAAAAATAATAGTTGAAACAATTCAAAACTAAAACTTTGAAAATATATGAAGAAATAGTATTTTTCATTATATCTTAAAACGTTGCTAATAATGTGAGTATTAGAGTTTATGTTTTTTTACGGTGAAATCTAACCGAAATAGCTAGAAATAATTAAACGAGCATTAAATAAATAATAGCAAATGTTTTCGAAATGCGACGATGTAAGGACTCATTTTTATTGGAAGAATGATTTTAAAAACGATGGCGCAAGTCTCGTGTCTTGAATCGTCCGTTAAGTCGTCCAAACGAGCCTAGAACGCTTATTGTACAAAAGTAAACAAAACACTTACCAAATATAACCTAAACTATTAACTAGTTGTCATTTTGTTTTATATGGTTTTAGTATAAATAGGAATTTACCCTCATTTCTTTCATTTTCATCACAAACAAAAACACACACATAGATAAAAAGCTCTAAAGCTTTCATCAATGGCTTCCATCGGAAAACTTTTCCTGTGGTGTTTTCCGGCAACCTCCATTTTTCCGGCGAGACCAAAAGTGCTCCTAAACCCCGGATCTACACGAATCCCACACTCACTCTCCTCCACTCGCTGCCACCTTGTGCCGCCGCCACTCTTGTGGTATTATTACCGCCGCCGCCACCTTATGGTGGTGTGTGGGTGACGAATTTGTCATTTTTCCTAGTGGGTATACTATAAAAACCCAAAAAACATGTAGATCTAGTCCGGATCTATGCATGCATGATGGTTACATCAAGTGAAACTTGTAGATCTAGTCCGGATCAATCCATGCATGGTGGTCACATCAAGTGTTGACAAGATCTTGGATGTTTGCTTGAATGCATCACTCACTAGTACAACGACTTTGATAAGCCTTGTAAGATCTACATCTCGTTCTTATTTATTATTCTATTTATTTTTCTTGATCTTATATATGTTATGAATATATATATATATATACAAAATTGATTAATGAGTATTGGGACATTGTATGAATTCTTGACACAAAAATCAAGCTAAACAAGCTCTAATAACGATTTGATTTATAGCAATTTTTGAACCGTAGAAAAAACAGATTTCATATTGAACTCAGTAGTTTTGGATTACTAAAAACATACATATTAAGATAGATAATTGTTTTGTGATTAATTCCCCGGGTGCCTCGTCCCGTGACGAATTTTAGATAGCAAGATATGACCAAAATAGTGAAAACTAGTAAGATCTGAACATACTGTTTTGATAGACTGTTTTCTCGTAAAATTTGTATACTGACGTATGATTATGTAGTACTAATAGTTGTAGATAAAATCATGAAGAAGTAAAATCAACCGGATGGTTTACCAATTCCTTACGGTTTGGAAATGGTGGCCAAAATAGTGAAAACTAGTCAGATCTGAACAAACTGTCTTGACAGACTGTTTTCTCATATAAGGATTCAGAATCATTGAAAAAGGTAAAACTGTAGGTTGTAGATAAAATCATGAACAAGTCGAATCAATCGGATGGTTTACCAGTTCCTTATGGTTTGGAAATGGCGACCGAAATGGTGAAAACGAATTTGGCTGCCAAAAACAGCCAATTCTTCTAAGTTAAAAAATGGGTTAATTAGCTATGAAAAGTATAAATTGGGGATAATTAGACATATAATCAGTAAAGTACATGAGTTAACAATGATTTTGGTAAAAAGAACACACTTAGATGATTTAGGGTTCAAGAGATATGAACAAATTAGCGGGACATGTCGGGAAAATTATAATAAACGGATTATAACTCATTAACGTAAAATGTGATGATTTTTATATAAACCGACGTGGTAGGACCCACTTGTCGGGGATCTTGGACTTATATATATTCTGATGATTAGATGACCCGAGACCCGACCAACGTAAAATATTAAGTGTACGTGTTTGTGATGCGTTTTAAGAACCCAAAAACTATATAAAGTGGACTTGTGCCATAAAAGCCCAACTTACACTTGTAATGACTATTGGGACATTATTGGGCCTGAGATTTATAACCAAGTTAGAAGTGAAATACTGATTTTAAATGAACCTAAGTTATATAATCTTGTAATGGGCCACTATTGGGCTTAGGATGGGTTAAAAGTGTTAAATTGGATATTTCACTTAAAATGACTATGTTTTCATCTAAAAGTTTAATAAAGAATTATAAAACTTATGCAATGATCAAGAACTTATTAAGATATACCTAATACATATATGTACGATTTATTTCTTGTCTCGAGCCTAAGACGCGCCTCGTTAACTTTAGGTCTCGTGTGATCATGTATCGACTGTTGACATTTATTCTTGATTGACGTTCGTTCTCTATTAACTATTGTGACGATTATATCAGGTAAGTCTATAGCCTCGCTTTTATACTATCTTGCAAATGATTTTAAACCCGCGAGGGGGAATACATGTTTTTATAAACTTAGAACACAAGATTTTTATGGTATGCTTGTCCCTCTATGAATGGACCCGTGGTTGCCTTTAAATTGCATTAAGTGATTCCCATTATTAAAGCCTCAATTATGGACCGTTACATAACCTATGATGGGTTAACTGCTAGTACAATTAATAGATCTATGGGGGAAGCCGCCCCGGTTCAGTTTGTGTGGACTTGTCACAGAAGCTTAGGTCCGACCTCCATACTGTTTGAACATATTGTATTGAGAAGTCAGGTATACGGCAACGTACCAATAATCTGGAGGTAACAAAAATTAATAAATCTCTTGTCTTATTAGACCTAACGGAGTGTCTAAGGGCTCGGTTCTATGAGCTTATTCCAATTTATGCTATATACAATTATTATTGTTGATGCAAATTCGATGCTTGTTGCCTTCAAGTATGCCACAAACTTATAATCTTTGCATGTTTTCAAAATGATTTGTAAAACCTATAGACTTGCCCAACCTTTGTGTTGATGATTTTACACATGTATTTCAGGTAATCAAGTTGGATAGCAGCAGAGCATGCGAGGAGGAAGTTGGTGCTTACTTGTCTAAATCTTTGTTTACTTTTCCATCCTTTGAAATGAATAAACTGCTTTTAAGCATTTAATGTATTGTGATTGGTAACAGTTTTTGGGACTAAACGCTACTCTGATTTATATATTGAGATGGAAAACGTTTTAGACAAAATTGTATAATATTTTAACATCTCTTTTGAGGTCGTTTTCTATTATTGTGTGTAATGTGTTATGAGCAGCGCCCCAAAGTGGTATTCCGCTGCGTGGTTAGGTGTTACAGATTGGTATCAGAGCCACAAGTTATAGAGAACTTGGTCGATTTTGAAAAACCTAAACTATAACTTCGGTATGGTCTAAAAAGTTTTAAGCACGTAACTACTCCGCATGGCTCCGGTAAGGCTATTCTTGCATTACTTTATGATTGATTGTGATTATGTGAACCTATGTGTATGTAGAAATGGTAATATGTATATGTATGAATATACTTTGATATTTAAAGGCATTACACGCAAAGCAATGGTCCGTGAACGATTGTCGTGTATCTTATAATACGGTTTTGTATAGGATTTGGTCTCACCGCCTATCGCCGATCTTGATGATTATGCATTAACTGAATACGAGTATGAAACTCGTTTGATACTTTTAGTATGTATATATTGTTTCATAATCTATCGTATATAGACTTGTTTAAGTTCGATTGTTATCATCGTATCGTGATGTGCCATTTTAGGATATCTTCTTTCGAAACGTAATTGATTAACGTGATATTCGTGTTCCGACTACTTCTTATGATTTTGAAGAATCATTTATCCGATACGACATCTTCTATGTAATGTGACGTGTGATTTGATTTTATATGACTACGTTATTTGACGAAAAGGAGGATGCCAATGTTGGACTTAAGATATATATATCCTAATCAAATATATATAGTTTGGGTACAACAATGATATGCTCGTAGTAGTCATTCGGTTGAGTGACTTAAAATTTTGTATCTAAATGGAATGGGACATTTAGATATAGAGATTTTAACTCGCCCAACTATGAGTAGTTTAAGGTTGTCTTATTTAAATGGATTAGGACATTTGAATGAGAAAATTTTAAACCACTGGACCTTAGATTGTTGTGTTTTCCTTATTCAAATGGAATGCGACGTTTGAATACGGAAATCATGATGTAAGTTTATTAACACCTTGTATTTACTATGGTATTTTGATATGATATCGTGTTGAGAGATAGTAATACTTGAGTAGGATGACTTATAATCGTTTTGTTGAAATGGATTGGGACGCCTTTTCATGTGAACAAGAAAGTTATAAGTTCCCGAACCGTAAATTTATAAACTCTTGTATACATGAAAGGGGACGCCTTTTGATGTAGACAAGGAATTATAAATGAGTGGGCCCAAGTATGTTTGGCTCGATTTGTGAGTGTTTGTTATGCGTACGTCTTTCTTCGAACCCTGTTTCGTTGATAAGAATCGTTCAGTGCTATCGTCATTATGATGATTGTTGATTAGCATCTATGTACGAATAACCCGTTATACTTCTCTCGAGTTGTGATTTGTTTTGATGGACCATTTCTAATGTGTCTTGATGATCGACGGCGGAAATCTGTATTTGATGTTTATGTTTGACTTTTACTTTTAGATACTTATGTGGCATGTGATCTAGTCGAATGATCGTAAGTTGTGAGAACTAAAGACGACATTGTCCAATGACGTCTGATCATGGAGAACGTGTACCATATAATATCTTTTGACTTTCTTTGGAACCTAGACGATGACTTGTCTGTTTTTCACTCTTCACTGTTAGACTAAAGACTGTTATATCCGAATTAAGCGCTGGGACGTCGCTTCCTAAAGGAGTGGATGATATAACAACTGATAACTAGGTTTTACTCAGGTTAAAAATTTATCGTTCTAGTGTTCTCTTCGAATTGAAAAACTTGTGTTTAATGTGTGATTCAGCTGTTTTTGGTGGAACAAAGATGTGTCGTTGTAGTGTTTAAAATAAAAAGGTGCAAAACAATTAAAGTAAAGGTGCAATTAAAGTAAATCTAAGTCTAAATAAAATAAAGGTGTAAGTATTTAAAAACGTGACTGAAATTAAAGGGCACTAAAGCAAAATGACGTAAACTTAAATCTATCTAAGGCAAACTTAAACGCAGCAAAAACTAAAATAAAGCTAAGGCAAATAATCTTAAAGTGCAATTAAATAAAAGGCAGGAAGAATAAAGCTTGAAAATAAAAATCAAAGACGAAAGCTAATAAGAACCTGAATACAGCTCATTCGGAATTATCCTTCATTTGGAACAATCACTCGTCCTAAATGTCACCTTCGGTTGAAATGATTCTTCTTTACTTGGAATATTACCAAAATCCTTGATCCGGAACAAATTGATCTGAATATGTCACTTATCCAAAACAATGCTTCGTTCGGAACTTTACTGATTCAGAACTTGTAAAGTTTGCCTTGATTCGGAAGTATTCTGTCACCCTTGATTCGGAAGTTTCCGAATGAAGCACCTTGATTCGGAAGTTTAGGACTGTTGGAAATACGTTTTACGTATTAGGAAGGATCGGTCACTCCAACATTAGTTCGTGTAATAGCTCGTAGTTTAGTCATTTGCATTTACTTAAACAAAGCCCAAAACCGAGCCCATGTAATGTATGGGCCGGCGGCCAAATGTAAGCCCAAGCCCATGACAAGGGCTTGGGTATATAAACCCTCTCCTTTGATGGAGAGGGTGTGGTTTTCATTATTTTACACATAGTTGTTCTTAACTTTCTCTCTCTAGAAGTGTGAAATCCACCATCTTTCTATCTCTTTCTCTCTCTAAAATCATAAGCATAGATTTACAAATCTACAAATGGTATCAAGAGCTTGGGATGAAATATAGGTTTGTTTGTGTGATTCGTATGTTCTTATAAGCATTTCGTGGCTTTTTGAGTTCATTTTGCCGAATCATCAAAATTTTTTTTGTGTTTGTTCGTGATTTCAAGAAGCATAACGTATTCAGTAGGATTGTAGTGTTTTTGGTGTCTTGATTTTGGTTAAAACACGATCTTTCTTGGATCAAAAGTGCAAAAAGGCTTTGTTCTTCATTCCGAAATTTAAGCAGAAACATCCATCGGAAAGTACAAATTGTACTTGGGCTTCCATCGCAATAACCGTCCATCGGAAAGGGATTGGTTTCTACATTGCGATCGTGGGATTTTTATCACTTATTCCGATCTGAATCATTCCGATAGCTATTGCGATCTGAGATTCCGATGGGTATAAGGAAGGTTTGGTAAGTCGTTACTCTGCTCGAATTTTGACAACCACTTTGCGATCTGAATCATTCCGATAGGCTTTGCGATCTGAACTTTCCGATAGGCTTTGCGATCTGAACATTCCGATAGGGCTTTTGCGATCTGAACATTGCGACCGCTCTGCATTGCAATCTAGGCATTCCGATACCATCATCATTCCGACAGTGTCACATTACGATCTGGTATTCCGATCTGGTATTCGTGTGTAATTTTGACTTGGAATTTTTGGTTTATCGAGAACATATTTTAGGGGATTTTAACATTTTTTCTCGGTTTTAACTCACAACAACACACAAATACTTAACCTTATTTCATTGATCGATCAACTTTGTAAATCTTAACTTATTGAAATGGAGTATACATTTCTTACGGATAAGTCCATCCTCTCGGGTACGGATAATCGTCCACCAATGTTGGTGAAGACTATGTATGAGGAATGGGCTTCCCGAATGGAACTTTATATGTTGAACAAGGAGAATGGACATCTAATTTGGGCATCGGTGCTCAATGGACCATTAGATTATGGTACTGTGACGGAAGGTACGACCACTCGTCCTCGCACAACGGGTGAGTTGACTGGAGATATGAAGATTCAAGATAAATGTGATAAGTATGCTACAAACATCATTCTCCAAGCCCTTCCTCCAGATGTCTACAAACTCGTCAGCAAACATAAAGTTGCCAAAGAGTTATGGGATAGAATTCGTGTTCTCATGCAAGGCACCTCGTTAACTAAACAAGAACGAGAGTGTAAGCTTTATGATACTTTTGATAAGTTTGCCTATGTGCCAGGGGAGACTCTCAATGATTACTATCTGAGATTTACCCTATTGTTGAATGAGCTTAATATCTATGGCATGGCAATTCCTACCTTTCAATTGAACACCAAGTATTTGAACACTCTTCCTCCAGAATGGAAAAAATACGTGACGGATGTTAAATTGGCTAAGGACTTGCATAACACCAATGTGGATCAACTTCAAGCTTTTCTTCAACAACACGAATGCCATGTGATCGAGGCTCGGTTATCTACACCTCAAGTTCATGATCCACTTGCAATGTATGCTTCTCAACAAAACATGGCTTATACTTATCAACAACCATCATACTTGCAGCAGACACCACCACACATCTATCAACAACCACATCAACCATCTTATCAACCACCAATGATGCCACAACAAGAATATCAACAAAGTGTTCATCAACAATCTTTTCAACAGCAACCACCATATCAAACATCACCATCACAAACCAACACTTCTCCATTGGGCTATACTCCTCAGCAAGGATATTTTCCAATTGAAACACAACCAGCACAAGCTTTCTACTCTAATGAACTTCCACCAATCCAAGCACTGGTCTTTACTCCAAATGATACGCCAGCTGATGTTTTAAACCATCTCACCGCCTACTTGTCAAAACTTGTTGCAACTAGAGGATTTCCACCAACAAACAATCAGCTCCGCACCTCATCAAATCCTCGACAACAAGCCACTGTTCAAGATGGTCAAGTGACGGTGCAACCTATTCAGGGAAGGCAAAATTCATATGGACCTCCTACAAGGACTGGGAACAATCAAGCTGTGAATTCTCAAGCTAGTGGAAATGGGAGTCCTATTGGTCCTAAGAAGGTTGTGACTTGCTACAATTGCCGAGGACAAGGTCATATGGCTAGGGAATGCACTCAGCCGAAAAGGAGAAGGGATGATGCATGGTTTCGTGAGAAGATGTATTTGGTTGATGCTCAGTCTAAGGGAAAGATTTTAGATTCAGAGGAGTTGGCATTTCTTGCAGACCCAGGGGCAGCAGATACTGAAGGCATTGCGGTCGTTTCTACTTCTAATGCAGCTTATCAAGCGGATGATCTTGATGCATACGATTCAGATTGTGATGACATTCACTCTGCCCAAGCTGCTCTCGTTGCTAATCTCTCTCACTACGGTTCTGATGTCATCAGTGAGGTACCAACCACATCTAATAATATTGATGATAACCAACATCAAGTTGGGCATGAAAATGACAACCTCGAACAGCATTCGGGAACTAGTAATTCAAATGATGTGGTACCCAAACCTACACATTTGAGTGAACCTCAACCAACTGCTACGACAGGTATGGAATCTTATGCTCAACATGATTTGGTCATGGTGCCTAAACATATAATTGATCAAATGCATATGGCCCTCAGACAATCCGTAGATACCAATTCCACCCTAACTGCTGAGCTTGCGTTGCATAAAGAAAATGTCAAAACTTTTGAAATGGTCCCTCAAGAAGAGAAAATAACATGTTCTGAATTTGATCAATTTCGTTTTGAAAAGATTGAACACTTGAAAGAAATAGAATCATTAAAAGCTAATCTTTCCAATGAATTAAAAGAAAAAGAGTCGGTTGTCAATGATTTTCAGAAACTTAAAATGGATTTCGAAACTCTCGAGTCTAAAAAGGTTGAATCGGAAATTAATGCTACCAAACTTCTTAAATTCAAAGAACAACAGCTTTTAAAACAATACGCTTCCACAGAAAAGGTTCATCTTTTAACTAAATCATTTAAAGAATTCGAACTTAAGCGTCTTCAAGATTTACCACCTAATCCCGGTTATGCAAAACAAGCTCAGGAATATATTCCCGGTCTTTATGACATGACCATAATTGGAAAATCGAAAGAAGCACCTTTTGTTCGTAGTACTGAGGAGACACAATCACTTGGGGATGAAACTCATTCTAAAATGCTTTCAAAATTCCATACAATTGATTATGATCAACATAACAAAGATCAATTTTCGAAAAAGACACGCATTCGCTTACAAAAGGAATTAGCAGAATTAACAGTTCTTGTGCCCCAAAGTTTGTCAAATGAAAACCTTCCTAGTACGTCTCCTACACTCGTCAAAAAGGATTTAACGAAGTTAATTCCACCGGTAAGTAAGGCGTCCGTTAACTTAAATACGGTTCACCAACACTTAGCCGATTTTGACAAGGTCATTTTGGAACGTACGACGGCCACGGCCATAACGGAAGGTGAATGGAACTTTGAGCACACTAGAGCTGCATTTCGAGATGAAATTGTTCCGTTTGTAAACAATGTTAAAGCTTGTCTTCGTAATATTGATCAAGATTTGTTTTTGGAAATAGAAGAAGTTAGACGTGTTTTCAATGAAATGGAAGATGCTTATGAAAACAGTTTACTTGAAATAGAACGAGTTTCACGCCATAATGATCTGCTTCTGAATCAAGTGATGTCTCATGATATAGTTTCTGTCTGTGTGAATACAAGTGTTGATAATGATTCTATTGTGCATAATGTTGAATCTGTGGATACTGTGGTAGATAGTACTTGTCACGAATCTGACGCTGAATTTTTAAAGCTTCAAGATTCATATTCATCGCTTTCAAAACGTTTTGATGAGATTCAAACACATTATATTTCGCTTGAATGCAAGCAACAATTTATTCAAGAAATCTTTGAAACGTCATTCGAAGGTGTTAATATCGATGATGCAAATTTTGAAAAGAATTTTCGATTGAATTTACAATGAAAACAGCGTCAGCCAAGTGACAAAGTTGCTAACTCTTTGCCGATAGAAATAGAGAAATCTAAGGAGCTTGACTGTGTGAACGTACTTGAGGCTGCTGAGAATTTTAAACTTGATCTAGATAATCGAGTTTCCAAGATTTTGTCCAAAGTTGATAACTTAAAACAGAAAAATACACGACTCTTCGATTCAGTACAGCCTGCATGTGTTGATACCACTGCACAGAATCAATCATTGATTGAACAATTGAATCGAAAGTCGATGGAAATATCTGATTTGAGGGAACAAATTTGCGATAAGAATCTGGTCTTGGCTGAGTTAAAGGAAACACTTCGTACTCTCAAAGGTAAGAATGTTGTGGATAACGCAGCCACTATCTCAGCATCGTCCTCTAGTGCAATCAAAAGAACCCTTATAGCCGTCACACCACTTAACAAGGGCCCTAGGACTAAACCATCTCAAACTTTGGTCGCTAAAGATAAGGCGGAATCAAAACCAGCTTCTAATATTCCCGTGTTGCCTTCTACAGGAGTAAGCACCACTACTAAGGCTCAAAGATCTAAGCTTAAGAGAAACAAGAAGAATGATAGGATCTTGCCCCCATCTAGTAGTCAAGTGAAGAAGAAAGTAGAAGCCCATCCTAGGAATGTTATTTCTGTTTTGAATAAAAAGAATCATGTAGCTAAACCTAAAGGCTCTGCGGTTGTGCAGCGTTCTAAGCCTACTGTGAATTCTAATTTAAAATGTTGGAATTGCAATGAATGTATGTTTTCTAGTCATCATGATTCTTGCCTTATTGACCATGTGAATGAGATGCAGGCCCGGAAAAATGGATTAGAATGGAAACCGACTGGGAAAGTGTTAACCCAAGTTGGTTGGATGTGGCGCCCCACTGGTAGAACTTTCACTATAGTAGGAAATATGTGCCCTTTGACTAGGATCACTCCCACTACAGCGAAGAAAGCGTGCCCTTTAACTAGGAGTACCAAGGCTACCAAAACACAAGCGTGTCCTTTAACTAGGAACACCGACACTACTGTAGGAACCAAGTGCCCTTTAAATAGGTCTACTCCCACTGTAGTGCCCGCAAATAATCCAAAACCAAAGAAAGTTGGAACAGTAAAACCTGTTAGTGCTAAAACTCACATTAGAAAACGTAGGAAATCTAAGGGTCTCAAAAATGTTAGCAATTCTGATAATTCTATATCTGTATCTGCTAACACTCCGGAACCAATAGTTTCCAATGCATTGTCTACTGTTGTTATTGAAAACAGGTGGTCCAAATTGTTCTCTGGTATTTGGACTCTGGTTGCTCCAAGCATATGACCGGAGATCGCTCTCAGCTCAGAAATTTCGTCAGCAAGTTTCTTGGTACGGTTCGATTTGGAAATGATCATATTGCAAAGATAATGGGTTATGGTGAATATCATATTGGGAATGTTATAATTTCAAGAGTGTATTACGTGGAAGGTCTCGGTCACAACTTATTTTCTGTGGGACAATTTTGTGATGCAAACCTAGAAGTTGCTTTTCGAGAGCATACCTGCTTCATTCGTAATTTGGAAGGGGTTGATTTATTGAAAGGTACTCGAGGGAATAATTTGTATACTTTGTCTTTACAAGACATGATGGCCGCTTCTCCCGTATGTCTTCTCTCCAAAGCATCGAAGACAAAGTCATGGTTATGGCATCGACGGTTATCTCATCTTAACTTTGACGCTATTAATCACTTGGCGAAAAACGAACTTGTTCGTGGTCTTCCTAAACTATCATTTCACAAGGATCATTTGTGTTCCGCGTGTACAATGGGGAAAAGCACTAAGAAGTCTTACAAACCCAAGACTGAAGACACCAACCAAGAGAAACTTTATCTGTTGCATATGGATCTTTGTGGGCCAATGCGTGTTGAAAGTCTTAGTGGCAAAAAGTACATCCTCGTCATTGTCGATGATTACTCTCGGTTTACTTGGGTGAAATTTCTTAAAGCAAAAAATGAGGCACCTAAATTCATCATCAGATTTCTCAAGATGATTCAAGTGCGTCTCAACACTACTGTCCGACGCATTCGTACAGATAATGGAACCGAATTTGTGAATCAAATTTTGCGTGATTATTATGAAGAAGTTGGCATTTCTCATGAAACATCCGTTGCTCGCACTCCACAACAAAACGGTGTCGTTGAAAGACGAAATCGCACACTTATGGAAGCTGCTCGAACGATGTTAATTTACGCAAAGGCTCCATTGTTTTTATGGGCAGAAGCAGTATCAACAGCAGTGTACACCCAAAACCGGTCACTAATTCGTAAACGCCATGGTAAAACACCTTATGAGCTTCTCCATGGAAAAGTACCAGATTTATCATATCTTCATGTATTTGGTTCTCTTTGCTATCCAAATAATGACGGTGACAATTTGGGAAAACTTCAACCAAAGGCTGATATTGGTATTTTCATTGGTTACGCACCCTCAAAGAAGGCATACCGAATCTACAACCGTAACTCTCGCAAGATCCTCGAAACTATGAATGTTGATTTTGATGAGCTGGCAGCAATGGCTTCTGAGCAAAGCAGCTCTGAACCCGCACTTCATGAAATGGGACCCAGTAATATTAGTTCTGGTCTTGTCCCAAACAACCCTACTTCATCATCATTTACACCACCTACTAGGAAGGAATGGGATACGTTGTTTCAACCGTTCTTTGATGAATTCTTTACTCCTCCAACTATTGTTGCTCCAGAACCTGAAGTAATAGCTCCGGTAACCGAAGTTGTCGCTCCAGCAACCGTTGCACAATCAGATACATCTGCACCAACAATTGGTCAGGATATACCTTCAACAGGTAATTCTCAACCAACACATGTTTCAACTACCCATGTCATGCCTATTGATGATGAAGAGGATGATGATGATCACGATTTGGAATTCGCTCAAATGCGTGAACTTCCATTCTTTGGTGTATCTATTCCCGACCCTAATCAAGCCGGGTCGTCCACCTCAGAGGAAGCTCCTTCTACAGTTTACTCCAATCCACGGATTCGTGAACATGACAGCAAGTGGACAAAGGATCATCCTATAGATTCTATTATTGGTGACCCTAATCGTCCGGTATCCACACGAAGTCAGTTACAAGAAAGTGCAATGTTTTGTCACTTTGATGCTTTTCTCACTGAAGTTGAACCTAAGACATGGCAACAAGCTTTTACTCAATCCTGTTGGATAGAAGCTATGCAAGAAGAACTTAACGAATTCATACGTCTTGATGTTTGGGAACTTGTCCCATGCCCGGATCAAGTGCAGTTACTCACTTTGAAATGGGTTTACAAGGTGAAACTCGATGAGTTAGGCGGAATATTGAAAAACAAAGCTCGACTAGTAGCTCGTGGATACAAGCAATTATTGGGCGTCGACTTTATGGAATCCTTTGCACCTGTTGCCCGTTTGGAAGCTATTCGACTATTCCTCGCTTATGCAGCCCATATGAATATGATCGTCTATCAGATGGATGTGAAGACGGCATTTCTTAATGGTGAAATCAAGGAAGAAGTCTATGTTCAACAGCCGGATGGTTTTGTGAATCCTAATTATCCTAATCATGTGTACAAGCTTAAGAAGGCTCTCTATGGGTTGAAGCAAGCTCCACGCGCATGGTATGATCTATTGTCACAATTCCTCATTACGCAAGGCTTCGCTAAAGGCAAGGTGGATCCCACGCTGTTCATTCAGAAACGAGGTAAAGATATGATTATGGTACAAATATATGTTGATGATATTATATTTGCAGCCTCGACCCAAACCTTATCGGATGAGTTTGGGACACTCATTTCTTCCAAGTTTAAGATGTCAATGATGGGCAAGGTATCATTCTTCTTAGGTCTTCAGATATCTCAGAGTCCCAGAGGCATCTTTATCAATCAATCCAAGTATGCCCTTGAATCGCTTAAGAAGTATAAGATGGAATCTTGCGACCCCGTGGATACTCCAATGGTGGAACGAACTAAGCTTGATGCAGATCCACATGGAGTTGCCGTTGATCCGACACTTTATCGTGGAATGATCGGTACTCTTCTGTATATCACAGCCAGTCGACCTGATCTTCAGTTTGCTATATGTATGTGTGCCAGGTATCAAACTAGGCCTACTGAATTACACTTAGCTACTGTTAAAAGGATCTTTCGATATCTTAAAGGAACCATTAATCGGGGACTTTGGTATTCGAAAGACTCTTCTATTGCACTAATGGCATATGCAGATGCGGATCACGCGGGTTGTCAAGATACAAGGCGTAGCACGAGTGGAACTTTGCAACTATTAGGAGATCGACTAATCAGTTGGGCATCGAAAAGGCAGAAAAGCGCTGCAATTTCAAGTACGGAAGCAGAATACATAGCTATGTCCGGTTGCTGTGCTCAAATTCTTTGGATGAGATCGCAATTAACCGACTATGGTCTAGGTTTCAACAAGATTCCGATGTACTGTGACAACAAGAGTGCAATTGCCTTATGCTGCAACAACGTTCAATTCTCCCGGTCGAAGCATATTGACATTCGCTACCACTTCATCAAGGAGCAAGTGGAAAATGGAGTAATCGAGCTTTACTTTGTCCGATCTGAGTATCAATTGGCGGATATTTTCACGAAGGCTTTAGATCGCGCTCGAATTGAATTTTTGGCCGACAAGCTAGGAATGAAAACCTTCTCGCCTGAGACTCTTAAGGAGCTAGCAGATGAAGCGAAAGAATAGTGGTGGTAAAACTATTCTCCGTATCCTTGGTGATCATTTGTATATATTGTTTATATTTTTATCCTCAAAAGCAAAATACAAAAATATAAAACCATATAAAAACCATAAAATTGAAAAATTCAGAAAAATCCAAAACTATTTTTACTTTATTTTTTTAAAGGCATGTCTTTTGGTACGATAATATTTACGGCCTTAGAAATGTTGATTCATATCGACACGGCGCCATAAATAGAGTTCGTACAAAAGTTGTAAATATTTCATAAAACATGCCTAAATGGCTTGTAGTTATTTCAGACTGCAACCCGGTTTTCACATTAAAGTCAGGTATTTCTTATGAAAGCTTTGGCTAACAACGGGAATTAATTTTCTCGGGCAAGGTTTACTTTAAAACCTTGTAAGGGATCAAGGTTACTTTATAACTTGGTCTAACACAAATATATGTACGTTTCAGTGCATTTATTTGTTAAAACAAGAGAAGTCTTGTTTTTATGAAGCTATCATCTCTACAACCATAGCAATCTACAATTGGTATCTACATACTCGACGATGCGACTACTCAACCGACGACTACAGCTCTTTCAATAGAACACGGGTCAACAATTGAGGGGGAGCAACTGTCAAGCATTCAGAATCTTCGATGCCGAACGTGCCAAGTTCACAGGTTGGTGTCAAGACAACAATACCAATCGTACATGTGGTGTCAAGAGATGACTTCAGACGTGACGAGGCGACCAACATATGCTGACAAGAACCATTTGATCTTACCATATGATGTTCTCATCTATCAGGTCCAACCTTGTCAATTCTTTCTAATATGGTGAATATGTGATCATCTTACAAATCGATATCATATCTCATGCGTTTGATATCATGAAGATAAAATGGACTTGCATTTTTCTTCCCAAAACTTTTGTTAAAACTTCATTAAATCAATTGATATTAAAAACATCGATTGGGTTAATATTTTCAATATGGGGGAGAAAATGTGATTTAATATGGGATATTATCACAAATGGTTTGACTTAATGTGCTGGCTCATCCCGACATGTGCGAAATGTTTTCGAATATCATGGCATATGTTAAGGGGGAGCAAAATGGACTTTCATGGTGACATATACTTACCCAAAACCCATTTATTTCACGACGATGAAGATTGTGGTGACATAAGGATGGTAGGATAGGTTAAGTCCTATGATTCTTCCAGAACCGGAGGAATCTTCCCAAGGACATTGCATAGCTAGAAATAGTAGTCCTTAGGAAAGTTGGAGAAAGATTGTGAACGCAGCTGAATGCCGACCAAGTACTTAAGTTAGCACTGGAACAATCACAACAAGGTGCTAGTTATGACGTATTGGTAAGCATTGAAGGGGTTGAAGAATGAAAAAGAATTGTAAAGATAAAGGGTGTAAAGAAAGAAGCCCTCCTTACAACTTTAGGCAGAAACCGGGTCAATACATATGCTATTGAGATCATTTTAATGATTCTTGATATTGAAGACAGACATCATGGACCCAGTGATGCAATGCACAACCCATCCCAGCTAACTCAGATATCTCTCAAAAGATATTTGTTTTAATCACACGGAGATCAACACGTTATCTATCGATTTATTCACTCCGAATAAATTGGTATTGAAAAGGTGGCACTCCTCTCCAGCCTCCGATCACTAAAAAATCCAAAAAGCACGATCGAGTCTAGAGCCATTTGAGATCATCAAATATCTCATTAGGACACACTTTCATAATTCCTTGCTTCTTCACACACTGTGAAAAGTAAGATCTTAAGAGTCCTACGCAAAATCTTCATGATCTTGCCTGAACATCCGAGTAATACGAAAGTATTTACAATGAAGATGGAAATCCTTCTTGAGCGAATATCAAAAAGCTCATGGTAGGTGACTCGTGCGATTCTTTATGAATCAAACTTGTGATAACTGGAAAGCAACAGCTGTTTAATTCTTAACTGAATTTAAACACGTTCCAGGCCTCTACGCAATATCTTAATGATCTTGCCAGAACACTCAGAGTGATACCTTAGTGTTCACGGTGATGAGTGGAAATCCTTCTAGTGTTAACCTCAAACAGCACTTGGTAGGTAACTTGCAAGATTCTATACGAATCAAGCTCGTGACAACTGGAAAGCAACGATGGTGCGGTTCTTAATTGAATTTCACTTGTTCCAGGAACATGAATTGACGGCTTCAAATCATGCGGATATTATTGTCCAAATGATTCACTCTTTATGTTCGCAGTCAGCTTTGGACGGTCGAATAAAGAGAACGGGTTTACCCGCGAAATCCTGTCAGGAAGTTACTTAATTGAAACTATCCGTCACGGGTACGATATCTAATATCGTCCAACGGTCTTCACCGACCGGAGGTAAAATGCTACCGATTTAGAATGAAATGTTCAAAGCCATTTCGTTCGTGTCTACTTATGTTGCGGCATTTGAAGACGGTGGCGTTGCGGAATCCGAGAAGAAGTCGTCCTCGCATGCTTATACTTTATGCACTTAATACCTCATCTAATTCAAGAAAGCCTAAAAGTTAAGTCTTCCGCTGTATCGAACTCTGAAGCTTTCAAGAATTACTAAGGTATAAGTATGTGGGACGTGAGGTCACGAAGAGGCGAAGATCACAAGTGAAGGATGCACGAGATCAAGGCAAGAGATTGATGCTCAAAGATTGATATCAAAGATCACATCAGCATGTTCACCAGAAAAGAAAAAGAAGAAAAAGAAAGACGAAGACTACGAGCTCAAGACAAGCATAGTATGCTAGGTTTATTTTACTATTGTAACTTGGGTAACGCCCTTGTTTGGAGTGACCTCCCTTAGGGGGATATTGTTGGAAATACGTTTTACGTATTAGGAAGGATCGGTCACTCCAACATTAGTTCGTGTAATAGCTCGTAGTTTAGTCATTTGCATTTACTTAAACAAAGCCCAAAACCGAGCCCATGTAATGTATGGGCCGGCGGCCAAATGTAAGCCCAAGCCCATGACAAGGGCTTGGGTATATAAACCCTCTCCTTTGATGGAGAGGGTGTGGTTTTCATTATTTTACACATAGTTGTTCTTAACTTTCTCTCTCTAGAAGTGTGAAATCCACCATCTTTCTATCTCTTTCTCTCTCTAAAATCATAAGCATAGATTTACAAATCTACAAGGACTTCCGAATGAACCTTTCTTGAGTCGGAACTTACCCCTTGATCCGGAAGTTTATGATTTCCGAATGAAAAGTCTTGATGCGGAACTTGATCCTTGATTCGGAACTTTGAGTTGATTCGGAACTTTTGAGAAGTTCCGGATGAAACCCTTGGTTCGGAACTTTGGAGTTCCGAATGAATACTCTTGGTTCGGAAGTTTTCACTTCGTCCGGAACTTTGAAAGTTCCGGATGAACAAGTTTGGCTCGGAAGATTTGTTGAGTTAAAATCTTCCGAATGAAGCCTTGCTTCGGAACTTTAGAAGTTCCGAATGAACACTTTCCCTCCTTCTTGGTTCGGAACTTTTCCTGGAAAGATCAGAAACAAAGCAAACACCCCCGAAGAACAAGGGATACAGTAATAGCAGATCTAAACAAAAACTAACCAAAATCAAACACACGGATAAATATAAACAGTAACGAATCAACAAATAAACATCACCAAACAGTTAAAAACAAGAAATTAAACAACTTTAACCACAATAATCAAAAACCACTTTGGATCAAAATAAAAGCATGAACATAAACATAAACACAACAAATCAAAGATTAAGAAAGGTAGATAAGAGATTGACAAGATAAAGTAAAGATTGACGATAATTAAATGAAAACTTACTTGAAATTAAATGAATTTAAGGTGCAAGACACGGTAATTAAATTGACAAGAAATTAAATGACAAGGTATTTAAATGTGGAAGACTAATTGTCACACTTAGCCAACAAGAAGGAAATGAACACAATCCTAATCTATATATAGGGGAGGATTAAGGAAGCTTCCTCCCCTCTTTCCTTTCTTCTTAATTACAAGCTTAAGTCCCTCCTTTTATTAATCTTCATTAATTGCGTCATTAGTCCTTTTCTTCTAATCTTCTTTAAACTTGGACTTAAGGGACTTTTGGCTTCGGGATTTCTTCGAATTCGTCTTTAAATTCTTCAATAAAATAGACTTGAATTCTTCGGCTTTTGATAAACTTCCGTCTTTTGACTTTTTCTTCGATAAATCTTCAGAATTGGTCGTGGACTTCCGTTCTTTTTGCACTCTTGACTTCTTGACTTCGTCTTTCATCCTTTTCTTCAATAAAAGTCCGTAAATGCCCGTGAATGTCCGTGTTTTCTCCACTTTTCACCTTTTCGTCCTAAATCACAACAAAAACACAAACCACGCATAATTCCGACATAAAAGACATAAAATACACGTTTTGGTCCGGTTATTATTGTAATTAAGTGGTAGAAAAGATGGGTGTTTACACACCTATCAAATCCCCTACACTTGACCATTGCAATGTCCTCATGCAATACATTAGTTACAAAGCAAGATTACACTTTTCATCATAATCAATCCACGTTGGCCTTTATTAAAGAGATAGAAAATTAAAGACATACAAAATAAAGAAATCAAAAGCATACCTTTGGTTTTGAAAATGTTATGAATAATCATCATTCTCAAGTTTTCACTTTCTCCAAACCAAGCTTAAAAACGAGATCATTGTTATTATAAGTTAGTAAACTAACACGAACTCATGTGGGCCAATTATTCACTTAGACTCCCTTATTCCTAGGTGTATCTCTTATATTTTATTGATGTCTTGAATGATCACGAGGATGCATTGTTGACTTATTTCGGTAGTTATTAAGTCTGAAAATAAAGTGAACGATTTAATCAATAGTTAGCTAAAGGACCAAATCTTTTAAAACTGCTTCTCGGGACCTCATAAAGTTCATATCTTGGCATAACTCGTTTCGCGATTTGAGACCTTTCTCGGACCGATATTTGGCAGCGACTTCATACTTCAAATCTTGAGAGACGTTCATGAAATAATGGTCTTCTCTTCATAATAGGAATTCTTCACTTTGAAGTTTTGAGAGATTCATACTTGGACCATGACTTCTTCATTTTTCTCCAATCTTTATTTTGGACTTTGATATACAACGATCCGCCTCCTTTTATGACTTGGATCTATTTATCCTCATACCTTGTTAGGGTCTTTTCGGATACACTTCTCCATGACTTTTGGGGAGTTTTGCTTTACGTCGTGTGTCTCGATCCTTCATATTGATTTTCGATAAATGATTCTTCACATCACTTTGGATCTTTAGCAACAAAACATAGTCCTCATGCCTTGTTAGGGCCTTTTCGGACTCGCCAATCTTCGCGTCCCGCTTCAATAAGTTATGCCTTGGCTATGAACTCTAATCCATACCGAGCAACTTTTAAACGATTTGGGGCTAGAAGCTAAGTAACTTTTCAAATCGTACAACCTTATTTATTAGCAGATAAATTTATTAGCAAGTGATGGGAGAATAGGCTTATAATTAACTCACATAAATTCACGAAAGAATACCGAACTTATAATTGGCTCTATCATCTCTCGTTCTCCACGGTTTAAAATCTCAAGTAATGAGACTCGTGGATACTTAGCTTATTAAATCAAAGTTTTGGGTTTTCGAGTCGCCTATAGGATCTTGCAAATTCTTAGACTTTTTCAAGTTTAGAAATCGCATTTTAAAGTTCCCTTGATAAACGACTCTCTAGGATCAATTATAGGAACTTGCGAAAAGTTCTTGTTCTTAACCCGTGAGAGTTAAGACTTTCGCGTTTTATAGCTCCCTATATAAAAGCCTAGCAAAACTTGACTTAAACACGTTAAGGATACTAGCTAGAGTAAACTCGGATTGAGTCAAAAGATTCACAACGTTTGAAAATTAAAACCACTTATTAAACATTTATTCTAATAAAGAAAGAAAATAACTATACAAAAGTAAAAACTAATAGGCCAAAATAGATCAAAAATTTTGAAAAATGTCGTAAAATTGATTTTTCGGTTAAAATGAAGACAAATACAAGGAAAAGACCACTTAACTTCGATAGAAGTCCCCCCTACACTTAAGATAAACATTGTCCTCAATGTTTAAGCATATGGGAGTAAACTCCCCTACACTTAGGACATTGTGCACGTTGTTTAAATCTCGCGAAGGAAAATAGAACTAAAGAGATTCCTATTTAAATATTGAGAAAATATAAAATAGTGAATCGAAAAGAGTTTAGGATAGAACCGGGATAAAGTAGAACACGGAATCACGGGTCGTCTAGAATCATCAAGAGTGGATCATTGAAGCTCGAATCCCTGACTAAGAAGTGAGGAGAGGAAATAGCAAACAAATGGTCCCCCCTACACTTATGATAAAGAAAGCAAAAAGATAGGTGCATGGGTTGCCTCCCAAGAAGCGCTTGGTTTTTGTTAACCGAGTCGTGAGCCTGACTCGACCTTGATCATCAATGGAAGAAGCATAAAACATATCCACCAGGATCAAAGACACAGTTTTCATCCATCAATAAGCAAGAGCTTAAGGCGAACAAGGTAAGCCAAAGAAGAGTAGGCAAGGTTCCCTTAAGCAGTGATGGAGCACGGTGGAAGCAAAGTTGAAGTGGAGCAAGCATGTCTTCAAAATTTCCAAAGATTTTTCCTTTTATTTCATCAGGTGGATACTGAGATGGCTTAAAGACTTCAATACCGGGGTCGAACACCTTTTCCTTTAAGGGAAAATAGCACTCAGGCTCAGCCGAGTGTGAAGAAGATCCACAAAGAAGCACAACCTCGTCCTCAGAAGGGGGACAAAGAGGTGTCAAATCATAAGTGCAACGGATTTCGGTGTCGACCGGTTTCTTCTCCTTGGACAAAATGCTCTTCAAATCCAAAGGAGGATCAAGACGATAATCTTCAAAGTCCAATGGAGGAGCATCACTCTCATGAGGGAAGTATGTGTTGAGAAATTCAGAGAAATCTTCCTCAAATGAATAATCGTCCAAAGTAGGATCGAGTGATGGCGGAGGATCTTCATCATGTGAAGAATCGCTCGATAGAGTATCGGCCTCATCAAAATCATCAAAAGTGGGCAGCTCGGGATACTCAGAAGTACAATCAAAATCATCCGAATCTGAGCTAGAATTATTGTCATCATAAGCATCGAAGATCGGTGGCGAATCATAAATGGGGGAAGCGTCCAAAGTAGGGAGAGAATCATCCACATTATCTTCAAAGAGTGGATTATCGATGCAAGAGTCGAGTAGAGGATTGTCATAGACGGTAAAGTCATTGAGCACATTTATCATATTCACTGATTCTCGGCCTCCAAAGGATTTGCCTGTAAGCTTCCCCATTTTAAAAACTTTTGAATCATCCCCGACTCGTAAGATTAACTCACCTTCGGCCACATCTACTAAAGCACGTCCGGTCCTCAAGAATGGCCGACCAAGTATTAAAGGAATACGAGGGTCCATTTCATAATCAACTACGACAAAATCGACCGGGAAAGTAAATGTGCCAACTTTGATAAACACGTCTTCGGCTATACCAACGGGGTAAGCGAGAGTGCGATTAGCGAGTTCGAGAGTCATCTTTGTTGGAATGAGGTCGGGCAATGATAGTGTTTTCCAAACACTCAATGGCATCAAATTAATACTAGCCCCGAGATCAGCAAGGGCAGTAAATTCTTCAGTTTTGTTGAACACGCAAGGCAACACAAAACGACCAGGATCTCCAAGTTTTTCTGGAAGTTCTCTAAGAAGGACTGCAGAGCAGTTTTCATTTAATCGTGTATTGGCGAGTTCAATCAGCTTCTCTTTCTTGCTAAGCAATTCCTTGAATGCTTTGACAAATTTCGGCATGTGGCAAAGTGCTTCAACAAGGCTAATGTTGATGGTCATTTTAGATAGCATATCCACATATTTCGATACTTGACAGTCATTCTTGGTTAGCTCGTTGGTCTTGCCTATGCGAGAAGGGTATGGGATTCTAGGTTGATAAGGGTTAGGTGAAGGTGTAGTTGGTGAAGGTTGTGATGTTGAAGGGTCCTTCCGAGATACATCGTCATGACGAGGCGGAGACGGTAATGGTGTACTAACACTAGGTGTAGGAGGAGTAGGGATATATGGTGGTGGAGGAGGTGGATCGACAATGGTAATTCCACTACGTGTAGTTATAGCACTCACATTAGCTCGCGGATTGGTGACGGTGTTTGAAGGTAGAGAACCCGAAGAAGAAGAAGGTTAAGCTTCGGGCAAGAAACTAGCCAACAGATTCTTTAATTCAGTTGTTTGAGTGATGAAAGAGGATTGAAGATTATCACGAACCTCGGTTCTGATGTCATTACCTTGCTTCAAGATATCTCCTTTCAAATTGATTATTTGGCTCTTTAGATTCTTGATTTGCTCACCTTGAGTTCTCATGATGGTGTCAACATCGGGATTAATGGGTGGGTGTTGTTGGGTGGGTGGTTGATAAGGGTTAGAAGCACGAGGTGGGATTTGGTTGCTTCTATTGTAGTTGTTGGCGGGGTTTTGGTTTTGAGGAGAAAAACCGGGTGAAAGGTAATTGTTGGAACGGTAACTCAGCAGATTTCTATCCCCTTGTTGTCTAGCTTGGTAATTTTCCGGGGAATAATTACCGTAAGCAGCATACACATTTTCCGGATTTCCTTGTGTCGAAGGACAATCGGTGTATGAGTGAGGACCGCCACATGTTTCACAAGGATTAGCAACCGCTTTAACTTGTTGTTGTTGTTGGTTTGAAGCGAGAAGCGTAATACTTTTGCTCATTTCGGCCATCATGCGGGTGAGTTCGGTCATCTCAGGGTTTGCTGAGGTAGAAGAAACATTGACTCTCGGGTTGTTCCTAGAAGATGCAGAGGAATCCCAGTTCTTGTGGTGAGTAGTCATGTTCTCAATTAACTCTCTACACTCCTCGGGTCTCCTTTTCATGAATGTGCCACCGGCGGCTGCATTGATCGTATCACGATCTCGAAAAGTCAAACCGTTGTAGAAAGTATCGATTAAGGTCACAGGGAGCATGTTGTGGTTTGGACATCTATCGATCAAGACATTATATCTCTCCCAAGCATCAAAAAGAGATTCATCAGGGTCTTGCATGAAACCGCTGATGTGATTGCGAAGGCTTGTGACCATGGATGGTGGAAAGTAGCGCGATAGAAAGCGTTGAGTCATGTCATCCCAAGTGTGAATAGAATTCTTCGGGAGACGATCAAACCATTTCTCGGCATGATGCGATAAAGTATGTGGGAAGAGTTGTAGGCGGAGTACATCCATTGTGGCCCCAGGCAACTTCATGCTTTGGGTGATTGTAATGAACTTGTCGAGGTGTTTGTTGGCATCATCATCAGGCAATCCTCTAAATGGGTTTGTTTGTACTTGCTGAATCATGTGGTGCTTCAACGAAAACTCAGGAGCGTTGATTTGCATCGGCGCAATCGGTCCTCCTCGTCCAAACATTGTTGGTTGACAAAGTTCCTCCATGGTCCGAAGATCGGGCTGTGGAAGAGCATTGTTGTTATTATTATTATTGAGGTTCGGTGGAATGTTGTTGTTGTTAACACCTGCCATAGCTAAATCTTCTTGAGGCTCGGGCTCTTGATAATTAGAAGCTTTAGTACGCATACACCTGAAAATGCAAAAGAAAACAAAACCAAACACAAAAACAATATATATACACAATAAAGATAAAATCTTTTTGGATTTTTGAAATTTTTAATTTTTATGGTTTTTTGAATTTTGAATTTCTTTTTTTTTTTGAATTTTTTAGGCAAGAAAAATAACACTCACAAGTGAGCGGATCCCAAAAAGCAATGTTTCTCTCACAGAAAACTGTTGATCTTAACGAAAAGAGCCGGCAGCGGCGCCAATTGATAACTAGGTTTTACTCAGGTTAAAAAATTATCGTTCTAGTGTTCTCTTCGAATTGAAAAACTTGTGTTTAATGTGTGATTCAGCTGTTTTTGGTGGAACAAAGATGTGTCGTTGTAGTGTTTAAAATAAAAAGGTGCAAAACAATTAAAGTAAAGGTGCAATTAAAGTAAATCTAAGTCTAATTAAAAAAAGGTGCAAGTATTTAAAAACGTGACTGAAATTAAAGGGCACTAAAGCAAAATGACGTAAACTTAAATCTACCTAAGGCAAACTTAAACGCAGCAAAAACTAAAATAAAGCTAAGGCAAATAATCTTAAAGTGCAATTAAATAAAAGGCAGGAAGAATAAAGCTTGAAAATAAAAATCAAAGACGAAAGCTAATAAGAACCTGAATACAGCTCATTTGGAATTATCCTTCGTTTGGAACAATCACTCGTCCTAAATGTCACCTTCGGTTGAAATGATTCTTCTTTACTTGGAATATTACCAAAATCCTTGATCCGGAACAAATTGATCTGAATATGTCACTTATCCAAAACAATGCTTCGTTCGGAACTTTACTGATTCGGAACTTGTAAAGTTTGCCTTGATTCGGAAGTATTCTGTCACCCTTGATTCGGAAGTTTCCGAATGAAGCACCTTGATTCAGAAGTTTAGGACTTCCGAATGAACCTTTCTTGAGTCGGAACTTACCCCTTGATCCGGAAGTTTATGACTTCCGAATGAAAAGTCTTGATGCGGAACTTGATCCTTGATTCGGAACTTTGAGTTGATTCGGAACTTTTGAGAAGTTCCGGATGAAACCCTTGGTTCGGAACTTTGGAGTTCCGAATGAATACTCTTGGTTCGGAAGTTTTCACTTCTTCCGGAACTTTGAAAGTTCCGGATGAACAAGTTTGGCTCGGAAGATTTGTTGAGTTAAAATCTTCCGAATGAAGCCTTGATTCGGAACTTTAGAAGTTCCGAATGAACACTTTCCCTCCTTCTTGGTTCGGAACTTTTCCTGGAAAGATCAGAAACAAAGCAAACACCCCCGAAGAACAAGGGATACAGTAATAGCAGATCTAAACAAAAACTAACCAAAATCAAATACACGGATAAATATAAACAGTAACGAATCAACAAATAAACATCACCAAACAGTTAAAAACAAGAAATTAAACAACTTTAACCACAATAATCAAAAACCACTTTGGATCAAAATAAAAGCATGAACATAAACATAAACACAACAAATCAAAGATTAAGAACGGTAGATAAGAGATTGACAAGATAAAGTAAAGATGGACAATAATTAAATGAAAACTTACTTTAAATTAAATGAATTTAAGGTGCAAGACATGGTAATTAAATTGACAAGAAATTAAATGACAAGGTATGTTGGAAATACGTTTTTACGTATTTAGAAAGGATCGGTCACTCCAAAGATATATTCTAGTATTGGGCTCGTGATCCATTTGTAAACTATATGGTCCATATAGCCCACATGTAGGGTGGGCTATATATACCCCTCCTAGCATGTTAGGAGGGGTGGTTCGTTCATTTCACAACTTTTCATTTAATAAATTCATCTTTCTCTCTCTACTTTTCTTTTCTTTCCTTTCTCTCTCTATACCTCATCTCCTTCTTTCCCATCTCCTCCACCAAATCAATAGATTAATCCATTAATTACCAAATCCTTAGATTTCGTAGACCTTCAATTGGTATCAAGAGCCATGGTTAAATCTTAGGATTTGCGTTTTTTTTTATCTATTAATTTTCTTATCAAATTTTTTTTTTCTTTTTTTATATAAAATCCTTTCGTCTCATTTTTTAATCCGTCCAATCAGTTTTCTATCATCAGTTTTTCTGTTGTCTGAATCCAATCAAATTAGTTTTTTTTTTTAAAACTTGTCCAATCAGTTTTTATCAAATTTTTAAATTAATCAGTTTTTTTTTAATCTATCAATTTTATCATCTTTCTAAAATCATCAGTGTTGTAATATATTTTTTATTATTATTTCATTTTATTTTATTTTTTTCTTTTGTCCAATCAGTTTTCTATATCAGTTTGTTTATAGTTTTCTTTTTTGGTCAAAACTGTCAAAAGTCCCAGGTTTTTGATCTTGTCATCAGTCCTTTTTGATCCATATCCCTTCAATCTGTCCATCATTTTTTTTTCTTTTCCGAGTGAACAGTTTATTCCGTATAACAGATTATTCCGCATAGGAATATTCCGCATAAGGTTATTCCGCATAGGATTATTCCGCATAGGATTATTCCGCATAGGATTATTCCGCATAGGATTATTCCGCATAAAACAAAAAAAAAAAAAAAGGATTCAAGCATAACGGGAAACAAAACCAAAACCAGACTCTCGACTCGACGACCCTCTCGACTCCCTCAAAACCCTCGACGCACAACAACTCACACCCACACCATCTTTACCAATCTACACTCTAACACCTCTCGCATCTCTGACTCACAACCTCGCACACTTACCTCTCGTCCAAAAAAAAAAAAAAAAAACCTTAACACTCAACTCGAACCAAAAACCCATCCACTCACTCTCACAGACTCAACACACCCACCCAATCTCACAGACTCAACAAACCAAAAACAGACATCAACACCATCCTCACAGACTCGACAAACACACACCCTCGACTCACAAACACATCAAGCCTCGACCACTTTGATTTTCGACTCACTCAACCTCTCACGAATCGACGGGACTCCAAAAACATTCAAGTTTCGACCCACACAAAACACTCGACACAACTCAAACTCGTTTCAACACTCAACACCAGACTCTCCTCAAACCCACACCACACTCACGTCCAAATCTAGACTCGACTTGATAGACCTTTACCCTTGACTCAGACTCTAAACTAAAATCACCAATACCTACCTGAGACCCATGATAGGATCTTGAAGCTGATTCATTTGTCCTCGTTTCAATTCTTAGATTCAAGTAACAAAAATATAGTTGGTCTATCGAATATACACGTTGCGATAGATGGTTTTGTGAACGAGCTTTTGTGGGTAGATGGTTTTGATCTATTGATTGATGGGATCAGTTTTAATGAATGACACTGAAAAGGGTTTTGTTTAATAAGATTTGGATTGTGAATGAAGGAGGCGGAGTGTTTGAGGTGAAAGGGTGAGAGATTAGGTTGGTGTGTGTTCTCTGTGTTTGAGGAGAAGAGAGAGAGATAGGTTGAGTATTTTGTTGTGAGAGATATTGAGTTTTAAGTTTTGAGTTAGTGGCTTTGGGAAAGTCAAAACAAAGACGGAGAAACCAAAGTTGCACCTGCCACGTGTGTGGTGCTGGGCCACGTGTGTGTTTTTTATACAGATTTTTTCGAGACATATTTGGTTCATTTTTTATAACGTTTTTTAGTAACATTTTTAGTAACGTTAATTTGGTTACTTTGGTTAATTTGAGATAGACGTGTGAGGGTAACATTTTTTAGTAACGTTTTTATTTTAACGTTTTATATTTCTTTTTTTTGTTTTTTTTTCTCTTAAGTTAATTTTCATTTTTATTTTGAAAAATCTAATTTTGGATATTAATTCTATTTTTATTTTTATTTTTATTTTTATTTTTTATCTTTATTTAAATTTTTATTTTGGAAAAATTTTGTAATATTAAGTTATAGTCGGGACAACGTGACGTGACAACGTGATAAAGTGTCAACGTTTATTTTGCTGACGGATTTTTGATTGGGTTTGTTTTATCAACGTTTGAGCGGATAAGAAATTATTCAGCCGAGAAAAGAGTTATATCCTCAATCCCGTGAATTTCAATTTCTAAGTTTTTTTCACGAATTCTAAAATCCCGAAAACAACAACATCCACGTCATTTTCAATCGATATTTAATGGATTCGTTCGATTCGACATGTCAAAAGGGAGAATCGCATTTAATGCAAAACAAAGTTAGGAAAAGTGGCATCACCTCCTTTCAAATGCTCCAGTCTCATCTTGTCACTCTTTCGGGGATTCAAGGAGGGAGCGAATTTGTGACAATCTTTGGACAAGATCGTCATATATTCATCAACTCAATTTTCACCACTTTGACCAAACTCGCCGAGCAACTCAACCATAACAACTTTAATCACTCTGCATCGGCACTTGCATACAAGGCTCTTGTGACACACCTCACGCCTTTCCTCCAATTCAATATCATCAAGCCTGAAAGTTCAGTGATTTGCCAATCATTTCTTCGAGATACACATACCGAGCTTCGAGTTTTCCGTGATACGATTTTGAAACTCATGTCATCGGTCTCGTCTTCGATTTATCAAAGATCACACCTTCAGCAAGCGTATGATCATGGAGTGCAAGAATCAATGACGCAGATGCAAGAGGAGAATGGTCATACGGTTGACAACTTGGAGCCTCACGATGGCAAGAGCACGGAATCAGGAGGACAACATGATACCAGTGGCACGTCAGGGAATGTTCATGCGATCTCTCTTGATGACTCCTTACCCGTTTATGACGAAGAGCCTGCAAACTTGGTACAATGTAATGTTGTTTATGATGTCTATGCTGATGATATGCCGCATATTGAGCATTCTGAACCTAATCATGACAAACATGGGATGGAAAAGAGTGATAGCAATACCAATTCTGATTCATCCGATGTAAGTAATAATGGGGGAGAGATTGTTCAGAATGCTATAGTACATCATGAAAATTGTATTATAACTGCTTCATTGACTGCATCTGATTCCAAGATTAGAGAGCTCGAAACGATTGTAGCTCAACAATCAAAAGATTTTGAGGATGCCAAACTTGAATTTTCTAAGAAAACGGACAAATTTGAAACATACTTTGAAAAACTTGAAAAGTCAAACGTTGTTCTTGAAAGAAAATTGGATCAAACTATTCTAGATTCTAAAGCTGAAAAGGATAATCTTTTGAAACAAATTCAACTGCTTGAATCTAAGTTGGCATCCCAAGATAACTTGCTCAAAGAGAATGAGACTTTAAAGGCCCAAGTACAGGAAAAGGTTTTTGCTATAGCTGCGTTGAAAAACGAGTTAAGGAAAACTAGAGGACCTAGTGTGGACACTAAGCTTGAAAAACCATCAATCTTGGGGAAACCGCCTACAAATCAGTTCGTCAGACAACCTACTGCATTTAGATCCGAGCGACCACTATCCTCGAGACCGCGGTTTGCCTCCCAAGTTGATTTGGGTCATATTTCTAGAACAGTCACTCCACCAACTAGGCCTAATGTGACTAAATCAGCTTTAGCAAGACCAAATCATATGATTGCCTCTAGTTTCCCTAAAAATACCAAGACCACGTCTAAAACTAGTTCAAATGACTTTTGCCATAAATCTGGTCAAAGGGAAGCTATTCAAAAGACACATGTAAGAGATAGCAATGTCCAACCTAGTCAGATACCTTCTAGATTACCCAACACTGCTAACCGTAGCATGTCATCTCCTAGGAGCATCGATCAATCATCTAGGAAATACTCGGACATTAAATATGCTACTTGTAAAACATGTAGAAAATGTGTCTTTACGGCAAATCATGACTCTTGTGTCAAGAAATTACTTGATGAGGTGAACTCCCGTGCTAGAATTAAGTCCCAGTGGATAGCTAAAATCAAACCCTTTGGCAAAATGTGGCGCCCCACTGGTAGAACTTTCACTCTTGTAGGAAACGAGTGCCCTTTAACTAGGATAGTCTCTGATTCTACGAAGACTACTAGGGAGGAAATTGCAAAGGATGATACATCACTTAAGCCTGAACTTAAGGTTTTCTATAAAAGGAAACGTTTGCCAACTAAGACAAGTGAATCATCCCCTCAGGCCGCCTCTGACACAAGTAAAGCCAACTGTGAACCCCCACGTGCTTCTAAAAATGATATCGCTAACCCATGTCAAAGCAAGCAAATTCCTAATGAGAATGCAGGTACCAAAGTTGATGTTCCAAAAGAACGAAGCGGTCCAATCATTGTATACCGTTCAACTAAGGATACTCTCAGAGTTTGGTTGCTGAAGAAGCAGATATCAGAGAAACAAGTGTCTCAGGGGATTCATGGTTAAGCTTAACTGCATAAAGGACTTATAGTCACATCACAGACTATAACTCGATCTTCAAAGAAAGGAAAGTTTATCGCCGATGATAAACTTATCCTTACAACGAGAAATTAAGTTTTCTCGGGCATGAGCTAATATTAAAAACATTCGAAGTTTTTTAAGCTCATGCACAATGACTTACAGTTAAATGTCAGATTGTAACTCGAACTTAAAATAAAGGAAAGATTATCTTTTATGATAACTTATCCTCTTAACGAGAAATTCACCTTTCTCGGTCATGAGCTTGTATTAAATCATTCGAAGTTTTAAGTTCAGAAAGGAAAGTGTATCTTTTAAATAAGAAAACTTTTCCTCATAACGAGAAATTAACCTTTCTCGGTCATGAGCTTTCCGTTAAAACAGTCAAAGTTTTCAAGCTCATGAAAAACGACTTCTAAGTAAATGTCAGCTTAGGACTCGTCCTTCATATAAAAGGAAAGTTTATCGCCGATGGTAACTTATCCTTAACAACGGGAAGTTTACAACTTCTCGGACTTGAGCTCGCCTTTAAGATATTCAACATCTTAAGCTCAAGTAATTGGTTTTCAAAACTTTGAACACAAATTTTCAAGAATTTTTCAAAAGGTTTTTCTAAATCTTTCAAAATTGTGTGTTCAAAACGTTTTGATAAAAATAGCATGTCTTCTGGAATCGATAATATTTACGAACCTAGAAATGTCATTCAATAATGACACGGGGTTGTAAATAAAGTTCGAGCAGAAGTTTAAAAGATTTAAAACATGCTCCATATGGTTTGCTATTATTTCCGATAGTAACCCGTTTTTCACTTTGAAGTCAAGCATTTCACCGGAAAGCTTTGACTTCAGAATCCGAAGTTATCAACTCCACTATCCGAAGTTCGTTGCAATTGATATCTACATACTAGACGATGCGACTACTCAAACGACGACTACAGCTCTTTAAGTAGAACACGGGTCAACAATCGAGGGGGAGCAATCGTCCAGCATTCAGAATCTTTGATGCCGAAAGTGCCATAGTTCACAAGTTGGTGTCAAGACAATGATATCAATTGTCCATGTGGTGTAAAGGAGAAGATAATTTCAGAAGTTACGAGGAAGACCAATATTCGTGAACAAGAACCATGTGCTTCTTTCATATGATGTTCTCCATCATTCAGGTCCAACCTCGTAAATTGCTAATATTGTGAATTCATTATCATATATTGATCTTTGCACGTGTTAAATACCTTACACTTGTGTTTAAAAGGTATTTAATTTACGTTTCAAGTACACCCTCATTAATTTGAGGGGGAGCTTGTGTAATTCATGAAGATAATTGGATTTGCATTTTTCTTCCCAAATTTTCTTAAAATGCTATTAAATCAATTGATATTAAAAACATCGATTGAGTTAATATTTTTAATATGGGGGAGAAAATGTGATTTAATATGGGAAATGATTAATCACAAATGGTTTGACTTAACGTGTTAGCTCATCCCGACATGTGCTGTTTTCGGATATCGTGGCATATGTTAAGGGGGAACAAAATGGATTTGCACTTCAAAATGGATTTCATGGTGACATACACTTACCCAAAACATCTCTATTCACGACGGTGAAGATTGTGGTGACATAAGGATGGTAGGATAGGTTAAAGTCCAATGATTTCTCTAGAACCGGAAGAATCTTCCCAAGGACATTCCATAGCTAGAAATAGTAGTCCTTAGGAAAGATGGAGAAAGATTGTGAACGTAGTTGAATGCCGACCAAGTACTTAAGTTAGCACTGGAACAATCACAACAAGGTGCTAGTTATGACGTATTGGTAAGCATTGAAGGGGTTGAAGAATGAAAAAGAATTGTAAAGATAAAGGGTGTAAAGAAAGAAGCCCTCCTTACAACCTTAGGCAGAAACTGGGTCAATTCATATGCTATTGAGATCATTTATGATTCTCGATATTGAAGATAGACATCATGGACCCAGTGATGCAAGGCACAACCCTTCCCAGCTAACTCAGATATCTCTCAAAAGATATTTGTTTTAATCACACGGAGACAACACATTATCTATTGATTTATTCACTCCGAATAAATTGGTATTGAAAAGGTGGCACTCCTCTCCAGCCTCCGATCACTAAAATCCAAAATGCACGATCGAGTCTAGAGCCATTTGAGATCATCAAATATCTCATTAGGACACGCTTTCATATTTAATTGCTTCTTCACACACTGTGAAAAGTAAGAAAGTTCTTAAGAGTCCTACGCAAAATCTTCATGATCTTGCCTGAACATCCGAGTAATACGAAAGTATTTACAATGAAGATAGAAATCCTTCTTGAGCGAACGTCAAAAAACTCATGGTAGGTGCTTGTGCGATTCTTTATGAATCAAACTTGTGATAACTGGAAAGCAACAGTGGTTTAAAATCTTAAATGAATTTAAACACGTTCCAGGCCTCTACGCAATATCTTAGTGATCTTGCCAGAACATTCAGAGTAATACTATTAAGTATTTACAGTGACGAATGGAAATCCTTCTAGTGTTAACATCAAACAGCACTTGGTAGGTAACTTGCAAGATTCTATACGAATCAAGCTCGTGACAACTGGAAAGCAACGATGGTGCGGTTCTTAATTGAACTTCACTTGTTCCAGGAACATGAATTGACGGCTTCAAATCATGCGGATAATATTATCCAAATGATCCACTCTTTACGTTCGCAGTCAGCTTTGGACGGTCGAGTAAAGAGAACGGGTTTACCCGCAAAATCTTGTCAAGGAGGTTCTTTATTGAAACTACCTGCCACAAGTACGATATTTAATATCGTCCAACGGTCTTCACCGACCGGAGGTAAAATGCTACCGAATTAGAATGAAATGTTCAAGGCCATTTCATCCGTGTATATGGTTTGTTGCTAACTGTCTTATGCAGCGTAACAAGAAGGTGGCATTGCGGTGTATAATCCAGAAGAAGTCGTCACCACATGCTTATACTACATACACTTAGTACTTCAACAAATTCAAGAAAGTCTGAAGGTCAAGTCTTCCGCTGTATCAAACTCTGAAGCTTTCAAGAATTTAAAGGTATAAGTATGTGGAACATGAAGTCACGAAGAGGCAAATTTCACAAGTGACGAATGCACAAGGTCAAGGCAAGGAAACATGCTCAAGACTAAAGTCAAAGATCACATCAAGCATATTCACAAGAACAAGATCGAAGACTCAAGCATAGATGCTAGGTTTAAGATTTTGTAAAATGGTGTGACCTCCCTTAGGGGGAGATTGTTGGAAATATGTTTTCCCAAAGAAAGTCTCGGTCACATCATTATAAGCATAGATCACGAGCTATAGAATATTTAGAACTTTGTAACTTGGAGCGACCTCCCTTAGGGGGAGATTGTTGGAAATACGTTTTACGTATTTATGAAGGATCGGTCGCTCCAACGATATATTAATGTATTAGGCTCGTGATCAAAGTATAGCCCATATAGCCCAATAAAGTCTCGGTCACATCATTATTAGCATAGATCACGAGCTATAGAATATTTAGAACTTTGTAACTTGGAGCGACCTCCCTTAGGGGGAGATTGTTGGAAATACGTTTTTCCCAATAAAGTCTCGGTCACATCATTATTAGCATAGATCACGAGCTATAGACTATTTAGGACATTGTAACTTGGAGTGACCTCCCTTAGGGGGAGATTGTTGGAAATACGTTTTTACGTATTTAGAAAGGATCGGTCACTCCAAAGATATATTCTAGTATTGGGCTCGTGATCCATTTGTAAACTATATGGTCCATATAGCCCACATGTAGGGTGGGCTATATATACCCCTCCTAGCATGTTAGGAGGGGTGGTTCGTTCATTTCACAACTTTTCATTTAATAAATTCATCTTTCTCTCTCTACTTTTCTTTTCTTTCCTTTCTCTCTCTATACCTCATCTCCTTCTTTCCCATCTCCTCCACCAAACCAATAGATTAATCCATTAATTACCAAATCCTAAGATTTCGTAGACCTTCAAGGTATTTAAATGTGGAAGACTAATTGTCACACTTAGCCAACAAGAAGGAAATGAACACAATCCTAATCTATATATAGGGGAGGATTAAGGAAGCTTCCTCCCCTCTTTCCTTTCTTCTTAATTACAAGCTTAAGTCCCTCCTATTATTAATCTTCATTAATTGCGTCATTAGTCCTTTTCTTCTAATCTTCTTTAAACTTGGACTTAAGGGACTTTTGGCTTCGGGATTTCTTCGAATTCGTCTTTAAATTCTTCAATAAAATAGACTTGAATTCTTCGGCTTTTGATAAACTTCCGTCTTTTGACTTTTTATTCGATAAATCTTCAGAATTGGTCGTGGACTTCCGTTCTTTTTGCACTCTTGACTTCTTGACTTCGTCTTTCATCCTTTTCTTCAATAAAAGTCCGTAAATGCCCGTGAATGTCCGTGTTTTCTCCACTTTTCACCTTTTCGTCCTAAATCACAACAAAAACACAAACCACGCATAATTCCGACATAAAAGACATAAAATACACGTTTTGGTCCGGTTATTATTGTAATTAAGTGGTAGAAAAGATGGGTGTTTACACACCTATCAACAACCCGAAAATTTTGACCAACGTTTAAATTAAGATTTTTCGAACATTTACGAAACTTGTTATTTATTTTCGATAATTTAACGAAGATCGTGTTAGCTAAATTCAAATTATTTTGAATATTTTCTTTTAGTTTATGAGCTTAGAAATTTAAATTTTTTACGTTTACGTTTCATAAATTAAATAATTATTATTTAATTACTTGTAGTATCTGTCGACGTTTTAAAGACGGACTAAGCAAACATAATAAAAATAATAGTTGTAACAATTCAAAACTAAAACTTTGAAAATATATGAAGAAATAGTATTTTTCATTATATCTTAAAACGTTTCTAATAACGTGAGTATTAGAGTTTATGTTTTATTTTTACGGTGAAATCTAACCGAAATAGCTAGAAATAATTAAACGAGCATTTAAATAAATAATAGCAAATGTTTTCGAAATGCGACGAAGAAAGGACTCATTTTTATTGGAAAAATGATTTTAAAAACGATGGCGCAAGTCTCGTGTCTTGAATCGTCCGTTAAGTCGTCCAAACGAGCCTAGAACGCTTATTGTACAAAAGTAAACAAAACACTTACAAAATATACCCTAAACTATTAACTAGTTGCCATTTTGTTTTATATGGTTTTAGTATAAATAGGAATTTACCCTCATTTCTTTCATTTTCATCACAAACAAAAACACACACATAGATAAAAAGCTCTCAAGCTTTCATTCAATGGCTTCCACCGGAAAACTTTTCCGGTGGTGTTTTTCCGACAACCTCCATTTTTTCCGGCGAGACCAAAAGTGCTCCTAAACCCCGGATCTACACGAATCCCACACTCACTCTCCTCCACTCGTTGTCACCTTGTGCCGTCGCCACTCTTGTGGTATTATTCCCGCCGCCACCACCTTATGGTGGTGTGTGGGTGACGAATTTGTCATCTTTAGTGGGTATACCATAAAAATCCCAAAAACATGTAGATCTAGTCCGGATCTATGCATGCATTATGGTTACACCAAGTGAAACTTGTAGATCTAGTCCGAATCTATCCATGCATGGTGGTCACATCAAGTGTTGACAAGATCTTGGATGTTTGCTTGCATGCATCACTCACTAGTACAACGACTTTGATAAGCCTTGTAAGATCTACACCTCGTTCTTATTTATTATTCCATTTATTTTTCTTGATCTTATATATGTTATGAATACATATATATATACAAAATTGATTAATGAGTATTGGGACATTGTATATGAATTTTTGACACAAAAATCAAGCTAAACAAGCTCTAGTAACGATTTGATTTATAACAATTTTTGAACCGTAGCAAAAACAGATTGCATGTCGAACTCAGTAGGTTTGGAATACTAAAAACTTACATATTAAGATAGATAATTGTTTTGTGATTAATTTCCCGGGTGGCTCGTCCCGTGACGAATTTTAAATAGCAAGATATGACCAAAATAGTGAAAACTAGTAAGATCTGAACATACTGTTTTGATGGACTGTTTTCTCATAAAATTTGTATACTGACGTATGATTATGTAAAACTAAAAGTTGTAGATAAAATCATGAAGAAGTAAAATCACTCGGATGGTTTACCAACTCCTTGCGGTTTGGAAATGGTGGCAAAAATAGTGTAAACTAGTCAGATCTGAACATACTGTCTTGGTGGACTGTTTTCTCATATAAAAAATCAGAATCATTGAAAAAGGTAAAACTGTAGGTTGTAGATAAAATCATAATCAAGTCGAATCAATCGGATGGTTTACAAGTTCCTTATGGTTTGGAAATGGCGATCGAAATGGTGAAAACGAATTTGGCTGCCAAAAACAGCCAACTCTTCTAAGTTAAGAAATGGGTTAATTAGCTATGAAAAGTATAAATTGGGGATAATTAGACATATAATCAGTAAAGTACATGAGTTAACAATGATTTTGGTAAAAAGAACACACTTATATGATTTAGGGTTCAAGAGATATGAACAAATTAGCGGGACATGTCGGGAAAATTATAATAAACGGATTATAACTCATTAACGTAAAATGTGATGATTTTTATATAAACCGACGTGGGAGGACCCACTGGTCGGGGATCTTGAACTTATTTATATACTGATGATTAGATGACCCGAGACCTGACCAACCTAAAATATTAAGTGTATGTGTTTGTGATACGTTTTAAGAACCAAAAAACTATATAAAGTGGACTTGGGCCATAAAAGCCCAACTTACACTTGTAATGACTATTGGGCCATTATTAGGCCTGATATTTATAACCAAGTTAGAAGTGAAATACTGATTTTAAATGAACCTAAGTTATATAATCTTGTAATGGGCCACTATTGGGCTTAGGATGGGCTAAAAGTGTTAAATTGGATATTTCACTTAAAATGACTAAGTTTTCATCTAAACGTTTTATAAAGAATTATAAAACTTATGCAATGTCCAAGAACTTATTAAGATATACTTAATACATATATGCACGATTTATTTCTTGTCTCGAGCCTAAGACGCGCCTCGTTATCTTTAGGTCTCGTGTGATCATGTATCGACTGTTGGCATTTATTCTTGATTGACGGTCGGTCTCTATTAACTATTTTGACGATTATATCAGGTAAGTCTATAGCCTTGCTTTTATACTATATTGCAAATGATTTTAAACCCGCGAGGGGGAATACATGTTTTTAGAAACTTAGAACACAAGATTTTTATGGTATGCTTATCCCTTTATGAATGGACCCGTGGTTGCCTTTAAATTTCGTTAAGTGATTGCCATTATTAAAGCCTCAATTATGGACCGTTAATTAACCTATGATGGGTTAACCTCTAGTACAATTAATAGATCTATGGGGGAAGCCCCCCGGTTCAGTTTGTGTGGACTTGTCACAGAAGCTTAGGCCCGACCTCCACACTGTTTGAACATATTGTATTGAGAAGTCAGGTATACGGCAATGTACCAATAATCGGGAGGTAACGACAATTAAATATATCTTGTCTTATTAGACCTAACGGAGTGTCTAAGGGCTCGGTTCCATGAGCTTATTGCAATTTATGCTATATACAATTATTATTGTTGATGCAAATTCGATGCTTGTTGCCTTCAAGTAGGCCACATACTTATAATCTTTGCTTGTGTTCAAAATGATTTGTAAAACCTATAGACTTCCTCAACCTTTGTGTTGATGATTTTACACATGTATTTCAGGTAATCAAGTTGGATAGTAGCAGAGCATGCGAGGAGGAAGTTGGTGCTTCCTTGTCTAAATCTTTGTTTACTTTTCCATCATTTGAAATGAATAAACTGCTTTTAAGCATTTAATGTATTGTGATTGGTAACGGTTTTCGGGACTAAACGCTACTCTGATTTATAGATTGAGATGGAAAGCGTTTTAGACAAAATTGTATAATATTTTAACATCTCTTTTGAGGTCGTTTTCTATGATTGTGTGTGATGTGCTATGAGTAGCACCCCAAAGTGGTATTCCGCTGTGTGGTAATTTAGGGGTGTTACAATGTGGAAGGGTTGGACATGTTGTGGAGAAATGCAAGACAAGGGCCCTTGCCATTGGAGCAAATCCTATACCGATCAGGACTTGCTTTGAATGTGTAGAACGTGATCACATTTGCCTGAGATGTCCAAGGTTGAAGAACAAGAATGCAGGTGAAGCTGCTGGGGCAGTTTACGCTGTTAAGGATGCTAATCAGGAACAAGATCCAAATCTGGTGACGGGTACGTTCTTACTCAACAATCGTTATGCTAGTATGTTGTTTGACTCAGGATTTGATAGGAGCTTTATAAGCGCTTCCTTTAGTCTTTTAATAGATATTGAGCCAACAAACCTAAATACTAGTTATGAGGCCGAGTTAGCTGATGGACAATTAGTTAGTACTACCACTATATTTAACAAGTGTCCTTTGAAATTAGAAAATAATTTGTTTGAAATTGATTTGATGCCGATAGAGTTGGGTTCGTTTGATGTGATTGTTGGTATGGATTGGTTGGTTGCACATGATGCGGTGATTGTATGTGGGGAGAAAGTTATTCACATACCGGTTAAGAACAAGGTGTTAGTAGTTGAAGGTGATGTCGTTAGATCTCGTCTAACGGTGATATCTTGTATCAAGGCAAGGAAATATGTGGAAAGAGGTTGTCACCTGTTCTTGGATCAAGTAGTGGAGAAAGACTACCAAAAAGGCGTGTGGAAGATGTTCCGGTTATTCGTGATTTTCCTAATGTATTTCTCGATGACTTGCGAGGGCTTCCGCCTCAGTGAGAAGTCGAATTCAAGATTGATCTATTGTCGGGAGCTGCACCCGGTGGCGCGTGCACCTTATTGTTTGGCACCGTCAGAAATAAAGGAATTAGCTAATCAGTTGAAGGAGTTAATGGAGAAGGAGTTCATTATACCAAGTTCGTCACCTTGGGGAGCTCTAGTATTATTTGTAAAGAAGAAGGATGTATCCTTCAAAATGTGCATAGACTACCAAGATTTGAACACGTTAACTATCAAGAATCATTATCCACTTCCTAGGATTGATGATTTGTTTGATCAACTTCAGGGTTCGTGTGTGTACTCGAAGATCGACTTGAGGTTAGGTTATCATCAACTTCGTGTTAGAGAGGAGGACATACCTATTACGGCTTTTCAGACGCGTTATGGACACTCTGAATTCCAAGTGATGTCGTTTGGGCTAACTAATGCACCTGTGATATTCATGGACTTAATGAATCGTGTATGTAAACCATACCTTGACAAGTTTGTGATTGTATTTATCGATGATATCCTCATTTATTCTAAGAGTCGAAAAGAGCATGAAGGTCATCTGAATATTATTTTGGAGTTGTTGAAGAAGGAGAAGTTGTATGCAAAATTCTCTAAGTGTGATTTTAGGTTGGATTTTGTCCAATTCCTTGGGCACGTGATCGTTTGTAGCGGTGTTCATGTTGATCCTTCTAAAATTGAAGCTATTAGAGATTGGGCTACGCCTACAACCCCGACTGAAGTTAGACAATTCTTGGGATTGGCTGGATATTACCGGCGATTCATAGAAGGATTTTATTTAATTTCTAAACCTCTTACTAAACTTACACAGAAAAACAAGAAGTATGAGTGGGGTTCAAAAGAAGAAGAAGCATTCCAAACTTTGAAGCGGAAGTTGTGTTCTGCTCCAATTTTGTCTTTCCCGAGGGAATTGAAGACTTTGTGGTATATTGTGATGCATCACGTAAGGGTTTTGGTGTTGTGTTGATGCAAAGGAGAAAGTGATCGCGTATGCATCTCGTCAATTGAGGAAGCATGAGGAGAATTATACTACACATGACTTGGAATTAGGAGCTGTTGTCTTTGCTCTTAGACTTTGGAGACACTATCTCTACGGTACAAGGAGTGTGGTTTATACCGATCATAAAATCCTGCAACATATTTTAGATCAGAAGGAGCTCAATATGAGGCAGAGAAGATGGGTAGAATTGTTGAGTGACTACGACATTCAAATTTGCTATCATCCCGGCAAGGCGAATGTAGTTGCCGATGCTCTTAGTAGGAAAGAAAGAGAAATAACCAAAAGGGTTAGAGCTTTAGCCATGAAAAGTTATTCCGATTTATCTAATCGAATACTTAAAGCTTAAACAAAGGCGATGAAGGAAGAGAATATGAGAAATGAAGACTTGGGTAGAAGGATGCCACCCATATTTGAGATTCGTTATGACAGAATTCGGTATTTTGAGAACCGTGTATGGTTACCGGTGTATGGAGGACTAAGAGATTTAAATATGCGCGAATCCCATAAGTCTAAATATTCGATTCACCCAGGATCGAATAAAATGTACCAAGACTTGAAAAATGCTACTGGTGGTCGAATATGAAGGCTAACATAGCTACTTATGTTAGTAAATGCTTAACGTGTGCTAAGGTGAAGTTTGAGCACAAGAGACCTTCGAGTTTACTGCAACAACCTGAAATTCCAGAATGGAAATGGGAGAAGATTACTATGGACTTTGTTTCTGGACTTCCGGGAACTTCTAGTAGTCATGATACGATTTGGGTGATTGTTGATCGGTTGACTAAGTCGGCTCATTTCTTGCCGATAAAGAAAACCGATGAGTTAGACAAACTTACTCGATTGTATTTGAAGGAAGTTGTTTGTATACATGGAGTTCCCTTGTCAATTATTTCTAATCGAGATTGATATGAGTGAGTTCTCATATCAATTATATCACAAATAACCCTAAAACACAAAGCAAAATACCTAATTTTGATTCATAAAAGCAGTATTATGGGTATGTTTTGTTGTTTGTGCTTGTGTAGGTAAAAAGATACATTCATGAAGCAAACAAAGGAATCAAGCCTTTATTGATGAAGAAAACATAAAAGGAGGATGAAAAGTGATAAGCCAGTCAAAGTCAAAGGACCTTTCTTGACAACTTTCAAAGTTGAAGGACTAAAAGTAAAAATATGAGAAAGTCAAGAATAAAGTCAAACATGGTCAACTATCAAGTCAACAAGTTCAAGGATCATTATTGTTCAAGTTTGAACCTTAAAGGACCAAAATTGACAAATTGGTGAAGATTATAGTTCAAGTTCATAAGCTGAAAACAAGAAGGGCTAATTCTGCCAAGTTTCAAAGTAATATGGCTACTGATCCGAGTATAAACATTTCAACCAATGAGAAGAGCTCATTTTATTCACATGGATAGCCATATCAGCGCCAGCTGGCCACTAACAGCCAACAACATTTAATACCTAATCCAAACAGTGATCCCCACTACTTATACTTTCCACCAATCATAAATTGGTATTCGGATAATGATCCAAGTGAATGTTTTTCAACCAATACAAACAGAACACGTGGAACATTCAAACTCAAACGCGCCCAGATTCGAGATCAAGAAGGAGTTAATTTCAGGAAAAGGTTTCGACATCAAAAGTGCTCTAAATCAAGAGAGAAATACACCCCAACCATTTAATTGAACTGAAATCCACTCAAGAGAAAATCCCCATATCTGTTCTTCATTAGCAAAATCCAATTGGCAGATTTATGACACATGGAAGCTAGGGATTGGTTCCAACACGTCACTCGTCCCCAACTAACTTCAGATTTCTTATATAAATAGTCTCAGTTGTATCTCATTTGTATATTGTACTTAGTGTATGATTTTACACACACTTAATCATTTTCTCTCCCTTTTCAGTTAGTGATTAGTTAGTAACTAATCTCAAGTGATTGATAACCACTTGAGTTAGTTAGTTATTTTGTAATAGAATTGTAACTACCTACCTTCCATTAATAAACATTCAATTCACTTCAGTCACTTCTTCTTTACTGAATTGTCTCATACCTAACTGTTCTTGTGGATTCCATTGATCATACTTGATCAGTGGAGCTTGTTTGACGATTTGGAGTGCATTCTAGCTTACTTGTAGCAGCCTAGTTCATTTTCACAGCTAGAAGTAGCCAACATATTAGAATGATGCAGGGGTGATTAGTTTTAGATGATGATGATGATTTGATGGTTACTGGTGATTGATCATTGGTGTTTTTGTTGATCTTAGTTGGCTCAGCGCCTAACTACTCCATTAAAGGGGGCTCCATAGCTAAAAGGCATTTAAATTCTTGTTTTGGTTCTACTAAACTGTTTTGCCATGCTAAATTCTTAGACTCATAGTTTATCTGTTGAACTGTGATTGATTTGTTGTTCATTTGGTGTATCTGTTATGATTTGATAGTTTGTTATTCAATTGCTTTACTTCTTATTTGTCCTAGCTTTATAAAATTTGGCTTTTCATTGCTTTAAATTCATCAGTTAGTCAAATTGTATTTCATAGTGTAATCTTGTTGGTTTGTGCCTTGTTAGTGGTTCATTTGTGTTGTTAAACAAGTTCTGATAAGTGTCTAATGATTTCATAAACTTTTGTCCAATAAGCCTTTGCAAACTTTTCATATCAGACTTAAACTAGTGTTTGGATCTTGATAGATATTTTGAATCAGCTTTTGAAATCAGTTGTTTTGTGCATTTGCATACTCAATAGATCATTATAAGTCACTTTATAAAGTTTTGAGGTTAATTTTTTGTCAAACAGGAAAATAGCATTCAAAAAGATTGGGTCATTTTTAACAAGTAAAAACAAGCAGATTTCAATCCTCTCTCAAATCTTTATTAGTGGATGTTTAAAGCTGATTTTTGGTCCTAGTTATAGCTCAACATATAAGCTTTCAATTTTACTAAGTGAGACAATACAGTTTTCAGAATTGAGCTTGTTATTAGCTTATTAATAAGTTGTTGAGCATTTTCAGGTTTCTGTGATAAAGTCCAACTGCTTAGCCATTTCCCACAAACCTACTTCACAAATTTGGCAATTTTCTTTCACATTCCTGTTCACAAACAAGTTTTAAGGCATTTTGGAAAAATTCAGCTTTTTGGAAAAAGGTGGTCAACAAAATTCAATGATAAGCTCTTTGTGCTTAATTTTAGATTCCAACTTATTAGCTACCATTTTTCATAATTTTTGACATTCCAGTCTTGTAATCACTAGCTTAATCATTTTTAGTCAAAAAATCCAAGAGTGGATGTCTCATTTAGCTTATAGCTTATTTTGGGCTTATTGAGATAAGCTATCTTGAGTTCTAGACATTTTTAGCTTATTTCCTTTGAAACACCTAGCTAAAATTAGATTTTAAGTCTTTTGCAAAAAACCTGAGCTTAATTGGTTAAGAAATAAGCTCACATGAGCTTATTGAACTATACTTGCCCGTTTTTGTTAATAGATTTTGTTTAATTGCAATTCAGTCCCTGAAGTTTAGGGAATTGTTAATCAACTTTGGTAAATTGATTTTTCTAGGGTTTGCAAGTTAAGTTCTTTCAGTTTAGGTTTGTTACATATTTGTTAATCAGTTTTGCAAAGTTGTTACTTAGTTGTTATAGTTTGTTACATTTTACATTTCTATCCCTTTTACTTTTAGAATTTACATATTTGGTCCTTGAACTTTTACGTACTTTACATTTTGAGCATTTTCACTATTGTGCATTCTAAATTTGTACTTCTTGTTGTAATTGTGTTAATTGCAATATGTTTCTAGTGTAGTACGGTTACATAGTGATACTATTTTTACCCTTTTTAAGTGATTTCTTAATTAGAGCTCGATACCAAAACCTTTATCAAAACCAAAAACAATTAAAAACTTGATATTAATTAGACTTTCAATTTGTTGTGAGTTGGGAAATACGAACTTGAAAAGATCATATATTAAATGGCGCCGCAACCGGGGAAATACGAACTTTAAAAGATCATATATTAAATGATGCAAGCCTTTAAGAGTGTTTCCTTGAACAATCCCTCTTCTAATGATGTGAATGCTATTACTTTAGGTTGTGAGACATGTGGAGGACCTCACTCTTACCTACAATGTAACAAGGTTCAAAATTATCAAGGTGAATTTTATGCTTATCAAGATGAACAAAGAGAGCATTTCAAACCTAATATCAACCCTAACCATCTCTCTTACAAATCAAACAATTACCTTGCTCCACCCGGCTTTCCACCCCATCCACCCACCCAAAATCAAACAAACCCTCCTCAATTGCTTCAAAGAAATCAAGGGCCAAGGCTAAATTACCAAGGACACAACAACAATAGAGCACCCAATAACTTTCAAACCCAAGGAAACAACTTTCATGGCAACAACTTTCAAAACCAAGGGTTTTACAATCAACCTCCACCTTTCCAACAACAAGGATTTCAAGGACATGGGCCAAATGAGTTTAATACTATTGAGCTTCTTCATAAGATGAACCAAGACAATGAAAGGAGATATCAAGAAAATGAAAGAAGGATCCGTGAGAGTGAAAAGAGAACACAAGGTCAATTTCGAGCTATACAAGAGGAAACCAACAAGAGGTTTATGATGCTTCGCAATCAAAGACCACAAGGTGTTATACCCTCCAATACACAAACTAATCCAAGGGATAATGTGAATGCAATCACAACAAGGAGTGGAAAAACAACTCTTGATCCTTCAATACCTACACCTCCTTTGGTTACTCCTACTATGGTTCCACCTTGTGATAAGCCTACAACATCAAACTCAACACCTTCAAGCTCTACAACTTCAATACCTACACCTTCTAATCCTACACCTACTACTCCTTCTCCTTCAACACCTATCAATGAAGAAACCAACAAAGAGAACCCTTCCACAACAACTACTCAACCTACAACAAAACCAAGTCTTCCATACCCATCAAGATTGAGAAAGGAAAAGCTTAAAAACAAGGATGATATTGAAGTCTCTAACTTTTTGAGGATGTTCAAACAACTGAACATAAACATATCCTTTGCAGAATCTCTCGCTTATATGCCTAAATTTGATAAAATATTCAAAGACCTCCTCTCCAATAAAGAAAAGTTGGTGGATATGCCTAACATGTCATTAAATGAGAATTGCTCCGCTATGTTGCTAAAGACTTTACCCACCAAACTTGGAGATCCGGGACGGTTTTTGATCCCTTGTAATTTTCCCAGGGTGGAAAATTGCGTGGCACTAGCGAATCTTGGGGCAAGCATCAATCTCATGCCTTTATCGGTTTGACAAAAACTCTCTATTCCCGAGCTCACTCCTACTAGGATGACCCTTGAGTTAGCAAACCGTTCCATAGCTTATACGATAGGCATTATGGAGGATGTGTTTTTAGGGGTTGATAAATTCATATTCCTCACGGATTTTGTAGTTGTTGACTATGATATGGACCTGAGAGTTCCTCTTATTGCTGGTAGACCTTTCTTGAGGACGGGCCGTACTCTTATTGATGTGACTGAAGGAGAACTAATTATGAGAGTTGAGGATGAGAAAGTAGTGTTTAAGTTGGGGAAAGTCACTAAGAAAGCTCAAAGTTGTGAAACAATTAACATAGTGGATGTTCTTGATGAGGTGTGTGATGAACATTTTCATGAAGCTTGCAAGAATGATAGTGAGAACATGCCACATGTGGAGACCGTTGCCTTAATTTCTCCCTCCTTAACACCAATTGGAGAGAGTGATTTCCTCTTAGAGGAATTTGAGTCTAACTTTCTTGGCAATGATGATTCTCCCATTAATTGGGAAGAAGAAATTCTAACTATCCAAAAGTTACTCAATGAGGATCCCATTCCTTCACCTACTCCACAAGAAGTTATCAATGATGATCCTTCCTTAGTGAAACCTTCCATTGAGAGTCCACCTTCCCTAGAGCTTAAGGATCTTCCATCATACCTTGAATATGCCTTCTTAGAGGGAGAGGACCAATTACCCGTTATCATAGCCAAAGACTTGAAAGATGATGAGAAGGAAAAACTCATAGAGGTTCTTAAGAAGCATAAGAAAGCTATAGTTTGGAAAATATCTGACATAAGCGGAATTGATCCAAATTTTTGTACATATAAAATCCTTATGGAGGATGATTACAAACCCGCCATTCAAAACCAAAGAAGGGTTAACCCAAAAATCCATGAAGTAATCAAAAAGGAAGTTATCAAACTCCTTGATGCGGGTATGATTTACCCAATTTTTCCGACTCTCCATGGGTTAGCCCGGTGTATTGTGTGCCTAAAAAGGGTAGAATCACCGTTGTGCCTAACGAGAACAATGAGTTAATCCCCACTAGACTTGTCACGGGTTGGAGAGTTTGTATTGACTTAAGGAAGCTTAATGAAGCCACTAGGAAAGATCATTTCCCATTACCTTTCATGGACCAAATGCTTGAACGCTTAGCGGGAAATGAGTACTATTGCTTTCTAGATGGATTCTCGGGTTATTTCCAAATACCCATTGATCCAAAGGATAAAGAAAAGACCACATTCACTTGTCCCTATGGCACATTTGCTTATAAGAGAATGCCTTTTGGCTGGTGCAATTCAGCGGGGACATTCGAAAGGTGTATGATGGAAATCTTTCATGACATGATTGAGCACACAATGGAAGTTTTCATGGATGATTTCTCGGTCTTTGGAGATTCATTCACTTCTTGTCTCTTCCATTTAGAACGTATGCTAAAGAGGTGTGAAGAAACACGTCTTGTTCTAAATTGGGAGAAGTGTCATTTCATGGTCAAAGAAGGGATAGTTTTGGGACATAAGATATCCAACAAAAGTTTAGAAGTGGATCAAGCTAAAATAGATGTTATTACCAAACTTCCCCCACCTACCACGGTAAAAAGGAGTTAGGAGGTTTTTGGGTCATGCGGGTTTCTATAGGCGTTTTATAAAAGATTTTTCTAAGATAGCAAGACCCATGACCCATCTCTTGGAAAAGGAGGCTCCTTTCATATTCACACAATAGTGTTTAGAGTCTTTTGAGATTCTTAAGGACAAGTTGACTAAGGCTCCCATTTTGGTCTCACCAAATTGGGATTTGACTTTTGAACTCATGTGTGATGCTAGTGATTATGTCGTGGGGCCATTTTGGGACAAAGAGTTAATAAGCATTTCTAACCTATACATTATGCGAGTAAGAAAATGACGGGTGCTCAACTTCATTATACCACCATGGAAAAAGAGTTGCTTGCTATTTTTTATGCTTTTGAGAAATTTAGACCCTATCTTGTGTTTTCTAAGACCATAGTGTATACGGATCATTCCGCTCTCAAGTACCTCATGACAAAGCATGATGCTAAGCCTAGGCTTTTGAGATGGGTTTTATTGCTACAAGAGTTTTCTATAGAAATCCGTGATAAGAAATGAGTCGAGAATTTAGCGGCGGATCACTTGAGTAGACTTGAGCATCCTTTTCAAAGAGAATTACCTCATAAGTAAATCAATGAATCCTTTCCACTTGAGGAGATCATGTCTATCTCTTCACAAGAGGATGCCACCCCTTGGTTTGCGGATATTGCAAACTATCTTGTGGGGGATGTGCTTATTGAGGGTTTAACTTCCTAACAAAAGAAAAAGTTTCTCACGGAAGCAAAATATTACTTTTGGGATGACCCTTACCTCTTTAGGCAATGTGCGGACCAAATCATAATACGTTGTGTAGATGGGCCCGAAGCATTTAAGATCTTAGAAGCTTGTCATAAAGGACCCACGGGGGGCATTTTGGGCCCAACTACACGACCAAGAAAGTCTTTGATTCGGGTTACTATTGGCCTTCAATTTACAAAGATGCCCAAAAGATGTTGAAATTTTGTGATGTTTGTCAAAGACAAGGAAAAATTAATCAAAGAGATGAGATGACACAAAATTTCATTCAAGAGTGTGAGATTTTTGATGTATGGGGTATATACTTCATGGGACCTTTTCCATCATCAAAGGGTAATAAGTACATACTAGTAGCCGTGGACTATGTTTCAAAGTGGGTTGAGGCTAAAGCCTTGCCTACTAATGATGCTAGAGTTGTAGTCAAGTTCTTAAAGCAATTATTTGCTAGATTTGGTGTACCTTAGGCTATCATAAGTGATCGTGGGACTCATTTTTGTAATGATCAATTTAAAAGAGTCATGAAGAAGTATGGTGTTAACCATAGACTTTTTACCACGTATCACCCTCAAACCAATGGGCAAATCAAGGTCACAAATCGTGGTTTAAAGAGGATTTTAGAGAGAATGGTGGGAGAGCATCGAGCTTCTTGGTCGGATAAGCTTGATGATGCTTTGTGGGCTTTTAGGATGGCTTATAAGACACCAATTGGTTGTACTCCATATAGGCTTGTCTATAGAAAAGCATGCCACCTCCCATTCGAGTTAGAGCATAAGGCTTCATGGGCTCTTAAATAGGATAACTTTGATTTAAACCAAGCCGGTTCACATAGGAAAGACCAACTTAATGAGATGGATGAATTAAGAGCCAATTCCTATGAAAACTCGTTGCTTTATAAGGAAAAGACTAAGCAATTTCATGATGCTAAGATCAAGAACAGTGAGTTCAAAGTTGGTGAGCCGGTTCTCCTCTTTAACTCAAGGTTGAAACTCTTTGTAGGCAAGCTTAAGTCAAGATGGTCCGGTCCATTCACTATTGCTCAAGTATTTCCATATGGGACTATTGAGTTGTCACAACCAAATGGCCCAAATTTCAAAGTGAATGGTCACCGTGTTAAGCATTACTTTGGGAGGACATTTCCGTGTAAATGGTCCAAGAGATCCCTATTTTCCTCATGAATTAATTTATTGTGGGAAGAGTCGAGCTAGAGACTTCATAAATCAAGCTTGAATAACTAGGCTTAGATCTTTTAGACTATAGTGTGGTAGGATAGGAATAACGGGTATATAATTGAGAAGAAGTGTAGGGGGGATGCCTCTCTTTTGTCATCTTGATGTTTGTAGGGTTGCTCTCTCTCATTGCATGCATTAGAGCTTATGGAGGAGGCCCTTGTATCGGGTTCACTTCGTTACTATTGTGATTTTCAAACCATATTGTGCTTAAAATGAATTCACTATAGTAGACCTTTCCTTAGCTTGTCTTAAGCAAAGTTATCAATGTCATAAGTCTAAGGGAGTTTACTCCAATACTCTTAAACATTGAGGACAATGTTTATCCCAAGTGTAGGGGGGTTTTCTATCGAAGTGACCTTACCTAGAACTTTGTCACTGACTTCATGATAATTGGGAATATTAATCTTTCAAACATTTTTCAAAATTTTTGATCTACTTTGGCCACCAAAAATATGCATTCATAATTTTTGCATAATCATTTTTCATTTGCATAACACATTTGCATTGTATATATTTCTTCTTTTATTTTTTATCAAAAATATATAAAAGGAAAAAATATAATAAAGGTTATGGTCTAACAAGTTTAGATATCTTTGACATATTAGGCCCGCCATGGATATTTTGACTCAACCCGAGTTTGCTTATCTAAGCATTCTCTAGCTAGTAGCCTTAACCATATAGACCTTTATTGGTTTATTAGGCTAAGCATCTACTAGTCTCATTATTTGAGATTTTAAACTATGGAGAACAAGAGATGATAGAGTTTGAAGTAAGTGTAAAGGGCTAGATAAACCTCATATTAATTAATTGTGGCTTTTATATCCCCTTTCGTAATCTTTACTTTCTTGTCAACGCATGTATATATTGTTAATAAATTATCAAGAACGTTTTTAACTGATTTGTAGTCTATTATGCATTTTTGACTAATCATTCGTGGTTGGTATAAGTACGTCTTAAGATTCTAAGTTAGAACGTTTTATTTGTACTAGACTTTTGTCATGCTTAATACTTAGCGGGTGTTTTTCCTTTTATTTTTTCAACTTTTTTTGTGAGGAATAAAGAAAAATAAGAGCGGCTTATGAAAAAAAATGAGTGGCTAGAAAAAAAAAGAGAAAAAGAAAAAGAAGAAAAAATAATTATACAAGACTCCCAAGAGGGGCAGTGAAGTGTTAATTATAGTAGCTATTGAATTCCAATATTACTCTCACAAGGGTTGCGGGGATTTGATAGTTGCTCCAATCCAATATTACCTTGACGGGTTGCGGGATTGAAGATCCAGAGTCTCAATAAGGCGGCGTATATAAATTATTGCGTAAGGTTCATTTTTCATTCCTTAGCGAGTGTGTAGCTACTTATTAATGCATGACATAAGGATCTTACACATAAAACGAATGACTTATTATTTTGGGTCGGACTTATATCAATTGTGGGCGGTTTTTCGAGTAATGGATAAGATGGTTACTTAGGATTAAAATCGTGCTTCCTTATTTTGAGATTTTACACTTCTTATATTTCACGCTTTAAATAATGATAAATTTGCTCTCAAGCAATTTGCTCAAATAATAATCGGTCTTAGAGGCATAATAAGTGGGGGTATAATAGTAACACAGTTAATCTATATGAATCAGTTGATGCACTTTCACTTATGGATAACAATGATCTTGTTTTTAAGCTTGGTATGGGGAAAGTGAAACTTGAGGATGATAAGTCTTCATGGTACCAAAGCCCTAATTAAAGTCTTTGATTTCTTTATGAGTTATTTCCATCAAAACCATTTCAAGTAAAATAAAAAAATATATAAATAGAATTGTTTTCCTTTGCATTACATTGTAAAAATCAAAATCATGCATCATATAGTGTAGTGTAGTGTAAAAGCATTCTATATTGGCCAAGGTGGATTAATTATGAGAAAAGTGTAAATTGGTGCTTTAAAATATAGCATTGCATGAGGTCATGGCAATGATCAAGTGTAGGGTATTTGATATGAGTGAAATCTCATATCAATTGTATCACAAATAACCCTAAAACACAAAGCGAAGTACCTAATTTTGATTCATAAAAGCAGTATTATGGGTATGTTTTGTTGTCTGTACTTGTGTAGGTGAAAAGATACAATTATGAAGCAAACAAAGGAATCAAGCATTTATTGATGAAGAAAAGACAAAAGTAGGATGAAAAGTGATAAGCCAATCAAAGTCAAAGGACCTTTCTTGACAACTTTCAAAGTTGAAGGACTAAAAGTGCAAATATGAGAAAGTCAAGAACAAAGTCAAACATGTTCAACTATCGAGTCAACAAGTTCAAGGATCATTATTGTGCAAGTTTGAAGCTTAAAGGACCAAAATTGACAAATTGGTGAAGATTGTAGTTTAAGTTCATAAGTTGAAAACAAAAGGGCTATTTCTGCCAAGTTTCAAAGTAATATGGCTATTGATCTGAGTATAAACATTTCAACAAATGAGAAGAGCTCATTTTATTCACATGGATAGCCATATCAGCGCTAGCTGGCCACTAACAGCCATCAACATTTAATACCTAATCCAAACAGTGATCCCCACTACTTATACTTTCCGCCAATCATAAATTGGTATTCGGATAATGATCCAAGTAATGTTTTTCAACCAATACAAACATAACACGTGGAACATTCAAACTCAAACGCGCCCAGATTCGAGATCAAGAAGGAGTCAATTTCAGGAAAAGGTTTCAACATCAAAAGTGCTCTAAATCAAGAGAGGAATACACCCCAACCATTTAATTAAACTGAAATCCACTCAAGAGAAATCCCCAAATCTCTTCTTCATTAGCAAAATCCAATTGGCATATTTATGACACGTGGAAGTTGGGGATTGGTTCCAACACGTCACTCATCCCCAACTAACTTCAGATTTCTTCTACAAATAGTCCCAATTGTATCTCATTTATATATTGTACTTAGTGTGTGAATTTACACATACTTAATCATTTTCTCTCCCTTTTCAGTTAGTGATTAGTTAGTAACTAATCTCAAGTGATTAACACCCACTTGAGTTAGTTAGTTAGTTTGTAACAGAATTGTAACTACCTACCTTCCATAAATAAACATTCAATTCACTTCAATCACTTCTCCTTTACTGAATTGTCTCATACCTAACTGTTCTTGTGGATTCCATTGATCATACTTGATCAGTGGAGCTTGTTTGACGATTTGGAGTGCATTCTAGCTTACTTGTAGCAGCCTAGTTCATTTTCACAGCCAGAAGTAGCCAGCAGATCAGAATAATGCAGGGGTGATTAGTTTTAGATGATGATGATGATGATTTGATGGTTACTGGTGATTGATCATTGGTGTTTTTGTTGATCTTAGTTGGCTCAGCGCCTAACTACTCCATCAAAGGGGGCTTCATAGCTAAAAGGCATTTAAATTCTTATTTTGGTTCCACTAAACTATCTTGCCATGCTAAATTCTTAGACTCATAGTTTATCTGCTGAACTGTGATTGATTTGTTGTTCATTTGGTGTATCTGTTATGATTTGATAGTTTGTTAGTCAATTGCTTTGCTTCTTATCAGTCCTAGCTTTATAAAATTTGGCTTTTCATTGCTTTAAATTCATCAGTTAGTCAAATTGTGTTTCATAGCGTAATCTTGCTAGTTTGTGCCTTGTTATAGGTTCATTTGTGTTGTTAAACAAGTTCTGATAAGTGTCTAATGATTTCATAAACTTTTGTCCAATAAGCCTTTGCAAAGTTTTCATATCAGACTTAAACTAGTGTTTGGATCTTGATAGATATTTTGAATCAGCTTTTAAAATCAGTTTTTTTGTGCATTTACATACTCAATAGATCATTACAAGTCACTTTACAAAGTTTTGAGGTCAAAGTTTTTGTCAAACAGGCAAATAGCATTAAAAAAGATTGGGTCATTTTTAACAAGTAAAAACAAGCAGATTTCAATCCTCTCTCAAATCTTTGTTAGTGGATGTTTAAAGCTGATATTTGGTCCTAGTTATAGCTCAACATATAAGCTTTAAATTTTACTAAGTGAGACAATACAGTTTTCAGAATTGAGCTTGTTATTAGCTTATTAATAAGCTGCTGAGCATTTTCAAGTTTTTGTGATAAAGTCCAACTGCTTAACCATTTCCCACAAATCTACTTCATAAATTTGGCTATTTTCTTTCACATTCCTGTTCACAAACAAGTTTTAAGGCATTTTGGAAAAATTTAGCTTTTTGGAAAAAGTTGGTCAACAAAAGTCAACGATAAGCCTTTGTGCGTAATTTGAGATTCCAGCTTATTGGCTAAACTATTTTTCATAGTTTTTGACATTCCAGTCTTGTAATCACTAGCTTAATCATTTTCAGTCAAAAAATCCAAGAGTGGATGTCTCATTTAGCTTATAGCTTATTTTGGGCTTATTGAGATAAGCTATCTTGAGTTCTAGACATTTTTAGCATATTTCCTTTGAAACACCTAACTAAAATTGGATATTAAGTCTTTTACAAAAAAGCCAGAGCTTAATTGGTTAAGAAATAAGCTCACACGAGCTGATTGAACTATACTTGCCCGTTTTTGTTAATAGATTTTGTTTAATTGCAATTCAATCCCTAAAGTTTAGGGAATTGTTAATCAGCTTTGGTAAATTGATTTTTTTAGGGTTTGCAAGTTAAGTCCTTTCAGTTTGGGTTTGTTACATATTTGTTAACCAGTTTTGCAAAGTTGTTACTTAGTTGTTATAGTTTTTTACATTTTACATTTCTAGCCCTTTTACTTTCAGAATTTACATATTTGGTCCTTGAACTTTTACTTACTTTACATTTTGAGTATTTTTACTATTATGCATTCTAAATTTGTACTTCTTGTTGTAATTGTGGTAATTGCAATATGGTTCTAGTGTAGTACGGTTACGTAATGATACTATTTTTACCCTTTTTACGTGATTTCTTGAATTAGACCTAGATACCAAAACCTTTATCAAAACCAAAAACAATTAAAAACTTGATATTAATCGGACTTTCAATTTGTTGTGAGTTGGGAAATACGAACTTGAAAAGATCATATATTAGAGATAGTCGGTTCACATCTGAATTTTGGACATGAGTTCTGCGTATCATCCGGAAACGAACGGACAAAGTGAAAGAACTATTCAAACCTTGGAGGATATGTTACGAGAGTGTGTAATAGACTTTGGAGGTAGTTGGGTTCGACACTTACCTTTGGTGGAGTTCTCATACAACAATAGTTATCACGCAAGTATCAAGGCAACGCCTTTTGAAAAACTTTATGGGCGAAAGTGTAGATCACCAGTTGGTTGGTGTGAAGTTGGTAAAAGTCAATTGATGGGTCCTGAATTGATTATAGAGATGACCAAGAAGACCGTGCAAATCAAGAATCGTTTATTAATAGCCCGTAGTAGGCAGAATAGCTGCGGATAAGAGAAGTAAACCATTGGAGTTTGATATTGCTGATATGGTTATGTTGAAGGTATCACCTTGGAAAGGAGTAATTCGATTTGGCAAACGAGGAAAGCTTACTCCACGCTATATTGGTCCATTCAAGATTATTGATCGAGTTGGTCCCATGGCGTATAAGTTGGAATTGCTGGAGAAGTTAAGTGCTATTCATAACACTTTTCACGTTTCTAATCATAAGAGGTGTTTGGCGGATGAGAATTTGATAATTCCACTTGAGGAGATTAAATTGTACGACAAACTGCATTTTATTGAAGAACCGGTGGAGATTATGGATCGGGATGTGAAACGGCTTAAGCAAAGTCGGATCCTGATAGTTAAAGTGCGATGGAATTCCCGACGTGGACCCGAATACACTTGGGAGCGAAAGGACTACTTCAAGAGCAAGTATCCGTATTTATTCGTAAACGGACCTAAGGAGAAGTAATCCCCGGGACGGTACTCTCCTAGGGTGGTGAGGATGTAAAACCCGCAAAATAAGGTCATTATTTAATTCTATCTTTCAAGTATATTTTTGAAGTATTTTATAACGTTAAATACTATTATGTTTGACGATTTAAGTTGAAACAGATATTGAACATTTTATTTCTATGTTTTGACGAGTAACGAGGACTACTAGTGATCGCGATACCGACGGATGCCCAAAAGTTTTTATCTTATTATCGATTGTTTCGATATTTAATATTTTCGACGATTTCGTTTTAATTGCGTATTAAGTCGTGTCAAAAATTATTTTATTACTTTTCGTGTGCGTTTAAACTTTTAAAAAAATATTTTACGAAACCCACTCCCGGGAATTTTTTAAAAAGTCGAGTATTAGTCATTTCCCCCTTTTTAACTTAAATGTTGCATTTTAGTCCAAAATTATTCAATAATTGCAAATTATACCCTAACCTACACTATAAATAAACTTTCCACCAACTTTTCTTCTCATTTATCATTTACAAAAACACACACTTCCTTTTTTTCTCTCTTATTTTAACCATCCCCCATCACAACACAAAATCATCATCATCATTTTTTCTCGCTTGATTCAAAGAAAACCAAGGTTTATCCCATTCTTGAAATTCTATTGTGAGTCTTTTGATACTATTTTTATCAACATGCAATAACATATATTTTTCAAGAAATTTGGCTAAGTTTGATCCAAAATATATGAATACTTTTGTTGTTATTGTTATTATATATAAATTTTGATTATTGCATGTAAGACTTTTGATATGGGTTTTTGGTAAGGATGACATGCAAGTGATTAGGGTGGTTGAAAACTGGTTAGAGTATATAGTCAATATTTGGAGTATGGGTGATGTTAAAATGGGTCAATTTGATGATTTAATGTGATTTTCAAGAGTGTGTTTCTGACAAGCAGGTTTAGGAGTGTTTTTCGTAGGTCAAAGTTTGATAAAAGTTTGATATGATAGGATAGTATTGTAGAGGATGTCGAGAGCTTCGATTTGGTATAAAGTAGGCCTTCCAACTTAAAACGAGGAGGAAGATACGCTAGTTTGATTATTCGTGTATTGGGAGATGCGTATCGACACAATACGAAATTGTTGTCGATATTGGGTCAAATCTCGGGCACTTTGGCTAGAGTTGTGTAAATGTTCAAAGGCTTATCTCAGGGCCTAAATGTAACCTTTTGAGTCTATATTTACAATCAAGTGTCGGATTTGAAAATAGTATTGCTTAAGATGGTCAAATGATTTTATAAGTTAAAGGTACAAAACTGTCCGAGACTTTGAAGTCAAAGATGCTTTGAGCATAAGGTCTTAGGAGTGATATTTTTGAATGAAATTTAAACTGAGTTTTATACAGGTTATGTATGAGTTTGTCACCAAGTTTCATCGAAAACGGAGTTGTCTAAGTATGGGAAAACAGCTTGAACATTCGGTATGTTCCGACAGAATGTTTTGGAGGTGTTGTCTAGTAAAGGAGACTTTATAAAAGTGTCTAGTGATATCACTTGTATGGATTACCCTTGTGAAATTATTGTTGTTTTACCTTCTTGATTTTAATTATATTAAGTATAAGTTTATACTGGGATATATTATTAAAGTACGCGCCTTATTTGCTAGGTTGCGGCTGTCGTGTTTACTAGGCATCTACTATCGTCGGCGGTCGTCATCTCTACTTCTACTAATTAAGGTGAGTCTATAGCCTCGTTTGCACAATTATATCATTTTAAAACCCGCGAGGGGAATACATGTTTTATAAACTTAGAACACAAGATTTTTATGGTATGCTTGTCCATATATGAATGGACCTGTGGTTGCCTTAAATTGCATTAAGTAAATTGCCCTTGTGAAAGCCTCAATTATGGACCGTTAACTAGCTTATGATGGGCTAGCCGCTGGTACAATTAATAGATCTATGAGGGAAGCTTCCTCGGTTCGGTTTGTGGGTGATGTCCCTCGTGCTTAGGCCTGGACGCTCACTGTACGGACATATTTTATTGAGAAGTCAGGTATACGGCAATGTACCAACAATCTGGAGGTAACCGACAATTAATAAATCTCTTGTCTTATTAGACCTAACGGAGTGTCTAAGGGTTCAGTTCCATGAGCTTAATGCAATTGTTGCAATATACAATTATATTTGTTGATGCAAATTATTATTCGATGCTTGTTGCCTTCAAGTATGCCACCAAATTATAACTTTTGTTTGTGTTCAAAATTATTACATAAACCTATAGATTTCACTCAGCATTTTTATTGATGATTTTACTCACGTGTATTTCAGGTAATCAAGAAGTGTGAAGCTTGAAGGTCACGGGAATGAAGTTGTGCACTGCTTTTGTAGTTTAAACTCTTTGAATGTTTATCGTTCATTTCTTTAAAACAATATAAACCATTTGTTTTAGTTGTACTTTGGTTACGATGTCTTGGGTCTACGCTACTCTGATAAATATTTTAGGAACGATAAATTTGAAACGTCTTTTTTCGAGTCGTTCTTTATAAATATGTGTTATTGTACCATTGTTTAGCATCCAAAGATATATTTTGCTGCGTGTAAATTTTGGGGTGTTAAAAATGAGGTTCATAAATCTGATCAATACAATTTGGTATGAGCCAACTCCAATCACAAGCATGATGCATATCAAAAGCAAAGACATTGGGTTTTAAAGTGAGTGACTTTGTGTGGGCCATTTTAACTATGGATCGTGTTTTGGTTGTTGGTATAATAATTTATCGTCTAAGAAGATTGGTCTAGTAGAAAGTGTAAAGAAATCTAACTCAAATGCTTAGGGTATGAAGTTACCGAGCCATACTTGATTTTATGATCTTTTTAATGTGAAACACTTGTTGACTTATCATGGTGATTCTTTTGATGATATCTATGCATTAAAGAACGTATTTTTTTCATCTGGGGGCGGGGAGAAATGATGCAGGTTAAAGTGTTGAGGAATTGGCTCTTTTATTTCCGGATGTTAAAATCATATGATAAAAGGGGCTTCACTAAAAGGGGCATAACTTGATCTACGGGACTCCGTTTCAGGTTGAGGACCAATCAGATCGAAGATTGCAACAAGTAGAACGTTGTGGTAAATGGCCTACGACAGTTTATGAAATTTTCAGCTCGCTCTATTTTAGGGGTTATGTACCTTTTTGTGTTTTTCCCATTTTTATCGACTATCTTTTACGCCCATTTCGACTTTCTATGCCCATTTAATAGTTCTACTGTGATGACGAAATATTCAGTTCATGATTAAATACAAGTCCAATTTTCTCTCGGTTTGTATTTGAGTATGAAAATGACATTGGTTATCGGTATTCGACGAATCAACGATAATTAGAAGAGTTGTTCATTGTATTCGTGTGGATCAATAGGTTCAATTATGTTATCTCGTTTCTAATATACATCGTAATGAGATAAAGAGGTTGAGTAGAAAAAAGTGATTATTTTAATTAAATGATGATCTTAAATTCATACGATATGTTTCTTATTTATAAGAGCAACTATAATACATCAAGTTTTCAAGTCTTAATGGATTAAATACATTCAATGCAAATACAATTGAATGGCTACAACTTATGTCAATCACTTATTTTGTTAAACTTTTCAAAAAAACGGTTTATAAAACTTATCATGCAATGTAAAAAACATGTTTAAACACTTTTAAAAATAGTAAAAAAATCTTTTAATCATTTTTAGCATTGTATATACTCTAAAGGATTGAAAGTATAAAACTAGCTAATTAACACATGTTGACATAAAGTGAGGATACCTAATATAGTACTCTATTCTATCCTTAATAAAATAATTGTCAATCTTTTAAATTTATAAATTATATTTTATTAATTTTATTTTTTAATATTTTTGTTTATATTATATAATGTATAGACTAAAAATTATATTAATAAAAAATAAACTTAAAAGCTAATACATTCATATAATTACATCAAATATTATATAACATAAAAAAAATTTGAAGTCAAAGTTGAAATAAAAAAACTTTAAAACTAAAAAATAAAAATTATTTTAAAACAACGAATCAATTGATTCGTCGTTTTACAATAATTGTCATTTTTTGAATCAATACATATGGTCAATTTTCAACGAGTAAACAAATGGCTATGCGTATTTTAGATTTGTTAATGTGATATTAGCAAGTACCAACTTACTTTTTGAGATACGGGTATTTTCAGGTAACTATAGCAAACGCCGAACTGAAAGGTTGATTAAGAAATATGAAACTAACATTGCAAATCAACATCATACAGCTACCAATTGACAACTCGTTCTTAATTAAAAGTGTTTGGCCATTTTTGAAACACCAATTCCTACATGTATCATATATGGATAAGTTCATATAGTAAAAACCTTTTCCAGTTTATCATCGGTCTACGTATTTTTTTCTTAAACTTTGGCGGCGTGGCTTCTTAAAAAACTAGAGCTAAGAGCTAGAAGGAATCATAGAGATGAAACACTAACGTTGCAATGGTTTTGGGAACAATTAAAAGTCATATCTATATGGCCAAAACATTTATTTTATTTGCAAGACGTTAGAAAAGAATATCAAAAGAGTTTGATAAAGCGATTCTAGACTTGTTAACTACCTTGATCTAGTTACAAAATATCTTTTTAGTCAGAACATCTCAGAGATCAATGTTAAGTACACTGTACGTCTGTACACGCTCAACAGAGCTCGGGGTCGGCTCGGAAAATAAAAGGTGGGTTCAAGCTCGGCTCGATAGCTCGTCGAGTTTTAACCGTTAAGGCTTGAGCTCGGCTCGATAAAGACTCGAGCAAAGCTCGAGCTTAGCTTGAAAAGCTCGGAATTTTATATATCAAAACAAATACGTCACTAAGATTTACACACCACCACAAATTCTATGTTTTTATTAAAATATAATAACGACTATAAATAAATTCTTTAATATTTTATAAAGTTATCTTTTATAATAATGTTAATATTCAAACCAACATTGATTTACATACATAAAAATATTTTTTTATTAAAACTCGAAAAGCTCCATAAGAGCTCGAGCCGTGCTTAGTAAACACTGTATATTATTCTATATATGTAGTTTCTGTAATTACCTATGTCACAGTTGTAGGTATTATCATGTAATTATGTCATTAGTTGTAGGTCTTATCATGAGATGTATTATAGGGCTCAAACCTATAATCCTTGTACTATATATATCTGTCGATTATGACAGAGGAAATCAATAAAACATTAAACACTTACATGGTAATCAGGGCCTAATAATAAACCTCCTTAATCTTCTCCTTCTTTTTCTCTTATCACACGCTCCTCTTCAAAACCCCCTACACAGCCGCCACCTTCTTCACTGTCCAAATGGTTGTTGAGGACTCAAAACCACCACCACCACCAGCTATCAACATGGAGAAACCCTTCGGTGTTTCAAACATCAAAGCTCACGTCCCTCTCGTCTTAGATCTTGAACAACTCAACTATGATGCTTAGAGCGAACTCTTCATGACTCATTGCTTGAGTTTTGGTCTCCAAGGACTTCTTGATGGCTCGTATGCGTGCACACACAGTAATGTTGTGGATTGGAAGAAACTTGACTCCCTGGTAAGTTTGGATTTATGGTACAATCACTACATCTCTCCTGCAAACAGTCTTGAAAAAAAAACGTTTCAGCCTATGATGTGTGGAAGAGCCTCCAGGATCTGTTTCATAACAACAATGATGCTCGTGTTATGGAGCTCCTTGAAGAGCTTCGATCCTTGGAACTTGGAAACTGGTCGATCGCTGAGTATTTTAAATGTATAAAGGTAATATCCGATCTTCTTTCAAATATTGATTCACCCGTCGATGAAAAGAGTCTGGTTATGTATGCGGTTAATGGTTTGGGTGATAAATACGAGCACGTGGGTAGCATTATCCGTCACAGTAAGAACCCACTAAGCCTTCTCGATACTCGCTCATTGTTATTGCTTGAGGAATCTCGTTTGAACAGGAAGCAAAGTCATAGTCATATTCGCGATACACTGTCTTCTTCCACGGTTCTCATCGCAGCATGTAATGGTAACAAAGGAAATAGCCGGATGGAATTGTGTAGGAATTTCCAACGAGAAAATTGTCGTTTTAGTACTTGTTGTAGGTACATGCATCAGAATAGTAATCACTCCTGGAAAAGTAACAGTGGCCATCATGTTTATCCCCCACAAATGCGTGGATAGGCTACCACACCATGACCCTCTCAACAATGGTCTGGTCCTCCTACTTCTCAGCCCAGCAATGGACAAGCCTTTGGCCCAACTGCCTCTATTTTCGGTCCAGCCCCTAACCATGCCACTACTTTATACGGGTCACGCCCACATGCTCCTAATGGCTACTAGTGATACTATTATCAGCCTACTACTCTTCCTCGTGCATTCAATACCACAACCCTTCGCTACGCGGACAACAATGAGGACTCGGGCTGGTATTTTGACACTGGTGCAATATCACATCTAGGATCGGACACATGTATACTCACAACCATTCGTAATAAACGCGTTAGTACATCAATTGTTGTTGGTAATGAGTCTACCATACCGGTTACCAACACCGGGCATACTATTTTTCCATCTTTGCATCGACCTTTATACCTTCAGAATGTTCTCATAACCCCTCACATAATTAAAAACTTAATATTCATTCGTCAATTTACCCGTGATAATAAATGTAGCATTGAAATTGACGAATTTGGTTTTTCTATGAAGGATTTTCGGACCCGACACGTGCTCCTTCAATGTAATAGCACCAGAGATCTATATCCATTTCACACATCCTCTACAAGTAACTCTATCCCTCTTTTGACGTCCAACCGTTCAACGTGGCACCAAAGACTTGGGCATCCCAATGATGATGTGCTACGTTTCCTGGCTTTGAATAAATTTATTTCGTGTAATAATCCAAAGTCTACACCTTTGTGTCATGCGTGCCAACTTGGTAAGCATGTAAAGCTTCCCTTTTCGCATTCCTCTACTTTTGTTGCAAGCACTTTTGACATTATCCATTCGGATGTGTGGAATTCACCCTTATTGAGTGTTAGTGGTTTTAAGTATTATGTCATCTTTATTGATCATTTCTCTAAATTTTTGTGGGTTTATCCTCTTAAAAAGAAAAGTGACGCCTTTACCAAATTTCTTCATTTTCGCGCATACGTGAAAACTCAATCTAATAAAGAAATCAAAGTGTTTCAGTGTGATCACGGGGGGGGGGGGGGGGGGGGGGGGGGGGTGGGGTTGACAACACACGACAACATGAACTTTTTAGAGAAAATGACATCCAATTTCGTTTCTCTTGCCCTAAAATATCCCAACAAAACGAGAAATCCGAAGGATGCTAAGAACAATTAACAACCTTATACGAACTTTACTCTTCCAAGCACACTTACCACCTCAATATTGGACTGAAGCACTTTTATGGCGACCCATCTACTCATCATCTTACCCTCTGCTTCCATAAAAAACGCCATTCCATTTACTAAACTCTTTAACAAACCACCATCTTATAAACATCTACCTATTTTGGATGCTTGTGTTATACACATATACATACTTCTCACAAACTCCAACCTAGATCTAAGCCATGTATTTTTATCGGCTACCCTACCAACCACGGCGACTATCGTTGCCTTATCCTTGACACAAATAAGGTCATAATCTCTCGTCATGTCAACTTTGAAGAATCCATATTCTCCTTTAAATCAATGACCCCTTTTTCACCACCCTCATACCAATTCTTAGAACAAAATATTGATCCCTCACCATCACAATTAAAACTACTTTCCACCCCTGATACTTCACAAAACCATTCGAACACCATTGACACACCGATCCAACATATAGATATCCTACAACAACCTACATCATCACCACTAGGCCCATCATCTCCTATACAAACCAATTCTCATGATATAACACGAACAATCCAACATAACCACCAAGCTGAATCAACCTTACAACAAATCACTTCCACTCGCCTAACCCCCAACATGCCCCTCGTCACCCTATGGTCACACGGTCTCAAGATGGCACAACAAAACCCGTACATCGTCTAAATCTTCATGCTACTACTCTCGCACCAATCCCAAAATCACACGTTCAAGCTTCTCACAACCCACATTGGCAAAATGCTATGCACGATAAATTTAACGCGTTAATTAAAAATGGCACGTGGGTTCTTGTCCCGCGTCCGCCTAATGTGAATGTTGTTCGATCTATGTGGCTTTTTAAACATAAGTTTCATGTCGATGGATCTCTTAGCAGGTACAAAGCCCGATTGGTTGCAAATGGAAAAATTCAACAAGGCATCGATTGTGATGAAACACTTAGTCCTGTAGTTAAACCCGCTACTATCCGTACCGTGCTTAGTCTTGTTGTATCCAGACAGTGGCATATTCACCAGCTCGACGTGAAGAATGCTTTTTTTCATGGAGAATTGACTGAGACAGTCTATATGCATCAACCACCGGGCTTTACTGATTCTTATCACCCTAATTATGTCTGTCTTTTGCAGAAGTCTTTATATGGTCTAAAGCAGGAACCTCGGGCATGGTTTCAGCGCTTTGCCAGTTATGCTATACGAGTTGGTTTTCAGCACAGTAAAACTGACTCCTCCTTATTTATCTATCACCATGGTGTGGATACAACTTACTTACTTCTATATGTGGATGACATTATCATCATAGCTTCTTCCTCAGGTTTATTACAACGTATTATTTCCTCTTTGAAGGAAGAGTTTGCTATGACAGATCTTGGCCCACTCAACTATTTTCTTGGAATATCTTCTACACTTACCTCATCTGGCATCTTCTTATCACAGGCTAAATATGCCACAGAGTTGCTTGAGCGGGCCCACATGCTTAATTGTAACCCTTGCAGGACTCTAGTTGATACATAGAAGAAATTAGGCCCTGAAGGAACTCCAATTGATGATCCCACCTTATATCGAAGCCTTGCTGGGGGTCTTCAATACCTCACCTTCACTAGACCTGATATATTATATGTCGTTCAGCAGTTGTGTCTTTATATGCATGATCCTCGGGAGCCTCATTTAAACGCTATGAAGCATGTTCTTCGCTATGTTTGTGGCACTACTGACCTTGGACTTCAGTTATACCACTCAAGCACATCGCAACTTACTGCATACTCCGATGCTGATTGGGCTGGTTGTCCCGTTACCCGTAGGTCGACATACGGCTATTGTGTATTTTTAGGGGACAACCTTCTTGCGTGGTCTTCCAAACGACAAGAGACATTATCCTGATCAAGTGCCGAGGCTGAATACTGATGTGTGGCCAACGCTGTAGCAGAGATAGCATGGCTTCGCAATCTTCTCTGTGAGCTTCATACTCCTCTTTACACAACTACTATGGTGTTTTGTGACAATGTAAGTGCCGTCTACATGTCAACTAATCCCGTGCAACATCAGCGCACAAAAGACATCGAGATAGACATTCATTTTGTTCGGGAGAAGGTTGCAACCAGTCACGTGTGTGTCCTTCATGTACCTTCTCGGTTTCAGTATGCAGATATCTTTACTAAGGGTCTTCCTTACTCTTTATTTGCTGATTTTCGATCCAGTTTGAGCGTCCACAAGCCTCCCGCTCAAACTGCGGGGGAGTAATAACCATTGTATATATTATTATATATATGTAGTTTTTGTAATTACCTATCAGTCACAGCTGTAGGTATTATCATGTAATTATGTCATTAGCTTTATGTCTTATCATGAGCTGTATTATAGGGCTCAAGCCCATAATACTTGTACTATATATATTTGTCGATTGTGACAGAGGAAATCAATAAAACATTAAACACTTACAGTGCTAAGCTCGAGCTCGGCTCGTTATATGTTTTAAGTCATATTATTGGGCTTAAGCTCGGGCTTGAGCTTGATAAAAGCTCGGCTCAATCGAGTCGAGCTTAAGCTCGAGCTCGAATAGCTTGATAAAAGTTCGGTTTGTTTGTACCCCTATCTGTTCCTGGTTTGAGCTCAATTAGTTTACTTTCAGATCGAATTCTTTAAGTGTAACTAGTTCGGTGTAAAAAATTATAAGGATGTCAATTTACTTGTTTTAAAAATGTCATTAATTTTGAACCGTCAATCTTTCTTTAAACCAATTATTTTTGTTCCAGGTGATTTTTTTAAACACACACTAGGGACTAGGCTACTAGGGTACTGCTAAAATACAAGACGCGCGATAGTGAAATATGTGTTTTTATTTCATCATCTATTCATTTTTCGTTGCTCAAATATATAATATGTAGCTAGGCACGCAGCTGTGATCGACCAGACGATGATGTGCTAGCTAGTTGTTAGGTTAAAGTTTTAATATATACTCGTTGGACAATAAACAATGGAATTGAAGTCGTGCCTTTTTTTGGCAACTCTGATTAACAATTACGCATTGGTTTTGACATTGCAGCTGTTGTCATGGATGATTATCAAGTTTTTGTGGTTCTCAATGGTCAAAAACTCAAATTTAGCAAAATTATAACTCGCATTTGATCTCCGTGGATGTTTCGAAAATATTACTCTCTCCGTCTTAAATTGATAGTCTCTCGACACAAAACATATTTTTTGAGGAAACCATCACTATTATTTCATTATCTCTTTTACTTTTTTATAAAATAACATTTTTATCCTTATGCAATTAATTAAAACTTTGTATATATACTAGTTTGTTATTTCGAGTACCAATAGATGTAATATAATAAACTTGTTACTTTACTTACATTTATATTTAGAAAAAGATTATAATTTTGGATGTTATAAAATAATATAAGGGACTATTTGAGAAAGAGAGACTACTAATATTTGCTTATGTGTAAGCTAGATATTATTCAATATTAAAATGACATTAGATTATCCTATTTATAATTAACTGTTGATCTATTTTTGTGATTTGTGACATAATGTTTAAACATTACGGATAGATAAGTTTAGTTGCATGACTTGCAACTAACCTGCCAATTTTTTTATTTTTTGAGAAAACTATATATACAGGTTACCAGATTTGTACAGGTGATACAATAATGATATTGATTATTGTATTTTTTTTTCGCATAAATAACTTAGTTATCTATATTTCTATTTTTATATAGGTTATTAAGATTCAGTGGATCTTCGAAAAGGCCACAACTATTACATGTATACGTATGCATATATATGAGAAAGTCGTGCAATATATAACACTATATATTATAACAACTCTTGGATAATTTCAAGATGATGTTAGGTTTTGGGTTAGTTGGAAGCTTTTGCTGTTAAAATATACTGAGTAACATAAACAGTAATATTGAATTGATCGATTGCTTTACAAACTTGGGAAGATCAGGAAGCATACATGGAGTATTTAGAAGGTTTCGGTTATTTATTCAAAGATAAAAAACATTACTTGACATACAAACAACTGGTGTTAACTTTTAAGCCAAATGCATACCATGTGTTATGTGTATGTACATCGGACAATAATTATTCAACATCTGATAGATAGAAAAGAATGAACTCTTTAATTTGGATTTACATAAAATTTCACACATCCACGTGGCTTCAAAATATATAGAAAACTAAACATGTGCTGGTGAATTAACTTTATAAATTTCAAATTTGTTGTTACTATAAAATATTTCAGTCACAACAACCTAACTAAATATGCGTTCGATTCTTTCAGAGTAAATTACACGGATGGTCATTGTGATTTGTCCAAAAGTGCATTTCATCGTATAGAGTTTCAAGATGCATATGCGGTCTTTAACTTTGGAAAAAAATTCTGTTTAGTTGTAAAAATTTTTTCTTAATTTTATGTTTCTAATTTTCTGAAAAAGAAAATAGTTTTCTTTTTAAAAAGTTGAAAATTTTGAAAACTTGTTTAATTTCTTTTTTCAAAAAATAGAAAAGTGTTTAGGTGGAAGGAGAAAAATAAAAAATTGTAATATAAAGTTTTTTTATTTTTCAATGTAAAAATGAAAAATAAATTTTTTTCATTTTTTAAAAAATATTAAAAAAAATACAAATAAACAAGTTTTCTATTTTTCTATTTCTGAAAAAATAGAATATTTTTCTCTAACTAAACAACACCTTAGATTTTAATTTCCATTAGTTTTCCACGTCAAATCCATCATGTGTCAAGCATAATTGCATATGAAGATATATATGGTGTAATTTTATCATGCTACATGTAATATATCTTTTTTTCTACTATACAATTGTTTACTTAACGTCTCTTTCATATATTGGTTTTGCTAATGACAGTTCTTAAGATTGTCGTTAAGAGAAGAAATTCATTACAATGGTATCAATGAATCATTTTGATTAGATGTTAATTTCGAAAAACATGGACACAATCCTTAAAAATCAGGATGCATAACAAATATTTGATTATAATTAGTTGATTTCATTTTTTACACTCAATTGTAATAAAAAAAATATTTTTAAAAACAACCCTAAGGACTACCATTAGCAAAACCCTTCATATATATACCCATTCAACTTTTTGATACTCCAAATAACATAACATTATCGCTAGGTACAAATAAAACCTAGACATCCACGACGGAGACAACTTTAACTAATAGTAATAAATTACATATAATCACTTATCATACAAGAAATTGTCATTCACATACTAATTAGCCCGACCCATATTCACCTTGGTTCAATCCATTTTCGCTCCGTTGTTTTCGTACTCGGGCTGACCACGACATCCTCCCACCATACACGGAACTTGGATAAATTTATTGGGAGGGCCGAGTAAATTTATTGGGAGGGCCGAGTAAATTTATTGGGAGGATCGAGTGCTATTTGTGATGGTAAAAATATATTTTCTTTAAGAAATATAAGTAAAATCTAAAAGTTTTGGGAGGGCCGTGGCCCTCCCCGGTCTCCACTAAGGTCCGTCTATGCCTCCCACCCTCACCCGCCTCGCTACGTCTTCTCAGCTCGGTGACCTGAGCCTCCCATGATGTTTTCCACCGTCGTTTCTCATCCGATCTTGCTTGAAACCGTGACCCAACTTTCCCGGAAAACGCCAAGTATAAACCCTTATCTATGTAGCTATCATACATAGCTCGAGCTTCAGGGTCAGATAAAGTTTCATACGCTTCTTGGACCTTTATAAACCTTGTAGTATACTCATCAACTCGTTCAGGAGGTGATACGTCAGGGTGGTACTTCAAAGCCATTTGTTTATAGGCTCTTTTGATCTCGGAGAGCGAAACACTCTCTGAAATACCTAACAAGTCGTACAACGTCTCCTGATCAGAAGACGTTGTGCAAAAGCCGGTGCTAGTGGCTTTAGGTGTTAAACTAAGCCTTGTTTTCATTAGAATTATTGGTGTTACGAGATTAGATTGGCGTGATTGAGATGGTATTAGTGAGTTCTTATATGATATTGAGGGGGGACTAAAGTGGGTTTGAATTTGTGAAGAAAGAGGTTTTGAAAGAGAGTTCATCATTTTGTGTTTCTATGTATTGAGTTGAGGTTAAAGTTACGTATATATAGAGTGGAAAATTATATCTCCATTATGGATCGGACCCCCTCTCCGCCAACCAGAACATACAACGTTATTCAATAATTTAATATAAATTCTGTTTTTAGAGGGTAGACTTGACAAGTTGATGAAATAATAATACTACTTGATAGTTGCATGTCGAGAGGATGGTGAAATTCGTATTGACTCTTTGGAACGTGCATATCCCCCCCGCCCCAAAATAACTTGAAAAGTTATTTTCAATTTTTTTTTATTATCAAGCTTAATGATAGAAAAGGTTCTCTTAATAATAGTATTTGTGAATATATTCTGTAATATAACGTCCTTCATCGACTCATTGACTGACATCATGTGTTTTATGCCGGTATAAAATTCATGGATTTTTGTATTTGTGCATATATTTTCTGTTGTTTAAATAACTAAAAAATTGGTACTGTTGATTACGAAATATTAATAGAATTGAAGTATAAGGAAGCGGTTAGGAAATGTAAAATAATGTGACGCTTTTTTTTTCTTGACGGCACAAGTTTTTCATTTGAAACTAGAAAAAAGCTAGAAAATAAGAAAGCTTTAAAAAGATTATAGCCTGGAAAGATAGAGCTCTAATGCATGATGCTCTCACACCTATTTCTGAATTCTCAATTTGATTACAATATCATTTTGATCACTTGGTAACAAAAGCTAGCTAAGATACAAATAAGTTACTTTGCTTAAAGGTATTTATTCAGGTATATATATGTCTGTTAGACAATACATAAGTACGTATTAGGCATGGCATCTATAATTCTATATATGTGTTAGAGCATAGGGAATCTGTGAGACTTAAAAAGTGCTGCTACGTCAGCATTTTTTTTCATGACACTAGTTTTTTCTACGACATCAGATTTTACTGGTATTCTTGAGTCGTGGGAAAACTGGTGTCGTGAGAATTTTTTTTTTTTAAATAATAATAAACATTTTAAAATTAAAATAAAATTCATTCAAATTAAAAAAACATTACATAAAAAAACATAAAAAACATAAAATTTTAAAAACATGAAACTAAAAGACACAAAACAAAAAAAAAAAACGTTATTATTCGAGCGTCGACTAGTCACGTGGTTGATACGTTGCCCAGATTAGTGCCTTTTGGGACTCGACGTTCGGCGTCGACCGGATGCATCTCACTTGTGTCAATTTGTAGCACCTTTAAGTCTTCCGCAATCTTTTGAACTTGGATCAACCGTCTTCGGTCCTCGCTCTCGGAAGCAAGCATGGACAATTTGTCTTCACGGTCCAACTTGTATTGCTCCGCCATAAACTTCGTGTAAGCTGTCGGGTTAGAACCGGTGCTAGCGGTCGAGTTGGAACTTGTGCGTTGACTTTTGTTAATTCGGTGCATACCCGGTGGTCGAGGCAAAACATCGTCTCCAAAGTGTTCCGGTTCTTCGTCGGTGCCCATTAGACGACTTCTTCTTTCAACAGTAGAGTAGGGGTTTTTCCACTTGTGTTTATTTTTCAAAAAGTTTCAACCATACCGATGCTTAAACTCCCCCCCCCCCCCCCCCCAAACGACTTTCTCATACAACCGGTACACCCTCGACATCCAATTGTCATCACTCTCCCCACTATGAACCGCGGTTTCGTTCAGCAAATCATTAAACTTCTTAATCGCTTGGTTCATCGGAGTCCACTTGCCCGTTATCATGTTTTTTGTACGCTCCTTAAAACCCTTCTTTTCCCGACCGCGTTGTACTCATTGCACACTGTATACAAAAGAGAAGCCTTTTTTTGATCCGCTCCGACTTTTGGATCCTCGGACACTTGGATGTAAGTCTCGGCCAAAAGCTCTTCCTCGGCTTGAGTCCAAAACGCTCGCATTTGTTTTGGTTCTTCTTCGGTGACGTGATTTTTTCCTTTATTTTTTTTGCCACCGACTTCTTTCGTGAATGCTTCGACGTAGGGTCGGAAAGACTTCTTGATCGGATGAGAAGTCGGGGACTTCTTCAAAGTGGTGTGATGCGTGCTCGGAAGGTGGTTGCGAAGTGGTGTGATGAGTTTGTTGTTGTTGCATTTGTTGCGCCTAAAATTGTTGAAACAACAACAAATCTTCGGAGCTAGCAAATTGAGGTGCGGAGTATTGAGGTTGGTATTGGGGAATGTATCCCGGATTCGAAGACGAACCCGGAATTTGGTTGGTTGGGTCGTTGATCATACCGAAAATCCATTGAGGTGTTTGGTTGGGGTTGGAATTAGGATTCGTTTTTTTTTTGAAGAAATGGGAGATAGAAGAATATAAGAAAATGTGTGTAAAGTTTGGTGATAAAAATGAGTTTTTATAGATTTTTTAAAAGGGTAAAAATGGAGTTTTTGAGGTTTTTTTTTAAATCTGCCCCCCCCCCCCCCCCCCCCCCCCCCCCCCTAACGGTTATATTACCGTTGGATTAAAAAAAAAAGAAATATTAAACAAATCCTACCGCGAGAGCTGATGGCTATGGCGTCAGCCTGACGGCGCATCATCAAGGAACCCACCGTGATAGGTTTTTCCTGCGCGGTGGCCTTGGCGTCTCGCCAAAGGAGTGGATTCCCCCTGCTCTTATGGGATTGAGCTCAGTTAGTTTACTTTCATAGTCCTAGCTCTAAGTGTAACTATATGTTGTCTTTGGTGTATAAATGATAAGGATGCCAATTTACTTTTTCTAATAGTGTCATTATTTTCGTTCCTGATGGGGTATTGCCAAAGATACAAGGCGCGCGATAGTGAAATATGTGTTTTTATTTCATAATCTGTAACTATCCAGCTGTGATCGACCAAATGATGATGTGCTAGATAGTTGTCATTATTATGAGGTTAAACTTATAATACTAACTCGTTGGACAATAAACAATGGAAGTCGTGCCTTTTTTTGGCAACTCTCATTAGCAATTACGTTTTGATTTTGACATTGCAGCTGTTGTCATGGATGATTATCAAGCTTTTGTGTTTTTCAATGGTCAAAATAATATAGCAGAAAAACCTTACATTTGATTCCATGGAAGTTTCAAAAATATTATATTTGCTTATGTGTAAGCTAGATATTATTCAAAACTAAAATGACGATTGAATGTCCTAATTTATAAATGATTGTTGATCTTTGATTGTGACATAAATGTTTAAACATTACGGAGAGATGAATTTAGTTGCATGACTTGCACCTAACGTTCCTATTTTTTATCTTTTGAGAGAACGAAATGTACAAGTTGCAAGATTTGTACATGTGATACAATGATATTGATAATGTATTTCTTTTTCCGCGCACAAATAACTAACTTATCTATACTTGTATTTTTATATAGGTTATTAAGATTCAGTGGATCTTCGAAAAGGCCACAACCTGTACATGTATACGTACGCATATATATGAGAAAGTCGTCCAATATATAACTCTACCAACTCTTGGATAATTTCAAGATAATGTTTGGTTTTGGGGTTTAGTTGGATTAGCTTTTGCTGTTTAAATATACTGTATAACATAAACATAGAGTAATATTAAATGCTTATGCTAATAATGGATTGCTTTACAAACTTGGGAAGATCAGCAAGCATTACATGGATCATTTAGAAGATATAAAACATCACTTGACGTAAAAACGGAAACCAACAAGCGGTCTTAACTTTACCATGTACATCGCACAATGTACTACGTAGTAACATTTTAACGGCTTGTAGCCAGAAAAGAATGAACTCTTCCAAAAAAAACTTCTCTGAAAAACCTAACGCCTCTTAGCCCTAATCCAGTTTCCGCCACCACGATCGTCTTTCTGACCATCGGCTTAGGTCAAATCCCTCTTCCTTGTAGATACTTAACCATTATATTTCGATTCAGTTTTCAATTAAATAATGTTTTATTTATTGTTTTTGTTGCGATATTTCCGTGTCACTTACTTTAGGACCTATGCGGTTATGGTTTGTTTTTGGCTCAGATAGGTTGATGTAGGGCCGAATTGGTCCTGTGGTTCAGATCATGAGGTTCAAGATATGAGGTCATGTGATGGTGAGGTCGTGGAGTTGGTGAGGTTGTGTGATTGTGAGGTCATGCATGCATCGTTGTAATAGTTTGATGGCAAAGTGTCGGGTTCAGGTTAATAGAGTCGGACGAGCTAGGCTGAGGTATGTTGGCTCTACAATTACTAGGTCTCTTCTTTGTCAACGGATTTTACACATCACAGTGCAACCACTCGATTTGGTTGTATAACTAATACCGTGTGGTGTAAACATTTCGAGGGGCAGTGTTAAAGTTGTATGTGAAGGTCGTCTATGAAGGTTGTGGTGTGTATGTCGTATGCGGGGTCAACGATCGAGCCTCTTGCTCTAAGAGTCTAAGTGACCGTTTTTATAGTTTACAGAATCATTGTGATTGTTTGAATAACAATCTATATAATTGTATATTGTTTTATAATCGATATTAACTGCTTTGCATTAACTACCATTTGTTTCTTTAGCATATGAACATAGGGAAGAGATTCCTAACATCCTTTTATTTATCAAAGTCCTCATGGACATTTTATATCCATTAGATCTTATATTAATCTAATGACCATGATTAATCTCCCCCTTAACCTTATATTTTTTACAAAAAAAAAAAAAAAAATAGAGCTGGATCCAACCGTGTTCAAACCACCACAACAAACCCATCTCCAGTGACCACCACAAAATTCCCAACCGTTTTCCGGTGACCACCACAACAATCCCACCGTTTTCCAGCGACCATAACAACAAACTCACGTTTTTTCCAGCGATTTCCATAAGAAACCACCATTTTTTCGTACATATGGATACTAATGCCATAAATGAAGCTGATGCTGATGCCGATCTCGATGTTATTGAAGATGAAGATGTAGTTGTTTGTAAACAAGTAATAATATAAGTAAAACACATGTTATGATATTTGATGCACACTATGTGTTTGATGAAATGACACAATGATAATCACATGTGATTTAGCAACTTCTAATTTATGAATGAGCATTTTTATTGAAGTCTGGTCGATTTTTGTAGTTGATAAGCTGATTACATAAGTGGGACTTATGATTACAGAATTGGGACTATGACTCGTATATGAGTCGATATGACTCATATATGAGTCACTGTGACTCATATATGAAACTATACATATGTAAGTCTTTTTTGTAATGCGGGTAATAATATAGCCTTCATTTGTAACAAAATCATGGTGACTCATATGTGAGTCATAGTGACTCATGTGTGAGTCACTGTGACTCATGTGTGAGTCATTGTGACTCATATATGAGTCGAATTGATGGTGATGTTAATGAAGATGTAGTTGTCGATGCCGATATTTCTAAAAATGTAGTTGTCAATGCAAGTAATATCTTTGTAACAAAATCATAGTTTTGTGGCAGATTTAGTTGGTGACTCATGTATGAGTTAGTGTGACTCATGCATGAGTCAGTGTGACTCATACATGACTTATGCTCTCACTTATTAACTTGTTTCATGTTTATTTTCAAGGTTCTCTGTGATCATAGAGATAGATCAGTTGAGTGTACGTGTAGGCATTTTATGCGTTATGGTTTTCTTTGTCGCCACATATTTTGTGTTTTGAAGAACCGTGATATTGAAGAGATTCCAGAGAAGTACATTTTAAGGCGTTAGAGAAGGGATTTGATACCGCTTTCATTAAGAAGAAACACAAGCAGATACATAGAGAAGAACGAAACAATTCAGAGACTAACAAATGAGGCTAACTTCTACATAGACGAGTGCTTGTTTTGGTTGAGTAAAGATGCAGAAAAGTAGGACAATCAAATACAACAACTACTTCAAGTGTTGAAAACATGTGTTGAATATCTGATTTAATTTTCTGTTTTTCTTTTATAAATATGTAAAAGTAAAAACATGTCTTGAATATTTGATTTAAATTTATGATTTCTTTGATTGAAGTGTTGAAAACATGTCTTGAATATGTGATTTGAATACTATGTATTGAATATCATGAGTCACCTGACTCATGCATGAGTCGCCTGACTCATGCATGAGTCGTCTGACTCATGCATGAGTCGCCTGACGCATGCATGAGTCATATAAATTTGCAAGTGTTTATAAGCACTTGTACATTTGATTGTTGTCATTTCTACACTTAATACACTTTTATAAATATGTAAAAGTGTTTTTAACAATTAAAACATATTCTGAGTTATTATGACTCATGCATGAGTCATATAATTTTGCAAGTGTTTATAAACACTTGTACATTTGATTGTTGTCATTTCTACACTTAATACGTAAAAGTGTTTTTTATAGTTAATACATATTCTGAGTCATTATAATACATATTCTGTCATTATGACTCATGTATGAGTCATACCGATTCATACATAAGTCACATGACTCATGTATGAGTCACCTGACTCATGTATGAGTCACATGACTCAAGTATGAGTCAAAGGCACTTATGATTCTCAGACACCCAAAAACATACTAATATAATTTTTAAAACATACTACTTAAAATCATAAGTATGATTCTTAAACACTGAAAAACTATCAATAGAATTAAGTACTACTATTAGTTCTATTACAATATAGCACTTTCCTTCTGTAGGCTCTACTTGTTTCTTCTTGGCAGCTGCTGGTTTCTTCTTTCTCAGCTGCTGGTTTTTCGGTTGATGCTATGTCGGCTACTTCTTTTGTATCAGTGACAACAAAAGCCAATATGGATATTGGGACATGCTTGGAAGTTTTAGAAACCACCTACCTTTTTTAACACATGACTCATACATGAGTCACTGTGACTCATATATGAGTCAGTCTGACTCATACATGAGTCATTGTGACTCATACATGAATCAGAGTGACTCATACATGATGGTTGTTGTTTATACTCTTTGATATCCTTCTCAGTAACTATTTTCTTTGCCTCTACTTTCTCTGGTTTATTCTTCTTAGCTGCTTTCTCGGCTGCTGGTTTCTCAGCTACTGGTTTCGCGGCTGTTGGTTTCTCGACTGCTCGTTCCTCAGCTGTTGGTTCCTCATCAGCTTGGTCCTCAGCTGCTAGTTTCTCAGTTGATGGTTCCTCAACCTCTTTTAACACGACTTCTTTGTTTGAAGGAAAAGCACTAATAAGCATAAAACTCATGTATGGTTCCTTATAGGGACTCATATATGAATCACCATGACTCATATATGAGTCATAGCGACTCATGTACGAGTCATAGTCCCAGTTATGCAATCATAAGTCATACTTCTATAATCAGATTCTCAACTACAGAAGTCGATCAAACTTCAATAAAAATGGTCATTCATAAATTAGGCTTTGTTAAATCATATGTGATTATCATTGTGTCATTTCATCAAACACATGGTGTGCATCAACAATCGAAACATGTGTTCTACCTAGAGTAGGGTTCAAGCCAAATCATTCGAAGCAACAAGTTCGTGACGGATATCCATGGTTGTTAATTCGAAGCAGCAAGTTCAAACCAAACGATTCGAAGTAAATAATTAAGCTTAGGCTTCAAACAACCGGTTAGTTAATTAAGGTTAGGGTTAATTGAAGGTTATTGATCAGAATTTATAGTGCTTAATTGAAGGTTATTGATCAAAATATACGCTTGATAATTGATCAGAATCAATGGTAGTTACTGTGTGTGTGGGGGGGGGGGGGGGGGGGGGGTAATGAATAACGACTGGAGTAAATTAAGGGGGTTTTGTTTATTTTTATTTTTAATTTGGGCCACTAGATCATAATGGATTGGATGGTGTTGATGGGTTCATCAAGAGTTTGATAAAAAGATGAACTTCAATGAACTTTTGGCTATGAACAGAATACATTGGTTTCATATAATAACAGAAAAATCAATTTTTTTTCTTGCTTTCATCTCTTGTTCTTAGAATCAAATTATGTTCTTCTTGAATTATCTGGATAAGAATTTCGTGCAAACCACACATAAATAGGGTCAAAATACTTTGTACGAAAAGTGAATGCAACACGATTCAAGCAAGATATCCAAGATTATTTCAATAAAAGAATATTTTAAATGTGTATTAAGTTTCAACATTTTTTATAAATCATACGTATGTCACAAGCATTGCAATATTATGCTCATTTGGTTCACAATTAAACGATTTTTTCAACAATATTTTCTCCCCAAGAATCGATAGTTTTACGCTCTATATTTGATAAATAAACTTTGTTATACCAAAAAGATGTATACAGTTAAAGTCTAAGATTATTTTTGTAACACGTCCCATAATATAAAGGTTTTTTTATAATTTCTTTTTGTATCTCACATATTGGGCCGTTTGTGGATCTCCGTCTTACAATAAATGTTCACGTGAAATTTTTTAGTTTTTTTTATCTTACTTTAATTATAAATATGTTTATTTGTTTTATATAATACTTGATGAAAATTATAACAATAAAAATACATTTTAAAACCAAATCCATTAATATAATTTTAATCAAATATTATATAATACAAATACAAATACTTATAATCAAAATTTAATAACTAATAAGGAGTACTTAAAATAAATTTAAATAACAAAAATATCGCTCATCGACACATTCGGAGTAGGACTACATGGATATGGGTTGCTTTTGTGTTTGCTTTATGAAACCGTTTATTAAAGGGAACGCTTAAAAATCTGTTAATTTTTATATCAATTGATAAGTCATATTTAACTGATTCGATCTTTATTTGTGGCACTTTTAGTTTGTGCATTCGCCTTAGTTGTATATGGACCCAAACCATCATATGATCGTGACATGACAATGATCATGTGGTTAGCCCTTTGTTTATACCGACAATATAAAGATTAATGATAGTTGTTTCAATAAAATCAAAAGTTAGGTGAATCGTTAGGTATTTTTTTCTACGATTAAAATGAATCATTGTTAGAAAGTTGTAAGTTATGTAGGGAAGCAGCCAAAAGTGCGCAGTTAATTAATCACGAATTTGGTAATATAATATACAGCAGCTAGCCATTTGAAAAACGAATTTTATTTATTACGAACTCTTATAAACCAGAACGGAGGATCAATGATCAAACACGCTTAGGGATGGAGTCACATAAAAGCCGGGTGTAGCACAGGCTACACCCATTTTAAGTCCACGAAGTGCAAAAATTTTAAAACTATCGTTTTTTTGTATGTGCAGCATCTAAAATCTTTTGTGCTACCTTATTTTCTTACGATGTAACTTTAATTGACCTAAATTTTTTTTGTGCAACCTCCCTTTTAAAATTTTGAGTCCGCCCCTAAACACGACACAGAAGTACAAAACAAATAACAAGAAAGATACATCGAATCTCAAAATATAACTTTTGTGTTTCTTTTATTGACAATTCGTTAATTAATCGGTTAATATGTCGAAAACTATGATTACTCAAAAACAACTTAAAAATGTAAGTAACTCAAAACAAAATATGCATGTGACCTTTAGGTAAGGTGATTCAAATCTATTAATTATTCGGTGTAAAAAACACGATTTAATAGTTTTAAATGACTTTATAAAAATAAAATTAAACATTTTATTAAGTCAAGATTAACTACAAAATAAAACATACTAAAAATCACACCAACTACGTGTAATGATCCTATTATCTAATTTAATAATAATTTTACAAAATAGATGTGGGCTACAAGATTAAATAAAGAGAGCTTATCCATAGATAAAAACACACATATGAAAACCCAGATAAATAGAAACAAAGGTAACAACTAGGTTTTATCAAAGATAAGACCGTTGCAACTTGGTCCCCAACATATGTTACATGTATAGTCCCTCCGTCTCTTTTCCTTTATGCTGATGGCATATGTCTTCGACAATTAGGCAAAAATCGTCTTTGAGCAATATTCCATTATTCAAATGTTGCTAGAAGTACTGAAACAGAAATGTAAAATACAAAATGAGTCCTTGTAGTTTAGCAAACATATCACATAGGTAATTTTAACATCCCCTTAATGTGATATTTGATATAGATCAAACATCCCTAATTTTTCAACAAGGACATTATGAAGTAATGTGTCCGACTCTTTAATGAGGATATCTGCAATTTGATTTGCAGAATCCACTTTTATTGTTTTAACAACACCATTTAAATTTTTTACTCTCATAAAGTGAAGATCAATTTGAAGATGCTTAGTTCTTTCATAAAAAACTGGTTGGCAGCTATTTTTAATGGGTGAATTACTGTTGTCCCATATATTTAGATAATAGAGCACGAATTAAAGTAAGAAAATAGATGAAGAAGATGAATTCTAGAGAGAAAGTAGAGAGAGAAAAGAGAGAGAATTGGTTGGAACTAGGTGAATATTAGATTAAGTGAGAGAGAATAAAATGAACCAACACCCTTCCTAACATGCTAGGAAGGGTATTTATAGTCCCCCTACATGTGGGCTTGTATGGACTATACTACATGGGCCGGGCTTTCCTTTAGGCTTTAGTTACTTATGAATGAACTTTAGCTTAAAGTTGAGCCCGTAAAACACAACTAATCGTACTACCTATTACAACGTTCTAAAATACGATACATAATAAACCTATGACCGATCATTCTTGTTTGACTCGATATTTTGAGGCTAACAATCTCCCCCAATGAGAGGTCATAAACCTTGGTCATTTAGGAAATTTGTAGAGATTACTAATCTCGCCATAAATGAGTCTTGAACGTGTAATCGTAGTCTTGTTCCTTCATGTTGTGATCTTTGAGCCTTTGTCGTTGTCTTTCGACTTTGTCTTTAAGTTTGAGATCTTCAAATCATCCTTGACTTGTCTTTGCCATCTTGCGATCTTGTGTCTTCATCCACATGCTCACACTATTAATTGTCGAATATGTCTTTAGGCATGAGAATGTGTTTTTGGATCTTTGACTTTGCTGAGTACACCGTAATGCCACCTTCTTGAGATAAAACATAGACGCGGACTGAATGACTTTGACATTCGTCCTAAATCGGTAGCGTTTTACCTCCGGTCGGTGAAGACCATTATACGATATTAAATATCGTACCTGTGATAGGTAGATTCAGTTAAAATTCTCATTGACAGGGTTTCGCGGCTGTACTAGCCGTTCTCTTTACTCGACCGTCTCAAAGCAAGACTGCAAACATAAAGAGTGAATCAATTGGATATATATCCGCTTGATTAAAGTCGTCAATTCAAATTCCTGGAACAGGTTTGATTCATTAAGAATCTTACCATTGTTGCTTTCCAGTTGACACAAGCTTGATTCATAAGAATCTCACAAGTCACCTACCGTAGCGCTGTTTGATGTTGACGCTAGAAGGATTTCCATTCGTCACTGTGAATATTAATGAATATCACTCTGAATGTTCTGGCAAGACCATAAAGATATTGCGTAGAAACCTGAAACGAGTTTGAATCAATTCAGAATCAACCCACTGTTGCTTTTCAGTTCTACATATGCTCAATTCATAAAGAATCTTACATATGACCTACCGCAGTGCTGTTTGATGTTAACACTAGAAGGATTTCCACTCATCATTGTGAATACTAAGTAGTATCACTCTGAGTGTTCTAGCAATATCACAAGGATATAGCGTAGGACTCTCTTGTTCGCCATCTATGTGTCCTAACGAGATTTGATTGATCTCTAGGCTCTAGACTCTATTTGTGCACTTTTAGTGGTCGGAGGCTGGAGCAGATGCCACCTATTCAATATTAACTATCTCGGAGTGATAAATTCAATAGAAGTCATGTTGATCTCCGTGACAATAAAACAAACTTCTTTTGAGAGAAGCCTGAGTAGCTAGGGAGGGTTGTGCTTCAAATCACTGGGTCCATGATGAGTTGTCTTCATGATGTGGTGACCCGGTTTCTGCCTAAGTTGTATGGAGGGCTCCTTTCTTTACACCCTTTATCCTTACATTTCTTTTTCATTCTTCAACCCCTTCAATGCTTACCAAGACATCATTACTAGCACCTTGTTGTGATTGTTCCAGTGCTAGCATCAGTACTTAGTCGGCATTTAGCTACGTTCACATTCTACTCCCTCTTTCCTAAGTACTTATAATAATCTATTGGATTGTCCCTGGGAAGATCCCTCCGGTTCTAGTTGGATCATAGGACTTAAACCTAACCACCCTTTTGACACCAATAACGTCGTGGATTAAAGATGTTGTGGGTATTTGATCGTAACCATAAAAACCACTTCAAATCTCTAACAAGCTATTTGAAGAACATTTAACACCTTGATAGTTTTGTCGTTTCAGAAAATCTCCCCCTTCACATGTGCATCGATAATCGAAAGTGTTTTGCACATGTTGGTAAGAGTTAAAGTGCTTGAGTCTTATATAAGATCACATTTTAATCACATTTCTCCCCTATCTCTAATATATAAAATCTTATGATATTAGAGATACCAAATTTTATTTAAATATATTTTGAAAGAATAGTCTTGAAAATCTTTGGGAGAAAGATGTGTCAATCTTTGCATGAAGTTGAAATGCTCCCCCTCAAAAAATTGATCCAATTGAATTGTCATTGTGAGGATATGATCCACATTTCACTTTTTGAGGATGGGAGTTGTTGAACACACAATTTATGAAAGATTTTGAATAATCATTGAAAAATTCTTGAAAAAATTGTGTTCAACGCTTTTTGAAAAATCCTATTTCTTTTTGGCGAAGAGGTTTTTCTAAAGCATAAACTTGAGTTCTTAGACTTTGAATGTCTTGACAAATCCACTCATTTCTCTTCTTTTGCTGAGGGTAAGGGCACTAAAGCGTACACTCCCCCGTGAATATAGAACCGGGTTGCAATCTGAAAGTGATTACAAGCCATTGTGTTGAGCTCAAAACGTTGAATATTTTGTGACAAGCTCAACCCAAGATAGATTGCTCTACCCGTTGTTGGAAAAATTGTCCAAAATAGACATTTTCCTTTATAAAAATAAGAAATGACATGTTTTGAAAAATATTTACAACTTTCATTCGAGCTTTATGTACACACCCGTGTCGTTATCGAGCGACATTTCTAGGCACGTCCATATTATCGATACTAAAAGACATGTCGAGAAGAATATTTTTTGATTTTCAAAGATTTTTTAATTTTGTGTTTTGTTTTTATATGTTTTATATTTTTGTATTTTGCTTTTTCAAAGATATTTACAGGTAGATGTTTGATAGATAAATCAAGCAGGCACCTTTGCCAGAATCTCCAGGTCTACTAGAGTCAAACATCTCATACCAATTTTCCTAACGAGGTACTCAAACCTATCTTTCGACAGAGCTTTCGTAAACAAGTCGGCTAATTGGTAATCCATTCCAACAAAGTATAGTTCAACGATACCTCTTTCAACTTGTTCCTTTATAAAGTGATATCGGACATCAATGTGCTTCGTGCGGGAATGCTATACCGGATTGCAGGAGATGACTATGGCCGACCTTGAGTCACAGTACATAGGTACTTTATCAAAGTGAAAGCCATAATCCGTGGGTTGTGTTCTCATCCATAGAACTTGAGCACAACACGCAGATAGAGACACATACTCCGCTTCGGCTGATGAAAGTGACGTGCAATCCTGCTTCTTGGAAGACCATCCCACAAGCTTATCTGGACATAGAAATTGTGCACCACCAGAAGTACTTTTTCGTGTATCAAGACACCCTGCATGATCAGAATCTGAATAGGCCATTAGAAAGAAACCGGTTTCCCTCGGATACCAGAGTCCCAAGTGAATGGTATTCTTGAGGTACCGAAAGCTCCGTTTAACCTCGTTGAGGTGCTTTTTAGTGGGTCGTGCTTGATAACGTGCACAATAACACGTAGCATGTGAAATATCAGGTCTGCTTGCTGTCAAGTACATGAGGGAACCGATCATGGAAGGATATCTCGTTTGATCTATGGCATTTCCATCCAAGTCAGCATCTAGCGATGTGGTTGATAGAGGTGTCCCAACGGGGTCACATGAAGTCATACCATGCTTTTTGATTATCTCTTGACAGTACTTAGCTTGGTTTATAAAGATACCACATGGGGATTGATGAACTTGTATTCCTAGAAAGAATTTTAGTTCGCCCATCATTGACATTTCAAATTTGCTGTGCATGACTTTTTCAAACCATTTTGAAAGTTTTGGGTTTGTAGACCCGAAAATAATGTCATCAACATAAATCAGCACGAGCAAAATGTCATCCCCATATTTATAAGTGAACAGAGTTAGATCAATGGAACATTTTGAGAAACCTTTGGATACCAAAAATTTCGAGAGCTCATTGTACCTCGCCCTTGGAGCTTGCTTGAGTCCATAAAGTGCTTTGTGGAGACGATACAACTTGCCAGGATAATGAGGATTGACGAATCCTTCCGGCTGCGTGACATAGACTTCTTCCTTCAAAGGACCGTTAAGAAATGTCGTCTTTACGTCCATTTGATAGACAGTGAATCCCTTATGTGCAACATAAGCAAGGAAAATCCTGACCGCTTCCACACGAGCAACTGGTGCAAATGATTCTTCAAAATCAATATCCTCTTTCTGGCCATACCCCTTAGCCACTAGCCTAGCTTTGTTCTTGATGATCGTGTTTTCTTCATCCATCTTATTTTTCCAGAGCCAACGAAGATTTAAAGGAATCACATCGTATGGTCTGTCAACAAGTTCCCAAACTTTAAGTCTTTCAAATTTTTGAAGTTCGTCCGTCATCGATTCAATCCAAGCATGATCAGCCATGGCTTCTTTGATGTTTTTTGGTTCACCTGTACTCACGGCGATTGCGAACATACAAACATCGCCATCGGTGGCTATTTGTCGTCTTGTACGAACAGGCTGTGAAGGGTTTCCAATTACCTGAACCAAAGGATGTTCTCGGGTCCAATGATGTGTTGAAGGATGTCGTTGATAGAACGTATGCATATTAGACGGATCAACATGGCGAGTAGATGACTCTCCAGTTTCGTGTACCGGTGTACCGAATGGGTTGATAAAGTCGTCTTCGTCATTTAATGCATAGTCTGCTTGATTAGTGTTCTCTGGAGCAATGACAGTATTTGTGGATGTTGTAGGATCGATTGTTGAAGTGATATTCTGAGGAGGTAAATCTGCAGCAACCCGTGTTGAAGTAGATGAAGTTGTATCCTTTTGTTGACGATGATCAGTATCATCATTCGTATCATGAGTGACAACGGAAGACTTTGATACAACATGTTTCTCCCCCGTGAAATATTCATCAAACATTGGTCCATATAACATTTTTAACTCTTCAAGTGTCGTGTCCACTGTCATATCTACTCTAGGAACATGTTTAGGAACCAGCTTTGAACTTGACGGTTCATTGCTGTGGTCTTGAGTTCCGAGTTCCGTGCGGTTGTGAACGGAAGTCGTTTGTCGTTGTGGATCGGGACTTAAACTGTTTTGTTCAAGTGCCATCTCTTGTAATTCATCAAATCTGATATGAATAGTCTCGACTATCAATTTTGTTCTCTTGTTGTATACTCTGTATCCCTTAGACTGAGTTGCATATCCTACTAGAATGCATGCATCACCTTTCTCTTTCATCTTGTCCAGGTTTTCACCATCTCGAATAATGTAACACGTACATCCAAAAACATGAAGGTGTTTGAGGGAAGGTTTGCGATCATTAATTTTGTGATATGGTGTCTTTTCGTGTCTAGGAATAATTAAGGATCGATTTTGAGTGTAGCATGCGGTTGATACGGCTTCGGCCAAAAGAATAATGGTAGTTTTGAAGCAGATAATAATGTTCGAGCAGCCTCAACTAAAGTGCGATTTCATCTTTCAACAACTCCGTTTTGTTCAGGTGTTCAAGCAATAGATGTTTCATGTTCAATCCCTTCGGCTTCAAAATATTTCTTCAGAGTTGAATTCAAGAATCTGTGCCTCTGTCAGTACGTACCACTTTTACTTGAGCTTGAAGACCACGTTGTATCAACTTAAGGAAGTTAATGAGAACCTCAGGTGTTTCCTCCTTGGACCTTAAGAAGAGGGTCCACGTGTACCTTGAGTAGTCATCGACAATTACCATAACATATTTCTTCTTATTGATGGTTTGAACACGCATGGGGCCACACAAATCTATATGAAGAAGATCTAACCGTCCTTTAGAGCTTGGTGTAGTCTTTGTCTTGAAACTACCCCGTTTAGCTTTACAAAGCTCACAAGAAGAACAAAGATGATCTTTGATGAATTTCAAGTTAGGAAGGCCTCACACAATATCTTTCTTGGAAAGCAAGTTGATGGTATCAAAGTTAAGATGAGATAAACGTTGATGCCATAACCAAGCTTGAGTAGTTGAAGCTTTAGCCAGGAAATAGATTGGAGTTGAAGATGTGGAGACTTGTAGTGAAATAGTGTAGAGACCAGTACCCCGTGTTCCGATAAGTAATTCATTCCTATCATAATCACGAACAAAACATGTCTTCTTTCTAAAAGCAACCTCCAAATCCGCATCATAGAATTGACCGACCGAGAAAAGATTGTGATTGAGCCCTTCGACGTAGTAAACCCTTTTGATAGTGATATTCCCCTGAACCAAGTCTCCATATCCTAGGATCGGTGCAAATTGATCATTTCCGAATCGGACCGTACCCAGGAACTTCTCCACGAAGTTAATTAGAAGCTTGAGATTCCCCGTCATGTGCTTCGTACATCCGGAGTCCAGTATGAAGAGAATTATTTCGATCACCTGCAGAAGAACTAGAGCACGATGGAGCATTTGCTAAATTGGATTCCATGTTAGTTGTGATTTCCGATTCATTAGTTTCCCTAGTTTCATCACTTAGAGGCATACTAACACTCGTTGTCACGTTTTCTGTCCTAACCTTAGGCATCCATTTATATCCTGGAGGACATTGATTAGCAAACCACCATTTCCAAGACTTTCTAGCAGACTCATATAATTCCCGAATTTTTCTTCTAGGGTTCTTAGTGGTGGAGTCTGATGCATTACTTTTCTTAGGGGAGGTTGCACCAGAATGGTTCACTTTGCATTTGGGTTTTCTAACACTAATAGGCATCGCAGTTTGCTTCTTAGTTTTAGTATCTACGCCTTTGACATTATTCGAAACACACATAGCATGATTAACATTAGCACACTTTCCACATTTCACACAAACAAACTTAACATTCAAAGCATTCAAAGTCGAATCATTCAAATCGTCATTACACGCGATTACAGACGTTTTATTCTTAGAAACATTGAAAATCCTAGGGTGGTCTTCTACTTCCTTCATCTTCCCTTGACTTTTGTTTTGCCAAACCATTTCATTCATTTGAGTGCTCTTAAGCTGAGGCCGACTAACACTAGCAGTGGGGACTACTCCTGTAGTAAAAGACACACGTCTATTAGTGTTTCTAGAAGTCTGAGGTGATTGACTACTCCTGTAGTAAAAGACACACGTCTATTAGTGTTTCTAGAAGTCTGAGGTGATTGACTTTCTTTGTTTTGTGTGGGTTTAGTGTCCAATCTATACATCCCTGGTTTAATCACATTAGTGTTCTTAGTGCTTTGTGATAGAATATTTGTTTTGGGAGTATTCTGTGGTAACCTATCCTTCCCATCCATCTTGGGGGCAAACCCAGGTTTTGCAAAGGCAGAGTTAGAGAAAACAGATGGTTTTCCCAAGACAGAGGGTCTAGTCACTTTTTGCACATTGGGTTGTCTCACAACAGGTTTCTTAACATTAGGTTCCACAATTTTCCCACCCATCTTAGTAACGAGTTTCTTCAACTCAGCTATCGCTAGTTCCCTGTCTTGTAACTGAGCTTTCAACCCTTTAAATTCCAAACTCTGTTCATTCATTTCACGAAACGTTTTGGAAATCTTTTTTTGCAAGTTATTATCATGTGGAACACTACCAACGTCTTTTTGCAAAGCAATTTCTAGAGAATGACAATGTTTTTGAAGGAAATCAGTTTTGTGTTGAAGTAACTCAAAAGCCTTTTTATCAACATTTTCTTTACGTTTCGAAAGCTCAAGTTCAAGACGCTCACATTCTTTGATTTTATCAAGATATTTGCATGCAACATCAGAATATTCATCGATATCAGCACAAGATTGAAGAGTAACACACAAAATATCTTTGGAGAGACATTCTTCTAAGAGTAGATCATATTCGTTTGAAAAATCTGATTTGTTAGTTTGGAGTTCATCAATTTCTTTTTCAAGAGACTCAACATATTTCAAATCATCAAACATTTCAGACCGAATCAAGTTTTCAAACTCAAGAACATGTTCTTTTATTATCTTCGTATTTGGTATTAGAAGTTCTTTCACAAGCACAGTTATGTCGTGAGGAATCTCGGTTTTCCACTTATCCTTTTGACGTTTTTCCCAATCGCGTTCGACAATTGATTGAACATTTTCAATGTGGTGTTTAAGAAAACCAAGTGTTTTTCTACTTTTGCTTTTAGAAGCATCTAGAGGAAAATAGTTAATATATTTAAAAACATTAGTTTTCCTCTTAGCGGCAAACGCTTTCTTCCATTGAATTCTTCGTTGTTTGCATTCTAAAAACAATTCCTCACGAGACTCCTGTTTTTGTGCAGTGAAAAGACCATAAAGACTGTTTAGATAAGCATAGTTATATGGTTTCACAAAATCTTTATTGACCCGTGATCTACTCTTCTCATCCCAAAGGGACGTCTCTTCACTATCTAGGTTAGCTACTGGGCAGTCATTATTAGTCCATTCGGACTCATCAAGATATAAGTGAGGGTTAGCAGCTTGAGCTTTTTCGAGGTACTTGGGGGTGGCAAAGCTAGGTTGACCCTTGAAAAATGACGGAGGTGCTATCATTCTAACAGTTTGAATAGAGTCATGCGTTTTATAAACAACTTTTGTCAAAAAATCGACTTGTTCTTCGAGATCCTTTACTTTTCAATATCTTTGCCTTGTCTATTTTTGAAATCTTGTTTTAATGTTTCAACCTCTTGTTTCTTCTCGTCAAGAATTTTAGCAGAATCGGTGGTATTCATCGAAAGCCTCTGTTCAAGTTCATTAACTTTTGTTGTGGCAAGGTACGTTTTTTGACGTTCATCACTTAATAAAACATTAAATTGACGTTTTTCCTTAGTTAACAAAGCAAGAGCTTCGTTGTATTTATTTTCAATATCGTCCTTTTTAACGTTAATGACACGACATTTGTACCCCTCAAGCTCTTTGATCTTTTGAAGAAGCTCAGCCCTATAACTATCAATGGTCTCACTAGCTTTTATGAGAGCGACTTTGCTTTCTTCAAATTTTTGAGTGAGCGATGCGTTTGCCTTCTTTAATTGCGTTTGACTCTTTCTATTTTCATTGACATATTTTTGTAAACTAGCAATTAAATTAGCAAGCGCGATACGCTCCTCGTCATCATACTCATTTGCATGTTGATCATCCTCAAACTCATTATTGCACATGTTTGATGAATCGGGTGTGTTATTGTTATCAACCGTTTCCATCATACACGTGTCAGTAATTGTTGTTGGTAGATCACTATGCTCATGTGTATCACCAAACACATTATATTCATCATCATGTTGTACCTTATCAATTGGCTCGGTATCAAAGATAGGACCATTGTCATCTTCAGTGACGCTAAGGACCTCTTGAATCTTTGCCATGTATGAATAATGTGCATCGAGTTCTTGTTCGGAGAGTTCATCATCTGTATCGTCAAGCATTTCTCCTTCCTCAGCTGATAACTTGATTCGAGCTTCCATTTTCTTGCACAACAGCATTTTTTCTTTATGATATCCATAATCTTTGACCCTCTTTCGCTGTTGCATTCCCTATCCAAATGCCCAAAACCTCTACAGTTAAAACACTGAATCCCACTTTGTTGCACAACTTAAGTACCAAAAGTTTCCCTATTTCCAACAACAGTAGCCACCATCTGATTATCATATTTAGGTTGTCGATCATACTTTGGAGGACTCTCAGCACGTCTTGGTGTGTCATACCTTGGAGGACTCTGTGCATAGGTGTTCCTCGGGTTTGAAGATGTTCGAAGGTTGTTATTGGTGGGTTTGTAGATTTTCTTATATTGCTTCATAATGAAGGCCATTTGTTGCTTGAATTCCCTATCCTTTTGAGCTACTTCTTCATCACTGTCTTCTTCGGATGATTGCTCAGGTGTGGGTGATGGTGCTCTTGCAACTTCTTTGCCTCGGGATAGTGTTGGAGCATGTGACTTGGAGACAATGGATGATCGTGGTGATGATGATTGAGTAGAGTAGGTCTTTGAAGTACGAGAGTGATAATCTGGGTAATGTTGAGTGGTAGACACCAAAGCAAGTGGATTGGAAACCTTTGCAACACGTTCAGCTCAAAGTTCATTTGCCTCATTTTGAAATTGTTTCAAAATGTCAAAGAGCTTGTGATATGAAACTTCGTCTAACATTTGTTGTTGTTTCACCAAGGTGACAAACCGTGTCCACTCTGGTTGAAGTTGCTGTAGACATTGGACATTGACTTGCATGGTGGAAACTTGCAAGTTGTTTCGGGTCATATCATTCATCATTTTGTAGAATCAGGAGTAGTAAGAATCAATTGATTCCCCATCCTTTGATGTAAACTTTCCAAAGTTCCAAAACATCTTAGTTTTCACATCTTGTTTGTTAAGTGATTCACCTTGTTGCAATCTTTCAATAGCCGTCCACATTTCTTGAGCAGTAGGGCATGCATCAACCGTGGAATAAATATCATCTCCAATTCCACTGAGAATTAAGTAGATTGCTTCCTTCTCTGCATCAAACCAAGCACGATTCTCTGGTGTGAGGTCGTTCCTCTGTTCATCACGTTCATAAGCTGGTTGTTCTTCAGTAGTGTCTGTGGCTGGTACTCTGGGAACTTGAATCCTTGAGAGTTTATAGGGTCCTTCCAAAATACATTGCCTTAAAGCATCACCGTTAGGTTTTGTGTCAAGATAACATAGAAAATGGGATTGCCATTGATCATATAGACTTGACACAAGCATTGGTGGTCTTTCTTTGTTACCCGCCACCATTATGTTTTTGTTCGTCACACGATATTCGGCAGTAGAATCCATCTCAAAATTCTCTGAAATGATGAAGTGCATATGGATCTTAAGTAGATGAGTTGTGATTGAGTTATGGAAGAAATTCCAAAAATTCCGATTCTCAGTCCGACAATAAATTCCTCAGTCCGACAAAAAAGGTAGACCGAAAATTTTTGTATCGCCAAATTTTGAAATTGAGTTAGAAATAGCCAAAAACTAGTAGGGAAAAAATTTGATTTTACTTGACCTAAAAATTTTAACTCTTTTTTTTAAATCTTCGTGTAAACTATGTTCCGGGACTAGTCTAGATAGTGGCTAAGTCTAAAAAATACTCAAACAAAATTTAACTAAACATATCTCAATATCCCATCGCAATGTTGTCCCATCGCAATATCCATCGCAATAACTGTCGCAATGTCTGTCGCAATGACCTGTCGCAATGTCCTGTCGCAATGACCCCTATCGCAATAATCTGTCGCAATATTCCTATAGCAATAATCCCTCTATCGCAATGCAACTTCTATCGGAATGTTCACTGTCGGAATATGAAGTCTATCGCAATGTAACAAATGAATTTTTGACAGAGTAACGTTTCACTTTGCCTTAATCCCGTCGCAATCTACGACCGCAATGAGCGATCACAATCCTCGATCGGAATAAGGGGGTACCGCAATAGTTGATCGCAAAGTAGAAACCCTAGGTTTATTGCGATCACTTTGTACTTACCTGTACTTTCCGATGGAATTTAGTCGCAATGAAGGAATGAAGTTCGTAACTTTAGGCAAGAATTTCGTGTTGTTAACCAAACCAAAATACCCAAATCACTACTACAACTATAGAGAAGATTTGTAGAAAGATTTAGAACACGAAAAACACAAAAAAATCTTGAATTCGTAGATGAAATAAGGATCAAATCAAACGAATCAAATGAAAACACAACAACCAATCACAAAACTACCCTATGGTGATTGATACCAATTGTTGTCTCATATATTTAGATAACAGAGCACGAATTAAAGTAAGAAAATAGATGAAGAAGATGAATTCTAGAGAGAGAAAGTAGAGAGAGAAAAGAGAGAGAATTGGTTGGAACTAGGTGAATATTAGATTAAGTGAGAGAGAATAAAATGAACCAACACCCTTCCTAACATGCTAGGAAGGGTATTTATAGTCCCCCTACATGTGGGCTTGTATGGACTATACTACACGGGTCGGGCTTTCCTTTAGACTTTAGTTACTTATGAATGAACTTTAGCTTAAAGTTGAGCCCGTAAAATACGACTAATCCTACTACCTATTACAACGTTCTAAAATACGATACATAATAAACCTATGACCGATCATTCTTGTTAGACTCGATATTTTGAGGCTAAGAATTACCGTCACAGTAAAGATCAACATGTATAAGATTATCACAATGCAAGTCTTCTATGATTTTTAAAATCCAGATGACTTCATTGGTCACAGAAGCGAGAGCTCTATACTCTGCTTCTATGGAAGATTTAGAGAGAGTATTTTGTTTTCTACTCTTTCAAGAAATGAGATTATCATTCAAAAAGCACAATACCAAGTTGCAAACTTTCTAGTGACAACACATTTAGCCCAATCTGCACCAGAGTAAGCTTTAAGAAACATACAAGAGGTCCTCTTAAAGTGAATGCCCAAACCTGTAGAGCTATTAAGATATCTTAATATCTTAAAAACTATTTTAAGATGTGAGTTCAAAGGAGAATGCATGAACTGGCTTAAATAATGCACAACATAGGAAATATCAAGTATGGTGTTAGTCAGGTAGATAAGTTTTCCCATATGGTTCTGATAATCAACAATATTCACAAGTAATGGGTCACTATCAGTAGGTTCATTGGATATAGCAAGCTTATATAACAAAGGAGTCTTAGCAGGTTTATAAGCAAGCATACCATATTCAGATAGCAAATCCAACAAATATTTTCTCTGATTTAAGCAAACAACAAATTTAGTGTCAAAAACTTCAATACCCAAAAAAATATTTCAACTCTCCCAAGTCCTTAATCATAAACTAGGTTCTCAAAAAAACTTTAAACTTCTCAATTTCAAAAACATTGTTACCAGTGATGATACTATCATCAACATACACAAGTAAAGCAAGAAAGACATCACCATTTCACTTGGTATAGAGAGAGTAATCGGATTTACTTTGACATAAGCCATTCTCATCAAGAACAGAGGTGAGTTTAGCATTCCACTACCTAGGTGTCTACTTAAGGCCATGTAGAGATCTTTCAAGTCTGCAAATCATGTTCTCACCTCCAGGATAGTATCCTTGAGGTGGTTTCTTATAAACAGTCTCATCAAGATCACCATATAAGAAAATACTTTTGATGTCAAGTTGAAACACATGCCAAGATTGTATGATAGCTAAATTAAGAAGATACCTAATGGTAACCATTTTAACCACATGGGCAAAGGTTTCCTCATAATCAATGCCCTCTTTTTGGTCAAAGGTCTAAGCAACAACCCTAGCCTTATACAATTCTATCTCACCACTGGATTCAAATTTCAATTTCGAAATCTATTTGCAACCTATGGCCTTTCTACCTTTAGGTAGCTCAACAATCTCCCAAGTATCAAAACACAAGTTTTCTTGAGTTGAGAAATAAAACACAAGTTTTTTAGTATTAAGTTTTGACTATAAAACAAAATTCTCAAGACCATACTTGACTTTGGAGTTAACAACAAAGTCATTGGAGTTTTTTTGGAAAAACAGAAGATCTAGAAGAATCTTCTCAAGTTTTGAGTACCCTGAGCAGGGTCATTTGGAAGGGAATCTAAATTTCCATCAGATTAGTAATTGTCATCAAGTGTGGTAGCGTCATCCTCATGCAATCTGGCCTCTATGCCATCACTTCCTTGAGGATCATCTCCACTTAATGGAGAATCAACAGTGTTGGCATTGTCACCAAAGATTGTTGAGTGGCTACTATCTCTTTGTGACTCACTGTCACTATTATGGGTGTGTAGTATCAAGGCCAAAAAGTTTAAATGGTTTATATTTTGAAAAATATTTTAAGTGTTATCTTTATATTTACTTTTAGATATAGAGTCTTTAAAAGGAAATTCAGGTTAAAAAAACACAACATATCCAGAGACAAAGAACTGATGCTTATCAAGATTATAAACCTTATAACCCTTTTGAGAACTAGAATAACCCATTATCACACGCGTTTCAAATCTACTACTAAGTTTGTCATGATTATTAAGCAAAGTAGGAAAACAAAGACAACCAACGATTTTACTATTAGAGATATTAGGTTTAATTTTATATATCATTTTATAAGGAGGCTTTCCATTTAGCGCAGAGGTAGGCAATCTGTTAATAAGATAAGTAGGAGTTAGCACACATTCAGTCCAATATCTCAAAGGAATCCCCCCTGAAACAGAAGCGATCTGGAAACATTAAGTAGATGCTCTCGTTTCCTCTCAACAAGACCATTTTGTTGTGGAGTATAGGCACAAAAGTCTGATGTATTATACAACTTTCATTGCAAAGCTTGTTAAAGTTTTGGTTTACAAACTCAGTATCATTGTCACTTCTGATAACCTTTATATTCTTTTTAAATTAATTTTTAATCAATTTATCAAAGGTGGTACTAAGAGAGAAAACTTCATCGTTAGATTTAACCAAATATACCCAGAAAACTCTATTGTAATCATCCACAACAATAAGAAAGTATTTATGTCCAGAAGAAGTAGCATCCTTATAAGGCTCTCACAGATCCAAATGCACAACATCACCAAGAAATTTAGTGTTATGATCACTTAAAGGAAAAGGTTTTCTAGTTTGCTTAGCCCTTTGATATACTTCACAAAATTCAGTTATTCATATTTATCAAACTTTAGGGTTCCTTTAAGAACATTTAGATCAGGGTCAGTAGGATGTCTAAGTCTATAGTGCCAATCATATTGAGACATAGAACAAGTAGTCATAGTTTTACCTTCGTTACACTTAGTACCTTGATTATCTAAATAGTATAAACCACCACATTGGTAACCAATCCTAGAACATTTTTTAGATTCAAATCCTGATTCAAAAACAAACATTTATTCTCATCTAACGCAGCAAATATCTTATTAGCTTTAGCAAGTTTATGCACAGAAGTTAAAGTAATACAATACTCAATTATGACTAACACATCTAGTAGAACCAGTCAATTAGACAACTTTAAGTTTCCAATTTTAGATATAATGGCTTTAGTCCCATTAGGGTGAGCAACTTTAGTATTAAGATGAGATATGTCATAAACATTATCTAACTCTTTTTCATTATTGGTCATGTGTTGGTTAGCCCCTAAGTCAAGAACTTTCCCATTGTGAGTTGGTTTGGGCTTAATATTGGTATTAAAACAAAAAAATTTCTCAAAGTTGTCATTGAAGATCTTACTAGAGTTGAAGTAAGTACCTGCCATATTGGCTTGTAAATTTCTTTCAGAACCATTGTTTTCTTGATTGAAAGAGAGAAAAGTGGCAAGTTGTTCATTAGTAAATCAATAGTTGGAGGTGGTGCCAACAGAGTTATTAGAAACACTTTTTCCTTTAAAGTTTTGACCAGGTTTTCTCTTCCTAAAATCATTTGGATACCCAATAATTTTGAAGCACCTATCAACAGTGTGCCAATTATACCAAGAATTTTTATACACCAATTCAGAATTCCCATTAGAATTATTGGGTCTAACAGTATTAGTTCTGATAGTAGATTTGGGTCTAGGGGTATTACTAGTATTAGGTCTAAAGTTACATGAGTTAAAACTATGGTTTCTTTGAAAATTATTTCTAGCAGTCACATTAGATAAGAAGTAGATGTCTGAGTCCTCTGAAAGGATCGAAACACATTCCAGATGCAACGCTATGAGATACCTCACTGGATATGATTGCATAAGCATCTTTAACATCTGGAAAAGTCATTAGAGAGAATGGAACTTCTAATAGTCATGTAAGAATCATCAAGACCCATAAAAAAATTGAACCAATTTTAACAGGTTATTATGATTCTTAATCTCATTAGTAGTAGTGCATACATAGTTAGGTAACTCAACCCTAGCATCATATTGTTTCCATATAGCATTCAGTCTATAATAATAATCAGACAAATTAGAGCCATTTTGCTTTAATGTGTTAATCTTATGGTGAAAATTAATTATAACATGCTCATCAACTTTATGGTAAGTTTCTCTCAAATCATTCCAAACATGCTTAGCTTTTTTTTGAAAATAATTGACCAAGAAAAAGTTCTTCAAAGATAGAGTTAAGAATCTAACCCAACACCACAACATACCTTGTCCTACTATTTTCCCAAGATATCATCAATGATGGACCTTTTACAAGTTCCATCAATAAAACTAATTTTGTTCTTTCCCTCTAAAGAAAGTAAGATAACATTAGACCAAACTTGATAATTTTCAGTACTTTTACGTTTAACAATTATAACAGTCAAGGTGGCAGAGTCGTTAGGGTGAATATGCAAGGGTTCACTGATATCAAGCTTACTAATCAAAGTCACTGAATCACCCCCAAGATGTTTAGTGTCAGAATCACCATGCACAGACATGGTGAAACCCAACAATAATAACAAAAAAAGAGAAAACAACTCAATCAATGCCAACAAAGTTCTCAGGCTTTCAAACCACTCAAGGGTGGCAGGCCAAGGGCAAGGCAAAGACTAAGGGTATAGATAAAACAACAACAAAAGGGAGAGCAGACAAAAAAACCACCATAGACAACCAAATAAAACACAAGCAACACAAATATAAGAGAGAGTGAAGAGAGGTGTTATAGTGCACGCAAACAAAGCACAATCGATATGTTTCTCCGAGATTCACTTAGTCTAGGATGAAACAAACCCGTCAAAACCAAACCCTAATTTATAAATATTAGGGCAAACCAAGAAAACATATAGATCTAAAAATGAACCACCTGCACAAAAAATGGGTCGGGAGACAAGATATTATCGGAACCCTAAAAAATATTTTTTAAAAAAGTGAAGCAAATATATATAAAACTTATGGATCTGAATATCGCCATAGAAAATCTAGTAAAAAAAGGTATTAATTTCAAAAACCCCAAATATTATGAAACCCTAATTTGTTTTGATGATTTCAGAGTAACCAGGCTCTGATACCATGTAGAAAAACACGATTCAATATTTTTATACCAGTTTATCAACAAGAATCTTAAAACCTTTTATTAAATCAAGATTAAGTACAAAATAAAATATACTAAAGATCATCCCAGTTACACTGTTATGATCCTATTATCTGACTTGATAATAGTTTTACAATATATATCTGGGTTACAAGATTAAACAAAGATAGAGTAACCATAGATAAAAACACGATGAAAACCCAGATAAATGGAAATAAATGTGACGGCTAGGTTTTATCAAAGATAGGACCGTTGCAACTTCGTCCCCAGCATATGTTACATATATAGTCCTTCCGTCTCTTTTCCTTTATGCTGATGGCATATGTCTTCGAAAATTAGGGAAAAATCGTCCGTGAGGAATATTCCATTATCCAAATGTTGCTAGTAGTAGTGAAACAGAAATGTAAAATACAAAATAAGTTCATGTAGTTTATGAAAGATATCACATTAGGTTCTTTTAACAGTCGATTAATATGTCGGAATCATAATTACGCCGAAAGGACTAAAAAAGATAAAAGGAAACTAACTAATAGTACAAAATTTGTGACCTCTGCTCGTTAAATCAAATGTAAAAAAGAGTAAATAATAAAAAGGAGCACTAAAAGTTTAGATTTATTATCTCTTGTTGAAAAAGTTATTAAAAGTTATTTTATCAACTCTTATTAAAGAATAACTAATATATGAGAATACTAAATGTCTATTTATTTCTTAATATTCAGTAATCAAAGGAGTTAATTTAAGGGTAAAATACAAAAAACGTCCCTGAACTTACCAAAATCTACAAATATGCCCTTGAGTCCAAACTACAAGCATTTTTGTCTCTGAAATTTCATTTCGCCTGCAAATATGCCCATGGGTAGACATTTTTTGACTTTTCCTAACCATCTGCCGTTAACTCCCACATGTGCCTAGCACGTGAGGGTATATTCGTCATTTCCCATTCCACCCCGTCTCCCCACCTTTCATGATATGCAAAAACATCTCCGGATACTTTTCCAACTCGAAACTTCTATGATACCCCTCTAAACCCACCTTTCAGACATGCAAAAAACGTCCTCAAAACATTATTAAACTCATTTTTTCCCCGTCATTATTACAATCTCATATTTTGATTCGGGGACGTTATTTGCACGAAGGTAAACTTTACATCTTCTTCATAACGAAACTATATTAGCTTCAAACACATACATACACACAAAGAGAGTAAAAAAGAAAGGCTCAAACACACAAACGCCAATCAGAACATGGATAAGGTGAGAAAATATGCAAACATACATCACACTGGTCCTGCAGAAAGCAATGAAAATGTTAGAATTGAGAAAGAATGTTTTGGTTGTTTAGAAGAAAATGTAATTGATGAACATGTTTTTAGGATGCTAAAGAAGTATGAAGTTATGAAAAAGCTAAAATATGATGAAACAAAACCAGACTATACTTGGGATCATCAAACAAGCAGTAGAACCTATGAGTTCAGAACTCTGAATGGAGATCCTTATTACAAAGTATACAAGTTTCTTGGGCCAACAAAATAGAATCCTAATATATATTGAGAACTCATCGCAAACACTTTTATCTAAAAAGAACTGTGAAATATGTTTGTGTAAATAAAACTGTTTGTAAATGAATAAGACATGGGTAATTCTGTGCATTTTTGGCTTATTTGTTACTTGTTTGAGCTTGTACAAAAAGAAAACAAAGAAAAGTGAAAAAAGTACAGCATGGGTTTCAAACACGTGACCCCTCGATTGGGGGAGTATGTGCCTTGTCAATGTGCTATACTTGTTATCTTGTTACTATTTCATTCCAACACTTATTTAATCCTTCTTTCATTTCTACCAGCTACAAAAGCCGTGGCTTATTTCAACAGTTTATGGTTTATTTTGTTTAGCTTTTTCATTCTTTTCATTTTTTACCCAATCGAGGGGTCGCGTGTTTGAAACCCAGGCTATACCTTGTTCACTTTTTTTAGTTTTCTTTATAGAAAAAGGCACCCCCAACAGGCGTTCTGCTTATGGGGAGTCATCAATAAGCTCTGACAAGTAATAAATAAGCCAAAGTCCACCGAGTAAGTCACAGTTCATCAATTTAAAGAAGTTTGACTTAAAATAGTCAAAATGTCAATACAACCCAATTATAACATAAACAAAAGATGCACGACTACATTTTCATTAGTTTTAACATAGATTGTTTAGGAATTTCCAAATTCCTTCTTAACAATTTTATCCCATGTCGTTACAGACGCAAGCTCTAAGATGCAATCCCTTATTGCATGTGGCTTTTTCCCTAGAACAACAAGTTCTTGAGGTTTCTTGTTGTACCTCAATTTAGCCTTATAATTATTGGAAGTTGAACACGGCCTAACTGTATCTTTTTCAGTGTCGGAGTCCGAGTCAATTGTTATAACTTCTGCAATTAAGATATCAGTCTAAGTTAGAAATGAATTGATAAAAAAGATGTTTTGAACAACATATTTTTAATCAAAACCCCATATAAATTAATGAAATGTTTACATGTATTCACTAGCAGTCGCTCCTCTGCTGCTCGAAAGATCTTTTCTAGTTTTTCTATCCTAATTTCAAGAGCATCGAATCTCTTTTTAAGATTCTCTCCAAAATCCGCCATTCCTGAAGAAAAATTAGTTTCGTTTTTTTTATTAGTTAAAGATGTTGTGACTGTCGGTTTTATTTATATGGCCAATACCCTAAATCTCGTGGGCTGGACCCATTTGGATACTTAATTGAATTTTGAATTTTGTGGAAAATTAGATAATAAAATAATATATCGAATTATGGAAAGCATATCCAAACACCCCTTTAGCAAGAACAAAAAACATAGTAACTTCAATATCATTTCAATTAGTGCAAACATACGTATTACATTAGATATTGAACTAATAATACAAAAAGATGTGATAACAGCCAAACAAACACTCGTCTCTATTCACTAAGACGTGAAAGCATCTTAGTCATGAAGATGATGTTTGCTGTTGCAGCACGTCGGGCTGCTATCACCAGCTCGTTCAACTTCGTAACTATGTCTTCGTTGCGCTCGCGAGCGTCATTCAGTTCCACTGTCCTTTCTATCGTTGGTATACATCCACTAAGAATGCTAAGCTCATTGATCAAAAGATTACGATGGTTCATCCTCTCTTGAATCTCTTCGATGAGGACCTGAAGGTCCCTCGAATCAACAAGATTTTGTTGTCTTTCTCTGGTAAATTGGACAAAAGGTTACCTTTCCATGCGAAAGGAGTTTGCATCGCGTGTCAATTGGTCGTATAAAAAAACCTCCTTGAAGCCGCCTCTTGGTTTGCCATTGATTAGGTTAGGATGATTATAAATCGAAAAGGTAAAAATTAGAAGTGTGTGTTTCAAATGAGATTTAAGGATCACTAATTTATAGCCTATTATCAATCTACTGTTGTTTACGAACAATCAAGGAGAGTTAATTTCTTGAAAGTGTGACTAACAATAGATACCAAGAGTTTATGTTTATTCGTGAAAATTAAATTCGGGGGGCAAAGTTTTGAGGACGTTTTTTGCATGCCTGAAAGGTGGGTTTCGAGGGGTATCGTAGAAGTTTCGAGTTTAATAATGTTTCGAGGACGTTTTTTGCATGCCCGAAAGATGGGTTTAGAGGGGTATCATAGAAGTTTCGAGTTGAAAAAGTATTCGGGGATGTTTTTTGTATATCATGAAAGGTGGGGAGACGGTTGGAATGGGAAATGACAAATATACACTCATGTGCCAGGCACATGCGGGAGTTAACGACAGAACGTTAGGAAAAGTAAAAAAATCTACTCAGGGGCATATTTGTAGGCGAAATGAAAGTTCATGGGCAAAAATGCTTGTAGTTTGGACTAAGGGGCATATTTGCTGTAACACCCCACTTTGATAAGTAGACCATTACATGATAGTTATGGCGTGTTAATATAGAGAAATATGTTCTTTGAAATTGGTCTAATCGAATTGATCTCGGGTTTAACGTGCAACATAATTGTTCTTGGTGGATAAAAGTAAAGGTGTCGTTGATTATCTATTAAAAAGTATAAAACAAATAACAACTATAAAAGAAATTAAACAAATTTTAAAACTTTATTAAAAGTAAAATTAAAATTAAAATAAGACAAAACACAAAAAAAACTTGATAAAAATGGTAGGAAAATGAAAAATCAAAATTAATTCGAAAAAGTAAACAAAACATAAGTCGGAATACACCAAAACAAGACCTAATCCTAAATCCGAGGTTCACACCTGATTCGGAATACACACCTAGCTATAATTCGGAATCCCTATGTAAGCCTAGTTCGGAATACAAGCATAACACATAATCCGAAATCCTAGAACTTGAGCTAAGTCGGAATAAGTTTCAATACTGAATCCGGAATACATTCCGGATACTAATCCAGAATAAAGATGTAATATATAATCCGGAATCTAGTTTAGTATACAACCCGGAATGATTTACAAACCCTAATCCGGAATGTAAGCAAATTAAGCTATTCGGAACCCCTACAACATGCAATTCTGAATATCTGTTGTAAATGGAAGTCGGAATAAATTTGCCAGAAAGGTAATTCGGAATGTTTAACTTGTATCTAAGTCGGAATGATGAAATTTATGCTAATTTGGGAAAGAAGGGTTTTAGAGTCTGGAATAATGAAAATAAGCAAAAATCAAATAAGCACTTACCAAAACTTAAACCAAACTAATTTTAAGAAAAAGCTAATAAGCCACAAATCAAAAACTATAAAAACATCAAATAAGCAAACTATTTAAAATAAACTTTTAAAAGATTTAAACTATAAAATCAACTTAAATGAAAATAAGCTAAACACACAATAAGCTATAAGCACAATAAGCTAAAACATCAAACACATCAACTCAATAAGAATAATCAAATAAGAAAATCAATAATCCAATATGCATTAAGATAAAACAAACTACATGATTAATCAAACCAAACAAGATTCAAATTAAGAAAGGAAGAATGATAAATATATAATAAGCTTGAATTAATGAAGATTAAGATTCAAATACAAGATTAAAGATGAAATATTAAGAAAACTTTGAAAGAGAAACTAGAGAGAGAAAGTAAAACACCTACACCTAATTACCTATTATGAAAAACTAAAAATGAACTACTAAAAAGTAACTACTACAAATGAAGGCTTAAGGGTCTATATATAGTATAAGGGTTGTGGTGTTGTTGCTTCCTCTTTTCTTCTTGTCTTCTCGTCTTTTAAATAATTTGTCTTTCTCGACTTTGTCTCGGGATTTGTCGATAGATAAAATGAACTCGTCTTCTAATTTTCTTTTTATAGTAGACTTGGTTCTTCGACTTTGTTAAACTTCTGTCTTTGGTCTTTTTCTTCGATAAATCTTTAGAATAAGCCTTTGACTTCCGTTCTTTTTGCACTTTTAATCTTTTGACTTCGTCTTTTGTCTTTTTCTTCGATAAAAGCCCGTGAAAGCCCGTGTTTTCTTCCTTTTTCATATTTTTGTCCTAAAACACAATAAAAACACAAACAACGCATAATTCCGACTTTTACGACATTCAGTACACGTTTTGGTCTCGTTTTTACTTGTTTTAAGTGGTGAAAGGATAAGTGTTTTCACACTTATTAAATCCCCTACACTTGACCATTGCAATGCACTCATGCAATGCATAATTTCAAAGCAAAGTTTAACATTTTCCATCATAATTACCCCATCTCGGCCTTTATTATTATATACTACTACTATAATAAAAGAAACTTAACAACGATGAAAAGATAAAACTTATAAAAGATATAACAATTTCCTTTAATTTATTAACTTTGAAATTGTTTGATGGAAGAAACTTGTAAAGAAATCTAAGACATAAATTAGGGCTTTGGTGTCATGAATATTAATCACCCTCAAGTTTCACGTTCCCCATACCAAGCATAAAAACAAGATCATTGTTTACCATAATTTCTCAAGTTAAACCACTTATGTAAGACAATTGTGTAATACTCCTTCTACAATTCCTAAGTTGTATCTCTAGATTTTAAAGATTGTCATTCACCCGTAGGCTCATTTGACTTATTAGATAATCATTAGTCCAAAAATGAAGGCAAAACGATGTAAACCAGACACTCAAAACCTAACATCATCCTCAAAAACGTTGTCACTAAAGTAAGCCCACATCAAGGATAATTTAACACGATTTGGGGACCTGGATCTGAAATTTGGCCAATAGTACTACTTATTATTATTTTTTCCTCCAAAGTCATGTAGACTTTATGTGGAGTTTAGAAAATTCGCATCATATACCCTTTAGGCTCTTTAAGATGTAAAAGTGCTCCTCATCTATGATCCACACCCTAAGTCTCCTTGAACCATAAACAAGGGAATTGATTATTTATTAATTTTTATTCAACACTTACCATGCCATGCACCCTAAGGCTCTAATGACAAGGTTCGTGCTACATGTCCCACACCCTAAGGCTCCTTGAGGTCATGTTTTAATCTTATTATTTCTTTATTTATGATATATATATTAGGCCAAATTCCGCGGTCCCATGGACCGAATACCTCCTATTTAGTGGTTATGAGCCACCTTAGTCGAAAGTCCACAACGCTGGCATCCTCAATGTGTTCATGCTTTAATTACAAGGAGATAAAGGAGTTGGAAAAGAGCTAAGATATCGAATCTAAATCGCAAAAATCCTCATTTATTAAGCAGTTAAATATACAAGCGGGAAGAAAGAGCCACAAAAACTCATATAAGTAAGAATTAACCCTTAAACTTATTATCAACTCTATCATCTCTCGTTCTCCACAATTTAAAATTTCAAGTAATGAGACTCGTGGATGCTTAGCCTAATAAACCAATTAAGGTCCATATGGTTAAGGAAACTAGCTAGAGTAAACTTGGATATGTAAACTCGGGTTGAGTCAAAATATTCACGACGGGCCTAATATATAAAAAAATCTAAACTTGTTAAAACTATTTTATTTATTTATTATTTTCTCTTTTAACTTTATTCTTGAAATGGAATATATACATACGATGCGATGACAAAAGGAAAGAAAATAAAAGAAAATAAATGAAAAATACTACTAGGCCAAAATAGTTCAAAATTTTTGAAAAACGTTGAAAAATTAAATTTTCCGGTTTAAATGAGGACATATTCATGGAAAAGCCCACTTACTTTGATAGAAGTCTCCCCTACACTTGATATAAACATTGTCCTCAATGTTTAAGCATGTGGGAGTAAACTCCCATACGCTTAGGACATTGTGCACGTAGTTTAAATCTTGCTATGAAGAGACAACTAAAGTGATTCCTATTTCAACATTTATCGATAAAATATTGAATCACAAGAGTATAGGATAGAACCGGGAAGACGGGTACACGGGATCACGGGTCGTCAAATATCATCAAAAGTGGATATTTGAAAGCTTTAATCCCTGCACATCATAAGAAACAAGACAACAAACACCTACGTGGCTCCCCTTACACTTATTATGGAAAACGGGTAAAAAGGATAGATCATCGGGTTGCCTCACGAGAAGCGCTTGTTTTTGTTAACGTCACGAGCCTGACTCTACCGAGAACTAATTCAAGGGAAACGCGGAGAGGGATTGATACTTGCTTTTTCACTGGGTTCTTCTATATTCTCTCAGTATCCTCTCGAATTGATCTCGGATCTAAGTGGAATGATTTGTTCTTGGTTAATAGCAAGGTGTTGGTTTGTTTATCTATTTTAAACTAATGACAAGAAATTAAGTGTCGAAGAGTAAACTTAAAGCTTCAAATGGTTAAAGTAAAAAGACAAGTTAAAAGTAAATGCTTGAAAACTTAAAGATTATATTAGAGAAATAAGTTGACATTCAATGAAAACTAACACTTGGAAAACTTTGTAAAAATATGAACTTGGTTAAAAAGTACTAAAAGAAAGTAAGATCGGACTATGGAAACAAGCTTAAATCTGAATATAACAAAATAGGGCAATCGGAATGTATTCCGATCAAGTGATCGGAATGTTTGAAACAGCTGATCGGAATGTTGGGCGAAATGAAGCAATCGGAATACTTGGAAATAGGCTCAATCGGAATGTGCTAAAACTTAGATCGGAATACGGGGAAGCTTACCAATCGGAATAATAAAAAACAAAGGCAATCGGAATGAGGGTAAAAGGAACGATCGGAATATAGAAATAAAGGGCACAATCGGAATACGAAAACAAGTGCAATCGGAATACTCTAAACCCTTTTCCGATCATACGATCGGAATGAAGGGGTGTGCTCGGTCGGAATGACAGGTCGGAAAAGGGCTTTGCCCTTTCCGAAAATGGTGCAAATTCGAGACTAAAAGCAAGGGAAATAAGCTTATGGAATAAGCTAACTCCCGAACAAGCTCGAATCCAAAATAAGCTGATCAAATGAGCACTTAAGAACAACTTATCTAAACTTCAAATAAGCAAAAGCATAAATCAAATGATAAAAAGATGAACTTTTTCTAAAAACTTTAAAAATTAAATAAGCTAAATCAACAAATAAGCCAATAAGAACAAGGATCTCAAAGCTTATTCGTGTATAAACTTAAGGAAACATAAAAGAAATCAACTTTTTAAGCACAAATCATTGATGAACAACACAGATCATACTAGATTTGTACCAAAATCAATCAAAATCAAAGAAAGGAAGGATGAGATTAAAGATTAAAAGCTAAAAACTTGAACTTGATTAATGAAAGTTAATACAAAAGTTTGATCTTGAAAGAGAAAAAGATGAAATCTAGTGAGAGAAAGTTTAGAACTTTCTCTCTCTAAAACTAAAAACTACCTAAAAGACTAAGTGTCAAAAACTAAGTGCAAATTTTGCGAAGTAAGGCCCTATTTATAGGCAAGTCTTGTGGTGGTGGGCTTGTGCTTGGGCTTTGGTTTGGGCTTCTTTTTCTTCTTTCTTCTTTAGTCTTCACGCTTCTTTAAATAAACGTTTCCGACTTGGATTTGAGAAGTGTCGGTGAATAATTCCAACTGGTCTTATAATCTTTTGTTTAATAGACTCGAGTTCTTCGACATATATGAATCTTCCATCTTTGGCTCTATTCTTCGATAAATCTTTAAATAGGCACAATGACTTCAAATCTTTTGCATCTCTTGGACAATAAACTTCGTCTTGAGTCTTTTTCCTTGATAAAACCTGTGCAATCCCATGTTTTCTTCAATATTCATCCGGTTGACTCTGAAAACACAATAAATACAAAAACCACGCATAATTTCAAACAAATGATATTAAATACGTGTTTTGGTTTTGTTTTAGCCAGAATTAAGTGGTAAAAGGATGGGTGTTTTCACACCTATCAAATCCCCTACACTTAACCATTGCCATGCCCTCATGCAATGCTTAGTGACAAAGCACATTTACACTTTTCTCATAATCAATCAACCTTGGCCTTATTAATATACTACTAAACAAAAAATGAAAGTACTAAGACAAATTAAAACTTTACAGTAAACAAAAGGATGGAAATAACTTGCAAAGAGATCAAGGACTTACATTAGGGCTTTGGTGCTACGAAGATTTATCACCCTCAAGTTTCACGTTCCCCAAACTAAGCTTAAAAACGAGATCATTGTTATTATAAGTTAGTAATTCAAACACTTACTCATATAGCTTAATTAATTGCTTAAACTCCCTTATTCCTAGGTGTTTCTCTTATATTTTATTTTTGTCTTAGAATGATCATGAAGATGCATTTTTTGACTTATTTCGATAGTTAGTTAGGCTGAAAGCAAAGTAGGACGATTTGATCAATAGTTAGCTAAAGGACAAAATCTCTTAAAACTGCTTCTCGGGATACCAAAAAGTTCATATCTTGGCATAACTTGGTTCGCGATTTGAGACCTTTCTCGGGCCGATATTTGGCATGTACTTCATACTTCATATCTTGAGAGACGTTCTTGAGATAATGGTCTTCTCATCGTAATAGAGTTTCTTCGCTTGGAGACTTTTGAGGGGTACTCCAACTTTGTTGACCACGACTTCATGATTATTTCTTCAATCTCTAATTGGGATTTCGAGATACAACGATCCGCCTCCTTTTCGGACTTGGATCTATTTATCCTCATACCTTGTTAGGGTCTTTTCGGATAGACTTCTCCATGATCTTTATGGGAGTTGATTGCTTTTCGTCGTGAGTCTTGATCCTTCATATTGATTTTGGGAATAATGCTTTTCACATCACTTTCGGATCTTCAGCAATAAAATGGAATCCTCATGCCTTGTTAGGGCCTTTTCGGACTCGCCAATCTTCGCGCCCCGCTTCATAAGTTATGCCTTGGCTATGAACTCTTATCATTACCGAGCAACTTTTAAACGATCTTGGGCTAGAAGCTAAGTAACCTTTCAAATCGTACGACCTTACTTATTGCAGATAATTTATTAGCAAGTGATGGGAGGATAGGCAAATAATTACACCAAGTGAGCTTTGCGCAAGAATACCGACTTATAATTGACTCTATCATTTCTCGTCCTCCACAATTTAAAATCTCAAGTAATGAGACTCGTGGATGCTTAGCCTAATAAACCAATTAAGGTCTACATGGTTAAGGATACTAGCTAGAATAAACTAGGATAAGTCTATTCGGGTTGAGTCAAAATAAACACAACGGGCCTAATATGTCAAAGACTTCTAAACTAGCTACACCACTTTATTAAAATTTGAATTTATTGCGGGATATATACATATGAAAGCAATGATAAAAATTTAAAAATTACGACTAAACGGCCAAAGTTAATAAAAAATTTGAAAAATGTTGAAAAATATGATTTTCCGGTTAAATGAAGGCATTTTCATGGAAAAGTCCACTTAAAACTTCGATAGAAGTCCCCCTACACTTAAGATAAACATTGTCCTCAATGTTTAAGCATGTGGGAAAAGTCTCCCCTACACTTATGACATTGTGCACGTTAGTTAACTCAAGTTAAGGAAGGGACGACTAAAGTGATCAATTTCAAATGTGAGTATGAAGAAAATTGAATCACTATAGTTGAGAGATAGAACCGGATTTCGGATAACACGGGAGCATGGTTCTTCAAAGTTTCCAAGAGTGCACTAATCCCTGTAATCACATCACCACATAAAGACAAACACCCTATAGAGGTCCCCCTACACTTAGGGGGTAAAAACAGAAAAAGATAGATACTCGGGCTGCCTCCCGAGGAGCGCTTGTTTTTGATAACCGAGTCACGAGCCTGACTCGACCCAAAATTAGTTCATGGGAAACGTGGTGAGTGTGGAGTCCTATGATCGTTAGACTCAATGGTTATGAACCATTATATCTAGGTTGATCATCGTTCATATGATAACATAGCGGAAAAGAACAATGATCATGAACAAGGTGTTTAGGCACAAAGAACACGAATTAAAACAATTGGGATGTTCATTATATTAATAACAAACATCCACTAGACGTGTATACATTGAATCCCACGTCTAGTGCGACACACACTTTAGATTTACATTGTGAATGAATGATATATAAAACCTACGTCCTATGTTTTCTTTATATACTAGAAAACATAGCTTACAAAGAAAGCTAAAGTAATAAAAAGACTCCAACGGCTTGTTGTATTTAACTTTGGCAAAAGTAGTCCTTGTCTTCTTATTTAGTTGTGTTTTGACTTATCAACTCAATAATTCGACCCAACAATCTTCTCCTAGTTGATGATGTCAAAACACTCCTTTTAAGCGTGAATCCTTTGTATGTAGTACATGATCTCCAAGAAGCTTCCCCTTAAGTATAGCACATATTCTTCCCCTTTTTGACACATCAATAGGGAATATGTGAAAGTATGCAATCTTGTAGATTCTCCAAAAGTAGCTCTATGTAATGATTCTGAAGAAAAATAAATAAAGTATTCTTGATGTAGAAGTAAAATAACCCAAACTTATGTTCCATGTCTTGTTTATCCATGTGATGAAGAACTTATACCATGAAAAAATATAAGTAGACCTCGATCCCTTGTCAATATTCTCATCCTTTGTGAGACACTGAGCACGATAATGTAACTCCTTCAAGTGTTTATGACAAGTCTTCGTCACCATCCATGTAAAGCACGAACAAGTTACCTTTAAAGTCAGTGAATGGTACGCCACGACTTTAAGATATGATAGAACTCAAACTTGTGAAAATCTTCTTCAATCATCAAAACTTACCATAAGAATTCTTCCCCTTAAGCTAACACTTCTTCATGAAGAAACTTAATCTTCATATCATATGTAAAAGTGATAAGACGGATAACTCTTTTACAAGGCTACCCCGATTACATAATCAAATCCAATAAATTACCTCACGAATTGTTGCTAACTCGCATTAAAATCATTAATCCATTTAAAAATATCCGAGCCATAAATATCATCATGATATTCTAAATTAAAACGGAGATTCCATGTACCTTCGTGTGTATATTCCTCCTTTTTGTGTGCTTAAAACGTACCAGTTTTCTCAAACAGCAGCAATCAGTTTGTTATCCGAGAACCCTTACTGTCCAATATCCACATTCATTACCCGATATCGGACAAGGCGTATCAGCGTTTGAAGAACATATCTCGGACAACACTGTCAACTCCATCAGTGTTGACTTATTCTGTCAGCGTCAAACTATTTCCTGTCAGCGTCACATTTAAACCTGTCAGCGTCTAAATTAAACCTTGTCAGCGTCTAAGGTTTAAACGTGTCAGCGTTTAATCAGCATCATAATCTGTCAGCGTTGCATTCACTTTTCCTTGTCAACGTTGAACGTACACTCATCAGCGTCTACGCTTAAACTTGTCAGCGTTTAATCTCTTAGAGCAATAAACCACATTCAAAACCGATTTAAACCGTGAATGGGTTTTATCAATGCTTGCAAGTCCACCGTATCTTGTACCATGTGAATGCAAACTTTGTCCACCAATGGAAAATCATGAACCGTGTGAACATAAAGATTTAGACCAATCAAAACATATTTACCGTGTGAACACAAGCTTGTCATGTCTCAAACCGTATGAATGCCAAAAAGCCAAACCGTGTGAATGCATTCTGTTCCTCCAATCAATAGCCATTCACCGTGTGAACACAAACATCTTCACCAATGGGAATGAGGGACTCACGGTAATACAATGAAAGAGCATGTAAAGGATCAAAGTATATAATGAATTAGGGTTTTTATCCGTGTGAATGCATGCTAGGTTTAACACAGATCGTGTGAACAGAAGCATGGATAACCAATCAAGATCTTTTTACCGTGTGAACATACTTCCTTAATCTGCTGCTACAACACAACCATGCCACGAACATCCCTTTTTCTGATATAGACACGATCTAGGGTTTTGAACTTTGAGTACTGAAACCCTAATTAGGGTTTATAAATAATCCTAAGATCGTGTATCTTCACACGTTTTAACAGCCACGAACACCATAACATTCTGCTTTTTAGGTAGATCTAGGGTTTGAGAAACCCTAGGTCATGATTTCATGTGAAAGCAGAAAACTGAAAATCTTCCATCAGCCAACTTCGACGCTTAATAACTTTTGCCTGGGGATAAAACTCGACAATCCCTCCGGTGGATGTTTAGATCTATGTATGTAGAACACACATAAAAAATTTCGTGACGATCCAACGGTTCAATCAAAAGTTATGACCTTCTGAATACTGCTGCGCACACAAAAACGTCCAGAAAAACTCCATACGAATTTTTCTTCTTCACCATACACGAACACCTCGTCGGACCTAGATATCAAGAGCCTTAGGCTCTGATACCAATTGTGGAGTCCTATGATCGTTAGACTCAATGGTTATGAACCATTATATCTAGGTTGATCATCGTTCATATGATAACATAGCGGAAAAGAACAATGATCATGAACAAGGTGTTTAGGCACAAAGAACACGAATTAAAACAATTGGGATGTTCATTATATTAATAACAAACATCCACTAGACGTGTATACATTGAATCCCACGTCTAGTGCGACACACACTTTAGATTTACATTGTGAATGAATGATATATAAAACCTACGTCCTATGTTTTCTTTATATACTAGAAAACATAGCTTACAAAGAAAGCTAAAGTAATAAAAAGACTCCAACGGCTTGTTGTATTTAACTTTGGCAAAAGTAGTCCTTGTCTTCTTATTTAGTTGTGTTTTGACTTATCAACTCAATAATTCGACCCAACAGTGAGGGATGGAATCACCTCTTGAGAGGTGTCCTCACCAAAGTACAACTTCACTCGTTGGCCATTCACCTTAAAATTTGGTCCATTAGGTTGAGCGAGCTCGAGAGTTCCATATGGAAAAATTTGGGCAATGGTGAATGGGCCGGACCAACGAGATTTCAGCTTGCCCGAAAAGATTTTCAACCGAGAGTTAAAAAGTAAGACTTTGTCTCCGACATGGAACTCTCGGTTCTTAATCTTAGAATCGTGAATGAGCTTAGTCCTTTCCTTATAGATCAACGAATTTTCATAAGCCTCATTACGGAGTTCATTCAGCTCATTGAGTTGGATCTTGCGTAGGTCACCGGCTTTGTTGATATCAAAATTAGCCCACTTCAAGGCCCAGTAAGCCTTGTGCTCCAACTCAATGGGGAGGTGGCATGCTTTCCCGTACACGAGACGATATGGCGTACAACCAATCGGAGTCTTGTATGCGGTACGGAAAGCCCATAAAGCATCATCAAGTTTATCAGCTCAGGAGGCACGATGCTCTCCCACGGTCCTTTCAAGAATTCGCTTTAGTCCTCGGTTGGATATTTCAGCCTGGCCATTAGTTTGTGGGTGGTAGGCTGTGGAAAGACGATGATTTACACCATACTTAGCCATGACTCTTGCGAATTGGGCATTGCAAAAATGAGTCCCACGATCACTAATAATGGCACGAGGCACACCGAATCTAGCGAAAAGAGATTTTAAAAAGTTACAAGCCACCCTTGCGTCATTAGTCGGTAAAGCTTTGGCTTCAACCCACTTTGAAACGTAGTCAACGGCTACAAGGATGTATTTGTTTCCTTTAGAAGAAGGGAATGGCCCCATAAAGTCGATACCCCAAACATCAAAGATTTCACATTCTTGAATGAAATTCTGAGGCATCTCGTCTTTATGTGTGATCGTGCCTTGTTTTTGGCAAACATCACATCGTTTAACCATATTGTGAGTGTCACGATATATGGAGGGCCAATAAAATCCCGAATCAAACACTTTTTTTGCGGTGTAGTTGGGACCAAAGTGACCACCGGTGGGTCCTTTGTGGCAAGCATCAAGGATTTCTAAAGCTGCCGGTCCATCAACACATCGGCGGATAATCAGGTCGGCACATTGTTTGAATAGGTACGGGTCATCCCAAAAGTAAGTCTTAATGTCTTTGAAGAACTTCTTCTTTTGTTGGGATGTTAACCCGTCAACAAGAATTCCACCCGCCAAGTAGTTTGCAATGTCCGCAAACCACGGGGTTTTATCAGAATTCGAATTGATAGACATTAAGGTCTCCAAGGGAAAAGAATCACTGATTTCTTTGTTAGGATGATCCCCTTGGTAAGGATCCTCAAGTCTGCTGAGATGATCCGCGGCTAAGTTTTCAGCTCCTTTTTTATCGCGAATTTCGATTTTAAATTCTTGGAGAAGCAAAACCCAGCGAAGAAGTCTTGGTTTGGAATCTTGCTTTGTCAACAAGTACTTCAACGCGGAATGATCGGTGTAAACGATAGTGGTGGAAAGGAAAAGATAGGGGCGAAATTTTTCAAAGGCATAGACAACAGCTAAAAGCTCTTTTTCAGTTGTCGTATAATGCAATTGTGCCCCCGTCATTGTCTTGCTAGCGTAATGGATTGGTTGGAAGTGTTTGTTCACTCTTTGTCCCAGAACCGCTCCAATAGCAAAATCACTAGCATCGCACATCAACTCGAAAGGCAGCTCCCAATTAGGGGTAACCAAGACGGGTGCCTTAGTTAGCTTATCCTTAAGCGAGTTGAAGGCTTCAAGACACTCTTTGGAAAAGATAAAAGGAGTATCTTTTTCCAAGAGGTGGGTCATCGGGCGAGCGATTTGAGAAAAATCTTTGATGAATCGACGGTAGAAGCCCGCATGACCCAGGAAACTTCTCACACCCTTCACAGTTGAAGGTGGAGGCAACTTAGCGATAACATCGACTTTAGCACGGTCTACTTCAAGACCGGCTTTGGAAATTTTGTGTCCTAGCACGATGTCTTCTTTGACCATAAAATGGCATTTTTCCCAATTCAGAACAAGGCGAGTGTCTTCGCACCGCTTAAGCATACGTTCCAAATTGGCAAGGCAAGAAGAGAAGGAATCCCCGAAGACCGAGAAATCATCCATGAAGACTTCCATGGTTTGTTCAACCATGTCATGGAAGATAGCTAACATGCACCTTTGAAAAGTCCCGGGGGCATTGCATAAGCTAAAAGGCATTCTTTTGTAAGCAAATGTGCCATAGGGACAAGTGAATGTTGTCTTCTCTTGATCCTGGGGATCGATGGGTATTTGGAAATAACCCGAGAAACCATCAAGAAAGCAGTAATATTCATTACCCGCTAAACGTTCAAGCATTTGGTCCATAAAAGGTAGAGGGAAATGATCCTTTCTCGTGGCATCATTGAGTTTGCGGTAGTCTATACAAACTCTCCACCCAGTAACGAGACGAGTGGAAATCAACTCGTTGTGTTCATTGGGAACAACGGTTATTCCGCCCTTTATTGGGCACACAATGGACTGGACTAACCCATGGTGAATCCGAAATTGGGTAAATCATACCTGCATCAAGAAGTTTGATAACCTCTGTTTTGATGACTTCATGTATTTTTGGATTCACCCTTCGTTGGCTTTGACTTATGGGCTTAAAGTCGTCCTCCATGAGAATTTTGTGTGTGCAGAAGTGAGGATCAATTCCGCGAATATCAAAGATTTTCCAAGCAATAGCCTTCTTGTGATCTTTAAGCACGACGATGAGGCGAGTTTTCTCTTCATCTTTCAAATCGTTTGCGATAATGACAGGCGACTTCTTTTCTTCTTCAAGGAACACATACTCGAGATGGGGCGGCAACTCCTTAAGTTCTAAATCCGGGGGATTTTCGATGGGAGGCGTATTCGAAGTCGGAGTATCGATAGCAATGACTGTGGGAGATGGAGGAGAAGGATTGTCTTCGTTGAGAAGGTTATCAAAGAAATGCATGTCTTCATCCCCATCGGTGGGAGAATCATCATTAGCTAAGTTCACATCTCCCATGGTGGCTTCAAGATTGTTCCAAAACAAATCACTTTCTCCAAATAGAGACAGCGATGAATCAATAGAGGAAACGGTCTCAACATTGGGAAGAGAGGTAGGAATACTTTTGCAAGCATTTTGGAAGTATTCTTCACAAGCCTCATCAAGAACGTCAATACAATTGACACTCTCGTTGGAATAAGGTTGTTTAGACAACTTTCCCATGTTGAAGACGATTTTATCGTCACCCACTCTCATGATAAGCTCACTAGCTTCAACATCGATGAGAGTGCGACCGGTCCTCAGGAATGGACGACCCACGATCAAGGGAACACGAGGGTCCATCTCGTAGTCGACGACGACGAAATCGGCAGGAAAAGTGAATTTGTCGACTCCTACAAAGACGTCTTCGGCTATCCCCACTGGATAAGCAACCGTACGGTTAGCTAATTCCAAAGTCATTTTGGTGGGGACTAGCTCAGGGAGAGATAATTGCTTCCAAACGCTTAGAGGCATTAGATTAATACTGGCGCCTAGATCGGCTAAGGCCATGCAATTCTCTACTCCCGGGAAATTGCAAGGGATTAAGAAACGACCCGGATCACCAAGCTTGGTTGGCAATTTCCTTAAGAGCACTGCAGAGCAATTCTCATTAAGTTGGGTGTTGGCGATATCGAGAAGCTTTTCCTTGTCACTCAGAAGATCTTTAAACATTTTCGCTTACTTAGGCATGTGAGCGAGAGCCTCAGCGAAGGAGATGTTGAAATTCAATTGTTTGAACATTTTAAGGAAGTTCGAAACCTGAATATCGTCCTTGCTTTTGAGCTTCTCTTTCCTCAACCTAGATGGATAAGGTATATTGGAAGAAGAGGAAGTCTTTGGGATCAAAGGATCACTCACATCCTTGGGCGGAGGATGGGTAGAAGTAGGAGGTGGAGAAATTGGGGAAGGAGAAGGATGAGGAATAGGAGCAGGTGACTCGTTTTCCTTAGTCACAACCACCGGTGGAGGTATAGGAAGCTCGGGTTCCTTGGTACCTTTGCCACTGCGAGTAGTGATTGCTTTCATCTCCCCTCTTGGATTCGCAACGGTGTTACTCGGAAGAGTACCCGAAGAAGAGGGTTGATTACCTTGGAAGAAACTAGCCATCATGTTCTTCAAGTCATTAGTTTGGCTATCCAACGTGTTTCTCATGTCAGCTCTCAGATCGTTCCCTTGTTTGACCAGGTCTGCTTTCAAGTTGAGCACTTCCCGCTGAAGATTTCCCACGATCACATCATTGGTCCGCATGTAGGTTTCCACTTCTTGGTGTAAAACGGTGGGTTGGTTGGGAGGAGCATTGTATGCGGGTGGTTGATAAGCAGGTTGTTGGTAAACTTGGTTGTTACGTTGAGGTGGTTGTTGCTGTTTATGAGGTGGTATGTATGGTGTACGAGGTTGTTGTTGTTGTTGAGGAGGGCGATTGAGGTTTTGTTGTTGGTTTGGGTTGTTTGGAGGAAAACCGGGTGGTGAGAGGTAGTTGTTGGAGCGGTAGCTAAGCAAATTTCGGTCACCCTGAGGTCTAGCTTGATAAGCAGGTTGAGGATAGGTGCCATATGCTGCATTCACATTTTCAGAAGGGTAGTCTTGGGTGGCAGTACAAGTGGTGTAAGAGTGAGGACCCCCGCATATCTCGCATGGTTGGCTAACAACATTGACTTGAGCGGTTTTAGCGTTGTTGCTGTTGGTGTTGTTAACGGTGTGGGTAACAAGCGATTCAAGAAGCGTAGTGATTGTGTCAAGTCGCTTGTCGCTGTCACTAGTACTAGCACTAGCAACATTGGTCCGAACACTCTTGGTTTGCACACGAGATTTATTCTCAATGATATCCCAAGCAGCATTGGAAGTTTTAGCCAAAAGATTACCCCCCGAGGCACTGTTTAGTGAATCTTGGTCATTCATGCTTAAACCATTATAAAAAGTATTAATTTGATGTACTTTGGTAAAACCATGTTGTGGGTATTTTCTCAAAAGGTCTTTGAAACGATCTCAAGATTCACTAAACGACTCATCGTACTTTTGTTCAAAATTTATAATTTCATTCCGCAAAGCGGTAGTACGAGAGGGTGGGAAAAAGTAGTTGATAAACTTGGTCTCCAAATCCGTCCACGAGAGAATACTCTGTGGCGGTTCCTTAGCAAGCCAATGCCGGGCTTGTCCCTCTAAAGAAAAGGGAAAAAGTTGTAGACGGATTACCTCTTGTGGAACACCATTGAACTTGACTGTATTAGTGAGTTGTAAGAATCTCTTGATGTGGTCATGTGGATCATCAATGGTTCGCCCCAAGAATGGTTGAGCAGAGACCATCTGGATAAAGCCTGATTTGAGCTCGAAGTTGTTGGCTGCAAACGCTGGTATAACAACTGGATCAGTGTTGCCATCTACATGAGCTTGTAGCAGTTCAATCACCGGGCGATTATCCGGTAGAGGCTCATTGTTGTTATTATTCATGTTGTTGAAAGGTGGGTTGTTGTTGTTATTATTGTTGTTTGGAGGTGGTATGTTATTGTTGTTTTGTACACCGGCCATGTCTAAGTGATCGAGAGGCTCGGGCTCTTGATAAGACGTGGATCGAGTGCGCATACACCTGCAAAAGAACTAACAAGAGAAAAACAAAGCAAAAATATTTTTGGTTTTTTTTATGTTTTTTAATTTTTAGGATTTTTGAAAATTTTATATTTTTGTGTTTTTTGAAATTTTTTATGAAAAAGTAACGTTCACGGGGAACGGATCCCAAAATCCAAGTTCTCACAAAAAACTTTTGATCTTAACGAGAAGAGCCGGCAGCGGCGCCATGATACTTGCTTTTTCACTGGGTTCTTCTATATTCTCTCAGTATCCTCTCGAATTGATCTCGGCTCTAAGTGGAATGATTTGTTCTTGGTTAATAGCAAGGTGTTGGTTTGTTTATCTATTTTAAACTAATGACAAGAAATTAAGTGTCGAAGAGTAAACTTAAAGCTTCAAATGGTTAAAGTAAAAAGACAAGTTAAAAGTAAATGCTTGAAAACTTAAAGATTATATTAGAGAAATAAGTTGACATTCAATGAAAACTAACACTTGGAAAACTTTGTAAAAATATGAACTTCGTTAAAAAGTACTAAAAGAAAGTAAGATCGGACTATGGAAACAAGCTTAAATCTGAATATAACAAAATAGGGCAATCGGAATGTATTCCGATCAAGTGATCGGAATGTTTGAAACAACTGATCAGAATGTTGGGCGAAATGAAGCAATCGGAATACTTGGAAATAGGCTCAATCGGAATGTGCTAAAACTTAGATTGGAATACGGGGAAGCTTACCAATCGGAATAATAAAAAAAGGCAATCGGAATGAGGGTAAAAGGAACGATCGGAATATAGAAATAAAGGGCACAATCGGAATACGAAAACAAGTGCAATCGGAATACTCTAAACCCTTTTCCGATCATACGATCGGAATGAAGGGGTGTGCTCGGTCGGAATGACAGGTCGGAAAAGGGCTTTGCCCTTTCCGAAAATGGTGCAAATTCGAGACTAAAAGCAAGGGAAATAAGCTTATGGAATAAGCTAACTCCCGAACAAGCTCGAATCCAAAATAAGCTGATCAAATGAGCACTTAAGAACAACTTATCTAAACTTCAAATAAGCAAAAGCATAAATCAAATGATAAAAAGATGAACTTTTTCTAAAAACTTTAAAAAGTAAATAAGCTAAATCAACAAATAAGCCAATAAGAACAAGGATCTCAAAGCTTATTCGTGTATAAACTTAAGGAAACATAAAAGAAATCAACTTTTTAAGCACAAATCATTGATGAACAACACGGATCATACTAGATTTGTACCAAAATCAATCAAAATCAAAGAAAGGAAGGATGAGATTAAAGATTAAAAGCTAAAAACTTGAACTTGATTAATGAAAGTTAATACAAAAGTTTGATCTTGAAAGAGAAAAAGATGAAATCTAGTGAGAGAAAGTTTAGAACTTTCTCTCTCTAAAACTAAAAACTACCTAAAAGACTAAGTGTCAAAAACTAAGTGCAAATTTTGTGAAGTAAGGCCCTATTTATAGGCAAGTCTTGTGGTGGTGGGCTTGTGCTTGGGCTTTGGTTTGGGCTTCTTTTTCTTCTTTCTTCTTTAGTCTTCACGCTTCTTTAAATAAACGTTTCCGACTTGGATTTGAGAAGTGTCGGTGAATAATTCCAACTCGTCTTATAATCTTTTGTTTAATAGACTCGAGTTCTTCGACATATATGAATCTTCCATCTTTGGCTCTATTCTTCGATAAATCTTTAAATAGGCACAATGACTTCAAATCTTTTGCATCTCTTGGACAATAAACTTCGTCTTGAGTCTTTTTCCTTGATAAAACCTGTGTAATCCCATGTTTTCTTCAATATTCATCCGGTTGACTCTGAAAACACAATAAACACAAAAACCACGCATAATTCCAAACAAATGATATTAAATACGTGTTTTGGTCTTGTTTGATCCAGAATTAAGTGGTAAAAGGATGGGTGTTTTCACACCTATCAGGGATGGAATAATCTCATGAGAGATGTCCTCTCCAAAGTACAACTTAACACGTTGGCCATTCACCTTAATGTTAGGCCCATTTGGTTGAGATAACTCAATGGTGCCATAAGGGAAGATTTTGGCGACGGTGAATGGACCGGACCAACGGCTCTTAAGTTTTCCAGAAAAGATTTTCAAGCGAGAGTTAAAGAGTAAAACTTGATCACCTATGTGAAACTCTCGGTTCTTAATCCTAGAATCATGAATGAGCTTAGTTTTCTCCTTATAGATCAACGAATTCTCATAATCCTCATTCTTATGTTCATTAAGTTCATTGAGTTGGATTTTCCTAAGATCACCGGCTTTGTTTATGTAAGAATTAGCCCATTTCAAGGCCCAATAAGCCTTATGCTCCAACTCAATGGGGAGGTGGCACACCTTTCCGTACACAAGGTGATAAGGAGTACAACCTATAGGTCTCTTATAAGCGGTACAGAAAGCCCACAAATCATCATCTAACTTATCGGTCCATGAGGCACGATGCTCTCCCACGGTACGCTATAAGATTCGTTTAGGTCCACGGTTGGAAATCTCGGATTGACCATTAGTTTGTGGATGATACGCGGTGTAAAGACGGTGATTGACACCATACTTAGCCATGACTCGTGCAAATTGATCATTGTAAAAATGAGTACCGCGACCACTAATGATAGCACGAGGAACAGCGAATCTAGCAAACAATTGTTTCAAACAGTTCACAACCACCCTCGCATCGTTAGTAGGTAAATCCTTTGCTTCCACCCATTTGGATACGTAGTCAACGGCTACGAAGATGTACTTGTTCCCTTTGGATGATGGAAATGGCCCCATAAAGTCGATGCCCCATACGTCAAAGATTTCACACTCTTAGATGAAATTTTGAGGCATCTCATCTTTATGTGTGATCTTGCCTTGTCTTTGGCAAGCATCACAATGATTAACCATTTCATGTGCGTCATGATAAATGGTGGGCCAATAGAATCCAGAATCAAAAACTTCCTTAGCGGTGTAGTGAGGACCAAAGTGACCACCGGTGGGTCCTTTGTGGCAAGCTTCAAGGATTAGTAAAGATGCCGGCCCATCAACACACCTACGAATGACAAGATCCGCACATTGCTTGAAAAGATAAGGGTCGTCCCAATAATAGTACTTAATATCCTTAAAGAATTTTTTCTTTTGTTGGGACGTTAACCCTTCCATAAGAACACCACCTGCTAAATAGTTTGCAATGTCCGCAAACCATGGGGTATCGTCAAGATTGGAATTAATAGACATTAAGGCCTCATGGGGAAAATATTCATTAATCTCTTGATTTGGAACTTCCCCTTGATAAGGATCCTCAAGTCTACTAAGATGATCCGCGACTAGGTTTTTCGCTCCCTTTTATCACGAATTTTGATGTTAAATTCTTGTAGGAGCAAAACCCAACGAAGCTGTCTCGGTTTAGCATCTTTATTGGCCAGCAAGTATTTCAAGGTGGAATGGTCAGTGTAAACGATGGTGGTGGAAAGCACAAGATAGGGGCAAAATTTCTAAAAAGCATACACTACAAGTAAAAGCTCTTTTTAAGTAGTGGTATAATGCAATTGAGCCCCCGTCATTGTCTTTCTAGCATAATGGATTGGTTGGAAGTGTTTGTTAACTCGTTGACCTAAAACCGCTCCTACCACAAAATCACTAGCATCACACAAGAGCTCAACAGGAAACTCCCAATTTGGATAGACTAAGACCAGTGCCTTATTTAAAATTACCTTTAAGAAGTTCGAAAGAGTCGAGACAATCTTGAGAAAAGATGAAAGGAGCATCCTTTTCTAAGAGATGAGTCATTGGTCGAGCTATCATAGAGAAATCTTGAATGAAACGTCGATAAAATCCCGCATGACCTAAAAACTCCTAACTCCTTTGACGGTGGTAGGTGGAGGTAACTTAGTAATGACGTCAACTTTAGCACGGTCGACTTTGATACTGGCTTTTGAAATTTTGTGATCGAGGAAAATGCCTTCTTTTACTATGAAATGGCATTTTTCCCAATTAAGAACGAGACGAGTATCTTCACACCGTTTAAGCATACGTTCTAAATTGGCATGGCAAGAAGAGAAAGAATCACCATAGACCGAGAAATCGTCCATAAAGACTTCCATAGTTTCTTCAACCATGTCATGGAATATAGCCATCATACACCTTTGGAAAGTCCCAGGAGCATTGCATAATCCGAAAGGCATTCTTTTATAAGCAAATGTTCCATAAGGACAAGTGAATGTGGTTTTATCTTGGTCTTTTGGATCGATAGGAATTTGAAAATACCCGGAGAAACCATCTAAGAAGCAATAGTAGTCATTATCCGCTAAACGCTCGAGCATTTGATCCATGAAAGGAAGAGGAAAATGATCCTTACGAGTGGCATCATTGAGCTTGCGATAGTCTATGCAAACTCGCCAACCCGTGACAAGTCGAGTAGGAATCAACTCGTTGTTTACATTGGGAACAACGATTATTCCGCCTTTCTTAGGCACACAATGGACGGGACTAACCCATGGCGAATCCGAAATAGGGTAAATCATGCCAGCATCTAGAAGTTTGATAACTTCTTTCTTAATGACATCATGAATTTTTGGATTAACCCTTCTTTGACTTTAGATTGCGGGTTTAAAGTCATCTTCCATGAGAATTTTATGAGTGCAAAAGTTAGGATCGATTCCGTGGATGTCAGAAATTTTCCAAGCAATTGCTTTCTTATGATTTTTGAACACTTCGATAGGTCGACTTTTTCATCCTCTTTTAAGTCCTTTGCAATTATGACGGGTAACTTCTTATTGTCTTCTAGGAAAACGTATTCTAAATGAGAAGATAAATCCTTAAGCTCTAAATCCGGTGGATTTTCGGTGGAAGGCTTAATCAAATTAGGATCATCGTTTGCAACTTCCTTAGGAGTAGGTGGAGAAATATGGTCCTCATTGAGAAGTTTCTCAATGGTACGAATGTCTTCTTCCCAATTGGAGGGAGAATCGTCATATTTTAAGTCCACATCCCCTAAACTTGCTTCAAATTGTTTTAAAAGAAAGTCACTTTCTCCAAATGGAGTCAATGATGGAGCAATAGAAGCTACGTTCTCAACATGAGGTAAAGGAGAAGTCCCGCGCTTACAAGCCTCGTGAAAATGTTCTTCACATGCTTCGTCGAGAACATCGATGAAATTTACGGATTCGGGCTCATCGGGACATTTGGAAAGTTTACCCATGTTAAATACGATTTTATCATCCCCGACCCTCATGATAAGCTTACCGCGGCTACATCAATCAATGTACGCCCGGTTCTCAAGAAGGGTCGTCCCACAATTAAGGGAACACGGGGATCCATTCATAATCGACGATAACGAAATCGGCGGGGAAAGTGAATTTGTCGACTCCCACGAACACATCCTCGGCTATCCCCACCGGATAAGCAATCGATCGGTTAGCTAACTCCAAAGTCATACGAGTGGGGACTAGCTCGGGTAAATATTATTGCTTCCACGCGGACAATGGCATAAGATTGATACTCGCACCGAGATCCGCCAAAGCCATACAGTTCTAAACACCCATAAAATTGCAAGGAATAAGGAATCGACCGGGACCTCCTAACTTAACCAGAAGTTTTCTCAAAAGAACCGCGGAGAAATTCTCATTTAATTGGGTATTGGTAGTATCGAGCAATTTTTCCTTATCACTTAAAAGATCCTTAAACATTTTAGCATACTTAGGCATGTGAACGAGAGCCTCAGAAAATGTGATATTAAAATTCCATAGTTTGAACATTTTTAGGAAGTTCGAACTTGAATATCATCCTTATTCTTCATTTTCTCTTTCCTCAACCTTGAGGGATAAGGTATATTGGGTTGAGATAAAGGCTTTAGAATGGATTGCTCACTCACATCCTTGGGTGGAGGAGGGGTAGAAATGGAAGGTGAAGGAATCGGTTTGGGAACCGAAGGTATGGTATAAGATTGAGGTAAAGGTGGAACATAAGGTGTAGACGAAGGCATTACGGGTGGTATCTCACAAGTAGAAGGTGAAGGAAGGTAGGTAGAAGTAGAAAGAATCTCGTGTCCTTGGTTAGCTAGGGAATAAGAAGGTTCTTCGGTGGTCTTACCACTCCTAGTAGTGATGGCATTAACGTTGGCCCAATGATTGGTCACGGTGTTAGAAGGGAGGGCACCTTGGGGACGAAGGGTTTGAATCATTTGCATAAATTTCTTATCGGTCGATTCTGGCATCTCTTTCATGGTTCGCTCATGATCGGTCAATTTTGTAGAACCAAGTCCATTTGAGGATTATGCATATTCATTTGATTATACCCTTGATTATTAAACCCTTGATTAGGAAAACCTTGGTTTGGATTATAATTTTGAAAACCTTGATTAAAACCTTGGTTTTGAAAACCTTGGTTTTGAAAACCTTGGTTATTAAAGCCTTGATTTTGATTATTAAATCCTTGGTTTTGTCCTTGTAAAGCCACTTGATTTGGATTAAAACCCCTTTGATTAACATTCCCTTGAAAATTACCCCGTTGAGGACATTGATTCCTATTTTGGGCGTGATGAGTTATTTAAAACTCATCATTTTATCCTAAGTTAAATGATAAAAAAGGGCGAAAACGAGATAAAAAAATGGACATATATCCTGTGTATTCTGAATTTATTTTGCAGATCCGGTTTTCCGACAAAAAGACGAAAACAAGGTGAAAAAGTCACCCCGAGCACGGTTTTGGAAAAAGGACGAAAAAAAAGAAGACGAAAATCGATCCTGAAACCCAAAATTTTATTTTACGGGCCAACCCGCACCCTTTAACGGGCCGAGTCAGCCCGTATTAATAATTTATGAAACAAAAGCTCAACTTTTTAAATTGAGTCTTTAAACACACGAATTATACCTACATTCATTTTGTGTAAGTAAATGTGAAATGAGGCCTTGTTAACATTTCAGCCCAAATGAAAGCTATGAAAGCCCACACCTTTTTTATGGCTCGTTATGATATATAGGACATAAAAGAGGAAAGCATATAGTAATAACAAGACATATATAGGGTTCGTGTTTTATCTCACCAGCCGCTATTATCAAAATCAATACCCAACGAACCCTAAAACAAAAATCCTTTCCCCCCTTTTTTCCATATTCGGCTGCAAACCAAACCAATTTCAAATCACCATAACCCCACCCACGTGAATGATCCACCGTGACGATCCTTGTAAAAAAAATGAGCGCCAAATCCATATATTTCAAGAAGGACCAAGATTGAAGATGAGTTTTGAATTTTTTTCAATCAAGGGCTGAGATTTAACCAAAGAAACACAAGTTCAAGATTTCATGTTTTCTTCTCACATAGAAAACACAAGGGGTACAAGACAAGAGGCCAAAGACTTCTATATAAAGACCCAAGAGATTGAAGACAAAAGACAAGTAATTTTAGGGTTTAATCTTTAATTTTAATTGTTGTCTTTTTAATTTTCAAAAATTAATATTCAGATTTTAGCAACTATTGTACTCGAATTTTTATCCAATTGAAGCATTGTTGAAAGAAATTAAAGTTTGTTCTTGTTAATTGTTAAAGTTCTTCACTGATTCTTAATAAAAAAAAGGATTGTTAATCTTTTATTAGCTTCCTGTTAGATTGATATATAAAAAAGAAAAAGAAAAAAAAGATTGACCCTAGTTACCATTCAAAAGAAAAAAAAAGAGATCGAGATTTGGTTACTCTTTGTGTTAAAAAAAAATAAAAAATACTTTAGTTGTTGATGTTCGACGGCAGAAAAAAAAAGAAAGAAAAGAAAGGTGGTTATTTGTTTTTGTTGCTTTTGATACTGTTGAAAAAAAGGGTGAAGGTTATATGTTGACTTTGTGCATAACAAAGAAACTAAAAGAAATTTGGTGCTTGTTTGTGTATTGCTAATCACAAGAAAGTGGCTGCTATTGTTGCTTTGTTGGAGGTACATTTCTTTGTTGATGTTCACTGGGTATAGCTTATGTGTTTCGTTACTGATTTGGTCATGAAGAAGGATATGGTATTGTGGTCGAAGTGATTAAAGGGTTCGAATCGGTTAAATGTTAAAGGTGTATTAGTTTTATGTTCGTGTGATTCCTTGAATCGAATCCGGTATCATCACTATCCTTACTCTTTCGTTTATTAGTTAATTCCTTTAGATTTTTTAGTAATAATTTGCGATTTGTTAAGATGTGTTGTTATCAAAGTTAGTATTCTTTTTCTTTCTCTTTTTCTTGTAACAGTTAGTTCCCATTAGTTCTAAATAAGTTATCATAATTTTCTTGCAAGTGCTAGTTATTAATTGTTTGAAATTAGTTGTGTTTCACAAGCAATGTTACTGTTAATACCAATGGGCTTCTAAGGCTAGCCATTATTCGATAAAAATCAGGAATAAGAGTTCACTGTTGAAAAATATTTGAGAAGAAAAAGTTACAAAATTCTTTTTGTTGTTTGGGGAATTCGAACCCCAGACCTTGCCAACACCCACGCATTACAAACACTATACACAACCAACTCTACCATTTAGTTTTTGGTAAACATTTGAACAATAGTATATACAAGGTATTAGCATAATTAAGGTATTCACATAATTAAGACAGTTTTATTTAATTAATAGATTAGTTTAAATCCGTTTTTAAATTTAAATTATATTATATTGCGTAAAAAAATTACTTTCTGAAACTTAACAAATTTTTAGAATTTTCTTTAACTTCTCAAAAAATTTCAAAAAAGTTTTATTATTTTTAATCATTTATTTAATTTTGTTTTAGTTTAAAATTAATTAAAAAATATTTTTTTCTTTAAATCCAAAAAAATAAAAAAAAATTGCTTTTAGTCGTAAAATTAATATTTAGTCTTTTTAGAACTTTAAAATAGATTTTGTCACTTTTAGATTTTAGATTTTACTTTTTAGATTTATATTAAGTGTAGAAATTAATTAAAAATAGTCTAAAATAGTTTAAAAGTTTCAATTTTTATTTATTTATAAAGTATTATCGTTTTAGAGGTTTAGAAACTAAGTTCGAATTTCTAGGTCGTTAGTTGCCTTAATAATAGATTAGACGCGTATTAGGATTTTCGGTTTACGTTTTATGATTTTATTTTGTAATCTTAGCTTGCCTAAAATGTTTCTCATAGATTTTTAGGTTTTCCCTTGCCTAATTTATCATCCCCTTATATAAAAAAAAATTAACAACTAAAAAAAAAACCACAAAAAACAAAATCAAGAACCGATCATTCAAGAATCAAATACCAAAATCCGTGCGTCGATTCAATTCACGATTTCGCGAGGAAACGACCCAGGACGATTCGATTATCACTTTTTCCTAATCGTGATTTTCTTATCAATACTTCCCGATCACATATATTTGTGATTTCACATTTCACTTCTTTCCTAAAGAGTGAACCGTCTAATTACTATATATATATATATATATATATATATATATATATATATATATATATATATATATATATATATATATATATATATATATATATATATATATATATATATTTGGCTATACTATAACGAAGATATCAAACTTTTGGCGCCGCTGCCCGGGGAAATTGTGAACGAATTTGGCATCGGCTTCGAAAGATTAGTGACTTGAAGACCCTTTCGTTTTTGAAAGTTAAAAGTTTAAAGAAAACAATATAAAAGTAACAAAAAATATTTTTCTTTTCTTTTTATTATATAGTATCATATTAAAAAACAAAAAAAATACAAAAAGATTTTTGTTTACAATGTTTAATAAATAGAATCTACTAATTAATATTATTCCTTAACGAAAAAGTGTAATATTATAATAAGTTCCCAATCTTAAAGATTAAAACTTTCTTTGTATCACTTGAGTGTTGGGGTGTACCTTTTGTGAATTAGCAAACTATATAAGAAGGGATTAAGGAGGGTCGTTCCAACGAACTACGACCCGAATTGGAAAAGGCACTTAAGAGCTTCGCGCCGCCTCGTTCCTCCGCCTTTCGTTGTGAGCTTATTCATAATAGAATTACTGTATCTCTTGATGATTATTGGTTAAGTTCATCGTTTTTCGTAGCCTTTCGCCTTCATTGAATTGTTTTTGGTGCATGAGCACCCGTTCTTCTTCTCCAAACCATCTTTCTCCATTAAGTAATCCCGAAAAACTTATCCGACAAAGAATCATTGACATTGAACAAAGAGAATTTGAAATGGCCTCTCAAGGACCTAGACCCGGAGGGCCTCAAAACCAAATTCCACCCCCTTTTCCACATAATGGTAACGGTGGCGATGGTGGGCCTCAAGGACCTCAAGGACCGTCTCCCGATCTCCGAACGATGGAGGAGTTGTGTCAACCGACTTTAAATGGATGGGGCGGACCGTCGCCCTGATCCCGATTCAAGCCACGGATTTTGGTTTAAGACATCACATGATACAACAAGTACAAAATTCTCAATTTAATGGATTACCAAGTGATGATGCAAACAAACATATTGATAAATTTTTGGATGTAACTCAACATATGAAACAAAATGGAGTTCCCGAGGATGCCCTACGGCTTTCTCTCTTTTCGTACTCTTTAGGCCTTCATGCCGCCGAATGGTATGATCGTCTACCTCGGAACTCTATCCAAAGTTTCGATGACATGATAAGGAAATTTCTCTCGAAATTTTTCCCTCCGTTGATGGCTACCAAATTGAGGAACGCTATCACTAGCTTTCAACAAAAGCCTGACGAATCATTATTCGAAGCTTGGGAAAGGTACAAAGGGTACATTGATCGATGCCCGAGTCATAACATGCCTCTCGTTACTCAAATTGACACATTTTACAATGGTCTTATTTTGAGGCATCAGGACACGATCAATGCGGCCGCCGGAGGAACGTTTATGAAAAGACGTCCCGAGGAGTGTTACGATCTTATCGAGAACATGACCACACATCACAACCATTGGGACACTACGGTATCTCGAGATGAGATGACTAGAGGTATTGCCTTGGCTTCTACCGAGAGCCCGGAGGTTGTCCGTACTTTGGAAAAGATGAGCAATAATTTTCTCGATGCTTTGAAACACCTCACGTTGAATCAATCGGTCACAGCCGTGAATCCTAAGTGTGAAACTTGTGGTGATCCAAATTCTTATCATGAGTGCCCGGCCGTCGGTGGCTACACTCACGAGACCGCATATGCTACTACGGGTTATCAACCTCAAGGTGACCGTAATTTGCTAAGCTATCGGTCAAATAATTATCTCGGACCACCCGGATTCAATCAACCCCAAAATCAAGTCGCTCAAAACAATTTCCAACCTCGGAACAATCAAGTTCAAAACCGAGGGAATAACCACACTCAAGGTTATCATCAAGGAAATTTCAATCAAGCTTATCAACCACCGGCTTATCAAGCTCCCGCTTATCAAGCTCCCGCTTATCAAGCTCCGGTTAATCAATCGCTTGCTCAAATTCCTAACGATGTGTCTAACTACATGAAAGCTAATGACATGGTCGTGAAAAATTTTCAAAGCCAAATTACCAATTTAAGGGGTGATTTAAGCAAACAAGGAAATGATCTTAGGAATGAACTTAAAAATGATATGAGAACTCCTTTGAATAATCAAACTAATGATCTTAGGAACATGATGGCTAGCTTCTTTCAATCGAACCAAGCCTCGGGTTCGGGGCCTCTTCCGGCCAATACCGTTGCAAACCCGAAAGGCGAGTTGAAAGCCATCACCACACGAAGTGGTAAAGCCTATAAAGAACCTCCGATCCCAACATCGGAACCAAAGGAAACCGAGGAAACAAAGGACGAGTAGCAACCCAAAAGCTCACAAAGTACCGCTCAAGTCCAACCGCCGGTTAAACCGATTCCAACTCTCATTCCGGAACCCAAGATTCCGAAGACTAAGCCTTCGATTCCATATCCTTCAAGGCTTAGTAACCAAAAGCTTCAAGACAAAACTAATGCTCAAATGAACAAGTTTCTTGAAAGCCATCACCGTTGCAAACCCGAAAGGCGAGTTGAAAGCCATCACCACACGAAGTGGTAAAGCCTATAAAGAACCTCCGATCCCAACATCGGAACCAAAGGAAACCGAGGAAACAAAGGACGAGTAGCAACCCAAAAGCTCACAAAGTACCGCTCGAGTCCAACCGCCGGTTAAACCGATTCCAACTCTCATTCTGGAACCCGAGATTCCGAAGACTAAGCCTTCGATTCCATATCCTTCAAGGCTTAGTAACCAAAAGCTTCAAGACAAAACTAATGCTCAAATGACCAAGTTTCTTGAAATCTTTCAAAAGTTACACTTCGACATTAGTTTTGCGGATGCTTTGCTCTATATGCCCAAATTTGCCATGATGTTTAAAAGCATGTTGAGCAACAAGGAAAAATTGGGTGAAATGACCAAAACGCCTTTGAATGAGAATTGCTCGACGGTGCTCCTCAAAAAGTTACCCGAAAAACTTGGAGACCCCGACAAATTTCTTATACCATGTGACTTTCCCGAGATTGATGAATGCTTAGCCTTGGCCGATCTTGGTGCAAGCATCAATCTAATGCCACTTTCGGAATGGAAAAAGCTCCCTCTTCCCGAACTTACTCCGACACAAATGACTCTCGAGCTTGCCGACCGATCGGTAACTATACCTTTGGGTATTTTCGAGGATGTCTTTGTGAAGGTAGGAAAGTTCTATTTTCCGGCCGACTTCGTTATCGTTGACTACAATGTTGATCCAAGGGTTCCTCTTATTCTCGGGAGGCCCTTCTTAAGTACATCACGTGCATTAATCAATGTGCACGGAGAAGAGCTTACTCTTCGAGTCGATGACGAAGCCGTGACCTTCAATGTCGGGCACCTTTCAAAATTTCCTCTAAAATACTTTGAGGAATCGGTTAATCAAATCGATGTCATAGATATTGTTTGCGAGGAGCATAAACAAGAGGTGCTCGGTTTCTCGGAAAATTCTTCAAGTGGCAATCCCACGTCATTAGACCCCATCGTTGCTATCTCTTCCCCATCTCTCACTCCATTTGAGGGAGGTGACTTCATTTTGGAAGAGATTGAAGCCTACCTTGCTAGTGATTCGACTCTACCGGAGTTTGATCCTAATGACTTTGACCCGGAGGGAGACACTCGTCTCATTGAGCAATTGCTTAACATGGATCCTTTACCTCTCCATCCGAAAGAACTTCATCATGAGGAAATCAAGCAAATTGAAAATCCAATTGTTGATCCTCCGGAGCTCGAACTTAAGGACTTACCTCCTCATCTCGAATATGCATTTTTGGAGGGTGATGATAAATTACCCGTCATTATTGCTAACGACTTAAAAGATGAGGAAAAAGCCGCTCTCATAAAGGTTTTAAAGTCTCACAAGCATGCCATTGCTTGGAAACTTTCCGACATCAAGGGCATAAACCCGCAATTTTGTACTCACAAAATATTGATGGAGGACGACTTTAAACCGGCGGTTCAAAGTCAAAGAAGGGTGAATCCAAAAATTCATGAGGTTATCAAATCGGAAGTTATCAAACTTCTCGATGCCGGATTGATTTACCCTATCTCCGATAGTTCTTGGGTGAGCCCTATTCATTGTATACCCAAAAAGGGCGGAATAACCGTTGTGGAAAATGATGACAACGAGTTAATTCCAACTCGTTTGGTGACGGGATGGCGAGTTTGCATCGATTATCGATAGTTGAATGATGCTACTCGTAAAGACCATTTCTCGTTACCTTTCATGGACCTCATGCTCGAAAGATTAGCCGGAAATGATTACTATTGTTTCCTAGACAGATTTTCCGGCTACTTTCAAATTCCCATCGACCCGAAGGACCAAGAGAAGACCACCTTCACATGTCCTTATGGAACATTTGCTTATCGTCGCATGCCATTCGGCTTATGCAATGCACCGGGCACGTTCCAAAGGTGTATGACCGCCATCTTTCACGACATGATCGAGAAAACGATGGAGGTCTTCATGGATGACTTCTCAGTCTTTGGTGATTCATTCCAATCTTGCCTCTCAAATTTAGACCGCATGTTGCAAAGGTGTGAAGACACCAATCTCGTGCTAAATTGGGAGAAGAGTCATTTTATGGTCAAAGAGGGCATCGTCCTCGGGCATAAAATTTCTAAATCAGGGATTGAGGTCGATCGAGCCAAAGTGGACGTTATCGCTAAGCTCCCTCACCCCACTTCCGTTAAAGGTATCCGGAGCTTTTTAGGTCATGCCGGCTTTTATCGAAGGTTTATCCAAGACTTTTCGAAGATCGCCCGACCCATGACTCATCTCCTTGAGAAGGATGCTCCGTTCTTCTTTTCGGAAGATTGCATTCAAGCGTTCAATACGCTTAAGAATAAATTGACCGAAGCCCCTATCTTAGTTGCCCCCGATTGGGAACTACCATTCGAGCTCATGTGCGATGCAAGCGATTTCGCTATGGGTGCCGTCTTAGGGTAACGAAGGGATCGACATTATGCGGATTAAATCATCCGGCGGTGTGTTCATGGCCAAGAAGCCATTGATATTCTTACGGCTTGCCACAATGGACCCACCGGGGGACACCATGGTGCAAACCTCACCGCCAAAAAGGTGTTTGATTCCGGCTTCTATTGGCCCTCGATCTACCGTGACGCCCATGACTTAGTCCAATCTTGCGAATCTTGTCAACGTCACGGCAAGATCACCCAAAAAGATGAAATGCCCCAAAATATCTTACAAGCTTGTGAGATATTTGACATTTGGGGTATTGACTTTATGGGGCCGTTCCCATCTTCACGAGGGAACAAGTACATACTCGTGGCCGTCGATTACTTGTCGAAATGGGTGGAAGCGAAAGCGCTCCCCACTAACGACGCCCGAGTTGTTGTGAAATTCTTGAAAGCTCTCTTTGCCCGGTTTGGAACTCCCCGCGCTATCATTAGTGATCGCGGTACTCACTTTTGCAATGACCAATTTGCAAAGGTCATGCTTAAGTACGGAGTTACCCATCGACTTTCCACCGCATATCATCCTCAAACTAGCGGACAAGTCGAGGTTTCCAACCGTGGCTTAAAAAGAATTCTTGAGAGGACGGTTGGTGAAAACCGTGCCTCTTGGTCCGATAAGCTAGATGATGCATTATGGGCCTTCCGTACCGCTTTCAAAACACCCATCGGGTGTACTCCTTACAAGCTCGTGTACGGAAAGGCTTGTCATCTTCCTATCGAGCTTGAGCACAAGGCCTATTGGGCCCTCAAGCATGCCAACTTCGATCTCAAGTCCGCGGTGATCACCGAAAAGTTCAACTCAATGAATTAAATGAACTTCAGGATCAAGCCTACGAGAACTCTTTGATCTATAAAGAGAAGACAAAGAAGATCCATGACTCTAAAATCAAGAACCGCGTTTTCAACGTTGGTGATCGAGTCCTTCTTTTCAACTCTCGATTGAAGATCTTCTCGGGTAAACTCAAAACCCGTTGGACCGGACCATTCATCGTCACCAAAGTTTATCCATATGGCACCATCGAGTTATCTCAAAACGACGAGCCAAACTTCAAGGTGAATGGTCATCGATTGAAGCACTACTTTGGAGGGGACATACCACCCTTGGTTGTCCCGGATCTCCATACCTCTCCACCGGATCTCTAAATCCGGGGAGTTTCGCCAGGCTCGTGACGTTAAACAAGCGCTTCTCAGGAGGCAACCCCTGTGCTATCTATCTATCTATCTAATAAGTGACGGAGGAGCTTGCCTCTTCCATTTGTGTGCTCCGTGTTGGTTGTGAATGTGTAGGTTTGCACGGATATGTAGCCTCTCGAGTCTCGATTTGAGTACCTATTTTGTCGGGAACCGATATCCTTTATCGTTTGACTAACGTTTTTCTATTACATAATTAATAAACGACTTTAGATTTACGTAGAGACCCCTCGATTTTAGAAATATGCATTAAAATCGTTGAATTTTAGTATGGGGGTGGCATTCCCGTATTAGAAAACATTGAGGCCAATCTGTAGTTTTAGTATGGGGGGGGGGGGGTATCTATCGATATCGTACTAAATTTTTGCTTAATTCCCGTGTAATCCCGTTTTACCATAAAAAAAAGTGTCTTTTTTATGCCAAATTATTTTCCTAAAAAAAAGAAAAAAAAAACAAAAAAAGAGACCTAAGTGTTTGACTTTCCGTTGGGTGAGAACGAAAATAAAAATTTTGACTCGATTGAGCGTGTTGAGCTCTAGCCTAGCCCTTTACAAAGCTTAATCGTTTTTACGAATCATTTAGAATGGGTTCTTTTAAACTTGCATTAATAGTTTCCATGGATGATTTTAAACTTGCTTAAACAAATGAGAAATGATAGAGCAAAATTTGAGTAAAGATGTTTCTCTATTATAATGGTTAATTTTTGTACTTTTTACTCCCAACACCTTATGATAATTGTTTAAATAAAGTCGAACGGTCTTAGAGATTCTTAGTTTTAAAACAACTTCCTTTAAAAACTGCATATGATTAATCAAAGTCCACATTAGGGTATAATTAGCACAATAGAATGGGATGCGAAATTTGGCAAAATGTATAAATCCAATAATACCTGAAAGGTTGAGGATAATGTTGCTATAAATCCAAAAAATCCTACGAGGATGTGGATGAATAACCAAAGTCATAATAAAGCGTTCGATAAAAGTCACCAAACGGTGTACACCAAGAATGAATAAAAGGCCAAGGTCTTAAAAGTTGCAATATTGAATATCAAGTGGAATAAGCCAAATTTCAAATCCATAATAAATCGTGTTAAATTATACCTTGGCAAGGACTTTCAATTAAATCATATGGGACTTTTAAGGATCGAGTTTTTCACTACTTATCAATTAAACCGTCTTTCTTTATATTCAGATTAAATAAGTATAAAGGGAGTATTGAGTCCAAAAATTAAAAATTACAAGTTTTTAATTTCTTTACTTAAATCGAGCTATGATCTTGTTTTTTTAAGCTTATATTGGGTGAAGTAAAAACCGAGGACGACGAATTTTACCCATGAGGGGCAAAGATATGAATGCTTTTTGTTCCATGATCCCTAAGTGTTAATTTCCAAAATTAATGAAAGGCTAAACAAGATGGTCTCGGAAAAACTTATGAATAGTAATCGTAAATAAATAATGTTGGTCATTTTAAGTGTGTGTGTGTAAATAATTGTGTCTAATTAAAATAGTTAAAACGAGACGTTTAGAAATTTACGTTTTCCCCTAAGGTAAAAACTTTGCTACTTTCAAAGTAATTAAATTAGGGGGTGATCGTAAAATTTTATCGGATATATTGCACGGGAGTTGCAATAGTTTAGTATGGGGGCGTGATGAGTTACTTAAAACTCATCATTTTATCCTAAGTTAAATGATAAAAAAGGGCGAAAACGAGATAAAAAACGGACATATATCCTGTGTATTCTGAATTTATTTTGCAGATCCGGTTTTCTGACAAAAAGACGAAAACAAGGTGAAAAAGTCACCCCGAGCATGGCTTTGGAAAAAGGACGAAAAAAAAGAAGACGAAAATCGATCCTGAAACCCAAAATTTTATTTTACGGGCCAACCCGCACCCGTTTAACGGGCCGAGTCAGACCGTATTAATAATTTATGAAACAAAAGCTCAACTTTTTAAATTGAGTCTTTAAACACACGAGTTATACCTACATTCATTTTGTGTAAGTAAATGTGAAATGAGGCCTTGTTAACATTTCAGCCCAAATGAAAGCTATGAAAGCCCACACCTTTTTTATGGCTCGTTATGATATATAGGACATAAAAGGAGAAAGCATATAGTGATAACAAGACATATATAGGGTTCGTGTTTTATCTCACCAGCCGCTATTATCAAAATCAATACCCAACGAACCCTAAAACAAAAATCCTTTCCCCCCTTTTTTTCCATATTCGGCTGCAAACCAAACCAATTTCAAATCACCATAACCCAACCCACGTGAATGATCCACCGTGGCGATCCTTGTCAAAAAAATGAGCGCCAAATCCATATATTTCAAGAAGGACCAAGATTGAAGATGAGTTTTGAATTTTTTTTCATCAAGGGCTGAGATTTAACCAAAGAAACACAAGTTCAAGATTTCATGTTTTCTTCTCACATAGAAAACACAAGGGGTACAAGACAAGAGGCCAAAGACTTCTATATAAAGACCCCCAAGAGATTGAAGACAAAAGACAAGTAATTTTAGGGTTTAATCTTTAATTTTAACTGTTGTCTTTTTAATTTTCGAAAATTAATATTCATTTTTTAGCAACTATTGTACTCGAATTTTTATCCAATTGAAGCATTGTTGAAAGAAATTAAAGTTTGTTCTTGTTAATTGTTAAAGTTCTTCACTGATTCTTAATAAAAAGGGATTGTTTATCTTTTATTAGCTTCCTGTTAGATTGATATATAAAAAAGAAAAAAAAAAAGATTGACCCTAGTTACCATTCAAAAGAAAAAAAAAGAGATCGAGAATTGGTTACTCTTTGTGTTAAAAAAAATAAAAAATACTTTAGTTGTTGATGTTCGACGGCAGAAAAAAAAAGAAAGAAAAGAAAGGTGGTTATTTGTTTTTGTTGCTTTTGATACTGTTGAAAAAAAGGGTGAAGGTTATATGTTGACTTTGTGCATAACAAAGAAACTAAAAGAAATTTGGTGCTTGTTTGTGTATTGCTAATCACAAGAAAGTGGCTGCTATTGTTGCTTTGTTGGAGGTACATTTCTTTGTTGATGTTCACTGGGTATAGCTTATGTGTTTCGTTACTGATTTGCTCATGAAGAAGGATATGGTATTGTGGTCGAAGTGATTAAAGGGTTCGAATCGGTTAAATGTTAAAGGTGTATTAGTTTTATGTTCGTGCGATTCCTTATCGAATCCGGTATCATCACTATCCTTACTCTTTCGTTTATTAGTTAATTCCTTTAGATTTTTTAGTAATAATTTGTGATTTGTTAAGATGTGTTGTTATCAAAGTTAGTATTCTTTTTATTTATCTTTTTCTTGTAACAGTTAGTTCCCATTAGTTCTAAATAAGTTGTCATAATTTTCTTGCAAGTGCTAGTTATTAATTGTTTGGAATTAGTTGTGTTTCACAAGCAATGTTACTGTTAATACCAATGGGCTTCTAAGGCTAGCCATTATTCGATAAAAATCAGGAATAAGAGTTCACTGTTGAAAAATATTTGAGAAGAAAAAGTTACAAAATTCTTTTTGTTGTTTGGGGGATTCGAACCCCAGACCTTGCCAACAACCACACATTACAAACACTATACACAACCAACTCTGCCATTTAGTTTTTTGGTAAACATTTGAACAATAGTATATACAAGGTATTAGCATAATTAAGGTATTCTCATAATTAAGACAGTTTTATTTAATTAATAGATTAGTTTAAATCTGTTTTTAAATTTAAAATATTATAGTGCGTAAAAAAAATTACTTTCTGAAACTTAACAAATTTTTAGAATTTTCTTTAACTTTTCAAAAACTTTCAAAAAAGTTTTATTATTTTTAATCATTTATTTAATTTTGTTTTAGTTTAAAATTAATTAAAAAATATTTTTTTTTTAAATCCAAAAAATACAAAAAAATTGCTTTTAGTCGTAAAATTAATATTTAGTCTTTTTAGAACTTTAAAATAGATTTGTCACTTTTAGATTTTAAATTTAACTTTTTAGATTTATATTAAGTGTAGAAATTAATTAAAAATAGTCTAAAATAGTTTAAAATTTTCAATTTTTTTATTTATAAAGTATTATCGTTTTAGAGGTTTAGAAACTAAGTTCGAATTTCTAGGTCGTTAGTTGCCTTAATAATAGATTAGACGCGTATTAGGATTTTCGGTTTACGTTTTATGATTTTATTTTGTAATCTTAGCTTGCCTAAAATGTTTCTCATAGATTTTTAGGTTTTCCCTTGCCTAATTTATCATCCCCTTATATAAAAAAATATTAAAAACTAAAAAAAAACCACAAAAAACAAAATCAAGAACCGATCATTCAAGCATCAAATACCAAAATCCGTGCGCCGATTCAATGATTTCGCGAGGAAACGACCCGGGATGATTCGATTATCACTTTTTCCTAATCGTGATTTTCTTATCAATACCTCCCGATCACATATATTTGTGATTTCACATTTCACTTCTTTACCTAAAGAGTGAACCGTCTAATTACTATATATATATATATATATATATATATATATATATATATATATATATATATATATATATATATATATATATATATATATATATATATATATATATATATATATTGCTATACTATAACGAAGATATCAGGGCGGGTGGGGGTGGTCTTTGTGGAACTACAAAACCCGGGGGAGCCAAAAAGTTAGTCGATTTATAAGATAAATTGTTCACATCGACATTTGGTTTAAAATGCACCCTCTCATTAGTGTTATAAGCACACACTTCTTTATGATATGGGTCATAAACCTTATCATAATTTAGGTATGAATGTGGTCCACCACAAGTCTCACATGACTCACTCAAGGCATTTACTTGCACATTGTTCTTAACATGTAAAGCAAGGCCTGTCGTGATTGAAGTAAGCGCGTCAATTTTCTTGTCGGTCTCACTAATACTAGCACTAGCCATAATAGCCCTAACACTCTTGGTTTGGACTTTAGATTTGTTCTCGATGATTGCCCAAGCCTCATTCATAGTTTTCACAAGAATATTACCCCCGAGGCACTATTTAGTGAATCTTGGTCACTCAAACTTAATCCATTATAAAAAGTATTAATTTGATGTAACTTAGTAAAACCGTGTTTTGGACACTTTCTCAAAAGTCCTTAAAACGATCCCAAGATTCACTAAACGTCTCACCATACTTTTGTTCAAAGTGAATGATGTCATTCCGCAAAGCAGTAGTACGTGAGGGTGGAAAGAAATAATTTATGAACTTTGTCTCTAGGTCCGTCCATGTGGCAATACTTTGGACGTGAGGGTGGAAAGAAATAATTTATGAACTTTGTCTCTAGGTCCGTCCATGTGGCAATACTTTGGGGTGGTTCTTTATCAAGCTAAGTCCGGGCTTGTCCCTTGAGAGAGAAAGGAAAGAGGAGCAAACGAATTGCCTCATGTGAAACCCCATTGTATTTTATAGTATTGGATAAGTGTACGAACCTCTTGATGTGATCGTAAGGATCATCATGAGTGCGGCCTAAGAAAGGTGTTGCGGAAACCATTTGAATAAACCCGGTTTTGAGCTCGAAGTTGTTGGCGTCAATAGCCGGCACCACAATCGCATCATCGTTGCCTTCGACGTGTGATTGCAAGAGCTCGATCATTGGACGGTTCTCCATGGTGTTGACAATATGAGGCTCTACAACATGAGGCTCAATAGTAGCGGCTTGAATGGACTTCCTTTTGTGTGAGCGGGTACGCATACTGTAGGACGTAACACACGACTTATAGAACAAGAAATAGAGATGATGAAGAACAAGATTAAAACTAAGAATGGAATATTAGATTAGATGATTAAGAAGAAGAAAGATACAAGGAGTGTGTTCCTAGTGAGAGAAACTAAGGAGAGTTTCTCTTTCTAAAACAAGAAGGAAGGAAAATACTATGAGAGAGACACACACACAAATGAGGATGGTTATGCCTTTTATACTAAGGCTTACAAGAATATGAGGCCTTCCTCATTTCTGTGTTTAAGACTAATTCCCGTTACATACATAACAATAACATAGAACTCTCGACACCATTAAGTAGCTTTTTCCACGAGCTTCGTAACGGTATATTATAGGACCATCACTTTAAATACTTCTAACAATCCCCCCCTAAGGGTGGTCATATAATATGTGACTTAACTTCTTTGACCATCACTTTAAATACTTCTAACAATCTCCCCCTAAGTGGTGTTCATGTATTATGTGACTTCACTTCTTTGTTGTTGCAGACTTTTGAAGCTCTTTGTCTTGAGAGTTCCTTCATCGTTCCTTTCATGACTTGTGATCTTGGATCTTTGATCTTTGCCTTGAATTGATCTTGATGCTTTGCCAACTTGTGTTCTTGTGTCTTTCCCCACATACTCAAACTTTAATTTGAGATGAAAGCTTGTTAATAATCTCCCTTGATCATCAGAGTAGCGTAAGTCTTTGTCTTTATATGTTCTTGTGCTTTCTTCATTTACATGAACACGTGGTCTTGAATTACGAGTCTTGAGGTTTCGCCACCGTTTGCATTCCTCCAGTTTCCAGTTATACAGTACGAATACTGTACCTGTGATTAGGTAAGTTCAAAGAACTTCCTTGAGAGGGTTTTCGGCTCTAGTAGCCATTCTTATCAATTGAATATATCGAAAGGGATAATTCATAGTAAGGAGTGAATCATGCAGTTCCATTCTGCTGATTAAGTCGTGAATTCAATTTCCTGGAACAAGTTTGAATCAATTAAGAATTAAACCATTGTTTCTTTCCAGTTGACACAAGTTTGATTCATATAGAACCGCACAAGTTACCTACCGCAGTGCTGTTTGATGATGACACTGGAAGGATTTCCATTCGTCACTTTAAATACTAAAAAGTATTACTTTGAATGTTCTATCAAGATCATAAAGATATTGCGTAGATACCTGGAACGAGTTTGAATCAAAATAGAATCAAACCACTGTTGCTTTTCAGTTAGCATATGTTTAATTCAAGTGAATCTTACATATGACCTACCGTAGTGCTGTTTGATGTTAAAACTGGAAGGATTTCCATTCATCACTGTGAATACTAGAGAGTATCACTCTGAATGTTCTAGCAATACCACAAGGATAGAGCGTACGACTCTGTGAATTATCGCTTGTGTTCTGATGATGAACAACAATTGGTATATGGAATAAGTGTCCTAATGAGATTTTTGATGAATTTCGTTGGCTCTAGACTCTATAAGTGCACGTTTATTTGGTGATCGGAGGCTGGAGCAGACTGCCACCTTTTCAATATCTACTATATCAGAGTGAGAAAGTTGATAGAAAATGAGTTAAACTCCGTGACAATAAAACAAACTTCTTTTGAGAGAAGCTTGAGTAGGCTGGGAAGGGTTGTGCTTTGCATCACTGGGTCCATGATGCTTTGTCTTCAATACCAGAAATCATCAACGTGATTCTGATAGTAGATGTATTGAACCGGTTTCTGCCTAAGTTGTATGGAGGGCTATTATCTTTTCACCCTTTATCCTTACATTTCTTTTTCATTCTTCAACCCCTTCATGCTTACCACGACGTCATAACTAGCACTTTGTTGAGATTGTTCCAGTGCTAGCTTAAGTCATTAATCGGCATTTTCCCCGTACACTCAACTACTCCATCTTTCCTAAGGAATTCTAAGTTCTAATGGATTGTCCCTGGGAAGATCCCTCCGGTTCTGGTTGGATCATTGGACGAATACCTAACCACCTTTTGACACCAATACCGTCGTGAATAATTGTGTTGAAGGGTTTATATATCGTAACCAGAAAAACATTTGAACGAGCTATCAAGATGTTGATAAAATCAATGTTTACATCTTGATAGTTTTCTATATCACCAAAAACGCCCCCCCTACAAATGTGCTTCAAAAAGCGAAATCATTTAAGTAAACATTTTGCACATGTTAGGACGAGAAAGCACTTATCTCAAAGATCTTATCCAAAATACAACATGTTGATCACATTTTAATCACTATTCTACCCCTCAAAAATTGCATGAAATTGAATTTTTTGTGAAACTAGTGATAAAACATGGAGAGAATAATGGTCATGAAAAGTTGTACTCCCCCTCGAAAAGAAATTCTTATTAAAATGGAGGAGTATATGAGCACACAGTTTTGAAATACCTTGAAAATTGTGCTCAAACCCGAGAAAACTGAATTTCCCGTTGTTGAGGAAAAATGTACATAAATGAACATTTTCCTTGAGTTCATGAGCTTAAAACTTTGAATGTTTACTATAAGCCCATGACCGAGAAAAATTAATTTCCCGTTGTTGAGGATAAGTCATAGACTTTCCTTTCTTTGGGGACCGGGCTATAGTCTGGCATGTGACTATAAGCCATGATGTTGAGCTCAAAACTTTGAATGTTTTATGACAAGCTCAACCCGTGATAGATTGCTCTACCCGTTATTAGGATAAGTTATCTTTAAAAATACACTCTCCTTTATTTGAAGTTCGAGTTACAGTATGACATTTAACTGTAAGTCGTATTCATGAGCTTAAAAACATGGAATGTTTTTATTGAAAGCTCATGACAGAGAAATTTTTATTTTCTCGTTGTTAAGAATAAGTTATCATCCGTGAGCAACTTTCCTTTCTTTGAGGCACGAGTCACAATCTGAAGTAATTGCAAATCATGTGAAGAAAAAAATGACATGTTTTGAAAACATTTGAACTTTCATTCGAGCTTTATGTACACGCCCGTGTCGTGAATGAGCGACATTTCTTGGCACGTCCATATTATCGAAATTGAAAGACATGTCGAGAAGAATATTTTCGGTATTTTGGAAAGATTTTTTTCGTTTTTTATAGGTTTTATATTTTTTGTATTTTGATTTTTTCAATTTTTTCGAAAATAATCCAAAATAGACCTTTGTACAGCAGAAGAAGGTGATGTCGAATGTACAGAATTGGAACCCTTTGATGAAGGAGTGGGTTCAGAATCCGTTGTTGTACCTGCAATGACAGAAGAAGAGTTCACACAAATACTAGTGTTAGGAGTAACAAATGCATTTTCGACATTCAGAACACTCGCATTAGTGCTGGAGCAGGTGTCATCACTCTTCTCGATAGGAATCCACTTAAGACCGACTTCCTTGAAGATCCTACCCGTTGGTTTCCACTGAAGACTAGATCTAGGAGTAGTGTTCTCTTGTATAGCGAAAGACTTCTTTGGAGACAAACCTAGTCCTGCATTGATCCGCCTTGAGGATTTCTTGTCATTGATTTTCTTTGTCACGGGTGTGAATCTCCTTGTTGTCTTATGGGATTCTACATTCTTTCTCTGTGAGAAGGCACGAGAGTTTACCTCATAGAGGTATTTCATAATGCAATGAGCATGGTTTTCATAGTGAATGCCCTTTTTATACGTGGGACATACATGGAATTTGGAATTCTCGAAAGTCCTTGTGTACATAGGGTTTGCGGACCATTCAGGCACCGTGCTTGAAACACGACTACGACTACTCATCGGTGGTTGCCAATTCCTAGGTTGTTGTGTAGGAGTCCTACATTTTGGTTGATAACCATTAGGAGTGTGTTGAACTCTAGCGGTAGTTGGTTTACTAGGCTTTGAATACACATGGTTTACTTTCTGAATATTCCCTTTTGGCTTACCCTCCCCTAGGTTGTTGGTTTGACCAACGTCATTTGAACCTTTAGATTCCTTTGTGGGCGTAAGAATCACACGTTTGGGAGTACTCTTAGGAGTAGTGCAAGGTGCATTCACCGGGTTGTGTTTAGCAAAAGTGGGTTTTCAAAATGGAGGAACATAGGGTGATATGGCTGATTTTGGTACAGTCGATGGCACATCGGTATTAGGAGGTAACCTAGAAACATTAGAAGGCGGTTTTCCTAAGATAGATGACTTTGGTACTTTTTACGCATTTGGTTGATGAACAACAGGTTTCACACCATTGGATTCCATCGTTTTCCCACCCATGTTTCCAACAAGTTTCTTCAACTCACTGATTGCGATGTCTTTGTCTTGCAACTGAGCTTTCAGATCAGAAATATCCTTACTCTTTTCATTCAATTCACGAAATGATTCAGAGAGTTTTACTTGTAAATTACTGTCATCAGGAACTTTTACAACTTTGTTTTGCAAAGCAAGTTCAAGAGAATGACAATGTTTCTGAAGAAAATCATATCGGTGTTGAAGAATCGTGAATTCTTTTTTATTAACATTTGTTGAAGGCTCACTGTCGCGACATTCACCTCCTAACTAAGCTTGCAGCTGTTCGATTGTTTGTTGCATTTCATTGTAAGCTTTATCATACGAAAGTTTGTCATCCATACATTCATCATATTTTTTGACATATTTATTCCAAAGATCGGTGAATTCGTTGTCCTTTTTGATGACATAAGACTCCATTTTATCTTTCGTACGATCAAGCTCATTTTGGAGGGTTTCATTGTCTGACACAGAGATGTTTACCGCAACGGGGTTACTATCAACACAATCACCACTGTCACTTGCTTTCGAGAGACATGCAAGGTCGCTTTCCAAAACTTTAATTCTATCAAGAGATTCATCAGCCTCCTTCGCCAAAGATTAAAAGTCTTCAACAAATTTGGCTAGTTCTTTTAGAAAAGCGTTCTTAAGATTGCTTATTCTAGCATCAACTTGATTAATGATCAGATTAATCTCGTTGTGAAGAATTTTCTGAACTTCAATCTGAACGGTGAAATAAAGTTTCCTCCAGTAATTTTGGAATTAACAACACACTTTAGAATGACAAAGTTATCTTTTAGCTCGTTAAGAAATCATCGTGCAACACTCGATTTAGGAGATCATCCGACAATTCCTCACTCGGTATCAAAAGCATTTCAGTACTTGTTTTAGACCGAACAAAAACAGTTGTAGGATTAACTTTCGGATAATAAACGGGTGTTACTTCTTTATCAAGATTTTTCATTCTTAAACGAGTCTCTACTGCAAGTTCAGTAGTTTCCTTAGAATCATGCACACTAGGAGGATCATGCTCCTCAGACAAGAGCACACTACCATTATATAGAGTTTGATTTGTGGCCTGAACTTGCTTAAGATATTCGGGATTGGGAGGAAGAGGACAATCTAAAGCCATTTTGTAACGGGTGTAATTTATCTCATTCACTTTAGGTGCGAGCATATTTATCGTTTGCATAGTTTGGCCACGTTTTAACAAAAGGTTGTCTAATTCCATAATCCTATCCTAACCTTTGCAAAAATCCTCAAGAAGCCCATCTTCTCGAATTTTGAAATCATGCTTCAGCTTTTTTCGTTCTTCTTTTAAATCCAAAATGATAGATTTTTCAGTTGAAAGCTGTTTATTAAGAGAGGTGATTTCATCATTCAATTCGCTTATCTTTTTAGCACTACTTAAATGCAAGGCATTTAATTTCTTTGTGGTGCATTTTTCTTGATAAACCGATGTAGCATGAGCTTGTTCAAGTTCCTTGATTTTAGCATGATGAATCTCAAAACTTTTCTCCCGTTCCTTATATCACGCAAGCTCAGTGGTCAATTTGGCATTAGTTTCTTTAAACTTATTATTAACCACATTCGCATGAGCAACATTCTTGGCAAGCTTATCAAATAATGATTTATAATACACATGCGTCTCGTCAGGAAGGGTTGTAGGTTGCGCTAAGGTCCACACTAAGCGCATTAGAAATAATATTGCTATTATTCGTTTGAACCTCGTGTGTCTCAGTGGAAGGCTCAAGTGACTCAGTATAATCTTCCTCCTGATTAGACATATTATATAACTCATTATCATTGAGACGTGGGTGTACCTCAGAGGAACCGCTGAATCATACACAGGAGCTCTGTCAGGTTGAACTACCGATGTGGATGATTGCTGCGAATTAGCCATCAAGATAGAGTTGGTAGTCACCTCTTCTTCCTCATCATATGCTGCTGCAGATGCCATGAGATCAATCTCTTCAGCTAAATTCTTGATTCTTCCTTTTATGCTATAAGAAGTTGAGACCAGATGTAACACCCCATTTTGATAATGGAATGTCACGCGTAATTATCGCATGTCATCAAAGCATACAAGGAAAATGTCTAAACATTACATGACCATAAAAGGAAAATACCAGAATCAAACATCGGTAGTCCAAAAGTAAAGCTCATCACACACAAACATAAGTACTGTAAAGGAAAGGACTAAACAATGTCCATAGCAAGTGTATCAAAGTAAAGATAATGCATAAAGTAAAGAAAAGCTAGAAAGCTTCCAGTCCATATGCACGTACGCTTAAAGTCTACGAGCGTCCCTGAGTACCTGCCGTTTTGGGAACATAGAAAAGGAAAACGGCTGAGCAATACGCTCAGTGCACGGATGTACAATAAAGCATGAATAGGATAAGCATATAACATATAACACCGGAAGAAACTAAGTCTCGAATAACCTGGTTAAGTCTTGGTAAAAATGGTTTTATAGTTTGAAAAGCCTTATGTTTATCTTATAAAAACTGTTTAACATATTCTACCATTAGCCAATATAGGTCATGAAAATCTACCGTGCATGAATACTTGGAGGGGTGACCTCATCATGCAAATTAGAGGGGCTGCCTCTAATTTAATATACTGGTTTTGGGTAGGAGGGATCAGCTCCTTGTGAAGGATGCAAGGCACACACCACATTCACACTGAGTAATCTGCTGAAAAACATGTAACTAGGATGCACCCATACGCTCCACATGATATATATAATAATATGGCCAAAATCTGAAGGGACGCCACGAGCAATCACTCCGTCATGGTGAAGTCATAACACCAGTGCCTCTAGTGTTATGGTTATGGTACCTCCATAACTAGGTGAAACTGGTCATGCATGTATATGGCTATAGGTATTCTATATTAAACATAAGCAAATCAAACATATAAACTTATACTACGGGAAAACAGTTGGCTTCATACGGGGAATCCTAATAAGGAAAGAATGTCCATACTGAAAGGACGGGAATCCGTACCTTATGTCCAATGAACGAAGAAGACGAACAGAGGAGAGTCCTACTTTGGTATCACTAATTCTACATAAATACATACGTGTATAAGTATCTGATCACTAAATACGTAACTAGTTTTATGTCGTGTCTTAGCTTATTTTATACGTTTATGCCATGTTTTACTGTTTTAAGCATTAAACTGTGTTTATCTTATATTCTGTCTATTCTGATGAAATATTTCTTGTATTTCATGTATTATTATACTTACTGTGTAATAATAAATAACTTTCTAAAAATAGCAGGTTTCCTAAAATAGAAAGTTTCCAAAAATAGAAAGTTACAAAAAATAGAAATTTTCCAAAAATAGAAAGTTTCCAAAAATAGAGAGTTCCCAAAAATAGAAAGTTTCCAAAAATAGAATTACTGCTTAAAATAGATAAGTTTCTAAAAATAGAAAGTTTCCATAAATAGATTAGCTGCCTTAATTAAATAAGTTTCTTAAAAATAGAAAGTTTTCATAAATAGATTAGCTGCCCTAATTAAATAAGTTTCTAAAAATAGAAAGTTTCTATAATTAGATATAAGCTGGTTAAATAAGCTAAGTATATAAGCTTAAGTGTTTTTTGATTATTTTTCTAAGTCATAATGATATAAGGTATAGTTTATTAATTATTACATGTAATTTAAATAAACTATAGGTTAAAAGTATTTAATTAAATAAATCATGTTTTTAATTAAATAAAGTTAAATACTAAGGTTAAAACATGTATTAATAATTATTAACAATATAACCTAAGTCATATTAATTATTTAATTATAGTCATGGTTTTTAATAATTAATTAATTATAAAGTCTAGAAAAATAAATACTTAGGTTAAAATTCCATGATCTAATAATTAAATAATAACTTAAGTCATGTTTTATTAAATTAATCATGTCATATTTTATTAATTCAATTTATAACATATGATTATTAAAAACATAACCTTAACATAAACCATGAACCAGATCGTGCCTAGAAATCATGAACCGGACCCGTAATCAACTCAATACCCCGAACCACTTCGGGGTTTCCCCCTTGTTGCTGCTGCCGTGGGACCCATACCACCAAACCGAGACCTTGTGGTCTCGGTGGTGGTCCATGTGCCAAGCCGAGACCCCCTTGGGGTTCGGTTTAGGCGCCGGCCACAACAAAACACCCCTAAATCCTCCTTTTTGATTTATCCCATAACCATTTACATGTTTAGTTTATGTTTTTAATTAGGTTTTTAAAAACATCATGTTCTTATTTAATTTATTAAATCAAAACAAAAAGAAAAAGGATTAAAAAGGTATACCGAATGCGTGGATCAAACGAGGATGAACACACACGAACACTTGCACCAAATTCAAGATCAAAATCAAAATAAACACCCCCTTTGTGTGTGTTATATGCGGCGGCCACAAGAGAGCAAGAAGGAGAAGGAGAAAACTTTTTTAGGTTTTTGATTTATTTTACTGTAAAGTGAAAATGACTAGCAAAATTTACCTTAACCCCTTTTTAGTAAAATTTTAGATGGGCTTGGCCCATCTCCTTGATGTAGCCGCGGGTAAGGGGGCCCCACATGGGGTACCCGTACCGTTTTCCGTGTCTAAGTATTTAAGTGTTCGTTCGTGTTTAGTCGTGTTCGTGTTTTATGTGTTCTCGTTAAATATTAACCGTGACTTAATATATTTATTCGTGTTCGTAATAAATATATATACGTAATTAATATTAGTTCGTGATTTAATTACGTTCATGATTTCATGATCGCATGTTCTTGATTAATTATTTTTCAAATAATTATTGTGCGTTCGTACGTAATAAATACTTATCGTGTTCTAACATGTACGTAATACGTAAAATTCTAACACGTGAACGTAATCATACTATAAAAGAAAAGTTTTAATCTAGTACGTACGATCTTAAGGGTACTATTCATGGTAAAAGCATGCGGGTTTTACAACTCTTCCCCCTAAAAAGAATAATTCGTCCCCGAATTATAGATAAAGTAAACTGGAAAAGAAGAACATACCCGAATTCAAAATATAAAATGAGGGTAAGAAGCCCGGATAGACTCCTCTGTTTCCCAAGTGGCTTCCCGCTCGGTATGATCCCTCCAAAGGATTTTGACGAATGGAATCGTCTTCCTTCTCATGACTCGTTCTTGTCTGTCAAGAACTCGTTCGGGTTCTTCTATGAAGGTGAGATCTTCACGTATCTGTTCCAGTGGATACTGAACCATGTGAAGGGGATGATACTGGTACCCTCTGAGTAAGGACACATGAAACACATTGTGTACATGTGAAAGCTGTGGAGGTAACGCTAACCGATAAGATACTTCACCGACTCGTTCAATGATATCAAACGGTCCGATGAAACGAGGACTGAGCTTCCCTTTAATCCCGAAGCGTCTAACACAACGTGCCGGCAAAACCTTAAGGAAGACATGTTCTCATACGTTAAAATGTATGTCCCTACGATGCTTATCGGCGTAACTCTTCTGACGTGATCGTGCTTCCTGAAGTTTCTGCTTAGCTAATGCGATCCTTTCATTGATCATCTCTAAAATTTCTGGTCCTTCAAGTGTTCGCTCGCCAACTTGATCCCAGCAGATTGGGGCGCGACACTTTCTGCCATACAACATCTCGAAAGGAGCTCATTTGATACTTGCGTGCCAACTGTTGTTGTAGGCAAACTCCACCAAACAGATGTAATCTTCCCAATCACCCGTCCATTCCAACGCACATGACCTCAACATGTCTTCCAAAGTCTGAATCGTTCTCTCCGACTGTCCGTCCGTTTGAGGATGAAAAGCCGTGCTAAGCTTAAGTTGTGTACCCCAAGCTTTCTGCAGACTCTTCCAAAATCACGAAGTGAAACGAGGATCTCTGTCTGAGACGATGCTGGATGAAGCACCGTGGAGTCTCATGATATCTCTTCTATACGTATCGGCGAGTTTACTTACCGGATCTTCCTTGCGGATCGGTAAGAAATGAGCTGATTTGGTAAGTCGATCTACGATAACCCAAATTGCATCGTGCTTCCTCTTGGTAGGCGGAAGACCAGTAACAAAATCCATGGTGATTTTGTCCCACTTCCACTCTAGAATATCTAACGGTTGAAGGAGTCCGCCAGATCGCTGATGCTCGATCTTAACCTGCTGGCAGGTAAGACATTTGGAGACGTAAGTGACCACATCCTATTTCATACCACTCCACCAAAAGTACTGCTTGATGTCATGGTACATCTTAGTCGAACCAGGATGTATAGAGAATGGGGAGCTATGAGCTTCAGCTAACAAGGCTTCCCGAAGTTCTTGGTCATCAGGAACACAAAGTCTCGTGCCCTGCCATACGATACCATCTGCATCTACTCTGAATTCCGTCTGTTTCTCCAAATTTTATACATCGCCCAGCTTTCTCCATCATCTTTTTGAGCTTCCTTGATCTTAGAGAGTAACTCGGGTTCTACTCTAAGATTGGCCCAGTAACCGTGCTGTCCACGTACCATGATCTCGATGTCTAGTCGCTCCAAGTCTCTTATGATTTCCTCCTCAATCTTAACGCCGTTGATCATTCCGGACTTCTTGCTAAGAGCATCTGCCACTACATTTGCCTTTCCGGGATGATACTGTAGATTAATGCCATAATCCTTCAACAGCTCTAACCATCTTCTCTGCCTCATGTTCAATTCACGTTGAGTGAAGATATACTTCAAGCTCTTGTGGTCCGTGAAAATGTCACATGGTTCTCCATATAAGTAGTGCCTCTATATCTTCAATGCAAACACGACTGCAGCAAGTTCCAAGTCATGCGTAGGGTAATTTTCTTCATAAGGCTTAAGCTACCGTGAAGCGTACGCGATCACTTTCCCATGTTGCATGAGAACACAACCAAGTCCCTACCCCGATGCATCACTGTAGATTAGAAATCTACCCGTACCAGATGGGAGAGTAAGAATAGGTGTAGATACTAGCTTCTGCTTCAGGTCTTCAAAGCTCTTCTCTCGTTCTTTAGTCCAGACGAATTTCTCCCCTTTTCGCATCATTTGGTCAATGGTAGTGCTAAGCGGGAAAAGTTCTCCACGAACCTACGGTAATAGCCAGCTAAGCCTAAGAAATTGCGGACTTCCGTCGCTGATGTCGGCCTCGGCCACTTAGTAATGGCCTCAACCTTCGCTGGATCCATAGTGATTCATTCTCTGATACAATGTGACCTAGGAATGCCACCTTGTCTAACCAGAACTCACATTTGGAGAATTTAGCATACAGCTGCTTCTGGCGAAGAATCTGTAGTACTTTACGAAGATGGTCTTCGTGTTCCTCCTTGGACTTTGAGAAAATCAGGATGTCATCGATGAAGACAATGATGAACTTATCCAGAAATTCATGGAAGATTCTGTTCATCAAGTCCATGAACACTGCTGGAGCATTTGTCAGGCCGAATAACATAACTACAAATTCGTAGTGACCATGGCGGGTACGAAAAGCAGTCTTGGCGATGTCCTGCTCCTTAACCCGTAGCTGATGATAGCCTAACCTAAGATCAATCTTGGAGAAGTGTTTGGCCCCTTGGAGTTGGTCAAACAGATCGTCTATACGCGGCAGTGGATACCTATTCCGGATAGTAATCTTGTTGAGCTCGTGATAGTCTATGCAAAGACGCATACTGCCGTCCTTCTTCTTAACAAATAAGATAAGTGCGCTCCATGAAGATGCGCTCGGTCGAATGAAACCTCGTTCTAGAAGTTCTTGCAGTTGATCCTTCAACTCCTTCAGCTCTATGGGAGCCATGCGATAAGGAGCCTTGGGGATTGGTTCAGCTCCTGGAATAAGCTCGATATTGAATTCCACTTCTTGTGCAGGTGGTATGCCCGGAAGTTCTGCTGGAAATACATCTTCGAATTCTGACACTATTGGTTGATCCTGAATTGATGGAGATTCAGCATCCATGTCGTGAACCGTATCTAGATAACCCTCGCAGCCATGTGACAGTAGTGCACGCGCTTGTAGGGTAGATATGATTTGTACAGACCGTCCGGGTACGAACCCGTTATGAATGTACTCTGGTGCATTAACATCACCGAAGTTAACTCGATATGAATGGCAGTCTATGGTAGCATGATGCTTGGATAGCCAATCCATGCCCAAAATCATGTCGAAGTCATTCATGTCCAGCAGAAGTGCGTCAACAGGACGAAACTTATCGTCAAATTCTAGGGGAAGACTCTTGTATACATGGGTGATTAATACAGAGTCCCTCAAAGGCGTGGAAATACTTATTCTATTATCTAGTGGCATGGGGAGCATCCTAATGTTCTTGGCATAAGCAGTAGAAATGACCGAGTGAGTAGCACCCGTATGTGCCCTCCATCTCGCCCTTACAGAAATCCTTCATGATATGGCCAGGAAGACCACACTTGAAGCATGCGTCAGTGTTACGACGACATGGCCCTGGGTGCCTACGGTGGCAAGTAGAGCAAAGAGGATGAGTATATCCTCCAGTAGGTGCTCTGGCTGGCTGAGGACCTGATAAAACATTTTACATAAGACATGATAATAGGGTACAAAGGACAATGTGGATAATCGTAAGATTGAATACCAGTGATAGCTGGACGGCTAGGCTGTGAACCTTTCTGGTTCTGGTCCCTACCGTTTCCATGCTTCCTGGTAGAAGGTTTACTAAAGTGTCAGAATATGAGTTATAACATGAAATCATAAGAAAAATGCGTAAGTATTAGGACCTGCTACCGTTGGAGTGTCCAGCGTTGTTACGGTAATTATCATTACCGCCACGCCTATCTGTAGAATAACGGTCGTTAGTCTGACCGTTTCCCTTGGGCTGATGAGGCTGTTGCTGAGTAGACGGCTGAGACCGGTCCCCAGTTTTCTGCCTGGAAGATACAGTTTAAAGAGATGAATAATTGACATATATGGAAAGAATACGGATGGATCACCGCTTGAATACGAATGTTTACCTCTTGTCGGGTCTCTCAGCTTCCCCGAACTCATCTCTCTCCTGCAGCATTTCCAGCTTACATGCCACATCAGCCACTTGTGCAACAGTGGTGAACGTAGCACACACCAGATTCTTTGCGACCGATGTGCGAAGAGCCCACTTGAAGTGGTGTGCGTGCTCTTCAGGAGTACCTGCTGCTGCACCAAGGAAACCAGCTAAGCGTAGAAAGCGCTGCATAAACTCGTTGCTACTCTCGCCAGCTCTCTGTCGGATCCCATGGTACTCCCTCTTGAGCTTGTCTTGCTCAGCCTTGGGAAAGAACTGCTCGATCAGCCTGTCCTTGAACTAAGCCCAAGTCAAACTAGCAACCCACTCGTCACCTCCCTCAGATTGCATCAACGCCAACCACCAATTTAACACATCGCCTTCGAACCGATAGCATGCCAACCTCGCCTTGTACGCGGGGTCACAACCCATAGCATTGAAAATCTTCTTGATGTGAGCCAACCAGCTTTCAGCATCACTGGGGCTATCTGTTTTCTCAAAAGCTCGAGGACGGATCTTGATGAATCTCTCCAGCCATACTGCCAATGTCACTGGAGGAGGAGGAGGAGGTGCTTGGTTATGCTGCTGATTGTTGGCAGCTTGAACCACAGCCCTGATGTCGTTCCTCAGTTGAGGAAGCAAAGCTTGCATTACAGCTTGGATTGCAGCATTGAGTTGTTCCTGTTCGCGTGTGAGAACCATCTGACAGTATAACATAAAACATATGATTAACAGATCAAAACATAAACAAATATATATATACATGAAAAAATTTATACCAAAATTACAAGAGAAAAATTTTATACAAGAAAATTTGTGTATGAATGCATGATGCAGTTTTATGAAAACTTTTGTATGCTCGAGAGTGAACGCCTATGGCCAGTTCACCCAAAATAAAAGACATGGCGAGGGGACGCCTATGGGTCGGTCCCAATTTTAAAAGTTTCGATAAAACACATGCGACTAAATAGGGCCAGTCCTGTACCAACCATTACTTAGTCATAAACCTGCGACAATGTCATATATATGTATGCATAAAAATGATGAATGCATGAAAACGACTGTCAGTTCTAGGAAGACCATAGTGACTACCCACTAATCACAAGTCATATTTTAAGAGCCTACAGGTCGAAGCCTTGGCTCTGATACCATATGTGTAACACCTCATTTTGATAATGGAATGTCACGCGTAATTATGGCGTGTCATCAAAGCATACAAGGAAAAATGTCTAAACATTACATGACTATAAAAGGAAAATACCAGAATCAAACATCGGTAGTCCAAAAGTAAAGCTCATCACACACAAACATAAGTACTGTAAAGGAAAGGACTAAACAATGTCCATAGCAAGTGTATCAAAGTAAAGATAATGCATAAAGTAAAGAAAGGCTAGAAAGCTTCCAGTCCATAAGCACGTACGCTTAAAGTCTACGAGCGTTCCTGAGTACCTGCTGTTTTGGGAACATAGAAAAGGAAAACGGCTGAGCAATACGCTCAGTGCACGGATGTAAAATAAAGCATGAATAGGATAAGCATATAACATATAACAGCGGAAGAAACTAAGTCCCGAATAACCTGGTTAAGTCTTGGTAAAACTGGTTTTATAGTTTGAAAAGCCTTATGTTTATCTTATAAAAACTGTTTAACATATTCTACCATTAGCCAATATAGGTCATGAAAATCCACCGTGCATGAATACTTGGAGGGGTGACCTCATCATGCAAATTAGAGGGGCTGCCTCTAATTTAATATACTGGTTTTGGGTAGGAGGGATCAGCTCCTTTTGAAGGATGCAAGGCACACACCACATTCACACTGAGTAATCTGCTGAAAAACATGTAACTAAGTCCCGAGTAATCTGCTGAAGGGATGCCACGAGCAATCACTCCGCCGTGGTGAAGTCATAACACCAGTGCCTCTAGTGTTATGGTTATGGTACCTCCATAACTTGGTGAAACTGGTCATGCATGTATATGGCTATAGGTATTCTAAATTAAACATAAGCAAATCAAACATATAAACTTATACTACAGGAAAACAATTGGCTGCATACGGAGAATCCTAATAAGGAGAGAATATCCATACTGAAAGGACAGGAATTCGTACCTTATGTCCAGTGAACGAAGAAGACGAATAGAGGAGAGTCCTACTTCGGTATCACTAATGCTACATAAATACATACGTGTATAAGTATCTGATCACTAAATACGTAACTGGTTTTATGTCGTGTCTTAGCTTATTTTATACGTTTATGCCATGTTTTACTGTTTTAAGCCTTAAACTGTGTTTATCTTATATTCTGTCTATTCTGATTAAGTATTTCTTGTATTTCATGTATTATTATACTTACTGTGTAATAATAAGTAACTTACTAAAAATAGCAGGTTTCCTAAAATAGAAAGTTTCCAAAAATAGAAAGTTACCAAAATAAGAAAGTTTCCAAAAATAGAAAGTTTCCAAAAATAGAAAGTTTCCAAAAATAGAATGTTCCCAAAAGTAGAAAGTTTCCAAAAATAGAATTACTGCTTAAAATAGATAAGTTTCTAAAAATAGAAAGTTTCCATAAATAGATTAGCTGCCTTAATTAAATAAGTTTCTAAAAATAGAAAGTTTCCATAAATAGATTAGCTGCCTTAATTAAATAAGTTTCTAAAAATAGAAAGTTTCCATAATTAGATATAAGCTGGTTAAATAAGCTAAGTGTATAAGCTTAAGTGTTTTCTGATTATTTTTCTAAGTCATAATGATATAAGGTATAGTTTATTAATTATTACATGTAATTTAAATAAACTATAGGTAAAAAGTATTTAATTAAATATATCATGTTTTTAATTAAATAAAGTTAAATACTTAGGTTAAAACATGTATTAATAATTATTAACAATATAACCTAAGTCATGTTTTATTAAATTAATCATGCCATATTTTATTAATTCAATTTATAACATATTATTATTAAAAACATAACCTTAACATAAACCATGAACCGTATCGTGCCTAGAAATCATGAACCGGACCCGTAATCAACTTAATTCCCCGAACCACTTCGGGGTTTCCCCCTTGTTGCTGCTGCCGTGGGACCCACACCACCAAACCGAGACCTTGTGGTCTCGGTGGTGGTCCATGTGCCAAGCCGAGACCCCCTTGGGGTTCGGTTTAGGCGCCGACCACAACAAAACACCCCTAAATCCTCCTTTTTGATTTACCCCATAACCATTTACATGTTTAGTTTATGTTTTTAATTAGGTTTTTAAAAACATCATGTTCTTATTTAATTTATTAAATCAAAACAAAAAGAAAAAGGATTAAAAAGGTATACCGAATGCGTGGATCAAACGAGGATGAACACACACGAACACTTGCACCAAATTCAAGATCAAAATCAAAATAAACACCCCCTTTGTGTGTGTTATATGCGGCGGCCACAAGAGAGCAAGAAGGAGGAGAAAACTTTTTTAGGTTTTTGATTTATTTTACTGTAAAGTGAAAATGACTAGCAAAATTTACCTTAACCCCTTCTTAGTAAAATTTTATATGGGCTTGGTCCATCTCCTTGATGTAGCCGCGGGTAAGGGGAGCCCACATGGGGTACCCATACCGTTTTCCGTGTCTAATTATTTAAGTGTTTGTTCGTGTTTAGTCGTGTTCGTGTTTTATGTGTTCTCGTTAAATATTAACCGTGACTTAATATATTTATTCGTCTTCGTAATAAATATATATACGTAATTAATATTAGTTCGTGATTTAATTATGTTCATGATTTCATGATCGCATGTTCGTGATTAATTATTGTTCAAAAAATTATTGTGCCTTCGTACGTAATAAATACTTATCGTGTTCTAACACGTACGTAATACGTAAAATTCTAACACGTGAACGTAATCATACTATAAAAGGAAAGTTTTAATCTAGTACGTACGATCTTAAGGGTACTATTCATGGTAAAAGCAAGCGGGTTTTACACTAGAGATGGGAAACATTCCTCTTCTTTCTTACATGGCTATCACGATGCTCAAAACCCGCAGCATCACTGTCTTATTGATAAGTCATAGTAGATGTCGTGTGAAAAACAGGATCTCAAATCGTAGAAAGCATGAGTTGGAGTGTCAACAAAATCAAACTTTGCCTAAATTTTCCAGCCCGACAAAAGTTCCTCAGTCCGACAAAACGGTAAGTCGAAAAAATTTTGAAACAATAAAATTTTAAATCGAGTTAGAAATAGCCAATAACTAGTAGGGAAAAAGTTTGAAAAAATAAAATTTTTAATGAAAATTAAACCTAAAAAATTTGAAATTTGGCCTAAAAATTTGAATTTTGGTCCGAAAATTTGAATATTTGGTCGAAAAGTTTTTCGCATTGCCAAAATTTGAAATTGAAGCTTAAATAGCCTAAAAATGGTCTAGGAAAAAATAAATTTTACTATGGTTTTCCCGCCATTTTTTTTTAAATTTTCGTGTAAACTATGTTCAGGGACAAGTCTAGATAGTGGCTAAGTCTGAAAAGCACTCGAACAAAATATCCATCGGAATGTTCTATCGGAATGATATCGGAATACCTGTCGGAGTATCTGTCGAAATAACCGTCAGAATAACTGAGTTCAACACCTATCGGAATCCGTATCGGAATATGTATCAGAATAATAGCTTGCAACACCTATCAGAATAGTTATCGGAATATGTGTCGGAATGTATAAACCCTTTTCCGCTGGATTCTGTCGGAATATATAAGCCCTTTTCCGATGAAATCTATCGGAATAACTGCACTGTTCTGAGAGAATAGGTAAAAAAATGAGGTTTTTTCACCAGAAATCCATGATTTTAACCAACCCAAAGCACCCAAATCTCTACCACGACTATGTAGAAGATATATGGATCACTTGGAATAACAAAAACACGGACAACACCCAAGAGTTATCCACGAATCCCTTGGCGAATGATACCACTTGTAGGACGTAACACACGACTTATAGAACAAGAAATAGAGATGATGAAGAACAAGATTAAAACTAAGAATGGAATATCAGATTAGATGATGATGAAGAAGAAGAAAGATACAAGGAGTGTGTTCCTAGTGAGAGAAACTAAGGATAGTTTCTCTCTCTAAAACAAGAAGGAAGGAAAATACTATGAGAGAGACACACACACAAATGAGGATGGTTATGCCTTTTATACTAAGGCTTACAAGAATAGGAGGCCTTCCTCATTTGTGTGTTTGGGACTAATTCCCGTTACATACATAACAATAACATAGAACTCTCGACACCATTAAGTAGCTTTTTCCACGAGCTTCGTGACGGTATATTATATGACCATCACTTTAAATACTTCTAACACATACACCTACAAAAGAAAAGGATAGCAATGAAATAGAAGAACAATAATGGTGCAAAACTTTTGAAAAAGAAATGCTTTTTATGATTTTTTAAATTTTTTCGGATTTTTGAAATTTTTGATTTTTTTTTATTTTTGAAATTTTTTAATTATTTAGGATTTTTGAAAATGTTTGAAATTTGTGCAAGAAAAATAACGTTCAAAAGTGAACGGATCCCAAAATCCAACACGTCTCTCACAAAAAAAACCGTTAATCTTTACGAAAAGAACTGACAGCGGCGCCATTTTAATGTAGAGAAATATGTTCTTTGAAATCGGTCTAATCGAATTGATCTCGGGTTTAACGTGCGGCTCAATTGTTCTTGGTGGATAAAAGAAAAGGTGTCGTTGATTATCTATTAAAAAGTATAAAAAAATAACAACTATAAAAGAAACTAAACAAATTTAAAAACTTTATTAAAGGTAAAATTGAAATTAAAATAAAACAAAACACTATAAAAATAAACTTGATAAAAATGGTGGGAAAATGAAAAATCAAAATTAATTCAGAAAAGTAAACAAAACATATGTCGGAATACACCAAAACAAGACCTAATCCTGAATCCGAGGTTCACACCTAATTCGGAATGCACACCAAGCTATAATTCGGAATCCCTATGTAAGCCTAGTTCGGAATACAAGCATAACACATATTCCGGAATCCCAGAATTTGAGCTAAGTCGGAATAAGTTTCAATATTGAATCCGGAATAAATTCCGGATACTAATCCGAAATAAAGATGTAATATATAATGTGGAATCTAATTTAGTATACAATCCGGAATGATTTACAAACCCTAATCCGGAATGTAAGCAAATTAATCTATTCGGAATCCCTACAACATGCAATTCAAAATATTTGTTGTAAATGTAAGTCGGAATAAATTTTCCAGAAAGGTAATTCGGAATGTTTAACTTGTATCTAAGTCGGAATGATGAAATTTATGCTAATTCTGGATAGAAGGGTTTTAGAGTTCGGATTAATGAAAATAACCAAAAACCAAATAAGCTGTAAAACCCGCATGCTTTTACCATGAATAGTTCCCTTAAGATCGTACGTACATGATTAGAACTTTCCTTTTATAGCACGTTACGTTTCACGTATAAGAATTTTAAGTATTACGTACGTGTTAGAACACGTTAAGTATTTATTACGTACGAACACACGATAATTATTCCAATAATAATTATAATCACGAACACGCGATCATGAAATCATGAACGTAAATTAATCACGAGCTAATATTAGTTACGTATATATATTTATCACGAACACGAATAAATATATTAGGTCACGATCAATAATTAATTAGAACACGTAAAACATGAACACGATAAAACACGAGAACACACTATAATATTTAGACTCGGAAAAAGGTACGGGTTACCCCAAGTGGGGACCCTACCCGCGGCTACACCAAAGAAATGGGACAAGCCCATATAATTTTACTAAACATGCAAAATATGGAAAAGATATTTTCATTTATCACAAAACAAGAAAATAACTAAAACCCTAAAAATCCATTTTCTTCTTCCTCTCTTTGGCCGCCGGATTCAAGGACACCACAAGGATGTTTCGGGTTGATTTTGATCTTGGAAATTGTGCAAGGATTCGTGTGTGTTCATCCTTATTTGTTTCACGTATTCCGTATAACTTTTTAACCCTTTTCTTTTATGTTTTGATTTAACTAATCACATAAAATCATGGTGTTTTTAATTAACTAATTAAAAACAATTATTAAAACAAGTTAATGATCATGGGGTAAATCAAATCAATGGTTTAGGGGTGTTTATGGTCAAGCCGACGCCTAACCGAGCCCCATAGGGGTCTCGGCTTGGCTTATTTAACACCACCGAGACCATATGGTCTCGATATGGTGGTGGTGGTCCCACGGCAGCAGCAAAACCAAGGGGGAAACCCGACGTGGTTCGGGTTATGGTGTTAGTTACGGGTCCGGTTCATGGTTTTTAGTCACGGGTCCGGTTCTTGAATCATTTTTTAAGGTTTATGATTTTTATGTTTTAGACTTAAATTAAATAAATAAAAACATGACATGATTAATTTAATGTACATGACTTAGGTTATAAATTTAATTATTAGTTCATGAATTTTAACCTAAGTATTTATATTTAATTAGACTTTATAATTAATTAATTATTTAAAACCAAGACTATAATTAATTAATTAACATGACTTAGGTTATATTATTAATAGTTAATAATACATGTTTTAACCTAAGTATTTTACCTTTATTTAATTAAAATCATGATATATTTAATTAAATACTTTTAACCTATAGTTTATTTAATTTACATGTAATAATTAACAAACTATACTTTATAATCACATGACTTAGAATAATAATCAGAAAACACTTAAGCTTATATAATTAGCTTATTTAACCAACTTATATCTATTTATGGAAACTTTCTATTTTTTTAGAAACTTATTTAATTAAGACAGCTAATCTATTTATGGAAACTTTCTATTTTTGGAAACTTATCTATTTTAAGCAGTAATTCTATTTTTGGAAACTTTCTATTTTAGGAAACCTGCTATTTTTAGAAAGTTACTTATTATTACACAACAAGTATAATAATACATGAAATACAAGTAATACTTAATCAGAATAGACAAAATATAAGATAAACACAGTATAAAGCTTAAAACAGTAGAACATGACATGAACATATAAAACAAGCTAAGACATGATATGAAACCAGTTACGTATTTAGTAATCAGATACTTATACACGTATGTATTTATGTAGCATTAGTGATACCGAAGTAGGACTCTCTTCCGTTCATCATCTTCGTTCACTGGACATAAGGTACGGATTCCCGTCCTTTCAGTATGGACATTCTTTCCTTATTAGGATTCCCCGTATGCAGCTAACTGTTTTCCCATAGTATAAGTTTATATGTTTGATTGCTTATGTTTATTTTAGAATACCTGAAGCCATATACATGCATGAACAGTTTCACTTAGTTATGGAGGTACCATAACCATAACACTAGAGGCACTGGTGTTATGACTTCCCTACGACGGAGTGATTGCTCGTGGCGCCCCTTCAGCTTTTGGCCATATTATTATATTTATCATGTGGGGCGTATGGGTGCATCCTAGTTACATGTTTTTCAGCAGGTTACTCAGTGTGAATGTGGTGTGTGCCTTGCATCCTTCACAAGGAGCTGATCCCTCCTACCTAAAAACTAGTATATTAAATTAGAGGCAGCCCCTCTAATTTGCATGATGAGGTCACCCCTCCAAGTATTCATGCACGTTGATTTTCATGACCTATATTTGCTAATGGTAAAATATGTTAAACAATTTTTATAAGATAAACATAAGGCTTTTCAAACTATAAAACCAGTTTTACTAAGACTTAACCGGGTTATCCAGGACTTAGTTTCTTCCGCTGTTATATGCTTATATGCTTATATTATTCATGCATTATTGTACATCCGTGCACTGAGCGTATTGCTCAGCCGTTTTTCCTTTTCATGTTCCCAAAACGGCAAGTACTTAGGGACGCTCGTAGACTTAAGCGTACGTGCATATGGACTGGAAGCTTTCTAGCCTTTCTTTACTTAATGCATTATCTATACTTTGATATTTTTTCCATGGACATTGTTTAGTCCTATCATATACAGTACTTATGTTTGTGTGTGATGAGCTTTACTTTTGGACTACCGATGTTTGATTCCGGTATTTCCTTTTTATGTTCATGTAACGTTTTAGACATTTATCCTTGTATGCTTTGATGACACGCCATAATCACGTGTGACATTCCATTTATCAAAATGGGGTGTTACAGTTATGGTATCAGAGCCAAGGCTTCGACCTGTAGGCTCTCAAAACATGACCTATGATTAGTGGGTAGTCACTATGGTCTCCCTAGAACTAATAGTCGGTTTTCATACATGCATCATTTTCATGCATACATATATATGTCATTGTCGTAGGTTTATGACTAAGTAATGGTTGGTACAGGACTGGCCGTATTTAGTCGCATGTGTTTTATCGAAACTTTTAAATTTGGGACCGACCCATAGGCGTCCCCTCGCCATGTCTTTTATTTTGGGTGAACTGACCATAGGCGTTCACTCTCGAGCATACAAAAGTTTTCATAAAACTGCATCATGCATTCATGTACAAATTTTCTTGCATAAAATTTTTCTCTTGATTTATTGGTATAAATTTTTTTTCATGTATATATTTTATGTTTTGATCAGTTTAATCATGTGTTTTATGTTATACTGTCAGATGGTTCTCACACGCGAGCAGGAACAACTCAATGCAGCAATCCAAGCTGCAATGCAAGCTTTGCTTCCTCAACTGAGGAATGACATCAGGGCTGAGGTTCAGGCTGCCAACAATCAGCAGCAAAACCAAGCACCTCCTCCTCCTCCTCCAGTGACATTGGCAATATGGCTGGAGAGATTCAACAAGCTCCGTCCTCGAGCTTTAGAGAGAACATATAGCCCCAGTGAAGCTGAAAGCTGGTTGGCTCACATCGAGAAGATCTTCGATGCTATGGGTTGTGACCCCGTGTTCAAGGCGAGGTTGACAAGTTACCGGTTCGAAGGCGATGTGTTAAATTGTTGGTTAGCACTGAAGCAGTCTGAGGGAGGTGATAATTGGGTGGCTGGTTTGACATGGGCTCAGTTTAGAGATAGGGTGATGGAGTAGTTCTTTCCCAAGGCTGAGCAAGACAAGCTGAAGAGAGAGTACCATGGGATCCGACAGAGAGCTGGGGAGAATAGCAACGAGTTCATGCAACGCTTTCTCCGCTTAGCTGGTTTCCTTGGTGCAGCGGCAGGTACTCCTGAAGAGCAGGCACACCACTTCAGGTGGGCTCTTCGCACATCGGTCGCAAACAACTTGGTGTATGCTACGTTCAACACACTAGCACAAGTGGCCGATGCGTCACGTAAGCTGGAGATGTTGCATGAGAGAGATGAGTTCGGGGAAGCAGAGAAACCCGATAAGAGGTAAACATTCGTAATCAAGCGGTGACCAATCCGTATTCTTCTATATATGTCAAATATTTCATCTCTTTAAATTGTATCTTCCACGCAGAAGACTGGGGACCGGTCTCAGCCGGCTACTCAGCAGCTGCCTAATCAGCCCAAGGGAAACGGCCAGACCAACGACCGTTCTGCTATGGATAGGCGTGGCGGTAATGATAATTACCGTAACAACACTGGACACTCCAACGGCAGCAGGTCCTAATACTTACGCATTTTCTTATGATTTCATGTTAACTCATAATTCTGACACTTTAGCAAATCTTCTACCAGGAACCATGGAAACGGTAGGGACCAGAACCAGAGAGGTTCAAAGCCTAGCCGTCCAGCTATTACTGGTATTCAATCTTACGATTATTCGCATTGTCCTTTGAACCCTATTATCATGTCTCATGTAAAATGTTTTATCAGGTTCCCAGCCAGCCAGAGCACCTGCTGGAGGATATACTCATCCTCTTTGCTCTACTTGCCACCATAGGCACCCAGGGCCATGTCGTCATGATACTGACACATGCTTTAAGTGTGGTCTTCCTGGCCATCGCATTAAGGACTGCCGTAAGGGTGAGATGGAGGGCACATCGGGACATGTTGATACCAAGCCGCCTCCTACCACTGGACACATCTACACGACATCTCGAGATCAGGCCAACAAGTCTACAGGTAACATCACTGGAATCTTGTATATGGTGGTCAAGCTGCGTGTGTTCTATTTGATACGGGTGCTACTCACTCGGTCATTTCTACTGCTTATGCCAAGAACATTAGGATGCTCCCCATGCCACTAGATAATAGAATAAGTATTTCCACGCCTTTGAGGGACTCTGTATTAATCACCCATGTATACAAGAGTCTTCCCTTAGAGTTTGATGATAAGGTTCGTCCTGTTGACGCACTTCCGCTGGACATGAATGACTTTGACATGATTTTGGGCATGGATTGGCTATCCAAGCATCATGCTACCATAGACTTCCATTCATATCGAGTCATCTTCTGTGATGTTAATGCACCAGAGTACATTCACAACGGGTTCGTACCCGGAGGTCTGCACAAATAATATCTACCCTGCAAGCACGTGCACTACTGTCACATGGCTGCGAGGGTTATCTAGTTACGGTTCATGACATGGATGCTGAATCTCCATAAATTAAGGATCAACCAATAGTCTCGGAATTCCAAGATGTATTTCTAGAAGAACTTCCGGGCATACCACCTGCACAAGAAGTGGAATTCAATATCGAGCTCATCCCAGGAGCTGAACCGATTTCCAAGGCTCCTTATCGCATGGCTCCCATAGAGTTAAAGGAGCTGAAGGATCAACTGCAAGAACTTTTAGAACGAGGTTTCATTCGACCGAGTGCATCTCCATGGGGCGCATCGGTCTTATTTGTTAAGAAGAAGGACGGCAGTATGCGTCTTTGCATAGACTATCGCGAGCTCAACAAGATTACTATCAGGAATAGGTATCCACTGCCGCGTATAGACGATCTGTTTGACCAACTCCAAGGGGCCAAACACTTCTCCAAGATTGATCTTAGGTCAGGCTATCATCAACTACGGGTTAAGGAGCAAGACATCACCAAGACTGCTTTCCGTACACGCTATGGCCACTACAAATTTGTAGTCATGCCATTCGGCCTGACCAATGCTCCAGCAGTGTTCATGGATTTGATGAACCAAATCTTCCATGAATTTCTATACAAGTTCTTCATTGTCTTCATCGATGACATCCTGATTTTCTCAAAGTCCAAGGAGGAACACGAAGACGATCTTCATACAGTACTACAGATTCTTCGCCAGAAGTAGCTGTATGCTAAATTCTCCAAGTGTGAGTTCTGGTTAGACAAGGTGGCATTCTTAGGTCACATTGTATCAGCAGAAGGAATCACTTATTACTAAGTGGCCGAGGCCGACATCAGCGACTGAAGTCTGTAGTTTCTTAGGCTTAGCTGGCTATTACCGTAGGTTCGTGGAGAACTTTTCCCGCCTAGTGAAAGTCCCTAATCAATGCAAGAAACCCTAATCTTAGCTTAATCAACACAAGGTATTACTTTTCAAACGTAATCTTATTATTGTATAATAAAGAACTACAAGTGTTATGGATAACACAGTTTGATGACAATGTGTTGTGCACACTTTGAACAACAATAAACCCTAACTTATGAATACAGTCGTAGCTGTTTGATTCACTAAGTTATATGCACTAATGTTCTTAATATCTGAAAGTGTTTAAACATTAATGCATGGATACACATCCTATTTATAGTGTTACGAGTTTGACTTAAACAGTACTTGATGTCGACTACACACGCTTTTACAAGTTCCCACATCAGTCACATGATGTCCTTCTATTCTTGGTAGTCTTCCATTATGCTTTAAGGAACAGTTGTCAAAAACAGTTTCCTTATTCTTCATAGTCTCGAACACACAAATGGCATGTCCAAAGTGTGCTGAGAGTTATCAGGGTATTGCCACCCCTGTTAACTCTCAACCCCTCAGAGTCCCTGATACATCTTGGCTGTTATCCATCACAGCCAAGGAGTATGTCTTCAGGTAATCTTCGACTTCCCTGACAATGTCTCTGACATGGACTCCTCTGAGGTTGCTCACAGAGACTTGGATCTCTGTGAGTCTTGTGAAACTTGCCTGCCTCCTAGGCACAGGCAAGGGACTATCTATCAGCCTAATTATGTTTAAATCCATGATCAGGGAATCTAATAAGTTTAGATTCCCAACAATCTCCCCCTATTTAAACATAAATAATGCTAGATCTAACTAAGTTAAGGTAAGTGAGTTTAACAGCTTCTTCTTACACATAACAGATCTAAACAAACATACCTCATGATTTTATTAAGACTTAAAGAAAATTACAAGTTCATTACATAAGTAAAATAAAAGATGAAGGTAAAAAGGGCTGAGACCATCTTCAATAGTCATCATTTTTTATTCTTTCTTTAGCTTCGGCCACGTCTAATCTGTTATCAATTTCATCCTGCAAAGTCTTTGCAAACTTCTTGGAATACTCTGTGTTGATCTTGAGACACTTCTTGTGACAGAGTAGCTGAATAGTTGAAGCCAAGCACAGCTCATCTTCCCTCTGAAAAGCATACTGGCAAGCCTTGTTCATAAATGCCATTCCTCTTTCAGGCTCTGAGTATGTCTGACCATCAACAGGGCCAACAATACCATTTGGAAGGATCAAATCCCTGTGCATACCATCCACATGAACATCTTCTGTAACAAAAGTTTCATTAACAATTTGTGAAATTCTTCTTCTTTTGTTGCCTGTCTTTGGGGGTTCTTGTTCAAAAAGCTGTGGTGGGGGATCAATCTTGAGTTTGGCTGCTGTTTCCTTGATCCAGTTAAACTTAGCCTTAAGAGTTTTAAGCAGAAGGAAATTTGCCTGTCCAGACTTTTTGGCAGCTAAGGCTTCGAGTTCAAACCATTCTAATAACCCAAGTGTCTTTAACCTGAAGTTGTCAAACACATCCATATTCCTCTGTTGGTTTTCCCTCCATAAGATCATCTGTGGGGTGTTTGTGGATTTGTGAATGGTGTATTTAAACTTGGTTATCTTGCCAGCAGCATACCTGTTGTTCACGCAGGCATCATAGTCAGCTTTGACTTTCTTTAAGGCCTCAACGCGTTTTAGTTCCATTTCCCTCAACCTTTGTTTTTGTTTTTCCCTTTCAGGTGGTGTCATCTTCCTCAGAGTAGCTTCATTTAATTCTTTGGCTGTCTTGAGCTCATTTAGTCTTTTGAATTCTTCAGCCTGTTGCTCTATTTCTTCAGGGGTTAAAGGAATCTCATCGGAAGGTGTAAAGGTTGAAAAGTGGGAAAGGTCTGTGGTGGATCCTCCTGTCTCTAGCATCGCAGCTATCTTCTTAAGTTTGGTGTCAGTATCAACCAAAACTATCTCCTTTCCTTTCTTCGAGACAGAGGACTCCACACTTATGTTTTTCAAAACATCAGCTCTATTGATGAACGCTGTCTGAGCCTGAGTTTGAATAGCTTTGGGAAGACAGCTCACAGTGAATTTTAGTTTCTTGGCCGCTGGCTCATCATCATCCTCAGGCTTGCTGATGTTAACTAAGATCAGAGATTTAGATGAGTCAGCTCCATCTTGTGGCTCCCCCTGAGTATCATCCTCATCATCAGGTACAATAATTGGTGTGATGACTTGGAGAGGAACAGGTGTAGTTGAGGGATTAGCTGATGATGAGCCTTGTTCAGCAGATGCAAGGCTGAGTGTAGTATTCTTCTCCCCCTCACGTTTATCCTTACCTCGTTGATGCCTGGATGAACGTGCCTGAAAATGTCTTGCAATCTGCTCCACAGAGGCAGCCATGGCACGTTGTCTTTTTCTTGAAGCCCTGGCAATCTTCAGCAGGAGGTTGGCATTGGCATTAGTATTTGCCTGAACACGCCTGACAATAAAGTTAGCATGGTTGTATTGCCTGTTGCGAACAGCATTAAATTGCCTGTGTAGGGTGAGTTCATGTTCACGGAACATAGCAGGGACAGCTGAGTCAATAGCATCCTTGATTCGTGTTGAGAGATGACTAAGTCCCTGGGCTACACCTTTTCTTGCACCATCCTGAATTGGCTCAGTGACAGCCTCAGTCACGGCCTTCTTTATGATGCCTGGAAATGTCACAGTAAAATTGTGCATCTCTGACTTGATCACATCCAGCTTCCTTGATAAGCGCTCAATATCAGATTGATGATGTACGGGCTGAAGATTCTTGATATTGAGGCTTTGCTGAGCAAAATCATCCCCCCTTGGAATTAAGTCAAAGTTGGTCTGGGCAGGATGATCAAACATGAGGAATTCGGCTGTTGGATCATATGTTGGTCTTTGGAAGACTGTTGTTGCAGATGTAGCAGAGTTTGGAGTGTCAACAGCTTCCTTGAGAGGAGAAGTCTTGTCATCAGCTGGTGTGGACACAGCTATATCTTTAGGAGGAGAGACAGACATCTGGTCGTCCTCATCTTCTTCATCCTCTTCATCAAACATTCCCTCAGGGAATTCATCTTCAGGCATTTGCTCAATATCAGAGACATAATCTTCTAATGAGAGCATTTCTTCATCATCATTTATCACAGGCTCTTCATCATTTGGTTTGTCCTGAGTCATTGTATCAGCCTCCGTTTCTTGTTGTACTTGAGGTTCTACGACTGGCTGTACAATTTCAGCCTGCAAGTTTGTTGTAATTAGTAACATGGAAAAATATAAGGGGAATGGTCGCCATTTCGCTGTCCTAGAGAGGCTGAGGGTGATTACTCAACCACTCCAAAGGATAAATCCTTGGGATTCTTTTAAGTGTGAATAAAGTGTGGTTAATGATCGCCATTCGCTGCCCCTAGGAAAGCTGAGTGTGATTATTCAGCCCCCCCAAAAGGTAAAAAACCTTTGGGACTCTTTTGATTGTGAAACATATGTTGTTTATGGATCGCCAGTCGCTGCCCCTAGGAAAGCTGAGTGTGATTATTCAGCCCCCCCAAAAGGTAAAACCTTTGGGACTCTTTTAAGAGTGAAACATATGTTGTTGTAGGTCGCCTGTTACGCTGCCCCTAGGAGAGCTGAGGGTGATGATTCAGCTCCCCCTGAAAGGATAAATCCTTTGGGACTCTTTTAAGGAGGGAACCAAGAGGCTGTGTGAAGTACAGCTGATCAAGGTTGAGACATTATTGTATTCAGGTTGTTGTTAGCCTGAATACTGTCTAGAGGGTTCAGGGTCATCGGGGTGCTTTATAAACACAAATGAATCATTCCCTGGTGCAAAGACAGGGTGTACAGAAGTCTTAAAGTATTCTAAGTGTAAAGACAGACTTCTATGGGTCGAGGATTACCCTAACTTCACCACTCTCTCCTACAGACAAATGAGAGTGGCTGCTTGTGAACCTCTAAAAATGTACACTGATTACCTGTGAGATATCAGCTTGGTTTGGCTGGTTTCCTGTTGTCTCTACTGACCTAGAGACACTAGACGCCTGTTGTTTGTCAGCCAAAGATTCTGAATCCACACGAGTATCTGGACCAGAGGCGGTGTCAGTCTTCTTTTCCTTGGCCTTAATAACAGCTTTGGAGTGGGAAGAAGAGGGGATTTTCTTCTTCTTTGGCTGTTGGCCAGATGAAGCCTTGGACTTAGTAGTGTGCTGCCCAGAGGTCAAAGACATAGACTTGTCAGCAACACTAGAAGTATTCACCTTCTCAGAGGAAGGGAGCAAGGGCTTCTCAGCGTTTGGTACCTGGTTGGCCACGTTCAGCATGTGGGCGGTGACAGGGATATCCTCAGCTCCTATTTCCTTGTAGATGGCGCCTGTGATGCGATAGGGCTTAAGAGCAGTCAAGGCCTTGTTGTGGTAATTCTCTCCCAGCAAACTTTCAAATATCAGGGACAGGAAGCGCACATAACAGATGTTCTTTTCCCTGACCTGATTCCTTCCCTTCAGTTGTTCTACCAGGTTTGAGAATAGGATGCTTCCAACGTCAACATCAGCTCCCCAGATTAATCCATACGTAATAGCCTGATGATTAAACGACATCTGATCCTGTGATCCCTGCATTCCTCCCAGGGACTTCACAATGTGGGTGAAGAGGACACGCCACATAGGAGTGAAATACTTAATCTTCAGAGGGGATTTGGCGAGGACTTCAGCTGGTGTGAGGGCAGGGTTAATGTCATGGCAAGGGTTGAGTGTGGCCAGGGCTTCCTTGACAGCCTTTTTGTCAACTGCCTTCAGGCATTCATCTCCATGTTTTAGTCCGGCCACACTAGAAAAATCTTTAAGGGAGAAGGCAAAAGGATGTTCATTGCATGAAAGGCTAAATGTAATGGTATCTTCTACTACTTCAGCAGAATACCAGAATTCCCTAAGGTATTCTTGGTAAAAAGTGGATGGAGATTTGGTGAAGGCTTCATTTAGGTCACAATTCTGCATGAAATTTACCAGATCTGAATATGAGCTGTTTGGTGCCTTAATCCATCCAATGGCGTTGTTGGAGGCGAGGATGCTCTCGTTGATCTCAAAGTTAACATTGGAGGCTTTTGGAACGGGAAACGTCATGGATTTGAGGTTGAAGGTGAATGAAAATGGCGGATGGTTGAGAGAGATAAGAACTTAGAGAGAGAAGTAGATTTTAGAATGGTGGTGGGTGAGAAGAGAAAGAAGACAATATATATTCAAACTTAAGTGAACAGTTATTCAACCGTATTAAATGCGAGGTGCGAAAATGACTGCTCAAGTGGGTCCCCTTGACCTTTCAAAAAGTTTGTCTCCTCGTTATCCGAAAAATAAATGATTAAATATTTGAGAATGTTTTTTGCATTTACTTGGAAAGTAACTACCTAGTTTCATGTGAAAAACATTTAATATAGAATCAATCATTTAATGAACACATTTAATATCAAGCCACATGCTTTGAGATATTGAGCATCCCTAGCTCAGCAACTAGCCTGTTGAACGAAGGTTCAGCCAAAGGCTTTGTAAATATATCAACTAGTTGCAGCTCTGTGGGAACAAAATGCAGCTCAATATCTCCCTTCATTATATGATCCCTGATAAAATGACACCTGATATCAATGTGTTTGGTGCGAGAGTGAAGAACAGGGTTGTTGGATATGGCAATGGCACTGGTGTTGTCACAAAAGATTGGTACTTTGTCATACAAGATTTCATAGTCAGCCAATTGACTTTTCATCCAGAGCACCTGAGCACAACAGCTGGCTGCAGCGACATATTCTGCTTCAGCTGAATACATAGCCACAGAGTTTTGCTTCTTAGCACTCCATCCAACAGATTTTCCTCCTAGGATTTGACAGCTGCCTGAAGTGCTTTTCCTGTCAATACAGCATCCAGCATAATCTGAATCTGAATAGGCCTTGAGATCAAAGCCTGATTCCTTTGGATACCATAGACCTAGGGATGGTGTTCCTTTGAGATACCTGAAAATTCTCTTAACAGCCACTAGATGGGATTCTTTTGGGTTAGCTTGGTACCTTGCACAGAGACATGTGGAGAATTGGATATCTGGACGACTGGCTGTTAGATACATCAGTGACCCAATCATACCTCTATATAAAGTCTCATTGACAGAGACCCCTGACTCATCAGGGCCCAAGTTGTTGGGTGGAAGCATGGGGCATTTCACTGATGCACAATCAGCTAAGTCATATTTTTTAAGTAAATCCTTAACATACTTTTCTTGACAAATAGAAATTCCCTTAGGACATTGTTTAATTTGAAAGCCCAAAAAGTAAGTTAATTCACCCATCATACTCATCTCATATTTCTTGGTCATTAATTTAGAAAAACGTTTACTAAGATTGACATTTGTTGACCCAAAGATGATATCATCCACATAAATCTGCACAATGATGAAATCACTCTTGTCCTTGAAGGTAAAGAGTGTTTTATCAATAGAACCCCTGATAAATTTATTTTCAGATAAGAAATTTGAAAGAGTTTCATACCATGCTCTTGGAGCTTGTTTCAGACCATACATTGCCTTGTGAAGTCTGTACACATAGTTGGGAAACTCGCTGTTCTTAAATCCTTCAGGTTGTGCAACATACACTTCCTCAGCCAAATCACCATTGAGGAAGGCACTCTTTACATCCATCTGATACACAGTGATGTTCATATAGGCAGCATAAGCAAGAAAGATTCTGATGGCCTCAAGTCTGGCAACAGGTGCAAAAGTTTCATCATAATCAATTCCTTCAGTATGAGAGAACCCCTGTGCTACCAGTCTTGCCTTGTTCCTGATGATGTTCCCAATTTCATCCATCTTATTTCTATAGATCCATCTAGTGCCTATGATATTCTTTCCAGGTGGAGCTGGCACTAGTGTCCATACTTTGTTCCTTTTGAACTGATTGATTTCTTCTTGCATAGCAGCTACCCATCCTTCTTCTACCAGAGCCTCAGCTACTCTTTTAGGTTCAATTTGTGAAAGAAATTCAGCAAATAGACATTCATTGGCTGAGGCTGACTCTGAGTCTTGGATTCGCTGTCTGGTTGTGACCCCTGCATTTGGTTCCCCAATAATGTTGACAAGAAGAATGTGTTGATCTCTTGACCACTTATTTTGAGGAGCAGGGGATTCAAGAGCAGGGGTACTTGAGGGCACAGCTGGTACAATTTGAGTCTCATCCTGCTGACTAGGAGGGCTTTCTTCAAAGACTACTTCAGTGTCAGAGTCTTCTTCAGCCATATCAAGGGAAGCTATTACATTATCAGCAGGAGAATCTTCAGAGATTTGAAGAATTGGTGAGTCATCAATATCATGAGAAGGACCATCAGAGATTTGAGGTTCTTCTTCATCAAGTTCCTGAGAAGTAGGAACTTCTATGTTGTGAGTAGACAGAGGGTCAAAAGCAGGGACATAAGGAGTGAGAGTGTTGGAGTGATGATGACTGGTAGGTCTGGGTTCTGTGAACTCATCACTTGGGAAAGAAATATTTTCATTAAAATCTACTTCATCACCCTCTGTTCCTGTTCTCTGTATGACTTCATCATCTTCATTGAATCTGACATGGAATGTTTCTTCTACTTCTTGTCTTCTGATGTTGAATACTCTGAAGGCTTTGGCTGTTGGAGAGTATCCCAAAAAGAAACCATCATCAGCTTTTTCATCAAACTTTCCAAGTTTATCCCTGTAGTTATAAATAAACACAGGGCATCCAAACACATGAAAATAGCTGACGTCTGGAGATCTTTTTCTGAAAACTTCATAGGAGGTTTTGCCATGTCTTTTGACAATGATTGATCTGTTTTGAGTGTAGCAGGCAGTGTGAACAGCTTCTCCCCAAAATTGCTTTGGTAAGGCTGCACCATTTAACATAGTTCTTGCTGCTTCAATCAGAGTCCTGTTTCTTCTTTCAGCCACACCATTTTGTTCAGGAGTGCCAGCTGAAGAGAAGTTCTGAGAAATCCCTTTTTCATCACAAAATGATTCAAGTTGATGATTCTTGAATTCTGTACCATTATCACTTCTTAGAGCTTTGACTCTAACATCATTCATATTTTCAACTTGTCTGATGAAGGAAATGATGGTTTCAGCAGCATCACTTTTCCTTCTGAGGAAGAACACCCATGTATATCTTGAAAATTCATCAACTATGACCAAGGTGTATTTGTTGTGATTAATGGTTTGAGGTTTGACAGGCCCAAACAAGTCCATGTGAAGGAGATGTAAGCACTTGTCAATAGAGAATGATTGCCTAGTCTTGAATGAAGACCTGTGATGTTTTCCTTTGACACAGGCAGAACACGTTTTGTCTTTGGAAAACATTACTGAAGGTAGACCAGCAACCAAGTTTTGAGTGGCTATCTTATTGATGTTCTTGAAGTTGAGATGAGACAGTCTTTTGTGCCACAGCCAGTTGACACTTTCAGAGGCTTTGGCAAGAAAACAATTTGAACTGTCTTCAGAGCACACAGCCATGTTGATGACATAAACATCTCTCCTTCTAGGTGCAATCAGCACAACATCATTGTTTTTGTTGAATATGGTTCCCTGAGTCTTAGTAAACAAAACCTTATAGTCAGCATCACATAATTGGCTGATGCTAATAAGATTGTGTTTAAGACCATTCACATATGCAACCCTGGTAAAAGTGATCCCATTGCAGTTCACTGAGCCATATCCTTCTGTGTCACCTGAAGAGTTATCTCTAAACACCACTTTGGGACCTGGCTCCTTTGAGTATCTGTGCAGGTATTGTTGAATCCCTGTCATGTGTCTAGAACAGCCACTATCTAGATACCATACCGATTCCTTGAGATATTTCTGCACAGATACATAGAAACAGATTAGTTCCTATGGTGAACCCACTTTCCAGTGGGTTCCCTGAATTGCTTGTTAGCAACTCTTGTGTTCCTGAAAAACTTTTGGCGTTGGGATGGACAGTTCATTGTTTCATGGTTGTAACTCCCACAGATATCACACCCAGGGAAGTCACCACACTCGTCTGAGTGATGGTCTGTGAACCCACAGAATTTACAGGGAAGATAAGATTTGTAATTTCCCTGTTGCCTTTTGGAATTCTGTGGTCTGTCCCTAGAGGGTGTCTGAGCTCTTTTAGCTGCTATGTGTCTGTCATGATCTAAGGTCGAATGGTGAGAATTTTTACATACATTGCAATAAGGTTTGATTAACCTTTCCCCTTTGGGTTCACCTAGGACTGACTTAGGTTCATGAGAAGTAGAGCATTCAGCGGAAGGCTTAATGTGTTGTTTCAAGAGTTCTACTTCTTTCATAAGAGACAACAAGAGATCTTCAGTGGTGGGGTCAACCTTATTCACAGTTTTAGAAGTGACAGGCTTAAAAGCTACTTGTTTACCAGTTTGTTTAGCAGGCACACGAAAAACTTTGGCTGGAGGATTCTCAATATCTGTCCTAAGTTCGTCCTTAGCAGATCTAGAAGAGCTGCTAGGTTCAACTCTAGAAAGTTTGGGCAAAGGTGGTAGCTCAGCCACATCTTCAGAGACAGGGTCATTAGTCAAAGAGGTATCTGACATATGAATAGTCTCTGTAGATTTAAAGACAATGTCTTTGGGTTTGGTGAGAATCCTTAGCTTTTTATTCTTAGCAGTTATATCCCTGTTTAAGTCAGCAGGCACTTCATCCCTAAGCAATTCATCAATAGTAAACCTAGCACACAGCCATTTTTCAATAATCTTGTTCAATTCAGAGACTTGATCATTTAGAGCTATGTTTTTCAAGGTTAATCTAGCTACTTCATTTTGCAGGGATATTTTCTCTAAATTAACCCGCCTGAGAGTTTCACATTCAGCCTTAGCATTTATCATTTCAGATTTAATAGAGTGAAACTTATCAAGTAGGTTCTTTCTTTGTTCCTCAACAAAGTGCAAATCAACAATGGTGTAATCAGGGACATGCTTACGTTCATCACTCTCAGACATAGATAAAAGCCTGTGTACCTTTTTCATTGTGATGTCAACCCATTGTCCTGATCTAGCATCACCTTTTCCAACAGCTGGTTCATCCTCAGCTATCGCCATAAAAGCCCTGACTCTTATGGTGTCTTCTTCATCTGAAGTCAGTGGTTCATCATTCCAATCATAAGTTTCAGCAACAAACCTTTCTCTGTCTTTTTCTCACCACCTTTCTTTTTGGACATAGCTTCAATCTTCAAGTTCATTTGTTCTAACTCAGCTTTAAGTGCCTTGTACTTATTTTTGTAATCTTTCTTCTCAGTGTCTGAAGAATTGGATTGAGATGAGTTGTTATGTTGTTTGAACTTGTAGGGTTTGGATGAAGATGATGGATAAGAGGGTGAGGATGTCTTGGTGGAAGGACAATCTTTTTGATAATGTCCAAGCTTTCCACAGGCAAAACATGTTTCTTTTGACCTGTCAGTTGGTTTGCTAGCTGATCCTACTCTTCCAGATCTTTTGTAGTATCTTCTTTGGTTGGCTAGCAATGCTCTTTCATGGAATTCTGCATTGAGGTCTGACAAGAACTCTTGGCTGCTACGGGTATCTTCTTCAATATCAGAATCGCTGTCATGAGGATGTGTTGCAGAGATCAAAGCTTTGGAAGATGCTCCTTGGACTACAAATCTTTCAGTCTCTGATTTGTAGATAGTATCGATCAGCCCTTCTTCATAATTGTACTTACCATAGAGCTGAACAAGGGTATCATTTTTGATCGAGTTGTTAGCTCTCTGAGTCTGATTCATGCTCAGCCACTTTCTTGGAAGGCTGTTGACAAAAGTAGCATTGATCTCAGCTTGACCAATAGTGACATCATTCATAGCAAGGTCATTTAGAAGAATCTTCAGCCTAGTATAGGTTTGCTGAACCTTTTCACCTTCAAGTGACTTAAAGGCATTAAACTGAAGTCTGAGTGCCTGAATCTTTGTCTCTCTTGTTTCAGAGGGTCCTTCATGGCCAAGAATGAGGTCTGTCCAGATTTGTTTAGCTGTGGGACACTGAATGACAGACTTCATGATATGCTTGGGAAGACAGGAAATTATGATGCTTTTGAGACGTTTATCTTGGTTTGCTAATTTCCTATCAGCTGAAGTCCATTGTTTGATAGGTTTGGGAAGAGGGTTTTCTTCAGTGGATGTAAGCGCCATGGGAATATATGGACCATTTTCTAAAATTTCTAAGAGAAAAGGTTCAAGTCCATCAAGGTATACAAGAAATTGACTCTTCCAACTGGCAAAGTCTTCTTCATCAAAGACTGGTACACTGGTTACGTGTGATCCACCTCTTGAGTCAAGAAGTTGGGGTAGATCATCGTCATTGGCTGGAGGGTTAAGTCTTGGTGAAGATGGGTTTGTGGAAGGTGATTGTGGGCTAGAAGTTTCCGGCATGGTGGATCTTGATTATAAAACTGAGAATGATGTTTCTTGAAGGTTTTAATATCAAACACCGCTCTGATACCAATTGAAAGTCCCTAATCAATGCAAGAAACCCTAATCTTAGCTTAATCAACACAAGGTATTACTTTTCAAACGTAATCTTATTATTGTATAATAAAGAATTACAAGTGTTATGGATAACACAGTTTGATGACAATGTGTTGTGCACACTTTGAACAACAATAAACCCTAACTTATGAATACAGTCGTAGCTGTTTGATTCACTAAGTTATATGCACTAATGTTCTTAATATCTCAAAGTGTTAAACATTAATGCATGGATACACATCCTATTTATAGTGTTACGAGTTTGACTTAAACAGTACTTGATGTCGACTACACAAGCTTTTACAAGTTCCCACATCAGTCACATGATGTCCTTCTATTCTTGGTAGTCTTCCATTATGCTTTAAGGAACAGTTGTCAAAAACAGTTTCCTTATTCTTCATAGTCTCGAACACACAAATGGCATGTCCAAAGTGTGCTGAGAGTTATCAGGGTATTGCCACCCCTGTTAACTCTCAACCCCTCAGAGTCCCTGATACATCTTGGCTGTTATCCATCACAGCCAAGGAGTATGTCTTCAGGTAATCTTTGACTTCCCTGACAATGTCTCTGACATGGACTCCTTTGAGGTTGCTCACAGAGACTTGGATCTCCGTGAGTCTTGCGAAACTTGCCTGCCTCCTAGGCACAGGCAAGGGACTATCTATCAGCCTAATTATGTTTAAATCCATGATCAGGGAATCTAATAAGTTTAGATTCCCAACACCTAGCACTACCATTGACCAAACTGATGCGGAAAGGGGAGAAATTCGTCTGGACTGAAGAACGAGAGAAGAGCTATGAAGACCTAAAGCAGAAGCTAGTATCTGCACCTATTCTTCCTCTCCCATCTGGTACGAGTGTATTTCAAATCTATAGTGATGCATCGGGGAAGGGACTTGGTTGTGTTCTCATGCAACATGGGAAAGTGATCGCGTACGCTTCACGGAAGCTTAAGCCTTATAAAGAAAATTACCCTACGCATGACTTGGAACTTGCTGCAGTCGTGTTTGCATTGAAGATATGGAGGCACTACTTATATGGAGAATCATGTGACATTTTCACGGACCACAAGAGCTTGAAGTATATCTTCACTCAGCGTGAATTGAACATGAGACAGAGGAGATGGTTAGAGTTGTTGAAGGATTATGACATTAATCTGCAGTATCATCCCGGAAAGGCGAATGTAGTAGCAGATGCACTTAGCAGGAAGTCCGGAATGATCAACGGCATTAAGATTGAGGAGGAAATCATAAGAGACTTGGAGCAACTAGACATAGAGATCATGGTACGTGGACATCACGGTTACTGGGCTAATCTTAGAGTAGAACCCGAGTTACTCTCTAAGATCAAGGAAGCTCAGAAGATGATGGAGAAATCTAGGCGATAATTCAGAATTTGGAGAAGTAGACGGAATTTAGAGTAGATGCAGATGGTATCTTATGGCAGGGCACGAGACTTTGTGTTCCTGATGATCAAGAACTCCGGGAAGCCTTGTTAGCTGAAGCTCAAAGCTCCCCATTCTCTATACATCCTGGTTCGACTAAGATGTACCATGACATCAAGCAGTTTTTTTGGTGGAGTGGTATGAAACAGGATGTTGCCACTTACGTCTCCAAATGTCTTACCTGCCAGCAGGTTAAGATCGAGCATCAGCGATCTGGCGGTCTCCTTCAACCGTTAGATATTCCAGAGTGGAAGTGGGACAAAATCACCATGGATTTTGTTACTGGTCTTCCGCCAACCAAGAGGAAGCACGATGTAATTTGGGTTATCGTAGATCGACTTACCAAATTAGCTCATTTCTTACCGATCCGCAAGGAAGATTCGGTCAGTAAACTCGTCGATACGTATAGAAGAGAGATCATGAGACTCCACGGTGCTCCACCCAGTATCGTCTCAGACAGAGATCCTCGTTTCACTTCGCGATTTTGGAAGAGTCTGCGAAAGTTTGGGGTACACAACTTAAGCTTAACACGGCTTTTCATCCTCAAACAGACGGGCAATCGGAGCGAACGATTCAGACATTGGAAGATATGTTGAGGTCATGTGCGTTGGAATGGATGGGTGATTGGGACGAATATATCTGTTTGGTGGAGTTTACATACAACAACAGTTGGCACGCAAGTATCAAGTGTGCTCCCTTCGAGATGTTGTATGGCAGAAAGTGTCGCGCCCCAATCTACTGGGATCAGGTTGGCGAGCGAACACTTGAAGGACCAGAGATCATAGAGATGACTAATGAGAGGGTCGCAGTAGCTAAGTAGAAACTTCAAGAAGCACGGTCACGTCAGAAGAGTTACGCCGACAAGCATCGTAGGGACAGACATTTTAACGTAGGAGATCACGTCTTTCTTAAGGTTTCGCCGGCACGTGGTGTTAGATGCTTCGGAGTTAAAGGGAAGCTCAGTCCTTGTTTCATCGGACCGTTTGATATCATTGAACGAGTCGGTGAAGTATCTTACCGTTTAACGTTACCTCCGCAGCTTTCGCATGTACACAATGTGTTTCATGTGTCCTTACTCAGAGGGTACCAGTATCATGCCTTTCACATGGTTCAGTATCCACTAGAACAGATACGTGAAGATCTCACTTTCATAGAAGAACCCGAACGAGTTCTTTACAGACAAGAACGAGTCATGAGAAGGAAGACTATTCAATTCGTCAAAATCCTTTGGAGGGATCATACCGAGCGGGAAGCCACTTGGGAAACAGAGGAGTCTATCCGGGCTTCTTACCCTCATTTCTTATTTTGAATTCGGGTATGTTCTTCTTTTCCAGTTTACTTTATCTATAATTCGGGGACGAATTATTCTTTTTAGGGGGGAGGAGTTGTAAAATCCGCATGCTTTTACCATGAATAGTGCCCTTAAGATCGTACGTACATGATTAGAACTTTCCTTTTATAGCACGTTATGTTTCACGTATAAGAATTTTAAGTATTACGTACGTGTTCGAACATGATAAGTATTTATTACGTATGAACACACTATAATTATTCCAGTAATAATTATAATCACGAACATGCGATCATGAAATCATGAACATAAATTAATCACGAGCTAATATTAGTTACGTATATATATTTATCACGAACACGAATAAATATATTAGGTCACGATCAATAATTAATTAGAACACGTAAAACACGAACACGATAAAACACGAGAACACACTATAATTTTTAGACTCAAAAAAAGGTACGGGTTACCCCATGTGGGGCCCCTAGCCGCGGCTACACAAAAGAAATGGGCCAAGCCCATATAATTTTACTAAACATGCAAAATATAGAAAAGGTATTTTCATTTATCATAAAACAAGAAAATAACTAAAACCCTAAAAATCCCTTTTGTTCTTTCTCTCTTTGGCGGCCGGATTCAAGGACACCACAAGGGTGTTTCGGGTTGATTTTGATCTTGGAAATTGTGCAAGGATTTGTGTGTGTTCATCCTTATTTGTTTCACGTATTCGGTATAACTTTTTAACCATTTTCTTTTATGTTTTGATTTAACTAATCACATAAAATCATGGTGTTTTTAATTAACTAATTAAAAACAATTATTAAAACATGTTAATGATCATGGGGTAAATAAAATCAATGGTTTAGGGGTGTTTATGGTCAAGCTGACGCCTAACCGAGCCCCATAGGGGTCTCGGCTTGGCTTATTTAACACCACCGAGACCATATGGTCTCGGTATGGTGGTGGTGGTCCCACGGCAGCAGCAAAACCAAGGGGGAAACCCGACGTGGTTCGGGTTATGGTGTTAGTTACGGGTCCGGTTCATGGTTTTTAGTCACGGGTCCGGTTCTTGAATCATTTTTTTTAAGGTTTATGATTTTTATGTTTTAGACTTAAATTAAATTAATAAAAACATGACATGATTAATTTAATGTACATGACTTAGGTTATAAATTTAATTATTAGTTCATGAATTTTAAACTAAGTATTTAAATTTAATTAGACTTTATAATTAATTAATTATTTAAAACCAAGACTATAATTAATTATTTAACATGACTTAGGTTATATTATTAATAGTTAATAATACATGTTTTAACCTAAGTATTTTACCTTTATTTAATTAAAATCATGATATATTTAATTAAATACTTTTAACCTATAGTTTATTTAATTTACATGTAATAATTAATAAAGTATACTTTATAATCACATGACTTAGAATAATAATCAGAAAACACTTAAGCTTATATAATTAGCTTATTTAACCAGCTTATATCTATTTATGGAAACTTTCTATTTTTTAGAAACTTATTTAATTAAGGCATCTAATCTATTTATGGAAACTTTCTATTTTTAGAAACTTATCTATTTTAAGCAGTAATTCTATTTTTGGAAACTTTCTATTTTTGGAAACATTCTATTTTTGGTAACTTTCTATTTTAGGAAACCTGCTATTTTTAGAAAGTTACTTATTATTACACAACAAGTATAATAATACATGAAATACAAGTAATACTTAATCAGAATAGACATAATATAAGATAAACACAGTATAAAGCTTAAAACAGTAGAACATGACATGAACATATAAAACAAGCTAAGACATGATATAAAACCAGTTACGTATTTAGTAATCAGATACTTATACACGTATATATTTATGTAGCATTAGTGATACCGAAGTAGGACTCTCTTCCGTTCGTCTTCTTCGTTCACTGGACATAAGGTACGGATTCCCGTCCTTTCAGTATGGACATTCTTTCCTTATTAGGATTCCCCGTATGCAGTCAACTGTTTTACCATAGTATAAGTTTATATGTTTGATTACTTATGTTTAATTTAGAATATCTGAAGCCATATACATGCATGACCAGTTTCACCTAGTTATGGAGGTACCATAACCATAACACTAGAGGCACTGGTGTTATGACTTCCCCACGGCAGAGTGATTGCTCGTGGCGTCCCTTCATCTTTTGGCCATATTATTATATTTATCATGTGGGGCGTATGGGTGCATCCTAGATACATGTTTTTCAGCAGATTACTCAGTGTGAATGTGGTGTGTGCCTTGCATCCTTCACAAGGAGTTGATCCCTCCGACCCAAAAACGAGTATATTAAATTAGAGGCAACCCCTCTAATTTGCATGATGAGGTCACCCCTCCAAGTATTCATGCACACTTATTTTCATGACCTATATTGGCTAATGGTAAAATATGTTAAACAATTTTTATAAGATAAACATAAGGCTTTTCAAACTATAAAACCAGTTTTACTAAGACTTAACCGGGTTATCCAGGACTTAGTTTCTTCCGTTGTTATATGCTTATATTATTCATGCTTTATTGTACATCCGTGCACTAAGCGTATTGCTCAGCCATTTTTCCTTTTCATGTTCCCAAAACGGCAGGTACTCAGGGACGCTCGTAGACGTTAAACGTACGTGCATATGGACTGGAAGCTTTCTAGCCTTTCTTTACTTTATGCATTATCTATACTTTGATACTCTTTCCATGGACATTGTTTAGTCCTTTCATTTATAGTACTTATATTTGTGTGTGATGAACTTTACTTTTGGACTACCGATGTTTGATTCTGGTATTTCCTTTTTATGGTCATGTAATGTTTTAGACATTTATCCTTGTATGCTTTGATGACACGCCATAATCACGTGTGACATTCCATTTATCAAAATGGGGTGTTACATAAGCACTTACCAAAACTTAAACCAAACTAATTTTAAGAAAAAGTTAATAAGCCACAAATAAAAAATTATAAAAACACCAAATAAGCAAACTATTTAAAATAAACTTTTAAAAGATTTGAACTATAAAATCAACTTAAATAATAATAAGCTAAACACACAATAAGCTATAAGCACAATAAGCTAAAACATCAAACACATCAACTCAATAAGAACAATCAAATAAGCAAATCAATAATCAAATAAGCATTAAGATGAAACAAACTACATGATTAATCAAACCAAACAAGATTCAAATTAAGAAAGGAAGAATGAGAAATATATAATAAGCTTAAATTAATGAAGATTAAGATCCAAATACAAGATTAAAGATGAAATATTAAGAAAACTTTGAAAGAGAAACTAGAGAGAGAAAGTAAAACACCATCACCTAATTACCTATTATGAAAAACTAAAAATGAACTACTAAAATTTAACTATTACAAATGAAGGCTTAAGGGTCTATATATATAGTGGAAGGGATGTGGTGTTGTTGCTTCCTCTTTTCTTCTTGTCTTCTCGTCTTTTAAATAATTTGTCTTTCTCGACTTTGTCTCGGGATTTGTCGATAGATAAAATGAACTCCTCTTATAATTTTCTTCTTTTAGTAGACTTGGTTCTTCGACTTTGTTAAACTTCCGTCTTTGGTCTTTTTCTTCGATAAATCTTTAGAATAAGCCTTTGACTTCCGTTCTTTTTGCACTTTTGATCTTTTGACTTCGTCTTTTGTCTTTTTCTTCGATAAAAGGCCGTTTTTTCTTCCTTTTTCATATTTTTGTCCTAAAACACAATAAAAAACACAAACCACGCATAATTCCGACTTTTACGACATTAAATACACATTTTGGTCTTGTTTTTATTTGTTTTAAGTGGTGAAAGAATAAGTGTTTTCACACTTATTACGTGTCATCAAAGTATGCAAGGTAATATGTAATAAAACATACATGACCATAAAGAAAAACTGGAATCAAACATCGGCTCCCAAACATAAACTCAAAAATTCCCATCCTATGCACGTCCGCTAAATGCTCAATTTCGTCCTTGGGTACCTGCCGTATGAGTCATGGAAAGAAATAAGGTTGAGCAATACGCTCAGTGTACAGATATAATGACATAATATGAATTTCTGGAATACAAAAGAAAGATCTGGAATACTAAGTTGAACAGATAAAAGTGTTGGAAATACGTTTTACGTATTAGAAAGGATCGGTCACTCCAACAATAGTCTAAGTAATAGCTCGTAGTTTAGTTTTACTTTATAATCCAAACTAGCCCAAGCCGAGCCCACAACTTGTGTGAGGCCGGCGGCCCAATGTAAGCCCAAGCCCATCTCATGGGCTTGGGTATATAAACCCTATCCTTAGTTGGAGAGGGTGGTGGTTCACATAATTTACACATAGTGAAAAGGTGTTTTCTTTCACTTTCTCTCTCTAAAAGTGTGTGTGCTCTCACCATCTTTCTATCTCTTTCTCTCTCTAGATTAAGCATAGATTTACAATATCCTACAAATGGTATCAAGAGCCATGGGATGATTGTATTGTTTATGTTTTGTGTTCTTGATTTTCGTGCCTATTTTGATCTAAATCATTCGAACCAATTTTTTTTTGTGTTTTTTATGGTTTTTCCTTGATACAAATCTTCTACATAGTTTGGGTAGAGATTTGGTATATTTACTTTGGCTAAAAACACAAAATTTTTGGGTGTTTTGATCATTTTTTGACTTAAAATCTCGAATTTGTTGGGTTTTGTCCGAGAAAAGTGGGAATTTGATCACTGTGGTACTATTCTGACAGAATTCCATCGGAAAAGGGTTTCTATATTCCGATACATATTTTGATAGGTATTGTGATTAGATATTCCGATAGGTTATTCCGACAGGGTATTCTGATAGGGTATTCCGACAGGTCATTCCGACAGGTTATTCCGATTGGTTATTCCGATAGGTTATTCCGAGAGGGTATTCCGACAGGTTATTCCGACATGTTATTCCGATTGGTTATTCTGATTGGTATTCCGACAAGTTATTTCGATAGGCATTGCAATTTGATATTCTGATAGGATTCCGATAGAGTGACAAGTATTTCAAGATTTTTCAAAAACGTGTTTTTGAAAATACTTTAGGGGATTTCAACATTATTTCTCGGCTTCTACACACAACAACAAACACATTTACTTTCTCTCATTGTTCGATCAACGTTTGTAAATCTTAACTTATCAAAATGGAGTACACATCTCTTACAGATAAGTCCATCCTCTCGGGTACGGATAATCGTCCACCAATGTTGGTGAAGACTATGTACGAGGATTGGGATTCCCGAATGGAACTTTATATGTTGAACAAAGAGAATGGACATCTCATTTGGGAATCGGTGCTCAATGGACCATTGGTATATGGTACAGTGACGGAAGGTACTGTTACTCGTCCTCGCACAACGGGTGAACTAACTGGAGATGCTAAGATTTAAGACAAGTGTGATAAACAAGCTACAAACATCATTATCCAATCCATTCCTCCAGATGTCTACAAACTCGTCAGTAAACATAAAGTTGCCAAAGAGTTATGGGATAGAATGCATGTTCTAATGCAAGGCACCTCGTTAACTAAACAAGAACGAGAGTGTAAGCTATATGATATATTTGATAAGTTTGCCTATGTCCCCGGGGAGACTCTCAATGATTACTATTTGAGATTCACTCTTTTGATGATGAGTTTAACTTCTATGGCCTAGCAATTCCTACGTTTCAATTGAACACCAAGTATTTGAACACTCTTCCTTCTGAATGGAGAAAGTACGTGATGGCTGTTAAATTAGCTAAGGATTTGCATCAAAATAACATGGATAAACTTCAAGATTTTCTTCAACAACACGAATGCCACGTGATCAAGGCTCGGTTGTCTACACCTCAAGTTCATGATCCACTTGCCATGTATGCTTCTCAAAAAATGATTCCCCAATAAAACACGGCTTTCACTTATCAACAACCATCATACTTGCAGCAGCAACAACAACACACATATCAGCAACCACAACAACCATCTTATCAACCACTGATGATGCCACATCAAGCATTTCAACAAAGTGTTCTTCAACAGCCTTATCCACAACAACCAACACATCAGGTATCACCATCACAAGCTATCACTTCGTCAAAGGGATATACTCCTCAGCAAGGATATTTTCCAATTGAAGCACCACAAGCACAAGCCTTCTACACCAATGAACTTCCACCAATTCAAGCACCGGTCTTTACTCCAAATGACACACCTACTGATTTCTTAAACCATCTTACTGCCTACTTGTCAAAACTTGTTGCAACTAGAGGTTTTTCACCAACGAACAATCAACTCCGCACTTCTTCAAATCCTCGACAACAAGCCACTCTTCAAGATGGTCAAGTAACGGTGCAATCCATTCAGGGTAGGCAAAAATCATATGGACCCACAACAAGGACCGTGAACACTCAAGCTGTAAATTCTCAAACTAGTGGTAATGGAAGCACTATTGGTCCTCAAAAGGTTGTGACTTGCTACAATTACCGAGGACAACGTCATATGGCTAGGGAATGCACTCAGCCAAAAAGGAGAAGGGATGCAACGTGGTTTCGTGAGAAGATGTATTTGGTCGATGCTCAATCTAAAGGAAAGATTTTGGATTTAGAGGAATTAGCATTTCTTGCAGACCCAGGGGCAACATATAATGAAGGCATTGCAGTCGTCTCTACTTCTAATGCAACATATCAAGCAGATGATCTTGACGCATATGATTCGGATTGTGATGACATTCACTCAGCCTAAGCTGCTCTCGTTGCTAATCTCTCTCACTACGGTTCTGATGTTCTCAGTGAGGTACCAACCACATCTAATAATGTTTACGATAATGCACATCAAGTTGAGCATGAAAATGACAACCTCGAAAAGCATTCGGGAACTAGTAACTCAAATGATGTGGTATCCAATCCAACACATTTGAGAGAACCTCAACCAAATGCTATGACGGGTATGGAATCTTATGAGCAACGTGATTTGGTAATGGTGCCTAAACATATTATTGATAACATGAATGTGGATGTTCCAAAAACCGTAGATATGAATGCCAACCTAACCGCTGAGCTTGCGTTATATAAGGAAAAGGTCAAAATAACTTATTCTGAATTTGATGAATTTCATTTTGAAAAGATTGAACACTTAAAAGAAATAGAATCGTTAAAAGCTAATCTTTCCAACGAATTAAAAGAAAATGAGTCGGTTCTAAATGATTTTCATAAACTTAAAATGGATTTCAAAACTCTCGAGTCTAAAAAGTTTGTATCAGAAATTAATGCTACCAAACTTCTTAAATTCAAGGAACAACATCTTTTAAAACAATACGCTTCCACAGAAAAGATTCATATTTTAAATAAATCGTTTAAAGAACTCGAACTTAAGCGTCTTCAAGATTTACCACTTAATCCTGGTTATGCAAAAACAAGCTCAGGAATATATTCCTTATCTTTATGATGTGACCCTAATTGGAAAATCGAAAGAAGCACCTTATGTTCGTAGTACCGAGGAGACTATGTCAATTGCGGAAGAAACTCGATCTAAAATGCTTTCAAAATTCCATAAGCTTGATTATGATAAGCATAATAAAGATCAATTTAATAAAAATACCCGTATTCACTTACAAAAGGAATTATCTCAATTATCAGCTTTTGTGCCCCAAAGTTTGTCAAAGGAAAACGTTCCTAGTACGTCTCCTACACTTGTAAAAAAGGATTTAACTAAGTTAATTCCACCGGTAAGTAAGCTGTCAAATAGCTTAAATGCGGTGCACCAACACTTTGCCGATTTTGACAAGGTCATTACGGAACGTATGACAGCTACGGCCATAACGGAAGGTGAATGGAATTTGAGCACACTAGAGCTGCGTTTCAAGACGAAATTGTTCCATTTGTAAACAATATTAAAGCTTGTCTTAGCATTATTGATCAAAATTTGATTTTGGAAATAGAAGAAGTTAGACGTGTTTTCAATGAAATGGATGATGCTTATGAAAACAGTTTACTTGAAATAGAACGAATTTCACGCCAAAATAATCAGCTTCTGAAGCAAGTGATGTCTCATGATATTGTTTCCGTCTGTGTGAATAAAAGTGTTGATAATGATTCTATTGTGAATAATGTTGAATCTGTGGATAATGTGGTAGATAGTACGTGTCACAAATCTGACGCTGAATTCTTAAAGCTTCAAGATTCTTATTCTCCGCTTTCAAAACGTTTTGATGAGATTAAAAAACATTGTATTTCGCTTGAATGTACACAACAATTTCTTCAAGATCGTTTTGAAGGTGTTAATATATATGATTCAAATTTTCAAAAGAATTTTCGATTGAATTTACAATCAAAACATAGTCAGCTAATTGACAAGGTTGCTAAATCATTGTCGATAGACATAGAGAAATCTAAGGAGATTAAATGTGTGAACGTACTTGAGGCCGCTGAGAATATTAAACTTGATCTAGATAATCGAGTTTCCAAGATTTTGTCCAAAGTTGATAACTTAAAACAGAAAAATACACAACTCTTCTATTCAGTAAAGCCCGCATGTGCTAATACCACTGCACAGAATCAATCATTGATTTAACGATTGAATCGAAAGTCGGTGGAAATATCTGATTCGAGGGAACAAATTTGTGATAAAAATTTGGCTATGGCTGAGTTAAAGGAAACACTTCGTACCCTAAAAGGTAAGAATGTTGTGGATAACGCAGCCACTGTCTCAGCATCGTCCTCTAGTGCAATCAAAAGGAATCTCATCGCCGTCACACCACTTAACAAGGGCCCTAGGACTAAACCATCTCAAACATTGGTCACTAAAGATAAGGCAAAATCAAAACCAACTTCTAATATTCCCGTGTTGCCTTCTATAGGAGTAAGCACCACTACTAAGGCTCAAATATCTAAGCTTAAAAGAAACAAGAAGAATGATAGGATCTTGCCGCCATCTAGTAGTCAAGTGAAGAAGAAAGTAGAAGCCCACCCTAGGAATGTTATTTCTGTTTTGAATATAAAGAATCATGTAGCTAAACCTAAAGGCTCTACGGTTGTGCAGCGTTCTAAGCCTACTGTGAATTCTAATTTGAAATGTTGGAACTGCAATGAATGTATGTTTTCTAGTCGTCATGATTCTTGCCTTATTGACCATGTGAATGAGATGAATGCCCGGAAAAATGGATTAGAATGGAAACCGACTGGGAAAGTGTTAACCCAAGTTGGTTGGATGTGGCGCCCCACTGGTAGAACTTTCACTATTGCAGGAAATGCGTGCCCTTTAACTAGGTTCATTCCCACTAAAGCGAAGAAAGCGTGACCTTTAACTAGGAGTACCAACGCTACCAAACCACAAGCGAGTCCTTTACCTAGGAACACCGACACTACTGTTGGAATTAAGTGCCCTTTAAATAGGTCTACTCCCACTGTAGTGCCCGCTAATACTCCAAAACCTCAGAAAGTTTGAACAATAAAACCTGTTATTGGTAAAATTCACATTAGAAAACGCCGGAAATCTAAGGATAACACAAATGTTAGCAATTATGATAATATTATATCTGTATCTGCTAACACTCCAGAACCAATAGTTTCCAATGCGTTGTCTACTGTTGTTGATGAAAATAGGTTGTCCAAATTGTTCTTTGGTATTTGGACTCTGGTTTCTCCAAGCATATGACCGGAGATCACTCTCAGCTCAGAAATTTCGTCAGCAAGTTTCTTGGTACAGTTCGATTTGGAAATGATCATATTGCAAAGATAATGGGTTACGGTGAATATCATATTGGGAATGTTATAATTTCAAGAGTGTATTATGTGGAAGGTCTCGGTCACAACTTATTTTCTGTGGGACAATTTTGTGATGCAAACCTAGAAGTTGCTTTACGAGAGTATACCTGCTTCATCCGTAATTTGGAAGGGATTGATTTATTGAAAGGTACTTGAGGGAATAATTTGTACACTTTGTCTCTACAAGATATGATGGCCGCTTCTCCCGTATGTCTTCTCACCAAAGCATCAAAGACTAAGTCATGGTTATGGCATCGGCGGTTATCTCATCTTAACTTTGACGCTATTAATCATTTGGCGAAAAATGACCTTGTTCGTGGTCTTCCAAAACTTACGTTTCACTAGGACCATTTGTGTTCCGCATGTATAATGGGGAAAGGCACTAAGAAATCATACAAACCCAAGACTGAAGACACCAACCAAGAGAAACTTTATCTGTTGCATATGGATCTTTGTGGGCCAATGCGTGTTGAAAGTCTTAGTGGTGTACATCCTCGTCATTGTCGATGATTACTCTCGGTTTACATGGGTGAAATTTCTTCCAACAAAAAATGAGGCACCGAAATTCATCATCGGATTTCTCAAGATGATTCAAGTGCGTCTCAACACTACTGTCTGACGCATTCCTACAGATAATGGAATCGAATTTGTGAATCAAATCTTGCGTAATTATTATGAAGAAGTTGGCATATCTCATGAAACATCCGTTTCTCGCACTCCACAACAAAACGGTGTCGTTGAAAGGCAAAATCGCACACTTATGGAAGCTTCTCGAACGATGTTAATTTACGCAAAGGCTCCATTGTTTATATGGGCAGAAGTAGTATCTACAACAGTTTTCACCCAAAACCGGTCAATAATTCGTAAACGCCATGGTAAAACACCTTATGAGATTCTACATGGAAAAGTACCAGATTTATCATATCTTCATGTATTTGGTTCTCTTTTCTATCCAAATAATGATGGTGACAATTTGGGAAAACTTCAACCCAAGGCTGATATTGGTATTTTAATTGGTTATGCACCCACAAAGAAGGCATACCGAATCTACAATCGTAATTCTCGTAATATCCTCGAAACTATGAATGTTGAATTTGATGAGCTGACAAAAATGGCTTCTGAACAAAGCAGCTCTGAACCCGCACTTCATGAAATGGGACCTAGTGACATTAGCTATGGTCTTGTCCCAAACAACCCTTCTTCACCATCATTTACACCACCTTTTAGGAATGAATGGGATATGCTGTTTCAACCGTTCTTTGATGAATTCTTTACTCCTCCAAGTATTGTTGCTCCAGAACCTGAGTTAATAGCTCCGGTTACCGAAGTTGTCGCTCCAGCAACCGAAGCACAAACAGATGTGTCTACACCTACAATTGGTCAAGATATACCTTCAACGAGTAATTTTTTAACCAACACCCGAATCAACTACCTATGTCATGCCTATTGATGATGAAGAGGATGATGATGATCACGATTTGGAATTCTCTCAAATGCATGAACTTCCATTCTTTGGTGTACCAATTCCCGACTCTAATTAAGTTGGGTCGTCCACCTCAGAGTAACCTCCTACTACGGTCTACTCCAATCCACGGATTCGTGAACATGACAGCAAGTGGACAAAGGATCATCCTATAGATTCTATTATTGGTGACCCTAATCGTCCGGTATCCACACGAAGTCAGTTACAAGAAAGTGCAATGTTTTGTTATTTTGATGCTTTTCTCAATGAAGTTGAACCTAAGACGTGGAAACAAGCATTTACCCAATCTTGTTGGATAGAAGCCATGCAAGAAGAACTTAACGAATTTGTACATCTTAAAGTATGGGAACTTGTCCCATGCCCGGATTAAGTGTAGTTACTCTCTTTGAAATGGGTTTACAAGGTGAAACTCGACGAGTTAGGCGGAATATTGAAGAACAAAGTTCGATTAGTAGCTCGTGGATACAAGCAATTATTAGGCATCGACTTTCTGGAATCCTTTGCACCTGTTGCCCGTTTGGAAGCTATTAGACTATTCGTCGCTTATGCAGCCGACATGAATATGATCGTCTATCAGATGGATGTGAAGACGACATTTCTTAATGGTGAAATCAAGGAAGAGGTCTATGTTCAACATCAAGATGGTTTTGTGAATTCTAAATATCCTAATCATGTGTACAAGCTTAAGAAGGATCTCTATGGGTTAAAGAAAGCTCCACGCGCATGGTATGATCTTTTGTCACAATTCCTCATTACGCAAGGCTTCGCTAAAGGCAAGGTGGATCCCACGCTGTTCATTCAGAAACGAGGTAACAATATGATTATGGTATAAATATATGTTGATGATATTATTTTTTCTGCCTCGACCCAAACCTTATCGGATGAGTTTGGGACACTCATGTCTTCCAAGTTTAAGATGTCAATGATGGGCAAGGTATCATTTTTCTTAGGTCTTCAAATATCTCAGAGTCCCAGAGGCATCTTTATCAATCAATCCAAGTATGCCCTTAAATCGCTTAAGAAGTATAAGATGGAATCTTGCGACCCCGTGGATACTCTAATGGTGGAACGAACTAAGCTTGATGCAGATCCACATGGAGTTGCCGTTGATCTTACACTTTATCGTGGAATGATCGGTACCCTTCTGTATATCACAGCTAGTCGACATGATCTTCAGTTTGCTATATGTATGTGTGCTCGGTATCAAACTTGGCCTACTGAGTTACACTTAGCTACTGTGTTGGAAATTCACTTTATGTGACGACTTTTAAGAATTCCCATTAGTTATCATAGTCACACACGCATAGACTAGACTAGGAACAATGTATAGGTTAAGTGCGTTGTGTGGCTATATATACCCCTCCTAGGCTTCCAAGGAGGGGTGTTAATTGTGTTTTCATTTCTTGTTTAATACACTTTTTCTTATTTCACACACAACCTCTCTTTCTCTCAACTCATCCATAGCTTCCACCTTCCACCACCCACCTAGACCACCGGATTAGCTAAAAGCAAATCCACAATTGGCATCAGAGCCTCGGTTCAATCCTTGGATCGTGTTTATGGTTTTCGATTTGGTGGTCTAAATTTTTTTCTTTGGTCCCGATCTAAATTTTTTTTGTCACGGTTTGTGTTTTTCTGTCAATATTCACAAGGTTTTTTTGTTACTTTTACATGTTCTTTGTCAAGTTATATCATTTGTCCATATACTCAGTCCACATATCTGATCTGAAAAGTCCATGGTTTTATATCTTGTCATATCAGTTATCATGTCCATCACACAGTCATCATGTTTATCATTATTCACTTAATCTGACTTATCATTTTGTCACATGGTTTCATCTGTTATATTATCTGTTTTATATCATTTCTGGGTTATGTAATATTTTTTTTGAAGATGAAGATGAGATGTGCCCAGAAAACATGTTCTTGAATATCAGGAAAAAGTACAGATAAGATGTCAGAGTCACATTCAGATCGGAATATTGCGATCGCAAAAACCAATGGTTTCTACATTGCGATCAAATATTCCGATGGAACACATTCGATGCATTCCGACGGATGCATTCCGACGGATGCATTCCGATGGATGCATTCCGATGGGGTGTAGAAAAAAAAACATTGCGATGGAAATCAGTTTAAACATTGTGATGCACTATTCTGCACATATTGCGATGGACTCAATCATGTTACGATGGCTTAATGAAAACATTGCGATGATTTTCTTTTATTTTGAACATTGCGACTGTTAAACAAAATCTAAAAACCAAGACTCAACATATCACCAACCTTTTAATAAAACCCAAGACCAAATACTTTTAAAAAATAGATCGAGATCCCGGACTTGACCAGTACCAACATAACACTCCAACCTTTTAACTCCCAATCAACTCCAAGTCTATCCTATGCCCATCGTCACTTAACACCATCTAGACTCGACACCATAACAGAAAACTTATAAATAAAAAACAATCTCAGATTCATTTCGTGTAACAACATGCATGTCGAGATCTTTTAGATCTTTACACGAAATATAAATCATCATAGACCCCTGTTTGGTTTTCAACCAACTTTTATTATACAAAATTAAATAATGATCTATAACAAACTTGTTATGATCATTATTTGTTTCGTTTTTTAATCAAAAACCAACATGCATCATAAATCTGTCCTTAATCTTCGAATATAAAGAAGATTTATAACAAGTTTGTTATAATCTTTCTTTTATTCGATTTTAACAAAATCATACCTACCTGACTCACTTTTGCGGATCTTGACTTTTCGGATCTGTTAAGCTTTGCGTCTACAGATCGGTCGAGATTGATTTGTGACTCGATTAATAGTCATAAGGTGGGATATACCTTGATATGTGGATGGATATATATGATATTGGGCGTGGGAGGGATTGATTTATTTGTTGCTGAGATGAGATTAGATGGGCTGTGAGTTTTTAAGATGGAGATAGGTCAGTTTATGGGTGTGGCTGCGAATGGAAAAGGGATTAGGGTAAACTGTGTGGATTATTAGGGTAAAGGGTGATTTATACCTAATTTTTAGGTATAACAATGTGGTGGGCTGACTATGTGGACCAGGTATTGCTCAAAAAACATGTTCCATTCACCACGTGGAAGTATACACCATAATATATTCAAAATATTCACTTTCTGGAACTAGTGGGTCTTTATGGATCGGGTTTGTATATCCGAAATATTGGAAAGTATAGACTATAGTTAGTATTATTATTTTTGGACAAAATGTCATTTTTTGGAAAAAAATTGTAATATTAATATGTATATTAGTCATTATCGGGTTTATAGGTGCCATGACAAAGTGACAAAACAAAGTGACGAGACAAAAAGATGTGACTAAGTGACAAAATTATTTGACGAGACCGAAGAAAAATTTGGCAATTTTTTAGTGGCTGCGGATTTATTTGACCGGGTATTAATAATGTGAAGTTGGAGACGGATTTTTCGAAGGCGTGAACTTATTTTATCTTTCAAAGATAACTTGCTCGTGCTTAATCTTAGAATAAAGACTTGTTAATCTAGTTTTCGGGTTCGGGGTGGTTGGTTGATGACTCGGATAACTATCACTTAAAGGGGTTACATTGTTGTACTCAGTGTCACGCGCTTAGTCGACGTGGATAATTTCAAGAGGTGTTGTGCTCATAGACTTCTTTAGTGATGCATTGGGTACTTAGAGATTTCTCCACCGTTCCTCATTCAACAATAGTGCAAGCTTAAGTCACAAGATCGAATTCAGTTTCAAGTTTGATGTATCCGGTTCATTCTATCAGTGGTCACTTCAAATTTCTTTTAAGTGGGTTGGTAAAGATGGCCATGGAGAGTTTATAAGTAGAGATTTTCGATCAACAGATGATTCTCACAAAATATATAATTTAGCTTATTTATTATTGTCACGAGATTTCAGGTACATGTGCGTACGATTTATTGATGGTTCCGAGTTTCGAAACCATCAAGGGGGAAGAAGAAGACTCATTTCACGCACAACGAGTACACGTGATGAACCTCATGCCTTCTTTTGATTTGAAGACATTCCGGGATGACATTTTTCATAACCGCAGAGAAAATCAGTGTTTTTAACTTGTGGCGTTATCAATCTCTAAACGGTACACTACTGATTCGATGTTTAATTGTTTTGTTGTTGCAATTATTCATCATCATTATCCTATATGGAGAGATATGCACTTCCGGGACTTAATTGACTCTGGTGCATCTTCAGAAGAAGATATGTGCATTTCCGGGACTTAATTGACTCTGGTGTTATGATGTCAACTTCATGAATGGGATAAAGTGTCTACTTCAGTATTTGAGCTTCATACTTGGGATTGATTTATTTTCTTCAATTATGTGGGGGAAGAAATGTCTTGATTCTTTCTAGTATGCTTAACTTGAACTCTCAGGGGGAAGAAAAATTCAGAAGAATTATTCAAGCGTGAGAAGAGAAGTTGTTGATCTACTTGGTGTGCCCCAAACTTTCAATCCCTCATAGCAACATTATCATGTTATATGATGGGATTTGCTTGTTAAATTCCGTTGTGCGCTTAATCTTTCTAAGCTTTATTGAAAGCTTTGAAGTTGCTTACGAGGATTGTCGATTTAGGAGGAAGCTATTTAAAAGCTTCTACATCAAGTTTATGTGGCATGAATTAGGGGGAAGTTAATTCAGAAGCTTCTCATTAACCAGAAGTATATGGATTACTTAGCTCGTGCCGTTACAGTATTTCTACTACAAGTCACTTTAAAGATGAGTCGTTTTGAAGTGAAGACTTAAAGTCAAAGGCCTCATAAGACATCATCAGCATTGGACGCTTCATGAAAGCTTTTGTTCTTAATCATTATGTACTTGTTAGGAAAAATACTGTAAGGAATTCTACACGTCGTCCCATGGGGGAAGATTGTTGGAAATTCACTTTATGTGACGACATTTAAGAATTCCCATTAGTTATCATAGTCACACACGCATAGACTAGACTAGGAACAATGTATAGTTAAAGTGCGTTGTGTGGCTATATATACCCCTCCTAGGCTTCCAAGGAGGGGTGTTGATTGTGTTTTCATTTCTTGTTTAATACACTTTTTCTTATTTCACACACAACCTCTCTTTCTCTCAACTCATCCATGGCTTCCACCTTCCACCACCCACCTAGACCACTGGATTAGCTAAAAGCAAATCTACATACTGTTAAACGGATCTTTCGGTATCTTAAAGAAACCATTAATAGGGGACTTTGGTATTCGAAGGACTCTTCGATTGCACTTATGGCATATGCAGATGCGGATCACGCGGGTTGTCAAGATACACGGCGTAGCACAAGTGGAACTTTGCAATTACTAGGAGATCGACTAATCAGTTGGGCATCGAAAAGGCAGAAAAGCGCTGCAATTTCAAGTACGGAAGCAGAATACATAGCTATGTCTGGCTGTTGTGCTCAAATTCTTTGGATGAGATCGCAATTAACCAACTATTCAACAAAATTCCGAACTGTGACAACAAAAGTGAAATTGCCTTATGCTGCAACAATGTTCAATTCTCCCGGTCGAATCATATTCACATTCGCTACCACTTCACCAAGGAGCAAGTGGAAAATGGAGTGATCGAGCTTTACTTTGTCCGATCTGAGTATCAATTGGCGGATATTTTCACAAAGGCTTTAGATCGCGTTCGAATGGAATTTTTGGCCGACAAGCTAGGTTTGAGAACATTCTCGCCCGAGACTCTAAAGGAATTGGCAGATGAAGCGAAAGAATAGTGGTGGTAAACTATTATCCGTATCCTTGGTGATCATCTGTATATATTGTTTATATTTTACCCACAAAAGCAAAATACAAAAATTTAAAACCATATAAAAACCATAAAAATTGAAAAATTCATAAATTCCAAAAATATTTTTACTTTATTTTTTCAAAGGCATGTCTTTTGGTACGATAATATTTACGGCCTTAGAAATGTTGATTATTATTGACACAGAGCCATAAATAGAGTTCGTACAAAAGTTGTAAATATTTCATAAAACATGCCTATATGGCTTGTAGTTATTTCAGACTGCAACCCGTTTTTTCATATTCAAGTCAAGTATTTCTTATGAAAGCTTTGGCTCACAACGGGAATTACTTTTCTCGGGCAAGGTTTACTTTAAAACCTTGTATGGGATCAGATTTACTTTATAACTTGGTCTAACACAAATCTATGTACGCATCAGTGCATTTATTTGTTAAAACAAGAGAAATCTTTTTTTTTATGAAGTTATCATATCTACAACCATAGCAATCTACAATTGGTATCTACATACTCGACGATGTGACTACTCAAACGATGACTACAACTCTTTCAATAGAACACATGTCAACAATTGAGGGGGAGCAATTGTCAAGCATTCAGAATCTTCGATGTTGATAGTGCCAAGTTGACTAATTGGTGTCAAGACTACAATACCAATCGTACATGTGGTGTCAAGAGATGACTTCAGACGTAACGAGGAGACCAACATTTGCCGACATGAACCATTTGATCTTATCATATGATGTTCTCATCAATCAGGCCCAACCTTGTCAACTTATTCTAATATGGTGAATCTATGACCATTTTAACAATCGGTGTCATATCTCAACATTTGGTATCATGAAGATAAAATAGACTTGCATTTTTCTTCCCAAAAACTTTGTTAAAACTTCATTAAATCAATTGATATTGAAAACATCGATTGGATTAATATTTTCAATATGGGGGAGAAAATGTAATTTAATATGGGACATGATTATTCAAAAATGGTTTGACTTAACGTGATGGCTCATCCCGACATGTGCGAAATATTTTTGGATATCGTGGCATATGTTAAGGGGGAGCAAAACGGATTTGCACATCTAAAATGGATTTAATGGTGACATATACTTACCCTAAACCAATTTATTTCACGACGGTGAAGATTGTGGTGACATAAGGATGGTAGGATAGGTTAAAGTCCAATGATTCTTCCAAAATTGAAGGAATCTTCCCAAGGACATTTCATAGCTAGAAATAGTAGTCCTTAGGAAAGATGGAGAAAGATTGTGAAGGTAGCTGAATGCCGACCAAGTACTTAAGTTAGCAATGGAACAATCACAACAAGGTGCTAGTTATGAAGTATTGTTAAGCATTGAAGGGGTTGAAGAATGAAAAAGAATTGTAAAGATAAAGGGTGTAAAGAAAGAAGCCCTCCTTACAACATTAGCCAGAAACCGGGTCAACACATATGCTATTGAGATCATTTTAATGATGCTCGATATTGAAGATAGACATCATGGACCCAGTGATGCAATGCACAACCCATCCCAGCTAACTCAGATATCTTTCAAAAGGTATTTGTTTTATTCACATGGAGACAACGCATTATCTATCAATTTATTCACTTCAAATATATTGATATTGAAAAGGTGGCACTCCTCTCCAGCCTCCGATCACTAAAAATCCAAAATGCACGATGAAGTCTAAAAGCCATTTGAGATCATCAAATATCTCATTAGGACACACTTTCTTGTTTCCTTGCTTCTTCACACACTGTGAAAAGTATGAAAGATCTTAAGAGTCCTACGCAAAATCTTCATGAGCTGCCTGAACATCCGAGTAATACGAAAGTATTTACAATGAAGATGGAAATCCTTCTTGAGAAAATATCAATTGCTCATGGTAGGTGACTTGTGCGATTCTTTACGAATCAAACTTGTGATAATTGGAAAGCAACAGTTGATTAATTCTTAATTAAATTTAAACACGTTCCAGGCCTCTACGCAATATCTCAGTAATCTTGCCAAAACACTCAGAGTGACACCTTAGTGTTCACAGTGATGAGTGGAAATACTTCTAGTGTTAACCTCAAACAGCACTTGGTAGGTAACTTGCAAGATTCAATATGAATCAAGCTCATGACAACTGGAAAGCAACGATGGTGTGATTCTTTAATGAATCAAACTTGTTCTAGGAACCAGAATTGACGGTTTCAATCATGCGGATAATTTTGTCCAAATGATTCACTCTTTACGTTCGTAGTCAGCTTTGGACGGTCGAGTAAAAAGAACGGGTTTACCCGCAAAATCTTGTCAATGAGATTTTTAATTAAATCTACCTGCCACAAGTACGATATTTTATATCGTCCAACAGTCTTCACCGACCGGAGGTAAAATGCTACCGAATTAGAATGAAATGTTCAAAGCCATTTCGTTCGTGTCTACTTATGTTGCGGCATTGCGGAATCCGAGAAGAAGTCGTCCCCGCATGCTTATTCTTTATGCACTTAATACTTCATCCAATTCTAGAAAGCCTAAAAGTCAAGTCTTCCGCTGTATCGAACTCTGAAACTTTCAAAAATTACGAAGGTATAAGTATGTGGGACATGAAGTCACGAAGAGGTGAATATCACAATTGATGGATGCACAAGATCAAGGCAAGAGATTAATTCTCAAGATTGATATCAAAGATCACATTAACATGTTCACCAGAAAAGAAAAAGAAAAGAAAGACGCAGACTACGAGCTCAAGACAAGCATAGTATGCTAGGTTTATTTTATTATTGTAACTTGGGTAACGCCCTTGTTTGGAGTGACCTCCGTTAGGGGGAGATTGTTGGAAATAGGTTTTACGTATTAGAAAGGATCGGTCACTCTAACAATAGTCTAACTAATAGCTCGTAGTTTAGTTTTACTTTATTATCCAAACTAGCCCAAGCCGAGCCCACAACTTGTGTGAGGCCGGCGGCCTAATGTAAGCCCAAGCCAATCTCATGGGCTTGGGTATATAAACCCTCTCTTTAGTTGTAGAGGGTGGTGGTTCACATAATTTACACATAGTGAAAAGGTGTTTTCTTTCACTTTCTCTCTCTAAAAGTGTGTGTGCTCTCACCATCTTTCTATCTATTTCTCTCTCTAGATTAAGCATAGATTTACAATATCCTACAAAAAGTACTTAAGCTGAAAGATTGATAAGTAAAATGCAGCGGAAACTGTGTATGTCCTAGAAAACTGGTTTATAATTTGTAAAACTGAACTGATAACTGATAAAGCTGAAAACATGCATTTACTGTATATTAAGTGCCAAGATATTATATAGGTCATGTACTGTAACAACGTGTGCATGAATACATAGAGGGGTGACCTTGTCATGCTATAGAGGGGTGACCTCTAACTGATAACTGGGTGGAGGGAACAGCTCCAATGTGAAGGATGTAGAGCACACACCAGATTCACTTAATAAACTGTAAACTGATAAACTAGGATGCACCCATACGCCCCACATGATAATGCTGATAATGGCCAAACTGAAACTGAAGGGACGCCACGAGAAATATCCCTCGTAGAGGAGTCATAACACCTGTGCCTCATGTCTTATGGTTACGGTACCTCCGTAACTAGATGACATGGTCATGCATTTATATAGCTCGGGCATTTTAAAATAAACATAAGTATTACTGAAAAGCTTAATAACATAAAAGTACTGGGGAAACAGATGGCTGCAATCGGGGAATCCTAATCACGCATACGAAGGGAATGTCCATACTGAAGGACGAAATATCCGTACCTCGTGTCCAGTAATGAAGTGAGAATGAAAGCTGGAGAATCTACTCCGACTTCACGGATACTACATAAATAAGGTACGTGAATGAGTTGTCTGATTACTGTATACTTTTACTAGTTCTTATTGTTCTTAACTTGTTTTACATGTTCTTGTATTGTTTTACTATTTTGTGTATAATCTTGTAACTCTGAATGTTCTCATGTATTTCTGATTAATGTATTTCATGTACTCATGTGTTAATATACTTGTTGTAACATAATTAGTAACTTCCTAAAAATAACAGGTTTCCATAAATAGTAAGTTTCCAAAAAAATTGAAAGTTTCCAAAAATAAAAAGTTTCCTTAAATAATTATAAGCTTGTTTAATAAGTCTAAAATATAAGCTAGTGCTTAATATTCATAATTTATAAGTCATGGTGTCTTAATAGTAAAGTTTATAAAATAAACACTTTAGGCTAAAATGATGGTTATTGATTAATAATATAATGCATGGTTTTAATAAAGATTATTAATTAATAACATGACATAATTTATTTAATAAAACTTTACCTTAGATAAATAATTAAATTAAATTCTGGTTTTATTTTAATTATGTCATAATAAAATACTGGGTAAATAGCATAAAAAGGTACCAATTTTAAGTTAAAACTCAATTAAAGGTACTCAACTTTTTTCTCAATTGAAGGTATCGATCTTTTTTCTTGTTGCAATGTTGGACAATTTACAAATTTAAAAGTTATATTTTAACGATCGTTTACTTTATTATTGCATCGTTAGTCCTTTATACTAATGACACTTTATAATAAACTCAAAATTCATTTTTTACAGCTATACCGTTTTCTACCTTTTTCGTCTGATTTTTACAGTTTTTGTTTGGTTTTTAATTGTTTTGGTCCATTTTTACAACATTCGCCGTTCTTTTACCGTTTTGACAGTTCCGTCCATTTTTTTAACTGTTTTCATCTGTTTTCGGCTTTTTTTACAATTTCATCGTTTTATACGGTTTTTTTCGTCCGTAAAATAAATAGGCGACAACGGAAAGAAACAGACGAAAACAGTAAAAAACAGTCGAAAACGATATCAAACACACTAAAAAAGGTCGAAAACGGTAAAACAGGTAAAACGAAAAAAACAGACTAAAACGATTAAAACCAAATAAAAATCGAAAAATAGAAAACGGTGTAAAACCATAAAAAAACGAATTTTGAGTTTATAAAGTGTCGTGAATATAACAGACTAACGATGCAATATAAAGTAAACGGTCGTTAATATATAACCTTTAAATTTGTTAATGGTCCCAACATTGCAACAAGAAAAAAGACTGATACCTTAAATTGAGAAAAAAAGTTGAGTACTTTTATTTGAATTTTAACATAAGATGAGTACCTTTTTTTGCTATTTGCCCTAAAATACTTAGGTTAATTTCATGAATTATTACATTAATAATTATAACCTAAGTTCATGATTAATTTTATTAAAATAATATGTAATTAAATTAATTAATTAAATAAAAAAAATAGTTTGGCCAAAATACCCCTTGTATAACGAGTCCTTAACCCGAGCCAACCGAGATACCCGTCTCGGTCGCACTTAACAAATCAAATAAACACCGAAACAAAATCAACACCATAACCTGATGAGCGAAAGAAATCTCTGTCGCTGTTCTGTCGTGAATCTGCCAAAGGAGAATCTGCGACAAAAATTCTGTCACATAATCTGTCGCAAATCTGGAAAACAAACCAAACGGGCCACTGCTGGGTTGTGTGTTGCGGCTGACCAAGACCAAACAGTACCCTGTTGGTCTTTGGTTCCCCCTATTTACCACACGAACACCCCTGGGGGTTTTGTGTTGTGGCCGTCTACAACAAAACCACCAGCGCACAACTTGTGAGACGCCGCTGGCCCAAAATGAACCACACCGAGAGTCTAAAGACTCTCGGTTCCCATGGAAGTCAATAAAACCTGGCCACCCCAAGATTTATTACATGTTTAGTCTATAAAATCATGTGTTCATGTCATATACTAGATGGATTCGTAATTTATAAACAAAAGGAAGGGAGAAAAAGTGCTTACCGTTTATACATGATCTAGGGATAACCAAACCAATACACACGAATCAATCAACATCAAAAATCAAGATCCCGTCCCCTTCTTTTAGTTCCCATCTAGCGGCACACAAAGAAAAACACCAACCCTAATTATTTTTTTTGTTTGTTTCTTGAAATGAAAGTGAGTGTGAAACCCCCTGGTGGTTAGTTTTTGCTAGATGGGCTGGGATTTAAGCCTATTATTTTTCCTCCTTAAGTGAGCCGAACCAAACAGCCTTTAACTATATGTTTTTTGTTTTTCGACTTTATTTTATCTCGTGTATTTATTTATTTGTATCGTGAGTTCGTGTTTCATGTTCGTGTTATACTCTAACATGTATTATTTATTTTACTGAATAACTAATAATAATACCTAGTACTTGAATATGAACGTTAATTATTCTTGGTACATGTCATGTTTTAATTAAGTTAACTTTTTAATTAAATCTGTGATTTCGTGTAATAAATGTATTCGTGGATTTTCATGCGGGTTTTACAACTCTTCCACTCTAAAAGAATAATTCGTCCTCGAACTAGAAACGTGATAATGTTGCGGGTTTTACTATTCTTCCTGTAAAAACCCGTACTTTCCCAGCATTATTTTATTCTTTTATTCATGTTTCTTGAATTTTCAAACGTTTTACGTTTTCTTGTATTTTTATATGTAAATCCTGAGATATTGATAATTTCAATAAATTATACTTTTCAAGTATTTTCTGATCATTGACAATACTTTGTTTGGAATTATAAAATTATTATTTTATTTTTCTATATTTAATTTAAATCAAAGTTTTTGATTTAAAATCACTAGCGTGCGTTTTACAACGAGTTTATTCAATTCAATGAACAACGAGAATTCCTAGTGATCGCGATACCGACGGATGCCCAAAATTTTACGTTTTATTATCGATTGTTTCGATAATTAATATTTTCGACGATTTCGTTTTAATTACGTGTTAAGTCGTGTCGGGAAACCATATAATCATTTTTATGATGCATTGTAACTTTTGAAAAGTATTTTTACGAAACCCGAGCCCCATAAATATTTCCAATATTTACCAATAACCATTTTCTATCCTTAAAAATATTTAATTCATTTTAAGTCCAAAAGATTTCACATATGGCAAAACTAACCCTCCATCCCACTATATAAACATTTTCCACTAATTTCTTCTCATTTTTATCACATAAAAACACACACTAAATAAACTTTCTCTCCCCCTCTTCTTTTTCTTCCATAGCCGTGACCCCCTAACACCATAAAACACCCCTAAAATTTGATTTTTAGCTTGAATAAATCAAAACAAAAACAAGTCCCATTCTTAAAATCTTCTTGTCATTATTTTGGTACAAAAATCATGAACATGCATCAACTTTCAAATATTTTATGATTTCATAGTTGTATGATGTTTTAAGCATCATGCATGTGTTATTTTTGGTAAGATCATCTTATTTTGATCATAAAAAGTTGTATTTTGATTTTAGGTTTTTGTTAGATTTTGCATGCAAGTATTTTTAGGAGTGTTTGGTTGATGGGAATGATGGTATAGTGATCCTAGAGGTATTGGAATGATTAGCTTTGGTGCGAAAATTGATTTGTCATGTTTTCTAAAAGGGTAATTTAGGACAGCAGGTCTTTATCAGATTTTTCGTAGGTTTAAGGTCTGAGAGAGGCTGAGATTATTTGATTTTATTGTAGAGTTTTCCGAGACGCTCGTTTTTGTGTAAGATAGAGCTTCTAATTCTTTACGAGTCAAAAGTTATGCTAGTTTTAGTATTCCTGTACCGGGAGACGCAAGTCGGCACAATCCGAAATTGCGGCTGATTTTGGGTCGACTCTCGGGGACTTTAGGCTTGGTTAGATAAATGCAACTACTGGTTTACAAAGTTTACAAACTTAATTTGATGAGTCTAGTGGTGGTTTCAAAAGACGGATTGTCGAGTTAGTACTTTTAAAGTAGTCCAAACGATTTTATAAAACAAGTATACAATTCTGTCCCAAATTTTAGGGTCGAGTATAGTGCCGAGCTGATGGGTTTTAAAGTATAAACTTTGGCTCAAATTTTGGTGAGGTCTTATACAGATTATAAGTGACCTTTACACCAAGTTTCATCTAAAACGGACAAGTCTAGATAGGGTAGATCGGTGTGTACATTCGAGGTGTACTTGCTGATTTTAATTTTGGACACATAGTTCAATGCTTGTGTTGCGTGAGTTTGAGTATTCACCATCGGACATGGTGACTTAATCAAGTGCTTAGTCATTATATAAATGACTTAGCTACTGGTCCAAGTAAGGTAAACGGATAGTTTGACTTGCGTTGACTTGGCGTCGTATGACGGGTCAATTTCAAGTGCATAAGTGTTTAATCGAGTAACGTTGGATAAATGGATTCATTTGATTCGTGTCAATGGTTTTGAAACATGAATACTTTGAAAACATTTGAGTCATATTATATTTGGTATATATATCGATATTGAGTTCGAGTCTTAACGCGCGCCTTATTGTGATAGGTTGCGGTTTTCGTGTTTCCCAGGCATCCATATCGTCGGTGATCGTCTCACTACCATTATTTCTACTCAGTTGTTGAGTACCGTGATTAACTTACCTCGTGGCTAAGGTGAGTTCATAGCCCCTTTTTACTTATACATGGTTTCTAAACACGGGGTGAGATTTTACATGGTGGAACACAACCATTTAGAAACTGTATGCTATCCAGAACTTGTATGCTATCCAGAATGTGTATGCTTTCCAGACTTTCGATATTATTATTGCTTTTTAGTCTAGCCTTAAGTTTCCTCTCCCGATCATGAACCGTTAATTAATCCTGCTACCAAGCGCGAATGTTGTGGGTGGATCCATCGGGATTGACTATCCCCGTCCCGATTACCTTGACGCACTAATATTTGTTTATACTTGATATTTAGGCTGAATACTCTCTAGAAGAACTTACACTGAGTTAAGCTTCGGTTCATGAGCTGAAGTGCAATAATAATAATAGTATCGGAATATGGTTGACGTATATAACCATTTCCCCTACTACGTGTTTACAAATGAATGCTTGTGTTCCACACCTTTACTGCTAAACCTATGAATATCACTCAACTTTATGTTGACGATTTTACATGTTTAATCTCAGGTATTATTACTTAACTTCGCTTGGATGGGAGCCCGCAGGATATTATCGCAGTTTGGAGATTTCTGTGATGCTTTTGAAAGATTGGTTTTATATAAACTGTCAGAAGTTTATTCTATCTTTTGGGCAACTTTATGTTATACATTGAGACGAAATAATATAATTTTCCGCTTCTAAAACTCTGGGACCTATGTTTAAAAACTCCGACCTTTTATGATGTAATGTACATGTTTTTATTTCGTCAGCTTTGTATGAACTGTAATTCATCGTTTCTTGTACTATGACGTGTTACCCCCTCGTTGCCTAGTTGTTCCATGTCAGATTTTGGGGGTCTCACAGATTGGTATCAGAGCGATGGTTATAGAGAACTGAGTCATTTTTCAAAAACTTAGTCTATAACCGAAAGTTCAAATATTTTATTGTCCCTAAGTGTCAAACACAGAATCTGCCATTGCTGTTCGATATCTTTGCGGGTAACTCTCTAATCTTTATTATTTACTTTTAATTATCGTTATAGTATTTCATCTTTTGATTTCATGTTGAAATATTACATTACTCTAATGACGATAATTACTATGTCTTTTCAAAGCCTAGTGCTTCATGAATTATCATTAAATGTTACTGCGATTACATCTGCCTATACTGTATTTCTTGAATTCTTATTCTTGTGACTTGATCTTATTACAATGATTTTATATCATTATGACGTTACATACTTGTATTCAGAGCGCGTATGCTGCCGACTTTTCATGCTCACTTTTCTGAGTGCTATTGCTACTTCATTTATGCGTGATACGACTGACTTCATATACTCGTTCGTTTTGAATCATCTGTTTTTCTCGACTCGCTGCTACATGTTGTGCATACTCTCGAGATACCATTGTTCGGGATTAAGAAGTGATGTTTTCGATGAAACTTCTGATTTTCATTCTACTACCGTACGTGTTGCCTTCATTGTTTAAATTCTTTTAAATATCTATTTAGATATCCAATTTGTTCGTCGACCATGTGTGATTGAATGTCTTGGAAAGTAGTCTATAGACCATTGTGTAGCTCAATGTGTCTCTGAAAAAGACTAAAAGACATCGTGTGAGTCACACATCTCGAAGCATTCGTTGAATCAGTACCTGAATAATATTGTGGGTTTTCATAATCTTGATTTACCTTTACGCCACCGTTTTACACGACACTTTTACATGGATTACATCTTATTTCATTGACCATTCTATGTTTCGACTTCGACTTACAACATCCGTTGTACCTTGAACACATGATCGTCATTTATTATGTTACAATTGGTTGGAGTACGATCCTACTTGTATCCTCTTTCTTTTCATTAAACCTCCTCGCCTCAGGAGTGTGAGTTGTTAATATTTTGTTTCTTTATCGGTATGTCTTGTGATTTTGGAAAATCACGCCGCCAGGAGACCTTCTTGCATTGCATCTTGCAGCCGAAGACACAGATGTCATGCGTCGTTTTGATTTCTTAGATTTTCGTTGGTATTCTTGAACCATTTCTATACTGTGTTTTCTTTACATGATTAATTATACAGTTTATTCTCTTTCGTCTTTATGGAATCCACAAGTCTTGTGTGTACATTAATTATGAGTTATTATGAAATTTAGATTTAATTTCAAACTATGTCGAAAAATATACTTTGTATAGAAACTTTACAGGAAATTTAACAGTGTCGAGAAAATATTTTTATAACCTTAGACATAAAAATATATTTTTTTTACCTGTTGAGACGCCCGTTTAGGACATAAAATTTGGACAATAAACATTAAAATCGAGCAGGTTACGCTCATTTGAGATTGTGAAATTTAAGAACTTATTTTTGCGTAGTTCTAAAATATCGTTTTGCTGACAGATTTAATGCAAGGGCATTTTCGTCCATTTTTGATCCGTTTCAAGTCTCGAGTAAAACTAGAAAGTTGTTCAAAACATCGTTTTATACCAAATTACTCTAGACTTCGAGTCTTAAAATGTCATTTAGTGAATCAATTGGTCTAGTCAAACCCAAAAGTCAAAGTTGACTGAAAAAGGGACAAAACTGATAAAGTTTAAAAATATGGTTTGAAGCATTTTAAGTTCGTGTGAGCTCGTAAAAACTTGTAACTACTAATATATTACAACCATGAAACATTTGTGTTTGAAAACGTTTACAAATAGTAACTTGAGCTCGGTCATACATAAATCTTGAACTTTTAGGAATCAAGTGATTTGACAAACTGATGTTCTACTTTCTTAAAAGTGTATTTTTGTCAAATAAATTACGATGTGCACATACAGATTCCTTATTCCTTTCTTTTATTTATGACTTATTTGTAATTCTATTTTCTTTCTCTGCTTCTCTCGTACCACTGATCCGGGTCGAGGTTGAAGATCTTGCTTTCATAACGTTCTTTATCATTTTGGCACGTGTCTCCTGACGATTTCGGCTAAACCTCTTGAAACCTTATCACCTTGTAACCATTTCGTTGACTGTCTTGAACTACTCCTTATTTCCCTCTTGTAACCCACTCGCTACTTTATAAAGTATTGTCATGTTACCATATAAACTTAAACTGGTCTTGTTTACGAATCATTTTACAAAAGGTTTCATTTGGGCTTTCTTAAATAATTGATTGCTATCTTATAAAATTAATTTATATTAATTTTACAATGTATTTTCACAATTTGTTCTATTACGGTCTTATAAAGAACCCTTGTAACTATACAAATTGTTGATTTAAACAGTTAGCCAGTAACTTATAGCCGAAAAGTTTCATATGTTATTTTGATTCCTGTTTTTACAAATGACATTATATACATATTTTAAATCATATAATATGTAATACTGGTTGACGAAGCCGAGCATCGCACGCATTACTAGTCCTAAATTATGCATGGCCTGATCACCTATGCTTAATTTAGAAGGAGCCATGCAAGGCCGAATAGTAGTCACCTTAAATATTTGACCAACAATCAACTTTTTAATTATGTTCCTTAAAAAGTTAGATAAAAGAAAAGTTGAAAACTTTTACATCTTATGTGTGTAGCAACAATTCACGACATACACATATGAACCCTTATCTTTTCTTAAACAAAGTACATGCCCCAAGCACATATTTCTTTACTTAACGATCTTTGTTTTACCTGTTAACTCTTCATCCTCATGATACGCTTTTCGTTACCATTTGCCTAAATTCTTACCATTGATACCAGACTTGAAAGTTTCAACGTTATTATGCTTCTACATCAATCGATCTTCTTTATCTATTTTTGGTAGACCTTCGAAACAACTCTGGACGCGAATAGTGATTTATGACTGGAAGTGACCAATGATTTCGTGTATCCGTCATTATGTGTGTTAGACTTCATCGTCTTAAAATTCATTCGTGTGAATTATGTGTTGATTTCCCCTTTCATTACTAATGTTGTTCATTTTACTGGAATTACTATCAAGAAACTTCTTAAGAATTTTTGTGATTCGGAAATGTTTTGTGTGGCTTTTCTTTTTCGATCGTGTATCGACTAATGAGAACTTAATGAGCCGTTATTGGTGTCACCAACTGCACTCAAGAAGTGATGACTTGCTATAATCCTTTGTTTCTTATTATTTTTATCATCGACGCGTCTATTCTATCACGTTTGTTAAGAATTGATACGACTTTCGTTTTATTCCCTTGTGTTATTGCTCGCATACAAATTGTTGACCTTTATATGATTCATATTCGTTGCTGTCTTGTCACCTTTTGAAACCATAAACTGTTACGTGTTCATCATTTGATACCTTAAACACTTTCTTGAATTTCTAAAATTATTATTAATTTTTAAGAACGTTTTATACATTTTATCAAATGTTTAAATTACCAAAATAACTGTTTCAAGTTAAGTACCGGATCTATACATCCTCTTTGGTAAATTTATAACTAGTATTTAAAAAGGATATCAAGCTGTATCTTTTAAAGTATTTGATTATATCGTACTTTACTGTCAATATAATGAAATTATTAAACAAATTTATAATTTCTAAACAATGTTTCTAAATAATTGGAAAATCTTAATTTTCTCTAATGATAACGATAAACTTGAGTTTCTAACAGAAATTTCATACAGTCATCCAAAAGTTCTTAAGCCGATCGGGATAACTGTTTTGAATTGTTCTACTTCTGCTTTGAAAATCCTGATCAAGAAAAAGATATAGCAACAACATACTCACTAAATACAGATAGTTTGATTTTCAATCAGTACACATTGTAATTTTTCTTTTAATCAAGAAAATATTTAAAACTAAGTTTTAAAAGTAATACAAAAATACTAGACAACTGATTGTGACAACTTGTATTTTAAATAATCATATAATATTCATTTCTCCCTTTTATTTTCGTTGTAACTAGATTGTTACGTTTTAAGACTGTCATGTTTTAGAGTTGCACGATTTGCGACTCCTTGTTGATTTACAATTTTGATTCATCTTAACGCACCTTGTCCATTTAAGCGATTCTCATGTTCATTCTATCTTTTGAATATTTCTCCGTACTGAAGCGTAGTGAGTTCCAATGTTAAGGTTCGCCGTGATGCAGAAATTACCTGGGAAGCAATGAATTTTGTTCTACACTTTGTACCTCCTCTTATTTGCATCTTCTACTGTTTTCAGGAGAACTCTGAGGGACCAGAGTTCCTTTAGGGGGGAAAACTGTAAGAACCCGTACTTTCCCAGCATTATTTTATTATTTTATTCGTGTTTCTTGAATTTTCAAACGTTTTACGTTTTCTTGTATTTTTATATGTAAATGCTGAGATCATGATAATTTCAATAAATTATACTTTTCAAGTATTTTGTGATCATTGACAATACTTTGTTTGGAATTATAAAATTATTATTTTATTTTTCCATATTTAATTAAAATCAAAGTTTTTGATTTAAAATCACCCGCGTGCGTTTTACAACGAGTTTATTCAATTCAATGAACAACGATAATTCCTAGTGATCGCGATACCGACGGATGCCCAAAATTTTACGTTTTATTATCGATTGTTTCGATCATTAATATTTTCGACGATTTCGTTTTAATTACGTGTTAAGTCGTGTCGGGAAACCATATAATCATTTTTATGATGCATTGTAACTTTTGAAAAGTATTTTTACGAAACCCGAGCCCCGTAAATATTTCCAATATTTACCAATAACCATTTTTTACCCTTTAAAATATTTAATTCATTTTAAGTCCAAAAGATTTCATATTTGGCAAAACTAACCCTCCATCCCACTATATAAACATTTTCCACTAATTTATTCTCATTTTTATCACATAAAAACACACACTAAATAAACTTTCTCCCCTCTCTTTTTTTTCTTCCATAGCCGTGACCCCCTAACACCATAAAACACCCCTAAAATTTGATTTTTAGCTTGAATCAATCAAAACAAAAACAAGTCCCATTCTTAAAATCTTCTTGCCATTCTTTTGGTACCAAAATCATGAACATGCATCAACTTTCGAATATTTTATGATTTCATAGTTGTATGATGTTTTAATCATCATGCATGTGTTATTTTTGGTAAGATCATCTTATTTTGATCACAAAAAGTTGTATTTTGATCTTGGGTTTTTGTTAGATTTTGCTTGCAAGTGTTTTTTGGAGTGTTTGATTGATGGGAATGATGGTATAGTGATCCTAGAGTTATGGGAATGATTAGCTTTGGTGGGAAAATTGATTTGTCATGTTTTCTAAAAGGGTAATTTGGGACAACAGGTCTTTATCAGATTTTTCGTGGGTTTAAGGTCTGAGAAAGGCTGAGATTATTTGATTTTATAGTAGAGTTTTCCGAGACGCTCGTTTTGGTATAAGATAGAGCTTCTAATTCTTTACGAGTCAAAAGTTATGCTAGTTTTAGTATCCCTGTACCGGGAGACGCAAGTCGGCAACAATCCGAAATTGTGGCTGATTTTGGGTCGACTCTCGGGGACTTTAGGCTTGGTTAGAGTAGTCCAAACGATTTTATAAAACAAGTATACAATTTTGTCCCAAATTTTAGGGTCGAGTATAGTGTCGAGCTGATGGGTTTTAAAGTATAAACTTTGGCTCAAATTTTGGTGAGGTCTTATACAGATTATAAGTGACCTTTACACCAAGTTTCATCTAAAACGGACAAGTCTAGATTGGGTAGATCGGTGTGTACATTCGAGGTGTACTTGCTGATTTTAATTTTGGACACATAGTTCAATGCTTGTGTTGCGTGAGTTTGAGTATTCACCATCGGACATGGTGACTTACTCAAGTGCTTAGTTATTATATAAATGACTTAGCTACTGGTCCAAGTAAGGTAAACGGATAGTTTGACTTGCGTTGACTTGGCGTCGTATGACGGGTCAATTTCAAGTGCATAAGTGTTTAATCGAGTAACGTTGGATAAATGGATTCATTTGGTTCGTGTCAATGGTTTTGAAACATGAATAATTTGAAAACATTTGAGTCAAATTATATTTGGTATATGTATCGATATTGAGTTCGAGTCTTAACGCGCGCCTTATTGTGATAGGTTGCGGTTTTCGTGTTTCCCGGGCATCCATATCGTCGGTGATCGTTTCACTACCATTATTTCTACTCAGTTGCTAAGTACCGTGATTGACTTACCTCGTGGCTAAGGTGAGTTCATAGCCCCTTTTTACTTATACATGGTTTCTAAACACGGAGTGAGATTTTACATGGTCGAACACAACCATTTAGAAACTGTATGCTATCCAGAACTTGTATGCTATCCAGAATGTGTATGCTTTCCAGACTTTCGATATTATTATTGCTTTTTAGTCTAGCCTTAAGTTTCCTCTCCCGATCATGAACCGTTAATTAATCCTGCTACCGAGCGCAAATGTTGTGGGTGGATCCATCGGGATTGACTATCCCCGTCCCGATTACCTTGACGCACTAATATTTGTTTATACTTGAGTATTTAGGCTGAATACTACCTAGAGGAACTTAGACTGAGTTAAGCTTCGGTTCTTGAGCTGAACTGCAATAATAATAATAGTATCGGAATATGGTTGACGTATATAACCATTTCCCCTACTACGTGTTTACAAATGAATGCTTGTGTTCCACACCTTTACTGCTAAACCTATGAATATCACTCAACTTTATGTTGACGATTTTACATGTTTAATCTCAGGTATTATTACTTAGCTTTGCTTGGATGGGAGCCCGCAGGATATTATCGCAGCTTGGAGATTTCTGTGATGCTTTTGAAAGATTGGTTTTATATAAACTGTCAGAAGTTTATTCTATCTTTTAGGCAACTTTATTTTATACATCGAGACGAAATAATATAATTTTTCGCTTCTAAAACTCTGGGACCTATGTTTAAAAACTCTGACCTTTTATGATGTAATGTGCATGTTTTTATTTTGTCAGCTTTGTATGAACTGTAATTCATCGTTTCTTGTACTATGACGTGTTACCCCCTCGTTGCCTAGTTGTTCCATGTCAGATTTTGGGGGTCTTACACTTACCCTCTAAAAGGATCATTCGTCCTTGAATTAGAAACATGATGTTGCTGAAAGGACATGAACGTGACATGACTGAAGAGAACATGGAATGTAACATGACTAAAAGAACATAACAGAATTATGGAAGGAAAAGGATGAGAAGTCCGGATGGACTCCTCCGTTCCACGTGGCTTCTCGCTCGAAACGGTTCCTCCAAAAGATCTTGACACAGTGATAATCTTTGTCTTTATGACCCTAACTTGACGATACGTAAAAGTGTCAGGTTCATCATCGTGAGATAGATCCTCATGAATCTGATCGTGTGGGTAAGAAATAACGTGCAAGGGTAAATGAACCGTTACGATGCCAAATAACATAGAATAACTGATATTAGTAACGTATGAGCAGTGATGTGCGAGACATATTAAGATGTAGTACGTGAACAATTATGAACTTGATACGTGATCAATTGTGAACGTGGTACATGAAGACATGGTGAATGAAATATGAGAAACATATGGTGGACGTGATATGTGCAGCATATCGTGAACGTGATATGAGAAACGTGGAATGAACATGATATATGAAAAATATCGTGAACGTGAGATAACTGAGGAGGTAAAACCAAACGATATGAGGTGACACGTGAAATGTGACGTGAAACGTCCGTCTAAGGATAGAAATTTTATTAAATTGAGTCTCATCTCCCAAGCTTTTAACAATTCTTTCTAGAATGATAATGAAACATAAATCGTAAGATAAAATACGATCATGAACGTAGACCATGTCATGAACGTGAATGTGAGAAGCAAATTGTGAACTTGAATAAAGACGTGAACTTAATTAATAAATGCGAACGTGGACCTTTTTCCGATCTGATAGCTGAAAGAGTGCCATGTGATCGTACGATCTTTGGCTGAAAAAAAATGTCTGAAAATCTGATAACTGTGAAATCCTTGCGGATGAAGGGATATACAGACTTGGTCAAATGGTTGAAAACAACCTAGATAGCATCATGCTCCTTCTGAGCCTGCAGTAACTCCAGTAAAAAGATCTATGGAGATATTGTCCCATTTCCGTTCAAAATTTCTACTGGTTGAAATAACTACTAACATGTTGGTGTTCTATCTTAACCTGCTGGTATGTCAGGCAACTAGATATGAACGTAACTACAACTTGTTTCACTAGGAGCTGGATACCTAGAAGTTTGGAAACTATGAGTCTTTGTAAATTAGACTTCTCTTAGCGTAGGATCCTCTGGAATACATAACCTAGTGTAGGATTATCTCCTTTACGTGTAAGCTTAGTCATGGTAAAACTAGCAGTGAGAAACAATGTGGTTCGGCGTGCCATTGTAATCAACCAAAATTCGTACTTGAAAAGGATCCAGTGTACTATTTCTCCTGTCATGGAATTGTACAATAATGCGAATATGATCTTCGTGCTCTTCTTAAAGCTTGGAAAAATCAAGGTGTCATCAATGAAAACAATAACGAATTTGTCTATGAGTTCATGGAAACTAAGTTCATCAGATCCATAAATGCTGTTGGAGCATTCGTGAGACCAAACAAAATCATGAATTTAGCATGACCAAATCGTGTACGAATAGCAGTTATGGAAATGTCCTGCTCTTTCACTCGCCACTATAGGCAGCATGATTATAAATCGGTCTGGGAAAAGTGCTTAGCACCCTGTAGTCGATCGGCACATCGTCTATACGTGGAGGAGGATAACGGTTATGAATGGTAATTTGTTTAAATCGACGGCAGTCGATACATAATCTCATGCTACCGTTCTTCTCTTTAATAAATAAAACCCGTGCACACTATGGTTATGCACCTGGCGAATGAACTTCTTTCAAGCATCTCTTGCAGCTAAGCTTGCAACTCCTTTAACTCAGCTGAAGCCCTATGATAAGGAATTTTGAAAACAGGTTCTGTCCTTGAAACCAGCTCGATGTTAAACTCTGTCTCGCGGTTAGGGAGGAACTTCTGGAAACCCTTCTGGAACTACATCTGGAAACTTTGGAATAATCCGCTGATCATGGATTTGAGGAACTTCATAAATCGGGTCATAACTGGTAGCTAGAAAGTCTTCGCAGCTATGGAATAATAAGTCACGCGCTTGTAAAACAGAAACCATCTTTTTACTAATTTTTCTGGCAGGAAAAAATGAATGCACTTAGGAGTTTGTAAGACAGATCTCGTCGTCAACTAGAATGAAAACCTTTATATGCATGGGTGATAACAGAGTCTTTTCTGGGCTGGGAGGTAGGTAAAACATGATCTAAAATAAAAGCTGACATATGAATACGCGATGTAATCGTGGCAGGTCTCACTGAATGTGTTTTGTTTTTTTTTCACGTGCTCAATATGAATCCCACGCCGGTGATGGTACCTGAAGTTTTAGTGGCCTACTCCATATGTGAAACAACAGAATGGGTATACCCTTTTGGAGGGTACCCTGAATTTCTGAGCATCTGATTTAAATGATATACATGAGTTATGAGTCTTGACTCGTGCCTTGAGAAGAGATCCATATGACATGTGTCTTGACTGGTGTCTTGATATGTGTCTGTTAGCCTCAAAATATTTCGTCAAACAAGAATGATCGGTCATAGGTTTATTATGTATCGTTTATTAGAATGTTGTAATAGGTAGTATAATACTCGTGACATTACGGGCTTGATGGCTAGCTTAAAAGTCCTCTTTCAAGGTACTAAGCATTTATTCAAGCCCGGTCCAAACAATATAGTCCATAAAAATGCCCACATGTAGGGGGACTATAAATACCCTTCCTAGCATGTTAGGAAGGGTGTTGGTTGTTCATTTACTTAATCTAATCCTCCCTAAGTTTCACACATCTCTCTCTTTTCTCTCTCTACTTTCTCTCTCTAGAATTCATCTATTTTCATCTATCTTTCTTCTTTATTTCTTGTTTCATCATCACAAAATATAGGACAACATTTGGTATCAATCGCCACGGGGTAGATTAGTGATTGGTTGTTTGGTTTTACATTTGATTCGTGTGATTTGATCTAAAAATCATCTCGAATTGAATTTTTTTGTGTGATTTTCGTGCTCTAAATCTTGATATAAATCTCCTACATAGTTGTGGTAGGGATTTGGGTGCTTTGGATTAGTTAAAATCACGGATTTCTAAACAATAATCTCTTTTTTTACTCTTTTTTTCGGAACAGTCGACACATTGCGGAATCTTTCCATCGCAGTACACGAGGGTTTTCATATTGCGACAAGTATTGCGACAGGCGTTGCGAAGAGTTCGTTTTTTCACATTGCGAAGAGTTCGTTTTTCACATTGCGAAGAGTTCGTTTTTCACATTGCGAAGAGTTCGTTTTTCACATTGTGAAGTTTGTATTTCTCGTATTGCGAAGACCTATTTTGAGAACATTGCGAAGATTCATTTTTGTGAACATTGCGAAGGTTGGGATTTGTGAACATTGCGAAGACATGTACCTGTTTTGAGAACACTACGAAGACTTGTTTTGAGAACATTGCGAAGTTTGGGTCTTGTGAACATTGCGAAGTTTAAGTTTTGAGTTATTGCGAAGATAATTTTTTTGAATATTCCGAAAATACACTTAAAAAATTTCGAACGTGTGTTTTTTGGTCTTGGAGAAATTTTTTGGTTTTTCGAGAACATTTTTTAAGGGATTTCAACGACTTTTCTCAACAACAACAATCACTACCGCATCTACTTAAGATCCATATTCATTTCAACATTAAGAGATTATCAAGATGGATTCTACTACAGTGTATCGTGTGACGAACAACAACATCATGGTGGCGGGTATTAAAGAGAGACCAACAATGCTTGTGTCTAGTCGATATGCACAATGGAAATCACGTTTTATTCGATATCTTGATACTAAACCAAATTGTGATGTTCTACGCCGTAGCATCAAAGAAGGACCCAATACTCTCACTACGATAACTATTCCTACAACTCCAGCAACCGACTCGACGCCCGATTCTGATGAGCAGACAATAGAGGAAACATATGAGAACACTACGAACGAGAAACGTCCTTGGATTGATGCAGAGAAGGAATCAATCTACTTGATTCTAAGTGGGATTGGGGATGATATTTACTCAATGGTTGATGCTTGCTCTACTATAAAAGAAATGTGGTTTGCCATTGAATGCTTGCAACAAGGAGAATCACTTAACAAGCAAGATATCAAAATAAACTTGTTTTGGAACTTTGGGAAGTTTACTTCATTGGATGGATAATCCATTGATTCATATTACTCCAGATTCTACAAGATGATGAATCACATGACACGAAACAACTTGGAAGTCTCCACTATGTAAGTCAATGTGCAATTTCAACCAGAGTGGACACGATTTGTAACATTGGTGAAACAACAAAATAAGTTGTACGAGGTCAACTATCACAGTCTCTTTGACATTTTGAAACAATTTCAAAATAAGGCAAATGAACTTCGAGCTGAACGGGTAGCAAAGACTGTTAATCCACTTGTTTTGGTGTCTACTATTCAACATTATCCAAATCATCGTTCTCGTGCTCCAAAGTCATACTCTACTCAATCATCATCACCAAAATACTCCACTGCATCCAAGACATCTGCTCCCACAAGATCAAGAGGTAAAGATCCTAGAGCACCATCACCACAATCTGAGCACTCATCCGAAGAAGATAGTGATGAAGAACAAGCTCAAAAGGATAGGGAAATGGAACAACAAATTGCTTTCATAATGAAGTCTTACAAGAAAATTTACAAACCCACCAACAATAACCTCCAAAATTCATCTAACACGCGCAACCGATATGTTGAGAGCCCTCCAAGGTTTGATACACGTAGGCGTGGGGAGAGTCCTTCAAGGTATGGTTGACGTAATCCAACGCATGTTAAGGGTTTTGCACGTTATGATCGACAACCTGCTGCATATGATAATCAGAGAGCTGTTACTGTTACTGGGAATAGGGAAACAGTTGGTACTCAAGTGGTTCAGCAAAGTGGGATTCAGTGCTATTATTACAACGGATTATGGCAAAGGAATGTAGAAAGCCGAAACATGTTAAGGATTATTCATATCATAAGGAGAAAATGCTGTTATGCAAGCAGATGGATGCAGGGGTCAAATTGTCGGCAGAGGAAGGAGCAATGCTTGATGACACTGATGATGAAGTCTCCGACCAAGAACTCGAAGCACATTACTTGTACATGGCAAAGGTTGAAGAAGTTCTCAAAGTCACTGAATATGACAATGGTCCTTTTTTTAGACTGAGCCAATCGATAAGGTACATTCTGACGACGAATATAATTTGTTTGGTGATATTCATGAGCATAGTGAGCTTCCAACAACCATTACTAACATATGTATGATGGAAACGGTTGATAGAAATACCACACCCAATTCATCAAACATGTGCATTAATGAGTCTGACGATGATCAACATGCAAATGCGTATGATGATGATGAGGAGCGTATTGTGCTTGCCAATTTAATTGCTACTTTACAAAAAGATGTCAAAGAAACTAGAAAGAGTCAAAAGCAATTAAAGAAGGCAAACGCTACGCTCACTCAAAATTTTGAAGAAAGCAAAGTTACAGTTTAAAATCTAGTGAGCTTCTTGCAAGCTGCAGAGCTGAGCTTCTTCAAAAAGACAAAGAGCTTGCAAGGTACAAAGGGGGTGTCATTACTACTGTCAAGGATGTTTTTGAAACAAAGTACAATGAAACACTTAAGCTTTTAGAACAAGAGAAACATAACTATAACACCTCTTTAAGTACTGAACGACACAAAACGTATCTTGCTAGCACTAAGGTGAATGAGCTTACTCAAAAGATTGGTTTTCTTCAAGAGGATAAAACCCAACTAGTTACCGCGAAAACAGAAGAGGTTGCAAACTTGCAAAAAGATTTTAAAATTAAACAAGCTAAAGACATTTAAAAGGTCGTGGAACTTGAAGTTCAAATTGATTTTTTTAAGAAAACCGTTTATAAAACAAATCAATCCATTCAAACCATGAGAATGTTGGAACCTCATTCGTTTTTCAAGGGTAAAGCTAGTTTTTCTAGTCCTAAGTACCTCGAGGAAGCTCAATCTGAGAACCCGCGCCTATATCTTGAGGAGTCCCAATGGACCGACCTTGATTGTCTTCTTGTTAGGCCCGATAGTGATGAGTCACTATGCTTTGAAGAAGAGAGTAGATCACTAGTGAAAGACTTTCTGAAACCATATAATTATGCTGATGAAAATAGTCTTTATGAAATTTTCAAACCACAAAAACAGAAGTCTCGTGATCAAATATTTTACGAATGCGCACATATAAGAATTAAATGGAGACAAGTTTTTGCCACTAAGAAAACTAATGTTTCAAAATACATTGGGTACTTACCGCATCAAGCTTCTATAAGCAAGAGTAAGCAAGCACTTAGTATTCTCAAGAGTAACACTGAAAATTTCAAAAAGGTTGTTGATGATGACTAGAAAAAACGTGAACTTTTGAAAGGCGATGAAGAAATCCCTCACGATATAACTGTTCTTGTGAAAACTATTTTGATTCCTCTTGAAGAAAGAACAAAGAAACATGCTTTCAAATTTGAAATGTTAATAGAGCAAGAAGTATTTAACGATTTGAAATATGTGGAATCTCTTGAAAAATAAATTGACGAACATCAACCTGAAAGAGACGATTTTTCTATAGCATATGATCTACTCTTGCAAGAATGCCTCTCAAAAGATATTATGTGTGTTTATGTCACATCTTGTGCTAATATCGATGAATATTCTAATGTTGCATGCAAATATCTTGATCAAGTCAAAGATTGTGAACGTCTTGGAACTGAGCTTTCGAATAAGGTTGACCAAAAAGAGTTTTCGTTAATTCAACATAGATACGATTATCTTCAAAAACATTGTCATTCACTTGAACTTGCTTTGCAAAACAAAGTTGGCAGCTTCTCAAATGATACACCTTTGGAAGTAAAATTATATGAGTCATATCAATTACTAAGCGAAAAAAGTCTTGATATTGCGGATTTGAAAGCTCAGTTACAAGAAAAAGACATAGCAATAGAAGAGTTGAAGAAACTCATTGCTAAAATGGGTGGGAAAATTGTGGAACCTAGAATTAAGAAACATGTTGTGAGACAACCCAATGCGTATATAGTGACTAAATCCTCTATCTTGGGAAAACCATCTGTTTTCTCAAATTCTTCATTTGCAACATCTGGGTTTGCCCCCATGACGGATGGGAAGCATAGGTTACCACAGACTCGTTCCAAAACGGTTATTTAAGCACAAAGCACAAATGTGCTCAAACCAGGGATGTATCGATTAGCCACTAAACCCATACAAAACAAAGATAGTCACTCACCTCAAACTTCTAGAAACATTAATAGACGTGCGTCTTTTACTACAAAAGTAGTCCCCACTGCTAGTGTTAGCCGGACTCAGCTTAAGAGCACTCGAATGAATGAAAAGGTTTTAAGAAAGTAGAAGACCACCCTAGGAATTTGAATGTTTCTAATAATAAAACGTCTGTAATCGCATGTAATGACGATTTGAATGATTCGACTGCTTTGAATGCTTTAAATGTTAAGTTTGTTTGTGTGAAATGTGGAGAATGTGCTAATGTTGATCTTTCTATGTGTGCTATAAATAATGTGAAAGGCGTAGATACTAGAACTAAGAAGCATGTTGCGATGCCTATTACTGCTAGTAAACCCAAACGCAAAGTGAACCATTCTGGTGCAACCCCCACTAAGAAAAGTATTGCATCAAATTCCACCACTAAGAACCCTAGAAGTAGAATTAGGGAATTATATGAGTCTGCTAGCAAGTCTTGGAAATGGTGGTTTGCTAATCAATGTCCTCCAGGATATAAATGGATGCCTAAGGTTAGGAAAGAAAACGTGACAACGAGCGTTGGTGTGACTTTAAGTGCTGAAACTATGGAAACTAATGAATCGAAAATCACAACTAACATGGAATCCAATTTAGCAAATGCTCCATCGTGTTCTAATTCTTCTACAGGTGATCAAAATAATTATCTTCATACTGGACTCCGTATGCACGAATCACATGACGGGGAATCTCAAGATTCTATTTAACTTTGTGGAGAAGTTCCTGGGAACGGTCCGATTCAGAAATGATCAATTTGCACCGATCCTAGAATATGGAGATTTGGTTCAGGGGAATATAACGATAAAAAGGGTATATTATGTCGAAGGGCTCAATCACAATCTTTTCTCGGTTGGTCAATTCTGTGATGCAGATTTGGAGGCTGTTTTCAGAAAGAAGACATGTTTTGTTCGTGATTATGATAGGAATGACTTACTTACCGGTTACTGATCTCTACACTATTTCACTTCAAGACACAACTTCTACAACTCCAATTTTCTTCATGGCTAAAGCTTCAACGACTCAGGCATGGTTATGGCATCAACGTCTATCTCATCTCAATTTTGATACCATCAACTTGCCTTCCAAGAAAGATATTGTGCGAGGCCTTCCAAACTTGAAATTCATCAAAGATCATCTTTGTTCTTCTTGTGAGCTCTGTAAAGCTAAACGAAGTAGTTTCAAAACAAAGACTACACCAAGCTCTAAAGGACGGTTAGATCTTCTTCATATGGACTTGTGTGGTCCCATGCGTGTTCAAAGTATCAATGGGAAGAAATACATTATGGTTATTGTCGATGACTACTCAAGGTACACGTGGACGTTCTTCTTGAGATCCAAGGATGAAACACCCGAAGTTCTCATCAACTTTATTAAGCAGATACAACGTGGTCTTCAAGCTCAAGTAAAAATGGTTCGTACTGACAGAGGCACAAAATTCTTGAATTCAACTCTAAAGAATTATTTTGAAGCCCAAGGGATTGAACATGAAACATCTATTGCTCGAACACCCAAACAAAACGGCGTTGTTGAAAGACGAAACCGTACGTTAGTAGGGGCCGCTCGAACATTATTATCTGCTTCCAAACTTCCACTATACTTTAGGCTGAAGCCGTGACAACCGCATGCTACACACAAAACCGATCCTTAATTATTCCAAGACACGAAAAGAAACCATATCACATAATTCATGATCGAAAACCTTCACTCAAACATATTCATGTTTTTGGATGTACGTGTTACATAATTCGAGATGGTGAAACTTTGGATAAAATGAAAGAGAAAGGTGATGCATACATTCTAGTGGGATATACAACTCAGTCTAAGGGATATAAAGTGTAAAACAAGAGAACAAAATTGATAGTCGAGACTATTTATATCAGATTTGATAAATTACAAGAAATGGCACTTGAACAAAACAATTTAAGTCCCGATCCACAACGGCTAAAGACTTCTGTGCACAACCGCACGGAACTCGGAACTTAAGACCACAGCAATGACCTGTCAAGTTCAAATCTGGTTCCACAAAGAGTTCTAAGAGCTGATATGACAGTGGACACGAAAATTTAAGAGTTGGAAATGTTATATGGACCAATGTATGATGAATACCTCACGGGGGAGAAACATGTTGTTTCGAAGTCTTCTGCTGTCACTCATGATAAGAATGATGATACCAGTCATCGTCAACAAAAGGATACGACATCATCTACTTCAACACGGGTTGCTGCAGATTTACCTCCTCAGAATATCACTTCAACAATCGATCCTACAACATCCACAACTACTATCATTGCTCAAGAGAACACAAATAAAGCAGACAATGCATTATCTAATGATGAGGATTTCCATAATCCATTCGGTACATCGTTACACGAAACTGGAGAGTCTTCTACTCGCCATGTTGATTCGTCATATATGCATATGTTCTACCAACGACATCCGTCAACACATCATTAGACCCGAGATCATCATTTGGTTCAAGTAATTGGAAACCCTTCACAGCCTTTTCGTACAAGACGACAATTAGAAACCAATGGCGATGTTTGTATGTTCGCAATCTCCATGAGTACAACTGAACCGAAAAACATCAAAGAAGCCATGGCCGATCATGCTTGGATTGAATCGATGCAAAATGAACTTCTTCAATTTGAAAGACTTAAAGTCTGGGAACTTTTTGACATACCATACGATGTGATTCTATTAAATCTTCGTTGGGTCTGGAAAAACAAGATGGATGAAGAAAACACAATCATCAAGAACAAAGATAGGCTAGTGGCTAAAGGGTATGGCCAGAAAGAGGGTATTAATTTTGAAGAATCATTTGCACCAGTAGCTCGTATGTAAGCGGTCAGGATTTTCCTTGCTTATGTTACACATAAGGGATTCATCGTTTATCATATGGATGTAAAGACGACATTTCTCAACGGTCCTTTGAAGGAAGAAGTCTATGTCACACAACCGGAAGGATTCGTCAATCCTATTTATCCAGACAAGGTGTATCGTCTCTGCAAAGCACTTTATAGACTCAAGCAAGCTCCAAGGGCGTGGTACGATGAGCTCTCGAAATTTCTGGTATCCAAAGGTTTCTCAAAAGGTTCCATTGATCTAACTTTGTTCACTTATAAATATATGGATGACATTTTGTTAGTGCAGATTTATGTTGATGGCATTATTTTTGGGTCTACAAACCCAAAATTTTCAAAATGGTTTGAGAAAGTAATGCACAACAAATTTGAAATGTCTATGGTGGGCGAACTGAAATTCTTTCTAGGAATTCAAGTTCACCAATCCCCAAGTGGTATCTTTATTAACCAAGCTAAGTATTGTCAAGAGATAATCAAAAAGCATGGTATGACCTCATGTGACCCCGTTGGGACACCATTATCAAACACATCCCTTGATGCTGATTTGGAGGGAGATTCCATAGATCAAACGAGATATTGTTCCATGATCGGCTCCCTCATGTATTTAACAGCAAGCATACAAGATATATCACATGCTACGTGTTATTGTGCACGATATAAAGCACGACCCACTGAAAAGCACCTCAAGGAGGTTAAACGGATCTTTCGTTACCTCAAGAATACCATTCATTTGGGACTCTAGTATCCAAGGGAAACTGGTTTCGTTCTAACTGCCTATTCAGATTCTGATCATGCAGGGTGTCTTGATACACGAAAAATTACTTATGGTGGTTCACAATTTCTAGGTCAAGATAAGCTAGTGGGATGGTCTTCCAAGAAGCAGGATTGCACGTCACTATCATCAACCGAAGTGGAGTATGTGTCTCTATCTGTGTGTTGAGCTCAAGTTCTTTGGATGAAAACACAACTCACAGATTATGGTTTCCACTTTGATAAAGTACCTATGTACTGTGACTCAAACTCCGCCATAGCCATCTCTTGCAATCCGGTACTGCATTCCCGCATGAAGCACATCGATGTCAGATATCACTTCATAAAGGAACAAGTCGAAAGGGGTATCGCTGAATTATACTTTGTTGGAACTGATTACCAATTAGCTGACTTGTTTACAAAAGCTCTTTCGAAAGTGAGGTTTGCGTATCTAGTAGGCAAATTGGTATGAGATGTTTGACTCCAGCAGAACTGGAGATTCTGGCAAAGAAGCCTGCTTGATTCATCTATCAAACATGTACATGTAAATATCATTGAAAAGCAAAATACAAAAATATAAAACATATAAAATCAAAACACAAAATTAAAAATATTTGAAAATCCAAAAATATTCTTCTCGACATGTCTTTTAGTATCGATAATATGGACGTACCTAGAAATGTCGCTTAATAGCGACACGGGTGTGTACATAAAGCTCGAATGAAAGTTGTAAATACTTTTCAAAACATGTCATTTCTATTTTTAAAGGAAAATGTCTATTTTGGACAATTTTTCTAACAACGGGTAGAGCAATCTATCTTGGGTTGAGCTTGTCACAAAACATTCAACGTTTTGAGCTCAACATAATGGCTTGTAATCACTTTCAGATTGCAACCCGGATCTATATTCACGGGGGAGTGTACGATTTAGTGCGCTTACCCTCAGCAAAAGAAGAGAAATCTTCTTACATTTGAGTGGATTCGTCAAGACATTCAAAGTCTATGAACTCAAGTTTATGCTTTAGAAAAACCACTTCGCCAAAAAGAATGGGTTTTTCAAAAAACGTTAAACATAATTTTTTTAAGAGTTTTTCAATGATTATTCAAAATATTTCAAAAATTGTGTGTTCAACAAATCCTATCCTCAAAATTTTAATGTAGATCATATCCTCGTAATGCAAATTCATTTGGATCAATTTTTTATGGGGAGCTTTCCTAAGTCATGCTAAGTTTGACACATTTTTCTCCCGAAGATTTTAATACTATTCTTCACAATATATTTTAATCAAGTTTGGTATCTATAATATCATACAATTTTATATATTAGAGATAGGGGAGAAAATGTGATTAAAATGTGATCTATTTTTCAAGACTCAAGCACTTTAACTCTTACCCACATGTGCGAAACACTTTCGATTATCGATGCACATGTGAAGGGGGAGCATTTCTGAAATGACAAAACTATGGAGGTGTTAAATGTTTTTCAGGCACTTTGATTAGACTTTTGAAGTGGTTTTATGGTTACGATCTCATACCCACAACATCTTTAATTCACGACGTTATTGGTGTCAAAAGGGTGGTTAAGTATAAGTCCTATGATCCAACAAGAACCAGAGGGATCTTCCCAGGGACAATCCAATAGATTATTAGAAGTCCTTAGGAAAGATGGAGTAGAATGTGAACGTAGCTAAATGCGGACTAAGTACTGAAGCTAGCACTAGAACAATCACAACAAGGTGCTAGTGATGATGTCTTATTAAGCATTGAATGGGTTGAAGAATGAAAAAGAAATGTAAAGATAAAGGGTGAAAAGAAATTAGCCCTCCATACAAATTAGCCAGAAACCGGGTCAACACATCATGAAGACAACGCATCATGGACCCAGTAATGTAATGCACAACCCCTCCTCAGCTGACTCAGGCATCTCTCAAAAGAAGTTTGTTTTATTGTCACGGAGATCAACACGGTTCTATTGTCTTACTCACTCCGAGATAGTTGATATTGAACAGGTGGCATCTGCTCCAGGATCCGACCAGTATAAGTGCACAAATCGAGTCTAGAGCCAAGAGATCAATAAAATATCGTTAGGACACACATAATGACAATAAACAGATTCCTAAGCTATATCCTTGCGATATTTCTAGAACACTCAGAGTGATACTACTTAGTATTCACAATGATGAGTGGAAATCCTTCCAGTGTTAACATCTAACATCACTACGGTGGGTCATGTGTAAGATTCTTATAGAATTGAACATGTGTAAACTGAAAAGCAACAGTGGTTTGATTCTGAATTGATTCAAACTCTTTTCAGGTTTCTACGCAATATCTTTAAGGTCTTTCCAGAACATTCAGAGTGATATTCATTAATATTAAAAGTGACGAATGGAAATCCTTCTAGCGTCAACATCAAACAGCGTTACGGTAGGTAACTTGTGAGATTCTTTATGAGTCAATCTTGTGTTAACTAGAAAGCAACAATGGTAAGATTCTTAATGAATCAAACTTGTTCCAGGATTTTGAATTGACGACTTTAATCAAGCGGATATCTATCCAATTGATTCACTCTTTATGTTTACAGTCTTGCTTTGAGACGGTCGAGGAAAGAGAACGACTAGTACAGCCGCAAAACCCTATCAAGGAGGTTCTTAATTGAATCTACCTAATCACAGGTACAATATTTAATATCGTCTAACGGTCTTCACCGACCGGATGTAAAATGCTACCGATTTAGGACGAATGTCAAATCCATTCAGTCCGTGTCTATGTTTTGTCTCAAGCAGGTGGCGTTACGGTGTACTCAGCAAAGTCGAAGATTCAAAACCACATACTCATGCCCAAAGATATATTCAACAATCAAGAAAACTAAAGACTTCTGCAAGTCTGATGAACAAAATCTTATCAGTTAATGTAGGGGAATGACCTCTCTTCAAAGGAGATTGTTAGGAAGGTTTCAAGATGGTGCAAAGTATGAGCATGTGGATGAAGACACAAGATTCCAAGATGGCAAAGACAAGTCAAGGATGATTTGAAGATCTCAAGATCAACAAGACAAAGTCGAAAGACAACGACAAAGGCTCAAAGATCACAACATGAAGGAACAAGACTAATTTTACACGTTCAAGACTCAATTATGGCGAGATTAGTAATCTCTACAAATCTTCAAATGACAAAGGGGAATGACCTCTCATTTGGGGAGATTGTTAGCCTCAAAATATTGAGTCAAACAAGAATGATCGGTCATAGGTTTATTATGTATCGTTTATTAGAACGTTGTAATAGGTAGTATAATAGTCGTGACATTACGGGCTTGATGGCTAGCTTAAAAGGCCTCTTTCAAGGTACTAAGCATTTACTCAAGCCTGGTCCAAAGAATATAGTCCATAAAGAAGCCCACATGTAGGGGCACTATAAATACCCTTCCTAGCATGTTAGGAAGGGTGTTGGTTGTTCATTTTCTTAATCTAATCCTCCCTAAGTTTCACACATCTCTCTCTTTTCTCTCTCTACTTTTTGTCTATAGAATTCATCTATTTTCATCTATCTTTCTTCTTTATTTCTTGTTTGATCATCACAAAATATGGAACAACAGTGTCTCCAGAAAATATGCTTGGGACATACGTCTTGATTGATGTCTTGACATGTGTCTCTAGATATGAAGCTGAATAAGGTTAAAATTTTGATCATAATATCAGAATTGGCTAATCGGTTCGTTACGGTCATGATAGCGGTCATTGTCATCTTGTCTGTCAGTTTCATGACGGTCATTATCATGACCGTGATTCATGTAACTATTCCACTGAGTGGCCAGCTGGTACCAGTTCCCACTCTTCTGGCTGAAAGAAAACAGCTGAGTGACGTGTGGAAATTGACTGAGGAGGTAAAGACATGGAATGGGATGGTAGCGTCTGATGGGTGAAGTATTTTCTTGTCTGGAATTTCAAATCTATAGTCTTCATCCCTGCTCTGTAGAATCTTCATATTATGAACAACATCAGTATCTGATGGGATCTATAAGGTACGAGCAGCCTCAGTATCTGGTGAAGTCTTCGAAGTATGAGCAGCATTCGTATGTTGTAAAGTCCCCGAGGTAAGAGCAGCATCAATATCTTGTAAAATCTGCAACTTATGAGTAGCATCTCCATTCAGTAGAATATCGGCAAGTGGAATACGCTTGAGATGACCGATACTGGTGTCAACCATCTGTCGTGATTAATTGAGGCAAAAAGTTTAGACGGTTTATAGACCAACTGAAGAGAATGACATGGTGGTCTAGTCATATCCAACACAAACATAATTCTAGTTGTATGAGGAAGCACAGGGACATGATTCAACGAAATTTCCAATAATGACTAGAATGAAGACATGATTGTTGGAATCCCACAATGACTATCATGAGAGCATGGTTAAAGAAGTATACTACTGAAGAGCTTGAAGGCATGATTGACATGGAGGAGCATGAAACAATTTAACATGATGAAACATGGAAACATAATCAACATGAGGGAGTATGAATATATAACCAACATGAAAACAACATCAATTCGTGAAAAACATGAAACATAATCGACATGAAGAAACATGGAATAAGCATACAAGATACATGGAATGATTATGAAGACATAGTCGACGAAATCTGTCATGAGCAAGGGTGAATGCCTATGGGTCGGTCCACAAAACAAAATCTGACATGAACAGGTGTGAACGCCTATGGGTCGTTTCACAAAAAAAAATCTGACATAAACAAGTGTGAACGCCTATGGTTCGGTTCACATTTAACACCCCCAATTTACATTGTGCAGCGGAAATACACAATTGGGTGCTAAACACAAGTATCATCACACAAGGTATATCGAACGACTAAAAAAGAAACGTTTACACATAAAATATAAACAAGATTTCATACATTGTCTAAACAAAATTTTCATCCCATAATGTACCAAAACAACACCAGAGTAAAGCGTTTAGTCCCCACCGATCTCGGCCATCAAACTAACAAGTTTTAGTACAATACATAAACATTAGACAAAATTTTCAACAGTAAAAGGATAGAAATTTTTTTAGACCATCACACTTCAAAATCCAACCCACAACATCCACAGCAATGCTCCGCAATCAATCACCTTCGATTACCTGAAACACATGCTTAAACGAGTCAACAATAATGTTGAGTGAGTCCATAGGTTTAACAAATCACATTTGAACACTAGAAGAAAATCAATCATAATCATTTTATAGAATTGTTGTACATACAATCTATATCAAGGCAACTCATTGTATTTAAGCTCATGACACCGATCCCTTAACCAATTTGTCACCCACGTCAAATGCCAGCATGACTAGATAAAATCATTTCCCCTCTAGGATATTAGTTGCTAGATATATATCCAAATCTCATTCTCGTAAATTATCCTTCCCAGAGGTTACTCAATGTAATGTCCTGGTCTCAGATAGGGTGGTCAACCAAATAGTACTATCATTTGAATAAGCGGCTATTCCTAACTCACAACATCAAGTCAAAACATAGTTAACAGTTCATGAATTTAGGGTCTTTAGCAACAAGGTACTCAATACAATTCAAGGCAACATAGGCAACATTCGGGTCCAAACAATTAATCATGAATTGTGTTCATTTATTTTCAAATAGCATGTATCCCCCTCGCGGGTATTAAAACATTTAGTAACTAGCATGAAAAGCGAGGCTACAGACTTACCTTAGTATGAGAGACCTAGCGAGATGATCGTCGATGATAGATGATGTCTTTCAAACACGAGAACCGTAACCTATCAAATAAGGTGAGTCTATTAATAATAACTCGAGAAATAAACCATACATAAGATTATCAAACTCAAAATCATAAAATCATGACAAACTCGAGAGAAAACGATACAAGTGATACTATTACACTCTTCAAACTTCATGCATGTTGCTAAAACTAGTATCAATAGAATCCCGTTCAAATTCTAAGAATAGGTCTTGATTTGTTTTAGATTAGATCAAAGTAAAAATCGATAGAAAACTGTGTTTAGGGTGTGTGTAGGGTGACAGCTAAAAAAAAGAGGAGGAGGGAGGTAAGTTTTCTAGTTAAGTGGTAACTATGAGAAAGTTAGGTGGAAAATCACCTTATATATGGTGGTGGAGGGACCTCTTTTGCCAATTTGAGATAGTTGTGGTCTAAAATGAAAATAGTTAGCTAAAAAGCGAGAAATGACTATTAGTTAATTTTTGAAAATATTCACGGGGCTCGGGTTTCATAAAAATACTTCTAAAAATTTAAAACGTATTTCAAATATAATAATATTGTCTCCCGACTCGACTTAACACGTCATTAAAAAGAAAAAAATATAAAAAACGACAAACATCGAACAACCGACAATGAAACGTAAAATATTGGGCATCCATCGACATCACGCTTGCTAATACTCCTTATACATATTAAAGATAAAATGTAAGTCTCCTAACATCGGTTTAAACTTAAATCTTAAAAAACAAGAATCATTCAAGCTTATCAAAAATTTCAAAAATAGTCGTAAAATAAGATTAAGCAATGACCTCGGTTTCAGGTTATCATATCCCCTCCTTCTTATAGAGAGCGACCTCCCGGCGATTACCTATCTCTAAACAAATGAGGATACTTATCCTTAAAGAAGTCCTCACGTTTCCAGGTAAAATATGGTCCACGTCTAGAATTCCATCTCACTTTCACAATCGGAATCCTACTATGCTTCAATTTCTTAACTTCCCTATCCATAATCTCTACAGGTTCCTCTATAAAATGAAACTTATCATCAAGTTGAATTTCCTCCAATGGAATCACCAAATCCCTTTCTGCTAAACACTTCTTCAGATTAGACACATGAAAAGTGTTATGAATCGTCCTAAGTTCATCCGATAATTCTAACTTATAAGAAAACAATCCGATCCTTTAAATAATCTTAAAAGGTCCAATATATCTCGGGCTCAACTTTCCTCTCTTTCCAAAACGAATCACTCCCTTCCATAGCTATACCTTCAGCATAACCATATCTCCTACTTCAAATTCTAACGGTTTCCTCCTTTTATCAGCATAACTCTTTTGTCTACTTCTGGCAGATAACAAACGCTTCTTAATTTTCACAATCTATTCAGTTGTCTCAAATATCATTTCAGATCTAGTCAATTGACTCTCTCCTACATCACAACAAACTGGAGATCTACAGTTACGTCCATATAAAGCTTCAAATGGTGCGACTTTAATACTAGAATGATAACTATTATTATACGAAAACTCCACCAATGGGAAATGTCTATCCCAACTATTTCCAAAGTCAATCACACACGCTCGAAGCATATCCTCTAATGTTTGAATCGTCCTTTCACTTTGTCCATCAGTTTTCGGATGATATGATGTACTCAAACTTAACTCCGTTCCCATCGCTTTCTTCAAAGATTTCCAAAACTCTGAGGTAAACCTACTATCATGATATGAAATTATCAACAAAGGCACACCATGTCAACAAACAATCTCCTTTACATACACCTTCGTCCATCTTTCTATACTATCTGTCTTCTTCATTGGTAAAAAGTGAGCAGAGTTAGTCAATCTATCTATAATCACCCATATCATATCATATTATAACCACTAGAAGTCCTTGGCAAACCTATCATAAAATCCATAGTAATTTTCTCCCATTTCCACCTAGGAATTTCAGGTTACACTTATAATCCGGACGACTTCTTATGTTCAGCCTTCACCTTTACACAAGTTAAACACTTATTAACGTACTGGGCTATATCTGCCTTCATATTTGGCCACCAATACACTTTCTTAAGATCTTGATACATCTTGTCCGATCCAGGATGTATTGAATACTTAAACTTATGAGATTCATTCATCACTAAATCTAGAACTCCTAATGAACATTCCTCAGACGGACACAATGGTAACCAAGTCCTATTCTCAAAATATCTCATTCCATTCGGCCTTACTACAAACAACAGTTTCAACATTCTACCCAGATTTTCTGCCTCAACATTCTCTTTCTTCAAACTATTAGCTTGGGCTTTCAATATCATCTCTGTCAAATCAACACTTTCCATCATTACCAAAGCTCTAACTCTTAAAGACTTATCTCTTTCCTTTCTACTAAGTGCATCAGCTACCACATTCACTTTACCAGGATGGTAATAAATCTCGCATTCATAGTCACTCAGCAATCCATCTCCTTTGTCTCATATTTAATCCCTTTTGATCCAAAATATGTTGCAGACTTTTATGGTCAGTGAAAACCACACACTTGGTTTCATACAAGTAGTGTCTCCATAGCTTGAAAGCAAAAATCACAGCTCCAAGTTATAAATCATGAGTAGTGTAATTCTCTTCATTCTTCCTCAATTGTCTCGACGCATAAGCTATCACTTTCTCCCTTTGCATCAACACAGCTTCAAATCCCTTATGAGACGCGTCACAATACACCACAAAATCTGCAGATCCTTCTGACAAAGACAAAATCGGCGCATAACACAATTTATCCTTCAGCGTATTAAATGAAACTTCCTCTTCTAAACCCCATTAAAACACTCGATTATTTTCAGTAAGCTTGGTCAATGGTTTAGCAATTAGTGAAAACTTCTCGATAAACCATCTATAATACCCAGCTAGACCAAAAAAATTGGCGAACTTCAGTCGGTGTTATTGGTCCCTACCAATCTTTGATTGCCTCAATCTTAGCATGATCTACACAAACACCTTCACTGTCAATCACGTGCCCCATAAATTGCATTGATTTCAACCAAAACTCATGTGACAACCCTAGATTTTGGATTTTTCACTTTTGACTGTTTGACTTTGATTATGTGCTTAGTGTGCGTTTACGTGTAATATGTTTATATTTAAGCCTTGGATTGGATGTTAGTCATCGTTCGTGTATTGCGTGGTACGCTATATGATGTTATGAAGGGGATAGTTCGTGCTCATTAGTTCACATGGATGTGACTATGATAGAATGCGGTACTATTTTAGGATTTTATGTGTACGTATATGTATTATATTAGATTGTATTCTTACGATTTAGGGTTTAGCGTTTAGAGGTCTCGGATGAGGTATCTAGTCACGGGAATAATATACGGGATGGTTTTAAGTCATTTAGGACTTAGTTATAAAGTTTATTTCATATTTTAAGAATTTTCATAAAACTGTATATTTTATGTATTTTACGGTAATCGCGTAAAATTGACTAGTTAAAAGGTTTAGGTGTAATTAATTAATTAAGGGATTAATAAAAAAATATAATTAAGGAAATAATTATTAAAATCCAAACCAGACGAATGAGATAGCCAAAGATTTTTGATTTGGGAACTCTTTATAATATATATGAAAGTACTGGAGGTTTTCAATAAAAGTTATGGTGTTTAGGTCGGGCTTTTGGTGACAAACATTTAGCATGTACAGAAAATCAGTTTTGGCGAAAACGACTTTTGGCGTAGAGACTAAACGAAAGGGTTAAACGTGTAAGTAGAAAGTAAAATTGGTTTTTGGAGTTCTTAGATCATATAACAACATAACTCTAGTAGGGTAGGAACCAAGTGTGGTGTTAAGTTTACTTCATGTGATCGTTTAGTGACTAGTAAACCGTACAGCGGTAAAAATTGGATTTTTACGTATAGAATAACTTGTATTAGGAGAACTAGATAGTGGGGATTGGGGGAATAGATTCATCTCCTTTATTGTTACTTAATTTGGGTGTTACAACTTGAGCTAAGTGTGTCGTGTATGATTTTATAGGTTTGTAGGAGTGTTAGCTTGTTGTGCTATCACGTGAGTTCATAGTCCCATTTTCACTGAGTTTTAAATGTTTTCTTCTAGTATGGGATGGAGATGACACTTGTGGTGTTCTTAAAATGTTTTGGTACTATATTTTTTATAAATGTTTGGACATAGATGTGTTGTTGTGTGACATGCGTGCTTATGTGTTCTCATATGTGCTTTGATATGTTGTCTGATATGTGAATCTTGTTTGGGTTGTGACTGGCTTTGGTACATAGATGTATGGGCGTCTATGGGACCAGTTATGATGTGTGTGGAGCGTGGGGCACGCTCCGTCCTGATTACTTGTGCATCGTCTTTTCGGAGGCAAGATATCTCGACGGGGATATGGTTCATCTTCCACTAGTGGTGTGGGAAAGATCCGGATAGTATGTTGCATTGTTCTTGTGTGTGTGACGGGATACTTCTTGATTGTTATAGTGTGGTGCATTGTTCTTATTGTGTGTTCTTGACTGATATAAATTGTGCTTTATTTGTAGTTGTATGTAACATGATTATCACATTATGGTCCATTACTATAAATTGTTTTACTTCAACTTATTTACAGCGGATGACAAGGTTTCTTAAGATGTTTTGATAACTTAAACCTATGTTCTCACCAACTTTATGTTGATAGATTTTAGTGTCATTTTTCAGGTGGGATAGTTGAGAAGAATGATGTTAGAAGTGGCTAGAGTCTAGAGGCTGCTAGGATTGCATTAGGGGGAATCCCTTTCCTCTTAGTCTTTATTTTTGATGTTTGAATAAATAGTACATTTTAGACACCCATATGTTTGATGTTTGTTTATTTGTTTGTCTTTGGTAAGAGGTATGCCTGTTACCTACTTACCTAGACTCCTGCATTTGGTTGAGATATTGTCCCGACATTGTGTTGCCATTTATGACATTTCTTTTGCATTTAGTTTTCTCTATAGAGACACCGTTTGTTGTGATGATATCCATACGTCGCGCCCCATATTCCGCCATCGTGGGGTGTGACAGAATGGTATCAGAGACAGGGTTTGGCTCAATCCATGTCCAACCCACTTTGATGCCCTCACTCGAGTCACAAAAGATAAGTTTGAGTTTCGGAGTAAATCTCGAGACGAGATTTCTATTAGGAGGGAGTGATGTGACAACCCTAGATTTTGGATTTGTCACTTTTGACTGTTTGACTTTGATTATGTGCTTAGTGTGCGTTTACGTGCAATATGTTTATATTTAAGCCTTGGATTGGATGTTAGTCATCGTTCGTGTATTGTGTGGTACGCTATATGATGTTACGAAGGGGATAGTTCGTGCTCATTAGTTCACATGGATGTGACTATGATAGAATGTGGTACTATTTAGGATTTTATGTGTACGTATATGTATTTTATTAGATCATATTTGTAAATGCAAGTGATGCCTAAAAACATTATTAGTGTTAACTAATCTTTCTTAGTTTTGATCACAACAAACAATACAACACATTTAGTGTAAAACATAAAAGCGTATTATTTAACTAACACTATCATCAAGGTAATAATCATATCACTAATCTTTCTTAATCATACTTAGTGATCATCAAAATGATTGTTCTTAAAACTCACTTTTGTTAATATGACAAAAGACTTTTTAATAAACTTTCTTTTTTAGAAAATGTTTTATTAAAATAGAAAATGAAAATTTGAAAATAGCATATTCCATATGCTATTAGAATATCCTTTGAAGGCTTCAAATACCTCAGATATTCCTACCCCACTAAAAGACAAAAAACAGAGCGTACTCTAGGGGCGGAACCTTAAGTAGCTAGGCGGTTCCTTAGCGATATGGAACCGCCGGGCTAGATAAGGTCCCGCGCCCAGATAGCCGTTATATATCCGTTATACTTTGTCTCCTTTAAATAGTGGGTTAAATCTCATTTTCCAACAAGACTCTTGGATGTTTTTCTCAGCCCCCTTTCTCTTTTCTATAGCATAATCATTAGTAAATGATCACATAAAGTGTTAAGGATGTTTACATATGATTATCCTCTTGATCCCCTCCTTTACCTTGTCCAATGAGAAGATCACTCACTCACTAGTTTTGTGATAAAGATGAATCTATGAGCTAGTCATATTCATCATGATACCTTTTTTGAATACTTGGACTAGTTGTGTTCATCCAAGTTATTTATGAATACTTGGATTGTTGTGTACATCCATTGCATATGTGTTTTCTTGGATTTGTGTTGTGTAAATCCAAGCTACATGTGTGTACTTGGATAAGTCTAGTTGAGTTGTAATAGATTTAATTAGTAGTTCTCACTAAACGATAAAGTGATGTGGTTGTGTCTTGTGAGTTCTCACTAAACTTGAAAGTGATTAGTAGTTGTGTTGTGTGAAGTTCTCGCTTAGCTTCAAAGTGAAAAGTCGTGAAGATTGGTTCTAGCTTCATACTAGAACGCGACATCTAGCCTTGTGTCGTAAAATGGTGAAGTAGGCAACATCGTGAAGATTGGTTCTACCTTAGGATTAGAACTCGACATCTAGCCTTGTGTCGTTAAATTGTGAAGTAGGCAACGTTGTGTAGATTGGTCGTAGCTAAAGATTAGGTCTCGACATTTAGCTTAGTGTCGGAAAATAATGTAAGCGACGATGTAAGGTTTTCTCCGCCAAGAAGGGAGCTTGTGGATATAGTGGAAATCTCGAGTAGGTGTACTCGAGGAGTGGAGTAGAAACGAGGATAGAGCCTCGTTGTCGAACCACTATAAATCTTGGTGTCTTCCCACTAGGTTGTCTCATTCCTTACTCTTTACTTATTTCATTATCATTACACTTACCTATTATCTTTACTAGTGCATTTGAATTGAACCTAATCATTAGGAAACTTAGCTTCAAGCAAAAAATAGTTTTGATACAAACCAAATTGAAAGTAATTTTAATTTGGTCACCAATAAAGAGAAACTATTCAACCCCCCCCCCCCCCCTTCTAGTTTCTACAATTGGTATTAGAGCGATGGTCACTCAAGATCTTTGAAGTATATTGTACTTTGAAACTTGGATCGATCTATTGTCTCCTCAAATTAGAAGGTCAAGTTTTACTAAAGTTTCTCTTTGGTCAAAACTGTTTTGTTTTTGTAAAATAAGTCTTTTAATTGATAATATTGCATCCCACTTAAGATTAGTAGTCTTTATGCATTTTAGATCTACTCTTGAAATGTATCTACTAGTTTGCATCTTGCTTTGTGTAGGTACTCATGAAGATCAATCACTTAATTGGTTGTGGATTGAGTTACTTGCACTTGTAGAAGACTCATCTTCATTGATCTTTAACATCTTTGAATGATGATACCAAGATGATTTGGAATGATACTAGTCCTTGAGGACTTAGTAGTCATCATAGTTATTGTTGGGCATAGCATTGGTTCCTTGATGGATTGCTCTTTGTGGCCAAGGTACGCTTTCGTTCTTCCACACGCCCTTTGATCATTCTTTTGATCACTACTTGACTATGTGCTTGTTCTTGGCATCCTTGCCTTGACATTTGTTTGTGGTTTGTGATTCTTTTCTTCTATCCTCTCAAACCTTCATTGCTTGGATACTTGACTCACTTTGGTGATGTAGAGTGAGTTAGTAGTAGCTTAAAGTATCAAGCATGATTTCCATGGTTTGCACCCATACGGTTAGTAGGCCCTTTGTGGGAGAGAAAGTGAATAATACCTTGCTCATATTTTGGTTTAGGGACTAAGACTATTATTGAAAGTGATCTTAGTCTATACATGAATAATTGCTTTGTGTTTATTCATTACCAAAGCCGTTTAACGTTTCGCCGGAAAGGCACGTCTTAAACCACTATATATGACACAAGCTCTTCGTTACCACTATTTGAAGATTGTCATTAATCCCTTGAGCGTTGGTCCTAGTCTTGATTCACTTCCCTTGACTTCTCTCCACTTTGCCGTTTTGCTACGAGTAGTCGTTTGTCCGTTTCGGTTCTTTTCGATCTTGATTCAACTCGTAATCCTTCATTAAAACATATTTCCTAGTGCTTTTGATGATCCAATGTTATTCTAAAAGGTTCATGATATATTTTTAAGTATCTTGGAAAAACTTGGTTTTTAAAATTTGGCGTTTTTCATTGATAAAAAACCTGCCTCTGTAGGCGGTTCTTTATCTAGGCGGCTCAAACCCGCGGTTCCTTATCGATAAGGTACCGCGGGCAGTAAAGTTTGTCAGAGCGCCAGTTTGATTATTTTATTCCTTTTCAAACCACTATCTCTCTCTCCCAAAAACACACAGCCGACGGGTTTCATCTTATCCACCATTGTTGAAGATTCAAAAAGCTTCAATCACTCAAATTAATTGATTCCAAGTTGTGGGTTTCACTCATCCTTTATCTAACATCAATTAATTGTAAGTATTTTCTTTCAATTTCATCTATTTTGTTCTAGGGTTCATCCTTTCATAATTGGGGATTTTTAAAATTGAAATTGAATTAAAACCTTAATAGGAATGTGGGTTGACATGGTTATTTTACTATGATTCCTTAGGTTCATATTCATTAAGATTTCACTAAAATCCACTTATAGAACAAATCCGAATTTTGATTAATTATTTTGATTAAAAGATGGATTTGAGATGAACCCATGAACAAGTAGGTAATGACATTGTTAATGCTTACCTAAAAACCTTGTTTTGAAAAACCAATGTTCTAATCCATTGTTGATCTAACATAGATCATGTGTTCCTTGTTAATGATGAAATAGACACATTGTGAACATGAGAATGATATGGATTCAATCCTATGTTTGTCAAGAAATTGATATAACACATTCTCATATTTTTTTGTTTGTTGATTTTAATTTTTCATATGAGTGATTGGAAATATGTTTTTTCTTGTTTGTATTTAGGTACTAATCATGCCCTCACAATATCAAAAAGATCATCAACTCACTAGAAACTATATGCCAAACATTACCCATACCTATGCTTCCACTCAACTTCAAAACTCTTTTCCATCTCTTTCAACTCGAAATTTCCATGAGGGTAGGGTTGTAGATACAAGAATAACGGGGTATAGATATATCTACTCTATGTTTGAGCATATTGGATTTGATTGCTTACTCTTCATAGACGAAGAAATTTATCCCTTGTTTCTTCTTGAATTCTTTAGCACTTACTCCATGCTTGAAATCAATGGCCAAATGTTTATTCGTTTCATGTTGAATGATCAAATCATTCAATATTCCCTCGATGATTTTGGTGATATTCTTGGTGTGCCATATAGAGGCACTTGTCATTTTACGGACAAATAGAGACTTGATGCTCTCGTGGAGTCCAACGATAAACCTTCAAATGACATCACCGAAGTTGATCTAAATTTCATCCTTGATATCATCTCGAATGAGCGTGATGGAAACATTGTGAGAAGCCTTCATACTAATGTGCGAAATGTGAATCGCTATGAAGTGCTCTCAAGCGACCTTAAGGATTTCATGGTTCAATGGGCTAACATCCTTAGGGAGAATGTGTTTTGTCTTGGTGGAAACCGAGATCATATCCCGGCTTGTATGGTGCATATGTTGTTTTGCATCTTTACATCAACCGAGTACAATTTAGCATTCTACATCGCTCGACGTATAAATTATGCTCTTTCCAAACCCAAAACAAACATTCCCTATGCTATGCTTCTTACTCACCTTTTTAGAAGGGTTGGTGAAGATTTTCCTCATCTCAATCTTTCTCGCTTTCACCCGGTTCAATGAGTTATTTTACCTATTCAAGAGGTATATGAACGAAAGCCTAGAAGTGACCGAGGTTCACGAAAATCCGATCATCAAGAGATGGATGATGAGGACACCCGAATGCCAACAAGTGATGGTGATAACGTCGGTACTAGTTCTCATTTCAACTCTTCGAGTAATTCCCATCCATCCTCAAGCCCATTCGAGGATGAATTTGAAGACTTAGCTCCTCCGCCTCATCATTCTAGTGAAGTACCGCGAAGATCTCAATATGGAGCATCTCTACCGTGAAAATCTTACAAATCGAGGGGAATTGCACGAACATCGAGTTGAGTCAAGGAAGGGATTCAAGTATTTAGGGAATATGATCAAGGGATTGGGAAAAAAGAGAAGGTGAAAGCTTTGAAGTATTTCAAAGAATACATGTTGGTAAACATGTAATGTTGAACAATTATTTTTTATCTTGGATGTGTATTAACTTATGCTACATGTTTGGATTGTTATTTATTTTGATCCTAAATATTGTTTATGCCATTATGTTTGTGATTTACATAGCTTTGTGCATGCCTTATGATAGTTAGCTTCTTAGATTTTGATCAGTAGTTAACTTTGGCTTGTGAATCCTTTGGTAAAAATCTGGGTTAACCAAAATTTGGGATGCGAAACTTTTGAAAGACCTCTGGTCGCGGTTCCATATCGACCCGCGGATCCTTATCGATAAGGAACCGCCGGTCCTAGATAAGGAACCGCCGCCACTGTGTCCGACAGAATCTTTTGCTTTACACTATTTTCTTTATTCTGTGTAAACTTTGCATGATTCTTTACAAAAACCTGCATATTTCCTAAACTAGGTTACCTAAATTCATTATTCACTGATGAGACGGCTTTTATACATGGTCTCATCGTTCTTTTTGGACTTAAAATGCATTAAATATCATCAAAATACCCAAATATATGCTTGTGTTTGTTGCTTGTGTTATTTAGGTACGGATATTGAGAAAATGACAAAAGATCACAAGAATCACGCAAAAACGGACACGGGAAACGAAGCCGCACGATGAACCAAGCCCTAGTAAGGTATTTTCCAAAGAAAACCCTTGAAGATTTGAAGAATGTTGAAGATTGGTCCTCCAAGTTTGAAGAATTGACACTTTATACCCTTGTATCTTCATAATTACAAGTTTGGTCCCTAAAGTTTGTCAAAATTACAAAAAAGGACCCTTAACTTTGAAGAATTGGCAAATTTAGTCCCTCATCAAATCTAAATTGTCAAATTTGGTCCTCCAAGAAGTCAACCAACAAGTCAAAGCCTTGAAGTTTGAAGACATGGCAAATTCAGTCCTTGGAAAATGGAAATATTGCATAAATGGTCCTTGATTCAAGTTTACAAAAACATTGTGCAAAAAGTGACAATTGCTGAAAGTTAAATACAAAGGATATGGGGTTTGTGAGCTGAAAATTCAAAATGAAGATATAAAGAAAGACTAGGGACTATTTCAGCCAGACACACAAACTTCTCCCACCAATACAATGTTGACACCTCACCAAATTACCCATTTACCCAAACCCAATATTATAACCCGACCCAAAGACCCATACAAAACCCAACCCGGATTGACCCTTAATATCACGTTTATTATTAAACGTATTTTCTTTTTCCTTAAAACACTTTTAACCCTAAACTCGTCTTCATCTTTTAAACCCTAATTTTTCCCCCAAATCAAAAAGTTTATAATTGATACCTAATCCATTCCAGTTTAGTGATTAAGCATAAATTAAACCCAAACCCACTTTTCAATTCCCATCACTCTCACCCCTGGTCCCCAAAACCCCACCCAGTCACAAGAAAACAAGATGCGCCAGAGAGATCAACGATTTGGAGAGCTTGCTTATTGCCCACAACAAATCCAACGCACAAGATTCCTCCATAACAGCTCAGCAATCACATGATTTTCAAGATTTATTCAAAATCAAGATTCAAAAACAGCATATTCGTTTTTTATCCGAATCTACAAGAGGGTATGTTTGGAATTCAGCAAATTAGGGTTAGCTTTTTCTTATTTTCTAGAATGACCTGTGACCCTCTATATAAAGGGCGAATAGGATTTATTTATTTTATTTCTTGTCTCGGATTTATGTAAAAAAAAAACCCCTTTTAATTGAATGAAAGTGTTGCAGTTTTTCTGATTATATCCGAGTTCCAATTTTAAGTTTATGTTTTATTTAAGTTGATTATTTTTAATATTGAGTTGTGAATTGTTCTTGGTTAAATTATCAGTAAGTAGGTAGCAGGTTTAAAAAGTTTACTGGTTTTAAGTAACATCAGTCTTAATTTGACTTTGGTATTGAGTGTTCTTTAAAAAAAAAAAAAAAAAAAAAAAAAGAAAAAAAAAATAATAAAGGAAAGTTAATTATATATTTCCCCACTGGAAATATCAAAAGAAAAAAAAGGTTACTGTTTGTGGTAGTCTCGATTCTATTTGTGGTTCGAGGTTTAGATTAGTTTCGATTAAAGAGTTTTGATTGGAGCTCGATTTGGTTTCGAAGAAGTTGAAACTGTTGACGAATATTGGAGGTGTTGGTTTCGGTTTGAGCTCGCTCAGCGCGACGCTACGGCTCAACGGTATCGTCAAAAGGTTCCCCTCTCTTTACTTTAATTCTTTTAACTAAGTTTGTTAGATTAAGCTTGTTTGAATTTGCTATTAGGATTGCTAGATTGATTATGCTTATAGTTTTAATCTGCGTAGTTAAATTTGAGTAGTTTATTTGAGGTTCGTATCTGCTTATTTGAGTTAAAGCTTAGTATTGATTTTCTGCTTATTTTGAAATCTGCTCGTTTGGAGTTTATATCAGCTTATAGGATTGTTAGGGTGTTTGGATCTGCGTTTTTAAAGTTTAATAGCTTAGTGGATAATCAGTTTTCATAGGATCAGTTTATTATCAGTTTCGTATTGAATTTCCTGCTTATCACTCTTATATTTAGTATTTAAATTATCGTGTTCTTATAGCTTGTTAGATTCTGCTTTTATAGCTCATTTAGATAATCAGTTTTATGTTTAGAGTAGCTTAAAGTTTGTTTTAAATAGCTATTTGATATTCTGCCTATTTGAGTTGCTGCTTATTATTGCTTATTTGTGTCAAACTGTTTGTTCTGCGTATTAGCTTATTTGGTTTAGTATTTAGTTCTCGTAGCTTATTGATTTCCTGCTTATTTTAATTTTAGCTTATTTGGTAAACTGCTTGTTTAGTATAGCTTAATTGGATTTCTACTTAGTCTTATTTTCATTCAGTTTTTTTTTATTTTGGTTATAGCTTATTTAGTATTCTGCTTATTTTGGCTAGCTGCTTATATTTGAGTCTGGATCTGCTTATTTGGATTGCCTGCTTTTCGTTTACTGCTATCACCTCAGACCCAATTGGTCTGAGGGTGTGTATCTGTCCAAAAAAGGAATTCCAAAAAAAAAGTAAAAAAATAATTAGCAAAAAAATTGTCTCCAAAGGGACTCGAACCCCAGACCTCCTGCATACAAGTCGAACGTGTTAACCACCAGGCTAGCTAATCTTTTTGTTTAATTGTTTACAACATTAAATTAAAATAGGATATTTTATTAGTGGCAGATTTACTAGTTAATAATAAGTTTAAATTTAATTAGATTTTAATTAATAATTATTACTTAGTTTATTTAAATTCTGTTTTTATACATAAAAAGAATAAAAAAATATATATTTCATTTAATTAGTTTTTCAAATTAGTTTCTCTTTATTCAAAATTAATATAGGTTTTATTTAATAGTTTAAAATAGATTATTTTTTAATGTAGATTTTGGATTAAGTATTTAGTTAAAAAGTTTTAAATAGTTAATATATATTTTTAGTTTCTAATTAATGTTTTTTTTTTTTTGGGGTTTAAAAAACTGAAATTCGATATTTTCTTAGTTAATTTTTTTTTAGGGTATTTAATTAACTTTAAAAATTAATATAAATTAATTAAAAGGGTTTTGCAAAATTTGGTTTTCACTTTTGGTTTAATTAGATTTTTCTTAACTTATATTAAAATTTTGGTAATTTTTAGAAGACTTGTTATTTTCGTCACATTTTACAATTTCGATCGTTTTACGTCGTAGTATATTTTTTAGCGTAATTCGTCTTTTCCTTTCTTTTCTTTCGTCAATATAATCACAAACAAATTAAAAATCAATCCTTAACACAACGCACTTGCCTCCTTGGGAAACGAACTTGCTTGGTCATTGGTGCTCGGTTTTCCTAAACCGACACTTAACGCTTACCACTATTTTGTCATCCTTTTCCTAAAGGGTACAAAAAGACTACAATCATTTTGGCGCCGCTGCCGGGGAGGCGTGTTGTGTTTTGGTTGAACCATTGTTGTTTTTCTTATTAGCCATAATATCTATTTGTATTAATAGCACTCTATTAATACGTATTATCGTTTTTCGATTTTTGTGTGAATATTATTACTATATTGTATACGTAGAACAATAAAATCACAAGTACTCCAAATACGTGAGAAATCACAACCTTGATTCGGGATTTCATCACTCGATCATTGTATTCGAATCTCAAACCAAAGAAAAAAGGCAAAAACAGATAAATACTTTCGTGAAGCTTAATCTTGATAATACAAACTATAAGGTGGGTATAAGGCGGTTGTATTTCACGACCTAAAGGAAAAAGGCTCTTAAGTGCTTCGCGCCGCCTCGTTTCCTCCGCTTGCTTGTGCGTATTTGATTTTGAGAGTGAATCGAGGGTTTTGCCGCTCAAAGTATTACTAAGTATCATATATATTTTCTTGGTTTCATTTGATTAAACCCTCTTGAACGATTTGGTGTTCCACCATCGTTCTAAAGTCATCGAAGGCGTTCACTTCACGTGATCGTTTTCATTCCTTGAGGCTTCGTTAATCAAGAGATTTGATTAGTGAGGAGATTTGTAGATTTTGGTCTACTTAATACATTCCAAAAAATCCAAAAAAGTTAAAAACAATCAAAAACCACAAAAAAAAATTGAAAAAGTAAAAATACCAAAAAGAATCTTCTTTGCTCGCCTTCTCGTTGTACGTGACGTTTATGCAAACTCGCTCTAAAGCTAGACGTGCTCGTAAACAAAGAAACAAATCACTCACTCCCACTAGTGAGGACTCTCCTATTGACGAACCCATTGTAGTGAAAGAAGCACCCATGGCTAATCGAACTATGATGGAGTTGCTTCAAGCACCCACCGAGGGTTATGGAGAAGCGATTGTGATTCCCGCTATCCTTGCGGAGAATTTTGAGGTTAAGACGGGTTTGTTGTCCATGATTCAAAACAACAAGTTTCGAGGGGACGAAAAGGACAACCCGCATAACCACATTCGCCAATTTAATCGTCTCACCGCCACGTGCAAGTTTAAGGACGTCTCAAACGACTCGATTAAGATGATGCTTTTTCCGTATTCCTTAGCGGGGCCCGCAAAAATTTGGTTAGAGAAAGAGCCACCCAATTCTATATTGACGTGGAAGGATCTCGTTTCAAAATTCGTGAACCAATTTTTTCCGCCCTCTAAGACTACGCACTTGAAAAACGAGATTTCAAAGTTTTCGCAAGAGTATAATGAGAGTTTTTCAACGGCTTGGAATAGGTTTAAGGAAATGTTGCACGAATGTCCTCATCATGGTTTTTCCGACTTGCATCAAATAGACACGTTTTACAATGGCTTGAACGATCATGAGCGTGATTATCTTAATGCCGCCGCGGGTGGTAATTTCTTGTGTAAGACGGTCGAGGAAGCATTGGTAATTATTGAGAATAGGTCTAAGGTGTATAGTCCTCGTAGCACGTCGAGTGTTCGTAAGGCTTCGTCTTCATCTTCACCTAGTTTGTCACACACCGTTGATGCTTGCCAAGTCGAGGCTAATTTGGAAAACAAAATTTTTGATATAGTGAAAGGCTTGTTAGTTGAGTTTAAAGTTGGTGAACAACCCGCTCCCGCTACGATTAAAGCGGTTGAGGTTTCTTGTATGTATTGTGGTGGAGCTCACGATTATTCCGAGTGCATTACCAACGGTGGTAACACTTCGAGTGCCTTCGCGGCCGCGGGAACTTATAACCAAAACGGTCAAGTTCCTCGCACTAATCAATTGACTCCACCGGGTTTTTCACCAAATCAAAATGCTAACAATTATCGAAACAATCAAGTTGGTTACCAAAGCAATCAAAGGAACAATTATAAGGGTAATAACAACTATGGGAATCAAGGGAGTAGTAGTAATAGCCAATTGCAAAATCAAAATCAAAACCGTAATTTTCAAAATGCAAGTCAAGCTCTTCAAAATAATAAAGAACTTCCATTGGACTTTTTGAATTACACTACTTCAAATGATAAGATTATGGAAAACATTCAAGAGCAAATGGCTAATCAAGCTAAGGAGACGGCTAAGAATGCAAAGGAGTTAGCTAATTTCATTAAGGAAAATCTAGCCATGAGGAATGAATTGAAAAATGATTTTGCTAACCAAATTCGAGGTCAAAACAACAAGATAGAGCAAAGTCATGCTAGGCTTGAACAAAGAATTGACCAAAAAGCCGCTAGCCAAGATGTGAAGTTTAATAATTTTGATGCTAAGCTTAATGCAATTTTAGAATGCGTCATGGTGAACAAAGCCTCTACTTCGGGTGGTTTGCCTAGTAACACCGTTTCAAACCCAAAGGGAGAGATGAAAGTGATTACCACACGTAGTGGTAAGGCACTTAAAGAACCAACTCCTCAACCAATTACTCCAACGGTGGAGGAAATGGAGGAAGAGCCCGAGGTGGTGGTCGAAAAGGAGCATATTTCAAGCCCACAAAGTACCGCTCATGCCACACCTACGGTTGACCCATCACCCATATTGGAACCCGAGATTCCAAAGGCTATGCCTATGCCCCAACCCACACCACCCTTGCCTTACCCATCGAGACTTAGGAAGGAGAAACGACAAGAGCGCGACAACTATCAATTTGAGCTCTTTTTGAAAATGTTTCGTGATTTGCACTTTAATGTGAGTTTCGCCGATGCCTTGGTCATGATGCCTCGATTTGCCGCTAACTTTAAGAGTATGTTGAACAACAAGGAAAAATTAAACCAAAAGTCTAGTTGTTCGTCGGTTTATCTTAATCGCATACCTCAAAAAGTCGGTGATCCCGGTAAATTTTTGATCCCTTGTGCAATTCAAGATATGGAAGAATGCTATGCCTTGGCCGATCTTGGTGCTAGCATTAACTTGATGCCACTTGCAATCTACAAGTCGCTCAATCTTCCTAATCTTACTCCTTCACGAATGTCTATTGAGTTGGCCGACCATTCCACGATTCTTGCATGTGGTTTGGCGGAAGACGTTTTTGTGAAAGTGGGGAAGTTCTACTATCCCGTAGACTTTATTGTTGTTGACATCCCCACGGATCCTCAAGTTCCTCTTATTTTAGGTCGTTCGTTTTTAGATACGTCTATGGCTTTGATTGATGTGCATGCTAGAAAGATCACCTTACGTTTCAACGACGAGGAACTTGTTATAAACGCAACTCAAAATTCTCAACTTTCTCATGTTTATTCCGTTGCTACCATAAACCTCGTTGATATGATCGACGTGGTTTGCGAGGAATTTTCACAAGAAGTTTTAGGGTTTGGTGATGAAGAAACTAGTGGCAATCCCACTATGTTAGATCCTATCCTTGATAATTCGACACCAACCTTCACTCCTTTCGAAGGTGGAGGTTTTACGTTGGAAGAATTCGATGTTCCACGTACTTGTGACGAAGACCTCGACAACTATGAGGACTTCTCGATTATCAAGGATTTTCTCAACGATTTCCCATTTCCTCCACCCGAGGAGGTTATGAGTATCGAGCCGAAATCTTCACTTGAGGAACCACCTATCCTCGAGTTGAAAGATTTACCTCCTCACCTCGAGTATGTCTATTTGGAGGAGGACGACAAGTTGCCGGTTATTATTGCGAAGGAACTTTCGAATGATGAAAAAACCGCACTTGTCGATGTTCTTAAGGATCACAAAGGGGCGATTGCGTGGAAGTTATCCGACATTAAGGGAATCGATCCCAAATTTTGTACACACAAAATATTAATGGAGGAGGATTTCAAGCCAACAATCCAAAGTCAAAGGAGGGTAAACCCCAAAATTCACGATGTCATCAAAAAGGAGGTCCTTAAACTCCTTGACGCGGGAATGATTTACCCTATTTCCGATAGCCCTTGGGTGAGTCCTATTCATTGTGTCCCTAAAAAGGGAGGGATGACCGTTGTGCCAAACGATGCCAACGAGTTGATTCCCACTAGACTCGTGACCGGATGGAGAGTGTGCATTGACTATCGTAAGTTGAATGAAGCCACTCGAAAAGACCATTTTCCCTTGCCCTTCATGGACCAAATGTTGGAGCGTCTTGCGGGAAACGATTTCTATTGCTTTTTAGATGGTTTTTCCGGTTACTTCCAAATTCCCATCGATCCTCGTGATCAAGAAAAAACTACGTTTACGTGTCCATATGGAACGTTTGCTTATCGTAGAATGCCATTCGGACTTTGTAATGCACCGGGAACTTTTCAACGATGCATGATGGCTATTTTTCATGATATGATCGAGAAGACGATGGAAGTCTTCATGGATGACTTTTCCGTGTTTGGTGATTCCTTTACTTCGTGTTTGTCGAACCTTGAGAGAATGTTGAAACGTTGTGAGGAAACCAACCTTGTGCTCAATTGGGAAAAGTGTCATTTTATGGTTAGAAGTGGAATCGTCTTAGGGCACAAGGTCTCGAAAGCGGGGATTGAGGTAGATCAAGCTAAGGTAGACGTCATCGCCAAATTACCTCATCCCAAAACCGTCAAGGGAGTTAGGAGTTTCCTAGGCCACGCGGGCTTTTATCGACGATTCATCAAGGATTTCTCGAAGATTTCTCGACCCATTACACATCTTCTCGAAAAAGAAGCACGTTTTGTCTTTGACGAAGATTGTGTACGAGCCTTTGAGATCCTTAAGAGGAAACTTACCGAAGCTCCCATTCTTGTTGCTCCAAATTGGAACCTCCCCTTTGAGCTTATGTGTGATGCAAGTGATTACGCTATTGGGGCCGTTTTGGGGCAACGTCATGATAAGCATTTCTTGCCTATACACTATGCTAGCAAGACGATGACCGAGGCTCAACTTAAATACACTACAACGGAAAAGGAGTTCCTTGCCGTAGTGTATGCATTTGAGAAATTCTGACCTTACCTCGTCTTGACAAAATGCATAGTGTATACGGACCATTCGGCTATCAAGTATCTCATGGCTAAACAAGATGCAAAGCCGAGATTACTTTGTTGGATTCTCCTCCTTCAAGAATTTGATCACAAAATCATTGACAAAAAAGGAGCCGAGAATCTAGCGGTCGATCATCTCTCTCGTTTGGAAGATCCTCACCAAAGTGTTTACGAGCCTAAGGAAATCACCGAAACATTTCCGCTTGAAACACTTGGTGTAGTGAATTCTAAGCTTGATTCTTCTACCCCATGGTTTGCGGATTTTGCAAATTACCATGCGGGTAACTTCATCATTAAGGGTATGACAACTCAAGAAAAACGAAAATTCTTTCGTGATGTCAAGTTCTATTTTTGGAACGACCCTTACTTGTTTCGAACGTGTGCGGATCAAATCATCCGCCGTTGTGTATTTGGCACCGAAGCTTCTAACATCCTTAGAGCTTGCCATGAGGGACCCACGGGTGGTCACCACGGTGCTAATCTCACGGCTAAAAAGGTGTTTGATGCCGGCTTCTTTTGGCCTACTATTTACCGAGATGCACAAGATCTTGTGAAGTCTTGTGATTCATGCCAACGACAAGGAAAAGCCTCACAAAAAGATGAAATGCCACAAAATATCATTCAAGTATGTGAGATCTTTGACGTTTGGGGCATAGACTTTATGGGGCCGTTCCCATCATCTCGTGGTAATAAGTATATTCTTGTTGCGGTTGACTACCTTTCTAAGTGGGTGGAGGCAAAGGCCTTGCCCACCAATGATGCTCGTGTGGTAGTCAAGTTCTTGAAAAGTTTGTTTGCTCGGTTTGGAACCCCTCGTGCGATCATAAGCGATCGTGGAACCCATTTTTGTAATGACCAATTTGAAAGGGTTCTAAGGAAATATGGGGTTACACATCGTCTTTCTACGGCTTATCACCCACAAACGAGTGGGCAAGTCGAGGTTTCAAACCGAGCATTGAAGAGGATCTTGGAGAGATCCGTGGGAGAAAACCGACAATCTTGGTCGGATAAGTTAGACGATGCTTTATGGGCCTTTAGGACTGCTCATAAGACACCCATTGGGTGCACTCCCTATAAGCTTGTGTATGGAAAGAATTGTCATTTGCCTATCGAGTTAGAACACAAGGCTTATTGGGCCCTAAAGCATTGTAATGATGACATGGAGACCGCGGGAAAACACCGGAAAATGCAATTAAATGAATTGGATGAATTAAGGGATATTGCTTATGAAAATTCATTGATTTACAAAGAGAAAACTAAAAAGTTGCATGATTCAAAAATTAAAAACCGGGTTTTTAACATTGGGGATCAAGTTTTACTTTTTAATTCAAGATTAAAAATATTTTCCGGTAAATTGAAATCCCGTTGGTCCGGTCCATTCACCGTGACTCAAGTGTTTCCTTATGGGACCATCGAGCTAGCTCAAGATGATGGTCCTAACTTCAAGGTGAATGGACATAGGTTGAAGCACTACTTTGGTGGGGAAGTTCCATCCTTGAACTACCTCGACCAAGTCACCTTCCCCAATGATAATTAGTATTGAGGGGATCGAGTCGAGCTCATGACTCGGTAATCAAAAACGAGGTGCCTCGTGGGGGAGTCCCATGTTTATCCTATGTACATATTATCGCTTTCTTAGTCTAATGTAGCTTACGTATAGGGATTCGTGCCCTTCCAACCTTTGTTCCATGGTTGTTTGTGATATGTGGCTTTTAGATCATGATCTTCACGATTGGAGCCTCTCGTGTTCGTTTTATGGGAGCACTCGATCGTTTGCTATTGGAGACTTTTCTCAATATCCATGATATATCCTTTATTGTTCTAACCTTAGGTTTTTAGCACACTTCATAAACGGCTTTAAATTTAATGGTTACACCCTTTCCATGCTAGATTAGGCATTCGACTACGTCTCTAGTATGGGGGTGTTTGCACCCCTAGACTCGAAACATTGAGGACAATGTTTAACTTTAGTATGGGGGGGGGTGAATAGATACTTGCCTTGCCAAACCTTCACGCTTTCCAAAATTTATCGTTTTGTTTATCGTTTTCTTGCAAAATAAGGCTAAAAATGGCAAAATTTTAAAATTTTTCTCATGTTTTATAAGTGTTTGAAGACACGAATGTAGATTTTCCGATGGCGAGAATAAGAGTAATTTTTGACTCGACCGTGCGTGTTGAGCACTTAGCTTTGATTCCTTAACTACACATTAGGCTAAGTCTCTTAAATGAGGACGAGAAATGATAGAGTTAATTATAAGTTACTATGCTAAACGTAGAGTACTCGTATTCTTTCAAAAACTCATGTGTTCTCGTTGTTTGCTTATTCTCCCTTCGCATGTAAATATTTTTTGCTTAATAAATATTGACTTAGCGGTTTAGTTAGGATTGTTGGGTTTCTAGTCTTTTCTAGTAGCTTCCGTGTAATTAAATTGGGAAGACATTAAGATATCGCCAGCGTCACGGTTTTGAAGTATTGGCAACCCGAATAATCGAAAGCTTCACCCAATAATAAGATTTCAAGTGCTCACCTAAATCAAGCAAACAATTTGAAGCCCCACAAGGCCTAAAATCTATGCAAAATTGAAAGTGAATCAAGCCTTAATCTTCGAAGCTTTAAAGATCCAAAATTCGCTTTAGCGTGAGGATATACGTCTTTGGCTAATAAAACCACCGATGAGGCGGATAATAAAAGGCAAGGCAAGACCGAAGTCATAATAAAAGCTTCATGGCGAAGTTGAATAAAAGATGGAGGTAAACCAAAGATAATAAGGCCCTTCCGTTAGGGGGCGTATAAAAGTCTTGGTAATAAGTCTCATGTTCAAAACCGTTATAAAACCGTGTTTATCGATTCTTCTTGTCAACTTAATTTTTTAACATCGTCGTCTATTAGGAGGGGTTATTGATTTGATGGTCTTAGTTACACCGTTAGGACTCTATTTTTAGACCTAAATCTCTATTATCGCATAAGTCAAACAATGTATCCTCGTGAAACATTCAAGACATCATAAAATATAAGAGATACAACTTAGGAATAATGGGAGAATAAGTACGTGATTAGGGCATACGAGTAGTGTTAGCATTACTAACTTATAATGACAATGATCTCGTTGCACGCTTAGCATGGAATTGAAGTGAAAATCGAGGACGACGAAATTATTTCTAACGAAGCATTCGCGTGTTCTTATTCTATGAACCTAAACGTCCCATTTTGCGATGAAAATCATACATTATGTCTATAACACAAGTAGTAGTAATAGTAGTAGTATAGCTAGTTTATCATCCCAATAAAGTGAATAAAATGAATTTTGGAGATGCTACGATACTTTATTCTAGCATTGCGTGAGGGCACGGCAATGGTTTAGTATGGGGGAGTGATGAGACGGCTTTTATACATGGTCTCATCGTTCTTTTTGGACTTAAAATGCATTAAATATCATCAAAATACCCAAATATATGCTTGTGTTTGTTGCTTGTGTTATTTAGGTACGGATATTGAGAAAATGACAAAAGATCACAAGAATCACGCAAAAACGGACACGGGAAACGAAGCCGCACGATGAACCAAGCCCTAGTAAGGAATTTTCCAAAGAAAACCCTTGAAGATTTGAAGAATGTTGAAGATTGGTCCTCCAAGTTTGAAGAATTGACACTTTATACCCTTGTATCTTCATAATTACAAGTTTGGTCCCTAAAGTTTGTCAAAATTACAAAAAAGGACCCTTAACTTTGAAGAATTGGCAAATTTAGTCCCTCATCAAATCTAAATTGTCAAATTTGGTCCTCCAAGAAGTCAACCAACAAGTCAAAGCCTTGAAGTTTGAAGACATGGCAAATTCAGTCCTTGGAAAATGGAAATATTGCATAAATGGTCCTTGATTCAAGTTTACAAAAACATTGTGCAAAAAGTGACAATTGCTGAAAGTTAAATACAAAGGATATGGGGTTTGTGAGCTGAAAATTCAAAATGAAGATATAAAGAAAGACTAGGGACTATTTCAGCCAGACACACAAACTTCTCCCACCAATACAATGTTGACACCTCACCAAATTACCCATTTACCCAAACCCAATATTATAACCCGACCCAAAGACCCATACAAAACCCAACCCGGATTGACCCTTAATATCACGTTTATTATTAAACGTATTTTCTTTTTCCTTAAAACACTTTTAACCCTAAACTCGTCTTCATCTTTTAAACCCTAATTTTTCCCCCAAATCAAAAAGTTTATAATTGATACCTAATCCATTCCAGTTTAGTGATTAAGCATAAATTAAACCCAAACCCACTTTTCAATTCCCATCACTCTCACCCCTGGTCCCCAAAACCCCACCCAGTCACAAGAAAACAAGATGCGCCAGAGAGATCAACGATTTGGAGAGCTTGCTTATTGCCCACAACAAATCCAACGCACAAGATTCCTCCATAACAGCTCAGCAATCACATGATTTTCAAGATTTATTCAAAATCAAGATTCAAAAACAGCATATTCGTTTTTTATCCGAATCTACAAGAGGGTATGTTTGGAATTCAGCAAATTAGGGTTAGCTTTTTCTTATTTTCTAGAATGACATGTGACCCTCTATATAAAGGGCGAATAGGATTTATTTATTTTTTTTCTTGTCTCGGATTTATGTAAAAAAAAAAACCCCTTTTAATTGAATGAAAGTGTTGCAGTTTTTCTGATTATATCCGAGTTCCAATTTTAAGTTTATGTTTTATTTAAGTTGATTATTTTTAATATTGAGTTGTGAATTGTTCTTGGTTAAATTATCAGTAAGTAGGTAGCAGGTTTAAAAAGTTTACTGGTTTTAAGTAACATCAGTCTTAATTTGACTTTGGTATTGAGTGTTCTTTAAAAAAAAAAAAAAAAAAAAAAAAAGAAAAAAAAAATAATAAAGAAAAGTTAATTATATATTTCCCCACTGGAAATATCAAAAGAAAAAAAAGGTTACTGTTTGTGGTAGTCTCGATTCTATTTGTGGTTCGAGGTTTAGATTAGTTTCGATTAAAGAGTTTTGATTGGAGCTCGATTTGGTTTCGAAGAAGTTGAAACTGTTGACGAATATTGGAGGTGTTGGTTTCGGTTTGAGCTCGCTCAGCGCGACGCTACGGCTCAACGGTATCGTCAAAAGGTTCCCCTCTCTTTACTTTAATTCTTTTAACTAAGTTTGTTAGATTAAACTTGTTTGAATTTGCTATTAGGATTGCTAGATTGATTATGCTTATAGTTTTAATCTGCGTAGTTAAATTTGAGTAGTTTATTTGAGGTTCGTATCTGCTTATTTGAGTTAAAGCTTAGTATTGATTTTCTGCTTATTTTGAAATCTGCTCGTTTGGAGTTTATATCAGCTTATAGGATTGTTAGGGTGTTTGGATCTGCGTTTTTAAAGTTTAATAGCTTAGTGGATAATCAGTTTTCATAGGATCAGTTTATTATCAGTTTCGTATTGAATTTCCTGCTTATCACTCTTATATTTAGTATTTAAATTATCGTGTTCTTATAGCTTGTTAGATTCTGCTTTTATAGCTCATTTAGATAATCAGTTTTATGTTTAGAGTAGCTTAAAGTTTGTTTTAAATAGCTATTTGATATTCTGCCTATTTGAGTTGCTGCTTATTATTGCTTATTTGTGTCAAACTGTTTGTTCTGCGTATTAGCTTATTTGGTTTAGTATTTAGTTCTCGTAGCTTATTGATTTCCTGCTTATTTTAATTTTAGCTTATTTGGTAAACTGCTTGTTTAGTATAGCTTAATTGGATTTCTACTTAGTCTTATTTTCATTCAGTTTTTTTTTTTATTTTGGTTATAGCTTATTTAGTATTCTGCTTATTTTGGCTAGCTGCTTATATTTGAGTCTGGATCTGCTTATTTGGATTGCCTGCTTTTCGTTTACTGCTATCACCTTAGACCCAATTGGTCTGAGGGTGTGTATCTGTCCAAAAAAGGAATTCCAAAAAAAAAGTAAAAAAATAATTAGCAAAAAAATTGTCTCCAAAGGGACTCGAACCCCAGACCTCCTGCATACAAGTCGAACGTGTTAACCACCAGGCTAGCTAATCTTTTTGTTTAATTGTTTACAACATTAAATTAAAATAGGATATTTTATTAGTGGCAGATTTACTAGTTAATAATAAGTTTAAATTTAATTAGATTTTAATTAATAATTATTACTTAGTTTATTTAAATTCTGTTTTTATACATAAAAAGAATAAAAAAATATATATTTCATTTAATTAGTTTTTCAAATTAGTTTCTCTTTATTCAAAATTAATATAGGTTTTATTTAATAGTTTAAAATAGATTATTTTTTAAAGTAGATTTTGGATTAAGTATTTAGTTAAAAAGTTTTAAATAGTTAATATATATTTTTAGTTTCTAATTAATGTTTTTTTTTTTTGGAGTTTAAAAAACTGAAATTCGCTATTTTCTTAGTTAATTTTTTTAGGGTATTTAATTAACTTTAAAAATTAATATAAATTAATTAAAAGGGTTTTGCAAAATTTGGTTTTCACTTTTGGTTTAATTAGATTTTTCTTAACTTATATTAAAATTTTGGTAATTTTTAGAAGACTTGTTATTTTCGTCACATTTTACAATTTCGATCGTTTTACGTCGTAGTATATTTTTTAGCGTAATTCGTCTTTTCCTTTCTTTTCTTTCGTCAATATAATCACAAACAAATTAAAAATCAATCCTTAACACAACGCACTTGCCTCCTTGGGAAACGAACTTGCTTGGTCATTGGTGCTCGGTTTTCCTAAACCGACACTTAACGCTTACCACTATTTTGTCATCCTTTTCCTAAAGGGTACAAAAAGACTACAATCATTCACCCAAAATGATTTTAACCCATTACTAGTTTGGATCATCCCCTCACCCATTTAAACCCACCTTGTTAGTCATGTTCTTCACACATCAAAACATTCTTCCCTAACCCTTAAACCATCCTTATCAACCATGGTTTCTACAAAAACCTCAAACACCCCAAGGAAAACACTTAAGATTAGGATTAAGGTACCCAACCCTAACTCATCACCCTTTTACACACCTAAGAATGAGATGGTTCCTATCCTCATTTCTTCATCACCTTCCCCACCTCTTGCTCCATGCAAGACAACATCCACCCATGGTACTAACCACTCCATTGGTTCTACCTCCTCTTCATTCAACTCAAGAATGAATGAGCTCTCTTCACCCTTCACTCCAAGTTCACCCTTGGATGTGACCACACAACCCCAACCAATCCAAAGCATTCCTTTTGTGAATGACTTTGATGACACATTGGTGACTTCACCATTTACCCCTCCTAACTCACCCATTTCACCAACCTTGGAGAACATACCTCCACACTCACCCATTTCCCCTTTAGGGAACATGCCTCCACTCTCACCCACATCACCCTCGAAGAACATGCCTCCTCCACCTCCACCCAACTCAAACATTCCAATTTTGGGTGTCCCACTTTCCCTCCTTTTGGGTGATCCTTACTATGGGTTTCAAGAGACTCATGGTCCTAATTGTCCATGTTGCCTCTATAACCACTACATCATCTATAACCTTAGGATGGAGATGTTTGGACTACATAGGAGGTTGCAAGAGTTCTTTGTTACCTTGTTCTCCATGCCTCCTCCTAGGAGATGAATGATGAAGTTCTCTAAATAAATGGTTTTCAACAAAACCAAGCCAAAGAAGACTACTAATCTAGATCTAATGTTAAGCTAGCTTTGTAATAGTTAGTTATCTTTCTTTTCTAGTTGTCATTGTAGTTGATTTCTTCATGTGCGTTTCATTGTGTTGATCTATGGATTTAGCTTTTTGTGTTTCTATCCTTATGTGCACATTAATCAACTTTAATTTGAAATTAAAATTGAACCTAAATCTATCACAACCTCTAAAAACTTGACTAAAATTGGTGTAAAATGATATTCAAATATTTTGTAACCCTTTGTCAAGACATTCTTTGTGAATGTGTTGCTTTATGCAACCCTAGTATAATTTGGTGTAAATAGAGGTAAAATTCCAAGATTTGCAACTTTTTGAAAAAGTCTTAGTTTTTCCCAAAACCCTAGAAAAACATGGTTTCATGTCCACTGGATGCGGCTCACTAAAAGTCGCGCGGTTCCTTATGTGATAAGGAACCGCCGGTCCCTTTAAGGTACCGCGGACAGAAATCAATTTTTGACGATTTTTTGGTCAAAACTTTTAAAACCCTATACCCTGTCAAGATTCCTTGTTTACTCAAATTGACTAAACATTCCTTGACACTCAACTTTTTGTGTTCAAATTCTTACCTTGATTACATTCTACTTATACCCCAACCTTGAGATTTCATTCTCACACCTTCCCAACCTTGAGAATTCATTCTCACACAACCTTGAGATTTCATTCTCACACCTTCCCAACCTTGAGATTTCATTCTCACACCCTTTCAATGCCTAACTCCTCCATTCCTAACCTTGACATTTCTTTGTCACAACCCCACTCACCTAAAGCTTCTTCATCTAAGCTTTCAAAGAAACCGAAAATCTCGGTTCGACCTATTTGGATCAAGAAGAATGAACCATCTTCTTCCAAACCACCCAAAAACCCTACCTTCTCTCCAATCAAGTATTGGAATGAGACTTATACCATTAACCCCATCACCGGAGCTAAAGAAAATGTTCCCCCACCACCTCAATCCTTCAATACCCCTCAACTCAATGATCTTTCAACCTTCCCAAACCTCACAAGGCATAGTGAAAACATTTCCAAACCCATTACCCCTCTACCACCAATCCCTAGGTTTGATGCCATACCCCAATCAACCGATTTTGTGTTGCATCATGGATCCTCGTGTGCTTGTTGTCGATTTCAACAAATTGAACTTGCTCATGTGTATGAGAAGTTAAATTTTCTTGAATTCCTCCTCACTCGACCTCCTATTCAAGTTTTCGTTCCGGTGGACAAAACTTCGAATGATGCATCGTCGTCTTATTTTTCCAACTAAAGGACTAACTACTCTTGGAGTGTTTATTACTTTAGTTTCTTTAGAGTCTTTTATTTTCTAGCAATCTTGGAAAATTATCACTATTAGAATAGCTTATGCTTTGTGGTTTATTTTCCATATCTTTTGCTTTAGATACTCATATTGTGTGTATGACTATATACTTTTTTGTGTCTTTTCGATTATGTAACCTTTGTGTGTTATACCTTTAGTTCTACTTTGAGTTGATCATGGTTAATTTTTAGAATTGCTTATGGGTGATTCCATCAATTCTAAACTCTAACCCATTGACAAGCTTATCATCTTCATTGGATTGAAGTTTGATTTTGTCAATTACCTTTTTGGACAAACTTAGCAAAATACTTGCTTCTTATTTGAGATTTCTTCTCTCTCTCCCTCTCAAGTTACTTAGTAGGTAGTGATCATATATACATTGGTGTTTCTTTCCTTTCTACTAACCTTTGTGTAGCATGTCACCTTAGCTCATATACTTGGTGCCCCGAGCAAGGGGGAGCAACCACCAAGGGGTTGCTACTAGCAAAGTTCGATGTTCTTCAAAGACTTGTGCTAACCTTTTTGCTATGACAAAGGGGGAGAAATGATAGTGATAAACTCGTTAATAATTCGTTATTTTGTGTTTCTATGTAAATGAGTTTATAGTTTGTCTTAATAAAAAAGGGGGAGATTATTAATGCAAGTGATGCCTAAAAATATTATTAGTGTTAACTAATCTTTCTTAGTTTTGATCACAACAAACTATACAACACATTTAGTGTAAAACATAAAAACGAATTATTTAACTTACACTATCATCAAGGTAATAATCATATCACTAATCTTTCTTAATCATACTTAGTGATCATCAAAATGATTATTCTTAAAACTCACTTTTGTTAATATGACAAGACTTTTTAATAATTTTTTTTTTGAAAATGTTTTATTAAAATGGAAAATGAAAATTTGAAAATAGCATATTCCATATGCTATTAGAATATCCTTTGAAGGCTTCAAATTACCTCATATATTCCTACCCCACTAAAAGACAAAAAACGGAGCGTTCTCTAGGGGCGGAACCTTAAGTAGCTAGGCGGTTCCTTAGCAATATGGAACCGCCGGGATAGATAAGGTACCGCGCCCAGATAGCCGTTATATATCCGTTATACTTTGTCTCCTTTAAATAGTGGGTCAAATCTCATTTTCCAACAAGCCTCTTGGACGTGTTTCTCAGTCCCCTTTCTCTTTTCTATAGCATAATCATTACTAAATGATCACTTAAAGTGTTAAGGATGTTTACATATGATTATCCTCTTGATCCCCTCCTTTACCTTGTCCAATGAGAAGATCACTCACTCACTAGTGTTGTCATAAAGATGAATCTATGAGCTAGTCATATTCATCATGATACCCTTTTTGTTTTATGTCAATGCATTGTATTTATGAATACTTGGACTAGTTGTGTTCATCCAAGTTATTTATGAATACTTGGATTTGTTGTGTACATCCATTGCATATGTGGTTGCTTGGATTTGTGTTGTGTAAATCCAAGCTACATGTGTGTACTTGGATAAGTCTAGTTGAGTTGTAATAGATTTGATTAGTAGTTCTCACTAAACTATAAAGTGATGTGGTTGTGTCTTGTGAGTTCTCACTAAACTTGAAAGTGATTAGTAGTTGTGCTGCGTGAAGTTCTCACTTAGCTTCAAAGTGAAAAGTCGTGAAGATTGGTTCTAGCTTTGGATTAGAACTCGACATCTAGCCTTTTGTCGTAAAATGGTGAAGTAGGCAACGTCGTGAAGATTGGTTCTACCTTAGGATTAGAACTCGACATCTAGCCTTGTGTCGTTAAATTGTAAAGTAGGCAACGTTGTGTAGGGTCCTAGCTAAAGATTAGGTCTCGACATTTAGCTTAGTGTCGGAAAATAATGTAAGCGACGATGTAAGGTTTTCTCCGCCAAGAAGGGAGCTTGTGGATATAGTGGAAATCTCGAGTAGGTGTACTCGAGGAGTGGAGTAGAAACGAGGATAGAGCCTTGTTGTCGAACCACTACAAATCTTGGTGTCTTCCCACTAGGTTGTCTCCTTCCTTACTCTTTACTTATTTCATTATCATTACACTTACCTATTATCTTTACTAGTGCATTTGAATTGAACCTAATAATTATGTAACTTAGCTTCAAGCAAAAAATAGTTTTGATACAAACCAAATTGGAAGTAATTTAAATTTGGTCACCAATAAAGAGAAACTATTCAACCCCCCCCCCCCCCCCTTCTAGTTTCTACAATATTCTTACGATTTAGGGTTTAGCGTTTAGAGGTCTCGGATGAGGTATTTAGTCACGAGAATAATATACGGGATGGTTTTAAGTCATTTAGGACTTAGTTATAAAGTTTATTTCATATTTTAAGGATTTTCATAAAACTGTATATTTTACGTATTTTACGGTAATCTCGTAAAATTGACTAGTTAAAAGGTTTAGGTGTAATTAATTAATAAAGGGATTGATAAAAAAAAGGAGAGAAGTGCAAAAATCATCCCTGTGGTATGTCGAAAAATCGAATTATATCCTTCGTTAATTTTTTGGACAACAGTCATCCCTCCGTTAGTGCGCGGGGCACAATACATCCCTCATGGACTAATGGTGCAAATGTTTTCTCGTTAAAAATTAACAAAGTTTAAAAGAGAGGGTATTCTTGTCTTTTTCCTTTCCCAGGGATGTATTGTGAACCTTATCATAAATAGTTTCCAAAAAAAAAATTATTTTTGAAAAAAAAATTATTTTCAGAAAAATTAAGTTTTATTTTCTCGAAAAAAAATTATTTTCGAAAAAAAAAATTTACTTTCGGAAAAAAAAGTTTTATTTTCGAAAAAAAAAGTTTTATTATCGAAAAAAGATGTTTTATTTTCGGGGAAAAAAAATTTTAACGAAACAAAAATTAAACTCTTTTTAGCGAAACAAAAATTCTGAAAAAAAAATTTAATTTTTTTTCGAAAAATAATTCTTTTTTTTCGAAAAAGAAGTTTAATTTTTTGAAAAAAATGTTTGTTTCGAAAAAAATTAACTTTCTTTTTAAAAATTTTTGTTTCGAAATATTTTATTAATTTTTTTAAAAAGATTTATTTTTTTTTTAAAAATATTCTTGAAAAAAACTTGTTTCGAAACAAAAAATTATTTAAAAAAAAAGTTTTATCTTTTTCTCGAAAATTAACCATTTTTTCGAAAATAAAACTTTTTTCCGAAAATAAAACATATTTTTTCGAAAATAAAACCTTTTTTTTTCGAAAATAAAACTTTTTTTTTCGAAAATAAAACTTATTTTTTAGAAGATAAAACTTTTTTTCCGAAAATAATTTTTTTTGAATAAAACTTTTATTTTCGAAAATTAACCATTTTTTCGAAAATAAAACTTTTTTTACGAAAATAAAACATATTTTTTCGAAAACAAAATTTTTTTTTTCGAAAATAAAACTTATTTTTTAGAAAATAAAACTTTTTTTTTCCGAAAATAAATTTATTTTTTCGAAAATAAATTTTTTTTCAAGAAAATAAAACTTATTTTTTTTGAAAATAATTTTTTTTCAAAAATAATTTTTTTTTAAAAACTATTTATGATAAGGTTCACAATACATCCCTAGGAAAGGAAAAAGAAAAGAATACCCTCTCTTTTAAAATTTGTTAATTTTTAACGAGAAAACATTTGCACCGTTAGTCCATGAGGGATGTATTGTGCCCCGCGCACTAACGGAGGGATGGCTATTGTCCAAAAAAATAACGAAGGATGTAATTCGATTTTTCGACATACCACAGGGATGATTTTTGCACTTCTCTCTAAAAAAATATAAATAAGGAAATAATTACTAAAAAACCTAACCAAACGAATAAGATAGCCAAAGATTTTTGATTTGGGAACTCTTTATAATATATATGAAAGTACTAGATGTTTTCAATAAAAGTTATGGTGTTTAGGTCGGGCTTTTGGTGACGAACATTTAGCATGTATAGAAATGCAGTTTTGGTGAAAACGACTTTTGGCGTAGAGACTAAACGAAACGGTTAAACGTATAAGTAGAAAGTAAAATTGGTTTTTGGAGTTCTTAGATCATATAACAATATAACTCCAGTAGGGTAGGAGCCAAGTGTGGTGTTATGTTCACTTCATGTGATCGTTTAGTGACTAGTAAACCGTACCAGGGAAAAACTTGATTTTTATGTAAAGAATAGCTTGTATTAGGAGAACTAGATAGTGGGGATTGGGGGATTAGATTCATCTCCTTGATTGTTACTTAACTTGGGTGTTACAACTTGAGCTAAGTGTGTCATGTATGATTTTATAGGTTTGCAGGAGTGCTAGCTTGTTGTGCTATCAGGTGAGTTCATAGTCCTATTTTCACTGAGTTTTAATGTTTTCTTCTAGTATGGGATGGAGATGACACTTTTGGTGTTCTTAAAATATTTTGGTACTATATTTTTTTATAAATGTTTGGACACAGATGTGTTGTTGTGTGACATGCGTGCTTATGTGTTCTCATATGTGCTTTGATATGTTGTCTGATATGTGAATCTTGTTTGGGTTGTGATTGGCTTTGGTACATAGATGTATGGGCGTCTATGGGACCAGTTGTGATGTGTGTGGAGCGTGGGACACGATCCGTCCTGAGTACTTGTGCATCGTCTCTTTTGATGCAAGATATATCGACGGGGATATGGTTCATCTTCCACTAGTGGTGTGGGAAAGATCCGGATAGTGTGGTGCACTGTTCTTGTGTGTGTGACGGGATACTTCTTGATTGTTATAGTGTGGTGCATTGTTCTTATTGTGTGTTCTTGACTGATATAAATTGTGCTTTATTTGTAGTTTTATGTAACATGATTATCACATTATGGTCCATTAATATAAATTGTTTTACTTCAACTTATTTACAGCGGATGACAAGGTTTCTTAAGATTCTTTGATAACTTAAACCTATGTCCTCACCAACTTTATGTTGACTGATTTTAGTCTCATTTTCATGTGGGATAGTTGAGAAGAATGATGTTGGAAGTGGCTAGAGTCTAGACTCTGCTAGGATTGCATTAGGGGAAATCCCTTTCCTCTTAGTCTTTATTTTATGTTTGCATAAGTAGTACATTTTAGACACCTATATGTTTGATGTTTGTTTATTTGTTTGTCTTTGGTAAGAGGTAGGCATGTTACCTACTTACCTAGACTCCTGCATTTGGTTGAGATATTGTCACGACATTGTGTCGCCATTTATGATATTTTGCATTTAGTTTTCTCTATAGAGACACCGTTTGTTGTGATGATATCCATACGTCGCGCCCCATATTCGGCCATGGTGGGGTGTGACAACTCACATTTAGAGAACTTCGCATACAACTTCTCTTTCTTTAACAATTCCAAAATTATCCTTAAATGCTTCTCATGTTGTTCTTCACTTTTGGAATAAATGAGAATATCATCAATGAATACGATAGCAAACTCATCCAAATACGGCTTGCACACACGATTCATCAAGTCCATGAATACGGCAGGCGCATTCGTTAATCCAAAAGGCATCACTTGGAATTCAAAATGTCCATATCGAGTACGGAAAGATGTTACAGGAAATTCTTCTTCCCTAACTCTCAGTTGATGATACCCAGATATCAAATCGATCTTCGATTATACACTTGACCCTTGCAAATGATCAAACAAATTATCAATATTCGGCAATGGATACCGATTCTTGACAGTCAATGTGTTAAGTTCCCGATAATCAATACACATTCGAAACGAACCAACTTTCTTCTTAACAAACAACACAGGAGCACCTCACGGAGATGAACTCAGTCTAATAAATCCTTTATCCATCAATTCTTTCAATTGATCAGATAATTCCTTCATCTCAGACGGCGTTAAACGATACGGTGCACGAGCAACTGGCGTAGCTCCCAGCACTAAGTCAATTTCAAGAAAAACTTCAGGATACTCTCTAATCACAGGCACATCCTTTAGTTTCCTCTCATTTACACCATCACTAGTTATATAAGCAAGAAATACATCACAATCCTCTTCTATATACCTCATCATCTTCAAACAAGAAACAAATCTAAAACGAGAAGTACAATCATCACCCTTTGATGAGATGGCATTTATACATGATCTCATCGTTCTTTTTGGTCTTTAAATGCATAAAATGTCATAAAAATACCATATATATGCTTGTGTTTTTTACTTGTGTATTTTAGGTATGGATATCGTGAAAAAGAAAAAGATCACAAGAAACAAGGAAAAACGAACACGAGAAACAAAGCCGCACAATGAACCGGGCCCTAGTTATGGATTTCTCAAAGAATAACCCTTGAAGACTTGAAGATGTACAAGAATGATCCCTCATTTATGAAGACTTGACACTTAATACCCTTGTATATTCATAATTACAAGTTTGGTCCCTTAAGTTTGTCAAAATGACAAAAGGTCCTTCAACTTTGAAGATTTGGCAAGTTTAATTCCCCAACAAATCTAAATTGTCAACAAAGGTCCCTCATGAAGTCAAACTTACAATGAAGACCCTTGAAGTTCAAGAATATTACACCTTTAGTCCTTTTAAAATGGATTAAATATCAAAAGGACTGATGTTGTAATTATGCCAAAGTTATAAAAGCTCTAAATCCCTTTTTATAAAGTATTTGTGGCCAATGTCTAAAAACAGAAACTTCAATTACAAAGGAAAACGGGTTTGCAAGGATTAAAGACTTTGTTTACAAGTTTTACCAAAGTCTAAGGACCAAAAGTGACCACTGAAATATTTGAAACCACAAACACGCGCCAAACATTTCTTTTCCCCTAATTTCGGATCAAATGAGTTAATATTTACCCTCAAGAACCCAGTAACTCTTCTACTTAAAATAAAGGGTAAATTTCAATTACCCTGACTCACGTGTGATTCACCTTAAACCAAATCATTCCACACCTTCACATCAAAAATCCCACTACCCTATGGCCCCCACCATTCAACCCATTAGCCAATGAAATGCCAACTTCCTCTCCAAGCAAAACCACATGGCAAGATCAATGATATAGACTCATTCCTTGGTCCCAAAGGATAAATGAACGTTTTTGATGAAATTGAATAGCTCAATACACCTCAAGCATCTAGAAGCATTCAAGGGTTTTCTAGGGATTTTCTAGCTACGGTTTCATGTACTTCCCATTCTGTAATCGTCTATTGTACTGTATAAAAGGACCCCCAACCTGTGGTGAGGCCTTTGTTCCAGATTTTCTCTTAGCTCTTTGTAATCCCTTTTTAAAGATTAATGAAATTTGGTTTAGTTTTCTAAAATTTTTATCTCCTTTTTGTTATTTAAAAGTTTGGTATTAGGCTAAGAGTGATCTGAGTTCCATATTTTGAATGTTTTGATCTTGTGTTGTTAAGTTTGCAAAGGTTTCATAAAAGTTGTTTGAGAAATAGTATAAAAATCAGTTTTACCTTATTTATAGTTAACTTTGTTCATCTTAGCAGGAAGGAAGCTAGTGGTTGTTCTGCTACCACTTAAGCTCACACATCCCAAAGCATGGATGTATGTTTTGGAGGTGCACATCTCTAAACCGTTTCTCTTTTATGCTTATTTTCATGAAATATGATTAATCTGAGATTTGGTCTATGATTGTGTGATTTAGTCGTTGAATCTGTTTGTTTGGAGGTCACTTGTTGTTACTGAGTTGATTTGATCTTGATTTGTGGTGTTAATCTAGCATTTACTTTGAAAAATTGTTAAATCAGTTTTACAAGGGGTGTTTGGGTCAACTGCATAATCTAGGTTTGGGTTGATTTGAGTAGGTGTTATTGGATATTTTGTGTTAGTTTATGCTTGTATTGTGTTATTGGTTGTTTATTTGCAAGTTTTGAGGTCTATATCACCATAATCCTAATATTGGCCATAAAATCTGAATTTCTTGTTGTTATTGACTGAAATTTTGGGGAAACCAAGATCTAAGGGTAGACTAGGGTTAACAAGTGCTAAATCTAAGTTAATACAACCTGAATAGGAGATTTAGGGTTTTGAAATTAGATTTGTGGTCATCTAGTTCATCAAAAAAAGGGTTTGGGTATCATTTGTTCATCAGTAACCTGTTTGTGCTTGAATCTGTCTCTAATCATTGAACTAGTGTATTGAGTTGTTTTGTGTTTGTTTAAGTTTTATTGAGATTGTGTATGCTTTTGGTGCAATCTGGTTGGCTTATTCTAGCTTAAACTGCTTATTTCTTCATAATTGTTCATTGTTCATATCTGTGTCATGTTTGATGCTTCTTTGAATTAACTGTATCATTTGGCTAAGTGATTTTGTGATTTCTTGCTTGTTATTGACTCCTTATAACCCACTTGTTATAAGGGTGCCCTTGTTGTTCACTGAATCCAAGTAAATCTCTCAAAAATCAAAGGTCAAATAGTCAAATAGTGGGAACTCCTTTCCCCTGCTGCTAGCCACTACTAGTGTTATTTTTGGTTCAGCTTATCAATAAGCTGTTCTAGCTTATTAAAACGTGCAACAACTTCAATTTGGTAATAGGTATTTATCATTTGACCTATTTGTTCATTCTAGAGCTTTTGGATGGTTGACTTTTAGGTTTGACTAGAAAACCAACTTGTTTGACTTTGATATAAGTGCTTATTGACTTATTCAGGTTATTTGGCTTTGCTTATTTGATTTTTCTTGATTGATTTGGCTTACTTAAGTCATTTAGAGTCTTTTACAAGTTGAATCAAGTTCTGAGGTGGTCTAAAACTCTAAGTCGACTATTTTGTCGTTTAGTGGATTTATACATGGCTTATTTTTGGCTTATTGTTTGTGCTTTTTCAAAATTTCTTTGAACAGATCTCTTAAGCATCCCAAAAGAAGGTTGTGTGTCAAATTAGAGCTTATGGCATTGGCTTATAGCTTGATGGGCCAAAAAGCCCATTAAGAATAAGCTGTTATACATTTAAGCTGTGATAAGCTCATATTCAGCTTTTGGGCCGTCAGAGTTTTGTGTTTAGAATTAAATTTTAAGCTAGACTAGTGATTTTCAGCTTATTTGTTTAAGTTTGATCTCATGGGCCAAAAAGCTCATTTCATTTGATTGTTTTTATTTTTAGCCCATTTGGGGGCCCAATAGGGGTATTTTGGTAATTTTACTTTCACTTTCTGTTTACTTAGGTTAAAATAAACTAGTTTGCAAGTTTTTAGAATTTTTTTTAATTTTTGGATTTTTAATATTATTTTAATACTATTTTATTATTAAATTTTGTTTTTAATATTTTTTCAACTTTTACATTTTTCCTAGGTCAAATACGTTAAGTTAGGATTTTCAAAACTCTTAGATTAATTTTCTCATCATTTTATTAATTCTTAAAGTTATTTTAATATTTTAATAGTTTTTAATCATTTAAAAATAGTTTTTATTAGTTTAAAATTTCATAAAAATAGTTTTTAGTCTTATTAAGTCATTTTAGAGGTTTACAAAGTGAAAAATATTTATTTGGGCTTTTTATTAATTAATTGGATTTTTAGGGCTTTAATCAGCATTTAAAAATTAATATTTATTTAATTAAAAGGTTTGAAAAAGTTTTGATCATTTGTAAACTCTTAGTTTATTTTTATCCATTTTTGGTAAATTTTTTGGGTATTATTAGAATTAATTTTTATTTTGTCACTTTTTACGGTTTTACGTTTTGTCGTCGTAGTGTAATTTTAACTTATCCGTCATTCTAATTTCTCATCTTGTCTATCTCTCTTATTAATCCAAAATCATTACGAGTTATTCACACACATATACCTCCTTGGGAAACGAACTTTCACCTTTGGGTCATTAGTACACGGTTTTCCTAAACCGTTGTATTTAATACTTACCACTTTTACGCCTTTTTCCTAAATGGTGTATTTTACCACAATCATTTTGGCGCCGCTGCCGGGGAGATGTGTCGTGATTAATTTGTTCATTTTGTTTTTAATATCTAACCATAAATAGTATTTGATTAGTAGAACTCTACTAATACGTGTTATCGTTTTTTTCGTTTTTCTTGTGAATTATTATTACTATATTGTATAAGTATCACAACAAATTCAAAATATCTCCAAAAGTGTGAAAACACAACCTTAATTGGGATTTGATCTCCTAATTATTGTATTCGAGTCTCAAGAAAAAGAAAAAAGGATCGATTTTGAAAAATACGAATAATAAAGTGAATAGATAGGCAACGTGCTATAAAAGGCCGTTAAAGGAAGTTAGGTACCCCGTTCACTTGTGAGTATTTGAGACTGAAAGCTAATCAAGGGTTTTGCCGCCCAAAGTATTATTATGTATCATATATATTTGCTTGGTTTCTTTGTGATTAAACCCTCTTGAACAATTTGGTTTTCACCAAAGTTCTAAAGTCAATCGAAGGCGTTCACTCCACGTGATCGTTTTCATTCTTTTGAGGCTTCTTTAATCAATAGTGTGATTCGAGGAGAGATTTGGTAGATTGTTGTCTATGAATACACACAAAATCCAAAAAAATTAAAAACAATCAAAAACACAAAAAACTGGAAATTCACAAAACACCCAAAAGAATCTTCTCTGCTCACCTCCACATTCTACGTCACGTTTATGCAAACTCGTAATCAAGCAAAAAGAGCTCGCAAACGTCGTCAAAACCAAGGAAATTTTATTGAAGAAGAAACTCCAATTGTTGAACCCGTTGTAGAACCAATAGTCGCCATGGCTAATCGTACTATGATGGAGTTGCTTCAAGCACCCACCGAGGGTTTTGGAGAAGCTATTGTGATTCCCGCCATCCTTGCGGAGAATTTCGATCTTAAGACGGGTTTAATGTCGATGTTACAAGAAAACAAGTTTCGAGATCATGAGAAAGACAACCCGTATTATCACATAAGGAATTTCAATCGTCTCACCACAACAAGCAAGTTTAAGGATGTTCCGCATGACGCCATTAAGATGACGTTGTTTCCATACTCGTTGGATGGACCCGCAAAAATTTTGCTCGAGAAAGAACCGCCAAATTCGATTTTGACATGGGGTGATCTCGTCTCTAAGTTTGTGAACCAATTTTTTCCACCATCTAAGACAACACATTTGAAAAATAAGATTTCAAGGTTTACACAACGTAATAATGAGAGTTTTCAATGGCATGGGAACGATTTAAGGAAATGTTACGTGAATGTCCACACCATGATTTTTCGGAATTGCATCAAATTGATACTTTTTATAATGGGCTTAATGATCATGAAATAGATTATTTGAATGCCGCGGCGGGTGGTAATTTTTGTGCAAAACGACTGATGAGGCTTTAAAGATTATCGAGAATAGATCTAAGGTTTATAACACTCGTAACACGCCTTGTGTTGCCAATATGGGTTCATCGTCATCGTCTCGTAACATGAATACCTTACATGATGAAGAAAATGAGGAAAATCGGTTTTTGATAGATTTTTGATGCTTATGACACATTGGAAAGCACAAGATGCTTTGAATTCCGCATCGGTTAAAGCGGTTGAAAAGAGTTTTTTTATCTTGTGGTGGAGCTCATGATCTTTCCTAGTGCATTACCACTGGTGGTAACACTTCGAGTGCTTACGTAGCAACGGGAACTTACAACCAAAACGGCCAAGGTTCTCGCCCAAATCAAGCTCCCCAAAATCAAAATGTTAACAACTATCGAAACAATAATCAAAGTGGTGGTTATCAAGGCAATCAACGTAAATACAACAAGGGTAATTGCCAAAGTGGGAATGGGCAAGTTCAAAATCAAAATCAAAACCGTGATTTTCAAAACACTACACAAGGTTTTCAAAATGCTCACACTAAAAATCTTAATGGAGATTTTTTAGATTATGCAAAAGCAAACGATGTTAAGTTTGATAACATGCAACGTGAGATGATTAGTGAAATTAAGTATTTGTAAGTTCGTTTATTCTCGATTCTAGACAAATTGACAGGCCTACCAATATCGAGCTTTAAATTGTTCTTGGTTGTTAAGGGTATTTGGATTCTATGTCTAATTCAAACAATCACATAAAAAATGAAAATAATAAGGCTAAATATCCGTAAAACAAAGTGCAAGTACCAATTACTATTCACAAAGTACAACAATATAATGCTTAAAAGTAAAAATTCTTGAAATGTAATCTAAATGAAAGTATAGGGACTGAAATTGTAAAATCAGAAACAATAAGGAACAAATATGAAAATGTAACAAACTAGTTAACCGACTTAACATATTTCCAAAACTAACTAATTGAATTTGCAACAAACTGAAATTGGAAGGACTAATTTTTCAAACCCTAAAAATTATGAAGTTTAGCTCTGATTACAACAACTAACAAAAAACAAAGGACAATTTTGCAATTAAAACTACAACTTTTGAGAAAACGGGTAAGGCAAATCGAATAAGCTGGTGAGAGCTTATTAGTGAACCAAATTAACTATAGTTTGTCTTAAACTGCTTAAATTCGAAAATAAGCTAGGCTGGTAACAGGAAATTGCTTAAAAGCTTGTAAATCTCAAGTTAGCTTGTATTAATAAGCCAAGAATAAGCCCATTTGAAATCTGAACATCCACAATTCGATTTTCTTGCAGAAACTGATTAATCAACTATCAAAAAGATTGGAATGTCTTTTAGCATTGAAAATGATCAACTGAATAAGCCAGAATCTTGAATAAGCTAAAATTGGCTTATTTGACCAAGTTTGACCAAAAAAACTCAAAAAGCTGAAACTTTCAGAATTCATTCAGGACATGTTTGCAAGTGATTATGTGAAAGAAAATTAACAGATTTATGAAGTAGATTTTAAGAACTAGCAAAACAGTTTGTCACTTATTATAGAAACTTGAGTTTGCTCATAAGCTGTCTAAAAAGCTAATTTCTCACGGGAAAGCTTAAACTGTATTGTTTCCAGTTAAACACTGATAGGTTGGATGTTAAGCTATAATTGTAAAAAGGTTTCAGGCAAAATGATCCAGTAATGAAGAAATGACAAGGAATCAAAGTGAGATAGTTTAACTGATGAACTTGTTGAAAATTCTTGACCCAAACTTTTTCTACCAATTGCCTGTTTGAAAACTTATTCGACCACAAATTTTGAACCAAAATGCTTACACTAGTAAACTTAGTGTAAATAAACTCTTAACAACAATTTAAACAACTTGAACTACCAAATTTGACTTAAACCAAACACCACTTTAGAATCTGAATAAGAACTTTTACAAAGAGTTTTTTTTATCAAAAGACTGAAACAGGTTTAGACACTTATCTAAACTTGTTCAAAAGATGAATTGAAATGTTTTTGAACCAAAAACAAGCTTGTTAACCGGATAAAACTCAAAGTGACTATTAGTAGACAATTACTGATGAAAACCAAATGAAATCAAGTAAAACAGTAAGAAAAGCTGTAAGACCACTAACACACTATCAAACAAACTCAATTAAGCTACAATTAAGCTAAATTCAGATCAGCAATTAGAAGCTACACTAGGAATGGAGCATGCAGATACGATTTAGAGGAACAAAAATAAGGAAATTGGAACTTTTAGCTTGAAGCCTCCGTTGTAGGAGTAGAGAGGCGCTAAGCCTTCTAACAAACTCTAAACCATCATTAATCAACCAAAATTCACCATCATATCAACACCAAAAGACTACTACACTCATCACCCTACTACAAATAAGCAAATGGCTGGAAATGGACTACATATTGAAACTGAACAACTACAAGTCTTCAAAAAACATCAACAAGCTTCCATTGATCATGGAAGATCAACAAAAACATACAGTATCAACAGGATCAATGTAATGAATGTAAGTGAATGAGATTGAGATAAACTGAATTTTGAATTTTATTTATGGAGGGAAAAGTTTGTTACAAATAGTTGTGAACTAACAAACTAACTCTTAGGTGTGTGTCAAGCACCTACGAGTAGTTCTAACTGAAAGTGTGTGTTTATCACACCTAAAGTCTACAAGTACAAATGAGCTAACTATCATCTATTTATAGAGTGAGGATGAAGATTAGTTGGGGTTGGTGACGTGCTATGTCCAATCTTTGAGCTCCACGTGGCTTCTTCTTGTTGATTATATAATTCGGCTCAAGAACACATTTAGAGGTTTTTGATCCAATAATTTTCAGTCCAATTAAGTGAGTGCAATGGACTCCTTGCTTGATTCCGAGTCTTTTTCATGTATGGCACTTGATCTGAAATTCACTCTAGCTAAATCTCCAACCTGGGCTAATTACTTGTTTGAATATGACACGTGGAAGGATTCTATTGGGTTTCATCATTTCACTCGGATTGATATCCAAAAGTGGATAAAAGTATTATGGAGTGGCGAGTTCCCATTGGCTGGAAGGAAGATAGTGTGCTCCACTGTTATGATTTCTTATTAAATGTGAGAGGCGGCTAGTTGGTGAGCTGGCAGATGACTTGGTGATCCTTGACCCACTTTTCCTTGATTCTCATTGGTGCTTGGCGACTTCACATGGATTGAACCAAACTTGGTGTAAAATTGTCACTTTCAGCCCCTAAACTTTGGTAGATTTATGTTTTAGGCTTAGGAATTCATTTCTTTGGCAAAATTAATCCTTTGACTTGGATTCTTGAACACTTGAACCCTTTGACTTGGTTGACTTGAGAGTTGAACATGTTTGACTTTGATCTTGATTTTTCCAAAATTGCACTTTAGTCCCTCAACTTTTGAATGTTGTCAAGATAGGTCCTTTGTCTTCTCATGGCTTGTCATTTTTTATCCTTCTCTTATCTTTTAATCATCTTTTAGCTTGATTACACTTGTTTGCTTCAAATTTGTATCCTTGTTACCTAAACAAGCACAAACACAAAACATACCACATAATACTACTTTATGGCATAAAAGTTAGGTATTTGCTATGTGTTTTAGGGTGATTTGTTGACTTATTGATATGAGATTTTACTCATATTAAATCCTCTACACTTGATCATTGCCATGACCTAATGCAATGCCATATTTTAAAGCACCAATTTATATTTTTCTCATAATTAATCCACCTTGGCCAATATGAAATGCTTTTACACTACTCTTCACTATCTTATGCCTAATAAGTGTGAAAACACTTATCCTTTTACCACTTATTTCCAATAATAACAAGACCAAAACGTGTGATTTATGTCGTAAAAGTCGGAATTATGCGTGGTTTGTGTTTTTTATTGTGTTTTAGGACCAAAATATGAAAAAGAAGAAAGCACGGGCTTTCACGGGCTTTTATCGAAGAAAACAGGAAAAAGACGAAGTCAAAAGATCAAGAGTGCAAAAAGAACGGAAGTCCAAGACCTATTCTGAAGATTTATCGAAGAAAAAGTCAAAAGACGGAAGTTTAACGAAGTCGAAGAACTTAAGTCTAATAGAAGAAGAAAATTAAAAGACAAGTTCAAATCCCGAGACGACAAAGACGAAGAATTAAAGTCGAGTCGAGAAAACGTGAAGAAAGCAAGAAAGAAGATGCAACACATGCACTCCTTCCACCTTCCCTATAAATACCCTCCTAATAGTCATTAGGAAGGGAGTTAGAGTTTTTAGTTAATTTTTCATTTTTAGTTTTCTCTAGTTTTTAGAGAGAGAAAGTGTTAGCCGTATTTAAAGTGATGGTCATATAATATACCGTTGCGAAGCTCATGAAAAATACTATTCAACGGTGTCGAGAGTTCTTAGTTATTAATGTTTATGTAACGGGAATTAGTCCCGAACACACAAATGAGGAAGGCCTCCTAAACACTTACTACTTAGTATAAAAGGCCTCCTAAGCCTCATTTGTGTGTGTGTTTTCCATTTCATTGTTTTGTAGAGAGAGAAACATATGTGTTTCTCTCACTAGGAATTCACAATCTTGTTTTTCTCTTTTCCTTCATCTAATATAATCTTTCTTTTTTGGTTTAATCTTCATCTACATTTCTATATCATTATAAGTCGTGTGTTACAATCCTACAAGTGGTATCATTCGCCAAGGGATTCGTGGATAGCTCTTTGGTGTTGTCCTTGTTTCTTGCTTATTCCGTGGGTTTTTTTGATTTTTTTTTACTAAAGATAAAAAAAAAAATTTCGTGTTTTCTTTGATAGTATTCGTGTTGTGGGTATTTTGGTTTGCTCAAAAACACGAATTTGTTGCCTCAAAGTTGCGAATTTGTTGCCTCAAAGTTGCTAAAATCGCTGCCTAAAAAGTTGGAAAAACAAGGTCCCTTATTGCGACAGCTTGAATTTCGGAAAGGTAAGTACGGTTTTGATCGCAATAACCCTAGGGTTTTACTTTGCGATAAGTATTGCGATAGCCCCTTTTTCCGATCTGAACATTCCGATCGTTATTGCGATCTGGATTGCGACGGATTTAAGGCAATCTTGAAATGTTACTCTGTCTAAATTTTGTCAGCATTCCGATCTGAAGTATTCCGATCTGAAAGATTCCGATCTGAAGTTTTTCCGATCTGAACATATTCCGACAGATCATCATTGCGATCTTGCATTCCGACAGATCATCATTGCGATCTAAGATTCCGATAGAAGGACTTTCCGATCGTAGGACATTCCGATAGAAGGACATTCCGATAGAACATTCCGATAGAATTTTCCGATGGGCATTCCGATGGAAATTTTGTTTGAGTAATTTTTAGTCTTAGCCACCATCTAGACTAGTCTCAGAACATAGTTTACACGAAGATCAAAAAAAAAAAAAAAAAAAAAAAAAAAAAAAGAAAAAAGAAAAAAAAGAGTTAAAATTTTTAGGTCAAGTAGAATCAAATTTTTTCCCTACTAGTTTTTGGCTATCTCGAACTCAATTTCAAAATTTGGCGATACACAATTTTTTCAGCTTACCGTTTTGTCGGACTGAGGAATTTATTGTCGGACTGAGAAAAAAAAAATCGGAAGTTTCGGAATTTCAACATCACCACACGCTTTCTACGAATTGAGATCCTGTTGTTCACACGACTTCTACGATGACGTCTCAACAAGATATCTATGCTGCGGGTACTGAGAATCGTCCACCCATGCTTACCAAGGAGAACTACACTACATGGGCTAGTCGTCTCCTTCGTTATGCAAAATATAAACCTCTGGGAAAGTTGATTGTCAACTCGATTCAAAAGGGTCCGTATGTTAGAAGAACAATTATTGTGCCTGGGGACCCTACGAATGCTAACCCAGTAGCTGATTTAAGTCATGAGCAAACAGATGAAGAATTAACTGAAGCTGAATCCAAACAATGTTTATGCTGCTGTCGATAGTTGTGAAACCGCACACGAGATGTGGCTTAGGATTCAGAAAATGATGAAGGGCAGTGAAATCGGTTTACAAGAAAAGGAAACTAAGTTGCTTCGTGAATGGGAGAAATTTACGTCTACTGAAGGGGAACAAATTGAACCTTATTATCATCGGTTTTCAACCCTCATGAACCATCTTAGAAGAAACAAACATGAACCTGCACAAATTGCTGCCAACATCAAATTTCTTGATAATCTTCCTTCTGAATGGTCACGATATGTCACTCTTGTCAATCAAACCAAGGATCTTCATGTTGTGGACTACACTCAAGTTTATGACTATTTGAAGATGAATCAAGATGAAGCTAACGAAGTTAGGGCAGAAAGACGTGCCAAGACACAAGATCCATTGGCTTTTATGGCAAACTCTCCATCATCTATGTCATATCCCATGGTACCCTACCATCAACCCTCATCAAGTAACTTCCTGCCACAACAACAACAACAACAACTCACTGCTTATGGATATCAACATCCTGCTGCTATGAATTACTTACAACAACCCATTGCCTGTTTTGATGACATTACCGATCCTACTCATGCTATTAATACTGGTCTTGCCCTTCTTGCAAAAGCATTCAAATTCACCATTAACCCCACCAACAACAATCAGAGAATCTCCTCGAACACTGGAAATAGGCAGATTGCTCAACCTTTCATGAATGCGAATCAAGATCGCCAATTGGTAGTTGCTGGAAACACGGGGACTCAGTTTCAACAATATGGTCAGAATGCTGGGCAGACCGTTGGCAATGCAGGAAATCAGTATGGTCAAAACCGTGGTCCAAATCCGGGTGTTCCGAATGCGGGTAATCAGAATGGGTTAATTGTTGTGCCAGCGGTTGGTAACCAGATGGGAAACATTGTGGCTGCAAGGGCTGAGAATACTGGTACGGGAAATGGAAACAACAATCGTCAGGTTCAATGCTACAACTGCAGGGGATTTGGTCATTATGCTCGTGATTGCACAGCCAAAAAGAAGAGGGATGCTGCTTATCTTCAGACTCAGCTTCTCATAGCACAAAAAGAAGAGGCAGGAATCCCACTTCAAGCTGAGGAATTTGATCTTATGGCTTCTGCTGCAGAATATGACGAGGAAGAAGAGGTGAATGCCAACTACATCTTGATGGCAAACTTACAGCAAGCATCAACCTCAGGAATGCATGATGACAGAGCTCCCGTCTATGATGCAGACGGTCCCTCTGAGGTACACCCAAGTTTTGATGATAATGATATATATAATATGTCTAATCAGGAGGAAGAGTATACTGAGATGCTTGAGCCCTACATTGAGACACACGAGGATCAAACGAATACTAGTAATATTATTTCAAATGAGCCTAGTGTGGACCTTAGTGTAGATCAAGTTGCCCAGCCTACAACCCTTCCTGATGAGACACATGCGTATTATAAATCTCTATTTGATAAGCTTGCTAAGGATGTAGATCATGCTACGGTGGTTAATAATAAGTTTAGAGAAACTAATGCCAAATTGACCACTGAGCTTGCGGGATATAAGGAACGGGAGAAAAGTTTTGAGATTCATCATGACAAAATCAAGGAACTTGAACAAGCTCATGCTACATCGGTTTATCAAGAAAAATGCACCACTAAGAAGTTAAATGCCTTACACTTAAGTAGTGCTAAAAAGATAAGCGAATTGAATGATGAAATCACTTCTCTTAATAAACAGCTTTCAACTGAAAAATCTATTGTTTCTGATTTAAAAGAAGAAAGAAAACAGCTAAAACATGATTTCAAAATTCGAGAAGATGAGCTTCTTGAGGATTTTTGCAAAGCGCAGGATAGGATTAGAGAATTAGACAACCTTTTAGTAAAACGTGGCCAAACTATGCAGACGATAAATATGCTCGCACCAAAAATGAATGAGATAAATTACACTCGATACAAAATGGCTTTAGGTTGTCCTCTTCCCCCTAATCCAGGATACCTTAAGAAAGTTCAGGCCACTAATGAAACTTTATATAATGGTAGTGTGCTATTGTCTGATGAGCATGATCCTCCTAGTGTGCATGATTCCGAGGAAACTACTGAACTTGCTGTAGAGTCTCGTTTAAGAATGAAAAAGCTTGATAAAGAAGTGATACCCGTTTATTATCCGAAAGTTAATCCTCCAACTGTTTTTGTTCGGTCTAAAACGAGTACTGAAATGCTTTTGTTACCAAGTGAGGAATTGTCTGATGACCCTCCTAAACCGAGTATCACTCGCCGATTTCTAAACGAGCTTAAAGATAACTTTGTCATCCTTAAACGTGTTGTTAATTCAAAAATAACTGGAGGTAATTTTACATCACCTGTTCAGATTGAGGTTCAGAAAATTCTTCAAAACGACATTAATCCGATTATTAATCAAGTTGATGCTCGGTTAGGAAATTTGGAAAACGCTTTTCTAAAAGAATTAGCCAACTTTGTTGAAGACTTTAAATCTTTGACAAAGGAAGCTGATGAATCTCTTGATAAAATTAAAGTTTTGGAAACAGATCTTGAATGCCTCTCTAAAACTCGTGATTGTATTGATAGTAGCCCTGTTGAGTTAGGTACCTCTATGTCGCATAATGAAAACCTCCAAATTGAGCTTGATCTTATGAAAGAGAAAATGGAATCTTATGTCATTAAAAAGGATAAAGAATTCACCGATCTTTGGAATAAATTTGTCAAAAAATGTGATGAATGCAAATATGACAAGATTTCATATGAAAAAGCTCACAATGAAATGCAACAAACTATCGCACGGTTGCAGGCTCATTTAGGAGGGGTTTCAGAAACGAATTTGGCCTCGTCAAGGTTAGAGAGTGCTAGTGGTAGTAATGTTCAGAAGCTTAAGGCTAAGATTGCAGATTTAGAATCTGTTGTTGTTTCATATAAGCGGGCTGTTGAACAAAGTAAGTCTGTCTATCAGAAACTTATTGATAAAATCTGTGAGAACTGTAAGTTAAAGGCCTTGTTAAAAGATAAGACTTCTGAACCTAGCTCGATTGTGGATACGATGATCCAGAAACCAGCAACCTCGGGACCCACTCGTATTGCTGTGACTCCTTTTCCCAAGGTTGCTGGAACGAAAACTGCTATGATTGCCCCAGGAATGTTTCGTGTTAGTTCTCCCTCTGTGCCTAGCAAACAACGTACATCAAGCGTTAGGACAAAACCGATCACTATAACTCAACCACAAGTTATTGATTTAAAAAGTGCTAATTCTAATAGACGCGTGTCTTCTTCTACAGGAATAAACAACTACACTAAGAGCAGAAGGCCACAGCCTACGAGCAATACAAGGAATGATAGGGTCCCTTTTTCCTCTAGAAGTAGTCGCCCCACGATCAATAATGTGGATGTAGAAGAACACCCTAGGAATTTACCGCTTTTTAATCATAATCAGAAACCTAATTCATCTGAATATAATGACTTTAAGCTTGCTATTCGGAATGAAAAATCTGAAGTTATTTGTGCTAAATGTAATAAATGTTTCTTTACTTTTAGTCATGATGCTTGTGGTTTGACTATGAATGGTTTGAATTATGGTGGTTACACTCGAATTGACAAGCTGTCAGTCAGTGAACAACAACGCACTCCTAAGGCTAAGGTGTATGTTCCAAAAAGTACGCATGTAGGGTCCACAGAAAGTCTTGCTAAGCCTAGTAGCCCTAGACTCACCTCTAAATGGTTGCCTACTGGTAGAAATTTTGACTGTAGTGGCAAAATTATCGACACTAGTAGATCTCATACTGACAGTGAAACGTCGGTATGTGATACGGCTTAATTATCTTCTAACCCTACAGGAACCTATTTCATCGGTTGCCAAAATATTTGTTTCTCTTATCATTGGAAGGCTGTTGAAATTTGTCTCTGGTGCGTGGACTCGGGCTGTTCCAAACATATGACTGGGAATCGAAGCCTTCTCAAGAACTTTGTATGGCGTTTCATGGGAACTGTTCGATTTGGAAATGATCATGTTGCGGCAATTCTAGGCTATGGTGATCTTCATTGGGGAAATATAATCATCACCAGAGTCTCTTTTCTTGATGGCTTGGGACATAACTTGTTCTCGGTTGGGCAATTTTGTGATTCAGACTTGGAGGTCGCTTTCAGAAGTCATACATGTTTTGTAAGAGATCTATAAGGAATTGATCTGTTGAAAGGAAATCGTACCACCAACCTTTACACCATTGATCTTTTTCAAATGTCTGCTGCTTCTCCAATTTGTCTCATGGCCCGAGCCACATCAACAAAGTCGTGGTTATGGCATCAAAGGTTATCTCATCTAAATTTCGATGCCATCACCCATCTCGCGAAAGATGATCTCGTTACCGGTCTTCCAAAGTTCAAATATACAAAAGACCATCTTTGTCCTTCATGTGAGCAAGGTAAAAGTAAGAAGAAGCCTCACAAACCCAAACCTGTTCCCAACTCAACGAATAGGTTACATCTCCTACATATGGATTTGTGTGGCCCAATGAGAATCAAAAGTATTAATGGAAAGCGGTATGTCCTTGTCATTGTGGATGACTATTCTCGTTACACATGGGTTCATTTTCTTGCTTCAAAAGATGAAACCCCTGATGTAATTATTAACTTCTTGAAGAAAACATCAGTTCTACTGCAAGCCCCTGTCATTATTGTGAGAGCGGATAACGGTACAGAATTCACAAATCAGAAATTGAAAGCTTATTTTGACGAAGTTGGGATTTCTCATCAAACTTCGGCTGTAAGAACTCCAGAGCAGAATGGAGTTGTGGAACGGAGGAATCGTACGTTAGTTGAAGCTGCTCGAACGATGCTTCTCTCCTCTAGTGCACCGTTATTTCTTTGGGCTGATGCTATAGCAACTGCATGTTATACTCAAAACCGCTCCATTATTCACACCCGTTTCAACAAAACACCTTATGAGATCATTAATGGAAGAAAACCGGATATTTCATTTTTACATGTCTTCGGTGCATTATGTTATCCGAAGAATGATCGTGAAGATATCGGTAAACTTGAACCTAAAGGTGATATTGGCTTTTTCATTGGTTATTCTTCCACTGCTTGTGCTTACAGGGTTTATAATCGAAGGACAAGAAAGGTAATGGAGACTATGAACGTTACCTTTGATGAACTCTCGGGTATGGCCTCCCAGCATAGAAGTTCACATCCTGAGCTTCAAGGTCAGACTTCTGGACACGTAAGTTCAGGACTCGCGCTTCAATTTGCGCCGTCAGCAATCTCATCGCTACAACCTTCGGAACGTGACTTGGAAGTTTTATTTGGGCCTATTTATGATGAATATATGGAGGGTCCTTCGTCATTTGGTGTTCCTCAAAATGCCCCGGCTGCACCTGCTACGGTAGTTCCAGAACCTCCGACTACTTCTACACCATCTACGTCAACCTCTACCATAGTGACTCAAAACATTCCAACCACTTCTCCGATTGCTGACGCAACTCAACAACATTCTCAGCAAATTCCTACTCATGTTCATCTTCAGAATGAAATAGTTGCTGAAAATGCAAACAATGCGATGCTCAACGAACATGAGTTTGTTAATCCATTTGCGGCTTCCACAAGTACTACTCAGCCTTCAACACCATATGTGGATCCGTCGAGCTCGCATCAAGTTTCTCATACACTTCCACATGAACAAAAATGGACTAAGAATCATCCTTTGGTTCAAGTGATTGGCAATCTCTCACGACCGGTCTCAACACGAAATCAGCTGCGTACCGATGGAGATATGTGTATCTATGCACTATCAGTCAGCACAATGGAACCAGCAAGTGTGAAAGAAGCAATGACCGATGCATCATGGATTGAGTCTATGCAAGAAGAACTCAACCAGTTCATCCGGCTTGATGTATGGGAGTTAGTACCTCGACCGGACAATATCGATCCGCTTACCATGAAATGGTTATTCAAAAACAAGTTGGATGAGGAGCAAACGGTCATTAGGAACAAAACTCGGTTAGTTGTGAGAGGTTATAAACAAAAGGAGGGAATTGACTTCGCAGAATCCTTTGCCCCGGTTGCTCGGATGGAAGCTATTAGGATTTTCTTGGCATACGCTGCACACAAATCATTCACAGTGTATCAAATGGACGTGAAGACGGCTTTCTTGCATGGGCCGTTAAAAGAAGATGTGTATGTATGTCAACCTGAAGGTTTCATCAATACTGAACATCCAAGCCATGTCTACAAGTTGAAAAAGGCAATCTATGGTTTGAAACAAGCACCCAGGGCATGGTACGACGAATTATCATCATTTCTTCTACAAAATCACTTCAGCAAAGGAACTATTGATCCAACGTTGTTTATCAAGCACTACGGCAACGACATCTTGGTGGCTCAGGTCTATGTAGATGATATTATATTTGGTTCTACTAACCCAAAATATTCCATATTATTTGCCGACCTTATGAAAAGTCGATTTGAAATGTCCATGATGGGGGAAATGACGTTTTTTCTTGGTCTCCAAGTTCACCAATCCCCCCGTGGTATTTTCATAAATCAGTCCAAGTATGTGCTTGAGATTCTAACGAAATTTGGTATGGATAACTGTGATCCTATTGGTACTCCAATGGACACTAAACACAAGCTTGATTTGGATAAGAAAGGGACATTTGTAGATGCTACAAAATACCGAAGTATGATCGGGTCCCTTATGTACTTAACCTCAAGCAGACCGGACATTGTGCATGCTACTTGTTTATGTGCTCGGTACCAGGCTCAGCCAACCGAGAAACACCTCAAGGAGGTTAAAAGGATCTTTCGTTATCTCCGGGGAACCATTAACATGGGTCTCTGGTATACGAAGGATTCTGGTTTTAATCTCACGGGTTTTTCAGATGCCGATCATGCAGGGTGTCATGATACATTCAAGAGCACTTCCGGTGGAGCACAATTCTTAGGCGAAAAGCTAGTGAGCTGGTCATCAAGGAAACAAGACTGTACGGCGTTGTCAACCGCGGAAGCAGAATATGTGTCTCTATCCGTGTGTAGTGCTCAAGTCCTTTGGATGAGAACACAACTCACGGATGATGGCTTTTACTTTAACAAAGTCCCTATTTACTGTGATTCACAATCAGCCATAGCCATATCCTGCAACCCGGTCCAACACTCCAAGACCAAGCACATAGCTGTCCGATTCCATTTCATAAAGGAGCATGTGGAAAAAGGAACGATCGAACTGTTCTTTGTCAAGACGGACTACCAACTAGCCGACATCTTCACCAAAGCTCTTTCTCAAGACAGATTTGAATTCTTGGTTCGTCGACTTGGTATGCGTAGTTTCACTCCTGATGAACTTGAAGGTCTTGCACATTCACAGTAACCTTGTATATATCTATCAGAAAATCAAAATACAAAAATATAAAACCTATAAAAACAAAATAAAAAATGAGAAAAACTTTCAAAAAATACCAAAAATATTCTTCTCCGACATGTCTCTCAGCATCGATAATATGGACGTGCTTAGAAATGTTGTTCAATAACGACACGGGTACGTACATAAAGTTCGAATGAGAGTTTAAATGTTTTCAAAACATGTCTTTTCTATTTTTCTTCTCATAATGGCTTATAGTCACATGTCAGACTATAACCCGGTCCCTAAATAAAGGAAAGTCTTTGACTTATCCTCAACAACGAGAAATTCATTTTTCTCGGTCATGAGCTTATATCGAAACATTCAAAGTTTTAAGCTCATGAACACAATTTTTCTCGGACTTTTGACCACAATTTTTCAAAGTATTTCACAACAATGTGCTCATATACTCCCCTATTTAAATACAATCTCTTTTCGAGGGGGAGTATAATGTTTTTATAAATATTTGTTCCAAAGTTTCATGACACATTATTCTCTCCATGTTTCATCACTAGTTTCACAAAAATTTCAATTTCATGCAATTTTTGAGGGGGAGAATAGTGATTAAAATGTGTTATCTTGAATAAGATCTTTGATATAAGTGCTTTCTCTTCCTAATATGTGCAAAAATCTCTCCTTTTATGATGCACATATGTAGGGGGAGCGTTTTTGGTGATATAGAAAACTTTCAAGGTGTAAACATTGATTTCATCAACACCTTGACTGCATTTTCAATTGATTTTTCTGGTTACGATATCTATACCCTTCAACACATAAATTCACGATGGTATTGGTGTCAAAAGGTGGTTAGGTATTCGTCCTATGATCCAACCAGAACCGGAGGGATCTTCCCAGGGACAATCCATTAGAACTTAGAAGTCCTTAGGTAAAGATGGAGTAGTTGAGTGTACGAGAATAATGCCGACTAATGACTTAAGCTAGCACTGGAACAATCACAACAAGGTGCTAGTTATGACGTCTTGGTAAGCATTGAAGGGGTTGAAGAATGAAAAAGAAATGTAAGGATAAAGGGTGTAAAGAAAGAAGCCCTCCATACAACTTAGGCAGAAACCGGGTCAATACATCTATTATCAGAGTTGAAGGTTTATATAGTTCATAACAATTATTTAAAACCCTAATATGGATCAAAGAACGCATAGCGGAAGCGATTAACAAGATCATTAATTTAACACAATTATATTAATCAAGATTAGGATTACATACCTTTATCCTAGCAAGATCCACAAGACGACGGAGCAAACGGCAACTAGGGTTTATCACGAACACCACCAAGAATATAGTCTAAAGTAAGACTATATCACGTTCTTGTACACACGTGATACGGCGAGTTAACCGTGAGTCTAGCACGAACAAACCGAGCTTCCAAGCCTATGAAAAATCTACCCAACAACCCTAGAGAGGGGCTAGGACTAGATCTAGAATAGCTTTATTGAAAATCAAAGAAGAACCCTAATTAGGGGTGTTTGGCCGGCGGCTAAAGCAAGAGAAAAGAGAGATGTGGAGTGAAAAATTATGAGGCATTAAGTTTGTTTATATACACCTTGGAAAACTTCTCTTCCAAGGTTAAACAAGATAAAGCCACAAAATCTTTTCTCCTTATCTTTGTCTCCTCTATTTAGGCCGGATATATACATGCTCCAAAAGAGGTTTCCGGAACTTTTCCGACTCCTTCTTTTAGCTTCTTTAACCTTCTATAACGGTCGTTTAATACTTAACTTTTAATTACTTAACGATCGTTAGCTACGGTTTGATTTAATAAATATAATAAATATATTTAATAAATAAATAAATTAACTCTTCACGTAATGTGTGCAATCCCGTGATCTCGAGTTCGATCCTATCTCACGACTATTAATTTTAAGTCCATAAACTTTCAGCTCCCACTTGGACAAAATTCTAATATCGTGATCACATTGACTAGCGTCTAGTTACACTAGCAATGTCACTAGTACAACTCGAGTAAGGTTTCTTGGACAAAACCTTTTAATGATTAAATCATTATTATTATTATCCTTTCATTTCAAATACATTGTTAATAAGGATATGGATCTCAGTCACTCCTTTCATTAACCATTCTGTTTCTCGTTTATGGATATAGCAAGATCACCAAAACAAATTTGGGTGCGGCCGCACAAATATCTTACTACTCCCCCGAGGGGCCCAGCTGTATTATACTTCAAAATAAATTTTGAAGGAAACGAATCCCATTTTTACTACAAGCAAAACTTATGAACTTTGCAACACTTCCGGAAATAATCCTTATAGCTACCAGTTACGTTTAGCGTTAGATTATTCCACAGAAATGCACTAGATCCACGACAGTTTCCTGGTATCTCAGGTCTAAGGATAACTATTTATGATTTACTTGATGACAAAGATCCATAAAGTAAAATCATATAGTTGGGATAAGTCCAATATTTGATCCATCAAATATCATCCAAAATTGACCAATATACTTTCAAGTATACTCAGTCACTATTTTGAATTGTCTTAGTTTAATAATACCCCCATATTATTAATCGACAACGGACATTTAGAAACATCATAATGCTCATGGATTAAAACATGTAAAATAGGATACAAAATCAAATAACAGAAAATAAACGAAATCCAATCTTTATTTCATCAATTTAATAATGTCTTACATCCTTTATCCAAATACTAAAAATAGATCAATGCATAAAACTGGTACATGCATCATGCCTCTAGTAATGACATTCATACTTGTTTGGCAAAGCATAAAATAACCAATCTTGACCTATTGAAATTTTGAGAATACTTTCTTCAAGAATTCAATTCATTGAAACTCTTGTACATGTGCATTCAAATAATTTGATATTGCCACATAGTATCAAAATTGTGAAACATCCTTGATCACCAATTTCCTAAACTTCCAAAACACATTTGAAGTTTCAAAGTATTCTAATTCTTTAATGTATAATGCAACTTTAATCAACATGTCATCTCCAAAGATCCCATGACTAATATTGAGTGTTACCTCAATTATATCTTTTCAAGTTTTACAACTTTCATAAAAGATATAAATACGTTACCTTTAATATCTATTATGTAATGTTTGATTCCAACCAAAACCTTCAAGTTTGTTGGCTATGATAATTTGCACAACGATTGACAAATTATTCATTTATAGAATATGGAAGCCGATCCAAGATTTAGGATGTTATTCTATTTCCAAACATATTCCTTCAGAATATCCATTACACAAGTTATTTCATAACTTCTTAAAATAGATTAATATATTCAAATCATCATGTAGTTCAAGCATGATATAAATACAACACGACACACATGAAAATTTCTCAAACCAGATTTAGATTTCTTCATGTCCTAAATATCCATGTAAACTTACTACATGGCATATTACGTTGTATTTCCACCGCATAAATAAATAAATTTATTTGTCCCAAGGTTATGTATATCTTATTTTCTAAATCTTCAAAGTAAAGTTTCATCTCAAATCTAAACCAAATCAACATTTAATTTGAATGAAAACTTACTTTCTTACATGTCTATTTGACACATATAATTTAAGAAAACAACCATAATACTCCCACTAGCTTTTAGGAATACTCAAAAAACATCTTATTCAAATTTAAATCCAAACTTGGATTTCAAATTAAACATAAGAATAATCTCCTAGATGCATGCTTTTATCCATTCATGGATAATTACATTTTGTACTTTTCCAAAGATTTATATTTTGAAGTGATAAACTCATTTCGATTACTTAAGTCCTTTCTCAAGTAGTCATTCAAGAAATAGTTCATACATATCCAAATTTGTCAATTAAAATATGACCATCAAAATCTTTATATATTTAATGCGTTCAGGAAAGAATACTCAATCACAACTAATTACTTAAGTGTGACTAATAATCTATTCATAATACATACATTAAATATGTGTACAATTTTGTCCATATAATTTCGACACAAAGATTAAACCACTACAATTGGCGTTTTTCTTCCTTTGACGAAACTTATCTCCATTTCTAGTCAAACTATTTAAGATAAACCAAAACCGGAATTTGATTATCTTGTTGGACAACATCTATAACAATCATAGTATGAGTAATTTACCCAATTCAATATTTGGTAACAAATCATAACAATTATTTGTAACTCATAATTCTCGGCATATAAATCGCATATCCGAGATATCCTTACGGATTCTATGACATAAATTCCTTTATCTTGAGGTTTAGCATTTACACGCCTACTTCATGATAATTACTAGTGTATTTTAGAAGATCGTGTATCTTGTAATTTTATCTTTCAAGATCAAAACTCCCACTTGCTTTTAGTAACTTAAAATTACTCTTTAAATACATAGCAAATAGATCAACACTCCAACGTTATCTATATGGGACATTACAAAACAAAATGACAGTTCCATACTCTTTATTTTCTAAACAACCCACTTCATAAGTAGTTTAGCAAAATCCGAACTTCATTTAAGATATAACGTGATTCATCACATTCCATATAAAATGGTATCTTATTAATCTTCTTAGCTCAAGTCATACTCAACTTTCTAACCTTGATATCTTTTGGAATAAAGGAAGATATAGTTATCTTTGAATCAAACATCACCATCATATTGAGAATTTTGATTCTCCTAATGAACATACCATAACAATGATGTATTTCATTTAGGGAAATATTGTAAGTCAATCTTAACAATATTTAAGATAAATATATATCTTTAGGCTTACCTATATACCAACTAAATCATCTTAATGGTATAATAGATTTCCTAACCATTTTGCATGCTTTATAACTCAAGTACTTTTAAAGTCACTTCATAAAAGTTATAAGTCCATTATACGTTACATGTATATGTCTTTAGTGAAATAGAGACAATACATTAACGTCTTACTTTATATTATACGTCTTTCAAGACTTTATGTTTGTGACTATATTCAATAAATCATAAACATGTATAACTAAAGTAATCATGAACACCACTAGGTTTCATTAATCTTTTCAAGTTAATTCACTCCTATACTATTATATGAACACCACTAGGTTTCATTAGTAGTATAAGATTACTCTATGTATCTTATGTCATTCTAGGAACTAGTCCATTTTAAGAAACTTCAAAACATTCCACGCCCGATCTTACGACATGTGGATATTTTACCCTTTTGTTTACAATTTAGTCCAAGCTCTTACATGACTAAATCAAAAATTCAAGTGTTTCTTAATGTGAATGATATATATACTTTTAAGTAGTCTTTTAATCATATTGACACATGATCTAAATATTAATTAGATTGTTTAATCTCTTATCTTAAGAGAATCATATCTTTATGAGTTGTTTCTTGCACACAATGTTTATTTCTCCCACTTGTGCATGGAACAACCTCATATATAAGATAAACATCACGTCTAACGTTCGTCTATACAAAATATGATTGTGCCACATATATTAGCTTTTTACAAGTAGATGTAGAATCACTTAATCAACAAGAATCAGTACATAACTATCTTTGAAGATATTAGTGTCAACAATTCGAAAGTAATTATCTTATGAAATACTAAAGATAACATGGGTTATTACCAAGACAACAAATCTTGTAACTCCCACTGACTTAGAGAATGTTTTAATAGACTCAAAATCAGTAATACAACACAATTCTCCCACTGAACTTGACAACATTGAAAATGTTTCATAATCAGTGAAAATAATTAGTGTTGTGTTTACTTTCTTACACTTTTGAAAAACAAATTCGTAACAATTACTAATAGTGTTTAAGAGTGTATTCTACTTCGTAAATGATGACTTACCCATCAAATGCTTTTTAACTTGAAAGACTTGACATGCAATTTCTTCCTTAATAGGTCTACCAACCCCAAAATGGTATGTAGTGCCTATAAATGGTCAAAGCACAACTACTAGACAAATATGCTAGTTTGCCTTATAACCAATTTGCGGTAACTTTTAATAACTCAAAATATGCACTTTTCTTAACTATTAAAATTTGCTATGAGTTATGGATTTGAATTTTACATTTCTAAAATCCTTATTACTCCTTCTTTACTCATGAAAAAGAGTTTTAGGTTTATCATTCATTTGTAAATTGACTCTATCCTCAACCATACGGTTTGTAGATCAATAAATGAATAAACCACGTTTACGGTGTAACGTTGCATTAATACATTTGCAAAAGAATTTACAAAATTCAATTTAGTATTTTCGATAATACCATTCAAGAAAATAAAATTACCCCGGTAATAATAACCATAGTATTTTCCTTGAAAAACTAGAATCCAAATTGACATAATTTCATCACATCAGTTGATCTGCTAGCAATGAAAGTATTCAAGATGGTAACTTGTCGAACAATGATTGACAAACAAATTTGCAATTTCTAGATTTTTAAGGGATTTACATTGCCAAAAGTCATTTTGCATTGTAAACATGTTTCATCCCTTCTTTATGCCTTAAGTTTCCAGATCTCACTGAGTAACTCAATTAAGTCGACTAATCTAAAGAACATAAAACCTTCATGTGCAATCTTATTCAGTCATGAAGTTATCTCTCCATTACAACATCGTCCGATATCTTATATGACGACAATTGTAACTTCAAGTGTTCGTCAATTAGAGGGCATATGACTTAAATTTTAGGGTATAGATTTTGGTGTCAAAATCATGTATGGAGAAGCATGCATACATCTCCATAACATAAGTTTAATAAAACGTTTAGTAAACTTTTTGTTGAGACTAAAAGTTCATCATATACTTGCAAGTTGAGGTATTGGTTAAACCAATTAAAGATTTTACACACAACTAAATTCACACCGTACTTTTTCTAGAACTTAGCTAAAGCACAAAGCAATAACCTTATTCATTGTGTTTCGGATGTGAATTAATGTAGTTAAATCAACCTTAAAGAATTATACCAATAACAACCGTAGGTAATTCCAATTTTGACGCACAGGCGAGCCGAGAATTTGGTCAGCGCTGAAGCATAACACCTCCTTCCTTAACCGGGTACATGACCAGCGGTGCGTTATACCCACTTTATAGTTTGTCAAAATTGAGTAGGCCGTTAAGTTGCTATTGCAATTCTAATCAACGCAAATCATATGTAATTTAGATCTCAAAATAATTCATTTATTTTAATATGATTTAGTCCATATTAATTTTTCTTGAAAAAATTACCCTTGTTTACAACATACAATTAAAACAAAACGTATGAAAACAAGTAGGTAAAAAAAAAAACTAAATCATAAACACATAATAACAATTTATATGTGCAATAAATAAATCAAATAGCCACATGCATATGATTTATTCAATAAATAATATCAAATCTAGGTTTTTATATTCATATAAAAGTCTTCCCTAATTTTAGATTTATTGAATCAAATAAAGCATGTAGCAAAAAAAACGTAACAATTACCACATAAAACATATGATCCATGAAAAACATGCATGTTCATCACGGATCTCCCACATATCTTAACAATTAAATCTCTACGGATCGAAACATGAATTCACACAACATAACAATTAATCATGCAATTCATCAAAATTCCACCCAAATCACTTAACAATTAATGAAATCACTACGGATCGTAACCACACATGACATAACAATTAATTCATGCATACATCTAAAGTTAATTACCATGTAATTTTAGGGTTTACAAAAAAACTTTTTTTTTTTTTTTTTTTTTTTATAAAAAAAATTCGGCATAGCCGATTTTAAAAAAAATAATAAAAAAACAAAACTCTAATTTTTATAAAACCTAAAAAACAACATGTAATTTTTAACACAAATCAATATTAGTTAAAAAAAAAACTTTAGATCTTGATAATTATAATCATGTTAAAACGGCTCTCGATGCCACTGAAGGTTTATATAGTTCATAACAATTATTTAAAACCCTAATATGGATCAAAGAACGCATAGCGGAAGCGATTAACAAGATCATTAATTTAACACAATTATATTAATCAAGATTAGGATTACATACCTTTATCCTAGCAAGATCCACAAGACGACGGAGCAAACGGCAACTAGGGTTTATCACGAACACCACCAAGAATATAGTCTAAAGTAAGACTATATCACGTTCTTGTACACACGTGATACGGCGAGTTAACCGTGAGTCTAGCACGAACAAACCGAGCTTCCAAGCCTATGGAAAATCTACCCAACAACCCTAGAGAGGGGCTAGGACTAGATCTAGAATAGCTTTATTGAAAATCAAAGAAGAACCCTAATTAGGGGTGTTTGGCCGGCGGCTAAAGCAAGAGAAAAGAGAGATGTGGAGTGAAAAATTATGAGGCATTAAGTTTGTTTATATACACCTTGGAAAACTTCTCTTCCAAGGTTAAACAAGATAAAGCCACAAAATCTTTTCTCCTTATCTTTGTCTCCTCTATTTAGGCCGGATATATACATGCTCCAAAAGAGGTTTCCGGAACTTTTCCGACTCCTTCTTTTAGCTTCTTTAACCTTCTATAACGGTCGTTTAATACTTAACTTTTAATTACTTAACGATCGTTAGCTACGGTTTGATTTAATAAATATAATAAATATATTTAGTAAATAAATAAATTAACTCTTCACGTAATGTGTGCAATCCCGTGATCTCGAGTTCGATCCTATCTCACGACTATTAATTTTAAGTCCATAAACTTTCAGCTCCCACTTGGACAAAATTCTAATATGGTGATCACATTGACTAGCGTCTAGTTACACTAGCAATGTCACTAGTACAACTCGAGTAAGGTTTCTTGGACAAAACCTTTTAATGATTAAATCATTATTATTATTATCCTTTCATTTCAAATACATTGTTAATAAGGATATGGATCTCAGTCACTCCTTTCATTAACCATTCTGTTTCTCGTTTATGGATATAGCAAGATCACCAAAACAAATTTGGGTGCGGCCGCACAAATATCTTACTACTCCCCCGAGGGGCCCAGCTGTATTATACTTCAAAATAAATTTTGAAGGAAACGAATCCCATTTTGACTACAAGCAAAACTTATGAACTTTGCAACACTTCCGGAAATAATCCTTATAGCTACCAGTTACGTTTAGCGTTAGATTATTCCACAGAAATGCACTAGATCCACGACAGTTTCCTGGTATCTCAGGTCTAAGGATAACTATTTATGATTTACTTGATGACAAAGATCCATAAAGTAAAATCATATAGTTGGGATAAGTCCAATATTTGATCCATCAAATATCATCCAAAATTGACCAATATACTTTCAAGTATACTCAGTCACTATTTTGAATTGTCTTAGTTTAATAATACCCCCATATTATTAATCGACAACGGACATTTAGAAACATCATAATGCTCATGGATTAAAACATGTAAAATAGGATACAAAATCAAATAACAGAAAATAAACGAAATCCAATCTTTATTTCATCAATTCAATAATGTCTTACATCCTTTATCCAAATACTAAAAATAGATCAATGCATAAAACTGGTACATGCATCATGCCTCTAGTAATGACATTCATACTTGTTTGGCAAAGCATAAAATAACCAATCTTGACCTATTGAAATTTTGAGAATACTTTCTTCAAGAATTCAATTCATTGAAACTCTTGTACATGTGCATTCAAATAATTTGATATTGCCACATAGTATCAAAATTGTGAAACATCCTTGATCACCAATTTCCTAAACTTCCAAAACACATTTGAAGTTTCAAAGTATTCTAATTCTTTAATGTATAATGCAACTTTAATCAACATGTCATCTCCAAAGATCCCATGACTAATATTGAGTGTTACCTCAATTATATCTTTTCAAGTTTTACAACTTTCATAAAAGATATAAATACGTTACCTTTAATATCTATTATGTAATGTTTGATTCCAACCAAAACCTTCAAGTTTGTTGGCTATGATAATTTGCACAACGATTGACAAATTATTCATTTATAGAATATGGAAGCCGATCCAAGATTTAGGATGTTATTCTATTTCCAAACATATTCCTTCAGAATATCCATTACACAAGTTATTTCATAACTTCTTAAAATAGATTAATATATTCAAATCATCATGTAGTTCAAGCATGATATAAATACAACACGACACACATGAAAATTTCTCAAGCCAGATTTAGATTTCTTCATGTCCTAAATATCCATGTAAACTTACTACATGGCATATTACGTTGTATTTCCACCGCATAAATAAATAAATTTATTTGTCCCAAGGTTATGTATATCTTATTTTCTAAATCTTCAAAGTAAAGTTTCATCTCAAATCTAAACCAAATCAACATTTAATTTGAATGAAAACTTACTTTCTTACATGTCTATTTGACACATATAATTTAAGAAAACAACCATAATACTCCCACTAGCTTTTAGGAATACTCAAAAAACATCTTATTCAAATTTAAATCCAAACTTGGATTTCAAATTAAACATAAGAATAATCTCCTAGATGCATGCTTTTATCCATTCATGGATAATTACATTTTGTACTTTTCCAAAGATTTATATTTTGAAGTGATAAACTCATTTCGATTACTTAAGTCCTTTCTCAAGTAGTCATTCAAGAAATAGTTCATACATATCCAAATTTGTCAATTAAAATATGACCATCAAAATCTTTATATATTTAATGCGTTCAGGAAAGAATACTCAATCACAACTAATTACTTAAGTGTGACTAATAATCTATTCATAATACATACATTAAATATGTGTACAATTTTGTCCATATAATTTCGACACAAAGATTAAACCACTACAATTGGCGTTTTTCTTCCTTTGACGAAACTTATCTCCATTTCTAGTCAAACTATTTAAGATAAACCAAAACCGGAATTTGATTATCTTGTTGGACAACATCTATAACAATCATAGTATGAGTAATTTACCCAATTCAATATTTGGTAACAAATCATAACAATTATTTGTAACTCATAATTCTCGGCATATAAATCGCATATCCGAGATATCCTTACGGATTCTATGACATAAATTCCTTTATCTTGAGGTTTAGCATTTACACGCCTACTTCATGATAATTACTAGTGTATTTTAGAAGATCGTGTATCTTGTAATTTTATCTTTCAAGATCAAAACTCCCACTTGCTTTTAGTAACTTAAAATTACTCTTTAAATACATAGCAAATAGATCAACACTCCAACGTTATCTATATGGGACATTACAAAACAAAATGACAGTTCCATACTCTTTATTTTCTAAACAACCCACTTCATAAGTAGTTTAGCAAAATCCGAACTTCATTTAAGATATAACGTGATTCATCACATTCCATATAAAATGGTATCTTATTAATCTTCTTAGCTCAAGTCATACTCAACTTTCTAACCTTGATATCTTTTGGAATAAAGGAAGATATAGTTATCTTTGAATCAAACATCACCATCATATTGAGAATTTTGATTCTCCTAATGAACATACCATAACAATGATGTATTTCATTTAGGGAAATATTGTAAGTCAATCTTAACAATATTTAAGATAAATATATATCTTTAGGCTTACCTATATACCAACTAAATCATCTTAATGGTATAATAGATTTCCTAACCATTTTGCATGCTTTATAACTCAAGTACTTTTAAAGTCACTTCATAAAAGTTATAAGTCCATTATACGTTACATGTATATGTCTTTAGTGAAATAGAGACAATACATTAACGTCTTACTTTATATTATACGTCTTTCAAGACTTTATGTTTGTGACTATATTCAATAAATCATAAACATGTATAACTAAAGTAATCATGAACACCACTAGGTTTCATTAATCTTTTCAAGTTAATTCACTCCTATACTATTATATGAACACCACTAGGTTTCATTAGTAGTATAAGATTACTCTATGTATCTTATGTCATTCTAGGAACTAGTCCATTTTAAGAAACTTCAAAACATTCCACGCCCGATCTTACGACATGTGGATATTTTACCCTTTTGTTTACAATTTAGTCCAAGCTCTTACATGACTAAATCAAAAATTCAAGTGTTTCTTAATGTGAATGATATATATACTTTTAAGTAGTCTTTTAATCATATTGACACATGATCTAAATATTAATTAGATTGTTTAATCTCTTATCTTAAGAGAATCATATCTTTATGAGTTGTTTCTTGCACACAATGTTTATTTCTCCCACTTGTGCATGGAACAACCTCATATATAAGATAAACATCACGTCTAACGTTCGTCTATACAAAATATGATTGTGCCACATATATTAGCTTTTTACAAGTAGATGTAGAATCACTTAATCAACAAGAATCAGTACATAACTATCTTTGAAGATATTAGTGTCAACAATTCGAAAGTAATTATCTTAGGACATACTAAAGATAACATGGGTTATTACCAAGACAACAAATCTTGTAACTCCCACTGACTTAGAGAATGTTTTAATAGACTCAAAATCAGTAATACAACACAATTCTCCCACTAAACTTGACAACATTGAAAATGTTTCATAATCGGTGAAAATAATTAGTGTTGTGTTTACTTTCTTACACTTTTGAAAAACAAATTCGTAACAATTACTAATAGTGTTTAAGAGTGTATTCTACTTCGTAAATGATGACTTACCCATCAAATGCTTTTTAACTTGAAAGACTTGACATGCAATTTCTTCCTTAATAGGTCTACCAACCCCAAAATGGTATGTAGTGCCTATAAATGGTCAAAGCACAACTACTAGACAAATATGCTAGTTTGCCTTATAACCAATTTGCGGTAACTTTTAATAACTCAAAATATGCACTTTTCTTAACTATTAAAATTTGCTATGAGTTATGGATTTGAATTTTACATTTCTAAAATCCTTATTACTCCTTCTTTACTCATGAAAAAGAGTTTTAGGTTTATCATTCATTTGTAAATTGACTCTATCCTCAACCTACGGTTTGTAGATCAATAAATGAATAAACCACGTTTACGGTGTAACGTTGCATTAATACATTTGCAAAAGAATTTACAAAATTCAATTTAGTATTTTCGATAATACCATTCAACAAAATAAAATTACCCCGGTAATAATAACCATAGTATTTTCCTTGAAAAACTAGAATCCAAATTGACATAATTTCATCACATCAGTTGATCTGCTAGCAATGAAAGTATTCAAGATGGTAACTTGTCGAACAATGATTGACAAACAAATTTGCAATTTCTAGATTTTTAAGGGATTTACATTGCCAAAAGTCATTTTGCATTGTAAACATGTTTCATCCCTTCTTTATGCCTTAAGTTTCCAGATCTCACTGAGTAACTCAATTAAGTCGACTAATCTAAAGAACATAAAACCTTCATGTGCAATCTTATTCAGTCATGAAGTTATCTCTCCATTACAACATCGTCCGATATCTTATATGACGACAATTGTAACTTCAAGTGTTCGTCAATTAGAGGGCATATGACTTAAATTTTAGGGTATAGATTTTGGTGTCAAAATCATGTATGGAGAAGCATGCATACATCTCCATAACATAAGTTTAATAAAACGTTTAGTAAACTTTTTGTTGAGACTAAAAGTTCATCATATACTTGCAAGTTGAGGTATTGGTTAAACCAATTAAAGATTTTACACACAACTAAATTCACACCGTACTTTTTCTAGAACTTAGCTAAAGCACAAAGCAATAACCTTATTCATTGTGTTTCGGATGTGAATTAATGTAGTTAAATCAACCTTAAAGAATTATACCAATAACAACCGTAGGTAATTCCAATTTTGACGCACAGGCGAGCCGGGAATTTGGTCAGCGCTGAAGCATAACACCTCCTTCCTTAACCGGGTACATGACCAGCGGTGCGTTATACCCACTTTATAGTTTGTCAAAATTGAGTAGGCCGTTAAGTTGCTATTGCAATTCTAATCAACGCAAATCATATGTAATTTAGATCTCAAAATAATTCATTTATTTTAATATGATTTAGTCCATATTAATTTTTCTTGAAAAAATTACCCTTGTTTACAACATACAATTAAAACAAAACGTATGAAAACAAGTAGGTACAAAAAAAAAAACTAAATCATAAACACATAATAACAATTTATATGTGCAATAAATAAATCAAATAGCCACATGCATATGATTTATTCAATAAATAATATCAAATCTAGGTTTTTATATTCATATAAAAGTCTTCCCTAATTTTAGATTTATTGAATCAAATAAAGCATGTAGCAAAAAAAACGTAACAATTACCACATAAAACATATGATCCATGAAAAACATGCATGTTCATCACGGATCTCCCACATATCTTAACAATTAAATCTCTACGGATCGAAACATGAATTCACACAACATAACAATTAATCATGCAATTCATCAAAATTCCACCCGAATCACTTAACAATTAATGAAATCACTACGGATCGTAACCACGCATGACATAACAATTAATTCATGCATACATCTAAAGTTAATTACCATGTAATTTTAGGGTTTACAAAAAAACTTTTTTTTTTTTTTTTTTTTTTTATAAAAAAAATTCGGCATAGCCGATTTTAAAAAAAATAATAAAAAAAACAAAACTCTAATTTTTATAAAACCTAAAAAACAACATGTAATTTTTAACACAAATCAATATTAGTTAAAAAAAAAAACTTAAGATCTTGATAATTATAATCATGTTAAAACGGCTCTCGATGCCACTGAAGGTTTATATAGTTCATAACAATTATTTAAAACCCTAATATGGATCAAAGAACGCATAGCGGAAGCGATTAACAAGATCATTAATTTAACACAATTATATTAATCAAGATTAGGATTACATACCTTTATCCTAGCAAGATCCACAAGACGACGGAGCAAACGACAACTAGGGTTTATCACGAACACCACCAAGAATATAGTCTAAAGTAAGACTATATCACGTTCTTGTACACACGTGATACGGCGAGTTAACCGTGAGTCTAGCACGAACAAACCGAGCTTCCAAGCCTATGGAAAATCTACCCAACAACCCTAGAGAGGGGCTAGGACTAGATCTAGAATAGCTTTATTGAAAATCAAAGAAGAACCCTAATTAGGGGTGTTTGGCCGGCGGCTAAAGCAAGAGAAAAGAGAGATGTGGAGTGAAAAATTATGAGGCATTAAGTTTGTTTATATACACCTTGGAAAACTTCTCTTCCAAGGTTAAACAAGATAAAGCCACAAAATCTTTTCTCCTTATCTTTGTCTCCTCTATTTAGGCCGGATATATACATGCTCCAAAAGAGGTTTCCGGAACTTTTCCGACTCCTTCTTTTAGCTTCTTTAACCTTCTATAACGGTCGTTTAATACTTAACTTTTAATTACTTAACGATCGTTAGCTACGGTTTGATTTAATAAATATAATAAATATATTTAATAAATAAATAAATTAACTCTTCACGTAATGTGTGCAATCCCGTGATCTCGAGTTCGATCCTATCTCACGACTATTAATTTTAAGTCCATAAACTTTCAAGAGTCACTTTGATGATTTCTGATACTGAAGACAAGGCATCATGGACCCAGTGATGCAATGCACAACCCTTCCCAGCCTACTCAAGCTTCTCTCAAAAGAAGTTTGTTTTATTGTCACGGAGTTCAACTCATTTCTATCAACTTTCTCACTCCGAGATAGTAGATATTGAATAGGTGGCAGTCTGCTCCAGCCTCCGATCACCAAATAATCGTGCACTTATAGAGTCTAGAGCCAACGAGATTCATCAAAAATCTCATTAGGACACTTATTCCATAGATCAATTGTTGTTCATCATTAGAACACAAGCGATGATTTACAGAGTCCTACGCTCTATCCTTGTGGTATTGCTAGAACATTCAGAGCGATACTCTTTAGTACTCACAGTAACGAATGGAAATCCTTCCAGTGTTAACATCAAACAGCACTGCGGTAGGTCATATGTAAGATTCACTTGAATTAAACATATGTTAACTGGAAAGCAACAGTGGTTTGATTCTTAATTGATTCAAACTCGTTCCAGGTCTCGACGCAATATCTTTATGATCTTGCCAGAACATTCAGAGTAATACTTTTCAGTATTTACAGTGACGAATGGAAATCCTTCCAGTGTCATCATCAAACAGCACTGCGGTAGGTAACTTGTGCGATTCTATATGAATCAAACTTGTGTCAACTGGAAAGCAACGATGGTTTGATTCTTAATTGATTCAGACTTGTTCCAGGAAAGTGAATTGACGACCTAATCAGCAGAATGGAACTGCATGATTTACTCCTTACTTTGAATTATCTTTCGATATATTCAAGTATTGAGAACGGCTACCACAGCTGGAAATCCTGTCAAGGAAGTTCTTTGAACTTACCTGATCACAGGTACAGTATTCGTACTGTATAACGGGAAACCGGTGGAATGCAAATGGTGGAGTTATCTCAAGAGTCGCAATTCAAGGCCACATATTCAGGATTATTGAAGAAAGCTCAAGAACATCGAAAGACAAAGACTTCCGCTACTCTGATGATCAAGGGAGATTGTTTACAAGCTTTCAAGTCAACACAAAACATGAGTATGTGGAGAAAGACACAAGAACACAAGCTGGCAAAGCTTCAAGATCAAGTCAAGGAAAAGATCAAAGATCCAAGATCACAAGTCATGAAAGGAACTATGAAAGAACTCTCAAGGCAACAAGCTTCAACGTCTGCAACACCAACGAAGTGAAGTCACATATTACATGACCACCCCTTAGGGGGAGATTGTTAGCCGTATTTAAAGTGATGGTCATATAATATACCGTTGCGAAGCTCATGAAAAATACTATTCAACGGTGTCGAGAGTTCTTAGTTATTAATGTTTATGTAACGGGAATTAGTCCCGAACACACAAATGAGGAAGGCCTCCTAAACACTTACTACTTAGTATAAAAGGCCTCCTAAGCCTCATTTGTGTGTGTGTTTTCCATTTCATTGTTTTGTAGAGAGAGAAACATATGTGTTTCTCTCACTAGGAATTCACAATCTTGTTTTTCTCTTTTCCTTCATCTAATCTAATCTTTCTTTTTTGGTTTAATCTTCATCTACATTTCTATATCATTATAAGTCGTGTGGTACAATCCTACAGAAAGTCTTAAACTTTCTCTCACTAGTTCATCTTTTTCTTTTAATCTTTCAAGATTAAATACTTTGTATTGCTTATTTCATTAATCAAAGTTCTATTTTAAGCTTTTATTTCTTAATCTCATTCTACTTTTCTTTGATTTAAGATTGATTTTGGTGCGATTATCATGTGATCCGTGTTGTTCTAATTGATTTCGTGTTAAAAAGTTAATCTTTTGATCATTTTATAAGTTTTCATTTGATTAAGCTTTGAGACTTTTGTGCTTATTGGCTTATTTTTATGATTAGCTTATTTTTGTTATTAAAAAAGTTTTATTAAAAAGTTTAAGTTTTTATTGTTTGATCTAAAAAGTTGTTTGATTTTGAGTTAGATAAGTTGATAGAAGTGCTTATTTGATTCGGTTACATATTTGGATTGATAAGTTTTGGGTATTAGCTTATTACTTTAGCTTATTATCTAGCTCTTCCCCATTTCCATAAATTTCGGAAAGGGTGGTAAAACCCCTTTCCGATTGGCATTTTTCCGATCGTGTACCCCCCCAACTGATTTCCTTGATTTTCGGAAAGGTTACAAACTCCCCTTTCCGATTGATACATATTCCGATCAGCCGAAGTACCCCTTTCCGATTGAGTCCAATCGGAAAAGGGTTTTGTCTTTTCCGATTGTGTATTACTCCCAGTATTCCGATTTGTATGCAATTCTGCACATTCCGATTTGTCCTCATATCCATGTTATTCCGATAGGTGCAAATGTGTTTATTCCGATTGGGAATTTTCTGAGTATTCCGATTGGTAACTTCGTCCACATTCCGATTGCTTTATTTTGTTGGATATTCCGACCGGTGTCTTTCACTATTCCGATCAGCCGATCGGAAAACATTCCGATCGGGGGACTATTTTTGGCTTGTTTTGTTTTCTTTCGATATCACTTTCTTATAGTACTTTTTATTTTCTGAAAATTTTCGAAGTGTTAGTTTTATTTAGTGAGTTAGTACTTTTCCATTGTCACCTTTACATTTATATGCATTTATTTTACTTGTCATTTCAATATTAATCTTTTAACTTCCCTTTTACTCAACGACACTTTAATTATTTGCAATTAGTTTAAAACAAACCAACCATCCTCTTGATTCACAAAAAGACGATTGAGTCGCACTTAAGACCGGTTTTCAATTCGAAAAGATCGGAACTAACGAACTTTCATACTAGGTTGCAAAAACCAAGTATTAAATGGCGCCGCTGCCGGCTCTTTTCGTTAAGATAAACGGTTTCTAGTGAGAGACGCATTGAATTTTGGGATCCGTTCTTTGAACGTTACTTTCATTGCTATAAAAATTTCCAAAAATCCATAAAAAATATTAAACTCTTCAAAAATACAAAAACATTAAAAAACCTGAAAAAACCAAAAATATTATATAGATATTCTCTTTGTGTATATTTTTCTTCTGCAGGTGTATGCGTACTAGATCTACGAACTATTCTGAGCCCGAGAATCGTGAAGATTTAGATATGGCTGGTGTTAATAACAACAATAATCACCCACCTCAAAAGAATTTGAATAACAACAACAACAACAACAACAATGTCCTTCTACCTGATTTACGAACCATGGAAGAATTGTGCCAACCCACCATGAACGGACGCGGAGGCCCAATTGCGCCAATGCACGTCACGGCTCAGGAGTTTTCGTTGAAGCATCACATGATACAACAAGTGCAAACGAACCCATTTCGTGGAATTCCGGATGATGATGCCAACAAACACCTCGACAAATTCATTACCATTACCCAAAGCATGAAATGCCCCGGTGTTTCTATGGATGACCTTCGCCTCCAACTTTTTCCACACTCGCTTTCTCACCATGCCGAAAAATGGTTTGACCGTCTTCCTAAGAATTCTATTCATACGTGGAACGACATGACTCAACGCTTTTTATCGCGCTACTTTCCCCCATCCATGGTCACTAGCCTTCGTAACCAAATCAGTGGATTTATGCAAGAGAATGATGAATCGCTTTTTGATGCTTGGGAACGCTACAATGATTTGATCGACCGCTGTCCTAATCACAATATGCTCCCCGTCACTCTCATTGACACCTTTTACAATGGTCTCACTTTTCGTGATCGTGACACGATCAATGCCGCCGCCGGTGGTACTTTTATGAAAAGGAGACCGGAGGAGTGTCGAGAGTTGATTGAAAACATGACTACTCACTACAAGAATTGGGATTCTTCCGCATCCTCAAGATCTAATCAGAGAGTCAATGTTTCATCTACTTCTTCCACCACCAACCCGTCTATTTTGGAACGTGCTATTCTCGATATTAACAAAAGTCTCCAAATTTTGACTTCTAACCAAACTCAACAAGCTAAAGCCGTTGTTATCTCTTGCGACACATGTGGTGGTCCTCATTCCTACAATGAGTGTCCTTCTACTCACGGCAATTATTCTGAAGACGTTAACGCAGCATATGGTACTTATCCTACGGGAGGCTATCAAGCTCGCCCTCAAGGAGACCGTAACTTGCTAAGTTATCGCTCCAACAATTATCTTGCTCCTCCTGGTTTCCCTCCTGCAAACCAAAACCAACAACAAAGCTTCAACCGAAACAACCAATCCCAACCTCGTGCTCAAAATCAATATCAATCCAAAAGAAACCCATACCCAACTCAAGGAAATTCTCAAGCTCCACCTCTCAATCAACCGATGGCCGTAAACCAAGACGTCGAGACGTTCATGAAGACTAATCGTGAGATGGTGACAAATCTTCAGAGTCAATTTGTCAACTTGAAGAATGACATGGTGAAACAAGGGAGCGATATTCGAGCCGAGCTAAGGAATGATATGGCCAAACACAGCAATGATATTAATGCCAACATGCAAAACTCTTTTAACAATCAGGCTCTTCACCTTCGTGATATGATTGGTTCACTCATCCAAAGTAATCAACCCTCTTCTTCGGGTACTCTTCCGAGTAATACCGTTGCAAATCCAAGAGGGGAGATGAAAGCAATCACCACTCGTAGTGGAAAAGGTTATATGGAACCCGAGCTTCCTACACCTCCACCGGTGATTGTGAACAAGGAAAAAGAGCAACTTTCTCCACCTCCTTCACCTTCTATCCCCATTTCCCCACCACCCGTGGTTGTGAGTGATCCTATTCCTTTTAAGCCTTCTTCTTCATCCAATATACCTTATCCTTCTAGGTTGAGGAAAGAGAAGCAAAAGAGCAAGGATGATATTCAGGTTTCGAACTTCCTTAAAATGTTCAAACAATTGAATTTTAACATCTCCTTTGCCGAGGCTCTCGCTCACATGCCCAAATATGATAAGATGTTTAAAGATCTTCTAAGTGATAAAGAAAAGCTTCTTGACATTGCTCAGACCCACCTTAATGAGAATTGCTCCGCAGTGCTCTTAAGGCAATTGCCCACCAAACTTGGTGATCCGGGTCGCTTCTTGATTCCTTGCAATTTCCCGGGAGTAGAGAATTGCATGGCCCTAGCCGATCTAGGTGCCAGTATAAACTTAATGCCTTTAAGTGTTTGGAAGCAATTATCTCTCCCCGAGCTAGTTCCTACTAAAATGACTTTGGAATTAGCCAACCGTACGGTTGCTTATCCAGTGGGGATAGCTGAAGATGTCTTTGTTGGCGTCGATAAATTCACCTTCCCGGCGGATTTTGTCGTCGTTGACTACGAGATGGATCCCCGTGTTCCATTAATCGTTGGACGTCCCTTTCTGAGGACCGGTCGCACTCTTATTGATGTAGCCACAGGCGAAATAATCATGAGAGTTGGTGACGATAAAATTGTCTTCAACATGGGTAAGATTTCTAAGCAACCTTATTCGTATGAGAACGTTAATGCTATTGATGTTCTCAATGAGGCTTGTGAAGAACATTTTCATGATGCTTGCAAAAGTACTCTATCTTCTCTACCCAATGTTGAGACCGTTGCCTCAATTGCTCCAGCATTGACTCCTTTTGGAGAAAGTGACTTGGATGATTTCGAAGCTAGTTTGGGTCCTCTCGATATTAAGTATGATAATTTGTCCACCAATTGGGATGAAGATATTCGTACTATTGAGAGACTTCTCAATGAGGACCTGTTCTCTCCTCCTGCTCCTAAAGAGGTGACTAATGATGATCCATCGTTAGTTTCACCATCTATTGTGGATCCTCCTACTCTTGAGCTTAAGGACCTACCTCCTCATCTTGAGTACGTTTTCCTGGAAGACGACGAGAAGCTACCGGTCATCATCGCAAAGGATCTGGAAGAAGACGAAAAAGCCCGACTTGTCGCTGTATTGAAGAAGCATAAACGCGCTATCGCTTGGAAAATCTCCGACATCCGTGGAATTGATCCTCACTTTTGCACACATAAAATTCTCATGGAGAACGACTTTAAGCCCACAATTCAAAGCCAACGAAGGGTGAATCCTAAAATCCATGAAGTCATCAAAAAAGAGGTTATCAAACTTCTTGATGCGGGTATGATTTACCCTATTTCGGATTCACCGTGGGTTAGTCCAGTCCATTGTGTGCCTAAGAAAGGCGGAATCACCGTTGTGCCCAATGCAAACAACGAGTTAATTCCTACCCGTCTCGTTACTGGGTGGAGAGTTTGTATAGACTACCGCAAACTCAATGATGCCACGAGAAAGGATCATTTCCCTCTACCTTTTATGGACCAAATGCTTGAACGTTTAGCTGGTAATGAATATTACTGCTTTCTGGATGGTTTCTCGGGTTATTTTCAAATACCCATCGATCCTCAAGATCAAGAGAAGACAACATTCACTTGTCCCTACGGCACATTTGCTTATAAAAGAATGCCTTTTGTCTTATGCAATGCCCCCGGGACTTTCCAAAGGTGCATGTTGGCTATCTTCCATGACATGGTTGAGCAAACCATGGAAGTCTTCATGGATGATTTCTCGGTCTTCGGGGATTCCTTCTCTGCTTGCCTTGCCAATTTGGAACGTATGCTTAAGCGGTGCGAAGACACTCGCCTTGTTCTGAATTGGGAAAAATGCCATTTTATGGTAAAAGAAGGCATTGTGCTAGGACACAAAATCTCTAAAGCCGGTCTTGAAGTCGACCGTGCTAAAGTAGATGTCATAGCTAAATTACCTCCACCTTCAACTGTGAAGGGTGTGAGAAGCTTTCTGGGTCATGCGGGCTTCTATCGTAGATTCATTCAAGATTTCTCTAAAATCGCTCGCCCGATGACCCACCTCTTGGAAAAAGATACTCCTTTTATCTTTTCTAAAGAGTGTCTCGAAGCCTTCAATCTTCTCAAGGATAAGCTAACTAAAGCACCGGTCTTGGTTACCCCTAATTGGGAGCTGCCTTTTGAATTGATGTGCGATGCTAGCGACTTTGCTATTGGTGTGGTTTTGGGCCAACGAGTGAATAAACACTTCCAACCAATCCACTACGCTAGCAAAACAATGACGGGGGCTCAATTGCATTATACGACAATCGAAAAAGAGCTTTTAGCTGTTGTCTATGCTTTTGAGAAATTTCGCCCCTATCTTGTTTTATCCACCACCATCGTATACACGGACCATTCCGCGTTGAAGTACTTGATGACTAAGAACGATTCTAAGCCAAGACTTCTTCGCTGGGTTTTGCTCCTTCAAGAATTCAACATTGAAATTCGTGACAAGAAGGGAGCCGAAAACCTGGCCGCGGATCATCTGAGCAGACTTGAGGATCCATATCAAGGGGATCATCCGAACAAAGAGATAAATGACTCCTTTACCCTGGAGACTCTAATGTCTATAAATCTCAATCTTGATGGCACCCCGTGGTTTGCGGACATTGCAAACTACTTAGCGGGTGGTATTCTCATCCAAGGGTTAACATCCCAACAAAAGAAGAAGTTCTTGAACGATGTTAAGACTTACTTTTGGGATGACCCTTATCTATTCAAACAGTGTGCTGATCTGATTATTCGTCGATGTGTTGACGGACCGGCAGCTTTTGACATCCTCCAAGCTTGCCACGAAGGACCCACCGGTGGTCACTTTGGTCCCAACTACACCGCTAAGAAAGTGTTTGATTCTGGATTCTACTGGCCCACCATTTATCGTGATGCTCACGAAATGGTTAAGCACTGTGATGCTTGCCAACGTCAAGGCAATATCACACATAAGGATGAGATGCCTCAAAATTTCATACAGGAATGTGAAATCTTTGATGTATGGGGCATCGACTTTATGGGGCCATTTCCATCATCCAAAGGGAACAAGTACATCCTCGTCGCTGTCGACTACGTCTCTAAATGGGTTGAAGCTAAGGCTCTTCCTACGAATGATGCGAGGGTGGTTGTGAACTTTTTGAAGCAGCTTTTCGCTCGATTTGGCGTTCCTCGTGCTATCATCAGTGACCGCGGGACTCATTTTTGCAACGATCAATTTGCAAGAGTCATGGCAAAGTATGGTGTCACTCACCGTCTTTCCACCGCCTACCATCCCCAAACCAATGGGCAAGCCGAAATTTCCAATCGTGGTTTGAAGAGAATTTTGGAGCGTACTGTGGGAGAGCATCGTGCCGCGTGGGCTGATAAGTTAGATGATGCTCTGTGGGCTTTCCGTACTGCTTACAAGACCCCGATCGGTTGTACACCTTATCGTCTTGTGTACGGGAAAGCTTGCCACCTACCCATCGAGCTGGAACATAAGGCGCACTGGGCCTTGAAGTGGGCTAACTTCGACATCATCAAAGCCGGTGATCATCGCAAGGTTCAACTCAACGAGCTAAATGAACTGAGGAATGAAGCTTATGAGAACTCGCTGATCTACAAGGAGAAGACGAAGATTATCCACGATGCTAAAATCAAGAACCGAGAGTTCCACGTTGGTGATCAAGTCTTACTCTTTAACTCTCGGTTGAAGATCTTCTCTGGCAAGTTGAAGAGCCGCTGGACTGGTCCATTCACCGTCGCCAAAGTCTTTCCGTATGGGACCATTGAGCTTTCTCAGCCGAATGGGCCCAATTTCAAGGTGAATGGCCAGCGTTTGAAGCTGTACTTTGGTGAGGACATCTCTCAGGAGATGATTCCATCCCTCACCACGTTCCCCATGAACTAAAATTGGGTCGAGTCAGGCTCATGACTCGGTGAACAAAAACAAGCGCTTCTCGGGTGGCAACCCGTGTTCTATCCTTTACTGCTTTCATAATAAGTGTAGGGGGAGCCCCGCATAGGTTTGTTGTCTTGTTTCTTGTGCTGTGCAGGGATAAAAGCTTCAGAGAGCATCTTGATGACTTTTGCCAAACTATGATACCGTGTTTTCCATCTTCCCGGTTCTATCTTAAACTCTTGTGATTCAATATTTCATATTCTATATGTTCACATTGAATTCACTTTAGTTGTCTTTTCCTTAGCAAGATTTAAACAAAGTGCACAATGTCATAAGTGTAGGGGAGTTTACTCCCACATGCTTAAACATTGAGGACAATGTTTATCTCAAGTGTAGGGGGGACTTCTATCGAAGTAAGTGGTCTTTTCCATGAATTTGCCCTCATTTTAACCGGAAAATTTGATTTTTCGACATTTTTCAAAATTTTTAATCTATTTTGGCCTAGTTGTATAGTTGTATTTGCCTTTGTTATGTTTCCTTTGCTAGAATAAATTTTTAATAAAGTGGTTTTAGATTTTTCTTAGTCGTGAACATTTTGACTCAACCCGAGTTTACTTGCCTAAGTTTACTCTAGCTAGTATCCTTAACGTGTTTAAGTCAAGTTTTGCTAGGCTTTTATATAGGGAGCTATAAAACGCGAAAGTCTTAACTCTCACGGGTTAAGAACAAGAACTTTTCGCAAGTTCCTATAATTGATCCTAGAGAGTCGTTTATCAAGGGAACTTTAAAATGCGATTTCTAAACTTGAAAAAGTCTAAGAATTTGCAAGATCCTATAGGCGACTCGAAAACCCAAAACTTTGATTTAATAGGCTAAGCATCCACGAGTCTCATTCCTTGAGATTTTAAATTGTGGAGAACGAGAGATGATAGAGTCAATTATAAGTTCGGTATTCTTTCGTGAATTTATGTGAGTTAATTATGAGCCTATTCTCCCTCCGCTTGTTAATAAATTAATCTGCTAATAAATAAGGTTGTACGATTTAAAAGGTTACTTAGCTTCTAGCCCCAGATCGTTTAAAAGTTGCTCGGTAATGACGAGAGTTCATAGCCAAGGCATAACTTATGAAGCGGGGCGCGAAGATTGGCGAGTCCAAAAAGGCCCTAACAAGGCATGAGGGCTACATTTTGTTGCTAAAGATCCAAAAGTGATGTGAAGAATCATTTATCGAAAATCAATATGAAGGATCGAGACACACGACGAAAAGCAAAAACTCCCCAAAAGTCATGGAGAAGTCTATCCGAAAAGACCCTAACAAGGTATGAGGATAAATAGATCCAAGTCCTAAAAGGAGGAGGATCGTTGTATATCAAAGTCCAAAATAAAGATTGGAGAAAAATGAAGAAGTCGTGGTCCAAAGATGAAGAATCTCTCAAAAACTTCAAGTGAAAGAATTCCTATTATGAAGAGAAGACCATAATTTCAAGAACGTCTCTCGAAGATTCGAAGTATGAAGTCGCTGCCAAATATCGGCCCGAGAAAGGTCTCAAATCGCGAACCAAGTTATGCCAAGATATGAGCTTTCTGATATCCCGAGAAGCAGTTTTAAAAGATTTGGTCCTTTAGCTAACTATTGATTAAATCGTTCACCTTATTTTTGGACTAAATAACTATCGAAATAAGTCAAACAATGCATCCTCGTGATCATTCAAGACAAAAATAAAATATAAGAGATACACCTAGGAATAAGGGAGTCTAAGTGTATAATTGGGCCACATGAGTTTGTGATAGTTTGCTAACTTATGATAACAATGATCTCGTTTTTAAGCTTGGTATGGGGAACGTGAAACTTGAGGATGATAAACGTTCATGGCCGCCAAAACCCAATGTAAGTTTTTAATTTCTTTGCTTATTTCTATCTTTTGTGTTTAGTATTTAATAAAGGCCAAAGTGGGTTATTTATGATGGAAAATGTAAACCGTGCTTTAGAATTAATGCATTGCATGAGGGCATTGCAATGGTCAAGTGTAGGGGATTTAATAAGTGTGAAAACACTTATCCTTTTACCACTTATTTCCAATAATAACAAGACCAAAACGTGTGATTTATGTCGTAAAAGTCGGAATTATGCGTGGTTTGTGTTTTTTATTGTGTTTTAGGACCAAAATATGAAAAAGAAGAAAACACGGGCTTTCACGGGCTTTTATCGAAGAAAACAGGAAAAAGACGAAGTCAAAAGATCAAGAGTGCAAAAAGAACGGAAGTCCAAGACCTATTCTGAAGATTTATCGAAGAAAAAGTCAAAAGACGGAAGTTTAACGAAGTCGAAGAACTTAAGTCTAATAGAAGAAGAAAATTAAAAGACAAGTTCAAATCCCGAGACGACAAAGACGAAGAATTAAAGTCGAGTCGAGAAAACGTGAAGAAAGCAAGAAAGAAGATGCAACACATGCACTCCTTCCACCTTCCCTATAAATACCCTCCTAATAGTCATTAGGAAGGGAGTTAGAGTTTTTAGTTAATTTTTCATTTTTAGTTTTCTCTAGTTTTTAGAGAGAGAAAGTCTTAAACTTTCTCTCACTAGTTCATCTTTTTCTTTTAATCTTTCAAGATTAAATACTTTGTATTGCTTATTTCGTTAATCAAAGTTCTATTTTAAGCTTTTATTTCTTAATCTCATTCTACTTTTCTTTGATTTAAGATTGATTTTGGTGCGATTATCATGTGATCCGTGTTGTTCTAATTGATTTCGTGCTAAAAAGTTAATCTTTTGATCATTTTATAAGTTTTCATTTGATTAAGCTTTGAGACTTTTGTGCTTATTGGCTTATTTTTATGATTAGCTTATTTTTCTTATTAAAAAAGTTTTATTAAAAAGTTTAAGTTTTTATTGTTTGATCTAAAAAGTTGTTTGATTTTGAGTTAGATAAGTTGATAGAAGTGCTTATTTGATTCGGTTACATATTTGGATTGATAAGTTTTGGGTATTAGCTTATTACTTTAGCTTATTATCTAGCTCTTCCCCATTTCCATAAATTTCGGAAAGGGTGGTAAAACCCCTTTCCGATTGGCATTTTTCCGATCGTGTACCCCCCCAACTGATTTCCTTGATTTTCGGAAAGGTTACAAACTCCCCTTTCCGATTGATACATATTCCGATCAGCCGAAGTACCCCTTTCCGATTGAGTCCAATCGGAAAAGGGTTTTGTCTTTTCCGATTGTGTATTACTCCCAGTATTCCGATTTGTAGGCAATTCTGCACATTCCGATTTGTCCTCATATCCATGTTATTCCGATAGGTGCAAATGTGTTTATTCCGATTGGGAATTTTCTGAGTATTCCGATTGGTAACTTCGTCCACATTCCGATTGCTTTATTTTGTTGGATATTCCGACCGGTGTCTTTCACTATTCCGATCAGCCGATCGGAAAACATTCCGATCGGGGGACTATTTTTGGCTTGTTTTGTTTTCTTTCGATATCACTTTCTTATAGTACTTTTTATTTTCTGAAAATTTTCGAAGTGTTAGTTTTATTTAGTGAGTTAGTACTTTTCCATTGTCACCTTTACATTTATATGCATTTATTTTACTTGTCATTTCAATATTAATCTTTTAACTTCCCTTTTACTCAACGACACTTTAATTATTTGCAATTAGTTTAAAACAAACCAACCATCCTCTTGATTCACCAAAAGACGATTGAGTCGCACTTAAGACCGGTTTTCAATTCGAAAAGATCGGAACTAACGAACTTTCATACAAACCTACAAAAACCAAGTATTAATGCCTGATTTTTATTTTATACAATGCAATGAAAATGAAAACAATTCTATTTATATATTTTGGATTTTTCTTGAAATGGTTTTGATGTAAATAACTCATAAAGAAATTAATGACTTAGATTAGTGCTTTTGGTACCATGAACACTTATCACCCTCAATTTCACTTTCCCCATACCAAGCTTAAAAATGGGATCATTGCATTCACAAGTAAAAAGTGCATCAACTTATTCATAACAATTAAATGTGGAACCGGTTATTATTTGAGCAAATTGATTGAAGGCAAATTTGTCATTATTTAAAGCGTGAAATATAAGAAATGTAAAATCTGAAAATAAGGAAGCACGGTTTTAATCCTAAGTAATCCTCGCATCCATTACTCGAAAAACCGCCCATAATTAATATAAGTCCGACTCAAGAATAATAAGTCATTCGCCTTATGTGTAAGATCCTTATGTCATGCATTAATAAGTAGCTACACACTCGTAGAAGAAAGAAAAATAAAACTCGCGCAATAATTTATATCCTCTGCCTTTTTGAAACTTTGGATCTTCAATCCCGCAACCCGTCAAGGTAATATTGGATTGGAGAAACTATCAAATCCCCACAACCCTTGTGAGAGTAATATTGGAATTTAATAGTTACTATATTTAACACTTCACTGACCCTCTTGGGAGTCTTGTATAATTACTTTTTTTTTCTTTTTTTTTCTAGCCACTCATTTCTTTTCAAGCCGCTCTTATTTTTCTTTATTCCTCACGAATAAAGTTGAAAAGAATAAAAGGAAAAACACCCGCTAAGTATTAAGCATGACATAAGTCTAGTACACATAAACCGTTCTAACTTAGAATCTTAAGACGTACTTATACCAACCATGAATGATTAGTAAAAAATGCATAAGAGACTACAAACCGATTAAAACCGTTCTTGATTATTTATTAACATATATACATGCGAAGAAAATAGTGGTAAAGAAAGAGAAGGGTTTAGCCAAAGTAATTTTTATGAAGTTTATCTAGCCCTTTTATACTTGCTTCAACTCTATTATCTTCCATTCTCCACAAATTTAAAATCTCAAATAATGAGACTCGTGGATGCTTAGCCTAATAAACCAATGAAGGACTACATGGTTAAGGATACTAGCTAGAGTAAGCTTAGATAAGAAAACTCAGGTTGAGTCAAAGTATCCATGGCGGGCCTAATATGTCAAAGAAGTATAAATTTGTTAAACCATGTACTTTATTATTTTTTTTTCTTTTTATATATTTTTGATGAAAAATAAAAGAAAATATATACAATGCACATGTGTTATGCAAATGAAAAATGTTCAATGCAAAAATTATGAATGCATATTTTTAGTGGCCAAAGTAGATAAAAAATTTGAAAAATGTTTGAAAAATTAATTTCCAAGTTTATCATGATGGTCAATGACAAAGTCTAGGTAAGGTCACTTCGATAGAAGACCCCCTACACTTAAGATAAACATTGTCCTCAATGTTTAAGAGCATGGGAGTATAAACTCCACTACACTTATGACAATGAATAGACTTTGTTTAACTCTTGTTAAGGAAAGATCAACTATAGTGAATTCATTTTTTAAGCACAATGTGTCTATGAAAAATCACAATAGTAACGAAGTGAACCGGATACAAGGGCCTCCTCCATAAGCTCCAATGCACGTGATGAGAGAGCAACCGTACAAACAACATGAAGACAAAAGGAAGGTCTCCCCCTACACTTCTCCTCAACTCTATATCCTTATCTCTATCCTACCACACTCTAAGTCTAAAAACTCTAAACCTAGTTATCCAAGCTTGATTTATGGAGTCTCTAGCTCGACTCTTCCTACAATGAATTAATTCATGGGGAAAATGGGATCTCGTGGACCATTTCCACGGAAATGTCCTCCCAAAAATAGTGCTTAACACGGTGACCATTCACTTTGAAATTGGGACCATTAGGTTGTGAGAACTCAATAGTTCCATATGGAAATACTTGAGCAATAGTGAATGGACCGGACCATCTAGACTTAAGCTTGCCCGCAAAGAGTTTCAACCTTGAGTTAAAGAGGAGAACCGACTCTCCAACTTTGAACTCACGGTTCTTGATCTTAGCATCATGCAATTGCTTAGTCTTTTCCTTTTAAAGCAATTAGTTCTCATAAGCATTGGCTCTCAATTCATCCATTTCATTGAGTTGGTCCTTTCTATGTGAACCGGCTTGGTTCAAATCAAAGTTTGCCCACTTGAGAGCCCATGAAGCCTTATGCTCTAACTCGAATGGGAGGTGGCATGCTTTTCCATAGACAATCCTATATGGAGTACAACCAATTGGTGTCTTAAAAGCCGTCCTAAAAGCCCACAAAGCATCATCAAGCTTATCTGACCAAGAAGCTCGATGCTCTCCCACCGTTCTTTCCAAAATTCTCTTTAAACTACGATTTGTGACCTCGGTTTGACCATTGGTTTGAGGGTGATACGCGGTAGAAAGTCTATGGTTAACACCATACTTCTTCATGACTCTTGTAAATTGATCATTACAAAAATGAGTACCACGATCACTTATGATGGCCCGAGGTACACCAAATCTAGCAAATAATTACTTCAAAAATTTTACTACAACTCGAGCATCATTAGTAGGCAAGGCTTTGGCTTCAACCCACTTTGACACATAGTCCACGGCTACGAGTATGTACTTATTTCCCTTAGATGATGGAAAAGGTCCCATGAAATATATTCCACATACATAAAAAATCTCACATTCTTGTATGAATTTTTGTGGCATCTCATCTCGTTGAGTAATTTTTCCTTGTCTTTGACATACATCACAAAAATTCACCATCTCTTGAGCATCTTTGTAAATTGAAGGTCAATAGTAACCCAAATCAAAGACTTTCTTGGCGGTGTAGTTGGGCACAAAATGACCACCCGTGGATCCCTTATGACAAGCTTTTAAGATTTTAAATGCCTCGGGCCCATCTACACACCGTCTAATGATTTGGTCCACACATTGCCTTAAGAGGTAAGGGTCATCCTAAAAATAGTATTTCACTTCCTTAAGAAATTTCTTCTTTTGTTGTGAAGTGAGACCCTCTATTAGCACATCCCCCACAAGATAGTTTGCAATATCCGCAAACCAAGGGGTAGCATCCTCTTGTGAAGAGATAGACATGAGCTCCTATAATGGAAAGGATACATTAATTTCCTTATGAGGGAATTCACCTTGAAAAGGATGCTCAAGTCTACTCAAATGATCCGTCGCTAAATTCTCGGCTCCTTTCTTATCACGAATCTCTATTTTAAACTCTTGTAACAATAAAACCCATCTCAAAAGTCCAGGCTTAGCATCTTGCTTTGTCATGAGGTACTTGAGATCGGAATGATCTGTATACACTATGGTCTTGGAGACCACAAGATAGGGTCTAAATTTCTTAAAGGCATAGACTATAGCAAGCAACTCTTTTTCTGTGGTGGTATAGTGAAGTTGAGCACCCGTCATGGTTTTACGAGCATAGTGTATATGTTGAAAATGCTTATTCACTATTTGTCCTAACACGGCCCCCACGGCATAATCACTAGCGTCACACCTGAGCTCAAAAGGCAAATCACAATTTGGAGAAACCAAAACGGGAGCCTTAGTTAACTTTTCCTTAAGTATCTCCAAAGAGTCTAAACACTCTTGGTTGAAAACGAAAGGAGCCTCTTTTTCCAAGAGGAGGGTCATCGGTCTTGCAATCTTAGAGAAATCTTGTATGAAACGTCTATAGAATCCTACATGACCCAAAAAACTTCTAACTCCTTTCACCGTGGTAGGTGGGGGAAGCTTAGCAATAACATCAATTTTAGCACAATCCACTCTAAACCCTTATTGGATATCTTATGTCCCAAGACTATCCCCTATTTAACCATGAAATAGCACTTCTCCCAATTAAGAACAAGACGTGTCTCTTTACACCTCTTATGCATACGTTCTAAATGGGAGAGACAAAAAGTGAATGAATCTCCAAAGACCGAGAAATCATCCATGAAAACTTCCATAGTGTGCTCAATCATGTCATGAAAGATTGCCATCATACACCTTTGAAATGTCCCCGATGCATTGCACAAGCCAAAAGGCATTATCTTGTAAGCAAATGTACCATAAGGACAAGTGAATGTGGTCTTTTCTTGATCCTTAGGGTCAATGGGTATTTTAAAATAACCCGAGAATCCATCTAGAAAGCAATAGTACTCATTTCTCGCTAAGCGTTCAAGCATTTGGTCCATAGGCAATGGGAAATGATCTTTCCTAGTAGCATCATTAAGCTTCCTATAATCGATACAAACTCTCCAACCCCTGACAAGTCTAGTAGGAATAAGCTCATTGTTCTCATTAGGCACTACGGTGATTCCACCCTTCTTAGGAACACAATGTACCGGGCTAACCCATGGAGAGTCAGAAATAAGGTAAATCATGTCGGCATCAAGGAGTTTGATAAATTCCTTCTTAATGACCTCATGGATTTTAGGGTTAACCCTTCTTTGGCTTTGAAAGGCGGGTTTGTAATCATCCTCCATAAGGATTTTATGTGTACAAAAATTTGGATCAATTCCCCTTATGTCAGATTTTTTCAATGCTATGGCTTGCTTATGTTTCTTGAGCACCTCTATGAGTTTTTCCTTCTCATCATCTTTCAAGTCTTTTGCTATGATCATGGGTAATTGGTCTTTACCCTCTAAGTAAGCATATTCAAGTTGGGATGGAAGGTCCTTATGTTTAAGGGTAGGTGGACTCTCTATGGAAGGTTTCACTATGGATGCATCATCTATCGTAACTTCTTATGGGATGGGTGAAGGAATGGGATCCTCATTGAGCATCTTTTGGATAGTGAGAATGTCTTCTTCCCAATTAATGGGAGAATCGTCATTACAAAGGAAGTTGGACTCAAATTCTCCCAAGAGGAAATCACTCTCTCCAAAAGGTGTTAAGGAGGGAGAAATTGAGGCAACGGTCTCTACATGAGGCATGTCTTCACTATCATTTTTACAAGCTTCATGAAAATGCTCATCACACACCTCATCAAGAACATCCACTATGTTAATTGTTTCACAACCTTGAGACTTCTTAGTCACTTTTCCTAGCTTAAACACCACTTTCTCATCCTCAACTCTCACAATTAATTCTCCTTCCGCCACGTCTATAAGAGTACGACCCGTCCTTAAAAATGGTCTACCAACAGTTAGAGGAACTCTCGGGTCCATATCATAATCAACCACTACAAAGTCCGCCGAAAAGGTAAACTTATCCACACCTACAAACACATCCTCCGTAATGTCTATCGGATAAGCTATGGTACGGTTAGCTAACTCAAAAGGGTCATCCTAGTAGGAGTGAGCTCGGGAAGAGAGAGTTTTTTGCCAAACCAATAAAGGCATGAGATTAGTGATTGCCCCTAAATCCGCTAGTGCCATGTAATTTTCCACACCGAGAAAATTACAAGGGGTCAAAAATCACCCCGGATCTCCAAGTTTTGTAGGTAAGGTTTAGAGCAACACGGCGGAGCAATTCTCATTAAGTGATATATTAGGTAAATACACCAATTTTTCCTTGTTGGAGAGGAGATCTTTGAACATTTTAGCAAACTTTGGAATATATGCAAGAGCTTCCACAAAGGAGATGTTTATGTTAAGATGCTTGAACATCCTCAAACAGTTTGAGACTTGAATATCATCCTTGTTTTTCAATTTCTCCTTTCTCAATCTTGATGGATATGATAAGCTTGGTTTTGGTGTAGGTTGAGTAGTTGTTGGGTTAGAAGGTTTCTCTTTGTTAGGTTCTTCATTAGTGATGTGGAAGGTAAAGGATAAGTGGGTGTAGGTTGAGAAGGTGTAGGTGTTGAAGTAGTAGAGCTTGAAGGTGGTGAGTTTGATGTTGAAGGTTTATCACAAGGTGGAACCATAGTAGGCTTAACCATAGGAGGTGTAGGAGGTGAAGGATCATTAGCTTTCTTTCCACTTCTTGTTGTGATAGCATTGACATTAGCTCTTGGATTTGTTTGTGTGTTTGAAGGTAGAGCCCCTCGTGGCCTTTGAGTATGCATAATTTGGTTGTGTAGAAGAGCAAATTTCTTGTTGTTTTCCTCTTGAGCCTCTTTCATTTATCTTTAATAAGAAGTAAGCTTTTGAAGAATCAAATACATGGGATTAGGTTGCACATTTCCTTGATAAAAACCTTGGTTTGGATATTGAAGTGGAGGTGGTTGGTTAAATCCTTGATTGTTTGTATGAAAGTTATTCCCTTGATGTTGAAAGTTATTGGGTGCTCTATAGTTGTTTCCTTGGTAGTTTGGCCTAGGCCCTTGATTTCTTTGTAACAATTGAGGAGCATTAGGTTGATTTTGGGTGGGTGGATGGGGTGGAAAGCCGGGTGGAGCAAGGTAGTTATTTGACCTGTAAGAGAGATTGTTTTGATTGATGTTAGGTTTGAAGTGCTCTCTATGTTCTTCTTGATATGCATAACACTCAACTTGATAACCTTGAACCTTATCACATTGTAGGTAAGAATGAGGACCTCCACAAGTCTCACATGAAATAGCAATGACATTCACATCATTGGTGGAATTGTTGCCTAAGGAAACTTTCCTAAAGTCTTGCATCATTGTTTGTTGCATCTTTTAGGTATCTTGCATGATTGCTTGTTGTTCCTTTTAGGGTTGGGTCCATTCTTGCATTTGTGAAAGGAGTTGACCCTCAAATGTTTTAGAAACACCCTCTTGAATAACATGGACTCTCTCATCAAACCGTGTGTTAGTTTGCACCATGGATTTAGTCTCAATAATGTCCCATGCCTCTTGAATGGATTTTGAAAGAATATTCCCACCCGCGGAGGAATTGAGGGAATCTTGATGATGTGGTCTTAATCCATTGTAAAATGTATTGATTTGGTGAACTTCATTGAATCCATGATTGGGGTATTTTCTCAAGAACTCCTTGAACTCTTCCCAAGCATCACTAAAGGGTTGGCTAGGTTTTTGTTTAAATCCAATAATTAGGTTTCTTAAAGCCGTGGTCTTAGATGGGGGAAAGAACTTGTTCAAAAACTTCTTAGTAAAGTCATCCCAAGTGGTAATTCTCTTAGGTGGTTGTGTATCTAGCCAATACTTAGCATTTCCCTCTAAGGAGATTTGGATTAAGATCAACTTAATAACATCATGAGGAACTCCATTGTACTTAATGGTATTGCAAAGAGATAGAAACTTCTTGATATGATCGTGTGGATTATCACTAGGTCTCCCAAAAAATGGTGTGTTTGAAACCAAGCTAATCATAGATGTCTTATGCTCAAAGGTATTTGCGGGTATCTCGGGTATAACAATAGCATCGGCATATCCTTGCACATTGGATTAAAGGTGCTCCATCAAAGGTCGATTTTAAACGGCGGCCATGGCTTCTTGTGTGTTGTTCAAAGAACGATTCTCCGGATCGGCTTGATGGACGGTGTTGTTTTTACTCTTTCTCTTTTTCTTCCTTTTTGGAGGAAGGGGTTGTACACGAAACGGTATTTGTGCACGCCCGCGGGTGAGCATGCAACTCATATCAAGGAGTGAGAGAGAAGCTCTCGTTCGACATTGGAAAAGAAGGGATTATCCTTTCCGAGGTTCAATAAGTAATATCCACAAGAAAGTATAGTATACGTTAAGTAATACTTGGGTGCAAGACCCCCCATCAAGCTCTCCTTCTTAGAATACGCACTAGTGAACGGGGGTTAGGTGGCGCGAAGCACTTAAGTACCTATTAACCCTTAGACAACATTTTATAGCACGTCGCCTTTCTACTCACTTAATAGTTTGTATTCTTCGAATTCTTGCCTATTGGAAGTATTTATCTATTCTTGCTTTAATTGAATTTGATCGATACACGTGTCAAGGACCGGAACGCTCCCGAACACGGTGTATTACAAAAGCAATACTTATGGAAGTATGTGTATTGAGTGTTCGTATATGTATACGTATCTACATATAATAATATATTAAAAATATTTTTGTATTTATTGGGTTTTTAAGAAAAAATACTATATGTACGTAAAAACCGATGAGTACCAATAATAAATATTTATGGTTGCAATCTTTTAGGAAAAAGATTGCTTTTTGAATTTGTTATTTTTTTGGTTCAATTATTTAGGAAAAGACTTGATTTTGTTATTTTTTAGTTTTTATATTTTTATATTTTTGATTTTTTTATGTTTTTTATTTATGATACGTAAAAATAACGTCCACTCGGGGAACGGATCCCAAAATCCAATCGAAACCGTCAATCAATAGTCTCTCGTAATGTCATGAACCGGCAAGGTGCCATTTGAAATTAAGTATTTGTAAGTTCGTTTATTCTCGATTCTAGAAAAATTGATAGGCCTACCAATATCGAGCTTTAAATTGTTCTTGGTTGTTAAGGGTATTTGGATTCTATGTCTAATTCAAACAATCACATAAAAAATGAAAATAATAAGGCTACGTATCCGTAAAACAAAGTGCAAGTACCAATTACTATTCACAAAGTACAACAATATAATGCATAAAAGTAAAAATACTTGAAATGTAATCTAAATGAAAGTATAGGTACTAAAACTGTAAAATAAGAAACAATAAGGACCAAATATGAAAATGTAACAAACTAGTTAACCAACTTAACAAATTTCCAAAACTAACTAACTGAATTTGCAACAAACTGAAATTGGAAGGACTAAACTTTTGCAAACCCTAAAAATTATGAAGTTTACAACAACTAACAAAAAACAAAGGACTATTTTGCAATTAAAACTACAACTTTTGAGAAAACGGGTAAGCCAAATCGAATACGCTGGGGAGAGCTTATTAGTGAACCAAATTCACTCTAGTTTGTTTTAAACTGCTTAAAATCGAAAATAAGCTAGGCTGGTAACAGGAAATTGCTTAAAAGCTTGTAAATCTCAAGTTAGCTTATATCAATAAGCCAAGAATAAGCCCATTTGCAATCTGAACATCCACAATTCGATTTTCTTGGAGAAACTGATTAATCAACTATCAAAAAGATTGGAATGCCTTTTAGAATTGAAAATGATCAACTAAATAAGCCAGAATCTTGAATAAGCTAAAATTGGCTTATTTGACCAAGTTTGACCAAAAAACTCAAAAAGCTGAAACTTTCAGAATTCATTCAGGACATGTTTGCAAGTGATTATGTGAAAGAAAATTAACAGATTTATGAAGTAGATTTTGAGAACTAGCAAAACAGTTTGACACTTATTATAGAAACTTGAGTTTGCTCATAAGCTGACTAAAAAGCTAATTTCTCACTGGAAAGCTTAAACTGTATTGTTTCCAATTACACACTGATAGGTTGGATGTTAACCTACAATTGTAAAAAGGTTTCAGGCAAAATGATCCAGTAATGAAGAAATGACAAGGAATCAAAGTGAGCTAGTTTAACTGATGAACTTGTTGAAAATTCTTGACCGAAAATTTTTCTACCAATTGCTTGTTTGAAAACTTATTCGACCATAAATTTTGAACCAAAATGCTTACACTAGTAAACTTAGTGTAAATGAACTCTTAACAACAATTTTAACAACTTGAATTACCAAATTTGACTTAAACCAAACACCACTTTAGAATCTGAATAGGAACTTTTACAAAGAGTTTTTTTATCACAAGACTGAAATAGGTTTAACACTTAACTAAACTTGTTCAAAAGATGAATTGAAATGTGTTTGAACCAAAAACAAGCTTGTTAACTGAATGAAACCTAAAGTGACTATTAGTAGACAATTACTGATGAAAACAATATGAAATCAAGTAAAACAGTAAGAAAAGCTGTAAGACCACTAACACACTATCAAACTAACTTAATTAAGCTACAATTAAGCTATACACATATTGGGATCAGCAATTAGAAGCTACACTAGGAATTGAGCATGCAGATACGATTTAGAGGAACAAAAATAAGGAAATTGGAACTTTTTAGCTTAAAGCCTCCGTTGTAGGAGTAGAGAGGCGCTGAGCCTTCTAACAAACTCTAAACCATCATTAATCAACCAAAATTCACCATCATATCAACACCAAAAGACTGCTACAATCATCACCCTGCTACAAATCTGCAAATGGCTGGAAATAGACTGCAAATTGAAACTAAACAACTACAAGTCTTCAAAAAACATCAACAAGCTTCCATTGATCATGGAAGATGAATAGAAACACACAGTATCAATAGGATCAATGTAATGAATGTAAGTTAATGAGATTGAGTGAAATTGAATTTTGAATTTTATTTATGGAGGGAAAAGTTTGTTACAAATAGTTGTGAACTAACTAACTAACTCTTAGGTGTGTGTCAAGCACCTAAGAGTGGTTCTAACTGAAAGTGAAAGGCTAAGAATTGAGAGACAAAAATAAAGTGTGTGTTTATCACACCTAAAGTCTACAAGTACAAATGAGCAACTATCATCTATTAATAGAGTGAGGATGTAGATTAGTTGGGGTTGGTGATGTGTTATGTCCAATCTCTGAGCTCCACGTGGCTTCTTCTTGTTGATTGTATAATTCGGCTCAAGAACACATTTAGGGATTTTTGATCCAATTATTTTCAATCCAATTAAGTGAGTGGAATGGACTCCTTGCTTGATTCCGAGTCTTTTTCATGTATGGCACTTGATTTGAAATTCACTCTAGCTAAATATCCAACCTGGGCTTGTTACTTGTTTGAATATGACATGTGGAAAGATTCTATTGGGTTTAAGCATTTCACTCGGATTGATATCCAAAAGTGGATAAAAGTATTATGGAGTGGCGAGTTCCCATTGGCTGGAAGGAAGATAGTGCGCTCCACTGTTATGATTTCTTTTTAAATGTGAGAGGCAGCTAGTGGGTGACCTGGCAACTGACTTGGTGATCCTTGACCCATTTTTCCTTGATGCTCATTGGTGCTTGGCCACTTCACACGGATTGAACGAAACTTGGTGTAAAATTATCACTTTCAGACCTTAAACTTTGGTAGATTCATGTTTAGGGGTTAGGACTTCATTTCTTTGGCAAAAATAATCCTTTGACTTGGATTCTTAAACACTTGAACCCTTTGACTTGGTTGACCTGATAGTTGACCAGGTTTGACTTTGATCTTGATTTTTCCAAAATTGCACTTTAGTCCTTCAACTTTTGAATGTTGTCAAGATAGGTCCTTTGTCTTCTCATGGCTTGTTATTTTTTATCCTTCTCTTGTCTTTTCATCATCTTTTAGCTTGATTACACTTGTTTGCTTCAAATTTATATCCTTGTTACCTAAACAAGCACAAACACAAAACATACCACATAATACTGCTTTATGGCATAAAATTTAGGTATTTGCTATGTGTTTTAGGGTGATTTGTTGACTTTTTGATATGAGATTTTGCTCATATCAATTAGCTTAAGATCCGAGTTGAAAAACTAGCTTAAAAACGAACTTGATAATGAATTGAAAACTTATGCTAATAAAATGGAAGGAAACGTTCAACGTCTTCAACAAAATCAACAAAATATGGAACAAGGTCAACATGAGATTAAGCAAGAGTTGTTAAAAAAAGCGGATTTAAGGAAATCAAAATTTGAAGATCGAATGGATAAAATGTTTGAAGCAATCATGTGTAAACCCTCTTCCTCGGGTGGTCTTCCTAGTGATACCATTACAAACCTGAAGGGAGAAATGAAGGTTATTACTACTCGTAGTGGTCAAACTTTCAAAGAACCAATCTCTCGTCCTAGTACTTCTACGTAGAAGGAAATCGAGAAAGAGCTCGAGGTGATGGTCGAAAAGGAGCATATCACAAGCCCACGAAGTACCGCTCATACCACAACTACGGTTGAACCAATACCAATTGTGGAACCCGAGATTCCAAGTCCGTTGCCTATGCCCCAACCCACACCACCCTTACCTTACCCATCAAGACGAAAAAAAGAGAAAATTCAAGAACGTAACAAACAACAAATTGATCTTTTTATAAAAATGTTTCAACAAGTGCATTTTAATGTGAGTTTAGCCGACGCGTTGTTATATATGCCTCGTTTCGCTTCTACTTTCAAAGGTATGATGAACGATAAGGAGAAGCTTTCAAATTTATCTAAATGTTCTTCGGTTTATCTTAATCGAATACCGGAAAAAGTTTGTAACCCTGGGAAGTTTCTCATTCCTTGTGACATACAAGATATGAAATAATGCCTCGCCTTGGCCGATCTTGGTGCCAGCATTAATTTGATACCAGTTTCCATTTGGAAATAGCTTTCGCTTCCGACTCTTAGTCCTTCGAACATGTCTATCGAGATGGCCGATCATTCTACGATTTTAGCATGTGGAGTAGCCGAGGATGTTTTCGTGAAAGTGGGGAAGTTCTACTATCCCGTTGATTTTATAGTAGTTGATATCCCCGCGGATCCTCAAGTTCCTCTAATTTTAGGTCGTCCATTTTTAGACACCTCGAGATCGCTTATCGACGTTCATGCAAGAACTATTACTTTGAGATTCAACGAAGAGGAACTTGTTATAAACGCTACTCAAAACTCTACACCTTCTCATGTTTATGCAATTGCTACCATCAATCACATTGACTTAGTTGATGTGGTTTGCGATGAGTTCTCACAAGAAGTGTTAGGTTTTTCTGATAGTTCGTCAAGTGGCAATCCCACTATTTTGGATCCGATTCTTGATAATTCTACACCAAATATCACTCCATTCCAAGGAGCTAATTTTACTTCAAATGAAATAGACAATGAAGATGAGGTGATTATTGGTAATGATACTCTCATTCCACCATTTCTTCCGCCGATGGAAGTTATGAGTGTTAAACAAAAATCTTCAATCGAGGAACCGCCAATCCTTGAATTGAAAGATATTCCATCTCACCTTGAATACGCATTCTTGGAAGGTGATGACAAGTTGACGGTTATTATTGCAAAAGATCTTTCTAATGATGAAAAAACCGCACTTTTGAAAGTTCTTAAAGCTCATAAAGGGGCAATTGCGTGGAAAATTTCCGACATTAAGGGTATTAAACCAATATTTTATACTGACAAGATTTTAATGGAGGAGGACTACAAACCCACAATTCAAAGTAAAAAAAATAAACCCCAAAATTCATGATGTCATCAAAAATGAAGTCTTAAAACTTCTTGACGCGGGAATGATTTAACCTATCTCCAATAGCCCATGGGTGAGCCCGATCCATTGTGTCCCTAAGAAGCGAGGAATGACCGTTGTGCCTAATGAAAACAACGAGTTAATTCCCACTCGTGTTGTGACCGGTTGGAAGGTGTGTATTGACTATCGAAAATTAAATGACGCCACTCGTAAAGGCCACTTTCCCTTGCCCTTCATGGATCTAATGTTAGAGCGTCTTGCGGGAAATGAATTATATTGCTTTTTAGATGGTTTTTATGGTTACTTTCAAATCCCTATCGACCCTCGTGATCAAGAGAAAACTATTTTTACGTGTCCTTATGTAACGTTTGCTTATCGTAGAATGCCCTTCGGATTTTGCAATGCACCGGGTACCTTTCAACGCTGTATGATGCTTATTTTTCATGATATGATCGAGAAGTCGATTGAAGTATTCATAGATGTCTTTTTGGTGTTTGGTGATTCGTTCACGTCGTGTTTATCTAATCTCGAGAAAATGTTAAAACGTTGTGAAGAAACCAACCTTGTGCTTAATTTGGAAAAATGTCATTTTATGTGTAAACAAGGAATCGTCTTAGTGCACAAGGTCTCGAAAGCGGGGATTAAGGTCGATATAGCTAAGATAGACGTCATTGCCAAGTTAACTCTTCCCAAAACCGTCAAGGGAGTTAAGAGTTTCCTAGGCCACGCGGGCTTTTATCGTCGTTTCATCAAAGACTTTTCGAAAATATCTCGACCAATGAGACACCTTCTCGAGAAGGATGCTCCTTTTTACTTCAATGAGGATCGTGTTAGAGCTTTCAAAACTCTTAAAAGGAAACTTCCCGAAGATCCCATTCTTGTTGCCCCTAATTGGGAATTACCCTTTGAAATCATGTGCGATGCAAGTGATTATGCAATAGGGTCTGTCTTAGGGCAACACTATGAAAAGCACTTTCGTCCTATCCATTATGCTAGCAAGACGATGACCGAGGCTCAACTTAAGTACACCACAACAGAAAAGGAATTCCTTGCCGTGGTCTATGCTTTTGAGAAATTCTGACCTTATCTCGTCTTGACTAAAAGCATCGCGTATACGGACCATTCGGTTATCAAGTACCTCTTAGCTAAGCAAGATGCTAAGCCGATATTGCTTTGTTGGATGCTCCTCCTCCAAGAATTTGATGTCACCGTGCTTGACAAAAAAGGAGCCGAGAATCTAGCGGCCGATCATCTCTCTCGTCTAGAAGATCCTCACAAAGATGTTTTCGAGAACAAGGAAATTACCGAAACATTTCCTCTCGAGACTCTCGGTGTAGTGAATTCTAAGGACAATACCCCATGGTTTGTCGACATTGCAAATTACCATACGGGAACTTCATAATCAAGGGTATGACGACACAACAAAAGCGGAAATTCGTTCGTGACGTCAAGTTCTATTTTTGGGGACGACCCTTATCTCTTTCGGGTTTGTGCGGATCAACTCTTTCGACGTTGTGTCTTTGGTACCGAAGCTTCTAACATCCTTAGAGCTTGTCACGAGGGACCCACGGGTGGTCACTACGACGCTAATCTCACGACTAAGAAAGTGTTCGATGCTGACTTCTTTTGGCCTACGATCTATCGTGATGCACACGCACTTGTGAAGTCTGTGATTCTTGCCAACGCCAAGGAAAATCGTCGTAAAAGGATGAAATGCCGAAAAACATAATTCAAGTGTGTGAGATTTTTGACATTTGGGGCATTGACTTTATGGGCCGTTCCCATCGTCTCATGGAAACAAGTATATCCTCGTCGCCGTCGACTACCTATCTAAGTGGGTGGAAGCTAAGGCTTTGCCTATGAATGATGCTCGTGTGGTAGTGAAGTTTTTGAAGCAACCATTTTCTCGGTTTGGAACCCCTCGTGCTATTATAAGCGATCGTGGAACCCATTTTTGTAATGAACAATTCGAGAAGGTTCTAAAGAAATATGGAGTTACACATCGTCTTTCTACGGCTTATCACCCATAAACGAGTGGGCAAGTCAAGGTTTCAAACCGAGCTTTGAAGAGGATTTTGGAAAGGTCGATTGGAGAAAACCGTGCTTCATGGTCCGACAAACACGATGACGCTTTATGGGCCTTTCATACCGCTTATAAGACACCTATCGGTTGTACTCCTTACAAGTTAGTTTATGGAAAGAATTTTCATTTGCCTATTGAATGGAGCATAAGGCATATTGGACCCTAAAGCATGCCAATTATGACTTGAAGACCGTGGGAGATCACCGGAAAATACAACTTAATGAATTGGATGAATTAAGAGATAATGCTTATGAAAATCCATTGATTTTTAAGGAAAAGACTAAAAAGTTTCATGATTCAAAGATTAAAAACCGAGTTTTTAACGTTGGTGATCAAGTGTTAGTTTTTAGCTCTCGTTTAAAGATATTTTACGGGAAATTGAAATCTCGTTGGTCGGGTCCGTTCACCATAACACAAGTGTTTCCTTATGGGACCATCGAGCTAGCTTAAAATGTTGGTCCTAACTTCAAGGTGAATGGACATAGGCTTAAGCACTACTTTGGTGGGGAAGTCCATTCTTTGGACGACCTCGACCAAGTCACCTTCCCTAATGATAATTAGCATTGAGGAGATCGAGTCGAGCTCATGACTCGGTAATAAAAAACGAGGTGCCTCGTGGGGGAGATCCCATGCTTATCTATTGTACATATTATCACTTTCTAATGTAGTTAATGAGAGGGGATTTGTGCCCTTCCAACTCGTTGTCTCATGGTTGTTTGTGAATGTGTTATCTAGATCATCATCATCGCCACGATTGAAGACTCTCGTGTTCATTTACGTGTTGAAGAGTTTTTCACGAATCCATGACATATACTTTATTGTTCTAACAATTATCTTTTAGCATAATTCATAAACGGCTTTAGATATATTGTTGATCACCGTTTCCATGCTAGATCCTAAGCATTTGACTCTTCGTCTCTAGTATGGGGTGCTCCACCTTTAGACTCGAAACATTGAGGATAATTTTTAATTTTAGTATGGGGGGGGTGAATAGATACTTGCCTTGCTACGCCCTCACGTTTCCAACTTTCAACGTTTTGTTTTGTTTTGTTGCTGATAAGGCTAAAAATGGCCAAATTTTAAAAATTTTCTTAGTTTTCATAAGTGTTTTTAAGGGTAGATTTACTTTTATCTAATCCGGTAGTCTTGGTGGGTGGTAGAAGGTGGTAAGAGAGAAGAGAGGTTGTGTGTGAAAGGTTAAGAAAAATGTGTATTGAAATGAAAAGAGACAAATGAAAACACACTCAACACCCCTCCTTGGAAGCCTTGGAGGGGTATATATAGTCACACACTAACACTTAACTATACATTGTTTCTAGTCTAGTCTAAGCGTGTGTGACTATGATACCTAATGGGAATTCTTAAATGTCGTCACATAAAGTGAATTTCCAACAATCTTCCCCCATGGGACGACGTGTAGAATTCCTTACAATATTTTTCCTAACAAGTACATAATGATTAAGAACAAAAGCTTTCATGAAGCGTCCAATGCTGATGATGTCTTCTGAGGCCTTTGACTTCAAAACGACTCATCTTTAAAGTAACTTGTAGTAGAAATACTGTAACAGCACGAGCTAAGTAATCCATATACTTCTGGTTAAGGAGAAGCTTCTGAATTAAATTCCCCCTAATTCATGCCACATAAACTTGATGTAGAAGCTTTTAAATAGCTTCCCCTAAACCGACAATCCTCAAAAGCAACTTCAAAGCTTTCAATAAAGCTTAGAATGATTAAGCTCACATCGGAATTTAACAAGCAAATCCCATCATATAACATGATAACGTTGCTAAGAGGGTTTGAAAGCTTGGGGCACACCAAGTAGATCAACAACTTCTCTTCTCACGCTTGAATAATTCTTCTGAATTTTTCTTCCCCCTGAGAGTTCAAGTTATGCATACTAGAAAGAATCAAGACATTTCTTCCCCCACATAGTTGAAGAAAATAAATCAATCCCAAGTATGAATCTCAAATACTGAAGTAGACACTTTATCCCATTCATGAAGTTGACATCGTAACACCAGAGTCAATTAAGTCCCGAAAATGCACATATCTTCTTCCGGAGATGCACCAAAGTCAATTAAGTCACGGAAATGCATATCTCTCCATATAGGAAAATGATGATGAATAATTGCAACATCAAAACAATTAAACATCGAATCAGTAGTGTACCGTTTATAGATTGATAACGCCATGAGTTAAAACACTGAGTTTCTCTGTGGCTATGACAAATGTCATCCCGGAATGTCTTCAAATCAAAAGAAGGTATGAAGTTCATCATGTGTACTCGTTGTGCGTTTAATGTGTCTTCTTCTTACCTCTTGATGGTTTCGAAATTCGGAACCAGCAATAAATCGTACGCACATACACCTGAAATCTCGTGAGAATAATAAATAAGATGAATTACATATTTTGTGAGAATCAGCTTTTGATCGAAATTCTCTACTTATAAACTCTCCATGGCCATCTTTACCAACCCCCTTGTAGGCAATTTTAAGTGACCACTGATAGAATGAAACAAATACATCAAACGTGAAACTGAATAAGAATCCCTCGATCTTGTGACTTAAGCTTGCACAACTGTTGAATGAGGAACGGTGGAGAAATCTCTAAGTACCCAATGCATCACTGAAGAAGTCTATAAGCACAACACCTCTTGAAATTATCCACGTCGACTAAGCGCGTGACACTGAGTATAACAATGTAACCCCTTTAAGTGATAGTTATCCGAGTTATCAACCAACCACCCCGAACCCGGAAACTAGATAAACAAGTCTTCATTCTAAGATTAAGCACGAGCAAGTAATCTTTCAAAGATAAAATAAATACATGCCTTCGAAAAAATCCGTCTTCAACCTCACATAATTAATACCCGATCAAACAAGTCCGTAGCCACAAAAAAATCGCCAAATTTTTCTTGGTCTCGTCAAATAAATTTTGTCACATAGTCTCGACATTTTGTCACGTCACTTTTGTCACGTCCCGATTATGACCAAAGTATAACATAATACACAAATTTTATTCAAAAGACAAAATTTTGAGATAAAAATTTGGATATAATCTGTATAGCAATTCGTCCAACCAATTCCAATATTCGGCCTATTAAACACGAAACTCAATTTAACAATTCAGAAATTCCTTGGCCCATTGCTTTGTTAAAATTTCGTGAGTCCATGGCCCATGAGAAAATACCCGGTCACAAAACTTAATACCTAAAACTAGGTATATAATAATTGTCCTCACAAAAACTAATCTCATTTTACAAAACACGCAGCCTCCAAAACACTCTCATCCCAACCTCGTTACATCCGCCCCATCCTCCTTCATCTCCTCACCCACCATCTCTGCAAATCTCATCAGATCATCTATCAAACAATACTCCATCTCATTTCATCAGATCCATCTATCAAACAATACCCCATCTCCACTCATATCTCAATATTTGAGACAGTCAATCCTATCTATCTTATAAAATCCCACGAATCTTCAATTTTAAATCCAAACAAACGAATCTCAAATCCAAGTGTCACACCCCACCATGGCGGAATATGGGGCACGACATATGGATATCATCACAACAATTACGTGTCTATAGAGATAACTAAATGATATAAGAAATGTCATAAATGGCGACACAAATGTCATGACAATATCTCAACATGCAGGAGTCTAGGTAAGTAGGTAACAGTCCTACCTCTTACCTAAGACAAACAATAAACATAAACCAAACAAACATATAGGTGCCAACATGTATCACTTATAAAAAAAAACATAAAGGTAAACTAAGAAGGAAACGGGGATTCTCCTTCTATATGCATTCCTAAGCTTCTCCAATCCTAGCCACTTATGTTCTCATGCTTAACCATAGTATCACCTGAAAGAGACACTAAAACACGTCAACATAAAGTTGGTGAGAGTCATAGGTTTAGACTCCAACACAAGACAAGTCATAAGCTGTGAATACCATAAACCAATAAACATATGGAAAATGCGCTACAATCATGTACTAACGACTAGCATTCAAGTTCAATCAATCATTACAATTCCAAGGGATCACGCCTTACCAACAATCACAATAAATAGGGCATCATGCCTTACCAACAATCATAATTTCCAAGGCATCACGCCTTACCAACAATCACAATTTCCAAGGCATCACGCCTTATCATTAACCATAGGTCCCATAGGCGCCCATACACCTATGTACCTTTCCAATCCAGATCACACACAAACAAGAATCACATAGCAGTTAATCACATAAATGTACACACAAGTCCATCTCAAACCTTAAACATTGACAACATTAATTTAGAAAATAATTCAACACAGTGTCTCTTCCATCCCATCTGGAAGTCAAAAACAATAATAAACATGGGACTATGAAACTCACCTGATAGCTCCTTCACAAGTCCTTGCACTAGCAACAAGCTAACAAACCAAAACACGCAATCAATACACGAACCAATCACTAAGATGGCTCATTAACCTATGATGGACATCTAGCCTATTCCCACATATAAATACCTCATTGATAAGCTCTAACCACCCCATTACACCCCTCTATAAAACCCTTAACTCCTTTTACTTCATAACCCGTCCCGTTAACATTTTACCGAAAACAGTCCCGTTTTTCATACCTTAAATTATGGGTCGATATCCCCCTTAAACATACCCATGATCTCTGTAAAAGGAATATTCATACCGTTACATATGTTGGCTAACACCTCCCACTTGCCCTAACCTTAAAGCTACTGTTAAGGCCCCGATATACATATATCTACTTTTGTCATTCCAGATTTCCTGATTTTAAACGTACTAAAAGTTTGTTACCATTAAGGGGTCTTACCCTAAACCACAACCTTAGCGCAAGTGCAGATACTTACTAAAATATATAAACCATATCTCATGTTCGTGAGAAGATCCCAATGCAACCCTAAGTACCCCAAACAACCCAAAACTTAAAAAGAAAACAGGCTGAATTCAAAACTGTTTTGACCTCCGACTGTTATAACCTGTTTTTGACCCACTTACCGACCTCCAATTTAGTTCTCGTTTCTTGAATTGGAAAGCCACTTCAAATATCTTTCCAGGGGTACTTGGATCGTAAAATAAGAGTTTATAGAACTCCCGATATGGTCAAAACAATTGACACAAAATCTGCCCAATTTTTAAAAACGGGTTTAAACAAATTGAACTAATTAATTACCCATAACCCCATCTAATACAAGCCCTAGATTATATGATCATCATATTATGATTATAACATCATTAATTTACTGATTTTATATAAACCCTAACCCTAATCCATCATAATAATGATTAATTTAAACATAAAAAACAATTCAATCAAAAAGGTTTAAGAAGGTTTACCTTTAAATTAATGAAAGATGAGGAAAAAACCCAATTTTTGAAGAACCCTAATTTTTCTCTTTTTTTGTGTCGACATAACTCCAGGGAATGAATAAAATTCGTTTTTTATGATGTGTGGGGGTTCCTTATATAGCAAAAATCATTGTCCAACCCAAACACTAGTTACCATAAATCTTTTCTCCCTTTTTTTTCCTCTTTTTTTTAAACCGACCCATCACCCCTTAATTTTCGTTTTTTTTTTCTTTTTATTATTAATATATGTATTAATAATATTACCTTAGTTTTCCTTAATTTATTTCAGCTCCTAAAGCCTCCAAAACCCCAAAACCGTAAAACTAGTCAGTTTTACGCGTTTTACCGAAAAAGACGTAAAATATACACTTTTAAAAAAAATCTCAAATTTTGAAATAAATTTATAACTAAGTCCTAAATCACTTAAAACCATCCCGAAAAATATTCATATGACTAATTACCTTATCCGAGACCTCTAAATGCTAAACCGTAAATCCTAAAAAAAATACACTATTACTATAATACTTATACGTATACGTAACAACCAAAATATCACCATTTCATTTCATAGTCACTACCATGTGAGCTCATGAACAAGAAATCATCACACATCGTTTCACTCACAAGGTACCCCGTACCGGAAACGATATCCAAACCACAATCTATACACACCAATAAGCACATAAACACGTAAAGACACGTAACTAGCACAAAATAAAATTAAGTTACGAACCTCAAAACCAGGGTTGTCACATCACTCCCTCCTAATAGAAATCTCGTCCCGAGATTTACTCCTTAGGATCAAACACACATACAACAAATCACACGATGATACTTGTTCTAAATGAACTCCTCTCATTTCCACGTGAACTTCAGTTCAAGTTTCAAGATACCACATGTACAAAGCAAAAATAATTAAACCTATTGCCAAACTCTTGACCTCACAGTCAATAAATCTCGCAAATGACTCTTCGATAAAACAAAGACTCTTATTAGCTCTAATCCCGAATTACCGGACATGCAAATATGCATCCTCAAACAACATTTACCAATCCCAATACATGAAATGTATCATGTATACAACTCATTTCCCCCAGGTAATTCTATGCTCATAAGCTAATGGTCCGATCTTTCCAAAGATCTTATATGGACCTACAAAACTCTACATCAACTCTTCTATTTTACCAAAACATACCACCCGTTACTATGGGTGAAACTTCATACATAACTCTGTCACTAACTCTAGTGGTTTCCTCCTTTATTCCCTACATCCTCATTAATAGGGAACATGCCCCTCTCACCGGTGACTCTCTCCTTGTAGGAGACTTCTTGCTGATGTAACGCGTTCTCCAACTATCTTCAGACCTCACGCCAATGCTCTAGGCGTCTTTCTCAATTACCCCTATAATATACTCATACCAACCATTAGTCTATCAACGGTATACTACGCTTGCTTTCCATCGTTTCTTCCCTTGCCATAATCCTTCATAAGGCATTCCATACATATTAGGCTAACTTTTACACAAAACTTCCTATCCCATCGCATCTGTACGCAATCCTTACAAATTCTCAACTATGTGACTTCTCATCCCTCTTGAAATATGTGATGAATTAGGCAGTCTATCGACTATCACCCTACTCTCATCGTACTTATTCCTCCACCCAATTATACATCCCTTTCACCAACTTCGTCCTTACATCGCCCTTTCTAAGCTACTCCTATCTATGTAGGAAGTATAGTCTACGTCCCTTTTCTCCATATGATTATCCAAGCCACGCAACATACATGTTGACGCGTTCTCTACTTTAGACAACTCAACTCGTGCAACCTACATCCTTCATCCAAACCACCCTAATACGTCATCCATATAGTTCAAGTTCGTCTCAGCTTCACTTCATTCTTCTTATTCCATGTCTCATCAACCATGCTTGCCTTTCCCAGATGGTACTTGGCCTTGCAATTTTCTTTCATCAATTAACTCCACCCATCACCTTTGCCAAATGTTCAATCAAGATGATTGAATATGTGTTGGAGACGTTCATGATCCGTATAGATCATTTTCCACGTCTCGTACACCAAATGCCTCTAGCATTCTAGGTAGATATAACAGTCCAGCTCCACTAACTAAGTCTATCCAGTTCTTCCAAATCTTCATTTCCTGCAACGTATAAGCGATCGCCTTTCTTTGTCGTCCTCGTACGCGTCCAAATCCCTGCTCCACGTATCGTCATGCTTCGCGAATTCATCCAGTCCTTCCGATAATGCCAAGATCTGCTCATCATCCAATCCACCTCTTCAGCCTCCAAAATGCTTCCTCGTCCTTCTTCACTTCGCCCCTTGCTGGTTCCACGATATGCCATCATCTCTGACTACTAGTCCTGGCCAACTAAATCCTAAAACTCACACTTGAAAATCTCATGTTTCATTCCCTTTACTAACAACTCCAAAACCAACACATAATTCGCCTCATCCTCCTTCTAAGATTTGAGTAGATCAAGATGTCGTCGATGCTCCCGATGAAAACTCGTTTATATACGTTCATGCACACTCGGTTCATTGACTCCATGAAACCGCTAGTGCTTTGGCGAAGCCAAATGCATAACCGTAAACCCAAAGCGTTCATACAACATCCTTAGCAATTTCAACTATGTCCTCCTCACACCCTCTCTTAGCGGCAATACGAATAAATTCCTTGCAATTTCTAACAGCTCTTGTTCTTAATTCACTCCATCAACGATTTGCCTTGGAAGACACTAACTACAACTCCTCTCACTTCTCCTACCTGCTCTATTCATGGTTCTACCTCACAGTAATAGGCAAACCTACTAAATTTCAGGAAATTTTCAGAAAACTTACATGCCCTACGAACAATCATAAATACCTTTGAGGTATTGTACCCCCTTCCAAGACTCTCTATGGCGCGTTACTTGTGCCAATATCCATACATCTCACAAGTCTCTATTCATCTCCCTTGGCACTCCTAATAGACCTCATGACCACATTAGTTCGTCTACGAACCTCTTTCCTCCCCACTAAGGGTATTCCGACCGTTCTATCATGGTCACCTACTTAATCGTGTAGGCGCGAACAAGTCTTTCATACGACTACCTCAACGCTCCCGAACAATACGAAACCAAAACTACATCCTGAATCCACCAGATACGATCAAAGAATCAAACCCACGGATAACTAACGACATTTCACGTGCACTAGTTAAAACAAGTCAAAAACCATGAGACTCAAAAGAAAACTCAAACCCAAAACGTGTATCACTTCAAAATGACCCATGACAACGAAAAATAATCCAAGAAACACCCAATGGCAACCAAACATATTACGCCCTGCGACATATTATTTAAACCGTGCAAACGATCGACTTTTCCAAAAGAATATATATGTTTTTTATTATTTATTATTACCCCCCACATCTATGTGACTCAAACAATCTACAAACAACCCTCTTGACGAACTCAAAACTCAACTCAAAAACTAGGTATCCCGTGCATCCCAAATCATAAAAATAAACTACTATTCAAACTCAACCTTTAACCCGACACTTGTACAATTATTTCGGCCAAGACACTGACCTCCCATGACTATACATTCTGAATACTTGAAAACTACGTTCCGAGTACATAACTTTAGGCTTTTGAATCATCCAAAAATCTTTAAAAACGAACAAGTTACGACCAAAACAATTTTATACTAGTTGTTTTAAAACTAAATAATAAACTTAGTGATTAATGCAATCCTTTTAAATGAAAGACATAATTGTATGTGTAACCTTCATAAACTCAATTTAACCTCGTATTAATAATTATAAATGACGTGAATTGGTTAAACCCAATTATATAAACTATGTAAGTAGAAAGAAATTTTACTTCGCTCTATTTTAAAGAAAGTCTTTTAGAATTTGAAATAAATAAGTGTTTTAAAAAGAAATCTTATGTTGCACCTTGTTTCAAACACGACTCCAACACCTTACCCTTATTTTAACAGATATAACCAACTATCTATCCCTATAATAGATTTCCAAGTCCCCCTTTTTCTCAATATATACCAACCAAAAGAAATGTAAGACCCAACACATAAGATTTCATTATTTCAAAAGAAATCCCAAGTTACTTCAATAGACTTAAAACCCAGAACACCATTTTAAAACGTACACGTGAAATACGAAACTCAAAGAATACGCTACAAGACACACTTCAAAAGACTCAAAACGTCGTTGGAATTCCATTAAACTCGAGCACCATAAAACACGAACAAACACAAGGTACGTTCAAGTTATAATAACCGGTGAACGACCATATACCATAACTTAAAACATAGTAGTATATATACATCCGCATATATATACCTATTAAATCTCTCAAAACATACTCGTTACCATACATGTCGGATCAACCAATCACGTCATACACTCGTTTTTCCACACGACTAATCACCATCTCACCGTGCCACAACAAGGCATAATGCCCACCTCCAAAACCAAACCATATCGTGTGAACCCATAATCACACACCACAACTATAACCCAAAACATATAACACAAAAAGGACAATAGCCATATCATAGGCAGCCATTACATAGACCCATATATAATACGTATACCCAAATTCTACATCTCATCATATACAAGCATGTACTAACCCTCTTTCATGCAACCATACTTGAGAACCCATTGAAGTTGTGGTACTTGTATAACTATGTTGGCCACCATACTTATACAATTACCCTTTCCCCAATGCACTCCCTCCTATGATGACAATTATAAGTATCAATACAACATATAACACATAAATCTATCTACTCACATAAGTTCATAACCACATAACCATATAGGTCCAAAACTCCATCTATTAAAATAACATAGTAATACTCTTGGAATACAAAAATCCATAGTCTAGCTAAAACAGCATAGACTGAATCCAAAACAGAAACATAATCAGTTATAAGTCATGTCGCACGTAAGAGTGGAAACAACTTAAAATCCTTCCTACCCATGTACTCCTAGTAACTCGAACCACCACACGATTTTTTAGGGAACATGACTTAAACATCAAAAGAAAAATAACATACCTCAGGTATGTAAAATAACTCGATAAAAGATAGAAACTACCTTGTACTAAATTATGTACTATAATGTACAATTTAAGCAAAATTCAACAGTGACTAGCGTGGACGATTATGGTTCAACCCGCACTAGTCTCAAACTCGAAAAGAAAATAACATGTGACTAAGTACGAACATACTACGGTTCAATTCATACTAGTCAAAAAATCGCAATGAACAACATCCAAACACATCAATTATTATAAAATGTACACATACTCCTATGACGCCTATATGCAGGGACCATTAAGCTATAGACTAGGCTATGCGACTAGGCAACCTAATTCTCTATAACCATTGTCTCTGATATCATTCTGTCACACCCCACCATGGTGGAATATGGGGCACGACATATGGATATCATCACAACAATAGCGTGTCTATAGAGATAACTAAATGATATAAGAAATGTCATAAATGGCGACACAAATGTCATGACAATATCTCAACATGCAGGAGTCTAGGTAAGTAGGTAACAGTCCTACCTCTTACCTAAGACAAACAATAAACATAAACCAAACAAACATATAGGTGCCAACATGTATCACTTATAAAAAAAAAACATAAAGGTAAACTAAGAAGGAAACGGGGATTCTCCTTCTATATGCATTCCTAAGCTTCTCCAATCCTAGCCACTTATGTTCTCATGCTTAACCATAGTATCACCTGAAAGAGACACTAAAACACGTCAACATAAAGTTGGTGAGAGTCATAGGTTTAGACTCCAACACAAGACAAGTCATAAGCTGTGAATACCATAAACCAATAAACATATGGACAATGCGCTACAATCATGTACTAACAACTAGCATTCAAGTTCAATCAACCATTACAATTCCAAGGCATCACGCCTTACCAACAATCACAATAAATAGGGCATCACACCTTACCAACAATCACAATTTCCAAGGAATCACGCCTTACCAAAAATCACAATTTCCAAGGCATCATGACTTATCAATAACCATAGGTCCCATAGGCGCCCATACACCTATGTACCTTTCCAATCCAGATCACACACAAACAAGAATCACATAGCAGTTAATCACATAAATGTACACATAAGTCCATCTCAAACCTTAAACATTCACAACATTAATTTAGAAAATAATTCAACACAGTGTCTCTTCCATTCCATCTGGAAGTCAAAAACAATAATAAACATGGGACTATGAAACTCACCTGATAGCTCCTTCACAAGTCCTTGCACTAGCAACAAGCTAACAAACCAAAACACGCAATCAATACACGAACCAATCACTAAGATGGCTCATTAACCTATGATGGACATCTAGCTTATTCCCACATATAAATACCTCATTGATAAGCTCTAACCACCCCATTACACCCCTCTATATAACCCTTAACTCCTTTTACTTCATAACCGTCCCGTTAACATTTTACCCAAAACAGTCCCGTTTTTCATACCTTAAATTATGGGTCGATCTCCCCCTTAAACATACCCATGATCTCTGTAAAAGAAATATTCATACCCTTACATATGTTGGCTAACACCTCCCACTTGCCCTAACCTTAAAGCTACTGTTAAGGCCCCGATATACATATATCTACTTTTGTCATTCCAGATTTCCTGATTTTAAACGTACTAAAGGTTTGTTACCATTAAGGGGTCTTACCCTAAACTACAACCTTAGACAAAGTGCAGATACTTACTACAATATATAAACCATCTCTCACGTTCGTGAGAAGATCCCAATGCAACCCTAAGTACCCCAAACAACCCAAAACTTAAAAAGAAAACAGGCTGAATTCAAAACTGTTTTGACCTCCGACTGATGTAACCTGTTTTTGACCCACTTCCCTACCTCCAATTTAGTTCTCGTTTCTTGCATTGGAAAGAAACTTCAAATATCTTTCCAGGGGTACTTGGATCGTAAAATAAGAGTTTATAGAACTGCCGATATGATCAAAACAATTGACACAAAATCTGCCCAGTTTTTAAAAACGGGTTTAAACAAATTGAACTAATTAATTACCCATAACCCCATCTAATACAAGCCCTATATTATATGATCATCATATTATGATTATAACATCATTAATTTACTGATTTTATATAAACCCTAACCCTAATCCATCATAATAATGATTAATTTAAACATAAAAACAATTCAATCAAAAAGGTTTAAGAAGGTTTACCTTTAAATTAATGAAAGATGAGAAAAAAACCCAATTTTTGAAGAACCCTAATTTTTCTCTTTTTTTGTGTCGACATAACTCCAGGGAATGAATAAAATTCGTTTGTTATGATGTGTGGGGGTTCCTTATATAGCAAAAATCCTTGTCCAACCCAAACACTAGTTACCATAAATCTTTTCTCCCTTTTTTATCCTCTTTTTTTTTAAACCGACCCATCACCCCTTAATTTTCGTTTTTTTTTCTTTTTATTATTAATATATGTATTAATAATATTACCTTAATTTCCCTTAATTTATTTCAGCTCCTAAAGCCTCCAAAACCCCAAAACCGTAAAACTAGTCAGTTTTACGCGTTTTACCGAAAAAGACGTAAAATATACACTTTTAAAAAAAATATCAAATATTGAAATAAACTTTATAACTAAGTCCTAAATGACTTAAAACCATCCCAAAAAACCCAGCTAGTTCGAAGAAGATCTCAAGCTATAATAGTAGTGGAATTACATCTCAGTTGTTTTCATAGCTCAACTAGAAAGAAAAGGTATAGCGTGAAAAGATACCAGATACATTCTTAAAGGAATGCGCTTTGGGTTACACAATATAAAATAAAAAAAGGGAAATATTCATATGACTAATTACCTTATCTGAGACCTCTAAATGCTAAACCGTAAATCCTAAAAAAAAATACACTATTACTATAATACTTATACGTATACGTAACCACCAAAATATCACCATTTCATTTCATAGTCACTACCATGTGAGCTCATGAACATGAAATTATCACACATCGTTTCACTCACAAGGTACCCCGTACCGGAAACGATATCCAAACCACAATCTATACACACCAATAAGCACATAAACACGTAAAGACACGTAACTAGCACAAAATAAAATTAAGTGACGAACCTCAAAACCAGGGTTGTCACACCAAGCCACATCTGGTTTAGCTTCGAAAGTCTTTCTAAACAAGATCAAGAAGGATGAAAAACAATTCGACTTAAAGAACATATAAATGTTCTCGGGTAGGTTCAGTTGATTGCATGTTTGATTTAGTTGGTTTCTTAAAATGTTAAATCGAAAAGAAGATTGATTATAACATTTTTGTTACTAATCATTATTTTAATTCGAATATTAAAGTGGGAAACCAAACATAGATCTGTGATGCATGGCTTTTTCGTGAGAAGATCTAAAAAGATCTGTGATATTGATGTATCACACGAAAAGAGATAAAACTGAGATCTAATTAATTTTCTATTTTACTTGTTTTGAGTTAGATTTGAGAACTAATAATCAGTCGTAGATGGAATAGGTGTCGACGAGTTTAGGATAGATGATGTTGGTGTTGTAGAGTTACAAGGATGGATGATATGTTGAAGTCTTGGTTCGGTCAAGGTCAAGTCATGCTGATTTTGTTAAACTTGTCACCATGTTTTCTGAAAACAAACAGTGAGGCATCGCAATGTATTCTAATTTAAAAACCCATCGCAATGTTTACTCTACACCCCATCGGAATGCATCCGTCGGAATGCATCCGTCGGAATGCATCCGTCCGTATGCATCCGTCGGAATGCATCGAATGAGATCTATCAGAATATTCGATCGCAATGTAGAAACCCTTGGTTTTTGCGATCGCAATATTCCGATCGGAATGTGAATCTGAAATCTTATCCATATGTTACTTTTTCCGTTTTTCCAGGATGTAGTTTTTTCTTCATCTGATATTCATCTTCATAAGATTACCAGAAAAAACATGTAAACAAGATCTTAAAGCAATCAAGATCTTGAAAAATACATATATCATAAACTGTGGATACCAGATACAAGAAAAAAAATTGCAGGTTTTGACTTTTGACCAGGAAACTGTGGATACCAGATATCGTAAACTGTGGATACAAGACCATTAGGACAACAAAACTGTGACAAGTTGTGATATGACCAGATTGTGACAAAAGAAAAACTATGACAAAAACGTGACCAAATTTTTTACTGTTTGGACAACAAACAAGAACGTAGTGACAAAACAAAAATTTTTTTTGAACAGATTCGAGACCAAAAAAATTTGTTTAGACCAACTGTAGGTGCGGACGTGTCTGATTGTGCAACGGTTGCTGGAGCGACAACTTCGGTTACCGGAGCTATTACCTCAGGTTATGGAGCAACAATACTTGGAGGGGTAAAGAATTCATCAAATAACGGTTGAAACAACGTATCCCATTCATTCCTAGTAGGTGGTATAAATGATGACGAAGTAGGGTTATTTGGGACAAGACCAGGGCTAATGTTACTGGGTCCCATTTCATGAAGTGCGGGTTCAGAGCTGCTTTGCTCAGAAGCCATAGCTGTCAGCTCATCAAAATCAACATTCATAGTTTCGAGGATCTTACGAGACTTACGGTTGTAGATTCGGTATGCCTTCTTTGCGGGGGCGTAACCAATGAAAATACCAATATCAGCCTTTGGTTGAAGTTTTCCCAAATTGTCACCATCATTATTCGGATAGCAAAGAGAACCAAATACATGAAGATATGATAAATCTGGTACTTTTCCATGGAGAAGCTCATAAGGTGTTTTACCATGGCGTTTACGAATTAGTGACCGATTTTGGGTGTACACTGCTATAGATACGGCTTCTGCCCATAAAAACAATGGAGCCTTTGCGTAAATTAACATCGTTCGAGCCGCTTCCATAAGTGTGCGATTTCGCCTTTCAACGACACCGTTTTGTTGTGGAGTGCGTGCAACGGATGTTTCATGAGATATGCCAACTTCTTCATAATAATCACGCAAGATTTGATTCACAAATTCGGTTCCATTATCTGTACGATGCGTTGGACAGTAGTGTTGAGACGCACTTGAATCATCTTGAGAAATCTAATGATGAATTTAGGTGCCCCATTTTTTGTTGTAAGAAATTTCACCCATGTAAACCGAGAGTAATCATCGACAATTACGAGGATGTACTTTTTGCCACTAAGACTTTCAACATGCATTGGCCCACAAAGATCCATATGCAACAAATAAAGTTTCTCTTGGTTGGTGTCTTCCGTCTTGGGTTTGTATGATTTCTTAGTGCTTTTCCCCATTGTACACGCGGAACACAAATGATCCGTGTGAAATGAAAGTTTAGGAAGACCAGGAACAAGTTCGTTTTTCGCCAAATGGTTAATAGCGTCAAAGTTAAGATGAGATAACCGTCGATGCCATAACCATGACTTAGTCTTCGATGCTTTGGAGAGAAGACATACGGGAGAAGCGGCCATCATGTCTTGTAGAGACAAAGTATACAAATTATTCCCTCGAGTACCTTTCAATAAATCAACCCCTTCTAAATTACGAATGAAGCAAGTATGCTCTCGAAAAGAAACTTCTAGGTTTGCATCACAAAATTGTCCCACAGAAAATAAGTTGTGACCGAGATCTTCCATATAATACACTCTTGAAATTATAACATTCCCAATATGATATTCACCATAACCCATTATCTTTGCAATATGATCATTTCCAAATCGAACCGTACCAAGAAACTTGCTGACGAAATTTCTGAGCTGAGAGCGATCTCCGGTCATATGCTAGGAGCAACCAGAGTCCAAATACCAGAGAACAATTTGGACCACCTGTATTCAATAACAACAGTAGACAATGCATTGGAAACTATTGGTTCCTGAGTGTTAGCAGATACAGATATAAGATTATCAGAAGTGCTAACATTTGTGTGACCCTTAGATTTCCTGCGTTTTCTAATGTGAGTTTTAACACTAACAGGTTTTACTGTTCCAACTTTCTTAGGTTTTGGAGTATTAGCGGGCACTACAGTGGGAGTAGACCTATTTAAAGGGCACTTGGTTCCTACGGTAGTGTTGGTGTTCCTAGTTAAAGGACACGCTTGTGTTTTGGTAGCCTTGGTACTCCTAGTTAAAGGGCACGCTTTCTTTGCTTTAGTGGGAGTGTTCCTAGTTAAAGGGCACATATTTCCAACTATAGTGAAAGTTATACCAGTGGGGCGCCACAACCAACCAACTTGGGTTAACATTTTCCCAGTCGGTTTCCATTCTAATCCATTTTTCTAAGCATGCATCTCATTCACATGGTCAATAACATACATTCATTACAATTCCAACATTTCAAATTAGAATTCACAGTAGGCTTAGAAGGCTGCACAACCGCAGAGCCTTTAGGTTTAGCTACATGATTCTTTTTATTCAAAACAGAAATAACATTCCTAGGGTAGGCTTCTACTTTTTTCTTCACTGGACTACTAGATGGAGGCAAGATCCTATCATTCTTCTTGTTTCTTTTAAGCTTAGATCTTGGAGCCTTAGTAGTGGGGCTTAATTCTGTAGAAGGCAACACGAGAATATTAGAAGCTAGTTTTGATTCCGCCTTATCTTTAGTGACCAAAGTTTGAGATGGTTTAGTCCTAGGGCCCTTATTAAATGGTGTGACGGCAATAAGGTTCCTTTTGATTGCACTAGAGGACGATGCTGAGACAGTGGCTGAGTTATCCACAACATTCTTACCTTTTAGAGTACGAAGTGTTTCCTTTAACTCAGCTAAGGCCAGATTCTTATCACAAATTTGTTCCCTCAAATCAGATATTTCCACCGACTTTCGATTCAATTGTTCAATCAATGATTGATTATGTGCAGTGGTGTTAACACATGCGGGCTTTACTGAATCAAAGAGTCGTGTATTTTTCTATTTATGTTATCAACTTTGGATAAAATCTTGGAAACTCAATTATCTAGATCAAGTTTTAAATTCTCAGCGGCCTCAAGTACGTTCACACAGTTAAGCTACTTATATTTCTCTATGTCTATCGGCAAAGATTTAGCAACTTTGTCACTTGGCTGACGCTGTTTTGATTGTAAATTCAATCGAAAATTCTTTTCAAAGTTTGCATCATCGATATTAACACCTTCGAATGACGTTTCAAAGATTTCTTGAATAAATTGTTGCTTGCATTCAAGCGAAATACAATGTGTTTGAATCTCATCAAAACGTTTTGAAAGCGAAGAATATGAATCTTGAAGCTTTAAAAATTCAGCGTCAGATTCGTGACAAGTACTATCTACCACATTATCCACAGATTCAACATTATGCACAATAGAATCATTATCAACACTTTTATTCACACAGACGGAAACGATATCATGAGACATCACTTGCTTCAGAAGCTGATCATTTTGGCGAGAAACCCGTTCTATTTCAAGTAAACTGTTTTCATAAGCATCATCCATTTCATTGAAAACACGTTTAACTTCTTCGATTTCCAAATGAAAATCTTGATCAAGATTACTAAGACAAGCTTTAACATTCTTTACAAACGGAACAATTTCATCTCGGAACGCAGCTCTAGTGTGCTCAAAGTTCCATTCACCTTCTGTTATGGCCGTAGCCATCGTACGTTCCCAAATGACCTTGTCAAAATCGGCTAAGTGTTGGTGTACCGCGTTTAAGTTAACGGACACCTTACTTACCGGTGGAAGTAACTTCGTTAAATCCATTTTGACAAGTGTAGGAGACGTACTAGGAGGGTTTTCATTTGACAAACTTGGGGGCACAAGAACTGTTAGTTCAGCTAATTCCTTTTGTAAGCGAATACGTGTATTTTTAGAAAGTTGATCTTTATTATGCTTATCATAATCAATCGTATGGAATTTTAAAAACATTTTAGAATGAGTTTCTTCCGTAAGTGACTGTGTCTCCTCAGAACTACGAACATAAGGTGCTTCTTTCGATTTACCAATTATGGTCATATCATAAAGACCGGGAATATGTTCCTAAGCTTGTTTTGCATAACCGGGATTAGGTGGTAAATTTTGAAGACGCTTAAGTTCGAGTTCTTTAAATGATTTAGTTAAAAGATGAACCTTTTCTGTGGAAGCGTATTGTTTTAAAAGCTGTTGTTCCTTGAATTTAAGAAGTTTGGTAGCATTACTTTCTGATTCAACCTTTTTAGACTCGAGAGTTTCGAAATCCATTTTAAGTTTCTGAAACTCATTGACAACCGACTCTTTTGCTTTTTATTCATTGGAAAGATTAGCTTTTAATGATTCTATTTCTTTCAAGTGTTCAATATTTTCAAAACGAAATTGGTCAAATTCAGAACATGTTATTTTCTCTGCTTGAGGGACCATTTCAAAAGTTTTGACCTTTTCTTTATGCAATGCAAGCTCAACAGTTAGGGTGGAATTGGTATCTACGGATTGTCTGAGGGCCATATGCGTTTGATCAATAATATATTTAGGTACGATGACCAAATCATGTTGAGCATAAGATTCCATACCCATCGTAGCATTTGGTTGAGGTTCACTCAAATGTGTAGGATTGGGTACCACATCATTTGAGTTACTAGTTCCCGAATGCTGTTCGAGGTTGTCATTTTCATGCCCAACTTAATGTGGGTTATCATCATTACCAAGATTGGTTGTGGTGGGTACCTCACTGACGACATCAGAACCATAGTGAGAGAGATTAGCAACGAGAGCAGCTTGGGCAGAGTGAATGTCATCACAATCCGAATCATATGCGTCAAGATCATCTTCTTAATAAGCTGCATTAGAAGTGGAAACGACTGCAATGCCTTCAGTATCTGCTACCCCTGGGTCTGCAAGAAATGCTAACTCCTCTGAATCCAAAATCTTTCCCTTAGACTGAGCATCGACCAAATACATCTTCTCACGAAACCACGCGTCATCCCTTCTCGTTTTCGGCTGAGTACATTGCCTAGCCATATGACCTTGTCCTCGGCAATTGTAGCAAGTCACAACCTTTTGAGGACCAATGGGGCTTCCATTTCCATTAGCTTGATAATTCATAGTTTGAGCATTCATAGTCCTTGTAGGAGGTCCATATGAATTTTGCCTTCCCTGAATAGGTTGCACTATTACTTGACCATCTTGAACAGTAGCTTGTTGTCGTGGATTTGAAGAGGTGCGGAGCTGATTATTTGTTGGTGGAAATCCTCTAGTTGCAACAAGTTTTGACAAGTAGGCAGTGAGATGGTTTAGAACATCAGCTGGCGTATCATTTGGAGTAAAGACCAGTGCTTGGATTGGTGGAAGTTCATTAGAGTAGAAAGCTTGTGCTGATTGTGCTTCTATTGGAAAATATCCTTGCTGAGGAGTATAACCCATTGTAGAAGAGTTGGCTTGTGATAATGATGTCTGATATGGTGGTTGCTGTGGGAAAGATTGTTGATGAACAATTTGTTGAAATGCTTGCTGTGGCATCATTGGTGATTGATAAGATGGTTGTTGATAAGTATAATCCATGTTTTGTTGAGAAGCATACATGGCAAGTGGATCATGAACTTTAGGTTTAGACAACCGAGCCTCGATCACATGGCATTCGTGTTGTTGAAGAAAAGATTGAAGTTGATCCAAATTGGTGTTATGCAAGTCCTTGGCCAATTTAACATCCGTCACGTACTTTTTCCATTCTGAAGGAACAGTGTTCAAATACATGGTGTTCAACTGAAACGTAGGAATTTCCATGCCATATATATTGAGCTCATTCAACAATAGGGTACATCTCAGATAGTAATCATTGAGAGTCTCCCCTGGCACATAGGCAAACTTATCAAAAGTATCATAAAGCTTACACTCTCGTTCTTGTTTAGTTAACGAGGTGCCTTGCATTAAAACACGAATTCTATCCCATAACTCTTTGGAAACTTTATGTTTGTTGACGAGTTTGTAGACATCTGGAGGAAGGGCTTGGAGAATGATGTTTGTAGCATACTTATCACATTTGTCTTGAATCTTCATATCTCTAGTCAATTCACCCGTTGTGCGAGGACGAGTAGTCGTACCTTCCGTCACTGTACCATAATCTAATGGTCCATTGAGCACCGATGTCCAAATGAGATGTCCATTCTCTTTGTTCAACATGTAAAGTTCCATTCGGGAAGTCCAATCCTCGTACATAGACTTCTCCAACATTGGTGGACGATTATCCGTACCCGAGAGGATGGACTTATCCGTAAGAGATGTGTACTCCATTTCAATAAGTTAAGATTTACAAACGTTGATCGAACAATGAGAGAAAGTTAATGTGTTTGTTGTTGTGTGTTAAAACCGAGAAATAATGTTGAAATCCCCTAAATTATGTTCTCGATAAACCAAAAAATCCAAGAGTAAATTACACAATTTTCAAAAACACGTTTTTGAAAAATCTTGGAAATCTTGTCACTCTATCGGAATGCACAAAACAAGTTCTGTCGCAATACTTGATCGCACTAACTATCGGAATGCACAAACAAGTTCTGTCGCAATGTCTATCTGGATCCCTGTCGGAATGCTTGATCGCAATACCTGTCAGAATGCTTGATCACAATACCTGTCGGAATGTATGATCGCAATACCTGTCGGAATGTATGATCGCAATACCTGTCGGAATATATGATCGCAATACCTGTCGGAATGTGTGATCGCAATACCTGTCAGAATGTATGATCGCAATACCTGTCGGAATGTATGATCGCAATACCTGTCGGAATCTCAGATCGCAATACCTGTCGGAATGTGGCTAAAGAATATTTGGCAGAGTAACGTTTCAAAATTGCCTTATACCCGATGGCAATGTACGAAGCAAGGAGCTATCGCAATGTTTGATCGGAATAAGTGTCGAAATATGCTACGATCGCAATGTAGAAACCCTTGGTTATTGCGATGGATGCCAACTTTGCGATGGAGACCAAAATACCATGTTTCTCGGATAGTACACAACAAATTCAGAATTTCAAGCCAAGAAACGAATCAAACACCCAAATTTTTTGTGTTTTTAACCAAAATACCAATACCAAATCACTATAATAAGTAACTAGATGAAGTATATAGAGATTAAAACATAAAAACACAAAAAAATTGGTACTTGTGAATTCGGATCAAAATAGCCGTATAAATCAAGAACACAAACACAAAAACCAAGCAATCATCCCATGGCTCTTGATACCATTTGTATGAGATATGATACTGATTTGTAACATGATCACATATTCACCATATTAGAAAAAAATTGACAAGGTTGGACCTGATTGATGAGAACATCATATGATAAGATCAAATGGTTCTTTTCAACATATGTGGGTCGCCTCGTCACGTCTGAAGTCATCTCTTTACACCACGTGTATGATTGGTATTATTGTCTTGACACCAGTTAGTGAGCTTGGCACGTTCGGCATCGAAGATTCTGAATGCTTGACAATTGCTCCCCCTCAATTGTTGACCCGTGTTCTATCGAAAGAGCTTTAGTCATCAGTTGAGTAGTCGCATCGTCGAGTATGTAGATACCAATTGTAGATTGCTATGTTTGTAGAGATGATAGCTTCATAAAAACAAGACTTCTCTTGTTTTAACAAATAAATGCATTGAGACGTACATAGATTTGTGTTAGACCAAGTTATAAAGTAAACTTGATCCCTTACAAGGTTTTAAAGTAAACCTTTCCCGAGAAAATTAATTCCCGTTGTGAGCTAAAACTTTCATAAGAAATACTTGACTTTAATGTGAAAAGCGGGTTGCAGTCAGAAATAACTACAAGCCATTTAGGAATGTTTTATCAAATATTTACAAGTTTTGTACGAACTCTATTTATGGCGCCGTGTCGATATTAATCAACATTTCTAAGGCCGTAAATATTATCGTACCAAAAGACATGCCTTTGAAAAATAAAGTAAAAATATTTTTGGATTTTTATGAATTTTTCAATTTTTATGGTTTTTATATGGTTTTATATTTTTATATTTTGCTTTTGTGGATAAAAATATAAACAATATATAAAAATGATCACCAAGGATACGGAGAATAGTTTACCACCACTATTCTTTCGCTTCATCTGTAGTTCCTTTAGAGTCTCAGGCGAGAAAGTTCTGATTCCTAGCTTGTCGGCCAAAAATTCCATTCGAGCGCGATCTAAAGCCTTCGTGAAAATATCCGCCAATGGATACTCAGATCGGACAAAGTAAAGCTCGATTACTCCATTTTCCACTTGCTCCTTGATGAAGTGGTAGCGAATGTCAATATGCTTTGACCGGGAGAATTGAACGTTGTTGCAGCATAAGGCAATTGCACTTTTGTTGTCGCAGTACATCGGAATTTTGTTGAAACCTAGACCATAGTCGGTTAATTTCGATCTCATCCAAAGAATTTGAGCACAGCAACCGGACATAGCTATGTATTCTGCTTCCGTACTTGAAATTGCAGCGCTTTTCTGCCTTTTCGATGCCCAACTGATTAGTCGATCTCCTAGTAGTTGCAAATTTCCACTCGTGCTACGCCTTGTATCTTGACAACCCGCGTGATCCGCATCTACATATGCCATAAGTGCAATCGAAGAGTCCTTCGAATACCGAAGTCCCCGATTAATGGTTCCTTTAAGATATCGAAAGATCCGTTTAACAGTAATTAAGTGTAACTCAGTAGGCCTAGTTTGATACCGAGCACACATGCATATAGCAAACTAAAGATTAGGTCGACTAGCTGTGATATACAGAAGGGTACCGATCATTCCACGATAAAGTGTCGGATCAACGACAACTCCATGTGAATCTGCATCAAGCTTTTTTCGTTCCACCATTGGAGTATCCACGGGGTCGCAAGATTCCATCTTATACTTCTTAAGCGATTCAAGGGCATACTTGGATTGATTGATAAAGATGCCTCTGGGACTCTGAGATATCTGAAGACCTAAGAAGAACGATACCTTGCCCATCATTGACATCTTAAACTTGGAAGACATGAGTTTCCCAAATTCGTCGGATAAGGTTTGGGTCGAGGCTGCAAATATAATATCATCAACATATATTTGTACCATAATCATATCTTTACCTCGTTTCTGAATGAACAGCGTGGGATCCACCTTGCCTTTAGCGAAGCCTTGCGTAATGAGGAATTGTGACAATAGATCATACCATGCGCGTGGAGCTTGCTTCAACCCATAGAGAGCCTTCTTAAGCTTGTACACATGATTAGGATAAATAGGATTCACAAAACCATCCGGTTGTTGAACATAGACCTCTTCCTTGATTTCACCATTCAGAAATGTCGTCTTCACATCCATCTGATAGACGATCATATTCATGTGGGCTGCATAAGCGAGGAATAGTCTAATAGCTTCCAAACAGGCAATAGGTGCAAAGGATTCCATAAAGTCGATGCCTAATAATTACTTGTATCCACGAGCTACTAGTCGAGCTTTGTTCTTCAATATTCCGCCTAACTTATCGAGTTTCACCTTGTAAACCCATTTCAAAGTGAGTAATTGCACTTGATCCGGGCATGGGACAAGTTCCCATACTTCAAGACGTATAAATTCATTAAGTTCTTCTTGCATAGCTTCTATCGAACAGGATTGAGTAAAAGCTTCTTGCCATGTCTTAGGTTCAACTTCAATGAGAAAAGCATCAAAATGACAAAACACTGCATTTTCTTGTAGCTGACTTCGTGTGGATATCGGACGATTAGGGTCACCAATAATAGAATCTATAGGATGATCCTTTGTCCACTTGCTGTCATGTTCATGAATCCGTGGATTGGAGTAAACTGTAGTAGGAGCTTCCTCTGAGGTGGACGACCCGGCTTGATTAGGGTCGGGAATTGGTACACCAAATAATGGAAGTTCACGCATTTGAGCAAATTCTAAATCGTGATCATCATCATCCTCTTCATCATCAATAGGCATGACATGGGTAGTTGAAACATGTGTTGGTTGAGAATTACTCGTAGAAGGTATATTGTGGATTTGCTTTTAGCTAATCCGGTGGTCTAGGTGGGTGGTGGAAGGTGGTGGAAGCCATGGATGAGTTGAGAGAAGAGAGGTTGTGTGTGAAAGGTTAAGAAAATGTATTAAAATGAAAGAAATGCAAATGAAACACAATCAACACCCCTCCTTGGAAGCCTTGGAGGGGTATATATAGTCACACACGACACTTAAACTATACAACATTTACTAGTCTAGTCTATGCGTGTGTGACTATGATAACTAATGGGAATTCTTAAATGTCGTCACATAAAGTGAATTTCCAACAATCTTCCCCCATAGGACGACGTGTAGAATTCCTTACAATATTTTTCCTAACAAGTACATAATGATTAAGAACAAAAGCTTCCATGAAGCGTCCAATGCTGATGATGTCTTCTGAGGCCTTTGACTTCAAGTCTTCACTTCAAAACGACTCATCATTAAAGTAACTTGTAGTAGAAATACTATAACGGCACGAGTTAAGTAATCCATATAATTTTGGTTAAGGAGAAGCTTCTGAATTAACTTCCCCCTAATTCATGCCACATAAACTTGATGTAGAGGCTTTTAAATAGCTTCCCCCTAAACCGACAATCCTCTTAAGCAACTTCAAAGCTTTCAATAAAGCTTAAAATGATTAAGCGCACAACGGAATTTAACAAGCAAATCCCATCATATAACATGATAACGTTGCTAAGAGGGATTGAAAGCTTGGGGCACACCAAGTAGATTAACAACTTCTCTTCTCACGCTTGAATAATACTTCTGAATTTTTCTTCCCCCCGAGAGTTCAAGTTATGCATACTAGAAAGAATCAAGACATTTCTTCCCCCATATAGTTGAAGAAAATAAACCAATCCCAAGTATGAAGCTCAAATACTGAAGTAGACACTTTATCCCATTCATGAAGTTGACATCATAACAGTAGAGTCAATTAAGTCCCAGAAATGCACATATCTTCTTCTGGAGATGCACCAGAGTCAATTAAGTCCCGGGAATGCATATCTCTCCATATAGGATAATGATGATGAATAATTGCAACATCAAAACAATTAAACATCGAATAAGTAGTGTATCGTTTAGAGATTGATAACGCCACGAGTTAAAACACTGAGTTTCTCTGCGGTTATGACAATTTTCTTCCCGGAATGTCTTCAAATCAAAAGAAGGTATGAAGTTCATCACGTGTACTCGTTGTGCGTTCAATGTGTCTTCTTCTTCCCCCTTGATGGTTTCGAACTCGGAACCATCAATAAATCGTACGCACATGTACCTGAAATCTCGTGAGAATAATAAATAAGATGAATTATATATTTTGTGAGAATCAGCTGTTGATCGAAAATCTCTACTCATAAACTCTCCATGGCCATCTTTACCAACCCCCTTGTAGGCAATTTGAAGTGACCACTGATAGAATGAACCAGATACATCAAACGTGAAACTGAATAAGAATCCCTCGATCTTGTGACTTAAGCTTGCACAATTGTTGAATGAGGAACGGTGGAGAAATCTCTAAGTACCCAATTCATCACTGAAGAAGTCTATAAGCACAACACCTCTTGAAATTATCCACGTCGACTAAGCGCGTGACACTGAGTACAACAATGTAACCCCTTTAAGTGATAGTTATCCGAGTCATCAACCAACCACCCCGAACCTAGAAACTAGATAAACAAGTCTTCATTCTAATGATTAAGCACGAGCAAGATATCTATAAAAGATAAAATAAGTGCACGCGTTCGAAAAAATCCGTCTTCAACTTCAAGTAATAATACCAGATCCAAAGAAATCCGTAGCCACTAAAAAAAATCGCCAAATTTTTCTTGGTCTCGTCAAATAATTTTGAAAAAAATAAAAATTCGTGTATAGAAGCCCATCAATCAACTACCAAAAAAAGTGGCCCATTATGACTTATTTTCACACAGCCCAACATTTGCAGCCCATCATTTCACTCAGTGGCCCATTATGATAGTTGGGTTAATATTTTTAATATGGGGGAGAAAATGTGATTTAATATGGGAAATTATCACAAATGGTTTGACTTAATGTGTTGGCTCATCCCGACATATGCGAAATGTTTTCGAATATCGTGGCATATGTTAAGGGGAGCAAAACAGATTTGCATATCACAATGGATTTTCATGGTGACATATACTTACCCAAAACCCATTTATTTCACGACGATGAAGATTGTGGTGACATAAGGATGGCAGGATAGGTTAAGTCCAATGATTCTTCTGAAACCGGAGGAATCTTCCCAAGGACATTCCATAGCTAGAAATAGTAGTCCTTAGGAAAGATGGAGAAAGATTGTGAACGCAGCTGAATGCAGACCAAGTACTTAAGTTAGCACTGGAACAATCACAACAAGGTGCTAGATATGACGTATTGGTAAGCATTGAAGGGGTTGAAGAATAAAAAATAATTGTAAAGATAAAGGGTGTAAAGAAAGAAGCCCTCCTTACAACCATAGGCCGAAACTGGGTCAATACATATGCTATTGAGATCATTTTTAATGATTCTTGATATTGAAGATAGAAATCATGGACCCAGTGATGCAATGCACAACCCATCCCAGCTAACTCAGATATCTCTTAAAAGATATTTGTTTTAAACACACAGAGATAACGCATTATCTATTGATTTATTCACTCTGAATAAATTGGTATTAAATTGGTGGAACTCCTCTCCAGCCTCCGATCACTAAAATCTAAAGTGCACGATCGAGTCTAGAGCCATTTAAGATCATCAAATATCTCATTAAGACACACTTTCATATTTCCTTGCTTCTTCACACACTGTGAAAAGTAAGAAAGATCTTAAGAGTCCTACGCAAAATCTTCATGATCTTGCCTGAACATCCGAGTAATACGAAAGTATTTACAATGAAGATGGAAATCCTTCTTGAGCGAATATCAAAAAGCTCATGGTAGGTGACTTGTGCGATTCTTTATGAATCAAACTTGTGATAACTGGAAAGCAACAGTGGTTTAATTCTTAACTGAATCTAAACACGTTCCAGGCCTCTACCCAATATCTTAGTGATCTTGCCAGAACACTCGAAGTGATACCTCAGTGTTCATAGTGATGAGTGGAAATCCTTCTAGTGTTAACCTCAAACAGCACTTGGTAGGTAACTTGCAAGATTCAATATGAATCAAGCTTACGACAACTGGAAAGCAACGATGGTGCGATTCTTTAATGAATCAAAATTGTTCCAGGAATCAGAATTGACGGCCTCAATCATGCGGATAATTTTATCCAAATGATTCACTCTTTACGTTCGCAGTCAGCTTTAGACGGTCGAGTAAAGAGAACGGGTTTACCCGCGAAATCTTGTCAAGGAGAATTTAATTAAGTCTACCTGCCACAAGTACGATATTTTATATCGTCCAAGGATCTTTACCGACCGGAGGTAAAATGCTACCGAATTAGAATGAAATGTTCAAAGCCATTTTGTTCGTGTCTACTTATGTTGCGGCATTTGAAGACGGTGGCGTTGCGGAATTCGAGAAGAAGTCGTCCCCGCATGCTTATACTTTATGCACTTAATACCTCATCTAATTCAAGAAAGCCTAAAAGTTAAGTCTTCCGCTGTGTCGAACTCCTATGCTTTCAAAAATTACAAAGGTATAAGTATGTGGGACATGCAGTCACGGGAAGATCACAAGTGATGGATGCACAAGATCAAGGCAAGAGATTAATGCTCAAGATTGATATCAGTGATCACATCAGCATGTTCACCTGAAAGGAAAAAGAAAAGAAAGACGAAGACTACGAGCTCAAGACAAGCATAGTATGCTAGGTTTATCTTATTATTGTAACTTGGGTAATGCCCTTGTTTGGAGTGACCTCCCTTTGGGGGAGATTGTTGGAAATACGTTTTACGTATTAAGAAGGATCGGTCACTCCAACGATAGTCCATGTAATAGCTCGTAGTTTAGTTATTTATCTTTATTTAACTAACAAGACCAAGCCTAGCCTACAACATGTGTAGGTCGGCCCAAATGTAAGCCCAAACCCATGACAAGGGCTTGGGTATATAAACCCTCTCCTTTGATGGAGAGGGTAGTGGTGATTTCATTTTCATTTTACACATAGTTCTTAAACTTTCTCTCTCTAGAAGTGTGAAATCATCTATCTTTCTCTCTCTAAAACATAAGCAAGATTTACATATCCTACATTAAGACACGAATGTATATTTTCCGATGGGTAGAATAAGAGTTTAATTTTTAACTTGATGGGCATTTGGAGCCCTTTACATTCCTTAACCCGCTTGAATCAAGTTTTGCTAGACTTTTATATATGGAACTTTAAAACACGAAAGTCTTAGCTCATTCGGGTTAAGAACAAGAACTTTTCGCAAGTTCCTATAATTGATCCGAGAAAGTCACTTATCAAGGGAACTTTAAAATGCATTCTCTAAACTTGAAAAAGTCTACGAAAGTGCAAGATCCTATAGGTGACTTGAAAATCCAAAACTTCGATTTGATATATTCTTAATGAAAGCTAATCCAAATTTGGCTTAATTTTGACTTGCATGGCTAAGTATTCACGAGTCTCTTTAATTAGAGTTCTTTAAATAGTGAAGAACGAGAAGTGATAGAGTTAGACAAGTGATCATGCTAAACGTAGAACATGAAAATGTTCTTTTAAAAACTCATATGTTTTTAATTGTGGCTTTTTCTCCCATAAGATCAATGCATTAGGAATAAAATAATTGCAATAAGTAAGGTCGTACAATTTGAAAGGTTACTTAGCTTCTAGCCCAAGATCGTTTAAAAGTTGCTCGGGGTTGAATAGAGTTCATAGCCAAGGCATAACTTATTGAAGCGGGACGCGAAGTTTGGTGAAGATCCAAAAAGGCCCTAACAAGGCATGAGGAGCTCTATTTTGTTTCTAAAGATCCATGATGATGTGAAGAATCATTATTCCAAAATCAACATGAAGGATCGAGACACACGACGAAAAGCAATTACTACCCTAAAGATCATGGAGAAAGTCTATCCAAAAAGACCCTAACAAGGTATGAGGATAAATATATCCAAGTTCTAAAAGGAGGCGGATCATTGTATATCGAAATCCAAAATAAAGATTGAAGAAAATGATGAAGTCGTGGTCCAAGTATGAAGAATCTCTCAAAAACGTCAAGTGAAGAAATTCCAAAATATGAAGAGAAGACCATAATTTCAAGAACGGCTTCCGAAGATTTGAAGTATGAAGTACATGCCAAATATCGGTCAGAGAAAGGTCTCAAATCGTGAAACGGGTTATGCCAAGATATGAACTTAAGGAGATACACAAGAAGCCGTTTTAAAATATTTTGTCCTTTAGCTAACTATCGATTAAATCGTGCTACTTTATTTTTGGACTAATAAATACTCAAATAAGTCAATATGAATCACTTGTGATCCATGACAAATAGTTAAAAAAATTCTAGAAACCCTTTTCTTTTCTTAATAACTAGGATTGCGGGGAGAAAAAGTATTACACAATTTGGACGTATGAGTAGTGTTAGGATTGTGACTTGTACCACAAATGATCTCGTTTTTCTACTTAGCATGGAATGTATGATAATCAAGGATGACAAACTTTACTCTATGGGACATTCACTTGTTTCTATTCATTGATCCTAAAAGTCACTTTCGTGATGAAAATCATACATTATGTCTTTACACATCTTAGTAGTATTGTAGCAAGTTTTACTTTTCAATAAAGGTTAATAAAATTGAATTTTGGAGATGCTTAGATACTTTATTCTAGCATTGCGTGAGGGCACAACAATGGTTTAGTATGGGGGAGTGATGAGATGGCATTTCTACATGATCTCATCGTTCTTTTCGGTCTTTAAATGCATAAAATGTCATAAAAATATCATATATATTCTGGTGTTTGTTTACTTGTGTATTTTAGGTATGGATATCGTGAATAGGACAAAAGATCACAAGAAACAAGGAAAAACGAACACGAGAAACAAAGTCGAACAATGAACCGGGCCCTAGTTATGGATTTCTTAAAGAATAACCCTTGAAGACTTGAAGATGTACAAGAATGATCCCTCATTTATGAAGAATTGACACTTAATACCCTTGTATATTCATAATTACAAGTTTGGTCCCTTAAGTTTGTCAAAATGACAAAAAGGTCCTTCAACTTTGAAGATTTGGCAAGTTTAGTTCCTCAAAAAATCTAATTGCCAACAAAGGTCCCTCATGAAGTCAAACTTACAATGAAGACACTTGAAGTTCAAGAATATTACACATTTAGTCCTTTTAAAATGGATTAAATATCAAAAGGACTGATGTTGTAATTATGCAAAAGTTATAAAAGCCCTAAATCCCTTTTTATAAAGTATTTGTGGCCAATTCAGAAACTTAAATTACAAAGGAAAACGGGTTTGCAATGATAAAAGACTTTGTTTATAAGTTTTACCAAAGTCTAAGGACCAAAAGTGACCACTGAAACATTTGATACCACAAACACGCGCCAAACATTTCTTTTCCCCTAATTTCGGATCAAATGAGTTACTATTCACCCTTAAGAACCCAATAATGCTTCCAATTAAAACAAAGGGTAAATTTCAATTACCCTGACTCACGTGTGATTCGCCTTAAACCAAATCATTCCACACATTCACATCAAAAATCCCACTACCCTATGGCCCCCACCATTTAACCCGTTAGCCAATGAAATGCCAACTTCCCCTCCAAGCAAAACCACGCGGCAAGATCAACGATTTAGACTCATTCCTTGGTCTCAAAGGATAAATGAACGTTTTGGATGAAATTGGACAGCTCAATACACCTCAAGCATGTAGAAGCATTCAAGGGCATTCTAGGGATTTTCTAGCTATGGTTTCATGTATATCCTATTCTAGAATCTTCTATTGTACTCTATAAAAGGACCCCCAACCTGTGGTGAGTCCTTGTTCCAGATTTTCTCTTAGCTCTTTGTAATCCCTTTTTAAAGTTTAATGAAATTTGGTTTAGTTTTCTGAAAATTCTATCTCCTTTTTGTTATTTAAAAGTTTGGTATTAGGCTAAGAGTGATCTGAGTTCCATATTTTGAATGTTTTGATCTTGTGTTGTTAAGTTTGCAAAGGTTTCATAAAAGTTGTTTGAGAAAAAGTATAAAAATCAGTTTTATCTTATTTGTGGTTAACTTTGTTCATCTTAGCAGGAAGGAAGCTAGTGGTTGTTCTACTACCACTTAAGCTTACACATCCCAAAGCACGGATGTATGTTTTGGAGGTGCACATCTCTAAACCTTTTCTCTTTTATGCTTATTTTTCATGAAATATGATGAATCTGAGATTTGGTATGTGATTGTGTGATTTAGTTGTTGAATATATTTGTTTGGAGGTCACTTGTTGTTACTGAGTTGATTTGATCTTGATTTGTGGTGTTAATCTAGCATTTACTTTGAAAAATTGTTAAATTAGTTTTATAAGGGGTGTTGGGTTAACTGCATAATCTAGGTTTGGGTTGATTTGAGTAGGTGTTATTGGGTATTTTGTGTTAGTTTATGCTTGTATTGTGTTATTGGTTGTTTATCTGTAAGTTTTGAGGTCTATATCACCATAATCCTAATAGTGGCCATAAAATCTAAATTTCTTGTTGTTATTGACTGAAAATTTGGGGAAACCTAGATATAAGGGTAGACTAGGGTTAGCAAGTGCTAAATCTAAGTTAATACAACCTGAATAGGAGATTTATTGTTTTGAAATTCGATTTGTGGTCATCTAGTTCAACAAAAAAAGGGTTTGGGTATCATTGTTCATCAGTAACCTGTTTGTGCTTGAATTTGTCTCTAGTCATTGAACCAGTGTATGGATTCAGTTTTTTGTGTTTGTTTAAGTTTTATTGAGATTGTGTATGCTTTTGGTGCAATCTGGTTGGCTTATTCTAGCTTAAACTGCTTATTTCTTCATAATTGTTCATTGTTCATATCTGTGTCATGTCTGATGCTTCTTTGAATTAATTGTATCATTTAGCTGAGTGATTTTGTGAGTTCTTGCTTGTTATGGACTCCTTATAACACACTGGTTATAAGGGTGCCCTTGTTGTTTACTGAATCCAAGTAAATATCTCAAAAATCAAAGGTGAAATAGTCAAAGCAGTGGGAACTCCTTTCCCCTGTTGCTAGCCACTGCTAGTGTTATTTTTGGTTTAGCTTATAAATAAGTTGTTCTAGCTTATTAAAACACGCAACAACTTCAATTTGGTAATAGGTCTTCATCATTTGACCCATTTGTTCTTTCTGGAGCTTTTGGATGGTTGACTTTTATGTTTGACTAGAAAACCAACTTGTTTGACTTTTACATAAGTGCTTATTGACTTATTCATCTTATTTGGCTTTGCTTATTTGATTTTTCTTGATTGATTAGGCTTATTTAAGTCATTTAGAGTCTTTTGAAAGTTGAATCAAGTTCTGAGGTGGTCTAAAACTCTAAGTCGACTCTTTTGTTGTTTAGTGGATTTGTACTTGGCTTATTTCTGGCTTATTGGTTGTGCTTTTTCAAAATTTCTTTACACATATCTCTTAAGCATCCCAAAAGAAGGTTGTGTGTCAAATTAGAGCTTATGGCATTGGCTTGTAGCTTAATGGGCGAAAAAGCCCATTAAGAATAAGCTGTTGTACATTTAAGCTGTGATAAGCTCATATTCAGCTTTTGGGCCTTCAAAGTTTGGTGTTTAGAATTAAGTTTTAAGTTAGACTGGTGATTTTCAGCTTATTTGGTTAAGTTTGATCTTATTGGGCCAAAAAGCCAATTTCATTTGATTGTTTTTGTTTTTAGCCCATTTGGGGCCCGAATAGGGGTATTTTGGTAATTTCACTTTCATTTTCTATTTATTTAGGTTAAAATTAACTAGTTTGCAAGTTTTTAGAAATTTTTATAACTTTTAGATTTTTAATATTATTTTAATATTATTTTATTATTAAATTATGTTTTAAAAATTTTTGCAACTTTAACATTTTTCCTAGGTCAAATACATTAAGTTAGGATTTTTAAAACTCTTAGATTAATTTTCTCATCATTTTATTAATTTTTAGAATTATTTTAATATTTTAATAGTTTTTAATCATATAAAAATATTTTTTATTAGTTTAAAATTTCATAAAAATATTTTTAGTCTTATTAAGTCATTTTAGAGGTTTACAAAGTGAAAAATCTTTATTTAGGATTTTTATTAATTAATTGGATTTTTAGGGCTTTAATTAGCATTTAAAAATTAATATTTAATTAATTAAAAGGTTTGAAAAAGTTTTGATCATTTGTAAACTCTTAGTTTATTCTTAGCTATTTTGGTAATTCTTTGGGAATTTTTAGAATTAATTTTTATTTTGTCACTTTTTACGGTTTTACGTTTTGTCGTCGTAGTGTAATTTTAACTTATCCGTCATTCTAATTTCTCATCTTTTCTATCTCTCATATTAATCCAAAATCATTACGAGTTATTCACACAAATATACCTCCTTGGGAAACGAACTTTCACCTTTGGGTCATTAGTACACGGTTTTCCTAAACCGTTGTATTTAATACTTACCACTTTTACACCTTTTTCCTAAAGGGTGTATTTTACCACAATCACCCTTCACATTCAATACCATTTTCCTTAGCGGTATCTGAACTAATTTCTCTTCACAAACAATTATTGCACCATTCGCAACTAACCAATCCATGCCAATAATCACGTCAAAAGATCCTAATTCTATGGGAATCAAATCAATACTAAACACATAATTCCCTAACTTCAAGGAACAAACTTTCAGTATAGAACTAGTGCTAACAACTTTACCATCAGCTAACTCCACACTATAACTAGTTGTCAATCTTACTGGTTCTCTATCCAATAACTGACTGAATCTAACATCTATGAAACTTCTATCGGATCGAGAATCAAATAACACACTAGCATAACAAGCATCGATTAAGAATGCACCAATCACCACATTCGACCCTTGAGGTTTGTTAACATATACCATGACGTAGGCTGGAGCAGTAGTCCCAACAGCAACAACAACAACATTTCCTCCTTGTCGAGCTCCGACCCTTGGACAGTTCCCTTGCTTATGTCCACGGCCTCCACATCCAAAATAATTAACCACCTTGACAACATTGGCTTCAGTGGCCACACCCTTGTTCCTACAGTTTGCCGCTTTATGTATGGCCTTCCCACACTTGTTGCAAGCAGGTGGACAATTTTCAATATGATACAGACTACATCGACCACACTTCGGGTTCACTTTGTTACCTTGGGTTCTAGTAGCAGCACGAACACCGTCATTGCTTCTAAAGTTGTATTGCTGATTTCTGTGCGGTCCTTGGTTATTATTGTTCTGATAACCTCCTCTATTCTGCCCTTGATTTGAGTGTGCAGCTTCCCACTTTCTCTTATTCCCCTCAGCAATACTATCTTTTCGATCCTGCAGCTTAACCTCCATCAAAGCATGTGCCATCTGAACAACTTCATCAAAAGTATTGGGTTTCGACGAAGTAGTCTCTCCTTTGATATTGCTGGATAACCTTCTGATATACTGCTTCATCTTCTTTCGATCATCAGCAAAAGCATCAGGACACAATAAACATAAATCAGAAAACCTCTTGGTATAAGCCACAATATAATTATTCCTCATCCTCCAACTGACCTAACTCTTCCTCGGGATAAAACTTAATAGTTAACAGTCCCTTGGTCACAGTCCATGTTCTTGCATTAGCTTCAACCAAACCTACTTTAGCTACCTAACTATTCCACCAGCTTAAAGCATCATCCTGAAATGTAGTTGCAACAAACTTTATCTTACTGGCTTCTGAACATCCACTGATTTCAAAATTACTTTCAATCTTCTCAATCCACCTTCTTAATTCCAAAGCACCACCAATACCATAAAATTGGGTAGGTCCACATTTCATGAAACTAGTGTACGAACAATCTTTCTAATCTTGCTGAACAACAACATTACCTCCAGCTTGACCAGTAGCATTTCCTCCAATTGGTTCATCAGCATTACCTTCAACTGGATCAACAACATTCCCTCCAACTTGAACAATAACATTCCTATTCTCAGCCTCTTGATTTCTCACAACACATTTGGCTTCCAGTGCTCTAGCAATAGCTTGCTCAATCATATTACTCACAGTAGTAGTCGTCAGTTTCGGTGGCATATTTAGGGGATTAATCGAACAACAATTCAGTAATGACAGAAAAATGCCACCCAACTCCTTCTTGTGTCATCACAGAAGAAAAAGAAACAAGTAAGTATTCATATCAAGATAAGAAGAAGGATTTCTCTATCAAGAAGTATCATGGATACTTCATGCACAAACAACACGGTCCACAATGAATCATGAACCAAATCACAAAAGAACTAAAAAGACAAATCATAGATCATGAAGGTAATTTGGATTGCATTGGAAAATTTCCACAAAATCATGACAAGTAATGTCACTACAACCCTTCATCACGGCAAACTTAAGAAGTCATTAAGTTTCATCACAAACTACACTACCAGTCTACATAAGTTCTATTACAACAAGGCTAATAAAGATAACATAAAGAAACTAATCACGTGGAGATCCCCACGGCTTCTTGTATATCGGCTCGTAATCACTATTGCTATCTTCCTCCTCAGAATCCATTTCCACTTTCTCCTTTCCTTTACGGCTTGTTCCTTCATACGTCTTCACCAACGGATGAGTCTCAACACGACTTGGCACATCCCGGATTACCACACCTTGTCTTGGAAAAGACCTCACTGGCAAATCCCACACATTTACCCTTGCATTCCTTTCTTGCTCCTCGCGAAACCTTTCGAATTGCGCACTCAAAATCAACACCATCGCTCGCACACTAGCAACTTCATCCATTTCCCTAGCTTTAACCTACTTTGACCTTCTCACACTAGAAACAAGCCTGTCAAACTGCTTCTCATTCTGCTCAAACCTTTTGATCACTCGGGTTTCAACTACATACCTTTCGAACAAAGACCTATCAAACTTTTTAAGAAACTAATAAATATCTTCATAAGATCTAGGACCTGGACATTAAACCTTAGCTATCATCATGGATAGATCGGGCACTGGCAGCATTGCTTGATTCAGTAGAGAAATCATTTCTAACACGGGTATCCCTAGGCAAACCACTCAAATAAACATCACAAGTAGGCATAGAAGAACGTACAACATGTCGCTGACAATCCTAAACAGTCTATGGCACAACATTAGCTCTCGGCACATAACTACCTTGAATCACTTTGGGCTCAGTCTGTCCTAGTGCATCAAGAGAAATCCCATCATCCAGATATTCATAAGGCTCCTCATCATCACTAGCACCAAAGTTATCTACTTCCCCATCTCCTACTATGTCATTCATCTCAATCCAATCATCCTCACGTGGTATATCAACCATTTTCTACAATTATAGGGGGTTCAAGGATACTTAAGGTCATTGTTAAAAATTACATATGCAAACTCATGCATTGTAAATGTTATACGTATGCCATGATATGCAATGCAATGCAATGCAAATGATGTTTATGCAATGCTCGCAAAAATAAAATATGATAATGACAAGCACTCAGCGCAATTTCAATAAAACTGATACAATCATAGTATTTACTTAATAAATACTCGGGAAATTCATTTCAGTTCTGAGGGATACATCTATAATACAAAAAAACTAAAAGTGATCTTACCGGAGCGTTGCAGAGAAGTTGTGGGCTTTTGAAAAATAAATACTTCCAACACCAAAGTTATAGTTTAGGACATTTTTCAAAACCGACCTAGTTCTCTATAACTTGTAGCTCTGATTACCAATCTTTAACACCCCCAATTTATATTACATAGCGGAAATACACAATTGGGTGCTAAACACAAGTATCATCACACAAGGTATATCGAACGACTCAAAAAGAGACGTTTACACATAAAATATAAAGAAGATTTCATACATTTTCTAAAACAAATTTTTCATCCCATAATGTACCAAAACAACACCAGAGTAAAGCGTTTAGTCCCCACAAATCTCGACCATCAAACCAACAAGTTTTAGTACAGTACATAAACATTAGACAAATTGTTCAAAAGTAAAAGGATATAAACTGTTTTAGACCATAACACTTCAAAAGCCAACCCACAACATCCACAGCAATGCTCCGCAATCAATCACCTTCGATTACCTGAAACACATGCTTAAACGAGTTAACAATAATGTTGAGCGAGTCCATAGGTTTAACAAATCACATTTGAACACAAGAAGAAAATCAATCATAATCATTTTATAGAATTGTTGTACATACAATCTATATCAAGGCAACTTATTGTATTTAAGCTCATGACACCGACCCCTTAACCAATTAGTCACCCACGTCAAATGCCAACATGACTAGATAAAACCATTGCATCTCTAGGGTATTAGTTGCTAGATATATACCCAAATCTCATTCTCGTAAATTATCCTTCCCAGAGGTTACTCAATGTAATGCCCTGGTCTCAAATAAGGTGGTCAACCCAATAGTACTATCATTTAAATAAGCGGCTATTCCCAACTCACAACATCAAGTCAAATCATAGTTAACGGTTCATGAATTTAGGGTCTTTAGCAACAAGGTACTCAATATAATTCAAGGCAACATAGGCAACATTCGGGTACAAATAATTAATCATGACTTGTGTTCATTTATTTTCAAATAGCATGTATCCCCCTCGTGGGTATTAAAACATTTAGTAGCTAGCATGAAAAGCGAGGCTACAGACTCACCTTAGTATAAGAGACCTAGTGAGATGATCGTCGATGATAGATGTTCCCTTTCAAACACGAGAACCGCAACCTATCAAATAAGGCGCGTTGATAGGTGTGAAAACACCCATCCTTTTACCACTTATTTCTGGCTAAAACAAGACCAAAACGCGTATTTAATGTCATTTGTTTGGAATTATGCGTGGTTTTTGTGTTTATTGTGTTTTCAGAGCCAACCGGATGGATATTGGAGAAAACATGGGATTGCACGGGTTTTATCGAAGAAAAAGACTCAAGACGAAGTCTATTGTCCAAGAGATGCAAAAGATTTGAAGTCAATGGGCCTATTTGAAGATTTATCGAAGAAAAGGACCAAAGATGGAAGATTTACATATGTCGAAGGAACTCAAGTCTATTAAACGAAGAAATTAAAAGACGAGATGAATTTAATCGTCGACAAATCTCGAATCAGAATCGAAAACGTCAACTTTTTTGAAAAGACGAGAAGACAAGAAGAAAGGGAGAAAGCCCACTCACCAACCAACCACTAGGCCTATAAATAGGATCCACCCTCACACATTTGGAGCTAGTTTTTCATTTCCAGTTATTTTCTTTTCTTTCGTAGGAAGCCAACACCATTAAGGTGTTGGTGATTTTTCGTTCTTGTTGAATCTTTGATTTTGTAAGTGTTTAATCTTTCCCTTTGTTTGTTTAACATTAATCTTTCAATACAATCTTCCATTTAATCTTGTTCATCTTCATCTTTTTTATTTAAAGCTTAAAGTTCTTATTTGGTTGATTTTGATCTTCAAAAGTTATTGGGTTTTGTGTTTTTAGTGTTTTGATTTGATGTTTATGGTTAGTAAATGATTAGTGTTTAGTTTGGTTTAAATCGTTTGGTTAAATTTGGCTTGTTTTGATCAAAATCGTATTGCCCAGTATTCCCCTGTTCTTCGCTGTTATTTATTTCCCATATTCCGGATCAACCGGATATTCCGGATCAAGCACTGTTTATTTTTATTCCGCATCAACCTCCTTCATCCGGAATATCTAATATTCCGGATCAAAGCCTTTATCCGGAATAATCAATTATTCCGAATCAACTCATTATTCCGCGTCAATTCATTATTCCGCATCAACAGTTTATTCCGGATGAACCTATTATTCAGCATGAGCCATTTATTCCGCATCAACCATTTATTCCGCATGAGCTTATATTCCGAATGAACCTATTATTCCGCATGAGCCATTTATTCCACATCAACCATTTATTCCGCATGAGCTAGTATTTCGCATGAGTAAGATATTCCGCATGAAGGATTTTTGTCTGATATATTCCGAATAAAGAGTACATTCCGAATCAAGCATTTTTCAGAGTATTTTCAGTTACTGTTTTATTTTAATTTGAATTCAAGTTTTATTTTTATTAACTAATTGCTTCTAGTTTACTTTTATTTACTTCACGCATTTACCCTTTTAGTAGAATAGAAAACCAAACCCCCTATTTGTCACCAAGAACAATAAGTACCACTTGGAGCTGTGATCAATTCGAGAAGATTCTGAGACTTAATCTGAACCCCATAACAAATCAATGTATCAAATGGCGCCGCTGCCGGCTCTTCTCGTCAAGATTAACAGTTTTTTGTTAGAACTTGGATTTTGGGATTCGTTCACCATGAACATTACTTTTTCATAAAAAATTTCGAAAACCCTAAAAAATATAAAATTTTCAAAAATACAAAAAAAATAAAAAACAATAAAAACCAAAAATATTTCTTGTTTGCTTTGTTAGTTCTTTTGCAGGTGCATGCGTACACGATCAACGTCTTATCAAGAGCCCGAGCCTCTCGAAGACTTAGACATGGTCGGTGTACACAACAACAACAATAACCCACCTCAAAACAATAACAACAACAATGAACCTCTACCGGACAATCGCCCGATGATTGAACTTTTGCAAGCACATGTGGAGGGCAACAATGATCCAATTGTCATACCCGCGATTGCAACCAACAACTTTGAGCTCAAATCCAGCTTTATCCAAATGGTCTCTGCTCAACCATTCTTGGGGCGTACCATTGATGATCCTCATGACCACATCAAAAGATTCCTACAACTCATGAATACGGTCAAATTCAATGGTGTTCCACAAGAGGTAATCCGTTTACAACTTTTTCCCTTTTCTTTAGAGGGACAAGCCCGTCATTGGCTTGCAAAGGAACCACCACAAAGTATTCTGACGTGGACGGATTTGGAGACCAAATTCATAAACTACTTTTTCCCACACTCTCGTATTACCGCTTTGCGGAATGAAATTATTAATTTTGAACAAAAGTACGATGAGTCTTTTAGTGAATCTTGGGACCGTTTTAAAGACCTTTTAAGAAAGTGCCCACAACATGGTTTTACCAAAGTGCACCAAATTAATACCTTTTATAATGGTTTAAGCATGAATGACCAAGATTCACTAAATAGTGCCTCGGGGGGTAAAATTTTGGTTAAGAGCTCTAATGCCGCTTGGGATATTATTGAGAATAAGTCTAGAGTGCAAACCAAGAGTGTTCGGACCAATGCCGCTAGTGCTAGTACTAGTGACAACGACAAGAGACTTGACAAAATTGCGTCGCTTCTTGAATCGCTTGCTACCCAAACCGCTAGCAACACCAACAACATCAACGCTAAAAACGCTCAAGACGCTCAAGTCAATGCTGTTAGCTAACCATGTGAAATATGCGGGGGTCCTCACTCTTACACCACTTGTACCTCCACCCAAGACTATCCTTCTGAGAATGTTAATGCAGCATACGGTACCTATCCTCCGGCCGCTTATCAAGCTCGTCTTCAAGGAGACCGCAACTTGCTTAGCTACCGCTCAAACAACTTTCTCTCACCGCCCGGTTTTCCTCCTAACAACCCAAACCAACAACAAAACCTCAATCGCCCTCCTCAACAACAACCTCGTGCACCACACCAACCACCTCAAAGACAACCATATCCACCTCAAAGAAACAACCAAGTTTACCAACAACCTGCTTATCAACCACCCGCCTACAATGCTCCTCCCAACCAACCAACGCATTACACCAAGATATTAGAACCTACATGAGGACTAATGATGTGATCATGGACAATCTCCAGCGGGAAGTGCTCAACTTGAAAGCAGACATGGTGAAACAAGGGAACGATCTTCGAGCTGATATGCGAAACACTTTGGCAAGTCAAACGAATGACTTAAGGAACATGATGGCTAGTTTCTTCCAAAGTAATCAATCCTCTTCTTCTGGTACTCTTCCGAGTAACACCGTTGCGAATCCAAGAGGGGAGATGAAAGCAATCACCACTCGCAATGGCAAAGGTACCAAGGAACCCAAGCTTCCTATACCTCCACCCGTGATTGTGACTAAGGAAAACGAGTCACCTGCTTCTATTCCTAATCCTTCTACTTCCCCAATTTCTCCACCTCTTACTTCTACCCCTCCTCAACTCAAGGATGTGAGTGATCCTACTATTCCAAAGCCTTCCTCTTCTTCCGATATACCTTATCCCTCAAGGTTGAGGAAAGAGAAGCTCAAAAGCATGGACGATATTCAAGTTTTGAACTTTCTCAAAATGTTTAAACAATTGAATTTCAACATCTCCTTCGTTGAGGCTCTCGCTCACATGCCCAAATATGCGAAAATGTTTAAAGATCTTCTTAGTGACAAGGAGAAGCTTCTTGATATCGCTAACACCCAACTTAATGAGAATTGCTCTGCAGTGCTCTTAAGGAAATTGCCAACCAAGCTTGGTGATCCGGGTCGTTTCTTAATCCCTTGCAACTTCCCGGGAGTAGAGAATTGCATGGCCCTAGCCGATCTAGGTGCCAGTATTAACTTAATGCCTTTAAGTGTTTGGAAGCTATTATCTCTCCCCGAGCTAGTCCCCACCAAAATGACTTTGGAATTAGCTAACCGTACGGTTGCTCATCCAGTGGGGATAGCTGAAGACGTTTTGTAGGAGTCGACAAATTCACTTTTCCTGCTGATTTCGTCGTCGTCGACTACGAGATGGACCCTCGTGTGCCATTAATTGTTGGTCGTCCATTCTTGAGGACCGGTCGCACTCTCATCGATGTAGAAGCGGGTGAGATTATCATGAGAGTTGGTGACGATCAAATTGTCTTCAACATGGGAAAGCTTTCTAAACAGCCTTATTCCTACGAGAGTGTTAATTGTATCGACGTTCTTGATGAGGCTTGTGAAGAACACTTCAAAGATGCTTGTAAAAGTATTCCTACCTCCCTTCCCAATGTTGAGACCGTGTCCTCTATTGATTCATCACTAACTCTATTTGGAGAAAGTGATTTCCTTTGGAAAGATCTTGAAGCCACCATGGGAAATGTGAACTTAGAATATGACGATTCTCCCAGCAATTGGGATGAAGACATTCGTCTCATTGAGAAACTTCTCAAAGAGGACCATATTTCTTCACCATCTCCCAAAGCTATTGCTATCGATGCTCCGAATTTGAATACGCCTCCCATCGAAAATCCTCCGGATTTAGAACTTAAGGAGTTGCCGCCCCATCTCGAGTACGTGTTCCTTGAAGACAAGAAGAAGTCGCCCGTCATCATTGCTAAGGACTTGAACGAAGAAGAAAAATCTCGCCTCATCGCCGTGCTTAAAGATCATAAGAAGGCAATTGCTTGGAAAATTTCCGATATCCTCGGAATTGATCCAAACTTTTGTACTCACAAAATTCTCATGAAAGATGACTTTAAACCCGCAATCCAGAGCCAAAGAAGGGTTAATCCTCGCATTCATGACGTCATCAAACAAGAGGTTATCAAACTTCTAGATGCCGGTTGATTTACCCTATTTCGGATTCGCCATGGGTATGTCCCGTCCATTGTGTGCCCAATAAGGGCGGAATAAACGTTGTTCCCAATGAACACAACGAGTTGATTCCCACTCGTCTCGTTACTGGGTAGAGAGTTTGTATCGACTATCGCAAACTCAATGATGCCATGAGAAAAGATCACTTTCCTCTTCCTTTCATGGATCAAATGCTCGAGCGTCTAGCGGGTAATGACTATTACTGCTTCTTAGACGGTTTCTCTGGGTATTTTCAAATTCCCATCGATCCCAAAGACCAAGAAAAGACCACATTCACTTGTCCCTACGGAACATTTGCTTACAAACGCATGCCTTTCGGTTTATGCAATGCTCCTGGGACGTTCCAAAGGTGTATGATGGCTATCTTCCATGACATGGTTGAAGAAACTATGAAAGTCTTCATGGATGATTTCTCGGTTTATGGCGATTCTTTCTCTACTTTCCTTGCCAATTTAGAACGTATGCTTCAGCGGTGTGAAGACACTCGCCTTGTTCTTAATTGGGAAAAATGCCATTTCATGGTAAAAGAGGGCATCGTTCTAGGACACAAAATCTCCAAAGCCGGTCTTGAAGTGGACCGTGCTAAAGTCGATGTTATTGCTAAATTGCCTCCACCTTCAACCATGAAGGGTGTGAGAAGTTTCCTGGGTCATGCGGGTTTCTACCGTCGCTTTATCAAAGATTTTTCTAAAGTCGCTCGCCCGATGACCCACCTCTTGGAAAAAGATACTCCTTTTATCTTTTCCAACGAGTGTATTGAAGCCTTCAAACTTCTTAAGGATAAGCTAACTCAGGCACCGGTCTTGGTTACCCCTAATTGGGAGCTTCCCTTTGAGTTGATGTGCGATGCTAGCGACTTTGCTATTGGAGCGGTTTTGGCCAAAGAGTGAACAAACACTTCCAACCGATCCATTACGCTAGCAAGACAATGACGGGGGCTGAATTGCATTACACGACAACCAAAAAAGAGCTTTTAGCTGTTGTTTATGCCTTTGAAAAGTTCTACCCCTATCTTGTCCTTTCTACCACCATCGTTTATACAGATCATTCCGCGTTGAAGTACTTGTTAACTAAACAAGATTCCAAACCAAGACTTCTTCGCTGGGTTTTGCTACTTCAAGAATTTAAAATCGAAATTCGTGATAAGAAGGGAGCTAAAAACCTAGCCGCGGATCATCTCAGCAGACTTGAGGATCCTTATCAAGGGGATCATCCAAACAAAGAGATCAATGACTCTTTTCCCCTGGAGACCTTAATGTCTATCAACTCGAGTAATGATGAAGCCCCGTGGTTTGCGGACATTGCAAACTACATGGCGGGTGGAATTCTCATCGACGGGTTAACATCCCAACAAAAGAAAAAGTTCTTCAAAGACATTAAGACTTACTTTTGGGATGACCCGTATCTATTCAAACAATGTGCTGATTTGATTATTCGCCGATGTGTTGATGGACCGACAGCTTTAGAAATTCTCGAAGCTTGCCGCAAAGGACCCACCGGTGGTCACTTTGGTCCCAACTACACCGCCAAAAAAGTGTTTGACTCGGGATTTTATTGGCCCACCATTTATCGTGATGCTCACGAGATGGTTAAACATTGTGATGCTTGCCAAAAACAAGGCAAGATCACACATAAAGACGAGATGCCTCAGAATTTCATACAAGAATGTGAAATCTTTGATGTTTGGGGTATCGACTTTATGGGGCCATTCCCTTCATCTAAAAGAAACAAATACATCCTTGTAGCCGTTGACTACGTTTCTAAATGGGTTGAAGCCAAAGCTTTACCCACTAATGACGCAAGGGTGGTTTGTAACTTTTTGAAATCGCTGTTCGCTAGATTCGGTGTGCCTCGTGACATTATTAGTGATCGCGGGACTCATTTTTGCAATGATCAATTCGCAAGAGTCATGTCTAAGTATGGTGTAAATCATCGTCTTTCCACCGCCTACCACCCACAAACTAATGGCCAGGCTAAAATCTCTAACCGAGGATTAAAGCGAATTCTTGAAAGAACCATGGGAGAGCATCGTGCCTCATGGGCTGATAAACTTGATGATGCTCTGTGGGCTTTTCGTACCGCTTACAAGACTCCGATTGGTTGTACACCATATCGTCTCGTGTACGGGAAAGCATGCCACCTCCCCATTGAGTTGGAGCACAAGGCTTACTGGGCCTTGAAGTGGGCTAATTTCATATCAACAAAGCCGGTGACCTACGCAAGATCCAACTCAATGAGCTGAATGAACTCCGGAATGAGGCTTATGAAAATTCTTTGATCTATAAGGAGAAGACTAAGCTCATTCACGACTCCAAGATTAAAAACCGAGATTTCCAAGTTGGAGACAAAGTTTTACTCTTTAACTCTCGGTTGAAAATCTTTTCGGGCAAGCTGAAATCTCGTTGGTCCGGCCCATTCACCATTGCCCAAATTTTTCCATATGGTACTCTCGAACTCGCTCAACCTAATGGACCTAATTTTAAGGTGAATGGCCAACGAGTGAAATTGTACTTTGGTGAGGACATCTCTCATGAGATGATTCCATCCCTCACCACGTTTCCCATGACCTAATTTTGGGTCGAGTCAGGCTCGTGACTCGGTGTCTATCCTTTTCCGTTTTAACCCCCTAAGTGTAGGGGGACCTCTATAGGTTGTTTGTGTTTGTGTGGTGATGTGATTACACGGATGAATGCACTTTTGGAACCTTTGAAGAACAGTGCTCCCGAGTTATCCGAAATCCGGTTCTATCTCTCAACTATCGTGATTCAATTTTCTTCATACTCACATTTGAAATTGATCACTTTAGTCGTCTCTTCCTTAACTTGATTTAACCAACGTGCACAATGTCATAAGTGTAGGGGAGACTTTTCCCACATGCTTAAACATTGAGGACAATATTTATCTTATGTGTAGGGGGGACTTCTATCGAAGTTTTAAGTGGACTTTTCCATGAAAATGCCTTCATTTAACCGGAAAATCATCTTTTTCAACATTTTTCAAATCTTTTATTAACTTTGGCCATTTAGTCGTAATTTTTAAATTTTTATCGTTGCTTTCATATGTATATATCCCGCAATAAAGTCAAAAATATTAATAAAGTGGTGTAGCTAGTTTTGAAATCTTTGACATATTAGGCCCGTTGCGATTATTTTGACTCAAGCCGAATAGACTTATCCAAGTTTATTCTAGCTAGTATCCTTAACCATGTATACCTTAATTGGTTTATTAGGCTAAGCATCCACGAGTCTCATTACTTGAGATTTTAAAATATGGAGAACGAGAAATGATAGAGTCAATTATAAGTCGGTATTCTTGCACAAGCTCACTTGGTGTAATTATTTGCCTATTCTCCCATCACTTGCTAATAATTTATCTGCAATAAGTAAGGTCGTACGATTTGAAAAGTTACTTAGCTTCTAGCCCAAGATCGTTTAAAAGTTGCTCGGTAATGATAAGAGTTCATAGCCAAGGCATAACTTATGAAGCGGGGCGCGAAGATTGGCGAGTCCGAAAAGGCCCTAACAAGGCATGAGGATTCAATCTTATTGCTAAAGATCCAAGGAGATGTGAAAAGCATTATTCCCAAAATCAATATGAAGGATCAAGACTCACGACGAAGAGCAATCAACTCCCATAAAGATCATGGAGAAGTCTATCCGAAAAGACCCTAACAAGGTATGAGAATAAATAGATCCAAGTCCGAAAAGGAGGCGGATCGTTGTATCTCAAAATCCCAAATAACGATTGAAGAAATAATTATGAAGTCGTGGTCAACAAAGTGGAGTACCCCTCAAAAGTATCCAAGTGAAGAAACTCTATTAACGAAGAGAAGACCATTATCTCAAGAACGTCTCTCAAGATATGAAGTATGAAGTACATGCCAAATATCGTCCCGAGAAAGGTCTCAAATCGTGAAGCGAGTTATGCCAAGATATGAACTTTTTGATATCCCGAGAATCAGTTTTAAGAGATTTTGTCCTTTAGCTAACTATTAATCAAATCGTCCTACTTTGCTTTCAGCCTAAATAAACTATCACAATAAGTCCAAAAATGCATCTTCATGATCATCTAAGACAAAAATAAAATATAAGAGATACACCTAGGAATAAGGGAGTTTAAGCATATAATTAAGCCATGTGTGTAAATGTTTGATTTGCTAACTTATAATAACAATGATCTCGTTTTTAAGCTTAGTTTGGGGAACGTGAAACTTGAGGGTGATATATCTTCGCAACACCAAAGCCCTAATATAAGTCCTTGATCTCTTTGCAAGTTATTTCCATATAGCTATTTTCAAGTGAAAATGGTTTTCTATCATTTTGTTTACTTTAAAGTTTTAATTTCTTTTAGTACTTTAATTTTTGTTTAGTATGTTAATAAGGCAAGGTTGATTGATTATGAGAAAAGTGTAAATTTGCTTTATCACTAAGCATTGCATGAGGGCATGGCAATGGTTAAGTGTAGGGGATTTGATAGGTGTGAAAACACCCATCCTTTTACCACTTATTTCTGGCTAAAACAAGACCAAAACGCGTATTTAATATCATTTGTTTGGAATTATGCGTGGTTTTTGAGTTTATTGTGTTTTCAGAACCAATCGGATGGATATTGGAGAAAACGTGGGATTGCACGGGTTTTATTGAAGAAAAAGACTCAAGACGAAGTCTATTGTCCAAGAGATGCATAAGATTTGAAGTCAATTTGCCTATTTGAAGATTTATCGAACAAAAGGACCAAAGATGGAAGATTTACATATGTCGAAGGAACTCAAGTCTATTAAACGAAGAAATTAAAAGACGAGTTGAATTTAATCGTCGACAAATCCCGAATCAGAATCGAAAACGTCAACTTTTCTGAAAAGACGAGAAGACAAGAAGAAAGGGAGAAAGCCCACTCACCAACCAACCACTAGGCCTATAAATAGGATCCACCCTCACACATTTGGAGCTAGTTTTTCATTTCCAGTTATTTTCTTTTCTTTCGTAGGAAGCCAACACCATTAAGGTGTTGGTGATTTTTCATTCTTGTTGAATCTTTGATTTTGTAAGGGTTTAATCTTTCCCTTTGTTTGTTTAACATTAATCTTTCAATACAATCTTCCATTTAATCTTGTTCATCTTCATCTTTTTGATTTAAAGCTTAAAGTTCTTATTTTGTTGATTCTGATCTTCAAAAGTTATTGGGTTTTGTGTTTTTAGTGTTTTGATTTGATGTTTATGGTTAGTAAATGATTAGTGTTTAGTTTGGTTTAAATCTTTTGGTTAAATTTGGCTTGTTTTGATCAAAATCGTATTGCCCAGTATTCCCCTGTTCTTCGCTGTTATTTTTCCCATATTCCGGATCAACCAGATATTCCGGATCAACCGGATATTCCGGATCAAGCACTATTTATTTTTATTCCGCATCAACCTCCTTCATCCGGAATATCTAATATTCCGGATCAAAGCCTTTATCCGGAATAATCTATTATTCCGGATCAACTCATTATTCCGCATCAATTCATTATTCCGCATCAACAGTTTATTCCGGATGAACCTATTATTCCGCATGAGCCATTTATTCCGCATCAACCATTTATTCCGCATGAGCTTATATTCCGAATGAACCTATTATTCCGCATGAGCCATTTATTCGGCATCAACCATTTATTCCGCATGAGCTAGTATTCCGCAGGAGTAAGATATTCCGCATGAAGGATTTTTGTCTGATATATTCCGAATAAGGAGTACATTCCGAATCAAGCATTTTACAGAGTATTTTCAGTTACTGTTTTATTTTAATTTGAATTCAAGTTTTATTTTTATTAATTAATTGCTTCTAGTTTACTTTTATTTACTTCACGCATTTACCCTTTTAGTAGAATAGAAAACCAAACCCCCTATTTGTCACCAAGAACAATAAGTACCACTTGGAGCTGTGATCAATTCGAGAAGATTATGAGACTTAATCTGAACCCCATAACAAATCAATGTATCACGCGTCAATTAATAATAACTAGAGAAATAAACCATACATAAGAATATCAAACTCAAAATCATAAAATCACGACAAACTCGAGAGAAAACGATACAAGTGATACCATTACACTCTTCTACAATTTACTTTATTACTCTACATTTTCGATAAAAATTTGTCGGCACATTCCAAATGTACTAGCTCATTTACCCCACTTAGACACATCAAAAGTTTATGAAACGACTCGAGGAACTAACTTAATATCTATAGAAAGTCCTCCAAAAAGTTTATCAACCGATTTTACTTCTATGTCTCCCTGCCCGACACATCTTTGAACTATAAAACCGGACAGTTTTACGTCATTGCCTCATACAACCGTTTTAACTTCTATAAATGACTCCATTGCAAAACCGACACTTAGGTTTGAAAATAGACTCACCATCTAAGGTTTACACTTTTATATCAGTCCTTGGCTCATTTAAAACTCATTCTATAGCCCTCGAGATTCGATCCAAATATCGACAAAAACTACATATTGTGTCGATACTCGTCTCCTGGTACACGTATAATCAAACTATCATAACGTTTCGCTCGTTTGGAACTAGAAGCTCTACTTTACGCCAACAAGAAGATAATCAAAATCTCCGTAACACTATCTAATTATCTTAACCATTTTCAAAGCATAAGGTATCCAAAAACAGCCTTTTAGCTACTGCCCTAAATTACCCTTTTAAATCTAGCATGAAATCATACTTTTGATCAAAATCAACTATTTTTATCATCATCCTAAGCATCTAATAACAAATAACCTAATCCTAACACTTGTATCAATCTTCAAATCAAAAACCTAAAAATCAAAATCATGTTTTTAGCAAAAACAACATGATCCATGCATGATTATCACTAGATAATCACATGCATGATCATCTAACAACTCTACCAACCATAATTCTTAACCAAAAATTCAAACTTCATGCATGTTGCTAATATTAGTACCAATAGAATCCCCTTTCAAATTCTAAGAATGGGTCTTGATTTGTTTTAGCTTAGATCAAAATAAAAATTGAAAAAAAAATTGTTTTTAGGGTGTGTGTAGGGTGACGGCTAAAAAAAAGAGGAGGAGGGAGGTGATTTTTCTAGTTATGTGGTAACTATGAGAAAGTTTGGTGTAAAATCACCTTATATATGGTGGTGGAGGGACCTCTTTTTCCAATTTGAGATAGTTTTGGTCCAAAATGAAAATAGTTAGCTAAAAAGCGGGAAATGACTATTAGTCAATTTTTGAAAATATTCACGGGGTTAGGGTTTCATAAAAAAACTTCTAACAAGTTAAAACGTATCTCAAATATAATAATATTGTCTCCCGACTCGACCTAACACGTCATTAAAAAGAAAAACATCAAAAACGACAAACATCGACAAATATCGAACAACCGAAAATAAAACGTAAAATATTGGGCTTCCATCGACATCACGCTTGCTAATACTCCTTATACTTATTAAAGATAAAATGTAAGTCTTCTAACATCGGTTTAAACTTAAACCTTCAAAAACAATAATCATTCAAGCTTACCAAAAATTTCAAAAATAGTCGTAAAATAAGATTAAGCAATGACCTCGGTTTCAGGTTATCACATCACAAAACAAAATCTGACATGAACAAGTGTGAACGCCTATGGGTCGGTTCACAAAACAAAATCTGAAAGAAAAGCACATGCGACTAAGTATGGCCAGTCCTATACCAACCTTTTACTTAGTCAAAACTTGTAAAAACTGAATGCTAAAATGCATAAGACACATAGAAGACAACAACGCCAAAATTTAGGAAGTTCCTGGTGACTACCCACTAGCCACAGGTTAAGTATTTAGAGCCTACAGGTCGAACCAGGCTCTGATACCATAATTGTAACACCCCACTTTGATAAGTAGAGCGTTACATGATAATTATGGCGTGTCATCAAAGCATGCAAGGTAATATGTAATAATACATACATAACCATAAAGGAAAATCAGAATCAAACATTAGCTCCTAAACATAAACTAAAAAATATGCATAAAGTAAATGAAATGCAAAAGGAATAGAAGTGTAAGGTAGATCCCATCCTATGTAAGTCCGCTAAATGCTCAAGTTCATCCTTGGTTACCAGCCGTATGAGTCATGGAAAGAAATACGGCTGAGCAATACGCTTAGTGAACGAATATAATGACATAATAAGAATATCTGGAAAACAAAAGAAAGATCTGGAATACAAAGTTGAACAGATAAAAGTACTGACGTTGAAAGACCGATAAGTAAAATGCAGCGGAAACTGTGTATGTCCTAGAAAACTGGTTTATAATTTGTAAACTGAACTGATAACTGATAAAGCTGAAAACATGCATTTACTGTATTTTAAGTGCCAAGATCTTATATAGGTTATGTACTGTAACAACGTGTGCATGAATACATAGAGGGGTAACCTCGTCATGTTATAGAGGGGTGACCTCTAACTGATAACTGGGTGGAGGGATCAGCTCCAATGTGAAGGATGTAGAGCACACACCATATTTACCTGATAAACTATAAGTTGATAAACTAGGATGCACCCATACGCCCCACATGATTATGCTGATAATGGCCAAACTGAAACTAAAGGGACGCCACGGGAAATCACTCCCTTGTAGAGGAGTCATAACACCTGTGCCTCATGTCTTATGGTTACGGTACCTCCGTAACTAGATAACATGTTCATGCATGTATATAGCTCAGGCATTTTAAAATAAACATAAGTATTACTGAAAAGCTTAATAACATAAAAGTACTGGGGAAAACATATGGCTGCAAACAGGGAATCCTAATCATGCATACGAAGGGAATGTCCATACTGAAGGACGAAATATCCGTACCTCGTGTCCAGTAATGAAGTAAGAATGAAAGCTGAAGGGTCTACTCTAACTTCATGGATACTACATAAATAAGGGACGTGAATGAGTTGTCTGATTACTGTATACTTTTACTGGTTCTTATTGTTCTTAACTTGTTTTACATGTTCTTATATTATTTTACTGTTTCGTGTATAATGTTGTAACTCTGACTGTTCTCATGTATTTCTGATTAATGTATTTCATGTACTCATGTGTTAATATACTTGTTGTAACATAATAAGTAAGTTCCTAAAAATAAAAGGTTTCCATAAATAGTAAGTTTCTAAAAAATAGAAAGTTTCCTTAAATAATTATAAGCTTGTTTAATAAATCCAAAATATAAGTTAGTGCTTAATATTCATAATTTATAAGTCATGGTGTCTTAATAGTAAAGTTTATAAAATAAACACTTTAGGCTAAAACGATGGTTATTAGTTAATAATATAATGCATGGTTTTAATAAACATTATTAATTAATAAAATGACATAATTTATTTAATTAAATTTTACCTTAGATAGATAATTAAATTAAATTCTGGTTTTAATTTAATTATGTCATAATAAAATACTTAGGTTAATTTCATGAATTATTACATTAATAATTATAACCTAATTTCATGATTAATTTAATTAAAATAATATGTAAATAAATTAATTAATTAAATAAAGAAAATGGTTTGGCCAAAATACCCCTTGTATAACGAGTCCTTAACCCAAGCCTACCGAGATACCCGTCTCAGTCGCACTTAACAAATCAAATAAACACCAAACCAAAATCAACACCATATCCTGATTAGCGACATAAATCTCTGTCGCTGTTCTGTCGTGAATCTGCCAAAGGGGAATCTGCGACAGAATTTTTGTCACAGAAACTATCGCAAATCCGAAAAAACAAACCAAACGAGCCATTGCTGGGTTGTGTGTTGCGGCTGGCGAAGACTAAACAGCCCCCTGTTGGTCTTTGGTTCCCCTTGTTTACCACAAGAACATCCCTAGGGATTTTGTGTTGCGGCCGTCTACAACAAAACCACCATCGCACCCCATGTGGGTCACCGTTGGACCAAAGTGAACCACACCGAGAGTCCAAAGACTTTTGGTTCCCAAGGAAATCAACAAAACCCGGCCACCCCAAGATTCATTACACGTTTATTCTATAAAATCATGTGTTCATGTCATATACTAGATAAATTCGTAATTTATAAACAAAAGGAAAGGAGAAAAAGTGCTTACCGTTTATACCAAATCTAGGGATAACCAAACCAATACACACGAATCAATCAACATTAAAAATCATGTTCCCGTCCCCTTCTTTTGGTTCCCAGCCGGCGGCACACAAAGAAAAACACAAACCCTTATTATTATTTTTTTGTTTCTTGAAATGAAAGCGAGTGTGAGACCCCCTAGTGGTTAGTTTTTGCTAGACAGGATGGGCTTTAAGCCCATTCTTTTTCCTCCTTAAGTGAGCCGAACTAAACAGCCCTTAACTATATGTTTTGGGTTTTTCGACTTTATTAAATCTCATGTATTTATTCATTTCTATCGTGAGTTCGTGTTTCATGTTCGTGTTATACTCTAATATGTATTATTTATTTTACTGAATAACTAATAATAATACGTAGTACTTGAATATGAACGTTAATTATTCTTGGTACATGTCGTGTATTAATTAACTTAACGTTTTAATTAAATCTGTGATTTCATGTAATAAATGTATTCATGGATTTTCATGCGGGTTTTACATTTGCAGATTTCAGAAAGTTTATGGACGTTTTTTGCATTTTACCTTAATTTTAATGACAAATTTTCTTTAGTAGCCAAATGATGTGAGTTTCTTTTACCTAATTTTATGTTTAGTGTATTTTAGTAAACGAAGTTATGACTAATTTAAATTTTGTGTTATTAGTAAGCAACACTTTTACTTATAAGTAAATGAATTTTGTTTATTTATAAATACATTTTAAAATATTTGAGACTTTATAAAAATAGGATGGTTAAATTTAAACTAATTTTACTTACTAAATATAGCAAGTTGTTGGTGTCTTTCTCACATTCTATATCATAGGACTCTTTCTAATATTTTTTATAACCAACCTTAGTAACAACAGTAAACTAATATTTTTTATTTTAAATCAAAATATATTTATATTTATTAATTAATTTCATAGTTTAAGTTCACCATATTTTTTAAAATTTTGTGCTCTTTAATTCAATATCAATTTCGATATATTTTATCAACTTTCAGTTTTTTTTTTATTTTTAGCGGATTTATTTTGGAATCTGCGACAGAAATTTTGTCACAGAAGCTGTCGCAAATCCGAAAAAACAAACCAAACGAGCCATTGTTGGGTTGTGTGTTGCGGCTGGCGAAGACTAAACAGCCCCCTTTTGGTCTTTGGTTCCCCTTGTTTACCACAAGAACATCCCTATGGATTTTGTGTTGCGGCCGTCTACAACAAAACCACCATCGCACCCCTTGTGGGTCATCGTTGGACCAAAGTGAACCACACCGAGAGTCCAAAGACTTTCGGTTCCCAAGGAAATCAATAAAACCCGGCCACCCCAAGATTCATTACATGTTTATTCTATAAAATCATGTGTTCATGTCATATACTAGATAAATTCGTAATTTATAAACAAAAGGAAAGGAGAAAAAGTGCTTACCGTTTATACCAAATCTAGGGATAACCAAACCAATACACACGAATCAATAAACATTAAAAATCATGTTCCCGTCCCCTTCTTTTAGTTCCCAGCCGGCGGCACACAAAGAAAAACACAAACCCTAATTATTATCTTTTTGTTTCTTGAAATGAAAGTTAGTGTGAGACCCCCTAGTGGTTAGTTTTTGCTAGACAGGATGGGCTTTAAGCCCATTCTTTTTCCTCCTTAAGTGAGCCGAACCAAACAGCCCTTAACTATATGTTTTTGGTTTTTCGACTTTATTAAATCTCATGTATTTATTCATTTCTATCATGAGTTCGTGTTTCATGTTCGTGTTATACTCTAATATGTATTATTTATTTTACTGAATAACTAATATTAATACGTAGTACTTGAATATGAACGTTAAATATTCTTGGTACATGTCGTGTATTAATTAACTTAACGTTTTAATTAAATCTGTGATTTCATGTAATAAATGTATTCATGGATTTTCATGCGGGTTTTACATTTGCAGATTTCAGAAAGTTTATGGACGTTTTTTTGCATTTTACCTTAATTTTAATGACAAATTTTCTTTAGTAGCCAAATGATGTGAGTTTCTTTTACCTAATTTTATGTTTAGTGTATTTTAGTAAACGAAGTTATGACTAATTTAAATTTTGTGTTATTAGTAAGCAACACTTTTACTTATAAGTAAATGAATTTTGTTTATTTATAACTACATTTTAAAATATTTGAGACTTTATAAAAATAGGATGGTTGAATTTAAACTAATTTTACTTACTAAATATAGCAAGTTGTTGGTGTCTTTCTCACATTCTATATCATAGGACTCTTTCTAATATTTTTTTTATAACCAACCTTAGTAACAACAGTAAACTAATATTTTTTATTTTAAATCAAAATATATTTATATTTATTTATTATTTTCAAAATTTAAGTTCACCATATTTTTTAAAATTTTGTGCTCTTTAATTCAATATAAATTTCGATATATTTTATCAACTTTCAGTTTTTATTTTTATTTTTAGCGGATTTATTTTGAAATCTGCGACAGAAATTTTGTCACAGAAGCTGTCGCAAATCCGAAAAAACAAACCAAACGAGCCATTGCTGGGTTGTGTGTTGCGGCTGGCGAAGACTAAACAGCCCCCTGTTGGTCTTTGGTTCCCCTTGTTTACCACAAGAACATCCCTAGGGATTTTGTGTTGCGGCCCTCTACAACAAAACCACCATCGCACCCCTTGTGGGTCACCGTTGGACCAAAGTGAACCACACCGAGAGTCCAAAGACTTTCGGTTCCCAATGAAATCAACAAAACCCGGCCACCCCAAGATTAATTACTTGTTTATTCTATAAAATCATGTGTTCATGTCATATACTAGATAAATTCGTAATTTATAAACAAAAGGAAAGGAGAAAAAGTGCTTACCGTTTATACCAAATCTAGGGATAACCAAACCAATACACACGAATCAATCAACATTAAAAATCATGTTCCCGTCCCCTTCTTTTGCTTCCCAGCCGGCGGCACACAAAGAAAAACACAAACCCTAATTATTATCTTTTTGTTTCTTGAAATGAAAGTGAGTGTGAGACCCCCTAGTGGTTAGTTTTTGCTAGACAGGATGGGCTTTAAGCCCATTCTTTTTCCTCCTTAAGTGAGCCGAACCAAACAGCCCTTAACTATATGTTTTTGGTTTTTCGACTTTATTAAATCTCATGTATTTATTCATTTCTATCGTGAGTTCGTGTTTCATGTTCGTGTTATACTCTAATATGTATTATTTATTTTACTGAATAACTAATATTAATACGTAGTACTTGAATATGAACGTTAATTATTCTTGGTACATGTCGTGTATTAATTAACTTAACATTTTAATTAAATCTGTGATTTCATGTAATAAATGTATTCATGGATTTTCATGCGGGTTTTACATTTGCAGATTTCAGAAAGTTTATGGACGTTTTTTGCATTTTACCTTAATTTTAATGACAAATTTTCTTTAGTAGCCAAATGATGTGAGTTTCTTTTACCTAATTTTATGTTTAGTGTATTTTAGTAAACGAAGTTATGACTAATTTAAATTTTGTGTTATTAGTAAGCAACACTTTTACTTATAAGTAAATGAATTTTGTTTATTTATAACTACATTTTAAAATATTTGAGACTTTAAAAAATAGGATGGTTGAATTTAAACTAATTTTACTTACTAAATATAGCAAGTTGTTGGTGTCTTTCTCACATTCTATATCATAGGACTCTTTCTAATATTTTTTTATAACCAACCTTAGTAACAACAGTAAACTAATATTTTTTATTTTAAATCAAAATATATTTATATTTATTTATTATTTTCATAATTTAAGTTCACCAAATTTTTTAAAATTTTGTGTTCTTTAATTCAATATCAATTTCGATATATTTTATCAACTTTTAGTTTTTATTTTTATTTTTAGCGGATTTATTTTGATTTCATATTTTTACACATTTAATATCAATATAAATATGAACTTAATAAGTAAGATAGTAATAACTAGGTTTTCACTTAGTTATGAAAGTTCGTTAAACCGATCTTTTCGAATTGATTACCGGTTAAGAGTGCGACTCAGTCGTTCTTGGTGGACAAATAAAATGGTTTGGTTATCTATTTTAAACTAATAGCAAATATGTAAATGTCGTTGAGTAAAAATAAAAGCTTTAAAAATTAAACTAAAAATTAAAACGTAATGAATATAAAACTTAAAACTTTGTAAAAATAGACTAAGACAAAACTCGTTTAAAATAATACTAAGTAAAGATGCGGGAAAAATTAAATTTGAAACATAAAGTTAAAATAAGAAATAAAATTAAAATTTTGAAATTGGATCGCAGTCAATGCGATCGGGGTGCTTGATCGTGCCTGGATCGCACTTGGATCGTACCCTCGATCATATCCTTTGATCGCAATAAGTGATCGCACCCTACGATCGTAACAATCGATCGTAGGCTAGTGATCGTAGTCAGTAAGATCGCACTCAATGCGATGGAAACAAGCGATCACACCCAATGCGATCGTAGCCAGGGATCGCAACCACAGATCGCACTCTTGATCGTACCCACGATCGCAACAAGTGATCATTGTTAGCCTCAAATTATTGAGTCAAACAAGAATGTTCGGTCATAGGTTTCTATTGTAATATTTATTAGAACGTTGTAATAAGTAGTTATTTAGTCGTGGTTCACGGGCTTGGATTTAAACTAATTAAAGTCTAAAAGACAAGCCCGGCCCAATATATAGTCCATTAAAGCCCGCATGTGGGTGGACTATATATACTACCCTCCTAGCATGTTAGGAGGATGGATGGTCATTTGTAACAAATTCTTTTCACTAATCTAATCTCACCAACTTAATCATCTCCTCTCTACTTTCTCTCTCTAGGAATTCATCTCTTCTTCATCTATTTTCTTTCTCTCTTCATTGCTTAATCATCACAAATATATGGGACAACATTTGGTATCAATCGCCATGGGGTAGTTTTGTGATTCGTTGTTCATTTTACTTGGTTGGTGTGATTTTCTCTTATAATCATCTCGAATTCAAGATCTTTTTGTGTTTTCTATGCTTTAAATCTTGATATAAATCTTCTACATAGCTGTGGTAGGGATTTGGTCGCATTTGGTTGGTTAAAATCTCGGATTTCTTGTCGAAAAATTCAATTTTTTACCCAAAAATCTCGTAACAGCACTATCATTCCGATTGGTGTAATCGGAAAAGGGAGTATAGATTCCGATTGTGATTCCGATCAGTATCATCGGAAAAGGGTTTGCACATTCCGATCAGCTTTCCGATCATCATTCCGATTGGACAGAATATTCCGATTTGCATTCCGATCAGCTTTCCGATCATCATTCCGATTGCACATTCCGATCAGTGATTCCGATTGGACATTCCGATCAGTGATTCCGATTGGACATTCCGATCAGTGATTCCGATTAGGGGACATTCCGATAAGTGATTCCGATTGGACATTCCGATCAGTGATTCCGATAAGTGATTCCGATGATGTGTTTTGCTAAATCTTGTTTGAGTATTTTTTAGACTTAGCCACCATCTAGACTAGTTTCGGAATATCGTTTCCACGAAGATCAAAAAAAAAAAGAAAAAAGTTAAAATTTTTCCGTCAAGTAAATTCAAATTTTTTCCATACTAGTTTTAGGACATTTCTAGCTCAATTTCAAAATTTGGCGATACAAAATTTTTTGGTCTACCATTTTTGTCGGACTGGAGAATTTATTGTCGGACTGGAGAAAAATTGCAATTTTCGGAATTTAAACCACAACAACAATCACAACAAATCTACTTAAGATCCATATTCACATCATCATTTCAGAGAATATTGAGATGGATTCTACTGCCGAATATCGTGTGACGAACAACAACATAATGGTGGCGGGTAACAAAGAGAGACCACCAATGCTTGTATCTGGTAGGTATGCTCAATGGCAATCACGTTTCATACGATATCTTGATACAAGACCTAATGGTGATGCCTTGAGGAAATGTATTACTCATGGACCATATATATTTAAGAAGATCTCAGTTCCTCCAAGAGCAGCCACAGATACTACTGATCCAATACCTGCAAGTGAACGTGATGAAACAAGAGCTGATCTCACACCTGAAAATTGTGCTTGGCATGATGCGGAGAAGGAAGCCATCTATATAGTTTTAAGTGGGATTGGAGATGATATTTACTCCACGGTTGATGCATGCCCGACAGCACATGAAATGTGGACTGCTATTGAACGCTTACAACAAGGAGAATCACTCAACAAACAAGATGTCAAAACAAACTTGTTTTGGAATTTTGGCAAGTTTACTTCAAGGGATGGAGAATCGATTGACTCTTACTACTCCAGGTTTTATAAGATGATGAATGACATGACAAGAAATAATCTGCAAGTCTCCACCATGCAAGTCAATGTCCAATTTCTTCAACAACTTCAACCAGAGTGGACACGGATCGTCACTTTGGTGAAACAACAAGAAAAGTTAGACGAGGTCTCATATCATCGACTCTTTGACATCTTGAAGCAATTTCAGAATGAAGCAAATGAAATTCGAGCTGAACGTGTTGCCAAGACGGCTAACCCACTTGCTTTAGTGACTACCACTCAACATGTTCAAGATCCTCACTCTCGTGCTCCTAAGCCATACTCTAATACATCATATTCACCACGATATTCCACATCATCTAAGTCTTCATCTTCCACAAAATCTCGAGGTAAAACGCCAAGAGCACCATCACCACCATCTGAGTCCTCATCTGAAGAAGATAGTGATGAAGACCAAGCTCAAAAGAACCGAGAGATGAAACAACAAATTGCTTACATAATAAAGACTTACAAGAAAATCTACAAACCCACCAACAACAATCTTCGCACATCATCTAACACAAAGAACCGATATGTTGAGAGTCCTCCAAGGTATGACACACGTCGACATGGTGAAAGTCCTTCTAGGTATGATCGACATAATCCAACGCATGTTGAGGGTTCTGCAAGATATGATCGACAAACTGCAAAGTATGATACTCAGAGGATTGCTGCTGCTACTGGGAATAGGGAAACGGTTGGAATTCAAGTGGTTCAGCAGGGCGGGATTCAATGTTTTAATTGCCAAGGATATGGGCATATGGCAAAGGAATGCAGGAAGCCGAAAAGAGTTAGAGACTCCAGCTATCACAAGGAAAAGATGTTGCTATGCAAAAAGATGGAAGCTGAGGAAGGAGCCATGCTTGATGATACTGATGATGAAGATTCTTATCAAGAGCTTGATACACATTATTCGTACATGGCAAAGGTTGAAGAAGTTCTCAAAGTCACTGAAGATGACAATGGCCCTATCTTTGACACTGAGCCAATCGATAAGGTACACACTACTGATGAATATAATGTGTTTGGTGATATTCCTGAGCATAGTGATCTACCCATTACCATTAATGACACGTGTATGATGGAAACGGTTGATAGCAATACCACGCCCGATTCATCAGACATGTGCAATAATGAGTCTGAGGATGATCAACATGCAAATGAATATGATGAAGAGGAACGTATTGCGCTTGCTAATTTAATTGCTACTTTACAAAAAGATGTCACTGAAAATAAAAAGAGTCAAAAGCAATTAAAGAAGGCAAACGCTACGCTCACTCAAAGTTTTGAAGAATGTAAAGCTGCTCTTATCAAATCTACTGAGATGATTGAAAGCTATAGAGATGAGCTCCTTCAGAAAACCAAAGAGCTTGAGGGGTACAAGGGAAGTGTGTTAAAAAATCAAAAGGACGATTTTGAAAACAAATATAATACAACTCTTGAGTTATTAGCTAAAGAGAAGCGTCAATATAATATTTTCTTAATGGATGAACGTCAAAAAACGTACCTTGCCAATACCAAAGTTAATGAACTTGAACAAAAGCTCTCTATGACCACTACTGATTCTGCTAAAATTCTAGAGTATAAGAAACAAGAGGTAGATGCGTTAAAACAAGACTTCAAAAGTAGATATGATAAAGAAACCGAAAAAGTTACAAAACTAGAAGCACAAGTCGACTTTTTGAAGAACGTTGTTTATAAAACGCATGATTCTATTCAATCCGTAAGAATGCTAGCACCTCCTTCGATGTTTAAGGGTCAAGCTAGCTTTGCAAGTCCTGAGTACCTTGCCAAAGCTCAAGCTGCGAACCCGCATCTTTATCTTGATGAGACTGAAAGAACAGATCTTAACTGCATGCCTGTTAGTGCCAATAGTGAAGAGACTGCCCTTTGGGATGCTGATAGTCAACCACTTGTTAATAAGGAGTTTGTGAAACCTTATAATTATTCTTATGAGAATAGTCTTTATGGCCTGTTCAACAAACAAACTCAGAAAACTCATGAGGAAGTGTTCTTAGAATGCAAACAAAAGAGAATTCAATGGAAGAAAGCATTTGCCCCTAAGAAATCTAATGTTTACAAATACATAAACTACCTCCCTCTAGATGAATCTAAAAGCAAGAGTAGGAAAACATTAGGTATTCTTAAACATTACATAGATAATGTTAAATCTATTGTTGAAAGAGACTGGGCAAAACGTGAAAATGCTGAGTGGACACGTCCTATTCCTCACGATATTACCTTGCTTGTCAAAGAACTCTTAATTCCAAACACGGCGTTGATTAAAGAAACTGTTCTTCAACTTGAGGAGTTCATTCGGACTGAAATGTTTGATGATTTAAAATATGTTGAATCTATTGAGAAACACATTGATGATCTTCAAATGGAGAAGTCTGATTTCTCAGATGAATATGATTTACTCTTGCAAGAATGCGTTTCTAAAGATGTTATGTGTGCTTATTTTACATCTTGTGCTGATATTGATGAATATTCTGAAGTTGCATGCCAATATCTTGATAAGATCAAAGAATGTGAACGTCTTGAAAATGAGCTTTCGAAACGTAAAGAAAATGTTGACAAAAAGGCTTTTGAGTTACTTCAACACAAAACTGATTTCCTTCAAAAACATTGTCATTCACTTGAACTTGCTTTGCAAAAAGATGTTGGTCGTTTTCCACATGATAATAAATTGCAAGAAAAACTTTCCCAAACATTTCGAGAAATGAATGAACAGAATTTGGAAATTAAAGGGTTGAAAGCTCAATTACAAGACAGGGACAGAGCGATAGCTGAGTTGCAGAAACTCATTGCTAAAATGGGTAGGAAAATTGTGGAACCTAGCATTAAGAAAAATGTTGTTAGACAACCCAATGCCTCTAAAGAGAATAGATCCTCTATCTTGGGAAAACCATCTGCTTTATCTAATTCCTCGTTTGCAAAACCTGTGTTTGCCCCCAAGATGGATGGAAAGGAAAGGTTACCACAAGCTCAACCAATAAGGAATCTAGTAGCACCAAGCGTTAAGCACAATAATGTGATTAAACCAGGGATGTATAGAATGTCCACTAAGCCCACAAACAAAGATACTCACTCGCCTCAGACTTCTAGAAACACTAATATTCGTGTGTCTTCTACTACAGGAATAGTTTCCACTACTAGTGTTAGCCGGCCTCAGCTTAAGCGCACTCAAGTGAATGATAAGGTCTGGAAACACAAGAATCAAGGGGAGGTGCAGGAAGTAGAAGAACACCCTACGAATTTGAACGTTTTGAAGAATAAAAAGTCTGTAATCGCATGTAATGACGATTTGAATGCTGTGAAGGATTTGAATGCTATGAATGTGAAATTTGTTTGTGTCAAATGTGGAAAGTGTGCTAATGCTAATCATTCTATGTGTGCTATAAATAAAGTCAAAGGCGTAGATACTAGAACTAAGAAGCAAGTTGCAATGCCTATTAGAGCTAGTAAACCCAAACGCAAAGTGAACCATTATGGTGCAACCCCCACTAAGAAAAGTAATGCATCAGACTCCACCAGTAAGAATCCTAGAAGCAAAATTAAGGAATTATATGAGTCTGCCAGTAAGTCTTGGAAATGGTTGTTTGCTAATCAATGTCCTCCCGGATATAAATGGATGCCTAAAGTTAGGACAGAAAATGTGAAAACGAGTGTTTGTTTGCCTTTAAATGTTGATAAGGACACTAATGATTCTACTATCACAACTACTGTGGTATCCAATTTAGCAAATGCTCCATCGTGTTCTAACGCTTCTGCAGGTGATACAAATAATTCTCTTCATAATAGACTCCGGATGCACGAAGCACATGACGGGGAATCTCAAGCTTCTAATTAACTTCGTGGAGAAGTTCCTGGGTACGGTCCGATTCGGAAATGATCAATTTGCACCGATCCTAGGATATGGAGATTTGGTTCAGGGGAATATCACGATTAAAAGGGTATACTACGTCGAAGGGCTCAATCACAATCTTTTCTCGGTTGGTCAATTCTGTGATGCGGATTTGGAAGTTGCTTTCAGAAAAAAGACATGTTTTGTTCGTGATTATGATGGGAATGACTTACTTACCGGTACACGGGGTACTGATCTTTACACAATTTCACTTCAAGACACAACTTCATCAACTCCAATTTGCTTCATGGCAAAAGCTTCAACGACTCAGGCATGGTTATGGCATCAACGTCTTTCTCATCTCAACTTTGATACCATCAACCTGCTTTCTAAGAAAGATATTGTGAGAGGCCTTCCAAGTTTGAAATTCATCAAAGATCATCTTTGTTATTCTTGTGAACTTTGTAAAGCTAAACGAAGTAGCTTCAAAACAAAGACCACACCAAGCTCTAAAGGACGGTTAGATCTTCACATGGATCTGTGTGGTCCCATGCGTGTTCAGAGTATCAATGGAAAGAAATATATTCTGGTAATCGTCGATGATTACTCAAGGTACACATGGACTCACTTCTTGAGGTCCAAGGATGAAACACCTGAAGTTCTTATCAGCTTCCTTAAATTGATACAACGTGGTCTTCAGGCTCAAGTTAAAGTGGTTCGTACTGACAGAGGTACATAATTTTTGAATTCTAATCTAAGAAAGTATTTTGAAGCCGAAGGGATTGAACATGAAACATCTATTGCTCGAACACCCGAACAAAACGGCGTTGTTGAAAGACGAAACCGTACTTTGGTTGAAGCTGCTCGAACATTATTATCCGCTTCAAAACTTCCACTATACTTTTGGGCCGAAGCCGTGTCAACCGCATGCTACACACAAAACCGCTCCTTAATTATCCCAAGACACGAAAAGACACCATATCACATAATTCATGATCGAAAACCTTCACTCAAACACCTTCATGTTTTTGGATGTACTTGTTACATTATACGAGATGGTGAAAATTTGGATAAGATGAAAGAAAAAGGTGATGCATGTATTCTTGTGGGATATGCAACTCAGTCTAAGGGATATAGAGTGTTCAACAAAAGAACAAAATTGATTGTCGAGACAATTCACATCCGATTTGATGAATTACAAGAAATGGCACTTGAACAAAACAGTTTAAGTCCCGACCCACAACGACAAACGACTTCCGTTCACAACCGCACGGAACTCGGAACTCAAGACCACAACAATGAACCGTCAAGTTCAACGCTGGTTCCAGAGACTGTTCCTAGAGCTGATATGACAGTCGACACGACAATTGAAGAGTTGGAAATGTTATATGGACCAATGTATGATGAATATTTCACGGGGGAGAAACAAGTTGTATCGAAGTCTTCCGCTGTAACTCATGATAAAAATGATGATACCGATCATCGTCAACAACCGGATACAACTTCATCTACTTCAACACGGGTTGTTGCAGATTTACCTCTTCAGAATATCTCTTCAACAATCGATCCTACAACATCCACAACTCCTGTCATTGCTCCAGAGAACACAAATCAAGCAGACAATGCATTATCTGACGAAGACGAATTTATCAACCCATTCGGTACACCGGTACACGAAACTGGAGAGTCTTCTACTCGCCATGTTGATCCGTCAAATATGCATACGTTCTACCAACGATATCCTTCAACACATCATTGGACCCGAGATCATCCTTTGGTTCATGTCATTGGAAACCCTTCACAGCCTGTTCGCACAAGACGACAGCTTAACACCGATGTCGATGTTTATATGTTCGCACTCGCCGTGAGTTCAGCTGAACCAAAAAACATCAAAGAAGCATTAGCTGATCATGCTTGGATTGAATCGATGACGGATGAACTTCAACAATTTGAAAGACTTAAAGTCTGGGAACTTGTTGACAGACCATACGATGTAACACTATTAAATCTTCGATGGATCTGGAAAAACAAGATGGATGAAGAGAACACGGTCATCAAGAATAAATCTAGACTAGTGGCTAAAGGGTATGGACAGAAAGAGGGTATTGATTTTGAAGAATCATTTGCACCAGTAGCTCGAATGGAAGCGATCAGGATTTTCCTTGCTTATGCTGCACATAAGGGATTCATCGTTTATCAAATGGACGTAAAGACGGCGTTTCTTAACGGTCCTTTGAAGGAAGAAGTTTATGTCACGCAGCCGGAAGGATTCGTCAATCCTCATTATCCTAACAAGGTGTATCGTCTCCACAAAGCACTGTATGGACTCAAGCAAGCTCCAAGGGCGAGGTACGACGAGCTCTCGAAATTTCTGGTCTCCAAAGGTTTCTCAAAAGGTTCCATTGATTTAACTTTGTTCACTTATAAATATGGGGATGAAATTCTGCTTGTGCAAATTTATGTTGATGAAAAAATTTTCGGGTCTACAAACCCAAAACTTTCAAAATGGTTTGAAAAAGTAATGCACAGCAGATTTGAAATGTCTATGATGGGCGAACTAAAATTCTTTCTCGGAATTCAAGTTCACCAATCCCCAACTGGTATCTTCATTAACCAAGCTAAGTATTGTCAAGAGATAATCAAAAAGCATGGTATGACATCATGTGACCCCATTGGGACACCATTATCAACCACATCCCTAGATGCTGATTTGGAGGGATTACCCATAGATCAAACGAGATATCGTTCCATGATCGGGTCCCTCATGTACTTGACAGCAAGCAGACCTGATATTCATCATGCTACATGTTATTGTGCACAATATCAAGCACGACCCACTGAAAAGCACCTCAAGGAGGTTAAACGGATCTTTCGGTACCTTAAGAATACCATTCACATGGGACTCTGGTATCCGAGGGAAACCGGTTTCTTTCTAACGGCCTATTCAGATTCTGATCATGCAGGGTGTCTTGATACACGTAAAAGTACTTCTGGTGGTGCACAATTTCTAGGTCAAGACAAGCTTGTGGGATGGTCTTCCAAGAAGCAGGATTGCACGTCACTTTCATCAGCCGAAGCGGAGTATGTGTCTCAATCTGCGTGTTGTGCTCAAGTTCTTTGGATGAGAACACAACTCACAAATTATGGCTTCCATTTTGATAAAGTACCTATGTACTGTGACTCAAAGTCGGCCATAGCCATCTCCTGCAATCCGGTTCAGCATTCCCGCACGAAGCACATCGATGTCAGATATCACTTCATTAAGGAACAAGTTGAAAGAGGTATTGTTGAATTATACTTTGTTGGAACTGATTACCAATTAGCTGACTTGTTTACAAAAGCTCTTTCGAAAGAGAGGTTTGCGTATCTAGTTAGGCAAATTGGTATGAGATGTTTGACTCCAGCAGAACTGGAGGTTCTGGCAAAGAATCCTGCTTGATTCATCTATCAAACATCTACCTGTAAATATTAATCAAAAAGCAAAATACAAAAGTAAAAAAATCTTTGATAATCCAAAAATATTCTTCTCGACATGTCTTTCAGTATCGATAATATGGACGTACCTAGAAATGTCGCTCAATAACGACACGGGTGTGTACATAAAGCTCGAATGAAAGTTGTAAATATTTTTCAAAACATGTCATTTCTACCTTTTCAAAAGGAAATTGTCTATTTTGGACAATATTTCCAACAACGGGTAGAGCAATCTATCTTGGGTTGAGCTTGTCACAAAACATTCAACGTTTTGAGCTCAACACAACGGCTTGTAATCACTTTCAGATTGCAACCCGGATCTAAATTCATGGGGGAGTGTACGCTTTTGTACTCTTACCCTTAGCAAAAGAAGTTAAATCTTCTTACACTTGAGTGGATTCGTCAAGACATTCAAAGTCTATGAACTCAAGTTTATGCTTTATAAAAACCTTTTCGTCAAAAAGAATTGATTTTTCAAAAAGCGTTGAACACAATTTTTTCAAGAATCTCTCAATGATATTCAAAATCTTTCAAAAATTGTGTGTTCAACAACTCCTATCCTCAAAAGTTTAATGTGGATCAAATCCCCGTAATGACAATTCTATTGGATCAATTTTTGAGGGGGAGCAATTCAACTTCATGCAAAAGATTAACACATCTTTCTCCTGAAGATTTTCAAGACTATTTTTCAAAATATATTTTAATCAAATTTGGTATCTCTAATATCAAAAGATTTTATATATTAGAGATAGGGGGAGAAAATGTGATTAAAATGTGATCATATATAAGACTCAAGCACGTTAACTCTTACTCACATGTGCAAAATGTTTACTTAAATTCTTTCGCATTTAAATGCGCATGTGAAGGGGGAGTTTTTCTGAAACGACAAAACTAGCAAGGTGTTAAATGTTTTTCACACACTCTGTTAGAATTTAAGTGGTTTTCATGGTTACGATCAAATACCCACAACATCTTTAATTCACGACGTTATTGGTGTCAAAAGGGTGGTTAGGTTTAAGTCCTATGATCCAACTAGAACCGGAGGGATCTTCCCAGGGATAATCCAATAGATTATTAGAAGTCCTTAAGAAAGATGGAGTAGAATGTGAATGTAGCTGAATGCCGACTAAGTACTGATGATAGCACTGGAACAATCACAACAAGGTGCTATTAATGATGTCTTGGTAAGCATTTAAGGGGTTGAAGAATGAAAAAGAAATGTAAGGATAAAGGGTCTAAAGAAAGAAGCCCTCCATACAACTTAGGCAGAAACCGGGTCAACTCATCATGAAGACAAACTCATCATGGACCCAGTGATGTGAAACACAACCCTTTCCTAGCTACTCAGACTTCTCTCAAAAGAAGTTTGTTTTATTGTCACGGAGATCAACATGACTTCTATTGACTTTATCACTCCGAGATTTTTGATATTGAATAGGTGGCATCTGCTCCAGCCTCCGACCACTAAAAGTGCACAAATCGAGTCTAGAGCCAAGAGATCAATTAGATCTCGTTAGGACACACGGATGAAGATCAAGAAAGTCCTACGCTATATCCTTGCGATATTGCTAGAAGACTCAGAGTGATACTATTTAGTATTCACAATGATAAGTGGAAATCCTTCCAGTGTTAACTTCAAACAACACTGCGGTAGGTCATATGCGAGATTCTTTATGAATTGAACATATGTAAAACTGAAAAGCAACAGTGGTTTGATTCTGAATTGATTCAAACTCGTTTCAGGTTTCTACGCAATATCTTTATGGTCTTGCCAGAACATTCAGAGTGATATTCATTAATATTCATAGTGACGAATGGAAATCCTTCTAGCGTCAACATCAAGCAGCGCTACGGTAGGTGACTTGTGAGATTCTTATGAATCAAACTTGTGTCAACTGGAAAGCAACAATGGTAAGATTCTTAATGAATCAAACTTGTTCCAGGAATTTGAATTAACGACTTTAATCAAGCGGATATTTATCCAATTGATTCACTCTTTATGTTCGCAGTCTTGCTTTGAGACGGTCGAGTAAAGAGAACGGCTAGTACTGCCGCGAAACCCTGTCAAGGAGATTATTAATTGAATCTACCTGATCACAGGTACGATATTTAATATCGTATAATGGTCTTCACCGACCGGAGGTAAAACGATACCGATTTAGGACGAATGTCAAAGCCATTCAGTCCGTGTCTATGTTTTGTCTCGAGAAGGTGGCGTCACAGTGTACTCAGCAAAGTCAAAGATTCACAACCACATATTCATGCCCAAAGACTTATCCAACAATTGATAGTGTGAGCATGTGGATAAAGACACAAGATCACAAGATGGCAAAGACAAGTCAAGAATGATTTGAAGATCTCAAGACTTAAAGACAAAGTCGAAAGACAACGACAAAGGCTCAAAGATCACAGCATGAAGGAACAAAACTACTGTTACACGTTCAAGACTCATTTATGACGAAATTCATAAATCTCCATTGGAATCCAAATATCAAAGAGGAATGACCTCACATTGGGGGAGATTGTTAGCCTCAAATTATTGAGTCAAACAAGAATGTTCGGTCATAGGTTTCTATTGTAATATTTATTAGAACGTTGTAATAAGTAGTTATTTAGTCGTGGTTCACGGGCTTGGATTTAAACTAATTAAAGTCCAAAAGACAAGCCCGGCCCAATATATAGTCCATTAAAGCCCGTATGTGGGTGGACTATATATACTACCCTCCTAGCATGTTAGGAGGGTGGATGGTCATTTGTAACAAATTCTTTTCTCTAATCTAATCTCACCAAGTTAATCATCTCCTCTCTACTTTCTCTCACTACTTTCTCTCTCTAGGAATTCATCTCTTCTTCATCTATTTTCTTTCTCTCTTCATTTCTTAATCATCACAAATATATGGGACAACAATCGTGGTGAGGATTAAGGAGTGTGATCGTAGTGAACGATCGTGCTATGGATTGCAAGTAGAAACCCTAGGGGTTTATGCGATCACACTTACTCGATCATACTGGGTAACACATCAAAACAGCTACGATGGGATTCAAAGGCAAATAAGCAGAACCGAATAAGCACAAATAAGCAAAGACAAATAACTACTTATTTAAATCTTAACAAAATGAAAACAAGCACAAATTTAGAAACTTTCAAGACACGAAATAAGCAAACTTTATGAATCAAACTTTCAAAAGACTAAATTTTTAAGAAAACTTAAATGACAATAAGCTATATATACGAGATAAGCCAATAAGCACAACAAGCTTAAAGCTTAAACCGTATAAAAACTTAGTAAGGAATAAAAAGATAAACTTTTTAGTCACAAAAACATCAAGTTTACACAAAAAAGCATTAAAATTACGGATAAAAAACAATCTAAAATCAAGAAAGGTAGAAAGAGATTAATGAACAAAAAGCTTAACTTGAACTTTTGATTAATTAATTCCAAATACAAGGATGAAATGAAGCTTAAACTTGAAAGATAAAAATGAAGAAAAGATGAAAAATTAGTGAGAGAAAGTTAAAACTTTCTCTGTCTAAAAACTAAAGAAAGGAAAAATAAAACTAGCTAACTAACTAACACCCTCCTAATGTGTCATTAGGAGGGTATATATAGGAGGTGGGGAGTGCATATGTTGCTTCCTTCTTTCTTTCTTCTCGTCTCGACTCGATTTTTTAAATTCTTTGTCTTTCTCGACGTCGTCTCGGGATTTTTCGATATAAAATGAACTTGTCTTATAATTTTCTTCTTCTATTAGACTTGAGTTCTTCGACTTCATTAAACTTCCGTCTATAGACTTTTTCTTCGATAAATCTTCAGAATAGGCCTTGGACTTCCGTTCTTTTTGCACTCCTGATCTTTTGACTTCGTCTTTTCTCATTTTCTTCGATAAAAGCCCGTGATAGCCCATGTTTTCTTCCTTTTTCATCTTTTGGTCCTAAAACACAATAAAAACACAAACCACGCATAATTCCGACTTTTACGACATAAAATACACGTTTTGGTCTTGTTATTATTGGAAATAAGTGGTAAAAGGATAAGTGTTTTCATACTTATTAAATCCACTACACTTGACCATTGCAATGCCCTCATGCAATGCATTAATTTCAAAGCACAGTTTACATTTCTCATCATAAATAACCCACATTGGCCTTTATTAAATACTAAACTTTAAGTAGATTAAAAAGATAGAAATATGTTCAAAATAAATAAAGAAATCAAAGACTTACATTGAGGTTTTGGCTGTCATAAATGTTTATCATCCTCAAGTTTCACGTTCCCCAAACCAAGCTTATAAACGAGATCATTGTTATTATAAGTCAGCAAACTAACACAAACTCATGTGGACCAATTATTCACTTAGACTCCCTTATTCCTAGGTGTATCTCTTATATTTTATGATTGTCTTGAATGGTCACGAGGATGCATTGTTTGACTTATTTTGATAGTTTATTTAGGCCAAAAATAAAGTGGGACGATTTAATCAATAGTTAGCTAAAGGACAAAATCTTTTAAAACTGCTTCTCGAGACCTCTTAAAGTTCATATCTTGGCATAACTCGCTTCACGATCTGAGACCTTTCTCGGACCGATATTTGGCAGTGACTTCATACTTCAAATCTTGAGAGACGTTCTTGAAATTATGGTCTTCTCTTCATAATAGGAATTTCTTCACTTGAAGTTTTTGAGAGATTCTTCATACTTGGACCAAGACTTCTTAATTTTTCTCCAATCTTTATTTGGGATTTTGATATACAACGATCCGCCTCCTTTTAGGACTTGGATCTATTTATCCTCATACCTTGTTAGGGCCTTTTTGCATAGACTTCTCCATGATCTTTAGGGGAGTATTTGCTTTTCGTTGTGTGTCTCGATCCTTCATATTGATTTTTGATAAATGATTCTTCACATCACTTGGGATCTTTAGCAAGAAAATGTAGCCCTCATGCCTTGTTACGGCCTTTCCGGACTCGCCAATCTTCGCATCCCGCTTCAATAAGTTATGCCTTGGCTATGAACTCTAATTAATACCGAGCAACTTTTATACGATCTTGGGCTAGAAGCTAAGTAACTTTTCAAATCGTACAACCTTATTTATTGCAAATATATTTATTAGCAAGCGATGGGAGAAAAAGCTTATAATCAACTCACATAAATTCATGAAAGAATACCAAACTTATAATTGACTCTATCATCTCTCGTTCTCCAGAATTTAAAATCTCAAAGAATGAGACTCGTGGATACTTAGCCAGTTAAATCAAAGTTTTGGGTTTTCGAGTTATCTCCTAGGATCTTGCAAATTCTTAGACTTTTTCAAGTTTAGAAATCGCATTTTAAAGTTCCCTTGATAAACAACTCTCTAGGATCAATGATAGGAACTTGCGAAAAGTTCTTGTTCTTAACCCGTGAGAGTTAAGACTTTCGCGTTTTAAAGTTCCCTATATAAAAGCCTAGCAAAACTTGACTTAAACACGCTAAGGATACTAGCTAGAGTAAACTTGGATAAGTAAAATCGGGTTGAGTCAAAAGATTCACGACGTTGAAAAATTTAAAACCACTTTATTAAAAATTTATTCTAACACAGAAAGTAAATAACGATAACAAAGGAGAATACTACTATACTACTAGGCCAAAATGGATTAAAAATTTTGAAAAATGTCGAAAAATCAAATTTTTCGGTTAAAATGATAGAAAATTCATGGAAAAGACCACTTACTTCGATAGAAGTCCCCCCTACACTTGATATAAACATTGTCCTCAATGTTTAAGCATGTGGGAGTAAACTCCCCTACACTTAGCACATTATGCACTTTGTTTAAATCTTGCTAAGGAAAGGAAAACTATAGGGATTCCTATTTTAATATTGAAGAATATAAAATAGTGAATCAAAAGAGTTTAGGATAGAACCGGGAAGACGGGAACACGGGATCATGGTTCATCAAAAGTCATCGATAATGGATCTTTGAAGCTTTAATCCCTGTACATCATAAGAAACAAGACAAAAAACACATACGGGGCTCCCCCCTACACTTATTATGAAAATGGTAAGGGATGGATCAACGGGTTGCCTCCCGAGAAGCGCTTGTTTTTGTTAACCAAGTCACGAGCCTGACTCAACCCAGAACTACGTCAAGGGAAACGTGGTGAGGGATGGAATCATCTCATGAGAGATGTCCTCACCAAAGTACGGCTTTACACGCTGGCCATTCACTTTGAAATTGGGCCCATTTGGCTGAGAAAGCTCAATGGTGCCATATGGGAAGACTTTGGCGACGGTGAATGGACCAGACCAATGGCTCTTCAGCTTGCCTGAGAAGATCTTCAACCGAGAGTTAAAGAGTAAAACTTGATCACCAACGTGGAACTCTCGGTTCTTAATCCTTGCATCATGGATGATCTTGGTCTTATCCTTGTAGATCAATGAGTTCTCATAAGATTGATTCCTCAGTTCGTTGAGCTCGTTGAGTTGAATCTTCCGAAGATCGCCGGCTTTGTTGATGTCAAAATTGGCCCACTTCAAGGCCCAGTACGCCTTATGTTCCAGCTCAATAGGGAGGTGGCATGCCTTCCCGTACACAAGACGATAAGGTGTACAACTAATCGGGGTCTTATAAGCGGTACCGAAAGCCCACAAATCATCATCTAACTTATCGGCCCACGAGGCACGATGCTCTCCCATAGTACGCTCAAGAATTCGCTTCAATACACGGTTAGATATCTCGGCTTGACCATTAGTTTGAGGAGGATAAGCGGTGGAAAGACGGTGATTGACACCGTACTTATCCATGACTCGAGCACACTGATCATTGCAAAAATGAGTCCCGCGGTCACTGATGATAGCACGAGGAACACCGAATCGAGCAAAAAGCTGCTTCAAAAAGTTCACAACCACCCTCGCATCGTTCGTAGGGAGAGCCTTAGCTTCAACCCATTTGGATACGTAGTCAACGTCTACGAGGATGTACTTGTTCCCTTTGGATGATGGAAAAGGCCCCATAAAGTCGATACCCCATACATCAAAGATTTCACATTCTTGTATGAAATTTTGAGGCATCTCATCTTTATGTGTGATCTTACCTTGTCTTTGGAAAGCATCACAATGTTTAACCATTTCATGAGCGTCATGATAAATGGTGGGCCAATAAAATCCAGAGTCGAAAACTTTCTTCGGGGGTGTAATTGGGACCAAAGTGACCACCGGTTGGTCCTTTATGGCAAGCTTCGAGAATGTCTAAAGCTGCGGGTCCATCAACACACCGACGAATAATCAGATCAACACATTGTTTGAAGAGATAAGGGTCATCCCAAAAGTAAGTCATAACATCTTTAAAGAACTTCTTTTTTTTGTTGGGATGTTAACCCTTTGATGAGAATACCACCCGCTAAGTAGTTTGCAATGTCCGCAAACCACGGGGTGTCATCAAGAATGGATATGATAGACATTAAGGCCTCAAGGGGAAAAGATTCATTGATCTCTTGATTCGGATGATCCCCTTGATAAGGATCCTCAAGTCTACTAAGATGATCCGCGGCTAGGTTTTCCGCTCCCTTTTTGTCACGAATTTCGATTTTGAATTCTTGAAGGGGAAAAACCCACCGAAGAAGTCTTGGCTTAGAATCTTGCTTAGTCAACAAGTACTTCAAAGCGGAATCATCGGTGTACACGATTGTGGTGGAAAGAACAAGATAGGGGCGGAACTTCTCAAAAGCATACACTACAGCTAAAAGCTATTTTTTGGTAGTGGAATAATGCAATTGAGCCCCCGTCATTGTCTTGCTAGCATAATGGATTGGTTGGAAGTGTTTGTTCACTCTTTGGCCAAAAACCGCTCCAATAGCAAAGTCGCTAGCATCACACATCAATTCAAAAGGTAGCTCCCAATTTGGGGTAACCAAGACCGGTGCCTTAGTTAGCTTATCCTTAAGAAGATTGAAAGATTCAAGAAACTCTTTAGAAAAGATGAAAGGAGTATCTTTTTCCAAGAGGTGGGTCATCGGGCGAGTGATTTTAGAAAAATCTTGAATGAATCGACGATAGAAGCCCGCATGACCAAGGAAACTTCTCACACCCTTCACGGTTGAAGGTGGAGGTAATTTGGCTATGACATCCACTTTAGCACGGTCCACTTCAAGGCCGGCTTTTGAGATTTTATGTCCAAGCACAATGCCTTCTTTTACCATGAAATGGCATTTTTCCCAATTTAGAACAAGGCGAGTGTCTTCACACCGCTTAAGCATGCGTTCCAAATTGGCAAGGAAATGAGAGAAAGAATCACCATAGACCGAGAAATCATCCATGAAGAATTCCATAGTTTCTTCAACCATGTCATGGAATATAGCCATCATACACCTTTGGAAAGTCCTAGGAGCATTGCATAAGCCAAAAGGCATTCTTTTGTAAGCAAATGTTCCATAAGGACAAGTGAATGTGGTTTTCTCTTGGTCTTTGGGATCGATGGGAATTTGAAAATACCTAGAGAAACCGTCTAAGAAGCAATAATAATCATTACCCGCTAGACGTTCAAGCATTTGGTCCATAAAAGGAATGGGAAAATGATCCTTTCTCGTAGCATCATTGAGTTTGCGATAGTCTATACAAACTCTCCACCCTGTAACGAGACGAGTAGGAATCAACTAGTTGTTTTCTTTGGGGACAACGGTGATTCTGCCTTTCTTAGGCACACAATGGACCGGACTAACCCATGGTGAATCCGAGATAGGGTAGATCATTTCCGCATCAAGAAGTTTGAGAACCTCTTTTTTGATAACGTCATAGATCTTGGGATTCACCCTTCTTTGGCTTTGAATAGTGAGTTTAAAGTCTTCCTCCATGAGAATTTTATGTGTGCAAAAGTGAGGATCAATTCCACGAATATCGTAGATTTTGCAAGCAATCGCTTTCTTGTGATTCTTCAGCACGGCGATAAGTTGAGATTTTTCTTCCTCTTTTAAGTCCTTTGCGATGATGACGGGTGACTTCTTGTTGTCTTCAAGGAAAACGTACTCGAGATGAGACGGTAGGTCCTTAAGCTCTAATCTGGAGGATTGTCGATGGAAGGCGTAATCAAATTCGGTTCATCGATAGAGATATCCTTAGGAGATGGTGGAGAAATATGGTCCTCATTGAGAAGTTTCTCAATGGTACGAATGTCTTCATCCCAATTGGAGGGATAATTGTCATATTGCAAGTCTACATCTCCCAAAGTTGCTTCAAATTCTTTCAAAATGAAATCACTTTCTCCAAATGGAGTTAGTGATGGAGCAATAGAGGCAACGGTCTCAACAATGGGTAGAGAAGAAGAACTACTTTTACAACTGTCTTTGAAATGTTCTTCACAAGCCTCATCAAGAACGTCAATGAAATTAACACTCTCGTTTTCAGAAGGCTGCTTAGAAAGTTTACCCATGTTGAAGACGATTTTATCGTCACCAACTCTCATGATTAATTCGCCCACGGCTACATCAATGAGAGTGCGACCGGTCCTCAAGAATGGAAGTCCAACGATTAATGGAACACGGGGATCCATCTCGTAGTCAACGACAACAAAATCCGCCGGAAAGGTGAATTTGTCGACACCGACGAAGACATCTACGGCTATCCCCACCGGATAAGCAACCGTACGGTTAGCTAATTCCAATGTCATTCGTGTGGGGAGTAGCTCGGGTAGAGATAATTGTTTCCAAACACTTAATGGCATTAAGTTTATACTAGCACCTAGATCGGTTAGGGCCATACAATTCTCTACCCCGGGGAAGTTGCAAGGAATGAGAAAACGACCCGGATCACCAAGTTTGGTGGGTAATTTCCTTAAGAGAACCGCGGAGCAATTCTCATTAAGTTGGGTCTGAGCGATATCAAGGAGTTTCTCCTTATCACTGAGAAGATCTTTAAACATTTTAGCATATTTCAGCATGTGAGTGAGAACCTCGGCAAATGAGAGATTGAAATTCAGTTGTTTAAACATTTTGAAAAAGTTAGAAACCTGAATATCATCCTTGTTCTTCAACTTCTCTTTCCTCAACCTTGAGGGATAAGGTATATTGGGTTGAGAGGAAGGCTTTGGAATAGAATTCTCACTCAGATCCTTAGGTGGTGGAGGGGTGGAAGTAGAAGGCGGTGGAATTGGAGAAGTAGAAGGTGGAGGAATTGGAGAAGTAGAAGGTGGAGGAATTGGAGAAGGGGACTCGTTTTCCTTTGTAACAATCACCGGTGTAGGTGTAGGAAGCTCGGGTTCCTTTAAACCTTTTCCACTACGAGTGGTGATTGCTTTCATCTCCCCTCTTGGATTAGCAACGGTGTTACTCGAAAGAGAACCCGAACCAGAGGCTTGATTACTTGGGAAGAAACTAGCCATCATGTTCCTTAAGTAATTCGTTTGACTTGCCAAAGAGTTTCGCATATCGGCTCGAAGATCATTTCCTTGTTTCACCATATCTCCTTTCAAGTTGATCATTTCCCGCTGAAGATTTTACACTATCACATCATTAGTCCTCATGTAAGTGTGAACCTCTTGATTAAATGTGGTGGGTTGGGTGGGAGGAAGAGCATGGTAGGAAGGTGGTTGATAAGCGGGTGGTTGGTGAACTTTATTGTTTCTTTGAGGTGGATATGGGTTTCTTTGGGTTTGATATTGATTTGGAGCTCGAGGTTGGTTTTGATTATTGCGATTGAGGTTGTTTGGGTTTTGAGGTGGAAAACCTGGTGGTGAAAGAAAGCTGTTTGAGCGATAGCTGAGAAAAATACGGTCACCTTGAGGACGTGCTTGATAGCCTCCCGTAGCAAAGTTACCGTTGGCGGCATACACATTTTCCAGATTGTCACGAGTCGAAGGACAATCGGTGTATGAATGAGATCCCCCGCATATTTCACATGATTGACTTATAGCATTAACTTGTGCATTGATAGCTTTGGTGTTGTTAGCGGTTTCGAGAGCAAGTGTTTCAACAAGCGAAGTAAGCTTATCAATTCTCTTATCGCTCTCATTAGTGCTAGCACTAGCCACATTAGTCCGAACACTCTTGGTTTGCACTCTAGACTTGTTCTCAATAATATCCGAAGCGGCATTTGTAGACTTAACCAAAATATTACCCCCCGAAGCACTATTTAGTGAATCTTGGTCATTCATGCTTAAATCATTGTAAAAAGCATTAATTTGATGTACATTTGTGAAACAATCTTGTGGACACTTTCTTAAAAGTTCCTTAAACGGTCCCAAGATTCACAAAATGTCTCACCGTACTTTTGTTCAAAGGTAATGATTTCATTCCGCAAAGCGGTAGTACGTGAGGGTGGGAAAAAGTAATTGATGAATTTGGTCTCTAAATCCGTCTACGTAAGAATACTTTGTGGCGGTTCCTTATCAAGCCAATTTCGGGCTTGTCCCTCTAAGGAGAAAGGAAAAAGTTGCAAGCGAATCACTTCTTGTGAAACCCTATTATACTTAACCGTATTAGTGAGTTGAAGGAACCTTTTTATATGGTCATGAGGATCATCAAGCGAACGCCCCAAGAAAGGTTGAGCAGAGGCCATTTGAATGAAGCCGGATTTGAGCTCAAAAATGTTGGCTCCAATCTCGGGTATGACAATAGCATCGGTGTTGCCCTCTACGTGCGATTGCAAAAGCTCGATCATTGGTTGATTGTCCATGGTGACAATAGGTGGAGTTATGACTTCGGCTTGAGCTACTTTCTTCTTACGAGCACGAGTACGCATACACACCTACAAAAAGAAAAGAAAAATAGACAAGAAATATTTTTAGTTTTTTTTTATGTTTTTCTATTTTTTTGTATTTTTGAAAATTTTATATTTTGTTAGGATTTTTGAAACTTTTAAGCAAGAAAACTAACGTTCAAAGATAAACAGATCCCAAAATCCAACGCGTCTCTCACTTAAAACCGTTAATCTTAACGAAAAGAGCCGGCAGCGGAGCCATTTAATAACTAGGTTTTCACTTAGTTATGAAAGTTCGTTAAACCGATCTTTTCGAATTGATTACCGGTTAAGAGTGTGACTCAGTCGTTCTTGGTGGACAAATAAAATGGTTTGGTTATCTATTTTAAACTAATAGCAAATATTTAAATGTCGTTGAGTAAAAATAAAAGCTTTAAAAATTAAACTAAAAATAAAAACGTAATGAATTTAAAACTTAAAAGTTTGTAAAAATAGTCTAAGACAAAACTCATTTAAAATAATACTAAGTAAAGATGCGGGAAAAATTAAATTTGAAACTTAAAATTAAAATAAGAAATAAAATTAAAAATTTAAAATTGGATCGCAGTCAATGCGATCGGGGTGCTTGATCGTACCTGGATCGCACTTGGATTGTACCCTTGAACGTATCCTTTGATCGCAATAAGTGATCGCACCCTACGATCGTAACAATCGATCGTAGGCTAGTGATCGTAGTCAGTAAGATCGCACTCAATGCGATGGAAACAAGCGATCGCACCCAATGCGATCGTAGCCAGGGATCGCAACCACGGATCGCACTCTTGATTGTACCCACGATCGCAACAAGTGATCGTGGTGAGGATTAAGGAGTGTGATCGTAGTGAACGATCGTGCTATGGATCGCAGTAATGGATCGCAAGTAGAAACCCTAGGGGTTTATGCGATCACACTTACTCGCTCGTACTGGGTAACCCATCAAAACAGTTACGATGGGATTCAAAGGCAAATAGGCAGAACCGAATAAGCAAAAATAAGCAAAGACAAATAACTACTTATTTAAATCTTAACAAAATGAAAACAAGCACAAATTTAAAAACTTTCAAGACACGAAATAAGCAAACTTTATGAATCAAACTTTCAAAAGACTAAATTTTCAAGAAAACTTAAAAGACAATAAGATATATATACGAGATAAGCCAATAAGCACAACAAGCTTAAAGCTTAAACAGTATAAAAAATTAGTAAGGAATAAAAAGATAGATTTTTTAGTCACAAAAACATCAAGTTTACACAAAAAGCATTAAAATTTCAGATAAAAAACAATCTAAAATCAAGAAAGGTAGAAAGAGATTAATGAACAAAAAGCTTAACTTGAACTTTTGATTAATGAATTCCAAATACAAGGATTATATGAATCTTAAACTTGAAAGATAAAAATGAAGAAAAGATGAAAACTTAGTGAGAGAAAGTTAAAACTTTCTCTCTTTAAAAACTAAAGAAAGGAAAAATAAAACTAGCTAACTAACTAACACCCTCCTAATGTGTCATAAGGAGGGTATATATAGGAGGTGGGGAGTGCATGTGTTGCTTCCTTCTTTCTTTCTTCTCGTCTCGACTCGATTTAAATTCTTTGTCTTTCTCGACGTCGTCTCGGAATTTGTCGATATAAATTGAACTTGTCTTATAATTTTCTTTTTCTATTAGACTTGAGTTCTTCGACTTCATTAAACTTCCGTCTATAGACTTTTTCTTCGATAAATCTTCAGAATAGGTCTTGTACTTCCGTTCTTTTTGCACTCTTGATCTTTTGACTTCGTCTTTTCTCGTTTTCTTTGATAAAAGCCTGTGATAGCCCATGTTTTCTTCCTTATTCATCTTTTGGTCCTAAAACACAATAAAAACACAAACCACGCATAATTCCGACTTTTACGACATAAAATACACGTTTTGGTCTTGTTATTATTGGAAATAAGTGGTAAAAGGATAAGCGTTTTCACACTTATTAGATAGTAATATTTGTTCGATTTAAAAAATTATCCTCGAGTACTCGCAACCGCATTGCGCAAGCACCATGCTAATAATATAAAATAAATTTAAAGAGCTATAAATAAAACCGAAATTAAAACAAAGGCTATTTTCGGCCTTATGAAATGACCCCGCTTGCCATTTTTGTTGGCCTATCTGTGATGAACCATAAGAGCTTTAGGTACTGTAACATCATACTTGGATAAGTGGATCATTACGTGTATTTAGGGCGTGTCATCAAAGCATAAGGTAAATGTCCTAAAACATTAACTGGCCATAACGGAAATACCGGAATCAAATATCGGTAATCTAAGATAAGCTCAAAACATGAAAAATAAAAATACGAAATAAAGGACTGAACAATGTCCAACGACAATATAAAAAAGATGAAGTGCATAAATAAAAGAAGTCTGTACTGCTTCCATCCAATGCACAAGCTCTCAGAATCTTAAGAGTATCCTGGTGTACCTGCCGTTAGAACATGAAAGAATTACGGCTGAGCATAACGCTCAGTTAACAGATATAATGCATGATAAGAATATATTGAACTAGAAATAATTAATAATTACTGAAGCTGAAAGACTGATATGTGGAGTATGATGAAAACTATAGAAAATATGATAAGTCTGATTTATAAATAATAAAACTGAACTGTTATCTGTTAAATCTGAAAACATGCATTTACTGTATTTTAATTGCCAAGAGCTTATATAGGTCATGTGCTGTAACAACTGTTGCATGAATAACTGGAGGGGTGACCTCGTCATGTTGTAGAGGGGTGACCTCTAACTACTATGCTGGGTGGAGGGATCAGCTCTAACGTGAAGGATGTAGAGCACACACCACATTCACCTGATAAACTGTAAACTGATAGCCTAGGATGCATCCATACGCCCTACTAATAATACTGATAAAATGGCCAAGTTGAGCTGAGTGGAACGCTGCTGGATATCACTCACCTACAGGTGAGTCATGACACCGGTGCCTCTAGTGTCATGGTTACGGTACCTCCGTAACTAGTACATAAACTGGTCATGCTTGTATATAAAGCTCAGGAAATCTATTTAGTTATTAAAGTGATTACTTATAAGTTTAAAACATAAAATGGGGAAAAAATTTGGCTGCAGATGGGGAATCCTAATCATGCATAGAAGAAAGTCCATACTGAAGGACGGGAAATCCATACCTCGTGTCCAGTAACTGACTGAAGGAAGACTGAACGAACACTACTCAGTCTTCACGGAAGCTACAATAATAATAGACGCGAATAAGTTATCTGATCTTTATTTAATTTATTGATCTTATCGGCTTCTCATTTATTTATTTTTTTTAGAACGGCAATTTTTTACAACTCACACCAACTATCTCTCAATTTATTTCACACATGTCTCAACCGAGACTTGAACCCACAACCTTGAGGTTAGAGGGCCACTCAAATACCGCTAGACCAAGAGGCCTTTGGTTCTCATTTATTTAATTATTTCTGAACTTCTTTACGTATGTTAACTGATAAATCTGATCTTTCTTATAATTCTTTTTAATGTATTATCAATCTACTAATAAATACGGTACAAATGTATTCTGACGTGATATTGATACTATAATTGGTAATCCTACTAAAAATAGAAAGTTTCCTAATTTAAAAAGTTCCTAAAATCATTTATAATTTCTTTAACAAAATTATACCCTTTTAATTATTACAAAACTATTTCAATTTAATTCTTTTAAAATACAATTTAGACATTTATAAAAAATAAGTAATAAAAGGTATAATTTAAAAATGTTCGTTTTTATTATTTTAACTATGTCCCAAGCCTACCGAGATACCCCTTCTCAGTCACACTAAAACAATACAACAGACTATGTAAAATCTGCCTATATGAAATTAGTGACAGAATATGTGTCACTAAAAAGTGTCACCAAAACTGGATTTTAAAAAATGTCTATAAAATGAATATGCGACAGAAATTAGCGTCGCTAAACTGTCGCTAATTTCTGCACTAACACTTATATTCTTCGGTTTAAAATGTTACCACTGCTCTTTATACATTTCTTACTATTTCTATATGTTTTTCGCCACAGTCCCAAACACCCCTTTATCAATTTACACCCTAATGGGTTTTTAGGCAGCTTTTGGGTCGAAATACAACCCTAGCCGCCCCTGTGTCGGTCACGGCTGGGCAGGGCTGAGGCCACCAAGACCTTGGGTCTCGGTTTCATTAAACAAACACACCCCTATCTCCTATTTAAACCAAAACACGCCCCCTTGTTGGGGTTGTTGTTTCTCGGCCGACCAAAAGAGGAGGCACCACCGAGACATGGTGGTGTCTCGCTTGCCGTGTAATATCTAAATCGACCCCCTTTCATTTTTTATTATTCTAACACAGTCTCTTTTTCTTTTCTTTTAGATTAACATATAGATTCATGTATATAGGAATTAACAACAAAAGATTAATTACCTTGGTTTGATTAGTAAAAGGGTTGAACACACACCCGAATTCCTTATAGAAAACAAAACCGAATCCTCTTTTTCTCTTCTCTATGGCCGGCGGCACAAAGGGTGTCAAACCCTAGTTTTGTTTTTTTAAACGTATAAAATGAAAAAGCTGTGGTTTGTTAGTTTCTTGTAGTGAAGTAGTGGGATGGGCTGGGCCAAGCACATTATTCCCTTTTCTTTGTTAAACTAGCCGCCCCTTTTATATATATATGTATATATATGTGTGGTTTCGTTAGTTTCTCGGTTTAACCATTTAATCACGTAATCTCGTAACTTACTTCCTGTGTTTCTATTCGAATTGTAAATTATTCTTTTATGTGTCGTAAATTAATGTACACTTGATATTTTTCTGAAACCTAATAATTATTATTTATACTATTTACTGGAGCTGAACGTGCGTATTTAATATTCAGAAATTCTTAAATACGGGTTTTACAATTCTTCCCCTCTAAAAAGAATAATTCGTCCCCGAATTAAAGATACGACCATACTGGGTTTTACAATTCTTCCCCTCTAAAAGGAACAATTCGTCCCCGAATTAAAGGTAATAAACTAATGAATCTATAAAACTGAAAGAACACGTCTGAAGAGACAATTAAGCTGAAGGATAATTCGTCTTCCATTAAGACATAATGTTGCTGATAGGTATAAACATGACATGACTGAAGTGATCATGTAACGTGACATGGCTGAAGAGAACATGGAACGTGACATGACTGAAAGGACTTAACTGGATTTATTAGTAGGAATGAGAGGTCCGGATGGACTCCTCCGTTTCGAGTGGCTTCCCGCTTGAAACAATTCCTTAGAAGGTCTAAGCATAACAACAATCTTGGTCCTGATGACCCTGTCCTGATGATGCTGAATAGTTTCTGGTTTCATACTTAAGATGGATTTTCTGAATCTGATAGAATGAATAAGCTTTAGCATGTGGTACACGTGAAAAATTAAACTGAAGAAATATAACATTTATACTTCTGGGCAAGCTGCTGAAAACAAGTAGGTCGAACTACGTGAACAACTGTAAACGTGCTACGTGAGAAATTTTGAACGTGATATGTGAAACATACTGTAAACGTGAAAAGTAAATTCTATCATGAACGTGATACATGGACATATCATAAACGTATGCTGACTGAGGAAGGAATGCCAAACGATACGGACTGAGATGTGAAACGTCTGCCTGGTTATGGAATAGTTGTGCTAAACTTAAGTCTGGTTTCTCCAGCTTCTGTAACCGTATTCGGTAGTAAACTATGAAACGTATATCACGAAATGGCACACGAACTTGAACGTGAACAATGTTATGAACGCTAACGTGAGATTAAATCATGAGATAGCACAAAACATGAACTGAAACAACATCATACTGCGAATGAGGCGTAACGTAAAAGTGAAAGTAAACGTGAACGTGAACGTGAATGTGATACGTACACGTGAGCGTGAACATGAACGTGAGCGCGATTCGTGAAAGCAAATTTCCATCTGACAAGATTGCTAATGGAATAACTTGGAATCATATGATCTATTGCTGAATTTCCTGAGGATTTGTTACTGCGTAATCATCTCGGATAAAAGAAGGCGTGTAGGCTGGGTTAACTCGTTAACAACAACTTAGATAGCATCATGCTTCGTCTGCGTCTGTGATAACTGACAATAACCTCCATGAAATCTTATCTCATTTATGTTAAGAAATTTCTAATGGTTGTAATAACTCATTAGCATGTCGGTGTCCTATCTTGAACCTGCTGGGATGGCAGGCATTTGATATGAACATAGCTGCCTCAACGTGTTATATTGTTTCCATAAAAATCCTGCCTGGAATTTTGGTACATCATGGTGGAACCTGAGTGAATATTTATCAAAAGGTATGATCCACGGTAACTAAACCTTTACTAGCGTAGGGTCTTGTGGAATACATAATTCGGTGTAGGTTCCCTCCTTTATGCGTAATCTTAGTCATGGAAGGCTAATCGTAAGAACTGTCAGGAATTTATGCGGTAGTAGTTTTCTGAGTTCTGGAAATTTTGTATGTTTGTCACCGATGTTGGTCTTAACCATTTGGTGATGGCCTTCATCTTCGCAGCATTGTTTGAAATCCCTTCCTACTGAAGTATGATGGCTCAGAAACGCCACTTTGTTCAATTGAAGTTTATATCTGGAAAGTTGTGTATAAAAACTACTCCTATTGAAGATTCGGTACAACTGTGAGAAGATGATTCTCGTGTTCTTCTCTAGAATTTAGTAGATCAGAATGTGATCAATAAATATACTGACGATTTTGTCTGAGAGTCATGGAAAAATTTATTTCATAATATCATAATATAGCTGGAGCATTAGGGAGCTCAGAAGAATAAAATCAAAATTTTTAGAGTCTATAATATGTGCAACAGCAGTCTGGAGACGTCATGTTCTTTCTCTCACTATTGATGGTAGCATGATCGGAAATTTGTTCTGGAAAATTTTTAAGACATCGTAGCAGATCAGATAAACCTGCTACTTATGGAATGAACATTGATTAAGAATGGTGATCTTGTCAAAAGTTTTAGTGATAGATACATGATCTCATGATACCGGCCTTCTTCCTGATAGACATAAACGGTGCACTTCCTGGTGGTGCGCTAGGGCGAATAAAGCCTCATTCCGGTAATTCTTACTGCAATTGTTGTAACTCTTTTAACTTAGCTGAAGCCCTGGAATAAGGAGTTTTGACAACAGGTTCTTTTCTTGAGACGAGCTCGATGTTAAATTTTGTCTCGTAGTTAGAAAGGAATTTCTGAAATTATGTCCGGAACATCCGGAGAAATCTGCTGGTCATGAATTTAAAGAATTTTAGAAATGAATTTATAACTGGTAGCTGAAAGGTCTTCGTAGCTTTGGAATAATAAGTCACTGGCTGTAAAATATAATAACTTGCACTAATTTTCTGGAAGAAACTAAAATGACTATATTTGGGATTTAGTAAGACGAATCTCGTCGTTAACTGTAAAGAAAACCTTAATATTTATGGGTGGCACTGCGGAGTCTTTCTGGCTGGGAGGTAGGTAATACCTTATTTAAGATAAAGCTAACATATGAATACGTGAAGTAAATGTGGCAAATTTCACTGAATTTATATCGTCCGTAACCTCACATAATGAATACTGCGTGTTTAACCTGAGTAATACTCTAGTGGTGGTGACTAAGTTTTTAAATGATCTGATTCATGCGTGGCATAATAGAATGGGTATACCCCTTTTCTGAAAGGTACCCTGAATTACTGAGGGCCTGGTTTAGAAACATACTGGAGTTATGAGTTCTGACTCGTATTTTGAGAAAAGATTCGTATGACGTGTATCATGACTGGTGTCCTGATATGTGTCTTCCGAAATGATACCTGAGACCTATGTCTTGACATGTGTTTTAGTGGATGAATCTAGACAAGGCTGAAATTTTTTGGTAACTGCTAGGATTGGCTGTCCGGTTAGACTACTGACCTCTGTATTTCTGGTCACGTCCGTTCCGGAGTTTCGACGTTTACTGACGGACTAATTATAAGCACGGTGGTTGTCAGTACTACTTTGTCTGTCAATTTATGACGGTCATTATCATGACCGTGATTCATGTAACTATTATGCTGAGTGGCCGGCTGGGTTCCGGTTCCCACTCTTCTGAATGAAAGGTTAGTTGAGTGAGGAGTGACATCAAGCTGAGAAGGTATAAGCATGGAATGGAATGGTAGTGTCTGATGGTTGAAATTTATTCTTGTCAGAAATTTCAAATTTATAGTTTTCGTCCTTGTTCTGTAGAGTCTTCATAGTATAAACAGCATCAGCATCTTGAGAAATCTTCAAAGTATCAGCAACATCATCATTTGTGAGGTCTTCAAAGTGTTAGCAGCATTAGTATCTGGTAAAATCTTCAACTCACGAGCAGCATCAGCATCAGGTAAAATATCGACAAGTGGAAGCCTGAGATGATTGAGGATCGATTAGCAATATTCATGGAGTAGGGTACCTGGAGTACACCTAGACTACTTTATATGAAGTACAAAATGAATAATGCACATGGAGCATATCTGAGACACTGTACGTGGAGTACACCTGAAATACTGTCCATGGAGTATAACTGAGACACTGTACATGGGGTACATATAGAATATTGTACATGGCACTGATGGAAATTTTATGGGATGATCGATACTGGTGTCGCTTATCTGACATGATCAAAGAAATAAATTGATTTAAACGGTAGTAAACTGAACTGAAATGAGTGACATGATAGCCTGGTGATTCCTGCGTAGACTTAATGCTGGTTGTATAGAGTCTCAAGAATATGTTTAAACGGAATTTCAATAATGGTCAGTGTTGATGCAAAAGTTGGTTGATCCTTGTTAGACCCGAATTAGGCTTAATTCGGGTTGGCTGGGTACCGGCTCCTGCACCAAGTGAATCGTCTGGTTGGGATCCTGCACACTAAACAACACGCGTTAAGCTTACCGTGGGAAGGTTCCCCACGATTAGACTCCGGCGTGAGAGTAAGTAATCGATTTAGGGTTATATGTGAGTTTAGAGAGAATTGTGATACCTTTGTGGAACCCTTGGGGGTTCCTTTTATAGGCAGTGAAACCCTAGTGGGCTTTCACTGATCCTTCGGCCCCAAGGAAGAGATAAGCACCAGAATTAGAATGATTGTTATCTTCTAATCCTGGTAGTGAATATCCTCTCTTATTGGGGTAAAGATATGCCTAGACAGAATATTATTCTGTCTAACCCTATGTCGGCCGTACCGGGCCGTGGGCCGCACACGTGTGTGCGGCTACTGTTCATTCAAGCCCATAAGCCTGACTGACATTATCCCACCCATATGTGATGGGCCGGATACGGGTAGTACCCTCGGGCCGGGTTCATGACCCGGCTGGGGACATACGTCATCATGTCCCCCCAGTCTAGTTGTTACGACCGTAGGTGGAACCTCTAGACTACAAAGATGCTCCCGGACGTACCAAGGAAATCATAACAAAGGACAAAGATGCTCGACGCATAGTAGCCGAGACAAATTAAATATATCATTAAATGTCAAGTCTTACGTTAGAGCCGCATAACCCGACATGAACAACTGTTCATCTGACCTATTTGACTGACAAAAGTGCAGACAGTCAGAACATTGAGCAGTGCAAACGTGTGGGTCAGATATGACCCGTGGGCCCCATCTGACGTTTCACTTGCCACTTGCCCCCTAGCCACACGAATAAGAATAGTGGCCAACACGTGTCACATATCCAACAGGCTGTGACCCTCAAGGTAACCCTATAAATAAGCCACCCCTACGGCTGTGTGAAACACACAGTTCACAACCTCCATTTCTGCCATTAAAGCTTTCCTCTTATCTCGAACCAAGTACGCACGGATCCCTTCACACGCAGGTTAGAATACCACGTCCTTACACTCTTTTTTAGTAATGGCTAATAGAAACAGCCCTACCATCGGATCCGTGCTGAATGTCATGACCCAAGACCAGTTAAACCATTTTTGTACAAATGACTTCATCCCTTCCAACCTACACCCCTCTCTTCCTGGCGTCGGAGACCTCATAACTGAGGCTCCAGCGGGTAAGATAGGCCTCTATACTCGCCTGTTTGACGCGGCTAATTACCGCATCCCTTTCACCCACTTTCTCGTAGATCTATTAGGATATTATAATGTACACATTAGTCAGCTCCATTGCATAGGCGCCTGTAAAATTAGCCAATTCGAGATTCTTTGCCGTGCTAGGAGAATCCCCCCAACCGTAGAGTTATTTAGGTTATTTTATACCCCCAACTTAGTGAACGGTTGGGTATCTTTCAAAAAACGAGCCTCCAACAGCCCACAATCACACAACAAACCAATGGACTCACTGAAAAATTGGTATGATCATTATTTTTTCATTGACGCAGTGGTATGGCCGGGTGATTACGTCATTAGGACCAGACTCCCGCACGACCCCAAGCCGCACACCAGTACATACAATCCCCTTCACTCGCAAGAGTTAGACCTAAATAGGACTGGATTCCACAGAAACCTACCCGAATCATTCTTATGCTTGCTAGGAATTAGCCGCAATTACTTTGGTCCCTCCAATAGGTATCCTGTGTTTTGGAGAAGGCAGGGTGAAGGTAGGCTTACCATCCGTACGTCCATAAGAATGTATACGTGTTTGTATAACAACTAACATCTATTGCTTTTGTGCTGGACAGAAATGAACTTCTTTGGACTGTTGCGCCAGGGCGATCCAAAGCTTGTGCCAGAAGGTCTCCGTCCGCTTCGCGAAAATGAGCAGCCCCTCCTCGAGCACACCCGACCAGTGACGGTTGCCTTGGAAGCCGTACCGGATCCCCATTCTGACGAAGAACATGGAGACCAAGGTGATGGTAACCAAATGAACCAAGGAGGGGCCGGGCCCTCCTCACCTCATAGAGAACATCAGGGAGATAACATTGAACAAACCGACTCCAACATTCGCCGACTGATGGGCGATGATGATGATGATGAAGTGCAACAACATGTTAACTTGGACGAAGAGGAGGACGCCGAAGAAGAAGTTGCTGAAGTCACAACGCAGCCCCTCACCAGGCGCACCCGGAAGAGAGGAAACCGTGCGAGAGGAACTGCATCGGTGGAGATTGGTGAACACAATGCCCCCGCCAAAAGGCTTCGAGAGGACCACCCCATGTATCAATCTGTTGGGAGTGCTACCCAGGGTTCCGAGGCTAACCGGGGCGCTCATGTCGATCCCGTTACACAAATTGCCCCAACCGCCTCCGAAGGAGCAAGAAGCAATAGGTAAGAAGCCATCTCTATACGCAAGGATTTCCGCTTCCACTCTTCTTTTTTTCTCTTTTTTTTTTAAGCCATACTTAAGATATTTTCGAACACGCATGTCGCAGGGACAACCAAGCTGGTACCGCGCCTCCTTCTGACACCCAAGTGGATAAGGAGAAAGGAAAAGCTGTCGAAGAAGACCCCGCGGCCCCCACAAAGTCCGGCCCTGTTTTCGAAGATGGTTCACCCCTGATGTCCCAAGACTTCCCTTCATCCGGCGCTCCCCAACCTTTCAACCCTATATGGACTATTACCACGGCGTCGCGATTGAGGAGTGCTGACGAGTGCCGGGAGTACCTCAATAACTGTATACCACCAAGCTTGGTGCAAGAGGTAAACTCGCTCAGCCATGCGGATTTGGCAGATGAGTATAATGGGACGCTGGTACATCAGATGGCGATGGGAACCTCAATGAGGGTTAGGTTTGAAGCTGCGCTTGGGCATGTGGACTCTCTCAAGAGGAAAGTCGGACGTAGAGAAAAAATGATTGAAGATAATGAAGCTCTGATTGCTGACCTCCAATCCAAACTAGCGAATGCTGAGGCAACCATCAAAACACAATCAACCCGTGAGAGTGAGTACGATCAGCAAGTAGCCCACCTTGAGTCTCAACTAGATGCTGCCAACACCAAGGTACATACCCGTGCCGCACCACCCATGTATACTAAATAATGAATGTACTAACACGTTTTTCACTATAGGTAACCACGGCCGAGGCTTCCGCCCATTCTTACTCCAGCCAGGTAGATGTTCTGAACCAGAAGCTAGAGGACGCACACTTGGCCGTCCAAAACATGGAGAAAATGCAGACAGACCTTGCGGAGGAGAGGGCCGTCACCCAAGAGCTGAAAGAGGCAGTTGCCCAAAAAGAGTTGGTGATTGATGCCCTGACCGCTGAGCGTGACAACGTACTATGCCCCCAACTGCTAACAGCCATTGCAGGCCGTAGGTGGATGATAGGGCATGGGGCACGCCTGGCCGTGAAGAAGGTGCTAGAGGCCCCATCCTTTGTACAACAATTTGCCAACCTTGTATCTGATGGTATCGACCACGGTCGGCACGAAGGAATGGTTGAGGCTGCTGAACTGATCACTAAAGGTGGGGACATCGCCCGTCATACTTTCTTTAAGCCCGAAGCCGCCAGCCAGATGACCGCCTCCATGGCCGCGATGCAAGATCTACATTACCCATTCCTGGATGAGCTAGAGGCTGCCAAAGATGCCCCAAACACTGAAATCATGGAAAAGCTCATTCCTAGCACGCCTTCCGATGCTTCCTTTCCTCTAACCCTTCCTATATATGAGGACGTAACCAGGGTCGTACTTGACGAAGAACCCTTAGAAGTGGTGTTGGAAAGGACCGCGGCCCAAGCCCAGAAGCGGGGAGAAAGTGATGAATGGTTGCCGCGTCTGGTGGAAGAACAAGCAGAAATGGGTAGGTTTCTCCCCTCAATTTAGGATGCTCCTTTCTTTTCAGAATCAAACACTTGTTTTGTAATCTATGAATGTATATTGTTTCGATTCGTCCGTGTATGTACACGGCTAACAATTTTTATGTTTTGTATTTATGTCCGGGGGTAACCACGGCAATTTTGTTTAGAAACCTGTGTATTTATGCTTGTGTTCGAAACATTGTAGTTCAATACTGCATGATATACCACGTCTTACTCACAAAAAAAATACATACAAGTCTATAATTTACTAGACGTGCGACGTGCGTCTTTACTATGCAGAGCACGGTATGGCTATAGCATATGAAACTTACCCCAACGTCTTGTGAGTAAGGTACCTAGTAAGGATACGTGATCCGTGCGGCTGGGGTTGCATCCCTCTTACGCGGCAAGTTGAATTAGTAGGTTCACTTAATCCTCTTACCCCACCTGGAGGCGTATGGTACATGTACGGTATTTTGAGAGAATGCATACGAAAGAAACATGGCATATTATAACACAAGTAAAATTCATACGGCTAACAAAGAATCTAACAAAGAGGAAAATAATTTGCACGAAACAGGCCGTGGAACTAGCTAGGCACCACGGCATTTTATTAGAACGTTTACATTTTTTGTTTGAATAATGACGACAAGTCCTAAAAAAGTCCATAAAGGAAACTTAAACAAACATAAGAAAAACAAATAAGACAAATAACCCGCATGGTTCTTTATTAAGACCGCCTATAGCGAAGTATCCATGCGGGAGCCGTAGCTTTCAAAGATAGCACCTTTTTAGATTGGCGATGTTCCATGTGCGCTCTAGGTCGCGGCCATCCATATCGCGTAACTTGTACGCGCCTCGTCCCAAGGTTTCAGTGACTTCATACGGTCCTTCCCATTTAGGGCCCAGTTTTCCTGTATTTTCCACGCGACTTGCTTCGTTAGCACGATAGACATAGTCTCCCGGTCGAAAAGAAACACCCATGACCTTGGCGTCGTAATAAGCCTTCATCTTAGCCTTGGACTTAGCCTCATTGATGGCTGCTATTTCCCTTTTTTCTTCCAACAGATCCAGGTTGATTCGCAGTTGTGCATCGTTTGTGACAGCATTAACCTCCGCCGTGCGGATGGTAGGCATCCCTATTTCTGCTGGTATAACGGCTTCAGTGCCGTAAGCCAATGCAAACGGAGTATCTCCGTTGGCTGTTTTTATCATGGTTCTATGTGCCCATAGCACGTGCGACAATTCATCGACCCATTTGCCCTGTCGTTCATCCATCCGCGCCTTGATTCCATTCCCCAAGCTTCTATTTGCTCGTTCGACAAGGCCGTTCGTTTGTGGATGCTTAACAGACGCGAAGCGCCGCTTGATGTTCAATGATGCACACCAGTCTTTGAATGGGTTATCCGTGAATTGTTTGCCGTTGTCCGATATAATCTCTCCAGGTAGACCGAAACGGCATACGATGTGTTCCCACACAAACTTCTTGACCTGCTTACCCGTGATAGATTTTACTGCCTTGGCTTCTATCCATCGTGTAAAGTAATCCATTGCAACAATCAAGAATTTAACCCCTCCCGCAGCTACAGGAAATGGTCCTGCAATGTCAATTCCCCACTTGTAAAATGGCCACGGGGACGTGATAGGTGTTAGCTCCTGCTGCGGGTGCCGCGGTACTGGCCTATGCACTTGGCAATCATTGCACTTGCGAATCATATCGCGCGCGTCTCTGTGCATAGTGGTCCAATAGTATCCTGTTCGTAAGGCTCGGGCTACCACGGATCGTGGGCCTGCATGCATGCCGCACAACCCTTCGTGTATGTCACTGATAACGTAGGCCGCCTGGCGTGGTCCAACACACCGCAGCCACGGCTGCAAGAAAGAGCGTTTGTAAAGGATGCCTTCCCGGAGTTCGAAATGTTGTGATTTCCTTTTAACGCGCCTTGCTGCTTTTTCCTCGTCTGGAAGGGTTTCATTAGTCAAATAGTTGATGATTGGGGTCATCCACGTAGGTCCCTCCTCTTCAACTATAGCAATCACTTCCCCTTCCGTGATAGACTTTTCCTTGAGTATTTCCACCAAAACCTGTTTAGACAAGTGGGCGAAGCTCGTAGATGCGATCTTACTGAGAGCGTCCGCTTTCTTGTTCTCGCCCCTTGGCACCTGCTTGATGGAAAACTTACTGAAATTCGCGATTAACGTCTTGACTTTTTCCAAATACCTGACCATGTTGTCCTCCTTAGCCACGTACCCACCAAGAATATGGTTCGCGACAAGCCGTGAGTCCATGTAGGCCTCAAGGTTGCGGACTCCCATTCTAGCGGCGATTTTTAAACCCGCAATTAATGCTTCATATTCCGCTTCGTTATTGGTGGTCGTGAACTCGAAACGGAGGGCGTACGTGAATTCCATTCCTTCTGGATTTGTGAGGATGAGGCCTGCCCCAGACCCGTCTGTGCATGAGGATCCGTCCGTGAATAGCACCCAAGGTTCCGCTGGGACCTCCTCTTGCTTAATGATTGGTTCTTCCTCATCCGGCTTTTCGATCAGGAAATCTGCCAAGATCTGGCCTTTAACAGCCGTCCTTGGTCTGTAAGATATATTATGCCCTCCCAATAGGATGCTCCACTTCTCTAGTCTCCCTGCCACGTCTGGTCTAGATATAACCTTCTTAATTGGCTGATCCGTAATCACGACAATCGGGTGCGCCTGAAAGTACCGGCGCAGCCGCTTTGTAGCAAATACTAGTGCTAGCACCAATTTTTCCATGGGGGAATAATTCAGCTCCGCTCCTTGTAATGTTCTACTTATGAAGTAGACCGGGGTCTGTATTGTGTCTCTATCCGTCATCAGTACCGCGCTTATTGCGCCATGAGTAGCCGAGAGATACATAACAAGTTCCTCCTTTGGACGGGGAGCTACCAACATGGGGAGAGATGCGAGATGCTGCTTGAGTTGGCCAAAGGCTTCCTCAGCTTCCTTCGTCCAACGGAAGTCTCCCTTTCTAATACACTTCTTGAGTGTCTTAAATAAAGGTAATGACTTCTCTGCAGATTTGGATAGAAATCTATTTAGTCCGGCTAACTTCCCATTCAGGGACTGCACCTCCTTCCGTGTCTGCGGGGACGGTAGCCGTATCACTGCGTCCGTCTTCTCTGGACAAGGTTTGATGCCGTTTGGGTCAATCAAATATCCCAGGAACATTCCTTCTGTTGCACCAAACGTACATTTCTTTGGATTTAACTTCATGTTAATCCTTCTCAGCGTGTCGAATGTCTCCTGGACATCCCGGAGGAGTGCCTCCTCCGTGTGGCTTTTTATCACCAAGTCATCAACATATACTTCCGAGTTGCGTCCTATTTGTGATTCGAAAGCTTTATCCACCAACCGCTGATACGTAGCGCCGGTGTTCTTTAATCCAAACGGCATTTTCGTATAGCAATATACGCCCTGGCTTGTGTGGAACGCCGTTTTTTCTTCATCCTCCTCCGCCATCTGGATTTGGTGATACCCTTTATATGCATCCAAGAAGCATTTGAAAGGATATCCACATAAGGATTCTACTTTCCAGTCAATTTCTGGTAGCGGGTAACAGTCCTGTGGGCAGGCCTTGTTTAGGTCCGTGAAATCCACGCACATGCGCCAACTTCCGTCATGTTTCTTGACCATGACTGGATTGGATAACCACTCGTGGTAGTATACCTCGCGCATGATGCCTGCGTCCACCAGCTTCCGCACTTCCTCCAGTATAACTTGACTTCTCTCGGGCGCCTGGCCGCGCTTCTTTTGCTTGATGGGTTGGTACCCTTGGCGGATCTGGAGCTTATGCTCTGCTATCGTACGTGGCACACCCGTCATATGTTTTGGTTCCCATGCGAATATGTCCAGGTTTGCACTTAAAAGAGAACACATGGCCTTTTGCCGCTATCTGAGAGCGCCCCTCCTATGGATACCTCCTGTTCCGGGTAGTCAGGGTGAATGGCCACCTTCCAATTGGGCGGTGGTGCTCCATCCTTGGGTGGTACAGGTGGTGCCGGTGTTGTCACAGTGTGACACTCGGATGTTGGCACGACTGTGTTATAAATAGTAACGATTCCCCCATCAACGGGGAATTTAATCATTCCGTGTGCCGTAGAGGGTACTGCCCGGATAGCCAAAATGCCTGGTCTGCCTATGATTCCATTATAAGGAGAGTGTGAACGTATCACCATGAAGTTCATCCACGTTGTAGTGGAATGTTCCTCATTCCCAATGGTGACAAGCAAACGCAACTGCCCTATTGGCCAGATAGTATCTCCACTAAAGCCAGTAAGCGGCGACGTGGCCGGTACTAATTGGCTTCTAATCTCTGGGCATAACTGCACAAAGCAGTGTTCATACAACACCTCTGCTGACGACCCTCCATCTACATACATGCGACGAACATTATGTGTTCCAATGCTTATCTCAATAGTGAGAGGCGCATCAACCACGTCACTTGCTGTAATGAGAGGGAATGAGATTTCCTTGCCGCGTGAAAATTTTTGGCCAATTTTCTGTCTCGTGCGGCGCTGCCTGGATTGGATCATGTATATGGTAGAAGGCTTGTCCTTTTGGGGATCCTTCTTATCATACTTCTTATTGTTGTCCTTTCCGTCTTTCCAATCCTTAACTAGGTGCTTGAGTTTGCCTGATTTAATTAGCGACTCAATATGCTTCTTCAGCTGGATACACTCCTCCGTGCCGTGTCCTTTGTCATTATGGAACTCGCAGAAGCGACTTCCCTGCCGACGTTCCGGGGGTGTGGTCATTGGGGGAGGTCTTGGAAAATTCGCCCCTTCAGTCAACAAGATCTCCCGGTAGGACATCTTTAGGGGGGTGAACTTGTCGTCCGACCGCCCGCCTTTGCTCTGGCTCTTGTAGTCCGAGCCCTTGTTATTGTTCTGGTTGCCTTGACCGCCCGACTGTCTCCGGGACTGGTCATTTGAGCGGTACCCATTTCCTCGGGATGGGTAGGCTGCGGCAACAGCTGTCTCTCCCTCTATGAAATTCCTAACTCTTTCCATGAGGTCATCATATCTCTCTGGACGCTTGTCGTTGAGACGCCTGATCAGTTCTCTGTCTGTTATGGCGTGCATGTAGTCCGAGATTTTCAGGAGCTCTGGCATGGTTCTCGTGCGTGTGCACTCATCATTGAAGCGCTCGGTGAAGGCTTCTGTGGACTCCCCCGGCCTTTGCTTGACAGTTGCCAATGAAACCGGATCCCTATTATACTTCTTCCTTTGAGTATAATTGTTCTCGAACGCAGTGCGTAGTTCCGTGAAACTATCAATGCTCCGTAGGGGGAGTGCCTCAAACCAGTCACGAGCGTTTCCAATTAAGGTCGAATTGAACATTTGGCACCATATAGGCATGGGCCATCGCTCAATTTTAGCCTGAGTATCGAATATTTTGAGGTGATCGACAGGATCACCTGACCCATCATACGTCTTGATACATGCCGGCATGCGACGTTTGGTGTCCTCAGAGTAGTTCCATATGCGAAGGGTAAACGGATCTTCCCTGGGATCAGCCCATGGCCGCGTGAGCCTAGGGTCATCCCATGGTTCACACCACGGACGCGAGAGGTCCTCTGCTTCCGTATCCCTATAGTAGGGGCCACCATAATACTCATCATTGTTTGGTGGTGGTGGTGTGCGCCTAGGCCGGCGGCGTTTGGGCGGATGGTCATCTGAGTCCTCCCCAGACGGATCTGGGGACGGCGGTGGTGCCCCGCCTTTTGAGTAGGGACCAATTTTTTGAGACGAACCAGGAGCCTTCCTCCCTGTGTTCATTCTATCCCACACACTTGGGTGGCGTGTGGTTCTTGTCAGCTCTCGGTCTGGCCGCTCGGGTGAGCCATCCGACCTTTCTCCATCTTGAGACTGCGTTAATTCTTGCACGATGCGATCCCCTATGCGTTCAAACACATTCCGGGGTTGAGGGTTTTCCTCGAAGGTTCCCTGCTCTTGAGGTCGGGTCCTCCTTTTTCTCCGGTTTTGGGAAGGGGTGGATGGTCCACTGTCGCCAAAGTTGAGTCGGGCTTGGAGGTTCCTCCCCAGATTCAATCTTGATGCGATCCCCGGGACGATCCTTTCAAAATTCTGAGTGAGAATTCGAGTGAGATCCTCCTCACTAAGTGGTTGAGCTTCCACTTCTTCCTCCATTTGGGGTCTACGTGGCTCTTTGTTAGGAGGGTCTGGCGCACTTCCCGGATCAGGGTTGTCCAGTGTTGAAGTGGGTGGGGGTGTCACCGAGATCGTGCTCGTCACCCCTGCGGACTGAAGACCGCTACGGTTACCTGGCCCGCCTGCGAGGCGGCTAGGTGATTGGTTGGGAATAAGAATCCCTTCCCCTGGGGACTTCCGATTCCCAGGATTCACGTTCCTGGGGTTAACTGGCGGATGCCCCTTCGTCATTGAAAAAGATCGAGATGAGGTTTTATTCTAGCTTAGTGTTAAGGTCCCACGGATGGCGCCAACTTGTTGATGCAAAAGTTGGTTGATCCTTGTTAGACCCGAATTAGGCTTAATTCGGGTTGGCTGGGTACCGGCTCCTGCACCAAGTGAATCGTCTGGTTGGGATCCTGCACACTAAACAACACGCGTTAAGCTTACCGTGGGAAGGTTTCCCACGATTAGACTCCGGCGTGAGAGTAAGTAATCGATTTAGGGTTATATGTGAGAGAGAGAATTGTGATACCTTTGTAGAACCCTTGGGGGTTCCTTTTATAGGCAGTGAAACCCTAGTGGGCTTTCACTGATCCTTCGGCCCCAAGGAAGAGATAAGCACCAGAATTAGAATGATTGTTATCTTCTAATCCTGGTAGTGAATATCCTCTCTTATTGGGGTAAAGATATGCCTAGACAGAATATTATTCTGTCTAACCCTATGTCGGCCGTACCGGGCCGTGGGCCGCACACGTGTGTGCGGCTACTGTTCATTCAAGCCCATAAGCCTGACTGACATTATCCCACCCATATGTGATGGGCCGGATACGGGTAGTACCCTCGGGCCGGGTTCATGACCCGGCTGGGGACTATACGTCATCAGTCAGCATGAAGACATGACTGATGAAAATCAAACATGATTATTTTGAAAACAGGATTTTTACTGTAACCCCTTCTGTATCTTAGCATGAAGACATCATCACCTTGCTGAATACATAATCTTCATAAGGAGACATGAACTTATTCAGCATGAAAACGACATTCACGTGAGAGTATAACTTGACTGATACAAATAACATAGAAGAATAATCAACTGAGGTTTAACAGCAACTGATGTGGATAGTAATGGTTTAATCCACGGTATTCATAGGAGGACGCATGTGACTAAGTATGGGCGATTCTGTTTCGATCCATACTTGTCAAAATTTTCTAAGAACTATCATGTATAGTAATGTACAATCTGGGACTAAATATGGTTGGTTGTAGTCTTTTCATACTTGTCAAGATTTTATTAAATGTCATGATATGATTAAGGTGAACAATTATGGATCGGTTCACAAGACAACATTCGACTGACAAGCATGAAATTTGATCTGAACATTGGTGAACGTATATGGGCTGGTTCACCAAGTAATATTCGACCGAAAACATGAATCTGACATGAGTAAGGATGAACGCCTATGGTCAGTTCATCTATACAAAAATCTGAACGGGCAAGGGTGAACGCCTATGGTCAGTTCACCAAAACAAAAATTCGCTAAAAAGCACATGCGACTAAATATGGCAAGTCCTGTACCAACCTTTTACTTAGTAAAAAACTTTAAGAAAACCGATTGATAACTGAAGAAAACTAACTGATAAATGCATGAGAAATATAAAAGATAACAACGCCAAAATCTAGGAAGTTCCTGGTGACTACCCACTAGTCATAGGTCAAGTTTTAGAGCCTACAAGTCGAACCTTGCGCTCTGATACCATAATTGTAACACCCCACTTGGATAAGTGGACCGTTACGTGTATTTATGGCGTGTCATCAAAGCATAAGGTAAATGTCTAATACAAAATTTTGTATGTAAAAAGTTATCGTCACAGTCTCTTCGAATTGAATACTGGTTTAAAGTGCGACTCAGTCTTCTTTTGGTGCAAAACAATAATTTGGTCGTTGTAGTAAAATAAATGTGCAAGACTTTAAAGTAAATGGCAAGGAAAATAAATATTTCAAAAGTAATTATAATGTAAATGGTGCAATATTAAAACTTTTAAAAGTAAATTAATTAAATGACAAAAATTAAAGCTCGACAAAAAGTAAATTTGACAATGTAATAAAATGTAAACTTGAAATTTAAAATAAAGAAAAACAATTAAAATAACTTTTAAAGAAAAATGGCGGGAAAATAAATGCTTGAAAATAAAACAGAGGATAAACAAAACCTGAGCTAGAATCCAAATACTGTCACTATCCGAAATTACACCACAAGCTGCTTATCCAGAATAATTACTTATTAGGTCTATCCGGTATCTTGCTTAGTTGCCCTTATCCAAAATCCAGAAGTTGTCACTATCCGGAATCCGTGTCATGGTTACTATCCGGAATACCCTTTCTACAATCTATCCGGAATATTGTTGTTGCCCTTATCCGGAATTCACATTCGAAGGCGTATCCGGAATACTGTTAGAAGCTTTATCCGGAATCACCACCTTTCTCTTATCCGGAATCCGAGTTTCGAAGCTTATCCGGAATGTAGAACTGTCACCCTTATCCGGAATAATTGCTTCTTCACTATATCCAGAATATGAGTCCGGAAGACTACCTGGAATCCTTCTTTGAAGCCTTATCCGGAATTCGAGGGTTTTAAATAAACCGGATAAAAATTAGAAGCAAATAAGCCAAAAACTAATATTAAGCTAAAAGCAAATAAGCACTTAACGAAAACTTTAACCAAAATCAAATTTAAGAAAAAGCAAATAAGCCAAAATTTGAAAACTTTTAAAAACACTAAATAATAAAAATATTTAAAATCAACTTTTTATAAAAATTAACTTGTAAAAACACTAAACTAAATTTAATAAGAACACAATAAGCTATAAATCAATAAGCTAACACAATCATAAACATAAAAACATAACAAATAATCAAATAAGCTTGACAAATAAGCATAAATTTAATCAAGAGAAGAAAGGTAGAATGATAGATTAATTAAAACTTGATTAAAATAAGATTCAACAATTAAAAGTAAAGGTTAAACTTACAAATTTAAGGTGCAAGACAAGGTAATTAAATGACACTTAAGTAAATGACATTAAGAAAAGTGCAAGAAATTAAAATGGAAGAACTATTTTGTCAAGATAGTCAACACCTCCTAATGTGTCATTAGGAGGCTATTTATAGGAGGATTAGGGAGGTTAGCATGTCTTGCTCCTTTCTTTCTTCTCTCGTCTTTTCGTCTTCTAAATTCTTCGACTTTTTTTACTTTGTCTCTGGATTAATTGAACTCGTCTTGTAATTTCTTCATTAATTAGACTTGAGTTCTTCGGCTTTATTAAACTTCCGTCTTTAGACTTTTCTTCGATAAATTTTCAGAATAGGCCTTGGAATTCCGTTCTTTTTGCACTCTTGATCTTTTGACTTCATTTTTTGTCTTTTTCTTTGATAAAAGCCTGTGAAAGACCGTGTTTTCTCCCCTTTTCACATTTTGGTCCTAAATCACAACAAAAACATAAACCACGCATAAATCCGACATTTACGACATAAAATACACGTTTTGGCTTGGTTATTATTATAATTATGTGGTAAAAGGATAATTGTTTTCACACTTATTAAATCCCCTACACTTGACCATTGCAATGTCCTCATGCAATGCATTAATTACAAAGAAAGTTTTACATTTTCCATCATAATCAATCCACATTGGCCTTTATTAAAGAGATAGAAAATTTAAAGGAAGAAACAAGTTAACAGATTAAAAACGTAACTTGGGGTTTTGGAATGTCATGAATGATTATCATCCGCAAGTTTCACATTCCCCATACCAAGCTTAAAAACGAGATCATTGTTATTATAAGTTAGCAAACTAACAAAAACTCATGTGGGCCAATTATTTACTTAGACTCCCTTATTCCTAGGTGTATCTCTTATATTTTATTGTTGTCTTGAATGATCACGAGGATGCATTGTTGATTTATTTCAATAGTTATTTAGGTTGAAAATAAAGTAGGACGATTTAATCAATAGTTAGCTAAAGGACAAAATCTTTTAAAACTACTTCTCGGGACCTCATAAAGTTCATATCTTGGCATAACTCGCTTCACGATTTGAGACCTTTCTCGGACCGATATTTGGCAGCGACTTCGTACTTCGAATCTTGAGAGACGTTCTTGAAATTATGGTCTTCTCTTCATAATAGGAATTGCTTCACTTGAACTTTTTAAGAGATTCTTTATATTTAGACCACGACTTCTTCATTTTTCTCCAATCTTTATTTGGGATTTTAATATACAACGATCCGCCTCCTTTTAGGACTTGGATCTATTTATCCTCATACCTTGTTAGGGCCTTTTTGGATAGACTTCTCCATGATCTTTAGGGGATTATTTGCTTTTCGTCGTGTGTCTCGATCCTTCATATTGATTTTTGATAAATGATTCTTCACATCACTTTGGATCTTTAGCAACAAAATGTAGCCCTCATGCCTTGTTAGGACCTTTTTGGACTCGCCAATCTTCGCATCCCGCTTCAATAAGTTATGCCTTGGCTATGAACTCTAATTAATACCGAGCAACTTTTAAACGATCTTGTGCTAGAAGCTAAGTAACTTTTCAAATCGTTCAACCTTATTTATTGCAATTAAATTTATTAGCAAGCGATCGGAGAAAAAGCTCATAATCAACTCACATAAATTCATGAAAGAATACCAAACTTATAATTGACTCTATCATCTCTCGTTCTCCATAATTTAAAATCTCAAAGAATGAGACTCGTGGATGCGTAGCCAATTAAATCAAAGTTTTGCGTTTTCAAGTCATCTATAGGATCTTGCAACTTCTTAGACTTTTTCAAGTTTAAAATTCGCATTTTAATGTTCCCTTGATAAACGACTTTCTAGGATCAATTATAGGAACTTGTGAAAAGTTCTTGTTCTTAACCCGTAAGAGTTAAGACTTTCGCGTTTTAATGTTCCCTATATAAAAGCCTAGCAAAACTTGACTTAAACACGTTAAGGATACTAGCTAGAGTAAACTTAGATAAGTAAACTCGTGTTGAGTCAAAAGATTCACAACATTTGAAAATTAAAACCACTTTATTAAAATTTATTCTAGCAATGAAATAAAATAACCATACAAAGGTAAAACTACTAGGCCAAAATAGATCAAAAATTTTGAAAAATGTCGAAAAATCAATTTTCCGGTTAAAATGAGGACAAATACAAGGAAAAGACCACTTACTTCGATAGAAGTCCCCCTACACTTAATATAAACATTGTCCTCAATGTTTAAGCATGTGGAAGTAACCTCCCCTACACTTAGGAAATTGTGCACTTTGTTTAAATCTTGCTAAGAAAGAGACAACTAAAGTGATTCCTATTTTAATATTGAAGAATATAAAATAGAGAATCAAAAGAGTTTAGGATAAAACCGGGAAGACGGGAACACAGAATCACGGGTCGTCAAAAGTCATCAAGAATGGATCTTTGAAAGCTCGAATCCCTGCACATGATAAGAAAGAAAACAACAAACATATACTATGGTCTCCCCCTACACTTATAAAAAAAAGGATAGATACTGCGGGTTGCCTCCCGAGAAGCTCTTGTTTTTGTTAACCGAGTCGTGAGCCTGACTCGACCTTGATTAGCATAGGAAAAAGCTTGAAACATATCCACCGGGATCAAATACATGGTTTTCATCCATCAAGTAGCACAATCTTAAGGCGAACAAGGCAAGCCAAAGAAGATTAGGCAAGGTTCCCATAAGAAAAGATGGAGCATGGTGGTAGAGAGTGTGAGGAAGTGAAAGCATTTCTCTATTGTTTCCCAAAAATATTTCCTTTTACTTTATCAGATGGATACTGAGATGGCTTAAAAATTGCAATACCGGGATCAAACACCTTTTCCTTTAGGGGAAAATAACACTCAGGCTCAATAGAATTTGAGGAGGATCCGCTCATAAATCGCACAATCTCATCCTCAGAAGGTGGATAGAGAGGTGTCAAAACATAAGTACTGCGGATTTTGGTGTCTTCCGGTTTCTTCTCCTTTGGAACGGGTTTCTTAATATCCGAAGGAGGATAAAGAGCATCATCAAAATTTAAAGGAGGATTATCACTCTCATTTGGGAAGTAAGTGTTGAAAAAAGTTGCAAAATATTCCTCAAATGAGTAGTCATCCAAAGTAGGATCAAGCATTGTTGGTGAAGGATCTTCATCAAAAGTAGGTGAAAGGTCATCATGTGAAGAATCACTCGAAAGAGTATCAACATCATCAAAATCATCATAAGTTGGCATGTCTGGATACTCTGAAACAAAATTATCATAATCATCCCCATCGAAAATAGAATCATCATCATAAGCATCAAAAATTGGTGGGGACTCATAAATTGGTGGAGGATCTAAATTGGAGAGAGAATCATCCACATCATCTTGGAACAGTGGATTATCATAGCAAGAATCGAAAAGAGGATTGTTGTAGACGACAAAATCATCAAGCAGATTAATCATATTCGCTGATTCTCTTCCATTGGGTCTGGTTGTGGTCTTCCCCATTTTAAAAACTTGTGCATCATTCTCGACCCTTAAGATTAACTCACCTTCGGCAACATCGACTAATGCTTTTCCGGTTCTCAAGAATGGCCGACCAAGTATTACCGGAATACCAGGGTCCATTTCATAATCAACAACAACAAAGTCGACCGGAAAAGTGAAGGTGCCAACTTTAATAAATACATCTTTAGAAATACCAACGGGGTAAGCAAGAGTGCGATTTGCTAGCTCAAGAGTCATCTTCGTTGGTGTAAGATCGGGTAATGATAATTTTTCCAAACACTTAAAGGCATTTTAAAAACTTGTGCATCATTCTCGACCCTTAAGATTAAATTCTTTGGTTTGGTGAAAAGTACATGGTAGCACAAAACGACCGGGAGCTCCAAGTTTTTCCGGAAGTTCTTTAAGAAGATTTGTAGAATAATTCTCATTCAATCGAGTATTAACAAACTCGGCCATCTTCTCCTTCTTATTAGGCAATTCCTTAAACATCTTAACGAATTGCGGCATTTGGGCAAGAGCTTCAACAAGGCTGGGGGTGATGGTCACTCCCGAAATCTTCTTCAAAAAATTGGACACTTGAATATCATCCTTGGTGAGCAATGTTCCTTTGTCTAAGCGAGAAGGATAAGGGATGTTGGGTTTATAGGTTGAAGGTGGGGTTGGTGAAGGGTGTTTCTTGGGTGCTTCTTCATGAAGAGGTGGAGACGGTAATGTAGAACTAATACTAGGCGTGGGAGTATGAAGGATAAATGATGGTGGAGGAGGTGTAGATGGATTAACTGGCGGAGGGATAGATGGTCCTACAAGAGTTGCTCCACTGTGTGTAGTAATAACACTCACATTCGCTCTTGGGTTGGTGACAGTATTTGAAGGAAGAGAGCCCGAAGTAGAGGGGTGAGTACTTGGTAAGAAACTAGCCAGCATATTCTTCAAATCATTTGTTTGATTGCTGAAAGAGGTTTGCATATCATGTCGAAGCTCGGTTCTAATATCATTACCTTGCTTAGTGATATCTCCTTTCAAGTTGATAATTTGGCTTTGCAGATTCTTAATTTGCTCTCCTTGGGTCCTCATAAAAGCTTCAACATCTTGATTAATAGATGGGGCTTGTTGAGCGGGTGGGTGAGAAGGATTAGAAGCTCGACGTGGGTTTGGATTGCTTCTATTGTAGTTGTTGGGGTTGTGGTTTTGAGGAGAAAATCGGGTGCAAGAAAGTTGTTACAACGGTAACTTAGCAGGTTACGATCACCTTGAGGTCGGGCTTGGTAATTTTCCGTTGAATAGTTACCATAAGCTGCATACACGTTTTCCGGATTGTCATGAGTAGAAGGACAATCAGTGTATGAATGAGGACCCCCGAAAGTCTCACAAGAAGTTGCAACAGCTTTAACTTGTTGTTGTTGATTTGTAGGTAAGAGTTGCAAGTTTTTGCTCATTTCGACCATTACGCGGGTCAATTCGGTGATATAAGGGTTTGAAGAAGTAGAAGAAACATAGACTCTCGGGTTTGATCTTGAGGATGCGGATGAATCCCAATTTTTGTGATGAGTAGTCATGTTCTCTATAAGCTCTCTACACTCCTCATATCTTCTTTTCATAAATGTGCCACCGGCGGCTGCATTAATCGTATCACGATCTCGAAAAGTTAAACCGTTGCAGAAAGTATCAATTAAGGTGACATGGAGCATGTTATGGTTTGGACATCGATCAATCAAAACATTATATCGTTCCCAAGCATCAAAAAGTGATTCATCGGGTTCCTGAGTAAATCCACAAATTTGATTCCGAAGGCTCTTGACCATGGATGGTGGAAAGTAGCGCGACAAAAAGCGTTGAGTCATCTCATACCAAGTATGAATTGAATTCTTCGGAAGACGATCAAACCATTTTTCGGCATTGTGGGATAGGGTGTGTGGAAATAGGTGAAGGCGAAGAAAATCCATAGTAACTCCGGGCAACTTCATGCTTTGAGTAACGATAATGAATTTGTCGAGGTGTTTGTTGGCATCATCATCCGGTAATCCGCGAAATGGACAAGTGTTTTGGACTTGTTGGATCATGTGATGCTTCAACCAAAACTCTGGAGTCGTGATTTGCATCGGCGCAATCGGTCCTCCTCGTCCATTCATCGTGGGTTGACAAAGCTCCTCTATCGTTCGAAGGTCGGGTGGGGGAACATTGTTGTTGTTATTCATGTTGGGGTGGGATGGATTATTGTTGTTGTGTACACCAGCCATAACTAAATATTCACGAGTCTCGGGCTCTGAATATGATGAAGATCTAGTACGCATACACCTGCAAAAGCAAAAGAAAAAGATACCAAAGAAATAGAGAATATATATGTACGTGTAAAAATAAAAATAAAATCTTTTTTGATTTTTGAAAATTTTTAATTTTTATGGATTTTTAACAATTTGTAATTTTTATGGATTTCTGAAAATTTTTGAGCAAGAAAATAACGTTCACGAGTGAAGGGATCCCAAAATTCAACGCGTCTCTCAAAGAAAACCGTTAATCTTCACGAAAAGAGCCGGCAGCGGCGCCATTTAATACAAGGGTTTTCCATGTATAAAATTTTATCGTCCGATCTCTTCGAATTGACTATTGGTTTAAAGTGCGACTCAGTCGTCTTTTGGTGGAAAATATGAAAATCTTGATATTTCTGGTCGTTATTCTAATCTCGATTATTACATATTTTGTATTTACTTTATTGAGAAATTTAAATTATCGGCTAACCAGGAAGGTTAGGCTTGAAACTTAGCGTAAGAATGCCGTTTAAATTATAACCGGCAAGGAATATGTTAGGTATCGATATTTATATTCTCGTTATGACATAGAGATATTTTCTATTGTTGTCGTTAATTTTTATTTTATTTTATTTTTATTATTTTCTTTTAAAAGTATTTTTCGTAATTTATGTTAAACTTTTAAGTGTCGTTCGTTCATTCGACACATTAACCAATTTTTGGTCATTTATTTATCAAAATAAAAATGTCCTCCGATTGTAGATGTTTTTATTTTATAATGAGCGTTTATTTTTCGTGTTTTACGTGTACCTTTCAAATCGCGGAACTTTTAATATATCGGATTTCGATAATACCCGCTTATTAACTATGAGTGATATGTTAACTAAATAAATGACACTTGCCTCGTCAAGTTGATATAAATAAAAATGGATGCATGATACTTATTTTAAGATGACCAAATTGATATGACTAAGTTTCCTTGTAAACAAAATATATTCAAATGAAGACTACAAATGACGACATACGTGTAAAGCTCATGTATATCCTACGCCAATGCGGTGTCAAAATCTTAAGAAATGTGTGATATCTACGAATACATACAAATTAATTACAAGGAAAAAAATATCAGTAGCATTCATATGATATAAATCCTTGTTATTTTCTTTCATATCACATATCACTATATAGGCTTAATATCCGAAAGGTTTACAAGTATTATTTTAAACGGAAAGGATGTAGCAAAACGTTTGGATTTTGGCAAAGAGGATTGTCTGAGAGATTTTGGTTGTATACTTATTGTACCGTTTCTAGTATACACGTCTTACTCGATAAGGTGAGTTCATAGCCTCGCTTTTATTTATTTACTTATTTTATAAAAACCCGCAAGGGGATAACATGCTTATTTATTAAAAATAAAGAGTACAACTATAAGTTGCGGTAAACCAATTGAATGGTGGAACTAGTATTTGTGGAAGCTCTATTTACTTGAAAAGCATTTATTGAAAATTAAGGGTACAACAATAGTTGCTGTAAACCCACGAATGGGTGCAACCAGAAGTTGTGGTAAACCCTATTTATTTTAAAATAGAACACAAGGGACCCGATTGTATGCTTAGATGAAAGTTATTACATGAGTTAGATTTAGCCTTAAAAGACCCATTGAATCATGAATTGTTAATCGAAAGAACGCTAAATACTATGGATATATCTATCGGGGTGACGCCCAATCCGGTCGCGACTAGCTATCGCGTGGTGTAGTGAAGCACTAGTAATGAAACAACGGATGCATATGTATAAGTGAAATATACGCACTTGTGTTCTCTTTATTTAATTTAAACTCTATGGATTCACACAACAATTTTTGTTGACTTTATAGCATGTTTTATCTCAGTTCCATAAGAAGGCACTCAAAGAAGGCGGTTTCCTGAAGCTTGCATATTTTGAAATGATTTGGTCTGCATTTATAAAATATATCCATTCAAAACAACTTTTATCTTTTGATGTGTACTGTAAATATTTAAAAATTATATGGGACCGTGTATGGATTATTATCTTTTGAATGCTTGAATGGATGTTTTATTAAAACGACTCGTATTGAGCCGTTTTCTATAATTGTGTGATTGTATCATGTAAGTAACACTCAAGGACCCTTCCGCTAATGTGACCCGATTTTGAGAGTGTTACAGATTGGTATCAAGAGCTCAAGTTATAGTGAACGAAAAGATTTTCCAAAAATGAATTTTTGAAATCTTTTGGCTATGACAGTTGCAAGCGAAACCTCCGAGTTACCAATGGACGAGAATGTATATATATATATATATATATATATATATATATATATATATATATATATATATATATATATATATATATATATATATATATATATATATATATATATATATATATATATATATATATATATATATATATATATATATATATATACTAGTTGCAAAACCCGCCCGATGAGCGGGTATTACTTGTGATTATTGTTTTCATTTTCTTATCTAAATATTTATTGTAGAAAACTCTTCATTTGTGTACAGATTTTTTAAAGTATAGTAGCAATGTTTATGAAATTTGCTTTGAAAATTAATATGTGTACATTAAATAACAAAAAAATTAAAGGTTGTTACTTTTAACACATTGTAGTAAAAAATACTTTTTTCGTTTGGTAAAAATGTTTTTAATAAAACTTGCACATTCATTAATCAAATGGAGTCAATGCACCATATAGCCACGTCATAGCAAATGAATTACATTCATTTAGCAAATTTGAATTCAAATTTACATGTGTTTGACATAACCAATTACATATTTTCATTTTTATTACTAACTTCTATTTTTTATGACTTTTTAACATTAACTATAATATATTTTTGCTTATATACAATTTAACCAAAACTAACCGGTAAAAGAATACACAGGTTAATATTAACTAATCAAACGCAAACTCATACCCACATGGCTACACTTAATCTAATATATGATTTTGAAAAATCATATATAATTTGTGATATAAATCATATATAATTTTTTCAGACGTGACATATGAAAAAAATTAAAAACAAAATTCGTCAAAAGTACATATATCTGCCCTTGTGTAGAAACATGATTTAATTCTCGTCGCGATTGTTTATTTTTGTAACTTGATTTAATTCTCCACGTTACATATAAAATATGTAGGCTTTTTAATAAAAAATATTTAAAAATTCAAGTTACATCTACTAATACATTGTATACAAACAAAGCAAGCTTAGAAAACTAAAATAGTAAACTTTAACATCATTAATGCAAACATAATTTAATACTCATATTAAAACTAATTAATGTACATAGTACAGTAATTAATACACAATTGAAAATAAAAATAATTAATACTACTTAATATATAATTAAAACACTCTACTATTTAAAAGTATAAGTATATATATTCATATTGTACAACAAATAAAAGCATATATTTACAAAAAAGTACATATGTTGTCTACCTAAAATAATAGTGCATATAGTTTTAAGAACCTAAACATGCCAACGTGTTCAAGCGGGAAACCAGAGTCACCATAGGTTTGGCCAGCCAGTTACATAGTTACCCAAAACTCAAATTGGGTTTTTCGAGATTTGTTTTAAAAAAATGTAAAATTAAAATTAAGTTCTCCGAAAATTATGTCATAAAGTACCCGCCGCTGCAACGCGCGAAAGTATTAAATATTATTTAAACCAAATTTAAGCTTTTAATAGTAACTCACAAATTTATTCAAGCAAAAGTGTACGTCAACCTCGATTGTCATTTGCCGTATTAACTTTCTTTTATGAGCGCAACGATATTGATATAGAATGAAATTATTATGAATTTAAATCAGAATGATAAAAGAATATGGAAATATCAGTAGCTTTGTTTTTCACTCACATGTTAATTCACAATGATGGCATTCGGGAAGGATTTGAAAGCAAATATAATATAACTTCATTATCGAAAGCTACTGATATTTGGAGTTATCTGTGTATTTGCAGCCATGTCAATCATCCCAATGATGGCATTGGGGAAGGACTTTGAAAACAAATATATTCGGAGATAACTGAATAATGCCAGATAAATAGTTTTAGAATCCATTTTCTCAATCTGCAAACACGAAGTATCAAGTCACTATCAAAAAGTTTAAAAATACTTGTTACACTTTAGCAGTTCAAACGTTTACACCTCAATACCTATGTCAATACCTTAGAATGAACAGGAAGGCTGAAGCAACTTTTGTTATACGCACATGGAATATATTATTTCATATTTGATAGATCACATAGCTAATAAACAGTTACCTATTACACCATCTAGATGTTAATCAAATGCCAAAGATATTTAGAAAAAAAGATACATGTAACACATGAATTGATTTTTTGAGCTATATATTGCATCAACATTATCATCCACAAGTGTTAATTTTGAGACACCTATTTTTCATCACAGAACGCCTCCACATAGCTCTTGGTTCACTTGGTTTTTAACGCTTTTTTCATAGCAAACGAAAGAGAACTTATAGGAGACAAAGTCATTAAAATGTAACATGTCATACTTTATATAATCAAATAAAAAGGGAACCTTTGTCACATGTTGTTTCATCAGTATTCCTTTACAGGCCTCTTTTACTGCACTTAAACGTAATAAAATCCCACAGCCGACCTCATTCAATGGTTGATACTGATTACCACCAACAATGGTACAATTATATAGAACATAAGTTACATACCACGAACCATCCCATCGATAGAAACCGAGATCAGAACTAACTTTCTGAGTGGCTTCTACATCAGATAGAAAAAATAACTTTCTTTTGGATCTCGTATTTTGGCAAACAAACATGATACAATTATATAGAACATAATGTGCAAAAGCAAGCACTCCATAGATAGTGCCACTTAAATTAAGAACTGGATTTGACTTCCTGACAAACCTGATACTTAGTATCGTGTGAAGCTCAGAATACCCCATAAATCGTTGAGTAGCAGCTTCCCATGAAAGGTTGAACCGCTGGTCAGGTTTAAGAGGGCGTGGCTCACTTTCCATAGCTAATTTCACCTTTTTTTACAAATTCTTGTGGTGAATTATAAGTAAAAATATACTAAATTAGTTTTAAAAACATGTAAAAAAGTAATAGAGCTAAAGTTGTACAGTCATTTGAGCACCAGTGTATGAGTCTTGCATCATTTTATTTGCAACTCATTTGCTATAGTTGTATTCAATCGTTTTTCTAGGTGGCAGTTGTGACTCACAGTAAATTGTCTATTGGTTTCAGAAGAATATATGTTCAAATATAACATGGGCGTAAATCTCTCTATGAGGATAAACATGACTCAAAGGCTGTTTTGCCTCCTGAGAATATGAAAAAAAACATGAGGATTCTGGCAGGGGAGATATCATATATTTTTCTGATTCGGATGATGAGATCAGCCTTTGCTATTCATATCACTAAATAATTAAAAAAAAGTACTATCACAATGAAAGTATTGAAAATGATAATAGAATGATTGAGTGCACCTGAATCGCCTTTTGGAGCAGAAGCACAAGTCACTACACTATGAAACAGAAATTCTGATAGCTATTACATCACTATTATGACGAATATCCTATCTGCACGCAGTGGTATGCGTACCCTTCGTAACAACTCAATTTTGTAGTTTACGCCATAAATCTGATCGTATGACCCTCCACAAACTAAGAGCAACAACCCCATCAGTAACAAACACTCATAACTTAAAGTCTTAAACCACATAAATACAGAAACCGTTCATTAACAGAAAATATCTGTTGAACTACTATGGTAGTCGGTATGTGAACTGCATGAAGGGGAAATGTCAGTTGAATCGCTATATTAGGCGATGCGTGATTATACGTTGTTGATAAAACGGGGAAGGATGAGTCTTCAGACCCTTGAATATATGAAACAATAGAATACTATAAAAAATTGCCACGCACGTGTGAAACTGCAAGCATAAAAATCTATCAGTGACGGCGATAATAGAACGATACAAAGGTTCTTTGGAGAATGTATGTGGTCACCACCCACAAGAAGCATCATCGTCCTTTGCCCATGATAGAACTTTAGTACCCTATGGTCATCACAACAATGGAAAATCAGAAAGTCAATTTTATTAAAGAGGGTCATACCTCATAACTTAAATGTTGCTCGGGTCAGGTGGTTCCTCAAAAATTATTTGTCGTCATCTTCTCATACAGCTAAATTATATTTAATAACTGTATCATAATAATCGATAACTAAAAACATTGAATCTGATAATACATGCACCTACAAATTCGGGTAGATCTGAATCTGAAATAACATTCATAGTTGTTGCTGGCACGACACGGCTTTTGCTACTAAAAGGAGTTCCCAAAAGTAATGTAAAGCATGTACAAAACCAATACCCCATAGTAAAAGTGACCTTACCTTGTATGCTAGTAAGCCCACCTCTAGAAATTGTATAGCACGTAGTAAAAGTTTAAACAGGATGTACAAATGAAGCTAAAAACTCTTAGAGCATCCTGAGCGTTGCCACTGTGTGAACTGTGATTGATTATGCTGCTACAAAACTAACTTCTGTCCTCAAGAACATGTATGAATGGGTAGCTGCTACTAATAAGAAGAAAAATAGCTGGTTCAAATGGCCAGAATGTGTACTCACCTAAGTTCTTGATGAGGAAGCTCAAGCGGAAAAAAATGTTAAAGAACCCGGATTTACAATCTGACATAAGAAGATTAACACGCTGTAATAGTATTTTGTTTCTTGTAAAGGAGAAATTATAATGCAGAAAACTCTTGGTGATTGATATATGTTTTGAAATAGTTTTTTGAAACAGCGGTTGGTTAGACCACGGCTCCTCAATTTAAACATAAGATATTTGACCCAATTTTCAATTTGAAGTTTTTACCAACATATAAATCTTTTTTTTTCATTTTCCTATTGATATTTAGATAATTAAAAGTTATCAAACACTCACAAAAATGAATCTAGACTTCAAACATCAGAAGCACACACAAAGAAATGATCCTGATGACCCTTTTGTTAGAACTGATTAAACTACACCTGACAATTCCACATCAGAATAGCACAATGGCAAACACTCTATGACGGAATAATGGAATATACATTACTACGTTACTACATTTTTAATCGAAGAAACCACAATGCACGAGACTATAATATTGTTTTCTTTGAATCGAGACCACATGCATTAGTAACGAATAGAACTTCACCTCACTATATTTTTTATGATCAATCAGGAATATCAGCACAAGCAAGGAGTATTAGATCTCCAGCTCTGGAGAATACTTTGCAGTAGCTTAAGCAAGGAGAATACTTCGCAAATAAGAAAAAGAAGCTTGTAAACGTCATAGCTGGTCTAAAATTGTTGAGTGCAAATTCTATTAATCTATAAAAAGACCAACTCACAACTTTAATGTTTTGAACATATACTAATCACATAGATGATAAGAAAGCGGAACTATGATGAGCAAACTCTTTCTACTGTCCTCGTTAAGTTTCTTTCTCTATAGTGATATTCAAGCTTGTTTAATTATTTTAACCAAGCATAATAAAACTGATAATGTTTATACTTCGTTTTCAGAATATTGCTACTGGAGAGCATACATATAAATGATCCAGATAACCTGTTTTCTGCAGCAACTGCTCAAAATCTTCCATGTTGTGGATATATTTAAAAAACACAAAACATGAAACCTCTTCCAATCATCCAAAACCAACTTACTTGGAGGTAGCAAATTAGTGGATTCTTTGCCTTGGGCTTTGGTGCCTCTTCCTCGTCTTCGACTGCAAGCTTGGGGGCCTCGACCTTTTTAGGCTAAGCTTTGGTTTCAATGAAATTAACACCAAACCGCTTAAATAGCCCATTCTGTACAAATACATATATAACTAAGAGCATAAAATCCAAACGGATGCCCAGTCAAGATTATATTGTGTTTACTAAATCAGAAAGTGGATCTATGACAACCACCAAACAGACAACTATTAAACCAACATACTAATTAATGTGTTTCTGTCATTCTTAGAAATACTCTTTAACATATAGTAAGTTGGTCTTAAAATTTTCTTTTTTTTGTAAAATCCATGAACCAAGTAAAGAATAATAGTTCCAGAAGTAAATCATATCTATTATATATACACTATTTGCTTTCAGACAGATAAACATTAAACTTACTCAAGCTCGCATAGACCTCGACCAACGCCAAGTGCTAAACCTTAACCCCAAAAAAAGAGAAGTTAAGCTAATTATACAAAGTGAAAATACAAAGCACCAAATTATAAGGATTCGTGTGTATGGGAAAAAAATATATAGCTGATTGTTGCGTTTCTTCTGGATTCGCCATACCTAATAATTTAATATTTTAGGGTTTTGAAAAAAAAAGAACCTGTAGAATAATACGATTGAACAAATATATGAATTCAACCTCCAGTTTGATCCAGTGTTGAGGCTTTGGTGTGTAGACTCTCAGACTTGAGTTCGAATCCTATGGTTATAAAAACATAGATTATAAAAAATATATTCAAGAATCCACAATTTCCATACATACCTGAATTGGAAACAAAATAAAATTCAATAAAATTCATAATTAAAATCAATAATCAAAGTTCATAATTGCAAAAAAAAAAATCTTTAAATCACCATACATCAAAACTGACAAACTAACCTAATTCGATTCAATTCGGAAAAAATCAAATAAACGATTACCTCCATTCTATGATTTTGGTACTATGATTTGCGATTTTGGTACTGTGATCTTGGTACTATGATTTTGGTATTGTGATCGATGGTATGGAGGAAGTGACCATAGGATATTTTGATATTCAGTTGTGAAGGGTTACTGATATCGATTTACAGGGATTCAATTTAAACTTTTTTGTCTGGTTTTATGGTTTTATAGGGGCGCGATTAAGTTTTTTGGGATCGATAATTTGTAAGCCCAGCACGTAAGCCCATGTACTGACTGGGATTAGTGCCCTGATAGATGACGTGGCAAATCTCTCCTCTTATATATAATGTAAAGATATATATATATATATATATATATATATATATATATATATATATATATATATATATATATATATATATATATATATATATATATATATATATATATATATATATATATATATATATATATATATATATATGCTGTAATGATTATTGATTAATAGTACTTATGCATTACAAGTCAAGTTTTCGTTTATTTAATTATAAATGTTAATTTTATACTAATACGAGATATTTATACGACGTAGATTGTCACGAAGCAACCCTATTCATTTTAATGCCGACGCCAAAGGTATTCACGAAGTGAAATCCATTTATTCTCGAGCCTAACTAAGTTGTGGATACTCATGATCCCAATGAAATGGTTAATATTCTCGATGATATTTATTTGGTTACAAGGATTTTGATTCCTTCATCCTTATTCTTGATTCACCAATCCATTCATTTCATTTAATCTCCATTTTATTAATCTTAGACATTCTACTGTTTTAGAAACAAGTTTTTCTGAGATTGTACTTGTTGTTTGTTAGGAATTCAGGTTGATTGGTATGGTATTCAAATGCCAAATAGGATTCCATATCATATCACTAATCTTTTTTGTTATATCGATTCTTATTTGACTTGATCTTGATCTTCTACGTTGAGCTAGCTATGCTTAAATATGGCGATTTATGATCGTTTTGTTGAAATGAATTGGCCATTCATTTGAACAAGATAATTATAAATTGTTGAACCAGTGATTTCTAAATCTTATTTGGATGGATTTGATCAATCCATGGAAATAATAATTTATAAATGTGTGGGCTTAAGCGTATAGCATTCACGAAAACAAACTCTTATTGAATTGTAATTCGTTTGCTCGACTCATTCTTTGATTTTTTTTTCCTCTAATTCTATGATCATGCGATTATTTATATTTGGGTTGTTCCAAAGCCGCAAATTGAGGAGGATATCGAGCATCACAGAAAAACACTGAAGAAATCTTATTCTAGTGGGACCGAGGAGCCTTCTTAGCCACATGAATCACTTAGTAACTCTTAGTGGATTAGTTTATCAATTGTGGTATCTTTCCTAAATCACTAACTAAACTGTGACGTCAAATAGTAGAACTACTCTTCTTGAGTTGTATGGCATTAGATGATGATAATCTATAATGTATGGCAATAAAACTTATACTCGTTCGTGATTAATCAAATGACTATCTTTTGATTCCTAATTCTACATCGTTCAATTATTATATTTCCATGCTTGTTTCTTCTAATCATTTGTTCCTTTTAAATCATTCGTTCTATTTAATTATTCCTTTTCTTGTAATACGATCATTAAATGAATACTCATTATGATTCGCGTTGTACTAGAATCATGCGCCAAAATATGACTAGGCACGTATGAGCCAAGTTATTAGTAAAAAAGTTGCTGCATTCTTAACTGAATTCATGGCCAACATGAATGATGGAGCTGGCGACTCTAGTGGGTCAGTATTTTGGGTGAAGCAATTGGTTCTATGGTGCAAATGGTTTTGGAGGAGGAGTTGGGGAAACTGGAAACTGGTGGAGCTGGAGCTGGAGCTGGAGCCATTAATGCTTGTGGTCTTAATTGACCAAATGTGACCAAAATTAGAGGCTGTAACTACACTTCATCCATGAAGTGCAAACCGCAAACTTTGAAGGTGACTGAAGATGATGTAGGATTTTGTTTAGTGGTTTGAGATTGTAGAGTCAGTTTTTCCGAATCAACGACTATCTCGTAGTCTTTCCGAATATTTGTCGGGGCTTTCGCCTCCAAGGCAAATATAATTCTAAATCGATCAAATTCTTGGTGCTGCACCCGTGGCCCGTGAGCCATATCGTTTACTACCATCTAAACTGAAGAAATTATATGTTCAATTGCAAGAGCTATCTAATAAAGATTTTATTCGACCGAGCTCGTCGCCATAGAGAGCTCCGATATTATTCGTAAGAAGAACGATGGATCGTTTTGCATGTGCATCGACTATCGAGAGTTGAATAAATTTTCGGTCAAGAACCGATATCCTTTGCTATGGATTAATGACTTATTTGATCAGCTGTAAGTTTCTAATGTCAATTTGAATATTGATCTACTATCTACTTATCATCAATTTCATATCCGCGAGGAAGATATTCCATTTACGACGTTTAGAAGTCATTATGGATATTATGAGTTCTAAGTAATGCCGTATGAAATGACCAATGCACCGGCAGTATATATGGATTTCATGAATCGTGCGTGCGAGTCATATATTGATAAATTTGTCATCATGTTCATTAATAATGTTCTGATTTATTGTAAAAATAAAGAAGAGCATGGTGAACATTTGGAGACTATCTTGAATTTGCTAAGGATTAAAAAGTTGTATGCCAAATTTTCAAAATGTGATTTTTGGCTTGAATGCATGAAATTTCTTAGCTATGTGATTGATAGCAGCGGAGTTCTCGTCGATTCCAAAAAAAATCTGTTTGGATTTGATTCAGTTTGGGTCATTGTCGTCCGATTGACTAAATCTGCTCATTTCATTCCAATAATAAAATGATCGTGCAAACTATGAATCGTTTGTTAGTTGCTTGTAGTGGACAAAAAAAATTATTATGATGTGAAGTAAAAACCTTTGGATTTTGAGGTAGGTGGAAAAGTTATGCCTAAAATATCACCACAGAAAGGTGGTATACATTTTGGAAAACGAGGGAAGTTAAGTCCCCGTTATGTTGGGCCACTCGAGATAATATCGAGAGCGGGCTCGGTGGCATAGAAACTTGAATTACCTCAAGAGCTACAAGGAATTTACGACACTTTTCATGTGTAGAACATAAATTAATGTCTATCCGACGAAAATATTATTATCCCTCTTGACGAAATAAGATTTGATGATAAGATAAATTTCATCGAAGAACTTGTAAAAATTATGGATAAGGAAGTTAAGCAATTGAAGCAAATTCAAATTCTTATTGTCAAAGTCCGATGAAACTCGAGACGATGACCAAAATACACTTGGAAAAGGTATGATCAAATGTGGAAGAAATATCCTCATTTGTATGACTTCAACAAGAAGGCAGGCAATAAGGCGAATTGATCTTCGAGGACGAAGATCCTAATTTGGTTGGGATGATGTGACAATCTTGATATTTCTGGTCGTTATTCTAATCTCGATTATTACATATTTTGTATTTACTTTATTGAGAAATTTAAATTATCGGCTAACCAGGAAGGTTAGGCTTGAAACTTAGCGTAAGAATGCCGTTTAAATTATAACCGGCAAGGAATATGTTAGGTACCGATATTTATATTCTCGTTATGACATAGAGATATTTTCTATTGTTGTCCTTAATTTTTATTTTATTTTATTTTTATTATTTTCTTTTAAAAGTATTTTTTGTAATTTACGTTAAACTTTTAACTGTCGTTCGTTCATTCGACACATTAACAAATTTTTGGTCATTCATTTATCAAAATAAAAATGTCCTCCGATTGTAGATGTTTTTATTTTATAATGAGCGTTTATTTTTCGTGTTTTACGTGTACCTTTCAAATCGCGTAACTTTTAAAATATCGGATTTCGATAATACTCGCTTATTAACTGTGAGAGATATGTTAACTAAATAAATGACACTTGCCTCGTCAAGTTGATATAAATAAAAATGGATGCATGATACTTATTTTAAGATGACCAGATTGATATGACTAAGTTTCCTTGTAAACAAAATATATTCAAATGAAGACTACAAATGACGACATACGTGTAAAGCTCATGTATATCCTACGCCAATGCGGTGTCAAAATCTTATGAAATGTGTGATATCTACAAATACATACAAATTAATTACAAGGAAAAAATATCAGTAGCATTCATATGATATAAATCCTTGTTATTTTCTTTCATATCACATATCACTATATAGGCTTAATATCCGAAAGGTTTACAAGTATTATTTTAGACGGAAAGGATAAAGCAAAACATTTGGATTTTGGCAAAGAGGATTGTCTGAGAGATTTTGGTTGTATACTTATTGTACCGTTTCTAGTATACACGTCTTACTCGATAAGGTGAGTTCATAGCCTCGCTTTTATTTATTTACTTATTTTATAAAAACTCGCGAGGGGATAACATGCTTATTTATTAAAAATAAAGAGTACAACTATAAGTTGCGGTAAACCAATTGAATGGTGCAACTAGTAGTTGTGGAAGCTCTATTTACTTGAAAAGCATTTATTGAAAATAAAGGGTACAACAAGAGTTGCTGTAAACCCACGAATGGGTGCAACCAGAAGTTGTGGTGACAGTATTTGAAGGAAGAGAGCCCGAAGTAGAGGGGTGAGTACTTGGTAAGAAACTAGCCAGCATATTCTTCAAATCATTTGTTTGATTGCTGAAAGAGGTTTGCATATCATGTCGAAGCTCGGTTCTAATATCATTACCTTGCATAGTGATATCTCCTTTCAAGTTGATAATTTGGCTTTGCAGATTCTTAATTTGCTCTCCTTGGGTCCTCATAAAAGCTTCAACATCTTGATTAATAGATGGGGGTTGTTGAGCGGGTGGGTGATAAGGATTAGAAGCTCGAGGTGGGTTTGGATTGCTTCTATTGTAGTTGTTGGGGTTGTGGTTTTGAGGAGAAAAACCGGGTGCAATAAAGTTGTTAGACCGGTAACTTAGCAAGTTACGATCACCTTGAGGTCGGGCTTGGTAATTTTCCGTTGAATAGTTACCATAAGCTGCATACACGTTTTCCGGATTGTCATGAGTAGAAGGACAATCAGTGTATGAATGAGGACCCCCGCAAGTCTCACAAGAAGTTGCAACAGCTTTAACTTGTTGTTGTTGATTTGTAGGCAAGAGTTGCAAGTTTTTGCTCATTTCGACCATTACGCGGGTCAATTCGGTGATATCAGGGTTTGAAGAAGTAGAAGAAACATAGACTCTCGGGTTTGATCTTGAGGATGCTGATGAATCCCAATTTTTGTGATGAGTAGTCATGTTCTCTATAAGCTCTCTACACTCCTCAGATCTTCTTTTCATAAATGTGCCACCGGCGGCTGCATTAATCGTATCACGATCTCGAAAAGTTAAACCGTTGCAGAAAGTATCAATTAAGGTGACAGGGAGCATGTTATGGTTTGGACATCGATCAATCAAAACATTATATCGTTCCCAAGCATCAAAAAGTGTTTCATCGGGTTCCTGAGTAAATCCACTAATTTGATTCTGAAGGCTCGTGACCATGGATGGCGGAAAGTAGCGCGACAAAAAGCGTTGAGTCATCTCATCCCAAGTATGAATTGAATTCTTCGGAAGACGATCAAACCATTTTTCGGCATTATGGGATAAGGTGTGTGGAAATAGGTGAAGGCGAAGAAAATCCATTGTAACTCCAGGCAACTTCATGCTTTGAGTAACGATAATGAATTTCTCGAGTTGTTTGTTGGCATCATCATCCGGCAATCCGCGAAATGGACAAGTGTTTTGGACATGTTGGATCATGTGATGCTTCAACGAAAACTCTGGAGCCATGATTTGCATCGGCGCAATCGGTCCTCCTCGTCCATTCATCGTGGGTTGACAAATCTCCTCCATCGTTCGAAGGTCGGGTGGGGGAACATTGTTGTTGTTATTCATGTTGGGGTGGGATAGATTATTGTTGTTGTGTACATCAGCCATAACTAAATCTTCACGAGTCTCGGGCTCTGAATAAGATGAAGATCTAGTACGCATACACCTGCAAAAGCAAAAGAAAAAGATACCAAAGAAATAGATAATATATATGTACGTGTAAAAATAAAAATAAAATCTTTTTGGATTTTTGAAAATTTTTAATTTTTATGGAATTTTAACAATTTGTAATTTTTATGGATTTCTAAAAATTTTTGAGCAAGAAAATAACGTTCACGAGTGAACGGATCCCAAAATTCAACGCGTCTCTCATAGAAAACCGTTAATCTTCACGAAAAGAGCCGACAGCGGCGCCATTTAATACAAGGGTTTTCCAAGTATAAAATTTTATCGTCCGATCTCTTCGAATTGACTACTGGTTTAAAGTGCGACTCAATCGTCTTTTGGTGGAAAATGTGACAATCTTGATATTTCTGGTCGTTATTCTAATCTCGATTATTACATATTTTGTATTTACTTTATTGAGAAATTTAAATTATCGGCTAACCCAAAAGGTTAGGCTTGAAACTTAGCGTAAGAATGCCGTTTAAATAATAACCGGCAAGGAATATGTTAGGTACCGATATTTATATTCTCGTTATGACATAGAGATATTTTCTATTGTTGTCGTTAATTTTTATTTTTATTATTTTCTTTTAAAAGTATTTTTCGTAATTTACGTTGAACTTTTAAGTGCCGTTCGTTCATTCGACACATTAACAAATTTTTGGTCATTTATTTATCAAAATAAAAATGTCCTCCGATTGTAGATGTTTTTATTTTATAATGAGCGTTTATTTTTCGTGTTTTACGTGTACCTTTCAAATCGCGTAACTTTTAAAATATCGGATTTCGATAATACCCGCTTATTAATTGTGTGAGATATGTTAACTAAATAAATGACACTTGCCTCGTGAAGTTGATATAAATAAATATGGATGCATGATACTGATTTTAAGATGACCAAATTGATATGACTAAGTTTCCTTGTAAACGAAATACATTCAAATGAAGACTACAAATGACGACCTACGTGTAAAGCTCATGTATATCCTACGCCAATGCGGTGTCAAAATCTTAGGAAATGTGTGATATCTACGAATACATACAAAATAATTACAAGGAAAAAATATCAGTAGCATTCATATGATATAAATCCTTGTTATTTTCTTTCATATCACATATCACTATATAGGCTTAATATTCGAAAGGTTTACAAGTATTATTTTAGACGGAAAGGATATAGCAAAACGTTTGGATTTTGGCAAAGAGGATTGTCTGAGAGATTTTGGTTGTATACTTATTGTACCGTTTCTAGTATACACGTCTTACTCTATAAGGTGAGTTCATAGCCTCGCTTTTATTTATTTACTTATTTTATAAAAACCCGCGAGGGGATAACATGCTTATTTATTAAAAATAAAGAGTACAACTATAAGTTGCGGTAAACCAATTGAGTGGTGCAACTAGTAGTTGTGGAAGCTCTATTTACTTGAAAAGCATTTATTGAAAATTAAGGGTACAACAAGAGTTGTTGTAAACCCACGAATGGGTGCAACCAGAAGTTGTGGTAAACCCTATTTATTTTAAAATAGAACACAAGGGACCCGATTGTATGCTTAGATGAAAGTTATTACATGAGTTAGCTTTAGCCTTAAAAGACCCATTGAATTGTGAATTGTTAATCGAAAGAACGCTAATACTATGGATAGATCTATCGGGGTGACGCCCAATCCGGCCGCGACTAGCTATCGCGTGGTGTAGTGAAGCACTACTAATGAAACATCGGATGCATATGTATAAGAGAAATATACGCACTTGGCTAGGTTTGTTGGGCTGAAATAATATATGTTAGTGTTCAATGTCATGAGGCTTATGTAATAACACCGATAATTATGTCCGTACAACATAAATGTCTTTCGATGAATTTTTAACCATGGAAGGTTATTCAAAATACTTGTGTTCTCTTTATTTAATTTAAACTCTATGGATTCACTCAACAATTTTTGTTGACTTTATAGCATGTTTTATCTCAGGTCCATAAGAAGGCACTCAAAGAAGGCGGTTTCATGAAGCTTGCATATTTTGAAATGATTTGGCATGCTTTTATAAAATATATCCATTCAAAACAACTTTTATCTTTTGATGTGTACTGTAAATATTTAAAAATTATATGGGATCGTGTATGGATTATTATCTTTTGAATGCATGAATGGATGTTTTATTAAAACGACTCGTTTTGAGTCGTTTTCTATAATTGTGTGATTGATTAATGTAAGTAACACTCAAGGACCCTTCCGCTAATGTGACCCGATTTTGAGAGTGTTACAGAAAACAATAATTTGGTCGTTGTAGTAAAATAAATGTGCAAGACTTTAAAGTAAATGGCAAGGAAAATAAATATTTCAAAATTAATAATAATGTAAATGGTGAAATATTAAAACTTTTAAAAGTAAATTAATTAAATGACAAAAATTAAAGCTTGACAAAAAGTAAATTTGACAATGTAATAAAAATGTAAACTTGAAATTTAAAATAAAGAAAAACAATTAAAATAACTTTTAAAGAAAAATGGCGGGAAAATAAATGCTTGAAAATAAAACAGAGGATAAACAAAACCTGAGCCGGAATCCAAATACTGTCACTATCCGGAATTACACCACAAGCTGCTTATCCGGAATAATTACTTCTGAGGTCTATCCGGAATCTTGCTTAGTTGCCCTTATCCGGAATCCAGAAGTTGTCACTATCCGGAATCCGTGTCATGGTTACTATCCGGAATACCCTTTCTACAAGCTATCCGGAATATTGTTGTTGCCCTTATCCGGAATTCACATTCAAAGGCTTATCCGGAATACTGTTAGAAGCTTTATCCGGAATCACCACCTTTCTCTTATCCGGAATCCGAGTTTCGAAGCTTATCCGGAATGTAGAACTGTCACCCTTATCCGGAATAATTACTTCTTCACTATATCCGGAATATGAGTCCGGAAGACTATCCGGAATCCTTCTTTGAAGCCTTATCCCTAATTCGAGGGTTTTAAATAACGCGGATAATAATTAGAAGCAAATAAGCCAAAAACTAATATTAAGCTAAAAACAAATAAGCACTTAACTAAAACTTTAACCAAAATCAAATTTAAGAAAAAGCAAATAAGGCAAAATTTAAAAACTTTTAAAAACACTAAATAATAAAAATATTTAAAATCAACTTTTTATAAAAAAATAACTTGTAAAAACACTAACTAAATTTAATAAGAACACAATAAGCTATAAAATCAATAATCTAACACAATCATAAACATAAAAACATAACAAATAATCAAATAAGCATGAAATTAAGCAAATAAACATAAAGATTAAATCAAGACAAGAAAGGTAGAATGAGAGAATACTTAAAACTTGATTAAAATAAGATTCAACAATTAAATGTAAAGATTAAACTTACGAATTTAAGGTGCAAGACAAGGTAATTAAATGACAATTAAGTAAATGACATTAAGAAAAGTGCTAGTAATTAAAATAGAAGAAATATTTTGTCAAGATAGTCAACACCTCCTAATGTGTCATTAGGAGGGTATTTATAGGAGGATTAGGGAGGTTAGCATGTGTTGCTCCTTTCTTTCTTCTCTCGTCTTTTCGTCTTCTAAATTCTTCGACTTTTTCGACTTTGTCTCGGGATTAATTGAAATCGTCTTGTAATTTCTTCATTAATTAGACTTGAGTTCTTCGGTTTTATTAAACTTCCGTCTTTATACTTTTCTTCGATAAATCTTTAGAATAGGCCTTGGACTTCCGTTCTTTTTTCACTCTTGATCTTTTGACTTCGTCTTTTGTCTTTTTATTCGATAAAAGCCCGTGAAAGACCGTGTTTTCTCCCCTTTTCACATTTTGGTCCTAAATCACAACAAAAACACAAACCACGCATAATTCCGATATTTACGACATAAAATACACGTTTTGGCTTGGTTATTATTATAATTAAGTGGTAAAAGGATAAGTGTTTTCACACTTATTAATGTCCTAAACCATTAACTGACCATAACAGAAATACCAGAATCAAATATCGGTAATCCAACATAAGCTCAAAACATGAAAAATAAAAATACTGAAAGAAAGGACTCAACAATGTCCAACTGCAATATAAAAAAGATGAAGTGCATAAATAAAACAAGTCTGGACTGCTTCCATCCAATGCACAAGCTCTCAAAATCTCAAGAGTATCCTGGTGTACCTGCCGTTAGAACATGAAAGAACTACGGCTGAGCATAACGCTCAATGAATGGATATAATGCATGATAAGAATATATTGAACTAGAAATACTTAATAATTACTGAAGCTGAAAGACTGATATTTGGAGTATGATGAAAACTGTGGAAAATCTAATAAGTCTGATTTATAAATAATAAAACTGAACTGTTATCTGTTAAATCTGAAAACATGCATTTACTGTATTTTAATTTCCAAGAGCTGATATAGTTCATGTGCTGTAACAACTGTTGCATGTATAACTAGAGGGGTGACCTCGTCATGCTGTAGAGGGGTGACCTCTAATTACTGTGTTGGGTGGAGGGATCAACTCCAATATGAAGGATGTAGAGCACACACCATATTCACATGATAAACTGTAAACTGATAGCCTAGGATGCATCCATACGCCCCACTAATAATACTGATAAAATGGCCAAGCTGAGCTGAGTGGAACGCTGTAGGGTATCACTCTCCTACAGGTGAGTCATGGCACCGGTGCCTCTAGTGTCTTGGTTACGGTACCTCCGTAACTAGTACATAAACTGGTCATGCTTGTATATAAAGCTCAGGCAATCTATTTAGTTATTAAAGTGATTACTTATAAGTTTAAAACATATGATGGGGAAAACATTTGGCTGCAGACGGGGAATCCTAATCATGCATAGAAGAAAGTATATACTGAAGGACGGGAAATCCGTACCTCGTGTCCAGTAACTGACTGAAGGAAGACTGAACGAACACTACTCGGCCTTCACGGAAGCTACAATAATAATAGACGCGAATAAGTTATCTGATCTTTATTTAATTTACTGATCTTATCGGCTTCTCATTTATTTATTTATTTCTGAACTTCTTTACGTATGCTAACTGATAAATCTGATATTTCGTATAGTTCTTTTAATGTATTATCAATCTACTAATAATTACGGTACAAACATATTCTGACGTGATACTAATACTATAATCGGTAACCCTGCTAAAAATAGAAAGTTTCCTAATTTAGAAAGTTTCTAAAATCATTTATAATTTTTTTAACAAAAATATACCCTTTTAATTTTTACAAAACTATTTTAATTTAATTCAAAATACAATATAGACATTTATAAAAAAATAAGTAATAAAAGGTATAATTTAAAAATCTTCGTTTTTATTATTTTAACTATATCCCGAGCCTACCGAGATACCCCTTCTCGGTCGCACTAAAACAATACAACAAAATATGTAAAATCTGCCTATATAAATTAGTGACATAATATGTGTCACTAAAAAGTGTCACCAAAACTGAATTTTAAAAACTGTCTATAAAATGAAATTGCGACAGAAATTAGCGTCGCTAAACTGTCGCTAATTTCTACAATAACACTTTTATTCTTCTGTTTAAAATGATCCCACTGCTCTTTATACATTTTCCACTATTTCTATATGTTTTTCGCCACAGTCCCAAACACCCCTTTATCAGTTTACACACTAATGGGTTTTTGGGCAGCTTTCTGGTCAAAACACAACCTAGCCGCCCCTGTGTGGGTCACGGTTGGGCAGGGATGAGGCCACCAAGACCTTGGGTATCGGTTTCATTAAACAAACACACCCCAATCTCATATTTAAACCAAAACACGCCCCCTTGTTGGGGTTGCTGTTTCTCGGCCGGCCAAAAGAAGAGGCACCACCGAGACATGGTGGTGTCTCGCTTGCCGTGTAATATCCAAAATCGACCCCCTTTCATTTTTTTATGATTCTAACACAACCTCTTTTTCTTTTCTTTTAGATTAACATATAGATTCATGTATATAGGAATTAACAACAAAATACTAATTATCTTGGTTTGATTTGTAAAAGGGATGAACACACACCCGAATTTCTTATAGAAAACAAAACCGAATCCTATTTTTCTCTTCTCTATGGCCGGCGGCACAAAGGGTGTCAAACCCTAGTTTTGTTTTTTATATAAAACGTATAGAATCAAAAAGCTGTGATTTGTTAGTTTCTTGTAGTGAAGTAGTGGGATAGGCTGGGCCAAGCCCATTATTCCCTTTTCTTTATTAAACTAGCCGCCCCTTATATATATATATATATATATATATATATATATATATATATATATATATATATATATATATATATATATATATATATATATATATATATATATATATATATATATATATATATATATATATATATATATATATATATATATATATATGTGTGTGTGTGTGTGTGTGTGTGTGGTTTCGTTTGTTTCTCGGTTTATCCGTTTAATCACGTAATCTCGTAATTTATTTTCCGTGTTTCTATTCGAATTGTAAATTATACTTTTCTGTATCGTAAATTAATGTATACTTGATATTTTTCTGAAACCTAATAATTATTATTTATACTATTTACTGGAACTGAACGTGCGTATTTAATATTCAGAAATTCTTAATTACGGGTTTTAAAGGTACGGTTCAAGCCGTGGGCAAAAAGTGATGGCACATCACCACTTTTTTTCATAACACCAAAAACACTTTTACTAGTTAACACTACACTTTCTCGCGTTATAGTAATCTCACCACTTTTTTTCTCTATTTATTCAATAATTTATTTTAAACTAAAATTTAACATTTCATTAATAATAAAAATAAAAATAAAACTTTAAAAAAAATACACGAAAAAAAAATACACGGGAATTTTTTTTTCATAACGCGAAACACGGTGCAGTTGTCCGTGTGCTCACGCCATCAACCATAATGTCGGTAAGTAGGCACGACGCAAACCTCCATAACGCATGCCACGATACAGTTGGCTGCGCCGTCGGCTTGTGCCATCGTAGCCAGCCAACTTGCCTGCTACTCTACCGAAGGCTCTAAGAATCTTCGTTGAATTTACTGTTCCCTGCATCAAACCCGTTGGTAAATTACACCAACTTGTAAATATGCAGGCATGTGTTTACTTGTTTTATTTTGTATCTTTTTTTCTACAAGTGATATTTTTTGAATATTTTTTTATAATTTTACTCTATTATGAAACTGTAAAAAACAAAATAAAATATAAAATTTAAAGTTTGGTTAGTCAGAAGTAGTAAAATATGAACAATACAAAATCGTTATATGTCTTTTTCTGTTAAAAAAGTGACTGAAACTATCTAAAAGTAATACGAAACAAAAACTATATATAAATGTTTACAAGTCAAAACTTATAAACAATAAAAATACGAAACAAAAACACTAAAAACTGACTTATCCTGTCAATACAATATAGAAAAGAAGAGAAAAAAAAATGACTGGGAGTACGAATAGCATCAGACCCACAAGATATGCAGGCCTGTTGTTTACTTAAAAGAATAAGCTAAAGGCTGTATGTTACATTTTTACCTTGACAAATTTACAAAAGGGTAAAATGGATAGGTCCATCATAGTGGGTAATGGTTCAGAAACGGTTTTGAGTCGAATGAGCAACTATGACTACAAATGCTTAACTATGCTAAATTGAGTGTTTTAAGTATCTCATTTTTTTCTTAAAAAGTAGCTAGTTTTTTGTTGGCATATATACAGTAATATAGTGATTAGTCATGCACATGAAGCAATATTTAAAGTCAAAAGAAAAGGACATGATGCAGACTTTACGAGAGTGATATATAACTTAAAGTGAAGATGTTTGTTAAGTTTTGCTTGGTTGGATATCCTCTGCAACGCATAAATTCTCTGATCCAGCCAATTTCATTACGCAAAATATATACCAACGACATGATAATGACATAATCCTTACATGTTTGATTCAAAGTGTAGTTTTAATATGTTTACATCGTTGTATCTAATTGTCTTTGTTCCGGCATGTATGATTGCATATTTGCATGGCCCCTTGGGTGGGTAATGTCCTTGCCTATAGTCGTTGTACTAACTGGTTTCGAGTTTTACATGATACATAGTTACAGTTTAAGAAATTAAAAAATATTTTCGTTACGACTAATCCTCTAGATACATGGACCAAGACGGAGACAAGAGGAAGGCGTTCCTTTAGTTTTAAAAATTACAAGGACTTAAAAAATCTAAACAACAATAAATAACAGTGTCGCAAATTTGTTATCATTACTGGCTGATAAAATTTATCAAGTTTTGGTTGATCATAACTTTCTTTCACCCCTTATATGAATAATAGACTGTACGGGTGTTAAAAAAACAAGAAACTGTCGAACTGCTAAAGTCAATACCGAACAAAACCGAAATAGAATAAACGGAAATTGTAAAAAACCGAAACCGATAAATCCCGCTTATTACGGTTTGGTTTCGGTTTTCATTTTTAAATATCGGCGATTAATCGAATCGAACCGCGCAAATTATACATGATTTATTTTAACTAAATATTTAAACAATATTACATGTATTAATTATATTATTACACTACTACTTTATGCCAAAAGTTCTATGAAATCCTTAGTTTTTGCAAAGTCTTGATGGGTTGATCCATACCATCCAATCCATTTATCATCCAAAAACACAAATTAAAAAAAACACTCCTCACTCCCCCTTTTATTTTAATAACCATTTATCATCAATCTATTTATTTCATTTCAACAACGCAACAACCGCCATTAAAAAACACACACACACACCGTCATTAAAACACGCACACACACACCGCCGGAGAATCCATTTATCACCACCGGAGATTGATCCACCATTGATTCCGATTACAGTAACCTCCATTGATTCCGATAAATAAACCTTTGATCTTCATATAACCCTAACTAGGCTCCGATGGATATCCGTCATGAAATGGAGCTTGCGACTGTGAGGTGTATTGATGTCCGTCATGAAATGGAGATTGCGACTGCGAGGGCTATTGATGGCATTGATAGTAAACCCTAACCCTAATTTTTTTAATTATTTTGCTTATTTATTATGCTTATTTATTATTTTGCTTATTTATTATGCTTATTTATTATGCTTATGTTGATTATTATGCTTATGAAATGATTAATTATTTTTAATCAGTTATTTGCTTATTAGTGACTCATATATGAGTTTTGTTGCTTATTAGTGACTCATATATGAGTTTTGTTGCTTATTAGTGACTCATATATGAGTTATTGATTATTAATCAGTTGTTGCTTATTATTAATCAGTTTTGTTGCTTATTATTAATCAGTTGTTGCTTATTAATCAGTTGTTGCTCATATATTGATTATTAATCATATATGAGTTTTGTTTCTTATTAGTGACTCCTATATGAGTTTTGTTGCTTATTAGTGACTCATATATGAGTTTTGTTTCTTATTAGTAATTTTACGGTTATATGCTGTTATATAATGTTAGTGGCGGATAGTAAAATACGATTATATGTTGTTAGTGGCGTATAGTAAAATACAGTTATATGTTGTTTGTGGTGGATAATAAAATACGGTTATATGTTGTTTGTGGCGGATAGTAACCTTAATTTACGGTTTTTGGTAGAAGTCAAGTTTCTGATTGTTCATTAGAAGCTTCTGATTATTTTTAGAAGTAGCAGTTGATCATATATCTCATGGTTGTCACACTGACTCATGCATGAGTCAGAGTGACTCATGCATGAGTTATAGTGACTCATACATGAGTCATAGTATGAGTCATTGACCTAATGTTAAGCTTAGTGTCTCATTGACTCATACATGAGTCACTATGTCAGTTTGTTGTTTACTGATTATTATTCATATCCGTTTGTTGCAGAGCTAACATAAAAGGATAAAACAAAACCTTGTTCGCCTTCAAAACATAATCTACCTCCAATCCATTTACATAATCTACCTCCAATCCATTTACATAATATACCTCCTAAAAATCCATTTCCAAAACTTAATCTACCTCCTACAAATCCAAAAGCTAATCGACCTCCTACAAATCTAAAACTTCCTAAATTCGAGTTTGCTAAACGTAAACCATCAAGTGTTACAACTAACCTTGCTTCGCCAAAACCTGTTCCCCATCCTTCAAATAAGCGTCTAAAAGTAACTAATGTGGAAGTTGCGCAGGTAAAAGTGTAAAAGTGTTTTAATAGTTAATATATATACTATGAGTCATTATAATACATATTCTGTCATTATGACTCATGTATGAGTCACCTGACTCATGCATGAGTCAGGTGACTCATGCATGAGTCATCTAACTCATGATTCTCAGATACCCAAAAACAGACATAGTGACGTCAAGTTTATATGATGTTTTGAGTTTTATATGGATTCTCAGGCAGATGTGGATGTTGCGCATGTAAAAGAAACTGATGTGGATGTTGCATAGTTAAAAGAGGTTGATTTGGATGTTGCGAAGGTTTTGATCAGTCTTAAAGAAAGTGGTAGTGGCCATGGCAATGAGAGTGAGAGTGAGAGTGGGAGTGGGGGTGATGGTGAGGGTGGGGGTGATGGTGAGGGTGAGGGTGATGGTGACGGTGGGGGTGATGGTGAGGATGAGAGTGGGGGTGATGGTGAGGGGGTGATAATGAGGATGAGAGTGGGGATGATGGTAAGGGTGGGGGTGACGGTGAGGGTGATGGTGAGAGTGGGGGTGATGGTGAGGGTGGGGGTGATGGTGAGGATGATAGCGGGGGTGATGGTGAGGGTGGTGGTGATGGTGAGGGTGATGGTGACATTGGGGGTGATGATGAGGATGAGAGTAGAGGTGATGATGAGAAAGTGGACAGTCAACAGGGGTCGGATGATGGGAGTAGGAGTGAGATTGATGAGGAGACAAGTGAGGAGGAGATTATTATTCCTAAAAGGATTGGCAAGAGAACAAGACCTAATCTTCGGACTACGTTAGATCTTAAGAAGGAGCTTTCTAAAAAACAGGAGGTTAAAAAGGAGGTCAAGCCTCCTAAAAAATAGATGGTTAAAAAGGAAGTGAAAAGGGAGGTTAAAAGGAATGTTGAAGAGGAAGTAAAAAAGGACTTTAAAAAGGAGTTCAATCCTTCTAAGAAGCGTAAGGCTGTTAAAAATGAGGAGGATGACGAAAAGCCTTCAAAGAAGATGAAGGAGGAGGAGGAGGATGATGGTACGTTTGCGCCTCTATTTTGTAGGATGGTACCTTCTTTCTTTTTTGAATATGTCCGTGATGCAAATGTGGCGGGTATAGAAGAGTTCATGGAGGAGATTGGTCTTGGTGCATTGTGTTTGCGCAAGATAGATAAATTACCTAGTATTTTTTCTAGGTATGTGGTTAAAAAGTTTAATCCAAAAACCTATAATCTGGAGCTTACAAATTGTAATATTCTGTCACACCTCAGACGGTAAAAGATATTCTGGTTTTTAAATATATAAGCATCAAGTTTTCATCATTTTGAATTTACATATAATACTTTTTTTTGTTGGTTAAAATAGGTTTTCTTTCCAGTTTGTGCTTCAAATCATTTCTTTGTTCTTGTTTTCTGCCTCAAGAAACCTTCATCAATGATTATACTTGATAAAATTCATGTTGCAAATCCTAATGCACCGAAGTACAAACGAGTCTGTGATCCTTTGGTAAGTTCTATACTTGATTATTGTCATTATTGTTTTATTTGTTTTCACCTTAACTCATGCATGAGTCATACTGACTCATGCGTGAGTCATGTGACTCCTGCATGAGTCAGTGTGACTCATTCATTGTAAATTACATGTTTCCCCCTAAATTGTTTGTTGTGTAGAAAAAATTATTCGCCAAATATCTCAAAGAAGTTAATCATCCGAAGCACAGTACTGTTTCTAAGCTCAAATGACGCAACCCGCGTTTGAAATGGACTACTAGGGATAACCAAGTAGATTGTGGTGTCTTTGCGATGGTACATTTGGAGTCTTATGAGGGTGTAGCTCCTGAATAATGGGATGTTGGTTTGTTAGAAGAGTCGAACGTACATGAAACTTTGTTGAAGCGCTTGAGGTACAGGTTTGCAACAAAAATTTTGTTGCACGAGCTCAATGTTGAAAGGCAAAAAATGTTTGATTTGGCTTACAAATTTGAGATGGCACATGATGAGAAAAAAAGGATCTCGATTATTTTGAATGCCATCAATAACAAGGATGTGCATGATCCTCCTATAAATAACACCGAAGAAAAGAATGCAGCAGCAGCAGCCGAGAAACCTCCAACCCAGAAAGAAGCTGTAACCGAGAAGGAAGCAGCCGAGAAGCCAGTAGTTGAGCAAGCAGCCGACAAACCAGCAGTTGAGCAAGCAGCAGCCAGTGAAGCAGTAACTGAGAAGGCAGCAACCGTGAAGCCAGTAACTGAGAATGTAGTAACTGAGAAGGCTGTTGGGAATAAATTAAGGCCAGATCACTTGAGCGCTGACAAGAACAAAACAAGCGTTGACAAGAACAAAACAAGCGTTGACAGCTCAAGCGTTGACAAGATAAAGTCAAGCGTTGAAACATTGAAGACAAGCACTGATGGAAGATATATTCTACGCGTGTATTATATTCTAGATTACTTCTAGTAAAGATAAGAACAACAATGTATTTTCTATATTTATCTTTACCTAGAATAGTTGATACGTAGATTATTGTACAAGGCTTCTTATGTCTATAAAAGAAGACCTTTAGGTTAATGTTTGATATAAGTTTCATATAAGTTTTCATTCGTAAACTACTTTAATTGTAAGCAAGTTTGATATTGATAATCAAAGTGAAAGTTTGTTTACATCTTGTGTGTTCTTGTTTAAGTGTTAAATTCCGCATAACACTTAGATTCATAATCGTATACAAAGGCTCTACGTGTATAACTTGATCTAATCTCGTATACACAAAGCTAAATCGATCTAAGTTTGGGATCAACAAGTGGTATCAGAGCTTGTTGAGGAACTTTTGATCTTAAAGAACACCAGAACCTTAAAATCACCAAAACCCTAATTTTCTCAAAAACCCTAACAACATCATGTCTGAAGCAATAACCTCCTCTTCCTCAGCCTTACCAAACATCAAGATTCCCATGCTTGATGCAACCAATTTTGACTTGTGGAAGTTCAACTTTGAACAATATCTGGGGATCTATGACTACACACTCTGGGAGATTATTGAATATGGAAACACATTCAATAAGGCTCAAAAGATTCTTGATGTCATTGCTCAAAGATCAGCTGTTGCTGGATGTTCTGAAGAGGATAAGAGAGAAAAACCTGGAGATGGTAGAGTTGTGGCTGCTGATGACATAGCAAAGAAAAGGGTTGACATGAAAGCCCTAAATATTCTTAAAGTCTCTTTGGGACAAGAAAACCAGCATAAATATAGAGGCTATGAATCTGCTAAGGATCTTTGGGAAGCTCTTGAAGTTGCATATGGTGTCAATGCAGACACTAAGGAAGAAAAGAAAAAGCAACTTCTGCATGATTATGCTGTCTTCAAATCTCAACCCAATGAGAAACTGAGTAGTGTGAGAAGCAGATTGCTTGACATTACAAGCAAGTTGTCCTTCATGGGGACACAAGTTGGTGATGTTGACATCAATGCTACCTTTCTTAAAAGTCTTGGTGAAGCATGGAAGATTGAGGCAAGATCTATTCTTGCCAACAATACTTACAAGAGCTCCTCGTTTGATGACATCTACAACAAACTAAGGCTGTTGGAAGATGAAACTCTTTTAGAGCATGGAAGCAAATCTACCACCAGCAACATGGCCTTCTTCTCTCATAGTGAAGGTCAATTCAATCAGAAGGACTCTTATATGCATCCAGTTACTGGATCATCATATGTCAGCGCTGGAACAAGTCCTGTCAACGTCTCCTATTCAGACGCTGACATATTCAAGAATGACTCCCCAAGAGTTAAACCTGCTGGTTTGGATTTGGATACCGTTTGTGCTTACATTGCTTCTTTGCCCAATGGTTCAGTGATTACATATGAGGACCTTGAGCAGATAAGTGATGAGCACTTGGAAGAGATGGACATCAAGTGGAACATGGCTCTTGCTAGTATAAGAGCAAATAGGTGGAACAGAAGGTTTAAAAAGAAGATAACCTTCAATGCTAAAGACACAGCTGGATTTGATAAATCCAAAGTTGAATGCTACAACTGTCATCGTATGGGGTACTTCATGAGGGAATGCAGATCTCCTAGAAGATCTGATGCTGGTAAACCCTCAAGTCAGGTTGTTAAAGCTCAGGATTCCAAAGCTATGGTTGCATTTCAAGGAACTGATGGTACAGGATGGGATTAGAGCTATCTGGCTAAGAATGTTGAAGATGATAAAGCTTTGGTTGCTGATATTTAAGAAGAAGAGCATGTTGAATATGCTCTCATGGCACACTCCTCCTCTTCATCTGATAATGAGGTATATGATGATGCTTTTTATAGCAAAGGTTGTAGGTTAAATACTGAAAGACTTAACAAAGAGGTGTTAAAACTATAAGATGATATGAGTACTGAAAGATGTAAATTGTCTAATTACCAACTAGCCCTTACTGAAACTGAAAAAACCGTTTCTAAATACATGAAAATGGAATTTGACTTAAAAGATAAGTTCAATATCTTAAAACATGAGTTAGAGGGTAGTATGGATATTAGAAACATCATGGAAAGGGTTAATGGTGAATTACAGGCTAAGTTAGATGAGGCCATTAAGAATAAAGATAATGTTGGCCTCAAAATTCAAAGATTTGATAGAGCCACCCAAACCCTAGGACACTGTGTGGCCAAACAAAGGGATCCTAAGGACATGACTGGGATTGGGATGAATGATTACTCTTTGGTTCCACCACCAGCTGGTGACTTCTATGGTGTCCAACAAAGGGACTTATCTTGGACTGGTTTGCCAGAGCTCCAAGAGGAGGAATTCATTCCTCCACCAAGAGTTGTCACTCCATTTGAAGAGTATCAACAAAAACTGACTGACCTAAATGAGTAGAAGAAGGCTAACCCTACTCTATTTGTCAAGGGTGGCTTGCTATGTGAAAGTCCTAATAAGTCACCACCCATTAAGGTTACTAACCCAATCACTGGTAAAGTTGTTGACCTAGGCTCAAACACTGTTAGAAGACCTACCATTAAATTACAGAGATGTATAGGAATACTAGGTCTCCCAAGAACCAGGTTAGCAGTCATGGAACAGGCTTCTTCTCTTCTAGACCTAAGGTTGTGTCTAGAAAAGCTTGTTACACTTGTGGTAGCTTTTCACACTTGGCATACAAGTGTGTCAACGCTCCCAAAGCCAGCGCTGACAGGAACAATTTCAGCGCTGACAGGAACAAACTCAACGTTGTTAGGAAGTCAAACGTTGTCAGACCCAAACCTTGTGTGCAGCAAAGTCCACAAGTGATTAGACCAGTCCCATTCTTTACTAGAGGGTCTAACACTCATGGACAAAGACCATTTCAAAAGACAAACACCTGGTCAAATAGGCAATGGGTTTCTGTAGCAAACCCTAGGTTCAACGCTGACAAGGGTAATTTCAGCGTTGACAGGACAAATTCTAACGCTGATAGAAACGTGACCAGACCTAAATATTTGCAGCCACAAGGTAAGGGGTCTAAAGCTTCTTCAAGCTTAACATGGAGACCCAAGAAAGATCAAAACCCTAATGATAATGGGATTTCAAAGACTTGCAATATATTTAATTACATTTCAAAGGTCATTACAAAACCTATTGGGGTTAACTGGGTATTTCATCCTAAAAAGGATGAGAATGGGGTTGTTGTGAGAAGTAAGTCTGTTCTTATTGAACAACCAGATGAATCCAAGTCTTTTGAGACTTGGGTTCCCAAATAAAACTAATTTGTTTTCTTTATGTGCAGGGCATTCAAAGACAGATCAATGATTATGGATATTGGGATAGTGGATGCTCAAGGCACATGACAGGGAAGGAAGACTATCTGACGAATTTCACTCCTATTAAAGATGGTGATAAGGTATAATTTGGAGGTGGATATGGAATTATCACAGGCAAAGGAACCCTTCTCACCAATAATCTACGTTTTGAGAACGTCTTCCTGGTAAAAGAACTTGATTACATCTTGTTTAGTGTATCATAGGTTTGTGATAACAAAAATAAAGTTCTTTTTACTGATACTGAGTGTTTGGTGTTAAGCAAGGATTTTAAGATCACGGATGAGAAATATATTGAGTATAGAACACCTAGGCATAAGGACATATATAATGTGAATTTAAATGGGATTAAAATGAATACCAATATGTCTTGTTTTTATCCTAAGGCCTCAGTAGATGAGAGTAATTTGTGGCACAGGAGACTAGGGCACATAAATTTTAAAAATATAAATAGACTTGTGAGGCTTGGTTTAGTTGATGGTTTTCCTGAGAAGGCCTTCCACAATGACCACTCTTGTGTTTCATGTCTTAAAGGCAAGCAACACAAGGTCTCATTCAAGTCCAAACAGGTGCATACTAGTTCCAGACCTCTTCATATGCTTCACATGGACCTCTTTGGTCCAACAAATATAGAAAGCTTGAATGGTAAGTCATATTGCTTTGTTATCACAGATGACTTTTCTAGATTTACTTGGACATTCTTTCTAGCTATGAAGAGTGACACAGCTGATATTCTAATTGATTTTATCACTCAGATTGAGAAAAGGTCTGGCAATGAGGTTAAAATGCTTAGGAGTGATAATGGTGGAGAATTTAGGAATAAGAAGTTAGATGATTCCTGTGCCAGGAAAGGAATTACTAGGCAATTTAGCATTGCTAGAACCCCACAACAAAATGGGGTTGCTGAGAGGAAAAATAGAACCCTAATTGAAGCAGCCAGAACAATGTTGGTTGATGCTCACTTTCCTATAGCCTTTTGGGCTGAGGCTGTTAATATAGCTTGCTATGTGCAAAATAGAGCATTGGTTAACAAAATTCAGAACAAAACACCTTATGAGTTACTTTGGGGAAGAGAATCTAATATTGGTTTTCTCAGACCTTTTGGTTGTCATGTAGTAGTTTTGGATGCTAGTGATGCCTTAGGGAAATTTAGTGCAAAAGGTGATGAGGGTTACTTCATGGGGTATTCAGTCCAGAGCAAGGGTTATAGGGTTTATCTTAAAGAGGACAAACGTATAGTTGAAAGAGTACATGTTAGGTTTTTAGAGAATAAACCTAGTGATCCTGAAAGTGGTCCTAATTGTTTGTTTGACTTGGAACCTTTATCTAGAACTTTAAATTATATGCATGTCACTAATCCAGACATTGTGAAGGTAACTTCAAATGTTTTGGAGGAACAAGTTGTTGATGTTTCAGGTACTCAGGTTCATGAAAAGGTTGGATCACAAGCAGAAAAGACATCTCCTATCCAAGAATATGTTTCCATTCCCATTTGGACAGATGCTTTTGCTGCTGCTGGACAAGATAATGGTGGTTTCCAAGTACCACCAGATACAAACATGCATGGTCCTTCAGGTGTTGACAAAGGCAAATCTAGCGCTGACAAGACCAATTCAGACGTTGATGGCTCAGACGTTGACAACAACAGTTCAAGCGTTGTTAGCCCAAGCGCTGACAAACAAGATTCAGGCGTTGACAACAATTCTGCCCATCTTTTCTCTTCAAATTTTGAACAAGGTGAACCTTCCAATTTTTATGAAGAGGTTCATCCTTATGTTGATGGAAGAGAGTCTGATGAAGAGGACATTAGCAATATGGAAAATGAGGTTGAGGACACCAGACTTTTTGAAGGAGGAGTTCTCACTTCCATAATGAAGAATCACCCTCCTTCCCAGATCATTGGTGATATTATGACTCCAGTTCAGACTAGAAGATCTCATCAAGGTCTTGGTGGGTTTATTGCTATTATACACAAGAAGGTTGATACCCCTCTTGTGCAAGCATGTTTGTTTGCATGTTTTCTGTCACAAGAAGAACCCAAGAAAATATTTGATGCTCTCAAAGAACCAAGTTGGGTGGAAGCAATACAGGATGAGCTTCACCAATTTGCAATTCAGGATGTTTGGGAGCTGGTTGATTGTCCTAGATATGTCAGACCTATAGGGACAAGATGGGTTCTCAGGAACAAAAGAGATGAAAGAGGCATTGTGGTCAGAAACAAGGCAAGGCTAGTGGCTCAAGGTTATACACAAGAGGAGGGGATAGACTATGAGGAAGTCTTTGCACCAGTTGCAAGGATTGAAGCTATAAGGATTTTTCTAGCCTATGCATCCTGCATGGGGTTCACTGTCTATCAAATGGATGTCAAGAGTGCTTTTCTCTATGGCACCATTGTTGAGGAAGTATATGGAATGCAACCTCCTAGTTTTGAGGATCCAGAGCATCCAGAAAAAGTGTATAAAGTCAAAAAGGCTATGTATGGCCTTCATCAAGCTCCAAGAGCATGGTATGGTACTTTGTCTACCTATTTGGTGGACAATAGATTCAAGAGGGGCACCATAGATCAGACACTGTTTACAAAGAAGAAAGGCAAGGATGTGTTGCTTGTGCAGGTCTATGTTGATGATATCATTTTTGGGTCCACTGATCCAAAGATGAGTGAGGATTTCTCCAAGCTTATGACAGACAAATTCAAGATGAGTGCTATGGGGGAGATGAACTTCTTTCTTGGTTTACAAGTTCAGCAGAAAGAGGATGGTATCTTCATCTCCCAGGACAAATATGTTGCTGAGATCTTGAAGAAGTTTGGTTTTTCTCCACATGAAAAGAGGACTACTACTCCTATGGACAGAGAACACCCTTGGGGAAAGATTGGAGATGGAAAAGATGTTGATGTCAGGCATTATAGATCCATGATTGGATCCTTGATGTATCTTACTGCCTCCAGACCTGACATCATGTTTTTTGTGTGTGCTTGTGCACGCCATCAAGTGACTCCCAAAGAATGTCATCTTTATGCTGTGAAGAGGATCTTTAGGTACCTAAGATGCTATCCTAGTCTTGGTTTGTGGTACCCAAAGGATTCACCATTGGAGCTGATTGCATATTCAGACAGTGATTATGGAGGTGATAAATTTGATAGGAAATCCACAACTGGTGGATGTCAGTTTCTTGGGAGCAGATTGATATCTTGGCAATGCAAGAAGCAAACAGTGGTGGCTAATTCTATAACTGAAGCAAAGTATGTGGCTGCAGCTGCTTGTTGTGGCCAAGTGTTGTGGATTCAGAACCAGCTGTTGGACTATGCGTACAATTTCATGCATACTAAGATATTTGTTGACAATAATAGTACTTTATGCATCATTAAGAATCCTGTACATCATTCTAAAACTAAACACATAGAAATTAGACACCATTTTATAAGAGATTGCTTTGAGAAAGGTTTAATACAACCAGATAGGGTTGACATTGAGGAAAATGTGTCAGATTTATTAACTAAACCTTTTGATGCTGGGAGATTTCAATACTTGGTAACAAGTATTGGAATGGTCAATCTCACATAATATGTGTTTTGGAGTCTTTTTGTAAAAGTATGTACATGATGATGCATTATTATTGGTCTTATTGATGATTTAGATTTTCCACTATATTTTTCTAACATTGACAAAGGTTGCTTGAACGCTGATAAGTGTTTTTGCAACGTTGTCAGCAATATAATTGTCTAACGCTGACAAAGCTTTCCTCAACGCTGTTATGTGTTATCGGGGCGTTGTCAGCAACAATGTTAGTTTTGTGGTTTTGAATCTAAATGTGTAGATGGTGTTAGCAGTATACCATTGGATACAGAGTTGCTTATGGATCAATGGAGAAGCATTTGGACAAGTTTTTGTTTATGGATGATGGTTGGAATGTCTCATTCCTATCTTGACATAAATTTTTTATGTTTATGCATGATTTTAGCAAACTTTTGTGTCATATTTTAAGGGGAGGTTTTAGGAACCTTTAGGATTTTTGGGTATCCATATGATACTCTTATCACAATTCTAGATTGTGTCCACAGGTGAGTATGAGTTAGTTTTACTAAATCATGAGGCACTGTAGCATGTAAAGTTGATATACTGTGCATGCTGCCAAGACATTTTTAGCCTAGAATTGGTTGTGGTCTGTTGGGAGACTTGGGAATGATTTTGATATGGGATTTACCTGGGAGTAACAAGGATTTTATAAGGTAACTTGGTTGTTAAGAGTTTTGGTTAGCAAGGGACACTAGAGGACTGTTATGTCTATCTTGCTTATGCAAGTGTGCATAACTGGACAGTGCTTGCCGCCCTATAATAATTATCAGCTTTTGGTTATCTTCTCTAGGATAAATTACTTGTTAAGGTCATTTTTTACTTTTTAAAATATTTTTATTTTTGGACGCTGACAAGAATTTTCCAAGCGTTGTTGTGACCAAATTGGACGCTGACATGGCTATAGGCAAACATTGACAACATTATAGCCGTTGGGCGTTGATAGGTTATTTTTGACCGTTGACACTCAATGGGACCTACCCAGTTGTTACTTTTTGACAATTTTTTAGGCCGTAATTTTAGGAGTTGTTACTTTCATTTAATGCATGAGATAACTTATAACTTTTTCAATATTTTCATGATTGATTTTTGAAAATACTTTCCTATTTTTGGGCCTATCACATGCATCTTCTTCTCCTATAAATTTGGCTCCTATTTTAAACAAGGCATCTATAATTCTTGTCTAACAATTTTCTCTTATCAACTTCATCTTCTTCACTTAAAATTAACAGCTTTCATCAATGGCACCAACGTTTAAACCAACAGAATTAGAATTGGGGTTCAGATCTCAACACAACATGACTGCATATCTTGTCGCTGATGAAACTCTGTTTCCTCAATACACACAAATGGTGGCGTATTTGAACGCATCCCCATTAAGGTATGCTCTTTCTCATGCACCACTCATTCCAATCACACACATTAAGCAGTTTTGGAACACTGTTAGTTCCTCAACAGTTAATGGAGTGACCACATTGACTTCTATTGTTCATGGGAGACCTTGGGTGGTTACTGAGGCCTTGGTACGCCAAGCCTTGCATCTTGATGATGCTGATGGTATAGCCACACTTCCCATAAATGAAATAGAACAAGGGCTTAGGGCTTTGGGATATCCTTTTCCTGATGAAGGTACTCTAAATAAGTATCATAAGCAGGAATTTCCCCCAGCCTGGAAGTACCTCATACATGTCCTCCTTCAATGTTTGAGTCCCAAATGCACTGCACACAATTAGATCAATACATCTATTGCAAGCGCTATTGTGTGCATTGCAACAGGGCAAAAATTTAATTATTCTAAAATGATTTTTGAGGGGATGTGTAAAAACAAGGGGAACAAAATGACTTTAGCTTATCCCCGTTTTCTGCAAATGGTTTTTGATGTTCAAGGTTACTGCTCAAGGGATCACAATGATTTTTATAAGATCCCTGAGCAAAAGAAAGCTATTTTTATGAAGATGAACTCACCACCCCATAGAGACCTACCTTTAACCCAAGCCATGCTTGCTGTTATTGCAGCAGCACAACCCCAACCAAACCCCCAACCTCAAATTGACCGTCAACCACAACTTGAACCAATTCCTGAACCTTTACCTTCACCTGAACAAATGCAAATTGACTCAGAATCCTTCAACGCTGACACACTCAATGTTGGCATTGATGTGCCTATTTCCAATGCTGACACACAACCTTCACAATCCCAAACACCCCTTAACCAACCCACATCTACCCATTCTTCCACACCATCTTCCACACCCCCTGAATATAGGTTGATGAAACGCCAAAGGACTACTAGAGTGTTCTCCTCTGGTGGTCCTAGCCATGTAGCAGAGAGAACCACCACCACAAGTGTGGCTGGTGACCTGGATGAGGCTGGGACTATTGGTTCTGGCTTAGATGCTGGCCAAGGCAGTCCCACCATCATTAAGTCCTCATCCATGCCCAATGAATCTGACTTGGGAGGTCAAATCCCCATTTTCGAAGTGGGTAGACTGGAACCAATGACTCTTATGGAATTGACGGCAGTCTGCATTAGCTTGCAAAAGCAAAATGCAGACTTAGTACACGTAGTCAGCTCACAAGGCCTTGAACTCAAGCAATTGAGGGAGAGGATTGTTGTTTTGGAAAGTGATCGTGCTAGGAGGGGTATGGAGGATTCTTCCAAAGGGGAGGAAGATCCAATAAATCTGAGTGATAAGGGCAGCCATGATGGTCAATCAATGGATGTTGCTGAGGCCCTTACAACTTTGAAGAAACAAACAGGTTTTGATACGTCCTTAGTCTCTCCCACCAACTTACATTTATCATTTACAGCTATGTTGAGAGAGGTTACACAAGGCGCCGAGGGAAGATATTTGAGCATTGACAAGGAAAATTTGGACGCTGATAGAAGTATTTTGGGCGCTGATAGGACAAATCTGGGCGTTGACAAACCTGCACATGAAGGTGATGTATCCTAGTCATCATCTATCATCAAGGAGGTTTCTACTCAGGTATTACCATCTACCTTACCAACCATTGCACCATCAGATAAGGGTAAGGGTATAATGGTAGAGGAGATTCTTCCAAATGATGCAGCTCAAGTTGAATTTGATATAAGGTTGGCTGCACAAATCATGGAACAGTATGAAAAGGAAAAGTCACCATTTGTTGTGACTTCAGAAGAAGGAAGTGATGGAGCTAGCTCAGACTCAAGTGTGATGATTATAGAACCAGAGAGGCTTGAGTATGGTGATGAGTTTGCTAGGGAAAAGTTGAGAGAATTGAAATTGCAGGTTGACTTTGACATGCCAGAGGTGGTTCAAATGTATCATGCTTGGGAAGACAGATGCATGGAGAATCCAGACTTGACCATTTCAGATCAAATATGGGGTTTGGAGATTCTACTTAGAGTTCAGAAGGATTGCCAGGTAATTTTGAAACACAAGGCAAGAAATATTCTCTCAGAGTTGAAAAGGGATAGAAGGGAGTTCTACTTTATGTTGCTCAGATGTCATGGAGTTGGATGGACATATCAGAAGTCGAAGGCTTTGACATTTGATGAGTTGGAAAACAGGGCTTATCCCATTTGGGTGAGAGTGCAGGAAGCAAACACTCTCAGACTTCTTTCAGATGAAAGAAAGGAGGAACTTGCAGAAGAAATGGAACTCAAGAAAGCTATGATTGTTCCCAGACCAGTGAAGAAGGGAATTTCATTTGAGTTTCCAAAAGATATGGATCCACTATATCCAAGTGAAGCAGTTATAAGAAAGAGCCTCAAGCTCTCCCCATTATAAGCTTCAGATATGGTGCAAGTGTTACCATTAGATTCCAGGAACCCAATTGTGAGCTATGAAGAAGATGAATGTGGGTTCTGGAAGATTGGCAGATTTGGCAAGGAGGTACACACTTTTACCACTCTCTTATCTTTGTTTGCAAGTTGTGATAGAGAAGACTTGGTGGACCTTTGGAGGTTGCTGGAGACCAAGTATGAGGCTGAAGCACCAATTTCATCTAATGAAATAAAACTTTGGACCACATTCAAAAGAATGTGTGGGCCAAAAGATGAGGATCCTGCAATTTGGAAGGATCTTGAAGATGACCTCAGTGGTCTTCAATGGAGGTTATATTCAGCTGCTGGTGTTTACCATTTGAGTTCTACAAAGTTTGCTGAGTATCTACTTATGGATGCTCAGTATTTCATATCCAAGGCTATTTTGGAGAAGATGAAGGACACTCAGCTAGAAATAGATTATTCAAGTGACGTGGCAAAAGATTTGATCAGATTTATTCACTATCAATATGAGAAGGTTTGTAAGATTCCTCCTAGTCCTTAATGCTTATTCAGAAACTTGATCATAAGAGTGGATATCAAGTTTAGGGGAGGATTGTTGGGAATAAATTAAGGCCAGATCACTTGAGCGCTGACAAGAACAAAACAAGCATTGACAAGAACAAAACAAGCGTTGACAGCTCAAGCGTTGACAAGATAAAGTCAAGCGTTGACACATTGAAGACAAGCACTGATGGAAGATATATTCTACGCATGTATTATATTCTAGATTACTTCTAGTAAAGATAAAAACAACAATGTATTTTCTATATTTATCTTTACCTAGAATAGTTGATACGTAGATTATTGTACAAGGCTTCTTATGTCTATAAAAGAAGACCTTTAGGTTAATGTTTGATATAAGTTTCATATAAGTTTTCATTCGTAAACTACTTTCATTGTAAGCAAGTTTGATATTGATAATCAAAGTGAAAGTTTGTTTACATCTTGTGTGTTCTTGTTTAAGTGTTAAATTCCGCATAACACTTAGATTCATAATCGTATACAAAGGTTTCTCTACGTGTATAACTTGATCTAATCTCGTATACACAAAGCTAAATCGATCTATGTTTGAGATCAACAAAGGCAACACCCGTTGAGAAACCTGCAGCCGTGAGTCAGTCAAGCAGTAACCGAGAAGGCAAGTGTTGATGCAACGGTAACCGAGAAACCAGCTGCCAAGAAGAAACCAGCTACCAAGAAGAAACCAGATGTCTAGAAATGTTGATCTATGTTGTAATAATTTATGATACTAAGTAATACTTAATTCTGATAATAGTAATACTTTATGATATTAAGTAGTATGTTTAAATTGATTTGTGGTGTGTGTGAGGAACATACTAGTATATTCTTGTGACTTGATTGACATGATTCATATATGAGTCATGTGACTCATACATGAGTCATGTGACTCATACATGAGTCATGTGACTTGCATGAGTCATAGTAGTATATGTTTGTCATGTGAATCATACATGAGTCATGTGGCTTGCATAATCATCTTGACAGATATGATACATACATGAGTCATACTGACTCATGTATGAGTCACACATTGACTGATACATGTCATTAAACTGTAAGTGTTTTTGAACACATATAAAACTGTTTGTGACTCATACCGTGACTATGTATAAGTGTTTATGAATATGTGTTGGTATATGTTTGTTTGTGTTTGTCATGTGACTCATACATGAGTCATGTGACTCATGCATGAATCATGTGACTCATACATGAGTCATGTGACTTGCATGAGTCATGTGACTTGCATACATGAGTCATGTGACTTGCATGAGTCATGTGACTTGCATACATGAGTCATATAACTCATACATGAGTCATATAACTCATCTTTCTTTGTTTCTTCGTTAGATGCTTATATCCTTTAGGAATCATGGGATGATTGTGCTTAGCAACAAACTTAGTCACAACATACTTTTTCCGGACATAATCCAAATCAACTTTTATTTGCGCCATGCAACCTGTTATACGGTGCCTCGTGTGCCTAGTTTGTTTTCTACTATTAACCAATGTGTTGATATTTATATCTTTTATATTCACATGTCGTTTACACGTGATGTATTTACTTATTACTTCACCACTTGTATTTTTTTATGTATTTTTTAACTTCAAATCCCGCTTTTTCAGCATAAGCTTCATAAAAGTCAATACTCTCCTCTATCATTTTAAATTGTTTTCCCTTAAGAGGCACGTACTTCTCATCAACATTTGGTTCCCATTATGTCGATCCTCCTGGTGACTCAAAATGAATGTATAAACTAGGTTTTGGTGAATTATGAGCATCTGTTTCACAATCCAATAAAAGAATAGTCTAGGAATTGTATGAGTCATATATGACTCATATATGAGTCAATGTGACTCATGTATGAGTCACACTGAATCATGTATGAGTCACACTGACTCATACATGAGTTATGTGGCTCATCTGTTACATAGTCATATATGAGTCAGTGAGACTCATGTATGAGTCAGTGTGACTCATACATGAGTCTCACTGACATTACATGAGTCTCATTGACTCATACATGAGTTAGTTTGACTCATACATGAGTTAGTGTGACTCATTTATGAGTCAGTGTGCCTCATACCAGCATCAGCAACTACATTTTCAGTAACATATGTATTTCTGGTACAAAGTTATTACCTGTATTGGCAACTACATTTTCAATAACATCAACATCAGCAACAACATTTTCAGCTTCTACATCAGCAGCTTCTACATTAGCATCAGCAACTACATTTTCGCTAACATCATCAGTAGCTTCTACATTTTTTCGCTAATATCATCAACTACAGTTACTGGATCATTGTCACTTGATGTGGAGGTCGTGGAACTTGCTGGGAGATGGTTAGATGTTGTGGAGGTCGCCGGAAGTTGGATGTTTGTTGTGGAGTTGGACGGAAAAGGGTTGTTTGTTGTATAAATCGAAAGGAAAGGGTTGTTTGTTATGTAGGTTGCTGGAAATTGGTGGGTTTGTTGTGTAGGGCGCCAAAAACGTGGGTTTCTTAGGGAAGTCGCCGTAAAATGGTGGATACGTTGTGGAAGTCGCTGGGAAAGAGGTGGCGTTGTTGAAGTTACTGGGAAACGATGGTTAGGAGTGGATCTTGCTGGAAAATAGTGGATTCTTGTGGGGGGCTGTCAGAAAAAGGATGTTTGGGGTAAAGGCCGTCGGAAAAAGGTGGGTTGGTGTGGATGACGCAGGAAGAAGGTTGGTTTGTTGTGGTGGTGCGGGAAGAAAGTGGGGTTGTTGTGGTGGTCGCCGAAAAAAGTTGGGAGATGAGGTTGTTGTGGTGGTCGGTGGTTAGGCGGAGGTGGTTCTGGTGGTCGCGGGTGGGGTTAAGGATCAGTTTCCATTGGTGTTTGTTGTGTAGTTTATTTATTTTGATAAATAAAGTTAGGTTATAAGAAAGGGGGTTTAATCACAGCCATTATATCATTTAATGATGGATGGTGTGGATTGATACATGAAGTCTTTGCTAAATATGGGTGTGGGGGGGATCTTCTCCCAACGACTTTTTATTTCTAAACATTTATGTGTAAACTTTAGTTAATGTGAACGTAACTTATATACATTGAATATTTTTTGTTAATATATTATTTTTAAATATTTGAATGCATTTTTATAACAAAATATATTTTACAAGAGTTTTATCTATTCAATGTCATTAATTTTACGAAACCGAAATCAAATATTTTAAACTATGTTATTATTTATAAATTTAAACTCGATTAAACAGATAAAATGGTTAACTGTAACCCGAACCGCGGGTAACCACTCATTTCGAATAACCGCATGTCAGGGTAACCTCCTTGTACAATTCGGTTTCGGGTACTAAAATTAACCACCCGACCCGCGATGAATAGTTAAAATCGTCTAACTAACCGAACCGACTCGACCCGTGAACACCCCTAATAGATTGTTCAATTTTAAGACCATCCGACTATGTAGGAAAATCAAGGTTGCAAAAATCATGAATCGCTAGTCGGCCGGTCGACCACCTTTTAGCTTGTAATCGTTTTAGGCGAGATTAACCAGTGATAAATCGGATTAGCATTTTTAGCAAATTTTAGGTATTTTCGGCAAGTTTTGGGTATTTCTAGCAAGTTTTAGGTATCTTCAAAAATATTATTTTAAAAATCTAACTTATCATACATATAAATAGTTACGTAAGTAATAAATACAAGTTTATAGTGAATTTTTGAGTATTTTTTACAAGATTTACATGATTAGGACAAGTTTGATCTCTTTTGACCGTTGTTGATCACAATTGACCACCATTAATCGCTTTTAAATAAATTGGTAAGGATGATGGCCATGTAGTGATTAAACGTCGATTAACCGATCATATAGACATTGTTTTGCAACGCTAAAGAAAACATATAAAAAACCAAAAATACCCTATAAGCAGTTTGATACGCAATCCCAAACGACCCCAATACTCTATTATAACATACTTCCTATTCTAAATTAATTGTTTGGCATATCTTAATTTATTTTTTTATTATTAAGAAAATAAAAAGGTTTACTTTTGAATAAGGAATGTCGTTTGGGATTGTGGGGATAACAAGTCTCCGGGTCCAGATGGCTTTACTTTTGAATTCTTCAAGAGATTTTGGGACCTAATTGGGTCTGGTTTTTGTGATGCGGTCAAGCATTTTTTTGTTCATGGTAATTTTTCCAGTGGATGTAACTCGAGTTTCATTGCTCTTATACCGAAGATTGTTGATGCTAAGTTTGCAAAAGATTTTCGTCCAATAAATTTGATAGGGTGCATTTTTAAAGTTTTTACTAAGATCATGGCTAAGAGATTGATCTTGGTTATCCATGATCTTGTTTCCGATACTCAGTCTGCTTTTGTTGCGGGGAGGCAGATTCTAGATGGCTCCTTTTTACTTGAAAAAATAATTCAATGGTGCAAAAGAAAGAACAAAAAAACTATGTTCTTCAAAGTTGATTTCGCAAAGGCATACGACTCCATTAGATGGGATTACTTACTTGATGTTTTAGAGGCTTTTGGATTTATTCACACTTGGCGTCAATGGATTTGGGGTATACTTTCATTTGCTAAGGCTTCTGTTCTTATTAACGGGATTCCTTCTAAAGAGTTCTCTTGTCATTGTGGGCTTAAACAAGGGGACCCTCTTGCTCCTTACTTAATTATTTTAATCATGGAACCGCTTCATATTTCTTTCTCCAAGGCTGCAGATGAGGGGTTGTTCAAAGGTATTCGTTTATCTGATTCGGTTTCCATATCTCACCTTTTTTACGCAAATGATGCTATGTTTCTGGGCGAATGGTCTCAAGGGAACTTAAAAGGTATGTTGAATATCTTTGAAATGTTTCTTTCTTGCGTTTGGTCTTCAAATAAATGTAGATAGAAGTAAATTGTTGGGTATGGGAGTTTCGCATACTGAAGTGATTTAGGTTGCGGCTACTATGGGTTACTCTGTTATGGATTCTCAGTTCCGATATCTAGGTGTTATGATTGGTCAACGTATCACCAGTATTAAAGCGTGGGATGATGTCATATCCAAACTACGTAGTCGCCTTTCTAAATGGAAGGTAAATACCCTTTCGATTGGAGGATGTCTTACTCTGTTAAAATCGGTCCATGGTGCATCCCCGATTTATAATATGTCTCTTTATAAAGTTCCAACTGGAGTGTTGAAGACTATAGAATCGATTCGAAGTCTCTTCTTTATAGGAGCGAACCCAATATAAAAAAAGATATCTTGGGTTGCATGGAATACTACTAAGAAACATGGTGGTTTAGGGGTCTCAAGCTATTTATCTCTTAACCGAGCTCTCCTTTTGAAATGGTATTGGCGTTTCCTATCTGATGATGGCTCCATTTGGGGTCGAATTATTCGGACCTTATATGGCACTTCGATTGAATCACACTCATTTAAGAGGCCTACTATTTGGTGTTCAATCCTGAAGGTGGTCGATCAACTTAAGGATCAAGGGATCGATTTCAAATCTCATTGTAGGAAACGTGTTGGTAATGGTATTCAGACGCTGTTTTGGTTCGATTGTTGGAGTGGTAATACTTCGTTTTTTGCTAAATTCCCTCGGTTGTTTGCGTTGGAGCTGTATAAAGAGGCTTTAGTGGCAGAAAAAAATGAATGGTGTTATTTCCCAGTCCTTTTGTAGAGCTATTCCGGGTGGTCGAGAATCTTAAGAGCTAGAGGCCCTATTGATGAGACTGCTTTTATGCATAGTCTCATCGTCCAAAAACGGCTTAAAATGCATTAAATATCATCAAAATACCCAAATATATGCTTGTGTTTGTTGCTTGTGTATTTTAGGTACGGATATTGAGAAAATGACAAAAGATCACAAGAATCATGCAAAAACGAACACGGGAAACGAAGCCGCACAATGAACGAAGCCCTAATGAAGAAATTCCCAAGACAAACGCTTGAAGACTTGAAGAATTATGAAGAAGGGTCCTCCAATATGGAAGAATTGATACTTTATACCCTTGTATCCTCATAATTACAAGTTTGGTCCCTAAAGTTTGTCAATATTGCAAAAAGGGCGCTCCACTTTGAAGAATTGGCAATTTTAACCCCTCAACAAAGCTAAAATGTCAATATTAGTCCTTCTCAAAGTCAAATACACCATGAACAACTCCAAGATACAAGACTTACAAATTTGGTCCTTTGAAAATATCAAAATTACCAAAAAGACCCTTGACTTTGAAGACTTGGCAAAAATGGTCCCTCATCAAACATGATTTGGAAATTTCAGTCCTCCAAAATGTCAATCATACTGTTTAGACCATTATCCTTTAAGAAAATACCAAATCAGTCCTTCAAGAATCACAAAATGGCAAGAAATACCCCTGAAAGTACTTTGGAAAAGTATTTGGGGTAAAAGTGTGAAAAATGAAACTTCATTTACAAAGGAATCCGAATTTTTTTGTATTATTTACAAAGTGAAAGGGAAATAAAAGATGAGGGGTTAAATGTGGGAGACAAGAAAGTTACCTAGACCAGTAGTGGGGTGACACGTGCCCCACTACCACTTTTCCTCCAATCAGATTGCACCATTCCTCCATGTCACACTCCACTCACCGTTTGTTATTAACTAACTTTTCAAAAAGTTAATTAATATTATAACTGGCGCTAAAGACCTCTTAAACCCACAACAAAGATCAAATGAGTTGTTCTTAGTGTTCATATGAAATTTGGTTTTTCTTAATTGTGAAACAATTAAACCCTAATCTGCTCCAAAATGATAATTAAGGTGACACTAAACAAAACCCCACTCTCACTTTCCCTGCCACATCATCACACTAGTCACATGATAAACCCTTGTCCCACTTCTTGGAGAAGAAGACAAAACAGTAACAAGGATCCAATGTCCCACAACAAAGCTTGAAAGTTAAGCTTGTTTGAAGCCCTTTGATCACTTTTTCACTTGCCAGCTACCACAAGACAACAAAATCAGTCACATGATTCTTCAAAGTTCAAACAAGACAAGGGGCAATTTTGGAACTTCCTTAGCTAGGGTTTTACGTTTTTTTCAGCTTAACTAGTTCATTGTATGCCTATATAAAGGCCTTAGTCTCACATTTACGTTTGCTTTTGGTTTTTCCTTGTTCACAAACCTGTAAATCCTACTTTCTGATTTATGAAATTGTGTTTGAGTTTGTTGAAGAAAGACCAAGTGCCATTTAATTCTAAGCTTGTTTATGTTATATGTTAACTGAAATTTAAGCTTAAACCGTGTTTGTAAACCTTGTGTAAGAAATTACACATTGGACTAAAATTTGATATTTTGCTAAGATTCTTGGTACATCTTGGAATTTTTGGGATATAAACTGGTCTATACACCCTGATATTGTGAATATCAAGGTGTTTTGAAGCTCATATCTTGGGGATAATCAAGAGTGGGTACAAGAAGTTGCATTAATCAAGTTTATTTTCAAAAAGGTCACCTTTCTGTTTTGATATTTTGCTTCTAACTCTGTTGAATCTTAGCAGGGTTGTTGTTGGAAGCTTGTGCTTGTTCTTGCTAGCACATAAGCTCTAAAATTTGTGGGTGTGGATGTACATCCATGAGGTTTGTCTTAAAACCATGAAAATCTGATAAAATTTGGATTTTTGGTGAATTTGTGCTCTACTTGTGTTCTTGTTGTTTTCCTGGCTTGAATCTGCTTAATCTTGCATTTTAATGTTGTTAGTATGCCAGATTAGTCATTTGGTGAACTGAATCACACTTATACTTGTTTAATTTTTGGATTAAAAAGATAAAAGGGTGTTTGGGATTACCTGCTTTGATTCATAACTTGGAATTATGTTGTTAGGAGTTTGTGTTATTGCTTGGTATCTGATATATGCTTATTTGAGTGCATTTTGCTGCAAGTTTTCAGCTTTGAAACACCAAATCAAACAATCTGCCATAAAATCTTTGTTCTTGACTGTTTTGACCTAGGATCTTGGGAACACTTAGGGTGTACGCATGCTTAGGGCTAAAAGTGGTTTAAACAAAGTTTTATAACCTGTTTGATAGATTTGAGTAGTTGAATCTAGCTTGTTGGTCAATTGCATCAGCAAAGTATAAAACTGCATGTTCTTGTGTTCATCAGTAACTTTAAGTGCTTGAATCTTGCTTAAAACTTTGAATTAGTGCATGAAACCTGTTTAGACTTGCTTATTTAAGTTTAATATTGCTTGTGTATGCATTTGGTTTAGTTTGGCTGGCTGAATTGTGCTAATAGTGCTTATTGAACCTCAACTGCTTATGTGTTCATGTCTGTGAGTGATCTGTTGATTGATTGAATTAACTGTATCATTTGGCTATTTTTGATTGTGATTTTTTGATTGTTCTTGACTCCTCTTGATCCACTTATCAATTGGGTGCCTTTGTGTAACCTGAATCTCCAAATAAGTCACTAAAGACAAAAAACTCAACAAGTCAAGCAATGGAAAAAGTTCCCACTGTTCAACCCCCAAAACTAGCCCCTGCTAGTGTTAATTTTTAGTTAGCTTATCAATAAGCCATTTTGTCTTATCCAGACCTGCAACAACTTATTTTTTGTGATAGATCTTCATTATTTGACCCATTTGATTGAACTGGAGCTTATTAGACTTTGACTTTGACTTTTTGCTAGAAAACCAACTTATTTGACTTTTTCATAAGTGCTTATTTGCTTTTTCCAGCTTATTAAGTCAACTTATATGAAAACTTTTTGTTGATTAAGCTTAGTTAAGTCATTTAAAAGCTTTTGCAATTTGAATCAGCTCTTGGGATAGCCTAGAACTCAGAAACGACTATTTTGTCGTTTTCTGTAGATTGCTTTTTGCATTTTCAGGCTTATTCCTTTGGCTTATTTCAATTTCTTTTTACAGAAGTCTTTTAGCTCAAAAGAAGATTGTGTGTCTAATTTGAGCTTATGGCATTAGCTTATAGCTTAATGTGCCAAAAAGCCCATTAAGAATAAGTTGTTTGGTATAAGCTTGCTTATTTCACATTTTTAGCTTTTGGGCCTTTGGAAAAAGTTGTTCACAATCAAATTTTGAGTCAAGTAGTGGTTTTTGGGCTAATTTGGGCCACTTTTTCTTATTGGGCCAATTCTAAGCCCATTAAGGGACTGTTTGGACTTTAGCCCATTTTATAGGCCCAATAAGGGTATTTAGGTAATTTCAACTTCATTTCTGTGTTATTTAGGTTAAAATTAGCTAGTTTGCAAGTTTTTAGAATTTTTATAATTTTTTGATTTTTAATATTATTTTATTATTATTTTATTATTAAAAATTAAAATTTTGATTTTTCAATTTTACATTTTTCTTTGGTTAAATACATAAAGTTAGGAATTTTGCAACTTTTAGAATATTTTTGTTGTTCTTAGATTAATTTTTATAATTATTGTAAGTTTTAATAGTTTTTAATTGTTTTTAAATAGTTTTAATTAATTTTAAAATTTTCAAAAATAGTTTTAAATTAAGTTAGGGTATTTTAGAGGTTTACAATATCATAAAACTCATTTTGGGCTTTTTGTTAATTAAATTGATTTTTAGGGCTTTAATTAGCATTAAAAAATCATTATTTAGTTAAATAAACGATTTGGGTGATTTTTGATTTTTTGTAAACCCTTAGAATATTTTAGTGGATTTTTAGTGATTTTTAGGTATTTTTAGGGTAAATTTTTAGTTTTGGTGCTTTTTACGGTTTTACGTGTACGACTCTTTCGTCTTAGTTTAATCCGTCATCGTAACCGTCATTCTCTTCTTATCCCATTTCTATTTTTTTCCTCATAATCATATAATCACATCTCTAATCATTTCTTAACACACACACCAAGCCTCCTTGAGAACGATCCCCACTTTGGGTCATAACTTGTGATTTTACTAAGTCACTTGTTAACACTTGCCCTAATTACGCTCTTTTTCCTAAAAGACGTAAAAACTCAACCATCATTTTGGCGCCGCTGTCGGGGAGGCGTGTTGTGTTTTGATTTGGCAATTGTTGTTTTTATATATAGCCATAATATCTAGTTGTATTAGTAGCACTCTACTAATACGTATTATTGGTTTTTCGTTTTTTGTGTGAATACTATTACTATATTGTATACGTAGAACAATAAATTCACAAGTACTCCAAAAGTGAGAAATCACAACCTTGACTTGGGAGGTCATTACCCAATCATTGTATTCGAATCTCAAACCAAAATAAAAAGGCAAAAATAGATAAATACTTTCGTGAAGCTCGATTTTGAAAAATACAAACTATAAGGTGGGTATAAGGTGGATATTATAAAATATATCCTAAGGAAAAAGGCTCTTAAGTGCTTCGCGCCGCCTCGTTTCCCCGCTTGCTTGTGAGTATTTGATTTTGAGAGCTAATCGGGGGTTTTGCCGCCCAAAGTATTATTAAGTATCATATATACTTTCTTGGTTTCATTTGATTAAACCCTCTTGAACGTTTTGGTGTTCCACCAACGTTCTAAAGTCATCGAAGGCGTTCACTTCACGTGATCGTTTTCATTCCTTGAGGCTTCTTTAATCAAGAGATTTGATTAAGGAGGAGATTTCTAGATTTTGGTCTACCTAATACAATCACAAAAATCCAAAAAAAGGTAAAAACAATCAAAACCACAAAAAAATTGGAAAATTAAAAACACCAAAAAGAATCTTCTTTGCTCATTCCCTCGTTGTACGTGACGTGTATGCAAACTCGCTCCAAAGCAAGACGTGCACGTAAACGTCGTCAAAAGGAAGGAAACCAAACATCTTCTAGTGAAGAATCTCCCATTGTAGAGAAGGAACCAACCATGGCGAATCGTACTATGATGGAGTTACTTCAAGCACCCACCCGAGGGTTATGGAGAGGCTATTGTGATTCCCGCTATCCTTGCGGAGAATTTTGAGGTGAAAACGGGTTTGTTGTCAATGATCCAAAACAACAAATTCCGCGGTGATGAGAAGGACAATCCACACAACCATATCCGCCAATTTAATCGTCTTACCGCCACTTGCAAGTTTAAGGATGTTTCTAATGACTCGATTAAGATGATGCTTTTTCCGTATTCCTCAGCAGGGCCCGCTAAAATTTGGTTAGAGAAAGAGCCACCCAATTCTATATTGACGTGGAAGGATCTCGTGTCTAAGTTTGTGAACCAATTTTTTCCTCCCTCTAAGACTACGCATTTGAAAAACGAGATTTCAAAATTTTCACAAGAGTTTAATGAAAGTTTTTCAACGGCTTGGAATAGGTTTAAGGAAATGTTACATGAGTGTCCTCATCACGGTTTTTCGGACTTGCATCAAATTGACACGTTTTACAATGGACTTACTGATCATGAAAGGGATTATCTTAATGCCGCCGCGGGTGGTAATTTTTTGTGTAAAACGGTCGAGGAAGCATTGTTAATCATTGAGAATAGATCTATGGTGTATAGTCCTCGTAGCACATCTAGTGTTCGAAAGGCTTCGTCTTCGGCTTCACCTTCTTTGTCTACTACCATCGATGCTTACCAAATTGAGGCGAACATGGAAAACAAAATCTTTGATAGGCTTAAGGTTCTTTTGATTGAGTTCAAAGTTGGAGAACCAAGTGCTCCCGCTACGGCTAAAGCGGTTGAGGTTTCATGCATGTATTGTGGTGGAGGTCATGATTTCTCCGAGTGCATTACCAACGGTGGTAACACTTCGAGTGCCTACGCGGCCACGGGAACTTACAACCAAAACGGTCAAGTTACCCGCTCTAATCAATTGACTCCACCGGGTTTTGGTTCAAATCAAAATGCTAACAACAACTATCGCAACAATCAAGTTGGTTTCAAAAACAATTACAACAAGGGAAACTATGGTAATCAAGGGGCTAATAATCAAGTTTCAAACAAAAATCAAAATGATTTTCAAAACAACAACAAAGGTTTGCAAACTTTGAAAGATCTTCCAAATGAATTTGTTGAATACGCTAATGGGAACGATGCTAGGTTTGACAACATTCAAAGAGAAATCATTAGCCTAAGATCCGATTTTATGAACGACTTGAAGAAAGAGTTGAAAAATGAGTTAGCAAATGAGCTTAAAATCCATACAAACAAAATGGAAGGAAATGTAACTAGGTTACAACAAAACCAACAAAAAATGGAACAAGGGAAACATGAGATTAAACAAGAGATGATTAAGGCCGAGAAGAGGCAATCCATGTTTGAAGATAAAATCTCATCTATGTTTGAGGCAATTATGTGTAAACCGTCTTCGAGTAGTCTTCCTAGCAACACCGTATCAAACCCTAAGGGTGAGATGAAAGTGATTACCACACGTAGTGGTAAGACACTTAAGGAACCGACTCCTCAACCAATTGCTCCTACGGAGGAGGCAATTGAGGAAGAACCCGAGGTGGTGGTCCAAAAGGAGCATGTTCCAATCCCATTAAGTACCGCTCATGCCACACCTACGGTTGACCCATTACCAACATTGGAACCCGAGATTCCAAAGGCTATGCCTATGCCTCAACCCACACCACCTTTGCCCTATCCATCGAGACTTAGAAAGGAGAAACGTCAAGAGCGCGACAATTACCAATTTGAGATTTTTATGAAAATGTTTCATGATTTGCACTTTAATGTGAGTTTCGCCGATGCTTTGGTCATGATGCCTCGATTTGCCGCTAACTTTAAGAGTATGTTGAACAACAAGGAGAAATTGCACCAATTGTCTAGTTGTTCGTCGGTTTATCTAAATCGCATACCTCCAAAAGTCGGTGATCCCGGTAAATTTTTGATCCCTTGTGCAATCCAAGATATGGAAGAATGCTTTCCCTTGGCCGATCTTGGTGCTAGCATTAACTTGATGCCACTTGCAATCTTCAAGTCGCTCAATCTTCCTAATCTTACTCCTTCACTAATGTCTATCGAGTTGGCCGACCATTCCACGATTCCCGCATGTGGATTGGCGGAAAACGTTTTTGTGAAAGTGGGAAAGTTCTATTATCTGGTGGACTTTATCGTTGTCGATATTCCCACGGATCCTCAAGTTCCTCTCATTTTAGGTCGTTCGTTTTTAGATACATCTATGGCTTTGATCGATGTTCATGCTAGAAAGACCACCTTACGTTTCAACGACGAGGAAATTGTTATAAACGCAACTCAAAACTCTCAAATTTCTCACGTTTATTCTGTTGCAACCATAAACCTCGTTGATATGATTGACGTGGTTTGCGATGAATTTTCACAAGAAGTTCTAGGTTTTGGTGATGATGAAAATAGTGGCAATCCCACTATGTTAGATCCCATTCTTGATAATTCGACACCAACCTTCACTCCATTTGAAGGTGGTGGTTTTAAGTTGGAAGAATTCAATGTTCCACGTACTTGTAACGAAGACCTCGACAACGACGAGGACTTCTCGATTATCAAGGATTTTCTCAACGATTTCCCATTTCCTCCAGCCGAGGTGGTTATGAGTATCAACCCCAAATATTCAATTGAGGAACCACCTATCCTCGAGTTGAAAGATTTACCTCCTCATCTCGAATATGTCTATTTGGAGGAGGGCGACAAGTTGCTGGTTATTAATGTGAAGGAACTTTCGGATTATGAAAAAACCAGACTTGTCGATGTTCTAAAGGATCACAAAGGGGCAATTGCGTGGAAGTTATTCGACATTAAAGGAATCAATCCCAAATTTTGTACCCACAAAATCTTAATGGAGGAGGATTACAAGCCCGCAATCCAATGTCAAAGGAGGGTGAACCACAAAATTCACGACGTCATTAAAAAGGAAGTCCTAAAACTCCTTGACGCGGGAATGATTACCCTATTTCTGATAGCCCTTAGGTGAGTCCTATCCATTGTGTCCCTAAGAAGGGAGGAATGACCGTTGTGCCAAACGATACCAACGAGTTAATTCCCACTAGACTCGTGACCGGATGGAGAGTGTGCATTGACTATCGTAAGTTGAATGAAGCCACTCGAAAAGACCATTTTCCCTTGCCCTTCATGGACCAAATGTTGGAGCGTCTTACGGGAAACGATTTCTATTGCTTTTTGGATGGTTTTTCCGGTTACTTCCAAATTCGCATCAACCCTCGTGATCAAGAAAAAACTACGTTTACGTGTCCATATGGGACGTTTGCCTATCGTAGAATGCCATTCGGACTTTGCAATGCACCGGGAACCTTTCAAAGGTGTATGATGGCTATTTTTCATGATATGATCGAGAAGACGATTGGAGTCTTCATGGATGACTTTTCCGTGTTTGGTAATTCGTTCACTTCGTGTTTGTCGAATCTCGAGAGAATGTTGAAGCGTTGTGAGGAAACCAACCTTGTGCTCAATTGGGAAAAATGTCATTTTATGGTTAAAAGTGGAATCGTCTTAGGGCACAAGGTCTCGAAAGCGGGGATTGAGGTAGATCAAGCTAAGGTAGACGTCATCGCTAAATTACCTCATCCCAAAACCGTTAAGGGAGTTAGGAGTTTCCTAGGCCACGCGCGCTTTTATCGTCGATTCATCAAGGATTTTTCAAAGATCTCTCGACCTATTACACATCTTCTTGAAAAAGAGGCACGTTTTGTCTTTGATGAAGATTGTGTACGAGCCTTTGAAATCCTTAAGAGGAAACTTACCGAAGCTCCCATTCTTGTTGCTCCCAATTGGAACCTCCCCTTTGAGCTCATGTGTGATGCTAGTGACTACGCTATTGGGGCCGTATTGGGGCAACGTCATGAAAAGCACTTCTTGCCTATTCACTATGCTAGCAAGACGATGACCGAGGTTCAACTTAAATACACTACAACGGAGAAGGAGTTCCTTGCCGTGGTGTATGAATTTGAGAAATTTCGACCTTATCTCGTCTTGACGAAATGCATAGTGTATACGGATCATTCGGCTATAAAGTATCTTATGGCTAAACAAGATGCTAAGCCAAGATTACTTCGTTGGATTCTCCTACTTCAAGAATTTGATCACAAAATTGTTGACAAAAAAGGAGCCGAGAATCTAGCGGCCGATCATCTTTCTCGTTTTGAATATCCTCACCAAAGTGTTTACGAGCCCAAGGAAATCACCGAAACATTTCCGCTCGAGACACTTGGTGTAGTGAATTCTAAGCTTGATTCTTCCACCCCATGGTTTGCGGACATCGCAAATTACCATGCGGGAAACTTCATCATCAAGTGTATGACGACTCAAGAAAAACGAAAAAATTCTTTCGTGACGTCAAGTTCTACTTTTGGAACGACCCTTACTTGTTTCGAACTTGTGCGGATCAAATCATCTGACGTTGTGTATTTGGTACCGAAGCTTCTAACATCCTTAGAGCTTGTCATGAGGGACCCACGGGTGGTCACCATTGTGCTACTCTCACGGCTAAGAAGGTTTTTGATGCCGGCTTCTTTTGGCCTACTATTTACCTAGATGCACATGAACTTGTGAAGTCGTGTGACTTATGCCAACGACAAGGAAAAGCCTTACAAAAGGATGAAATGCCACAAAATATCATCCAAGTGTGTGAGATCTTTGACGTTTGGGGCATAGACTTTATGAGGCCGTTCCCATCATCTCGTGGTAATAAGTACATCCTTGTCGCGGTTGACTACCTATCTAAGTGGGTGGAAGACAAGGCTTTGCCCACTAATGATGCTCGTGCGGTAGTCAAGTTTTTGAATAGCTTATTTTCTCGGTTTGGAACCCCTCGTGCGATCATAAGCGATCGTGGAACCCATTTTGTAACGACCAATTAGAAAGGGTCCTAAGGAAATATGGGGTTACACGGCTTATCACCCACAAACGAGTGGGTAAGTCGAGGTTTCAAACCGAGCGTTGAAGAGGATCTTGGAGAGATCAGTTGGGGAAAACCGACAATCTTGGTCGGATAAGTTGGACGATGCTTTATGGTCCTTTAGGACCGCTCATAAAACGCCCATTGGGTGCACTCCCTATAAGCTTGTGTATGGTAAAAATTGTCACTTGCCAATTGAATTGGAACACAAGGCTTATTGGGCCCTAAAGCATTGTAATGATGATATGGAGACCGCGGGAAACACCGGAAAATACAATTAAATGAATTGGATGAATTAAGGGATATTGCTTATGAAAATTCATTGATTTATAAAGAAAAGACGAAAAAGTTGCATGATTCAAAAATTAAAAACCGGGTTTTTAACATTGGGGATCAAGTTTTGCTTTTTAAATCTCGATTGAAAATCTTTTCCGGTAAGTTGAAATCTCGTTGGTCCGGTCCATTTACCGTGACCCATGTTTTTCCTTATGGGACCATCGAGCTAGCTCAAAATGAAGGCCCCAATTTCAAGGTGAATGGACATAGGTTGAAGCATTACTTTGGCGGGGAAGTTCCATCCTTGAACTACCTCGACCAAATCACCTTCCCCAATGATAATTAATGTTGAGGGGATTGAGTCGAGCTCATGACTCGGTAATCAAAAACGAGGTGCCTCGTGGGGGAATCCCATGCTTATCCTATGTACATATTATCACTTTCTAATGTAGTAACGTGTGGGGATTTGTGCCCTTCCAACCTTTGTTCCATGGTTGTTTGTGAATTGTAGTTTTTAGATGATCATTATCTTCACGATTGGAGCCTCTCGTGTTCGTTTTATGGGAGCACTCGATCGTTTGCTTTGAAGACTTTCTCAATATCCATACGATGATATCCTTTTGATGTTCTAACCTTAGGTTTATAGCACACTTCATAAACGGCTTTAAATTTAACGGTTACACCCTTTCCATGCTAGATTAGGCATTCGACTACGTCTCTAGTATGGGGGTGTTTGCACCCCTAGACTTGAAACATTGTGGACAATGTTTAACTTTAGTATGGGGGTGAATAGATACTTGCCTTGCCAAACCTTCACGCTTTCCAAAGTTTATCTTTTTGTTTATCGTTTTGTTGCAAAATAATGCTAAAAATGGCCAAATTTAAAAATTTTTCTCATGTTTTATAAGTGTTTGAAGACACGAATGTAGGTTTTCCGATGGCGAAAATAAGAGTAATTTTTGACTCGACCGTGCGTGTTGAGCACTTAGCTTTGATTCCTTAACTTCACATTAGGCTAACTCTTTAAAATAAGGACGAGAAATGATAGGGTTAATTATAAGTTACTATGTTAAACGTAGAGTACTCGTATTCTTTCAAAAACTCATGTGTTCTCGTTGTTTACTTATTCTCCCTTCGCATGTAAATATTTTTTGCTTAATAAATATTGACTTAGCGGTTTAGTTGGGATTGTTGGGTTTCTAGTCTTTTCTAGTAGCTTCCGTGTAATTAAATTGGGAAGACATTAATGTATCGCCAGCGTCACGGTTTTGAAGTATTGGCAACCCAAATAATCAAAAGCTTCACCCAATAATAAGATTTCAAGTGCTCACCTAAATCAAGCAAACAATTTGAAGCCCCACAAGGCCAAAAAATCTATGCAAAATTGAAAGTGAATCAAGACTTAATCTTTGAAGCTTTAAAGATCCAAAATTCTCCTTAGCGTGAGGATATACGTCTTTGGCTAATAAAACTACCGATGAGGTGGATAATAAAAGGCAAGGCAAGACCGAAGTCATAATAAAAGCTTCATGGCGAAGTTGAATAAAAGATGGAGGTAAACCAAAGATAATAAGGCCCTTCCGTTAGGGGGCGTATAAAAGTCTTGGTAATAAGTCTCATGTTCAAAACCGTTATAAAACCGTGTTTATCGATCCTTTTTTGTTGACTTAATTTTTTGACATCGTTGTCTATTAGGAGGGGTTATTGATTTGATGGTCTTGGTTACACCGTTAGGATTCTATTTTTAGACCTAAATCTCTATTATCGCATAAGTCAAACAATGTATCCTCGTGAAACATTCAAGACAAAATAAAATATAAGAGATACAACTTAGGAAATTGGGAGGATAAGTACGTGATTAGATCATATGAGTAGTGTTAGCATTACTAACTTATAATGACAATGTTCTCGTTGCACGCTTGGCATGGAATTGGGGTGAAAACCGAGGACGATGAAATTATTTCTAACGAAGCATTCTGATAACTAGTCTTTTACCAGTTAAAAAGATTAATTAAAAGTTCGTTGTGTTGGTCTAATCGAGTTGATCTAGGCTCTCTATGTGACTCTATTGTTCTTGGTGGAACAAAGATGTGTCGTTGTAGTGTTTAAAATTAAAAGTGTGAAACTTAAAAGTAAATGGGCACTTAAAGTAAGTCTAAGTCTAATTAAAATAAAGGTGCAAGTATTAAAAGCGAGACTGAAATTAAAGGGCACTAAAGTAAATGACGTAAACTTAAATCTATTTAAAACGCGACTAAAACTAAGGCAAATCTAAAATAAAAGTAAGGCAAATAAACTTAAAGTGCAATTAAAATAAAGGCGGGAAAAATTAAGCTTGAAAATAAAAATCAAAAACAAAAGCTAATAAGAACCTGAATACAGCCCATTCGGAATAAACCTTCGTTTGGAATAATCACTCGTCCTAAATGTCACCTTCGGTTGAAATGATTCTTCTTCATTTGGAATATTACCAAAATCCTTGATCCGGAACTAACTGATCTGAATATGTCACTTATCCAAAACAATCCTTCGTTCAGAACTTTACTGATTCGGAACTCTAAATCTTGCCTTGATTCAGAAGTATCTTGTCACCCTTGATTCGGAAGTTTCCGAATGAAGCCCCTTGATTCGGAAGTTTAGAACTTCCGAATGAACACCTCTTGAGTCGGAAGTTGCCCCTTGATCCGGAAGTTTATTCGGAATTTTTAAGAAGTTCCGAATGAAGCTTGATCCGGAAGTTTAAGACTTCCGAATGAAAAGCCTTGATTCGGAAGTTTACCCCTTGATTCGGAACTTTGAGTTGATCCGGAACTTTTGAGAAGTTCCGGATGAAACCCTTGATTTGGAAATTTGGAGTTCCGAATGAATACTCTTGAGTCGGAAGTTTTCACTTCGTCCGGAACTTTGAAAGTTCCAGATGAACAAGCTTGATTCGGAAGTTTTGCTGACCCAAAAATCTTCCGGATGAAACCTTGATTCGGAACTTTGGAAGTTCCGAATGAGCAATTTCCCTCCTTCTTGGTTTGGAACTTTTCCTGGAAAGATCAGAAACAAAGCAAACACTCCCGAAGAACAAGGAGATACAGTAATAGCAGAATAGTAACAAATTTAATCAAAATGAACACAAACGATCTAAATAAAATAACAACGAATCAACAGTAATAACAAACAAACAATTTAAAACACGAAATCAAACAACTTTAACCAAAATAATCAAAAACCACTTGGATCAAAATAAAAGCATGAACATGAACATAACATAAACACATGAATCAAAGAATAAGAAAGGTAGATAAGAGATTGACAAGATAAAATAAAGATTTGACAAGAATTAAAATGAAAACTTACTTGGAATTAAATGGTAATTAAGGTGCATAACATGAATTTAAATTGACAAGATATGTAAATGACAAGATAAGTAAATGGTGGAAGGTCTAATTGTCACTATTAGCCAACAAAATGAAATGTTTACATCTAATGACTATTTATTGGGGAGGATTAATGAAGCTTCCTCCCCTCTTTCCTTTTCTCTTAATTGCGTCATTAAGTCCCTCCATCTTTTAATCTTCATTAATTGCATACTTAGTCCTTTTCTTCTAATCTTCTTTAAATTTGGACTTTAAGGGACTTTTGGCTTCGGGATTTCTTTTGAACTCGTCTTTAATTTCTTCAATAAAATAGACTTGAATTCTTCGACTTTTGATAAACTTCCGTCTTTTGACTTTTTCTTCGATAAATCTTCAGAATTGGTCGTGGACTTCCGTTCTTTTTGCACTCTTGACTTCTTGACTTCGTCTTTCATCCTTTTCTTCAATAAAAGTCCGTAAATGCCCGTGAATGTCCGTGTTTTCTCTACTTTTCACCTTTTCATCCTAAATCACAACAAAAACACAAACCACGCATAATTCCGACATAAAAGACATAAAATACACGTATTGGTCCGGTTATTATTGTAATTAAGTGGTAGAACAGATGGGTGTTTACACACCTATCAAATCCCCTACACTTGACCATTGCAATGTCCTAATGCAATGCATTTAGTTACAAAGCAAGATTACACTTTTCATCATAATCAATCCACGTTGGCCTTTATTAAAGAAATAGAAAATTAAAGATATACAAAATAAAGAAATCGAAAGCATACCTCGGGTTTTGAAAATGTTATGAATAATCATCATCCTCAATTTTTTCACTTTCTCCAAACCAAGCGTAAAAACGAGATCATTGTTATTATAAGTTAGTAAACTATCATGAATTCATGTGGGCCAATTACTCACTTAGACTCCCTTTTTCCTAGGGGTATCTCTTATATTTTATTGTTGTCTTGAATGATCACGAGGATGCATTGTTTGACTTATTTCGGTAGTTATTAAGTCTGAAAATAAAGTGAACGATTTAATCAATAGTTAGCTAAAGGACCAAATCTTTTAAAACTGCTTCTCGGGACCTCATAAAGTTCGTATCTTGGCATAACTTGCTTCGCGATTTGAGACCTTTCTTGGACCGATATTTGGTAGCGACTTCATACTTCAAATCTTTGAGAGACGTTCATGAAATAATGGTCTTCTCTTCATACAGGAATTTCTTCACTTGAAGTTTTGAGAGATTCATACTTGGACCACGACTTCTTCATTTTTCTCCAATCTTTATTTTGGACTTTGATATACAACGATCCGCCTCCTTTTATGACTTGGATCTATTTATCCTCATACCTTGTTAGGGTCTTTTCGGATACACTTCTCCATGACTTTTGGGGAGTTTTGCTTTACGTCGTGTGTCTCGATCCTTCATATTGATTTTCGATAAATGATTCTTCACATCACTTTGGATCTTTAGCAACAAAACATAGCCCTCATGCCTTGTTAGGGCCTTTTCGGACTCGCCAATCTTCGCGTCCCGCTTCAATAAGTTATGCCTTGGCTATGAACTCTAATCCATACCGAGCAACTTTTAAACGATCTGGGGCTAGAAGCTAAGTAACTTTTCAAATCGTACAACCTTATTTATTAGCAGATAAATTTATTAGCAAGCGATGGGAGAATAGGCTTATAATTAACTCACATAAATTCACGAAAGAATACCGAACTTATAATTGGCTCTATCATCTCTCGTTCTCCACAGTTTAAAATCTCAAGTAATGAGACTCGTGGATACTTAGCCTATTAAATCAAAATTTTGGGTTTTCGAGTCGCCTATAGGATCTTGCGAATTCTTAGACTTTTTCAAGTTTAGAAATCGCATTTTAAAGTTCCCTTGATAAACGACTCTCTAGGATCAATTATAGGAACTTGCGAAAAGTTCTTGTTCTTAACCCGTGAGAGTTAAGACTTTCGCGTTTTATAGCTCCCTATATAAAGCCTAGCAAAACTTGACTTAAAACCGTTAAGGATACTAGCTAGAGTAAACTCGGGTTGAGTCAAAAGATTCACAACGTTTGAAAACTAAAACCACTTATGAAACATTTATTCTAGCAAAGAAAGAAAATAACTATACAAAGGAAAAACTAATAGGCCAAAATAGATCAAAAATTTTGAAAAATGTCGAAAAATTGATTTTCCGGTTAAAAATGAGGACAAATACAAGGAAAATGACCACTTAACTTCGATAGAAGTCCCCCCTACACTTAAGATAAACATTGTCCTCAATGTTTAAGCATGTGGGAGTAAACTCCCCTACACTTAGGACATTGTGCACTTTGTTTAAATCTCGCTAAGGAAAAGACAACTAAGAGATTCCTATTTTAATATTGAGAAAATATAAAATGGTGAATCGAAAAGAGTTTAGGATAGAACCGGGAAGAAGTAGAACACGGAATCACGGGTCGTCAAGAATCAGCAAGAGTGGATCATTGAAGCTCGAATCCCTGATTAAGAAGTGAGGAGAGGGAATAGCAATCCAAAGGGCCCCCCCTACACTTATGATGAAGAAAGCGAAAAGATAGATGCATGGGTTGCCTCCCAAGAAGCGCTTGGTTTTTGTTAACCGAGTCGTGAGCCTGACTCGACCTTGATCATCAACGGAAGAAGCATGAAACATATCCACCAGGATCAAAGACATAGTTTTCATCCATCAATAAGCATGAGCTTAAGGCGAACAAGGCAAGCCAAAAGAGAAGTGGCAAGGTTCCCTTAAGCAGCGATGGAGCATGGTGGAAGCAAGTATGGTGCAGTGCAAGCATGTCTTCAATAGTTCCAAAGATTTTTCCTTTTATTTCATCAGGTGGATACTGAGATGGCTTAAAGACTTCAATACCGGGGTCGAACACCTTTTCCTTTAGGGGAAAATAGCACTCAGGCTCAGCCGAGTGTGAAGAAGATCCGCAAAGAAGCACAACCTCGTCCTCAGAAGTGGGACAAAGAGGTGTCAAATCATAAGTGCAATGGATTTCGGTGTCGACCGGTTTCTTTTCCTTGGACAGAATGCTCTTCAAATCCAAAGTAGGATCAAGGTGATAATCTTCAAAGTCCAAAGGAGGAGCATCACTCTCATGAGGGAAGTATGTGTTGAGAAATTCAGAGAAATCTTCCTCAAATGAATAATCGTCCAAAGTAGGATCGAGTGATGGCGGAGGATCTTCAGCATGTGAAGAATCGCTCGAGAGAGTATCGGCCTCATTAAAATCATCGAAAGTGGGCAGCTCGGGATACTCAGAAGTACAATCAAAATCATCCGAATCTGAGCTAGAATCATCATCATCATAAGCATCAAAGACTGGTGAATAATCATAAATGGTAGAAGGTTCCAAAGTAGGGAGAGAATCATCCACATCGTCTTGAAAAAGTGGATTATCGATGCAAGAGTCGAATAGAGGATTGTCGTAGACGGTAAAGTCATCGAGCACATTTATCATATTCACTGATTCTCGTCCTCCAAAGGATTTGCCTGTAAGCTTCCCCATTTTAAAAACTTTAGAATCATCCCCGAATCGTAAGATTAACTCACCTTCGGCCACATCCACTAAAGCTCGTCCGGTTCTCAAAAATGGCCGACCAAGTATTAGAGGAATACGAGGGTCCATTTCATAATCAACTACGACAAAATCGACCGGGAAAGTAAATGTGCCAACTTTGATAAACACGTCTTCGGCTATACCAACGGGGTAAGCGAGAGTGCGGTTTGCAAGTTCGAGAGTCATCTTTGTTGGAATGAGGGCGGGTAATGATAGTGTTTTCCAAACACTGAGTGGCATCAAATTAATACTAGCCCCGAGATCAGCAAGGGCAGTAAATTCTTCAGTTTTGTTGAACACGCAAGGCAACACAAAACGACCGGGATCTCCAAGCTTTTCCGGAAGTTCTCTAAGAAGGACTGCAGAGCAGTTTTCATTTAATCGTGTGTTGGCGAGTTCAATCAACTTCTCCTTCTTGCTAAGCAATTCCTTGAATGCTTTGACAAATTTCGGCATGTGTCAAAGTGCTTCAACAAGGCTAATGTTGATGGTCATTTTAGATAGCATATCCACATATTTTGATACTTGGCAGTCATTCTTGGTTAGATCATTGGTCTTGCCTATGCGAGAAGGGTATGGGATTCTGGGTTGATAGGGAGATGGTGTAGGTGTAGTTGGTGAAGGTTGTGATGTTGAGGGGTCCTTCCGAGATACATCGTCATGACGAGGCGGAGACGGTAATGGTGCACTATCACTAGGTGTAGGAGGATTAGGGATACATGGTAGTGGAGGTGTAGATGATGGTGGTGGGATAGGTGGATCGACAATGGTAATTCCACTACGCGTAGTTATAGCACTCACATTAGCTCGCGGATTAGTGACGGTGTTTGAAGGTAGAGAACCCGAAGAAGAAGAAGGTTGAGCTTCGGGCAAGAAACTAGCCAACAGATTCTTTAATTCACTTGTTTGAGTGATGAAGGAGGATTGAAGATAATCACGAACCTCGGTTCTGATGTCATTACCTTGCTTCAAGATATCTCCTTTCAAATTGATTATTTGGCTCTGTAGATTCTTGATTTGCTCACCTTGAGTTCTCATGATGGTGTCAACATCGGGATTAATGGGTGGGTGTTGTTGGGTGGGTGGTTGATAAGGGTTAGAAGCACGAGGTGGGATTTGGTTGCTTCTATTGTAGTTGTTGGCGGGATTTTGGTTTTGAGGAGAAAAACCGGGTGAAAGGTAGTTGTTGGAACGGTAGCTCAGCAGATTTCTATCCCCTTGTTGTCTAGCTTGGTAATTTTCCGGTGAATAATTACCGTAAGCAGCATACACATTTTCCGGATTTCCTTGTGTCGAAGGACAATCGGTGTATGGGTGAGGACCGCCACATGTTTCACAAGGATTAGCAACCGCTTTAACTTGTTGTTGTTGTTGGTTTGAAGCGAGAAGCGTAATACTTTTGCTCATTTCGGCCATCATGCGGGTGAGTTTGGTCATCTCAGGGTTTGCTGAGGTAGAAGAAACATTGACTCTCGGGTTGTTCCTAGAAGAAGCAGAGGAATCCCACTTCTTGTGATGAGTAGTCATGTTCTCAATTAACTCTCTACACTCCTCGGGTCTCCTTTTCATGAATGTGCCACCGGCGGCTGCATTGATCGTATCACGATCTCGAAAAGTCAATTCGTTGTAGAAAGTATCGATTAAGGTCACAGGGAGCATGTTGTGGTTTAGACATCTATCGATCAAGACATTATATCTCTCCCAAGCGTCAAAAAGAGATTCATCGGGATCTTGCATGAAACCGCTGATCTGATTGCGAAGGCTTGTGACCATGGATGGTGGAAAGTAGCGCGATAGAAAGCGTTGAGTCATATCATCCCAAGTGTGAATAGAATTCTTAGGGAGACGATCAAACCACTTCTCGGCATGATGCGATAAAGTATGTGGGAAGAGTTATAGGCGGAGAACATCCATTGTGGCCCCAGGCAACTTCATGCTTTGGGTGATTGTAATGAACTTGTCGAGGTGTTTGTTGGCATCATCATCAGGCAATCCTCTAAAAGGGTTTGTTTGTACTTGCTGAATCATGTGGTGCTTCAACGAAAACTCAGGAGCGTTGATTTGCATCGGCGCAATCGGTCGTCCTCGTCCAAACATTGTTGGTTGACAAAGTTCCTCCATGGTCCGAAGATCGGGCTGTGGAAGAGCATTGTTGTTATTATTATTGAGGTGCGGTGGAATGTTGTTGTTGTTAACACCTGCCATATCTAAATCTTCTTGAGGCTCGGGCTCTTGATAATTAGAAGATCTAGTACGCATACACCTGAAAATGCACAAGAAAACAAAACCAAACACAAAGACAATATATATACACAATAAAAATAAAATCTTTTTGGATTTTTGGATTTTTGAAATTTTTAATTTTTATGGTTTTTTTTATCAATTTTTAATTTTTATGAGTTTTTGGAATTTTTTATGCAAGAAAAGTAACGTTCACAAGTGAATGGATCCCAAAAGCAACGTGTCTCTCACAGAAAACTATTGACCTTAATGAAAAGAGCCGGCAGCGGCGCCATTTGATAACTAGTCTTTTACCAGTTAAAAAGATTAATTAAAAGTTCGTTGTGTTGGTCTAATCGAATTGATCTAGGCTCTCTATGTGACTCTATTGTTTTTGGTGTAACAAAGATGTGTCGTTGTAGTGTTTAAAATTAAAAGTGCGAAACTTAAAAGTAAATGGGCACTTAAAGTAAGTCTAATTCTAATTATAATAAAGGTGCAAGTATTAAAAGCGAGACTGAAATTAAAGGGCACTAAAGTAAATGACGTAAACTTAAATCTATTTAAAACGCGACTAAAACTAAGGCAAATCTAAAATAAAACTAAGGCAAATAAACTTAAAGTGTAATTAAAATAAAGGCGGGAAAAATTAAGCTTGAAAATAAAAATCAAAAACAAAAGCTAATAAGAACCTGAATACAGCTCATTCGGAATAAACCTTCGTTTGGAATAATCACTCGTCCTAAATGTCACCTTCGGTTGAAATGATTCTTCTTCATTTGGAATATTACCAAAATCCTTGATCCGGAACTAATTGATCTGAATATGTCACTTATCCAAAACAATCCTTCGTTCGGAACTTTACTGATTCGGAACTCTAAATCTCGCCTTGATTCGGAAGTATCTTGTCACCCTTGATTCGGAAGTTTCCGAATGAATCCCCTTGATTCGGAAGTTTAGAACTTACGAATGAACACCTCTTGAGTCGGAAGTTGCCCCTTGATCTGGAAGTTTATTCGGAATTTTTAAGAAGTTCTGAATGAAGCTTGATCTGGAAGTTTAAGACTTCCGAATGAAAAGCCTTGATTCGGAAGTTTACCCCTTGATTCGGAACTTTGAGTTGATCCGGAACTTTTGAGAAGTTCCGGATGAAACCCTTGATTCGGAACTTTGGAGTTCCGAATGAATACTCTTGAGTCGGAAGTTTTCACTTCGTCCGGAACTTTGAAAGTTCCGGATGAACAAGCTTGATTCGGAAGTTTTGCTGACCCAAAAATCTTCCGGATGAAACCTTGATTCGGAACTTTGGAAGTTCCGAATGAGCACTTTCCCTCCTTCTTGGTTCGGAACTTTTCCTGGAAAGATCAGAAACAAAGCAAACACTCCCGAAGAACAAGGAGATACAGTAACAGCAGAATAATAACAAATTTAATCAAAATGATCAAAAACCACTTGGATCAAAATAAAAGCATGAACATGAACATAACATAAACACATGAATCAAAGAATAAGAAAGGTAGATAAGAGATTGACAAGATAAAATAAAGATTTGACAAGAATTAAAATGAAAACTTACTTGGAATTAAATGGTAATTAAGGTGCATAACATGAATTTAAATTGACAAGATATGTAAATGACAAGATAAGTAAATGGTGGAAGGTCTAATTGTCACTATTATCCAACAAAATGAAATGTTTACATCTAATGACTATTTATAGGGGAGGATTAAGGAAGCTTCCTCCCCTCTTTCCTTTTCTCTTAATTGCGTCATTAAGTCCCTCCATCTTTTAATCTTCATTAATTGCATACTTAGTCCTTTTCTTCTAATCTTCTTTAAATTTGGACTTTAAGGGACTTTTGGCTTCGGGATTTCTTTTGAACTCGTCTTTAATTTCTTCAATAAAATAGACTCTTCTTCGACTTTTGATAAACTTCCGTCTTTTGACTTTTTCTTCGATAAATCTTCAGAATTGGTCGTAGACTTCCGTTCTTTTTGCACTCTTGACTTCTTGACTTCGTCTTTCATCCTTTTCTTCAATAAAAGTCCGTAAATGCCCGTGAATGTCCGTGTTTTCTCCACTTTTCACCTTTTCATCCTAAATCACAACAAAAACATAAACCACGCATAATTCCGACATAAAAGACATAAAATACACGTATTGGTCCGGTTATTATTGTAATTAAGTGGTAGAACAGATGGGTGTTTACACACCTATCACATTCACGTGTTCTTATTCTATGAACCTAAACGTCCCATTTTGCGATGAAAATCATACATTATTTCTAAAACGCAAGTAGTGGCAATAGTAGTAGTGTAGCTAGTTTATCATTCAATAAAGTGAATAAAAATGAATTTTGGAGGTGCTACGATACTTTATTCTAGCATTGCGTGAGGGCACGACAATGGTTTAGTATGGGGGAGTGATGAGACTGCTTTTATACATAGTCTCATCGTCCAAAAAGGGCTTCAAATGCATTAAATATCATCAAAATACCCAAATATATGCGTGTGTTTGTTTCTTGTGTATTTTTTATATGAATATTGAGAAAATGACAAAAGATCACAAGAATCATGCAAAAACGAACACGGGAAACGAAGCCGCACAATGAACCAAGCCCTAATGAAGAAATTCCCAAGACAAACCCTTGAAGACTTGAAGAATTATGAAGAAGGGTCCTCCAATATGAAAGAATTGACACTTTATACCCTTGTATCCTCATAATTACAAGTTTGGTCCCTAAAGTTTGTCAATATTGCAAAAAGGGCCTTCCACTTTAAAGAATTGGCAATTTTAGCCCCTCAACAAAGCTAAAATGTCAATATTAGTCCTTCTTAAAGTCAAATACACCATGAAGAACTCCAAGATATAAGACTTACAAATTTGGTCCTTTGAAAATATCAAAATTACCAAAAGGACCCTTGACTTTGAAGACTTGGCAAAAATAGTCCCTCATCAAACATGATTTGGCAATTTCAGTCCTCCAAAATTTTAATCATACAAGTTTAGACCATTATCCTTGAAGAAAATACCAAATTAGTCCTTCAAGAATCACAAAATGGCAAGAAATACCCCTGAAAATACTTTGGAAAGGTATTTGGGGCAAAAGTGTGAAAAATGAAACTTCATTTACAAAGGAATCCGGATTTTTGTGTATTATTTACAAAGTGAAAGGGAAATAAAAGATGAGGTGTTAAATGTGGGAGACAAGAAATTTACCTAGACCAGTAGTAGGGTGACACGTGCCCCACTACCAGTTTTCCTCCAATCAGATTGCACCATTCCTCCATGTCACACTCCACTCACCGTTTGTTATTAACTAACTTTTCAAAAAGTTAATTAATATTATTACTGGCGCTAAACACCTCTTAAACCCACAAGAAAGATCAAATGAGATGTTCTTAGTGTTCATACGAAATTTGGGTTTTCTTAATTGTGAAACAATTAAACCCTAATCTGCTCCAGAATGATAATTAAGGTGACACTAAACAAAACCCCACTCTCACTTTCCCTGCCACATCATCACACTAGTCACATGATAAACCCTTGTCCCACTTCTTGGAGAAGAAGACAAAACAGTAACAAGGATCCAACGTCCCACAACAAAGCTTGAAAGTTAAGCTTGTTTGAAGCCCTTTGATCACTTTTTCACTTGCCAGCTACCACAAGACAACAAAATCAGTCACATGATTCTTCAAAGTTCAAAAAAGACAAGGGGCAATTTTGGAACTTCCTTAGCTAGGGTTTTACGTTTTTTTTTCAGCTTGACTAGTTCATTGTATGCCTATATAATGGCCTTAGTCTCACATTTACGTTTGCTTTTGGTTTTTCCTTGTTCACAAACCTGTAAATCCTACATTCTGATTTATGAAATTGTGTTTGAGTTTGTTGAAGAAAGACCAAGTGCCATTTAATTCTAAGCTTGTTTATGTTATATGTTAACTGAAATTGAACCTTAAAACGTGTTTGTAAACCTTGTGTAAGAAATTACACATTGGACTAAAATCTGATATTTTGCTAAGATTCTTGGTACATCTTGGAATTTTTGGGATATAAGCTGGTCTATACACCCTGATATTGTGAATATCAAGGTGTTGTGAAGCTCATATCTTGGGGATAATCAAGAGTGGGTACAAGAAGTTGCATTAATCAAGTTTGTTCTCCAAAAGGTCACCTTTATGTTTTGATATTTTGCTTCTAACTCTGTTGAATCGTAGCAGGGTTGTTGTTGGAAGCTTGTGCTTGTTCTTGCTAGCACATAAGCTCTAAAATTCGTGGGTGTGGATGTACATCTATGAGGTTTCTCTTAAAACCTTGAAAATTTTATAAAATTTGGATTTTTGGTGAATTTGTGCTCTACTTGTGTTCTTGTTGTTTTCCTGGCTTGAATCTGCTTAATCTTGCATGTTAATGTTGTTAGTATGCTAGATTAGTCATTTGGTGAACCGAATCACACTTATACTTGTTTAATTTTTTGATTAAAAAGATAAAAGGGTGTTTGGGATTACCTGCTTTGATTCATAACATGGAATTGTGTTGTTAGGAGTTTGTGTTATTACTTGGTATCTGATATATGCTTGTTTGAGTGCATTTTGCTGCAAGTTTTCAGCTTTGAAACACCAAATCAAACAATCTGCCATAAAATCTTTGTTCTTGACTGTTTTGATCTAGGATCTTGGGAACACTTAGGGTGTACGCATGCTTAGGGCTAAAAGTGGTTTAAACAAAGTTATTATGACCTGTTTGATAGATTTTAGTGGTTGAATTTGGCTTGTTGGTCAATTGCATCAGCAAAGTATAAAACTGCATGTTCTTGTGTTCATCAGTAACTTTAAGTGCTTGAATCTTGCTTAAAACTTTGAATCAGTGCATGAAACCTGTTTAGACTTGCTTATTTAAGTTTAATATTACTTGTGTATGCATTTGGTTAAGTTTGACTGGCTGAATTGTGCTAATAGTGCTTATTGAACCTCAACTGCTTATGTGTTCATGTCTGTGAGTGATCTGGTGATTGATTGAATTAACTGTATCATTTGGCTGTTGTTGATTGTGATTTTTTTATTGTTCTTGACTCCTCTTGATCCACTGATCAATTGGGTGCCTTTGTGTAACCTGAATCTCCAAAAAAGTCACTAAAGACAAAAAAGTCAACAAGTCAAGCAGTGGAAAAAGTTCCCACTGCTCAACACCCAAAACTAGCCCCTGTTAGTGTTAATTTTCAGTTAGCTTATCAATAAGCCATTTTGGCTTATCCTGACCTGCAACAACTTATTTTTTGTGATAGATCTTCATTATTTGACCCATTTGATTAAACTGGAGCTTATTAGACTTTGACTTTGACTTTTTGCTAGAAAACCAACTTATTTGACTTTTTCATAAGTGCTTATTTGCTTTTTTCAGCTTATTAAGTCACCTTATTTGAAATTTTTTTGTTGATTAAGCTTAGTTAAGTCATTTAAAAGCTTTTGCAATTTGAATCAGCTCTTGGGATAGCCTAGAACTCAGAAACGGCTATTTTGTCGTTTTCTGTAGATTGCTTTTTGCATTTTCAGGCTTATTCCTTTGGCTTATTTCAAATTTCTTTTTACAGAAGTCTTAGTTAGCTCAAAAGAAGCTTGTGTGTCTAATTTGAGCTTATGGCATTAGCTTATAGCTTAATGGGCCAAAAAGCCCATTAAGAATAAGCTGTTTGGTATAAGCTTGCTTAATTCACATTTTCAGCTTTTGGCCTTTGGAAAAAGTTGTTCAGAATCAAATTTTGAGTCAAGTAGTGGTTTTTGGGCTAATTTGGGCCACTTTTTCTTATTGGGCCAATTCTAAGCCCATTAAGGGACTGTTTGGACTTTAGCACATTTTCTAGGCCCAATAAGGGTATTTAGGTAATTTCAACTTCATTTCTGTGTTATTTAGGTTAAAATTAGCTAGTTTGCAAGTTTTTAGAATTTTTTATAATTTTTGGATTTCAAATATTATTTTATTATTATTTTATTATTAAAATTTAAAATTTATATTTTTCAAGTTTTTACATTTTTCTTAGGTTAAATACATAATGTTAGGAATTTTGCAACTTTTAGAATATTTTTGTTGTTCTTAGATTAATTTTTATAATTATTTTAAGTTTTAATAGTTTTTAATTGTTTTTAAAAGGTTTTAATTAATTTAAAAATTTTCAAAAATAGTTTTAAATTAAGTTAGGGTATTTTAGAGGTTTACAAAGTGATAAAACTCATTTTGGGCTTTTTGTTAATTAAATTGATTTTTAGGGCTTTAATTAGCATTAAAAATAATTATTTAATTAAATAAAAGTTTTGGGTGATTTTTGATTTTTTGTAAACCCTTAGAATATTTTATTGGATTTTTAGCGATTTTTAGGTATTTTTAGGGTAAATTCATTAATTTTGATGCTTTTTACGGTTTTACGTGTACGACTCTTTCGTCTTAGTTTAATATGTCATCGTAACCGTCATTCTCTTCTTATCCCATTTCTATTTTTATTTTCTCATAATCATATAATCACATCTCTAATCATTTCTTAACACACACACCAAGCCTCCTTGAGAACGATCCCCACTTTGGGTCATAACTTATGATTTTCCTAAGTCACTTGTTAACACTTGCCCTAATTACGCTCTTTTTCCTAAAAGACGTAAAAACTCAACTATAACGCTTCTTGAATCGGTGTCTTTGTCTAATGGTGGTGATCGTTGGTTCTGTGATATAGCTAGGGACGGTGAGTTTCGAGTCAAGAAGCTTCATATTTTTATAGATGATCTTACTCTTCCGTCTCAAGATGTCGTTACTAGGTGGGTACGCTTGGTTCCTATCAAGGTTAATATTTTTTTGTGGAGGGCTCGGTTAGACAGCTTACCGACTAGGGTTAATTTGCTTCATAGAGGAGTTCATGCTGATTCTTCTTCATGTCCGGTTTGTGATACTAACGAGGAAGTTACGAATCATCTTATGCTTCAGTGTGCTTTTGCTTGTACCATTATGTGTCGTATATATCGATGGTGGGACTTGGGAGTCAACAGTTGGGCTTCGTTTCAAGAGTGGTATACTTGGTTTTCCTCCGTCCGTTTTTCCTCCATGCTCAAGTTGTTACTAGAGGCGACGTTTTATGTATCTTGGTGGTTCATTTGGATGCTTCGCAATCGGATAATTTTTGACGAGGTCCCTCCTAAACGGTCGGAGACTTTTGACGATATAGTTCTTTGTACGTATAATTGGTGTATTAATCGTTCTGGTAGGAAGTTTTCCTTTTCTTGGCTAGATCGGCTTAAAAACCTTAATTTTATTTCTTTGTAATTTTTCTAGCTCCTTGCTAGTTTAATGAAATTTGCCCTTCAAAAAAAATAAAAACGTTTAATTAAATTTATTATATTATTTTTGTTTGAAATTATAATTAATAGTTTTTTTGAAAAATATTAACTAATAGAAGCTAAGTGTAAAATTATTATTTAATTAAAAGATAAAAGAAAGAAAATTATAACAAATTTTTTTTTTTTTAAATGTGTAATTTTTATCGAAAATAATAATTAAAAAAAAACATTAATAGTAGTAACTAAATATAAAAGTAAGCAAAAGTACTATTGCCGAAGACATTGAGTTGAAATTAAAAAAAGGTCAACCACATATCATAGGACCCAACCATGGGTGCTACACCTTCACGGCTTCGCCCTCACACTTTAAACCATGTTTATTCATAACAACTTTCAACTCAACCTTTTGTTAAAATATTATGTTCTTACTCTTTCATCTATATAACTTATACATACAACCAATCTTACATTTTTTATTGTTTGTCAACAATCCAACCCAATCTAATATATAATAATTTTTTATATTTAATTAACTACTTAAATCTCAAAACAAGTTTGCTAGTAACAAAATAATCAAAAATGCGAATGTTCCGTAAAAAATCTAATACGTGAATCTCCGGAGATATAATCTTGTACATATTACGTGCACTTTATTAATAATAATAGTAACACATTTATTTTAAATAAGTATATTAAGCGGTACCTAAATCTTAAACTAAATACTTTTATTACAAATCGTAATTTTCATCAAATTAGCATGGTATCGACATAATTTGACGATGGGTACACGCTATGTTTAGTATGATAGTGGTAAAACTGCATATACTTCTTATGTTTAATAATTAAGATTTGATTTCTTTATAGACGAGAAATACGTTTTTTATATACATAGTAATTATTAGTTTGGTGGAAAGGTGCATATACTTCTTATGTTTAATATGATGTAGTAAAGCTAACAGTTAAAAAGAAAAAGTGCATTATTATATGTATCATCCATGACACTTTTTTTAAGACAACTGGGAAGATTGGCTTGTGTATTTAAAAGTCATATTACGAACTTGTCGAGTGTTCAATTCAGATACGTTTCAAGAGTACTCATATAGGAGTCATAATATTCATAACATAATCAGATATTCTACACTGGTTTTCAATAGTTCAATAAAAGAAAAATAGAAAGTTAAATACAGATATTCAAATAGTTGTTGTACTTGATTCTCATGTTTCCTGTGCTTGTTGTTTAGCAGTAATAAATAAGATTTTACTTAATTATGAAAGTTCGTTGTTCTAGTCTTTTCGAATTGATTACTAGTTAAAAGTGCGACTCAGTCGTTCTTGGTGAAAAAATAAATGGTTTGGTTATCTATTTTAAACTAATAGCAAATATGTAAATGTCGTTGAGTAAAATAAAAGCTTTAAAAATTAAACTAAAAATTACTAGAAAATGTAATGAATTTAAAACTTAAAACTTAAAACTTAAAACATTATGAAAACAAAACTGAAACCCATCGGAATGTAATCGGAATCCCGTCGGAATATGTCAATCGGAATGAGTGTCGGAATACTAGTCGGAATCACAAAACACACCCGTCGGAATGTCTCAAGGCGAATCCTATCGGAATACTTATGATCGGAATACACCCAATCGGAATGCAATCGGAATAATTAAATAGTAAAGCTATCGGAATATCACAAAAACTTGTTGTCGGAATGTCAAAATAATTCCACCCATCGGAATGTGGGTCGGAATCCCAAAACCCTATTCCGATCCTTGTGATCGGAATAATTAATGGTACCAGTCGGAATGTAAGGCTTTGGTCGGAATACACAATCGTAAAGGGGTTTACCCTTTTCTGATGGAATGTACTTTGTAATAAGCCAAGTTTATAAGCTATTTTTATAAGCTCAAACTAAAACTTAACCAAAATTACAACGAAAAGAACTAATAAGCACCAATAAGAACTTTTAAACTTAAAATAAGCAAAACTTTTTAAATCAAACCATAAAAAGTTAGACTTTTTAAGAAAACTAAAAAGTAAATAAGCTAAACACAAACTAAGCCAATAAGCATGAAAAGCTCAAAGCTTAATCCGTATAAAAACTTAAAGATGAATAAAAAGATAAACCTTTTAATCACATAAACATCAAGATGAAACTAAATAAAAAATGATACGAATCAAAAGTAAATACAATCAAGAAAGGTAGAAGAAGATTAAAGATAAAAAAGCTTAACTTGAACTTGTAGATTATAGATTCAAAGATACAAGATTGAATTAAAGCTTAAACATGAAAGAAAGTAAAGATGAAATTTTAGTGAGGGAAAGTTAAACACTTTCTCTCTCTAAAAACTAGAAAAATGAAAAGTGACTAAAAACTAATTAACTAACATCCTCCTAATGTGTCATTAGGAGGGTATATATAGGAGGTGGGGAGGTGCATGTGTTGCTTCCTTTTTCTTTCTTCACGTCTCGACTCGATTTAAATACTTTGTCTTTCTCGATGTCATCTCGGGAATTGAACTTGTCTTATATTTTTCTGCTTTTATTAGACTTGAGTTCTTCGACTTCATTAAACTTCCGTCTTTAGACTTTTTCTTTGATAAATCTTCAGAATAGGCCTTGGACTTCCGTTCTTTTTACACTCTTGATCTTTTGACTTCGTCTTTTCTTGTTTTCTTCGATAAAAGCCCGTGATAGCCCATGTTTTCTTCCCTTTTCATATTTTTATCCTGAAACACAATAAAAACACAAACCACGCATAATTCCGACTTTTACGACATAAAATACAGGTTTTGGTCTTATTATTATTGGAAATAAGTGGTAAAAGGATAAGTGTTTTCACACTTATTAAATCCCCTACACTTGACCATTGCAATGTTCTCATGCAATGCATTAATTTTAAAGCACGGTTTACATTTTTCATCATAAATAACCCGCCTTGGCCTTTATTAAATACTAAACTTTAAGGAAACTAAAAAGATAGGAATATGTACAAAACAAGTAAAGAAATCAAAGACTTACATTGAGGTTTTGGCTGTCATGAATGTTCATCATCCTCAAGTTTCACTTTCCCCATACCAAGCTTAAAAATGAGATCATTGTTATTATAAGTTAGCAAACTAACACGAACTCATGTGGCCCAATTATTTACTTAGACTCCCTTATTCCTAAGTGTATCTCTTATATTTTAATTTTGTCTTGAATGATCACGAGGTTGCATTGTTTGACTTATTTCGATAGTTATTTAGGCTTAAAATAAAGTGGGACGATTTAATCAATAGTTAGCTAAAGGACAAAATCTTTTAAAACTGCTTCTCGGGACCTCTTAAAGTTCATATCTTGGCATAACTCGCTTCACGATTTGAGACCTTTCTCGGACCGATATTTGGCAGCGACTTCATACTTCGAATCTTGAGAGACGTTCTTGAAATTATGGTCTTCTCTTCATAATAGGAATTTCTTCACTTGAAGGTTTTTTTTAGAGATTCTTCATATTTGGACCACGACTTCTTCATTTTTTGCCAATCTTTATTTTGGACTTTGATATACAACGATCCGCCTCCTTTTAGGACTTGAATCTATTTATCCTCGTACCTTGCTAGGGTCTTTTCGGAAAGACTTCTCCATGATCTTTAGGGGAGTATTTGCTTTTCGTCGTGTGACTCGATAAAGTCGATGCCCCATACATCAAAGATTTCACATTCTTCTATGAAATTTTAAGGCATCTTATCTTTATGTGTGATCTTGCCTTGTCGTTGGGAAGCATCACAATGCTTAACCATCTCGTGAGTGTCACGATAAATGGTGGGCCAATAGAATCCTGAGTCAAACACTTTCTTCACGGTGTAGTTGGGACCAAAGTGACCACCGGTGGGTCATTTATGGCAAGCTTCGAGAATGTCTAAAGCTGCGGGTCCATCAACACACCGACGAATAACCAGATCAGCACATTGTTTGAAGAGATAAGGGTCATCCCAAAAGGAAGTCTTAACATCTTTAAAGAACTTCTTCTTTTGTTGGGATGTTAACCCTTCGATGAGAATACCACCCGCTAAGTAGTTTGTAATGTCTACAAACCACGAGGTGTCATCAAGATTGGAATTGATAGACATTAAGGCCTCAAGGGGAAAAGAGTCATTGATCTCTTGAGTCGGATGATCCCCTTGATAAGGATCCTCAAGTCTACTTAGATGATCCGCGGATAGGTTTTCGGCTCCCTTCTTGTCACGAATTTCGATTTTAAATTCTTGAAGGAGCAAAACCCAACGAAGAAGTCTTGGCCTAGAATCTTGCTTAGTCAACAAGTACTTCAACGCGGAATGGTCGGTATAGATAATGGTGGTGGAAAGAACAAGATAGGGGCGGAACTTCTCAAAAGCATACACTACAGCTAAAAGCTCTTTTTTGGTAGTGGTATAATGCAATTGAGCCCCCGTCATTGTCTTGCTAGCATAATGGATTGGTTGGAAGTGTTTGTTCACTCTTTGGCCCAAAACCGTTCCAATGGCAAAGTCGCTAGCATCACACATCAATTCAAAAGGTAGCTCCCAAATAGGGGTGACCAAGACCGGTGCCTTAGTTAGCTTGTCCTTAAGAAGATTGAAGGATTCAAGACACACTTTAGAGAAGATAAAGGGAGTATCTTTTTCCAAGAGGTGGGTCATCGGGCGAGCGATTTTAGAAAAATATTGAATGAATCGACTATAGAATCCCGCATGACCAAGGAAACTTCTCACACCTTCACGGTTGAAGGTGGAGGTAATTTTGCTATGACATCAACTTTAGCACGGTCAACTTCAAGACCGGCTTTTGAGATTTTATGTCCAAGCACAATGCCTTCTTTTACCATGAAATGGCATTTTTCCCAATGTAGAACAAGGTGAGTGTCTTCACACCGCTTAAGCATGCGTTCCAAATTGGTAAGGCAAGTAGAGAAAGAATCACCATAGACCGAGAAATCATCCATGAAGACTTTCATAGTTTCTTCAACCATGTCATGGAAGATAGCCATCATACACCTCTGGAAAGTACCAAGAGCATTGCATAAGCCGAAAGGCATTCTTTTGTAAGAAAATGTTCCATAAGGACAAGTGAATGTGGTTTTCTCTTGGTCTTTAGAATCGATGGGAATTTGAAAATACCCGGAGAAACCGTCTAAGAAGCAATAATAGTCATTACCCGCTGACGTTCAAGCATTTGGTCCATAAAAGGAAGGGGAAAATGATCCTTTCTCGTAGCATCATTGAGTTTGCGATAGTCTATGCAAACTCGCCAACCTGTGACAAGTCGAGTAGGAATCAACTCATTGTTTTCATTGGGCACAACAGTGATTCCGCCTTTCTTAGGCACACAATGGACCGGACTAACCCAAGGTGAATCCGAGATAGGGTAGATCATTCCCGCATCAAGAAGTTTGATAACCTCTCTTTTGATAACGTCATGGATCTTGGGATTCCCCTTCTTTGGTTTTGAATAGTGGGTTTAAAGTCGTCCTCCATGAGAATTTTATGTGTGCAAAAGTGAGGATCAATTCCACGAATATCAGAGATTTTCCAAGCAATCACTTTCTTATGATTCTTTAGCACGGTGATAAGTCGAGATTTTTCTTCTTCTTTCAAGTCCTTAGCGATGATGACGGGTAACTTCTTATTGTCTTCAAGGAAAACGTACTCGAGATGAGACGGAAGATCCTTAAGCTCTAAATCCGGAGGATTTTCAATGGAAGGCATAGTCAAATTTGGATCATCGATAGAGATTTCCTTAGGAGATGGTGGAGAAATATGGTCCTCATTGAGAAGTTTCTCAATGGTACGAATGTCTTCATCCCAATTGGAGGGAGAATCGTCATATTATAAGTCCACATCCCCCAAAGTTGCTTCAAATTCTTTCAAAAGGAAATCACTTTCTCCAAATGGAGTTAGTGATGGAGCAATAGAGGCAACGGTCTCAACGATGGGTAGAGAAGAAGAACCACTTTTACAAGCGTCTTTGAAATGTTCTTCACAAGCCTCATCAAGAACGCCAATGAAATTAACGCTCTCGTTTTCTGAAGGCTGCTTAGAAAGTTTACCCATGTTGAAGACGATTTTATCGTCACCCACTCTCATGATTAATTCGCCCGCGGTTACATCAATGAGAGTGTGACCGGTCCTCAAGAATGGACGTCCAACGATTAACAGAACAGGGGGATCCATCTCGTAGTCAACGACAACAAAATCCGCCGGAAAGGTGAATTTGTCGACACCGACGAAGACATCTTCGGTTATACCCACCGGATAAGCAACCGTACGGTTAGCTAATTCCAATGTCATTCGTGTGGGGACTAGCTCGGGTAGAGATAATTGTTTCCAAACGCTTAAAGGCATTAAGTTGATACTAGCACCAAGATCGGCTAGGGCCATACAATTCTCTACCCCGGGGAAGTTGCAAGGAATGAGAAAACGACCCAGATCACCAAGTTTGGTGGGTAATTTTCTTAAGAGCACTGCGGAGAAATTCTCATTAAGTTGGGTCTGAGCGATATCAAGGAGTTTCTCCTTGTCACTGAGAAGATCTTTAAACATTTTAGCATACTTCGGCATGTGAGCGAGAGCCTCGACAAATGAGATGCTAAAATTCAGTTGTTTAAACATTTTAAGAAAGTTAGAAACCTGAATATCATCCTTGTTCTTCAACTTCTCTTTCCTCAAACTTGAGGGATAAGGTATATTGGGTTGAGATGAAGGCTTTGGAATGGAATTCTCACTCACATCCTTGGGTGGTGGAGGGGTGGAAGTAGAAGGTGGAAGAATTAGAGAAGGGGACTCTTTTTCCTTTGTCACAATCACCGGTGTAGGTATAGGAATCTCGGGTTCCTTTAAACCTTTGCCACTTCGAGTGGTGATTGCTTTCATCTCCCCTCTTGGATTAGCAACGGTGTTACTCATAAGAGAACCCGAACCAGTCTTGATTACTTGGGAAAAAACTAGCCATCATATCCCTTAAGTTATTCGTTTGACTGCTCATAGAGTTTCTCATATCGGCTCGAAGATCATTCCCTTGTTTCGCCATGTCATTCCTTAGCTCGGCTCGAATATCGTTCCCTTGTTTCACCATGTCACCCTTTAAGTTAATGAATTGGCTCTGAAGATTCGTCACCATATCTCTATTGGTTCTCATGTAAGCTTCGTGGTCTTGGTTCAATGTCGTGGGTTGATTGAGAGGTGGGGCTTGGTAAGCTTGATTATTTCCTTGAGGTTGATATGGGTTTCTTTGGGATTGATATTGGTTAGCAGCTCCAGGTTGGCTCTGATTGTTGCAGTTGAAATTGTTTTGGTTTTGGATTTGAGGAAAAAAACCGGGTGGAGATAGAAAGTTGTTGGAACGATAACTTAGCAAGTTACGATCTCCTTGAGGATGTGCTTGATATCCTCCCGTAGAAAAGTTACCGTTAGCGGCATACACATTTTCTGGATTTTCAAGAGTAGAAGGACAATCATTGTATGAATGAGAACCCCCGCAAATCTCACAAGAAGTTGCTACAGCTTTAGCTTGTTGAAATTGGTTCGTAGCCATGGTTAAGAAGTTTTTGTTCATCTCAACTACTTGGCGAGTAAGTTTGGTTATCTCTGAGTTGGATGATGTAGAAGAAACATTGGCCCTCTGGTTATTCCTTGAAGATGCAGATGAATCTCAATTTTTGTGGTGAGTAGTCATGTTCTCTATCAGCTCTCTACACTCCTCAGGTCTTCTCTTCATGAATGTACCACCGACGGCAACATTAATCGTATCACGATCACAAAAAGTTAAACCATTATAGAAAGTATCAATCAAAGTAACGGGGAGCATGTTATGGTTTGGAAAATGGTCGATCAAGACATTATATCGTTACCAAGCATCGAAAAGCGACTCATCAAGTTCTTGAGTGAATCCACTGATTTGGTTGCAAAGACTAGTGACCATGGATGGTGGAAAGTAGCGTGACAAATTTTTTTGAGTCATGTCATGTCATTCCATGTTTGAATTGAGTTTTTGGGAAGACGATCAAACCATTTTTCGGCATGGTGGGATAAAGTGTGTGGAAAGAGGTGAAGGCAAAGAAAATCAATGGAAATACCGGGCAGTTTCATGCTTTGAGTGACGGTGATTAACTTGTCGATATGTTTGTTGGCATCATCATCCGGTAATCCGCGAAACGGGCAAGCGTTTTGAACTTGTTGGATCATGTGATTCTTCAACGAAAATTCAGGAGCCGTGATTTGCATCGGCGCAATCGGTCCTCGCGTCCGTTCAGGGTGGGTTGACAAAGCTCCTCCATTGTGCATAGGTCGGGTGGGGGAACATTGTTGTTGTTGTTATTGTTATTCAAATTGGGGTGGGGTGGGTTGTTATTATTGTTATGCACACTGGCCATATCTATGTCTCTAAGAGTCTCGGGCTCAGGATAAGACGTAGATCGAGTACGCATACACTAAAGGAAATAAAATATTTTTGACTTTTTTTATCTTTTTATTGTTTTTGGATTTTTGAAAATTTTATATATATATATATTTTTTTTTTTTGGATTTTTGAAAATTTTTGTGCTTGAAAATAACGTTCCTAAAAGAACGGATCCCAAAATCCAATTTTTCACACTAAAAACCGTTAATCTTTACGAAAAGAGCCGGCAGCGGCGCCATTTAATAACTAAGTTTTTACTTAATTATGAAAGTTCGTTGTTCCAGTCTTTTCGAATTGATTACTAGTTAAAAGTGCGACTCAGTCGTTCTTGGTGGAAAAATAAATGGTTTGGTTATCTATTTTAAACTAATAGCTAATATGTAAATGTCGTTGAGTAAAATAAAAACTTTAAAAATTAAACTAAAAATTACTAGAAAACGTAATGAATTTAAAACTTAAAACTTAAAACTTAAAACTTAAAACTTTATGAAAACAAAACTGAAACCCATCGGAATGTAATCGGAATCCCGTCGAAATATGTCAATCGGATGAGTGTCGGAATACTAGTCGGAATCACAAAACACACCCGTCGGAATGTCTCAAGGCGAATCCTATCGGAATATTTATGATCGGAATACACCCAATCAGAATGCAATCGGAAACCAATCGGAATAATTAAATAGTAAAGCTATCGGAATCAAAGCAATCGGAATATCACAAAAACTTGCTGTCGGAATATAAAAATAATTCCACCCGTCGGAATGTAGGTCGGAATCCCAATACCCTATTCCGATCCTTGTGATCGGAATAATTAATAGTACCAGTCGGAATGTAAGGCTCTGGTCGAAATACACAATCGGAAAGGGGTTTACCCTTTTCCGATGGAATGTACTTTGTAATAAGCCAAGTTTATAAGCTATTTTTATAAGCTCAAACTAAAAATTAACCAAAATTACAACGAAAAGAACTAATAAGCACCAATAAGAACTTTTAAACTTAAAATAAGCAAAACTTTTTAAATCAAACCATAAAAAGATTAGACTTTTTAAGAAAACTAAAAAGTAAATAAGCTAAACACAAACTAAGCCAATAAGCATGAAAAGCTCAAAGCTTAATCCATATGAAAACTTAAAGATGAATAAAAAGATAAACTTTTTAATCACATAAACATCAAGATGAAACTAAATCAGAAATGATACGAATCAAAAGTAAATAAAATCAAGAAGGGTTAAGTCTATAAAATAGAAACGAACTTTCCAAAATTTACAGTTATAGTAAACGAACTTATTTTATTACTTATCTAGTAATTGAAACTTGTTATTTTTTATCAATCTAGTAATTATGACCTGCTACTACAGGTTACTCTCCCAAATCTCCATACGTCATCCTTTCTTTCTACCGTTAATAGAAACCAAATCTCCACACCCATGAGTTTGTTCACCACCAAGCTCTCCCACCCGCCACCGGCTTGGGATCATGTGGTTTTTAGGGAAACCCGGCTAGAACCGCCGGATTTAGGTGACCCGGGTCAACACGGTTTTCAAGACCCAACCGGGTTTTGATTTTTTGGGTTTTTTTTAAATATGTAAAGTTTACGTATTTGCTATGGAATTTAATTTTTATATATTATATTGGTTGATCATTTTATATCTTCGATATACGGAAGTTTTTATGATTTTTATATACACTTTTGGTTAATTATTAAAAATTAATTTTTTAATAAAACTGGATTAACCCAGTTCGATTTAAAAACCAGGTTTTAAAACATTGGTCATAACTGATAAAAATATTAAAAATGTCAGCTTATTGTGTTTTGTTATAGATTGAAATAAAAGTTATGAGTTTCTATATTGGGGCCAAATGAGATTTGTCGGGTCAACATATCTAAGTAGGTAATATATCCGGTTGACAAATCCACCTCACTCAAAATAAAACGATTTTTTTAAAAAAAATGTTGACGCATTGGTCATTGTTAAAAGTAAACCAGTGGTAACCTGTAGCAGCCGGTAATAATTACTAGATTGATTAAGAGTAACAAGTTTCGATTACTAGATTAGTAATAAAATAAGTTAGTTTACTATAATTGTAAATTTTAGAAAGTTTGTTTCTATTTAATGGACTTAACCTAATCAAGAAAGGTAGAAGAAGATTGAAGATAAAAAGCTTAACTTGAACTTGTAAATTAAAGATTCAAAGATACAAGCTTGAATTAAAGCTTAAACATGAAAGAAAGTAAAGATGAAATTTTAGTGAGAGAAAGTTAAACACTTTCTCTCTCTAAAAACTAGAAAAATGAAAAGTGACTAAAAACTAATTAACTAACACCCTCCTAATGTGTCATTAGGAGGGTATATATAGTAGGTGGGGAGGTGCATGTGTTGCTTCCTTTTTCTTTCTTCACGTCTCGACTCGATTTAAATTCTTTGTCTTTCTCGACGTCGTCTCGGGAATTGAACTTGTCTTATAATTTTCTGCTTTTATTAGACTTGAGTTCTTCGACTTCATTAAACTTCCGTCTTTAGACTTTTTCTTCGATAAATCTTCAGAATAGGCCTTGGACTTCCGTTCTTTTACACTCTTGATCTTTTGACTTCGTCTTTTCTCGTTTTCTTCGATAAAAGCCCGTGATAGCCGATGTTTTCTTCCTTTTTCATATTTTTATCCTGAAACACAATAAAAACACAAACCACGCATAATTCCGACTTTTACGACATAAAATACACGTTTTGGTCTTGTTATTATTGTAAATAAGTGGTAAAAGGATAAGTGTTTTCACACTTATTAAGCAGCTGCAGCGATCTTCGCTAGTTTTGCGATATAGTATGGGTTTACTGGACATGTGATTTTTGTATGCTCGTTTGTCTTCTGTTTACAGTAACCACACGTTCGAGGCTGTTTCTTTTTTAGCCTTCATAGCTATTTCTCTTGCACTTTTTATACGCGCTCCTCTACGACCACCTTTGAGCCTAGCCCTAGTTGGATTTTTAATAAGTTTTTTCTTTGGTTCCTCAATTGCATATATATCTTCAATAGCGTCCTTTGTTTTCTTTGAAGGGGGCTTAGGCACTAAAACTTGATATTCTTTCCTTATTTTATCCATCTTTTGCACATATTCCGCCAACTTTTCTGCATCTTTACTCAACCAAAACAAGCACTCGTCTACGTGGAATTTAGCCTCATTTGTTAGTCTCTCAGTTGTTTCGTTCTTCTCTCCGTATCTGTCACACCCCCAAATTCACTGCAGCGGAAGACTTGCTTTGGGGACTTGTGACTTCATGAGTAATCGAGAGCTTGATCCGAGAACGACCTCTACATGCTAAAAACCACAAAGTAGACTCCAAATAATCCACATAGTCAAGAACCTGAAATACATCCTTAAAAATGTCAACATAAAGTTGGTGAGTTCATAAGTTTGTTTTAAAACGTTTATGAAAAATTAGAGTTTTACCGACCACTGCACCTTGCAGTAAAATACAAGAGTTTAAAAATCACAGTTTTTGTTAAATAGACTTTCTTTGATAATTTCAAAGTTTATTAGTAAAAACAAAGTTTATTGATAAAAACAGAGTTTACTGATAAAAGCAGAGTTTACTGATACTAAATATAGCTTACTGATAATAACAGAATTTTCTGGAAATAAATAGAATTTTCTGATAAAACAGAGTTCATAGATAATAGTTAACGTTTTCTGATAAAAACAAAGCTCACTGATAAATAATAAAGTTTTCCAATAGAATAGAATTGTTTAATGAACCACAAGATTTTCCAACCACTTAGTGACAATATAACAAATACAAAGTCACTAAATAAAATAAGGCATTTATTATTGTTTAAGCTCATGACACCGAAGCGTTAACAACACCGGTAGTATAATCACATAATGCAGCCCCTACGGATGCCTAACCCACGACATCCGTCCACAGACTCAAATGAAACTGTGCCCGCTTGTCCTTTGTTGGACCAAGCTGGACAGGGGCGTCAACCCCGATAGATCTATCCATAACATTCGCGCTTTCGACCGGTCATCCGGTCTGAAATTAACGGTTCATGATAATGGGCCAAAGTAATTGGGTTAAAGTGGGACTTAGACCAATACATAAAAGAGATATGCACTTGTGTTCATTCTTGCAACCATTGTCTCTACCCGAGAACCAGTAAAAAGCAGTTAAAGTTTTGGGCTATGAAAATCACAATAGAAATTTTAGTATCAGCATTCATATGTATAACAATTAGAGGAGTTGACCACTCAGCACGTAACAATTAAACCAGTTTAAAGATAGTTTATGACCAACCAAGTAAGCTTAACATTAGCTTATGACAATCAAGTAATTTATAAACAGACAACCAAACAAGTTTAATATCAGTTTCTGACAACCAAGCAAGTTTATAAGTAGTTTATGACCAAGCATGTACCTCCCCCAAAGAGCAATTATAAAACATTTATAACTCAATTCAAAGCAAGAAAAGGTGGGGTATGAACTCACCTCAGCAACACAAGCTATCACAGCAAGAGAATACTAATCACAGAATCAGATCACGCAGATGCAACCTAAAATAATACTAGATTGGATTACAATCTATAAAGCAAGAAACACATGAATGTCATACGCATATGTCAACCTTTGCCACAAATTTAATTTATAAAATGAGCAGGAGTTCAAAATAACATTTGACCAAATTTTCAAATAATAATAAAAATATGACTTTTATACTAGTACGATTTTGACGTCCTTTCGACGTTATTTTAATTTAACCAATAAAAAAAACCGTAAATAACCGATGACTAAACTCGACCTATCGCTCACAAACTCAAACTTGACCTTGCCAAATCACACCCGGCACGAGATAATTTAAAAGAAAGTGTTGCGTTCTGCACACACAAAAATCATTTAGATAAACCTATTCGTTTTCAAAAAGTGGTCCAAAGTTTCAATGGTGGGACTTTACCCAACCCTCCCCACGTGAAGCATCAGGCAACAATTTCCTAGTCTACTTCCTTTTTCTCTCGGGTATAAAAAGCTTTTTAGAACTTTATCTTTTTAAAACTCATGTTAATATATATATGTAGCCTTTACTCAATCACCCCCATCTTCACCTCTCTCTCGTTCAAACACAGACGCAACAATAAGCTCAACAAAGTTAAAACTCAAATCTGAACACATGACACACAAACACAGTTTCTGACTCGAGCTCATCCCACAAGGTTACAACGCAGTTTCGTCATAACATCCACACACCCTCCAGCTCTCTCGTTTGAAAACAGTAAGAAAACCCATTTTAGCGTATGGCAAGGACTCGGAACAGCTTGTAAACATAACACTCGACACACACACACACACGTTTAAGACTCGATGACATCACACTCGATTTGAGCCTCGCATTGATCTCGACACAACAACACTCTCAACAAACTCACAACAAGTTCTCGACAAAACCTTCACAAAAACTCATAACAAAAGTCTCCCTTTCCATCTCTCTCGGGCTCACAACACAACTCACAACTCCATCACTCTCGTCTCACATCAAACGAAACATATCATTTTAACTTCAAAACATGCATGCTTTACGTAAAACTCACTCTAAATGCACACTTAAAAACGTTTATATGTGACTTGTGAGGTTAAGTTTCAAGCTTTACAAACCCACTCTTTAAAAACTTAGTTTCCGAAAATTGTGGTGAGGTGACATATAACTGCAACGTATGAAAAGAAGGTATGTAAGAACGATATATAAGGTGATAGTTTAAACCTCGTGTTTCTTCTCCGCACAACAACGACGCAACCAACCGAAAGATACTACAAACCCTTCTACTATACTAACGTGCTTCAACCGTGACAAAAACATGTACAACAGCCTACTCGAACCGCAAGCAACGCAACAACTCGAACTAGTAATCCCCACGTGCAACACCGTACCCACTTCTCGTCTTTGAAACCTTCGAACGAAACTGTAGCCCAGAAATGTGGTTCGGATGAGGATGTTTATGGATGGGGGTGTTTGGTTTAAGGTTGTACAAGTTTTAGGTTATACTTAGAGACATCTTTGAGGAGAATGAAGTTGATGTTATAGAGGTGAATCACTATGGAAATGAGGGTGAAGAGTGAATGATGATGAGTTTTTGTTTATCAATGGAGAGGATGGGTGTTTGTGTATCCGAATGTAAATGAGCAGCATTGAGCAACATGGTTTACATGCGAGGAGAAATGTATTTCGTGTGAGCTTAGGGGACCAATTTGATCTCCCAATAGAAATGGTGTAAGGAATGTACTATTTCTCAGTGATGCAGGAAGCAAGTGGGTGCTAGTTTGAAATATTTGAAATGAGCTAGAAGTCTCGGCGGGAAAGCTAGTGTGGAATCTTATGTGTTGTTAACTTGTATTGAGTGAGTTATGTATTTGTTTGGAAGTAGTAAATTGAATAAATGTGTAGTTGAACCAAAGTGATATATGACGAATTTTGTAAATGGTAGGTGTAGAGGTCGCGTACTCCGTTGTCGTGTCGTGAAAACAATTAACGAGTATATAAATGACGAGAAATTATTCGAGTAGAGGCTCGCGTGTTATACCTAATACTTAATATTATGATTTATGTAAGACACACGACACATAAGTCACGTAACATAGCGAATAGTTCTAAAGGTAAAGGGTATAGCTCGTGGCGCACGAGGTCAAAATCCACGTATGCAACATTGATATCGCATTGACTGAGCGCAGTCAGCAAATTAAAGGCAGTTTAGCACATAAAATGACATACGACCAACACGAGGGTAAGAACTGTAAATATCTCGTGACATTTAAATACAAAGGTTTAATTAATTTTTTTTTTTAATGTGTCGATACGCAGAGTATGCGATTTTTTTTTTTTTTTGATTTTGCAAAATATGACCTGTTTTCAAACCTAATAAGTTTGGTATCGCTCAGATATAATTTTTGAATGACAATTGATATAATTTATTATTATTTAAAGTACGAAAAAATTCTCGGGTGTTACATCATCCACGTGCTATTTTGAGTTTCGTCCTCGAAACTCGATCGTTGTTACTAGGTTGAGAAGTGTCAAGAATGTCGAAAAGGAATAGTTAAAGCTGGAATGTATCCGAAAGGTTTGACAGGTCAATCTGACAAAGCGGTCATCATTCATAGAACAATAAGAGAAACAATTCGAGGCGAAGAGTCTAGAAAACTCGATCGTTCTTAAAAGTATACAAGGTTTCACCACGACCAGCCCATTACGTTTACATCAATCGGTATGTATTCGAACAAATTTCTCGCGACAGTTCACAAATTAGACGAAGTTTAAAGTATCACTCGTTAAAACATCGTAATGATAACATGACAAAATACGATAACGTATGGACCAATCATGTGTCAAAAGAAATAAACTATCCAAAACTGAAGTACTAAATCAATACCACAAATATAGGGTCACGTCAGATATACTCAAGCCCACTCATTTATAGTCTCATATTTGCATACAGAAGCGTCCTAATCTATGCAAATATGTCATTATAAACTTATGGTTCGATGATTTTTGATTTCTTTATTTAAATGCAAAGGCGTCCCAATCCATTTCAATAAAGATTTCATAAATCATCCTACTCAAGTGTCACCGAGAAAATACCCAACTCAAAATCGTTAAAATTTCTGAGCGATATTATTCAAATTTACCAAAAGCAAAGAGCATGAGTAGATAATAAACTGTCTTCTATACGTAGACGTCTCGAAAGTACGGGATCGAAGAACATAGTGTTGATAGGCGATAAAGCGGTCATAGACGTATATCAAGCAAAGAAACTCACGGTTATAAGTAGGATAATTATATAGTCTTTGGTTCTAAATACGCAATTACCCAATCACACAAATATTTCCTATCCTCGAGGAAGACTCATCAAACACTAAGATGAGTAATAACTTATCATAACCCAGCCTCGAAACTCACTCACAAAGAATGGCCCCAGGTTTTGTTATGAATTATTACACATCTCAACCTTTTGATGACTCAGCTCGACTCTGAAAATACAGTACATTCCACATTAACACGTAAGACTACGAGTCTTACCCACCCTCGAGATAATTCATCAAAAACCATAGGCTGTGTAACGTCCCATACTTAACTCCATCTCGTACTCAATCAAACATGAGGCTCACTGAGGCATAGTTAAGTATTGTTACACCTCTCAACCTTTTTGAATGAATTAGCTTGAACCTGGGGATTACTCATGACCAATCGTTAACAAAAATTCATATAATGTCTCTAGGTTTGATTATAAAAAGATATGTGGGACCATTGTGTAACTCACAATGCCCAATGAATGCTCTAGCGTTCATATATAAAAGTATATTATATGTATGAGTGCACTAATCAAGCAATCAAACTCATGTAAACAAGTAATAACATGGCAGGCAATAAAGCAATAGCAAACATGCGTTGCAAATATTCATATAGCAGCGGAATAAGTATGATGTGATGTGTGTTACTACTAAATAAAACTGAGAGCCGGTTATAGTCTAGAGTTACTAATGCAACCTAGTTCTCTATAACCAAGGCTCTGATACCAATCTGTCACACCCCCAAATTCACTGCAGCGGAAGACTTGCTTTGGGGACTTGTGACTTCATGAGTAATCGAGAGCTTGATCCGAGAACGACCTCTACATGCTAAAAACCACAAAGTAGACTCCAAATAATCCACATAGTCAAGAACCTGAAATACATGCTTAAAAATGTCAACATAAAGTTGGTGAGTTCATAAGTTTGTTTTAAAACGTTTATGAAAAATTAGAGTTTTACCGACCACTGCACCTTGCAGTAAAATACAAGAGTTTAAAAATCACAGTTTTTGTTAAATAGACTTTCTTTGATAATTTCAAAGTTTATTAGTAAAAACAAAGTTTATTGATAAAAACAGAGTTTACTGATAAAAGCAGAGTTTACTGATACTAAATATAGCTTACTGATAATAACAGAATTTTCTGGAAATAAATAGAATTTTCTGATAAAACAGAGTTCATAGATAATAGTTAACGTTTTCTGATAAAAACAAAGCTCACTGATAAATAATAAAGTTTTCCAATAGAATAGAATTGTTTAATGAACCACAAGATTTTCCAACCACTTAGTGACAATATAACAAATACAAAGTCACTAAATAAAATAAGGCATTTATTATTGTTTAAGCTCATGACACCGAAGCGTTAACAACACCGGTAGTATAATCACATAATGCAGCCCCTACGGATGCCTAACCCACGACATCCGTCCACAGACTCAAATGAAACTGTGCCCGCTTGTCCTCTGTTGGACCAAGCTGGACAGGGGCGTCAACCCCGATAGATCTATCCATAACATTCGCGCTTTCGACCGGTCATCCGGTCTGAAATTAACGGTTCATGATAATGGGCCAAAGTAATTGGGTTAAAGTGGGACTTAGACCAATACATAAAAGAGATATGCACTTGTGTTCATTCTTGCAACCATTGTCTCTACCCGAGAACCAGTAAAAAGCAGTTAAAGTTTTGGGCTATGAAAATCACAATAGAAATTTTAGTATCAGCATTCATATGTATAACAATTAGAGGAGTTGACCACTCAGCACGTAACAATTAAACCAGTTTAAAGATAGTTTATGACCAACCAAGTAAGCTTAACATTAGCTTATGACAATCAAGTAATTTATAAACAGACAACCAAACAAGTTTAATATCAGTTTCTGACAACCAAGCAAGTTTATAAGTAGTTTATGACCAAGCATGTACCTCCCCCAAAGAGCAATTATAAAACATTTATAACTCAATTCAAAGCAAGAAAAGGTGGGGTATGAACTCACCTCAGCAACACAAGCTATCACAGCAAGAGAATACTAATCACAGAATCAGATCACGCAGATGCAACCTAAAATAATACTAGATTGGATTACAATCTATAAAGCAAGAAACACATGAATGTCATACGCATATGTCAACCTTTGCCACAAATTTAATTTATAAAATGAGCAGGAGTTCAAAATAACATTTGACCAAATTTTCAAATAATAATAAAAATATGACTTTTATACTAGTACGATTTTGACGTCCTTTCGACGTTATTTTAATTTAACCAATAAAAAAACCGTAAATAACCGATGACTAAACTCGACCTATCGCTCACAAACTCAAACTTGACCTTGCCAAATCACACCCGGCACGAGATAATTTAAAAGAAAGTGTTGCGTTCTGCACACACAAAAATCATTTAGATAAACCTATTCGTTTTCAAAAAGTGGTCCAAAGTTTCAATGGTGGGACTTTACCCAACCCTCCCCACGTGAAGCATCAGGCAACAATTTCCTAGTCTACTTCCTTTTTCTCTCGGGTATAAAAAGCTTTTTAGAACTTTATCTTTTTAAAACTCATGTTAATATATATATGTAGCCTTTACTCAATCACCCCCATCTTCACCTCTCTCTCGTTCAAACACAGACGCAACAATAAGCTCAACAAAGTTAAAACTCAAATCTGAACACATGACACACAAACACAGTTTCTGACTCGAGCTCATCCCACAAGGTTACAACGCAGTTTCGTCATAACATCCACACACCCTCCAGCTCTCTCGTTTGAAAACAGTAAGAAAACCCATTTTAGCGTATGGCAAGGACTCGGAACAGCTTGTAAACATAACACTCGACACACACACACACACGTTTAAGACTCGATGACATCACACTCGATTTGAGCCTCGCATTGATCTCGACACAACAACACTCTCAACAAACTCACAACAAGTTCTCGACAAAACCTTCACAAAAACTCATAACAAAAGTCTCCCTTTCCATCTCTCTCGGGCTCACAACACAACTCACAACTCCATCACTCTCGTCTCACATCAAACGAAACATATCATTTTAACTTCAAAACATGCATGCTTTACGTAAAACTCACTCTAAATGCACACTTAAAAACGTTTATATGTGACTTGTGAGGTTAAGTTTCAAGCTTTACAAACCCACTCTTTAAAAACTTAGTTTCCGAAAATTGTGGTGAGGTGACATATAACTGCAACGTATGAAAAGAAGGTATGTAAGAACGATATATAAGGTGATAGTTTAAACCTCGTGTTTCTTCTCCGCACAACAACGACGCAACCAACCGAAAGATACTACAAACCCTTCTACTATACTAACGTGCTTCAACCGTGACAAAAACATGTACAACAGCCTACTCGAACCGCAAGCAACGCAACAACTCGAACTAGTAATCCCCACGTGCAACACCGTACCCACTTCTCGTCTTTGAAACCTTCGAACGAAACTGTAGCCCAGAAATGTGGTTCGGATGAGGATGTTTATGGATGGGGGTGTTTGGTTTAAGGTTGTACAAGTTTTAGGTTATACTTAGAGACATCTTTGAGGAGAATGAAGTTGATGTTATAGAGGTGAATCACTATGGAAATGAGGGTGAAGAGTGAATGATGATGAGTTTTTGTTTATCAATGGAGAGGATGGGTGTTTGTGTATCCGAATGTAAATGAGCAGCATTGAGCAACATGGTTTACATGCGAGGAGAAATGTATTTCGTGTGAGCTTAGGGGACCAATTTGATCTCCCAATAGAAATGGTGTAAGGAATGTACTATTTCTCAGTGATGCAGGAAGCAAGTGGGTGCTAGTTTGAAATATTTGAAATGAGCTAGAAGTCTCGGCGGGAAAGCTAGTGTGGAATCTTATGTGTTGTTAACTTGTATTGAGTGAGTTATGTATTTGTTTGGAAGTAGTAAATTGAATAAATGTGTAGTTGAACCAAAGTGATATATGACGAATTTTGTAAATGGTAGGTGTAGAGGTCGCGTACTCCGTTGTCGTGTCGTGAAAACAATTAACGAGTATATAAATGACGAGAAATTATTCGAGTAGAGGCTCGCGTGTTATACCTAATACTTAATATTATGATTTATGTAAGACACACGACACATAAGTCACGTAACATAGCGAATAGTTCTAAAGGTAAAGGGTATAGCTCGTGGCGCACGAGGTCAAAATCCACGTATGCAACATTGATATCGCATTGACTGAGCGCAGTCAGCAAATTAAAGGCAGTTTAGCACATAAAATGACATACGACCAACACGAGGGTAAGAACTGTAAATATCTCGTGACATTTAAATACAAAGGTTTAATTAATTTTTTTTTTTTAATGTGTCGATACGCAGAGTATGCGATTTTTTTTTTTTGATTTTGCAAAATATGACCTGTTTTCAAACCTAATAAGTTTGGTATCGCTCAGATATAATTTTTGAATGACAATTGATATAATTTATTATTATTTAAAGTACGAAAAAATTCTCGGGTGTTACAGTATCTGTTTGTGTTTCTTCTTAATAAAAGCGGTATCAAATCCCTTCTCCAACGCCTTAAAATGTACTTCTCCGGAATCTCTTCAATATCACGGTTCTTCAAAACACAGAATATGTGGCGACAAATAAAAACATAACGCATAAAATGCCTACACGTACACTCAACAGATCCATCTCCAGGATTACGAAGAAGCTTAAACATAAACATGAAACATGTTAATAAGTGAGCATAACACATATGAGTCATACTGACTCATGCATGAGTCACAGTGACTCATGCATGAGTCACAGTGACTCATACATGAGTCACAGTGACTCATGTATGAGTCATTCATGTATTAGTTAAATGTATCACTAACCTTGTAGGTTATTACTTTGTCTTCTTCCTGTACAACCATCTATTTGCCTTCTTCTGTATACAATGTTCTATCAGCACCCGATCTCGTGTCTCGAACCTTAACTGTCTCAATACCCTCTTCCGTCTTAAATTCTTGTATTTGGCATGACCAAATTGATTCTACTATTTCAGCTTGAACCAAGAGAAATATTGTTCTAGTATAAACTTAACGCGCATGTTCTTCGATATTTAACTTCGTTTCAGAGCCGAGTCCCATGTTGTGAAGTCCAAAAGTTCTTGCTTATATCTTTGCCTTTCGATTACAGATTCAAAGCACATCATGAAATTTACTAATGCTGACCCATGATTTGTGAAACTCTTAAAGAATGCATTTTCACTTTCAGATCTTGAAGTAGTTCTCATTAGTCCAAACAGTGGTGAGTCAATAAAATAAGCCGGTAACAACAATTTATGCAGGTCATACATCTTCGTCATCCACTTGTGTGTTTCCAATCCAAAGCATTCGATAAGTTCAAACCATATTTTTTGAAACTCTTCTGGGTCGATGAACATATTCCACACAAGTTTGTTGAAACGATCTTTAAAATCAGTTTCCTTCTAAATCTTTTCAAAATCTGAAAATGAAGAACATATGAATGTTAAGATATTTTGATATCATGTATTCACACTGACTCATATATGAGTCATGTGACTCATATATGAGTCATGTATTCACAATGACTCATATACGAGTCATGTATTCACAATGACTAATATATGAGTCATGTGACTCATATATGAGTCATGTATGATTCATGTGACTCATACAAGAATAACAGTTTCCTTGTATATATGATATCAGTTTTCTTGTATGTTTTCACACCGACTCATATATGAGTCATGTGACATATATGAGTCATGTGACTCATATATGATTCATGTGACTCATATAGTAGTCATGTGACTCATATATGAGTCATGTATGATTCATGTGACTCATACATCTAGATTGACACCATAAAAAGATATTTGGATATCAGTTTACTTGTATGCTTTCACACTGACTCATATATGAGTCATGTATATTTATAAATCATGTATGAGTTATCTGATAAATAACAAATAATCGGTACCTTTGCTGGGATTTTTTGCAAGATATGCCACATGCACAATCTGTGCTTAGATTCTTTCAAAACCGCTTCAATTGCTCATTTCATTGCCCCATCTTGATTCGTTACGATCATTTTTGGTTGTTTTTGTGAGCTGTCATGAAGGATGTTAGTAGCCACGTATAAGCTTATGTATCTTCTCTTATAAGCAATCTAGAGCCAACGTTGACGCACTTTCTATGGTTATCTATCCCAGTGAATGGTACAAAAACAATGTCATACCTGCAAAACAGATACATTACAAAGATATATATTTCATACTATGACTCATATATGAGTCACTGTGACTCATGTATGAGTCACTGTGACTCATGTATGGGTCATTGTGACTCATACATGAGTCACATGTGATTTATGTGAAACATACAACTTACTTATTTGTTCGAAAAGTTGCATCAAAAGATATAATATCTCCAAACTCCTCGTAGTTGCGTTTATCAATTTTGTCTACCCAAAACATCGCAACTAATATGCTATCTTCAATCATTTACTGAAATGTAAATCTCGGAACACACTTCATCGTATTTTCCATCTTGTTAATAAGCATTTGTGCATCACTTTCTCCTATAATTGCATTACCATCCCTGATGTGATTCTTAAAATCATCACTAGTGCCATGAACATACAAAGATCCTCCTTTGATGCCAGATAACAACGTATGTGCCTTTGTTGCGCCAAGTTTCATTGTTAATGCTTTGACTACAAACAACCTTTCCGATTGACTCATCTTTCTTTGTTTCTTCGTTAGATGCTTATATTCTTTAGAATCATGGTATGATTGTGCTTAGCAACAAACTTAGTCACAACATACTTTTTCGGACATAATCCAAATCAACTTTTATTTGCGACATGCTACCGGTTATACGGTGCATCGTGTGCCTAGTTTGTTTTCTACTATTAACCAATGTGTTGATATTTATATATTTTATATTCCCATGTCGGTTATTGATGAGACTGCTTTTATACATAGTCTCATCGTCCAAAACGGGCTTTAAATGCATTAAATATCATCAAAAATTCCAAATATATGCTTGTGTTTGTTACTTGTGTATTTTAGGTACGGATATTGAGAAAATGACAAAAGATCACAAGAAACATGCAAAAACGAACACGGGAAACGAAGCCGCACAATGAACCAAGCCCTAATGAAGATTTTCCAAGAAAAAACCTTGAAGTTTTAAAGATTATGCAAGAAGGGTCCTCCAATATTGAAGAATTGACACTTTAAACCCTTGTATATTCATAATTACAAGTTTGGTCCTTAAAGTTTGTCAAATTTACAAAAAGGGCCCTCCACTTTGAAGAATTGGCAATAATGGTCCCTCAACAATCATGACTTGTCAATATTAGTCCTCCAAAAAGTCAATCATACAAGTCAAGACTATCATCTTTGAAGAAAATGACAAAACAACCCTTCAAGAATCAACAAATGGTAAGAAATACCCCTGAAAATACTTTGGAAAAGTATTTGGGGAAAAAGTATGAAAAAGGAAACTTTAATAACAAAGGATTCTGATTTTATGCTTAATTAACTACAAGTGAAAAGAGAAAGAGAGATGAGGAACCAATCTTGGCAGACAACAAAATTTACATAGACCAGTGGTAGGGTGACACGTGCCTCACTCACTCTCTCCACCAATGGGAACTCTCCCATTTGCCACCTCACACTCCACTAATAACCGGTTATAAGTAATCCTTATTAGTTTAATCTTTGGCGCTAAACACAACATTTAAACCCAAAAACAAATTAAAACTAGTATTATTCACTCAAGAACACGATTTGGGTTTTCTTAATTGCTTTGTAATTAAGCCATAAAACTTTCCAAAATTATGATTAAGCTAGTCTTAATCATAACACAACCCCTAAAACCCTTGCCACGTCACTCCATGGTCACATGTAAAACTGTGACAACTGTGGTTTTAAGGTTCGTCACTTGGTCTTATTTTAAGGTTAATTTATGTGTGACTATGTGATTTGCGTGTTTACATGTTATTTCGCGTGAACGAGGTTGGTGTGGATATCGTTTATGGGTATAAAGTACTCATATATAAATCAAGGAACGGTTATTTCATGTTCATGAGCTCACAAATTAGTGACTATGAAATGAAATGGTGTTATTTTTGTGTTTTACGTATACGTATAAGTATTATAGTAAATTTTTTTTTTAGGATTTGGGGTTTAGCATTTAGAGGTCTCGGGTAAGGTGTTTAGTCATGTGAGTATTTTTCGGGATGGTTTTAATTCATTTAGGACTTAGTTATAAAGTTTATTTCAAAATTTAAGATTTTTTTTAAACTGTATATTTTACGTCTTTTACGGTAAACACGTAAATTTGACTAGTTTTACGGTTTTGAGGTGTTGGAGGTTTTAGGAGCTGAAATAAATTAAGAAAAATTAAGGTAATATTATTATTACAAGTATTAATAAATTAAGTAAAAAACGAAATTATGGGGTATATAGTCGGTATATGTAATTAAAACATAAAGAAGGAAAGAAAAAAAGGAAAAAAGAGAAAAAAGAAACATTGTATTGGGCTAGGATTAGTATGTTAATTATATAAAGCATTGTTATAAGCCAAAACACATCATAAATCCCTGGAGAAAAGTAAAAGTCGACGGTTCACAAGAGTTTTTTTTAGGGTTTCGTTGTTTTTTTATCTTCCATTAATCTTAAGGTAAAACCTCAAATCTCTTTTCAATTTAATTGTTTTTAATGTTTTTATAATCATCTTATGATGGATTTAGGTTAGGGTTTAAAAGAAACTGTATATTAATGATATTATATTGATTAGGTGAATTAGGGCTTGTAATTAGTGGAGTTATGGGTAATTAATTAGGTTAATTTAATTGAATTCGTTTTTTAAAAACTGGGAAGAATTTTAGGTCAATTGTTTTGATCACATATAGAGTTCTACAAACTCTTATTTTGCGATCCAAGTATCCATGGAAAGTTAATTGAGTTGGCTTTCAAATGCAAGAAACAAGAACTAAATTGGAGGTGGAGAAGTGGGTCAAAAACATGTTACAAAAGTCGGAGGTCAAAACAGTTTTGAAATTTGTCGGTTTGGTTTAATGTTTTAGGGTGATTGGGGTACTTAGGAGTACACTTGAGCCCTCTAATGGGCATGGGAGTTGGTTTATATATTAAATAAGAGACCAGGGGTGGGGCTAAGAAAATGGGTTAGGGTAAGACCCCCTAATCATAACAAACTTTTTGCATGTTCAAAATCAGTAAAATCCGGATAGACAAAAGTATATATATATATATATATATATATATATATATATATATATATATATATATATATATATATATATATATATATATATATATACATACATATATCGGGGTCTTAACAGTAGCTTTAAGGTTGCGACAAAGAAGAGGAGTTAGCTAACATATGTAAGGGCATACGGTTTCCTTTACAGAGGTCATGGGTATGGTTAGGTGGGCGTTTGGCTTATAGTTTGGATACCTAAAAGTTGGGACTGTTTTGTGTAAAATATGAACGGGATAGGTATCAAACTTAACCAAGTTAAGGACTTGTTAGGGAAGGGTAATGGGGTGTTTAGGTCATATGAATGAGGAAAATATATAGGAGAAGGCTAGATGTCCGTCATAGGTTGATGAGCCATTTTAGAGATTGGTTCATGTTTTGATTTTGTGTTTTTGTTTGTTAGCTTTTTGCTAGTGCACAGATTATTGGGAGAACCTCAATCAGGTGAGTTTCATAGTCCCATGTCTACTAATGATTTTGACTTCCAGATGGGATGGAAGAGACACTGTCTTGTTTTTATAAATTATGCTGTGAATGTTTTGTGTTTGGTGATGGACTTGTGCATACTTATGTGATTAACTGCTAGTTGATTCATGATTGTTTTATGTTTTGACTTGGTACCAAGGGGATGTTGACAAGGCGGGGCCTTGGGGAGGTACATAGATGTGTGAGAATCTATGGGACCAATGGATAATGACAAGGCGGGGCCTTGGGATTGGTACATAGGTGTATGGGCGCCTATGGTACCATGGTGTTTGGTAAGGCTGGGAGCCTTGGATTTGGTTTGGTTTGTTAAATCTTGAATATTAGTTGATAATGCATGTTTGTATCACATTGTCCATATGTTCTTAAATTTGGTTATTATTCACAGCTTATGGTTTGATTTTGGCGTTGGAGTCTAAACCTATGACTCTCACCAACTTTATGTTGACGTGTTTTAGTATCTCTTTCAGGTGAGAATGTGGTTAAGCTTGAGAATAGAAGTGGCTAGATTTGGAGGCATTAGGATTGCATTTAGAAGGAGATCCCTGTTCCTTCTTAGTTTATTTATGTGTGTTTTGAATAAGTGATACTTTGTGGACACCTTTATGATGTTTATTTGTGGTAATTGTTTATCTTGGGTAAGAGGTAGGACTGTTACCTACTTGCCTAGACTCCTGCATTTTGTGGAGATATTGTCATGACATTTGTGTCACCATTTTATGACATTTCCATTTCATTTAGTTATCTCTATAGACACACCATGTTGTGATGATATCCATGCATCGCGTCCCATATTCCGCCATGGTGGGGTGTGACAGAATGGTATCAGAGACAATGGTTATAGAGAATTAGGTTGCCTAGTCTAGTAACCTAGTCTATAGCTTAAGGGTCCCTGCATATAGGCGTCATAGGAGTATGTGTGCATTTTATATTAATTAAAGTTTTCTAGATGTTATTGGTTTTTACTTGCGATGTTTGTTAAGTTTTGACTAGTATGGGTTGAACCATAGTAGTTCATACTTAGCCACGTGTTATTTTCTTTTCGGGGTGTGACTAGTGCTGGTTGAACCATAATCATCCACGCTAGTCATTGTCGTATTTTGCTTAAAGTGTACATTATAGTACATAATTTGGTACATGGTAGTTTCTATCTTTTGTTGGGTTATTTTATGTACCTGAGGTATAGTATTTTTCTTTTGATGTTTAAGTCATGTTCCTAAGAATCATGTGGTGGTTCGAGTTATTAGGAGTAGGTGGATATGAAGGATTTTAAGCTATTTCCACTCTTATGGGCGACATGACTTATAAATGATTATGTTTTTGTTTTGGATTTAGTCTATGCTGTTTTAGCTAGACTATGGATTTATGTATTTCAAGAGTTTGACTATATAATTTTAATGGATGGAGTTTTGGATTTTCTTTGGTTATGTGGTTATGAGCTTATGTGAGTAGATGGATATATGTGTTATGTGTGGTATTAATTCTTATAAGTGTCATCATAGGAAGGAGTGCATTGGGGAAGGGTAATTGTATAAGTATGGTGGCCAACATAGTTATACAAGTACCACAACTTCAATGGATTCCTAAGTATGATTGCATGAAAGAGGGTTACTACATGCTTGTATAGTAGATGTTAGAAGGATTTAAGTATATGTATCCCGATATCCTATATATGTATGATCCCCTACAATTATCGATTGTATCCTTAGGAGGGTGGCTAACTCGTTTTTTTTATATTAAACCTCCGTTGTAGCGTATTCTTTGAGTTTCGTATTTCACGTGTACGTTTTAAAATGGTGTTCTTGGTTTTAAGTCTATTGAAATAACTTGGGATTTCTTTTGAGATAATGAAATCTTTTGTGTTGGGTCTTACATTTCTTTTGGTCGGTATATATTGAAAAAAAGGGACTTGGAAATCTACTATAGAGTTAGATAGTTGGTTGTATTCGGTAAAATAAGGGTAAGGTGTTGGAGTCGTGTTGGAGTCGTGTTTGAAACAAGATGTAACATAAGATTTTTTTAATCAACTCTTATTTATTTCAAATTATAAAAGACTTTCTTTAAAATAAAGCGAAATAAAGTTTCTTTCTACTTAAATAGTTTATATAAGTGAGCTTAATCAATAAACGTCATTTATAATTATTTATGCAAGACTAAACAAAGTTCATGAAAATATCACATACATTTATTTCTTTTCATTTAAAAAGGACTACGTTAATTACTAAGAGGATTCTTTAGTTTTTTTTTAAAAAAAAACAACTAGTATAAAACTGTTTTGGTCGTAACTTGTTTGTTTTTAAAGCTTTTTGGGTGATTCAAAAGCCTAAAATTATGTACTCGGAATATACTTTTAAAATATTTGGTATGTATAGTCATGGGGTGTAAGTAGCTTGATCGAAATTTTGTACAAGTGACGGGTTCAAGGTTGAGTTTTGAATAGTAGTTTTTTTATGATTTGGGATGCACGGGATACCTAGTCTTTGAGTTGAGTTTTGAGATCGTCTTGAAGGTTGTTTGTGGATTGTTTGAGTCACATAGATGTGGTGAGGAAAGAGGAAAAAAAATATTCTTTTGGAAAAGTCGATCTTGTGCACGGTTTAAATAATATGTCGCGGGGCATAAGATGTTTTGGATGCCATTAAGTGTTTCTTGGATCATTTTTCGTTGTCATGAGTCATTTGAATTGGTACATGTTTGAGTTTTCGTGGTTTTGGTCTGTTTTAACTCGTGCGCGTGAAATGTCGTTAGTTATCCGTGGGTTTGATTCGTTGATCGTATCTAGTGGATTCAGGATGTAGTTTTGGGTTCGTATTGATTGGGAGCGTTGAGGTAGACATATGAAAGAATTGGTCGCGCCTACACGAATAAGTAGGTGGCCTTGAGAGAATGGTTGGAATGCCCTTAGTAGGGATGAAAGAGTTAAAAGTTCGTAGACGAACTAATGTGGTCATGAGGTCTCTTAGGAGTGCCAAGGGAGATGAATAGAGATTTATATAATGTATGGATATTGGCACAAGTAACGCGCCATAGAGAGTGTTGGAAGGGGATATAATACCTCAAAGGTATTTATGATTGTTCGTAAGGCATGTAAGTTTTCTGAAAATTTCCTGAGATTTAATAGGTTTGCCTATTACTGAGAGGTAGAACCATAAATTGAGCAAGTAGGAGAAGTGAGAGGCGTTGTAGTTAGTGCCTTTCCAAGGAAATTGTTGATGGAATGACTTTAAGAGCAAGAGTTGTTAGAAATTGCAACGGATGCAAGGTAAAATTTGAGTTGCTTAGTAGTAGATTGGTTGTGAAAAGCGGTTGAGTGGTCCGATAAGAGGAAGTATTGGTCTTTTAGAATACGTGTAGATTTTCGCGAGTAGAACGAGGTAGAAATTTATTCGTATTGATTCTAAGAGAGGGTGCAAGGAGGAAGTAGTTGAAACTGATAAGGATGTTGTATGAACGCTTTGGGTTTACGGTTATGATTTTGGCTTCGCCGAGGCGCTAGCAGTTTTCATGGAGTCAATGAACCGGGGGTGGATGACAATATATAAACGAGTTGTCATCAGGAGCATCGACGACATCTTGATCTACAGAGGCGAATTATGAGTTGGTTTTGGAGTTGTTAGGAAAGGGAATTATACGTGAGATTTTCAAGTGTGAGTTTTAGGATTAAGTTGGCCAGGACGAGTAGTCAGAGATGATGACATATCGTGGAACCAGCAAGGGGAAAAGTGAAGAAGGGTGAGAAGCGTTTTGGAGGCTGAAGAGGTGGATTGGATAATGAGCAGATCTTGGAATTATCGGAAGGACTGGATGAATTCGCGAAGCATGACGATACGTGGAGCAAGGATTTGGATGTATACGAGAACGACAAAGAAAGGCGGTTGTTTATACGTTGTGGGAACTAAAGATTTGGAAGAACTAGATAGACTTAGTTAGTGGAGCTGGATTGTTATATCTGCCTAGAATGCTAGAGGCATTTGGGGTACGAGACGTAGAGAATGATCTATACAGATCATGAACGTCTCCAACACATATTTAATCATCTTGATTGAACATTTGGAAAAGGTGATGGGTGGAGTTAAGTGATGAAAGAAAATTGCAAGGCCAAGTACCATCTGGGAAAGGCAAGCATGGTTGATGAGACATGCAATAAGAAGAATGAAGTGAAGCTGAGACGAACTTGAACTATTTGGATGACGTATTAGGGTGGTTTGGAAGAAGGATGTAGGTTGCACGAGTTGAGTTGTCTAAAGCAGAGAACGCGTCAACATGTATGTTGCATGGCTTGGACAATCATATGGAGAAAAGGGACGTAGACTATACTTCCTACATAGATAGGAGTAGCTTAGAAAGGGCGATGTAAGGACGAAGTTGGTGAAAGGGATACATAATGGGGTGGAGTAATAAGTACGACGAGAGTTGGGTGATAGTCGATAGACTGACTAATTCATCTCATATTTCAAGAGGAATGAGAAGCCACGTAGTTGAGAAGTTGGAAGGATTGTGTACGGATGTGATGGAATAGAGGGTTTTGCGTAAAATTTATCCTAATATGTATGGAATGCCTTATGAAGGATTATGGCAAGGGAAGAAACGATGGGAAGCAAGCGTAGTATACCGTTGATAGACTAATGTTTGGTATGAGCATACTATAGGGGTAATTGAGAAAGACGCCTAGAGCATTGACGTGAGATTTGGAGATAGTTGGAGAACACATCATATTAGGAAGAATTCTCCTACAAAGAGAGAGTCACCGGTGAGAGGGGCATATTACCCATTGATGAGGATGTAAGGAATAAAGGAGGAAACACCTAAATTATAGGCTGAAGACGGGATGTAAGATGGCATGGAAATTAAGATTGTGGAGAGACAAGCGAAAAGTAGTATGGAGGAAGAATGATTCGAGGGAGCAAGAGGTTGTGAAGATAGTAGGGTGATATTGAAGAGAAACGGTTAGAGCAAGAGGTTAGTAATCACGAACAATGGAACGTCCACCTAGAGAAAAGGTGTAACACATGTTAGTATGAAGGATGGTTAGTTACTTGGTGCCGAGCATGGGAAAGTGATAGGTGTGAAAACACCCATCCTTTTACCACTTATTTCCGGCTAAAACAAGACCAAAACACGTATTTAATATCATTTGTTTGGAATTATACGTGGTTTTTGTGTTTATTGTGTTTTCAGAGTCAACCGGATGAATATTGAAGAAAACATGGGATTGCACGGGTTTTATCAAAGAAAAAGACTCAAGACGAAGTCTATTGTCCAAGAGATGCAAAAGATTTGAAGTCATTGTGCCTATTTGAAGATTTATCGAAGAATAGGGCCAAAGATGGAAGATTCATATATATCGAAGAACTCGAGTCTAATAAACAAATGATTATAGGACGAGTTGGAATCATTCACCGACACTTCTCAAAATCTAAAGCCGGAAACGTTTAATTAAAGAAACGTAAAGACTAAAGAAGTAAGAAGAAGAGAAGCCCATGAACAAAGCCCATTCACAAGCCCACAAAGCAAACGCCTATAAATAGGCCTACACTTCACAACTTGGGGAGCTAGCTAGTTTTTCATTTTTTTCATTTTCTCTAGTGTTAGAGAGAGAAAGTTCTCAACTTTCTCTCACTAAGATTTTTATTTTCTCCATTTTTACCTTTCAAAGCTTTAAACTTTTTGTATTTTGGGTTTCATTAATCTAATTCAAGTTTAGCTTTTTGTTCTTTAATCTCTTTCTACATTTCTTGATATTACTTATTCCCTAATCCGAAATCTTTAATTTGATCCGAATCCTTCATTATTCGTGATTGAATTTGAGGTTGTGTATTAAGAAAGTTCATTTCTTTCTTGTTCCTACATGAGCTTTCATTTGGTTTAAGCCATAAGTTCTCTATGCTTATTGGCTTACTTCTTTACTTAGCTTATTGGTAATCAGATTTATTAAAGGTTTTATTCCACATTAAAGTTTCGTTTATAAAGTTTAGGATTTTATGTTTTCGAAAGTTACCAAATTTATGCTTATTGAAATGTTTAAGATTTGGTTAAGATAGCTTATTATATGTGCTTATTCCGTTTTCAGCTTACCACTATTTTCGGATTAACATTGCTTCCATCGCAATATCAGGGTTTATACACATTCCGACGGTTACCTGTTTGTATCGCAATAACCCAAGAGGGTTCTACTTTGCGATAGTTTGGAACTTACCCCTTATTCCGGTATGGGATTGCGATCGCTCATTGCGATCGCATATTCCGACGGGACTAAGGTCGTTGGTAAGACGAAACTCTGCCCATTTTTAGTTTACAACTTTCCGATCTGGACATTGCGACAAAGGTCGTTGGATTATTCGGATCTGACTTTCTGATCTAGGATATTCCGATTGTGATCATTGCGATAGACCATATTCCGACAGAAGTGTATCTGACATTCCGATGGACCTTCACTTGGATTATTCCGATGGTTCGTTTTAGTTGTATTCTGATGGTCATGAATTTAGTACATTCCGATAGAAATGATTTGCAATATTTCAATATAACATGTTTTTAAGTTTTAAAGTTTTACGTAAAGTGTTTTTTTCTAAATAGCTTTTAGTTTAATATTTAAACGTTTTAATTTTGCTCAACAACATTTTCATACTTGCTTGTAATTTAAAATAGATAATAAACTAAACCCCCTATTTGTCACCAAGAACAATCATTCCACTTTGAGTTATGTTCAATTCGAGAAGATACCGAGACTTAATCTTGAACCCCAATGAAAACCATTGTATCAAATGGTGCCGCTGCCGGCTCTTCTCGTTAAGATCAACAGTTTTTTGTGAGAACTTGGATTTTGGGATCCGTTCACCGTGAACGTTACTTTTTCATTAAAAATTTCAAAAACCCTAAAAAATATAAAATTTTCAAAAATACAAAAAAATTAAAAAACCATAAAAACCAAAAATATTTCTTGTTTGCTTTGTTAGTTCTTTTGCAGGTGCATGCGTACACGATCAACGTCTTATCAAGAGCCCGAGCCTCTCGAAGACTTAGACATGGCCGGTGTACAAAACAACAACAATAACCCACCTCAAAACAATAACAACAATAACAATCCACCTCTCAACAACAATAATAACAACAACAATGAGCCTCTACCAGACAATCGCCCGATGATTGAACTTCTGCAAGCACATGTAGATGGCAACAATGATCCAATTGTCATACCCGCGATTGCAGCCAACAACTTTGAGCTCAAATCCGGTTTTATCCAGATGGTCTCAGCTCAACCATTCTTGGGGCGTACCATTGATGATCCTCATGACCACATCAAGAGATTCCTGCAACTCACGAATACGGTCAAATTCAATGGTGTTCCACAAGAGGTAATCCGTTTGCAACTTTTTCCTTTCTCCTTAGAGGGACAAGCCCGGCATTAGCTTGCAAAGGAACCGCCACAAAGCATTCTTACGTAGACGGATTTGGAGACCAAATTTATCAACTACTTTTTCCCACCCTCTCGTACTACCGCTTTGCGGAATGAAATCATTAATTTTGAACAAAAGTACGATGAGTCTTTTAGTGAATCTTGGGACCGTTTTAAAGATCTTTTAAGAAAGTGCCCACAACATGGTTTTACCAAAGTGCACCAAATTAACACTTTTTATAATGGTTTAAGCATGAATGACCAAGATTCACTAAACAGTGCCTCGGGGGGTAATATTTTGGTTAAGACTTCCAATGCTGCTTGGGATATCATTGAGAATAAGTCTCGTGTGCAAACCAAGAGTGTGCGGACCAATGCCGCTAGTGCTAGTACTAGTGACAACGACAAGCGACTTGACAAAATCACTGCGCTTCTTGAATCGCTTGATACCCAAACCGCTAGCAACACCAACAGCATCAATGCTAAAAACGCTCAAGTCAATGCTGTCAGCCAACCATGTGAAATCTGTGGGGGTCCTCACTCTTACACCACTTGTACCGCCACCCAAGACTACCCTTCTGAGAATGTGAATGCGGCATACGGTACCTATCCTCCGGCCGCTTATCAAGCTCGCCCTCAAGGTGACCGCAACTTGCTTAGCTATCGCTCTAACAAATTTCTCTCACCACCCGGTTTTCCTCCTAACAACCCAAACCAACAACAAAACCTCAATCGCCCTCCTCAACAACAACCTCGTGCACTATACCAACCACCTCATAAACAACCATATCCACCTCAACGAAACAACCAAGTTTACCAACAACCTGCTTATCAACCACCCGCCTACCATGCTCCCCCTCCCAACCAACCCACCGCATTGCACCAAGATGTTGAAACCTATATGAGGACCAATGATGTGATTGTGGAAAATCTCCAGCGGGAAGTGCTCAACTTGAAAGCAGACATGGTGAAACAAGGGAACGATCTACGAGCTGATATGAGAAACACTTTGGCTAGTCAAACGAATGACTTAAGGTACATGATGGCTGGTTTCTTCCAAGGTAATCAATCCTCTTCTTCGGGTACTCTTCCGAGTAACACCGTTGCGAGTCCAAGAGGCGATATGAAAGCAATCACCACTCGTAGTGGCAAAGGTACCAAGGAACCCGAGCTTCCTATACCTCCACCGGTGATTGTGACTAAGGAAAACGAGTCACCTGCTCCTATTCCTCATCCTTCTACTTCCCCAATTTCTCCACCTCTTACTTCTACCCCTCCTCCACCAAAGGATGTGAGTGATCCTACTATACCAAAGACTTCCTCTTCTTCCGATATACCTTATCCCTCAACGTTGAGGAAAGAGAAGCTCAAAAGCAAGGATGATATTCAAGTTTCGAACTTCCTCAAAATGTTTAAACAATTGAATTTCAACATCTCCTTCGCTGAGGCTCTCGCTCACATGCCCAAATACGCAAAAATGTTCAAAGATCTTCTTAGCGACAAGGAGAAGCTTCTTGATATAGCTAACACCCAACTTAATGAGAATTGCTCTGCAGTGCTCTTAAGAAAATTGCCAACTAAGCTTAGTGATCCGGGTCGTTTCTTAATCCCTAGCAACTTCCCGGGAGTAGAGAATTGCATGGCCCTAGCCGATCTAGGTGCCAGTATTAACTTAATGCCTTTAAGTGTCTGGAAGAAATTATCTCTCTCTGAGCTAGTCCCCACCAAAATGACTTTGGAATTAGCTAACCGTACGGTTGCTTATCCAGTGGGGATAGCCAAAGACGTCTTTGTAGGAGTCGACAAATTCACTTTTCCTGCCGATTTCGTTGTCGTTAACTACGACATGGACCCTCATGTGCCATTGATCGTGGGTCATCCATTCTTGAGGACCGGTCGCACTCTCATCGATGTTGAAGCCGGTGAGCTTATCATGAGAGTGGGTGACGACAAAATCGTCTTCAACATGGGAAAGCTTTCTAAACAGCCTTATTCATACGAGAGTGTTAATTGTATTGACGTTCTTGATGAGGCCTGTGAAGAACACTTCAAAGATGCTTGTAAAAGTATTCCTACCTCTCTTCCCAATGTTGAGACCGTTTCCTCTATTGATTCATCACTATCTCTATTTGGAGAAAGTGATTTCCTTTGGAAAGATTTGGAAGCCACCATGGGAGATGTGAACTTAGAACATGACGATTCTCCCACCAATTGGGATGAAGATCTTCGCCTCATTGAGAACCTTCTTAAAGAAGACAATATTTCTCCACCATCTCCCAAGGATATTGCTATCGATGAACCGACTTTGAATACGCCTCCCGTCTAAAATCCTCCGGATTTAGAACTTAAGGAGTTGCCGCCCCATCTCGAGTACGTGTTCCTTGACGACAACGACAAGTCTCCTTTCATCATCGCAAAGGACTTGAAAGAAGAAGAAAAATCTCGCCTCATCGTCGTGCTTAAAGATCATAAGAAGGCAATCGCTTGGAAAATTTACGATATCCGCGGAATTGATCCGAACTTTTGTACTCACAAGATTCTCATGGAAGATGACTTTAAACCCGCAATCCAGAGCCAAAGAAGGGTTAATCCTTGCATTCATGACGTCATAAAACAAGAGGTTATCAAACTTCTTGATGCCGGCTTGATTTACCCTATTTCGGATTCGCCTTGGGTAAGTCCCGTCCATTGTGTGCCCAAGAAGGGCGGAATAACCGTTGTTCCTAATGAACACAACGAGTTAATTCCCACTCGTCTCGTTACTGGGTGGAGAGTTTGTATCGATTATCGCAAACTCAATGATGCCACGAGAAAAGATCATTTTCCTCTTCCCTTCATGGATCAAATGCTCGAGCGTCTAGCTGGTAATGACTATTACTGCTTTTTAGACGGTTTCTCCGGGTATTTTCAAATTCCCATCGATCCCAAGGACCAAGAAAATACCACATTCACTTGTCCCTACGGAACATTTGCTTACAAACACATGCCTTTTGGTTTATGTAATGCTCCTGGGACGTTCCAACGGTGTATGATGGCCATCTTCCATGAGATGGTTGAAGAAACTATGGAAGTATTCATGGATGATTTCTTGGTTTATGGCGATTCTTTCTCTGCTTGCCTTGTCAATTTAGAACGTATGCTTAAGCGGTGTGAAGACACTCGCCTTGTTCTTAATTGGGAAAAATGCCATTTTATGGTAAAAGAGGGCATCGTGTTAGGACACAAGATCTCCAAAGCCGGTCTTGAAGTAGACCGTGCTAAAGTCGATGTTATTTCTAAGTTGCCTCCACCTTCAACCGTGAAGGGTGTGAGAAGTTTCCTTGGTCATGCGGGCTTCTACCGTCGTTTCATCAAAGATTTTTCTAAAATCTCTCGCCCGATGACCCACCTGTTGGAAAAAGATACTCCTTTTATCTTTTCCAAAGAGTGTATTGAAGCCTTCAACTTGCTTAAGGATAAGCTAACTAAGGCACCCGTCTTGGTTACCCCTAATTGGGAGCTGCCTTTCGAGTTGATGTGCGATGCTAGTGACTTTGCTATTGGAGCGGTTTTGGGCCAAAGAGTGAATAAACACTTCCAACCAATCCATTACGCTAGCAAGACAATGACTGGGGCTCACACGACAACCGAAAAAGAGCTTTTAGCTGTTGTCTATGCTTTTGAAAAGTTCCGCCCCTATCTTGTCCTTTCTACCACCATCGTGTATACCGGTCATTCCGCGTTGAAGTACTTGTTGACTAAACAAGATTCCAAACCAAGACTTCTTCGCTGGATTTTGCTACTCCAAGAATTTAAAATCGAAATTCGCGATAAAAAAGGAGCTGAAAACTAGCCGTGGATCATCTCAGTAGACTTGAGGATCCTTACCAAGGGGATCATCCGAACAAAGAGATCAATGAATCTTTTCCCCTGGAGACCTTAATGTCTATCAACTCGAATTCTGATGAAACCCCGTGGTTTGCGGACATTGAAAACTTCTTGGGGGGTGTAATTCTCGTTGACGGGCTAACATCCCAACAAAAGAAGAAGTTCTTCAAAGACATTAAGACTTACTTTTGGGATGACCCGTATCTATTCAAACAATGTGCTGATTTGATTATTCGCCGATGTGTTGATGGACCGGCAGCTTTAGAAATCCTTGACGCTTGCCACAAAGGACCCACCGGTGGTCACTTTGGTCCCAACTACACCGCCAAAAAAGTGTTTGACTCGGGATTTTATTGGCCCACCATTTATCGTGATGCTCACGAGATGGTTAAACGTTGTGATGCCTGCCAAAAACAAGGCAAGATCACACATAAAGACGAGATGCCTCAGAATTTCATTCAAGAATGTGAAATCTTTGATGTTTGGGGTATCGACTTTATGGGGCCATTCCCTTCATCTAAAGGAAACAAATACATCCTTGTAGCCGTTGACTACGTCTACAAATGGGTTGAAGCCAAAGCTTTACCCACTAATGACGCAAGGGTGGTTTGTAACTTTTTGAAATCGCTGTTCGCTGGATTCGGTGTACCTCGTGCCATTATTAGTGATCGCGGGACTCATTTTTGCAATGACTAATTCGCAAGAGTCATGGCTAAGTATGGTGTAAATCATCGTCTTTCCACCGCCTACCACCCACAAACTAATGGCCAGGCTGAAATATCCAACCGAGGCTTAAAGCAAATTCTTGAACGAACCGTGGGAGAGCATCGTGCCTCATGGGCCGATAAACTTGATGATGCTCTGTGGGCTTTTCGTACCGCTTACAAGACTCCGATTGGTTGTACACCATATTGTCTCGTGTACGGGAAAGCGTGCCACCTCCCCATTGACTTGGGGCACAAGGCTTACTGGGCCTTGAAGTGGGCTAACTTTGATATCAACAAAGCTGGTGACCTACGCAAGATCCAACTCAATGAGCTGAATGAACTCCGGAATGAGGCTTATGAAAATTCTTTGATCTATAAGGAATAGACTAAGCTCATTCACGACTCTAAGATTAAAAACCGAGAGTTCCAAGTTGGAGACAAAGTTTTGCTCTTTAACTCTCGGTTGAAAATATTTTCGGGCAAGCTGAAATCTCGTTGGTCCGGCCCATTCACCATTGCCCAAATTTTTCCATATGGTACTCTCGAGCTCGCTCAACCTAATGGACCCAATTTTAAGGTGAATGGCCAACGAGTGAAGTTGTAATTTGGTGAGGACATCTCTCAAAAGATGATTCCATCCCTCACCATGTTTCCCATGAACTAATTTTGGGTCGAGTCAGGCTCGTGACTCGGTTATCAAAAACAAGCGCTCCTCGGGAGGCAACCCGAGTATCTATCCTTTTCCGTTTTAACCTCCTAAGTGTAGGGGGACCTCTATAGGTTTTTTGTGTTTGTGTGGTGATGTGATTACAGGGATGAATGCACTTTTAGAACCTTTGAAGAACCGTGCTCTTGTGTTATCCGAAACCCGGTTCTATCTTTCAACTATCGTGATTCAATTTTCTTCATACTCACATTTGAAATTGATCATGTTAGTCGTCTCTTCCTTAGCTTGATTTAACCAACGTGCGCAATGTCATAAGTGTATGGGAGACTTTTCCCACATGCTTAAACATTGAGGACAATGTTTATCTTAAGTGTAGGGGGACTTCTATCGAAGTTTTAAGTGGACTTTTCCATGAAAATGCCTTCATTTAACCGGAAAATCATCTTTTTCAGCATTTTTTAAATTTTTAATTAACTTTGGACATTTAGTCGTAATTTTAAATTTTTATCGTTGCTTTCATATGTATATATACCGCAATAAAGTCAAAAATATTAATAAAGTGGTGTAGCTAGTTTTTAAGTCTTTGACATATTAGGCCCGTTGCGATTATTTTGACTCAACCCGAATAGACTTATCCAAGTTTATTCTAGCAAGTATCCTTAACCACGTAGACCTTAATTGGTTTATTAGGCTAAGAATCCACGAGTCTCATTACTTGAGATTTTAAATTGTGGAGGACGAGAAATGATAGAGTCAATTATAAGTCGGTATTCTTGCACAAGCTCACTTGGTGTAATTATCTGCCTATTCTCCCATCACTTGCTAATAATTTATCTGCAATAAGTAAGGTCGTACGATTTGAAAAGTTACTTAGCTTCTAGCCCAAGATCGTTTAAAAGTTGCTCGTTAATGATAAGATTTCATAGCCAAGGCATAACTTATGAAGCGGGGCGCGAAGATTGGTGAGTCCAAAAAGGCCCTAACAAGGCATGAGGATTCAATTTTATTGCTGAAGATCCAAAGTGATGTGAAAAGCATTATTTCCAAAATCAATATGAAGGATCAAGACTCACGACGAAAAGCAATCAACTCCCATAAAGATCATGGAGAAGTCTATCCGAAAAGACCCTAACAAGGTATGAGGATAAATAGATCCAAGTCCGAAAAAGAGGCGGATCGTTGTATCTCAAAATCCCAATTAGAGATTGAAGAAATAATCATGAAGTCGTGGTCAACAAAGTTGGAGTACCCCCAAAAGTCTCCAAGTGAAGAAACTCTATCACGAAGAGAAGACCATTATCTCAAGAACGTCTCTCAATATATGAAGTATGAAGTACATGCCAAATATCGGACCGAGAAAGGTCTCAAATCGTGAACCGAGTTATGCCAAGATATGAACTTTTTGATATCCCGAGAAGCAGTTTTAAGAGATTTTGTCCTTTAGCTAACTATTGATCAAATCGTCCTACTTTGCTTTCAGCCTAAATAAACTATCGAAATAAGTCCAAAAATGCATCTTCATGATCATTCTAAGACAAAAATAAAATATAAGAGATAAACCTAGGAATAAGGGAGTTTAAGCATATAATTAAGCCATGTGTGTAAGTGTTTGATTTGCTAACTTATAATAACAATGATCTCGTTTTTAAGCTTAGTTTGGGGAACGTGAAACTTGAGGTTGATGAATCGTCGCAGCACCGAAGCCCTAATGTAAGTCTTAGATCTCTTTGCAAGTTATTTCCACATAGCTATTTTCTATCCTTTTGTTTACTTTAAAGTTTTAATCTCTCGTAGTACTTTAATTTTTGTTTAGTACGTTAATAAGGCCAAGATTGATTGATTATGAGAAAAGTGTAAATTTGCTTTATCACTAAGCATTGCATGAGGGCATGGCAATGGTTAAGTGTAGGGGATTTGATAGGTGTGAAAACACCCATCCTTTTACCACTTATTTCCGGCTAAAACAAGACCAAAACACGTATTTAATATCATTTGTTTGGAATTATGCGTGGTTTTTGTGTTTATTATGTTTTCAGAGTCAACCGGATGAATATTGAAGAAAACATGGGATTGCACGGGTTTTATCAAAGAAAAAGACTCAAGACGAAGTCTATTGTCCAAGAGATGCAAAAGATTTGAAGTTATTGTGCCTATTTGAAGATTTATCGAAGAATAGGGCCAATGATGGAAGATTCATATATGTCGAAGAACTCGATTCTAATAAACAAATGATTATAGGACGAGTTGGAATCATTCACCGACACTTCTCAAAATCCAAAGTCGAAAACGTTTAATTAAAGAAACGTAAAGACTAAAGAACAAAGAAGAAGAGAAGCCCATGAACAAAGCCCATTCACAAGCCCACAAAGCAAACGCCTATAAATAGGCCTACACTTCACAACTTGGAGAGCTAGCTAGTTTTTCATTTTTTCATTTTCTCTAGTTTTAGAGAGAGAAAGTTCTCAACTTTCTCTCACTAAGATTTTTCTTTTCTCCATTTTTACCTTTCAAACCTTTAAACTTTTTGTATTTTGGGTTTCATTAATCTAATTCAAGTTTAGCTTTTTGTTCTTTAATTTTTTTCTACATTTCTTGATTTTACTTATTCCCTAATCCGAAATCTTTAATTTGATCCAAATCCTTCATTATTCGTGATTGAATTTGAGGTTGTGTATTAAGAAAGTTCATTTATTTCTTGTTCCTACATGAGCTTTCATTTGGTTTAAGCCATAAGTTCTCTATGCTTATTGGCTTACTTCTTGACTTAGCTTATTGGTAATCAGATTTATTAAAGGTTTTATTCCACTTTAAAGTTTCGTTTATAAAGTTTAGGATTTTATGTTTTCGAAAGTTACCAAATTTATGCTTATTGAAATGTTTAAGATTTGGTTAAGATAGCTTATTATACGTGCTTATTCCGTTTTCAGCTTACCACTATTTTCGGATTAACATTGCTTCCATCGCAATATCAGGGTTTATACACATTCCGACGGTTACCTGTTTGTATCGCAATAACCCAAGAGGGTTCAACTTTGCGATAGTTTGGCACTTACCCCTTATTCCGATCTGGGATTGCGATCGCTCATTGCGATCGCATATTCCGACGGGACTAAGGTCTTTAGTAAGACGAAACTCTGCCCATTTTTAGTTTACAACTTTCCGATCTGGACATTGGGACAAAGGTCGTTGGATTATTCCGATCTGACTTTCTGATCTAGGATATTACGATTGTGATCATTGCGATAGACCATATTCCGACAGAAGTGTATCTGACATTCCGATGGACCTTCACTTGGATTATTCCGATGGTTCGTTTTAGTTGTATTCCGATGGTCATGAATTTAGTACATTCCGATAGAAATGATTTGCAATATTTCAATAGAACATGTTTTTAAGGTTTAAAGTTTTACGTAAAGTGTTTTTTTCTAAATAGCTTTTAATTTAATATTTAAACGTTTTAATTTTGCTCAACAACATTTTCATACTTGCTTGTAATTTAAAATAGATAATAAACTAAACCCCCTATTTGTCACCAAGAACAATCATTCCACTTTGAGTTGTGATCAATTCGAGAAGATACCGAGACTTAATCTTGAACCCCAATGAAAACCATTGTATCTAAAAGCAAGGATGAGGTGGTGGTTATGACATGTTTCTTGTGAATATTATGGGAAGCTTTTGGTTATGCAATCCTGCATATACCATTGGATGTGTTTAAGGTTGGGAGAACTTCCGAATGATGGAAAATCCATAGAGGATAGAAGCCGTTAGGTATGGTGATAGGAATTATAGTAGAAACTGATGGAGTTAATTCATAGGAGATGAGGTGGATCACCGTTACTGTGGGATGAAGTTAGAAGCGGCCAACGTATTGGACCGGAGGTGGATCGGAAAACTATGGAGGTGGTGGCAGTGACTAAGTAGAGGTTGAAAATAGCAAAGAACCGACAAGAGAGATATGCGGACAAGAGGCGTAAGCCGTTGAGATTTGAGATAAGGTTATGCTAAAGGTTTCACCCTGGAAAGGGGTGATGCAGTTTGGAAAGAAAAGGGAAGTTAGCACCTAGATTTGTGGGTCCATTTGAAATCCATGAAAGGATTGGGCTAGTGGCGTATAGGTTGAGATTACCAGAGGAATTGAGTAGTGTGCATGACTTATTTCATGTATCAAACTTGAGAAAATTCTTAGCAAGAACTGACCTGCAAGTACCGTTAGATGATATTAGTATGGATACGAGTCTTCGTTTTATCGAAGAGCCGATAGAGATTTTGGGTCGTGAAGCTAGGACGTTGGATAAAAAGGGTAATATACCGTAGTTATGGGTAGATGGAATTTGGAACGTGGACTAGAGTTCACGTGGGAACTGGAAGGATTTATGAGGAGCAAGTATCCTCAGCTAATTGATAATGACGATCCTAAGGAGTAAATCTCGGGACGAGATTTCTATTAGGAGGGAGTGATGTGATAACCGTGGTTTTGAGGTTCGTCACTTGGTCTTATTTTAAGGTTAATTTATGTGTGACTATGTGATTTGCGTGTTTACATGTTATTTTGTGTGAACGAGGTTGGTGTAGATATCTTTTATGGGTATAAAGTACTCATAAGTAAATCGAGGAACGGTTATTTCATGTTCATGAGCTCACAAATTAGTGACTATGAAATGAAATGGTGTTATTTTGGTGTTTTACGTATACGTATAAGTATTATAGTAAATTGTATTTTTTTTTAGGATTTGGGGTTTAGAATTTAGAGGTCTCGGGTAAGGTGTTTAGTCATGTGAGTATTTTTCGGGATGGTTTTAAGTCATTTAGGACTTAGTTATAAAGTTTATTTCAAAATTTAAGATTTTTTTTAAACTGTATATTTTACGTCTTTTACGATAAACGTGTAAATTTGACTAGTTTTACGGTTTTGAGGTTTTGGAGGTTTTAGGAGCTGAAATAAATTAAGGAAATTAAGGTAATATTATTATTACAAGTATTAATAAATTAAATAAAAAAAACGAAATTATGGGGTATATAGTCGGTATATGCAATTAAAACATAAAGAAGGAAAGAAAAAAAAGGAAAAAAGAGAAAAAGGAAACATTTTATTGGGTTAGGATTAGTATGTTAATTATATAAAGCATTGTTATAAGCCAAAACACATCATAAATCCCTGGAGAAAAATAAAAGTCGACGGTTCACAAGAGTTTTTTTAGGGTTTCATTGTTTTTTTATCTTCCATTAGTCTTAAGGTAAAACCTCAAATCCTTTTTCAATTTAATTGTTTTTAATGTTTTTATAATCATCTTATGATAGATTTAGGTTAGGGTTTAAATTAAAAACTGTATATTAATGATATTATAATGATTAGGTGAATTAGGGCTTGTAATTAGTGGAGTTATGGGTAATTAATTAGGTTAATTTAATTGAATTCGTTTTTTAAAAACTGGGCAGAATTTTAGGTCAATTGTTTTGATCATATATAGAGTTCTACAAACTCTTATTTTGCGATCCAAGTATCCCTGGAAAAGTAATTGAGTTGGCTTTCAAATGCAAGAAACGAGAACTAAAGTAGAGGTCGGGAACTGGGTCAAAAACAGGTTACAACAGTCGGAGGTCAAAACAGTTTTGAAATTTGTGGGGTTTGGTTTAATGTTTTAGGGTGATTGGGGTACTTAGGAGTACACTTGAGCCCTCTAATGGGCATGGGAGTTGGTTTATATATTAAATAAGATACCAGGTGTGGGGATAAGAAAATGGGTTAGGGTAAGACCCCCTAATCATAACAAACTTTTTGTATGTTCAAAATCAGTAAAATCCGGATAGACAAAAGTATATATATATATATATATATATATATATATATATATATATATATATATATATATATATATATATATATATATATATATATATATATATATATATATATATATATATCATGGCCTTAACATTAGCTTTAAGGTTGGGGCAAAGGAGAGGAGTTAGCTAACATATGTAAGGGCATAGGGTTTCCTTTACAGAGGTCATGGGTATGGTTAGGTGGGCGTTTGTGTGACAATCCGTCAATTTACGATTGATATTCCATTCTCAAATATTATTTGAAAATATTATTTTAATGTTATATTATGAGCTCACTTATTTTGGGAAGTAATTTGGATTTACGTCTTGAAGTAGCATCGACTACGTCTAAATCAGAGGATTCTACATTACGTGCTTACGTTTACATACACCGTCTTTGGTGAAAGTCCGACAATTCAGAAAATAAATTTATCCGTGAATATTATTTTGAGATTTTAAATTTGTGTTGGTTCATAAACTCACAAATTTACGAGAAGAGATTAGGACTTACGATTTTAATTTAACGTCCTTTACGACTAAACCGGAAACCTTAGGATTACGTATTTACGTTTTCGAACTCCGTTTTTTATGAGACAATTTTTATTAGATTCGTTTTGTGCCGTTGATTCATAATTTATAAAAACGTTTTTCGTAAAACGACCAGAGGGCACGCAAATCGAGGAAACTAGAATCGAGGAGTACATGTAAATTAGCTGGATGGGATAAACTAATTTATCCCACCCCACTATCTATATGGACGGCTAACTTACTACACCACACCACATTTGGTGTCAATTTATGGACACTTGTCCTAAGCTTACATATTAAGCAACTATGCATCAAAACCACTCCCACACAAACCACTTCCTCACATTTCCTACATGCAAAAGAACTCACTCTCTCCCTTTCCTCTTGTTTATGCCGTCCACTCCACCATCCATAACCATCATTTGATCTACATTTAACCACAAACTATTGTTATAACTCACATATGTTAATCTCCTTCAAAAGAGATGAAGATTGGTGCAAGTTATAACATCCAAGGAGGAGTTTCTATGGAGTATTGGGGCTGATTTTCCACAAGGAGTTCTTGGAGAATGGTGGTCTTGAAGATGGTCTTGGTTATTCACAAGTTTCTCCATCAAAATCTATGTTTTGATCACAACCTACATCATCATGGTGGTATAAAGATAGTTCTTCCCATCCTATTGTTATTTTAATTATGTAATCATGTATTTTATTTCCTATTGTATATGTATATGATGAATATATGATGATAAAAATATTTTGTGGGGATTTGGTGTTGATAATCATGGGTAAAAAGATGAAAAACTATATGAAAAAGTGGTTAATCTTGCTTAATTTAGATGGCTGTATAAAACAGTAAAGAACCATGTGATGAACTGATAAAATTACATGAACAAATTAATATACAGTAAGTATAAAATGTTATACACATGTGAGAGTTGGCCATGCAATGGAATCATTAGGATGAGTGAGATATGATCAAAACAAGTTTAAAGTACAAATCTGAGTTCACTGTTTTGGACGATTTTTAGAAAATACTTAGAGGCTGATTCAACAGTAGTTATAAAAGAGTTAAATGGATAACATATCATGTAGTTTATGTCATAAAATTTGAGCTTCTATCTCCATATAGTACTCTAGATATGGCAGTTTTGGTGAACATGAAAATAAAAATCAGATTTTGGAAATTAAAGTATAATAGTATTATATAAGCACTCAACTAAAAATAGTATAAAATGTGAATTAAAACCCACTAACTTATATAATACATTTATATAAATATGTATAAGGATAAATAAATGGACATTTTATAAAAATGGTAGTTTGATAAGTTTTATAAGTTATAAAACTATAAATATGGTTTTTACGACTTTTTCGGCTATTACCGTAAAATTAACGTTTTTGTTAAATAAAATTAGACGGTTGGACCCGTCTAATGTAAACTTTTTAAAACTCATATACTGATATATAAACATATATAACAAGTAAAAACCGATAAAACCCGAACTATAAAACATACGGACATTAACGGGCTAAATTAACGTTATTGGACTAATAATACAACAAAATGGGCTAAAACACTTATAAACTTATTTATTGGACTTAACCCATTTGGGCCCAACATATAAAGTATAAATACTGATAATACAAGTATAAAATGGATTAATACAAGTTAAAGAACTTATAATAAGTTTATTGGACTTAAAATATGTAAATAGGTAAAACTAGTAAACTAGTGTAAAAGTTATCGACACATAACACCAAAATGAGTAAATGAGAATATGTAAACCCACTTGATCATCATATATATAATCATCATATGTATACATAATTGTTATTTTTATAAAGTCATTGGAAAAAAGTCTAAGAAGACTATTATTTGTCTAGGCTTCCGTGATTTAAGCACGTACCGTACGTCCGAATTGCCGATAACCCGCTTTCCCACATCAACGTGAGTTCATAGCCTCGCACTCTTTTAAATGTTTTTATGAAATGTTTTATAAACCCGCGAGGGAGATAACATGTTAGTTTTTATGAAATAGGACACAAATTGTCCCGATTGTTTGTTTATTGATTTGGACCCGAATGATTGTATGACCCGATAAATGATTAAATAACCCGATAGATGAAATTAAATGGATTATTAAAGTTAGGTTATGTCACTAAAAGTCCCATTAGCATGAATTGTGAACTACCGGGATTTGGTAGACGCTTATGCATATAATAGTACTATTTGGGGACGATCACCCCAGTTCGCGCCTTGACGGTTGATCCCCGTCGTGCCACATTGATTGGTAAGCGAATTTATGTATGAGAAGATTTCCATAGCGTGACCTTTGTGACGACATGATAATTTAGATGTTCAATTTGAGTTTCGGGCTAGCTACCCGTTGTTTGGTTTAGTAAGGTAACAATGTCATGCGACTTATAATAATCCAGTTAACGAAATACTACTATACACACCGAATTACGATGTATTGCCTGACTAGCAATACGGGGTCATACTATTGATATTATGTTCGTGTTTTGGTTTTTCATAACCATATTCATATAACGGTTTTTATTTAACTTTATACAACGTCATAAGACGCATTGTATGATGTTTTTACGACATTGGCTCGTATAATGAATTTTAAGGCAAATGCCTATATTATGATTTTCGACAAGGATTTGTATAAAAATGACTTTGGCTATTTTATGGCCTATTACAATGATTTGTACGAAATGATTTTTGGTAATAATTTTATACCAAAGTTATATTGATGGATTTTATTAAACTCTATGAATTCACTCGGCGTTATCGCTGACCTTTTCTTTTAACATGTTTTATCTCAGGTACTTGAAGGTAATTCTCTGGAAGACGACAAGAATTCATGGCCCGCACCTAAATATTTATTTCCATTCAAATGCTTTGTAAAACCTATATTAAATACAATGACTTGGGACCTATATAAATTTGATATTTATGAATGGAAATGCTTTTATTATTAAACGACGCGATTTTTATGCGTTGTCTATGATGTGAGTAATGTGCTATCCCGTAACACCAACGAGACTTCCGCTGTATTGAGTTGTATAAATTTGGGGGTGTTACAGTTTGGTACCAGAGCTCTTGTTATAGAGAACAAAAGATATTTAAAACCAAGGTTTTGAATAAACATTTCAAAATCATTTAACTATAAACATTTTTCACAAAATGTCTAAAAATCTTTTGACTATAACGGTGCCGAAGAATTCCCGAGTTACCGACAAGGCCAGACTGAGAAGTGTTATTTTAATATATATATATATATAACTTGGATTATATATATGATGTAATTTTATTACATGATTGTTTGATGATTATTTTGATATTTATACGAGGTATTTATACGACGTAGATTGTCACAAGGAACCCTAAATCCCCTAGTAAATTAATCGAAGCTATTCTCGTAGGAATTCTAGCTATCCTAGATCTAAACCAAGTTGTCGATATTTATGATCCCAACAAATGGTTGATATTCGTAGAAATGTAGACATTAGTTGATTGTGATATTAAAGAAGAATTAGCGAGATTAAATCTGATATCGATGCCATGACGATCATTCCTTATAGAGTGGATCTTGACAAAATGTTACCACCTAGAAAGATGTCATCTGATTCGTGTCATCCAATTCTTAAATTTGAGAATCGAAAGGGTGAATGTTGCACTTGAGGCTGTCATTGGAACCATTACCCAAAAGCCTCATGCCACTAATACCTTTCCGAGAAATCTAGTTGAATGATCAAGTCATTTCATACTAGTGACTCATTTGATAATTGTTGTTGTAAGAGTTATAGGATTGGAAATTAAGTGTTGTTCATATTGAACTTTTATTGCCCTTTTAAGGTTTAAAAATAAAGTTGAAAGAGTTGGAGAATGAGGTAGGATATCGAATTGAGTATAAGTTGATTGAAACTTGAATGAAGTAAAATTTAACCCGTATGGAATATGAAATTGTTAAGAGGACGTCGTTAAGTTCTGTGATTGAATTATAAGGTTTTAAATGATTGTTAGTTTGTGTTAATGGTTGTTCCTAGGCCATTGTCCACTAATGAGGATGCCCAGTGTCTAATAAATAAATTGAAGAAATCTTCTTCTGAATTGGGACCGATGGATCTTTCGGGACATATGGAACACCTAATGACTCTTGTAGATTAGTATTCATTGTGGTATCTTTTAAAAATAATCCCTAACTTAACTGAGACATCAGTTGGTAGGATGAGATCTTGGAATTGTATGACATAGTGACACATAATGTGTTACGGTACAATTTGACTTGTTTGTGATTAATGAAAAGACTACCTTTGATTGCTAAATTCTACATGTATCGATGTTATCTATCTTTTATTGCTTCTTTCTAGTGACCATATTAGTGATGCAACCATTGAACAAGTACTCATCTCGATTTGAGTTACGTTGTGGATTATTCTCTTTGTATTCCTGAGTGCCATCGAGGTCATGAACCTCATGATTAATTGGCTAAACTCATTTCCTATCATATCGTAGTTAGTTCTTGGTGAACAAGATTTCATCACTCCTTTGCAGATCACTCATTGTTTTTATAAAGATAAAACAGAATCCTTTGAACTGGATTTTCATCACTATATGGATTATTTAAAGTGAGACTTATAAATAATCGTTATCGAAATGAAGTTGTTTATAGAACACCTTGGAAAACTTAATTTTTTTCATAACAAAGAAAATCTTTGTAAATTTATTTTTTATTCTTATTTAAGAATTAAGCATGAAAATATTTTTATTATAAACATGATGATAAAATTTTGACGAACTGAGTATTGCATCGTTAATCTTAAAATGGTATATAGTTGCGCGCCTACATACAATTTGGAATGGACTATGCAAGGCTGATTAGTAGTCACCATAAAACTGATTAATATACACTACATTTTCTTTAAATATTGTGAAAGATTAAATTTTATGAGATCTGCAAGAAGTGAAAAATAGGGAGATAGTGTTAGGGACACCTACATATGTGCCTATAGCAACTATTCTTCTGAGTCGAATTTACTCATCTGTGGAATTTATCTTATTTGACAATTGATATTCCCTTCTTGTCCAATTCTCCCGTGGTGAGATTCTTAGGAAAAGTATCTGATTACCGAATGTTGATACCCGACTGGATATATTGACGTTCTTATCATTTCTTTTGATTTGATTTCATTTGAATGACCTGGGTAACGATCCGAGGAGCTTTCGAATGCGTACTCAAATTATGAAAACATAGAATATATTCATATTCATTAAATGTTTTCGTCTGTACCTGATTTGAAATTCTCTCGCATAGATTATGCGTTGACCTTACTCTTTTAAGGTTAGTTATGTCCCCAGATATCCTTGAATTGTGAAGGATTATGAGTTATTATTAGTCTTTTGAGAAGTTCACATCTTATCGACGGCAATAAAACTGAAAAGTTGATAGTGCCAGTAGAATTGATTGATTGATTATGACATGACGACATTGTCTTAATTGATGGGAACTCGAGTAGAATTCCCCTAAAAGATAAGATGTTGATTATCAAAAGTGATCTAAATAATTCTTGGTGGATGACGATATCCTGTATTTAGGCTTGAAATTATACCGCGAATGGTTGTGAACTAGTTATAGATTTGGTAATCTAGAAAGAACCTAATATGAACTTACTAATATGTATTTACGTTATCTAAAATTTTAGAAGGTATTTGTTGGTAAATTACCTAGACTTTCGCCATTAAGGCAAGTTGAAATTGGTATTGATTATATTCTTGGTGTTGCACCCGTGGCGTGTGCACTGTACGTCAGCACCATCTGAAATAAAAGGAATTACCATACAACTGAGAGAGTTGTCGGAGAAAGATTTTATTCTACCGAGCTCGTCATCATGAAGAGCTATGGTGTTATTATTTCTTATATTTATAGATTACTATGAACTGAGTAAATTGACAATCGAAAACGATATCCATAACTCGAAATGGAAGATTTGTTCGATCATTTACAAGGATCTAGAAATTTGATCCATGGCATGGTTATCATCAACTTCGCATATGCGAAAGAGATTATCTAATCCAATCACTACATCCGGTACTTGTAATGAACATTATGAGTTTCACGTGATGTCGTTTGGATTGATTATACACATGTAGCATTCATAAATTTGGTGAATCACGTGTGTAGGTTGTAATTTGATAAATTCATGCTTGTGATCATTAAGGACTAATTGTTTGTTTATAAGAATAAGAATGAGTTAATAATTATTTATAGACTGCCCTAAATTGGCCGAACAATTAAAACCTGTACCCCTTGAATAATTAACATGTGATTAAAGACTTAATTCTTTACATTATTTGACCGTGTGATTAATAAGATAACGGAATCTATATTGACTCTTCAAAAATTTAGAGCCCTTTTAAGACTTTGGGTTTTACCAAAAAGAAATTGCAAATATGTTTTGACAAATGTTTTATCAAAGGATTTTTAAGGATTATTCCCTTATACACAAATCATTTAACTAAACTCCTGTTTAGGGGTAAATGTTTGTGTATTCCTCAAGACAACCTAAGAGGGATTGAGGAAACCTTTTAAATCATGACTTGAAATTTGAAACGATAATTTTTGCTTTTCAACTAAGAAAACTTTGACCAAAGTATAAACAAAGGTTTTTCGAACATTTACGGATCTTACTAAATATTTTCGATAAATCAACAAAAATCTTGTTAATTAAATTCAAATTTATTTTTGAACATTTTATATAATTGGACAAACTAAGAAATTCAAAAATTTTACGTTTACGTTTCATAAAAAATTAATAATTATTATTTAATTAATTGTAATAATTATCGACGCTTTAGACGTCGGATTGAGTAAAACAGATAAAAATAATACTTGAGACGAAACTGAAACATAGAAGATATGAAGAAAGAATTTTCGAATTAATACGGTCATGTTATATATATTTCATCAGGAGAAAGCGAATGTAGATACTGACGCAATATGTAGAAAAGATAAAGAACCAACTAGGACATGTTCTTTAATAATGAAGGTGCAAAATAAATTGCCGAACGATATAAAAAAAATAAAAAAATAAACAATGTTTATAAAAAGGATAATATAGATAATAAAAAGGGGTTCGCGGCTAATCTGAACCATTAGAATTGAGAAGCCGATGGCGATAAATGATTAAAAGTCCACTTGTGGTTGCGTGAATATAGAGGATTTTGAGATATAGTTATGTTGGAGTCTTGTAAGTATAAGTATTCTATTTATGTCATTTCTGACTAAAAGTATCTTTGTCTGAGGAAGTTGTACTGATGGCAAATTATGGAGGCAGACATCGCCTCATACATTAGTAAACGTCTATCTATTGCAAAGGCCGTCATCTGAATTTGATTCGATTTGGGTCATCGTCGACAGACTGACCAAATGTGCTAATATCATTCTTGTTAATGATAAATTCTTGATGAAGAAATTTACTCTTTTGTATTTAAAGGAGTTATGTAAACATAGTGTGCCTGTATCGAACATCTTTATCAAGATCCTCGCTTCGCATCGAATTTCTAGAGATTTGCTCAGAAGTCGTTGGGAACGAACCTTGATAAGAGTACTGTTTACCACCCCAAATCGAAGGGACGAGGTAAACTAACAATACAAAACACTAGAAGTCTTGTTTTATGTTTGAATGATTTACCTTTGGTAATAAACCGTATAATCGTTTTCCTTTAGAGAGATTATCATTGATAATCATCGTATTAGGATTAAGATCGAATCTTGTTGGGATCTAAATACTAGAGCATCTGTAAGCAGGAGTTGGGAAGAAGACACCCGACATACACCCATTGTGAGTTGGACATGTCTTTTAGGTTTAAGGTTTCCTATGATGGCGAACCTAACCTTGCAAAATACTCGACCCGCGAGACCTGAAATGATTGTTGAAATTAGGATCTGATTATTGACTGCCGGTAGTGGGCAAGAGGTTATGTGAATATGAAATGTAGATCTTGAAGTACCAAATTGGTAGCGAAGTTATGCCAAAAATTTTAACCATGGAAAAATAAATTGATGATCTGAAGGATCATGGGAATTAAGTCCCCGTTGTATGGGACCATTGAGATGATGTAAAAGATTGGTTTGAAAGGCATATAAGCTGGATCTACCCTAGGACTTCAAGAGCTGCGTGAATTATGTTTCGTAAATCGAACTTGATGAAATATCTATCAAGTGAAAATCTGAATTCTTCTTAATAAAGCTTAGATCGGCGAAAAGTTGCATTCATCAAAAACCCGTGAACATCATGGATAGAGAAAGTAAGTCAACATTAAGCCTGATCTTATTCCCGTAGTTATGTTTGATGAAACTCGTGTATTGTAATGAATTACACTTGTGAGAAAAGACCGAATGTGGAGGAAATACCCACATGGCTTTAACTCTATAAGAAGCGAGTAGTAAGATGATCTTTGAGGACAAAGATCCTGTTTAGGGGTAAATGCTGTGACAATCCGTCAATTTACGATTGATATTTTATTCTCAAATATTATTTGAAAACATTATTTTAATGTTATATTATGAGCTCACTTATTTTGGGAAGTAATTTGGATTTACGTCTTAAAGTAGCATCGACTACGTCTAAATCAGAGGATTCTACGTTACGTGCTTACGTTTACATACACCTTCTTTGGTGAAAGTCCAACAATTCAGAAAATAAATTTATCTGTGAATATTATTTTGAGATTTTAAATTTGTGTTGGTTCATAAACTCACAAATTTACGAGAAGAGATTAGGACTTACGATTTTAATTTAACGTCCTTTACGACTAAACCAGAAACCTTAGGATTACGTATTTACGTTTTCGAACTCCGTTTTTTATTAGACAATTTTTATTAGATTCGTTTTGTGCCGTTGATTCATAATTTATAAAAACGTTTTTCGTAAAACGAACCGAGGGCACGCAAATCGAGGAAACAAGAATCGAGGAGTACCCGTAAATTAGCGGGATGGGATAAACTAATTTATCCCACCCCACTATCTGTATGGACGGCTAAGTTACTACACCACACCACATTTGGTGTCAATTTATGGACACTTGTCCTAAGCTTACATATTAAGCAATTATGCATCAAAACCACTCACACACAAACAACTTCCTCACATTTCCTACATGCAAAATAACTCACTCTCTCCCTTTCCTCTTGTTTATGCCGTCCACTCCACCATCCATAACCATCATTTGATCTAAATTTAACCACAAACTATTGTTATAACTTACATATGTTAATCTCCTTCAAAAGAGATGAAGATTGGTGCAAGTTATAACATCCAAGGAGGAGTTTCTATGGAGTCTTGGGGCTGATTTTCTACAAGGAGTTCTTGGAGAATGGTGGTCTTGAAGATGGTCTTGGTTATTCACAAGTTTCTCTATTAAAATCCATGTTTTGATCACAACCTACATCATCATGGTGGTATAAAGATAGTTCTTCCCATCCTCTTGTTATTTTAATTATGTAATCATGTATTTTCTTTCCTATTGTATATGTATATGATGAATATATGATGATAAAAATATTGTGTGGGGATTTGGTGTTGATAATCATGGGTAAAAAGATGAAAAACTATATGAAAAAGTGGTTAATCTTGCTTAATTTAGATGGCTGTATAAAACAGTAAAGAACCATGTGATGAACTGATAAAATGGCATGAAAAAATTAATATACAGTAAGTATAAAATGTTATACACATGTGAGAGTTGGCCATGCAATGGAATCATTAGGATGAGTGAGATATGGTCAAAACAAGTTTAAAGTACAAATCTGAGTTCACTGTTTTAGACGATTTTTAGAAAATACTTAGAGGCTGATTCAACAGTAGATATAATAGAGCTAAATGGAGCACATATCATGTAGTTTATGTCATAAACATTTTAGCTTCTATCTCCATATAGAACTCTAGATATGGCAGTTTTGGTGAACATGAAAATAAAAATCAGATTTTGGAAATTAAAGTATAATAGTATTATATAAGCACTCAACTAAAAATAGTATAAAATGTGAACTAAAACCCACTAACTTATATAATACATTTATTTAAATATGTATAAGGATAAATAAATGGACATTTTATAAAAATGGTAGTTTGATAAGTTTTATAAGTTATAAAACTATAAATATGGTTTTTACGACTTTTTCGGCTATTACCGTAAAATTAACGTTTTTGTTAAATAAAACTAAGACGGTTGGACCCGTCTAATGTAAACTTTTTAAAACTCATATACTGATATATAAACATATATAACAAGTAAAAACCGATAAAACCCGAACTATAAAACATACGGACATTAATGGGCTAAATTAACGTTATTGGACTAATAATACAACAAAATGGGCTAAAACACTTATAAACTTATTTATTGGACTTAACCCATTTGGGCCCAACATGTAAAGTATAAATACTGATAATACAAGTATAAAATGGATTAATACAAGTTAAAGAACTTATAATAAGTTTATTGGACTTAAAATATGTAAATAGGTAAAACTAGTAAACTAGTGTAAAAGTTATCGACACATAACACCAAAATGAGTAAATGAGAATATGTAAACCCACTTGATCATCATATATATATAATCATCATATGTATACATAATTGTTATTTTTATAAAGTCATTGGACAAAAGTCTAAGAAGAGTATTATTTGTCTAGGTTTCCGTGATTGAAGCACGTACCGTACGTCCGAATTGCCGATAACCCGCCTTCCCACATCAACGTGAGTTCATAGCCTCGCACTCTTTTAAATGTTTTTATGAAATGTTTTATAAACCCGCGAGGGAGATAACATGTTCGTTTTTATGAAATAGGACACAAATTGTCCCGATTGTTTGTTTATTGATTTGGACCCGAATGATTGTATGACCCGATAAATGATTAAATGACCCGATAGATGAAATTAAATGGATTATTAAAGTTAGGTTATGTCAATAAAAGTCCCATTAGCATGAGTTGTGAACTACCGGGATTTGGTAGACGCTTATGCATATAATAGTACTATTTGGGGACGATCACCCTAGTTCGCGCCTTGACGGTTGATCCCCGTCGTGCCACATTGATTGGTAAGCGAATTTATGTATGAGAAGATTTCCATAGCGTGACCTTTGTGACGACACGCTAATTTAGATGGGCAAATTGAGTTTCGGGCTAGCTACCCGTTGTTTGTTTTAGTAAGGTAACAATGTCATGCGGCTTATAATAATCCAGTTAACGAAATACTACTATACGCACCGAATTACAAGTATTGCCTCACTAGCAATACGGGGTCATACTATTGATATTATGTTCGTGTTTTGGTTTTTCATAACCATATTCATATAACGGTTTATATTTAACTTTATACAACGTCATAAGACGTATTGTATGATGTTTTTATGACATTGGCTCGTATAATGATTTTTAAGGCAAATGCCTATACTATGATTTTCGACAAGGATTTGTATAAAAATGACTTTGGCTATTTTATGGCCTATTACAATGATTTTTACGAAATGATTTTTGGTAATAATTTTATACCAAAGTTATATTGATGGATTTTATTAAACTCTATGAATTCACTCGGCGTTATCGCTGACCTTTTCTTTTAACATGTTTTATCTCAGGTACTTGAAGGTAATTCTCGGGAAGACGACAAGAATTCATGGCCCGCACCTAAATATTTATTTCCATTCAAATGCTTTGTAAAACCTGTATTAAATACAATGACTTGGGACCTATGTAAATTTAATATTTATGAATAGAAATGCTTTTATTATTAAACGACGCGATTTTTATGCGTTGTCTATGATGTGAGTAATGTGCTATCCCGTAACACCAACGAGACTTCCGCTGTATTGAGTTGTATAAATTTGGGGGTGTTACAGTTTGGCTTATAGTTTGGAGACCTAAAAGTTGGGACTGTTTTGTGTAAAATATGAACGGGATAGGTATCAAACTTAACCAAGTTAAGGACTTGTTAGGGAAGGGTAATGGGGTGTTTAGAGCATATGAATGAGGAACATATTTGGGAGAAGTCTAGATGTCCATCATAGGTTGATGATCCATTTTAGAGATTGGTTCATGTTTTTATTTTATGTTTTTGTTTGTTAGCTTTTTGCTAGTGCACGGATTATTGGGACAAGCTCAATCAGGTGAGTTTCATAGTCCCATGTCTACTAATGATTTAGACTTCCAGATGGGATTGAAGAGACACTGTCTTGTTTTTATAAATTATGTTGTGAATGTTTTGTGTTTGGTGATGGACTTGTGCATACTTATGTGATTAACTGCTAGTTGATTCAAGATTGTTTTATGTTTTGATTTGGTACCAAGGGGATGTTGACAAGGCGGGGCCTTGGGGAGGTACATTGATGTGTGAGCATCTATGGGACCAATGGATAATGAAAAGGCGGGGCCTTGGGATTATACATAGGTGTATGGGAGCCTATGGTACCACGGTGTTTGGTAAGGCTGGGAGCCTTGGATTTGGTTTGGTTTGTTAAATCTTGAATATTAGTTGTTAATGCATGTTTGTATCACATTGTCCATATGTTCTTAAATTTGGTTATTATTCACAACTTATGGTTTGATTTTGGCGTTGGAGTCTAAACCTATGACTCTCACCAACTTTATGTTGACGTGTTTTAGTGTCTCTTTCAGATGAGAATGTGGTTAAGCTTGAGAATAGAAGTGGCTAGATTTGGAGGCATTAGGATTACATTTAGAAGGAGATCCTCGTTCCTTCTTAGTTTATTTATATGTGTTTTGAATAAGTGATACTTTGTGGACACCTTTATGATGTTTGTTTGTGGTAATTGTTTCTCTTGGGTAAGAGGTAGGACTGTTACCTACTTGCCTAGACTCCTGCATTTTGTGGAGATATTGTCATGAAATTTGTGTCACCATTTTCTGACATTTCCATTTCATTTAGTTATCTCTATAGACACGCCATGTTGTGATGATATCCATACGTCGCGTCCCATATTCCGCCATGGTGGGGTGTGACAAAAACCCTGTTATACCACCGTTTGGAAAGAAGCCAAAACAGTACCAAGGATCCAACGCCCAAGATTTAGATTCAATCCTAAGCTTTCATATAAACCTTTTGGATGCATTTCTACCTTGGACACCTCACACAAACTGCCAATACTTCATCACATGTTTAAGCAAAGTTCAAATCTGTAAGGGCAAATTAGGGACTTCACAAAGCATTAGGGTTACGTTTTTATGCATTTCTAGAACCCCTTGTAGCCTATATAAAGGCACTTAGGCTTTTCATTTCAGCTGCTCTTGATTTTTCCTAGTTCACATTTCTGTAAATCCTACTTTCAAGTTATGAAATAGAGTTTGAATTTTGTGAAGAAAAACCAAGTGCCAACCTTTTATTCTGTTTGTTTATGTTATATGTTAACTAATCTTGAATCTCTAAACGTGTTTTTGAACCTTGTGCAAGAAATTTCTCAAAGGATCAAAATTTGATATTTTGCTAAGTCTTGGTTTAAAACTTGGAATTCTTGGGCTATAAGTGGATCATAGCATCCTGATATTGTGTTATCAAGGTGTTGTGAGGCTTATAACTTGGGGATAATCAAGTGTGGGAACAAAGTTGCATTAATCAAGTTTATTTTCCAAGTTGTCACCTTTCTGTTTTTGATTTTATTGTACTAACCTTGTTGAATCTTAGCAGGGTTGTTGTTGGAAGCTTGTGCTTGTTCTTGCTAGCACATCAGCTCAAACATTAGTTGGTGTGGATGTACATCCATGAGGTTTGAACCCTTTTACCCAAAATCTGCTTTAATACTTGATTTTTGGTGTTTTTGTGATCTGCTTGTGTTCTTGTTGTTCTTATGGTTTAATCTTGCTTGATACTGCATAATACATCTGTTATTGTATTTGATTGGGCTTAGGTAACATTGAACCACACTTATACTTGTTTAATCTTGATTTAAAAAAGATAAGGGGTGTTTGGGTTAACATGTTTAAGATCATAGCTTGTTATTATGTTATTGGAAGTTGTTTGTTTGAGTTTGTATCTGCTATTCACTTGGTTGAGTGCTCATTGCTGCAAGTTATTGGACTTTAAACATCAAATCTAAGATTGTGCTATAAAACTTGAAATCTTCTTGTTTTGACCTAAGAACTTGGTAACACTTAGTTTGTATGCATGCTTAGGGGTAACAAGTGATTAAACATAGTTTATATAACCTGACTAAGAGATTTGAGTGTTTGAATCTGGCCTTGTGGTCAAGTATATCAGCAAGTGTTCATAACTGCATGTTCTTTGTTCATCAGTAACTTTTGTATGCTTGAATATTGATCTAGACTTTGAATCAGTGCATGAAACATGTTTAAATTTGTTCATTTGAATTAATTATAGCTTGTGTATGCATTTGGTGAAGTTTGGCTGGCTGATGTTTGGTAAAACTACTTATTGAGTGTAAACTGCTTATTGTTCATGTCTGTGTCATATCTGGTGATGTTTTGAATTAACTGCACTGATTGGCGGTTTGACATTGTGTTTTTGTGATTGATATTGACTCCTTATAATTAACTGATCATTTGGGTGGCTTTGCTTAACATGAATCCACAAAAAAGCCACAAAAGATAAAAAGTCAAAAAGGTCAAGCAGGGGGAAAAGTTCCCACTACTCAACCTCCAAAACAAGCCCATGCTAGTGTAAAACATCATTCAGCTTATTCATACGCCAATTTGGCTTATCCAGACTTGCAACAAATTATTTTTGTGATATATCTTCCTCATTTGACACAATTATTTGATCTGGAGCTTATTAGACTTTGACTTTGACTTTTTACTAGAAAACTCATTAAGTTGACTTTTAAACAAGTGTTTATCTTCTTATTCTGGCTTATTGCTTGTGCTTATTTGAAAACTTTGTGATTATTTAGCTTAATTAAGTCATTTAAAAGCTTTTGAAAGTTGAATCAGCACTTGAGGTGGTCTAGAACTCAAAAACGACTATTTTGTCGTTTTGTGAAGAGAGTCTTGGCTTATTTCAGGCTTATTTCTTGTGCTTTTTCCAATTTTATTTTTACAGATCTCTTAGGTAACTCAAAAGAAGCTTGTGTGTCAAATTTTAGCTTATGGCATCAGCTTATAGCTTAATGGGCCAAAAAGCCCATTAAGAATAAGCTGCTTTGAAATAAGCTAGCTTAAACACATTTTCAGCTTTTGGGCCTTCAGAGTTTTGTTCTTAAAATCAAATTTTAAGTCAGATAGGAGCTTTTGGGCTTATTTGGACAACATTTTTCTTATTGGGCCTATTTGAGTCCATTAAGGGACTGTTTGGACTTTTAGCCTATTTCAAGGCCCAATAGGGGTATTTTTGTAATTTCAACTTCATTTCTGTACTATTTAGGCTAATATAAGTAGGTTTGCAAATTTTTAGAATATTTTTATAAATTTTGGATTTTTATTAATATTTTATTATTATTTTATTATTAAAAATTAAAATTAAGATTTTTCAAGTTTTTTTATTTTTCTTAGACCAAATACATTAAGTTAGGAATTTTAAAATTTTTAGAGTATTTTTATTGTCATTAGATTAATTTTTAGAATTATTTTAAGTTTTAAAATCTTTTTATTATTTTTAAATAGTTTTAATTAATTTTAAAATTTTCAAAAATAGTTATTCATTTAGTTAAGTCATTTGAGAGGTTTACAAGTGAAAAAATCTCATTTTGGGCTTTTTATTAATTAAATTGGTTTTTCAGGCTTTAATTAGCATTAAAAAATTATTATTTAATTAAATAAAAGGTTTGAGTGATTTTTGATTTTTTGTAAACTCTAATTACATTTTTTCGGATTTATTGTAATTTTCTAGGAATTTTTAGGGTAAAATTTTAATTTTGTCACTTTTTACGGTTTTACGTGCACGACTATTCGTCTTAGTTTTATTCATAATCGTAACCGTCATTCTCTTCTAATTTCTTTTCTTCTTTTCATTTCTCATCAATATAATCACAAACCATTAATCAATTCTTAACACAACGCACTTGCCTCCTTGGGAAACGAACTTTAATATTTCGTTTTTTAGTGTAGTTGTCTTCTCAGCTCGATTCGAATTGATTGCATGTTTTTAAGCTTGACTTAATTGTTTTTGGTGGTAAAATCTTGTTTGGAATTATTAACTACTTGAACAAGTGAAGCATGTAAAAAAATGTAAAAATATCTATTATACTACATATATGTACTAACTAAAAACATATTGCAAATACCGCAAATAAGTGCACAAAGTAAAAAGAAAAGAAAAAAAAATGTAAAATACAAAATTATTCTAGAAAAGCAAAATTTTTAAAATACAATTTATAAATCTAAACAGTAAAACTTAAAACTAATATCATATTCTAATATAACTATGCTTTGTAATAGAATGAAAAAAACGTTGAAATGAACTAATATTAAAAATGAAAATGAGTTTAGATGCAAGCAGTTGAACTTTTCAAATCTATCTAAAGTAATATGCTATATAAACGGCCCAACAAACTTATCCTAAGCCCAACTAACCACTAAAAGACTAGTCCTACAAAATTCCATATTCTAAATAACGTACTGTTTTCCCTACAGTAACCTTTAATACGATTTTCAATTCAGAATAAGAGAAAATTGAACTCCCTTAGTACTAAAACATTCTAGCAGAGAGAAAAGGTAATTTTGAGCAAAGTTTAAACTAAACCATTGATCTATTTTAACAAATCAGAATGGAACAGAATAAAACTATCAAGTCTCACTAACAATTCAATCACCAGATATCCTAAATACACAGTAGATCTAACGATACAATGCTGCAAAGATTACTTAAGAAGTCTTGAAAACAATATCATAAGCACAGCCAATGAAGTCACTACCTACGTTACCTTGATGGTGTCTAAAGTGATCTCAACATTACTCACTAACAACTAAACTAATCTGCCTTATCTTAACTACTATCTCGAGCAAGAAAAATGCATACATGCTTATCACAAACACTAGTTATCAATCGTAATGCTAAATATAGAAAAACATATGAATTCAAACATACACTAAATGAAGAGATCAATTCATACAGCACATGAACAATTCAAGCAGGAATACACTAGCATTTACACTACAAAAATAACAAATAGTAGTTTACACTACTTTGCATAAAACGTAGAATGTGCTTAACCAGCGTCTTCCAGGCCAGTCCGTTGTGGAAGAAGCACGGCGCTGAGCCGGCTTAATTTGAACAGCACCTTCGAAAATCAAACACAATTATCAATCTTCACTGATAACCTGCTATCTAAACGCTGGCGAATCCAAACACCTTTAAATCTTCTAACCTGCAAAATTGAAACATATACGAAGAAAAAAACAAAACTAATCCTTCGATGATGAAACGTGCTATCACTGATCAGAAATCAGTTATCTGAATCACTTGAACATGTATACTGATCTAACAAATCATTATAACCTTGCAAGTCTAATAGCATAACAAAACTTCAATAAACTGACTGACTGACACTGAGTAACCAACTTATTTAGACTTAAAATCTTATAGAAAGAATACTAACTGATTTATCTTTTTAACTGATTTCTAACAGAATCTTATGAAAAAAAACTTTTAATAGACTTCTAAATCTGATGAACAGTAATCCAAAAACATCATCTTTTACGCTGCAAATCAAAAGTTTAAAGAAAGAATAAACCTGTATATATACACTGCCTAATATTGTAATCGGGTGAACAGTATCATGAACTATTTTAACCAAAACTCATGACCGATTATTCAATCGATATTAACAGAAAATTATATCTGCTAAATTGGAATGAATATTAAAGGTAGAAGAAATGAAGATTTAGGAAGAATGTAAGAATTCATTAATGGCAGAAATTGAGAATCAGTTACAAACTAAAAACTGAATCAAAACTGAATCAAAACTGAATCTAACTGATTTCTTAACTGAAAATCAAAAAGCTTTGAGAGAAAATAAAACTAACTATTCCTATCTAACCTAACTATGTGAAGACTACTCCTAAGCTAACCATTTGCAAATGAGGGTCTTCATGTCTTTTTATAGCCGTCGAGTGGGAAGATGTGACGTGGTTCCACCAATCAAATATGGACACGTGTAAATACGAGGATAAATTCGTCCCTCTTCTTCATCACATTTGGGCGTTTCTTCGTCTTCGAATCTTGATCAAATTAATTGTCACCATCTTGTATAGGAGAAGAAGCTGATCATCTTTGCTGTTGAAGTCTTTGGCTAATTCTTCATGGATCTTTTGTTATTTTCGATTGCAGGTAACGGAGGTGGAATGGAAAAATATCGTCTCTCTCTCTCTTGAAGGTTGAAGAAGACGTTTTGGTTTATGTGTTGACCGGTCTTGGTCAAATGACCAAAGTAAATATTACTTTTCACTTATTTTGCCTTTTGATCCTTCCACTTTTCATTTCTTTTCAAATGGTTATAAAACCTTTTAAGTAAATTCCTTTTCATCCTTTTCTTTGTAGAAACTTGCAAGTTCAGCCCTTGATCTTTAATAATATGGCATGATTGGTCCTTGAATCATCTTTTCGTCTTTTTCTTCGTCTTTTGATAAAATAAGTCCTTGAAAACGCGTCTTTGTTCCAAAATGTATCTTTCTTACCTGAAAACACATGAAACACAAATACACGCATAATTCTGATATTTTAAATTTAAAATAATGTATTTGACTGTGTTTTGAGTGGTTTTTAGATCATTATTGATGAGTGTTTTCACACTTATCAACTCCCCTCCACTTGACCATTGCCATGTCCTCATGCAATGCAGCATTTTAAAGCACCAAGTTACACTTTTCTCATAATTAACCAACCTTGGCCATTTTATGATTTGATAGACTAAACTATACTACATGATGAATGATTTTAAATATTTACAATGCAATGCAAAGAAAACAATTCTATTTATATATTTTTTATTTTTATTAAAATGGTTTTGATGGAAATAACTCATAAAGAAATCAATGACTTAGATTAGGGCTTTGGTACCATGGACACTTATCACCCTCAAGTTTCACTTTCCCCATACCAAGCTTAAAAATGGGATCATTGTATTCACAAGTAAAAAGTGCATCAACTTATTCATGACAATTAAATGTGGAACCGGTTATTAGTTGAGCAAATTGCTTGAGAGCAAATTTGTCATTATTTAAAGCGTGAAGTATAAGAAATGTAAAATCCAAAAATAAGGAAGCACGGTTTTAATCCTAAGTAATCCTCTCATCCATTACTTGAAAAACCGCTCACAATTAATACGAGTCCGTTTCAAGAATAATAAGTCATTCGTCTTATGTGTAAAATCCTCATGTCATGCTTTCATAAGTAGCTACACACTCGCTAAGGAAAGAAAAGTAAAACTCACGCAATAATTTACATCCGCCAGCTTTTTGAGACTTTGGATGTTCAACCCCGCAACCCGTCAAGGTAATATTGGATTGGAGCAATCTATTGAATCCCCGCAACCCGTCAAGGTAATATTGGAACTCAATAGTCACTATAATTAACACCAAACTTCCCCTCTTGGGAGTCTTGTATAATTATTTTTTTCTTTTCTTTTTTTCTTCTTCTTTTTTTTTTTTTCTAGCCACTCATCATTTTTTTCATAAGCCGCTCTTATTTTTCTTTATTCCCCACAAAGAAATTTAAAAAGAATAAAAGGAAAAACACCCGCTAAATATTGAGCATGACATAAGTCTAATACACATAAAACGTTCTAACTTAGAATCTTAAAACGTACTCATACCAACCATGAATGATTAGCCAAAAATGCATAAGAGATTACAAATCAATTAAAACCGTTCTTGATTATTTATTAACAATTATATACATGCGAAGAAATTAGAGGTTAAGAAGAGAATGGTTTAGCCACAAGTAATTATCATGAAGTTTATCTAGCCCTTTTATACTTGCTTTAACTCTATCATTTCCCATTCTCCACAAATTTAAAATCTCAAATAATGAGATTGGTGGATGCTTAGCCTAATAGACCAATGAAGGACTACATGGTTAAGGATACTAGCTAGAGAATGCTAAGATAAGCAAACTCGGGTTGAGTCAAAATATCCATGGCGGGCCTAATATGTCAAAGAAGTCCAAACTTGTTAAAACCATGTTTTATTATATTTTTTTCCTTTTTATATATTTTTGAATAAAAGAAGAAATATATACAATGCAAATGTAATATGCAAAAGAAAAATGATTAATGCAAAAATTATGAATGCATATTTTTGTTGGCCAAAGTAGATCAAAAATTTGAAAAATGTTCGAAAAATCAATTTTCCAAGTTATCATGAAGTTAAGGCAATGGTATAGGTAAGGTCACTTCGATAGAAGTCTCCCCTACACTTAAGATAAACATTGTCCTCAATGTTTAAGAGTATTGTCCTCAACTAAAGGGTATTCATTTTAAACACAAGTGTTGAATATCACAATAGCAAAAACTAATCGAAGTGAACCAGATACACGGGCCTCCTCCATAAGCTCCAAGTATGAAATGTGAGAGAGCAACCCTTGAAACAAACACCAAAAGACGAAGAAAGGCCACCCCTCCACTTAAACTCTACTATAACATCCTTTTAATTAAACCTAACCTATTGAAAATCTACTCTACGTTTTCTAACCTAGTTATTCAATGCTTGAGTTTTTTTAACCCTAAGTCGCTAGCTCGACTCGGCCCCGAATTAGGTTGTCCTTGGGGAAACCATCATGGAGAATAAAAGATATCACTTTGAAGCTCGTCTCACATGATACACTCAAACTTAGCACGTTTCCATTTACTATAAGATTTACAATATTCGCCTCGATAAATGGAACGGTCCAACGTGTCTCAAGTTTGTCCAACATACGAAATTTCTCAAATAGGAAGAACCCCAGGATCAAATACATAGTTTCCATCTCTACATTCGAATAACTCCAAAGTAGGAAGCATCACCAAAGTAAGCTCATACAAGAAGCCCAGATCAATCGAAATCACACTCTTAAGTAGAGTAGATGAAAACCAATTTTTCCCAAATATACGTATCCCAGGATCAAAAACCTTTCCTTTCATGGGAAAATAAGAAGATGAACTCGTATCAACCATATAAGATTCCCCCTTAGTGATCAAAGCATCATAATAATATGAAGGTGTAGGTATCAAAACATTCATAACTATTATGTCCATATTAGGCTCGTCATCATCATCAAAAGGTGGGTAATCTTACATAGAAGGCATAGTGAAAGGAGGATCAATATAAATAGTATCTTGTGGAGGAGGTGTAGGCTCTATGTTCCCAAAAAGCAATGTAGTAATAAGACGAACCTCCTCTTCCAAATTAGAAACACTATCGTTGACCTCTATATCAAATTGTGCAAGAGTATCCTCTATGGTGGCATCAATCTCCATAAAAGAGTCCATATCAAAGGTTTTGAGTTCTAAAGGTGCCTTAGGTGAAAAAGTATCAATCTCTAAGAGGAAAGGATCTTCATCAATAACCAACTTCAAGGGTGGGAGGGTGGGAACATAAGGCTCAAAAGGAGGTGTATTAATGAGATAATCACTCAAAGGGATGATATGATCAATAAGTGTATCCTCAAAAACTAGTGAAGGATGATCAATCAAGGGTTCTTCTTCTATAGACTCACTATTAGGTTCTTCACACTCCTCAAAAAGTGGGTTATCAAAACATGTCTCAAAAAGAGGATTTGAATGTATCACAAAATCACTTAGAGGAATAGGTGAAGGAGTCATAGAAGAAATGGAGTCATCATCATCAGAAGTAAAAGACTCATCACTATCATAAGGATCATCAAAGGGTTCATCACAAGAATCATATGGTGGTAGAGGAGAAGGATCCACTTTTCCTATAGGAGCAAACTCTTCATCCAAATTAGGAATGTTATCTTGACAAGACAAATCATCGTATGATATAGCATAAGACGCGTCACTAGAATCACAATTTTCATCCTCCATTTGTGGAAAGTCTTTCACAAACTCTTCCTCAATCTCATTATCCCTTTCTTTGAACAATTCATCAAGATCAATGTCACCAAAATCACTAGTAGTAGCATGAAGGTCAATATGTGATAAAATCTCAATGTGATCATGAGGAGAAAAGGTATCAACACAAAGCTCATCACATGGTTCATTGGAAACCCTCTCAAGCTCTCTTTGGATTGGGATAAGGTTCTCAACACTAGAAAAGGTTAATTAATCTGAATCGGTGTTTGTATTGGTGCTAAGAGGCTCGTCCCTCATGGTTAAAGAGTCGGTGGGTTCCACGTGAGGTAAAGGTGATGAAGGTGTGTCATCATTTAGTGTCATATAAATCGAAGGTTCCTCATCATCTTCATCTAATAAGCATTGTTTAAGCAACCGAGCACGATTAGCAATAAATTGTTCTTCTTTTTCCTTTGTAGCAATCTTAAAGAGGAAGTTATCTAAATTTTCCTTGAAGCGACAAGAACCTTTTTTCAACGATTCACGACATATTGCACCGATCTCCTTGTCATAAATCTGCCAAGTCATAATTTCCACTTCCTCAAAAAACTTAATTTGTTCCTCGAACAACGGGCATGCGTTTTTCATTTCCTCAAGGCTCATGTCTTGCATACTATCAAGCATCTTATAAAATTCATCGTTCAACTTGTTCAATCTCTCAAGTGAAGAATAAAACTTCTTGACAAAATTAGGGTCATAGGATGACGGATCCTTCGGTCTACAATCACAACCATAATGGGGAGCGTTTCCACAAAACTCACATGAATAAATCGAAGAATATGATGGAGGTGGATTTCCATAATTAGGTGAATTATAGGTTTGAAAAGAGTCTTGATTATGAAAGTTATCATGATCGTAACCTTGAAAATTCCCTTCATTTTGAAAACCCTCATAATGTGAAAATCCTTGATTTTGGAAAGTATCTTGATTATGGCATGGAAAATTTTCATCATTTTGAAAGCCTTCATTGTTTGAAAATCCTTGATTATGAAAGGTTTCTTGATTAAAGCTTTGAAAATTATCATTATTTAGAAAACCTTCATTGTTTGAAAAATCTTGGTTTTGGTATGGCTCATCAAAGGGTTGATCATGAAATGATGGTGGAGGTTATGATGAAAAACCGGAATATCCCATATAGTCATTACAAGTGTAGTCCATTTGAGTGTTTGGTTGAAAATTAGGGTTCTCGGTTCCATTGTAAGCATATCCCTCCCCATAATAGCCATTTTTTTGATCACATAAATAAGTATCGTGTGGACCACCACAAGTCGAACAAGTCGAATAATTAGCGTTGGCGGATCGTTGTTGCAAAATCTCCAACATGGAATGAGTATCCATGTTTAACAAGGTGGCCGAATGTATATACAAGTATAATGACGTTTAAAAGTTTCCTCGGGGAAGGAAGTAATACACCAAAGGTGGTATGTTTACACGTGTGCGAGTACACGTGTAAGTAAACACGAGGAATGAGGGAGTAGCCCTCGGTCGACTTTTGAGAGAGAAGAGATTATCTCCCTCGAGGTTCGATATGAAATATCCACAAGGAAGTATATATATAATTACTACTTGGGTGCAAGACCCCCAATAAAGCCTTCCTTCTTAGAATACGCACTAGTGAACGGGGGGTTAGGTGGCGCGAAGCACTTAAGTACCTATTGACCCTTAGATGGCATTTTATAGCACATCGCCTATCTATTCACTTTAGTAGTTTGTATTCTTCGAATTATTGCCAATTGGAAGTATTTATCTATTCTTGCTTAATTAAATTGGATCGATACGCGTGTCAAGGACCGGAACGCCCCTCAACACGGTGTATTGCCTCGGCAATACTTATGGAGATAGGTAACTTGGTTGTTCGTATATGTATACGTATCTACATATAATAATATATAAAAAATATTTTTGTATTTATTTGATTTTTGAAGAAAAATACTATATGTACGTAAAAACGATGAAAAACGATATAATATATATTTTTGGGTGTAATCTTTTAGGAAAAAGATTACGTTATGGATTTTTTTTTTTTTGGTTCAAGTGTAGGGGATTTGATATGAGCTTAAACTCATATCCTTTTATCAACAAATAACCCTAAAACATGAAGCAAAATACCAATTTATCTTGCAAAAAACAGTATTATGTGCTATGTTTGTGTTTGTGTACACTTGTGTAGGTAAAAGGATACTTTTTCAAGAAAACAAGGAAAAATCAAGCTCAAATGGATGAAAAAGACAAAGAAGGATCAAAAGTGACAAGAATTTGAAGTACAAGGACCTATCTTGACAAAATGCCAAAGTTGAAGGACTAAAGTGCAAATATTGTAAAAAGTCAAGATCAAAGTCAAAATTGGTCAACTATCAAGTCAACAAAGTCAAAGGACCAATTCTGCTCAAACATGGAGTTTGAAGGACTAAAAGTGCCAAAGAAATGAAGTTACAAGCCTTAAATATAATCTGCCAAAGTACAAGGGTTGAAACTGCCAAAGTTGGAAAGTTATAAAAGTTCAATCCATGTGTTAACAAGTTCAGCCAATAAGAAGAGAGAATAAGTGGTACACGGATTGCCACCTAACGGCAATTAATATCCACTAGCAGCCGCCACAATTAATTACCAAATCCTAACAGTTGGATCCGTGTGACCCTTATTCAACCACTCAGAATGTGCCACGTATCTTCTTCAAACAACCAAAATATTTCCAGGATCGTTTTTGAGCTACAATCAATTTCATGAAAAGATGTAAACACCAAAAGTGCTTATTTTGGAGAGACGAACACAATGGTAACAACCAATCAACAAGAAATCCACTCAAGAAGAAAGCCCCAATTCGTGTTCTTACCTTGAAGATCAGTATTGCAGAATCTTGCCACGTGGAGACCTGGGATTGGTCTCAACACGTCATCATCCCCAACAAATTTCATCTTCATGTCTATAAATAGCCTGCTAGTCCTCATTTGTAACAAGTAGTTAAATTTTGTAAAAACACACACTTCTCAATTTTCTTTCAACTTTCTTCCTTTTTAGCTTAACTACTCAAGAGTCTGACAAACTCTTGAATTAGTTAGTTAGTTAGCTTTAATATTTCGTTTTTTAGTGTAGTTGTCTTCTCAGCTCGATCCGAATTGATATAACGTTTTCTAGCAAAAACTTAATTGGTTTTGGTTAACAAAAGATTATTTTGGTATTTATAACTACTTGGCACAAAGCAAGTAAAAAGGTAAAAAATATCTGTATTACTACATATATGTACTATACTAAAAAAACGTAGCTAGTACAACATGTAAAGCACAACGTTCAAGTAGTTAACAAAATTAACAACTAGCACATTTATAACAAATTTAACTAAAAGCAATTTGCACTAACATGCTGAAATATCTAAAGTAGACTAACAATTACAATCCTACATGAGACAGAATTTTAACCAAAACTCATATCCGATTATTCAATCGATATTAACAGAAAGTTATATTTGCTAAATTGGAATGAATGTTAAAGGTAGAAGAAATGAAGATTTAGGAAGAATGTAAGAATTCATTAATGGCAGAAATTGAGAATCGGTTACAAACTGAAAACTGAATCAAAACTGAATCTAACTGATTTCTTAACTGAAAATCAAAAAAGCTTTGAGAGAAAATAAAACTAACTATTCTAACTAACCTAACTATGTGAAAACTAACACCTAAGCTAACCTGCTGAAATATGAACACCTTTACTAACTTTACCTATTTAAAATGAACACGAGACACAATTTTAACCAAAACTCATATCCGATTATTCAATCGATATTAACAGAAAGTTATATTTGCAAATGAAGTCTTCGTCTTCTTTATATAGCCGTCGAGAGGGGAGAAGAATGACGTGGTTAAGCCAATGAAATCGTGCCACGTGGAAAATACGAGGATAACTCGTCTTCATTCTTCATTCCAATTTGGGAGTTTCTCCATCTTTGACTTTTGATCTAATTGAGTGCTATCATCTTGTAGAGGAGAAGAAGATAAGCACTTTTGTAGTTTATATCTTTGGCTGAAACTTCATATATCTCTTGTGACTTTGATATGCAGGTTCGATGGTGGAAGGAGAAAAACAAAGTCGTCTGTTCGTTTCTCTCTCTCTTTGGGAAGATGAAGACGACACGTAAATGTGTTTATTTGACCGGTCTTTGGTCAACAGACCAAAGTAAATAAACTTTTCATTTATTTTGCTATTTAGTCCTTCCACTTTTTATCCTTCTCAAATGTGTATTAAAGCTTTTAAGTAATCACTTTTCCATCCTTTATCTTAATAAAAGTGTATGCTAAGCCCTCGATCTTTGAAGTAGTGACAACTAAGGTCCTTGAAAGCTCTTATGTCCCTTTCTTCGTCTTTTCTTCAAATAAATCCCTTAAAACGCGTCTTTGTTCCAAAATGTATCTTTTAACCTAAAAAACACCTGAAACACAAATACACGCGTAATTCTGATAATTTACAATTTAATATAAGGTATTTGACTGTGTTTTGAGTGGTTTTTGGATCATTATTGATGAGTGTTTTCACACTTATCAAGCTTCATTCCAACAACTTTGTAACCAATTTCTATTAATGAAATTTGAATTCTCCTTTTCCCGCCAAATCTCATATTCATCTTACTGTTCATTCCCTGCTTCTATTTGATCATATTGTTGCTGAATTGAGTTTGTTATGATCATTGAATGATCGTAACTGACTTTGAAGAAGTTTGGTTGCTGTTTGAGTGATTTCTGTTCAAACATTAGCCTTTTTGAAGATTCCAAGCCATGTTGATCATTTCTGTTGATTTGTAGCTGTTTTTGATGATTGGTTAGATGATCTAGTGATAAGGTGGTGGTTATCACTAGAGTAAGAGAGTTCAGCACTCCTCTTCTTCCCAATGGTTTACTACAAAAGGTTTTAAAGTTCTGGTTTTGGTTCCACTTAATAAGTCAAATGCATGCTACATTTCCTAGTGTAAATCTTGTTGAATGCATGATCAAAGTTGTTTAGTTGGCTGATTGTTTGATTGTATACTTGCTTATAGCTTTAATCTTGTTTTACTGCTTATTGATTTTGGATTGTGTTTAGTCATAGCTTTAATTCAGTCATTTTCAGTTCTTGCACCTTAATTGAGTAATTGTTGTTCTTATAGCTTGCTTGAAGTCTTAAACTCTCTCATTTTGAGTCTTTAGTTTGGTTTGATAAAGCTTTTCATTCAGCTAAGTCAGCTCTTTAAAAGTCTTTGGAAATTTTCTTAAATCTCAGTAAAGGAGTGTTCGGTACTAGTTGGTTAATGAATTTCAAGTACTGGTTTTTGCAAGTTAGTGTTCAAATTCAGTCATAAGGTCTTTACAAAGTGTTTTTAGAAGGTTTCAAGTCAAATTGTAGGTCAAACAGGCAATTGGCCAATAAAAAGTGTGGGTCATTTTCATGCAGATTTGCTCTTTAAAAGTTGTCATATTCTTTTAGCTGATATTTGCTTATTACTTGATGAAATCTTGTCAAACCAACTTTCATTTGTAGCTCAATATATAAAGTTTCAGATTTCAAAAGCTTTTTATACAGTTTTTAATAAGCAAATAGAAATAAGCAAAATCATGAAAAGCTGAGTTGAGACATGTTTCTGTAACTTGAAACTGAATTTTCAGTTCTCTTGATTCTCTTCATTAACCTAGCCATTTTATTGCACAAATCCACTTAGAATATGATGTTACATGATTTCTGAAAGAATCAGCTTTTTTATCAAAAAAGTTTGGTCAACGCCTGGTCAACGATAAGCACATTTTAGCTTAATTCATATTTCTAGCTTATTTCTTGATGAAATTCGTTCTAGTTTGATTTCCCGTTCATCATTTGAGTTGCTTAATCAGTTTTGGCAAGAAAATCAAGGTGTGCTTATCTGGTTTGTTCTATAGCTTATTTTGGGCTTATCTTGAAGTGCTTATTTGCTTATTTTGCATTTTCAGTCAAAGTCTTTTTACAGACATAGCTTATTTTGGATTTAAAATGTATTGCAATTGGTCTCATTGATTTTGGTTCATTAATAAGCTCAAACGAGCTAATTTGTTCTCAAACCCTTTTTTGGCTTATAAAGTTTCAAGAATTGCCATTTGGTCCTTGTTGTTTTAAACAGTGTTAAATCTTGGCTAATCTTCAATCTTTTTAGGGTTTGCACAATTCAGTCCTTTCAGTTTTGAAATTTTTTAAATTCAGTTAGTAAGTTTGTGGATTTTGTTACTATTTGGTTAGTTGGTTACTAGTTTTACATTTTTAATCCTTTTAGTTTACTGATTACATTTTTAGTCCCTAGACTTGTTAGAATTTACATTTCAAGCATTTGTATTTCCTAGAATCTACATTTTCAGTCCTTGTAGTTTAAAAGTTTACATTTTGAATATTACTTGAATAAAAATTTGGTAAGTGAACTATGTTTTACATATAAGTAGGTAATATTTTTCCGTTTTGCAAGACTTTGTTGAATTAGCAAATAGAATATCCAAAAAAATATTAACAACCAAAAACAGTTAAAAACCCGATATTGGTTGGACTTTCAATTATAATTCAAATATTAAAAAAGATTAACGATTTCGAGTGAGACGATTGGATTTTGGGATCCGTTCACTTTGTGAACGTTATTTTTTACGTATTATAAATCAAAAAGATAAAAAAAAAAGATAAAAAAAAAATATCAAAAAATCAATTCTTTTCCTAAAGAATTGAAACAAAAAAATAAAAAATACAAAAAGTAATCTTTTTCCTAAAAGATTACACCCAAAAATATATATTATATCGTTTTTAATCGTTTTTACGTACATATAGTATTTTTCTTAAAAACCAAATAAATACAAAAATTTTTTTGATATATTATTATATGTAAATAAGTATACGTAGATACGAACAACCAAGTTACCTATCTCCATAAGTATTGCCGAGGGAATACACCGTGTTGAGGGGTGTTCCGGTCCTTGACACGCGTATCGATCCAATTTAATTAAGCAAGAATAGATAAATACTTCCAATTGGCAATAATTCGAAGAATACAAACTACTAAAGTGAATAGATAGGCGATGTGCTATAAAATGCCATCTAAGGGTTAATAGGTACTTAAGTGCTTCGCGCCACCTAACCCCCCATTCACTAGTGCGTATTCTAAGAAGGAAGGCTTTATTGGGGGTATTGCACCCAAGTAGTAATTATATATATACTTCCTTGTGGATATTTCATATCGAACCTCGAGGGAGATAATCTCTTCTCTCTCAAAATTCGACCGAGGGCTACTCCCTCATTCCTCGTGTTTATTTACACGTGTACTCGCACACGTGTAAACATAACACCTTTGGTGTATTACTTCCTTCCCCGAGGAAACTTTTAAACGTCATTATACTTGTATATACATTCGGCCACCTTGTTAAACATGGATACTCGTTCCATGTTGGAGATTTTGCAACAACGATCCGCCAACGCTAATTATTCGACTTGTTCGACTTGTGGTGGTCCACACGATACGTATTTATGTGATCAAAATTGTAGGTCCTCGTAATCTTGGATTATCCTTGTGTTCGAATGATTTAAAGAAATAGAAAGATAGATGAAGAACTAGAGAGAGAAACTAGAGAGAGGTTGGAGAGAAAATGAAATATTAGATTGAATGTGTGAAAGTGAGAATGACCAACCCCTCCTAACATGCTAGGAGGGGGTTTATATAGCCCACCCTACATGTGGGCTATATGGACTATATTGGATCACGAGCCCAATATCATTGGAGTGACCGATCCTTTCTAAATACGTAAAAACGTATTTCCAACAATCTCCCCCTAAGGGAGGTCACTCCAAGTTACAATGTCCTAAATAGTCTATTGCTCGTGATCTATGCTAATAATGATGTGACCGAGACTTTCCTTGGAAAAACATATTTCCAACAATCTCCCCCAAAGGGAGGTCACACCATTTTACAAAATCTTAAACCTAGCATACTATGCTTGAGTCTTCGATCTTGTTCTTGTGAATATGCTTGATGTGATCTTTGACTTTAGCCTTGAGCATGTTTCCTTGCCTTGACCTTGTGCATTCATCACTTGTGATATTCGCCTCTTCGTGACCTCACGTCCCACATACTTATACCTTCGTAATTCTTGAAAGCTTCAGAGTTTGAAACAGCGGAAGACTTAACTTTTAGGCTTTCTTGAATTAGATGAGATATTAAGTGCATAAAGTATAAGCATGCGGGGACGACTTCTTCTCGGATTCCGCAACGCCACCGTCTTCAAATGCCGCAACATAAGTAGACACGAACGAAATGGCTTTGAACATTTCATTCTAATTCGGTAGCATTTTACCTCCGGTCGGTGAAGACCGTTGGACGATATAAAATATCGTACCCGTGACGGATAGTTTCAATTAAGTAACTTCCTGACAGGATTTCGCGGGTAAACCCGTTCTCTTTACTCGACCGTCCAAAGCTGACTGCGAACGTAAAGAGTGAATCATTTGGATAAAATTATCCGCATGATTTGAAGCCGTCAATTCATGTTCCTGGAACAAGTGAAATTCAATTAAGAACCGCACCATCGTTGCTTTCCAGTTGTCACGAGCTTGATTCGTTATAGAATCTTGCAAGTTACCTACCAAGTGCTGTTTGAGGTTAACACTAGAAGGATTTCCACTCATCACTGTGAATACTAAGGTATCACTCTGAGTGTTCTGGCAAGATCACTAAGATATTGCGTAGAGGCCTGGAACGTGTTTAAATTCAGTTAAGAATTAAACAGCTGTTGCTTTCCAGTTATCACAAGTTTGATTCATAAAGAATCGCACAAGTCACCTACCATGAGCTTTTTGATATTCGCTCAAGAAGGATTTCCATCTTCATTGTAAATACTTTCGTATTACTCGGATGTTCAGGCAAGATCATGAAGATTTTGCGTAGGACTCTTAAAATCTTACTTTTCACAGTGTGTGAAGAAGCAAGGAATTATGAAAGTGTGTCCTAATGAGATATTTGATGATCTCAAATGGCTCTAGACTCGATCGTGCATTTTGGATTTTAGTGATCGGAGGCTGGAGAGGAGTGCCACCTTTTCAACACCAATTTATTCGGAGTGAATAAATCAATAGATAATGCGTTGTCTCCGTGTGATTAAAACAAATACCTTTTGAGAGATATCTGAGTTAGCTGGGATGGGTTGTGCATTGCATCACTGGGTCCATGATGTCTATCTTCAATATCGAGCATCATTAAAATGATCTCAATAGCATATGTGTTGACCCGGTTTCTGCCTAAAGTTGTAAGGAGGGCTTCTTTCTTTACACCCTTTATCTTTACAATTCTTTTTCATTCTTCAACCCCTTCAATGCTTACCAATACGTCATAACTAGCACCTTGTTGTGATTGTTCCAGTGCTAACTTAAGTACTTGGTCGGCATTCAGCTACGTTCACAATCTTTCTCCATCATTCCTAAGGACTACTATTTCTAGCTATGGAATGTCCTTGGGAAGATTCCTCCTGTTCTAGAAGAATCATTGGACTTAACCTATCCTACCATCCTTATGTCATCACAATCTTCATCGTCGTGAAATAAATGGGTTTTGGGTAAGTATATGTCACCATGAAATCCATTTTGAAGTGCAAATCCATTTTGCTTCCCCTTAACATATGCCACGATATCCGAAAACATTTCGCACATGTCGGGATGAGCTATCACGTTAAGTCAAACCATTTGTGATAATTTCCCATATTAAATCACATTTTCTCCCCCATATTAAAAATATTAACCCAATCGATGTTTTTAATATCAATTGATTTAATAGCATTTTAAGAAAATTTGGGAAGAAAAATGCAAATCCGATTATCTTCATGAATTACACAAGCTCCCCCTCAAATTAATGAGGATGTACTTGAAACGTAAATTAAATACCTTTTAAACACAAGTGTAAGGTATTTATCACGTGCAAAGATCATATATGATAATGTATTCACAAGATTAGTGATTTATGAGGTTGGACCTGAATGATGAAGAACATCATATGAAAGAGGCACATGGTTCTTGTTCACGAATGTTGGTCGCCTCATCACGTCTGAAGTTATCTCTTGACTCCATATGTACGATTGATATCGTTGTCTTGACACCAATATGTGAACTTGGCACCTTTGGCGTCAAAGATTTTGAATGCTGGACAATTGCTCCCCCTCAATTGTTGACCCGTGTTCTATTGAAAGAGCTGTAGTCACCGTTTGAGTAGTCGCATCATCGAGTATGTAGATACCAATTGTAGATTGCTATGGTTGTAGAGATGATAGCTTCATAAAAACAAGATTTCTCTTGTTTTAACAAATAAATGCACTGACACGTACATAAATTCGTGTTAGATTGTGCTATAAAGTAAACACAATCCCTTACATGGTTGTAAAGTAAACCATGCCCGAGAAAATTAATTCCCGTTGTTGAGTCAAAGCTTTCCGATGAAATGCTTGACTTGTATAAGAAAATCGGGTTACTATCTGAAATAATAGCAAACCATTTTGAGCATGTTTTAAATCAGTTGAACTTCTGCTCGAACTTTATTTACAACCCCGTGTCATTATTGAATGACATTTCTAGTATCGTAAATATTATCGATTCCAGAAGACATGCTCTTTTTATCAAAACATTTTTGAACACACAATTTTGAAAGATTTAGAAAAACCTTTTGATAAATTCTCGAAAAATTGTGTTCATTGTTTTGAAAACCAATTACTTGAGCTTAAGATGTTGAATATCTTACAAAACGAGCTCAAGCCCGAGAAGTTGTAAACTTCCCGTTGTTAAGGATAAGTTTATCATCGGAGATAAACTTTCCTTTTAACTGAAGAACGAGTCCTAAGTTGACATTTACTTAGAAGTCGTTTTCATGAGCTTGAAAAACTTTGAATGTTTTAACGAAAAGCTCATGACCGAGAAAGGTGAATTTCTCGTTATGAGGAAAAGTTCTCTTATTTAAAAGATTCACATTCCCTTCTGAGCTTAAAACCTGGAATGTTTTAATACAAGCTCATGACCGAGAAAGATGAATTTCTCGTTAAGAGGATAAGTTATCATAAAGGATAATCTTTCCTTTATTTTAAGTTCGAGTTACAGTCTGACATTTAACTGTAAGTCATTGTGCATGAGCTTAAAAACTTCGAATGTTTTTATTATTAGCTCATGCCCGAGAAAAATTAATTTCTCGTTGTAAGGATAAATTTATCATCGGCGATAAACTTTCCTTTCTTTGATGAGCGAGTTACAGTCTGTGATGTGACTATAAGTCCTGATGCACTGTAAGCTTAACTGGAAATCCACTGATATACTTGTTTCTTAGATATCAGCTTCTTTAGCAACCAAACTCCGAGAGTGTCCTTAATTGAGTGGTATACAATGATTGGACCGCTTCTTTCTTTTGGGACATTCTTTTTGGTACCTGCATTCTCATTAGGAGTTTGCATGCTTTGATATGGCTTAGCGATATCTATCTTAGAAGCAAGTGGGGGTTCACAATTTTCTTTTCTTGTGCTAGAGGTGACCTGAGGAGATGATTCACTTGTCTTAGCTGACAAACGTTTCCTTTTATAGAAAACCTTAAGTTCAGGCTTAAGTGATGTATCCTCCTTTTCAGTTTCCTCCCTAGTAGTCTTAGTAGAATCAGAGACTATCCTAGTTAAAGGGCACTCGTTTCCTACAAGAGTGAAAGTTCTACCAGTGGGGCGCCACATTTTACCAATGGGTTTGATTTTAGCTATCCACTGGGTTTTAAGTCTAGCACGGGAGTTCACCTCATTAAGTAATTTCTTGACACAAGAATCATGATTGGCTTTAAAGACACATTTCCTACATGTTTTACAAGTAGCATATTTAATGTCCGAGTAAGATCTAGAATTCCTAGATGATTGATTGATGCTCCTAGGATATGATATGCTATGGTTAGCAGTGTTGGGTAATCTAGAAGGCATCTGACTAGGTTTAAAATTCCTATCTCTTACTTGTGTCTTCTGAATAACTTCCCTTAGACCAAATTTATGGCGAACATCATTTGAACTAGTTCGAGACGTATTCTTTAGACTATGTCTAGGGAGGCTAGATGCAATCATGTGATTAGGTCTTGCAAAAGCTGTTTTAGTCACAATGGGCCTAGATAGTGGAGTGACTGGTCTAGAAAGATGAACCATATTAACTTGGGAGGCAAACCGCGATCTCGAGGATTTTGGTCGCTCATATATAAATGCAGTCGGTTGTCTAACAGACTGAATTTGAGGCGGTTTCCCCAAGATTGATGGTTTTTCAAGCTTAGTATCCACACTAGATCCTTTAGTTTTTCTCAATTCATTTTTCAACGCAGCTATAGCAAATACCTTTTCTTGTACTTGAGCCTTTAAAGTCTCATTCTCTTTGAGCAATTCATCTTGGGATGCCAACTTAAATTCAAGCGACTTAATTTGTCTCACAAAATTATCTTTTTCAGCTTTAGAATCTTGAATTTTTTGATTTAATTTTCTTTCAAGAACAACGTTTGAATTTTCAAGTTTTTCAAAATACTTTTCAAATTTATCCGTTTTCTTCGAAAATTCAATTTTGGCATCCTCAAGAGCTTTAGATTGCTGAGCTAAAAACGTTTCAAGCTCTTTAATCTTGGAATCAGAATCAGTTAGAGAAGCAGTCATAAAGCATTTATCCTGATGAACTATAGCATTCTGAACAATTTCTCCCCTATTTTGACTCACATCGGATGAATCTGAAGTGGTAAAACTATCACCCTTTTCCATCCCATGTTTGTCATAATTAGGTTTGGAATGCGCAACATGCGGTGGTTCATCGGCATAGACATCATATACCACATTCCTTAGTACCGTGTTTGTAGACTCTTCGTCAGATACAGGTATGGTGGCATCAATCCCTGACATGCTGCTTGTATCATGCGTTCCTCCCGAATCCTTGCTCTTGTAATCTTTAGGCTCCAAGTTTTCAACCGTATGATCATTCTCCTCTTGCATCTGCATCGTAGATTCTTGCACTCCATTATCATACTCTTGCTGAAGTTGAGATCTTTCATAAATCGAAGACGAGACTGATATCATTAATTTCAACAATGTACCATGAAACTCTTTAATTTCCGTTTGTGTGTACTGAAGAAATGATTGACATATCCCTGAATTGTCAGACTTAAAAATGTTGAATTTGAAGAAGTGCGTAAGTTGTGTCACTAGAGCTTGATATGCAGATGCTGATGCAGAGTGATTAAAGTCTTCTTTGTGAAGTTGCTCAGCTAGTTGGTTCAAGTTGAGGAATATTAAATCGATGAATTTATAACGATCTTGACCGAAGAGTGTCAAAAATTCGTTTCCTCCTTGAAACCAAGAAATAGCCACTAGATGAGACTGGAGTAGTCGAAACAAAGTTATACCATTTTCTCTAGCTTTGTCTTGCATTCGATGCAATTCTCCCTCTTGAGATGTTGAATTACACAATTCCATTGACAATCGATGATGTGAGTAGAAGTCGAGAAATAATGTTAAAATCCCCTAATAATTGTTCTCGATAAACCAAAAATTCCAAGACAAAATTACACACAAAACACGTTTTTGAAAAATCTTGAAATACTTGTCACTGTATCGGAATCCTCAAATTTAATCCGTCGGAATAACCATCGCAATACCCGTCGCAATATTACCCATCGGAATGTCACACTATCTGAATGTACAGATCAGAATGTCCAGATCGGAATATCACTATCGGAATGTCCAGATCAGAAAGTCCAGATCGGAATGTAGCTAAAATAAAATGGGCAGAGTGACGACACAAGAATCCTTAAAACCGTCGGAATCCCAGATCGCAATGTTAGATCGGAATGTCCAGATCGGAATAAGTAATGAAATCCTCAGTATCGCAATGTAGAACCAAACCCTTTCCGATGGTGATGGTTATTGCGATGGAAGCCCCTTTTACTTGTACTTTCCGATGGATATGTTTGCTTGAATTTCGGAAATAAGAACACAATGCCTTTTTGCACTTTTGATCCAAGAAAGAACGTGTTTTAACCAAAATCAAGATACCAAAATCTCTACAACAAGTAACTAGATAACGTGTATCAAGATCAAAGCATAAAAACACAAAAAAAATTTGGACGTGGGTATGGATTATCAAAACACAAGAACAAAACCAATCAAACCAAGGCTCTTGATACCATTTGTAGGTCCTCGTAATCTTGGATTATCCTTGTGTTCGAATGATTTAAAGAAATAGAAAGATAGATGAAGAACTAGAGAGAGAAACTAGAGAGAGGTTGGAGAGAAAATGAAATATTAGATTGAATGTGTGAAAGTGAGAATGACCAACCCCTCCTAACATGCTAGGAGGGGGTTTATATAGCCCACCCTACATGTGGGCTATATGGACTATATTGGATCACGAGCCCAATATCATTGGAGTGACCGATCCTTTCTAAATACGTAAAAACGTATTTCCAACAAAAATAATGGTTATTATGGGGAGGGATATGCTTACAATGGAACCGAGAACCCTAATTTTTGACCTAACATTCAAATGGACTACACTTGTAATGACTATATGGGCTATTCTGGTTTTTCATCACAACTTCCACCATCATTTCATGATCAAACCTTTAATGAGCCATACCAAAACCAAGATTTTTCAAACAATGAAGGTTTTCTAAATAATGATAATTTTCAAAGCTTTAATCAAGAAACCTTTCATAATCAAGGATTTTCAAACAATGAAGGCTTTCAAAATGATGAAAATTTTCCATGCCATAATCAAGATACTTTCCAAAATCAAGGATTTTCACATTATGAGGGTTTTCAAAATGAAGGGAATTTTCAAGGTTACGATCATGATAACTTTCATAATCAAGACTCTTTTCAAACCTATAATTCACCTAATTATGGAAATCCACCTCCACCATATTCTTCGATTTATTCATGTGAGTTTTGTGGAAACGCTCCCCATTATGGTTGTGATTGTAGACCGAAGGATCCGCCATCCTATGACCCTAATTTTGTCAAGAAGTTTTATTCTTCACTTGAGAGATTGAACAAGTTGAACGATGACTTTTATAAGATGCTTGATAGTATGCAAGACATGAGCCTTGAGGAAATGAAAAACGCATGCCCGTTGTTCGAGGAACAAATTAAGTTTTTTGAGGAAGTGGAAATTATGACTTGGCAGATTTATGACAAGGAGATCGGTGCAATATGTCGTGAATCGTTGAAAAAAGGTTCTTGTCGCCTCAAGGAAAATTTAGATAACTTCCTCTTTAAGATTGCTACAAAGGAAAAAGAAGAACAATTTATTGCTAATCGTGCTCGGTTGCTTAAACAATGCTTATTAGATGAAGATGATGAGGAACCTTCGATTTATATGACACTAAATGATGACACACCTCCATCACCTTTACCTCACGTGGAACCCACCGACTCTTTAACCATGGGGGACGAGCCTCTTAGCACTAATACAAACACCGATTCGGATGAATTAACCTTTTCTAGTGTTGAGAACCTTATCCCAATACAAAGAGAGCTTGAGAGGGTTTCCAATGAACCATGTGATGAGCTTTGTGTTGAATACCTCTTCTCCTCATGATCACATTGAGATTTTATCACATATTGACCTTCATGCTACTACTAGTGATTTTGGTGACTTTGATCTTGATGAATTGTTCAAAGAAAGGGATAATGAGATTGAGGAGGAGTTTGTGAAAGACTTTCCACAAATGGAGGATGAAAATTGTGATTCTAGTGACGCGTCTTATGCTATATCATCCGATGATTTGTCTTGTCAAGATAACATTCCTAATTTGGATGAAGAGTTTGCTCCTATAAGAAAAGTGGATCCTTCTCCTCTACCACCTTATGATTCTTGTGATGAAACCTTTGATGATCCTTATGATAGTGATGAGTCTTTTACTTCTGATGATGATGACTCCATTTCTTCTATGACTCCTTCACCTATTCCTCTAAGTGATTTTGTGATACATTCAAATCCTCTTTTTGAGACATGTTTTGATAACCAACTTTTTGAGGAGTGTGAAGAACCTAATAATGAGTCTATAGAAGAAGAACTCTTAATTGATCATCCTTCACTGGTTTTTGAGGATACACCTATTGATTTTCATGATCATATCATCCCTTTGAGTGATTCTCTCCTTAATACACCTCCTTTTGAGCTTTATGTTCCCACCCTCCCACCCTTGAAGTTGGTTATTGATGAAGATCCTTTCCTCTTAGAGATTGATACTTTTTCATCTAAGGCACCTTTAGAACCAAAAACCTTTGATATGGACTCTTTTATGGAGATTGATGCTACCATAGAGGATACTCTTGCACATTTTGATATAGAGGTCGACGATAGTGTTTCTAATTTGGAAGAGGAGGTTCGTCTTATTACTACATTGCTTTTTGGGAACATAGAGACTACACCTCCTCCACAAGATATTATTACTCTTGATCCTCTTTTCATTATGCCTTCTATGGAAGATTACCCACCTTTTGATAATTATGACGAGCCTAACATGGACATAATAGTTATGAATGTTTTGATACCTACACCTTCATATTCTCATGATGCTTTGATCACTAAGGGGGAATCTTATATGGTTGACACGAGCTCATCTTCTTATTTTCCCATGAAGGGAAAGGTTTTTGATCCTGGGATACGTATGTTTGGGAAAAATTGGTTTTCATCTACTCCACTTAAGAGTGTGACTTCTATTGATATGGACTTCTTGTATGAGCTTACTTTGGTGATACTACCTATTTTGGAGTTGTTCGAATGTAGAGATGGAAACTATGTATTTGATCCTGGGGTGCTTCATATTTGAGAGATTTTATATATTGGACAAACTTGAGACACGTTGGACCGTTCCATTTATCAAGGCGGATATTGTAAATCTTATAGTAAATGGCAACGTGCTAAGTTTGAGTGTATCATGTGAGACGATCTTCAAAGTGGATATTCTTTATTCTCCATGATGGTTTCCCCAAGGACAACCTAATTCGGGGCCGAGTCGAGCTAGCGACTTAGGGTTAAAAAAAACTCAAGCATTTAATAACTAGGTTAGAAAACGTAGAGTAGATTTTCAATAGGTTAGGTTTAATTAAAAGGATGTTATAATAGAGTTAAAGTGGAGGGGTGGCCTTTCTTCGTCTTTTCGTGTTTGTTCAAGGGTTGCTCTCTCACATTTCATGCTTGGAGCTTATGGAGGAGGCCCGTGTATCTGGTTCACTTCGATTAGTTTTTGCTATCGTGATATTAAACACTTGTGCTTAAAATGAATACCCTTTAGTTGTCTCTTCCTTAACTTGGGTTAAGCAAAGTACGCAATGTCATAAGTGTAGGGGAGTTCACTCCAATACTCTTAAACATTGAGGACAATGTTTATCTTAAGTGTAGGGGAGATTTCTATCGAAGTGACCTTACCTAGACCATTGCCTTGTACTTCATGATAACTGGAAAAATTTAATTTTTCAAACATTTTTCAAATTTTTGATCTACTTTGGCCACCAAAAATATGCATTCATAATTTTTGCATCAATCATTTTTCATAACACATTTGCATTGTATATATTTCTTCTTTTATTTTTCATCAAAAATATATAAAAAGAAAAAAATATAATAAAAACATGGTTAACAAGTTTAGATGTCTTTGACATATTAGGCCCGCCATGGATATTTTGACTCAACCCGAGTTTGCTTATTGTAGCATTCTCTAGCTACTATCCTTAACCATGTAGTCCTTCATTGGTCTATTAGGCTAAGCATCCACCAATCTCATTATTTGAGATTTTAAATTTGTGGAGAATGGGAAATGATAGAGTTGAAGCAAGTGTAAAAGGGCTAGATAAACTTCATGATAATTACTTGTGGCTAAACCCTTCTCTTCTTTACCTCTATTTTCTTCGCATGTATATAATTGTTAATAAATAATCAAGAACGGTTTTAATTGGTTTGTAATCTCTTATGCATTTTTGTTTAATCATTCGTGGTTGGTATAAGTACGTCTTAAGATTCTAAGTTACAACGTTTTATGTGTACTAGACTTATGTCATGCTCAATATTTAGCGGGTGTTTTTCCTTTTATTCTTTTCTACTTTCTTTGTGAGGAATAAAGAAAAATAAGAGCGGCTTACAAAAAAAATGAGTGGCTATAAAAAGAAAAAGAAAAGAAAACAAAAATTAATAAAAAAATAATATATACAAGACTCCCAAGAGGGGCAGTGTGGTGTTAATTATAGTGACTATTGAGTTCCAATATTACCTTGACGGGTTTCGGGGATTCAATAGATTGCTCCAATCCAATATTACCTTGACGGGTTGCGGGGTTGAAGATCCAAAGTCTCAAAAAGATGGCGGATGTAAATTATTGCGTGAGTTTTATTTTTCTTTCCTTAGCGAGTGTGTAGCTACTTATGAAAGCATGACATGAGGATTTTACACATAAGGCGAATGACTTATTACTCTTGAAACGGACTTATATTAATTGTGAGCGGCTTTTCAAGTAATGGATGAGAGGATTACTTAGGATTAAAATCGTGCTTCCTTATTTTTGGATTTTACATTTCTTATACTTCACACTTGAATAAATGACAAATTTGCCTTCAAGCAATTTGCTCAAATAATAACCGGTTCCACATTTAATTGTCATCAAAAAGTTGATGCACTTTTTACTTGTGAATACAATGATCCCATTTTTAAGCTTGGTATGGAGAAAGTGAAACTTGAGGGTGATAAATGTCCATGGTACCAAAGCCCTAATCTAAGTCATTGATTTCTTTATGAGTTATTTCCATCAAAGCCATTTATGAAAAATCTAAAAAGATATAAATAGAATTGATTCTTTTGCATTGCATTGTAAATATTCAAAACCATCCATCATATAGCATAGTATAGTTTATTAAATCATAAAATGGCCAAGGTTGGTTAATTTTGAGAAAAGTGTAACTTGGTGCTTTAAAATGCTGCATTGCATGAGGGCATGGTAATGGTCAAGTGGAGGGGAGTTGATAAGTGTGAAAACACTCATCAATAATGATCCAAATACCACTCAAAACACAGTCAAATACCTTATATTTAACTTTAAAATATCAGAATTATGCGTGTATTTGTGTTTCATGTGTTTTCAGGTAAGAAGATACATTTTCGAGCAAACATGCGTTTTCATGGATTTATTTGATGAAAAGACGAAGAAAGAGACGAAAGATGCTTTCAAGGGCCAATCATGCCATATTGTTAAAGATCAAGGACTTAAGTTGCTGAAATTACAAAGTTTAAACCTTTCAAATGCAAGTAGAAAAAGATTAAAGTTTGGAATTGCAAGAGTAACAAAGATAAAGGACCAAATGGCAAGTTAAATGAAAAGTTTATTTACTTTGGTCTGTTGACCAAAGACCGGTCAAACGAACACACATAAACACACACGTTTTCTCCTTCGTTCCCAAAGAAGATAGAGAAACGAATTTCAGATTTTTATCACTTCTATCTACCCCAAACCTGCAATCGATTATCAAGGACGATCCAAGGTGATTCAAGCGAAAGTCAAAACTACAAAAGTGCTTATCTTCTTCTCCTCTACAAGATGATACAGATTAATTTGATCAAGACTCAAAGGAGAAGAAACCCCCAAATGGGATGAAGATGAAGATGGATGAATTCTACCTCGTATTTTCCACGTGTCGATTGCTCATTGGTTTAACCACGTCACATCACCTCCTTTCGACGCCTATAAAAGGAAGACGAAGGCCTCACTTCAATTGGTTAGCTTAGGTGTAGTTTTACACATAGTAGTTAGGAATTAGTTAGCTTTTCTCTCTCAAATGCTTTATGATTTTCAGTTAGAAATTTGTTTAGAATCTGTTAATCAGTTTAAGAATGTAACCATTTTCTCCATTAATGAAGTTTGATATTTTCTCAAGTTTTATCTTCTTTCTCTACTGTTCGCTTACTGTTCATAAGTAAATTTCAATATTCAAGATTTCTTTATTCTTCTTTTAAGTTTCTGTTATTTTTTTTACTGATACTATTCACGAAATTAGATAAATTGGAGATACTTAGTTTTTTTTATATACTGTTACGTGATATACTTTGTTAATGTTACTGATTTGATTTCGAGTCAAATTTCTATTCTTTCTATTATATGAAAAGTTGTTACGAATCCATAAGCTCCTTTAAGCTCGTAGATATTTTCATAAGTTGAAGTCTGAATGTTTTGTCAAACAGTTGAAGTTTTTAAACAATTTCGGTGATTTTTAGTTTTATTAAGCAAATAGGTTCATAAGCTCAATATGAGCTTATGAGTGGAGCTCCCTTCGTTTAAATACTCTTACCAGAGTTTTATATAGTTTTAATCAGATATAAGCTTTACTGAAATTCTCTTTGAGTCTTTTAAGTTTTCATATATCAAAAACAGTCAGTTTGATTTCAGATTTGATAGGTTAGTCAGTTTGATTGCTTATAAAGTTCATGAGTTTTCGTGAAGCTGAAGAAGATTTTCTGTTTAAGCCTTTGATTCAGTTTCTATGAGATATTTCGGTTAAGCAGATTAGTTCGAGTTTACGCAGGTCTCAGTATCGAAAAGTCTTGTTTTGTTTCTCTTTGCTTCGTTTCGTTTTTGCAGGGTAACAATCTTGCAGGTGTTTGGTTTCGTTGGTGACATAATAGTAGAACAGTTTAGAGCAGTTAGAGTGACGTGATGTTTGATTTTTAAGCGAGCTCAGCGCTCCGCTTCGTCTCAACGGACTAAACGACGGATGTGTCGGTTAAGCACGTTTACATTTCTGCAAATCTGTAGCTTAGCTTGATTCTGATAAGTAAAAAAAGTAAAAAGTAAATCCATAAGGCTGATAAGTAGTTTGGTTTGCGGTTTGTTTGCTGAGATTACAGTTAGATTCATATGAGTAGTAGTTGATCACTAGTTAGTATAGAAGATCTGTTTGCAGTTTACTTGTTTCCCAGCTTTAATGGAATAGTTTCATTAGTTGATTTAGTTTGTCACATAAACAATAGGAGATAGCTAAAAGTCAAACTAACTTTGCAATTAAATAGTCAATAGAGATATAGTCAATAAAGTTAAAAAAATATAAAAACAAAATAACTAGCTTAATACAGAAGGTTGGTAGCTTGAATTGTATCACTCATTTCATCTGTTAGTTCAATTTGTACAAATCGAATTTCTTTTGTATATTAGTTGGGCTCATCCCATTATTGGGCCCAATTGATTTGCTAGTGTAAATAACGTAGGATATTTTTCTAGCAAATTAAAAATTTGGCTTAATTAATTTAGTTTTAGAATAAAAGTTTTAGATTTTATAAAAATTGTATTTTTACTCTTTTAAAATTAGTTTTACTTTTATCAATTTGTATTTTGTTATTTTGCATTTGTAGAATAACTTTGCATTTACATTTTTATTTTCACTTAGCATTTGAATAATTCGCGTTTACTTTTTAATTGTGCATTCTTTTTAAATATCTTTACATGTGGTATTTGCAATGTGTTTTAGATTAGTAGGTATACGTAGGTAATATAGTATATTTTACACTTTTTACGTGCTATTTGCCAAGTAGTAATAGATACCAATCAAGTCTTTTTAACCAATAACAATCAAGTCGAGCTTAAAATTGTTATATCAATTCGTTAAGATATTTCGTTTTTTAGTGTAGTTGTCTTCTCAGCTCGATTCGAATTGATTGCACGTTTTTAAGCTTGACTTAATTGTTTTTGGTGGTAAAATCTTGTTTGGAATTATTAACTACTTGAACAAGTGAAGCATGTAAAAAAAATGTAAAAATATCTATTATACTACATATATGTACTAACTAAAAACATATTGCAAATACCGCAAATAAGTGCACAAAGTAAAAAGAAAAGAAAAAAAAATGTAAAATACAAAATTATTCTAGAAAAGCAAAATTTTCAAAATACAATTTATAAATCTAAACAGTAAAACTTAAAACTAATATCATATTCTAATATAACTATGCTTTGTAATAGAATGAAAAAAACGTTGAAATGAACTAATATTAAAAATGAAAATGAGTTTAGATGCAAGCAATTTAACTTTTCAAATCTATCTAAAGTAATATGCTATATAAACGGCCCAACAAACTTATCCTAAGCCCAACTAACCACTAAAAGACTAGTCCTACAAAATTCCATATTCTAAATAACGTACTGTTTTCCGTACAGTAACCTTTAATACGATTTTCAATTCAGAATAAGAGAAAATTGAACTCCCTTAGTACTAAAACATTCTAGCAGAGAGAAAAGGTAATTTTGAGCAAAGTTTAAACTAAACCATTGATCTATTTTAACAAATCAGAATGGAACAGAATAAAACTATCAAGTCTCACTAACAATTCAATCACCAGATATCCTAAATACACAGTAGATCTAACGATACAATGTTGCAAAGATTACTTAAGAAGTCTTAAAAACAATATCATAAGCACAGCCAATGAAGTCACTACCTACGTTACCTTGATGGTGTCTAAAGTGATCTCAACATTACTCACTAACAACTAAACTAATCTGCCTTATCTTAACTACTATCTCGAGCAAGAAAAATGCATACCTGCTTATCACAAACACTAGTTATCAATCGTAATGCTAAATATAGAAAAACATATGAATTCAAACATACACTAAATGAAGAGATCAATTCATACAGCACATGAACAATTCAAGCAGGATTGCACTAGCATTTACACTACAAAAATAACAAATAGTAGTTTACACTACTTTGCATAAAACGTAGACTGTGATTAACCAGCGTCTTCCAGGCCAGTCCGTTGTGGAAGAAGCACGGCGCTGAGCAGGCTTAATTTGAACAGCACCTTCGAAAATCAAACACAATTATCAATCTTGACTGATAACCTGCTATCTAAACGCTGGTGAATCCAAACACCTTTAAATCTTCTAACCTACAAAATTGAAACATATACGAAGAAAAAAACAAAACTAATCCTTCGATGATGAAACGTTCTATCACTGATTAGAAATCAGTTATCTGAATCACTTGAACATGTATACTGATCTAACAAATCATTATAACCTTGCAAGTCTAATAGCATAACAAAACTTCAATAAACTGACTGACTGACACTGAGTAACCAACTGATTTAGACTTAAAATCTTATAGAAAGAATACTAACTGATTTATCTTTTTAACTGATTTCTAACAGAATCTTATGAAAAAAAACTTTTAATAGACTTCTAAATCTGATGAACAGTAATCCAAAAACATCATCTTTTACGCTGCAAATCAAAAGTTTAAAGAAAGAATAAACCTGTATATATACACTGCCTAATATAGTAATCGGGTGAACAGTATCATGAACTATTTTAACCAAAACTCATGACTGATTATTCAATCGATATTAACAGAAAATTATATTTGCTAAATTGGAATGAATATTAAAGGTAGAAGAAATGAAGATTTAGGAAGAATGTAAGAATTCATTAATGGCAGAAATTGAGAATCAGTTACAAACTAAAAACTGAATCAAAACTGAATCAAAACTGAATCTAACTGATTTCTTAACTGAAAATCAAAAAGCTTTGAGAGAAAATAAAACTAACTATTCCTATCTAACCTAACTATGTGAAGACTACTCCTAAGCTAACCATTTGCAAATGAGGGTCTTCATGTCTTTTTATAGCCGTCGAGTGGGAAGGTGTGACGTGGCTCCACCAATCAAATATGGACTCGTGTAAATACGAGGATAAATTCGTCCCTCTTCTTCATCACATTTGGGCGTTTCTTCGTCTTCGAATCTTGATCAAATTAATTGTCACCATCTTGTAGAGGAGAAGAAGCTGATCATCTTTGCTGTTGAAGTCTTTGGCTAATTCTTCATGGATCTTTTGTTATTTTCGATTGCAGGTAATGGAGGTGGAATGGAAAAATATCGTCTCTCTCTCTTGAAGGTTGAAGAAGACGTTTTTGTTTATGTGTTGACCGGTCTTGGTCAAATGACCAAAGTAAATATTACTTTTCACTTATTTTGCCTTTTGATCCTTCCACTTTTCATTTCTTTTCAAATGGTTATAAAACCTTTTAAGTAAATTCCTTTTCATCCTTTTCTTTGTAGAAACTTGCAAGTTCAGCCCTTGATCTTTAATAATATGGCATGATTGGTCCTTGAATCATCTTTTCGTCTTTTTCTTCGTCTTTTGATAAAATAAGTCCTTGAAAACGCGTCTTTGTTCCAAAATGTATCTTTCTTACCTGAAAACACATGAAACACAAATACACGCATAATTCTGATATTTTAAAGTTAAAATAATGTATTTGACTGTGTTTTGAGTGGTTTTTGGATCATTATTGATGAGTGTTTTCACACTTATCAAACTTCAACTTCATTGGTCATTAGTGCTCGGTTTTCCTAAACCAACACTTAATTCTTGCCACTTATACGCTCTTTTTCCTAAATAACGTATTTTACAACTATCATTTTGGCGCCGCTGTCGGGGAGGCGTGTTGTGTTATGATTTGAACAATTGTTGTTTTTATACTAACCATAAATAGTATTTGTATTAATAGCACTCTACTAATACGTATTATCGGTTTTTCGTTTTTTGTTAATACTATTACTATATTGTATACGTAGAACAATAAATTCACAAGTACTCCAAAAGTTTGAAAACACAACCTTGATTGGGAGGTCATTAATCAGTCATTGTATTCGAATCTCAAACAAGAAATCAAAGGCAAAATAGATAAATACTTTCGTGAAGCTTAATTTTGAAAAACACAAACTATAAGGTGGGTATAAGGCGGGTATTATAAAATATACCCTAAGGAAAAAGGATCTTAAGTGCTTTGCGCCGCCTCGTTTCCCCTCTTACTTGTGCGTGTTTAGATAAAAAGGGCTAATCGAGGGTTTGCCAACCAAAGTATTATCTAAGTATCATATATATTTTCTTGGTTTCATTTGATTAAACCCTCTTGAAAGTTTTGGTGTTCCACCAACGTTTTAAAGTCATCGAAGGCGTTCACTTCACGTGATCGTTTTCATTCCTTGAGGCTTCTTTAATCAAGAGATTTGATTAAGGAGGAGATTTGTAGATTTTTGTCTACTTAATACAATCTCAAAAATCCAAAAAAAGTAAAAACAATCAAAAACCACAAAAAAAAGGAAAAATTAAAAACACCAAAAGGAATCTTCTTTGCTCTTCCCCACGTTGTACATGACGTTTATGCTTACTCGTAATCAAGCAAGACGTGTACGTAAACTAAAAAACCGAAAGGAGTCAACACCTACTCCTAATCTTTCTAGTGCGGAGTCTCCTATTGACGAACCTTCCGTAGAAGAAGAACCAACCATGGTGAATCGTACTATGATGGAGTTACTTCAAGCACCCACCGAGGGTTATGGAGAGGCTATTGTAATTCCCGCTATCCTTGCGGAGAATTTTGAAGTGAAAACGGGTTTGTTGTCGATGATCCAAAACAACAAATTCCGTGGTGATGAAAAGTACAACCTGCACAACCATATCCGCCAATTCAATCGTCTTACCACCACTTACAAATTTAAGGATGTTGCTAATGACTCGATGAAGATGATGCTTTTCCGTATTCCTTAGCGGGGCCCGCTAAAATTTGGTTAGAGAAAGAGCCACCCAATTCTATATTGACGTGGAAGGATCTCGTTTCTAAGTTTGTGAACCAATTTTTCCCGCCCTCTAAGACTACGCATTTCAAAAACGAGATTTCAAAATTTTCACAAGAATTTAATGAGAGTTTTTCAATGGCTTGGAATAGGTTTAAGGAAATGTTACATGAGTGTCCTCATCACGGTTTTTCCGACTTGCATCAAATTGACACGTTTTACAATGGATTAAATGATCATGAAAGGGATTATCTAAATGCCGCCGCGGGTGGTAATTTTTTGTGTAAAACGGTTGAGGAAGCGTTGTTGATAATTGAGAATAGATCTAAGGTGTAGTCCTCGTTACACATCGAGTGTTTGTAAGGCTTCGTCTTCGGCTTCACCTTCTTTGTCTAATACCGTCGATGCTTGCCAAATTGAGGCGAACTTCGAAAACAAAATCTTTGATAAGCTTAAAGGACTTTTAATTGAATTCCAAGTTGGAGAACAAAGTGCTCCCGCTACGGCTAAAGTGGTTGAGGTTTCATGTATGTATTCTGGTGGAGGTCATGATTTCTCCGAGTGCATTACCAACGGTGGTAACACTTCGAGTGCCTACGCGGCCACGGGAACTTAAAACCAAAACGGTCAAGTTACCCGCTCTAATAAATTGACTCCACCAGGTTTTCCTCCCAATCAAAATGCTAACAACAACTATCAAAACAATCAAGTTGGTTTTAAAAACAATTACAAAGGAAACTATGGGAATCAATGGGCTAATATCAAGTTTCAAACAAAAATCACAGTAATGATTTTCAAAACAACAACAAGGGTTTGCAAACTTTGAAAGATCTTCCAAATCAATTTGTTGAATACGCTAATGGAAACGATGCTAGAGTTGACAACATTCAAAGAGAAATCATTAGCCTAAGATCCGAGTTTAAGAACGACTTGAAGAAGGAGTTGAAAAACGAGTTAGCAAATGAGCTTAAAATCCATACAAAAAAAATTGAAGGGAATGTAACTAGGTTACAACAAAACCAACAAAAAATGGAACAAGGGAAACATGAAATAAAACAAGAGATGATTAAGGCCGAGAAGAGGCAATCCATGTTTGAGGATAAAATTTCATCTATGTTTGAGGCTATTATGTGCAAACCGTCTTCGAGTAGTCTTCCTAGCAACACCATATCGAACCCTAAGGGAGAGATGAAAGTGATTACCACACGAAGTGGTAAGACACTTATGGGACCGACTCCTCAACCAATTGCTCCTACGGAGGATGCAATTGAGGAAGAACCCGAGGTGGTGGTCGAAAAGTAGCATGTCCCAATCCTACGAAGTACCGCTCATGCCATACCTACGGTTGACCTATTACCACATTTGGAACCCGAGATTCCAAAGGCTATGCCTATGCCTCAACCCACACCACCTTTGCCCTATCCATCGAGACTTAGAAAGGAGAAACGTCAAGAGCGCGACAATTACCAATTCGATCTTTTTATGAAAATGTTTCGTGACGTTCATTTTAATGTGAGTTTTGCCGATTCTTTGGTCATGATGCCTCGATTTGCCGCTAACTTCAAGAGTATGTTAAACAACAAGGAGAAATTGCAACAATTGCCTAGTTGTTCATCGGTTTATCTTAACCGCGTACCTCAAAAAGTCGGTGATCCCTGTAAATTCTTGATTCCTTGTGCAATTCAAGATATGGAAGAATGTTATGTCTTGGCCGATCTTGGTGCTAGTATTAACTTGATGCCACTTGCAATCTTCAAGTCGCTCAATCTTCCTAATCTTACTCCTTCACTAATGTCTATCGAGTTGGCCGATCATTCCATGATTTTTTCCGCATGTGGATTGGCAGAAGACGTTTTTGTGAAAGTGGGAAAGTTCTATTATCCGATAGACTTTATCGTTGTCGATATTCCCACGGATCCTCAAGTTCCTCTCATTTTAGGTCGTTCGTTTTTAGATACGTCTATGGCTTTAATTGATGTGCATGCTAGAAAGATCACCTTACGTTTCAACGACGAGGAACTTGTTATAAACGCAACTCAAAATTCTCAAATTTCTCATGTTTATTCCGTTGCAACCATAAACCTCGTTGATATGATCGACGTTGTTTGCGAGGAATTTTCACTAGAAGTTCTAGGTTTTGGTGATGATGAGAATAGTGGCAATCCCACTATGTTAGATCCCATTCTTGATAACTCGACACCAACCTTCACTCCATTTGAAGGTGGTGGTTTTACGTTGAAATATGTGATACCCAGAAACCGAGGTCACTTATCTTACCCTAAATTACGAATATTTTTGAAATTTTTAAGAAATTTCGTTTATTATGTATTTAATCGTTTTAGTTGAAACCGATGTTTGAGGTCGTAATCTTGACGATTGACGATCTAAGAAAAAAGATGACGACTACGATCCTGACGGATGCCAATTTTCATGTTTTATTGTCGCTTTATCGGTATTATAATTTTTCGAGAATTTTATTTTTGATTCGTATTAAGTCGAGCCGGGTGCGTTTTATTTCTTTCCGGGTGCGTTTAAATTGTTCTAAAAATATTTTGGAGTGTTCGGGGCGACCCCCGACTCCCGCAAAATTTTCAAGTCGACTAATAAGTCATTTCCCGCTAACTAGTAATGTCGTTTAAAAACAAGGCCAAAAGAATGCTTAAATTTCACAAAATGCCCCTCTAATTTTACAAAAAGGGGGATGAAAACACACACACAACAAAACACATTAAAAAAAACCCCTCACCCTCTCCTTCTCTCCTTTTGGCCGTCGGCCTAACACAACCACCACCACCATATTTTTTTTCTTCTTTGTTTTGATCTAATCTAACTGAAGACCACTCTTTCTAATCATTTAGTAAGTGTTTTTCCATACTTTAATCCAACATGCATGAACATGATTTTCCAAAATTAAATGATTTTTCAAAAGTTTGATTTTGTGTAATTGAACCTAATGCATGTGTAATTGGTGTTTAGATTATGCTAATTCACCATTTAAATTAACCAAAACAAGTTTGGTTTGGGTGTTTTGATCACCAACACCCCACAGCCAAATGGGGGTGTTTGGTAGATCATGGTGTTTGATGTGTTTGTCTATGGGTTTATGTTTAGGATTGTGTTTTAGGTGTTCTCAAATGGGTTCAACACATTGCATGTATGATTTGGTAAATGGGTTTTTTAGTAGATTTTATATTCTAGGTGTTAGGGACTGATTAAGGTTTTTAGGAGTGGTCATGAGTGGTTAAGTTAAGGCTTGGTGTTGTTAAAATAGTTTGGAAACAAGTGCTAAGGTGATTTTGAAGTAATAATTTTTAGGCAGATTGTTTAAGGGTATTTTTGAAAATCTTAAGTTTAAATACAGGTCATAAACATAGGATATAGTTGTAGAGCTTTGTCTTAGCTTCCATTTGGTATAAGAAAGAGCTTACGACTCCAAACGAGTCAACAGTTATGATATTTTGAAAGTTCGTGTACCGGGAGATGAGAAATCAACATAATCCAAAATTGTGTTTGGTTTTAGGTCAAATCCCGGGGACCATAGATAGAGTTTGGTAAATAATTGAAAGTTGGTTTTTGATTTCAAACCTACATTTGTGAGTCTATTTTTGGACTTAGGTATCAAAGTAGCTAATGGTGTCTTTTAAATGGGTCAAAAAAGTCCAACATGGTCAAAGTATAAAATCAGTCCTAAAAGTGTATGTTTAGAAATGAAATGGGTAATGGGTCTTAAAAGTGAAAACATTTTATGGGATTTAAAATTATTTTTCTACAGGTCATAAGGTATTTATACAAATTTTCTTGAATTTTATAAAGGTGCTTAAGTCATAGAAAACGGCCCATACTTTTGGTAAGTATCGGCGAAATTGTAAAAAGGGTAGTAACTTTAATAACGTAGATGAATCGTATAAATCTAGTAACAACTACTAGTTCGGTTTTGGCATGAGTTTGTAATTATGACAATTGACTAATATGTATGTATTATACAGTACTTAAAGTTATATAAATGAGTTTACTCATTACGCGTTGTTTGTTAGGTGTTGATTTTCCCGGGCATCCTCATCGTCAGTGATCGTCATCCGTAACGTCGACTACTTCTATATATAAGGTGTGAATTTATAGCCTCGCTCTATATTGTTTTTAAATGGTTTTTACCCGCGAGGGGAATGCATGCTATTTCAAATGAAACGAACATATGTCATGAATGATTGTTGGACCCGAAAGTTGCCTAAATTATGTTAAGTACCTAGTTGCATAAGACTCTATATTCATGAACTATTAACTATTCTTTAATCCTCTGTGGATTGAAAATAGACGCTTATACAATTGATAGTACTATGGGGTAGACGACCCTATCCGAGACGAGGGCTAGTATGTTGAGTACCCCCTGCGGACGGATAACTTGTGATAAGAAATAAGGCATAATTGCAACTAATGCCTTTAGAAGGGGCACTGGTTTCATCTTAATCATGCCGGTAATTATACGCGGGTGATTGAATTAACGGATTAGTCTCATGAGCTTAAACACAATTGTAATAACCTTGATAATAGATTGTTTGATCGACAATTCTACGAATGATCGTGATTAGTTTTATATACTTATGTTCAAAATATGATTGTAAAACCTATGAATTCCACTCAACATTATTTGTTGTCTTTGCTCCCTTTTCGTAACTTAAACTTTTTATGTCATGTCATGTAAACTTGTGATGTATTTTGGGTTGAGATCTAGTTGGGACCAAAACACGACTCTGTGTTGTATTAACTTTGGGGTTTGGGAAGCGGTAGACAATGTTGTTTTTAACAAATGTTAATTAATGTTTAAATTCCTACGTCTCTTTGAGTCGTTCGAAATAGCTTGTGTGTGATGATAACTTCCTAGCACCCAAATGTTGTAGTTCCGTTTCCCATAGCATTTGTGGGGGTGTTAGAGATTGGTAATCAGAGCCATGAGTTATAGAGAACTAGGTCGTTTTGAAAAATCCTAAACTATAACTTTTGGTGTCGTAAGAAATTATCCAAGCACACAACTATCCTGCATGGCTCCGGTAAGGTTTACTTTTTTTATTGATGGTATAGATGTATCCCTTTTGAATTGAAGTAAATGTATGAGTATTTATTACGTAAATACTGAACTACTATATGTAAACATTGAAATGGTATGTGGAGTACTCGATACCGTAATTCTTGTATTGCATATGCATGAGCATCATATTATCGCATTTTGGGCATGTGTACCACCTTTGGATTGCATTTGCATGCATATATTTATAAATATTTAATAATGACCTTACGTACCCTCCAAAATTTTCTGTTATTGCAGAGATGGCCGAGTTACCGCCTAACAGAAATGGAGACGAATTTGTCATGGGATACGAAGGGGGGCCGTTTCCTCCGAACCCGCCAAATGATGACAATCGATGGATAGCTCAAGAAAAAGCAATAGAGCCGGCAAATGACAGTGATGAAAGTGATGTAGATAACTTTAGCGTTAGTGACGATGGTGGAGAGGATGCTGAGGAGGAGGATCCGGTGGACGACGGAATTCCAGAAAAATGTTGTCAGTGAGACCGAGCCCGATTTGGTTCAATCTCCAAATTCACCAAAAGGATACGAAGTGCCTCCAACAGGCCGTTATGATCAGCAACCTATTCGTCCCCCAATGGATATTTATAAGGATTACTTGAGGAATGTGCCGGGGTTTGTTCGGGTAAGTAATGAGTTTGGTGCGGAATCCAGTGCTGCAGCTAGATCGCGTTCTCTTCATGAAAATGTTGCGAAAGTTTATTTTCCAAGGCTAAGGAATTATTGGGAATCTGAAAATCGTTTGAGAAGGATGGATAGACTGATGTACGAACGTTATGTGGTGGAGACTAGAGTGATAAAAAGGTTTGACGAGAATGAAAGAGCACATCAGAACTTATTGGCAAGGGCTGCAAGGGCTGAGTTCGATGGAGCATTGAATAAGAGTGATATTAACAGTTTGAGATCCATGATAGCAAATTTGAGTGCAAGTCTTGAGCGGGTTATGGAAAACCAGGCTAGGTTGGTTAGGATGCAGAATTGGGAGCACCGTGTAAGATCATACCTACCACAAGATTGGATATTTGTGGATGACTCTGAGCTGGAGGCTAATGATTTCATGGTTCAACCACCCGCCAAAGGTGAGTGTGTCACTTTAGGGAATCAAGTAGCATCGGAGTTTGGGTCTACTTCTGAAACAAAGAGGGTGACTGTATGTGAGCCGAGTGATAAAGGGAAGAGGAAGATGGATGAGGAAGAAGAAGTCAGTGATGAAGAGCCCGAAGAGGATGAGGAAGAACCACCATCCAAGAGGTCATGTGGATCACCACGTGGCTAGTTACTTGTATTTTATTTTTATCTTTTGATCATTGTAAACGAATATTTTAGACTCCTGTATGATGGTATTGTGATGAAAGCTTGATAACTTTAAGTTTGTTGGTGTATGGTTGTAGTGGCATTACTTGTCACAGATTTTGGTTGATCTATCAATGCAATCCATGTTTACCTTTCATAATATATGATAAGTCTTGAATTTGCTCTTTTGTGATGTGATTGATGAATATTAGTAACCTTGTCGTTGATGTGTTGTTGTACTTATATTATGTCTTGAAAGAGAAATCCTTCTTAATCTTGATGTGTATACTTACCTTGTTTTCTATTTTCCCTGTCTTTGCAGAGAGGTGTAATTGAGACTTCACCATGCCTCTAAAGTTGACAGCTAACCGTTTGAACACCATGATTCAAGAGGCAATCGCCAATGCTCTTGAGGCAGATCGTGCAAACCGAAACCAAGGTCAAGGTGGAAATGTAGAAAGACAACAAGCCCCTAGGGAGTGTTCTTGTGCCGGTTTTGTGAAATGTGGTCCCACATAATTTTGTGGTACCGGTGGAGCTTTGGAACTCCATAGATGGTTGGAGAAGATTGAAAGCACTTTCTAAATCAGTGGGTGCTCTGAGGCATACAAAGTTAAATTTGCAACTGCTACTTTTCTTGATGATGCCTTAAGTTGGTGGAACAACCAGGTGGTTACTGACGGATTAGCGGTAGAAAATGGAAGAACTTGGGCTGCAACCAAGGCACTTTTGACTAAGAAGTTTTGTCCCGAGGAAGAGCTGGGTCATTTAGAGGACGAGTTAAGGCACTTTTCTTTAAAGAACAATGACATCACTGCTTATACAAGGAGGTTTAATGAGTTAAGGCTATTGTGTCCTGATGCTTTCGTCGATGATCGCAAGAAGATGAAACAGTACATCAAGGGTCTGTCGAGCAACATTAAGGGTGAGACTACTTCGTTAAAGCCTGGATCATTTGATGAAGCCGTTCAAATGGCTCACGCACTGATGGATGTTAAGCTGCAAGACAAGAAAGACTACATTGCTGAGGGAAACAAAAGGAAATGGGAAGCTGCCCAGGTGAATCAATCGCAAGGTCAGAATCGTGGGGGTAATCGCAACAACAACCAAGGACAGAATCGTAACCAGCAGTTCAACCAAAGAAGTTATGATGGGATGAGAGCTGATACTGCCCCCAGAGGATTTAAGGTCAATCCTCACTGTGGTCGTTGTAACTTGTACCATATTGGGAATTGTCCTCCTACATGTAGCAAGTGTGGAAAGGCGGGTCATAAAGTTGCAGATTGTCGATCTAGAGGTGTGGCTACAGGGGCAAATGCCACGAGGGTAATGGTTTTTATTTGGATGTGGAGAAAAGGGACATAAGCAAGGGAACTGTCCGAAAGCTGGGAATAGGCAGGGTGGAAATAATGCTGCTGCTGTATACCGAGTAGGTACCGCGGATAAACCGCAAGGACCAAATGTGGTGACCGGTACGTTTCTACTTGGCGCTCGTTATGCTAGTGTATTATTTGATTCAAGATCCGACAAAAGATTTGTAGATGTAAAATTTAGTCGTCTTATCAATAGAGAACCGGTGATGCTAACGACTAACTATAATATGGAATTAGCCGATGGAAAGATTGTTAGTACTAATTCTATACTAAAAGGGTGTACTTTGAAGTTAGGGAATTATGCCTTTGATATCGACTTAATGCCTATAGAGCTAGGATCTTTCGACGTGATCATTGGGATGGATTGGTTAATGGCGCATAGTACGGTGATTGTTTGTGGAGAAAGGTTAGTCCAAATCCCATTGAGGAATAGGGTCTTGACCGTGAAGGGTAGTGAATGTACTTCTCGTCTGAAAGTAATATCTTGCTTGAAGATGATGAGGTATGTAGAGGAAGGAGGCGATGTATTTCTGGCGCAGATTTCTAGTGATGATGATGTAGAGACAAAGTTGGAAGAGGTACCTGTGATTCGAGAGTATCCGGAAGTTTTTCCGGATGAGTTGCCGGGTTTACCGCCCTCTCGTGAAGTGGAATTTCGGATTGATTTAATGCCAGGAGCTGCACCAGTTGCTCGTGCGCCTTATCGATTGGCACCGTCAGAACTGAATGAGTTATCTGATCAATTGAAAGAATTGATGGATAAGGGGTTTATTCGACCGAGTTCATCACCATGGGGAGCGCCTGTGTTGTTTGTAAAGAAGAAGGATGGGTCGTTTAGAATGTGTATCAATTATCGAGAGCTTAACAAATTGACGGTTAACAATCGGTATCCATTGCCGAGGATTGACGATTTATTTTATCAGTTGCAAGGTTCCTGTGTGTACTCAATGATTTACTTGAGATCAGGGTATCATCAACTGCGAGTTAGAGAGGAGGATATTCCTATAACTGCTTTTCGTACGCGATATGGACATTTTGAATTCCGAGTGATGCCATTTGGGTTAACGAATGCGACAGCGGTGTTCATGGATCTTATGAATCGAGTGTGCAAGCCGTATTTGGATAAGTTTGTCATTGTATTCATTGATGATATTCTTATTTACTCCAAGAGCAAAGAAGAACATGAGAAGAACTTAAGGACGATATTGGAGCTGCTGAAGAAAGAGAAGTTGTACGCGAAATTCTCCAAGTGTGAATTTTGGTTGGAATTTGTACAATTTCTTGGGCATGTGATTGATAGCGAAGGAGTTCGTGTGGATCCTGCCAAGGTAGATGCAATTAAGGAATGGTAGGCACTGACAACACCGACTGAAGTTCGACAATTTCTTGGTATAGCTGGTTATTATCGGAGATTCATCGAAGGGTTTTCGTTGATTGCAAAGCCGTTGACCAAGCTTACTGAGAATAATCGGGTGTTTGAATGGAGAAATGATGAAGAAATCGCTTTCAAAACACTTAAGGACAAATTGTGTTCTGCTCTGATTTTGTCATTGCCAGAAGGAATCGAAGACTTAATGGTTTATTGTGACGCGTCTCATAAGGTTTATGGACCTGTTTTGATGCAACGTGAGAAGGTGATTGCTTACGCATCGAGACAATTGAGGATGCATGAGGAAAACTACACTACGCATGATTTAGAATTGGGAGCTGTAGTTTTTGCGCTGAAATTGTGGAGACACTACTTGTATGGGACTAAGTGTGTTGTATTTACTGACCAAAAGAGTTTGCAACACATATTAGACCAAAAGGAGTTGAATATGAGACAAAGGCGATGGGTGGAGCTACTGAGTGACTATGACAGCGAGATTCGCTACCATCCTGGCAAGGCGAACGTTGTGGCGGATGCACTTAGTAGGAAGGATAGAGAAAAACCTTTGAGAGTAAGAGCATTACTGATGACTGAGGGTGTTGATTTGACCAGAACAATATTGAAGGCTCAAGAGAAGGGATTAATGAAAGAAAATGTTGGTGCTGAGAATCTGGGAAGACTGCAGAAAACTCTTTTTGTGGTAAAGTCAGACGGGCTGAGATATTTCGAGAATCGGATTTGGTTACCACTATGTCCATTCGAAGAAGGAATGCATGGAGTACGATATTTGGTTATGAACGAGTCTCATAAATCAAAGTACTCGATACATCCTGGAGCGGATAAGATGTATCATGATCTGAAGAAAGTCTACTGGTGGCCGAATATGAAGGCGGAGATTGCTCGTTACGTCAGTAAGTGTTTGACTTGCGCGAAGGTTAAAGCTGAACATAAGAGACCGTCTGGGTTGTTGGTACAACCTAAGATCCCAGAATGGAAATGGGAGAAGATCGCTATGGATTTCATGACGGGTTTACCGAGAACTCCTAGTGGTTGTGATATGATTTGGGTAATAGTGGATAGATTGACGAAATCTGGTCACTTTTTACCTATGAAGAAGACGGACAGCATGGAGAAACTTGCAAGTGTATACGTGAAGGAGATTGTTTGTCGACATGGTGTACCTTTTTCGATCATTTTGGATCGCGATAGCAGGATTACTTCGGAATTTTGGAAATCTCTTCAACATGCGATGGGCACCGAATTGAGTTTGAGCACGGCCTATGACCCTGAAACTAATGGCCAAAGCGAACGAACTATTCAGACGTTGGAAGACATGCTCCGAGCATGCGTGATTGATTTCGGAGGAAGTTGGGAACGCCACTTACCTTTTGTGGAGTTTTCGTATAATCACAGTTATCATGCGAGCATTAAGGCTGCACCATTTGAAGCGTTGTATGGAAGGAACTGTAGATCTCCTGTGTGTTGGACCGAAGTGGGAGAGAGTCAGTTGATTGGGCCCGAGATGGTTTTGGAGACGATAGAGAAGATTGTGCAAATTATGGACCGTTTACTTGCTGCAAGAAGCTGACAGAAGAGTTATGCCGATAATAGGAGGAAACCGTTGAAATTTGAGGTCGGAGACATGGTCATGCTTAAGGTTTCGCCATGGAAGGGTGTGATACGTTTTGGGAAGAAAAGAAAGCTGAGTCCAAGGTATATTGGACCATTTAAGATTGTTAAACGAATTGGACCGGTAGCGTATAAGTTAAAATTGCCGAATGAGCTTATTGCTATTCACAACACGTTTAACGTATCGAATTTGAATAAAAGCTTGGCGGATAAGGAATTGGTGATTTCTTTGGACGAGATTCAGCTTGACGATAAAATGCATTTCCTGGAGGAACCAGTGGAGATTATGGACCGAGAGGTTAAGAGATTGAAGAATAGTAGAATTCCCATTGTGAAGATACGGTGGAATTCTAGGCTTGGAACGGAATACACTTGGGAACGTGAGGACTTCTTCAAGGAGAGATATCCTCATCTGTTCCAGCGGCACGAAATGTGAGTATAAGAAGAGGCGAGCGCATGGATTTCGCTCTCTTTAAGGAGGGGTGGATGTGATACCCAGAAACCGAGGTCACTTATCTTACCCTAAATTACGAATATTTTTGACATTTTTAAGAAATTTCGTTTATTATATATTTAATCGTTTTAGTTGAAACCGATGTTTGAGGGCGTAATCTTGACGATTGACGATCTAAGAAAAACGATGACGACTAGGATCCCGGCGGATGCCAATTTTCATGTTTTATTGTCGCTTTATCGATATTATAATTTTTCGAGAATTTTATTTTTGATTCGTATTAAGTCGAGTCGGGTGCGTTTTATTTCTTTCCGGGTGCGTTTAAATTGTTCTAAAAATATTTTAGAGTGTTCGGGGCGACCTCCGACTCCCGCAAAATTTTCAAAGTCGACTAATAAGTCATTTCCCGCTAACTAGTAATGTCGTTTAAAAACAAGGCCAAAAGAATGCTTAAATTGCACAAAAGGCCCCTCTAATTTTACAAAAAGGGAGATGAAAACACACACACAACAAAATACATTAAAAAAAACCCCTCACCCTCGCCTTCTCTCCTTTTGGCCGTCGGCCTAACACAACCACCACCACCATATATTTTTTTCTTCTTTGTTTTGATCTAATCCAACTTAATACCACTCTTTCTAATCATTTATCAAGTGTTTTTCCATACTTTTATCCACATGCATGAACATGATTTTCCAAAAATTAAAAGATTTTTCAAAAGTTTGATTTTGTGTAATTAAACCTAATGCATGTGTAATTGGTGTTTAGATTATGCTAATTCACCATTTAAATTAACCAAAACAAGTTTGGTTTGGGTGTTTTGATCACCAACACCCCACGGCCAAATGGGGGTGTTTGGTGGATCATGGTGTTTGATGTGTTTGTCTATGGGTTTATGTTTAGGATTATGTTTTAGGTGTTTTCAAATGGGTTAAACACATTGCATGTATGATTTGGTAAATGGGTTTTTGAGTGGATTTGATATTATAGGTGTTAGGGACTGATTAAGGTGTTTAGGAATGGTCATGAGTGGTTAAGTTAAGGCTAGGTGTCGTTAAAATAGTTTGGAAACAAGTGCTAAGATGATTTTGAAGTAGTAATTTTTAGGCAGATTGGTTAAGGGTATTCTTGAAAATCTTAAGTCTAAATACAGGTCATGAACATAGGATGTAGTTGTAGAGCTTTGTCTTAGCTTCGATTTGGTATAAGAAAGAGCTTACGACTCCAAACGAGTCAAAAGTTATGATATTTTGAAAGTTCGTGTACCGGGAGATGAGAAATCAACATAATCCGAAATTGTGTTTGGTTTTAGGTCAAATCCCGGGGACCATAGATAGAGTTTGGTAAATAATTGAAAGTTGGTTTTTGGTTTCAAACCTGCATTTGTAAGTCTATTTTTGGACTTAGGTGTCAAAGTAGCTAATGGTGTCTTTTAAATGGGTCAAACAAGTCCAACATGGTCAAAGTGTAAAATCAGTCCTAAAAGTGTATGTTTAGAAATGAAATGGGTAATGGGTCTTAAAAGTGAAAAAATTTTATGGCATTTAATATGAGTTTTCTACAGGTCATAAGGTATTTTTACAAATTTTATTGAATTTTATAAAGGTGCTTAAGTCATAGAAAACAGCCCATACTTTTGGTAAGTATCGGCAAAATTGTAAAAAGGGTAGTAACTTTAATAACGTAGATGAATGGTATAAATCTAGTAACAACTACTAGTTTGGTTTTGGCGTGAGTTTGTAATTATGACAATTGACTAATATGTATGTATTATACAGTACTTAAAGTTATATAAATGAGTTGACTCATTACGCGTTGTTTGTAGGTGTTGATTTTCCTGGGCATCCTCATCATCAATGATCGTCATACGTGACATCGACTACTTCTATATATAAGGTGTGAATTTATAGCCTTGATCTATATTGTTTTTAAATGGTTTTTACCCGCGAGGGGAATGCATGCTATTTCAGATGAAACGAACATATGTCATGAATGATTGTTGGACCCGAAAGTTGCCTAAATTGCTAGTTGCATAAGACCCTATATTCATGAACTATTAACTATTCTTTAATCCTCGTGTGGATTGAAAATAGCCGCTTATACAATTGATAGTACTATGGGGTTGACGACCCTATCCGAGACGAGGGCTAGTACGTTGAGTACCCCCTGCGGACGGATAACTTGTGATAAGAAATAAGGTATAATTGCAACTAATGCCTTTAGAAGGGGCACTGCTTTCATCTTAATCATGCCGGTAATTATACGTAGGTGATTGAGTTAATGGATTAGTGTCATGAGATTAAACATAATTGTAATAACATTGATAATAGATTGTTTGATCGACAATTCTATGAATGATCGTGATTGGTTTTATATACTTATGTTCAAAATATGATTGTAAAACCTATGAATTCCACTCAACATTATTTGTTGACCCCTTTAAGCATGTGTCTCAGGTAATCGATGAGATGGTAGCAAGGAGCATGCTAGGATTGATGTTGTTGTGGCTTGGCGGTCTACCTAGTCTTTCCTCCCTTTTCATAACTTAAACTTTTTTATGTCATGTCATGTAAACTTGTGATGTATTTTGGGTTGAGATCCAGTGGGGACCAAAACGCGACTATGTGTTGTATTAACTTTGGGGTTTGGGAAGCGGTAGACAATGTTGTTTTTAAGAAATGTTAATTAATGTTTAAATTCCTACGTCTCTTTGAGTCGTTCGAAATAGCTTGTGTGTGATGATGACTGCCTAGCACCCAAATGTTGTAGTTCCGCTGCGCATAGCATTTGTGGGGGTGTTAGAGTTGGTAATCAGAGCCATGAGTTATAGAGAACTAGGTCGTTTTGAAAAATCCTAAACTATAACTTTTGGTGTCGTAAGAAATTGTCCAAGCACACAACTATCCTGCATAGCTCCGGTAAGGTTTACTTTTAGTATTGATGGTATAGATGTATCCCTTTTGAATTGAAGTAAATGTATGAGTATTTATTACGTAATACTGAACTACTATATGTAAACATTGAAATTGTACATGGAGTACTCGATACCGTAATTCTTGTATTGCATATGCATGAGCATCATATTATCGCATTTTGGGCATGTGTACCACCTTTGAGTTGCATTTGCATGCATATATTTATAAATATTGAATAATGACCTTACGTACCCTCCAAAATTTTTTGTTATTGCAGAGATGGCCGAGGTACCGCCTATGATGAGGACTTGTGACGAAGACCTCGACAATGATGAGGACTTCTCGATTATCAAGGATTTTCTTAACGATTTCCCATTTCCTCCACCCGAGTAGGTTATGAGTATCGAGCCCAAATCTTCAATTGAGGAACCACCAATCCTCGAGTTGAAAGATTTACCTCCTAACCTTGAATATGTATTTTTAGAGGAGGACGACAAGTTGCCGGTTATTATTGCGAAAGATCTTTCAGATGATTAAAAAACCGCACTTGTCGATTTTCTAAAGGATCACAAAGGGGCAATTGCGTGGAAGTTATCCGACATTAAGGGGATTGATCCCAAATTTTGTACCCACAAAATCTTAATGGAGGAGGATTACAAACCCGCAATCCAATGTCAAAGGAGGGTGAACCCCAAAATTCACGAAGTCATTAAAAAGGAAGTCCTAAAACTCCTTGACGCGGGAATGATTTACCCTATTTCTGATAGCCCTTGGGTGAGTCCTATTCATTGTATCCCTAAGAAGGGAGGAATGACCGTTGTTCCAAACGATGCCAACGAGTTAATTCCAACTAGACTCGTGACCAGATGGAGAGTGTGCATTGACTATCGTAAGTTGAATGACGCCACGCGAAAAGACCATTTTCCCTTGCCCTTCATGGACCAAATGTTGGAGCGTCTTGCGAGAAACGATTTCTATTGCTTTTTAGATGGTTTTTCCGGTTACTTCCAAATCCCCATCGATCCTTGTGATCAAGAAAAAACTACGTTTACGTGTCCATATGGAACGTTTGTCTATCGTAGAATGCCATTCGGACTTTGCAATGCACCAGGAACCTTTCAAAGGTGCATGATGGCTATTTTTCATGATATGATCGAGAAGACGATGGAGGTTTTCATGGATGACTTTTCCGTGTTTGGTAGTTCGTTCACTTTGTTTTTGTCGAATCTTGAGAGAATGTTGAAGCCTTGTGAGGAAACCAACCTTGTGCTTAATTGGGAAAAATGTCATTTTATGGTTAAAAGTGGAATCGTCTTAGGGCACAAGGTTTCGAAAGCGAGGATTGAGGTAGCTAAGGTAGACGTAATCGCCAAATTACCTCATCCCAAAACCGTCAAGGGAGTTAGGAGTTTCCTAGGCCACACGGGCTTTTATCGTCGATTCATCAAGGATTTTTCGAAGATTTCTGACCTATTACACATCTCCTCGAAAAAGATGCACGTTTTGTCTTCGACGAAGATTGTGTACGAGCCTTTGAAATCCTTTAGAGGAAACTTACCGAAGCTCCCATTCTTGATGCTCCCAATTCGAACGTCCCCTTTAAGCTCATGTGTGATGCTAGTGACTACGCTGTTGGGGCCGTATTGGGGAAACGTCATGATAATCACTTCTTGCCTATTCACTATGCTAGCAAAACGATGACCGAGGCTCAACTAAAATACACTACAACGGAGAAGGAGTTCCTTGCCGTGGTGTATGCATTTGAGAAATTCCGACTTATCTCGTCTTGACTAAATGCATAGTGTATACGGATCATTCGACTATCAAGTATCTTATGGCTAAGCAAGATGCAAAGCCAATATTACTTCGTTGTATTCTCCTCCTTCAAGAATTTGATCACAAAATCGTTGATAAAAAAAGAGCCGAGAATCTAGCGGCCGATCATCTTTCTCGTTTGGAAGATCCTCACCAAAGTGTTTATGAGCCAAAGGAAATCACCGAAACATTTCCGCTCGAGACACTTGGTGTAGTGAATTCTAAGCATGATTCTTCTACCCCATGGTTTGCGGACATCGCAAATTACCATGCGGGGAACTTCATCATCAAGGGTATGACGACTCAAGAAAAACGAAAATTCTTTCGTGACGTCAAGTTCTATTTTTGGAACGACCCTTAATTGTTTCGAACTTGTGCGGATCAAATTATTCGACGTTGTGTCTTTGTACGAAGCTTCTAACATCCTTAGAGCTTGTCACGAGGGACCCACGGGTGGTCACCACCGTGCTAATCTCACGGCTAAGAAGGTCTTTGATGCCGGTTTCTTTTGGCCTACTATTTACCGAGATGCACATGCACTTGTGAAGTCATGCGACTCATGCCAACGACAAGTAAAAGCATCACAAAACGATGAAATGCCACAAAATATCATCCAAGTGTGTGAGATCTTTGACGTTTGGGGCATTGACTTTATGGGGTCGTTCCCATCATCTCGTGGTAATAAGTACATCCTTGTCGCCGTTGACTACCTATCTAAGTGGGAGGAAGCTAAGGCTTTGCCCACCAACGATGCTCGTGTGGTAGTCAAGTTTTTGAAAAGCTTGTTTTCTCGGTTTGGAACCCCTCGTGCGATCATAAGCGATCGTGGAACCCATTTTTGTAACGACCAATTCGAAAGGGTCCTAAGGAAATATGGGGTTACACATCGTCTTTCTACGGCTTATCACCCACAAACGAGTGGGCAAGTCGAGGTTTCAAACCGAGCTTTGAAGAGGATCTTGGAGAGATCTATTGGGGAAAACCGACAATCTTGTTCGGATAAGTTGGACGATGCTTTACGGGCCTTTAGGACCGCTCATAAGACGCCCATCGGGTGCACTCCTTATAAGCTTGTGTATGGGAAGAATTGTCACTTGCCAGTTGAACTTGAACACAAAGCTTATTGGGCCTTTAAGCATTGTAATGATGATATGGAGACCGCGGGAAAACACCAGAAAATGCAATTAAATGAATTGGATGAATTAAGGGACATTGCTTATGAAAAGTCATTGATTTATAAAGAAAAGACTAAAAAGTTTCATGATTCAAAAATTAAAAACTGGGTTTTTAACATTGGAGATCAAGTGTTGCTTTTTAACTCACAATTGAAAATCTTTTCCGGTAAGTTGAAATCCCGGTGGTCCGGTCCATTCACCGTGACTCAAGTTTTTCCTTATGGGACCATCGAGCTAGCTCAAAATGATAGCCTCAATTTAAAGGTGAATGGACATAGGTTGAAGCACTACTTTGGCGGGGAAGTTCCATCCTTGAACTACCTCGACCAAATCACCTTCCCCAATGATAATTAGTATTGAGGGGATCGAGTCGAGCTCATGACTCAGTATTCAAAAACGAGGTGCCTCGTGGGGGAGTCCCATGCTTATCCTATGTACATATTATCGCTTTCTAATGTAGTAACGTGTGGGTATTTGTGCCCTTCCAACCTTTGTTCCATGGTTGTTTGTGATTGTGTATATCTTAGATCATTATCATCACGATTGGAGCCTCTCGTGTTCGTTTTATGGGAGCACTTGATCGTTTGCTTTGAAGACTTTCTCAATATCCATGATATATCCTTTTATGTTCTAACCCTAGGTTTTTAGCACACTTTATAAACGGCTTTAAATTTAACGGTTACACCCTTTTCATGCTAGGTTAAGCATTCGACTACGTCTCTAGTATGGGGGTTTTCCAACCCTTAGACTCGAAACATTGAGGACAATGTTTAACTTTAGTATGGGGGTGAATAGATACTTGCCTTGCCAAACCTTCACGTTTTCCAAAGTTTATCTTTTTGTTTATCGTTTTGTTGCAAAATAAGGCTAAAAATGGCCAAATTTTAAATTTTTCTCATGTTTTATAAGTGTTTAAGACACGAATGTAGATTTTCCGATGGCGAGAATAAGAGTAATTTTTTACTCGACCGTGCGTGTTGAGCACTTAGCTTCTATTCCATAACTTTTATATTAGGCTAAGTATCTTAAATAAGGACGAGAAATGATAGAGTTAATTATAAGTTACTATGCTAAACGTAGAGTACTCGTATTCTTTCAAAAACTCATGTGTTCTCGTTGTTTGCTTATTCTCCCTTCGCTTGTAAATATTTTTTTGCTTAATAAATATTGACTTAGCGGTTTAGTCTTTATTGTTGGTTTCTAGTCTTTTCTAGTAGCTTCCATGTAATTAAATTGGGAAGACATTAAGGTATCGCCAGCGTCATGGTTTTGAAGTATTGGCAACCCGAATAATCCAAAGCTTCACCTAATAATAAGATTTCAAGTGCTCAACTAAATCAAGCAACAATTTGAAGCTCACAAGGCCGAAAAATCTATGCAAAATTAAAAGTGAATCAAGTCTTAATCTTTGAAGCTTTAAAGATCCAAAATTTGCTTTTAGCGTGAGGATATACGTCTTTGGACACAATAAACACCTCATGGCGAGGTTAAATAAAAGGCAAAGCAAGACTGAAGTCATAATAAAAGCTTCATGGTGAAGTTGAATAAAAGATGGAGGTAAACCTATGATAATAAGGCCCTTCCGTTAGGGGGCGTATAAAAGTCTTGGTAATAAGTCTCATGTTCAAAACCGTTATAAAACCGTGTTTATCGATCCTTCTTGTTGACTTAATTTTTTGACATCGTTGTCTATTAGGGGGTTATTAATTCGATGGTCTTGGTTACACCGTTAGGACTCTATTTTTAGACCTAAATCTCTATCATCGCATAAGTAAAAAATGTATCATCGTGAAACATTCAAGACAAAATAAAATATAAGAGATACAACTTAGGAAAATGGGAGGATAAGTACGTGATTAAGGCATATGAGTAGTGTTAGCATTACTAACTTATAATGACAATGATCTCGTTGCACGCTTAGCATGGAATTGGGGTGAAAATCGAGGACGACGAAATTATTTCTAACAAAGCATTCACGTGTTCTTATTCTATGAACCTAAATGTCCCATTTTGCGATGAAAATCATACATTATGTCTAAAACGTAAGTAGAAGTAATAGTAGTAGTGTAGCTAGTTTATCATTCAATAAAAGTAAATAAAAATGAATTTTGGAGATGCTATGATACTTTATTCTAGCATTGCGTGAGGGCACGACAATGGTTTAGTATGGGGGAGTGATGAGACTGCTTTTATACATAGTCTCATCGTCCAAAACGGGCTTTAAATGCATTAAATATCATCAAAAATGCCAAATATATGCTTGTATTTGTTACTTGTTTATTTTAGGTACGGATATTGAGAAAATGACAAAAGATCACAAGAAACATGCAAAAACGAACACGGGAAACAAAGCCGCACAATGAACCAAGCACTAATGAAAATTTTCCAAGAAAAACCCTTGAAGTTTTAAAGATTATGCAAGAAGGGTCCTCTAATATTGAAGAATTAACACTTTAAACCCTTGTATATTCATAATTACAAGTTTCGTCCTTAAAGTTTGTCAAAATTACAAAAAGGGCCCTCAACTTTGAAGAATTGGCAAGAATGGTCCCATAACAATCATGACTTGTCAATATTAGTCCTCCAAAAAGTCAATCATACAAGTCAAGACCATCATCTTTGAAGAAAATGACAAAACAACCCTTCAAGAATCAATAAATGGCAAGAAATACCCCTGAAAATACTTTGGAAAAGTATTTGGGGAAAAAGTATGAAAAAGGAAACTTTAATAACAAAGGATTCTGATTTTATACTTAATTAACTTCAAGTGAAAAGAGAAAGAGAGATGAGCGACCAATCCTGGCAGACAACAAAACTTACATGGACCAGTGGTGGGATGACACGTGCCCCACTTACTCTCTCCACCAATGGGAACTCTCCCATTTTCCACCTCACACTCCACTAAAAATCGGTTATAACTAATCCTTATTAGTTTAATCTTTGGCGCTAAACACAACATTTAAACCCAAAAACAAATCAAAACTGGTACTATTCACTCAAGAACATGATTTGGGTTTTCTTAATTGCTTTGTAATTAAGCCATAAAACTTTCCAGAATTATGATTAAGCTAGTCTTAATCATAACCCAACCCCTAAAACCCTTTCCACGTCACTCCATGGTCACATGTAAAACCCCTGCTATACCACCTTTTGGGAAGAAGCCAAAACAATACCAAGGATCCAACGCCTAATATTTAGCTTCAATCCTAAGCTTTCATATAAACCTTTGGATGCAATTCTACCTTGGACACCTCACACAAACTACCAATACTTCATCACATGTTTAAGCAAAGTTCAAATCTGCAAGGGAAAATTAGCGGCTTCACCAAGCATTAGGGTTACGTTTTTATGCATTTCTAGAACCCCTTGTAGCCTATATAAAGGCACTTAGGCTTTTCATTTCACCTGCTCTTGATTTATCCTAGTTCACATTTCTGTAAATCCTACTTTCATGTTATGAAATAGAGTTTGAACTTTGTGAAGAAAAACCAAGTGCCAACCTTTTATTCTATTTGTTTATGTTATATGTTAACTAATCTTGAATCTCAAAACGTGTTTTTAATCCTTGTGCAAGAAATTGCTCAAAGGATCAAAATTTGATATTTTGCTAAGTCTTGGTTTAAACCTTGGAATTCTTGGGCTATAAGTGGATCATAGCATCCTGATATTGTGTTATCAAGGTGTTGTGAGGCTTATAACTTGGGGATAATCAAGTGTGGGAACAAGGTTGCATTAATCAAGTTTATTTTCCAATTTTTCACCTTTCTGTTTTTGATTTTATTGTGCTAACCTTGTTGAATCTTAGCAGGTTTGTTGTTGGAAGCTTGTGCTTGTTCTTGCTAGCACATCAGCTCAAACATTCGTAGGTGTGGGTGTACATCCATGAGGTTTGAACCCTTTTACCCAAAATCTGCATTACTACTTGATTTTTAGTGATTTGGTGATCTGCTTGTGTTCTTGTTGTTCTTAAGGTTTAATCTTGCTTGATACTGCATAATACATATGTTATTGTGTTTGATTGGGCTTGGGTAACATTGAATCACACTTATACCTGTTTAGATTTGTTCATTTGAATTAATTATAGCTTGTGTATGCATTTGGTGAAGTTTGGATGGCTGATTTTTGCTAAAACTGCTTATTGAGTGTAAACTGCTTATTGTTCATGTATGTGTCATATCTGGTGATGTTTTGAATTAACTATACTGATTGGCTGTTTGAAATTGTGTTTTTGTGATTGATATTGACTCCTTATGATTAATTGATCATTTGGTTGCCTTTGATTAACTTGAATCCACAAAAAAGCCACAAAAGACAAAAAGTCAAAAAGGTAAAGCAGGGGGAAAAGTTCCCACTGCTCAACCTCCAAAACTAGCCCCTGCTAGTGTAAAACATCATTCAGCTTATTCATAAGTCAATTTGGCTTATCCAGACTTGCAACAACTTATTTTTGTGATAGATCTTCCTCATTTGACCCAATTATTTGATCTAGAGCTTATTAGACTTTGACTTTGACTTTTTACTAGAAAAATCATTAAGTTGACTTTTAAACAAGTGCTTATCTGCTTATTTTGGCTTATTTTTTGTGCTTATTTGAAAACTTTTTTATTATTTAGCTTAATTTAGTCATTTAAGAGCTTTTGAAAGTTGAATCAGCACTTGAGGTGGTCTAGAACTCAAAAATTACTATTTTGTCGTTTTGTGAAGAGAGTCTTGGCTTATTTCAGGCTTATTTCTTGTGCTTTTTCCAATTTTTTTTACAGATCTCTTAGGTAACTCAAAAGAAGCTTGTGTGTCAAATTTTAGCTTATGGCATCAGCTTATAGCTTAATGGGCCAAAAATCCCATTAAGAATAAGCTTCTTTGAAATAAGCTAGCTTAAACACATTTTAAACTTTTGTGCCTTCACAGTTTTGTTCTTAAAATCAATTTTTAAGTCAGATAGGAGCTTTTGGGCTTATTTGGACAACATTTTTCTTATTGGGCCTATTTGAGCCCATTAAGGGACTGTTTGGACTTTTAGCCCATTTCAAGGCCCAATAGGGGTATTTTGTATTTTCAACTTCATTTCTGTGTTATTTAGGTTAAAATAAGTGGGTTTGCAACTTTTTAGAATTTTTTATTAATTTTGGATTGTTATTAATATTTTATTATTATTTTATTATTAAAAATTAAAATTTAGATTTTTCATTTTTTTTCATTTTTCTTAGACCAAATACATTAAGTTAGGAATTTTACAATTTTTAGAATATTTTATTGTCATTAGATTAATTTTGAGAATTATTTTAAGTTTTAATAGTTTTTAATTATTTTTAAATAGTTTTAATTAATTTTAAAATTTTCAAAATAGTTATTAATTTATTTAAGTCATTTTAGAGGTTTACAAGTGAAAAAATTTCATTTTGGGCTTTTTATTAATTAAATTGATTTTTTGGGCTTTAATTAGCATTAAAAAATTATTTTTTAAATAAATAAAAGGTTTGAGTAATTTTTGATTTTTTGTAAACTCTAATTACATTTTTAAGGATTTATTGCAATTTTCTAGGAATTTTTAGGGTAAAATTTTAATTTTGTCACTTTTTACGGTTTTACGTGCACGACTTTTCGTCTTAGTTTTATTCATAATCGTAACCGTCATTCTCTTCTAATCTCTTTTCTTCTTTTCATGTCTCATCAATATAATCACAAACCATTAATCAATTCTTAACACAACGCACTTGCCTCCTTGGGAAACGAACTTGAACTTCATTGGTCATTAGTGCTCGGTTTTCCTAAACCGACACTTAAAACTTACCACTTATACGCTCTTTTTCCTAAAAGACGTATTTTACAACTATCAGTTACACGTGATGTATTCACTTTTTACTTCACCACTTTTATTTATTTTTTGTATGTATTTTTTAACTTCAAATCCCGCTTTTCAGCATAAGCTTCATAAAGTCAATACTCTCCTCTGTCGTTTTAAATTATTTTCACACAAGAGGCACGCACTGCTCATCAACATTTGGTTCCCATTATGTCGATCCTCCGGGTGACTCAAAATGAATGTATAAACTAGGTTTTGGTGAATTATGAGCATCTGTTTCACAATCTAATAAAAGAATAGTTCATAAATTGTATGAGTCATATATGACTCATATATGAGTCACTATGACTCATGTATGAGTCACACTGACTCATATATGAGTTATGTGGCTCATCTCTTACATAATCATATATGAGTCAATGAGACTCATGTATGAGTCAGTGTGACTCATACATGAGTCAGTGTGACTCATATATGATTCAGTGTGCCTCATACCAGCATCAACAACTGCATTTTCAGTAACATATCTATTTCTGGTACAAAGTTATTAACTGTATTGGCAACTAAATTTTCAATAACATCAACATCAGCAACAACATTTTCAGCTTCTACATCAGCAGCTTCTACATTAGCATCAGCAACTACATTTTCGCTAACATCATCAGCAGCTTCTACATTTTCTACATTTTCACTAATATCAGCAACTATGATTACTGGATCATTGTCACTTGATGTGGAGGTCGCGGAACTTGCTGGGAGATGGTCAGATGTTGTGGAGGTCGAAGTTGGATGTTTGTTGTGGAGTTGGCCGGAAAATGGTTGTTTGTTGTATAAATCGACAGGAAAGGGTTTTTTGTTGTGTAGGTTGCTGGAAATTGGTGGGTTTGTTGTGTAGGGCGCCAAAAACGTGGGTTTCTTAGGGAAGTCGCCGGAAAATGGTTGATACGTTGTGGAAGCCGCTGGGAAAGAGGTGGCGTTATTGAAGTTGCTGTGAAACGGAGGTTAGGAGTGGATCTTGCTAGAAAATAGTGGATTCTTGTGGGGGCTGTCGGAAAAAGGTTGTTTGCGGTAAAGGCCGTCGGAAAAAGGTGGGTTGGTGTGGATGACGCAGGAAGAAGGTTGGTTTGTTGTGGTGGTGCGGGAAGAAAGTGGGGTTGTTGTGGTGGTCACCGAAAAAAGGTGGGAGATGAGGTTGTTGTGGTGGTCGGTGGTTAGGCGGAGGTGGTTCTGGTGGTCGCCGGTGGGGGGAGGATCAGGTTCCATTGGTGTTTGTTGTGTAGTTTATTTTTTTTGATAAATAAAGTTAGGTTATAAGAAATGGGGTTTAATCACAGCCCTTAGATCATTTAATGATGGATGGTGTAGATTGATACATAAAGTCTTTGCTAAATATGGGTGTGTGGGGGATCTTCTCCCAACGACTTTTTATTTCTAAACATTTATGTGTAAACTTTAGTTAATGTGAACGTAACTTATATACATTGAATATTTTTTGTTAATATGTTATTTTTAAATATTTGAATGCATTTTTTATAACAAAATATATTTTACAAGGGTTTTATCTATTCAATGTCATTATTTATACGAAACCGAAATCAAATATTTTAAACTATGTTATTATTTATAAATTTAAACTCGATTAAATAAATAAAATGGTTAACCGTAACCCGAACCGCGGGTAACCACTCATTTCGAATAATCGCATGTCAGGGTAACCTCCTTGTACAGTTCGCTTTCGGGTACTAAAATTAACTACCCGACCCGCGATAAATAGTTAAAATCATCTAACTAACCGAACCGACTTGACTCGTGAACACCCCTAACAGATTGTTCAATTTTAAGACCAGCCGAGTATGTAGGAAAATCAAGGTTGCAAAAATCCTGAATCGCTAGTCGGCGGGTCAACCACCTTGTAGCTTGTAATCTTTTTAGGCGAGATTACTCAGTGATAATTTGGATTGGCATTTTTTAGCAAATTTTAGGTATTTTCGGCAAGTTTTGGGTATTTCTAGCAAGTTTTAGGTATCTTCAAAAATATTATTCTAAAAATCTAACTTATCATACATATAAATAGTTACTATAAGTAATAAATACAAGTTTATAGTGAATTTTTGAGTATTTTTTACAAGATTTACATGATTAGGACAAGTTTGATCTCTTTTGACCGTTGTTGATCACATTTGACCACCGTTAATCGCTTTTAAATAAATTGGTAAGGATGATGGCCATGTAGTGATTAAACGTCGGTTAATCGATCTTATAGACATTGTTTTGCAACACTGAAAAAAACATATAAAAAAACCAAATATACCCTATTTGTAGTTTGATACGCAATCCCAAACGACCCCAATACTCTATTATAACATACTTCCCGTTCTAAATTAATTGTTTGGCATATCTTAATTTATTTTTTTATTATTAAGAAAATAAAAAGGTTTACTTTTGAATAAGGAATGTCGTTTGGGATTGTGGGGATAACAAGTCTCCGGGTCCAGATGGCTTTACTTTTGAATTCTTCAAGAGATTTTGGGACCTAATTGGGACTGATTTTTGTGATGTGGTCAAGCATTTTTTTGTTCATGATAATTTTTCTAGTGGATGTAACTCGAGTTTCATTGCTCTTATACCGAAGATTGTTGATGCTGAGTTTGTGAAAGATTTTCGTCCCATAAGTTTGATAGGGTGCATGTTGTCCCATATATTTGAGATGATTAAGCAATTAAGAAAGAAAGAAAATAGATGAAGAAGAGATGAATTCCTAGAGAGAGAGAGTAGTGAGAGAAAGTAGAGAGGAGATGATTAACTTGGTGAGATTAGATTAGAGAAAAGAATTTGTTACAAATGACCATCCACCCTCCTAACATGCTAGGAGGGTAGTATATATAGTCCACCCACATGCGGGCTTTAATGGACTATATATTGGGCCGGGCTTGTCTTTTGGACTTTAATTAGTTTAAATCCAAGCCTGTGAACCACGACTAAATAACTACCTATTACAACGTTCTAATAAATATTACAATAGAAACCTATGACCGAACATTCTTGTTTGACTCAATATTTTGAGGCTAACAATCTCCCCCAATGTGAGGTCATTCCTCTTTGATATTTGGATTCCAATGGAGATTTATGAATTTCGTCATAAATGAGTCTTGAACGTGTAACAGTAGTTTCGTTCCTTCATGCTGTGATCTTTGAGCCTTTGTCATTATCTTTCGACTTAGTCTTTTATCTTGAGATCTTCAAATCATTCTTGACTTGTCTTTGCCATCTTGCGATCTTGAGTCTTTTTCCACATGCTCACACTATTAATTGTTGAATAAGTCTTTGGGCATGAATATGTGGTTGTGAATCTTTGACTTTGCTGAGTACACCGTGACGCCACCTTCTCGAGACAAAACATAGACACGGACTGAATGGCTTTGACATTCGTCCTAAATCGGTAGCGTTTTACCTCCGGTCGGTGAAGACCGTTATACGATATTAAATACCGTACCTGTGATTAGGTAGATTCAATTAAGAATCTCCTTGACAGGGTTTCACGGCTGTACTAGCCGTTCTCTTTACTCGACCGTCTCAAAGCAAGACTGCGAACATAAAGAGTGAATCAATTGGATAAATATCCGCTTGATTAAAGTCGTCAATTAAAAGTCCTGGAACAAGTTTGATTCATTAAGAATCTTACCATTGTTGCTTTCCAGTTGACACAAGTTTGATTCATAAGAATCTCACAAGTTACCTACCGTAGCGCTGTTTGATGTTGACGCTAGAAGGATTTCCATTCGTCACTGTGAATATTAATTAATATCACTCTGAATGTTCTGGCAAGACCATAAAGATATTGCGTAGAAACCTGAAACGAGTTTGAATCAATTCAGAATCAAGCCACTGTTGCTTTTCAGTTTTACATATGTTCAATTCATAAAGAATCTTGCATATGACCTACCGCAGTGCTGTTTGATGTTAACACTGGAAGGATTTCCACTCATCATTGTGAATACTAAGTAGTATCACTCTGAGTTTTCTAGCAATATCGCAAGGATATAGCGTAGGACGCTCTTGATCTTCACCCGTGTGTCCTAACGAGATTTGATTGATCTCTTGGCTCTAGACTCGATTTGTGCACTTTTAGTGGTCGGAGGCTGGAGCAGATGCCACCTATTCAATATCAACTATCTCGGAGTGAGAAAGTCAATAGAAGTCGTGTTGATCTCCGTGACAATAAAACAAACTTCTTTTGAGAGAAGCCTGAGTAGCTAGGAAAGGGTTGTGCTTTACATCACTGGGTCCATGATGAGTTGTCTTCATGATGTGTTGACCCGGTTTCTGCCTAAATTGTATGGAGGGCTTCTTTCTTTAGACCCTTTATCCTTACATTTCTTTTTCATTCTTCAACCCCTTCAATGCTTACCAAGACATCATTAATAGCACCTTGTTGTGATTGTTCCAGTGCTATCATCAGTACTTAGTCAGCATTCAGCTGCGTTCACATTCTACTCCATCTTTCCTAAGGACTTCTAATAATGTATTGGATTGTCCCTGGGAAGATCCCTCCGGTTCTGGTTGGATCATAGGACTTAAACCTAACCACCCTTTTGACACCAATAACGTCGTGAATTAAAGATGTTGTGGGTATTTGATCATAACCATGAAAACCACTTTAAATTCTAACAAAGTGTTTGAAAAACATTTAACACCTTGCTAGTTTTGTCGTTTCAGAAATGCTCCCCCTTCACATGTGCATCGATAATCGAAAGTGTTTCGCACATGTAGGTAAAAGTTAAAGTGCTTGAGTATTATATAAGATCACATTTTAATCACATTTTCTCCCCCTATCTCTAATATATAAAATCTTTTGATATTAGAGATACCAAATTTGATTAAAATATATTTTGAAAAATAGTCTTGAAAATCTTTGAAAGAAAGATGTGTCAAACTATGCATGAAGTTGAAATGCTCCCCCTCAAAAATTGATCCAATTGAATTGTCATTGTGAGGATTTGATCCACATTAAACTTTTGAGGATAGGAGTTGTTGAACACACAATTTTTGAAAGATTTTGATTATCATTGAAAAAATTGTGTTCAACGCTTTTTGAAAAATCAATTCTTTTTGACGAAAAGGTTTTTCTAAAGCATAAACTTGAGTTCATAGACTTTGAATGTCTTGTCGAATCCACTCAAGTGTAAGAAGACTTAACTTCTTTTGCTAAGGGTAAGAGTACAAAAGCGTACACTCCCCCGTGAATTTAGATCCAGGTTGATATATGAAAGTGATTACAAACCATTGTGTTGAGCACAAAAAGTTGAATGTTTTGTGACTAGCTCAACCCGTGATAGATTGGTCTACCCGTTTGTTAGGATATGGTATCTTTAAAGATACACATTCCTTTATTTGAGGTCCGAGTTACAGTCTGACATTTAACTGTAAGTCGTTTACATGAGCTTAAAAACTTTGAATGTTTTTAATGAGAGCTCATGACCGAGAAAATTTATTTTCCCGTTGTTAAGGATAAGTTATCATTCGTGATCAACTTTCCTTTCTTGGAAGTACGAGTCACAATCTGAGGTAATTGTAAATCATTAAAATGACATGTTTTGAAAAATATTTACAACTTTCATTCGAGCTTTATGTACACACCCGTGTCGTTATTGAGCGACATTTCTAGGTACGTCCATATTATCGATACTGAAAGACATGTCGAGAGGAATATTTTTTGTATTTTGAAAGTTTTTCCATTTTTTAATTTGTTTTTCTATGGATATTTACGTTTTATTATATTTTTTGTTTTCTCAAGTTTTTCGAAAATAATCCAAAATAGACTTTTGTATAGCAGAAGAAGATGATATCGAATATACAGAATTGGAACCCTTTGAAGAAGGAGAAATGGGTTCAGAATCCGCTGTTGTACCTGCAATCACAGAAGACGAGTTTGCACAAATACTAGAATTAGGAGTAACAAATTCCTTTTCAGCGTGTAGAACAGTAGCATTAGTGCTGGTGCAGGTGTCATCACTCTTCTCTATTGGAATCCACTTAAGACCAACTTCTGTGAAGATCCGACCCGTTGGTTTCCACTGAAGACTAGATTTAGGAGTAGCTTTCTCTTGCACAGCGGAAGACTTCTTTGGAGAGAAACTATGTCCTTTTTGAATCCACGTTTCAGATTTGGTGTGGTTGCTTTTCTTTACGACGGGTTTGTATCTCCTTGGTGTCTTATGGGATTCTGTATTCGATCTCCGTTCAAAGGAACGAGATTTGACTTCATAGAGGTATTGCAAAATGCAATGGTCATGATTTCCATTGTGAATGCCCTTTTTGCAAGTGGGACATACAGGGAATTTTGGATTCACGAAAGTACTTGTATTCCTTTGTTTTCTAAATCGTTCAGGCGTAGTGTTTGAAACACGACTATTCATGGATGGTTTCCAATTCCTAGATTGCTGAAGAGGGATCCTAGGTTTTGGTTGACTACCATTAGGAGTGTGTAGAACTCTAGCGAGATTTGGTGAACTAGGGTTTTCATACACTGGTTTGTCTTTCTGAATCTTCCCTTTTTGTTTCGCATCCTCTAGGTTATGGGTATGAACGAGGTCATTTGAACCTACAGATTCCTTTGTGGACGTGAATGTCACACGTTTTGGAGGAGTCCTAGAAGTGCTAGGTGCATTCACATGGTTGGGTTTAGCAGCAGTGTGCTTGCTAAATGGAGGAACATAGGGTGATATGGATGGTTTTGGAACACTTGGTTGCACATCAGTCTTAGGGGGTAACCTAGACTTCATATGAGAAGAATTGGAGAACGGAGTCGGTTTTCCTAAGATAGACGGCTTTGGATCCTTGTAGGCATTGGGTTGTCGAACAATAGGTTTCTTAATGCTAGGTTCCACGATTTTCCCACCCATTTTAGCAACGAGTTTCTGCAACTCTGCTATTGCTCTGTCCCTGTCTTGTAATTGAGCTTTCAACCCTTTAATTTCCAAATTCTGTTCATTCATTTCTCGAAATGTTTGGGAAAGTTTTTCTTGCAATTTATTATCATGTGGAAAACGACCAACGTCTTTTTGCAAAGCAAGTTCAAGTGAATGACAATGTTTTTGAAGGAAATCAGTTTTGTGTTGAAGTAACTCAAAAGCCTTTTTGTCAACATTTTCTTTACGTTTCGAAAGCTCAATTTCAAGACGTTCACATTCTTTGATCTTATCAAGATATTGGCATGCAACTTCAGAATATTCATCAATATCAGCACAAGATGTAAAATAAGCACACATAACATCTTTAGAAACACATTCTTGCAATAGTAAATCATATTCATCTGAGAAATCAGTCTTCTCCATTTGAAGATATTCAATGTGTTTATCAAGAGATTCAACATATTCTAAATCATCATACATTTCAGTCCGAATGAACTCCTCAAGTTGAAGAACAGTTTCTTTAATCAACGCCGTGTTAGGAATTAAGAGTTCTTTCACAAGCAAGGTAATATCTTGAGGAATCGGACGTGTCCACTCAGCATTTTCACGTTTTGCCCAGTCTCTTTCAACAATAGATTTAACATTATCTATGTGGTGTTTAAGAATACCTAATGTTTTCCTACTCTTGGTTTTAGATTCATCTAGAGGGAGGTAGTTTATGTATTTGTAAACATTAGATTTCTTAGGGGCAAATGCTTTCTTCCATTGAATTCTCTTTTGTTTGCATTCTAGAAACACTTCCTCACGAGTTTTCTGAGTTTGTTTGTTGAAAAGACCATAAAGACTATTCTCATAAGCATAATTATATGGTTTCACAAACTCCTTATTGACAAGTGGTTGACAATCATCATCCCAAAGGGCAGTCTCTTCACTATCGGCACTAACAGGCATGCAATCAAGATCGGTCCTTTCAGTCGCATCAAGATAAAGACATGGGTTCGCAGCTTGAGCTTTGGCAAGGAACTCAGGACTTGCAAAGCTAGCTTGACCCATAAACATCGACGGAGGTGCTAGCATTCTTACGGATTGAATAGAATCATGCGTTTTATAAACAACTTTCTTCAAAAATTCGACTTGTTCTTCTAGTTTCGTTACTTTTTCGGTTTCTTTATCATATTTACTTTTGAAGTCTTGTTTTAACGCATCTACCTCTTGTTTCTTATCCTCGAGAATTTTAGCAGAATCGGTAGTGGTCATAGAGAGCTTTTGTTCAAGTTCATTAACTTTGGTATTGGCAAGGTACGTTTTTTGACGTTCATCCATTAAGAAAACATTATATTGACGCTTCTCTTTGGCTAATAACTCAAGAGTTGTATTATATTTGTTTTCAAAATCGTCCTTTTGACTTTTTAACGTACTACCCTTGTACCCCTCAAGCTCTTTGGTTTACTGAAGAATCTCCGCTCTATAGCTATCTATAGTTTCACTAGACTTAATTAGAGCAGCTTTGCATTCTTCAGAATTTTGAGTGAGTGTTGCGTTTGCCTTCTTTAATTGCTTTTGACTCTTTTTATTTTCTCTGACATCGTTTTGTAAAGTAGCAATTAAATTGGCTAGCACAACACGCTCCTCGTCATCATACTCATTTGCGTGTTGATCATTGTCAGACGAATTATTGCACGTGTCTAATGGATCAGGTATGGTATTGCTATCAACCTTTTCCGTCATACATGTGGGAATAATGGTTTGATTTTGATCACTATGCTCATACGTATTAGCATTTCCAAACACATTATATTCATCATAGTGTACCTCTTCCAATGGCTAAGAATCGAAAACAGGACCATTGTCATAGGAAGGTGTATTGCTGATGACATTCTCAGAGTCGATGTGTTGTTTGCCAGAGCTGCTGTTGTCTTTCCTAGAGTTGTCATCATTCCCTGAACTATGCGTTAGAGTCTCATATCTGCAGCTTGTATTCTCAACATCTGATGCGATACCACAACTGGTATGAAGTCTGTCATCAATCGTTTGTTGCGTCTGTATTGTGTGATTCACATAGGTTACAATGAAGTCGATGTTGCGGGTTATCCGATCTTTGTATGTTAAAGCATTCATTCCATGATATCGCTTGAAGCACTCGTTGGTAAGCGAAGACTTGATGAAGTCAGAAGTAAACATCGTTTCAAGTGATGTTTTGAGATCAGTGAATGTGATCTTGCATTCACTACCAATGAGTCTTTCGTTGACAAGTTGTGTTTGAAGTCTATCCATGGCATGAGTGAATGTTTTGTTGAATGTGCCAGTGGATTCACGTAAGTCGAACAAGAATTTTGAAAGGCGCTGAAAAGAATCTTGAAGTACTCTAAAACCGTCCATGGCGTTTTTTCTCAAAAAACATATCTGTTGTTGTAGTCATTCCATTTCGAAGTCTTTCACGTCTGAACTTTCAGTAACCTCATTACTCGTTGGCATGATGATCGTCTCTCTCTGTTGATGAAGTGACTTTGGATCTTAAGTGGATATGGTGTGATTGTGATGTTGTTGAAATTCCGAAAATTTGAAATTTTTCTCAGTCCGACTAAAACGGTAAACCGAAAAAATTTGAATAACCAAATTTTGAAAACGAGTTAGAAATAGCCAATAACTAGTATGGAAAAAATTTGAAAAAATGAAAATTTTAACGAAAAATAAAACCTAAAAATGGCCTAAAAATTTGAATTTTCGTCCGAAAATTTGAATTTTTGGTCGAAAATTTTTTCGCATCGCCAAAATTTGAAATCGAAGATTAAATGGCCTAAAAATGGTCTAGGAAAAAATAAATTTTACTTGGGTTTTCCCGCCAAAAAACTATTTTTTTTTTATCTTCGTGTAAACGATATTCCGAAACTAGTCTAGATGGTGGCTAGGTCTAAAAAATACTTAAACAAACTTTAGCAAAACACATCATCGGAATGTCCCCTAATCGGAATGTCCTAATCGGAATGTCCTAATTGGAATGTCCTAATCGGAATGTCCTAATCGGAATGTCCTAATCGGAATAACCAAATCGGAATGTACTAATCGGAATCCTTGTCGGAATGATCTAATCGGAATAAGCTTGTCGGAAGACCCAAATCGGAATGCAAATCGGAATATTTTTGTCCAATCGGAATGATGATCGGAAAGCTGGTCGGAATGTGTAAACCCTTTTCTGATGTTACTGATCGGAATCACAATCGGAATCTATAATCCCTTTTCCGATTACACCAATCGGAATAATGGTGCTGTTACGAGATTTTGAGGTAAAAAGATGAATTTTTCGACAAGAAATCCGCGATTTTAACCAACCAAATGCGACTAAATCCCTACCACAGCTATGTAGAAGATTTATATCACGATTTAGAGCATAGAAAACACAAAAAGAATCTTGAATTCAAGATGATTATAAGAGAAAATCACACGAACCAAGTAAAATGAACAACGAATCACAAAACTACCCCGTGGCGATTGATACCAAATGTTGTCCCATATATTTGAGATGATTAAGCAATGAAGAAAGAAAGAAAGTAGATGAAGAAGAGATGAATTCCTAGAGAGAGAAAGTAGTGAGAGAAAGTAGAGAGGAGATGATTAACTTGGTGAGATTAGATTAGAGAAAAGAATTTGTTACAAATGACCATCCACCCTCCTAACATGCTAGGAGGGTAGTATATATAGTCCACCCACATGCGGGCTTTAATGGACTATATATTGGGCCGGGCTTGTCTTTTGGACTTTAATTAGTTTAAATCCAAGCCCGTGAACCACGACTAAATAACTACCTATTACAACGTTCTAATAAATATTACAATAGAAACCTATGACCGAACATTCTTGTTTGACTCAATATTTTGAGGCTAACAGTGCATTTATAAAGTTGTTACTAAGATCATGGCTAAGAGATTGGTCTTGGTTATCCATGATCTTGTTTCCGATACTCAGTCTGCTTTTGTTGCGGGGAGACAGATTCCAGATGGCCCCTTTATACTTGAAGAAATAATTCAATGGTGCAAAAGAAAGAACAAAAAAAATGTGTTCTTCAAAGTTGATTTCGCAAAGGCATACGACTCCGTTAGATGGGATTACTTACTTGATGTTTTAGACGCTTTTGGATTTATTCACACTTGGCGTCAATGTATTTAGGGTATACTTTCATCTGCTAAGGCTTCTGTTCTTATTAACGGGAGTCCTTCTAAAGATTTCTCTTGTCATTGTGGGCTTAAACAAGGGGACCCTCTCGCTCCTTAGTTATTTATTTTAATCATGGAACCGCTTCATATTTCTTTCTCCAAGGCTGCAGATGAGGGGTTGTTCAAAGGTATTCGTTTATCAGATTCGGTTTCCATATCTCACCTTTTTACGCTGATGATGCTATGTTTCTGGGCGAATGGTCTCAAGGAAACTTAAAAGGTATGTTGAATATCTTGAAATGTTTCTTTCTTGCGTCTGGTCTTCAAATAAATGTGGATAAAAGTCAGTTGTTGGGTATGGGAATTTCGCATGCTGAGGTGATTCAGGCTGCGGCTACTATGGGTTGCTCTGTTATGGATTCTCAATTCCGATATCCAGGTGTTATGTGTGACAACTACGGTTTTGAGGTTAGTCACTTAGTTTTATTTTGTCCATATTTCGTGGAATTACGTGTCTTTATGTGTTTATGAGTTATGTGGTGTGAATAGAGTGTAGTTTGGACATCGTTTTTGGGTACGGGGTACCATGTGAGTGAAACGATGTGTGATGTTTCATGTTCATGAGCTCACATAGTAGTGACTATGAAATATGATGGTGTTATTTAGTGGTTTTACGTATACGTATATGTATTATAGAAAATCATATTTTTACGATTTAGGGTTGTGCATTTAGGGGTCTCGGATGAGCTATTTAGTCACGGGAATAATTTACGGGATGGTTTTAATTCATTTAGGACTTAATTATATAGTTTATTTCATATTCTAAGAGTTTTTATAAAACTGTATATTTTTACGTCTTTTACGGTAACGCGTAAATTTGACTAGTTTTACGGTTTTGAGGTTTTGGAGGTTTTCGGAGCTGAAATAAATTAAGGTAAATTAAGGTAATATTATTAATACATTAATTAATAATAAAAAGAAAATAAAAATAAAAAATAATAAAGGGGGTCGGTTTGGACGACGCAAGAAAGAAAGAAGGAAAAGCCCAAAACAGGCCCAATTGACTTGTAATGGGATTAGGGGGCCTTTAGGACTTAACCAAACCCAACCTATAACCAAAATGATCATATTTTTAACCTCCATAATAGCTCCTAGCCGAAATTCAACAATGGTGGCCAATTAGGGTTTCAAAAATAAAGATCTTCCATTGATTTCTAAGGTAAAACCTTCAAAACCCTTGTTCTATTAATGATTTTAATCAATTTAATCATGTAATTGATCTTATGATGGATTAGGGTTTGGGAGTTTACTGAGATTAGTGAGATTAGGGTTCATATGAATTGATTATGTTGGTTATTATGAAGATTAGTGATCGTAATTAGGGTTTACTCATGTTTAAATTTGTTTTTAAAAATTGGGCAGAATTTTTGGTCCATTGTTTTGATCATATCTTATGTCCCTGGAAGGTTAATTGAATTAGCTTTTAAATGAAAGAAACTAGAACTAAATTGGAGGTAGGCAAGTGGGTCAAAAACAGGTTACATCACTCGGGTGTCAAAACAGTTTTTGGATCAGCTTGTTTTCATTTTATGTTTTAAATTGTTTGGGGTACTTAGGGTTATAATTGGAGCTTCAAATGAACATGAGATTTATATTATATATTAAATAAAATATCTGGAGAAGGGCTAAGCAAATGGGATAGGTTAAGACCCTCTGGTCATAACAAATATTTCATATGTTCAAAATCGGTAAAATATAGATAGGCCAAAGTATAAGTTGTATATCGGGGACTCAAGATTAGCTTTCATGTTGGGGCAAGGGCTGAGATTTTTAGATAACACATATAAGTTTATGGGGTTTTCATTTCAAGTAATGTGGTTTAGGTTTGGTGGACGTTTGGCTCATAATACGGAGTGTGAAAAACGGGACTGTTTTGGGTTAAATGTTAACGGGACGCATTATGAACTAAACTAAGTTAAGTGCTTTATAGAGTGTTGTAATGAGATGCTTATGTCATATACATGGGGTTAAGTTGTTGGAGAATATTAGATATCCATCATAGATTGATGGGCCATTTTGGTAAGTGGTTCATGTCTTGATTTTATACGTTTGTGTGTTTAAATTTGTGCTAGAGCGCGGGTACTTGGAGAAGCTTGTTCAGGTGAGTTTCATAGTCCCATGTCTTTTTATGTTTTGACTTCCAGATGGAATGGAAGAGACACTGTATGGTTTTGTAAATAATTTTGTGAATGTTTTTATGGTTTGTGATGGACTTGTGTGTACACTTATGTGATTAACTACTACGTAAATCTTGATTATGTTTATGATTTGGATCTGGGGACACGTATCGTCTCAGTTATTGTGGTTTGACTTGGTACCAAGGGGATGTTGACAAGGCGGGACCGTGGGATTGGTTCATAGGTGTATGGGCGCCTATGGGACCATGGTTATTGGTAAGGCTTGGAGCCTTGGAATTGTGGTTATTGGTAAGGCTTGGAGCCTTGGATTTGTGGTGATTGGTTAATCTTAAATGCTAGTTGTTAACACATAATTGTAGCACATTGTCCATATGTTCTTTTGTTATTGGTTGTTATTCACAGCTTATAACTGATTTGGCGTTTGAGTCTAAACTTATGACTTTCACCAACATTATGTTGACGTGTTTTAGTGTCTCTTTCAGGTGAGAATGTGGTTAAGCGTGAGAATAGGAGTAGCTAGCTGGAAGGCTTAGGATTGCATTTGGAGGAACCCCCTTTCCTCTTAGTCTTTATTTATGTTTGAATAAGTGATACTTTGTAGACACCTATATGTTTGTTATTGGTTAATTGTATGTCTTTGGTAAGAGGTAGACCTGTTACCTACTTACCTAGACGCCTGCATTGTTTGAGATATCTTCATGAGATTGTGTCACCATTTATGATATTTCCATTTCATTTAGTTATCTCTATAGACACGCTATTGCTGTGATGATATCCATACGTCGCGCCCCATATTCCGCCATGGTGGGGTGTGATAGAATGGTATCAGAGACAATGGTTATAGAGCATTAGGTTGCCTAGCCTAGTCTATAGCTTAAGGATCCCTGCATATAGGCGTCATAGGATTAGGTGTGGTCTTGATTGTATTATCCTAAATTTTATTTTTTGTGAATTTTGACTAGTATGAGTTGAACTGTAGTTGCCCATACTTAGTCATCTGTTAATTTCTGTTTTGCTTTTGATATATAAATTACTTTCACCATAGTAAGTTATTTGTTGTACCTAATGTATAGTATTTTTATTTTGATGTTTAAGTCATGTTACCTAAGAATCATGTGGTGATTCGAGTTACTAGGAGTAGGTGGATATGAAGTGTAGAAACTAGAAGGGGGGTTGAATAGTTTCTAGTTCGTTTTCAAAACATTTCGGCTCAATCCACTGCCCGCGGTTCCTTATCTCTGCCCGCGGTTCCTTATTGATAAGGAACCGCCGGTCCAATAACGAACCGCCGACAGTGGACGTAGCAACATTGTTATTTTGAAACCTTAACAATCCTTTGTATCAAATTCCTTATCAATCTTGACTAGATGTGAGATGTGTTTGATTGAGAGATAAATACTACAAGTAAGAAAACACACAAGCACATCAAATCAAGAGTACATCAAGCAATAGTCTAAACACTAAGCACACACGTACTAAGCACAAGCTTTTCTGCAACTAGGATGTTTAGACTAAGTGATGTACACTTGACTATAATCTAAACATGAAGCACACACGTACTAAGCCATAGCTTTTCCGCAACTTAGATGTTTAGATTATGTGATGCACACAAAGACACACAACACAAGTATGCAACTATAAATACATCTACAAAGGTAAAGACATAAATGTAAAGGAAGTTACCGACACGATGATTTATAGTGGTTCGGTCACGAAGCTCCTCTTCGCCCTACTCCACTCCTCGAGTACACCTTACTCGAGAGTTACTTCACTAGTCAACAAACTCCTTAAGGTGGAGAAACCATACACAACGTCGCTTACACATTTCTGACACTAAGCTAGATGTCGAGTCCTAATCTTAGGTAGGAACAATCTACACAACGTTGCCTACTTCACCATTTAACGACACAAGGCTAGATGTTGAGTACTAATCGAAAGCTAGAACCAATCTTCCCGACTCTTCACTTTGAAGCTAAGTGAGAACTTCACACAACACAACTACTAGTCACTTTAAAGTTTAGTGAGAACTCACAAGACACAACCATATCACTTTATAGTTTATTGAGAACTACCAAGACACAACCTAATCTACCCACTAGTTATGTTTTATGGCCCAACATAACAAACCTTGTGTTTTATGGCCTAAACACATAAACCATATAGATCTAAGCACACAATACTTAGATCTATAACTCTAACACTATATCCAAGTACTAACAAGACTTGGATCTACACAACTAACACCTAATCCAAGGATACCCATCACTTGGATATTCTACCCTTACAAACACATCCAAGTGTACCCACAACTTAGATCTTCTACATATACATAGTAGGAAGACAATAATCATGACTTGATCTAGAGAGATCTTCATCATGTTATGACTCTAGACACTAACACTTCACAAGGGTGAAAATGTTCTTCTCATTGCTCTTGAGGAGGATGAGGAATGGGATGTTGGAAGGTTTTGTGTGTTTTTGTGCAAGTGAAATGAAAGAGAGGAGACTTCTATTTATAGCTAAACCTTGCCTTGGAGAGCACCTTTTTACCCAATGGATAAAAGAGTGGACTACCCATTGGATAAAAGAGTGGACTACCCATTGGATAAAAGGATGCACCTTTTATTCTTGGAGCCCAAATTCAAAATTTGAATTTTGAATTTATTAGTTTCCCTCCATCTTCTAGAAGCTTCCAGAAATCTTGAGTTAGCCTAAACCGGCTTGACTGCCCGCGGTTCCATATCTTCCCGCGGTTTGATATCACTAAGGAATCGCGTGTTCTATAAGAGAACCGCGCGTCCTTCTTGTCTTTCATGACGAATGTAATCTTCAAGGTGTTGAGAGAAGTATACATAAGTATGCTTGAGTGATTACGAGTACCTTACAGATTTTACATTATGTATTGCGAGTTATACGTTTGTCATCACCAAAACATGAAGGGATCATCTTGATTAAACATCGTAATGTTTGCACTAACAATCTCCCCCTTTTTGATGATGACAAACAAGTAAACCGTAACGCATAGTAAAATGTGAAACGTACTCGTTTACACTTCGTTCTCCCCCTTTTGTCGAATCAAAAAGGTAGTCGTCATTTGAGGAAGAGTAGAATCCATATCATTTGAGGAAGATCACGCATCCAAAGGTAGTCGTCGTTTGTAGAAGAGAAGAATCAACTTTGAGATAGCTTGCATCCAAAATATATTCGGTTGAGAGGCGAGAATCCGAACCGTAATCCCATCATCCAAAGATATTGAGCTTGCGTCATCCTAGTGAAGTCTTCAATCACCATAGGTTAACCACCTCCATGTCTTCAAGATCCCATAATTCATTACTTTCAAGATGTTCAATGAATGTAATTTAAGTGAGTGAACGATCGCAAATGTAATGAGTTGAACTCTTGAAAATGCTCCCCCTTGATATGAGCTCCCCTTGCTTGAGGCACCAACAAAGCAAGAATAGTGACGAGCTACAAAAATAGGTTAGAAGTATCCTACAAAACAAGGTTAGTAGACAATAGCATATATAAAAAGAGCATATATTGTCGAGAGGACATACTCCGCTTTTATATCTTGGCAAAAATACCAAACTAAAGAGAGTATGACATGGACAATAAAAACAATTCCACATAGTCGAAAAGAGAGAAAGAAGGACTATGATGAAAAGAAAAAAAAGAGGATGATAAACAAGTCGTTTGCACAAACAATGACAAGAATTGAAGAGTGTGCACACGATGCTATCAATCAAAAAACAAGTCAAAAGAGAGTATCTTGACAAGATCAATTAACAATTGTTGGAATCACCCAATTGTAATGATAATATATCAAAGGGTAAAAAGCTTAGAATTTTTGGAATCACCCAAGAAAATTCAAGATTTAACCCTCAACTCTCAAAAAACAAGAAGAGGATTTTGAGGAAATCAATTCAAAATTGTTGGAGTAGAGGTAGAAAAGAAACATCCAAGAATTTGAAGATATCATCTCAAGGGGTTAAAAACTTAGAATTGATGGAATCACCCATACCAATTGTAAATTTTAACCGCAATCAACTCTTAAAAAGAGGAGCAAAAATATCTCAACCTAGAGACATTTTTGACAAAAAAAAATACTAAGAGAAAAATAAATAAATAAAGGAAAACCAAAAGCGGATAAATCGACGCTTTAAGAAAAAATTGGGATATAGGACATTATAGGCAAAAATGCGTATCAATGTCGACACCAAATGGTGTTTAGCATACGATAAACTACATGCTCAAAGTTTCGTAGCTCTTCTCAATCATTATGGATGTTCAAAGAACAATTACATGATGAGGAAAGGGTAAGGCTTGACTCAACTTAGTTTAGAAAGACTAGAAGAAAGAGACTCGACTTAGAAGAGCATGATTAAAATGAATTGAGAGAGACTGAACAAAGAAGTTAAGGATAACTTCACAAATTGATTCATGAATACTATACCTTAGAAGGTGATAGTGAAATCTTGAAAGAAAATGAGAGAAGAAACTCAAAAGAAGCTCAAGAAGACATGAAAAGTTAGTACAAAATCAAACACATAATCAAGTAAGCACATAGGATAATTCATGCAATGCCTAATGAAGTCTACAATAAACCAATGTAGAGAAGGTGCGTAATTAACACATATGGCATGCAAGAAACATGATTACTTAAAAAGAGAAGACTAAGTAAAACAAGTTAGCACGTAGCATTTAAGGACATGCATGAGTTAGACACATCTAAGAGATATTATATCGGAATTGCTTGAGAAAGACAAAACCTTTATAATAAGCATGCATTTAATAACTAATCAATTAAGCATATAGCATACGGATAAGCAAGAAGATATATAAGCAAGTCATCTATCTAGATATCACAAATCAAGCTACATGTAATGTAAATCTCCAAGAAGATTCCTAATTCTTATTAGTTTAAGAAAAGGACTCAAAATAAGAGAAAAGAAAGAAACAAAATAACAACAAGATCTGAGACTCAAAGAAAAATCATGTTGAAAAACATGAAAGGAAATACAAGAGAATAAAGATCATACAAAGATGTATATAAAAAAAAGCCTAAAACTTAAGCATAATTTTAATCTTAGTTACACTAGAATCCTAAGATTTGCTTAAATTAGATGTCTTAGCAATAAGCAATCCACATGCTTAAATGAAAGACAAGGGTGGTGGCGGAATTTGGTGGGGTGAAAGGTGAAGTCACCAAGGGTTCAACAAAGTCATTCGCAATGGAAATGCTTTGGATGGGTGATGTGGGTGAGTTTGAAGGGGTAAAAGGTGAAGTCACCAAGGTATCAACAAAGTCATTCACAATGGGAATGCTTTAGATGGGTTGAGGTTGGGTAGTCACATCCAAGAGAATACTTAGAGTGAAGGGTGAGGTTAGCTCATTCATTCTAGATTGGAATGAAGAGGAGGTAGAACCATGTGAATGGTTGGTATCATGGGTTGAGGTAGTCTTGCATGGAGCAAGAGGTGGTGAGGGTGATGAAGAGATGAGAATTGGAACAATCTCATTCTTGGGTGTGTGAAAGGGTGAAGAGTTAAGTTTGGGTAACTTAATCTTAATTTTGAGGTGCCTCTTTGAAGAGGAGGTTTTGGATGAATTGAAGGTTCTTGTAGAAACCATGGTAGTAATGGGTGGTTTAAGCGGTAAGGATGAATGGTTTGAGGTGTGAAGAACAAGGCTAACAAGGAGGGTTTAAAAGGGTGAGGGGATGATCCAAACAAGTAAAGGGTTAAAAAGGGAAAGCCCAAGATATTTTGGGAGTGATCAAAGGTTTGAAACAAAGATTCCAACGGGTGTTGAAACAATTGGGAAGTTTCAGAAAACCCGAATTTGAGAGCTTCTGCCCGCGGTTCTTTATCTCCACCGGCGGTTCCATATTGATATGGAGCCGCGGTCTATTTAAAGAACCGCCTACAGAGGCTTGGTTAAGGTGGTGAGGCTTGGTTTAGGTGGTGAAGGAGGATTTTCCAATTAAGCAAATCCTAATGTTCTAGTCTAACTTATCATAAAGTCATGCTTAAGAGCAATAAAAACTAGAACACACACAAAGGAAAGACACATAGGTTCAATTAGCACGTAAGAAGAAAGCTAAGAAAAACCTAATGGCTACAAAAGAAAAAGACTCCTAATGACATATAAAGTTCATCAAAGTAAACTATCATTAGTCATATATAGGAAGAGCCATTTAGCCAATTTAGAGAATGAGTATGAGACTATCACTAGAGGTGCTCAATTAAGGCTAAACTTGACCATTTTAACGAGTTATACACCAACTCAACTTCCCACGTGGAAGTAATTCAATCGTTAGGTCAAATTAAGATCCTAATGCATAAATTCTCTAGTAGTCATTCTCAAGTTAGACAAAATGTAATTCCAACATTTGCCAAAAAAAAGTTTAGCAAGGATGAAACTTGCATGGCGACACAATGCATGACCTAATGAGGGTTAAGAATGCACCATTGCATATCTTGACAAAAGAGTCTAGTTAAGGTTAATTACCTTAATAGATGTTGAGGCCAATAACATTGAATTGTACAAACCAAGTTTATACAATTTGTTAGAACACTCTTGATTGGTCTTTCGGAAATGACACATTTATAAATTGCATAGCAATGTAAATTACTTGAGTATTTCGGATGAAACATCCAAGTTATCAAACCGACTCTATTGTGCATTATAAGTAATTATTAAACAAAATATGTCTAACAATTTGAACAAGTAGATTCAATATAACTCCATCAACACAAGTGTGAGTTATGATCCGATGTATATTATTAATAAACCACATTCATGTCTACACTAAAAAACATGTCAATTAGATTCGATAATGATACCAATCATAGATTGAATAATGCATTGATATTTAATCGAAATCTTTCTTGATTCCCACAAACACTCTTTTAAGAGAAAATAGCTAAGATTTTCAAAGGGTGTTTCATGTTTTATAGTAAGACATTTATCTACTTGAACTAATAACACAATGATCGAGTAAGACGACCCAAATCAATAGATTTGATAAGCTCCCAAAGCTTTCAAACCTAAGAGTGTTAATAAACATAACCAGGTGTACATGATGTTTATATAACATATATAAACCTAGAGATGTTGATCCAATATGCAATGCACAAATAATGTTGCAACCAAAATGCAAGAAATCTAGCATACATCCTAATTAGGAAAAACTAGATACTAACAAATACCAAGCATGGCACAAGAGACTAGACATATAAGCAATACTACTACAAATAGCAAGGAACACTTAATAATGTCTACATATAATAATAACACACAAGGAAACATACACAAACAATTAGTTTAACACATAAAACCATTCGTCCATGTTTTGAGTGTTAGATACAACAAAGTATTCATAGCTTGATTTTATTTGAAAATAGTCTTTGACCCATTTAAAATTTAATTAAGTTTAACACTTTGTAAATATATCAATTTTCAAATATATATCACCAAGAGATGTCCAACTTAATAGAAAAGAGTAAAACACAAGTTTTACGACAAACCGACGCTCAATACTTTGGACAAAGTATGGAACTTAGAAACCATCCAAATTTTAAAGCTTGAATAAAGGTTTGGAAGCATTTTTAATTGAAAGAAAATTCAATTACGTTTGAAATGACGGGTGGCACGACTTCTACGGACTTACGGTTGATTTTATATGATTTTTCAAAGTTTTCAAAAATCTGAGTCAGACTGACTGCGGTTCCTTATTGATAAGGATCCGCGGGGAACAATAAAGAACCGCGGTCAGAGGACAAAAAAAATGAGTTTTTGGCCAAAATCATTTGGTAACTTTTTGGAAGGAATTAGGACTCTAAAAATCATTTTATACACATAGAACTCGTATTTTAGAGTTAATTATGACACAAAAGATTTTTATACTTCCAAACATGAAAAGATTTAATTCAAGCTATTATACAAAGTTTATTTAACACCAAAACTTGTACGAATGAAACAAAGAAACACATGTCATAAGTAACCACTCTTCATGAATAATTTGATACAAAGATCGTCTCTATTTTTTAAAAACCGTTTTCATTTTTAAAAACCATTTGTTTTGAAAAAGAGAGCAAAGATCGATCCAAGATTTAAAGTACAATATACTTCAAAGATCTTGAGTAACCTCGCTCTGATACCAATTGTAGAAACTAGAAGGGGGGGTTGAATAGTTTCTAGTTCGTTTTCAAAACATTTCGGCTCAATCCACTGCCCGCGGTTCCTTATCTCTGCCCGCGGTTCCTTATTGATAAGGAACCGCCGGTCCAATAACGAACCGCCGACAGTGGACGTAGCAACATTGTTAATTTGAAACCTTAACAATCCTTTGTATCAAATTCCTTATCAATCTTGACTAGATGTGAGATGTGTTTGATTGAGAGATAAATACTACAAGTAAGAAAACACACAAGCACATCAAATCAAGAGTACATCAAGCAATAGTCTAAACACTAAGCACACACGTACTAAGCACAAGCTTTTCCGCAACTAGGATGTTTAGACTAAGTGATGTACACTTGACTATAATCTAAACATGAAGCACACACGTACTAAGCCATAGCTTTTCCACAATTTAGATGTTTAGATTATGTGATGCACACAAAGACACACAACACAAGTATGCAACTATAAATACATCTACAAAGGTAAAGACATAAATGTAAAGGAAGTTACCGACACGATGATTTATAGTGGTTCCGTCACGAAGCTCCTCTTCGCCCTACTCCACTCCTCGAGTACACCTTACTCGAGAGTTACTTCACTAGTCAACAAACTCCTTAAGGTGGAGAAACCATACACAACGTCGCTTACACATTTCCGACACTAAGCTAGATGTCGAGTCCTAATATTAGGTAGGACCAATCTACACAATGTTGCCTACTTCACCATTTAACGACACAAGGCTAGATGTCGAGTTCTAATCGAAAGCTAGAACCAATCTTCACGACTCTTCACTTTGAAGCTAAGTGAGAACTTCACACAACACAACTACTAGTCACTTTAAAGTTTAGTGAGAACTCACAAGACACAACCATATCACTTTATAGTTTAGTGAGAACTACCAAGACACAACCTAATCTACCCACTAGTTATGTTTTATGGCCCAACATAACAAACCTTGTGTTTTATGGCCTAAACACATAAACCATATAGATCTAAGCACACAACACTTAGATCTATAGCTCTAACACTATATCCAAGTACTAACAAGACTTGGATCTACACAACTAAGACCTAATCCAAGGATACCCATCACTTGGATATTCTACCCTTACAAACACATCCAAGTGTACCCACAACTTGGATCTTATACATATACATAGTATGAAGACAATAATCATGACTTGATCTAGAGAGATCTTCATCATGTAATGACTCTAGACCCTAACACTTCACAAGGGTGAAAATGTTCTTCTCATTGCTCTTGAGGAGGATGAGGAATGGGATGTTGGAAGGTTTTGTGTGTTTTTGTGCAAGTGAAATGGAAGAGAGGACTCTTCTATTTATAGCTAAACCTTGCCTTGGAGAGCACCTTTTTACCCAATGGATAAAAGAGTGGACTACCCATTGGATAAAAGAGTGGACTACCCATTGGATAAAAGGATGCACCTTTTATTCTTGGAGCCCAAATTCAAAATTTGAATTTTGAATTTATTAGTTTCCCTCCATCTTCTAGAAGCTTCCAGAAATCTTGAGTTAGCCTAAACCGGCTTGACTGCCCGCGGTTCCATATCTTCCCGCGGTTCGATATCACTAAGGAACCGCGTGTTCTATAAGAGAACCGCGCGTCCTTCTTGTCTTTCATGACGAATGTAATCTTCAAGGTGTCGAGATAAGTATACATAAGTATGCTTGAGTGATTACGAGTACCTTACACATTTTACATTATGTATTGCGAGTTATACGTTTGTCATCACCAAAACATGAAGGGATCATCTTGATTAAACATCGTAATGTTTGCACTAACATGAAGGATCTTAAGTTGTTTCCACTCTTATGGGCGACATGACTTATAACTGATTATGATGTTGTGTTGGAGTTTGTCTATGCTGTTTTAGCTAGACTATGGATTTATGTATTCCAAGATTTTGACTATATTATTTTAATAGATAGAGTTTTGGACCTTATGGTTTATGTTGTTATGAGCTTGTGTGAGTAGATGGATTTATGTGTTATATGTTGTATTGATTCTTATAAGTGTCATCATAGGAGAGAGTGCATTGAGGAAAGGGTAATTGTATTAGTATGGTGGCCAACATAGTTATACAAGTACCACAACTTCAATGGGTTCTTAAATATGATTACATGAAAGAGGTTTAGTACATGCTTGTATATGATGACATATGGATTTTTGGGTATATGTATAATATATGATCAAGTTGAAGTGTTGAAGTGCTTCCACATAGTAGACCTGTTCAAAGTTAAGATTAGGCGTCTGAATCGTGCCTTTGCCAGTGATCCTTCCTTCACCTCCTCCAAAATAGACCTTTCCGTCTTGAAATGGTACAAAGTTAGATAGAAGACTTTTATTTCCTGTCATGCTCCTAGAGCATCCACTATCAACAATTCCAAGAGTAGGATCTTGGTATGGAGTAACCTACAACAACAAGAAAAGATATATGCAAAAGTTAGTGACTTAAGGGGACCCAAACCTTTTCAGGTTTGAGCCTGCCTTATGGATCTTTAGTAGATAGCCAAGAAGATTGATGAGATCTACCGTTGTTCTTAGGTTGCCTATTCATCATATGGGTGTTATTGTTTGACCAAGAACAACCTGTTGAGGGCTTAACAACAGTACCCAGATTTCCCAACCCAAAATACATGTGGTCTAAATTAAATGCATAATTTGGATTAAAAGTCTGAAAATAGTTGCTGGTTGGTCTATTTGGTAGTAATTCAGTGTTTATCCAATGATCAGAAGCTAATGGAGAGGTCCTTCTAGAAGAAGAAAAAGATTGGGCACATAGGTTTAGTCTTCTAGAAGAATACGGAACAACTCCTGGTGGACCAGGAGTAGGAAATGCTTGATAAAAAGAAGAATGTTTGTCATAAAAATCACAATCTTTAATCAAATGAAATTCACTCCCACAAACAAAACATGTTTTAAACGACCTTTTATTAGAATGACATTGTTTCATACTGCTAACTTTATTACACACAATTCTAGGAGAAACATTATTCCTAGGACTCAATAAACCAGAACTAGACACAGTTAAAGTAGAAGTAACTCTCTCTTCACTCTTCCTAGCACTAGTAGCAGCATGTTCATTTGACTTGGAGCTTGTAGGTCTCGACTCTTCATTTGAACCACATGATGTAGAGTCACTGGCTTTATCACTGAAAGTACAAGAGACAAAGTCATTAGTATTAGTAGAAATTTTTGGGGACTCATGCCTCTGTGATCCATCCAAGTCATTATGCCTAGTAATGGGCATGAAAGTTCCTATAAGAGGTGGAGGGACAGCATGCATTGCTGCAGCTGGTTTAAACCTATTGTAGCTAGGTGTTCCCTCTTCCTCTTTGTCAGGATCAAAGACACTTGAAAAAGATAAATCAAACACATCTTCTAAATCAATATATTTATCAAATCCTAATCCTATTTTAGTCCTACCAGACATACTACTATCAATTAATTTTGAAAGATTCTTAGGTGCCTTTTGCCATTTTTCAAATCTTAAAAGCGTAGCATCTAATTTTACCTTCGTGTCTTGTTTATCTTTGATACTGTCATCTTTTACCTTTTCAGTGTATTTAAGCATATTTGTTGTGTTTTCTAAATCAATGTTCAGAATTCTAATTTTATCTTTATACTCTCGTTGAGTATCTTGAAGCCACCTCTTTTGTTGTTCCAATGTTTTTAAAGAAGTCTTATATGCTTGAACCTCTAAAAAATACTTATCATTCTGATCATTTAAGTCATTATATTGAGACAACAGTTCTGAATATTTATCATGACAACCAAGAGGACAATGTTGTACATGAGGTGAGATGCCCATAAGAGCAAACTCTTCTGCTTCCTCGGCATCAGACAGATTCCCAACAATCATTGTAAACACGTCAGTAGAAGGTTCAGCTGTTTCCAGGGTAGCATTCTGATGATCATTCCAGTTGACCATAGAGTCAACAGACACCAAAGCCTTCTTGTCATCCTTCACCTCCTGAATATTGAAAGTTGAATACCTGATCTTCTCCGGGTCATGCTTGCTAGAGCATTCCTTAGCAAAGTGACCTTGCTCCTGGCAGTTATAGCATCTAACCTTGCTTCTGTCAAACCTTGCTGGCTCTCTTCGGTTGTAGTTAAATTTTCGACCGGCTTTCTTCTCAAACTTGTGAACCCTAACACTGTGTTCTTAAGTAATGTTTAAATGGAAAAGAAAGGAAAAGGAATGAAAAGAAAGTAAGAGCAAAGGAAAGGAAAGAAAGCTACCACCAAACTTTATGTTCTTGAGTTTCAATAAGATGAAAGAAAAGCAAAGAAAGTTTGGCCGTAGAATTACAAATATACCATCTTTCATCTACCATCCACAGAAAAAGTGTACATAAATTGTAATCGCAAAACAAGATATGTTACTAGAAATAAAAATTAAAATTTCAAAATCCTAAAAATCAGCCTATAATCTTATACGAAAGTAACTTGCCCATATGTATGATAATATCATGCTTATAAATCACCCATGTGCACATGTAGACAAAAAAACAAGGGTTCGGAGAGACTTAAAGCAATAAACAAAAATTGGTTATTCAAATAAATTATTCCTTTCTTACGAAAAACAAGTGTTATCTCCAAAAACCAATGTAAAGTGTAAACAGACTGGAAAACTTGAAATATTGCAACATAACAAGGACAAATTTGTCATTTCATAACAAAATAGCTTCTTTCCTTCCCAATCTACCCAAAATTGGGCGGAAGATTTTATCTCCAAAAATCATCCAGTTCCCCCCACCTTTCTTTCCTAATCACTTCCTTTCTTTCTTTAAAAAATCTTAAGAACACGTTAAGAGATTGCTTTATCCTCTTTTCATTTCCTTTCTCTTAAAAATAAAACTAGAGAACACAATGTAAGAGTGAGCATGGCCATCTGCCATTTGAGATCCATTTCATCCAGGTCAAGTTTATCAACCTGTTTGAAGTCATCAAAAGCAAGTTGCTGTTGAGGATCAACGTCAGCAACAAAAGAGTGAAGAACGGCTTCTACCATGCTACCAGAATTGGCTTTTGGTTCATGAGTAGAAGTATGCTGAAAAGTATGCTGAGAGGACACAGTATTGCTTGGGCTACTAGCATAAGACATGGGACTAGATCCCATAGAACTCACAAAGGCAGAGTTAGCAGGAGTAGGAAAAGAATCACTTGAGTATCCCCTCACCTGAGGCTCAAAGGTTTTGAGCTTATGAAACAAATCCTCAAAATTAAGATATTCAAGCCCACCTTTTGCTTTGAGAGAGATTACCACCTAATTCCATGAGTAGGGTAAGGCTCTAAGAAACCTTGCATTGATATCACCATTGTCAGGTTTCGACCGAAGTTGATTCAACTGGCTCAGTATCTTTTGGAACATGTCATACCCTTGATGGATACCTTCAGTTCCTGATATCTTGAAGTCTGTAAATTCATCTCTCAGCATGGATCTTCGCATTTTCTTTGACTCCTCATTCCCACCAAACCTTGCTTTTATTCCATTCCAGATTTCTCTAGCATCGTCCAGATGATAAAAGTCACCCATGTGATCAGCAGGAAGAGACTGAAGCAAAATAGTTTTTGCTTTAATCTCCTTCTGAACAGTTGTGATTTCTTCATGAGTTTTAGGGTCAAGAAGAATAATAATACCATTCTTGTCTCTTCCAGTCAACTTCTTGCTGTTTCCATTCAGAATAATCTTCCAAAGATCTTGATCAGTGTTGGTGATCTAGCATTCCATCTTCATTGCCCAGCTATCATACTCATCCATTTTTAGAAGAGGAAACTTACCATTTGTGTTGGAAACCGTAGCAATGATCTGCTGAGGTTGTTGTGTTTTAGGGGTACTATCTTCTCCTGTTTGAGTAGAACTTGAGGCAGAAATAATTAAATAAAGATGTTAGTAATAAGAAAAATTGGTTCTTCTTGTACAGAGACTCTCCCAGGCTCTGATACCACTTGTTGGGTCCACTAGATGTGGATCTTGCAGCCTGTTAGGAACGGTGAACGACTTCTGTAATCACAAGTCTATTCATAGAGAGACTCTATACAAATCACACAGTATAAGTGCGGAATACAAATACTATGAACAAGAAAAACAGAATAACTATAACGACTTGATTCTTTACTAAGGATTTCTAATATTAATATGAACTAGAATTATATTTTATGAAGGTGTATTGAACCCTTCTGCCTAAGGTTCCTTTTATACTACAAGGAAACCCTAATACATCATTAACCAAAACATGTAAAACTGATATGCATATCCTTTCCTAACATATCTGATGCATATCCTAATAGAATAATATTTAAATAATAAAGTTTGACTTTCTATAAGACCAGGAGCACGGCTTGCTCCTACTACTATCAGGAACAGGAGGAACTACATACCTCCTAGTCTACCTATTACAAATATCTATTCCAATGGTCCTAACAGTTTATGTAACAGCTGTCTACCATATGGCTATTTTTTTAGTGTGTTATATGTTTTGGGTTATACTCATGTTCTGTGATTATGGGGTCATACGATATGGACTGGTTTTAGTGATGGGTTTTATACCTTGTTGTAAGATGGTGATTACTCGTATGAAAAAACGAGTGTATGACGCGATTGATTGATCTGACATGTATGGTAACGAGTGTGTTTTGGGCGATTTAATTGGTGTATATATATATATATATATATATATATATATATATATATATATATATATATATATATATATATATATATATATATATATATATATATATATATATATATATATATATATATGCGGATGTATATATACTAGTATGTGTTAAGTTATGATATATGGTCGTTCAATAGTTATTATAACTTCAACGTACCTTGTGTTTGCTCGTGTTTTATGGTGTTGGAGTTTGATGGAGTTCCAACGACGTTTTGAGTCTTTTGATGTCTGTCTACATTTGGGTATCTATCTTAATTAATGAGAACTACTAAATTTTCTTCCAAGTAAGTCTGGCTAATTATAGGAAAACGATTTTGAAAATAATTTGTAAGTGTATGGTATGATATCGTGCATTATATATCTTTTATATAAGTTTGTGGTGGTAAGTTATAAAAACAATTCTTGAAAATAATTGAATTAGTTTTCTAGGTAACATGTGATAATACATTTTAAAGGGTGAAGAAATTTTACAATGATTTTCTTAAGTGGAGTTAAAATTTTAGAAGTATTTAACTAGACGGAAAGAGTAAAAAAGGAGATTTTATTATACTAATGATAATAATAACACCATACCTTGTAAACTTGTAATAGTTTAGTTATAACCAGCCTAAATGGATTATAAAAAATAATAATAATAATAATAATAATAATAATAATATAGATTAAAATGAAAGAAAAAAACACTATATTCTATAAATATGTATTGGTTTCATAATAGCAAATGAAATAAGTTTAATATGGGTAAACAAGATAATGGTTAGAATAAGATTGTAGTATACCAACTAGTTGATATCCTTGATAAATTAATGAAGATAAAAGATGATTTTATGGTTAAAAATGAGTATGATTGATTTTAGTAGTATTGAAGTTTGGTTCTTATGAGAAGTAACTAATTGGGACAAAAGTTTATAATTTTCTAAGGTATTGAAATTTGGTAATACTAATCATGACGAGTCTAATTTTTCATTGTTGGCACACTTCATTGATATTTCAGATTACATTGTTTTGTTTTCAGTTGTTTTCGCTAGGGTTCGTTTTACCTTATATTTTATTTTGGGACACGATTGTTTGGAATTCTTTTGGTACACGTCATGATTTAGTTATGCGGTTGTGGAAACAATAGCATGAGAGGATAGAGTTGGGTAGTATTACTTATGGTTAGATATTAGAATGGAGAGATGTGTTTTTGTTTAAAGGTTGTGTTGAAGGAATGATTAAGATTTATGGAGTTTTGAAACTTAGATTTGTTACGAGAATAAGGGAGTAAGTAAAGTTAGTTGACTGGTCGTGGGAACGAGATGTCATGCTATGAGAAGTTGGTTGAAGTACCATTAGGAGATTGATGAAAGTACTAGCAGATGTGAGGGTAGAGTAGAAAGTTTCTACCAATGGAAAGATTGGGCAAATAACACGCAAGTAAATTGGTATAGTTATGGAGGAAAGGTAGTAGTAGAGACGTGAAGAAAAACTGAATGTGAAAGAATGATTGGTAAGAAGCTGATTAATGGTGAAGTACAACAACTAAGGAAGAGTGAGCCATTGAGGGGTTGAAGTACCTTTAGAAATATTGTGGTATATGGGTTGAAGTTAGAGGCTACTGGGTAGTGTGAAGTTCCTAGGTAACATCATAGAGACGAGAAGGAGTGCGTGAAGAGCTACATCGTGAATCAAGGAGCTAAAAGGACTACGTGCCGGCTGCTAGAAGGAAGCAAGAGATTTCGAAGGAGTCAAAGAAGTTGCAAGGACTAGAAAGGTGACAAGCACTATGATGGGAATCTCCGTATGATTCGTGACGAAGAAGGATATATCGAGTACCGGAGTGGAGTTACAAATAGCTGAACTAGTGGATCGTGATGAATTGAATACATAACATGGGAGATTAAGAACTCGTGGAGGTAACAAGGGGAGTCGAGTGACTATGCGGATAGAATTTTTGTGGCAATCAATATCAAGGGATGAGTAGTGAAGTTGAGCTGAATAAGTTCATGGAAAAGTGATTAGAGAGTCGGTTTTGTGAAGGTGTTATGAAAGATCTTTGGAAGAGACAGTTATACATTATCCAATGCACTAGCGATTTCCATAGAATTGATGAATGAAGTATGGAATTTCTGTTGGACGGGATAGTGTAGGAATTAGGGAGAACCATGGAAGGAGAGAACCAAGTATTTCTAGAATATGATGATTGAAAGTACCTCATGTTAGGTGCAAGATCAAAATAGAAGAAGGAGATTTGAATAAGAATTTAAAATATGGCTTAGTTTAGACAAATGGAAACTAATATGGGTATAAGATGAGAGTGTGATCCGCATGGGATCACATAAAACTCTAGTATGTCCCTATTAGGAGGGGGTAGGAGAACTGATTGTGAGGAAAAACAAGTGAAGCTACTTGGAAAACAATTTTGAGGTATAGATGACTTGAAAGACGGGAAGCATAACATCGTGATGTATGTCATGAGCTAAGGAAGAAGAAGGAAGTGTGGATACATGCGAATCATAAATGAAATAGGCCGAGATAGGAACCGAAGGTAAAACTTTGGTATAGCCTAATGAGTAGACTAAGGCACTAAGCATGCTAATATTGTTGTAGTGTGGAAAGGAAATGGTACTGACCTATACTGTTTGATTGGAAGGCTTAGTATCGTTAATCGAATGGTTGAGGAGTTATAGATGTGACGTGTCATGAGAGACGAAGGGCTTGGTCTAACTGAGACAAGATGAGGAGCACTATGACCTTGAAGGTAAGACATTGTGTAGGTATAAAGGAAGTGTTGAGTATCAGGGGAAAAAAATCTTTCATGGAGAGAAGTGAGAAAGAAGTGTATAGGTGCTACTAATGATCTATACAAATTTTATGGAAGTGGTTGTAGCATGGGTTTGGATGGCAGTTGATAGACTAACTGAGATAACCGTCCTTTTGGTGATGTGTATAGATCATAAGTTGATTTGGATTGGAAGAGCCTCGTTGTGATAAACTAATCAATATGTGAAATATCGTCATAGGTCACTTGTGTAAGGAAATTGGAATTTTTAAGTAGTTTGCGGTATGGACTAAAGGGAGTTGATGAAAATGATTGGATATGAGTATATCCTGCTAATTAGAAAATGATGGACGAAGTGGGAAATTGATACAGGTATAGGAGTCGTGTTGAGAGCTTGGGTGACTAATTTAGAGGGATGTGGGAAACTCGTTAGCGATGTCTGAGTTTTCATATAATGATAGTTATCATACTAGAAGTCGATGCATGCCATTTGAGGAACTATATGGAAGGATAGGGTGAGTTGTCCTTATGGTGGACTAAAATTCGTGAGAGAGACTACTAATGTGGAGATGGTGTTTGTGGAAAGGATGAGAGTAACAAGAGATGATATGTTGAAAAAGGAGAAATCACTAGAGTTTAGTGACAAAGTTATGTAGGATGTTTCACCCATAGTAACAGGTGGTATGTTTTGGTAAAAAGGGAAAAGTTGATGTCAAGTTTTGTAGGTCCATTTATGATCTTTGGAAAGATCGGACCAGTAGCTTATGGGTATAGAATTATCTGGGGAATTAAGTGGTGTACATGATATATTTCATGCATTAAGATTTGGAAAATGTGGTTTGAGAATGCATATTTGCATATACGGTTATTCGGGATTTGTGATAATTAGAGTCTTTGATTTTCAAAGAGTCATTGTAAGATTTATGGATAATGAGGTCAAGAGTTTAAGAATGAAGTTAAATATTTTTGGTAAATATATCTAGTAAATTGGGTCATGAACTAAAGTTCACGTGGAAATGAGAGGAGTTCTTTTAGAACAAGTGTCCTCATGTGATTTGTTGATTGATGTGACTGATCCTAAGGAGTAAATCTCAGGACGAGATTTCTATTAGGAGGGAGTGATGTGACAACCACGGTTTGAGGTTAGTCACTTAGTTTTATTTTGTCCATATTTCGTGGAATTACGTGTCTTTATGTGTTTATGAGTTATGTGGTGTGAATACAATGTAGTTTGGACATCGTTTTCGGGTACGGGGTACCATGTGAGTGAAACGATGTGTGATGTTTCATGTTCATGAGCTCATATAGTAGTGACTATGAAATATGATGGTGTTATTTAGTGGTTTTACGTATACGTATATGTATTATGGAAAATCGTATTTTTATGTTTTAGGGTTGTGCATTTAGGGGTCTCGGTTTCAAAAATCGTATTTGATAGGTGTAGTAAATACGTCTTTTAGGAAAAAGAACGTATAAGTGCGGTAAGTATTAAACTTGACGATTTAATGAAAAACCGACAAGTCGAATAAATTCCAAGTTCGTTCTCGAAGGAGGTGTGTATTATGTGTGCCAATTATGTAAAATAACAATGTTTGGATTAGTGACGTTTTTGGTTTCAAGAGAGAAAAATAAAAGACGAGCTACGACTACGTTTAAACTACGACGAATTAACGTAAAACGCGAACGTAAATACGTAAAACGTGACGAAATTAAAAATTAAACCTAAAAATTAATTAAAAGATTAAACTAAGTCTTAAATAATATAAATAAGAATAAAAATCCAACAAATATATTTTAAAACCTTTTATTAATTAAATATTCAATTTTTAATGCTAATTAAAGCCCAAAAATTAAATATAATTAACAAAATGTCCAAAATATTAATTTATTGAACTAATAACTAACTTATATTATTTAATGACTAAAAACTATTTTTCTTAAATTTTAAAAACTATTTTTCTATTTTTAGATCACTAAAAACTATTTTTAAACTATTTAAAACTAAAGTAATTATAAAAAATAATAAAATAATGCCAAAATTAATTGACCAATTTTAAAAATCCTAAAATACTCTAATGAACAGTAGAAAAATAAAAGAGTTTGAAAAAAGTAAAATTTTACACTAAAAGACAAAACTATTTAATAATTAAACCCTAATTAACTTAAATTAATTATAAAAAATAATTAAAAAGTGAATAGTGACTAATTTTAAAACCAAAAATCTTAAATTAATTATCTAAGTCCAAGAAAATTTTTAAAAGTGAAAAATAATAATTTTTACCACTAAAAGACAAAAACAGATTAATTAAAAAGTAATTAAAATAGCACTTTAACCTAAAAAATAGCAAATGAACAGTAACCTAAAATTAAATTATACTAAAAAATCAGAAATTAAAAATGAAAAATAAAGCAAAAAGAATCAGGTCCTAACTCCTATTTTTGCCCACAAAAGACAAAACTTTTAGAATCTGATAGTGACCTTTCTTGGCTTTCTGTCTTGTAGTGTAGCAGTGGCTACCAATACAAAGGCAGTGGGAAAGGAGTTCCCACTGTTAATGTTAAAAAACAGGTCTGAGGACCTTTTGACTTGTAACTTGAGCTATGATTCGTTTTATTGGACAAGATTGGCACCCCTACACTCAGTGGAGTGTAGGGAGTCAGTTTATGCTAAAAAACACCAAAGCACAATACAAGAAAAACACAAAAATCCCCTAATGAAGTTGTTGTATTGGTGTTATAGTTGCTGGTGAACAGTGACTACTCCCTAGGTGCTTAAAAACGAATTTCAATGCTCAAATTCTTGCTCATACACCCACCAAATCACAACCAAGCTGTTTAGAACCCTAGTATATCCTATTATCTAATAGGATGCAAAAAGTGGATGGCAAAAACAAACTAAATCAAGCAGATTATGAACTTACTGATTTAATGCTATGAAAACCAAATTTTTTACTTGCAAATGCTTTCTACTTCTACCAAAACTCTAACCAAATACCCTATGGACTATTACTATCTTACTGGAACATGTTAAAGCTGTTTGTAAACCACAAAAGTGTCAAACTACCAGCCTAACAAGCAGATCCAAACACCCCCTTAATTCTAAAAATCAAAAAATTAACAACCCAACACCATGGAAAACTTGATTAAACTGATTAAAATAGATCTAAACATGCATATTAACTTAAATAAACATAGATAAGCAACATATAACACATTAAACAAAAACTTCTCACAAATCACATAAATTCAAATAAAATCTCAGAAAACTTCAAGTAGGGTTCAAGCCTGTATAAACTGGGCTGATGGCCTTCTACTTGGCTTTTATGAGCTTAAATGAAGCTTGTAAACATGTAGAGAAGACCCCTGTTGGAGTTCAACAACAGAACTAGGGGTGTGCTATTTCTTCAAAAAAAATGGAATGGATGGAGTACTTGTATTTTGAAACCTGCACAAGAAAAGAAACCAAAAAGAGTGATTGATAATCAATAGCAATAAGCTGATAAGCTAGCTTATTGATTAAGCTAGTTATGGCCTATTGCTTAAAAATAAATAAAAAAACTTGGAAATGGATTTTTCTTGAAACCATCTTTAACTAAACAGAAAAAACTAGAAATCCTTCTTAACCAGTTGTCATTAACTAATTAACTACAAAACATACCAATAGCTTCCACTTTCACTTCCACTATTGGTATGATTGTATATTTTCTGAAAAAAAAGGTAAGAACACGTTTTTAACACACCAAATTGAAAAGCTTTGAAACTTTAAACTAAGTGAATCAGTAAAATAAAACAACAAGTATTAAATAACTTGGGAACTCAGCAATATGCAAGATTAAAAAATGTTCATTGTCATTAATAATTTTGAAAACTTACAAAAACTGGAACAAAAGGCCATTCACATGTTGAAGGCTCTTTTTATACTAATCCTAAGATGATTCTAGAATTCTGAATAAAAAAATACAAATGGGAAACCCTAGCTAATGAAAATCCGAATTTGCCCTTGAAAATTCAAACTTGAAGGTGGTCAAATCATTCCCATGTGTTGCCAGCTAGCTTGCTTTGATCTTGGTCGTTAATCTGATCTTGGGGACCAAGAAAACCCTTTGGGAACGTTGGATTTCTGTGAGATTCCATTTTTGCTAATTATGGAGGAGCAGGGGACACGTGTGGGGACCATTTGGGTGGAGGGAAATTGTTTTTGTAAGGTGGGTTTGAGTTAGGGGAGGGTAAATCATGTTTCTGGATAGTTTAAGGGATTAACCCTTTGATTTGGGTGAATTAGGTAATTAGGGTTTATGGGTGAGGGTGATGACAAACAGTGAGTTTAATCTGGTTTAATGTTTGAAATTAGTGTTTACCACCAAAACCAAATTAAGTTATAACCCGGTTTTTTAAATAAGTTAAATGAGAGATGGTGGAGGGTGACGTGTGAGGTAGAAGGGTTGTGATTGGTGGACAATTTAAGTGGGGTGAGGTGGCAGATGGGTATTGGGTGGGGTGGAGTTTGTTGTCTGGGCAAAAGAGGCCCTTGCATTCCCATTGTGTCTTCAAGTTGTAATTTATTAGCAAAAACAAGTTCCCTTTGTTAAATAATTTGGCAGTTTGGCAAATTCAGTCCTTGTGTTTTAGTTAAACCATGAATAAGGACTAAAATGGCAATTCTTGAGATTTCTAAGGGCTTATCATGTAAAGTCTTCAAACTTCAAGGATGTATCTTGCACAAATGAATAGTGGAGGGTCATTTGTGACAAGTCTTCAATAGTTGAGGGACCAAACTTGCCAACCTTCAATTCTTCAAGGACTTGACTGGAAATTCATGATTCGGGTCCGGTTCTTTGTGCGGCTTCGTTTCCCGTGTTCGTTTTTGCTTGATTCCTTTGATCTTTTGGTGAATTCACGATATCCATACCTAAAATACACAATGAACAAACATAGGCACACATATGGGTATTTTGATGATATTTTAAGCGTTTTAAGCCCGATTTGGACGATGAGACTATGTATAAATACAGTCTCATCACTCCCCCATACTAAACCATTGCCGTGTCCCCACGCAATGCTAGAATTAAGTATCATAGCACATCCAAAATTCATTTTATGATGACATTTATTGAAGACATAAATTTAAATAAACTACTACACGTGTTTTAGACATAATGTATTGTTTTCATCACGATTAAGTGACTTTTGGGATCATAGAACAAGAACACGTGAATGCTTCGTTAGAAATAATATCGTCATCCTCGATTTTCACCCAATTCCATGCTAAGCGTGTAACGAGATCATTGTTATTATAAGTTAGCAACACGATCACATCTCATGAGTGTTAATTACGAACCTAAACTCCCTTATTCCTACTTGGTATCTCTTATATTTTATTTTGTCTTAATGATCACGAGGATACATCATCGACTTATGCGTGAATAGAGATTAAGTCTAAAAATAGAAACTTAACGGTGTAACCAAAATCATCAAATCAATAATTCATCCTAATAGACAACGATGTCAAAAAAATTAAGTCAACAAGAAGGATCGATAAACACGATTTTATAACGGTTTTGAACATGAGACTTATTACCAATACTTTTATACGCCCCCTAACGGAAGGGCCTTATTATCTTTGGTTTACCTCCATCTTTTATTCAACTTCGCCATGAAGCTTTTATTATGACTTCGGTCTTGCCTTGCCTTTTATTATCCGCCTCATCGGTGGTTTTATTAGCCAAAGACGTATATCCTCACGCTAAAGCGAATTTTGGATCTTTAAAGCTTCGAAGATTAAGGCTTGATTCACTTTCAATTTGGGCATAGATTTTTCGGCCTTGTGAGCTTCAAATTTTTGCTTAATTTAGGTGAGCACTTGAAATCTTATTATTAGGTGAAGCTTTCGATTATTCGGGTGCCAATACTTCAAAACCGTGACGCTGGTGATACCTTAATGTTTTCCCAATTTAATTACATGGAAGCTACCAAAACAAATTAGAAACCCAACAATAGTGACTAAACCGCCAAATCAATATTTATTAACAATTATTATGCAAAAGCGTTGGGAGAATAAGCTAATAATTACTACACATAAGATCGTGACGATTACGAGACTTATAAATAACTCTATCATTTCTCGTCCTCATTTAAGAGACTTAGCCTAAAAAGTTAAGGAATCGAGCTAAGTGCTCAACACGCACGATCGAGTCAAAAATTAATCTCGTTCTCACCATCGGAAAACCTACATTCGTGTCTTAAACACTTATGAAAAATACGAAAAATTTTAAAATTTGGCCATTTTTAGCCTTATTTGCAACAAAACGATAGCAAAAAGATGAATATTGGATTGCGTGTTGACGTGAGCAAGGTGAAGTATCTACTCACCCCCCCATACTAAAACTAAACATTGTCCTCAATGTTTCGAGTCTAGGGGTGAAAACACCCCCATACTAGAGACGAAGTCTAATGCTTAATCTCAAGCATGGAAAGGGTAAAACGAATAACCTAAAAGCCGTTTATGAATTATGCTAATAAGATAAACGTTATAACATAAAATGATATCATCGGATATCGGAATCTCCAAAGGCAACGATCGAAGCTCGAGTGATCCGTAAAACGAACACGAGAGGCTTCAATGATGACGATGAACCTAATAGATCACAATCACAAACAACCACGAAACAAAGGTAGGAAGAGCACAAGTCCCCTCGTTACATTAACTAAGAAAGCGATAATATGTACAAGGATAAGCATGAGAATCCCCCACGAGGCACCTTGTTTTTGTTAACCGAGTCAAAAGCTCGACTCGAATCCCCATAAGATCATTTAGGGATAATCTTGGTTTGGTCATTTTTAGTGGGGCTTACATGATAAACAAGGCCCAAAAGTACATGGAGTACTTTAAAAACCCGATAAACGTATACCGGGGTCAAAGATAGCGTCTTCGTTTTCGGATGAAAGACGAAACAACGCTACTCCAACACAAACCCCAATGGGGTAGAAGAAAAGAGATAAGAAGTAGAAAGGTGGGGCAAATGGTAAGTCAAACTTATGAGCTACTCGAGGTAGACTCACACCAAGCAAATAGATACGATTTCCATTTATTGCATCGGTGGAAGACCGAGATTTCCCTTTACAAGCAATTCCGGGATCGTAAATCTCGTCCTCGGTGGTAAAGTGTGAGGGAACATTTGGGGCTTTCCCCATACTAAGACCACACACACCATCGTCAAAAGGAGTAGACGAGGTGGTAGCACTCACAAAACGCGGTGATGACGGAGTTAAACATGTAGAAAAATCTTTTAAAACATTTTTAAAATCTTTTCCTTTTTCATCGTTCAAAAACTCTTTATGAAAACCCGATTGAATAATGTTGAAAATATTTGGCGTGTCAAATTGAAAATTAGTCGCGCTAAAAATCCTCACATTTAAGTCTTTGGCGGGAGGGGGTGGCGGATTATATAAATTCTCAAAACGTTTATCGATAAAGAACACCGCCCCCTCGGGGTCAACATACTCGTCATCCTCATGAACGTCGATCTCATCGATTTCTTCATCAAAGATAGGCTTGTCAAACCAAGGTTTGTCATTCCCCTCCTTGAGTATCTTAGAAACTCTCTCGAAAAGATCACGATCAAGCACGAAACCATCATTCTTTTGTGGGGATCGTTGATAAGTTAGATCCTCACGAATGTGGTAAACGTCATTCTCAAATGAGGAGTGTTGATTAGGTAACTCCTCGAGAATGGGATTTTTAGTGGTCACATGAGTTGGTTCGTCATCGAAAATAAGACGTTCCAACTCATTGAGTTCATCCTCGATTTTGGAAAGGTCGACCTCACTCGTAGGTGGAAGTGAAGGCATAAGAGCTAGCTCTCGTTCAATGATTTCCTTAATCTCGGGATCAAACTCATAATCATCGTACTTCACATGTTTCTTCTTAGGAGAATCAAAAATAGCATGTGGATGTCGAAGTACGTGATCAAGCTCGGCAAAATCGCCATCGTCATCATCAAAGAAAGAGTCGATGTGAGCACTCACAACCATGGACTTACAAGCACTAGGGCTACGCTTAGGTGACTTTTCTAAGACGAGAGGATCGATGTCGATAAACCCTTTAGCCTCAACGGGTGTTGGGCTAGGCAAAGGAGGCACTTCGATGGAGTTAGAAGTTGAAGCCTCAAAGACGTGGTCCTTCGAAGGTGGTGAAGACGAATCCATTTTGGTCATTGTCGTGATGGCATTAACGTCGCCCTTCGGAATTGGTGGTTCACTTGTTTCGCTAAAAACATCCCAAAGTGAGTTTTCATCCATAAATTTACGCATACCCTTTTGAATTAGGTATACGTATTCTTTATCATTAAAATCATCATCTTTAAAACCGTTTTTCTTAATTCTTTCAAAACATGCATCAAGCTTCATTCTTTCCGCTAAAGTAAACATTTTGAAATCATTAGAATTTGAATCATTAGGTTTTGAAACCTCGGTTTTTTCATTCTCATTAAATCCTTGGGATTTTCTAGCGAAAAAGTCTATTTTCTCATCCCCATATCTCATAGTAAGTCTCCCCTCGTGAACGTCGATTACGGTTCGAGCCGTCGATAAGAATGGTCGGCCTAAAATAATGGGACATTTTGGGTCACACTCGTAATCGGATATAACGAAATCCGCGGGAAAAACAAACTTTCCAATCCTAACATAGACATCCTCGGCTATTCCAATTGGTATTAAAGGAGTACAATTTGCAAGCTCGATTGTCATGTTCGTGGGGGTAAGCGAAGGCAATCTCATCAATTTCCAAAGAGAATGAGGCATAAGATTGATGCTAGCACCTAAATCGGCAAGGGCTAAACATCCCTCAATCTCGGAAAAATCACAAGGTAGTAGAAATTGGCCCGGATCCTTTTCCTTTCTCGGCATACGCCTTTTGGGTTTTTTAAGAAGGATCGATGCACAAGTTTCTTCAAGGGTTACTTTGGTAAGGTCGACAAAGCTCTCTTTTTGAACCGTGGATGGAATTTGAGGTACACGAGGGTGTGCATTCTTTTCCTTGGTCGCCACGTTCACCCCATCGACTTTAGAACAAGAAGACGTCTTAGAAGTCGAGGGTTGAGAGGGATAAACAACACGGAATCCTTCAAGGTTAGGGGTAATCACACGACCTTTCTCACGAGACGAGGCGGCTTTACATTGTTCTTTCGGATTAGCAACGGTGTCACTAGGTAACGAACTCGATGACGAACCCGAGGCTTTGTTCATTATGGCCGAAAACATCTTTTTTATATCAATTTGCCCTTGCTCAATCTTCGTGTTTTGCAATTTCAAAGTATTTGTGAAGTCGTTTTTCAAAGTACCAATTTCTCCCTCTAATCGTCTCATATTAGCCTCATTCGTTTTCATGTAATTTTGAAAATCGTTTGACGAACTATTTTGATTAGAATTAAAGTTCCCTTGGTTTTGATTACTTCTTTGAAAATTGTTTTGATTCCCACTTGAAAAATTGTTTCCTTGATTGTTATCTCTATTTTGCCAAGTTATATTACGACCTTGATTATAACCTCCTTGATTTTGATTCGAAAAATTTCCTTGTTGATTGTTTCGATTTTGAAAATTGTTGCCTTGGTTATTATTTCCTTGTTGTGATGGACCCGCGTTATTTTGATTTGAAAAATTGTTGTTTCCATTTAACGCACTCACATTCGACGTTTGGCCATCCGTAGCCGCACACTCGTAATAATTATGAGGTCCACCACAAAACGTACACGAAACCTCAACCGCTTTCACCGTAGCGGGAGCGTCTTTCTTTTGCATCTCAATGAGATAAGACGTGAACACATTCGTAAGCTTATCGACTTTTGCATCAACTCTCTCAATGTCGCGATTAGAACTACTAACATTGGCGATATTGGCAACACTCGGTGCATTGCGGAGTTGGTAAACCTTGGATCGGTTCTCGATAATTATCAAAGCTTCTCTCGGAGTTTTACACAAAAAGTTGCCACCGGCGGCGGAATTCAACGAGTCTTGTTCGTGAAAATTAAGACCGTTGTAAAACGTATCGATTTGGTGCAACTCGGAAAAACCATGGTGAGGACATTGCCTAAGCAATTCCTTAAAATGATCCCACGCGTCTCTAAAAGATTCATTCGATTTTTGCTCAAATTTCGTAATTTCATTCTTGAAAAACGTCGTCTTAGACGGTGGGAAAAAATAATTAACGAATTTGGAAACGAGATCCTTCCACGTAACTATGGAATTAGGTGGCTCTTTCTCGTACCAATCCTTGGCGGCACCATCGAGCGAGTAAGGAAAAAGCATAAGTTTGACGACATCGGTGTCGACGTTCTTAAACTTGCTCGTGGCCAAAAGACGATCAAAATTCCGAATATGGTCGTGAGGATTATCGGCTTCACGACCTCGAAACTTCGTAGCTTGGATCAACGAAAGCATTCCGCTCTTGATCTCAAAATTCTCCGCCTCGATAGCAGGAATTACGATCGCGTCTCCATAACCCTCGGTGGGCGCTTGGAGCAATTCCATCATAGAACGATTGTCGGCCATCTCCTCTACGGTTTCTTCAACAACGATATTAGGAACGTCGGTTTCTAATTCTCGTCTACGTCGTCGATTCCTTCGATTACGATTGCGTCGATTCGAAGCTTCACTAGAATTGGAATAATCCTTCGATCGAGTGCGCATGCACTAAGCGTAGAATGGGTGGTAGCAAAGAAGATTCTTTTTGCGGCTTTTTGATTTTTTCAATTTTTTTGGTTTTTGATTGTTTTTTAATTTTTTTGGATTTTTGAATGTATTACGTAGACACAAATCTACAAATCTCTCCTCGAATCGACTTTCTCGATTAAAGGAGCCTCAAAGAATGAAAACGATCACGTGGAGTGAACGTTCTCGATGACTTTAGAACGTTGGTGGAACACCAAAACGTTCAAGAGGGTTTAATCTTGAAAACACAAGCAAATATAATATACGTAGATAATACTTGGGCGGCAAACCCTCGATTAGCCCTCTTTCTCAAAACACGCACAAGCAAGCGGAGGAAACGAGGCGGCGCGAAGCACTTAAGAGCCTTTTTCCTTTAGGTCGTGAAATACAACCGCCTTATACCCACCTTATAGTTTGTGTTAATTGAAATCAAGCCTCACGAAAGTATTTATCTATTTTGCCTTTAAACTTTTGCTTTGGATTCGAATACAATGATCGAGTGATGAAATCCCGAATCAAGGTTGTGATTTCTCACGTATTTGGAGTACTTGTATATTTATTGTTCTTACGTAGTACAATATAGTAATAATATATTCACAATAAAAACGAAAACCAATATATCTACAATATAGTAAAGATTGTTGTGTGTTTAACTTAGGAAAATTAAACACGATTTATTTGGATATTATACTATAATAGAGAAAAATAACAAAAATGAGTATGTACGATATTCACGCTTTTCAAAAAATGAAAAGCAAAAACGCACTACTCACACAAACACGATACTAATAATAATGGCAACACTAAACACCTCCCCGGCAGCGGCGCCAAATGATAGGTGTAGTAAATACGTCTTTTAGGAAAAAGAACGTATAAGTGCGGTAAGTATTAAACTTGACGATTTAATGAAAAACCGACAAGTCGAATAAATTCCAAGTTCGTTCTCGAAGGAGGTGTGTATTATGTGTGCCAATTATGTAAAATAACAATGTTTGGATTAGTGACGTTTTTGGTTTCAAGAGAGAAAAATAAAAGACGAGCTACGACTACGTTTAAACTACGACGAATTAACGTAAAACGCGAACGTAAATACGTAAAACGTGACGAAATTAAAAATTAAACCTAAAAATTAATTAAAAGATTAAACTAAGTCTTAAATAATATAAATAAGAATAAAAATCCAACAAATATATTTTAAAACCTTTTATTAATTAAATATTCAATTTTCAATGCTAATTAAAGCCCAAAAATTAAATATAATTAACAAAATGTCCAAAATATTAATTTATTGAACTAATAACTAACTTATATTATTTAATGACTAAAAACTATTTTTCTTAAATTTTAAAAACTATTTTTCTATTTTTAGATCACTAAAAACTATTTTTAAACTATTTAAAACTAAAGTAATTATAAAAAATAATAAAATAATGCCAAAATTAATTGACCAATTTTAAAAATCCTAAAATACTCTAATGAACAGTAGAAAAATAAAAGAGTTTGAAAAAAGTAAAATTTTACACTAAAAGACAAAACTATTTAATAATTAAACCCTAATTAACTTAAATTAATTATAAAAAATAAATAAAAAGTGAACAGTGACTAATTTTAAAACCAAAAATCTTAAATTAATTATCTAAGTCCAAGAAAATTTTTAAAAGTGAAAAATAATAATTTTTACCACTAAAAGACAAAAACAGATTAATTAAAAAGTAATTAAAATAGCACTTTAACCTAAAAAATAGCAAATGAACAGTAACCTAAAATTAAATTATACTAAAAAATCAGAAATTAAAAATGAAAAATAAAGCAAAAAGAATCAGGTCCTAACTCCTATTTTTGCCCACAAAAGACAAAACTTTTAGAATCTGATAGTGACCTTTCTTGGTTTTCTGTCTTGTAGTGTAGCAGTGGCTACCAATACAAAGGCAGTGGGAAAGGAGTTCCCACTGTTAATGTTAAAAAACAGGTCTGAGGACCTTTTGACTTGTAACTTGAGCTATGATTCGTTTTATTGGACAAGATTGGCACCCCTACACTCAGTGGAGTGTAGGGAGTCAGTTTATGCTAAAAAACACCAAAGCACAATACAAGAAAAACACAAAAATCCCCTAATGAAGTTGTTGTATTGGTGTTATAGTTGCTGGTGAACAGTGACTACTCCCTAGGTGCTTAAAAACGAATTTCAATGCTCAAATTCTTGCTCATACACCCACCAAATCACAACCAAGCTATTTAGAACCCTAGTATATCCTATTATCTAATAGGATGCAAAAAGTGGAGGGCAAAAACAAACTAAATCAAGCAGATTATGAACTTACTGATTTAATGCTATGAAAACCAAATTTTTTACTTGCAAATGCTTTCTACTTCTACCAAAACTCTAACCAAATACCCTATGGACTATTACTATCTTACTGGAACATGTTAAAGCTGTTTGTAAACCACAAAACTGTCAAACTACCAGCCTAACAAGCAGATCCAAACACCCCCTTAATTCTAAAAATCAAAAAATTAACAACCCAACACCATGGAAAACTTGATTAAACTGATTAAAATAGATCTAAACATGCATATTAACTTAAATAAACATAGATAAGCAACATATAACACATTAAACAAAAACTTCTCACAAATCACATAAATTCAAATAAAATCTCAGAAAACTTCAAGTAGGGTTCAAGCCTGTATAAACTGGGCTGATGGCCTTCTACTTGGCTTTTATGAGCTTAAATGAAGCTTGTAAACATGTAGAGAAGACCCCTGTTGGAGTTCAACAACAAAACTAGGGGTGTGCTATTTCTTCAAAAAAAATGGAATGGATGGAGTACTTGTATTTTGAAACCTGCACAAGAAAAGAAACCAAAAAGAGTGATTGATAATCAATAGCAATAAGCTGATAAGCTAGCTTATTGATTAAGCTAGTTATGGCCTATTGCTTAAAAATAAATAAAAAAACTTGGAAATGGATTTTTCTTGAAACCCTCTTTAACTAAACAGAAAAAACTAGAAATCCTTCTTAACCAGTTTTCATTAACTAATTAACTACAAAACATACCAATAGCTTCCACTTTCACTTCCACTATTGGCATGATTGTATATTTTCTGAAAAAAAAAGGTAAGAACACGTTTTTAACACACCAAATTGAAAAGCTTTGAAACTTTAAACTAAGTGAATCAGTAAAATAAAACAACAAGTATTAAATAACTTGGGAACTCAGCAATATGCAAGATTAAAAAATGTTCATTGTCATTAATAATTTTGAAAACTTACAAAAACTGGAACAAAAGGCCATTCACATGTTGAAGGCTCTTTTTATACTAATCCTAAGATGATTCTAGAATTCTGAATAAAAAAATACAAATGGGAAACCCTAGCTAATGAAAATCCGAATTTGCCCTTGAAAATTCAAACTTGAAGGTGGTCAAATCATTCCCATGTGTTGCCAGCTAGCTTGCTTTGATCTTGGTCGTTAATCTGATCTTGGGGACCAAGAAAACCCTTTGGGAACGTTGGATTTCTGTGAGATTCCATTTTTGCTAATTATGGAGGAGCAGGGGACACGTGTGGGGACCATTTGGGTGGAGGGAAATTGTTTTTGTGAGGTGGGTTTGAGTTAGGGAAGGGTAAATCATGTTTCTGGATAGTTTAAGGGATTAACCCTTTGATTTGGGTGAATTAGGTAATTAGGGTTTATGGGTGAGGGTGATGATAAACAGTGAGTTTAATCTGGTTTAATGTTTGAAATTAGTGTTTACCACCAAAACCAAATTAAGTTATAACCCGGTTTTTTAAATAAGTTAAATGAGAGATGGTGGAGGGTGACGTGTGATGTAGAAGGGTTGTGATTGGTGGACAATTTAAGTGGGGTGAGGTGGCAGATGGGTATTGGGTGGGGTGGAGTTTGTTGTCTGGGCAAAAGAGGCCCTTGCATTCCCATTGTGTCTTCAAGTTGTAATTTATTAGCAAAAACAAGTTCCCTTTGTTAAATAATTTGGCAGTTTGACAAATTCAGTCCTTGTGTTTTAGTTAAACCATGAATAAGGACTAAAATGGCAATTCTTGTGATTTCCAAGGGCTTATCATGTAAAGTCTTCAAACTTCAAGGATGTATCTTGCACAAATGAATAGTGGAGGGTCATTTGTGACAAGTCTTCAATAGTTGAGGGACCAAACTTGCCAACCTTCAATTCTTCAAGGACTTGACTGGAAATTCATGATTCGGGTCCGGTTCTTTGTGCGGCTTCGTTTCCCGTGTTCGTTTTTGCTTGATTCCTTTGATCTTTTGGTGAATTCACGATATCCTTACCTAAAATACACAATGAACAAACATAGGCACACATATGGGTATTTTGATGATATTTTAAGCGTTTTTAGCCCGATTTGGACGATGAGACTATGTATAAATACAGTCTCATCAGTATTCAACAATGGTGGCCAATTAGGGTTTCAAAAATAAAGATCTTCCATTGATTCTAAGGTAAAACCTTCAAAACCCTTGTTCTATTAATGATTTTAATCAATTTAATCATGTAATTGATCTTATGATGGATTAGGGTTTGTGAGTTTTCTGAGATTAGTGAGATTAGGGTTCATATGAATTGATTAATTTGGTTATTATGAAGATTAGTGATCGTAATTAGGTTTTACTCATGTTTAAATTCGTTTTTAAAAACTGGGAAGAATTTTTTGTCCATTATTTTGATCATATCTATAGTTTTACAAACTCTTAAATTTCGAATCTTATGTCCATTTGAATTAGCTTTCCAATGAAAGAAACTAGAACTAAATTGGAGTTAGAGAAGTGGTTCAAAAACAGGTTACATCAGTCGGGTGTCAAAACAGTTTTTGGATCAGCCTGTTTTCATTTTATATTTTGAATTGTTTGGGGTACTTAGGGTTATAATTAGAGCTTCAAATGAACATGAGATTTATATTATATATTAAATAAAAGATCTGTAGAAGGGCTAAGCAAATGGGATAGGTTAAGACCCTCTGGTCATAACAAACATTTCATATGTTCAAAATCGGTAAAATATGGATAGGCGAAAGTATAAGTTGTATATAGGGGACTCAAGATTAGCTTTCATGTTGGGGAAAGGGCTGAGATTTTAGATAACACATATAAGTTTATGGGGTTTTCATTTCAAGGAATGTGGTTTCGGTTTGGTGGACGTTTGGCTCATAATACGGAGTGTGAAAAACGAGACTGTTTTGGGATAAATGTTAACGGGACGAATTATGAACTAAACTAAGTTAAGGGCTTTATAGAGTGGTATAATAAGATGCTTATGGCATATAAATGGGGTTAAGTTGTGGGAGAAGATTAGATATCCATCATAGATTTATGAGCCATTTTGGTATGTGTTTCATGTCGTGATTTTATACGTTTGTGTGTTTAGATTTGTGCTAGAGTGCGGGTACTTGGAGAAGCTTGTTCATGTGAGTTTCATAGTCCCATGTCTTTTTATGTTTTTACTTCCAGATGGGATGGAAGAGACACTGTATGGTTTTGTAAATAATTTTGTGAATGTTTTTATGGCTTGTGATGGACTTGTGTGTACATTTATGTGATTAACTACTATGTGATTCTTGATTATGTTTATGATTTGGATCTGGGGACACGTACCGTCTCAGTTATTGTGGTTTGACTTGGTACCAAGGGGATGTTGACAAGGCGGGGCCTTGGGATTGGTTCATAGGTGTATGGGCGCCTATGGGACCATGGTTATTGGTTAGGCTTGGAGCCTTGGAATTGTGGTTATTGGTAAGGCTTGGAGCCTTGGATTTGTGGTGATTGGTTAATCTTGAATGCTAGTTGTTAATACATAATTGTAGCACATTGTCCATATGTTCTTTTGTTATTGGTTATTATTCACATCTTATAACTGATTTGGCGTTAGAGTATAAACCTATGGCTCTCACCAACATTATGTTGACGTGTTTTAGTGTGTCTTTCAGGTGAGAATGTGGTTAAGCGTGAGAATAGGAGTGGCTAGCTGGAAGGCTTAGGATTGCATTTGGAGGAACCCCCTTTCCTCTTAGTCTTTATTTATGTTTGAATAAGTGTGTGAGAACTCGTATTTCTCCGGTATTATTTTATTCATGCTTTTTGAATTTTCCAACATGTTACATTTTCTTGTATTCTTCATATTTAAATACTGAGATCTCTAGAATTTTAATTAAATTATATTTTAATTATTTTTTTGATCATCGAAAGTATTTTATTTGGAATTATAAAATTTTTATTTTATTTTTCCATATTTATTTAAGTCAAAAATTTTGATTTAAAAGCACCCATACGTGTTATACAAAAAGTTTATCTGATTCGATGGAACGAGAACCGATGGCTATATTTCGACTTTATGAAGTCAAAATACTATGTTCTATAATATATTTTGTTTACGTAATATAACTTGCACCGAGTGAGAATGATAGCGGTTTAAGAAATCGAGTCGGGCTAGAATAGATGCATTTTAATTTTTGGGCTTTAGTTAGTTACTAATAAGACTTATTAAGTGGGTCAAAGCCCACTCTCTTTTGCTCCTTTTCTGACCATCGAACAAACACCCCATAAACTCCCAACTGTCATATTTTTTCTTACCAAAGTTAATCAAACACTCCCTGTTTCTTCTCTTTGGGCGACGAACATCAACCAAAACAGCCCCATAGATCATTTTTTTTGCTCAATCTTACAATTAAACTATACCAAAACCATTAGTGGTAAACCCTTATCAATCCCCCATATTTATTTTTCACATGTATTGATTTTTAAGAAATCATAAAAATTTCGAATTTGAGTTCTTGTATGTTTGATCAATGGGATGATCATGCATTGTGTTAATTAGGGTTTAGGCATTGATAATTTTTGTTAAAACCCTTGTTATAATTTTTGTTTTTGGCTAAGTCTTGATTTCACCATGACTATTATAGAATTAAGATGCTTTTATTGATGTTAGTTAGTGTAGGATGCGATTTTGATTGTTTGGAAAGGGTTAGAGGTTGTTTAGTATGGTAGTTTGATAACCAAATTTCGGACAGCAGGTTTGTGAGCCCAAAACCCAGATATTTTCCCACTGTAGCTGCTATTTTTATAGCTTAGATGGATTCATTGACCCTTTTACATGTTAGTAGCGAGTTTGATGGGCGATCAACTCCTCCGGATGAGTGAGTTATGGTTGATTTACGGTTGTGAACCCAATCTGACCCAACAGACTTGTATAGCTATTTGCTACAGGTCATGGACCATATATTTGACATTTTAAGACCTTGTGAGTTAGTATACATTATAAACTAACAAATGCCGCTGACCTCGCATCGATAGCTATCATCAAATGGTTTTTATGGCTAAAACGGTAAACCCGAGTTTGAAAACCTAAATTCTGATTTTGTAACCTTCAAAGAACATAATTTTCTCGTTAATTGGTATTAGCTATTTTACTCGTGGTTGGTATGGGCCGAAAGTAGAGTCTTGAGGCTTTCCAATGGTGGAAATCTCAGACCCTTAAACCTTATAGGTTAACGGATTATTTTGCCCCAAGTTTGACTAGTGCAGTTTGACTATTAGGTGCTTACGGTAAGGCTGTTAGTGTTTTGGACTTTTAAAAAGTTCTGTAAAATCTTAGATCGAATGGTTGGACATTCTAGAAACCCCATGAGATACCTGTTCCAGTTGAGAAAATCCCATCGTTATTAGACTTATGGATTGGGAGCTATGCCCTTTACAAAACAGCTATACCAGAAAATGTGACTTTACGCCTACGGTTAAATAAATTCTTGGCGTTTTTAGGTGCAAATCACTTGGGTTACTTGATTTGAGACCTTGGGCTATTAGGTTATGCATTTTTATACAGTTTGTATGTCATGAAGGTCATGACCACACTTAAACTCGGTTGGTTGTGCAAGTTATATACATATTACATTTTTTACAAAATATTTTGATACAATTGTTTTATATTTTTATAAAACGCATACTTAAGGGTCGTGATCACTCTTGTAGGTCGCGGGTAGCTCTTGGAGTATTTCCCATTGCCATCTACAGCCCGGTTCTCATATTCGTCACACTTGTACTAAGATACTTTTGGCACCATTTTATTGCCTTGATTTCTATTTGATTAAATACTTTGATTATGAAATTGGGATTTTTGTATTTAGACCATATGCTACTGATGTCAAGGTGGTATTATGATCATGATAGGTCTTGTGTACTTGTAGAGGCATTGCTTAGGGTGTGCAAGTGTTTAGGTGATGTTAGAAGTAAATTTTAGTGTCAAAATGAGGTTAAGAATGATAGCAGATTGCTACAGCCATTCATGAAGTTTTTCTGCAAATAAGACCTGCAATTTTCTTGATTTTTGGATAGCCTTGGTTGTGTAGTACAATTGGTGAGTTGGGTGGTTTTTGGAAGTATCCGGATGAGTAAAATATGATCGTTTTATCAAAACTAGTCAATACCGACATGTGCGCCAAATTTGTGTTTGGGGTCAAAGCATAAAAGGCCAAAGTGGGTATTTTTATGACTTATTACAGTAACATAGGTCAAATTTGAACATTTCCAATTGGTTTCAAGTTAAAATCTTTTACGGAATGTAAATGATGGTCAAAATGGTTTTATGCAAATTTTTGTCGAAAAAGTCAAATCTGGGTAGTCTGCACTAAAACTGCATTTCCCGTTGATTGGTAATAGCTTTGATAGTGTTTCTTAAAGATTTGAAAAGGTAATAATTTTTTCTTTCCAGGGCCATAAAGTTTGAGCTTATAGCTATTATAGAACTCTAGATATGATACAATCTTTACAGCATGTTTCTGAAAATTTAGTGCAGCTAATTTGTTAACGTTAATTTTCGACTCTAAGTGTACAAGCGTTTGCTACTTATGGGTTTGATGAGCATTGTTAATGTTTATAAACATGATCATACAGTGGGTAAGTAGTGTTTTTAAGTCAAAATTGGTTCGTGTCAATAGGTTGCAATGCCTTGCGAGTTATAAGATGGTTTATGTACTAATAGTAACCAAAGTGTTTTCTAAACGTTATTTTTATATCGTATAAGTTTTCGCGCCCCATCAGCGTAGGTCTTGGATGACTTAAAGTTTCTTGATTGCTTGTTGTTACTACTCAGTCCTCAAGTTCCATTTTGATTCACCTCGTAGCTAAGGTGAGTTCATAGCCCCTTTTACTACTTGTACATTGTTTCTAAACGCGGGGTGAGATTTTACATGGTGGAACACATCCATTTAAAGAAACTGTATGCTATCCAGAACTTGTATACTATTCAGACTGGTATGCTTTCCAACAGTTTTCATTGATATTATTGCTTATAGTTAATAGCCTTAAGTTTCCTCTCTTGATCATGAACCATTAATTGTCCCGTATGCTTTGCGCTAAGCGCGAATGTTGTGGGTGGATCCATCGAGATTGACAATCCCCGTCCCGATTACCTTGACGCACTTACATTTGTTTATACTTGAGTATTTAGGCTGAATACTCCCTAGAGGAACTTACTTTGAGTTAAGCTTCGGTTCATGAACTAAACAGCAATAATATTGGTTTCGGACTATGGTTAATGATCATAACCATTTTCTCTATTTACTTGTTTTACAAATGAATGTTTGTGTTCCACACCTTTACTGCTAAACCTATTAATATCACTCAACTTTATGTTGACGATTTTACATGTTTAATCTCAGGTATTAATACTTAGCTTTGCTTGGATGGGAGCCCGCAGGATATTATCGCAGCTTGGAGATTTCTGTGTGTACTTAAATTTTGGTTTATCTAAAAACTGTCAGAAGTTTATCATGTATTCTTTGTAACTATAAGTTACAAAAACATAATTAAATTACAGATTTCCGCTTATAAAAATCTGGGACCTTTGTTTAAAAACTATGATTCTTTATGAATTTAATGTATACATTTTTATTACGTCAACTTTATGTCAATAATATTTCATTATTTCTTGTACCATGGCGTGCCGCCCCCTTGCTGCCTAGTTGTTCCATACCTGATTTTGGGGGTCTCACAAAGTGATACTTTGTAGACACCTATATGTTTGTTATTGATTAATCGTATGTCTTTGGTAAGAGGTATACCTGTTACCTACTTACCTAGACGCCTGCATTGTTTGATATATCTTCATGACATTGTGTCACCATTTATGATATTTCCATTTCATTTAGTTATCTCTATAGACACTCTATTGTTGTGATGATATCCATACGTCGCGCCCCATATTCCGCCATGGTGGGGTGTGACATTATGATTGGTCAACGTATCACCAGTATTAAAGCATGGGATGATGTCATATCCAAACTACGTAGTCGCCTTTCTAAATGGAAGGTAACTACCCTTTCGATTGGAGGACGTCTTACTCTGTTTAAATCGGTCCATGGTGCATCCCCGATTTATAATATGTCTCTTTATAAAGTTTTAACTTGAGTGTTGAAGACTATGGAATCGATTCGAAGTCGCTTCTTTATAGGAGCGAACCCAAAATAAAAAAAGATATCTTGGGTTGCATAAGAATAATTTTCTAGCTGCTAAGAAACATGGTGGTTTAGGGGTCTCAAGCTATTTCTCTCTTAACCGAGCTCTCCTTTTGAAATGGTATTGGCGTTTCCTATCTGATGATGGCTCCCTTTGGGGTCGAATTATTCGGACTTTATATGGCACTTCGATCAACTTAAGGATCAAGGGTTCGATTTCAAATCTCATTGCAGGAAACGTGTTGGTAACCGTATTCGGACGCTATTTTGGTTCGATTGTTGGAGTGGTAATACTCTGTTTTTGCTAAATTCCCTCGGTTGTTTGCCTTGGAGCTGTATAAAGAGGCTTCAGTGGCAGAAAAAATGAATGGTGTTATTTCCCAGTCCTTTCGTAGAGCTATTCGGGGTGGTCGAGAATCTCAAGAGCTAGAGGCCCTAACAACGCTTCTTGAATCGGTCTCTTTGTCTAATGTTGGTGATCGTTGGTTCTGCGATATAGCTGGGGACGGTGAGTTTCGAGTCAAGGAGCTTTGTAATATTATATATGATCTTACTCTTCCGTCTCAAGATGTCGTTACTAGGTGGGTACGCTTGGTTCCTATCAAGGTTTATATTTTTTTGTTGAGGGCTCGGTTGGACAGCTTACCGACTAGGGTTAATTTGCTTCGTAGAGGAGTTCATGCTGATTCTTCTTCATGTCCGGTTTGTGAGACTAACGAGGAAGTTACGAATCATCTTCTGTTTCAGTGTGATTTTTCTCGTACCATTATGCGCCGTATATGTCGATGGTGGGACTTGGGAGTCCACAGTTGGGCTTCGTTTCAAGAGTGGTATACTTGGTTTTCCTCGGTCCGTTTTTCCTCCACGCTCAAGCTGTTACTAGAGGCGACATTTTATGTATCTTGGTGGTTCATTTGGAAGCTTCGCAATCGGATTATTTTTGACAAGATCCCTCCTAAACGCTCGGATACTTTTGACGATATGGTTCTTTGTACGTATAATTGGTGTATTAATCGTTCTAGTAGGAAGTTTTCTTTTTCTTGGCTAGATCGGCTTAAAAACCCTACTTTTATTTCTTTGTAATTTTTCTAGCTCCTTGCTAGTTTAATGAAATTTGCCGTTAAAAAAAAAGGTTTAATTAAATTTATTATATTATTTTTGTTTGAAACTATAATTAATAGTTCTTTTGAAAAAGATTAACTAATAGTAGTTAAGTGTAAAATTATTATTTAATTAAAAAATAAAAGAAAGAAAATTATAACAAATTAAATTTTTTTAATTGTGTAATTTTTATCGAAAATAATAATTTAAAAAAAACATTAATAGTAGTAACCAAAAATATAAAAGTAAGCAAAGGTACTATTGCCGAAGAAATTGAGTTGAAATTAAAAAACGGTCAACCGCATATCATAGGACCCAACTAGGGGTGGGAATCGGGTCGGGTCAACCGGGTTTGGGTCAAGTCGGGTCGGGTCAAGTCGGGTCAGAACTCAAAAAAATCAAACCCGAACCCGAGCCTAACTAGAACTCGGGTCAGTCGAGTTCGCGTCAATTCGGGTCGGGTTAATTCGGGCGGGTCAACTCGGGTTCGGGTCAACCCGAGTATAAGTAAAAAATTAAAAATTGACTTATTTAAGTATATTTACAAGGTAAAATGTGGTAAAAAACTCGGATCAAGTCGGGTTGGTCGGGTTCGGGTCAAGTCGGGTCGGGTCAAGGCTTAAAAATATAAACCTGAACCCGAGGCTAATTAGAACTCGGGTCAATTCAAGTCAACCCGAATTGACCCGAATATGTTTTTGAAACCGAGTGACCCGACCTGAATAGGCTATTTCGGGTTCGGGTTCGGGTCGGGTTCGGGTCGGTTCAACTTTTTCGATACCCGTAGACCCAACCATGGGTGCTACACCTTTACGGCTTTGTCCTCACACTTTAAACCATGTTTATTCATAACAACTTTCAACCCAACCTTTTGTTAAAATATTATTTTCTTACTCTTTCATCTATATAACTTATACATACAACCATTCTTACATTTTTTATTGTTTGTCAACAACCCAACCCAATCTAATATATAATATTTTTTTATATTTAATTAACTACTTAAATCTCAAAACAAGTTTGGTAGTAACAAAATAATAAAAAATGTGAACGTTCCGTAAAAAATCTAATGTGTGAATCTCCGAACATATAATCTTGTACATATTACGTGCACTTTATTAATAATAATAGTAACTGATTGTGGTATAATTACACTCGTTTAGGAAAACGAGGTAAAAGCGGAAAGTATTAAGTGTCGGTTTAGGAAAACCGAGCACTAATGACCAAATGAAGTTCAAGTTCGTTTCCCAAGGAGGCAAATGCGTTGTGTAAGAATTTATTAATGGTTTGTTTGTGATGTTATTAATGAGGAAGAGGAAAGAAAAAGACGAAACACGCTAAAAATTACTCTACGATGCAAAAACCACGAAAACGCAAAATTTGACAAAACGAAAAAGTGCTCCAAAATTTACCAAAAATTTATCTTAAACAAAGAAAAATACAAGAATCACTATTTTGAAAACCAAAATTTCTAAAAACTATTTAATAAATTAATATTGATTTTTAAAGTAAAAGAAAAACCTAAAAATAAAATAAAATAAAAAATAAGCTAATTTAAAAACTTTTTCTTATGTAAACCTCTAAAATATTGTTAAAAACATAAAAACTATTTTTTTGAAATTTTAAATCTGATTAATCTATTTCTTTATTATTTTACGAACATTAATCCTAAAAATAGTGATAACAAATAAATAAAGAAATTGAAAAATATAAAATTATGTTGGAAAAATCTTAAACGAACAAACAAATACTAGAAAAATTAAAATGTGCAAGTTGGCTTATCTAATAAGCTCCTATGAGCTTATTAAGCTACGGTTTTAATTAAAAGCCCAAAAGTAGAAAGGTGTTAAATAGATGGACCCTTGAGACTTTATCAGTAAAAGTCCCAAGGGCAGGCGGTAAGTGTGTGGGTTATTAAGCGGGGGGTCGTGGGTTCGAGTCTGGTGGAACCCCAAATCTTTTTTAACACGATTTTTTTTTACTTTCCTTTTACCCACTAGTTACAGTAACCTGTCAATCTCCAAAACACCAATTCCAGTAGGATATAACCTTTAACTTAGCAATGTTTTGATGTTCAAAATACCCAGATTCAACTTTCTTTCTTTCCCTTTTTTTTTTCTTTTTGTTAACAGTGGGCAAATGCCCTCTTATATTTTTGAACAACAAAAACCCCCACTTGCAGTTGGCTTGTGGGGGTGCTGTAAGCAGGCAATGAATAATAACAAAACACCACAGCAACCGTAAACAGACCAACTCAAATGGAGAACAATGAGCTACAGGCACACTTATACGAATAATACCCAATTCAACAATCAACTCCCGAATCAAGCCATATAATTCAAATAAGCAGTCCTAATGCCTAGGTCTGATGAACAGTAGCAGTAAGCGCAAACAGGGTAGTCAAGACGATTGTAACTCTGACTTATTGCTAGGCAGAAAGCATTAACAATTACTTGGGAGTCACGCAAGTATGACAGTAAACAAATAAATCAGGACAAATTGGCGACAGTGAAGATAAACCCAATCAACAGCCTAATCACGCAAGGACATGTCCATATACAGGAATCAAGTGACAAAGAGGCCTAGAACGCGAGCAACCAAATCAGACCCAAACCCTATACCAGCAGGCAAATGAGACTATTTAAAGCGTGCAAGCCCGATGAACAGCAAGTCTAAACCTAGTTATATGGAATACTCAAATAATTTCAAATGAACATACATCAAGCCTTAACAATCAAAGCTACAATTCTATACCTACTGTTCGACAGATTATAGATGTTAGAACCAATAAGATTTATAAACTAGTGAAGAAAACTTCTAATCTTATGCAGGCTTACCTTGATGAGATACTAACTAACTTCTAGCAAAGTATGACCACAACAACTTAGATTAAGGGCGAATAAACACAAACAAGCTATCTCAAAATCCTAAGTAACATATCATAACACCAAGATTACACAAGTTAAACAAAAGGAACTATACCTAAGTGAAACTTACTGATTATATGACAAGTTAAACTCAAGACTTATTCAATACAAAACCAAATCCCATAAAACTTAACAAAACTTAATAGGTACACTTCTTGAACAATTACACAATAGGCAGAATGCAAAAATAAGAAAAAGTCGAGAAATGGGAATGTGATACCTACCCTTGTTTACGTCCAACAGGGGTCAGCTAAGCTCCCCTGACCTCGACCAACTACTAGGTTCGAGGCAGGGGTGTCTTGGATAGGAAAGTGAAGTGAGGGTATTCGTTGGGGTTCAACAGCTGAACCGAATACTATGGGTGAACAAGAGTGTTCCTGCTAAGATTAAACAAACGTAAACAGTGCCAGTGATACAATTACTCGAAACTGACTTTTCAAAAAGGAAAAAAAATGAAAAACAGGACTTGAATGTTTATGCCTCACAGCTTGGTTACCCAAATTATTATACCCACAGATACTTGATATTATCGATATCAGGTATCTATGGCCGTATATTAATCCAAATTAGCAACCTATGTGGCCTTTATAAACCTCAGTCTTAAGCTGAATGAACCAGAAACTTGGAACAACTTTGTAAACGAAATTTAAAACAAACAATAACAATGAGAACAATGATAAGTGAATTGGGAACTTGCTTTTATTCATCAAACATAACACCACTTTTCATAAACCTGACAAAGTGGATTTACAAAGTTGTGAACCAAAAAAAACAAGAACTCTCTAACTGCTAGGCCTAACACCCTTTAAATAGGGCTTACAAAATCTTCTAGAAAAAATGAAAAATAGCTAACCCTAATCTTGAATGTTCAGAAATACCGTTTGAAGAATCTCGCATATTCTTGTAAAGATGCCATATTTGAATTGGTTCTTTTGAGTCTTGTGATCTTTGTCAGCCTCATGTGATGTGCCAGGGTGTGAGAAGTTCATCCAAAACGTTCAAAAGAGTGTGTTGAACAAGAAAACACTTATGGGACGTTGGATTGCTGTCAATCTTTTGTTTGCAAGTGCAGGGGTCTCATGGGGATGCCACGTAGAAAGGGGGGACCATTTTTTGGGTTGGATTTGGGTTTCTAGGGTTGTGAATCATGGATCTGCACATCCATAAACCCTAATTTTTTCTAATGAGGTTTATGGGATTTAGGGTTTATGTAAAGGATTTGGAGGAAAGATGATAACAGTGATTGTTAAGCGCCCCTTTTTTTTACTATTATTAAATTTTGTTTAAACGAATTAACAATAATACAACTGAGTGGGATCGGTTTTGGGTTATGGGTTATTATGGGTATGGGTAGGATGACGTGGCAGGTAGATAGTGGTGGGTTGGTTGGTTATGGGTTGTGGGTCGGGTTTAAAGTGGGGTGTCAGTGTAGGATTGGTGGGTTGGTTTAGTGGTTTGGCAATAATCCCCCCTCATCTCCCATTTTGTTGTCATTTAAACTTTAACAACTCAAAACTTCATTTTTCCTTTATACAAGTTTGGAAACTTGTCACTTTTGGCACAATCAAGTCTTCAAACTTAAAACATGGACTAAACATGCAAATTGATGACATTTGAAGGACTGATTTTGGCATTTTCTTCATTCTTCAAGGTTTGACTTGTTTGTTGACTTCTTGGAGGACCAATATTGACAATTTAGTTTTGTTGAGGGACTAAATTTGCCAATTCTTCAAAGTTAAGGGTCCTTTTTGTAATTTTGACAAACTTTAGGGACCAAACTTGTAATTATGAAGATACAAGGGTATAAAGTGTCAATTATTCAAACTTGGAGGACCAATCTTCATAATTCTTCAAATCTTCAAGGACTTTCTTTGGAAAATTAGGGCTTGGTTCATCGTGTGGCTTCTTTTCCCGTGTTCGTTTTTGACTGATTCTTGTGATCTTTTGTCATTTTATCAATATCCGTACCTAAAATACACAAGCAACAAACACAAGCATATATTTGGGTATTTTGATGATATTTAATGCATTTTAAGCCCTATTTGGATGATGAGACTATGTATAAAAGTAGTCTCATCACTCCCCCATACTAAACCATTGTCGTGCCCTCACGCAATGCTAGAATTAAGTATCATAGCATCTCCAAAATTCATTTTTATTTCCTTTATTGAAATGATAAACTAGCTACACTACTACTATTACTACTACTTGCATTTTAGAGATAATATATGATTTTCATCGCAAAATGGGACGTTTAGGTTCATAGAATAAGAACACGTGAATGCTTCGTTAGAAATAATTTCATCGTCCTTAATTTTCACCCCAATTCCATGCCAAGCGTGTAACGAGATCATTGTCATTATAAGTTAGTAATGCTAACACTACTCATATGCCCTAATCACGTACTTATCCTCCCATTATTCCTAAGTTGTATCTCTTATATTTTATGATGTCTTGAATGTTTCACGAGGATACATTGTTTGACTTATGCGATAATAGAGATTTAGGTCTAAAAATAGAGTCCTAACGGTGTAACTAAGACCATCAAATCAATAACCCCTCCTAATAGACAACGATGTTAAAAAATTAAGTTGACAAAAAGAATCGATAAACACGGTTTTATAACGGTTTTGAACTTGAGACTTATTACCAAGACTTTTATATGCCCCCTAACGGAAGGGCCTTATTATCTTTGGTTTACCTCCATCTTTTATTCAACTTCGCCATGAAGCTTTTATTATGACTTCGGTCTTGCCTTGCCTTTTATTATCCGCCTCATCGGTGGTTTTATTAGCCAAAGACGTATATCCTCACGCTAAAGCGAATTTTGGATCTTTAAAGCTTCGAAGATTAAGGCTTGATTCACATTCACTTTTGCATAGATTTTTCGGCCTTGTGGGGCTTCAAATTGTTTGCTAGATTTAGGTGAGCACTTGAAATCTTATTATTGGGTGAAGCTTTTGATTATTCGGGTGCCAATACTTCAAAACCGTGACGCTGGCGATACCTTAATGTCTTCCCGATTTAATTACACGGAAGCTACTAGAAAAGACTAGAAACCCAACAATCCTAACTAAACCGCTAAGTCGATATTTATTAAGCAAAAAATATTTACAAGCGAAGGGAGAATAAGCAAACAACGAGAACACATGAGTTTTTGAAAGAATACGAGTACTCTACGTTTAGCATAGTAACTTATAATTAACTCTATCATTTCTCGTCCTCATTTAAGAGACTTAGCCTAATGTGTAGTTAATGAATCAAAGCTAAGTGCTCAACACGCACGGTCGAGTCAAAAATTACTCTTATTCTCGCCATCGGAAAACCTACACTCGTGTCTTCAAACACTTATAAAACATGAGAAAAATTTTAAAATTTGGCCATTTTTAGCCTTATTTTGCAACAAAACGATAAACAAAACGATAAACTTTGGAAAGCGTGAAGGTTTGGCAAGGCAAGTATCTATTCACCCCCCATACTAAAGTTAAACATTGTCCTCAATGTTTCGAGTCTAGGGGTGCAAACACCCCCATACTAGAGACGTAGTCGAATGCCTAATCTAGCATGGAAAGGGTGTAACCAATAAATTAATAGCCGTTTATGAGGTGTGCTAAAAACCTAAGGTTAGAACATCAAAGGATATGTCATGGATATTGAGAAACGTCTCCAAAGCCAACGATCGAGTGCTCCCATAAAACGAACACGAGAGGCTCCAATCGTGAAGATCATGATCTAAAAACCACAATTCACAAACAACCACGGAACAAAGGTTGGAAGGGCACAAATCCCCACACGTAAGCTACATTAGAAAGCGATAATATGTACATAGGATAAGCATGGGACTCCCCCACGAGGCACCTCGTTTTTTATTACCGAGTCATGAGCTCTACTCGATCCCCTCAATACTAATTATCATTGGGGAAAGTGACTTGGTCAAGGTAGTTCAAGGATGGAACTTCCCCGGCAAAGTAGTGCTTCAACCTATGTCCATTCACCTTGAAGTTAGGACCATCATCTTGAGCTAGCTCGATGGTCTCATACAGAAACACTTGAGTCACGGTGAATGGACCGGACCAATGGGATTTCAACTTATCGGAAAAGATTTTCAATCTTGAATTAAAAAGCAAAACTTGATCCCCAATGTTAAAAACCCGGTTTTTAATTTTTGAATCATGCAACTTTTTAGTTTTTTCTTTATAAATCAATGAATTTTCATAAGCAATGTCTCTCAATTCATCCAATTCATTTAATTGCATTTTCCGGTGTTTTCCCGCGGTCTCCATATCATCATTACAATGCTTTAGGGCCCAATAAGCCTTGTGTTCTAACTCGATAGGCAAATGACAATTCTTTCCATACACAAGCTTATAGGGAGTGCACCCAATGGGTGTCTTATGAGCGGTCCTAAAGGCCCATAAAGCATCGTCTAACTTATCCGACCAAGATTGTCGGTTTTCCCCAACGGATCTCTCCAAGATCCTCTTCAACGCTCGGTTTGAAACCTCGACTTGCCCACTCGTTTGTGGGTGATAAGACGTAGAAAGACGATGTGTAACCCCATATTTCCTTAGAACCCTTTCAAATTGGTCGTTACAAAAATGGGTTCCACGGTCGCTTATGATAGCACGAGGGGTTCCAAACCGAGAAAACAATTGCTTCAAAAACTTGACTACCACACGAGCATCATTGGTGGGCAAGGCCTTTGCCTCCACCCACTTAGAAAGGTAGTCAACCGCAACAAGGATGTACTTATTACCGCGAGATGATGGGAACGGCCCCATAAAGTCTATACCCCAAACGTCAAAGATCTCACATACTTGAATGATATTTTGTGGCATTTCATCTTTTTGTGAGGCTTTTCCTTGTCGTTGGCATGCATCACACGACTTCACAAGATCTTGTGCATCTTGATAAATAGTAGGCCAAAAGAAGCCGGCATCAAACACCTTTTTAGCCGTGAGATTAGCACCGTGGTGACCACCCGTGGGTCCCTCATGGCAAGATCTAAGGATGTTAGAAGCTTCGGTGCTAAATACACAACGTCGGAGGATTTGATCCGCACAAGTTCGAAACAAGTAAGGGTCGTTCCAAAAGTAGAACTTGACGTCACGAAAGAATTTTCGTTTTTCTTGAGTCGTCATACCCTTAATAATGAAGTTACCCGCATGGTAATTTGCACAATCCGCAAACCATGGGGTAGAAGAGTCAAGCTTAGAAGTCACTACACCAAGTGTCTCGAGCGGAAATGTTTCGGTGATTTCCTTGGGCTCGTAAACACTTTGGTGAGGATCTTCCAAACGAGAAAGATGATCGGCCGCTAGATTCTCGGCTCCTTTTTTGTCAACGATTTTGTGATCAAATTCTTGAAGGAGGAGAATCCAACGAAGTAATCTAGGCTTAGCATCTTGCTTTGCCATGAGATACTTAATAGCCGAATGGTCCGTATACACTATGCATTTCGTCAAGACGAGGTAAGGTCGGAATTTCTCAAATGCATACACCACGACAAGGAATTCCTTTTCTGTTGTAGTGTATTTAAGTTGAGCCTCGGTCATCGTTTTGCTAGCATAGTGAATAGGCAAGAAGTGCTTATCATGACGTTGCCCCAAAACGGCCCCTATAGCGTAATCACTTGCATCACACATAAGTTCGAAGGGAAGGTTCCAATTGGGAGCAACAAGAATGGGAGCTTCGGTAAGTTTCCTCTTAAGGATTTCAAAGGCTCGTACATAATCTTCGTCAAAGACAAAACGTGCCTCTTTTTCAAGAAGATGTGTAATAGGTCGAGAAATCTTTGAAAAGTCCTTGATGAATCGACGATAAAAGCCCGCGTGGCCTAGGAAACTCCTAACTCCCTTAACGGTTTTGGGATGAGGTAATTTGGCAATGACGTCTACCTTGGCTTGATCTACCTCAATCCCCGCTTTCGAGACCTTGTGCCCTAAGACGATTCCACTCTTAACCATAAAATGACGTTTTTCCCAATTGAGCACAAGGTTGGTTTCCTCACAACGTTTCAACATTCTCTCAAGGTTCGACAAACACGAAGTGAAGGAATCACCAAACACGGAAAAGTCATCCATGAAGACTTCCATCGTCTTCTCGATCATATCATGAAAAATAGCCATCATGCACCTTTGAAAGGTTCCCGGTGCATTACAAAGTCCGAATGGCATTCTACGATAGGCAAACGTTCCATATGGGCACGTAAACGTAGTTTTTTCTTGATCACGAGGATCGATGGGAATTTGGAAGTAACCGGAAAAACCATCTAAAAAGCAATAGAAATCGTTTCCCGTAAGACGCTCCAACATTTGGTCCATGAAGGGCAAGGGAAAATGGTCTTTTCGAGTGGCTTCATTCAACTTTCGATAGTCAATGCACACTCTCCATCCGGTCACGAGTCTAGTGGGAATTAACTCATTGGCATCGTTTGGCACAACGGTCATCCCTCCCTTTTTAGGGACACAATGAATAGGACTCACCCAAGGGCTATCGGAAATAGGGTAAATCATTCCCGCGTCAAGGAGTTTAAGGACCTCCTTTTTGATGACGTCGTGAATTTTGGGGTTCACCCTCCTTTGACTTTGGATTGTGGGCTTGAAATCTTCCTCCATTAAGATTTTGTGGGTACAAAATTTGGGATCAATTCCCTTAATGTCGGATAACTTCCACGCAATCGCCCCTTTGTGATCCTTTAGAACATCGACAAGTGCGGTTTTCTCATCATTCGAAAGATCCTTCGCAATAATAACCGGCAACTTGTCGTCCTCCTCCAAATAGACATATTCGAGGTGAGGAGGTAAATCTTTCAACTCGAGGATAGGTTGTTCCTCAAGTGAAGATTTGGGCTCGATACTCATAACCTCCTCGGGTGGAGGAAATGGGAAATCGTTAAGAAAATCCTTGATAATCGAGAAGTCCTCATCGTTGTCGAGGTCTTCATCACAAGTACGTGGAACATTGCATTCTTCCAACGTAAAACCACCACCTTCAAAAGGAGTGAAGGTTGGTGTCGAATTATCAAGAATTGGATCTAACATAGTGGGATTGCCACTAGATTCTTCATCACCAAACCCTAAAACTTCTTGTGAAAATTCCTCGCAAACCACGTCGATCATATCAACGAGGTTTATGGTAGCAACGGAAAAAACATGAGAAAGTTGAGAATTTTGAGTTGCGTTTATAACAAGTTCCTCGTCGTTGAAACGTAAGGTGATATTTCTAGCATGCACATCAATTAAAGCCATAGACGTATCTAAAAACGAACGACCTAAAATAAGAGGAACTTGATGATCCGTGGGGATATCAACAACGATAAATTCTACGGGATAGTAGAACTTCCCCACTTTCACAAAAACGTCTTCTGCCAAACCACATGCGAGAATCGTGGAATGGTCGGCCAACTCAATAGACATTCGTGAAGGAGTAAGTTTAGGAAGATTGAGCGACTTGAAGATTGCAAGTGGCATCAAGTTAATGCTAGCACCAAGATCGGCCAAGGCATAGCATTCTTCCATATCTTGAATTGCACAAGGGATCAAAAATTTACCGGGATCACCGACTTTTTGAGGTATGCGATTAAGATAAACCGACGAACAACTAGACAATTGGTGCAATTTCTCCTTGTTGTTTAACATACTCTTAAAGTTAGCGGCAAATCGAGGCATCATGACCAAAGCATCGGCGAAACTCACATTAAGGTGCAACTCACGAAACATTTTCATAAAAAGCTCAAATTGATAGTTGCCGCGCTCTTGTCGTTTCTCCTTCCTAAGTCTCGATGGGTAAGGCAAGGGTGGTGTGGGTTGGGGCATAGGCATAGCCTTTGGAATCTCGGGTTCCATTGTTGGTAAAGGGTCGACCGTAGGTGTGGCATGAGCGGTACTTTGTGGGCTTGAGATATGCTCCTTTTCGACCACCACCTCGGGTTCTTCCTCAATTTCCTCCACCGTTGGAGTAATTGGTTGAGGAGTCGGTTCTTTAAGTGTCTTACCACTTATTGTGGTAATCACTTTCATCTCTCCCTTCGGGTTTGAAACGGTGTTACTAGGTAGACCACTCGAAGTAGAGGCTTTGTTTCCCATGACGGCTTCTAAAATGGCATTAAGCTTAGCATCTTGACTATTAAACTTCAAATCTTGACTAGCGGCTTTTTGGTCAATTCTTTGTTCAAGCCTAGCATGACTTTGTTCAATCTTATTGTTTTGACCTCTAATTTGATTAGCAAAATCATTTTTAACTCATTTCTCATGCTAAGATTTTCCTTCACAAAATTAGCCAACTCCTTGGTGTTTTTAGCCGTGTCCCTAGCTTGATTAGCCAATTGCTCTTGAATGTTTTCCAAAATCTTATCATTTGCCGTGGCGTAATTCAAAAAGTCCATTGGAAGTTCTTTAGTGTAAACATTTTGAAGACCTTGACTCGTGTTTTGAAAATTACGGTTTTGGTTTTGATTTTGCAATTGGCTACTAGTTCCTTGATTCCCATAGTTGTTATTACCCTTGAAATTGTTCCTTTGATTGCTTTGGTAACCAACTTGATTGTTTCGATAATTGTTAGCATTTTGATTTGGTGGAAAACCCGGTGGAGTCAATTGATTAGTGCGAGGAACTTGACCGTTTTGGTTATAAGTTCCCGCGGCCGCGAAGGCACTCGAAGTGTTACCACCATTGGTAATGCACTCGGAATAATCGTGAGCTCCACCACAATACATACAAGAAACCTTAACCGCTTTAATCGTAGCGGGAGTGGGTTGTTCACCAACTTTAAACTCAATTAACAATCCTTTCAACTTATCAAAAATTTTGTTCTCCAAATTAGCCTCGATTTGGCAAGCATCAATGGTATGTGACAATGAAGGCGAAGGTGTAGACGAAGTCTTATGAACACTCGACGTGCTACGAGGACTATAGACCTTAGACCTATTCTCAATGATTAATAATGCTTCCTCGACCGTCTTACACAAAAAATTACCACCCGCGGCGGCATTAAGATAATCACGCTCATGATCGTTCAAGCCATTGTAAAACGTGTCAATTTGATGCAAGTCGGAAAAACCATGATGAGGACATTCGTGCAACATTTCCTTAAATCTATTCCAAGCCGTAGAAAAACTCTCATTATACTCTTGTGAAAACTTTGAAATCTCGTTTTTCAAGTGCGTAGTCTTAGAGGGCGGAAAAAATTGGTTCACGAATTTTGAAACGAGATCCTTCCACGTCAATATAGAATTGGGTGGCTCTTTCTCTAACCAAATTTTTGCGGGCCCCGCTAAGGAATACGGAAAAAGCATCATCTTAATCGAGTCGTTAGAGACGTCCTTAAACTTGCATGTGGCGGTGAGACGATTAAATTGGCGAATGTGGTTATGAGGGTTGTCCTTTTCGTCACCTCGAAACTTGTTGTTTTGAATCATAGACAACAAACCCGTCTTAACCTCAAAATTCTCCGCAAGGATAGCGGGAATCACAATCGCTTCTCCATAACCCTCGGTGGGTGCTTGAAGCAACTCCATCATAGTTCGATTAGCCATGGGTGCTTCTTTCACTACAATGGGTTCGTCAATAGGAGACTCCTCACTAGTAGGAGTGATGGATTTGTTTCTTCGTTTACGAGCACGTCTTGCTTTAGAGCGAGTTTGCATAAACGTCACGTACAACGAGAAGGCGAGCAAAGAAGATTCTTTTTGGTGTTTTTACTTTTCAATTTTTTTGTGGTTTTTGATTGTTTTTAACTTTTTTTGGATTTTTGGAATGTATTAGGTAGACACAAATCTACAAATCTCCTCCTTAATCAAATCTCTCGATTAAAGAAGCCTCAAGGAATGAAAACGATCACGTGAAGTGAACGCCTTCGATGACTTTAGAACGATGGTGGAACACCAAATCGTTCAAGAGGGTTTAATCAAATGAAACCAAGAAAATATATATGATACTTAGTAATACTTTGGGCGGCAAAACCCTCGATTAGCTCTCAAAATCAAAATACGCACAAGCAAGCGGAGGAAACGAGGCGGCGCGAAGCACTTAAGAGCCTTTTTCCTTTAGGTCGTGAAATACAACCGCCTTATACCCACCTTATAGTTTGTATTTCTCAAAATCGAGCTTCACGAAAGTATTTATCTATTTTTGCCTTTTTCTTTGGTTTGAGATTCGAATACAATGATTGGGTAATGACCTCCTAAGTCAAGGTTGTGATTTCTCACGTATTTGGAGTACTTGTAAATTTATTGTTCTACGTGTACAGTATAGTAATAATATTCACAAAAAACGAAAAACCGATAATACGTATTAGTAGAGTGCTACTAATACAATTAGCTATTTTGGCTATATATAAAAACAACAATGTTCAACCAAAACACAACACGCCTCCCCGGAAGCGGCGCCAAAATGATTGTGGTATAATTACACTCGTTTAGGAAAACGAGGTAAAAGCGGAAAGTATTAAGTGTCGGTTTAGGAAAACCGAGCACTAATGACCAAATGAAGTTCAAGTTCGTTTCCCAAGGAGGCAAATGCGTTGTGTTAAGAATTGATTAATGGTTTGTTTGTGATGTTATTAATGAGGAAGAGGAAAGAAAAAGACGAAACACGCTAAAAATTACTCTACGATGCAAAAAACACGAAAACGCAAAATTTGACAAAACGAAAAAGTGCTCCAAAATTTACCAAAAATTTATCTTAAACAAAGAAAAATACAAGAATCACTATTTTGAAAACCAAAATTTCTAAAAACTATTTAATAAGTTAATATTGATTTTTAAAATAAAAGAAAAACCTAAAAATTAAATAAAATAAAAAATAAGCTAATTTAAAATTTTTTTCTTATGTAAACCTCTAAAATATTGTTAAAAACTTAAAAACTATTATTTTGAAATTTTAAATCTGATTAATCTATTTCTTTATTATTTTACGAACATTAATCGTAAAAATAGTGATAACAAATAAATAAAGAAATTGAAAAATATAAAATTATGTTGGAAAAATCTTAAACGAACAAACAAATACTAGAAAAATTAAAATGTGTAAGTTGGCTTATCTAATAAGCTCCTATGAGCTTATTAAGCTACGGTTTTAATTAAACGCCCAAAAGTAGAAAGGTGTTAAATAGATGGACCCTTGAGACTTTATCAGTAAAAGTCCCAAGGGCAGGCGGTAAGTGTGTGGGTTATTAAGCGGGGGGTCGTGGGTTCGAGTCTGGTGGAACCCCAAATCTTTTTTAACACAATTTTTTTTTACTTTCCTTTTACCCACTAGTTACAGTAACCTGTCAATCTCCAAAACACCAATTCCAGTAGGATATAACCTTTAACTTAGCAATGTTTTGATGTTCAAAATACCCAGATTCAACTTTCTTTCTTTCCCTTTTTTTTCTTTTTGTTAACAGTGGGCAAATGCCCTCTTATATTTTTGAACAACAAAAACCCCCATTTGCAGTTGGCTTGTGGGGGTGCTGTAAGCAGGCAATGAATAATAACAAAACACCACAGCAACCGTAAACAGACCAACTCAAATGGAGAACAATGAGCTACAGGCACACTTATACGAATAATACCCAATTCAACAATCAACTCCCGAATCAAGCCATATAATTCAAATAAGCAGTCCTAATGCCTAGGTCTGATGAACAGTAGCAGTAAGCGCAAACAGGGTAGTCAAGACGATTGTAACTCTGACTTATTGCTAGGCAGAAAGCATTAACAATTACTTGGGAGTCACGCAAGTATGACAGTAAACAAATAAATCAGGACAAATTGGCGACAGTGAAGATAAACCCAATCAACAGCCTAATCACGCAAGGACATGTCCATATACAGGAATCAAGTGACAAAGAGGCCTAGAACGCGAGCAACCAAATCAGACCCAAACCCTATACCAGCAGGCAAATGAGACTATTTAAAGCGTGCAGGCGCGATGAACAGCAAGTCTAAACCTAGTTATATGGAATACTCAAATAATTTCAAATGAACATACATCAAGCCTTAACAATCAAAGCTACAATTCTATACCTACTGTTCGACAGATTATAGATGTTAGAACCAATAAGATTTATAAACTAGTGAAGAAAACTTCTAATCTTATGCAGGCTTACCTTGATGAGATACTAACTAACTTCTAGCAAAGTATGACCACAACAACTTAGATTAAGGGCGAATAAACACAAACAAGCTATCTCAAAATCCTAAGTAACATATCATAACACCAAGATTACACAAGTTAAACAAAAGGAACTATACCTAAGTGAAACTTACTGATTATATGACAAGTTAAACTCAAGACTTATTCAATACAAAACCAAATCCCATAAAACTTATCAAAACTTAATAGGCACACTTCTTGAACAATTACACAATAGGCAGAATGCAAAAATAAGAAAAAGTCGAGCAATGGGAATGTGATACCTACCCCTGTTTACGTCCAACAGGGGTCAACTAAGCTCCCCTGACCTCGACCAACTACTAGGTTCGAGGCAGGGGTGTCTTGGAAAGGAAAGTGAAGTGAGGGTATTCGTTGGGGTTCAACAGCTGAACCAAATACTATGGGTGAACAAAAGTGTTCCTGCTAAGATTAAACAAACGTAAACAGTGCCAGTGATACAATTACTCGAAACTGATTTTTCAAAAAGGAAAAAAAATAAATGAAAAACAGGACTTGAATGTTTATGCCTCACAGCTTGGTTACCCAAATTATTATACCCACAGATACTTGATATTATCGATATCAGGTATCTATGGCCGTATATTAATCCAAATTAGCAACCTATGTGGCCTTTATAAACCTCAGTCTTAAGCTTAATGAACCAGAAACTTGGAACAACTTTGTAAACGAAATTTAAAACAAACAATAACAATGAGAACAATGATAAGTGAATTGGGAACTTGCTTTTATTCATCAAACATAACACCACTTTTCATAAACCTGACAAAGTGGATTTACAAAGTTGTGAACCAAAAAAAACAAGAACTCTCTAACTGCTAGGCCTAACACCCTTTAAATAGGGCTTACAAAATCTTCTAGAAAAAATGAAAAATAGCTAACCCTAATCTTGAATGTTCAGAAATACCCTTTGAAGAATCTCGCATATTCTTGTAAAGATGCCATATTTGAATTGGATCTTTTGAGTCTTGTGATCTTTGTCAGCCTCATGTGATGTGCCAGGGTGTGAGAAGTTCATCCAAAACGTTCAAAAGAGTGTGTTGAACAAGAAAACTCTTATGGGACGTTGGATTGCTGTCAATCTTTTGTTTGCAAGTGCAGGGGTCTCATGGGGATGCCACGTAGAAAGGGGGGGGACCATTTTTTAGGTTGGATTTGGGTTTCTAGGGTTGTGAATCATGGATCTGCACATCCATAAACCCTAATTTTTGCTAATGAGGTTTATGGGATTTAGGGTTTATGTAAAGGATTTGGGGGAAAGATGATAACAGTGATGGTTAAGCGCCCCTTTTTTTTACTATTATTAAATTTTGTTTAAACGAATTAACAATAATACAACTAAGTGGGATCGGTTTTGGGTTATGGGTTATTATGGGTATGGGTAGGATGACGTGGCAGGTAGATAGTGGTTGGTTGGTTGGTTATGGGTTGTGGGTCGGGTTTAAAGTGGGGTGTTAGTGTAGGATTGGTGGGTTGGTTTAGTGGTTTGGCAATAATGCCCCCTCATCTCCCATTTTGTTGTCATTTAAACTTTAACAACTCAAAACTTCATTTTTCCTTTATACAAGTTTGGAAACTTGTCACTTTTGGCACAATCAAGTCTTCAAACTTAAAACAAGGACTAAACATGCAAATTGATGACATTTGAAGGACTGATTTTGGCATTTTCTTCATTCTTCAAGGTTTGACTTGTTTGTTGACTTCTTGGAGGACCAATATTGACAATTTAGTTTTGTCGAGGGACTAAATTTGCTAATTCTTCAAAGTTAAGGGTCCTTTTTGTAATTTTGACAAACTTTAGGGACCAAACTTGTAATTATGAAGATACAAGGGTATAAAGTGTCAATTCTTCAAACTTGGAGGACCAATCTTCATAATTCTTCAAATCTTCAAGGACTTTCTTTGGAAAATTAGGGCTTGGTTCATCGTGCGGCTTCTTTTCCCGTGTTCGTTTTTGACTGATTCTTGTGATCTTTTGTCATTTTCTCAATATCCGTACCTAAAATACACAAGCAACAAACACAAGCATATATTTGGGTATTTTGATGATATTTAATGCATTTTAAGCCCTATTTGGACGATGAGACTATGTATAAAAGCAGTCTCATCAGTAACACATTTATTTTAAGTAAGTATATTAAGCGGTACCTAAATCTTAAACTAGATACTCTTATTACAAATCGTAATTTTCATCAAATTAGCATGGAATCGACATAATTTGACGATGGGTACACGCTATGTTTAATATGATAGTGGTAAAACTGCATATACTTCTTATGTTTAGTAATTAAGATTTGATTTCTTTATAAACGAGAAATACGTTTTTTTATATACATAGTAATTATTAATTTGGTGGAAAGTTGCATATACTTTTTATGTTTAATATGATGTAGTAAAGCTAACAGTTAAAAAGAAAAAAATGCATTATTATATGTATCATCCATGACACTTTATTTAAGACAACTGGAAAGATTGGCTTGTATATAAATTTGAATTCTTTATTAGCTGACCGGTTGTCAAAAAGCACCAATAAATGTAGTTTTATAATGACGAGTGACGACAACAAGGTAGATAAAATGAAAGTACGCTTGCACCTCATAACTCGCTTAGACTGGTGAGAGTGGGGTGAAACCCACTCACCGCCACCTCAGCTTTTTACCAAACTCACCAAAATTCACCTAAACTCATCACAGAAGGTAATGACACTCACCCAAACTCACCCAAATTCACTCCACATCACCCTATCTTTTTATTAAATATTTTTTATTCATACATTTTATTAAAACACGGGTACATAGAAAATTAAAACACAATACGAAATTAAAAGACGATACCTAGGAAATTTAAAAACAACATTTAACAAAACATAAATTTAAAAAAAAACTTAATAAATTAAGCATTGGCATACAAATGCTCGACCAAATATGCTCGAAGATTGTGATGTTCTTGCGCGGAGCTGATATGCCGCATAACTTGTAGCAGTGTTCTTGGGTTTGAAACACATCGTCCGGTTGAAGTTGTTCTTCTGGGAACCATTTAGGAGATATTGCTTTTTTTTTGAACTTTCGAACCATATTATGTAATATGATGCATGTGTACATCATATTCATGATTCTTTCTTTCCGTAAAGGTCGTGCAGGATTGGCTAATATGGCCCATTTTTTCTTCAAAACACCAAAAGCTCTTTCAATATCTTTTCTTGCGAATACTTGATCTGCTTATATAAAATCCTCTTATGATCATTGGATGATGGTTCGGGAATTGTTTTAACAAGTGTTGCCAATTCCGGATATATTCCGTCCGTAAGATAATATCCCCATGGATAGTGTACACCGTTAGCCTCAAACTCCACCTCAGGTGCTCGCTCGGTTTTCAAATCATTAAATAAAGGGGACTGATATAAAACGTTGATGTCGTTGTTCGACCCAGAAACACCAAAAAATGCATGCCATATCCACAAATCCTGCGACGCAACAACTTCAAGTAAAATGAATGGATTCGGTCCATGATCTCGTCTAACATATTGCCCTTTAAAGGCAACTGGACAACCGAACCACTCTCAGTCTGTACAATCAAGACTTCCTATCATCCCTGGAAACCCGTGCTTTGCTTCATGATGCGCATAAAGTTTCTGAACATCAGTATACGTGGGTTTTCTCAAATACTCAGGCCCAGATATTGCCATAACAGCACTACAGAAATGACCAAGTGATTCTTGAGAAGTTCTTACGCTCATTTGCAAATACTCATCTAGAAAACCAGGAACGACGCCGTATGCCAATTGAAGAATCGCCGATGTGCACTTTAACAACGACGAAATACCTTCTTTTCCGGTACAATCAACATTATTACGAAAGTATGCATAATGGTGAGTCACTTCACTAACTATCCAGTTGAAAAGGGGGCGACCCATTCGAAAAACATTTTTGAACTCTTTCGCATCGTATCTTGGGTTCGCTGAAAAAAAAGACGCAACTAACCGATTATGAGCACCTATTCGGTCTCGAGTTATGACGTTTCTGGGTACTCGATTAGCAATACGTCGTCTTTTAATAAAATGCAACGCTTTTTTAATCAAAGCCCACTTGCGTTTCGTTGCGACTACCGGATTTTCAGTGGCAAAAAATAACTCGTATTCGTCGATATTTTCCATTTTTTGTGATTTGTGGAGAATGTGTGAAATGTGTATGGAATTTGAATGTGTGTTTGAAAAATAAGAGTTTTTGTTAGGTATTTATAAGTAAAAAGGGGTATTTGAAAAAGTTTTTTTTTTAAACTAACGGTATAATTAATGTGGGCCCCATTTTTTGTATAACTCACCCCGGTGAGTTTGGCATGTGTTTTTGGTTTGGAAAACACAACCCACGCGCGGCTTGTAAGGGGAGGGGGGGGGAGAGGGGGATGGGGGCAGCGCGTGACTTAAGCCATGCTGCTCGTGGGATCATTCCCACTACCACCAGCCTTACGAGCTAAATTTGAGTAACTTTGAATTAATTTTCTTCTCAATAAATCTCTAACTTATAAATTAGATAGTGCCATAACGACAAAAAATAAAAATCATGGATATGAAAGAAAAGCTAGAATCAACTTTTCATCTAGATGATATTTTGTTTTGCAATTTTCACAAAATCCATTTTTCAATACAAACTCTTTTCATGAATGTTTATATCTGAAAGATTTTGATGGAGGTGAGTGGTTGGATGACATTAACATCGTCACCACCACTGCTCAACACCACCATAATTTACATGTAGTCACCACGGTTACCACCACTATCGGTCACGAAACCATCAAGCCCACATTAAAGAAAGCGAATGGGCGTTTGGTTTTATGAAAACACCTTCTTGATCTAAAATGAAACCCCGACCACAGATTCTTAGCTACTACAAACCACAACAAAAACCTCATTTTTCTCAAAGATCTTGAAACACAAAAAGAAAACAAAATAAGATCTCGGGCTTGTCACTTAATCATAGATCTTTAGTGATCCAACAAAACCCTTCATTGATCTTGAAAATAAAACAACTAAAAGCTTACCTAAGATCTCGTTGAAGATATTGGAGCTGAAAAGCTTACCTAAGATCTCGTTGAAGAAAAACTTACAACGTGAGTATAGAGTTAAGGAAAAAAAAGATAATATTACGTAGTACTTTGTTTTGTAAAAAGATCAATAGAGACGTAACGTTTGGTGGATGATATATATGAACTGAAAGTGAAAAGAAAATTGGAAAAAAGAAATAAGAAATGAAAAATCAGATGAGATGGAAGAAAAGAGATTGTCGGTGTTTGTGTTAAAAACGAATAACTACAGGGACCATTCTTGCAATTAACTCTAAAAATAATGACATGGAAATGTATCCGGTCATAGTGGTAACATTATTACAAAACAAACAAGTACGTTGGTAAAGTCATGAGATTAAATAGTAAATGTTTAAAGTCGGCACAAATCAATAAGTAAGATGGTATTTTATAGCTTTTACCCCAAAATTAAACAGATATGAACACTCGGTCTTATTCTTTATATTATATAATAAAAAATTAGATTATTTGAAAATTTTAATGAAGAGTGAAGGTTGTAGAAAAAATAATTTGACCAATCAAATGGCTAGATTTTGATACATAAGCATAATCAAGTGATGTGTTTGTTGGAGAAAAGTCAAAATTAAATTTAATAATTAAAAATTTTGATGGAAAATTTTGATATAAACACACAAAAATATATGTGTCAAATTTGTGAAAATAAAAAACTTAAAAAATAAGGAGAGGATTAATAAAACTTCAGTTGTTGGATTTTAAATAAATTATATGGACTTAAGTGTAAACTTATAATTTTTCATATTTTTTAGTAACTTTATAAAATAAACAAAATACCTCCTTAAACTATATACCCTCTAAACTTTATATTATAAAAATCCAACATATATGTTATGTTAAAAAATAACAAATCACATGGTTATAAATATTCAAATAAAAACACAAATTATTGTTTATTTGTATTTTGACACTTAACAAAGTCAAGCAATACAATCTACATAAATTATTATTAACATGAATATAAATATCAAAATGAATGCACGACCTCATACATTGATGTAAGATAAAACTAGATAGACGTGATTTTACATATTTCAACAACATAAGTTTTTTCAAGGTCGTTATGTGTTATTAAACACACAATGTCTAGAAAAGTATAATTAACATTTCAGTTAAACAAATTCAAATCCTTTGTTTCACAAAACTTATACAAAATATCAATTAATATTATACGATAATGAAAAATCAAGTAAAACTCTTGGGCCATCCATGAGCATCGTAAATATTTATGTTTTAAAAATTTAATATTATTTTATAGAATATTAAAAATTAAAAAACCATGAATTTATAAATCGTGTACGTGTAAGGTTTATGTAAATGGTCTGTTGATTAATAATTTAAATTTAACTATTTAGAATAAAAATATTGAAAGTAAAAAAGAATGAAATTTTAAAAATAAAAATTAAGGTGAGTTTATATTAATTTACACGATACACAGTAAAACAACGAAGTAATCAAACATAGAAACATTAAATGTTTTTAAAAAACATATATAATATACCTAAAATCGCAATAACGCAACTATTACTTAATTTATCCTTTATATTTAAGTCCCGTACGTGCACGGGCATTAAAACTAGTTCGAAAAATATAAGAAAATTTATTTATGTATATTTTCTTTTAAGAATTCAACATAGACATCATTTTTTAGTATAGACTAATGAACTCATCTTCACCTTTCATTTTTCTAGGATCTAAGGGTTATGATTAATTGTTGTATTTTAATAAAAAAACAAAAAAATTATTAACACACAAAAAACATATACATCAGGGGATCATTGGGGGATTTTTGAACCACCGTCACCCCACCCATCAAACATTACCACCACCACCCATAAACCACCGCCACCAACCGCCACACACATACACATGTTCGATCTACAATATATAATCCATTTCGATCAAACCCACTTCATTCCGATCAGATTCACACTATTCCGATCAAATCCTCTCCACGAACCCTAATTTTTAGCCCAAAATTTCATTATTGATAGATATACGAGATGTAATAGATGCCGAAAATGGTATGTTGTTTTGATTATGCTTATTTTTATGTTTTTTTATTTTATTATGCTTATATAACACTTGATAAGATCTTTATAATTTTTTAGCTTATTTTATGAATTTATGCTTATGTTTATGTTTATTTATTTTCTGTTTGAGAATCATATATGATTCTTGTCAGAGAATCATATATGATTTTGTTGATGAGCTTAGGTATTTTGGTATAGTTGATAAGAAGTTTTTGATCGTCGTGGAGAAGGTATCCAGAGTACTATGCAGCGTATAATAAACTGAAGGTGATTAATTCATTTATCATATCATTTAGCAACAACTAGTTCATGATCACTATCAAAATGCAATGCCGAAAACCATTGTGCAGATCGTGTTAGTATTAACTTACATTTTTCTTTTGATGCACCGCTAGTCCGTTGGAGTACATTTTCCATCCAAAGTAGAGAATAGTGTGCTATTGTTTATACCTCCACAAACGGATCTCGTTTTTCAATCCTTTTCAGATTATGAAGAATTGGCTATTCAAGCCCCGCTTCAAACCGATGCTTCTTGACTTAGGTATTGCTTACTTATGCATTTCTACTTTTTATGATATATAAGCTTTCTTGCGAGAGTAAGTCATGGTCTGATAATAGATACTTTGGTGACTACAGCATGTTAGATTTTGCGAATGTAGAAGGAATATCAAATGTGTGATGGATTTGCTTAGCGTGTTAGATCCAAACTACAAAACGATGATAATTTACTAAATCATTTATGTAATTAGCTTTTTTGTTAGAGAATGTGATTCTGCTATGAAGAATGAGTAGTTTTTAAAAACTATTGTTTATAATAGAATATTTGTGAATCTTATATGATTATTTCATAATCATATATGATTCTTGTATAATCATGTATGATTCATATTAAATTATATACTACCTGCGTCCTATTATTATTGTTCTATTTTGACTTTTTGAAGTTTTTCTTTTTCAATTTTGATCTTTAATAATTTTGTTTGTGTTATATAATACTTGATGAAAATGATATTAATAAAAATACATTTAAAACCCAATCCATTCATATATTTTACATCACGTATTGTATAACACACACACAAATATTTAAGATCAAAGTTGAAAAAATTAGATTTTTAAAAAGTCAAATGAGGACAATTAAAGTGGGACGGAGGGAGTATTATTTTTGAAGTATACTTGATAAAAAAATATATTGATATATTCAAGTGTTGTACTACAATTATATTTGTTGTACTACGATCATACTTGATAAGAATCAGACGATGTTTTGTATTTGGTGTTTTCTACTTTGGAAAGAATAGTAATTGTTGGAGTGTTTGGCATTCCAACACTTTAGTATGTTTTTTTGTTATGTCCATTGCCTGCATTTTTGTTAAGAATCATATGATTTTTTGAATAAAGTTTTATTAAGAATCATTTTTGTTGGGAATCATATACATTATTTGTAGAGAATGTTTTGTTAAGAATCATATATGAATCTACAAGAAGAATCATATATGATTCTATATGAATCGTATATAATTATACACATCTCATATGTGATATACTATGAATCATACTTAATGCAAATCAATAGTAAATACATCACATACGATTCTCGGAAATTTTTTAAATACTTAACATGAATCATATATGATTCATTCTGCATCATATATGATTCATTTTAAATCATATATGATTCATACATAATCATACATGATTCTCCAAGACAACACAATAAAACTGTTGATTCTTAGGGTCAGACCTCACAACTTGCATAAAATCCGTTGGAATATCAAACAAAAAATATTTAATTTAAAATAATTGTATTAAGACCCGCATAACACATTTTCTGATAGTACTACAAAAATATGAAAATATATAAATCTAAACAAAGTATGATATGAAAAATGATGACGTATATCCATCACGAATGGATTAATGCTTATGCGATGTGCGCACAGCCCAGGATGCCCGGTAAGTCGCTGTCGCACATACGGTTCATTGCTTAACCATGTTCTTGCTGCGCTGCGACAAGATCAGACAAGAATATAATCTATCTTATGATTATATTCGCCCAAAGAAAGAGGACATGTACTTACCTCAGTGATGCGATAAGGATCAATCTATTTTGAATCATTATCTCTTTCTTAGGCCGCAAGAACAGGGAGCCCAGGCTGGACTCTCTCGAATATAAAAGGTACCCCCATGGTTCCACAAAGGTACGATACACACAATACCCTAAACCCTAATATTCTTAAACCGATTACTTACTCTCACGACGGAGTCTAATCGTGGGTCACAAACCCACGGTAAGCCTAACGATGTCTGTTTTGTGCGTATGGTCCTTAAAACAAGTTTCACTTGGTGCAAGAGCCGGAGTCCACAAGACCCCGAATTAAGCCTAATATGGGTTAAGCTCGGTCCATCCAACTTTTGTATCAACAAGTTGGCGTTATCCGTGGGACCCTACCCTAAAGCTCTAAGAAATGACGAAAAACGGTATGAATGAATGCCATCGAAAATCCTCGACGGTAGATGGTCACATTGCATCCACGAATGTTACTCCTAGATCTGCCATTGAGGCAAACACTCAGGATGTAACAAAACCACCTTTCAGAGGAACAGGTGTACTATTCTCAACTCCCTTACCCACTGTTGAGGAAAGAAACGTAGTACAAGAGTCAACTCAGCCTCCTCCTAATAAACAAAAAAGAAGGATACTCCCCGAAGAAAGCGAGGAAGTTATTTCTACGGAGGTACGCACAATGGAGGAATATGTAGCCAATAGTCTACAAGCCCTTATCCCGCTGGTTGCCAAAGACAGAAAGAACTAGAAGGGAGCGAAAGGAAAAGAGCGCGCAGAACACAGTGAATACTCTGAAAGCAATCTGTCAAGATCGAGTAATAACCGCCCTGCAAAGCGCTGGCGTGAATGTTACTCCTCAGATGACGAAGGCTTCTCACAGCCTTGGAGAAGAGCAAGGAAAAATGCTTTCACGAGACGCATACAGTATTACGCGGATACGAGAAAGCGCCGCATGTCAGCAAACGTAAAAATGTATGATGGCACCTCAGATCCAGAAGACCACTTAAAGGTCTTCGAATCCCAAGCAGGCATTGAGAAATGACCAGAACCTGTATGGTGCAATATGTTCAACTCTACACTCGTAGGAAACTCGCGGATCTGGTTTGACAGACTTCCACCGTTAACAAGTAATGGGTATGAAGTATTGCAGAAAGAATTAAAAATAAATTATGTGCAACAGAAAAGACATGATAGGAGTGCTGTATCACTTGGCAGAATCAAGCAGAACCGGGGCGAATACCAGGAGGATTTTTTTAGAATGTTTCAAGAGTGAGTGTCTTCAAATAAAAGAATGCCTAGAGATCTTGAAAGTATCTTGCTTTATGGCGTGTATACGCAACAGTGATCTAATAAAAAAGATGAATGAAAGAACACTAGAAACCTTTGATGGAGTACTACGACGGGTAAGATTCTTTATACAGGGAGAATCAGCTGCCTTAGAAGTCATACAAAACGCCCATGGTTATAGATCTCGCGAAGCGCCTAATAAAGGAGTTATCAGACAAAGCAGGCCTGGAGGTCTCGATTACCAAGGAAATAAAATAGAGGGGCGATCCAGTAACTTCAGGTTTACTCCTCTTAAGTTAACTCCGAGGGAAATCCTTAAATCATAAGGTGCGAACTTCCCAAAACCATTGCCAATGACCACCCCGGTAGAAAGGCACATTGAAAAAATATTGTGAATATCATTATGAGAAGGGGCACACTGCGAACGAATGTATTCAGCTGTAGAAACATATCGAGAATATGGTAAAAGAAGGGAAGCTAAATCACCTCGTCAAAGGAACCGAGAAGGACGAGAAACAAAAAACCTCTAACGCACATGTTTACATGGTAGAAGCATCGTAACGAAGGACAAAACAAAAGGTGAGCCAAAAATTCTCGAAAGGAAGGGACATCTCCCCCCCCCCCCAGCGCGAGGAATGTGGCAGAAGGCCCGTTAGTGATATAAATAAACATCGATGAACACATTATATATCGTATGTATGTCGATGGAGGCTCATCAGCAGAAATAATGTATGAACACTGTTTCCTGAAACTCGACACAGAAGTAAGGAGCCAAATGTTGCCTGCAACCTCCCCGCTCATTGTATTTAGTGGGGAAGCGGTGTGGCCTTTGGGCTAACTAAAGCTAGTAGTAAAAATGGGAAACGACGAACATTCAACAATAGTCTCCATGAAATTCTTAATCACACGGTCTCCATCGCAGTATAACAGAATTATTTGGCGACCTTCCATACTAGCAATGCGAGCAATACCTTCTACGACTCATGGAATGATGAAGTTCCCAGTGGAGGGAGGAATCGTAACGATCTTCAACACAGCGATAGAACTCCCGGAGTGCAACACGATCACGGAACCCCCTCAGGTTACAATAGAACCCATGATAAACTCACCATTGAACCTAAAAGTGGCAGTCCATCTGTAATATCCAGATCAAGAGATAAAGATCGGGGGGACATTGTCTGACAAAGGAAAGGTTGACATGTGCCGCCTCTTAAAGGATAACCTAGACGTCTTCGCGTGGGAACCTAAAGACATGTCGGGGGTACCAAGGTCAATAGCTGAACACAAGCTTCAAATTCGCGAAGGATACCCCCTAGTTAGGCAAAAGAAAAGAGGACAGGCCCAGAACGCAACAAGGTGATACTTGAGGATGTGAAGAAGCTGGTAGACGCAAGAATCATGAGGGAGGTCTACTACCATGATTGGCTCGCAAACCCGGTAATGGTTAAAAACATGATGGCAGCTGGCGCATGTGCGTTGACTTCACAGACCTCAATAAGGCTTGCCCACAAGATTGCTATCCACTCCCGGAGATAGATTGGAAAGTAGAATCGTTGTGCGGATATCCTTTTAAATGCTTCCTTGACGCATACAAGGGGTACCACCAGATACAAATGGCAGAACAAGATGAAAAAAAAAACAACATTCCATACAAGACAGGGTGTGTATTGGTACACAAAAATGTCATTCGGACTTAAGAACGCAGGGGCCACGTACCCACGGTTGGTTGATAATGCGTTCGAAGGTCAAATAGCGCGAAATTTGGAGGTGTATGTTGATAACGTGGTAATAAAAAGTCACACAGAAAGTTAACTTATCTGGGATATAGAGGAAACATTCTCCACACTTAGGAGAATAAACATGAAGTTGAATCTAACGAAATGCACCTTCGGGGCAACAGAAGGCATGTTCCTAGGATACATGATTGACCCTAATGGCATCAAACCCTGCCCGGAAAAGACAGACACAGTCATTCAACTTCAAAGCCCAAAGACAAAAAAGGAAGTGCGATCGCTAAATGGGAAGCTCGCAGGGTTAAATAGGTTCCTGTCCAAATCCGTAGAGAAGTCGCTCCCTTTATTAAATCACTCAAGAAGTGCATCAAGAAAGGAGACTTCAACTGGACAAAGGAAGCTGAAAAAGCCTTCGAGGAACTGAAAACACATTTAGCTTCACTCCCTATGTTAGTCCCGCCATGCCCCAAAGAAGAACTGATAATGTATTTGTCAGCCACACACGGTGCAATCAGCGTGGTGCTAATGACGGATAGGGAAAATGTGCAAACACCAGTATACTTCATAAGCAGAGCATTACAAAGCCCGGAACTAAATTATACCCCAACGGAGAAATTGGTGCTCGCACTAGTATTTGCAGCAAAAAGGTTGCGCAGATACTTCCAGGCACATCCCATTGTAGTAATAACAGATCAACCCATAAAGTAGATAATCTCAAAACCGGATGTCGCAGGAAGATTACAGAAGTGGAGCGTCCTACTAGGGGAGCACAACATTACCTACAGACTGCGCAATGCTGTAAAAGGAAAAATTTGGGCAGATTTCATCATCGGAAAGCCAGAAGAGGACGTTCAGGAGCCAAAGCAAAAGGAAGAAGACAAAGATCCATGGATCTTATTCACTGATGGGTCCTCTTGTACTGATGGATCTGGCGCAGGCCTCATACTCAACAACCTTGAAGGAATGGAATTTACATACACGTTGTGTTTTGAGTTCATGGCCACAAATAACGAGGCAGAATATGAGGCACTTATAGCAGGACTACGGATCGCAGCCCGAATGGGCGTGTACAATCTTGAAGCGAACGTATTCTTGCCTAGTAGCAAACCACATACTTGGCGAATATGAGGCAAAAGAAGAGAACATGGTAAAATACTTGCAAAAAGCCAAGTCATTGATTGAAGGATTCGAAAAGTTCCTAATACGCCAAGTACCTAGAGGGGAGAACAAGAAAGCAGATGCATTTAGCAAAATAGCGTCCACCAGCTTTGCACACCTATCAAAACAGGTCATGGTAGAGATCCTTAAATACAAATCAATAAAAGAGCAGGAAGTCACATCGGTAGTAGCGGAAGAAGGACCTACATGGATGACACCGATTTTGGACTATTTGACGAAATATTCGCTCCCGCATGACGAAATCGAAGCGCGAAGAATACGAAGACGCTCGAGGTAGTTCGAAGTCAGAGACGGGACTCTTTACAAACGGTCATTTCTTCAGCCGTGGATAAGATGCGTGGGGACGTGACAAGCGTAGTATGTCATTAGTGAAATACACGAGGGATCCTGCGGCATGCACGCAGGACCAAGGTCAGTGGTGGCAACAACGTTGCGCAGTGGGTATTACTGGCCAACCATGCACGCGGATGTGCATACGCTCATCAATACATGCAATGACTGCCAGGTACACATGTCGGTACCACGTCAACCCCAAGAGCAACTGACACCCATCACTTCCCCTTGGCCATTCTTCAAGTGGGGAATAGACATCGCAGGACCTTTTCCCGTATCCACGGGTGGAATTAAGTTCCTAATAGTCGCGATGGACTAACACGAGGTGGATTGAAGCAAAGGAAGTCGTAACAATCACAGGAAACCAAGTAAAGATGTTCGTATGGGACAATATACTATGTTGTTTTGGGCTACCCGGGGAGATAGTTTATGATAAAATGGAAAACAATTCACGGTGAACCCATTCAAAGATTGGTGCGCGAAAAACAACATACAGCAAAGGTTCGCATCGGTAGCCCATCCGCAAACAAATGAACTTGTGGAAAGAGCAAATAGGAGCCTAGGAGATGGCATAAAAGCACGATTAGAGGAAAACAACAAAAAATGGGTCAACGAGTTATCACATGTCTTATGGGCACATCGCACAATGATAAAAACAGCTACGGGTGATACCCTGATAACAATCTAACTATACATGTTTGCGTGTGCGTTATCTGTATATGTTTATGTAACACCCCATTTTGATAAATGGAATGTCACGCGTGATTATGGCGTGTCATCAAAGCATGCAAGGTGATATGCAGTAAAACATACATGACCATAGGGAAAACCGGAATCAAACATCGGTTCCCAAACATAAGCCCAAAACATAAATAAAGGAAATGAACTGAATAAAGACTAAACAAGCATAACTATATGAAGGCAAAAAGGAAAAGAAGTCTCTGGCAGCTTCCATCCTATGTGCGTCCTCCAGATGCTCGAGTCTTGGGTACCTGCCGTTTTGGGACATGGAAAGGAAAGTAACGGCTGAGCAAGATGCTCAGTGCACGGATGTACAATAAAGCATGATATAGGATAGACATGTAACATATAACAGCGGAAGACTAAGTGCTGAGTAAACTGGTTAAGTATCATGAAAACTGGTTTTATAGTTTGAAAAGCCTTATGTTTAACCTGTGAAAACTGTTTTAACATATAAATACCATAGCCCATATAGGTCATGAAAAGGTCACGTGCATGAATACTTGGAGGGGTGACCTCGTCATGCTGATTAGAGGGGATGCCTCTAATCAATATACTGATTTGGGTAGGAGGGATCAGCTCCTTGTGAAGGGTGCAAGGCACACACCACATTCACCATGAAATACTGAATAAACATGTAACTAGGATGCACCCATACGCCCCACCTGATATAATAATATGGCCAAACTGAAAAGGGACGCCACGAGCAATCACTCTGCCGTGGGGAAGTCATAACATCGGTGCCTCCAATGCTATGGTTATGGTACCTCCATAACTAGGTGAAACTGGTCATGCTTGTATATGGCTATAGTTTATGCTAAATTAACATAAGCAGTTCAAAACAATAAAACAAATGCTGGGGAAAACAGTTGGCTGCATACGGGGAAATCCTAATAAGGAAAGAATGTCCATACTGAAAGGACGGGAATCCGTACCTCAAGTCCAGTGAAATGAACGGAAGAAAGACTCCTACTTCTGGATCACTAAGGCTACATGAATACACACGTGTATAAGTATCGATTCACTGATTACGTACTGGGTTCTGTGTCTCGTTATAGCTGATTTGGTATGTTTTAGGTCATGGTTCACTGTTTAAAGCCTTAAACTGTGTTTATCTTGTATTCTGATTTATCTGATTAAGTATTACTGGTGATCCATGTATTAATATACTTACTGTATAATAATAAGTAACTTTCCAAAAATAGCCGGATTCCAAAAATAGAAAGTTTCCAAAAATAGAAAGTTTCCAAAAATAGAAAGTTTCCAAAAATAGAAAGTTTCCAAAAATAGAAAGTTTCCAAAAATAGAAAGTTTCCAAAAATAGAAAGTTTCCAAAAATAGAATTTACTGCTTAAAATAGATTAGTTTCTAAAAATAGAAAGTTTCCAAAAATAGATCAGCTGCCTTAATTAAATAAGTTTCCATATATAGAAAGTTTCCATGATTAGATTAGCTGCCTGAAATAGATTGATTTCCATATATAGAAGGTTTCCATAATTAGATTAGTTGCCTTATTTAATTAAGTTTCTATAAATAGAAGTTTACATAATTAGAATTAAGCTGATTACATAAGCTAACATATAAGTCTAAGTGTTTAAGCTTATTTCTTAAGTCATATGATATAGTGTATAGTTTAATTATTATTTCATGTATCTTAATTAAACTATAGGTTAAGCATTTTAATTAAAGTATAACATGTATAATTAAAATGAAATAAAAATACTTAGGTTAAAATGTGTATTATTATTAATAATAATATAACCTAAGTCATGTCTAAATTAATTAATTATAGGCATGTTTTAATAATTAATTAATTATAACTTATAACATAAAATACTTAGGTTAAATTAATGTCATGATAAACTAATAATTAAAATAACCTAAGTCATGATTTAATTAATATTTCATGTTATTAATTAATTTATATCCTAAGTTCATGATTCATAAAAATTAACATGTAACATAGATCATGATTTAACCAACGAACCGTGAACCGGGCATGAAATCGACACCGTACCCCGAACCAAATCGGGGTTCCCCTTGGTTCCTTGCTGCCGTGGGACCCACACCACCAAACCGGGGCCACATGGTCTCGGTGGTGGTTTCTAGGCCAAGCCGTGACCCCCTTAGGGCACGGTCTAGGTGGCGGCCAAACTAAACACCCCTAAAACAACCTTTTGATTTTACCCTTTAACCAAATACATGTTTATCTTATGTTTTTAATTAGGTTTTAAAAACATCATGTTCTTAATTAATTTTACCAAATCAAATCAAAAGAAATAATTAAAAAGAAAGGTTAAAAAGGTATACCGATTGTGTAGATGAATTAAGGATGAACAAACACTAATACTTGTACAATATCCATGATCAAAATTAACAAGAACACCTCCTTTTGATGATTATAGGTGGCGGCTACAAAAGGGAAAAGGAAGGAGAGGAGAAAACTTTTTAGGGTTTTATGTTTATTTTCTTGAAAAGTGAAAATGAATGCCTTTTTTCCCCTTAACCCCCTTGTTTAGTAAAATGATGGGCTAGGCCCATTCTTCTTCCTAATTTCGTGGATATGGGGCCCACAAGGGGTAACCCACATGTTTTCCGTGTCTAAAATATAAGTGCGACCTCGTGTTCGTGTTTTACGTGTTCGTTCGTGGTTAAACGTGTTCGTGTCTGAAGCGTGTTCGTGTCTGAAGCGTTTTTGTTTATTTTAACGCTCGTAATTATATTATATGTAATTACGTAATTATTCTAGTTCGTATTTTAAATGGTGATCATGATTTAATTATGTTCACGTGATATATTTATTAACTGTTTATCATGAGTTCGTACGTAATCGATACTTGTCATGTCATACACGTATGCACTTGCTTGATTATTAGCACATGAATGTGATCAATACTACATGAGGTAAGTTTTAATCTAGGACGTACGATCTTAAGGGCACTATTCATGGTAAAAGCATGCGGGTTTTACAATTCTTCCCCCCTAAAAAGAATAATTCGTCCCCGAATTATAGATAAAGTAAGCTGAAAAGAAGTAACATACCCGAATCAAACTGGAAAGGTATGCAAAATAACGGAAATGAAGGTGACATGGTAGAAGGGAACATGGAACGTGACATGTCCTGAAAAGACATGGAACGTGACGTGACTGAAAGGACATATCTAATCGATAAGAGAAAAAATGGATAAGAAGTCCGGATGAACTTGTCCGTTTCCAAGTGGCCTCCCTCTTGGAACGGTTCCTTCAGAAGATCCTGATACTAATGATAAATCTTGGTCCTCCTGACCTTGACTTGGAATACGAAGAAATTCTTGGTTATCAACGGAAGGTAGATCCCCTAAATTCGATCGAGGAAAATAAGAGTTAACGTGCAAGGGTACTGAAACGTTACGATGCAAGACCATCTGACTTAACTGATAATTAGAAACGATGAGCGAGACATAAAGAAACGTAGTACGTGAAAAATTTTGAACGTGATACGTGAAAAATTTTGAACGTGCTATGTGGAGATATGGCGAGTGTAGTATAAGTAAACATATCGTGATCCCTGATACGTGTAACCTATTTTGATCATGATATGAGAAACATGGAATGAACATGACATGTGAGACATATCGTGATCATAGAATATAATGGCGGTAACGCCAAACGCTACAAGGTGAGACGTGGAATATGACGTGAAACGTCTATCTGATGATGGAGAGTTATACTAAACTTGGGTCTGGTCTCACAAGTTCTTGCAAACTTCCCAGAATGAGAAAAGAAATGAACGTAAAATCGTAAGCCAAAATACGATCATGAACGTGAATAGTGTCATGAACGTGAGCGCGAAAGCAAGTCGTGGAATAGAATGAAGACATGAAGTAAGTTAGGAGTACAATTACGAATCTTTGTCTGACCCGATAGCTGAGGAATTGCCAAGTGATCGGATGAGCCTTGGCTGGAACATGTTCGTTCAATCTGTTGGTTCTGGAATCCGTACGGATGTAAGGATTCTGCAGACTTGATCAAACTGTTGACAATAACCCAGATAGCATCATGCTTCTTCTGAGTTTGCTGAAATCTGTAACTAAAATCCATGGAGATCTTGTCCCTTTTCGATTCACAATTTCATATGATGAAAACATCCCAGTTTGTTGGTGTCCTATCTTAACCTGTTGGTATAACAGGTACCTAGATATGAACGTAACTGTATCTTGCTTCGTAGAAACTTGATACATAGAAGGTTGCGAAACTCTGAGTCTCTGAATTTAGACTTCTCCTAGCGTAGGATTTTATAGAACACCTAATGTAGTGTCGGGTTCTCTTCTTTACTCATAAGCTGAGTCATGGTAAGATTAACCGTAGAATGCCATGTGATTCAGCGTGTCACTGAAATCAAACAGAATTGATATCGGAAAGAATTCCAGGGTAAAATTTCTCTTGTCATAGAATTTGCAACGTAGTGCAGATATGGTCTTCCTGTTCTTCTCCAGGCTTAGAGGAAATCAGGTTATCCTCAATGAAAACGCTCTAGAATTTGTTTAGGAGTTCATGGAAACTCAATTTATTAAGTTCATAATGCGGTTGGAGCATTGATGAGACTAATTCAAAATCATAAATCGGGCATGACCGAGTCGTGCACGAATAGCAGTCATGGACATGTCCTGCTTTTTCACTCGTCACTGTTGGCAGCATGATTGTGAGTTCGATCTTGGAAAAGTGATTAACACTATACTGTTGATTGGACATGTCGTCAATACGTGGAGGAGAATAACGGTCATGAATGGTGATTTGTTTAAGTCGACGGTAGTCGACACATAATCTCATGGTACCATCCTTCTCCTTGAAGGTTCTTCTGGAGTGTAAGGAACAATCTTGGAATAATCCGTTGGTTATGCGTAAAAGGACCTTAGTAGTCGTGTGTTACTGACAGCTAGAAAATTTTAGCAATTATGGCTAACAAAGCACGTGCTTGAAAAGCATAGATAATTGTACAGATTTTCCTGATGGAAAATCAAGCTGAATGTATTCAGGAGCCTGAACATTACTGTACATAATTATGAATCATAGCATGGTGTGGTGTTCATAGTACGTAATTAGCATAAAATTCATCTTGTGTCTGTCTGAGGAAATGCGTTAGCAGCTTGGGTCTTATCATTAAGCTGAAGGAAAACCTTCGTATGTGTGGGAATACGAAAGGCGTCCTTCATGGTCATGAATACATGAAATATGGTGAAAGAAATGAAAGTGACATCGGCAACGTGACAGTTCTCACTGATGCGCCGATAATGGTATTGAAATTCTTGTGGCCTGATTAATACATGGCACAACAACATAGATATACCCATGGAGGGTACCCTGAATTTCTTAGAAATGTTCCATAATTAGACGTGAGTCATGTGTCTTGACTCGTGTCTTGAGAAATGTGAGCGTGACATATGCCTTGACTGGTATCTTGACATGTGTCCTCAGAAAGTATACGTGAGACATGTGTCTTGACTGATGTCTTGACATGTGTCTCGAGATGTGAAACAATTAGAACTACAAATATTAGGTTAATATGCCAGAATTGGCGGATCGGTTGGACTACTGATCATTTGTATGTCTGATCACGTCCGCGGCCAGAGCCTCGGTTGCGATTTCTAGGATATTTTCTGTCATGGTAGTGGTTACTATCGTCTTGTCTGTAGGTTCCATGACGGTCATTCTCATGACCGTGACTCATGTAACTATTTAGCTGAGTGGCTGGCTGGTACTGGTTTGCACTCATATGGCTGAAATGACAGCCGAACGACGTGTGACATGTAACTATGAATTTAGGACAATGATTGATGGGAATTGTCTGATGGTGAAGCATCTTCTCGTCCAATTGCTTTGCTCCGACGCCTTTGTCTTCGTCTTTTAGGATCTCCAGGTTGTGAACAGCATCAGCATCAGCATCTCGTAGCGTCTCCCAACATCAGCAGCGTCAACCTTTAGTAACATCTCCAAGCTATGAGCGGCATCGACAATCTTGTAGAATATCAGCAAGTGAACCTACGCCTGACATGATTTAGAATCGACTAGCGAATACTCGTGAAGTATTGCAAGTGGAATACACATGGATTAAGGTACATGTAATACACATGAAATACGGTACGTGGAGTACACATGGAATACACATGAAATGATCGGTATGGGGTCGGTCATTTATCATGATTTAAGGGAAGTATAACGGTTGAACAGTTAGAAAAACCATCATGATAACCTGGCAGTATTAGCATAGACTTCATTCTGGTTGCATAGAGAAACGCTAAAGTGTGGTTACACAAAATTCAACGATGATTTGCCTGACAGCATGATCAATGGAAACCAACCATGACTATCATGAAAGCATGATTCAAGAAATCTAACAATGTCTTGCAGGACAACATAAATAACAAAAGAGGAGTGAAACATAATCAACATGAAGACGGAATTATCATGAGGAAACATGAAACCATCTATTACTAAAAAGTGTATAACATAATCAGCATGAAATTGAAGTTAACCATGACAGTATGAAAACATACTTGACATAAAAACATAATAACCTATGAGGGGACATGAAAAAAATTTATGCCAATTTAAATCATGAGAAAAATTTTATACATGAAAAACAGTGCATGAATGCGTAATGTAGTTTATAAAACCTTTATATGTGCGAGGGAACGCCTATGGGTCGGTTCCCAAAACAAAATACATGGCGAGGGGACGCCTATGGGTCGGTCCCAAAGTTAAAAGTTTCGATAAAAGCACATGCGACTAAATAGGGCCAGTCCTGTACCAACCATTACTTAGTCAAAATTCCTGCAACAGATGACATATGATATAAATGCATGAATGCATGGAACATAATAATTAAAAGTCATTGTCAAAACTTAACAGAAAAATTTTATGTGAAAATTATGAACTACTGGAGTTCAGTTCACATAATCACAGTTCACTAGGAACATCATGCATAGACACTGACACATAACTAAGTATGGATGACGGTTGTTCATTCCATATTAGTAAGACGATACTGGTGAAAACATCATGGTGAAAACAACAAGGTGCTGAAAACGTCATGGCTAAAACAAAAAGGTGCTGAAAACGTAATGGTTGAAATAACAACGCGCTGAAATATCAATACGTGGAATAACAAACGTTGGCTTAGGAAGCTCCTGGTGACTACCCACTAGTCACAGGTCGAGTTTTAGAGCCTACAGGTCGAAGCCTTGGCTCTGATACCATAATTGTAACACCCCATTTTGATAAATGGAATGTCACGCGTGATTATGGCGTGTCATCAAAGCATGCAAGGTGATATGCAGTAAAACATACATGACCTTAGGGAAAACCGGAATCAAACATCGGTTCCCAAACATAAGCCCAAAACATAAATAAAGGAAATGAACTGAATAAAGACTAAACAAGCATAACTATATGAAGGCAAAAAGGAAAAGAAGTCTCTGGCAGCTTCCATCCTATGTGCGTCCTCCAGATGCTCGAGTCTTGGGTACCTGCCGTTTTGGGACATGGAAAGGAAAGTAACGGCTGAGCAAGATGCTCAGTGCACGGATGTACAATAAAGCATGATATAGGATAGACATGTAACATATAACAGCGGAAGACTAAGTGCTGAGTAAACTGGTTAAGTATCATGAAAACTGGTTTTATAGTTTGAAAAGCCTTATGTTTAACCTGTGAAAACTGTTTTAACATATAAATACCATAGCCCATATAGGTCATGAAAAGGTCACGTGCATGAATACTTGGAGGGGTGACCTCGTCATGCTGATTAGAGGGGATGCCTCTAATCAATATACTGATTTGGGTAGGAGGGATCAGCTCCTTGTGAAGGGTGCAAGGCACACACCACATTCACCATGAAATACTGAATAAACATGTAACTAGGATGCACCCATACGCCCCACCTGATATAATAATATGGCCAAACTGAAAAGGGACGCCACGAGCAATCACTCCGCCGTGGGGAAGTCATAACATCGGTGCCTCCAATGCTATGGTTATGGTACCTCCATAACTAGGTGAAACTGGTCATGCTTGTATATGGCTATAGTTTATGCTAAATTAACATAAGCAATTCAAAACAATAAAACAAATGCTGGGGAAAACAGTTGGCTGCATACGGGGAAATCCTAATAAGGAAAGAATGTCCATACTGAAAGGACGGGAATCCGTACCTCAAGTCCAGTGAAATGAACGGAAGAAAGACTCCTACTTCTGGATCACTAAGGCTACATGAATACACACGTGTATAAGTATCGATTCACTGATTACGTACTGGGTTCTGTGTCTCGTTATAGCTGATTTGGTATGTTTTAGGTCATGGTTCACTGTTTAAAGCCTTAAACTGTGTTTATCTTGTATTCTGATTTATCTGATTAAGTATTACTGGTGATCCATGTATTAATATACTTACTGTATAATAATAAGTAACTTTCCAAAAATAGCCGGATTCCAAAAATAGAAAGTTTCCAAAAATAGAAAGTTTCCAAAAATAGAAAGTTTCCAAAAATAGAAAGTTTCCAAAAACAGAAAGTTTCCAAAAATAGAAAGTTTCCAAAAATAGAAAGTTTCCAAAAATAGAATTTACTGCTTAAAATAGATTAGTTTCTAAAAATAGAAAGTTTCCAAAAATAGATCAGCTGCCTTAATTAAATAAGTTTCCATATATAGAAAGTTTCCATGATTAGATTAGCTGCCTGAAATAGATTGATTTCCATATATAGAAGGTTTCCATAATTAGATTAGTTGCCTTATTTAATTAAGTTTCTATAAATAGAAGTTTACATAATTAGAATTAAGCTGATTACATAAGCTAACATATAAGTCTAAGTGTTTAAGCTTATTTCTTAAGTCATATGATATAGTGTATAGTTTAATTATTATTTCATGTATCTTAATTAAACTATAGGTTAAGCATTTTAATTAAAGTATAACATGTATAATTAAAATGAAATAAAAATACTTAGGTTAAAATGTGTATTATTATTAATAATAATATAACCTAAGTCATGTCTAAATTAATTAATTATAGGCATGTTTTAATAATTAATTAATTATAACTTATAACATAAAATACTTAGGTTAAATTAATGTCATGATAAACTAATAATTAAAATAACCTAAGTCATGATTTAATTAATATTTCATGTTATTAATTAATTTATATCCTAAGTTCATGATTCATAAAAATTAACATGTAACATAGATCATGATTTAACCAACGAACCGTGAACCGGGCATGAAATCGACACCGTACCCCGAACCAAATCGGGGTTCCCCTTGGTTCCTTGCTGCCGTGGGACCCACACCACCAAACCGGGGCCACATGGTCTCGGTGGTGGTTTCTAGGCCAAGCCGTGACCCCCTTAGGGCACGGTCTAGGTGGCGGCCAAACTAAACACCCCTAAAACAACCTTTTGATTTTACCCTTTAACCAAATACATGTTTATCTTATGTTTTTAATTAGGTTTTAAAAACATCATGTTCTTAATTAATTTTACCAAATCAAATCAAAAGAAATAATTAAAAAGAAAGGTTAAAAAGGTATACCGATTGTGTAGATGAATTAAGGATGAACAAACACTAATACTTGTACAATATCCATGATCAAAATCAACAAGAACACCTCCTTTTGATGATTATAGGTGGCGGCTACAAAAGGGAAAAGGAAGGAGAGGAGAAAACTTTTTAGGGTTTTATGTTTATTTTCTTGAAAAGTGAAAATGAATGCCTTTTTTCCCCTTAACCCCCTTGTTTAGTAAAATGATGGGCTAGGCCCATTCTTCTTCCTAATTTCGTGGATATGGGGCCCACAAGGGGTAACCCACATGTTTTCCGTGTCTAAAATATAAGTGCGACCTCGTGTTCGTGTTTTACGTGTTCGTTCGTGGTTAAACGTGTTCGTGTCTGAAGCGTGTTCGTGTCTGAAGCGTTTTTGTTTATTTTAACGCTCGTAATTATATTATATGTAATTACGTAATTATTCTAGTTCGTATTTTAAATGGTGATCATGATTTAATTATGTTCACGTGATATATTTATTAACTGTTTATCATGAGTTCGTACGTAATCGATACTTGTCATGTCATACACGTATGCACTTGCTTGATTATTAGCACATGAATGTGATCAATACTACATGAGGTAAGTTTTAATCTAGGACGTACGATCTTAAGGGCACTATTCATGGTAAAAGCATGCGGGTTTTACAGTTTAGGTTAATTATGTGAAGTACCGATACTTAATGAAGTATATTTGATGTATATGTTCCAAGGATGTGTCATGGAAGGAAAAGGAAGAAAACACGAAGATGTCAAGCTTAAACGAAGAAATAAAGTCAAGCTTCTGATCTCCCTACACCTGTCACTGTTTTGGCCATATCTTGAGCATACGAATTCCGTTTTAGTTGGTTCAAGCGGCCACGGAAAGAGGAAAGAGTTATACAACTTAGCATTTTGATTCAAAGCTGGAATGATCAAATATGCGGCGCACATTTGAAAAGTGCGACACACTTTTCCGCAACTCTCGGAACGTTCTAGATTCACAATTGTGCGGCGCACCATCCTGGTTGTGCGGCGCACATCTGACCCACCAAATGTGCGGCACACTTTTGCCCCAATGAAAATTATAAATAGAGAGCATTCCCTCACACTTCTCACACACTTCTCATTCCATTCCACCATCTTCCACCATCATTCCTTAGTAGTTTTAGGACGAATTTGGGTGTAGTAACATCACCCAAAGGGTTCAGAACATTTGGAGTTGATTGTTAAGACCATTAGCATAAAGTTTTCATTTGGGAAAACTAATTGTTGAATTACAAACACTTGTAATCATTTGGTATAATCTCTATAACGATTTTATCATTATCTTTTCTGAAATTATGATGAATGTTATGTTTGTTATTCCTTTGATTATGGAGTAGTCGTCTTGTGTTTGGTTAGGTGTACATAGAACTATGAATAGATTGTATTAGCTTCGCAAGGAAGAAGTGCGACACACAATTAGGTTTGTGCGGCGCACTTTCTCATTGGTCCGTGATTATAAGCGTGGTTGATTTGTTCTTGCTCTCGATACTATTATATTTGATCATTGTTATGTGTTTGGTTCATTCATAATTATAACTAGTACTTATATGATTGAATGGATTCCATGTCATCCAGTAAATGAATCTTGCTATTCGCCTTTGTCGTGATTGGTGGAATAAAATACATAACAACCCTTGCATAATTTTGTGAAATGCTTTGTCATATGCTCGAGAGGGTTTGGCTTAACAAGTGCTTGAATTATTGAAACCAATATAAACTATTCTTAATACTTTTGGTATGACATGATCTTTAGTAGGATTTCTTGTAATATTGAATAGATGTTGCATGTGCGACTAGTAATCCACATGTTTCTTACATTGTTTATGTGCTTATAACCATCTTAACTATATATCATTTCTATGTTCTAGCCTTAACCAAACACACCTTTAAATCATTGTTAGAAGCTTAAATCTTTAGAACTTGCGACACTCTATAGATCATTGTTTTTACTTGCTAACAACAATCCCGTGGATCGACCTGGCCTTTACCTTTAGACTATACTATACACGAAAGGGTATACTTGCCCATGTTGTGTTTTTAGTCCCTTGTTTGGTAATCATCTAGTAATATACAAATTTAAAACTCGCTTTCGCAACATCAAGTTTTTGGCACCGCTACCGGGGATTGTTTTGGTTACTTGTAAAAACTTTATGTGAAACTTCTTTTAAAATCAAATCATCTCCGTAGAGATTTCTGGCAATCTCAACTTTTCTGTCGAAAAAATTGCAGAAAGTACGCCGCACAACCCAAAAGTGCGCGGCACTTCCTGTAGCGAATCAAAGTAAGCCGCACATTTCATTTGTCCGCCGGCTTTTCTTTAGAACTTCTAAGTACGACACACTTTACCATTGTGCGTCGCACTTTCTGGAACAACATAAGTCCGCCGCACTTCCCACAAGTGCGACGCACTTTTTTTCTGAAAACAAATTGTCTCTAAACTGATTAACTTCAACGCTTTTCAAAACCCAGCAAAAGTTCTTTTTTAGGCTTTATGCCTTGTGAATTTGTAAATATATAGTTTAACATCATCATAATAAAAAAAACCAAAACAAAAAATATATATAAAACCAAAAACCCAAAAATATTAGTTTTGTTTTCATTTTAATTTATCTTCTTGACTTGTTATAATCTCAAAAATTAAAAAAATACATATAATAATTAATTAATAAATAAAATAAAATAAAATAATAATAAAAAATATAAAAATGTCTTTTTGCAAAATTTTAAACGTTTGTTTAAATCCTCGATCATGGGGAAAAGAACTTGTAAATCTATTATTTAAATTAAATAAAACAACATGGAGTTATGAATCTCAAACGATCCCAAAAGAATGTTTTCAAATCAAATCACCTCAGTTTTCAACCCAAAATCCCTTCAATAATGAATTTGTCGTTATAGATATACATGAAGAGGATGTCGAAACCCAACCCAATCCACCCGAACATATCATAGTTATCGATCTCGATGATCAACCTTTATGGAATAATGCTAGTACCATAGCATCGACTCCTAATTCCACCATTGTTCGAACCAATGTTGATGACAACTTTGTTATTAACACTACCCACTTGAAAATGGTTCAAGAGAACAAATTCGATGCTCATTTGCGGGCCGATCCGCATGAACACATTTGTGAATTTCTCGCAATTTGTGAAATGTTCAAATATGGTGAAACTCAAAGTGAAGTTATCAAACTTTTGATGTTTACACTATCCTTAGCCGATGATGCTAAAATCTGTTTCGATACGCTTAATGAAGATTCTATAACATCGTGGGAACAAATGCGAATAGCTTTTATAAACCGATTCTTTCCACCTTCGTTATTTGAACTTCTTTTACTCGAAATTAGACATTTCCTCAACCCTGGTTACGACTTAAGAACATGCTTCGAAAATGACATGGGCATTGTCTAACCAAAAGAGCTATTATTCAAATATTGTATCATGGTTTAGACGAATCCACTCAAGCAATCCTTGATGGAATGGCTGGAGGAATTTTCCTCTACAAAACCCCGAAACAAGCTTTTCAATTTCTTGAGGACAAAGTTATTTTTGAACTTAATTGGCCCAAAAAGTCACGAAACAAAGATAATTCAAAATATGCTTTTTTCGTCGATGAAAGTAGCATTGACACCTCTCGATTAATGAAAAAGTTGGAAGCTCTTGAAGCTAAAATGGATTCTCATTTCCAAATCTTTGAAGAAGAACTGCATGAGATGCGTGAAAAATATAACGATCTCGAACGTAATATCGCTTTTAAAAATCGCATGACGATGAAACGCCGATGTATTAACGTCATGAATCAAATCACCTCGATGGTTGTGAAAACCAAAATTCTCATGATTGGTATTCTCATCAATGTCAACCTCAATCCGAAATCGATCTCGAAAGAATAAACACTAAATTTTTAGATAGTCAAAGAGTTGCAAACAGTTTTGTGAAAGAGACCGTTAACATTATGAGTTTTAAGATGAAGTAAAATGAGAAGAATCTCCAAACTCTATTTGAAAACATGGAATTAAAAATTAATGAGTTGTCGATGTCCCAAACTCATGTCCCTTTTGATCAAACCGTTAGGACTAACTCATCTCCTCCTCCATCCGATCGAGCTGAGCACGTGAATGCCGTATTCACGAGGAGTGAATATTCCGAAGACCCATCGAAAACCCAAAAAGATCCACCACCTCCTATAATCGTTATAAGTAAAATCGAAAAAAGTAAACCATTCAAAACATCGAAAAAGGATTTTTATGTGGTCAAATCAAAAAAATATCCATTTTTGGAGTACATACCAAAAATACCGTATCCTCAACGTTCGAAAGTGGATCCTTCCCACTTGAACCGTATCGTAAAGGTATCTTAAATCTAGCTAAAATAAAAAATAGTAATAGTAGTATTAGTATAATAAGTAGAAATAATAATAGAACGATATAAAAAAATATATAAATATAAAAATATAAAAATTATAAAAAAAAGAGTTTTTTTATTTAGCTTTTTACTTACGTTTCATTTATGAGTTTGTTTGTTTTTAAATGGTTTATATATATATATATATATATATATATATATATATATATATATATATATATATATATATATATATATATATATATATCTTTATATTATTATATATAAGAGGAGGGATATGCCACATAAGCACCTCATAATGCCATGTCATATTTTTTTATTTTTTGTTTTTTTTTAAATTATTTTTTTTAGAAATTCTGTATTTATTAAAAAAACCTACTCAGAAGATTCGAACCTAGAATCATTGTAATACTACAATGCCTCCATAAAGTGCCACCATAGCCACTGGGCCAACTCTATTTTTTAATTATGTATTGCAAATCAAAATAGATAAACTCTTGCAAAAAAATATTATTGCCAAATATTAAAATTGAATATATGATCCTAAATAAAACCCTAATACGATTCACTCTATATTCATAAATGTTTTAGATCGTCCAAATTAACATTGAGCATGGTACGCTGTTTTTCGAACATATTGGCTCCATTCTATCCAATAAAAACAATATTCTTCTCAATATCCAGGTTCAACGTTTATATTGTAGTTGATGTTCTTTTTTGAAGAAAAGATTATGCAGATCCTGATGTATCGACACTTATTAAAAAAGTTTGTTCAAATCACTATGATCTCACATAATTATAAATGTTTGTTCTTATCACGACGATTTCACTTTCTTTGTATTAAGGATCAAGTCTGTGGAATAAGGCATGGTTTTTTGTTTGATCTTTAGAACTTTACTTTTTTCTATTTACATGACGAAAATATGGTTGTACGATTATATGTTGCAACACCAGGATGATCAAAATATGGTTGCACGGTTGGCTACAACAATATTCAGCTCACCGAAAGAGAATATCAATTTAAGTAGCTTATTTGTGATATCTTATTGATTTTATAAGCATATTAAAGCTGTTTTTAATTAACGGGCCCAAAAACCCTCTAAAGTTTTTAGTGTAAGTCAATTTCATGTGCAGTTTTACATTGATGTTATTTTACATATCTGATTTATAATAGATGTGCGGTAATTCGTTTAAACTATAGTTATTTATAACATTGTATGTTGAATGTTTTTGTTAAACCAAAACCATTTATCGAAGCTCGCTTGGTACGATTTTGTTGCTTCCATATTCATTCGAATTGAACAACTTTGCCTTTTTAATGGTTTCGTTCGTTAATTTTTTGCCAGGTTGTGTTCTTAATGAATTTAGACGCATCGGAAAATGAGTTAGATATGATGATTGCACGGCGACTGATTAAAACATGGCAGTAAGATTGTATGTTGCAAGATCAGGATGATCGAAATATGGTTGCACTATTGAGAGACACAAGTGACCCATTTAAGGGATATGATGTGCTAACTTGAATGATATATGATGGAACCACACAAAAGTGAAAATCAAATTGTAATATTTTTTATACAATAGATCTGGGTGATGTAAGCTATGGCATGTTTTCTCATTTCTTATTCTTATCACAAGACATTTCAGAACGATGGAGCTGAGTATCTTTCCGAAAACGTTTAGTGTTCTAACTCCTTGTCTCATTATGCTTCCAAAGGTAAACATGTCCAGGTGCCGTGGATAATGCTTGCACTCCAGGTTGTGGTATTTTGGAGGTTTAATGCTATGTATTGAATCAAGAAGTTGCAAAGACAAAAAAGGTTTGTATGCATTAAAGAAGCTCATTTTGATCAGGTTACCTTTGAATATATATGGATTGGTATGGATTATTATTTCACCTTAAATGGGTCAAATTGTTTTTATCTTTGTTTTTGGAAAAATGAAGTGGTTATTTGTTTCGTACTATGCAGCGTTATCAAGCACTTTGCCGAATCATACCAAGCATTTTGCTGAATCATACCAAGCATTCGATAAGTCTGCAAGGTATATTTCATGCCTAATTGGAGTTCCTCATAGATATGTTTATCAATATGTAATATAGTATATATATGTTTCAGTTATTTTGGTTATTTTGATTGGTCTAATCTTCACACTTGTGATTCAATCTCTTGCTGCAAATTGTTTTTTAGGAAATCTTGGTCTGAGCACTGGTAAGACAATGACAATCCAGTTATTTTTTTTAAATCGAGAAGTTATAGTAGATCGATAACAATTACTGTTATTTCTATTTAGGGAAACATTTATCGGAACTATTTAAGGATGGGTACCCCATCTTTGTGAAGTATTGCTTGTGGCCGCTGGCTGAGATTTCTGTCGTTGCAACAGATATTATTTATAGTTGCAGCTGCTGATGTCGTTGAGTATTCATGTGAAAACAAAAATCATATGAAAGAGGAAATGTTGAACTTTTGAATTTAAGGTTTTTGGCTGGACCATCTAAAAGTTTTGTTACATTTTTTTCATTCATATTCTCTATAGCTACAATTTATGTTGTGAAATTTGGAGGTGTGAACGCTATTGTAATTTATGCGAATTCTATCTTTATTTCTGTATGCAGACGTTGAAATTTTGACTGAGTTTTAAAAACTTTTGGCTGAGATTACCAAGCCACTTTCACCGTTTGGCCCATTTGATCCATTATGGGCTTCAAGGTAGGTTTTTCTAATTTTCGAAACAAATACCAGTCTGTGTTTGTAAATGGTGATACAGGCTTTAGTTGACTCTTTAATGCAGCAAAGTATGTATTTTGTTCCCAAATTTATATCCTTAAAGCTGTCGTTCACTATTATTGTGTATTGCATATGCCATAAGTCAAAGCAAACAAGATTCATGCATCACGACAAGTCTTATACTGTTAATTGTTTTTATGTTTGAAGGTACTTGAATACTTTGCATTAGACGAGAATTTCATAGGAGAAACTCTCACCACACCAGGGATTGACTGCTATTCCTTAATCGTTATTATTAGCAACCTTAGTTGGTGGAAAGCTATTTACCGTGATCCTGTTCAGGGTGAACTAGAAGACGTGTTTGCGAGAGGGACCGGTTTAGTAGTGAATACACACGCAATGGTGCAATTACAAACACTTTTGACAATTTGGCCCTTATACTTGGCAGTACGAGTTACCAAATGGACGGGTTGACCGTGGGTCAGTCATGCTTGACACAGAACACTTTCCAGAAATCTTTTGTGTGGGGCAAGATTGGAAATCACCATAATCCTCTCATGAAAATTTCTCCAATAGTCAGTAGCTTTTAAAATTTTACCTATTGTTTTGGTCACTAATATTTTTTTAGGACAACATGTCAGTGTATTCTGCTTTTAACCGTGGTCACTTTTACGCTTTTCATCCCTTGATGAACACAATGAGTAGCTTGTGTTTCTAAGTGTGCCTACCATTAAATATTGTTGTAACCATATTGTCATCACGACTAATATTATCTGGACTGTTTTTAGGATAGTATATCACAAGTCATCCGCAAGTAAGAGTTGGGGATGTACATGTTTAGCAAGCGTATCCTTTTTTTCGGTTAAGAAATATTGGACTTTTAAACTTTGCCTGCACATATTTGTTTAGTAAAGATGATGTTGTGGAAGTCAATAGCACCAGAATCATAGATGAGCCACATTCAAAAGCAAATTACAGAAGGATGTTCTACTGAAAAGGGCAATGTGTTTTGCAGCGAATGATATAAAAACATGCATCTTTTGGTATTTCAAGTTTGTGGTAAATTTAGTAGGCATATTGACTTACAGTTTGAAGACATGAATGAATGTTTTTGCAATGGTACTTCAAAAGGAGAGTTGAAAGTTACCACTGTATGTTATGTTCGCTTGAATTGTCTTTGGTGGACATCTTATTGAACTGCCCCATCTATACAGCTAATAGATTTAATTTATCATAGCAAGATCGTACCATACTTAAAATAGTTCTGAAACCAAGTCAAACTAACCTCTTACATAAAAACATATTCTTTCCTGACATTGTCAATTTATTGGGCAGAGGATTGTTGTTCAAGACAAAAGTGAAGGTGAAGATTTTCTGATTTAAAATGTCGTTACAGTTCAGGTGAGTCACATATTTAATTTGTGAATATGATTGTTGATTTTGCATTAAGTGGTTATATTTAAAATTGTGATCCAGTTGTGCAGGTTTAGGGGGTGTTTGGATTACTTACTTTTCTACTTTAATTTACTTCTTATTTGTTTAATTTTAAGCTTAAGCAGTTTTTTTTCAGTACACCTGTGATGAGTCCCAAAAAATGTGATGAGTATCATTGTAAAGTATGCATGCCATTTGTCTTCCAAGACGGTCATTATACTTTCTTTTCGACATTTTAGTGAGTAGGGTTTCCTTCTCATTTGGAGAAAAAAGAGGTTGTACACTTTCAAGGTCTCTGCTTCAGTTACACAAGGTATATGTTTAAGCCTTTTTCATTTGTTACAGCAATCAAACCATTTTATTTGTTGTTATTGATTGATTAGATGTTTCGACGGCTGAAGTTTCTGCAAAGGTTTTGATTGTCAGGGGTGCACTTGCTCAATCCATAATTATGGTGGCACATATATAGGAAGTGCTCAAAGGATCCAGAACATTGCTAATATTGTTATGGATGGAATGTCTGAATGGAAGTTAAGTTGTCGTATCTGCAATGTCCAAAGTTACAGATGTGTTAGGAATGTGAAGTCTTCCTTGCATTTACTATAGTGACATCTATACTTATTTTTTTTAACAACATACGTGAACTTATTTTTTTAACAACATACATGAAAGATAAACAGTAGGATAACTGACAGCAGGGTATAGTTGATTCAAGTTAGCTAAGAGGAGATTTATATGTGTGCCTATAAGAGATTTTATAAGTTGTAGTTGGATGAATGCGTTGGAGTAAGTGTGTTATAATAAATGATATTTAGAACCTTCTCTTTAGGGATAAATCTAACTCCTGCTTATATTTAATTCGGGCTCTTAAATGTTCTTAGTAAGACTCGAACTTAAGACTTTCCAAAAATTCCTCCCCAAGAATACCCTGGTAGCAAACTGAGCTAACTCAGTTGGTTTAATAAATGATGTATATTTGGTTTCTATGATATTTACATGGATAAAAGTAATACTCTCATCCTGGGTTCACTCTTAAATTACGAAAACAAATAAGAACAAGACGGCTAGAGGATGCAAGACATATGATCGGGTAAATCTTGGTTCATGTTATTTGGAAATCATGATAATTTTGTTTTAGTTTTGTTAAGCGTGTAAGTTAAAAAAATAAAGGTAAAGAAATATAAATTTAAAGAAATAATCAGATTTTATGCGATGCACAATTGATATTGTAAGTGACTAGGCGTACACAATAACTAATTTAATACAATTTTCTTTATATTTTGTTCGTTTATATATATGTGAGTATTTTTTGTTTAGCATTTGAATGTAATATATAAATATGCCGTAAATTAGTTGAGATCCCAAATCAAAACATATTTTATAAATATTATAGTGTTGTCATTAATCAAACTCGGCTCAATTTGTTTAACCAAACTAAAATTTTGTATCGCTTGATGCCTCCTGTGGGCATTATTTATCATTTAATGTAAGTGTTTATTTGTTGCTTACCGGGAATTGGGTAAGTCATTATTTACCATTTAATGTAAATGTTTAAAATCAACGTATTTTATTTTAATGCCAATTACAAACATTAAATATGTAAAATAAACAATGACAGTTCCTACAAAATTGTGGAGTTATCGGGTTTTCTATAAAATGTTTATACTATATTTTATTACTATGAATATGTCAAAATTGGCACATTTTAAGACTGAGGGAGTGGGTAAAAAACCCACAGGTGACTTGGTGATGTGGCAAAAAGCCACGAGTGACTTCCATTCCCTTCCAAAAAAAAGTCACGCGTGGGTTACTGTTTGGAGGAGAGAGTGGTGACAAACTCACCACTGGTGGGTTTTAGAAAGTATGGGTCCCACTGTTTTTTATTCTTTTTTTAATAGGGTTGTGAGTGGGGAATTTATTTAGTGGGGTATATTTTATATAAAGTGGGTATGAGGTGGAGGTGAGTTTTTTTTCCTTAGTAACCCTGAAAAGTGAGTTTTTGCTGGGTTAGTGAGAGGAGTGCAAAAGCTGAGTTGACGCTGAGGTGGCGGTGGGTTTTTGAGGCACCACTCCCCCCAGCCTAACAAACAGAAACAATTTAACAAACACTTCTACTATACTTAAAAATATAAATAAAATATAATTTGTTAATATCAATATTTAGCAAAATAAATAAATGTAAACGATAATTACACATCATACCCGCCCATCGGGCGGGTTTTGCCACTAGTATATATATATATATATATATATATATATATATATATATATATATATATATATATATATATATATATATATATATATATATATATATATATATATATATATATATATATATATATATATATATATATATATATATATATATATATATATATATATATATATATATATATATATATATATATATATATATATATATATATATATATATATATATATATATATATATATATATATATATATATATATATATATATATATATATATATATATATATATATATATATATATATATATATATATATATATATATAGAGGAGCGTTATTGTAGTGACCGGTCTTAAAATAAAAATAATAGGAACCATTTTTAACCTTTGGATCGACCACTATAGATGAGATTTAATTTTAATTAATTAATTAATTGATTAATTAATTAATTGATAATGGCATATTTGTAATTAAGTGTAACAAAGAGTGGCAATTTGCACAATAAAAGGCTCATTTAGCTTTTGGTCTAGTTTTCTAACGTCTGGTATCTTAATTACTATAATTAACTTTTGAAAACTTCTATTTTTTTTAATTTGTAATGCATAATAAGTACGTTGTACTATTATTTTTTTATGTATTTGTTTCAAAGTTGAAGATTAGTGACACATTTTTTTGGCACACTCAATTACTTGACACATATATAAAGATTTAGTGACACATTGATATTTTGTAGTGTTAAATTGAATTTTTGGATACATGTATAATGACGTACATATTTTTATTACATCCAAAGTGACACCTACTTCTATTAGACAATTAATGTAGCAAACTAAATCGTTTAACACACTTAATTTCACCATACATAATAACACATGAAGTCTACCTATTTAGACTTTTTAAATGCATTTTATTTTTTTATTAATACGTTTATTAAAAGACCATATGTGTCACAAAATTGTGTGTCAAAAAAATTTCTAAAAATGTATTAGTATGAAACTAACTGTTTCAAAAGAATTAAGAATATCTCATCAGATATCTATGTGTCATTCGAACGTAAAAAAATAATGTGCTACCACATATATGTATCACAAGAATACATGTATCATAAATTTAGTGTGTGGTTATATGTATGTGTCACTATAAATACAGTTCCCATCACTAATTCACATAACGATATGGTATAATCTATCTAAAAATCGACCATAGTTATCGACCGAAGGCAGTTTTAAATACCTACATGGTGATACATTAATACTCCCTATTATACATAAGTTATGCAAAAAATTAAATCTCAAATGTATGAATGTTTCTATAAGAAAATACTGTATCACGTAGTATATGGTGATACACGACAAAATCAACTAAACAATAGTAATTATCCACTTGATAAAAGAACAAGGATAAATATGGCTTGACACTATGAAAAAAGTGGCTACAGAATTGACGCTGACAAAAAATAACTATCTTTGACATTGATCACATTCGAAGACTTGTACAATCCAACTACCGGTGTCGGCGTAATACATAGTGAACCAATATTTTAACAACATCGAAAATCGTTTGCAATGGATTTGAGAATCATCTTCGGAGACCGATTATAACAGCGGCGCTAGATAAAGTGTAAAATCGTCGGAAGTATGATCCAATGTAAATTTAAAAGAGGTAACGCTGGAGAAGGCAGATCAAGCGAATAGGGTTTCAGATAATCTTTCGACACCTAAACAAATCAATGGGCACGAGCCAAAGAAATCGACGACAATTGGTTACTACCGTTTGATATGTGGCTTCGATAATTTGAACGTAAAATAAGTAAATAGCGTCAGTTTAGGCCGAATAGCGTCAGTTTAGGCCGAACAAAGAAGAAGATGGCTTAGTTAATTTTTTTTCCAAGTAAGTTGTCAAAGATAAAATGAGTGCAGGGTGATAATGATGGACTGTGATGGTGTCAGTTACAAAAAAGAGACAGATAGAAGACATATAGTATAAGAGTAAATAATTTTGAGGTTAAGAATACCTAAAGTACCCTTAAGTATACATAATTAATTTTGTTTAATTTTAATAAAGAACGCCACATGTCATAATCTTATTGGTTCTTATTGTTTTTATTTTAAGACCGGTGTTTACATGAACGCAAATCTATATATATATATATATATATATATATATATATATATATATATATATATATATATATATATATATATATATATATATATATATATATATATATATATATATATATATATATATATATATATATATATATATATATATATATATATATATATATATATATATATATATATATATATATATATATATATATATATATATATATATATATATATATATATATATATATATATATATATATATATATATATATATATATATATATATATATATATATATATATATATATATATATATATATATATATATATATATATATATATATATATATATATATATATATATATATATATATATATGTTGTTAATAAAAACAAAAAAGCTAAAAATGTGCTTTATGTCATAATAAAACCGCCGCACATAATATGTTGTGCGGCACACTTTTATAAATATGTCATTTTATTTTAACCAAAGTGTTTGTTTGATTGTCTTGGAAGTTACATCTTTGTTAATATGTGTGTTTGATAAGTGTTTATATAAAACTAAATTCCAAAAAACATTTAATTTCACCTTTATTTTTTTATTTCGTAGTTTTGTGTGTGCTTATTATTTGTAGAATGTGAATAAATAAAATTTGAAGAAAAAAAAATATAAAACGAAAAACCTTACAGTTTTTGAGTATGTCATGCATTCGGCTGGTGTGTTTCATACCTTGATTATTGTAACCAAACATATATAGTGTGCTTTATAATTTTAAGTTTTTTTTTGTAATTTTGTCTATTTTTGCAGATTTAATAAATAGGTGGAAGCTTGGTGTGGATTGGCGTGAGAGCTTATCACTTGGGGATATGACAATATATTTGGATCGATGTATAAATTGTTAAATTCACATGCTTGTGATGACGCTCTTCTTTGCGCTATATTTTCAGAATTCAAACGAAGAACTTATGAGCCCGGGAAGTCTCGTTTCTCTTATATTTATTTTTCCGCTTGTCCTACTTTTAAGTTATTTTCTAAATTACGCATATTGCTAAACTTAAGTGTGGGGGGAAAATGAATTAGAAAAGGTGACTTGTTATTTAATAAAAACTTTTGTTCGACCTCGGTAATCTAAAAATCAAATTATTTTCTTTTTCTTTTTTGCCACTTAGGTTAATATATTAGAATAAAACGTAGAAAAATGGTTGGTTGCTAGTTACCCGAATCGTATGGTTGATATTTGATAATAGTTGGTTCGCGGTTGGTTATGAGTATTGTACCATTGCAACGAAGATGAAGGTGTACAACTTTGTGTTTCGTATTTTTTGTGGTGTACGATTATATCAAGTGTGAGGGAATTGTTAGTTGTGAGGGGCGTGATGAAAAAAAAAGAGAATGAAAAAAATACGAAAAAAATGAAAAAATGAAAAATCAGAAAAAAAAGGAAGGAATGAAAAAAAATATATAGAGTGAATAAAAAGCCAATGAGCTTTATGTATATTTGTGAAGATGAAGGAAGAAGAAGAATTTTGAGATATCGATTAGCCAATGTGCTAAGACGTGATATATCTTTATGTTGTTCGCTACGTGGTTGTAGAAAATTGTAACAATAAAATTTCATGGTTTGTGGTACGTTTGGTGACTAGCAACATGGGTAATTTTAAACATGTAAGAACCTATTATTTTTCATTTTCTTGCTTGAGGACAAGAAAACCCTTAAGTGTGCGGGAGTGTTTGCCTTTTAGCAAATTTTTACAAAAACCAAAAAATATTTGCGATTTCAAAAAAAATTAAAAATATTCTTTTCTTTTGGCACTTATGTAAATTTTATTTAACTTTCTTTTACTTAGCATTGCTTGAGGGCAAAAAATAGTTTACGTGTTGCTTGAGGGCAACCAATAGTTTAAGTGTGAGGGAATTTGATAACAATCTAATTATACATGTTAGCGTGTGCGTTATCTATATATATTTAGGTTAGTTATGTAAACTATCGATACTTAATGAAGTATATTTGATGTATAGGTTCCATGATGTGTCGTGGAAGGAAAAGGAAGAAAAAACGAAGATGTCAAGCTTAAACGAAGAAATAGTCAAGCTTCTGATCTCCCGACACCTATCACTGTTTTGGCCATATCGTGAGCATACGAACTCCGTTTTAGTTGGTTCAAGCGGCCACGGAAAGAGGAAAGAATTATATACAACTTAGCATTTTGTTCCAAATCGGGAATGACCAAATGTGCGGCGCACATTTCCGCAACTCTTGGAACGTTCTAGATTCGAAATTGTGCGGCGCACCATCCTTGTTGTGCGGCGCACATCTGACCCACCAAATATGCGACACACTTTTGCCCCAGTGAAAACTATAAATAGAGAGCATCCCATCTCACTTCTCACACACTTCTCATTCAATTCCACCATCTTCCACCATCATTCCTTAGTAGTATTAGGACGAATTTGGGTGTAGTAACATCACCCAAAGGGTTCGGAACATTTGGAGTTGATTGCTAAGATCATTAGCATAAAGTTTACATTTGGGAAAACTAATTGTCGAATTACAAACACTTGTAATTAGGGATGAGCTCGGGACCAATCCCGTCCCGAACCCGTCCCGATTTAGTGCTCCCGATTTTTTCCCGATCTAAAAAGTTATGTACCGATCCCGTACCGAACGGGATTCGGGATTCGGGAATCGGTACCGGTACGGGATCGGTACCGGGAAATCGGGATTTTCCCGTTTTTTTTCGGGAATTTCCCGATTTGGTACCGGTCCCGTCCCGAATTAGTCGTCCCGAATTTTTTTTCACCTTACTTCGTAGTCCCGGTCCCGTACCGAACGGGATTCGGGTATCGGGAATCGGTACGGTTCCGGGAACGGTTCGGGTTCGGATTCGGGATTCGGGTCCAAATGCTCATCCCTACTTGTAATCATTTGGTTTAATCTGTATAACTCTTTTATCATTATCTTTTCTGAAATTATGATGAATGTTATGTTTGTTATTCCTTTGATTATGGAGTAGCCGTCTTGTGTTTGGTTAGGTGTACATAGATCTATGAATAGATTGTATTAGCTTTGCAAGGACGATGTGCAGCACACAATTAGGTTTGTGCGGCACACTTTCTACTTGGTCCGTGATTATAAGCGTGGTTGATGTGTTCTTGCACTCGATACTATTATATTTGATCATTCTTATGTATTTGGTTCATTCATAATTATAACTAATACTTATATGATTGAATGGATTCCATGTCATCTAGTAAATGAATCTTGGTATTCTCCTTTGTCGCGATTGGTGGAATAAAATACATAACAACCCTTGCATAATTTTGTTTAATGCTTTGTCATATGCTCGAGAGGGTTTGGCTTGGCGAGTGCTTGAATTATTGAAACCAACATCAACTATTCTTAATACTTTTGGTATGACAGGATCTTTAGTCGGATTTCTTGTTATATTGAATAGATGTTGCATGTACGACTAGTAATCCATATGTTATCTTACATTTTTTATGTGCTTATAACCATATTAGATATATATCATCTCTATGTTCTAGCCATAACCAAACACACCTTTAAATCATTGTTAGAAGCTTAAATCTTTAGAACTTGTGACACTCTAGATATCATTGTTTTTACTTGTTAACAACAATCCCGTGGATCGACCTGGACTTTACCTTTAGACTATACTATACACGAAAGGGTATAATTGCCCGTGTTGTGTTTTTAGTCCCTTGTTTGGTAATCATCTAGTAATATATAAATTTAAAACTCGCTTTCGCAACATCATACCCCTTTCGCTCTAACATACGGAACAGAGACAGTTATCCCAGCCGAGATTGGATTACAAATGCTCCGCACAATAGAAGTAGATATGGTCACAAATGATGATGAATTACGGTTGAACCTAGATATAATCAAAGAGCGGATAGAGTTGACAGCTATCCACAAAGCCAAGTCAAAAGCAAAAATGAAGGGTTACAATGATGCTAGGGTACGAAAAACTTCCTTTAGGCCAGGTGATTTCGTGTATCGCTCAAACGTGGCCAGCCACGCTGAAAATACAGGAAAACTTGGACCTAAGTTGGAGTGACCCTACATGGTGACATATGCATTGGGGAATGGCGCATATCGACTACGTGACATGGATGGTCGTGTCCTACAGAGGCCTTGGAACATATGCCACCTAAATAAGTGCTACCTTTAGCGGCGAACTTCTGGAACCAATGTATTATTTTTTTTATTTCCTGTATTAAAAATCTTGCAAGTGTTAACAAAACTATCGTGGTCCCTAACTAGTTCCACGACGCATTCTAAAAACATTTATTTTTGTCGTACGTACACTTTGTCTATGTTATATGTTGCCTACTGGCGCACGCGTGCACAATGTTTCTATGAAAAATAAGAGGAATGAGCCTACCCATCGACCACGGATCATGTATCCTTGTTAGGCCCCTTGCTATTAATGACTTCGTAGCAAGTTATACAGCCAGTACACTCTGAGACTAAAAAGACACAATCGTGCACACCTAACAATTGGTTAGCCTCACCTGGCCGTCCTTATGGTAGTAGCGGTATACCGCACATAATGAGTTTGCCTCTCCCATAAGGACCATTCATGAGTTTACATTAACTCATCATATGAATCTACGCTATAAACATTAAACATATTTATCATAACACAAAAAGGGAAGTATTCATTAAAAATAAAGGCGGACATTCGCACATAAAAGTACACACCATGTTTACAAATCAAATAAGTTGTTGTAAAGTAAATTAGTGTCAGATAAGGATCTCTTCAACTTCAGCAGGGGGCAATAAGCTGTGGCGTGGTGCTCTTTCATGCCCTTCTCCATTAGGTCCAACACACGCGCGTCTCTCTCTAGCAGCGGTAAAGGCAGGACAGGGATGGAGGAAGAAAGATGGGCCGCACCAACAGAAGGTGCAACCTCTATGTTCAACACGGCCTGCTTGATAGCAGAAATACTTTCATGAGCCACAAGAACCTCGGACAACGACACTTCTTTCTCAACCCTAAATGGGTCAAGCACATCCCTAGGATGCGCAAAAATTGGTACTGTTAGCTGCTCCGCTGAAGGCTTCAAGTGGAAATCCGCTTGTGCTTCTGCGCCTTCTGCCTTATGACGTGCCAAAGTAAGGCCTTCCATCACAATCTCAATGGGCAGCTCATGGTCCTTATCGCCAAGACCAAGGGATGGCAACGTACAAGCACTCATATCCTTCAGGGCTGCTTTAAGCTTGGACTCGGCAGTAGGGTCGTAGAAGGGCACCTCTGTCAACTCTTTCTTCAACAAATCAACTTTTTGCGCCTTCACCAAAACCCTTGGAAGTACCCTCATTCACCGCAGCTATAATAGATTGGGCAAAGGTGTCCGCCAATTAGGGTCTTCCAAAGCACCCATGATGGCTAGGCGCAAACCATAGCGAACCAGCCATCGCTTCTCGGCCACCTCCTTCATCAAACGCGGATACAACCCCTCATCTAACTCAATACTCAACCTTCTCAGTTGGCCACTGAGATCACCCACATCTTCTTTAACCATCACGCCCAGCACATCTACATCCGCAACAAACTTATTCTTTCCCTCCTCCAAGGCCCCCATGGCAACCTGATTGGAGGGCTTTAGCTGATTTAGTTGGGCGCGCTCATCTTCAAGTACAACAGCTAGCTTATTTTTCTCTTCGGTTAGGGAGTGGCTGAGGGAAGCATCTTGTCGTCCTCTCTCGACCTCTTGGTTGATTTTCTCTTGCATTTACCCAAGGGCGAGATACTTCTCCTTAATGATTTGCCCAAGTCTCTCTTCAGTGGTCTGAACTTCGGCGGAAAACTCCAAAAACCTCTTCTTGATACGCGACATCAATGTCACGTTCTATGACGAAAAATAACTCACTTCGTCTGCCAACACCACATCACTCATCCCCTCTAGTATCACAGCTCGGCCGAGGGGCACAATGTTGTCCAAAAAACTGGAGCAGTCAAACGCGCTGGTAAGCTCTGACGACACGGGCAATTCCCAGTCAGGAGTGAACATGGGGTCTTAGGAGAATGTGCTTCCCCCTGCTGTTGAAGTCTCCTTATGGGGGGAAGGCGTAGCATCAGCCTTCGCGGAGGACTTCTCATGGTCATCACTGATACACGAAAGAAGCGGTTAGAGAGATAGAAGGAGAAATATGGATGATAGCTATAATACAAGAACAAGTGTTTACCTTAAGTTAATGGTGGCAGGAGGAGTACGTGGAGGAGTCCTTGCAAGATTCTCCTTAATCTCTTCCTCTATCACGCGCGCCTCTGTTCATGAGGGCCCAGCCCCCGTACGAGCGGCTTTGCGCGAAGATGTTGGGGGGCTCCTTTGCCTCTTACCCAATGTAGAGTTCTCCTCTTCTTCAAATTCCTCTGCGGATTTCTCAACATCCTCGGTACGATTATCCGACGATAGCGAGGAGCTGAGAAAGGGTGGTGGCTGCTGTTGTGCTGGTGGTTGTTGTTGTGAAGGTGGTTGTTGTACTGGTGGTGGTGATGGCTGGTCTGCGCCAGTATCCTCATGCTCTTGTGCGACAGAAGCTTCCCCAACTTCAAGCTCCATGGTGTTCTTCTGCACACGTTCCTAGATCGACTCCTCATTTTCCCTCTCAGGACGGGAGTAAACTATCAAATCTTCCGGAAAGGCACCATAAACAAGGAAAGAATATCCATACTTGCGTGACAAACAAACAGAAAAGCGAGGGAACAAATTTTAATTTTTGGCGCAACTTATAGAATGCTAAAAAGAACACGAAAGAACCACTAACCCCGATCACTATGGGTGCGAAAGAAGGGTATCTAATGTGCGCCGTAGATGACTGCGCGGCTCAGACCAAGGATTACCAACAACGTCTCACGATAGGGTTGCACAAGGATGCGGTTGTTGTTCATAGTCTTCGTGTCCTCAAAGTTGTAGGATTTAGGGCCAGGCATTGGGTCCTTCCTCACCGTTCCGGGGGTCAAAAAGGGGAAGTGAAAAGGGAAGGCGGCTTCATCAACCCAAAAGAACCTATTATTCCAGTCCTTTAAGAAGTCTATTTTCCCATCATAGCATTGCATCCCGCCCTTTCGATTAGCGAAGGAAACCCAACCTTTGGCTAGTTGTCGTTGGTAGAAGACACGAAATAAGTCTACTGTAGGTTCTATATCTAGTGTGCGGCAATTAATTTCGAAATTCGAAATTTTGGCTGCCCCTATACAATATAATTGGGAGGCTTGGGTCTCGTAATGCATCAGCACACTGACAAGGAAGCGCGACATAGGTATACGCTGATTTGCGTTCTCAAAAAACTGGGTATACACTCCTATCTTCCCACTAGAGCCTGGCTTATATTGTGCCGAGGGTTAGGAATTTCTGGGTGTAGGTAATTTGGTATGTAGTAGTCCGTCTTGAATTGGTCTAGCTTCCCTATGGTCAGGATCGACGTGACATCGGATAATTGTCTCACCATGATGGCGTGTATAGAATGAGGTGGTCGCAAAGGTTACCTTAGCAGAAATCTGGTAAACAATGGAATGATTTGTAGACGATAATGGAAGCTTGAGATTTTGGAAGTGAATAAACAATCAAAAGGAGGCGTCGATGGTATATAAATATAGCCCTCCTAAGTTACTATTCACAGCCTAGATATGTGCCACGTGTTATCCACTTGCTAAATCTAACGGTGGAAGATGAATAGGTAACCATGACGTGGCAGACGCTTTTCCCGGGTTTCAAGGAGGTTAGGTAAAAGAGGGGATGAATGTCTTCTTGGCGGGAATGTTTAAATTATTTTCTCATGTGTGGTCTATGCGCGCCTGGGTTTTTTGAGCACTTGGAAGATTGTAGTCTAGTAGCCGCGGTTGGAACCTGCGACCACTAGACTGGGGGGGGGGGGGGGGACATGATGACGTATAGTCCCTAGTCGGGCTGGATAATCTGACTCACAGGTACTACCTGTATCCATCAGGAGTGGATTAATGCTTATGTGATGTACGCACAACCCAGGAGGCCCGGTAAGTCGCTGTCGCACATACGGTTCATTGCTTAACCATGTTCTTGTCGCGCTGTGACAAGATCAGACAAGAATATAATCTATCTTATGATTATATTCGCCTAAGGGAAGAGGATATGTACTTACCTCAGTTATGCGATAAGGATCAATCTATTTTGAATCATTATCTCTTCCTTAGGCCGCAAGAACAGGGAGCCCAGCCTAGACTCTCTCGAGTATAAAAGGAACCCCCATGGTTCCACAAAGGTACGATACACACAATACCCTAAACCCTAATATACTCAAACTGATTACTTACTCTCACGCTGGAGTCTAATCGTGGGTCACAAACCCACGATAAGCCTAACGGTATATGTTTAGTGCGTAGGGTCCTTAAAACAAGTTTCACTTGGTGAAAGAGCCGGAGTAAACAAGACCTCGAATTAAGCCTAATTCAGGTCAAGCTCGGTCCATCCAACATTTGTATAAACAAAAAATATGTTGAGTCCATGGATCTAGACTCATCTGAGATATAATAACAATGATTGCAATACACAACGGAACATAAAGAACACGATCAAAGTTATGAACAAGGCTTTCTTATACATAAACTGTTTACAAATAAGCTACTACTAACTAACTAGCCTAGGCGTGTTACAAGTTGACGCCTAGATGACACATAAACACACACACATCTGGTTTACGTTGTATTCGAATGAGTGAATAAACCAGGACCCCTGTCACACACATCTGGTTTACGTTGTATTCGAATGAGTGAATAAACCAGGACCCCTGTCTCATTATATACTAGAGAAGATAGGGTTACAAGATATATAAAAACATTTAGGTCCTTCATCTATTTTATCATATCAACTCAAAAACTATAATTCCCAACAATAGTCCTCTAGTTTATTTGATAAAACTCATACGCACAAGCTTCCATTGAAGCTAATATAAATGAAGACTTTCCCTCGATCCATGCATTCTTCTCCTATTTGTCTTATCAACTCAAGTAGGGATCATCTTTTTGATCCCAAACTTAGATCGATTTAGCTTTTGTATTATTGAGATAAATCAAGTATAATACGTAGAGAACTTTGTGTAACTAACAATCTAAGTGTTATGCGGAATTTAACACTTAGAATAAAGAACAAAGTAACACAAACAATTATCAAACTTTTCAATCGATTAAAAATAATAATTATAACGGTGTATGAAAAGCGTATCTTACATCAAACCCTAAGGCCTCCCTTTATAAAATAAGGAGCCTTGTGCATTAAGCTGAGACAAACTATAATAGGAATTTACATAAAGATGAACATAGAAAATAACGTATTCAGTATATCTTCCTAATATTACAAATTATGTTGATCCATGCAATCCCACAGTGGGTGGGAGTCTTTTTTTCAGTGGCTGCATGACAACGGCTACACAACACTTGATAACAGATAGAATAATTCTCTTCAATGGATAGAATCTATTTGTCAGCGTCTAAGGACTTGGTCATTTTATTCCCAACAATCCTCCAGTAAACTTGATATTTACTATAACTATCAAGTTTCTGAATAAAACAAAATATACAAAGATGATTCTTACAAACATATTTATCCTTGAATTTGAGAGTGAATGAATCTCAAAAAGTCAACACTCAAATCACTTGTGTAGTCAACCTTCAGCTTGGTCTTGATCATCTTCTTTAAATTTTCTTATGACAATGGATACACCTTATCCACCAACAAGTATTCTGAAAACTTTGAAGTACTTAAATGATAAACACCAGCTACAGAAAATAACCTCCAATCAAAGCCATCTGAATCTTCTAAATCTAGCCGTACTAGATCATCTTGATCATGTTCAAACATTCTTCTAAAAGTTGACCAGATCCTGTTTTCTCCTACACTTGTTGGAACATTGGCTTTATATTCTACAAACATCAAACTCCATATGGTCTCCAAGTCTTCCGTGTCCATACTACCAAACAAAGATCCAAGGGAAGTAAAAACTTGTACCTTTCCACCATGCCTTGTGAATTTCCAGAAACATGTATCTACATCCTTTTAAGATTTAATTATGGGATTCCTTTGATCCACAGGCTCTGCAACAACATCTTCAAAAGTGACAAGTTCAACATTTTCCTTCAATAAGCTATCACTGAGAAAATTTGAACTAAGTATATCAAATTTTGGAAAACTGTGCTGAAAACCTTGCTTCCTTGGCCTTTTAATTGGTTATGCTCTTCTTTCCATCTCTTCTTAATTTCTTCTTACCTCTTTGTGGATGATGTGATCTTAATGTTGTGGTCACAGATCTCTTTCCAAATGGGACAAGCCATTTTCTCCCATTCCTCAAAAGTATAACTTCTAAACTTATTTCATGTCCATCTATTCTGAGTATCCCTCAACAAACATTTCCAAAACGGCCTTCTAAAGGACACAAGCTCTTTTCAAATGTTACTAGCCATGTGTTTTTCTAAAATTTAAAGATCACTCTTCCAAAGCAATAAGTCTTAAAACATACCAGTTTGTTGAAAGATAGTCAACTCCTCTTCTATGGCAATGTTCTTCATTTTGAAGTACATCTGTGCAATATGCTCATTATCATATTCAAATAGCGGCTTCATATTCCTAAGCTCCTCCTTTGCTGCTTCATCATCATCATACTCAATATATTGTGGTTCCTCATCTTCATCAGAACCTAATACATCCATGTTCTTTGAATCTGTATTAATTACTTGAGCTTGAACCAATTCCTGTTGTTGTTCCTTTAACTCTTGCTTATGTAAATGTTGGGCAAACTGTGCATCAAATTCATCCTAGCATCTTTCTTTAAAGAAACATTTTTTCTACCAATACCCCTTTACCTTTATCTAATGGATCAATGGAAGGTAAAGTAGTTGTTACCTGTGTTTGTGGCTCTCTAGTGATGAATGGTGGTTGGGATACACCAACCTTGGATAGAGATATTTGTTTAGTGGATAGATCTAACAGGCCAACAGCAGGTACATTAGTCATGACAGTGGATACACCAGCATTGTCAGTGGCTTCAAACTTCCCAACACTTACTTGCTCCATGAGTTGAAGAAAAGAGAGTTTCACTGGTGTTAACAAAGAAGAATCAAACCCTCTTTGTTACTTCAATTTTGTAAGATCATCAGCTTCATCCATTGTACCTACACTTGAATCCTTTGAGCCTTCTTTGGAACTTTTATTACTCAAATTTAAGTCCTCCCCCTTTGTAAGGCTCCTCTCCAATATGCTCATTTGAGGACTGAACCACAAATTTACTCTTAGGTGTACCTTTGGCTTCCAAAGTAGAGAGTCTTTCCCTCAACTAAATGAGTTCAAAACCCTATTGCTTAACTGTATGTACCACCTTTGTATTTTGATTTTGCAAGCTAATACAAAGTATCATCAATTCCATGTTGGTTAAGGGTTCTAGAGTGCCCTCATCCACATTCGGGGACTCAACCCTCAACGTGGATTCATTGGGCATGGGAATGGACTTACTTACAGTGGTACTGAATTGACTTGATTCTAAGTGAGTGTCAATAGTACCACCCACCCCCATATCACTAACGACCCTTGCCGTAGTAGTATCCTCTGCTACAAGGTGACCATCACCAGTGAACCTTTGGCGTTCAAAGACCCTAAATTTTGAAGGTGAGGATGTGGAAGGGGTGTTTGGGTCAATAGATTGTTCAACAGTAGGTGCAGGTTGGGTATCCATGGGTAGAGTAAGTGTGACAACAAGTAGAGGTTGAGTAACAGCGGGTAGAGGATCTGGTTCAAGATGGTCAATATCCATGGCAACATCATGGTTTGGTGGTTGGATTGGTTGGACAGGAATCAATGCAGCAGCTTGAATAAGATCAAGCATGGGTTGGGTCAATGGCAATGGTCAATGATGAGTATTCAAAGTGGTAAACAAATTTCGTTTTTGCACAGGGGGATCATAAAAGTGTGTGTGATTAATGGTGCAATCGCCTTGAAGTCCCAAAACCATTTCCAAAAACCTAGGGTAGAGTAAAGACATTTTACTACCCTTGTTGTTCATCATACCTTTGAAAATCAATTTTGAAAAATTATATCTTTGTCTAGAGACCATGCAAATAAGAGCACTGGCAATGGAATGGCTAATCTCATTAAAAGCAGAAGACTTTGGACTCAAACATTGTAGAAGGACATGAATAAGGACTTTCCAGGCTGGGGGAAATTGGTTTTTATCAAATTTTGAAAAACGACCTTCTTATTGAACATTATATCTCAAGCCTGTCAACCCTGCATGTAGCTCTTTAATAGGAACAAATTCAACTCCACCCAAATCATCAAGCTGTAAAGCTTGACGAATAAGAGCTTCTGTGATAATTTTAGTTCTCCAATGAACAAAGCCTTTAATTGTTATCACACCATTAATTGTTCTGGAACTGGTAGTGTTCCAAAACTGTTTAATATGTAAAATAGAAATGAGAGGTTTATGAAGAAGTGTAAACCTTAAGTTAGACTCCCTCAAGTAATCAATCATCCCATAATATTATAGATTCCGGTCATCTTTAGTCAAAATATCAATCATATTATGTTGAGTTATCAAGATTTGCAGGTCTAAAACGTGTTGCCATTGTTAAGATTGAAAAAGCTTAAGATGGAAGAAAGGTGAAAAATATTAGAGTGAAAATTATGAGTTTAACAAGTAGCATTGTTAGGAAACGTAATTGGGTAAATATAGCAGACACATATGGATACTATTGGTTGAAAAAGAGGTAAGTGTATAAAAGTTCAAAATATACTCAAGTAAATCTTGAAAATAATACACTTATCTCTTATCATAAATAAAAATACATGCTTTACTAAAATTACAGCCCAAAATATCTCAAAAATTACAACTGAGTGGGACCCAGTATTTTTCACCGATCAAATTGTCTTTTAGTGCCAACGGTCATATTTGAGAGTGCGTACAAAGGTTATGTCAGGGTGTAGAAAATGCATGAGAGTGGCTAGAAAACCACTATCAGAGGGGTAGAAAAATTTAAGTTAAAGACACAAACAAATATAATAATTCTAAAGGAACCAACTAGTCTCTAATAAGCAGAAGTGAGAAACATTCTCCATGCACACACACATGCAAGAGCATGATAGACATGCAAGAACTCTAGAGTCCTTTGCTCACAAATGCCCTATAGATAAAGTTAATTCACATAAAATCTTTTTAACTCCCAAGGCAACCCAAAATATACATCCCAAGTCTCCCATCCGACCAATTCCAAATCTAGGTCAAAGGTCTTGGCAACATACAAACTTTGTAAAAGATATGCATGCTACATTGCCTCAAGTTCTAGAAAATCCAACAATACCAAAGGAATGTGTTCATCATTCCTAGCCCCCACTCACCAGTGGACATGATCTTGAACCGTGATAAGAGCACTCTAAGAGTACCCAAACATCCTAAAGGTACCCTAATACATCCCTTTAAAGTATGAATATACTTACAAACTTTGACATCCATAGAAACAAATTTTTATTTCAAAATAGGAATACAAAGCATTACAACCATCATAAATAAATATTTTCAACTTAAAAGTGCAACAATGAGCAACCACCAATCCACATTGCTTCAATATCCTACATTGTTAGACAGAAACCACAAAAACACACCAACAGAGGCTACGCTTCCCACGTCAGTGGATAGAGAAAGCTTGTCAGTGGATAAAAATAATAGTGGAAAGACTAACAGTGCATAGAATAATAACTGTTTGTATCCTTATACATACTTTTACAACACTAAGATAAACATTTATCAAGGATTAATCATACCAATACTTGCTACCAAGTACTGAAATCTCCCAACATCAAAAAGGTTTTGATAAAAGATCTGACATATTATCCTCTGTGTCAATTTTCTCTGTTTGTACCAAACCTTTTTCAAAACCATCCCTAATAGAAATGATGTCTAACCTCTATGTGTTTAATTTTAGAAAGATGTACAAGATTTTAGTGATACACAAAGCACTGTTATTATCTATATAAATCTTAGTATGCATAAAGTTGTACCCATAGTCCAACAACTGATTTTTAATCCATAACACTTGACCATAACATGCAGCAACAACTACATACTCAACTTCAGTTGTTGAATTAACCACAATAGTCTACTTCTTGCATTGCCAAGATATCAATCTGCTCCCCAAGTGTGAGAACTCGTATTTTTCCCAATATTATTTTATTCTTTTATTCATGCTTCTTGAATTTTCTAACATGTTATATTTTCTTGTATTCTTCATATGTAAATCCTGAGATCTTGATAATTTTAATAACTTATATTTCTAAGTATTTTCTGATTATTGATAATACTTTATTCAGAATTATAAAAAATTTCTTATTTTATTTTTCCGTGATTTAAAAGCACCCGCGTGCATTTTACAAAAATACTCAAATCAACAAGTAACGAGAACTACTAGTGACCGCGATACCGACGGATACCCGAAATTTTACGTCTTATTATCGATTGTTTCGATACTTGATATTTTGACATTTTCGTTTCATTACGTGTTAAGTCGAGTCGGAACCTTACTATTATTTTTTCGTGTGAGTTCAATCTTTGAAAAAAAGGTATTTTTATTGAACGAGACTTTAATTTTATGAAGTCGGGACGAAACCCGACTCTCGTAAAAATTTAAAAATCGACTAGGTACCATTACCCGCTCTTTAAAAAGTAACTTCAAAACAAAGGCCAAAAGAAACCATATTTACACTTTCTACCCACAACCACTATATATAAAGCAAACATAAAAACACACACTCCATTTTTTACATATAAAAACTTCACCATCTCTTTCTTTTCTCTCTACCACCATGAACCACCATGAACCACCATGGACCATCATGATCCACCTCAAAAATTTTGATCTTAAAAAATCTAATGAAAGACCCATCTCTAAAATATCATTGTAAGTGTTAATCAACCAAAAATGGTAACATGCAACACATTTTTTTCAGGATTTAATTTTTGTAATGTTTTAATGAAAGCTCTGATTTGATCTAAATTATTCATTTCATGTGTGTTTTATGATATTAGGAGCAAGTATTTGAAGAAATCAAACCTTGGAAAAAATCATTTGATCCATTTTGTTGGTAAGGTTCCTTGTTTATATGTTAACTACTTAATTATTTATTTTTTATGGTTGCATGTATGATTTTAATTTGGGTTTTGTAAGAAAATGGACATGCAAGTGATTTGTAGTAGTGAGTTTTGGTTTGGATGATTGTTAGTCAATGTTAGAAGTATGCTCGAGGTTAGAAATGGGTAAAAAAAAGATTTAGTGTGGTTTTAAAGAAGTTATTTTAGATCAGTGGGTTTAAGGCTAATTTTCGTGTACTTAAGATTGATTAAGTATTGATATGATAGGATATAGTTGTAGTGGTTGTCGAGACGCTCATTTTGGTATAACGTAGGCCTTCTAACTCAAAACGAGGAGGAAGTTACGCTAGTTTGAAATTTCGTGTACCGGGAGATGCGTATCGACACTATATGAAATTGTTGTCGATATTGGGTCAAATCTCAAGGACTATAAGTTGAGTTTTACAAATGGTTATAGGCTGTTATAAAGCCCTAAACTTAGCATTTTGAGTCTATATTCAAAGTCAATGGCTGGATTTGTAAACGGAATTGATTATGATGGTCAAAATGGTCTTATGAGTCAAAGGTGCAAAACTGTTCGGATTTTAGAGTCTAGAAATGTGTTGAGCAGGTGGTTTTAAAATATAAATCTTTGGATGAAATTTAAACTGAGTTTTTTTTAGGTTATGATTGAGTTTTTTTACCAAGTTTCATAAAATTTCATGGTGTCTAAGTATGGGAAATCAGCGGGTACATTTGGTATGTACCGACTGAGTACTTTCGGGAGCACTTGTCTTAATAACGTAGTCTTGTGAAAGATGTCTAGTAGTATCACTTGTGTGGTTTGTTCTTGTGTATATACTATGGTTTTGAGTTTATTTAATTGGTTTTACTAAGTATGAGTTTATTATTGGGTATATTAATAATGTGCGCGTCTTATTTGGTAGGTTGCGGCTTTCGTGTTTACCGGGCATCTATATCATCGGTGATCGTCATACTACTACCTTTTTCTACTTAGCTCCTGAGTTCCTTGTTCACTTACCTCGTGGCTTAAGGTGATTTCATAGCCCCCTTTTTACTTCTTATGCATTGTTTCAAAACGCGGGGTGAGATTAAATGTTGGCACACATTTGTTGGGCCAATGAAAGTTTTAGCTATGCCGCAGTCTAGATTTGTTTAAATTAGACTAAGTGTTACGAGTCGCTGAGAAGACCAGCGACAGAGACCAGACTAGCAGAAGGCAAAGCCTCAGCTGGCACACCAGGAACATTCAAGTCAAAGACAACGTCAGAGAAATTGAAGACTATCTGAAGTCATACTCACCACCAGTTATGGACACGCTGGGATGTAGAAGGATTGTAATGGTGTTCAAGGATCTCTGAGATGACAATACTCAGAGATCACTTACAACCCTGTGAAGACTAATCAAGCAGAGTCTTGCCTTACCTTTTATAGTTTAGACGGGAAATCTCCGAAGTGTTTTAAGCGGGACAAAATAGGAGATTCAAGTTAAAGCCTATTACGACCTAGTGGGACAAAGGTGAACAATTGGCAGAACTGTTCACCTAAAGTTGTTTAAAGGTATGTCTTGATATAAACACGCATTTAATACGTTGACTACTTCCACACAGAAGTTGACACGTATCAACTACTCCCACTAAGGAAGCAACCTCGTACCACTATAAATAGGAGGGAGAAAGAAGATAAATTCAACCCTTGTGCTTGGATAATTTATCTAAGTTCTTTCTCCCACTAGAACCTCTGAGTCCCCAGCTGTCTACCAGCGACTCTAAGGTTCTCTCGTAAACTTAAGTCTCCTATCAAGTTTACTTGTTTTAGGGTTCATTTATTATTGTCAACGGGTGTATTCATAGCACTTTGTAATACTTTGTTTATAAAAGATTAATAAAACATTACGCGTTTGATAAGTATTTCTTATTGTGTTATCTTATATACGAGACATTGTATCGACAATTGTTATACTTTGGGACTTTCAATTGGTATCAGAGCGGTTTGATTTATAAAACTTTTATAAACCGTTCTTGTTTTTAAAATCAAGATCCTAATACGACTGATACACTGCCTCCTATACCAATCAAGCTAATGTTTCGACCAACGCCCCGGCCACCACGTCCACTACTACCATGCCTACACTTGTTTTAAGCCATGGTAATAATGATGATGACCTTTCTCAACTTCTAGATGTTCGAGGGGGGTCACATGTGTCCAATGTCCCATCTTTTGTTGAAGAAGATTTTTCTAGCTAGAAAAGTGAATTTCTAATATACTCAGATGGTTTAGAACCTTTCTTGATAGAAATTTTGGAAATGGACCTTATGTTCCCTTGGCTGTTTCTTCTACCCTTGAGAGACCCATTAAGAAACCTGTTAAGCAATCGTCTCCAACGGATAGACGTCTAGCTAACCAGGACAAGAGACTTAAAGGTATCATAGTCTCTTGCCTACCCAAGAATATAATAAAGTCCATCATCAAATGCAACTCTGCAAAAGAGATGTGGAACGAATTGGTTCTAGGGTATGAAGGTCCAGAAGAAACTAAAGAAACCAAAATCCAAGCCCTGAGACCCAAGTTTAATGCTTTTAAAGCCTTTGAAACTGGAACTGTTGCTCAAACATATACTAGGCTTAAGATTTTGCTGAATGATTTAGGATATAATGGTGTTATTCTAACAAAAGTTGAGGTAAATGCTACATTTGTTAACAGTTTACCTAGGAAATGGCTTAGCCTAAACCAGACCCTAAGGGAAAATAATGCTATCAAGAATGATACTCCGGCTCAGCTGTTTGGTAGATACAGTTATGAAGAAGGTCTGATTGACTCCATCTATAAGTCTGAATGTAACACCCCATTTTGATAAATGGAATGTCACGCGTGATTATGGCGTGTCATCAAAGCATACAAGGATAAATGTCTAAACATTACATGACCATAAAGGAAATACCGGAATAAAACATCGGTAGTCCAAAAGTAGAACTCATCACACACAAACATAAGTACTGTAAATGAAAGGACTAAACAATGTCCATGGAAATGAGTACCAAAGTATAGATAAATGCATACAGTAAAGAAGGCTAGAAAGCTTCCAGTCCATCTACACGTACGCTTAAAGTCTACGAGCGTCCCTGAGTACCTGCCGTTTTGGGAACATGAAAAGGAAAACGACTGAGCAATACACTAAGTGCACGGATATATAAATAGAGCATGAATAATATAAGCATATAAGCATGAAACAGCGGAAGAAACTAAGTCCTGAATAACCTGGTTATATCATAGTAAAACTGGTTTTATAGTTTGAAAAGCCTTATGTTTATCTTGTAAAAACAGTTTAACATATTTTACCCTTAGCCAATATAGGTCATGAAATATCAACGTGCATGAATACTTGGAGGGGTGACCTCGTCATGCAAATTAGAGGGGCTGCCTCTAATTTAATATACTTGTTTTGGGTAGGAGGGATCAGCTCCTTGTGAAGGATGCAAGGCACACACCACATTCACACTGAGTAATCTGTCGAAACATGTATACAAGGATGCACCCATACGCCCCACCTGATAATATAATAAATGGCCAAAAGCTAAAAGAGACGCCACGAACTATCACTCCGCCTGGTGAAGTCATAACACCAGCGCCTCTAGTGTTATGGTTATGGTACCTCCATAACTAGGTGAAACTGGTCAGGCATGTATATGGCTTTAGGTATTCTAATTAAACATAAGCAATTCAAAAACATATAAAACATATATTCGGGAAAACAGTTGGCTGCATACGGGAAATCCTAATAAGGAAAGAATGTCCATACTGAAAGGACGGAGAATCCGTACCTCGTGTCCAGTGAACGAAGAAGACGAACGGAAGAGAGTCCTACTTCGGTATCACTAATGCTACATAAATACATACGTGTATAAGTATCTGATTACTGAGTACGTAACCGGTTTTATATCATGTCTTAGCTTGTTTTATATGTTCATGTCATGTTTTACTGATTTAAGCTTTATACTGTGTTTATCATGTATTCTGTCTATTCTGATTAAGTATTACTTGTATTTCATGTATTATTATACTTGTTGTGTAATAATAAGTAATATTATAAAATAACAGGTTTCCTAAAATAGAAAGTTTTCAAAAATAGAAAGTTACCAAAAACAGAAAGTTTCCAAAAATAGAAAGTTTCAAAAAATAGAAAGTTCCCAAAAATAGAAAGTTTCTAAAAATATATTTACTGCTTAAAATAGATAAGTTTCTAAAATTAGAAAGTTTCCATAAATAGATTAGCTGCCTTAATTAAATAAGTTTCTAAAAATAGAAAGTTTCCATAACTAGATATAAGCTAGATAATTAAGCTAATTATATAAGCTTAAGTGTTTTCTGATTAATATTCTAAGTCATGTAATTATATAGTATAGTTTATTAATTATTTCATGTAAATTAAATAAACTATAGGTTTTGAGTATTTAATTAAATTTAACATGATTTTATTAAATAAAGGTAAAATAAATACTTAGGTTAAAACATGTATTATTATCTATAAATAATATAACCTAAGTCATATAAATTAATTAATTATAAGTCATGGTTTTAATAATTAATTAATTATCTAGTCTAATTAAAAGATAAAAATACTTAAGTTAAAATTCATGTGTTAATAATAAAATTAATAACCTAAGTCATGTAAATTAAATTAATCATGTTCATTGAAGGCCTACAATTTCTTAGGATTTGGTAATGGATGGATTAGATGTATGGATTTGGTGGAAGAGATGGGGAAGAAGGAGATGAAGTGTAGAGAGAGAAAGGAGAGGAAAGAAAAGTAGAGAGAGAAAGTGATTAGATTAATGATAAGTGTTAAATGAATGAATTAACCAACCCCCTCCTAACATGCTAGGAGGGGTATATATATAGCCCACCCTACATGTGGGCTATATGGACTATACATTATAAAGTGGACCACGAGCCCATTACATAATTATCGTTGGAGCGACCGATCCTTCATAAATACGTAAAACGTATTTCCAACAATCTCCCCCTAAGGGAGGTCGCTCCAAGTTACAAAGTTCTAAATATTCTATGGCTCGTGATCTATGCTAATAATGATGTGACCGAGACTTTCTTTGGGAAAACACATTTCCAACAATCTCCCCCTAAGGGAGGTCACACCATTTTACAAAATCTTAAACCTAGCATCTATACTTGAGTCTTCGATCTTGTTCTTGTGAATATGCTTGATGTGATCTTTGACTTTAGTCTTGAGCATGTTTCCTTGCCTTGACCTTGTGCATTCATCACTTGTGAAATTTGCCTCTTCGTGACTTCATGTTCCACATACTTATACCTTTAAATTCTTGAAAGCTTCAGAGTTTGATACAGCGGAAGACTTGACCTTCGGGCTTTCTTGAATTTGTTGAAGTACTAATTGTATGTAGTATAAGCATGTGGTGACGACTTCTTCTGGATTATACACCGCAATGCCACCTTTTTGTTACGCTGCATAAGACAGTTAGCAACAAACCATATACACGGATGAAATGGCCTTGAACATTTCATTCTAATTCGGTAGCATTTTACCTCCGGTCGGTGAAGACCGTTGCACGATATTAAATATCGTACTTGTGACAGGTAGTTTCAATAAAGAACCTCCTTGACAAGATTTCGCGGGTAAACCCGTTCTCTTTACTCGACCGTCCAAAGCTGACTGCGAACGTAAAGAGTGAATCATTTGGATAATATTATCCGCATGATTTGAAGCCGTCAATTCATGTTCCTGGAACAAGTGAAGTTCAATTAAGAACCGCACCATCGTTGCTTTCCAGTTGTCACTAGCTTGATTCATAAAGAATCTTGCAAGTTACCTACCAAGTGCTGTTTGATGTTAACACTAGAAGGATTTCCACTCGTCACTGTGATCAATAAAGAGTCACTCTGAGTGTTCTGGCAAGATCATATGATAATGCGTAGAGGCCTGGAACGTGTTTAAATTCATTTAAGAATTAAACCACTGTTGCTTTCCAGTTATCACAAGTTTGATTCATAAAGAATCGCACAAGTCACCTACCATGAGCTTTTTGATATTCGCTCAAGAAGGATTTCCATCTTCATTGTAAATACTTTCGTATTACTCGGATGTTCAGGCAAGATCATGAAGATTTTGCGTAGGACTCTTAAGAACTTTCTTACTTTTAACAGTGTGTGAAGAAGCAAGTAAATATGAAAGTGTGTCCTAATGAGATATTTGATGATCTCAAATGGCTCAAGACTCGATCGTGCATTTTGGATTTTTAGTGATCGGAGGCTGGAGAGGAGTGCCACCTTTTCAATACCAATTTATTCGGAGTGAATAAATCAATAGATAATGTGTTGTCTCTGTGTGATTAAAACAAATATCTTTTAAGAGATATCTGAGTTAGCTGGGATGGGTTGTGCCTTGCATCACTGGGTCCATGATGTCTATCTTCAATATCAAGAATCATTAAAATGATCTCAATAGCATATGAATTGACCCGGTTTCTGCCTAAGGTTGTAAGGAGGGCTTCTTTCTTTACACCCTTTATCTTTACAATTCTTTTTCATTCTTCAACCCCTTCAATGCTTACCAATACGTCATAACTAGCACCTTGTTGTGATTGTTCCAGTGCTAACTTAAGTACTTGGTCGGCATTCAGCTACGTTCACAATCTTTCTCCATCTTTCCTAAGGACTACTATTTCTAGCTATGGAATGTCCTTGGGAAGATTCCTCCGGTTCTAGAGAAATCATTGGACTTTAACCTATCCTACCATCCTTATGTCACCACAATCTTCATCGTCGTGAAATAAATGGGTTGCGGGTAAGTATAAATCACCATGAAATCCATTTTGAAGTGCAAATCCATTTTGCTCCCCCTTAACATATGCCACGATATCCGAAAACATTTCGCACATGTCGGGATGAGCTAACACGTTAAGTCAAACCATTTGTGATTAATCATTTCCCATATTAAATCACATTTTCTCCCCCATATTAAAAATATTAACCCAATCGATGTTTTTAATATCAATTGATTTAATAGCCTTTTAAGAAAATTTGGGAAGAAAAATGCAAATCCAATTATCTTCATGAGTTACACAAGCTCCCCCTCAAATTAATGAGGGTGTGCTGAAACGTAAATTAAATACCTTTTAAACACAAGTGTAAGGTATTTATTACGTGCAAAGATCATATATAATAATGAATTCACAAGATTAGCAATGTACGAGGTTGGACCTGAATAATGGAGAACAGCATATGAAAGAAGCACATGGTTCTTGTTCACGAATGTTGGTCACCTCGTCACGTCCCCGAGAAAATTAATTCCCGTTGTTGAGTCAAAGCTTTCCGGTGAAATGCTTGACTTGATTATGAAAAGCGGGTTGCTATCTGAAATAATAGCAAACCATATGGAGCATGTTTTAAATCTTTTAAACTTCTGCTCGAACTTTATTTACAACCCCGTGTCATTGTTGAATGACATTTCTAGGTTCGTAAATATTATCGATTCCAGAAGACATGCTCGTTTTATCAAAACGTTTTTTGAACACACAATTTTGAAAGATTTAGAAAACCTTTTTGAGAAATTCTTGAAAAATTGTGTTCAACGTTTTGAAAACCAATTACTTGAGCTTAAGATGTTGAATATCTTGCAAAACGAGCTCAAGTCCGAGAAGTTGTAAACTTCCCGTTGTTAAGGATAAGTTTATCATCGGCGATAAACTTTCCTTTTAACTGAAGAACGAGTCCTAAGTTGACATTTACTTAGAAGTCGTTTTCATGAGCTTGAAAACTTTGACTGTTTTAACGGAAAGCTCATGACCGAGAAAGGTTAATTTCTCGTTATGAGGAAAAGTTCTCTTATTTAAAAGATACACTTTCCTTTCTGAGCTTAAAACTTTGAATGTTTTAATACAAGCTCATGACCGAGAAAGGTGAATTTCTCGTTAAGAGGATAAGTTATCATAAAAGATAAACTTTCCTTTATTTTAAGTTCGAGTTACAGTCTGACATTTAACTATAAGTCATTGTGCATGAGCTCAAAAACTTGGAATGTTTTCGATATAAGCTCATGCCCGAGAAAAATTAATTTCTCGTTGTAAAGATAAGTTTATCATCGGCGATAAACTTTCCTGCCTTTGAAGAACGGGTTACAGACTGTCATTTATCTATAAGCCTTAATGCATGAGCTTAAAAACTTGGAATGTTTTTGATATAAGCTCATGCCCGAGAAAAATGAATTTCTCGTTTTTAGGATAAGTTTATCATCGGCGATAAACTTTCCTGTCTTTGATGAGCGAGTTATAGTCTGTGATGTGACTATAAGTCCTAGTGCATGAGCTTAAAAACGTGGAATGTTTTTAACATAAGCTCATGCCCGAGAAAAATGAATTTCTCGTTTTTAGGATAAGTCATCATCGGGATGAACTTTCCTGTCTTTTGAGATCGAGTTACAGTCTGTTATGTGACTGTAAGTCCTTTGTGCAGCTTAACCATGAATCCCCTGAGACATTTGTTTCTCTGATATCTGCTTCTTCAACAACCAAACTCTAAGAGTGTCCTTAGTTGAACGGTACACAACGATTGGACCGCTTCGTTCTTTTGGAACATCAACTTTGGTACCTGCATTCTCATTAGGAGTTTGTATACTTTTGCATGGGTTAGAGATATCTATTTTTGAAGCATGTGGGGGTTCACAGTTGGCTTTACTTGTGTCAGAGGTGGCCTGAGGGGATGATTCACTTGTCTTAGTTGGCAAACGTTTCCTTTTATAGAAAATCTTAAGTTCAGGCTTAAGTGATGTATCATCCTTTGCAATTTCCTCCCTAGTAGTCTTCGTAGAATCAGAGACTATCCTAGTTAAAGGGCACTCGTTTCCTACAAGAGTAAAAGTTCTACCAGTGGGGCGCCAAACTTTACCAAAGGGTTTGATTTTAGCTATCCACTGGGACTTAATTCTAGCACGGGAGTTCACCTCATCAAGTAATTTCTTGACACAAGCATCATGATTTGCCGTAAAGACACATTTTCTACATGTTTTACAAGTAGCATATTTAATGTCTGAATAATTCCTAGATGATTGATCGATGCTCCTAGAAGATGGCATGCTACGGTTAGCAGTGTTGGGTAATCTAGAAGGCATCTGACTAGGTTGGACATTGCTATCTCTTACATGTGTCTTTTGAATAGCTTCCCTTTGACCAGATTTATGGCAAACGTCATTTGAACTAGTTCTAGACGTGGTCTTGGTATTTTTAGGGAAACTAGAGGCAATCATATGATTTGGTCTTGCTAAAGCTGGAGTGATCACATTGGGCCTAGTTGCTGGAGTGACTGGTCTAAAAAGATGAACCAAATCAACTTGGGAGGCAAACCGCGGTCTCGAGGATTGTGATCGCTCGGATCCAAATGCAGTAGGTTGTCTGACAGTCGGTTGACTGACGAACTGATTTGTAGGCGGTTTCCCCAAGATTGATGGTTTTTCAAGCTTAGTGTCCACACTAGGTCCTTTACTTTTCCTTAACTCGTTTTTCAACGCAGCTATAGCAAAAACCTTTTCCTGTACTTGGGCCTTTAAAGTCTCATTTTCTTTGAGCACTCTATCTTGGGATGCCAATTTAGACTCTAATAACTGAATTTGTTTCAAAAGATTATCCTTTTCAGCTTTAGAATCTAGAACAGTTTGATCCAATTTTCTTTTAAGAACAACGTTTGATTTTTCAAGTTTTTCAAAGTATGTTTCAAATTTGACCGTTTTCTTAGAAAATTCAAGTTTGGCATCCTCAAGATCTTTTGATTGCCGAGCTACGATCGTTTCGAGCTCTTTAATCTTGGAATCAGAATTAGTTAACGAGGCAGTTATAAAGCATTTATCATGATGAACTATAGCATTTTGAACACTTTCTCCCCCATTATGATTCACATCGGATGAATCAGAAGTGGTATTGCTATCACTCTTTTCCATCCTATGTTTGTCATAATTAGGTGTCGAATGCTCAATATGCGGTATGTCATCAGCATATACATCATAATTAACATCACATTGTACCATGTTTACAGGCTCTTCGTCATAAACGGGTAAGGTGTCATCAAGAGTGATCTCGTGAACAATCCCTGACGTACCACTGGTATCATGTTGTGCTCCTGATTCCGTGCTCTTGCCATCTTTAGGCTCCAAGTTGTCAACCGTATGACCAGTTTCCTCTTGCATCGAAGAGTCTTGCACTCCATTATCATACCCTTGCTGAAGTCGAGATCTTTCATAAATCGAAGACGAGACTGATGACATGAGTTTCAATATTGTATCACGAAAAACTCGAAGCTCGGTATGTGTATCTCGAAGAAATGATTGGCAAAGCATCGAACTTTCAGACTTGATGATATTGAATTGGAGGAAAGGCGTGACTTGTGTCACAAGAGCCTTATAAGCAAGTGCCGATGCAGAGTGATTAAAAATTTCAGTGTTGAGTTGCTCTGCGAGTTGGGTCAAGATGGTGAACATTGATTCCATGAATATATGACGATCTTGACCAAATATTGTCACAAATTCGCTCCCTCCTTGAATCCCCGAAAGAGTGACAAGATGAGATTGAAGCATTCGAAATGAAGTGATGCCACTTTCTCTGACCTTGTCTTGCAAATTATATGATTCTCCCTTGTTTGATGTCGAATTCAAAAAATCCATTGAAAGTCGAAGAAAAATAATCGTGGTAAATGTCGAAAGACCAATACTATACTTGACAAATCGTGGATAAACCAAGAAAATGAAATTCACGGGATTTTTCCACGTTAACTTTCAGAATAACCGCCTCAACAATCCGTCGGCTAAATAATCCTTGTCACAATATCACGTCACTTTGTCACGTCACGATTATCACTTAATATCATAAAGTTTTTCAAAATAAAAAAATTTGAAATAAAATAAAAATATGAATTGATAATCAAAATTAAAAAAAATATAATATCTAAAATAGAAATTAATAGTCAAAAATATCCAAAATAACTAAAATATCCAAAATAAAAATATTCAAAATAAAAAAGGAAAAGAAATAAAATTTAAAAGATAATAATAAAAGGATAAAACTAAAAAAAAAACTGATTTGATTTTGAAAAAATATAAAAAATCGGATATATTTTTGGAAAATTAATTTTAAAATTTAGACAAAATCTAATTTGCGTTAACTAAAAAAAAAATTACTTAAAATAAACTCAGATAGATTGATAACAGTCTTTTCTTGTTTTCTCCGTCTAACAAAAATACGTGGCCCAGTAAGAAACGATCCACCGCCCCACTCCTTACCTTGTTTTATCCGTCCCTAATTTAAATAAACACACAACACGTTTAACTGCTCCTCCAAGACAAAACCTATCTCTCTCTCTCCAATACTCACAAATGTCTGATCTTCTTATAATCTTATCACCCAAAACGAAACCTAATGAATACTCCGTCCTTCTCTCTCCACACCATGAAACAGCCCCCCAAATCTCTTTGATATCTCCGCCCCTGTTACTGCTATCTCTCTCTCTTTAATTTCACAGCAACACAAATCCACACAGATAAATCAGCCTGATTTCTTGTAAACTCAGTTAAAAGAAACAACTCTTAACAAACTACGGCTCAATCACTTCATAATTGAATCATTAAAAGTGAAATCAAGAGATGTCGTCAAGATCTGATAAGGGTCTCGGGTAGGTGTTTTCTAAATTAAGTTTTTGATGAGTCTTTCTATCTACTGTACGAGTCTTTCTGTCGAAAAAATCTAGTCTTGATCGAGGATGTGTGGTGAGACGGAGATCGTAAGAGGTGTCTTTGTTTCGAGTCTTTTGGTTTGGTCTGAAATCGAGTGAAAAAGGTTGAGTCTTGATAAAAAAGGAGTCTGTTTTGTCGAGTTGAAGGGTGTTTGAGTTTGGGTTTTGGTGAAAGGTTGTGTTTGATGGTGAGGGTCGGTCGAGTGTGGGTGGGTTGTGACAAGAATGGTTTGGTCGAGGTGTATGTGATGGTGAGGGGTGTGTTTGTGTTTGTGTGAAGCGGTTCGAGAGTGATTGTCGAGAGAGGGAGTCAAGGGATGTGAGGCGTTTGTGGGTTGAGTCTGTTTTGTTGGGTTGTTTCGAGGGCGAGGGTGAGGGTGACCGAGAGAGTCTAGGTGATGTTTGTTTGGTTTGATGAATCGAAGACGAGAGTGAAAGAGAGGCAGTCGAGGTGAGGGTCTGGTCAAGGGTGAGTTTGTTTGTGTCGAGGGAGAGAGTTTTCGAGTGTCGAGAGTAGTGTGAGTTTGAGTATGGTTTTCGAGAGTGAGTCGAGGTGTGAGATTGGTGTCCGAGAGTGGTTTGAGTCTTCAGGCGAGTCGTGTTTATTCCGAATAGAAGTGACTTTTTTTAAAAAAAATCTATTCGGAATGTTTTTCAATTCGGAATGTTTTTCTATTCGGAATAAAAGTTTCTATGCGGAAAAAAATTTTCTATGCGGAAAAATTTTTCTATGCGGAAAAATTTGTCTATGCGGAAAAAATTTTTTATGCCGAAAGTCGTGTCTATGCGGAAAGATGGAAAATCTGATACGAAAAACTGATAACTTTGGATCAAAAAAGGATTGAAGGATTGATGACACTTTTTATGGACTGATAACGGGATAGATCTGGACAGTATTGGACAAAAATAAAAGATGACAAACTGATAAAAACTGATTAATAGAAAATTAATAAAAAAACTGATAAAACTGAAACTGCTTATCCAGACATCAATTTGATAAAAATGATTATAAAAAGATGAGAAGAAAAAATAATGATAAAAACTGATTAAAAAAAAATTTGATAAAAAAAAAAAAAAAATAAAATAAAAAAAAAAAAATAAACTGATTGGATAGATTAAAAAATTATTAAGTAGTGACTGATAAAAAAAATGATTAAAAAAAACTTGATTATGTTAAAAAATTTGATAAAACTAGATTAGATAGATTTTCAAGCAAGAAAAAAAAAACGAGATGATTATATAAAAAATAAAACGAAAAGATTATTAAAAATTAGAAAAGAAAGGATTTTTACCACCAAATCAAAAGATAAAAAATAAGCAAATCCTAAGATTCAACCATGGCTCTTGATACCAATTGAAGGCCTACAATTTCTTAGGATTTGGTAATGGATGGATTAGATCTATGGATTTGGTGGAAGAGATGGGGAAGAAGGAGATGAAGTGTAGAGAGAGAAAGGAGAGGAAAGAAAAGTAGAGAGAGAAAGTGATTAGATTAATGATAAGTGTTAAATGAATGAATTAACCAACCCCCTCCTAACATGCTAGGAGGGGTATATATATAGCCCACCCTACATGTGGGCTATATGGACTATACATTATAAAGTGGACCACGAGCCCATTACATAATTATCGTTGGAGCGACCGATCCTTCATAAATACGTAAAACGTATTTCCAACATTCATGCATTTAATTAATTTAATTTAAATCTTGTAAGAAATAATATAACTTGTAAAAATAATAAACCTTGAAAAATAACTCATGTACCGGACCGTGTTTTAAATCTAACATGTGTGAACCGGACCCGTGTTTAAAAACCCATGAACCGGACCCGAAATCACCACCATACCCCGACCTAGGTCGGGGTTTCCCCTTGCCTTGTTGCTGCCGTGACACCACCACCACCAAACCGAGACCTTATGGTCTCGGTGGTGTGAGTTTAAGCCAAGCCGAGACCCCTTTTGGGGCTCGGTTAGGCATCGGCCAAACAACAAACACCCCTAGACCCATGATTGATTAAACCCCATGATTAGTAACATGTTTAATTACTTGTTTTAATTAGTTTATTAAAAACCTTCATGATTTTATGTGATTAAATAAATCAAAACATAAAATAAAAGAGTTAGGGTTTATACCGATTACGTGAAATCAAGAAGGATGAACACACAACGATCCTTGCACTAGATCACCAAAATCAAACCGAATCACCCTTGTGGTGATGCTAAACCCGGGGGCCAAAAGGAACAAAGAAAAGAAAAACTAGGGTTTTTCTTATTTTATAAAATTTGTGATAAATGAAACATGTTTTCCTAAATTCCTTGTTTAACAAATTTTAATCGGCTAGGCCCATGTTTCTTGTTGTAGCCGCGGGTAGGGGCCCACATAAGGGTAACCCGAACCTTTCTCATCTCTAAAATATAAGTGTGTTCTTGTGTTCTTAATTTACGTGATTTAATTAGTTATCGATCGTGACTTAATATATTTATTCGTGATCGTAATAAATATACATACATACGTATTATTAGCTCGTGATTAATTACGTTCATGATTTCATGTTCGTATGTTCGTGATTATAATTATTATTGGAATAATTATCTTGTGTTAATACGTAATAAATACTTATCGTGTTATAACACGTATGTAATACTTGTAATTCTTGTTCGTGAAACGTAAACGGGCTATAAAAGGAAAGTCCTAATCATGTACGTACTATCATAAGGGCACTATTCATGGTAAAAGCATGCGGGTTTTACAACTCTTCCCCCTAAAAAGAATAATTCGTCCTCGAATTATAGATAAAGTAAACTGGAAAAGAAGAACATACCCGAATTCAAAATATGAAATGAGGGTAAGAAGCCCGGATAGACTCCTTCGTTTCCCAAGTGGCTTACCGCTCGGTATGATCCCTCCAAAGTATTTTGACGAATGGAATCGTCTTCCTTCTCATGACTCGTTCTTGTCTGTCAAGAACTCGTTCGGGTTCTTCTATGAAAGTGAGATCTTCACGAATCTGTTCCAGTGGATACTAAACCATGTGAAGGGGATGATATTGGTACCCTCTGAGTAAGGATACATTGAAAACATCGTGTACATTTGAAAGCTGCGGAGGTAACGCTAACCGGTAAGATACTTCACTGACTCGTTCAATGATATCAAACGGTCCGATGAAACGAGGACTGAGCTTCCCTTTAATTCCAAAACGTCTAACACCACGTGCTGGAGAAACCTTAAGGAAAACGTGATCTCCTACGTTAAAATGTATGTCCCTACGATGCTTGTCTGCGTAGCTCTTCTGACGTGACCGTGCTTCTTGAAGTTTCTGCTTAGCTACTGCGACCCTCTCATTAGTCAACTCTATGATCTCTGGTCCTTCAAGTGTTCGCTCACCAACCTGATCCCAGCAGATTGGGGCGCGACACTTTCTGCCATACAACATCTCGAAAGGAGCACACTTGATACTTGCGTGCCAACTGTTGTTGTATGCAAACTCCACCAAACAGATATAATCGTCCCAATCACCCGTCCATTCCAACGGACATGACCTCAACATGTCTTCCAATGTCTGAATCGTTCGCTCTGACTGCCCGTATGTTTGAGGATGAAAAGCCGTGCTAAGCTTAAGTTGTATACCCCAAGCTTTGTACAGACTTCTCCAGAATCGCGAAGTGAATCGAGGATCTCTGTCTGAGACGATGCTGGATGGAGCAGCGTGTAGTCTCATGATCTCCCTTTTATAAGTATCGGTGAGTTTACTGACAGAATCTTCCTTGTGGATCGGTAAGAAATGAGCTGATTTGGTAAGTCAATCTACGATAACCCAAATTGCATCGTGCTTCCTCTTGGTTGGCGGAAGACCAGTAACAAAATCCATGGTGATTTTGTCCCACTTCCACTATGGAATATCTAACGGTTGAAGAAGACCGCCAGATCGCTGATGCTCGATCTTAACCTGCTGGCAGGTAAGACATTTGGAGACGTAAGTGGAAACATCCTGTTTCATACCACTCCACCAAAAGTACTGCTTGATGTCATGGTACATCTTGGTCGAACCAGGATGTATAGAGAATGGAGAGCTATGAGCCTCAGCTAACAAGGCTTCCTGAAGTTCTTGATAATCAGGAACACAAAGTCTCGTGCCCTGCCATAAGATACCATCTGCATCTACTCGAAACTTTGTCTGCTTCTCCAAATTCTGAATTATCGCCCAGATTTGTCCATCATCTTTTTGAGCTTCCTTGATCTTAGAGAGTAACTCGGGTTCTACTCTAAGATTAGCTTAGTAGCCGTGTTGTCCATGTACCATGATCTCTATGTCTAGTCGCTCCAAGTCTCTTATGATTTCTTCCTCAATCTCAATGCCGTTGATCATTCCGGACATCCTGCTAAGTTCATCTGCTACTACATTCGCCTTGCCGGGATGATACTGCAGATTAATGTCATAATCCTTCAACAGCTCTAACCATCTCCTCTGTACCATGTTTAATTCACTCTGAGTGAAGATATACTTCAAGCTCTTGTGGTCCGTGAAAATATCACATGATTCTCCAGACAAGTAGTGCCTCCATATCTTCAATGCAAACACGACTGCAGCAAGTTCCAAGTCATGCGTAGGGTAATTTTCCTTATAAGGCTTAAGCTGCCGTGAAGCATACTCGATCACTTTCCCATGTTACATGAGAACACAGCCAAGTCCCTTCCCTGATGCATCACTGTAGATTTGAAATCTACCCATACCAGATGGGAGAGTAAGAATAGGTGCAGATACTAACTTCTGCTTCAGGTCTTCAAAGTTATTCTCTCATTCTTCAGTCTAGACGAATTTCTCTCATTTCCGCATCAGTTTGGTCAATGGTAATTCTAGGCGGGAAAAGTTCTCCATGAACCTATGGTAATAGCCAGCTATGCCTAGGAAACTGCGGACTTCAGTCGCTGATGTCGGCCTTGGCCATTTGGTAATAGCCTCAACCTTCGCTGGATCCATCATGATTCCTTCTGCTGATACAATGTGACGTAAGAATGCCACCTTGTCTAACTAGAACTCACACTTGGAGAATTTAGCATACAACTGCTTCTGACGAAGAATATGTAGTACTGTACGAAGATGGTCTTCGTGTTCCTCCTTGGACTTAGAGAAAATCAGGATGGCATCGATGAAAACAATGACGAACTTGTCCAGAAATTCATGGAAGATTCTGTTCATCAAATCCATGAACACTGTTGGAGCATTGGTTAGGCCGAATGGCATGACTACAAATTTGTAGTGGCCATAGCGTGTACGGAAAGCAGTCTTGGCGATGTCCTGCTCCTTAACTCGTAGCTGATGGTAGCCTGACCTTAGATCAAACTTGGAGAATGTTTGGCCCCTTGGAGTTGGTCAAACAGATCGTATATACGTGGGAGTGGATACCTATTCCTGATGGTAATCTTGTTGAGCTCGCGATAGTCTATGCAAAGACGCATACTGCCGTCCTTCTTCTTGACAAATAAGACCGATGCGCCCCATGGAGATGTGCTCGGTCGAATGAACCCTCGTTCCAGAAGTTCTTGTAGTTGACCCTTCAGCTCCTTTAACTCTATGAGAGCCATGCGATAGGGAGCCTCGGAAATCGGCTCAGCTCCTGGGATGAGCTCGATATTAAATTCCACTTCACGTGCAGGTGGTATGCCCAGAAGTTCTTCTGGAAATACATTTGGAAATTTTAACACTATCGGCTGATCCTGAATTGATAGGGATTCAACATCCATGGCATGAACAGTAGGTAGATAGCCCTCGCACCCATGTGAAAGTAGTGCACATGCTTGCAGGGTTGATATGATTTGTACAGATCTGCCAGGTACGAACCCGTTATGAATGTATTCTGGTGCATTAACATCACCGAAGATCACTTGATATGAATGGCAGTCTATGGTAGGGTAGCCAATCCATGCCCAAAATCATGTCAAAATCATTCATGTCCAGCGGAAGTGCGTCAACAGGACGAACCTTGTCGTCAAAATTTAGGGGAAGGCTCTTGTACACATGGGTTATAAGTACAAAGTCTCTCAAAGGCGTGGAAATACTGAGTCTATTCTCCAGTGGCATGGGGAGTATCCTAACATTCTTGGCATAAGCAGTAGAAATGACCGAGTGAGTAGCACCCGTATCAAACAGAACAAATGCAACATGACCATACATATTCAAGATTCCAGTGATGGTACCTATAGACTTGTTGGCCTGATCGCGAGATGTCGTGTAAACGCGCCCAGTAGTAGGAGGCGGCTTGGTATCAGCATATCCTGAAGTGCCCTCCATCTCTCCCTTGTGGCAGTCCTTCATGCGATGGCCAGGAAGACCACACTTGAAGCATGCGTCACTTTCACGGCGACATGGCCCTGGGTGCCTACGATGGCAAGTAGAGCAAAGAGGATGAGTATATCCTCCAGCAGGTGTCCTGACTGGCTGAGAACCTGATAACAACACTATACATGAGACATGAAAATAGGGTACAAAGGACAATGCGAATAATCGTAAGGTTGAATACCAGTGATAGCTAGACGGTTAGGCTGTGAACCTCTCTGGTTCTGGTCCCTACCGTTACCATGATTCTTGGTAAAAGATTTTCTAATGTGTCAGAATTATGAATCATAACATGTAATCATAAGAAAATGCATAAGTATAAGGACCTGCTGCTGTTGGAGTGTCCAGCGTTGTTACGGTAATTATCATTACCGCCACGCCTATCCGTAGCAGAACGGTCGTTAGTCTGACCGTTTCCCTTAGGCAGATTAGGCTGCTGTTGAGTAGCCGGCTGAGACCGGTCCCCAGTCTTCTGCCTGGAAGATACAATTTAAAGAGATGAAATATTGACATATACTGAAAGAATACAGATTGGTCACCGCTTGAATACGAATGTTTACCTTTTATCGGGTCACTCTGCTTCCCCGAACTCATCTCTCTCCTGCAGCATCTCCAGCTTACGTGTTGCATCGGCCACTTGTGCTACCGTGTTGAACGTAGCACACACCAAGTTGTTTGCTACCGATGTGCGAAGCGCCCACCTGAAGTGGTGTGCCTGCTCTTCAGGAGTTCCTGCTGCTGCACCAAGGAAACCAGCTAAGCTCAGAAAGTGCTGCATGAATTCGTTGCTATTCTCCCCAGCTCTCTGTCGGATCCCATGATACTCTCTCTTCAGCTTGTCCTGCTCAGCCTTGGCAAAGAACTGCTCCATCCCCCTATCCCTGAACTGAGCCCATGTCAAACCAGCCACCCAATCATCACCTCCCTCAGATTGCTTCAGTTATATCCACCAATTTAACACATCACCTTCGAACTGGTAGCATGCCAACCTCGACTTGAAGACGGGGTCACAGCCCATAGTATCGAAGATCTTCTCAATGTGAGCCAACCAACTTTCAGCTTCACTGGGGCTATCTGTTCTCTCGAAAGCTCGAGGATGGAGCTTGTTGAATCTCTCCAGCCATGTGGCCAATGTCGCTGGAGGAGGAGGAGAAGGTACTGGGTGATGCTGCTGATTGTTGGCAGCCTGAACCTCAGTCTTGATTTCGTTCCTCAGCTGAGGAAGCATAGCTTGCATTGCAACTTGGATTGCTGCATTGAGTTGTTCCTGCTCGCGTGTGAGAACCATCTGACAGTATAGCACAAAATACATGATTAAACTGATCGAAACATAACCTATATACATGAAAACAAATTTATACCAATAAATCATGAGAAAAATTTTATGCAGGAAAATTTTGTACATGAATGCATGATGCAGTTTTATGAAAACTTTTGTATGCGCGAGAGAGAACACCTATGGTCAGTTCACCCAAAATAAAAGACATGGCGAGGGGACGCCTATGGGTTGGTCCCAAGTTTAAAAAATTCGATAAAACACATGCGACTAAATAGGGCCAGTCCTGTACCAACCATTACTTAGTCATAAACCTGTGACAATGACATATATATGTATGCATGAAAATGATGAATGCATGAAAACCGACTATCAGTTCTAGGAAGACCATAGTGACTACCCACTAATCACAGGTCATGTTTTGAGAGCCTACAGGTCGAAGCCTTGGCTCTGATCCCCATTTTGATAAATGGAACGTCACGCGTGATTATGGCGTGTCATCAAAGCATACAAGGATAAATGTCTAAACATTACATGACCATAAAGGAAATACCGGAATCAAACATCGGTAGTCCAAAAGTAGAACTCATCACACACAAACATAAGTATTGTAAACGAAAGGACTAAACAATGTCTATGGAAATGAGTATCAAAGTATAGATAAATGCATAAAGTAAAGAAGGCTAGAAAGCTTCCAGTCCATATGCACGTGCGCTTAAAGTCTACGAGCGTCCCTGAGTACCAGCCGTTTTGGGAACATGAAAAGGAAAACGGCTGAGCAATACGCTCAGTGCATGGATATACAAATAGAGCATGAATAATATAAGCACATAAGCATGAAACAGCGGAAGAAACTAAGTCCTGAATAACCTGGTTTTATCATAGTAAAACTGGTTTTATAGTTTGAAAAGCCTTATGTTTATCTTGTAAAAACTGTTTAACATATTTTACCATTAGCCAATATAGGTCATGAAATATCAACGTGCATGAATACTTGGAGGGGTGACCTTGTCATGCAAATTAGAGGGACTGCCTCTAATTTAATATACTGGTTTTGGGTAGGAGGGATCAGCTCCTTGTGCAGGATGCAAGGCACACACCACATTCACACTAAGTAATCTGCTGAAACATGTATACTAGGATGCACCCATACGTCCCACCTGATAATATAATAAATGGCCAAAAGCTGAAAGGGACGCCACGAGCTATCACTCCGCCGTGGTGAAGTCATAACACCAGTGCCTCTAGTGTTATGGTTATGGTACCTCCATAACTAGGTGAAACTGGTCATGCATGTATATGGCTTTAGGTATTCTAATTAAACATAAGCAATTCAAAAACATATAAAACATATATTGGGGAAAACAGTTGGCTGCATACAGGAAATCCTAATAAGGAAAGAATGTCCATACTGAAAGGACGGAGAATCCGTACCTCGTGTCCAGTAAACGAAGAAGACGAACGGAAGAGAGTCCTACTTCGGTATCACTTATGCTACATAAATACATACGTGTATAAGTATCTGATTACTGAGTACGTAACTGGTTTTATATCATGTCTTAGCTTGTTTTATATGTTCATGTCATGTTTTACTGATTTATGCTTTATACTGTGTTTATCATGTATTCTGTCTATTCTGATTAAGTATTACTTGTATTTCATGTATTATTATACTTGTTGTGTAATAATAATAACTTTCTAAAAATAGCAGGTTTCCTAAAGTAGAAAGTTTCCAAAAATAGAAAGTTACCAAAAATAGAAAGTTTCCAAAAATAGAAAGTTTCCAAAAATAAAAAGTTTCCAAAAATAGAAAGTTTCTAAAAATAGAAAGTTTCTAAAAATAGAATTACTGCTTAAAATAGATAAGTTTCTAAAAATAGAAAGTTTCCATAAATAGATTAGCTGCCTTAATTAAATAAGTTTCTAAAAATAGAAAGTTCCATAATTAGATATAAGCTGGATAATTAAGCTAATTATATAAGCTTAAGTGTTTTCTGATTAATATTCTAAGTCATGTGATTATATACTATAGTTTATTAATTATTTCTTGTAAATTAAATAAACTATAGGTTTTAAGTATTTAATTAAATATAACATGATTTAATTAAATAAAGGTAAAATAAATACTTAGGTTAAAACATGTATTATTATCTATAAATAATATAACCTAAGTCATGTAAATTAATTAATTATAAGTCATGGTTTTAATAATTATTTAATTATCTAGTCTAATTAAAATATAAAAATACTTAGGTTAAATTCATGTATTAATAATAAAATTAATAACCTAAGTCATGTAAATTAAAATAATCATGTTCATGCCTTTAATTAATTTAATTTAAATCTTGTAAAAAATAATATAACTTGTAAAAATAATAAACCTTGTAAAATAACTCATGAACCGGACCGTGTTTTAAATCTAACATGTGTGAACCGGACCCGTGTTTAAAAACCCATAAACCAGACCCGAAATCACCACCATACCCCGACCTAGGTTGGGGTTTCCCCTTGCCTTGCTGCTGCCGTGACACCACCACCACCAAACCGAGACCTTATGGTCTCGGTGGTGTGAGTTTAAGCCAAGCCGAGACCCCTCTTGGGGCTCGGTTAGGCGTCAGCCAAACAACAAACACCCCTAGACCCATGATTGATTAAACCCCATGGTAGTAACATGTTTAATTACTTGTTTTTAATTAGTTTATTAAAAACCTTCACGATTTTATGTGATTAAATAAATCAAAACATAAAATAAAAGAGTTTAGGTTTATACCGATTACGTGAAATCAAGAAGGATGAACACACAACGATCCTTGCACTAGATCAAACACCAAAATCAAACCGAATCACCCTTGTGGTGATGCTAAACCCGTCAGCCAAAAGGAACAAAGAAAAGAAAAACTAGGTTTTTTCTTATTTTCTAAAATTTGTGATAAATGAAACATGTTTTTCCAAAATTCCGTGTTTAATAAATTTTAATGGGCTAGGCCCATGTTTATTGTAGTAGCCGCGGGTAGGGGCCCACATTAGGGTAACCCGTACCTTTCTCGTCTCTAAAATATAAGTGTGTTCTCGTGTTCTTAATTTACGTGATTTAATTAGTTATCGATCGTGACTTAATATATTTATTCGTGATCGTAATAAATATACATATATACGTAATATTAGCTCGTGATTAATTACGTTCATGATTTCATGTTCGTATGTTCGTGATTATTATTATTATTGGAATAATTATCGTGTGTTAATACGTAATAAATACTTAACGTAGTATAACACGTACGTAATACTTGTAATTCTTGTTCGTGAAACGTAAACGTGCTATTTAAGGAAAGTCTTAATCATGTACGTACTATCGTAAAGGCACTATTCATGGTAAAAGCATGCGGGTTTTACACTGAAACTGACAGATTTACCACTCAGATCACTGGATCGAAAGCTCTTATTGCTAACCATTTTTTGGACAACGACTCTGACATAGAAGAAGATACTAGAAGCAGTCAAAAATTTCTTGATGAGCTAAATTCTAAATTCCATGATAGAGCTCTTCTTGCTGATCAAAAGAGATTCTACAAGAGATCCGGCAGAGTTGGAGCTGCTAAAGTTGACAAGTCCAAAGTGATTTGCTACACAGGTGGTAAAGATGCTTATTTCCAAAAGGACTGATGGTCAAACAAGACCTCCTTTCCAAGGTTTCCCTCATCTAGCAGTGATCACAGCAGCAAGAAGAAGTTTGATCCATCTTCTTACAAGTAAACTTCTCACTCTGACTCTGAGGGAAAGAAGGATTACAAAGTCAAGTATAAAGCACTAAAAGCTGAGCTGGTGAAACTCAATCAAAAGGCTGATGAAGCAGCAAAGAAAAATGATAACAAAAAGAATGAAAAGGGTCTTATTGCTGCCTCCTTTGATTGGGATGATGAACCTCTTACATTTTAGGATGAAGCTACCACTACTGTCAGAGCTTTTATGGCAGTCGCTGATGAGGAACCAGTTGTTGGGAAAAGTGAAGCAAGATCTGGACAATGGGTCGATATTGAAGGTTTATTAATATCATAACAATTATATAAAACCCTAAACGAGATCAAAGCACACATAGCAGAAGCGATTTATCAAGATCATAATAATAACACAATTATAATTAATAAATCGAACTAGGGTTACATACTTTTACGCTAAAGCAAATACACAAGACAAAGAACGAATCACCAATTCGGGTTTATACCGTATATCACCAAGATATAGTCTATGACTATATTATAGTCTTGTACACACCTAATACAACGAGCTAACCATGATTCTAGCACGTGTAAACCGAGCTATATCGATAGTATAATATCTACCCAACAACCCTAGAGAGGGGCTAGGACTAGATTTAAACTAAAACTGAGCACCAAGAAAAACCACACCAAACCTCTTCGTGGGTTGATGTTGCGATCGGCCAAGAGAAGAGAAAGAGGAGAGATTCAAGTTGTGTGGAATTATGAGGGGTAAGGGGATGTATTTATAGGCCTAAAAGTCTTGTAGCCCAAAAAATATAAGGCAAGTTTTGCCTTCCCCTTTGTGTGCCCTAAACGACCATCGAACACCCCTTCATGGGGTGTTCTGGAACCTTCGGTCCTTATTCCTTTTTAATCCTCTTTCTATATATTATTTAATACCCGTTAATACTTAACTCTTAATTAATTAATGATCGTTAAAGTTATATCGTTATATAGCTCGATTTAATTTAATAAATAATATATATATATATATATATATATATATATATATATATATATATATATATATATATATATATATATGAGTCCGGTTATTTAAGATACCTTGTATCCTTTGGATACAAGGGGACAAATCTGGACCGTCCATCTCATCTCATCCAACAACTCATATTAAAAACAAAAAAAAAAGCGGAGGGGTAGTTTCGTCATTTTACCCCTCCCACTAACACCACCTACCACTCTCACAAATCTGGGATCGATTTCTTCTTCTTCTTCTCTTTAAAACACACATAAACACACACACACACACACACACACACACACATATTTACATCTTAATTTATCAACACAAACATCAAATCCATCGATCATCACCATCACAAATCGATCATCCTCTTCATAAATAAGGTAAAGTTCATTCGATCTGTTTCGATTCATCTTTTTTAGCTTATTCGATCTGAATAAGCTTATAACTCATCTTATTTTTTATAGCTTATTTGATAAGTTACATGAATTTAACATGTCAAATGATAAGGTAACTTGATGCTTAATGTGAATAAGCTTATTGATAATCATCACCTTTATTATGATGAATTATAAGCTAACTTATTAGCTTATTTTCATGAATTATAAGGTTTTTTAGCTTAATCTCGCTGAACATATTTAGTGTAACCTGTTTGTGAAGTATCATATATGATATACTATATCATATATGATATAAGCTAAAATATCATATATGATGAGATATATCATATATGATAATGTGGTTGAAAATTGAGTTAACTCTTTTTTTAATGGATTAATCTGGCTGAACATATTTAGTATGACTTGCTAATGAAGTATCATATATGATATGCTATATCATATATGATATAAGCTAAATATCATATATGATCAAATATATCATATATGATTATGTGCTTGAAAATTGAATTAAATCTTCTTTTTTGTGTAGAGAAGGTTGTTTACAAGGCGTGTTGAACATTACAAGCATCCAAAAGGCCAAGAAGCTTAATGAATAAGCTCGTGAATTTTTCTTTTACGTTTATTGTTTGTTTTTTCTTGTAATCTCCTAATGGAGTTTTGAAGTATATGGACGATTTTGTAATCAATTGGTATCTCGTACAACATCTTGTTAATATGATTTAACTTTCTTGGTATTATGTCATGGTGGTTTTTATAAATTAAGTCATACGGAGTATATGATCATGCACTATCATATATGACACTCAAGAAAAACTTGGATTTATTAAATAAAGAATCTGATGAATTCATGATTACAACAAAGAGTATGCACAATTAATAATCAAACACTTGTTCATAACATAAAAATGTACTTTTGAACAGAATCATATATGATAATTCAAACCGAACGTAACCTAATGTAAAATCATATATGATATACCTCTGATATCATATATGATAACAATTTATACAAAATCAAAAAAATGGAAAAAAAACAGATTATCAGATGATGAATTCATGAACAACGCCTACTCCGTCTTGATCCTTAAAACATATCCATGCACATCCTCTTGTTATAATCAACATCCCTCTCTGCTTTGCTCCAAAGCTGCCAATCGCACCATCTCTGTCTGACTGCATTTATAAAAGATAAAAAGAACATATTATGCAACATTTTAACACCAAAATAAATTACTCATATATATGATAGAAGACAAGTTTCAAGAGTTTATATTGATTTTCTAAAAAATACTCATACAGAATCTGTTTTTTCCTATGGTTTATTTGATATATCATATATGATAGTTATATCATATATGATATATCATCAGTTATCATATATGATATATCTATCATATATGAAAAGTGGTGATATATCATATATGATATATATATATCATACATGATATATCAAGCTTATTGCAGCCTACATCAGCAAACTTAATCCAACTTACATAAAATACCTTACGATTTGTCAACCTAAGCTAATAAGCTAGCTTATTCATAACTCTCGTGTAATTTGTAAGCTTATTCACATAACTCCTATCTAATTCTCAAGATTATTTATAACTCTCATCTAGTTAAAAATCTTATTCAAACAAATAAGCTTATTCACATAAATCACCTAATTAAAAGCTAATTAGAATAAATTGATCAAAATAAGAACTATCAATCGGCATATTTCGTTCAACAAAGCTAATGAAAATAAACTAATAAGCTTATTCAAAATCAAATAAGCTAAAAAAAATAAGCATAGATTATAAGAATACAAACCTGATATGAATTCATGTTAAGTTCGATCTAATTAATCGATTGTGATGGATTCATGATGATGTTGTGATTGTTCGCTTCAAATTTTAGAGAGAGAAAGTAGATCGGGGTAGAGAGAGAAGTGAAAGAACGGGTGTGTGTTTTTATGAGAAAGAAAGGAGAAAGTTGTGTAAATTGGGGATTTAATCTCAGCCCTTGAATAAGATGGAGATGGATGGTGGGGATGAGTCCCCTTGTATCCTAGAAAAACTTTGGTATCCAAAAGAACTTAAATCTATATATATATATATATATATATATATATATATATATATATATATATATATATATATATATATATATATATATATATATATATATATATATATATATATATATATATATATATATATGTGTATAAAATAAATTAATAAATACAATAAATATATTTATTAATTAAATTAACTCTTTACGTATTGTGTGTAATCCTGTAATATCGAGTTCGATCCTATCACACGACTATTAAATATAAGTCCATAAACTTTCAGCTCCCACTTGGACATATTTCAAATATCGTGATTACATTGTCTAGCGTCTAGTTACACTTAGCAATGTCACTAGTACAACTCGAGTAAGGTCTACTGGATAAAACCTTTTAATGATTCATCATTATTATTATCCTTTTATTTCTAATACAATGTTAATAAGGATATGGATCTCAGTCATTCCTTTCATTAACCATTGTGTTTCTCGTTCAAAGATTCACCAAGATTACCAAAACAATTTTTGGTGTAGCCACACAAACATCTTACTAATCCCACGAGGGGCCCAGCTGTATTAAACTCCAAAACAAAATTGGAGGAAATAAATCCTATATTAACTACGAGCAAAACTTATGAATTTTGCACCACTTTCGAAAATAATCTTTATAGCTACCAGTTACGTTTAGCATTAGATTATTCCACAGAGATGCACTAGATTCATAACAGTTTCCTGGTATCTCAAGTCTAAGGATAACTAATTATGATTTACTTGATGACAAAGATCCAAAAAGTAAAATCATATAGTTGGGATAAGTCCAATATTCAATTCATCGAATATCATCCAAAATCGATCAATATACTTTCAAGTGTACTCTATCGCAATTTTGATTTGTCTTAATTTAATAATATTCCCATATTATTAATCGACAAAGGACATTTAACATAACATTTGTTCATGGATTAAAACATGTAAAATAGGATACAAAATTAAATAATAAGAACAAACGAAACCCAATCTTTATTTTATTAAATAATAATGCCATAAAATCCTTTATCCAAATACTAATCACAGATTTATTGCATGAGTTCGCTAGCTAGTTGCAGCCCAATCACTTTCGCATGCTTAACTACCTTTGGTCTAGGCAAAGCCTTAGTTAAAGGATCAGATACGTTATCATCTGTGTGAACTTTTATTAATTTGATTTCACGAGCTTCAACTTGTTCTTGGATGTAGTGATGGCTACGTTTAAAGTGTCTGGAACCTTTCATGACTCTAGAATCATTGGCGAATATTATTGTGGCAGAATTGTCATAATACATATCTCTAGGTTCTTTAATTGAAGGCATCACTCCAAGATCTCCAATAAACTTCCTAATCCAAACAGCTTCCATTGCAGCTTCTGAAGCAGCCATGTACTCAGATTGAGGAGCATTCATTGCAATCGTTGTCTGCTTCTTTCTCTTCCAGTCAACTGCTCCTCCATTGATAACAAAAACGTAACCCGTCTGAGACTTCGGATCATCTTTATCACATTGCCAGGACGCATCACAGAAACCTGTCACATTCAGTTCTGTGTCTAGTTTCCCTACAAATACCAAAAACATATCTTTCATACTCAAATACTTTAGAATATGTTTAACAGCAGTCTAGTGGAGCTTCCCTGGATTCTGTTGGTATCTACTGACTAAGTTCTGAGCAAACGCCACATCAGGCCTTGTGCATCAAACAACATACATAATAGATCCTACAGCCGAAGCGTAAGGCACCTTCTGCATGTATGCCTCCTCTTCAGGAGTTGATGCATCCATCTCATGACTCAGATTATGCTTAACTTCCATAGGTTAAAAACCTTTCTTAGAATTATGCATGTTATACTTCTTCAATATCTTATCTATATAAGCATCTTGACTTAGACTAATTAACCGTCTTTTCCTATCCCGAAAGATCTTAGTTCCCAGAATGTATGTAGCTTCTCCTAAATCCTTCATAGAAAAAATTTACCAAGATAATCCTTAACAGCTTTAAGTCTCGGAATGTTATTTCCCATGATTAATATGTCATCAACATATAGGACTAGGAATACTACATCACTCCCACTAGCTTCGTGATATACACATGGCTCATCACGATTCTGAATAAATCCAAACTTTTTGATTTCTTAGTCAAATATTTTATTCCATTGATGTGATGCTTGCTTCAAACCATAAATGGATTTTGAAGTTTGTACACGTGTCATTGATTCTCAGGATCAACATACCCTTCTGGTTGCTGCATATAGATGTCTTCATCTAAGCGACCGTTCAAGAAGGCAGTTTTAACATCCATTTGCCATATCTCATAGTCATAGTATGCTGCTATAGCTATGAGAATCCTAATAGCTCTTAAGTGTGCTACAGGAGAAAATGTCTCCTCGTAGTCTACGCCAAAATTTTGAGTAAAACCTTTATCTACTAAACAAGCTTTATAGGATTGTGCTTTTCTGTCCATGTCAGTTTTCTTCTTGTATATCCACTTATGTCTCACATAATTAGTATTTGGTGGTGGATCTACAAGAATCCAAACATTATTACTTTCATGGATTTCATTTCCTCACCCATAGCAACCATCCACTTATCCTTTTCAGGATCAAGTATGGCGGATTTATAATTAGCAGGTTCACAAGATCCTCTACTTCATCATCATCCTCTATGTTAAGACATATATTGCTATTTGTGTTTTTAATCCTTGCGGATCTACGTAGAGCAACTAATTCTCGTGGAACCGCCAGACTTTCTGGTTCTACAGGAAATACATCGCTAGTGTTTTCAGAAGGTAATGTATCTATATGACTCTCTTCAAGATCATAATTTCTCCCACTAAATTCTTGATTTATAAGATCACTTTCAAGGAAGTATCCATGCCTAGCAACAATCACTTTGTTCTCAGGTGGATAAGAAAAGTAGTAACCCATAGTTTCCTTAGGGTGTCCTACAAAGATACATTTCACAGATAATTGTTAGAGTTTGTCACCCGGGTCATTTTTCACATACGCCTCGCGAGCCCAGACCTTTAAATAAGACAACTATGGCTTCTTGCCATGCCATAGTTCATATGGTGTCTTATCGACCTTCTTTGTGGGAACCATATTTAAAATGCAAACAACAGACTCTAAAGCATAATCCCAAAAGGATAAAGGTAAAGTTGTAAGATTAAACATAGATCGCACCATATCCAATAATGTATGATTTCTCCTTTCGGATACACCATTTTGTTGTGGAGTATAGGTATAAGTAAGATGCTGAACAATTTCATTCTCACTTAGATAATCTATAAACTCTTGACTTAAATATTCACCACGTCTATCAGAACGAAGAGCTTTAATCTTCTTTCCTAGTTGCAGTTCTACTTCTGCTTTAAACGCTTTGAATGTTTCAAGTACCTCATGATTATGTTTAAGTAAATAAACATAACCATAACGGCTATAATCATCCATAAATGTTAAGAAGTAGCTAGAACCTTTCCTTGACACATGTCTAAGTGGTCCACACACATCAGTGTATATTAATCCAAGTAGATAAGTAGCACTTTCAATATTGCTATTAAAAGGTTTCTTGGTTACCTTTCTAGAGATACAAGACTCGCATTTATCGAATGATTCATCATTGATATTTTCCAAAATAACTTCATGTTGAAGCTTTTGTATACGAGTCTTCCCGATATGGGCAAGTCTACAATGCCAAAGATAAGAAGAGTTCTTGTCAAACTTTCTCTTCTTATTCATACTAAAGACAGATTTATTATTCTTGGATTCATTATCATGCATGTCTATTTCAAACACACCATTCACAGAAATTGCATTAAAATAGAAAATACCATTTTTCCAAACAGAAATTCCATTATTATCAATCGTGTGAACGAATCCATTATTTAACAAACAAGAAAAGGAAATAACACCCCTAACAATTGTAGGTGCATAATGACAATCATCTAAAATCAGTACTAAACCCGGAGGTAAAACTAAATTTAATGTTCCTATAGCTTCAACTGCTGCTTGTGCGCTATTGCCCACTTACAGAAATTGTTCCCCATAGGAAAGCTTCCTTTCCAGACTAAATCTTTACAGCGTATTACAAATGTTAATACCGCATCCCGTATCATATACCCAAGAATTTAATTTGTATGTTAAATTTAACAATTAAATCATAAATAAAGCACCTGAAGCTGTAGTGCTCTACTCAGACTTCTTTTTTATTTCTCGTAACTCTTCGAGGTAAAGAGCGAAATTCCTTTTCTAGTGACCACTTGCCTTGCAATGGTGACAAGTCTCATCCTTATGAGATCTATTCTTCTTGATAAAGTTCTGCTTAGGTTTTGAATGAGTCACAACTTGTTTGCCCTTATCACCCTTGCCTTTTCCTTTCTTCTTGTTCGCTTGTGGTTTTGGCTTACTCAATCTACCCTTTTGTATGGTTAGTACAGAAGGCGTAGTAGTAGATGCCTTGTCTTTTAACCCCTTTTCATAGCCAATGAGCATTTCATGCAAATCATTAATTGTCTTCCCCGTGTAATGCATATTATAGTTTCGAACAAAATCATTGAAGTCCTTGTTAAGGGACCTATTGATCAAGTTGATAGCCATATTATGATCATAGGGTTGTCCTAGTGCAATGAGCTGTTCCATATAACCCCTCATCTCCAAGTAATGGGCACTTACAGACTTTCCTGGAGCTTGCTTGCAGCTATGCAAAGCATCTATTAAATCATAGATCTCCACAGCTTGCGGCTTCTCGAACATAGCCTTGATCTCATCAAGCATTCGCTTTGGTAAAAATAGCTCATACTTCTGTTGAAGTGGAAGAGCCATTTTACCTAGCATTAAGCAAGCCACCACTGAGTGCTTTTTAACATTAGAAGCGTGTTCAAGCCTTTACGCATTAGATGCTCCTTCAGCAAGATCCTCCGGATATGGAGTAGTCAAGATATCAATAGTACCCGCTGCTCTCAAGACAATTCTTAGTGAGCAGTACCAATCATTGAAGTTTGGGCCATTAATTTCAGGACGTTCAAAGAAAGCTTTGAACGCAGAACTTATAGTGTTATTGGTGGGTTGAGACATTTATACAAAGTTAAGTTCAAATATTAGTATTTTCAATAACAAAATACTTTTAAGAAAATAAAATTACCCTGGTATAAAAACCATATTAATTTTCCTTGAATTCTAGAAGTATATTGACATAGATCCATTACATCAGTTGATCTGTTAGTAATGAATGTACTCAATGTAGAGACATGTCGAACAATTCAATTGACAAACAATTTTCAATTTCTAGATATTTAAGGGATTTACATTGCCAAAAAAACGTTTTGCATTGTAAACATGTTTCATCCCTTCTGAATGCCTTAAGTTTCCAGATCTCACTGAGTAACTTAATAAAGTCGTCTAATCTGAGTAACGTAAAACTACCATACGGATTCTCATTCTATTAAAGTTTTCTCTCCATCACAACATCATCCAAAAATCTCATTTGACAACGTAGTAATTTCAAGTGTTTGTCAATTAGGAGCATTCGACTTAAATATTAAGGGTATAAATTTGATGTCAAAATCAATGTATGGGGAAGCATGCATACAACTTCATAGCATAAGTTTAATAAAACATTTAGTAAACTTCTTCACGAGACTAAATTTATGCATAAATTATGTTGAGGTATTTGTTGATACAAAAGTTGGATGGACCGAGCTTGACCCAAATTAGGCTGAATTCGGGTTTTGTGGACTCCGGCTCTTGCACCAAGTGAAACTTGTTTAAGGACCATGCGCACTAAAAACAAACACCGTTAGGCTTACCGTGGGTTTGTGACCCACGATTAGACTCCAGCGTGAGAGTAAGTAATCGATTTCAGTATGTTAGGGTTTAGGGTATTGTGTGTATCGTACCTTTGTGGAACCTATGGGGTTCTTTTTCTACTCGAGAGAGTTCTGGCCGGGCTCTCCTATGGGGTTCTTTTTCTACTCGAGAGATATATACTTACCTCGTCGCATAACCAAGGTAAGTATATATCTCTTCCCTTTAGGCGAATATATTTACATGATAGATTATATTTTGGTCTGATCCCGTCGCAGTGCGACGAGGACACAGTTAAGTAATGAACCGTATGTGCGAAAGCGACTTACTGGGCCACATGGGCTGTGCGCACATCGCATAAGTATTAGTCCATTCCTGATGGATCCGGGTAGTACCCGTAAGTCGGACTATCCAGCCTGACTAGGGACTATACGTCATCATGTCCCCCAAGTCTAGTGGTCGCAGGTTCTAACTGCAGGTACTAGACTACAACCTTCCAAGCATTCAAACAACAATACGCACACAAGCGCCATACCAATATCCAAGAAGAATTCAAATACTCCCGCCAAGAAGACATTCATCCCCCATTATTACCTAACCTCCTCGAAACCCGGGAAAAAGCGTCTGCCACGTCATATTTACCCCTTCACATTATACCTTTGGATTGAGCAAGTGGGTAACACGTGGCACAGATCCAAGCATTGAACAGTAAATAATGAGGGCTATATATACTATTGACGCTTCCCATTGACTGCCCATCTCTTCCAAACTCCCAAGCTTCCATTAACGACTCATAAAAACTCCATCTTTGCTAGAGTTCTTCTAAGGTAAGTGGTGAGACTGCTTTTATACATAGTCTCATCGTCCAAATAGGGCTTAAAATGCATTAAATATCATCAAAATACCCAAATATATGCTTGTGTTTGTTGCTTGTGTATTTTAGGTACGGATATTGAGAAAATGACAAAAGATCACAAGAATCAGTCAAAAACGAACACGGGAAACGAAGCCGCACGATGAACCAAGCCCTAATGAAGAATTTTCCAAGAAAACCCTTGAAGAATTGAAAAATTATGAAGAAGGGTCCTCCAATATGGAAGAATTGACATTTTATACCCTTGTATCTTCATAATTACAAGTTTGGTCCCTAAAGTTTGTCAAAAGTACAAAAAGGACCCTTAACTTTGAAGAATTGACAAATTTAGTCCCTCAACAAAACTAAATTGTCAATATTGGTCCTCCAAGAAGTCAACAAACAAGTGAAACCTTGAAGAATGAAGAAAATTCCAAAATCAGTCCTTCAAATATCATAAATTTACATTTGAAGTCCTTGTATTAAGTTTGAAAACTTAATTGTGCCAAAAGTGACAAGTTTGCAAAGTTGTTATAAAGGAAATAAAAGATGTTGCCATTTAAAACAAAGTGAAAGAAGGAAAGGAGTCCAGGGACTAAAATTGCCAGAACATACAAAACCTTCCCACCAATCATTTCCCCACATCATCACCACCAGCCAATAAAAATACTCCACCTCATCCTTAACACCACATCATCCCTCCACCCACTTAGTTACAACTGATTAAATAAATCAGTTGTGTTTTCCCACTAAACACAATATTCAAAAATCTTAACCCCCAAAACGGATCTAATCCAACCTTAATCACCCAAGAACCCTAATTACCCCCAGGATCAATTAACTATAAATCAAAGGGTTTTTACCTTAGCTTCTCCAGATGGTTAATTAGGGTTATTATCACCAAAACCCACATCCCAAATCAACCCCACACTCACCCTGGACCCCCCCATGAGATTCCCCATTGCACGTCTCTTTCCCACAAAACCCCAAACCAGACAAAATCAACGTTCCAGATGGTTTTACTTGTCCTTCACACCAAATGAAGGGTTTAGATTGACTACAACAAGCTGGCATTCACAATATTCCAACTGCATGATCACATGGCATAATTTGACTGAAAATTCAAATTTCGTCCAAGGGCTATTCAGGAAATTCATCCATTAGGGTTTCAGTAGTCTAGAGAGTTCTATTGTAGTCTATTTAAGGAGGGTGCAACATGTGCACACCCCTTGTTCTTGTTGTTCTTTTCTTTGGTCACAGCTTGTAAATCCCCTTTTATTTATGAATGAAAAGTGGTTAAGTGATTGTTGATGAAAAGAGACGAGTTCCCATTTACTTTCTTTGCTGATTTAAATTTTGTTTTTCATTCTTATTTGGTGGTTGTTTAAGTGAAAAAGTTCCAAAAAATCAGTTTTCAAAAAGTTTGTTTTCAAAGATTTTCTCAAAATCTTTTTCCTTTTTATCATTAACTATTTACTGTATCAAAAGCTTCAAGCTTGTAGCTTAAAGCTCTTGATTCTTGGAGTTTTCTTCTTGGTTTGTTGTGGTGTGCAGAAAACAAGAAGCAAACAAGAACTACTTTTGTCCATTTTTTTGAGCAGATCTTCATAAGCATCTCAGCAAAGTTCTACACAAGCCCGAGCTTGTTGGAGGTGACTTTTCAGTCACTGTTGGGCCTGGATGTAGGCCCAACAAGGTAGCATCCTTGTTTCCTTTTTCATTTTTCAAAAATATTCAGTATTATGTGATTTGTATGATTTGTATGAAAGTTGTTGATTTGTTGATTTTGATGTTTGAATATGCTTATTTATGCCTTAGTATGCATATTAAGGTGTTGGAAATCAGTTTGAGTGTGATTTGAATTCATTTGCTTAGTTAAAACATTTTCTGAAAATGTTAAGGGGTGTTTGGATTTGTGTTTTAGGCAGAATTTATGACAAGTTCTTGGTTTAAAACTATTCTAGACATGTTTGTATTGATAGTTTAGGGTAATATTGGTCATAGGGATTCAGTTTGTTGAAGTTTAAATCAAACTTGCATGTTGAAAATTGGAGTATAGCACATAAAAAACAGTCAAGTCCTTTTCTGCTTGTTTTTGTGATTTTTGTGCCATCAAGTTTTGTTATATGTTAGAGATTGGTATCATTTAAGGTTTGCGATAGCTCATATGTGATTTGATTGGATTGTTTGCAAGTTTGAGAGCATTAAAATCCACTTGTGTGCCATTTGAACCAGCAAAAACACTCTCAGACCTTAGGCCTATATCAGAAACATTTTTGGTGCAATTTTGTGCTTGATTTTGTGTTATACTTGCTTGTTTTGTGTTTGCTATTGACTCCCTATACTCAACTGAGTATAGGGGTGCCCTTTTGTCCATCAAAAACACCTCAGAACTCATAAGACAAGTCCTCTTGTCCTTATCTTCACAAGTGAAGATATCATCCTTTCATTTGTGTTCAACAAAGATAAACTGGGCACGTTTTTCATTTTGTAAGGCTTAAATTGGTTTGATTTGGACTAGTGTTAGTGTTTTTGAGTTTAAAAGAGTTACTGGATTGAGTTTTAAAAGTAAAAAAAAAAAAAAAAGTTTTTCCAAAAAGCTCCTTGGCCTGGACTCGAACACGGGACCTCTCGTTGGAGGACTATACGTGTTAACTAGTGACCCAAGTGCTTTTCTCTGTCATCCATCCCACCCTTTATTCATTTAATGTCTCTTAATTTGTCTTAAGTTAAATTAAGTCGTAGCTTAATAAGCTTATAAAAGCTTATTGAAAAAGCTTTTTTGCTTGATTTCATTTTTCTTGTGTTCTTATTAGGGTTTAGGATTTTTATGTTCAGAAAATTTATTTTTCACATGCTTATTTAATTTTCTAGGATTATTTTAAGTTTTAATTTTGAAAAGTAAATTAAAAATAGGAAAAAGTATTTTTAAAATCTGAAAAAATAGTTTTTAGGTTTTTAATTATATTTTTGAGGTTTACATCACTTTAAGTTTTCAAAAAGTCTTATTTTTGATTTTATAGGATTTTAGGGTTTTTAACCAACTTTAAAATTTAATATAAAATTATTAAATAGGTTTTAGAAACTTTTAATTGCATTTTTGTCTTAGTTACATTATTCTAGATTTTTGGTAATTTTTTAGAATTTTTTTATAAACTTTGAATTTTTTTGAATATTTTAATATTATTTTATTATTAAAAATTGAAAGTTTGATATTTTAAGTTTTTACATTTTTCCTAGATTTTAGTCATTTAATTAGGAGTTTTGTAACTTTCCAAATATTTTTAGGACTTTTCAATTATTTTCTAGAATTAATTTAAGTTTTAATTGATTTTAATAGTTTTTAAGTGTTTAAAATTAGTTTTACTTGGTTTTAAAATTTAAAAAAATACTTTTTAGCTTAATTAGGTTATTTTTGAGGTTTACAAACTTTAAAATCTTGTTTCGGGCTTTTTAATAATTAATTGTGATTTTTAGGGCTTTAATTAGCATTAAAAAGTCATTATCTAATTAATTAAAAGGTTTTAGCAAGTTTGGATTTTTTTTAAACTCTTAGAATATTATTGTGGATTTTTAGAAATTTTTAGGAATTTTTAGGTTAAAATTTTAATTTTTGCACTATTTACTGTTTTGCGTGATCGCCTTTTTCGTCTTAGTTTAATCCGTCTTCGTAACCGTCTTTCTCTTCTAATCCCATTTCTTTCTTTCTTTTTCAATCATATAATCACAAATCAAAATCATCTCTTAACACAACTCACTTGCCTCCTCGAGAACGAACTTGGACTTATTTGGTCATTAGTGCTCGGTTTTCCTAAACCGACACTTAATACTTGCCACTTTTGCCTTCCTTTTCCTAAAGGGGTAAAAACTCTATAATCATTTTGGCGCCGCTGCCGGGAAGGCGTGTTGTGTTTTGATTTCAACATTGTTGTTTTTATATATAGCCATAATAGTATTTGTATTAGTAGCACTCTACTAATACGTATTATCGGTTTTCGTTTTTTGTGAATACTATTACTATATTGTATACGTAGAACAATAAATTTACAAGTAATCCAAATACGTGAGAAATCACAACCTTGACTTGGGAGGTCATTACCCAATCATTGTATTCGAATCTCAAACCAAAGAAAAAGGCAAAAATAGATAATTACTTTCGTGAAGCTCGATTTTGAAAGATACAAACTATAAGGTGGGTATAAGGCGGTTGTATTTCATGACCTAAAGGAAAAAGACTCATAAGTGTGTTGGGAATAAATTAAGGCCAGATCACTTGAGCGCTGACAAGAGTAAACCAAGCGTTGACAAGAACAAAACAAGCGCTGACAACTCAAGCGTTGACAAGATAAAGTCAAGCGTTGACACATTGAAGACAAGCACTGATGGGAAGATATACTCTACGCGTTTATTATATTCTAGATTACTTCTAGTAAAGATAGGAACAACAATGTATTTCCTATATTTATCTTTACCTAGAATAGCTGATACGTAGATTATTGTACAAGGCTTCTTATGTCTATAAAAGAAGACCTTTAGGTTAATGTTTGATATAAGTTTTTCATTCGTAAACTACTTTCATTGTAAGCAAGTTTGATATTGATAATCAAAGTGAAAGTTTGTTTATATCATTGTGTGTTCTTGTTTAAGTGTTAAATTCCGCATAACACTTAAATTCATAAGCATATACAAAGGTTTCTCTAAGTGTATTACTTGATCTAATCTCGTATACATAAAGCTAAATCGATCTAAGTTTGGGATCAACAAGTGGTATCAGAGCTTGTTGAGGAACTTTTGATCTTAAAGAACACCAGAACCCTAAAAATCACCAAAACCCTAATTTTCTCATAAACCCTAACAACATCATGTCTGAAGCAATAACCTCCTCCTCCTCAGCCTTACCAAACATCAAGATTCCCATGCTTGATGCAACCAACTTTGACTTGTGGAAGTCCAACTTAGAACAATATCTGGGGATCTATGACTACACACTCTGGGAGATCATTGAATATGGAAACACATTCAATAAGGCTCAAAAGATTGCTAATGTTATTGCTCAAAGAGCAGCTGTTGCTGGATGTTCTGAAGAGGATAAGAGAGAAAAACCTGGAGATGGTAGAGTTGTGGCTGCTGATGACATATCAAAGAAAAGGGTTGACATGAAAGCCCTAAATATTCTAAAAGTCTCTTTGGGACAAGAAAACCAGCATAAATATAGAGGCTATGAATCTGCTAAGGATCTTTGGGCAGCTCTTGAAGTTGCATATGGTGGCAATGCAGACACTAAGGAAGAAAAGAAAAAGCAACTCATGCATGATTATGTTGTCTTCAAAGCTCAACCCAATGAGAAACTGAGTAGTGTGAGAAGCAGATTACTTGACATTACAAGCAAGTTGTCCTTCATGGGGACACAAGTTGGTGATGTTGGAATTAATGCTACCTTTCTTAAAAGTCTTGGTGAGACATGGAAGATTGAGGCAAGATCTATTCTTGCCAACAATACTTACAAGAGCTCCTCGTTTGATGACATCTACAACAAACTAAGGTTGCTGGAAGATGAAACTCTTTTAGAACATGGAAGCAAGTCTACTAACAGCAACATGGCCTTCTGCTCTCATAGTGAAGGTCAATTCAATCAGAAGGACTCTTACATGCATCCAGTTAATGGATCATCATATGTCAGCGCTGGAACAAGTCCTGTCAACGTCTCCTATTCGGACGCTGACACATTTAAGAGTGACTCCCCAAGAGTTAAACCAGCTGGTTTAGACTTGGATACTGTATGTGCTTATATTGCTTCTCTGCCCAATGGTTCAGTGATTACATATGAGGACCTTGAGCATATAAATGATGAGCATTTGGAAGAGATGGACATCAAGTAGAACATGGCTCTTGCTAGTATAAGAGCAAATAGGTGGAACAGAAGGTTTAAAAAGAAGATGACCTTCAATGCTAAAGACACAGCTGGATTTGATAAATCCAAAGTTGAATGCTACAACTGTCATCGTATGGGGCACCTCATGAGGGAATGCAGATCTCCTAGAAGATCTGATGTTGGTAAACCTTCAAGTCAGGTTGTTAAAGCTCAGGATTCCAAAGCCATGGTTGCAGTTCGAGGAATTGATGGTATGGTATGGGATTGGAGCTATCTGGCTAAGAATGTTGAAGAGGACAAAGCTTTGGTTGCTGATATTGAAGAAGAAGAGCAAGTTGAATATGCTCTCATGGCACACTCCTCCTCTTCATCTGACAATGAGGTATATGATGATGCTTTTTGTAGCAAAGGTTGTAGGTTAAACACTGAAAGACTTAACAAAGAAGTGTTAAGATTATTAGATGACATGAGTACTGAAAGATGTAAATTGTCTAATTACCAACTAGCTCTCACTGAAACTGAGAAAACCGTTTCTAAATACAAGAAAATGGAATTTGACTTAAAAGATAAAATAAATATCTTAAAACATGAGTTAGATGCTAGTATGGATATTAGAAACATCATGGAAAGGGTTAATGGTGAGTTACAGGCTAACTTAGATGAGGCTATTAAGAATAAAGATAATGTTGGCCTTAAAATTCAAAGATTTGATAGAGCCACCCAAACCCTAGGATAATGTGTGGGTAAACAAAGGGATCCTAAGGACATGACTGGGATTGGGATGAATGATTACTCTTTGGTTCCACCACCAGCTGGTGACTTCTATGGTGTCCAACAAAAGGACCTATCTTGGACTGGTTTGCCAGAGCTCCAAGAGGAGGAATTCATTCCTCCACCAAGAGTTGTCACTCCAGTTGAAGAGTATCAACAAAAGTTGACTGACCTGAATGAATGGAAGAAAGCTAACCCTACTTTATTTGTTAAGGGTGGCTTACTATGTGAATGTCCCAATGAGTCAACACCCATTAAGGTTACTAACCCACTCACTGGTAAAGTTGTTGACCTAGGCTCAAACACTGATAGAAAACCTAGCATTAAATATGTAGAAATGTATAGGAATACTAGGTCACCCAAGAGCCAAGTTAGCAATAATGGAACAGGCTTCTTCACTTCTAGACCTAAGGTTGTGTCTAGAAAATCTTGTTACACTTGTGGTAGCTTTTCACACTTGGCATACAAGTGTGTCAACGCTCCCAAAGCCAGCGCTGACAGGAACAATTTCAGCGCTGACAGGAACAAAGTCAACGTTGTTAGAAAGTCAAACGTTGTCAGACCCAAACCTTGTGTGCAGCAAAGTCCACAAGTGATTAGACCTGCCCCATTCTTTACTAGAGGGTCTAACACTCATGGACAATGACCATTTCCAAAGACAAACACCTGGTCAAATAGGCAATGGGTTTCTGTAGCAAACCCTAGGTTTAATGCTGACAAGGGTAATTTCAGCGTTGACAGGACAAATTCTAACGCTGACAGAAACGTGACCAGACCTAAATATTTGCAACCACAGGGTAAGAGTCTAAAGCTTCTTCAAGCTTAACATGGAGACCCAAGAAAGATCAAAACCCTAATGATAATGGGATTTCAATGACCTACAACAGATTTAATTACATTTCAAAGGTCATTACAAAACCTATTAGGGTTAACTGGGTATTTCATCCTAAGAAGGATGAGAATGGGGTTGTTGTGAGAACTAAGTCTGTTCTTATTGAACAACTAGATGAATCCAAGTCTTTTAAGACTTGGGTTCCCAAAGAAAACTAATTTGTTTTCTTTATGTGCAGGGCATTCAAAGACAGGTCAATGATTATGGATATTGGGATAGTGGATGCTCATGGCACATGACAGGGAAGGAAGACTATCTGACGAACTTCACTCCCATTAAAGATGGTGATAAGGTTTACTTTGGAGGCGGATATGGTACTATCACAGGTAAAGGAACCCTTCTCACCAAGAATTTGCGTTTTGAGAACGTCTTCCTGGTAAAATAACTTGATTACAACCTTTTTAGTGTATCACAAGTTTGTGATAACCAAAATAAAGTTCTGTTTACTGATACTGAGTGTTTGGTGTTAAGCAAGGATTTTAAGATCCCTGATGAGAAATATATTGAGTATAGAACACCTAGGCATAAGGACATATATAATGTTAATTTGAATGGGATTAAAATGAATAATAATATGTCTTGTTTTTATGCTAAGGCCTCAGTAGATGAGAGTAATTTGTGGCATAGGAGACTAGGGCACATAAATTTTAAAAATATAAATAGACTTGTGAGACTTGGTTTAGTTGATGGTTTGCCTGAGAAGGCCTTCCATAATGACCACTCTTGTGTTGCATGTCTTAAAGGCAAGCAACACAAGGTCTCATTCAAGTCCAAACAGGTGCACACTAGTTCTAGACCTCTTCATATGCTACACATGGACCTCTTTGGTCCAAACAATATAGAAAGTTTGAATGGTAAGTCATATTGCTTTGTCATCACAGATGACTTTTCTAGGTTTACTTGGACATTCTTTCTTGCTATGAAGAGTGACACAGCTGATATTCTAATTGATTTTATCACTCAGATTGAGAAGAGGTCTGGCAATGAGGTTAAAATGCTTAGGAGTGATAATGGTGGTGAATTTAGGAATAAGAAGCTAGATGATTTCTGTGCCAGGAAAGGAATTACTAGGCAATTTAGTATTGCTAGAACCCCACAACAAAATGGGGTTGCTAAGAGGAAAAATAGAACCCTAATTGAAGCAGCCAGAACAATGTTGGCTGATGCTCATTTTCCTATAGCCTTTTGGGCTGAGGCTGTTAACACAGCTTGTTATGTTCATAATAGAGCATTGGTTAACAAAATTCAGAATAAAACACCTTATGAATTGCTTTGGGGAAGAAAACCTAATATTGGTTTTCTCAGACCTTTTGGTTGTCATGTAGTAGTTTTAGATACTAGTGATGCCTTAGGGAAATTTAGTGCAAAAGGTGATGAGGGTTACTTCATGGGGTATTCAGTGCAGAGCAAGGGATATAGGGTTTATCTTAAAGAAGAAAAACGTATACTTGAAAGAGTACATGTTAGGTTTTTAGAAAATAAACCTAGTGATCCTTAAAGTGGTCCAAATTGGTTGTTTGACTTGGAACCTTTATCTAGAACCTTAGATTATATGCCTGTCACTAATCCAGACATTGTGAAGGTAACTTCAAATGTTATGGAGGAACAAGTTGTTGATGTTTCAGGTACTCAGGTTCATGAAAAGGTTGGATCACAAGCAGAAAAGACATCTCCTATTCAAGAATATGTTACAATTCCCATTTGGACAGATGCTTTTGCTGCTGCTGCTGCTGGAAAAGCTAATGGTGGTTTCCAAGTACCACCAGATACAAACATGCATGGTCCTTCAGGCGCTGACAAAGGCAAATCTAGCACTGACAAGACTAATTCAGACGTTGATGGATCAGACGTTGACAACAACAGTTCAAGCGTTGTTAGCCCAAGCGCTGACAAATAAGATTCAGGCGTTGACAACAATTCTGCCCATCTTTTCTCTTCCATTTTTGAACAAGGTGGACCTTCCATTATATATGAAGAGGTTCATCCTCATGTTGATGAAAGAGAGTCTGATGAAGAAGATATTGGCAACATGGAGTGTGAGGTTGAGGACACCAGACTTTTTGAAGGAGGAGTTCTCACTTCTACAATGAAGAATCATCCTCCTTCTCAAATTATTGGTAATGTTAATACTCCAGTTCAGACTAGAAGATCTCATCAAGGTCTTGGTGGGTTTATTGCCAATATACACAAGAAGGTTGATACCCCTCTTGTGCAAGCATGTTTGTTTGCCTGTTTTCTGTCACAACAGGAACCCAAGAAAATATTTGATGCTCTCAAAGAACCAAGTTGGGTGGAAGCAATGCAGGATGAGCTTCACCAATTTGTAATTCAGGATGTTTGGGAGCTGGTTGATTGTCCCAGATATGTCAGACCTATAGGGACAAGATGGGTTCTAAGGAACAAGAGAGATGAAAGAGGCATTATGGTCAGAAACAAGGCAAGGTTAGTGGCTCAGGGATATACACAAGAGGAGGGGATAGACTATGAGGAGGTCTTTGCACCAGTAGCAAGGATTGAAGCTATTAGGATTTTTCTAGCCTATGCATCCTGCATGGGCTTCATAGTCTATCAAATGGATGTCAAGAGTGCTTTCCTCTATGGAACTATTGTTGAAGAAGTTTATGTGATGCAACCTCCTGGTTTTGAGGATCCAGAGCATCCAGATAAAGTGTATAGAGTCAGAAAGGCTATGTATGGCCTTCATCAAGCCCCAATAGCATGGTATGGTACTTTGTCTACTTATTTGGTGGACAATGGATTCAAGAGGGGCACCATAGATCAGACACTCTTTACTAAGAAGAAGGGCAAGGATGTGTTGCTTGTCCAGGTCTATGTTGATGATATCATTTTTGGGTCTACTGATCCAAAGATGAGTGAGGATTTCTCCAAGCTTATGACAGACAAATTCAAGATGAGTGCTATGGGGGAGATGAACTTCTTTCTTGGTTTACAAGTTCAGCAGAAAGAAGATGGTATCTTCATCTCCTGGGATAAATATGTTGCTGAGATCTTGAAGAAGTTTGGCTTTTCTCCACATGAAAAGAGGGCTACTACTCCTATGGATAGAGAACACCCTTGGGGAAAGATTGGAGATGGGAAAGATGTTGATGTCAGGCACTATAGATCCATGATTGGATCCTTGATGTATCTTACTGCCTCCAGACCTGACATCATGTTTGCTGTGTGTGCTTGTGCACGCCATCAAGTGACTCCCAAAGAATGTCACCTTTATGCTGTGAAGAGGATCTTTAGGTACCTAAGATGCTATCCTAGTCTTGGTTTGTGGTACCCAAAGGATTCACCATTGGAGCTGATTGCATATTCAGATAGTGATTATGGAGGTGATAAATTTGATAGGAAATCCACAACTGGTGGATGTCAGTTTCTTGGGAGCAGGTTGATATCTTGGCAATGCAAGAAACAAACAGTGGTGGCTAATTCTACAACTGAAGCTGAGTATGTGGCTGCAGCTGCTTGTTGTGGCCAAGTTTTGTGGATTCAGAACCAGCTGTTGGACTATGGGTATAATTTCATGCATACCAAGATATTTGTTGACAATACCAGCACTTTATGCATCATTAAGAATTCTGTACATCATTCTAAAACTAAACACATAGAAATTTGACACCATTTTATAAGAGATTGCTTTGAAAAAGGTTTAATACAACCAGATAGGGTTGACACTAAGGAAAATGTGTCAGATTTACTAACTAAACCTTTTGATGCTGGGAGGTTTCAATACTTGATAACAAGTATTGGAATGGTCAATCTCACATAATATGTGTTTTGGAGTCGTTTTGTAAAAGTATGTACAAGATGATGCATTTTTATTGGTCTTATTTATGATTTAGATTTTCCACTATATTTTTCTAACACTAACAAAGGTTGCTTGAACGCTGATAAGTGTTTTTGCAACGTTGTCAGCAATATAATTGTCTAACGCTGACAAAGATTCCCTCAACGCTGTCATGTGTTATCGGGGCGTTGTCAGCAACAATGTTAGTTTTGTGGTTTTCAATCTAAATGTGCAGATGGTGTTAGCAGTATACCATTGGATACTAAGTTGCTTATGGATCAATGGAGACGCATTTGGACAAGTTTTTATTTATGTATGATGGTTGGAATGTTTCATTCCTATCTTGACATAAATTTTTATGTTCATGCATGATTTTAGCAAACTTTTGTATCATAGTTTAAAGGGAGGTTTTAGGAACCTTTAGGATGTTTGGGTATCCATATGATACTCTTATCACAATTCTAGATTGTGTCCACAGGTGAGTATGGGTTAGTTTTACTAAATCATGAGGCACTGTAGCATGCAAAGTTGAAATACTATGCATGCTGCCAAGACATTTTTGGCCTAGAATTGGTTGTGGTCTGTTGGGAGACTTGGGAATAATTTTGTTATGGGATTTACCTGGGAGTAACAAGGAATTTTGTAAGGTAACTTGGTTGTTAAGAGTTTTGGTTAGCAAGGGACACTAGAGGACTTTTATGTCTATCTTGCTTAAGCAAGTATGCATAACTGGACAATGCTTGCCGCCCTATAATAATTATCAGCTTTTTGGTTATCTTCTCTAGGATAAATTACTTGTTAAGGTCATTTTTCATTTTTAAAACATTTTTATTTTTGGACGCTGACAAGAATTTTCCAAGCCTTGTTGTGACCAAATTAGACGCTGACATGGCTATAGGCAAACGTTGACAAGATTATAGCCGTTGGGCGTTGATAGGTTATTTTTGACCGTTGACACTCAATGGGTCCTACCCAGTTGTTACTTTTTGACATATTTTTAGGCCGTAATTTTGGGAGTTGTTCCTTTACATTTAATGCATGAGATAAACTTATGATTTTTCAATATTTTCATGATTGATTTTTGAAAATACTTGCCTCTTTTTGGGCCTATCACATGCATTTTCTTCTCCTATATATTTGGCTCCTATTTTTAAACAGGGTATCTATAATTCTTGTCTAACACAATTTTCTCTTATCAACTTCATCTTCTTCACTTAAATTTAACAGCTTTCATCAATGGCACCAAAGTTTAAACCATCAGAATTGGAATTAGGGTTCAGATCTCAACACAACATGATTGCATATCTTGAAGCTGATGATGCTCTGTTTCCCCAATAAACACAAATGGTGGCGTATTTGAACGCATCCCCCTTAAGGTATGCTCTTTCTCATACACCACTCATTCCAGTCACACATATTAAACAGTTTTGGAACACTGTTAGTTCTTCAACAGTTAATAGAGTGACTACATTGACTTCTATTGTTCATGGGAGACCTTGGGTGGTTACTGAGGCTTTGGTACGCCAAGCCTTGCATCTTGATGATGTTGATGGTATAGCCACCCTTCCCATAAATGAAATAGAACAAGGGCTTAGGGCTTTGGGATATCCTTTTCCTGATGAAGGTACTCTAAACAAGTATCATAAGCAAGAATTTCCCCCAGCCTGGAAGTACCTCATACATGTTCTCCTTCAATGTTTGAGTCCCAAATGCACTGTACACAATGAGATCAATAGATCCATTGCAAGCGCTATTGTGTGCATTGCAACAGGGCAAAAATTTAATTATTCTAAAATGATTTTTGAGGGCATGTGTAAAAACAAGGGGAACAAAATGACTTTAGCTTATCCTCGTTTTCTACAAATGGTTTTTGATGTTCAAGGTTACTACTCAAGGGATCACAATGATTTTTATAAGATACCTGAGCAAAAGAAAGCTATTTTTATGAAGATGAACTCAGCACCCCATCTTGACTTACCTTTAACCCAAGCTATGCTTGCTGTCATTGCAGCAGCACAACCCCAACCAGACCCCCAACCCCATATTAACCCTCAACCACAACTTGAACCAATCCCTGAACCATTACCCTCACCTGAACACATGCAAATTGACTCAGAATCCTTCAACGCTGACACATTAAATGTTGGCGTTGATGTGCCTATTTCCAACACTGACACACAACCTTCACAAACCTAAACACCCCTTAACCAACCTACATCCACTCATTCTTCCACACCATCTTCCACACCCCCTGAATATAGGTTGATGAAACGCCAAAGGACCACTGGAGTGTTTTCCTCTGGTGGTCCTAGCCATGTAGCAGAGAGAACCACCACCACAAGTGTGGCTGGTGACCTGGATGAGGCTGGGACTATTGGTTCTGGCTTAGAAGCTGGCCAAGGCAGTCCCACCATCATTAAGTCCTCATCCTTGCCCAATGAATCTGAATTGGGAGGTCAAATCCCCATTTCAGAAGAGGGCAGACTGGAACCAATGACTCTTATGGAATTGACGGCAGTCTGCATAAGCTTGCAAAAGCAAAATGCAGACTTAGTACAAGTTGTCAGCTCCCAAGGCCTTGAACTCAAGCAATTGAGGGAGAGGATTGTTGTTTTGGAGAGTGCTAGTGCAATGAGGGGTATGGAGGAATCTTCCAAAGGGGAGGAAGATCCAATAAATCTGAGTGATAAGGGCAGTCATGATGGTCAATCAATGGATGTTGCTGAGGCCCTTACAACTTTGAAGAAACAAACAGGTTTTGATACGTCCTTAGTCTCTCCTACCAACTTGAATTTATCATTTACAGCTATGTTGAGAGAGGTTACAAAAGGCGCTGAGGGAGGATATTTGGGCGTTGACAAGGAGAATTTGGACGCTGACAGAAATATTTTGGGCGCTGATAGGACAAAATTGGGCGTTGACAGACCTTCATATGAAGGTGATGTATCCCAGTCATCATCTATCATCAAGGAGGTTTCTACTCAGGTATCACCATCTACCTTACCAACCATTGCACCATCAGATAAGGGTAAGGGTATAATGGTAGAAGAGATTGTTCCAAAGGATGCAGCTCAAGTTGAGTTTGATAGAAGATTAGCTGCACAAATCATGGAACAGGATAAAAAGGAGGGGTCACCATTTGTTGTGACTTCAGAAGAAGGAAGTGATGGAGCTAGCTCAGACTCAAGTGTGATGATAATAGAACCAGAAAAACTTGAGTATGGGGATGAGTTGGCCAAGTAGAAGCTGAGAGAGTTGAAATTGCAGGTTGACTTTGACATGCCAGAGGTGGTTCAAATGTACAATGCTTGGGAAGAAAGATGTATGGAGAATCCAGACTTGACCATTTCAGATCAAATATGGGGTTTGGAGATTCTTCTTAGAGTTCAGAAGGATTGCCAGGTAATTTTGAAACACAAGGCAAGCAACATTCTCTCAGAATTGAAAAGGGATAGAAGGGAGCTATATTTCATGTTGCTCAGATGTCATGGAGTAGGATGGACTTATCAGAAGTTGAAGGCATTGACATTTGATGAGTTGGAAAGCAGGGCTTATCCCATTTGGGTGAGAGTGCAGGAAGCAAACACTCTCAGACTTCTTTTAGATGAAAGAAAGGAGGAACTTGCAGAAGAAATGGAACTCAAGAAAGCTATGTTTGTTCCCAGGCCAGTGAAGAAGGGAATTTCATTTGAGTTTCCCAAAGATATGGATCCACTATATCCAAGTGAAGCTGTCATCAGAAAGAGCCTCAAGCTCTCACCTTTAGAAGCTTCAGATATGGTGCAAGTGTTACAATTAGATTCCAGGAACCCAATTGTGAGCTATGAAGAAGATGAATGTGGGTTTTGGAGGATTAGCAGATATGGCAAAGAGGTACACACTTTTACCACTCTCATATCTTTGTTTGCAAGTTGTGATAGAGAAGACTTGGTGGACCTTTGGAGGTTGTTGGAGACCAAGTATGAGGCTGAAGCACCAACTTCAGCTAATGGAATAAAACTTTGGTCCACATTCAAAAGAATGTGTGGACCAAAAGATGAGGATCCTGCAATTTGGAAGGATCTTGAAGATGACCTCAGTGGTCTTCAATGGAGGTTATATTCAGCTGCTGGTGTTTACCATTTGAGTTCTACAAAGTTTGCTGAGTATCTACTTGTGGATGGTCAGTATTTCATATCCAAAGCTATTTTGGAGAAGATGAAGGACACTCAGCTGGAAATAGATTATTCAAGTGACGTGGCAAAAGATTTGATCAGATTTATTCATTACCAATATGAGAAGGTTTGTAAGATTCCTCCTAGTCCTTAATGCTTATTCAGAAACTTGATCATAAGAGTGGATATCAAGTTTAGGGGAGGATTGTTGGGAATAAATTAAGGCCAGATCACTTGAGCGCTGACAAGAGTAAACCAAGCGTTGACAAGAACAAAACAAGCGCTGACAGCTCAAGCGTTGACAAGATAAAGTCAAGCGTTGACACATTGAAGACAAGCACTGATGGGAAGATATACTCTACGCGTTTATTGTATTCTAGATTACTTCTAGTAAAGATAGGAACAACAATGTATTTCCTATATTTATCTTTACCTAGAATAGCTGATACGTAGATTATTGTACAAGGCTTCTTATGTCTATAAAACAAGACCTTTTAGGTTATAGTTTGATATAATTTTTTCATTCGTAAACTACTTTCATTGTAAGCAAGTTTGATATTGATAATCAAAGTGAAAGTTTGTTTATATCATTGTGTGTTCTTGTTTAAGTGTTAAATTCCGCATAACACTTAAATTCATAAGCATATACAAAGGTTTCTCTAAGTGTATTACTTGATCTAATCTCGTATACATAAAGCTAAATCGATCTAAGTTTGGGATCAACAAAGTACTTCGCGCCACCTCGTTTCCTCCGCTTGCTTGTGCGTATTTTGAGATTGAAAGCTAATCGAGCGTTTTTCCGCCCAAAGTATTACTTAAGTATCATATATTTTCTTGGTTTCTATTGATTAAACCCTCTTGAACGATTTGGTGTTCCACCATCGTTCTAAAGTCATCGAAGGCATTCACTTCACGTGATCGTTTTCATTCCTTGAGGCTTCTTTAATCGAGAGATTTGATTAAGGAGGAGATTTGTAGATTTGTGTCTACTTAATACATTCCACAAAATCCAAAAAAGTAAAAACAATCAAAAACCACAAAAGTAAAAACACCAAAAAGAATCTTCTTTGCTCACCCTCTCGTTGTACGTGACGTTTATGCAAACTCGCTCCAAAGAAAGACGTGCTCGTAAACGAAGAAACAAATCAACCACTCCTTCTAGTGAGGAGTCTCCTATTGACGAACCCATCGTAGTGAAAGAAGCACCCATGGCTAATCGAAATATGATGGAGTTGCTTCAAGCACCCACCGAGGGTTATGGAGAAGCGATTGTGATTCCCGCTATCCTTGCGGAGAATTTTGAGGTTAAGACGGGTTTGTTGTCCATGATTCAAAACAACAAGTTTTGAGGTGACGAAAAGGACAACCCTCATAACCACATTCGCCAATTTAATCGTCTCACTGCCACTTGCAAGTTTAAGAACGTCTCTAACGACTCGATTAAGATGATGCTTTTTCCGTACTCCTTAGCGGGGCCCGCAAAAATTTGGTTAGAGAAAGAGCCACCCAATTCTATATTGACGTGGAAGGATCTCGTTTCAAAATTCGTGAACCAATTTTTTCCGCCCTTTAAGACTACGCATTTGAAAAACGAGATTTCAAAGTTTTCGCAAGAGTATAATGAGAGTTTTTCAACTGCTTGGAATAGGTTTAAGGAAATGTTGCACGAATGTCCTCATCATGGTTTTTCCGACTTGCATCAAATTGACACGTTTTACAATGGCTTGAACGATCATGAGCGTGATTATCTTAATGCCGCCGCGGGTGGTAATTTTTTGTGTAAGCCGGTCGAGGAAGCATTGTTAATCATTTAGAATAGGTCTAAGGTCTATAGTCCTCGTAGCACGTCGAGTGTTCGTAAGGCTTCGTCTTCGCCTTCACCTTCATTGTCACACACCGTTGGTGCTTGCCAAATCGAGGCTAATTTGGAGAACAATATTTTTGATAAGCTTAAGGGATTGTTAATTGAGTTTAAAGTTGGTGAACAACCCACTCCCGCTACGGCTAAAGCGGTTGAGGTTTCTTGTATGTATTGTGGTGGAGCTCACGATTATTCCGAGTGCATTACCAACGGTGGTAACACTTCGAGTGCCTTCGCGGCCGCGGGAACTTATAACCAAAATGGTCAAGTTTCCCGCACTAATCAATTGACTTCACCGGGTTTTCCACCAAATCAAAATGCTAACAATTATCGAAACAATCAAGTTGGTTACCAAAACAATCAAAGGAACAATTACAAGGGTAATAACAACTATGGGAATCAAGGAAGTAGTAGCCAATTGCAAAATCAAAACCAAAACCGTAATTTTCAAAACACGAGTCAAGGTCTTCAAAATGTTTACACTAAAGAACTTCCAATGGACTTTTTGAATTACGCTACGGCAAATGATAAGATTTTGGAGAACATTCAAGAGCAATTGGCTAGTCAAGCTAGGGACACGGCTAAAAATACTAAGGAGTTAGCTAATTTTGTGAAGGAAAATCTTAACATGAGAAATGAGTTGAAAAATGATTTTGCTAATCAAATTAGAGGTCAAAACAATAAAATTGAACAAAGTCATGCTAGGCTTGAACAAAGAATTGACCAAAAAGCCGCTAGTCAGGATGTTAAGTTTAATAGTCAAGATGCTAAACTTAATGCCATTTTAGAAGCCGTCATGGGGAACAAAGCCTCTACTTCGGGTAGTTTGCCTAGTAACACCGTTTCAAACCCGAAGGGAGAGATGAAATTGATTACCACACGAAGTGGTAAGGCACATAAGGAACCGACTCCTCAACCAATTACTCCAACGGTGGAGGAGATTGAGGAAGAACCCAAGGTGGTGGTCGAAAAGGAGCATATCTCAAGCCCACAAAGTACCGCTCATGCCACACCTACGGTCGACCCTTTACCAACATTGGAACCCGAGATTCCAAAGGCTATGCCTATGCCCCAACCCACACCACCCTTGCCTTACCCATCGAGACTTAGGAAGGAGAAACGACAAGAGCGCGACAACTATCAATTTGAGCTTTTTATGAAAATGTTTCGTGAGTTGCACCTTAATGTGAGTTTCACCGATGCTTTGGTCATGATGCCTCGATTTGCCGCTAACTTTAAGAGTATGTTGAACAACAAGGAGAAATTGCATCAATTGTCTAGTTGTTCGTCGGTTTATCTTAATCGCATACCTCAAAAAGTCGGTGATCCCGGTAAATTTTTTATCCCTTGTACAATTCAAGATATGGAAGAATGCTATGCCTTGGCCGATCTTGGTGCTAGCATTAATTTGATGCCACTTGCAATTTTCAAGTCGCTCAATCTTCCTAATCTTACTCCTTCACTAATGTATATCGAGTTGGCCGACCATTCCACGATTCGTGCATGTGGTTTGGCGGAAGACGTTTTTGTGAAAGTGGGGACGTTCTACTATCCCGTAGACTTTATCGTTGTCGATATTCCCACGGATCCTCAAGTTCCTCTTATTTTAGGTCGTTCGTTTTTAGATACGTCTATGGCTTTAATTGATGTGCATGCTAGAAAGATCACCTTACGTTTCAACGACGAGGAACTTGTTATAAACGCAACTCAAAATTCTCAACTTTCTCATGTTTATTCCGTTGCTACCATAAACCTCGTTGATATGATCGAGGTGGTTTGCGAGGAATTTTCTCAAGAAGTTTTAGGGTTTGGTGATGAAGAAACTAGTGGCAATCCCACTATGTTAGATCCAATTGTTGATAATTCGACACCAACCTTCACTCCTTTTGAAGGTGGTGGTTTTACGTTGGAAGAATGCAATGTTCCACGTACTTGTGACAAAGACCTCGACAACGATGAGGACTTCTCGATTATCAAGGATTTTCTTAACGATTTCCCATTTCCTCCACCCGAGGAGGTTATGAGTATCGAGCCCAAATCTTCACTTGAGGAACCACCTATCCTTGAGTTGAAAGATTTACCTCCTCACCTCGAATATGTCTATTTGGAGGAGGACGACAAGTTGCCGGTTATTATTGCGAAAGAACTTTCGAATGATGAAAAAACCGCACTTGTCGATGTTCTAAAGGATCACAAAGGGGCGATTGCGTGGAAGTTATCCGACATTAAGGGAATCGATCCCATGTTTTGTACCCACAAAATTTTAATGGAGGAAGATTTCAAGCCCACAATCCAAAGTCAAAGGAGGGTGAACCCCAAAATTCACGACGTCATAAAAAAGGAGGTCCTTAAACTCCTTGACGCGGGAATGATTTACCCTATTTCCGATAGCCCTTGGGTGAGTCCTATTCATTGTGTCCCTAAAAAGGGAGGAATGGCCGTTGTGCCAAACGATGCCAACGAGTTAATTCCCACTAGACTCGTGACCGGATGGAGGGTGTGCATTGACTATCGAAAGTTAAATGAAGCCACTCGAAAAGACCATTTTCCCTTGCCCTTCATGGACCAAATGTTGGAGCGACTTGCGGGAACCGATTTCTATTGCTTTTTAGATGGTTTTTCCGGTTACTTCCAAATTCCCATCGACCCTCGTGATCAAGAAAAAACTACGTTTACGTGTCCATATGGAACGTTTGCCTATCGTAGAATGCCATTCGGACTTTACAATGCACCGGGAACCTTTCAAAGGTGCATGATGGCTATTTTTCATGATATGATCGAGAAAACGATGGATGTCTTCATGGATGACTTTTCCGTGTTTGGTAATTCGTTCACTTCGTGTTTGTCGAACCTTGAGAGAATGCTAAAAAGTTGTGAGGAAACCAACCTTGTGCTCAATTGGGAAAAGTGTCATTTTATGGTTAAGAGTGGAATCGTCTTAGGGCACAAGGTCTCGAAAGCGGGGATTGAGGTAGATCAAGCTAAGGTAGACGTCATCGCCAAATTACCTCATCCCAAAACCGTTAAGGGAGTTAGGAGTTTCCTAGGCCACGCGGGCTTTTATCGTCGATTCATCAAGGATTTTTCGAAGATTTCTCGACCCATTACACATCTTCTTGAAAAAGAGGCACGTTTTGTCTTTGACGAAGATTGTGTACGAGCCTTTGAAATCCTTAAGAGGAAACTTACCGAAGCTCCCATTCTTGTTGCTCCCAATTGGAACCTCCCATTTGAGCTTATGTGTGATGCTAGTGATTACGCTATAGGGGCCGTTTTGGGGCAACATCATGATAAGCACTTCTTGCCTATTCACTATGCTAGCAAGACGATGACCGAGGCTCAACTAAAATACACTACAACAGAAAAGTAATTCCTTGCCGTGGTGTATGCATTTGAGAAGTTCCGACCTTATCTCGTCTTGACGAAATGCATAATGTATACGGACCATTCGGCTATTAAGTATCTTATGGCAAAGCAAGATGCTAAGCCTAGATTACTTCGTTGGATTCTCCTCCTTCAAGAATTTGATCACACCATTGTTGACAAAAAAGCAGCCGAGAATTTAGCGGCCGATCATTTCTCTCGTTTGGAAGATCCTCACCAAAGTGTTTACGAGCCCAAGGAAATCACCGAAACATTTCTGCTCGAGACACTTGGTGTAGTGAATTCTAAGCTTGATTCTTCTACCCCATGGTTTGCGGATTTTACAAATTACCATGCGGGTAACTTCATCATTAAGGGTATGACGACTCAAGAAAAACGAAAATTATTTCGTGACGTCAAGTTATACTTTTGGAACGACCATTACTTGTTTCGAACTTGTGCGGATCAAATCATCCGACGTTGTATATTTGGCACCGAAGCTTCTAACATCCTTAGAGCTTGCCATGAGGGACCCACGGGTGGTCACCACGGTGCTAATCTCACGGCTAAAAAGGTGTTTGATGTCGGCTTCTTTTGGCCTACTATTTACCGAGATGCACAAGATCTTGTGAAGTCGTGGGATGCATGCCAACGACAAGGAAAAGCCTCACAAAAAGATGAAATGCAACAAAATATCATCCAAGTGTGTGAGTTCTTTGACGTTTGGGGTATAGACTTTATGGGGCCGTTCCCATCATCTCGTGGTAATAAGTACATCCTTGTTGCGGTTGACTACCTATCTAAGTGGGTGGAGGCAAAGGCCTTGCCCACCAATGATGCTCGTGTGGTAGTCAAGTTTTTGAAGCAATTGTTTTCTTGGTTTGAAACCCCTCGTGCTATCATAAGCGATCGTGGAACCCATTTTTGTAACGACCAATTCGAAAGAGTCCTAAGGAAATATGGGGTTACACATCGGATTTCTACGGCTTATCACCCACAAACGAGTGGGCAAGTCGAGGTTTCAAACCGAGCGTTGAAGAGGATCTTGGAGAGATCCATTGGGGAAAACCGACAAACTTGGTCGGATAAGTTAGACGATGCTTTATGGGCCTTTAGGACCGCTCATAAGACGCCCATTGGGTGCACCCCCTATAAGCTTGTGTATGGAAAGAATTGTCATTTGCCTATCGAGTTAGAACACAAGGCTTATTGGGCCCTAAAGCATTGTAATGATGATATGGAGACCGTGGGAAAACACCGGAAAATGCAATTGAATGAATTGGATGAATTGAGAGACATTGCTTATGAAAATTCATTGATTTATAAAGAGAAAACTAAAAAGTTGCATGATTCTAAAATTAAAAACCGGGTTTTTAACATTGGGGATCAAGTTTTGCTTTTTAATTCAAGATTGAAAATCTTTTCCGGTAAGTTGAAATCCCGTTGGTCCGGTCCATTCATCGTGACTCAAGTGTTTCCGTATGGGACCATCGAGCTAGCTCAAGATGATGGTCCTAACTTCAAGGTGAATGGACATAGGTTGAAGCACTACTTTGGCGGGGAAGTTCCATCCTTGAACTACCTCGACCAAGTCACCTCCCCCATTGATAATTAGTATTGAGGGGATCGAGTCGAGCTCATGACTCGGTAATCAAAAACGAGGTGCCTCGTGGGGAGTCCCATGCTTATCCAATGTACATATTATCGCTTTCTAATGTAGCTTATGTGTGGGGATTTGTGCCCTTCCAACCTTTGTTCCGTGGTTGTTTGTGAATTGTGGTTTTTAGATGATCATGATCTTCACGATTGGAGCCTCTCATGTTCGTTTTATGGGAGCACTCGATCGTTTGCTTTAAAGACTTTCTCAATATCCAAATGATATATACTTTTGATGTTCTAACCTTAGGTTTATAGCACACTTCATAAACGGCTATTAATTTATTGGTTATACCCTTTCCATGCTAGATTAGGCATTCGACTACGTCTCTAGTATGGGGGTGTTTGCACCCCTAGACTCGAAACATTGAGGACAATGTTTAACTTTAGTATGGGGGGTGAATAGATACTTGCCTTGCCAAACCTTTACGCTTTCCAAAGTTTATCTTTTTGTTTATCGTTTTGTTGCAAAATAAGGCTAAAAACGACCAAATTTTAAAATTTTTTCTCATATTTCATAAGTGTTTGAAGACACGAATGTAGGTTTTCAGATGGCGAGAATAAGAGTAATTTTTGACTCGACCGTGCGTGTTGAGCACTTAGCTTTGGTTCCTTAACTACACATTAGGCTAAGTCTCTTAAATGAGGACGAGAAATGATAGAGTTAAGTATAAGTTACTATGCTAAACGTAGAGTACTCGTATTCTTTCAAAAACTCATGTGTTCTCGTTGTTTGCTTATTCTCCCTTCGCATGTAAATATTTTTTTGCTTAATAAATATTGACTTAGCGGTTTAGTTAGGATTGTTGGGTTTCTAGTCTTTTCTAGTAGCTTCCGTGTAATTAAATTGGGAAGACATTAAGGTATTGCCAGTGTCACGGTTTTGAAGTATTGGCACCCGAATAATCGAAAGCTTCACCCAATAATAAGATTTCAAGTGCTCACCTAAATCTAGCAAACAATTTGAAGCCCCACAAGGCCGAAAAATCTATGCAAAATTGAAAGTGAATCAAGCCTTAATCTTCGAAGCTTTAAAGATCCAAAATTCGCTTTAGCGTGAGGATATACGTCTTTGGCTAATAAAACCACCGATGAGGCGGATAATAAAAGGCAAGGCAAGACCGAAGTCATAATAAAAGCTTCATGGCGAAGTTGAATAAAAGATGGAGGTAAACCAAAGATAATAAGGCCCTTCCGTTAGGGGGCGTATAAAAGTCTTGGTAATAAGTCTCATGTTCAAAACCGTTATAAAACCGTGTTTATCGATTCTTCTTGTCAACTTAATTTTTTGACATCGTTGTCTATTAGGAGGGGTTATTGATTTGATGGTCTTAGTTACACCGTTAGGACTCTATTTTTAGACCTAAATCTCTATTATCACATAAGTCAACAATGTATCCTCGTGAAACATTCAAGACAAAATAAAATATAAGAGATACAACTTAGGAATAATGGGGGGATAAGTACGTGATTAGGGCACATGAGTAGTGTTAGCATTACTAACTTATAATGACAATGATCTCGTTGCATGCTTGGCATGAAATTGGGGTGAAAATCGAGGACGATGAAATTATTTCTAACGAAGCATTCACGTGTTCTTATTCTATGAACCTAAACGTCCCATTTTGCGATGAAAATCATACATTATGTCTAAAACGCAAGTAGTAGCAATAGTAGTAGTATAGCTAGTTTATCGTTCAATAAAGTGAATAAAAAATGAATTTTGAGGTGCTACGATACTTTATTCTAGCATTGCGTGAGGGCACGACAATGGTTTAGTATGGGGGAGTGATGAGACTGCTTTTATACATAGTCTCATCGTCCAAATAGGGCTTAAAATGCATTAATATCATCAAAATACCCAAATATATGCTTGTGTTTGTTGCTTGTGTATTTTAGGTACGGATATTGAGAAAATGACAAAAGATCACAAGAATCAGTCAAAAACGAACACGGGAAACGAAGCCGCACGATGAACCAAGCCCTAATGAAGAATTTTCCAAGAAAACCCTTGAAGAATTGAAGAATTATGAAGAAGGGTCCTCCAATATGGAAGAATTGACACTTTATACCCTTGTATCTTCATAATTACAAGTTTGGTCCCTAAAGTTTGTCAAAATTACAAAAAGGACCCTTAACTTTGAAGAATTGACAAATTTAGTCCCTCAACAAAACTAAATTGTCAATATTGGTCCTCCAAGAAGTCAACAAATAAGTCAAACCTTGAAGAATGAAGAAAATGACAAAATCAGTCCTTCAAATATCATAAATTTACATTTGAAGTCCTTGTATTAAGTTTGAAAACTTAATTGTGCCAAAAGTGACAAGTTTGCAAAGTTGTTATAAAGGAAATAAAAGATGTTGCCATTTAAAACAAAGTGAAAATAGGAAAGGAGTCCAGGGACTAAAATTGCCAGAACATACAAAACCTTCCCAGCCAATCATTTCCCCACATCATCACCACCAGCCAATAAAAATACTCCACCTCATCCTTAACACCACGTCATCCCTCCACCCACTTAGTTACAACTGATTAAATAAATCAGTTGTGTTTTCCCACTAAACACAATATTCAAAAATCTTAACCCCCAAAACGGATCTAATCCAACCTTAATCACCCAAGAACCCTAATTACCCCCAGGATCAATTAACTATAAATCAAAGGGTTTCTACCTTAGCTTCTCCAGATGGTTAATTAGGGTTATTATCACCAAAACCCACATCCCAAATCAACCCCACACTCACCCTGGACCCCCCATGAGATTCCCCATTGCACGTCTCTTTCCCACAAAACCCCAAACCAGACAAAATCAACATTCCAGACGGTTTTACTTGTCCTCCACACCAAATGAAGGGTTTAGATTGACTACAACAAGCTGGCATTCACAAGATTCTAACTGCATGATCACATGGCATAATTTGACTAAAAATTCAAATTTCGTCCAAGGGCTATTCAGGAAATTCATCCATTAGGGTTTCAGTAGTCTAGAGAGTTCTATTGTAGTCTATTTAAGGAGGGTGCAACATGTGCACACCCCTTGTTCTTGTTGTTCTTTTCTTTGGTCACAGCTTGTAAATCCCCTTTTATTTATGAATGAAAAGTGGTTAAGTGATTATTAATAAAAAGAGACGAGTTCCCATTTACTTTCTTTGCTGATTTAAATTTTGTTTTTCATTCTTGTTTGGTGGTTGTTTAAGTGAAAAAGTTCCAAAAAATCAGTTTTCAAAAAGTTTGTTTTCAAAGATTTTCTCAAAATCTTTTTCCTTTTTATCATTAACTATTTACTGTATCAAAAGCTTCAAGCTTGTAGCTTGAAGCTCTTGATTCTTGGAGTTTTCTTCTTGGTTTGTTGTGGTGTGCAGAAAACAAGAAGCAAACAAGAACTACATTTGTCCATTTTTTTGAGCAGATCTTCATAAGCATCTCAGCAAAGTTCTGCACAAGCCCGAGCTTGTTGGAGGTGACTTTTCAGTCACTGTTGGGCCTGGATGTAGGCCCAACAAGGTAGCATCCTTGTTTCCTTTTTCATTTTTCAAAAATATTCAGTATTATGTGATTTGTATGATTTGTATGAAAGTTGTTGATTTGTTGATTTTGATGTTTGAATATGCTTATTTATGCCTTGGTATGCATATTAATTAAGGTGTTGGAAATCAGTTTGAGTGTGATTTGAATTCATTTGCTTAGTTAAAACATTTTCTGAAAATATTAAGGGGTGTTTGGATTTGTGTTTTAGGCAGAATTTATGACAAGTTCTTGGTTTAAAACTATTCTAGACATGTTTGTATTGATAGTTTAGGGTAATATTGGTCATAGGGATTCAGTTTGTTGAAGTTTAAATCAAACTTGCATGTTGAAAATTGGAGTATAGCACATAAAAAACAGTCAAGTCCTTTTCTGCTTGTTTTTGTGATTTTTGTGCCATCAAGTTTTGTTATATGTTAGAGATTGGTATCATTTAAGGTTTGTGATAGCTCATATGTGATTTGATTGGATTGTTTGCAAGTTTGAGAGCATTAAAATCCACTTGTGTGCCATTTGAACCAGCAAAAACACTCGCAGACCTTAGGCCTATATCAGAAACATTTTTGGTGCAATTTTGTGCTTGATTTTGTGTTATACTTGCTTGTTTTGTGTTTGCTATTGACTCCCTATACTCAACTGAGTATAGGGGTGCCCTTTTGTCCATCAAAAACACCTCAGAACTCATAAGACAAGTCCTCTTGTCCTTATCTTCACAAGTGAAGATATCATCCTTTCATTTGTGTTCAACAAAGATAAACTGGGCACGTTTTTCATTTTGTAAGGCTTAAATTAGTTTGATTTGGACTAGTGTTAGTGTTTTTGAGTTTAAAAGAGTTACTGGATTGAGTTTTAAAAGTAAAAAAAAAAAAAGTTTTTCCAAAAAGCTCCTTGGCCTGGACTCGAACACGGGACCTCTCGTTGGAGGACTATACGTGTTAACCAGTGACCCAAGTGCTTTTCTCTGTCATCCATCCCACCCTTTATTCATTTAATGTCTCTTAATTTGTCTTAAGTTAAATTAAGCCGTAGCTTAATAAGCTTATAAAAGCTTATTGAAAAAGCTTTTTTGCTTGATTTCATTTTTCTTGTGTTCTTATTAGGGTTTAGGATTTTTAAGTTCAGAAAATTTATTTTTCACATGCTTATTTAATTTTCTAGGATTATTTTAAGTTTTAATTTTGAAAAGTAAATTAAAAATAGGAAAAAGTATTTTTAAAATCTGAAAAAATAGTTTTTAGGTTTTTAATTATATTTTTGAGGTTTACATCACTTTAAGTTTTCAAAAAGTCTTATTTTTGATTTTATAGGATTTTAGGGTTTTTAACCAATTTTAAAATTTAATATAAAATTATTAAATAGGTTTTAGAAACTTTTAATTGCATTTTTGTCTTAGTTACATTATTCTAGTTTTTTGGTAATTTTTTAGAATTTTTTTATAAACTTTGAATTTTTTGAATATTTTAATATTATTTTATTATTAAAAATTGAAAGTTTGATTTTTTAAGTTTTTACATTTTTCCTAGATTGTAGTCATTTAATTAGGAGTTTTGTAACTTTCCAAATATTTTTAGGACTTTTCAATTATTTTCTAGAATTAATTTAAGTTTTAATTGATTTTAATAGTTTTTAAGTGTTTAAAAATAGTTTTTTTATTTTAATAAATACATTTTAGCTTAATTAGGTTATTTTTGAGGTTTACAAACTTTAAAATCTTGTTTAGGGCTTTTTAATAATTAATTGTGATTTTTAGGGCTTTAATTAGCATTAAAAAGTCATTATCTAATTAATTAAAAGGTTTTAGCAAGTTTGGATTTTTTGTAAACTCCTAGAATATTATTGTGGATTTTTTGTAATTTTTAGGAATATTTAGGTTAAAATTTTAATTTTTGCACTATTTACGGTTTTGCGTGATCGCCTTTTTCGTCTTAGTTTAATCCGTCTTCGTAACCGTGTTTCTCTTCTAATCCCATTTCTTTCTTTCTTTTTCAATCATATAATCACAAATCAAAATCATCTCTTAACACAACGCACTTGCCTCCTCGAGAACGAACTTGGACTTATTTGGTCAGTTGTGCTCGGTTTTCCTAAACCGACACTTAATACTTGCCACTTTTGCCTTCCTTTTCCTAAAGGGGTAAAAACTCTACAATCAGTAACCTTTGCGACCACCTTATTTTATACGCGCAATCATGGTTAGACAGCTTTCTGACGTCACTTCGATCCTGACCATAGAAGAACTTGACCAGTTCACGATGGACTACTACATCCCCAATTTGTTGGGTCGAAATTATAAAGTATTATGAGTTGATGTGTCAAAACTAAAAGACAAGGACTAAATCTGACAAGTGAAGATTCTACAAGCCGGTGGACAAACTTGTAGAAGATATATTGCAAGAAGATAAAAGATTTAGTGAATATATTATTTAGTGAATATATTATTTAGTGAATATCTTATTTACTAAATATCTTATTTACTAAATATCTTATTTAGTTTCCTTGTAACAAGGGTTTATGTGTAGTATATAAACACATACCCTATGTAGGTTTTATTCATAATAATCATTCACAATGTAACCTACAAGTAATTCGTGTGTCTAGACGTGGGATTCAATGTATACACGTCTAGGTGTTATTTGTGTTTAATAATACAAGTAACGTTTGGGAAAATTCATCTTGTCCACAACACCTTGTTCATGATTATTGTTCTAATTCCGCTATGTTAAATTATATGAATGATAATCATGCCTAGCAGCTTAATGATCCGAATCTATTAGGTTTTATCAATTGGTATCAGAGCGGGTGGCTCTCGATGCTAGGATCAACGAGGTGTTCGTTCTTAGTGAAAAAGAAGAAAATCCCGTATAGGGTTTTTATGCAGTTTGTGTGCGCAGCAGTAATACGAAGGGCATAACTTTTTATTGAACCATTGGATCGCCACGAATTTTTTTGTGTGTGTTCTACACACATATATCTAGATATCCACTGGAGGGATTGTCTAGATCTATCCCCAAGAAAAAGTTATTAACCGTCGAAGTCAGCAGGGGTCATATGCTGTTTTCTGTGAACAGTAATAGTAAAAACGCGATTTCTCCTTCGTTAACCGTTAGATCGCCGTGAAATTCGATCTGTAGGTTCTTGAAACTTATGTCTAGGATCTCACCGAAGGGATCTTCGATCTGAGCATTTATGAAGAAGTTATTCACTGTCGAAGTTCACTGCAGTTTATGGATTTTCACATGAAATAATGATTTAGGGTTTATAAAACCCTAGATCAATTAGCCGCTGATGGGAGTTATTTTGACACTGATAGATGTTAGTGTCAGTGGATGTCGTTGACGCTGACAAGGCATGGATGAGACGCTGATGACCAGGCGCTGACATGGTTAAAGATGGCGCTGACAAGTTATATGTAGGCGCTGACAGAAATTCATGTGTTGTCCGAGATATGGTTTTTCAAACGCTGACAAGTGTTGTCCGATATTGGACAACACACACTGATAAGATCTTGGACAGTGAAGGATATTGGACGACAAAGGATTCGATGCTGTTTGGTATTTTGGTTACGTTTTTGCACACAAAACGAGGTATTTACACACGAAGGTACATGGGATCTCCGTTTCTATACAGAATATCAAATTGATATTCATGGCTCGGATATTTTTTATAAAGTCGTATATGATTAAGGGGAAGAGTTCTTATGGTAAGTTTGATGTTGAAGTTAGTTTTCACAAATTTGTTTTTCTTATTTAGGTGAGCAATACACCTTGTCTCTGTACTAAATATATTGTTACAGCGTACGACTAGCTCATAGTCGTGAAGGTTACCAGTTCCCATGTAACAAAAACTGTGGTGAGCAATACACCTTGTCATTGGACTAAATATATTGTTATAGCATACGATTGGCTCATAGTCGTGAAGGTTACCAGTACCCATGTAATAAAAACTGATGGGTGAGCAATACACCTTTATCATTGGATCTAAATATATTGTTATAGCTAACAACTGGCTTATAGTTGTGCGGTTTTTGTTGGTTTCAGTTCCCGTTCTTACCAATAAACTGAGCCCCCTTTTGTAGTGAAAGAGTTGCATTTTTCTCTAGTCGTTTCGACAACTAGGGGAAGAGTTTATCAACTAGTGAGAAATTGGGTGAAAGAAATACAAAGTTTGGGTTATTTTGCTTCTACATCAAAATTATTGTACTTATTTTTCACAAAGATCATTACATAGAGCTACTTTTGGAGAATTTTCAAGATTGCATACTTTCACATATTCCCTATTGATGTGTCAAAAAGGGGAAGAATATGTGCTATACTTAAGGGGAAGCAATTTGAAGATCGTGTACCATATACAAAAGGTTTTGACATCATCAACTAGGGGAAGATTGTTGGGTCGAAATTATAAAGTATTATGAGTTGATGTGTCAAAACTAAAAGACAAGGACTAAATCTGACAAGTGAAGATTCTTCAAGCCGGTGGGCAAACTTGTAGAAGATATATTGCAAGAAGATAAAAGATTTAGTGAATATATTATTTAGTGAATATATTATTTAGTGAATATCTTATTTACTAAATATCTTATTTACTAAATATCTTATTTAGTTTCCTTGTAACAAGGGTTTATGTGTAGTATATAAACACATACCCTACGTAGGTTTTATTCATAACAATCATTCACAATGTAACCTACAAGTAATTCGTGTGTCTAGACGTGGGATTCAATGTATACACGTCTAGGTGTTATTTGTGTTTAATAATACAAGTAACGTTTGGGAAAATTCATCTTGTCCACAACACCTTGTTCATGATTATTGTTCTAATTCCACTATGTTAAATCATATGAATGATAATCATGCCTAGCAGCTTAAAGATCCGAATCTATTAGGTTTTATTACAATTATCTACACCCAGAAGTTCCCAACCCCCGGCACAACATAATGCAGGCTCCAAGGGGAAAATAGGAATATACACCCATTTTTTTGACTACGAAAATCAACGTATACCCATGTCTCGTTTTCTTATCAGCGTGTTAAAGCATTAAGAGATCCATGTATCTCAATTGCATTGTATACGGGTGGCTAAAATTTCAAACTTCGAAATTAATTGTCGTACTTTAGATATAGAGCCAACCGTAGACTTATTTCGTGTGTTCTACCAACGGCAACTCGCCAATGGTTGGGTATCATTCGCTAAGCGAAAGAACAAAATGTAGTGCTATGATGGGAAAATAGATTCCCTAAGGGATTGGAATGATAGGTTCTTCTAGATTAACGAAACTGCTTTTCCATTTCACTTTCCTTTCTTGACTACTGGAACAGCGAGGAAGGACCCAACGTTTGACCCTAACTCCTACAATACTAGGGACGCGGAGACCTTGAATAACAACCGCATTCCTGTGCAACCGTACCCGGAGACTTTGTTGGTTATTATTGGCCTGAGTCGCGCAGTCATCTGTGGCACGCAACAGATACCTGTCTTCCGCGCCCAAACTGGCCAGGGTTAATGGTTCTTCCCGCGTTCTTCATATCATCCTGTAAGTACCATCTTTATCTTGAAAACTAAAAATTTGTTTTCTTGTTCGTTTGGTTTGTCGTTGTGCAGCAATGGATATACTCGACCTTGTTTGTGGTGCTTTCCTTGATGATTTGATAGTCTACACTCACCCCGAGAGGGAAAATGAAGAGTCGATGCAAGAACGTGCGCATAAGAACACCATCGAACTGGAAGTTGGGGAAGCTTCCGTAGCACAAGAAGAATAAGACACTGGCACGGAGCAGCCACCACAACCACCAGTACAACAACAGCAACAACCACCACAAGAACAACCACCACCGTTTCTCAGCTCCTCCCTATCATCGGACAATTTTGAGGATGCTGAGCTCGCCGCTCAGTAATTTGAAGAGGAGGAGGAGAACTCTAATTTGTTGGGGAAGTGGCAAAGAAGCCCCCCAACAACTTCCCGTAAGTCCGCTCGTACGAGGGTTGGGCCCTCGTTGACAGAGGCGCGTGTGGCTGAAGAAGATATCGAGGAGGATGCTGCGAGGACTCCTCTACGAACTCTTCCTGCCACCATCAACTTAAGGTAAATATACTCGTCCGTTGTCTTAATATTATTGTACTTGTGTTTCCTTTTTAATACTCTAATCCCTTCTTTCCTTGCAACAGTGATGACTAGGAAGATTCGTCTGCGAAGGCGGATGTCGCGCTCTCCCCCCCAAAGGAGACTTCAATAGTAGGGGGAAGCGCGTTTGCCCAAGACCCCGTGTTTTGTCCAAATTGGGATCTTCCCGCGTCTTCGGAGCTAACATTCGTGTTTGACTATGCCAACTTCTTAGACAACCTCGTGCCTCCTAGTCGAGCTGCTATGCTAGATGAGATGACCGATGCAGCTCTTGCTGACGAAGTAAATTACTTTTCATCGCAAAACGTGACACTTATGTCACATGTTAAAAAGAGGTTCATAGAGCTGTCTGTCCAAGTTAAATATGCGGAGGAAAAGCTTGGGAAAACTATTGAAGAGAAGACTCTCGACCTCGGGGAAATGTAGGAAAAGATTAACCAAGAGGCCGAGAGAGGGCGACAAGATGCTGCCATCATCCATTCCTTAACTGAAGAGAGGGATGAGCTAGCCACCGCACTTGATGATGAGCGCACCCAGTTAAATCTGCTAAAGGCCTCCAATCAATAAGCAATGAGGGCCTTTGAGCAGGGAAAGGACCTCTTTGTGGCTGATGTAGATGCTTTGGGCACAAGGGTGAAGGTGATATGAGTGATCTGAGCAGTCAACTAAAGAGATTGAGCGTTGAGTTTGATGAAGACATGTATCCGCGCTTGATGCGAGAGGTAGCTGAGAAGCATTGGTTGGTGCGCCACGATTTGAGTCTAGCTGCCATGGGTGCCTTGTAAGACCCTACTCTGCGGTCCACCTTTGCACAGTCCATCATTGTTGCGGTGAATGAGGGCACCTCCAAGGGCCTAGTGAAAGCGCACAAAGCCGAATTGTTGAAGAAGGACTTGGCAGAGGTGCCCTTCTATGATCCTGTTGCTGAGTCTAAGCTCATGGCCGCCCTGAAGGACATGATTGTATGTCCTCTGCCATCTTTTGGACTTGGCGACAATGATCATGAGCTGCTACAAAAATTTGTTATGGAAGGATTGACTCTGGCGCGCCATAAGTCTGAGGGCGCGGAGACACAGGCTAACTTTTACTTGAAGCCTTCCCTAGAACAGCTGATGGTGCCGTTATTTTCTCATCCCAGGGATGTGCTTAACCCTTTTAGGGTTGAGAAGGAAGTTACATTGTCTGAAGTGCTTGCGCCACACGATAGTCGTGCAACTGCTAAGAAGGCTGCTCTAAGTCTAGAGGTTACGCTTTCTGTTGGTGCCGCCCACCTTACTTTCTCCATCCCTGTGTTGCCCTTGACACTGCTGGAGAGAGACGCGCGTGTTCTTGACTTAATGGAGAAGGAAATGAAAGAGCACCGTGCCTCAGCATACTGTCCTCCCTTGTTGAAGCTGAATAGATATTCCTCCGACACAAATTTACTTTCAATCACTAGTTGTATTATGTGAACATTTATTTGTATGTGCGAAGGTTCGCACTTTATTTGTAATGAAATATTCCACTTTTGTTTATGAATATATGTTTCCACGCTTTAATGTTTATAGCGCAGACTTGGTTTATGAATTAGTGTAATTACATAAGTTGTCCTTATGGGTGAGGCAAACTCATTACGGGCGGTATACCGCTACTACAATAAGGACGACCAGGTGAGGCTGACCAGTTGTTAGGTGTGCACGATTGTGTCTTTTCAGTCTCAGAATGTACTGGCTGTAAAACTTGCTACGACGTCATTAATAGCAAGGGGCCTAACAAGGATACATGTTCCGTGGTCGACGGGGTTGCATCCCTCTTACTCGACGAGTCTAACTAGTAGGTTAGACCCATTACTCTTATTTCTCCTGGAAACGTTGTGCACGCGTGCGTCAGTAGGCAATATATAATATATACAAAGTGTATGTATGATAAAAATAAATGTTTTTAGAATGCGTCGTGGAACTAGCTAAGGACCACGACAGTTTTATTAATACTTGCAAGATTTTAAATACATGATATAAAAGATAAAAGAAATATAATACACTGGTTTCAGAAGTTCACTGCTAAAGGTAGCACTTCTTTAGATGGCATATGTTCCAAGTCCTCCGTAGGTCACGACCATCCATGTCGTGCAATCGATATGCGCCGTTCCTCAATGCATCTGTCACCATGTAAGGTCCCTCCCACTTAGGTCCAAGTGTTCCTGTATTTTCAGCGCGACTGGCCGCATTTGAGCGATACACAAAGTCACCTGGCCTAAAGGAAGTCTTTCGCACCCTAGCATCGTAGTAACCCTTCATTTTTGCTTTTCACTTGGCCTCGTGGATAGCTGCCAATTCTCTCCGCTCATCAATTATGTCCAAGTTCAGCCGTAATTCGTCATCGTTTGTGACCATGTCTACTTCTACTGTGTGACGCGTTTATAACCCAATATCGGCTGAGATAACTGCCTATGTTCCGTACGTTAGGGAGATAGGGGTATCGTCCATAGCTGTTTTTATCATTGTGCGATGTGCCCACAAGACATGTGATAACTCGTCGACCCATTTTTTGTTGTTTTCACCTAATCGCGCCTTTATGCCGTCTCCTAGACTCCTATTTGCTCTTTCCACAAGTCCATTTGTTTGTGGATGGGCTACCATGCGAACCTTTGATTGATGTTGTTTTTCGCGCACCAATCTTCGAATGGGTTCTACGCGATTCCATTATCAGAAACGATCTCTCTAGGTAGCCCGAAGCGACATACTATATATACCCATACAAACCTTTTTACTTGGTTTCCTATGATTGATGCGACAACCTTTGCCTCAATCCATCTCGTGAAGTAATCCATCGCGACTATTAGAAACTTAATTCCACCTGATGCCACAGGAAAAGGTCATGCGATGTCTATTCCCCACTTGAAAAATTGCCAAGGGGAAGTGATAGGTGTTAGCTCCTCTTGGGGTTGACGCGGTAACGACCTATGTACCTGGCAGTCATTGCATTTGTATATGAGCGTACGTACGTCCGCGTGCATGGTTGGCCAATAATATCCGTTGCACAACGCTGTCGCCACTACTGACCTTGGTCCTGCGTGAATGCCGCAGGATCCCTCGTGTATTTCACTAATGACATGCTGCACTTTCCGCGGCCCCACGCACCTTAGCCATGGATGAAGGAATGAGTGTTTGTAAAGAATCCCGTCCCTGACTTCGAACTGCCTCGAGCGTCTTCGTATTCGTCGCGCTTCGGTTTCGTCATGTGGGAGTGAGTCTTTCGTCAAATAGTCTATGATCGGTGCCATCCATGTAGGACCTTATTCCTCCATGACGGATGTGACTTCTTGCTCTTTTATGGATTTGTCTTTAAGTATCTCTACCAGGACCTGCTTTGATAGGTGTGCAAAGCTGGTGGACGCTATCTTGCTGAGTGCGTTTGCTTTCTTGTTTTCCCCTCTAGGTACTTGACGTATTAGGAACTTTTTGAATCCTTTAATCAAAGACTTGGCTTTTTTCAAGTATTGTATCATATTTTCCTCCTTTGCTTCATATTCACCAAGTATATGGTTTGCTACCAGGCGAGAATCTAGATTTGCTTCGAGATTGTGCACGCCCATTCGGGTTGCAATTCTTAGTCCTGTTATAAGCGCCTCATATTCTACCTTATTTTTCGTAGTTATGAATTTAAAACGTAGCGCGTATGTAAATTCCATTCCTTCGGGATTGGTTAGTATGAGTCCTGCGCCAGATCCATCAGTGCAGGATGATCCATCAGTGCAGGATGATCCATCAGTGCAGGATGATCCATCAGTGAATAAGATCCATGGGTCTTGGTCTTCTTCCTCCTGTTTTGGCAATCGCCTTCTTTTGGTGTTTCGACGATGAAGTCTGACAGAATTTGTCCTTTTACGGCGTTGCGCGGTCTGTACGTAAAATTGTGTTCCCCAAGTAGAACACTCCACTTTTGTAGTCTACCCGCTACATCCGGTTTGGATATTATCTGTTTTATAGGTTGATCTGTCATCACCACTATGGGATGTGACTGAAAGTATCTGCGCAACCTTTTCGCCGCAAATACTAGTGCGTGAACCAACTTCTCTATTGGGGTATAATTCAGTTCTAAGCTTTGTAATGCTCTGCTTATGAAGTATACTAATGTTTGCACATTCTCCCTATCCATCATTAGCACCGCACTGATCGCTCCATGTGTAGCTGACAAGTACATTATCAGCTCTTCTTTTGGGCGTGGTGCGACTAACATAGGGAGCGACGCTAAATGCGTTTTTAGTTACTCGAAGACTTTTTCAGCTTCCTTTGTCGAATTGAAGTCTCCATTTTTTATACACTTCTTGAGTGTTTTAAATAAAGGGAGCGATTTCTCTGCGGATTTGGACAAGAACCTACTCAACCTTGCGATCTTCCTGTTTAACGATTGCACTTCCTTTTTGTCTTTGGGCTTTGAAGCTGTATGACTGCCTCTGTTTTTCTGGGCAAGGTTTGATGCCATTGGGATCAATCATGTAACCTAGAAACATGCCGTTTGTCGCCCCGAAAGTGCACTTTTTTGGTTTAACTTCATGTTTATTCTCCTAAGTGTTAAGAATGTTTCCTCTATATCTCGGATAAGTTCATCCTCTGTGTGAATTTTATCACCAATTCATCAACATATACCTCCAGATTTTGCCCGATTTGACCTTCGAACGCTTTATCAACCAATCGCTGGTACGTGGCCCCTGCGTTCTTAAGTCTGAATGGAATTTTGTGTAGCAATACACACCCTGAATGGTATGAAAAGTTGTTTTTTCTTCGTCTTGCTCTACCATTTGTATCTAGTGGTATCCCTTGTATCCGGCTAGGAAGAATTTAAAAGGATATCCGCATGGCGACTCTACCTTCCAATCTATCTTTGGGAGTGGATAGCAGTCTTGAGGACAAGCTTTATTGAGGTATGTGAAGTCAACACACATGCGCCAGTTGCCATCATGTTTTTTAACCATCAATGCGTTAGCGAGCCAATCATGGTAGTAGACTTCTCGCATGATTCCTGCATCTACCAGCTTCTTCACTTCCTCAAGGATCACCTTGCTGCGCTCTAGAGCCTGTCCTTTTTTCTTTTGCCTGACTGGGGGATATCCTTCACAGATTTGCAGCTTGTGTTCGGCTATTGACCTTGGTACCCCCGTCATGTCTTTAGGTTCCCACACGAAGATGTCTAGGCTATCCTTTAAGAGGTGGCACATATCAGCCTTTCCTTTGTTAGAAAAAGTCCCTCCAGTCGTTATATCTTGATCTAGATATTGTGGATCGACTCCCACTTTTAGGTTCGGCGGTGAATCTATCTTGAGTTCCGTTGTAACCCGAGGGGGTTCCGCGATCGTGTTGCACTCTGGGAGTGTGATGGTTGTGTTGAAGATCGTTACGATTCCTCCTCCACTGGGAACTTCATCATGCCATGGGTCGTATAAGGTACTGCTCGCATTGCTAGTATGTCAGGTCGCCCAATGATTCCGTTATACTGCGACGGTGATCGTTTTATCAGGAAGTTCATTGAGACCTTCGTTGAATGTTCATCGCTTCCCACTTTCACTACTAGCTTTAGTTGGCCCAAAGGCCACACTGCTTCTCTAATGAATCCGATGAGCGGTGAGGTTGCAGGTACCATTTGGCTCCTTACTTCTGCGCTGAGTTTTAGGAAATAGTGTTCATACATTATTTCTATCACTAACGGACCTTCTGCCACATTCCTCGCGCTGGGGGGGAGAGATGTCTCTTCCTTTCGAGAATTTTTGGCTCACCTTTTGCTTTGTCCTTTGCTTCCATGCTTCTACTATGTAAACATTTGCGTTAGCGGTTTTTGGTTTCCCATCCTTCGTGGTTTCTTTGACAAGGTGTTTTAGCTTGCCTGCTTTTACAATATTCTCGATATGTTTCTACAGCTGAATACATTCATTCGTAGCGTCTCCCTTCTCTCATGACATTCACAGTACCTGTTGCCAATACGCCTTTCTACCGAAGTGGTCATTTGCAATGGTCTTGGGAAGTTCGCGCCTTCTGATATAAGGATTTCCCTTGGAGTTAACTTAAGGGGAGTAAACCTGAAGTTACTATCTCGTCCCTCTCTTTTATTTCCTTGGTAGTCGAGACCTCCAGGCCTGCTTTGTCTACTAGACCATTTATTAGGCGTGTCACGGGGTCTATAACCATGGGCGTTTTGTATTACTTCTGAGGCATCTGATTCCCCCTGTATGAAGGATCTTACTCGCCGTAGTACCCCATCAAAGGTTTCTTGGGTTTTTTCATTTAGCTTTTTTATTAGATCACTGTTGCGTATACCTGCCATGAAGCAAGATACTTTTAAAATCTCTGGGCATTCCTTCCTTTGAAAACATTCGCTTTTGAAACGTTCTAGAAAGTCCTCCAGGTATTCGCCCTGGTTCTTCTTAATTCTTCCGAGTGATATAGCACTCCTATCATGTCTTTTTCGTTGCACATAGTTTCTTTTGAATGATTTTCGCCATGCTTCAAACCCATTAGTTGTTCGCGACGGAAGTCTGTCAAACCAGATCCGCGCATTTCCTACATGTATAGAATTGAACATATTGCACCATACAGGTTCTGGCCATTGCTCAATACCTGCTTGGGATTCGAAGTCTTTTAGGTGGTATGCTGTATTTGAGGTGCCATCGTATGTTTCTACGTTCACTGGCATGCGACGATTTCTTGTATCCGGGTAATACTGTATGCGTTTTGTGAAAGCATTTTTTCTAGCTGTTCTCCAAGGTTGTGAGAAGTCTAGGTCATCTGAAGAGTAATACTCACGTCTGCGCTTTGCAGGGTGGTTATCACCCCATCTTGATGGATCGCTTTCATAGAATTGACCGTGTTTTGTACACTCCTTTCCTTTTGATCCCTTCTGATTTTTCATGTGTTTGGCTGACAGGTGTGTAAACACCCATCCTTTTTACCACTTAATTACAATAATAACCGAGCCAAAACGTGTATTTTATGTCATTTATGTCGGAATTATGCGTGGTTTGTGTTTTTGTTGTGGTTTAGGACGAAAAGGTGAAAAGTGGAGAAAACACGGGCATTTACGGGCTTTTATCAAAGAAAAAGACGAAAGACGAAGTCAAGAAATCAAGAGTGCAAAAAGAACGGAAGTCCAAGACCAATTCTGAAGATTTATCGAAGAAAAAGTCAAAAGACGGAAGTTTACTAAAAGCTGAAGAACTCAAGTCTAATTTATTGAAGAATTACAAGACGAGTTTGAAGAAATCCCGAGACAAAGTCATTAAAGTCAAAAGATTAAGAAAATTAAGGACTTAATGACGTAATTAAAGAAAGAAGAAAGAGGGGAGGAAGCTTCCTAAGCACCTCCCTAATCCTCCTATAAATAGATTAGATTAGATTTCATTTTCTCTTGTTGGCTAGTTTGACAAACTATGCTCTTCCACTTTAATTTTTGCACATTTAATTACATGTCATTTAATTAATTGTCTTGCACCTTAAATACAATTAATTTCAAGTAAGTTTCCTTTTAATTATTGTCAATCTTTACTTTATTGTTTGATCTCCTATCTTCCTTTCTTTAATCTTTAATCTTTATGTTTATTGTTCATGTTCATGTTCTTATTTTATTGATTTGATTAAAGTGGGTTTTAATTATTTTGTTTAAGTTTGATTGTTTAGGATTGTTTGTTTATGATTAGTAGATGTTATTTGGTTAGTTTGATTTAATCTATTGGTTGATTTGATTAAGTTTTGTTTAGATTCGTGTTATTATTTTTTCCCCTTGTTCTTCGTTGTTCATCTGTTTCCCAGGTACATTCCGGATCAACAAGTTCATTCCGAATCAAAGATTGTTGTGATTGTTCCGAACCAAGGTATTCATTCGGAATATATTCCGAACGAAGGATTTGGGGAGGTGTTCATCCGGAATAACTTGTATTTCGAATCAAAGTTTTTTCATCAAGAACATTTATTATTCCGAATAAAGGTGATTCATTCGGAACTTCAAACATTCCGGATCAAGCCTTTCATTCGGAATACCAAACATTCAGGATAACCTGTTCATTCGGAACATCCAAGTTATTCCGAACGAAGGATTTCATTCAGAAGTATTTCGGATCAGTGGAAAAGGCTGTTCATTCGGAATATATTCCGAACCAAGAGGTTATTCCGGATCAGTGACTTTTATTCGGAATAATTTATTATTCGGAGTGAAGGTGCTTATTCGGAACATTCCGAGTGAAGGACAGTATTCCGAATCAAGGATTTTATTCGGATCAGCAAAACATTCCGAACCAAGGCTTATATTCCGAATAAAGGGTTTATTCCGGATAAGTGACATATTCTGAGTGAGCATTTTATTCCTGATCAAGGGTTTTGGTAAATATTCCGAGTGAAGAAGAATCATTCCGAACGAAGGTGACATTCCGGATGAGTGATTATTCCGAACGAAGGATTATTCCGAACGAAGGATTATTCCGAATGAGCTGTTTTCAGGTTATTTTTAGTTTCTGTTTTTAATTTTTAATTTTCAAGATTTATTTTTCCCGCCTTTTTCCTTAGTCGCACTTTAAGATTACTTGCCTTAGATTTATTTTAGTCTTGCCTTAGTTTAAGTTTTAGTTGCGTTTTAAGTTTGCCTTAGATAGATTTAAGTTTGCGTTATTTACTTTTAGTGCTATTTACTTTTCATCACTCTTTTAAATTCTCGCCTTTTATTTTAAATTAGGTTTAGATTTAAATTAACGTCATTTTCATATACGTCTTGCACTTTCATTTTAAAACAACCAAAAATATTTGTTTCACCAAAAACTATTGAGTCGTACTTTGAACCGGAAATCAATTCGTTAAGATACTGAGAAACGAACTTTTCAACTAGTAAAAATCTCTACATTAAATGGCGCCGTTGCCGGCTCTTTTCGTGAAGATTAACGGTTTTCTGTGAGAGACGCGTTGCTTTTTGAGATCCGTTCACTCGTGAACGTTATTTTTCGTGTCAAAAATTTTCAAAAAAATCCCAAAAACATTTGAAAAATCATAAAAAGCATTTCTTTTTCAAAGTTTTGCACCAAAAATATTCCTCTTTATCCTCTATTATATTTAATTCTTTTCTTTACCCCTCTTATTTATACTTCTTCATGGATTCGTCTTGCGTACGGTGTGGGAGACCATGGTATGGTTTTCAAACATGTCAATGGTGTACTTGTGAGCGGTGTGGTTTTGATATCGACGATACACAATTTGGATTTTGTCCATTTTGCAATTCAACAAATTCATACTTCTCCTCTTACAATACTTTCTCACCTTCTCCCGTCTATGACAATCCTTATCCTCGAGATGCACCGGGTTTTTCTCCATACCCGTGGTGCTATATTTGTGGGGGCCCTCATGATGCTTCTTCTTGTGATCCGTCGAAGGTCTTTGAGAAAGTTCCGTGCTATCATCCCAGTGTGTATAACTTTGAGCCCCCACGTCACACCGTCAATCATCAACCCTTTTGTGCACTTCCTCCTGAGCAACTTGCCACACTTTTTGACAACTTTCACAAAGTTCAAGAAGCTTGCAACAAGATCATGGAGAAATGTCAAGCGGATCAGCAACAAGAGCAAGTATCTAACCTTAATGCTTATACTCCTCCTCTTGTGCCTCCATATTATTATGATAGTGATGACGATGAGAGTCCTATTTCTTGGAACGATGAGAATTCTATTCCTTCTCCCGACTTTCCGGCTCTGGAGCCTAAGGATTCACCCATCCTAGGGGATGAGGATCTTAGCACAATTCCTGCAAAGGAATCCGATGAATTCATAAAGTCTAGTGCTGATAACCTTGTCCCAATCCCAAGTGAATCTGAGTTGACATCCGACAGTGACGATGAGTATGATGCACTTTCTTCTGATGATGTTCCTTCCACCAACACTTTGGGAGAGGATTCTTTGGCTTTCTCTAATCCTCTTTTTTATCAAGATGATGATTTTACTTCTAGTGATGACGAGTCACTATCTGATGAAGACGTTCCGAAGGAAACTTTCAAGATTTATTCGAACCCTTTATTTGATTTTGATGACGCTTACATATCTAGTGAGGTGAATCCTCTCTTTGACGAAGGGATTGAGGACATTGATAGCTCTGCTTCTCTTGCTATTGATGAGCATACTTTGTTAGCCATGCCCCCTTCTATAGCAGAGGTGGAGAGATTTGACTCTACTGGACAGGTGACACGGATGGAAGGTAATTCTTCTCTTACTTCTCATACTATATTGCCCCCTCATCCTACTAAATGCACGCCCAAGCGGGTGATGTATCAATTTCACTCTCCGGGAAATGAGGATGAGTGCTTTGACCCGGGAGGTGAAAATGACCATTCTATGATTGATAACCTTACGGCTTTGCCAATTGGTCAGCATCCATTGTCTTTGGAGGATGACAATGTGATTCCTTTAGCCACCCCACCTCCCGTGGATCAAGACTTCACATAATTCTCGTATGTTGAAAGGACCTTTCTACCGTTTAAGACTTATCCTCCCGGCTCCCCTTTGTTGATGTCAACCGGGAACGAGGACAAGGTCTTTGATCCCGGTATTACATTCGAGGCTTCCCCATGGACCATTTAATTCGGGGACGAGTCAGGCTCGTGACTCGGTTAACAAAAACAAGCGCTTCTCGGGAGGCAACCCGACTATCTATCTATCTTTTTCTTTGTTTTTACCATAAGTGTAGGGGGGAGACCCGTTGGTGTTTGCTATTTCCTCTCTTCTACTATTCAGGGATTCGAGCGCTTAATGATCCACTCTTGATGATTTTTGACGACCCGTGATTCCGTGTTCCCTTCTTCCCGGTTCTATCCTAAACTCTTTTCGATTCACTATTTTATATTTCTCAATATTAAAATAGGAATCTCGTTAGTTGTCTTTTCCTTTGCAAGATTTAAACAACGTGCACAATGTGCTAAGTGTAGGGGAGTTTACTCCCACATGCTTAAACATTGAGGACAATGTTTATATTAAGTGTACGGGGGACTTCTATCGAAGTTAAGTGGCCTTTTCCTTGTATTTGTCCTCATTTTAACCGGAAAATCAATTTTTCGACATTTTTCAAAATTTTTGATCTATTTTGGCCCATTAGTTTTTCCCTTTGTATAGTTATTTTCTTTCTTTATTAGAATAAATGTTAATAAAGTGGTTTTTATTTTCAAACGTTGTGAATCTTTTGACTCAACCCGAGTTTACTTATCTAAGTTACTCTAGCTAGTATCCTTAACGTGTTTAAGTCAAGTTTTGCTAGGCTTTTATATAGGGAGCTTTAAAACGCGAAAGTCTTAATTCTCACGAGTTAAGAACAAGAACTTTTCGCAAGTTCCTATAATTGATCCTATAGAGTCGTTTATCAAGGGAACTTTAAAACGCGAGTTCTAAACTTGAAAAAGTCTAAGAGTTTGCAAGATCCTATAGGCGACTCGAAAACCTAAAACTTTGATTTAATAGGCTAAGCATCCACGAGTCACATTCCTTGAGATTTTAAATTGTGGAGAACGAGAGATGATAGAGTCAATTATAAGTTTGGTATCCTTTCGTGAAATTATGTGAGTTAATTATAAGCCTATTCTCCCATCGCTTGTTAATAAATTTATCTGCAATAAATAAGGTTGTACGATTTGAAAAGTTACTTAGCTTCTAGCCCAAGATCGTTTAAAAGTTGTTCGGTATGGATTAGAGTTCATAGCCAAGGTATAACTTATTGAAGCGGGATGCGAAGATTGGCGAGTCTGAAAAGGCCCTAACAAGGCATGAGGGCTACATTTTGTTGCTAAAGATCCCAAGTGATGTGAAGAATCATTTATCGAAAATCAATATGAAGGATCGAGACACACGACGAAAAGCAAATACTCTCGTAAAGATCATGGAGAAGTCTACCCAAAAAGGCCCTAACAAGGTATGAGGATAAATAGATCCAAGTCCTAAAAGGAGGCGGATCGTTGTATATCAAAGTCCAAAATAAAGATTGGATAAAAATGAAGAAGTCGTGGTCTAAGTATGAAGAATCTCTCAAAACTTCAAGTGAAGAAATTCCTATTATGAAGAGAAGGCCATTATTTCATGAACGTCTCTCAAGATTTGAAGTATGAAGTCGCTGCCAAATATCGGTCCGAGAAAGGTCCCAAATCGTGAAGCGAGTTATGCCAATATATGAACTTTTTGAGGTCCCGAGAAGCAGTTTTAAAAGATTTTGTCCTTTAGCTAACTATTGATTAAATCGTCCCACTTTATTTTCAGCCTAAATAACTATCGAAATAATTCAACAATGCATCCTCGTGATCATTCAAGACAACAATAAAATATAAGAGATACACCTAGGAATAAGGGAGTCTAAGTGAATAATTGGCCCACATGAGTTCGTGTTAGTTTGCTAACTTATAATAACAATGATCTCGTTTTTAAGCTTGGTTTGGAGAAAGTGAAAACTTGAGGATGATGATCATTCATGACATTTCCAATACCCCAAGGTATGATTTTGATTTCTTTACTTGTTTTGTTATTTTCTATCTCTTTAATAAAGGCCAATATGGATTGATTGTGATGAAAAGTGTAAACGTGCTTTGTAACTAATGCATTGCATGAGGACATTGCAATGGTCAAGTGTAGGGGATTTGATAGGTGTGTAAACACCCATCCTTTTTACCACTTAATTACAATAATAACCGAGCCAAAACGTGTATTTTATGTCATTTATGTCGGAATTATGCGTGGTTTGTGTTTTTGTTGTGATTTAGGACGAAAAGGTGAAAAGTAGAGAAAACACGGGCATTCACGGGATTTTATCAAAGAAAAAGACGAAAGACGAAGTCAAGAAATCAAGAGTGCAAAAAGAACGGAAGTGCAAGACCAATTCTGAAGATTTATCGAAGAAAAAGTCAAAAGACGGAAGTTTACTAAAAGCCGAAGAACTCAAGTCTAATTTATTGAAGAATTACAAGACGAGTTTGAAGAAATCCCGAGACAAAGTCATTAAAGTCAAAAGATTAAGAAGAGTAAGGACTTAATGACGCAATTAAAGAAAGAAGAAAGAGGGGAGGAAGCTTCCTAAGCACCTCCCTAATCCTCCTATAAATAGATTAGATTAGATTTCATTTTCTCTGGTTGGCTAGTTTGACAAACTATGCTCTTCCACTTTAATTTTTGCACATTTAATTACATGTCATTTAATTAATTGTCTTGCACCTTAAATACATTTAATTTCAAGTAAGTTTCCTGTTAATTATTGTCAATCTTTACTTTATTGTTTGATCTCCTATCTTCCTTTCTTTAATCTTTAATCTTTATGTTTATTGTTCATGTTCATGTTCTTATTTTATTGATTTGATTAAAGTGGGTTTTGATTATTTTGTTTATTATTGTTAGTTTGATTGGTTAGGATTGTTTTTTATGATTAGTAGATGTTATTTGGTTAGTTTGATTTAATCTTTTGGTTGATTTGATTAAGTTTTGTTTAGATTCGTGTTATTCTTTTTCCCCTTGTTCTTCGCTGTTCATCTGTTTCCCAGGTACATTCCGGATCAACAAGTTTATTCCGAATCAAAGATTGTTGTGATTGTTCCGAACCAAGGTATTCATTCGGAATATATTCCGAACGAAGGATTTGGGGAGGTGTTCATCCGGAATAACTTGTATTCCGAATCAAAGTTTGTTCATCCAGAACATTTATTATTCTGGATAAAGGTGATTCATTCGGAACTTCAAACATTCCGGATCAAGCCTTTCATTCGGAATACCAAACATTCCGGATCAGCTGCTCATTCGGAACATCCAAGTTATTCCGAACGAAGGAGTTCATTCGGAAGTATTCTGGATCAGTGGAAAAGGCTGTTCATTCGGAATATGTTCCGAACCAAGAGGTTATTCCGGATCAGTGACTTTTATTCGGAATAATTTATTATTCCGAGTGAAGGTGCTCATTCGGAACATTCCGAGTGAAGGACAGTATTCCGAATCAAGGATTTTATTCCGGATAAGCAAAACATTCCGAACCAAGGCTTATATTCCGAATAAAGGGTTTATTCCGGATAAGTGACATATTCCGAGTGAGCATTTTATTCCGGATCAAGGCTTTTGGTAAATATTCCGAGTGAAGAAGAATCATTCCGAACGAAGGTGACATTCCGGATGAGTGATTATTCCGAACGAAGGATTATTCCGAATGAGTTGTTTTCAGGTTATTTTTAGTTTCTGTTTATAATTTTTAATTTTCAAGCTTTATTTTTCCCGCCTTTTTCCTTAGTCGCACTTTAAGATTACTTTCCTTAGATTTATTTTAGTCTTGCCTTAGTTTAAGTTTTAGTTGCGTTTTAAGTTTGCCTTAGATAGATTTAAGTTTGCGTTATTTACTTTTACTGCTATTTACTTTTCGTCACGCTTTTAAATTCTCGCCTTTTATTTTAAATTAGATTTAGATTTAAATTAACGTCATTTTCATATACGTCTTGCACTTTCATTTTAAAACAACCAAAAATATTTGTTTCACCAAAAACAATTGAGTCGTACTTTGAACCGGAAATCAGTTCGTTAAGATACCGAGAAACAAACTTTTCAACTAGTAAAAATCTCTACATTATTGGCAACTAGTGGGATGAGGGCTTTCAGATTATTCTCTACATATACTTCCATCGCGCGTGCCTCAGTAGCGATTACTTCCTTGCTTTCTTCTGATGCGGGGGGTATCCTCCTTTTACATTTATTAGGAGGAGGCTGAGCTTACTCTTTTCCCACATCTCTTTCTTTGATAATAGGTATGGGAGTTGAGAATAGTATATTCATTCCTCTAAGAGGTGTATTTGTCACATCCTGACTGTTTGCCTCGCTGGCGGATCAGGAGTAACATTCGCGGATGCGATGTGACCATCTACCGTCGAGGATCTTCGATGGCCTTCATTCGCGTTGTTTTTCGTCATTGCTTAGATTTTAGTGTAAGGTCCCACGGATGGCGCCAACTTATTGATACAAAAGTTGGATGGACCGAGCCTGACCCGAATTAGGCTTAATTCGGGGTCTTGTGGACTCCGTCTCTTGCACCAAGTGAAACATGTTTAAGGACCATGCACACTAAAAACAGACACCGTAGGCATACCATGGGTTTGTGACCCACGATTAGACTCCGTCGTGAGAGTAGGTAATCGATTTGAGTATGTTAGCGTTTAGGGTATTGTCTGTATCATAACTTTGTAGAACTTATGGGGTTCCTTTTATACTCGAGAGAGTCCTGGCTGGGTCTCCTACTCTTGCGGCCAAAGGAAGAGATAATGACCCAGAATAGTTTGATCCTTATCGCATAACCAAGGTAAGTGTATATCTCTTCCCTTTAGATGAATATATCTACATGATAGATTATATTCTGGTCTGATCCTGTCGCAGTGTGACGAGGAAACGGTTAAGTAATGAACCGTATGTGCGACGATGACTTACTGGGCCGCCTGGGCTGTGCGCGGATCGCATAAGTGTTAGTCCATCCCTGATGGATACGGGTAGTACCCGTGAGTCAGACTATCCAGCCCGACTAGGGACTATACATCATCAGTATTGGTTAAACCAATTAAAGAATTTACCCACAACTATTCACAACGTACTTTTGCTAGAACTCGGCTACGCACAAAGCAATACCCTTATTCATTGTGTTTCGGATGTGAATTTTTGATAAATTACCCTTAAGGTACAATTCAATTAATAATCATATGTAATTTCAATTTTGACACACAGGCAAGCCGGGAATTTGGTCAGCGACTAATGGCATAACACCTCCTTCCTTAACCGGGTACATGACCAGCGGTGCGTTAAACCCACTTTATAGTTTGTCAAAAGGAGTAGGCCGTTAGATTATTATTGTAATTCACCAATCAAGGTAATCTTATGTAATTTAGATCTCTAACAAATCTTTATTTAAATATGATTTAGTCCATATTATTTCTTTTCAAAAAAAACCCTTGTTTACAACAATTCAACAATTTTTAATATAAACAAGTAAAAACAACTAAATCATAAACACATAATAACAATTTATATGTGCAATAAATAAATCAAATAGCCACATGCATACGATTTATTCAATAATCATTAAATCTAGGTCTTTATATTCATATAAAAGTCTTCCCTAATTCAAGATTTATTGAATCAAATAATCATGTAGCACATAAAATCATATAAACATATAATTTTACGATCCATGAAAACATGCACGTTATCATGTATTCTCTCACAAATCTTAACAATTACATCTCTACGGATCGTAACCATACATGACATAACAATTAATCATGCAATTTAATCTAAAATTATCCCACATGTAATTTAGGGTTTCAAAACAATTATTTTTTTATTAAAAATTCGGCTAAAACCCTAATTTAAAAAAAAACAAAACCCTAATTTTAAGAAAACCTAAAAAACATATAGTTTTAACTCAAAAAAAATTATTGGTTAAGAAACTTTAGATTTTCGATAATTATAACATGTTAAAACCTGGCTCTCGATGCCACTGAAGGTTTATTAATATCATAACAATTATATATAACCCTAAACGAGATCAAAGCACACATATCGGAAGCAATTTAACAAGATCATAATAATAACACAATTATTATTAAGTAATCGAATTAGGGTTACATACCTTTACGCTAAAGCAAATCCACAAGACGAAGAACGAATCACCAATTCGGGTTTATACCGTATATCACCAAGATATAGTCTAAAGTAAGACTATATTACGATCTTGTACGCACATAATACAACGAGCTAACCGTGATTCTAGCACGTGTGAACCGAGCTATATCGACAGTATAAAATCTACCCAACAACCCTAGAGAGGGGCTAGGACTAAATTTAAACTAAAACCGAGCACCAAGAAAAACCACACCAAACCCCTTCGCGGATTGATGTTGCGATCGGCCAAGAGAAGAGAAAGAGGAGAGATTTAAGTAATATCGTTATATAGCTCGATTGAATTTAATAAATATAATATATATATTTATTAAATAAATTAATAAATACAATAAATATATTTATTAATTAAATTAACTCTTTTCGTATTGTGTGTAATCCCGTAATCTCGAGTTCGATCCAATCACACGACTATTAAATATAAGTCCATAAACTTTCAGATATCACCATAAAAAGGGTACAAAGATTGCTTACTATGCTTGAAGGTCCTGATAGAGACCATGCCCGTGACTACACGTTGGTTGACCTCCACTTTGTGGAAGAACAAAGAAATAATTTGTTAAACAAATTTCATAATCTTAAAACTGAGTTAAATCTTTGTCAATCTAAGTTAACAAATATCAAACCCTTTGTAAATCTTGCTAATCAACTTCAAAATGAAGTAAGCAAATTTTCCATTGAAAATGAATCTTTGTCTGATGAAAATGCTGAACTTAGAAGGACCACTGAAAAATGGAACAAAGGTCAATACACTATGGAAGAGTTGGTTGCTGAAGCCATTTCAGGAAATGTGGTTCAAGCAATAGGGTTTAAGGGTAGGTTTAAGAACCATATACCAGTGGCCAAAGTAAAAGTTGTCCCCTTAGAGGATACCTCTCCTATATCCACCTTTGTGGATGAGAATGACTCTGAAGATGAGTCAGAGGATTCCAACCCCTTCCAGCGTTACCCAAACTCGCAGGTGCTGATCCATATGATTCCTTACTTGGCCCACAACTTGCCATCAAATCCTCTGGTTCTCCTAACCTTATCAAATCTTCTACCAGAGTTGCTGAGAAAGCACACAAAAAGGTTTTTGTGGCCAAAGAACCTGCCAAACCCATTCCTTCCACTGAAGAGCTTTCACCCACCAAGAAACTTCTCCTTCCTTATGGAAGAAGTAAATGGTTTGAAACAACACATCAAACCTCGGGCTGACAATCCATCTGTCAGTTCTCTTGGTGAAGGGTCCAATAGCTCTAAGGGGAGAGTCATGTTCAGGCCTTACAAACATTGTGGGTTCAAAAATTACTTGTCTGAAAATTGTTCAAAGAAACCCAAATGTATCACATGTGAGTCCACTGAACACACCTCTAGAGAATATGAGGAGACTGTAGCTATTCAAAAGACCAGACTTCAATTAAGATCCAAAATTCCTCACAAATCCTCTAGGAGACCAGAACCCAAACCCAGAGACTCTCCTCAGAGTTTCAGACCATTTCCTCCTTGCAAGTACTGTGGTTTCTATGATCATTACTGTGATGAGTGTTAACACTATCCCAGATGTGACATCTGTGGAAGTATGCATCATGAAACCAGAGATTGCAACCAAAGAGCGGGAGAAAGGAACCAAAGAACACCTAATGTCGCTGGTCAGCGACAACATGGACCCACTGGAATGTGGGTTCATCATCAAAACCAATTTGGTTTTATTATATCTATGCAGGAATACTTGAAGAAATATATTTGGTATCTGGATAGTGGGTGCTCCAGACACATGACAGGGGATAAACAATATCTACATAGATATAAGAAGTGTTCTAGACCCAAATTATTCTTTAGAGATGACTCCTCAGGGGCTATTGATGAATATGGCTCAGTGGATTGTAATGGAATCACCTTCATAAGGGTCGTTTATGTCAATGGACTAAAGCACAACTTAATCAACATCAGTCAACTCTACAATGTTGGTTTCAAAGTTCTGTTCACCAAGACCCAAGGAACAATCTTCAATCAAAATGATGATGTTGTTTTTATTGCACCTAAAAGAAGGGATGTATATTATTGACATGACATCATGTCAAGAAGGAAATAGTACATGTCTCTTTGCCAAAGCCTCTGATAGTGAAAACTGACTCTGGCACAAGAGACTCTCTCACCTTAACTTCAAAAACATCAACAAACTGGCCTAAAATGATTTAGTCGCTGGGCTTCCCTCTCTGCCCTTCAGCAAAGACAGACCATTCTCAGCCTGCAAAAAAGGGAAGCACCACAAAGCATCATTCAAAACCAAACAATCATTCTCCATAAATAAGTGCCTCCATTTTCTTCATATGGACTTATTTGGACCAGTAAAACCCCAATCCCTTAATCACAACAAGTACACACTGGTCATTGTTGATGAGTTCTTTAGGTTCACTTGGGTATTCTTTTTTAAAAGAAAGAGTGTTGCAGCTGAAAGGATAATGTCCTTCATCATAGAAATAGAGAACTTCAATGACTGCATAGTTAAGGCTATCAAAAGTGACAATGGCACTGAATTCAAGAACCATGCCATGGAAGCCTTTTGTGATGAAAAGGAAATCTTACAGAACTTTTCAAACCTAGGCACCCCAGAACAAAATGGTGTCACTGAAAGAAGAAACAAAACCCTCATAGAGGCTGCCAGAACTATGCTAAGCGAATCAAGACTTCTAAAAATTTTTTGGGGTAAATATGTATACACAACATGTTACACACAAAGCAGATCCATTATTGTGAAGAGACATGGAAAAACCGCTTATGACGTGTATAGGAAGAGAGCCCCTGATGTAAGCTACTCCCATGTCTTTGGTTGCCTCGTTTTCATTCACAACTACAAGGATCATCTGGGAAAATTTGATGAAAAGTCAGATGATGGGTTCTTTCTTGGATAATCTCCTACTTCCAGAGCATATAGAGTATTCAATATCCACAAGCAAGAAATTGAAGAATCCATTCATGTTACCTTCAATGAAGCAGATGTTGTAATCACTCACTCCAACTCAGATGCTTGTGACATTGATTTCAATGAAGTTAAATCGTATCCAGAGGATGATTTCTCAATCCCCAATGAGTCATCTCAAATATGTCATAAGGATTTCCCTTATGTTCATGCATTTGATCCTCATTTATCATTCCAGAGGTTGTAGTATCTGAATCACACACTCCACCACCTGTAGAAGAAAATGCTGATCATAATCTCTCAAATGGATGAAGAGATCATGGATGTAGAAATTATTTGTGATGAAACACTAACATACATTGAACCTGTTTTGACTCCTGAACCCAAATAGACTCCTACTCCTCAATCCAAATGGAGTAGAAACCAAGATATTCTTCTTGTGAATATTCTTGGTGAATCCTCTAAGGGAGTCACCACCAGAGGAAAGTTAAGATCTTTAGAAACAGCCTCAGCAAATGAATGCCTTTTCGCTGATTTTCTCTCTGAAGATGAACCAAAGAACGTTGTTGCAGCCCTGCTGGATGAAGGATGGGTTGTGGACTTTGGTGAAAGCTCCAGCTAGAAAGCAAGTGGTTGGAACCAAATGGGTCTACAGAAACAAAAGGGATGAGGCTGGCATGATTATTAAAAACAAGGCTATGCTTGTGGTGCGGGGTTAAAATCAATCAGAAGGTAATGATTATAATGAAAACTTTGCACCAGTGTCCAGATTAGAAGCTATCAGAATCTTCCTAGCCTATGCAGTTTATATGGGTTTCATGATATATTAGATGGATGTAAAGAGTGCCTTTCTTAATGGGAAACTTGCAGAGGAAGTATATGTCAAACAACACCTAGGGTTTGAGAACAGTGACTATCCTGACCACGTCTGTAGACTTCACAAAGCACTCTATGGGCTGAAACAAGCACCAAGAGCCTGGTATGAAACTCTACCAAAATTTTTACTTGAAACTAAGTTTGTTAGAGGTACTATTGACCAAACCTTTTCACTTATAGGTCCAAGGGTAATGTCATTATAGAACAAATTTATGTGCATGGTATAATTTTTGGTTCAACCAACATCACCTTGAGCAAGCAATTTGCCAAACTTATGACCAAAAAGTATGAAATGAGCATGATGAGGGAACTAACCTTTTTCTTGGGTTTTTAAATCAAACAAATTCAAAAGGAATTTCTATTTGTCAAGAAAAATATGTTAGAGACTTGCTCAAGAAGTATGATCTGTCTGATTATGCATAAGTGAAATGCCCCATGCTTCCTACTACCAACTTGTGAGCTGATGACTCAGGGGTCTCTGTTAATGAGACCTTATACAGAGGCATGATAGGGTCACTGATGTATCTCACAGCAAGCAGACCAGATATCCAGTTCTCCACTTGTCTTGGTGCTAGGTACCAAGCTAACCCCAAGGAATCCCACCTTGTACATGTCAAAAGAATTTGCAGGTACTTGAAAGGATCTCCCACTCTGGGTCACTGGTATCCAAATGGATTAGGCTTCAATCTCAAAGCCTACTCAGACTCAGACTATGTTGGGTGTTGCCTTGATAGGAAAAGCACCTCTAGGAGTTGTCAAATCCTTAGAGGAAAGTTAGAATGTTGGAGTGAAAAGAAGCAAAACTCTATGGCCATGTCAACAGCTGAAGCTGAATGTGTCGCTTCCGTTGGTTGCTGTGCACAAGTTCTCTAGATGAAAAGTCAACTGGCTGACTATGGGATCAACTATGAAGAGGTTCCCATATTCTGTGACAACACAAATGCAATAGCCATCTCAAATAATCTGGTACTTCATTCCAAAACCAAACATATTGACATCAGGTATCACTTTATCAGAGAACATATTTCAAAAGGTGATATTGAGCTCCAGTTTGTACCCACTGAATACCAGCTCGCTGATATCATCACCGAACATCTGGTTGAGCCAAGTTTTAATAGGTTGGTCGCTGAGTTGGGTATGCTCAATATTGGGAAATAAGTCTGATAAGTAATCCCTGTCACTGGGCATTTAAGGGAATTGAATGTAACGAGGTAGTTACATTCCAATGGGATTTAATATATTATTATATTTAATTCAAATGATTTCCTTTCAATGTCAACAACTTTCCCGCTTTCCAAGGGGACAAAGATCACATGAAGGGTCAAGGGGTCCCACGTTTTTCTCAAAAGGTAACTTTGGCATTAAATGCATTAATTGGAAAACAGAAAAACTTTCTATTACCCCTTGACTCATTTAATTTTTCATTCTATCACTCTCGTTCTCACACACACACACACACACACACACACACACACATATATTGTTCATCTCTCTCAAACCCTCCAAACCTTCACTCATTCATCAATGGCGTCTTCATCAGAAAACCAATCATTCACCGTCCTAGCTGCATCTAGCGTCAATTTCGGCATATATGATAGGAAGATTGCTCTTAACAACTATATTGCTCTTCTCGAACACAAAAACCCTCTCTACACTCCATTGTTGAGCTTCCTGAAGAACTCCACCCTTGCTGAGGCTATTACTAGGACTCTTTCATCATGCTACTTGTAATAACTAAAAGAGTTTTGGTTCTCAGCCGAAGAAGACCAAACCTCTTTGAGCATCACCTTTAAACTTTCCACCCATCCATAACCTCTCACCTTTGATTTCAATGACTTTGCCAGAGTCATTGGATTGGCTGTCAATGAGGACATGCGCTATGTGCCCAACAACTCTACTGTGAAGAAAGATCTAGCTACCCTTAAACCCCATGATGATGACAACAAACCCTTCCCATCCGCTGCCTTCCAAAACAAATCTCCGATAAATGTTAGTTACTTTTCACCTATCTCGAGAACCCTGATGTTGTATATTGTTAAGTGTTTGGGAGGGAATCAAGGATCCCATGACCAACTGAATGGATCACAGATGGTGATTTTCTACAACCTTATCTGGGGATTAGACATAGGGATTACCCACATTATCTATACAGATCTCATTGCTAAGTTGGAAAAAAGTGTAAGAAGCATCGTCTACCCACCATCTGTTACACTAGGTATCTCTCTCTCATCATTGAGGATATCCTAGAATAGCACTACGAAAATGAAGAACTCCACTCCTTTTCTCCTTTCCATATTACTGTTGCCTCATTGAAGACCCCTTCAGAGTATGAAGTGCCTATCACTAGGCACATGATAAGAGTTGTTGGTCTACTATCATCAGAGGAAGATGAGTCCTTGATCCCTCCACATGAGGTGAATGCTGAAATAACAACTAACAAGTCTCTGTCCAAGACCTCTTTGCAGCCTTCCTTTCGGCCCAAGGAGACTAAGGATAAGAACAAGAAGAGGAAAGAAATCCCACTTTCCTCGAAAGCCCCTTCTGTTAATCCTCCTATGAAGATCAAGAAGGTCAAGAAGGTACCATCCCCTACCCTGGTGGATGAGGAAAGAGAGCATGCCGCTGACAAACAACCAGTGTTTAAAGTCTCTAAGTCAGTTGAGATGAATAAGAACCCTCTCAACGCTGATATCACTCAAGTATTGGTTTGCCATTATTTTTTATTTTTAGAGGTTCACAAGCAATCACTCTCAAAAGTCTGTAGGAGAGAGTGATGAAGTTTAGGGTTTGCCTCAACCCTTAGAGTGTCTGTGGAATCACCTAGATCTTATAAGACCTCTATACACTCTGTCTCTGCACAAGGAAGTGATCCACTTATGCTCTTAACGCATCCCTGTGATCCTTCACCCTTTGGACTATACTCTGGCATATAACTACCAGAGTATTTATAAGTCCCCACCCAAAGTCACTGAACTTCACTCAATCTCTGGGTCCCCTCATGATTAAATGAGTCCCAAAGAATTTATTCTTTTAGGGAGGCTGAATAATCACCCTAAGCCTTCCTAGTCGCAGCGATAAATGGAGATCCTTACCTTCAACTATTTCACACGTAAAAGAGTCCCAAGGAGAAATCCTTCAGGGGAAGCTGGATAATCACACCCAGCTTTCCTAGGGGCAGCGAATGGCGATCCTTCCATTCATTATTAATTCACCATATGTGTACTAAAAAATTTCATAACAGGGATTAAAACTTCATGAAGAACAGCAGAATGATGATCCCTTTACATACGTTGGTAATGATGAATCTGATACATCCACCATTGATCTCTCAGCCCTATCAGACATTGGTTCCATGTCGGATGATGAAGTCTTAATCATAGAAGATGACAACACCATACCTGGATTTGAAGACATGGATGCTAATGATGATCAAGTATCATCTGCTGAGCTCAAGGACATTCCCTTTCCCTCTGTTACAAGTATATAAGAACTAGCTACAAAGCAGTTATGGGAACAGAGGCCAATTCCCCCAACCCTAATTCCATTCCATACAATGCCCAACATTATGGAGCTGGGGGTAAGGAAACACTGGGAGCACCTGCAACAACTAAACCCATCCTTGTTCCAAGGATGAAAAATGTGCAGGCACTCGGAGCTGAAGAACTCTGGGTGAAAAGAGGAGACATCAGCATCACCAAGCCCATTGTCACAAATGATGTCATCCTCTCTAAGCTCAAAAGTCTCACAAACACTACTGAGGAGCTCACAACAAATATAGAGACTTCCATGACTTCATCCATGGAATCCACTCTCCGAACACTGCTTCCTCAGCTGTTAGGAAATGCTCTACAAACACATCTTCCCTTAGTGGTCACTCAGAGTCTCCAACAACAGTTGCCCTCAGCACTTAAAGAGGCGGTCTTGGCTAATGTTGCTGAAATAGCTAAGGCCTCTGAACCCTCTCGAAAACTCCTCCAAGAACTTCTACAAGAGGAATTTAAAGAACTATTCCACTTCGTTCATCAAGAATTTGTGAAATTCAACAAGGCAAGTTCAGGCGCAGCTACCTCTAGCGCTGTGCCTGAAGGGGAGAATTCTGCCACTTCTTCTTTCAATGATGATGAACAAGACGATGGGTCCAAGGGGGAGTAGCATGTCAAGGAACCCCAACCCAACACTTAACCAAAAATCACCTTCATTCCCACACCAACTCTGCTGAGATCCTTCAAACCCACCACAGAAGCCACAAGGGATAAAGGCGAAGCCATTTCCATTGACGAACCAGTATTTACATTGCATTCCCTACAAGAAGAAGGGGGATCTATTGACAAGGTTTCTGACCTTCACAAGTTCAGAAGTGCTGACGAGCCGCCAACGACTCTATAGCAAGTCAAAGCTCAATTGATTGAACAAAAAAGGCTCGCTGACATTAAGGATGCCGGGCTCAAAAGTAAGGAAGCTCTAAACAAAATACTCTCACCAACTGCTAAAGAGGCTCAGATGAAAAAGCTCAAAGAGTTGGAAGCTAAGAGGAATAATCTTCAAATGGAATATGAGAAAATTGTGAACCAGAGAGCTGAACTAGGGCAGATCACCAAATACAACTGCTTTATTGACACAGACAAGAAAGGTGGTCATGACCCTATACAGAGATAACCAGATTGCAAACTTCAAGGTTAGCAGTGTCTTCAAATTTAAACATCTGTGACTCTCTGAATGGTTAGAGCTATTGTCTCTTGCCCAAACGAAATATGGGCCTGGTGCATCCTAGATGATGAAGAACATACAAGCCAAACTTAATTGGGTAAGAGACACAGCAAACAAGCTTAAGCTCCCTTTGCCCCCTCAGCTATCACAACAACAACCACAAGGCCAAAGGAAGTGAAAGAACCCAATGGGGATCATCATAGAAAGGTTGGTAACTGAAGATGTAGATGGGATGCACAGAAATCTGGTGCTTCCCAAAGAAATCTAAAAGCCTATCAATGGTTAAGCATACACAGAACCAGAGAAAGGCATTGCCTTCATGAACATAAATTCTGACTATGGCTTTCAAAGGGAAAAAGAACTGAACCTTGCTTTAACAGTCCAGCTGATCAGACTCAAACAATGCCTTTTGAGGAATAGCAAGTATGCTAGTGATTTTGAGTATGAGATTGAGTTGGTCATCAACTCAAGAGCAGAAAAGATGGAAGTACAAAGAATCTGTGACTAGAACCTTGAACAATGAAGAACTTTGTAATATTATTTTCTTTTCACATGTGGGTGTTTTTGTAATAGGATTAGGTTCTTTATGCTTAACAAAACTCTGAGGTATGTTTGTTAAAATTATGTGTAAGAAGAAGCTGTGTACTCACTTAAAGTAATTTCAGACTTGGTATAATCTATAAAGAAATAGGGGAGATTGTTGGGCCAATGATAGTTTTAGCTATGGCCAAGTCTAGATTTGTTTAAATTAGACTAAGTGTTACGAGTCGCTGAGATGACCAGCGATAGAGACCAGACCAGCAGAAGGCAAAGCCTCAGCTGGCGCACCAGGAACATTCAAGTCAAAGACAACGTCAAAGAAATAAAAGACTATCTGAATTCATACTCACCGGCAGTTATGGACACGTTGGGATGTAGAAGGAATGTACTAGTGTTCAAGGATGTCTGAGATAACAATACTCATAGATCACTTACAACCATGTGAAGACTAAGCACGCAGAGTCTTGCCTTACCTTTTATAGTTTAGGCGGGAAATCTCCAAAGTGTTTTGAGCGGGACAAAATAGGAGATTCAAGTTAAATCCTAGTACGACCTGGTGGGACAAAGGTGAATAATATTTGTCTTCTTTAGTTTCGTTTTCACTCGGTATCTAATCGAATTGATATAACGTTTTCTAGCAAAGACTTTATTATTTTTGGTTGTAAAAGTTTGATTGGTAATCTATGTCTAATGCATGTAAAAAGGTAAAAGTACTATACTATAATACCTACTTATATGTAAAATTCTATAAAACACATTGCAAGTACTACATTTAAATGCACAAGAAGTAAAATGTAAAAATACAATTTTACACTACAAATAAAATTCACAAAGAGCAAAATATAAAAGTAATTCAATTTTACTAAACTCAAAATACAAATTTATTAACTAAAAATGCAAATCAATGATCTAAAAAACAAATGCTCAAAATGTAAATTCTAAAATTACATTTCTGTTAAACAAACTAGCCATAACCGATTTCTAGTCATCTACAGGTAGCCCAACAGGTGATATAAGCCCAAAAGCTTAAACGTGACTAAGAGAACCACTTACAAGTTAATGGACTTATTATGTATCTTATATCTGAAGCTATCTAGATACCTTTTCTCACTGATTTTTTATATGGTAACAAAAGACAATCTACTTATTACTAAAATACTACAACTTGTAAACAAATAATCTGCCTCAGTCAAATCTAATCTTTAATTAAATTTGACTAAAGTTCTAGCATTTTCCTCTAGTAAAACGCTGGTAAAACCATTTTCCTTAGTGCATTTTTACTTTACTGCTTTAAAAATTCGTAAAGCATCAACACAAAATGTTACTTGTAACAGCTAATTCTATCCTAAACAAACTTACACTTCTCACTCCTAAATTCACAAGCTAACTGAGAAGAATAACTCAGAACATACTACACCAAGCACTAGTCAATCCACAACTCAAAATGAACAACTACTATAATGTAACATTCATTCAACTAATTGAAGAATCAATAACTGCTGCTACCAATCAGTCAACGATCAATGATAGACTAGTAAAATAAAGCAAACTTAAACCAATTTGCAGCAAGTAACTAGACTACAAAACTTGAACACCGATTATACTACTATTGCAGAAAATATAAAGGCGCTTAACCATTCTCATCCAGGCCTGCCCATTGACGATGTAGCACGGCGCTGAGCCGGCTTATAAACTGAACCACCAACTAATTTTTCTGATCTACACAATCACCTTTTACTCCGAACACCAATAAGCTGCTTAATAGCTTTTCCGATAAGCCCTGCAAATCAATTACAAGCTAGCATAGAACTGAAATTTCTTCTAAAGTCAAATGGCCTTAACTAAATTTCCTATAAACTCTCTTAAAAACTGTCAACAGTTATCAAGATTATAGAAGCTTTTAAGCTATAGCTACAGTAATATAAGCCAAAAGCTGTAAAATTGAAATCTTAATAGAGAAAATGAGGTTGTAAAATCTGCTTAAAAGTAAAGCTATACAAAAATGAACAATCAGAACTATTCACTGATTCGCAGACAATATGATGAGATTACCAAAGATATTAACTATTCATTAACAACTCTAACAGAAAGTAATTGATTCAATCTAAAATCTATCTATGACGTGAACAGTAACTGACTATATAAGCTCATTTAAGCTTATGACAAAAAATAAGCTGAATAGAAACATTAACTGCTAAAATGAGAACTCGAATTCATTAATGGAGAACACTAGCTTTGTTACACTGACAAACAGGAAACGATTATAATAGAAACTCATAGGCTGCTTATTGAAAACACAGATTAAAGTGAATGATTAAAAGTAAAAGTTTGAATTCTTTAGTGGTGGAAAAGAAAATTCGGTTACAAAGATTAACTATATTCAGTTACAAAAGTTTAACAAGAAACGAAAATTAAACTAACTACTAATTTTTTAACCTAACTATGTGTAAACTACTTCTAGCTAACTATTTCAAACTGAAGGTCTTGATCTCGTATTTATAGAGGTCTTCGAGAGATGTTGATGTAGCTTCGACGTGTTCTACCAAATTAAATCGTGCCACGTGGAAAATACGATGATCTTGATTTGTTCTTCATTCTTCATCATTTTGGGGGTTTCTTCGTTTCTTTCTCTTGATCTAATTAAATCACCTCTTTTTGTAGAGGAGATGATGATGAACACTTTTGGTGTTTTAAGTTTTGGTTGAATCCTCTTGTAGATCTCATGATTGGGACTTGCAGGTTTGTGGAGAAAAGGAGTTAAACTTTGTCTGTTATCTCGTTCCTTTCCCTCTCTTCATTGTAGAAGAAGGACGTGTATGCGTTTGTTTGACCGTGACTTGGTCAATGACCAAGTTTATAAAAGTTAATTAAACTTTTATCCATTTTTTCCTTTTGGTCCTTTACTCTTAATTCTTTTATCAAATGTGTATAAAAACTTTTATACAATTTCCTTTTTCATCCTTTGATTTATGAGAAATTGCAACTTAAGCCCTCGATTTTGGTAAATTTGGCAAGTAAAGTCCTTGAAGGCTTCTTTTGTCCTTTTCTTCGTCTTTTTGCCAAATAAATCCTTGATAACGTGTCTTTGCTCCAAAATGTATCTTTTTACCTGAAAACACATGAAACACAAATACCCATGTAATTCTGATATTTTTCAGTTAAATATAATGTATTTGACTGTGTTTTAAGTGGTTTTTGGATCATTATTGATGAGTGTTTTCACACTTATCAACTCCCCTCTACTTGACCATTGCCATGACCCCATGCAATGCAATATTTCAAATCTCTAGAGTGCACTTTTCTCATAATTAACCCACCTTGGCCATTTTATGATTTAATAAACTATGCTATGCTACATGATGGATGATTTTGAATATTTACAATGCAAATTCAAGGAAAGCAATTCTGTTTATATATTTTTGGATTTTATTGAAATGATTTTGATGGAAATAACTCATAAAGAAATCAATGACTTGTATTAGGGCTTTTGGTACCATGAACACTTATCACCCTCAAGTTTCACTTTCTCCATACCAAGCTTAAAAATGGGATCATTGCATTCACAAGTAAAAAGTGCATCAACTTATTCATGACAATTAAATGTGGAACGAGTTATTATTTGAGCAAATTGCTTGAGAGCAAATTTGTCATTATTTAAAGCGTGAAATATAAGAAATATAAAATCCAAAAATAAGGAAGCACGGTTTTAATCCTAAGTAATCCTCTCACCCATTACTTAAAAAACCACTCAAAATTAATATAAGTCCGACTCAAGAGTAATAAGTCATTCGCCTTATGTGTTAGATCCTTATGTCATACATTAATAAGTAGCTACACACTCGCTAAGGAAAGAAAAATAAAACTCACGCAATAATTTATATTCGCCACCTTTTTGGGACTTTGGATCTTCAATCCCGCAACCCGTCAAGGTAATATTGGATTGGAGCAACTATCAAATCCCCGCAACCCGTCAAGGTAATATTGGAATTCAATAGTTACTATAATTAACACTTCACTGTCCCTCTTGGGAGTCTTGTATAATTATTTTTTTTTCTTTTTTTTTCTAGCCACTCATTTTTTTGTAAGCCGCTCTTATTTTTCTTTATTCCTCACAAAGAAAGTTGAAAAGAATAAAAGGAAAAACACCCCCTATGTATTAAGCATGACATAAGTCTTGTACACATAAAACGTTCTAACTTAGAATCTTAAGACGTACTTATACCAACCATGAATGATTAGTCAAAAATGCATAAAAGACTACAAACCGATTAAAACGGTTCTTGATTATTTATTTACATATATACATGTGAAGAAATTAGAGGCAAAGAAAGAGAAGGATTTAGCCACAAGTAATTATCATGAAGTTTATCTAGCCCTTATATACTTGCTTCAACTCTATCATTTCCCATTCTCCACAAATTTAAAATCTCAAATAATGAGAGTAGTGGATGCTTAGCCTAATAGACCAATGAAGGACTACATGGTTAAGGATACTAACTAGAGAATGCTTAGATAAACAAACTCGGGTTGAGTCAAAGTATCCATGGCGCGCCTAATATGTCAAAGAAGTCTAAATTTGTTAAACCATGTCCTTATTATATTTTTCCTTTTTATATACTTTTGATGAAAAATAAAAGAAGTAATATATACAATGCAAATGTATTATGCAAATGAAAAATGATTACTGCAAAAATTATGAATGCATATTTTTGGTGGCCAAAGTAGATCAAAAATTTGAAAAATGTTGAAAAATTAATTTTCCCAATTATCATGAAGGTAAGGCATTGGTCTAGGTAAGATCACTTCGATAGAAGTCTCCCCTACACTTAAGATAAACATTGTCCTTAATGTTTAAGAGTATTGGAGTAAACTCCCCTACACTTATGACATTGATAACTTTGCTTAACTCAAGTTAAGGAAGAGACAAATAAAGGGTATTCATTTTAAGCACAAGCGTTGAATAACACAATAGCAAAAACTAATCAAAGTGAACCGGATACACGGGCCTCCTCCATAAGTTCCAAGCATAAAATGAGAGCGATCAACCCTTGAAGCAAACATGAAAAGACGAAGAAAAGCCACCCCTCCACTTCAACTCTACTATAACACCTTTTAATTAAACCTAACCTATTTAGATCTACTCTACGTTTTCTAACCTAGTTATTCAATGCTTGAGTTTTTTTAACCCTAAGTCTCTAGCTCGACTCGGCCCCGAATTAGGTCGTCCTTGGGGAAACCATCATGGAGAATAAAGGATATCACTTTGAAGAACATATCACATGATACACTCAAACTTAGCACGTTGCCATTTACTATAAGATTTACAATATCCGCCTCGATAAATGGAATGGTCCAACGTGTCTCAAGTTTGTCCAACATAGAAAGTCTCTCAAATAGAAATCACCCCATGATCAAATACATAGTTTCTATCTCTAAATTCGAACAACTCCAAAATAGGTAGCATCACCAAAGTAAGCTCATACAAGAAGCGCATATCAATAGAAGTCACACTCTTAAGTGGAGTAGATGAAAACCAGGGTGTCTCAAATTTATGTATCCCAGGATCAAAAACCTTTCCCTTCATGGGAAAATAAGAAGATGAACTCGTATCCACCATATAAGATTCCCCCTTAGTTATCAAATCATCATGAGACAATGAAGGTGTAGGTATCAAAACATTCATAACTATTATGTCCATGTTGGGCTACTCATCATCATCAAAAGGTGGGTAATCTTCCATTGAAGGCATAGTGAAAGGAAGATCAATAGTAATAATGTCTTGTGAAGGAGGTGTAGGCTCTATGGTCCTAAAAATCAAGTTCTCACTAAGACGAATCTCCTCTTCCCAATTAGAATCACTATCATCAACCTCAATATCAATATTAGCAAGATAAGCCTCTATGGTGGCATAAATATCCATATGAGAATCCATATCAAAGGTTTGGGATTCTAAAGGTGCTTAGGTGAGAAAGGATCAATCTCTAAGAGTATAGGATCTTCAACAATAACCAACTTCAAGGGTGGTAGAGTGGGAATAGAAGGCTCAAAAGAAGGTGTATTAATGAGAAAATCACTCAAAGGGATGATATGATCATAAAAGTCAATAGGTGCAACCTCAAAAATCCGTGAAGAAATGTCAATGAAAGGTTCTTCTTCTATGGAATCATCATTATGGTGTTAATTCAATGCTTCAATCGAGGAGATAAGATTATAAACGTTTGATAAAACCTCACGAATATGAACATCTTCCACTTCTTCTATAGGAGCAACATCTTCATCCAAATTAGGAATGTCATCTTGACATGAAAAGTCATCGAAATACATATCATAAGATGCCTCACTAGATTCACAATCATCATCCTATATTTGTGACAAATCTTTCATAAACTCTTCCTCAATCTCATTATCCCTTTCTTTAAACAATTCATCAAGATCAAAGTCACCAAAATCACTAGTAGTAGCATGAAGTTAAACATGTGATGAAATCTCAATTTGATCAAGAGGAGAAGAGGTGTCAATACAATCACATGGTTTATTGGAAACACCCTCAAGCTCTCTTTGGAATGGGATAAGGTTCTCAACACTAGAAGAGGTTAATTCATCCAAATCGGTGTTTGTATTAGTGCTAAGAGGCTCGTCCCCCATGGTTAAAGAGTCGGTGGGTTCCACGTGAGGTAAAGGTGACGAAGGTGTGTCATTATTAAGTGTCATACAAATCGAAGGTTCATCATCATTGTCATATAAGCATTGTTTAAGCAAACGAGCACGAGTAGAAAAATATTGTTCTTCTTCCTCGATTGTAGCAATCTTAAATAGGAAATTATTTAAATATTTCCTAAGGCGACAAGAAATTTTTTTCAATGATTCACGAAACATATCACCGATATCCTTGTCATAAAGTTGCTAAGTCTTAATTTCTACTTCCTCATAAAACATAATTTGTTTCTCTAAAAACGGGCACGTTTTTTTCATTTCCTCAATGCTTATGTCTTTCTTACTATCAGTCTCCTTAGAAATTTCATCGATCGACTCGTTTATTGACTCAAGTAAAGAAGGCGACTCATTGCCAATATGAGGGGCATAAGAAGACGGATCCCTCGGTCTACAATCATAACCAGAATGGGGTGCGTTCCCACAAAACTCACATGAATAAGTCGAAGAATATGGTGGAGGTGGATTTCCATAATTAGGTGGGTTATAGTTTTGAAAAGAGTCATGATTATGAAAGTTCTCATGATTGTAACCTTGAAAATTCCTTTCATTTTGAAAACCCTCATAATGTGAAAATCCTTGATATTGAAAAGTATCTTGATTATAGCATGGGAAGCCTTGATTATGAAAGGTTTCTTGATTATAGCCTTTAAAATTATCATCATTTTGAAAACCTCCATAATTGGAAAATACTTGGTTTTGGTATGACTCATCAAAGGGTTGATCATGAAATGATGGTGGATTTTGTGATGAAAAACCAGAATATCCCATATAGTCATTACAAGTGTAGTCATTTGAAGGTTGGATTGAAAATTAGGGTTCTCGGTTCCATTATAAGCATATCCCTCCCCATAATAGCCATGATTTTGATCACATAAATAAGTATCGTGTGGACCTCCACAAGTTGAACAAGTCGAATAATTAGCGTTGGCGGATCGTTGTTGCAAAATCTCCAACATGGAACGAGTATCCATGTTTAGCAAGGTCGCCGAATGTATATACAAGTGAAATGACGTTTAAAAGCTTCCTCGGGGAAGGAAGTAATACACCAAAGTTGGTATTGTTAGACGCGTGCGAGTACACGTGTAAGTAAACTCGAGGAGTGAGAGATGAGCTCTCGGTCGACTTTTTAAGGAGAAGAGATTATCTCCCTCGAGCTGCAATAATTAATATCCACAAGAAAATATAATATGTGTAATAATAATAATTCGGTGGCACACCACTCAACACTATCACTCTTGAAAGACCCAGAAGGAAGCGGAGAAACGAGGCGGCGTGTAGCAATTAAGAGCCTGCTTCTTTAGAATGTGAAATACACTCGCCTTATACCCCCCACACAGTGACCTCTTTCGCAAGATCAAGAAGATTATGGTATTTATCTATTGTGCCTTAATTAAATTTGATCGATACACGTGTCAAGGACCGGAACGCTCCCTAACACGGTGTGTTGCAAAAGCAATACTTATGGAAATAGGTGAATTAAGTGTTCATATCTACGTATACTTATTTACATATAATAATATATCAAAAATATTTTTGTATTTATTGGTTTTTTTAAGAAAAATAATATATGTACGTAAAAACGATGAAAACCGATATAATATATATTTTTTTGTGTAATCTTTTAGGAAGAATATTAATTTTAGATTTTTTTATTTTTTTGGTTAAATTCTTTAGGAAAAGAATTGATTTTGTTATTTTTTAGTTTTTTTATATTTTTATCTTTTTGAATTTTTTTATGTTTTTATTTATAATACGTCAAAATAACGTTCAGAATGTGAACGGATCCCAAAATCCAATACGTCTCACTCGAAACCGTTAATCTTCACGAAAAGAACCGGCGACGGCGCCATTTAATATTTGTCTTTTTGAGTTTCGTTTTTCTCTCGGTATCCAATCAAATTGATATAACGTTTTCTAGCAAAGACTTTATTGTTTTTGGTTGTAAAAGTTTGATTGATAATCTATGTCTAATAAGCACAAAGCATGTAAAAAGGTAAAAATACTATACTATAATACCTTCTTATACGTACTATTCTACAAAACAGATTGCAAGTTCTACATTTAAATGCACAAGAAGTAAAATGTAAAAATAAAATTTTACACTACAAATAAAATTCACAAACATAAAAATATAAAACTAATTCAGTTTTACTAAACTCAAAATACAAATTTATTAACTAAAAATGAAAATCAATGATCTAAAAAACAAATGTTCAAAATGAAAATTCTAAAATTACATTTCTGTTAAACAAACTAGCCATAACCTATTTCTAGTCATCTACATGTAGCCCAACAGATGATTTAAGCCCAAAAGCTTAAACGTGACTAAGAGAACCACTTACAAGTTAATGGACTTATTATGTATCTTATATCTGAAGCTATCTAGATACCTTTTTTCACTGATTTTTTATATGGTAACAAAACACAATCTACTTATTACTAAAATACTACAACTTGTAAACAAAGAATTTGCCTCAGTCAAATCTAATCTTTAATTAAATTTGACTAAAGATCTAACATGTTCCTCTAGTAAAACGCTGATAAAACCATTTGCCTTAGTGCATTTTTACTTTACTGCTTTAAAATTCCGTAAAGCATCAACACAAAATGTTACTTGTAACAGCTAATTCTATCCTAACCAACAAACTTACACTTCTCACTCCTAAATTCACAAGCTAACTGAGAAGAATAACTCAGAACATACTACACCAAGCACTCGTCAATCCACAACTCAAAATGAACAACTACTATAATGGAAAATTCATTCAACTAATTGAAGAATCAATAACTGCTGCTACCAATCAGTCAACGATCAATGATAGACTAGTAAAATAAAGCTAACTTAAACCAATTTGCAAGCAAGTAACTAGACTACAAATCTTGAACATGGATTATACTACTATTGCAAAAAATATAAAGGCGCTTAACCATTCTCATCCAGGCCTGCGCGTTGACGATATAGCACGGCGCTGAGCCGGCTTATAAACTGAACCACCAACTAATTTTTCTGATCAACACAATCACCTTTTACTCCGAACACCAATAAGCTGCTTAACAGCTTTTCCGATAAGCCCTGCAAATCAATTACAAGCTAGCATAGAACTGAAATTTCTTCTAAAGTCAAATGGCCTTAACTAAATTTCCTATAGATTCTCTTAAAAACTGCCAACAATTATAAAGATTATAGAAGCTTTTAAGCTATAGCTACAGTAATATAAGCCAAAAGCTGTAAAATTGAAATCTTAATAGAGAAAATGAGGTTGTAAAATCTACTAAAAAGTAAAGCAATACAGAAACGAACAATCACAACTGTTCACTGATTCGCAGACAATATGATGAGATTATCAAAGATATTAACTGTTCATTAACAACTCTAACAGAAAGTAACTGATTCAATCTAAAATCTATCTATGACGTGAACAGTAACTGACTACATAAGATCATTTAAGCTTATGACAAACAATAAGCTGAATAGAAACATTAACTGCTAAACTGAGAACTCAAATTCATTAATGGAGAACACTAGCTTTGTTACACTGACAAACAGGAAATGATTATAACAAAAACTCATAGGCTGCTTATTGAAAACACAAATTAAAGTGAATGATTGAAGGTAAAAGTTTGAATTCATTAATGGTGGAAAAGAAATTTCGGTTACAAAGATTAACTATATTCAGTTACAAAAGTTTAGCAAGAAAAGAAAATTAAACTAACTACTAATTTTTAACCTAACTATGTGTAAACTACTCCTAGCTAACCATTTCAAATTGAAGGTCTTGATCTCGCATTTATAGATGTCACACCCCACCATGGCGGAATATGGGGCGCGACGTATGGATATCATCACAACAAACGGTGTCTCTATAGAGAAAACTAAAATGCAACTATAATGTCATAAATGGCGACACAAAGGTCATGACAATATCTCAACATAGCAGGAGTCTAGGTAAGTAAGTAACAGTCCTACCACTTACCCAAGACAAACAATTAACATGAACCAAACAAACATATAGGTGCCAACATGTATCACTTATCAAAAAAACATAAAGGTAAACTAAGAAGGAACGGGGATCTCCTTCTATATGCAATCCTAAAGCATCCAAGTCTATCCACTTCTATCCTCAAGCTTAAACACATTCACACCTGAAAGAGACACTAAAACATGTCAACATAATGTTGGTGAGAGTCATAGGTTTAGACTCCAACGCCAAATCAGTTATAAGTTGTGAACAACAACCATCAATACAATAACATATGGACAATGTGCTAAAATTATGTATTAACAACTAGCATCAAGATTAATCAATCATCACAATTCCAAGGCCTCACGCCTTACCAACAACCACAATTTCTAAGGCCTTCAGCCTTAACAAACACCATGGTACCATAGGCTCCCATACACCTATGTACCTATCCCAAGGCCCCGCCTTGTCATTAACCATTGGTCCCATAGATGATCACACTATGTACCTTTCCGATCCAAATCATACACAAACAAGAATCACATAGCAGTTAATCACATAATGTACACACAAGTCCATCTCAAACCTTAAAAACATTCACAGCATCAATTTATAAATAACTCAACACAGTGTCTCTTCCATCCCATCTGGAAGTCAAAATCAATATTAAACATGGGACTATGAAACTAACCTGATTGAGCTTCTCCAAAAGTCCTCGCACTAGCAAAAAGCTAACAAAGCAAAAACACGAAATCAATACATGAACCAGTCACTAAGATGGCTCATCAACCCATGATGGAAATCTAGCCTGTTCCCATATAAATAACTCATTGATAAGCTCTAAACACCCCATTACCCTTCCCTAACAAGTCCTTACCTTGGTTAAGTTTGATAACTATCCCGTTCATATTTTACACAAAACCGTCCCAATTTTAGGTCTCAAAACTTTAAGTCAAACATCCACTTAAACATACCCATGGTTTCTGTAAAAGGAATATTCATACCCTTACATATGTTAGCTAACACCTCTCACTTGCCCCAACCTTAAAGCTACTGTTAAGGCCCCGATATATATATATACTTTTGTCATTCCAGATTTCCTGATTTTAAACATACTAAACTTTTGTTACAATTAAGGGGTCTTACCCTAAACAACAACCTTAGCCCAAGTGCAGATACTTAATACAATATATAAACCATCTCTTATGTTCGTGAGAAGATCCCAATGCAACCCTAAGTACCCCAAACAACCGAAAACTTAAAAATAAAACAGGCTGATTACAAAACTGTTTTGACCTCCGACTGTTGTAACCTATTTTTGACCCACTTCCCTACATCCAATTTAGTTCTCGTTTCTTCCGTTGGAAAGCCACTTCAATTACCTTTGCAGGGATACTTGGATCGTAAAATAAGATTTTGTAGAACGCCCAATATGATCAAAACAATTGACTCAAAATTCTGCCTAGTTTTTAAAAACGGGTTTAATCAAATTAACCTCATTAATTAACCCTAATCCCACTAATTACAAGCCCTAATTTATGTAATCATTATGAACTCATTAAAATACAGATTTTTATTAAAACCCTAACCTAAATCCATCATAAGATGATTATGTAAACATTAAAAACAATTAAATTCAAAAGGGATTATGAAAGTTTACCTTTGATTTATGAAAACCCCAAAATTTTGATGAAGAACCCTAGAACCCCATGTTTAGCCGTGGACTTCTTTTCCTCCAGGGAATTATGAAGTGTTTTGTTGTATATAACCTTATATAATTAAGTTGGACAAATCCTAGCCCAACCCAAAAGTCTTGTTTCCTTATTTTCTTTTTTTTCCTTTCTTTTCTTCTTTGGTGCGTCTAAACCGACCCAAACACCCCTCAAATTCGTTTTTTATTATTATTTAGTAGTATGTTATTAATATTACCTTAATTTTCCTTAATTTATTTCAGCTCCTAAAGCTTCCAAAACCGTAAAAACCAGTCAAATTGACGCGTTTTACCGTAAAAGACGTAAAACCATCCCGAAAAATATCCATATGACTAATTACCTCATCCGAGACCTCTAAATGCTAAACCGTAAATCGTAGAAATACGATTTTCTATAATACATATACGTATATGTAAAACCACCAAATAACACCATCTCACTTCATAGTCAATACCATGTGAACTCATGAACATGAAATCATCACACATCGCTTCACTCACAAGGTACCCCGTACCGGAAACGATATCCAAACCACAATCTAAACACACCACTTAGCACATAAACACGTAAAGACATGTAACTAGCACAAAATAAAACTAAGTGACGAACCTCAAAACCAGGGTTGTCACATCACTCCCTCCTAATAGAAATCTCGTCCCGAGATTTACTCCTTAGGATCAACACACAAACAACAAATCACACGAGGATACTTGTTCTAAATGAACTCCCCTCATTTCCACGTGAACTTTAGTTCAAGTTGCAAAATACCACATATACAAACCAAAAATAATTAAACTCATTGCCATACTCTTGACCTCACAGTCAATAAATCTCACAAATGAGTCTTTGATAAAACAAAGACTCTTATTAGCACAAATCCCGAGTAACCGGACATGTAAATATGCATTCCCAAACAACATTTACCAATCTTAATACATGAAATATATCATGTATACCACTCAATTTCCCCCAAGTAATTATATGCTCATAAGCTACTGGTCCGATCTTTCCAAAGATCATAAATGGACCTACAAAACTCTACATCAACTCTTTTATTTTACCAAAACATACCACCCGTTACTATGGGTGAAACTTCATACATAACTCTGTTACTAAATCTAGTGGTTTCCTCCTTTTCTATATAGGATCCCTTGTTGCTCTCATCCTTCCCACAAACACCATTACCACATTAGTAGCAACTTTTACCAATTCTAGTCCACAATGGGGACAACTCAACCTATCCTTTCATATAGTGCCTCAAATGGAATTCATCGACTTCTAGTATGATAACTATCATTATATGAGAACTCAGTCATCGCTAACGAGATTCCTACTCCCTCTAAATAATCACTCATTCCCTCAGTATAACACCTAGGGTTGTATAAATATCTCACTTGCCTAACCATTCCAGTTAGCTGGATATACTCATATCCAATCATGTACATCAACTCCCTTCAGTCCGTACCCCAAACTACTTAAAAATTCCAATTTCCTTACAAAGTGACCTATGACGGTCTTTCACATATCCATTAGTCCTTCCAACTTCTCAACCACGAGACTTCTCATTCCTCTTGAAATAGGTGATGAATTAGTCAATCTATCGACTATCACCCAACTCTCATCGTACTTAATCCTCCACCGCATTATGTATCCCTTCCACCAACTTCGTCCTTACATCGCCCTTCCTAAACTACTCCTATCCATGTAGGAAGTATAGTCTACGTCCCTTTCCTCCCTACGATTGTCCAAGCCACACAACATAAATGTTGACGCGTTCACTGCTTTAGACAACTCAACTCGTGCAACCTACATCCTTCATCCAAACCACTCTAATACATCATCCATATAGTTCAAGTTCGTCTCAGCTTCACTTCATTCTTCTTATTCCATGTCTCATCAACCATGCTTGCCTTTCCCAGATGGTACTTAGCCTTGCGATTTTTCTTTCACCACTTAACCTTTTCCAAATGTTCAATCAAGGTGATTGAATATGTGTTGGAGACGTTCATGATCCGTATAGATCATTCTCTACGTCTCGTATCCCAAATGCCTCTAGCATTCTAGGCAGATATAACAATCCAGCTCCACTAACTAAGTCTATCCAGTTCTTCCAAATCTTCAGTTCCTGCAACGTATAAGCAATCGCCTTTCTTTGTCATTCTCGTACACGTCCAAATCCTTGCTCCACGTATCGTCATGCTTCGTGAATTCATCCAGTCCTTCCGATAATGTCAAGATCGGCTCATTATCCAATCCACCTCTTCAGCCTCCAAAATGCTTCCTCATCCTTCTTCACTTCGCCCCTTGCTGGTTCCATGTTATGCCATCATCTCTAACTACTCATCACGGTAGACTTAATACTAAAAACTCACACTTGAAAATCTCACGTATAATTCCACTCCAAAACCAACACATACTTCGCCTCACTCTCCTTCTTAGACTTTGAGTAGATCAAGATGTCGTCGATACTCCCGATGACAACTCATTTATATACGTTCATGCACACACGATTCATTGACTCCATGAAATCCGCTATTGCTTTGGCGAAGCCAAATGCATAACCGTAAACCCAAAGCGTTCATACAACATCCTTAGTAGTTTCAACTATGTCCTCCTTGCACCCTCTCTTAGCGGCAATACGAATAAATTCCTACCTCGTTCTACTTGCAAAATTCTACACGCATCTTAAAAGACCAATGCTTCCTCTCATCAGACCACTCAACCGCTTTCCACATCCAATCTACTACTAAGCAACTCAACTTTTACCTTGCATCCGTTGCAATTTCTAACAACTCTTGTTCTTGAAATCATTCCATCAACAATTTCCTTGGGAAGGCACTAACTCCAACTTCTCTCACTTCTCCTACTTGCTCTATTCATGGTTCTATCTCAAAATAATAGGCAAACCTATTAAATTTCAGGAAATTTTTAGAAAACATACATGCCTTACGAACAATATCCCCTTCCAACACTCTCTATGGCACGTTACTTGTGCCAATATCCATACATTTCACAAATCTCTATTCATCTCCCTTGGCTCTCCTAATAGACCTCATGCCCACATTAGTTCGTGTACGAACTTTTAACTCTTTCATCCCCCTAAGGGCATTCCAACCCTTCTCTTACGGCCACCTACTAAATCGTGTAGGCGCGACCAAGTCTTTCATATGTCTACCTCAACGCTCCCAATCAATACGAAACCAAAACTACATCCTGAATCCATCAGATACGATCAACGAATCAAACCCACGGATAACTAACGACATTTCACGTGCACCAATTTAAAACCAGTCAAAACCACGAGACTCAAAAGAAAACTCAACCCAAAACGTGTATCAATTCAAAATGACCCATGACAACGAAAAATAATCCAAGAACACCCAATGGCAACCAAAACATATTACGCCCCCGATATATTATTTAAACCGTGCAAGAGATCGACTTTTCCAAAAGAATATATTTTTTTTTTTTTTTTTTTTACCTTCCCACATCTATGTGACTCAAACAATCTACAAACAACCCTCTTGATAAACTCAAAACTCAACTCAAAGACTAGGTATCCCGTGCATCCCAAATCATAAAAAAAAAATAAAAAAATAAACTACTATTCAAAACTCAACCTTTAACCCGACACTTGTACAATAATTTCGACCAGTCCACTGACTTCCCATGACCATACTTTCTGAATATTTGAAAAGTACGTTCTGAGTACATAATTTTTGGCTTTTGAATCACTCAAAAAGCTCTAAAAATGAACAAGTTATGACCAAAACAGTTTCATATTAATGAAAGATAAAATTATATGTGAAATCTTCATAAACTCAATTTAACCTTGTATTAATAATTATAAATGACGTGAACCGGTTAAAGCCAATTATATAAACTATGTAAGTAGAAAGAAATTTTTACTTCGCTTTATTTCAAAGAAAGTCTTTTAGAATTTGAAATATATAAGTGTTGATTAAAAAGAAATCTTATGTTGCACCTTGTTTCAAACACGACTCCAACACCTTACCCTTATTTTAACGAATACAACCAACCATCTAACCCTATAATAGATTTCCAAGTCCCCCTTTTTCTCAATATATACCGACCAAAAGAAATGTAAGACCCAACACAAAAGATTTCATTATTTCAAAAGAAATCCCAAGTTATTTCAATAGACTTAAAACCAAGAACACCATTTTAAAACGTACACGTGAAATACGAAACTCAAAGAATACGCTACAAGACACACTTCAAAAGATTCAAAACGTCGTTGAAACTCCACCAAACTCGAGCTCTAAAAAATTGTTTAAACACAAGAGAGCACTAGGTACGTCCAAGTTATAATAACTACTGAACGACCGTAAATCATAACATAACATCTACTAGTATATATACATCCGCATATGTATACCTATCGAATCTCCCAAACATACTCATTATCATACATTTCAAGTGAATCGATCGCTATATACGCTCGTTTTTTCATACGAGTAATCACCATCTCACCGTGCCACAACAAGGCAATAAGCCCACCTCCTAAACCAAACCATATCGTGCGACCCCATAATCACACAACACTACTATAACCCAAAACATATAACACAAAAGAACCATAGCCATATCATAGGCAGCCATTACGTAAACCCATATATATATATATATATACCCAAATTCTACATCTCATCATATACAAGCATGTACTAACCCTCTTTCATGCAATCATACTTGAGAACGCATTGAAGTTGTGGTACTTGTATAACTATGTTGGCCACCATACTTATACAATTACCCTTTCCCCAATGCACTCCCTCATATGATGACACTTATAAGAATCAATACAACATATAACACATAATCCATATACTCACATAAGCTCATAACCACATAAACAATAAAGTCCAAAACTCCATCTATTAAAATAACATAGTAATACTCTTGGAATACAAAAATCCATAGTCTAGCTAAAACAGCATAGACTAAATCCAAAACAAAAACAAAATCAGTTATAAGTCATGTCGCCTGTAAGAGTGGAAACAGCTTAAAATCCTTCATATCCACCTACTCCAAGTAACTCGAACCACCACACGATTCTTAGGGAACATGACTTAAACATCAAAAGAAAAATAACATTCCTCAGGTATGTAAAATAACTCGATAAAAGATAGAAACTACCTTGTACTAAATTATGTACTATAATGTACAATTTAAGCAAAATACAACAGTGACTAGCGTGGACGATTATGGTTTAACTCGCACTAGTCACAACCCGAAAAGAAAATAGCATGTGGCTAAGTATGAACTTATTATGGTGCAATTCATACTAGTTAAAACATCGAAATTAATAACATCCAAACACATCAATTATTATAAAATGCACACATACTCCTATGACGCCTATATGCAGGGACCCTTAAGCTATAGACTAGGCTACGCGACTAGGCAACCTAATTCTCTATAACCATTGTCTCTTATACCATTCTATCACACCCCCACCATGGCGGAATATGGGGCGCAACGTATGGATATCATCACAACAAACGGTGTCTCTATAGAGAAAACTAAAATGAAACTATAATGTCATAAATGGCGACACAAAGGTCATGACAATATCTCAACATAGCAGGAGTCAAGGTAAGTAGGTAACAGTCCTCCCACTTATCCAAGACAAACAATTAACATAAACCAAACAAATATATAGGTGCCAACATGTATCACTTATAAAAAAACATAAACGTAAACTAAGAAGGAACATGGATCTCCTTCTATATGCAATCCTAAAGCATCTAAGTCTAGCCACTTCTATCCTCAAGCTTAAACACATTCACACCTGAAAGAGACACTAAAACACGTCAACATAATGTTGGTGAGAGTCATAGGTTTAGACTCCAACGCCAAATCAGTTATAAGCTGTGAACAACAACCATCAATACAATAACATATGGACAATGTGCTAAAATTATGTATTAACAACTAGCATTCAAGATTAATCAATCATCACAATTCCAAGGCATCACGCCTTACCAACAACCACAATTTCCAAGGCCTCCAGCCTTACCAAACACCATGGTACCATAGGCGCCCATACACCTATGTACCTATCCCAAGGCCCCGCCTTGTCATTAACCATTGGTCCCATAGATGATCACACTATGTACCTTTCCGATCCAAATCATACACAAATAAGAATCACATAGCAGTTAATCATATAATGTACACACAAGTCCATCTCAAACCTTAAAAACATTCACAGCATCAATTTATAAATAACTCAACACAGTGTCTCTTCCATCCCATCTGGAAGTCAAAATCAATATTAAACATGGGACTATGAAACTCACCTGATTGAGCTTCTCCAAAAGTCCTCGCACTAGCAAAAACCTAACAAACCAAAAACACGAAATCAATACATGAACCAATCACTAAGATGGATAATCAACCTATGATGGAATCTATCCTATTCCCATATAAATACCTCACTGATAAGCTCTAAACACCCCATTACCCTTCCCTAACAAGTCCTTAACTTGGTTAAGTTTAATAACTATCCCGTTCATATTTTACACAAAACAGTCCCAATTTTAGGTCTAAAACGTTTAAGTCAAACGTCCACTTAAACATACCCATGGTTTCTGTAAAAGGAATATTCATACCCTTACATATGTTAGCTAACACCTCCCACTTGCCCTAACCTTAAAGCTACTGTTAAGGCCTCGATATATATATATATACTTTTGTCATTCCAGATATCCTGATTTTAAACATACTAAAAGTTTGTTACAATTAAGGGGTCTTAACCTAAACAACAACCTTAGCCCAAGTGCAGATACTTAATACAATATATAAACCATCTCTTATGTTCGTGATAAGATCCCAATGCAACCCTAAGTACCCCAAACAACCCAAAACTTAAAAAGAAAACAGGCTGATTACAAAACTGTTTTGACCTCCGACTGTTGTAACCTGTTTTTGACCCACTTCCCTACATCCAATTTAGTTCTCGTTTCTTGCGTTGGAAATCCACTTCAATTACCTTTGCAGGGATACTTGGATCGCAAAATAAGAGTTTGTAGAACGCCCAATATGATCAAAACAATTGACTCAAAATTCTGCCTAGTTTTTAAAAACGGGTTTAATCAAATTAACCTCATTAATTAACCCTAATCCCACTAATTACAAGCCCTAATTTATGTAATAATTATGAACTCATTAAAATACAGATTCTTATTAAAACCCTAACCTAAATCCATCATAAGATGATTATGTAAACATTAAAAACAATTAAATTAAAAAGGGATTATGAAAGTTTACCTTTAATTTATGAAAACCCTAAAATTTTGATGAAGAACCCTAAAACCCCATGTTTAACCGTCGACTTCTTTTCCTCCAGGGAATTATGAAGTGTTCTGTTGTATATAACCTTATATAATTAAGTTGGACAAATCCTAGCCCAACCCAAAAGTCTTGTTTCCTTATTTTCTTTTTTTTCCTTTCTTTTCTTCTTTGGTGCGTCTAAAACGACCCAAACACCCCTCAAATTCGTTTTTTATTATTATTTAATATTATGTTATTAATATTACCTTAATTTTCCTTAATTTATTTCAGCTCCTAAAGCTTCCAAAACCACAAAAACGTAAAAACTAGTCAAATTTAGGTGTTTTACCGTAAAAGACGTAAAATATACACTTTTATAAAAAATCTCAAATTTTGAGATAAACTTTATAACTAAGTCCTAAATGACTTAAAATCATCCAGAAAAATATCCATATGACTAATTACCTCATCCGAGACCTCTAAATGCTAAACCGTAAATCGTAGAAATACGATTTTCTATAATACATATACGTAAACGTAAAACCACCAAATAACACCATCTCACTTCATAGTCACTACCATGTGAACTCATGAACATGAAATCATCACACATCGTTTCACTCACAAGGTACCCCGTACCAAAAACGATATCCAAACCACAATCTAAACACACCACTTAGCACATAAACACGTAAAGACACGTAACTAGCACAAAATAAAACTAAGTGACGAACCTCAAAACCAGGGTTGTCACAATAGAGGTCTTCAAGAGATGTTGATTTAATTTCGACGTGTTCAACCCAATTAAATCGTGCCACGTAGAAAATACGATGATCTTGATCTGTTCTTCATTCTTCAACATTTTGGGGGTTTCTTCGTTTCTTTCTCTTGATCTAATTAAATCACCTCTTCTTGTAGAGGAGATGATGATGAACACTTTTGGTGTTTTAAGTTTTGATTGAATCCTCTTGTAGCTCTCGTGATTGGGACTTGGAGGTTTGTGGAGAAAAGGAGTTAAACTTTGTCTGTCATCTCGTTCCTTTCTCTCTCTTCATTGTAGAAGAAGGAAGTGTATGTGTTTGTTTGACTGTGACTTGGTCAATGACCAAGTTTATAAAAGTTAATTAAACTTTTATCCATTTTTTCCTTTTAGTCCTTTACTCTTAATTCTTTTATCAGATGTGTATAAAAACTTTTATACAATTTCATTTTTCATCCTTTGATTTATGAGAAATTGAAACTTAAGCCCTCGATTTTGGTAAATTTGGCAAGTAAAGTCCTTGAAGGCTTCTTTTGTCCTTTTCTTCGTCTTTTTGCCAAATAAATCCTTGAAAACGCGTCTTTGCTCCAAATTGTATCTTTTTTACCTGAAAACACATGAAACACAAATACCCACGTAATTTTGATATTTTTCATTTGAATATAATGTATTTGACTGTGTTTTAAGTGGTTTTTAGATCATTATTGATGAGTGTTTTCACACTTATCAGTGAACAGTTGGTAAAACTGTTCACTTAAAGTTGTTTAAAGGTATGTCTTGATATACACATGCATTTAATATGTTGTACTAGTTTCACATAGAAGTTGACACGTATCAACTACTCCCACTAAGGAAACAACCTCGTACCAATATAAATAGGAGGAAGAAAGAAGATAAATTCAACCCTTTTGCTTGGATAATTTATCTAAGTTCTTTCTTCCACTAAAACCTCTGAGTCCCTAGCTGTCTACCAGCGACTCTAAGGTTCTCGCGTAAACTTGAGTCTCAAATCAAGTTTACTTATTCTAGGGTTCATTTGTTATTGTCATTCAACGGGTGTATTCATAGCACTTTGTAATACTTTGTTTATAAAAGATTAATACAACATCACGCGTTTGAAAAGTATTTCTTATTATGTTATCTTGTATACGAGACATTGTATCAACAACTGTTATATTTTGGGACTTTCAACATTCATTTAAAACTATATGCTATCCAAAATTTTATGCTTTCCAGATGATTATCAGTTATTATTGCATTTATTACCAATAGTCGTATGGTCCCCTACATATCATGAACCATTAATTATTTAACGTGTTACAAGCGCGAATGTTGTGGATGGATCCATCGGGATTGAAAATCATTGTCTCGTATTACTTTGAAGCATTGCATTTGTTTATACTAGAGTATTTTGGCTGAATACTAACTAGAGGAACTTACAATGATTTTTAAGCTTCGGTTCATGAACTAGATAGCAATAATAATGGTTTCAGACTATGGTTAATGCACATAACCATTTTCCCTATTTCTTGTTTTACAAATGAATGCTTGTGTTCCACAACTTTACTGCTAAACCTATGAATATCACTCAACTTCGTGTTGACATTTTATATGTTTAATCTCAGGTAATAATACTTAGTTTTGCTTGGATGGGAGCCCGTAGGATATTTTCGCAGCTTGGAGATTTCTATGTTATTTTTAAAGTTTGGTTTTGGTAAAAGTTGTCACAAGTTTATCCTGTATTTGTTTTGGTAACTACATGTTACAAAAACAGTTTTAAATAATAGATTTGTCCGCTTATAAAACTCTAGGACCCTTTGTTTAAAAACTCTGATGTTTATGATGTAATGTATATGTTTTTATTACGTCAACTTTGTGTCAACAGTATTTAATTGTTTCCTGTACCATGACGTGGCACCCCCATGCTGCCTACATGTTTCCTTTCCTGATTTCGGGGATCTCACAAATGGTATCAGAGCGACGGTTATAGGGAACTGAGTCGTTTTCAAAACTTGGTCTATAACTGAAAGTTCAAATATTCCATGTTTCTAAGTGTCAAACACAGAATCTGCCATTGTTGTTCAATATTTGTGCGGGTAACTCTAATCCTTATTATATACTTTTAATTATCGTTGTAGTATTTCACTTCTTGATTTCATTTTGAAATATTACATTACCCTCATGACGATAATTACTATCTTTTTCAAAATCCTTTGTGTTTCATGAATTATCATTGGATATTACTGTGATTACATCTGCCCTTACTGTATTACTTGGATTCTTATTCTTGTAAACTTGATCTTGTTACAATAATTTTAGATTGTTATGGCATTACTTACTTGTATTTGGAGCGCGTATGCTGCCGACTTTTCATACTCACTTTTATGAGTACTATTGCTATTTCGTTTATGCGTGATACGACAGACCTCATATACTTGTTCGTTTTGAACCACCTGTTTTTCTCGACTCATTCTTTTACATGTTGTGTGTATTCTCGTGATACCATTATTTAGGATTAAATAAGTGTTGCTTTCGATGAAACTTCCGATTTTCATTTTACTACCGTGTGTGTTACTTTCATTGTTCAACCCCTTTAAAATATCTATTTAGATATCCTAATTTCTTTACGACCATTTGTGATTAGATGTCTTGAAAAAAATAGCATATAGACCATCGTGTAGTTCAATGTGTCTCCGAAAAAGACTAAATGACATCGTGTGAGTCACACATCTCGAAGCATTCCTTGAATCCGCGTTGAATAATATCGTGGGTTTTCGTAACCTTGATTGACCTTTACATCACCGTTTTACACGACACTCGTATATCGATTAAATATTAATTCATTCACCATTCTACATTTCGACTTCTAATCTCAAATTTTGTTTGTACCTTGGAAACAACACCGTCATCTTGTAATTCATATCCTATAATATAATGTGGCGCTTGTTTGGAATACGATTCTACTTCTATAAACTTGTAGCCTCCCCTTTCATTAAACATCCTCGCTCCAGGAATACGACTTGTTAATGTTCCATTTCTTTCTTGGTATGTTTTGTGTTTTTGGAAACGCCGCCAAGAGACCTTCCTACCTTGCATTTTGAAATCTAAGACATAGATGTCATGCGTCATTTTTCTTATTTCTTATATTATCATCGGTATTCTTAAACCATTTTTATACAATGTTTTTCTTTATATGCTTAATTATACAATTTTTATTTTCGTCTTTATGGAAATTTACTGCTGATGTAGAATCTTGCACGTACATTTTGGTCATTTCACAAAAGGTTTCGGGTCTGGTTAAAACTAGAAAGTTGTGCGAACATCGTTTTGAACCAAATTGATTTAGACTTCGAGTCTTGTAAATGTCATTTAGCGAGTCAGTTGGTATGGTCAGACCCAAAAGTTAAACTTAAAAGTCAAAGCTGATAGAATTTAAAAATATGGTTTGAAGCATTTTTGAGTTTATCAGAGCTCTAAAACATTAACGAATGAGATTTTACAACTACTAAACATTGATTGCATTTGAAAATGTTTCATAATAGTAACTTTGAGTGGGGGTTATACGTATATATATCGTGCACTTTTGATACAAAGTGTTTGGATAACACTTTTAATGAACTAGTTTTGTCAAAAAAAGTTGTGCATTTTTATGCGTCACTATTAACGTGTTAAATTCCTATCTTTTGAGATTCGGAAACCTTCCTAATATAGAAACTTTCCAAAAATAGAAACTTTTCGGTTTAGTTGTATTATTCGAGAACTGATGCTCTACTTTGTCAAATAAATTATGATGTGAGCGCATATGGATTTCCTTTATCCTTTATTTTATACATTACTCATTGTCATTTATATTATCTTTCTTTTCTTCCATCGTACCACTGATTTGGGTCAAGATTTGAAGTTATCGTTTTCACATCTTTCGCTATCATTTTTGATACGTGTCTCACGACGATTCTGGCTAAACCATCTGAAATTCTATCAACTTGTAATCATTTCATTAATTGTCTTATGAACTAATCTTTACTACTCTCGTGCAACTCACTCGCTATTTTGTATGCTATCATAATGTCACAATATAAATTTAAACTGGTATTGTTTGCGAAACATTTTATAAAATGTTCTACATTGGTCATTGTTTTACGATGTATTTTCACAAATTGTTCAAGGTTGGTCTTATAAAAAATTCTTGTAACATTAAAATTGTTGATTTAAATATTTAACCAATTACTAACTTGTGAAAAGTTTCATAAATCATTTTACATCCTGTTTTACAAATGGCATTATATACATATTTTAAATCATATGACATGCAATATTGGTTTGACGAAGCTGAGCATGACATTGCTAGTCCTAAATTATGCATGGCTTAATCACCTATGCGTAATTTAGAAGGATCCATGCGAGGCCGAATAGTAGTCACCTTAAATATTTGGCCAAGAATCAACTTTTTACTTGTGTTTATGAAAATTTAGATAAATTAAATTTTTGAAAACTTTTACATATTATGCGAGTAGCACCCGTTCGTAACATATTTACATGTTTCCTTACCTCTTTCTTGAACGACTTACGTGCTTGCAAGTACACGTTTCTTTACTAAACGATATTTGTTATACTTATTACCACTCGTCTAATTACTGACCATTGATACCAGATTTGAAATTTTCACTGTTGTTATGCTTCTACATCGACCAACCTTCTCTATCTGTTTTGGTAGACCTTCGAAACATCTCTGGACGCGGATAATGATTTATGACTGAAAGTGAACAATGATTTCGTGTATTTGACATGATGTGTGTTAGACTCTATCGTCTCGAAATTCATTCGTGTGAACCATGTGTTGACTTCGCTCTCTCAATGCTAATGTTTTTCATTTTACTGGAATTACTCTCAACTGTCTTCTTAAGAATTTTATTTGATGCAAAAATTTATTGTATGGCTTTTCTCTTTCGATCGTGTATCGACAATCGAGAACTTAATAAGCCGTTGTTGGTGACACCAACCACACTCGTGAATTAATCTTGCTAAATCCTTTGTTCTAATTGTTTTTTATCATCGACGTCTCTAATCTATCATGCTCGTTAAGAAATTGGTACGAATTTGTTTTGTTCCCTCATGTCATCGCTTGCATACTAATTGTTGACTAATATTTGCTTCATATTCGTTTACTATCTTGTCACATTTTGAAAACCCGAATATGTGCCATGTTTACCATTTGATGCATTAAACACCTTCATGGATTTCTAAAAATTATTATAACTAGTGTTTAAAAGGACGTCATACCTTATCTTTTAAACTATTTGATTTGTATCATACTTTACTTTCAAGTTAATGAAATTACCTATGTAATTTATATTTCTATCAATGCTTCTAAATAATTTGGAAATTTATTTTTCTCTGATCATAACAATAAACCCGAGTTTAGCAATAATTTTATGCAGTAATCCAAAAGCTCTTAAGCCGATCAAAATAATTATTTTGAACTGTTTTACTTTTACATTAAAATACTTATCAAGAAAAAGACTTAGCGATTCTTACTCTCTAAATATATAGTTTTGATTTCAAATCATCAAACATCTTGATAAGCAACTATAAATATTCTGGCATCATTTTGAAAGTGTCGTAGCATTTTAAAGCCATAAATAAACAAACTTTGTATTTTTATAATCAAGAAGATACTTAAGCTGAGTTTAAAAGTAATACCAAATCCTAGACAGATAATTGTGACAACTTGTATTTTTAAATATCTATATGTAATTCATATTTCCCCTCTATTTCTCTAGTAAGTATATTGTTACGTTTTAAGATTTTCATGTGTTACACTTTGCGCGATTTGCGATTCCTTGTCGATTATCAATCTTAACTCGTTTTAGTACACCTTGTCCGTTTAAGCAATTCTCGTGTTCATTCTATCTCTTTATATATCTTCGTACTGAAAGGTTATTATTTTAATCCAAGTTTGAAATAAATTCGAAAAGGAGTTAAGAAGCTAAAGCGTAATTCCAATTGTTAAGGTTCGTCGTGGTGCAGAAATTACCTGCGAAAGCGATGAATCAATTCTAAACTATGTGTGTCCATTTGTTCGTATCTTCTTTCGTCTCTAGTTGAACTCTGAGGGACCAGAGTTCCTTTAGGGGGTCGACTGTGAGAACTCGTATTTTTCCCAGTATTATTTTATTCCTTAATTCATACTTCTTGAGTTTTCTAACATGCTACATTTTCTTGTATTCTTCATATGTAAATCCTCAGATCTCGATAATTTTAATAGGTTATATTTCTAAGTATTTTCTGATTACTGACAATACTTTATTCGGAATTATAAATTTTCTTATTTATTTTTCCGTATTTATTTGAATCAAAATATTTTGATTTAAAAGCACCCGCATACATTTTACAAAAAATACTCAAATCAACGAGTAACGAGAACTACTAGTGATCGCGATACCGACGGATGCCCGAAATTTTACGTCTTATTATCGATTGTTTCGATACTTGATATTTTGACATTTTCGTTTCATTTCGTGTTAAGTCGAGTCGGTGCGTTAAATCTTTGAAAAAAAAGTATTTTATTAAACGAGACTTTATTTTTATGAAGCCGGGACGAAACCTGACTCTCGTAAATTTTTAAAAACCGACTAGGTATCATTTCCCGCTCTTTAAAAAGTAAATTTGAAACAAAGGCCAAAAGAAAACCATATTTACACTTTATACCCACCACCACTATACATAACGCAAAAATAAAAACACACACTCCATTTTGTACATACAAAAATTTCACCATCTCTTTCTTTTCTCTCTACCATCATGAACCACCATGGACCACCTCAAAAATTTTGATTTTGAAAAATCTAATCAAAGACCCATCTCTAAAAATCATTGTGAGTGTTAATCAACCAAAAATGGTAACATGCAACGCATTTTTTTCAAGATTTAATTTTTGTAATGTTTTAATGAAAATGTTGATTTGATCTAAATTATTCATTGCATGTGTGTTTTATGATATTAGGAGCAAGTATTTGAAGAAATCCAACCTTTGGAAAAAAAAATTTGTGTTCTTGATCATTTGATCTATTTTGTTGGTAAGGTTCCTTGTTTATATGTTAACTACTTAATTAATCATTTTTTATGGTTGCATGTATGATTTTGATTTGTATTTTGTAAGAAAATGGACATGCAAGTGATTTGGAGTAGTGAGTTTTGGTTTGGATGATTGTTAGTCAATGTTAGAAGTATGCTTGAGGTTGGAAATGGGTAAAAACAAGATTTAGTATGATTTTAAAGAAGTTATTTTATATCAGTGGGTTTAAGGCTAATTTTCGTGTACTTAAGATTGATTAAGTATTTATATGATATGATATACTTGTAGTGGTTGTCGAGACACTCGTTTTGGTATAAAGTAAGCCTTCTAACTCAAAATGATGAGGAATTTGCGCTAGTTTGAATTTTTGTGTACCGGGAGATGCGTATCGACACTATATGAAATTGTTGTCGATATTGGGTCAAATCTCGGGGACTATAAGTTGAGTTTTACAAATGGTTAGAGGATGTTTTAATGTCCTAAACTTAACATTCTTAGTCTATTTTCAAAGTAAATGGACGGATTTGTAAATGGAATTGATTATGATGGTCAAAATGGTCTTATGAGTCAAATGTGCAAAATTGTCCGGATTTTAGAGTCTAGAAATGTGTTGAGCAGGTGGTTCTAAAATATAAATCTTTGGATGAAATTTAAACTATGTTTTGTTCAGCTTATGATTGAGAAATTGAACATGATTAAATCTTTAATCCTTGGTTCATATAATATTTAATGTATTTGATGATCACCTTAGTTCATATATATTATATTTCATGTATTTGTTTTTAAAACATAGTATTATTATTTTTGAAACTAAAGAGGTATATGTTTAGAGTTGTGGAGTTGTCAAGCTTACGATATTGCCATAGTATAGCTAACGACGTGCATGTGATACTTGAGGTTCCATTAGGAAAAGCATAAATACAAATAGTCAAAGTTTGTATACACGTTTCTTTGTCGACTACGAAGTTGTTGATGGTTGTACTAGTTTCATGTTCATGTCACTTAAGTGATGGTAAAATCATGGTTGCAAATAACCATCATGCAAAACAAAATAGTCATTCATCATGCAAAAAGCAAAATTGTCTCGGCATATGAGGAACATGATTCATTTAGTCTTGAAAATACACTATTGTTCATGACATGCACATAAGCATGAGGGCGATAAATGTAATATTGAAAATACACCACTGAAAGGCTATATAAGTCTTGGCATATCGAGAACATGTCATTATTTATTATTGAAAATAAACAATTAAAACACTAAATTTATGGTATTTTAACTCACATTAGAGTGTGAAACATGGCATCTCTTAGCAAACACAACCAAGTTACAACAATGTTACAAGCCACATATGTTCTTGTGTTATGAAGAACTAAAATCAAATAGGCAAATCCCTACTGTGTATACGAAAACATGATATATTGTTATAAAGGAACCAAATGCATTCTCTGTATACCATGAACAAATGTTGCCATTCATTCAAACATAGTAGCATACACTGGCGTAGGTATGTGGAGGCTAAGGTGGGCCATGACCCACCCACAAACACTTGATAGAATAAAGCCTAATTTTATTAAGTGTAATATAGCATTTTATTTTTTATCCATATTAACTGTTTTCAATCTCATATTAGTCTAGTTTGTTACATTGACAAAAATATATTGTTAAAATTTTTTGTTTAGGTTTTTTGTTAGATGATTTTAATGAAATAAATGAGCGTCTTGTGTAATTAGAATACTAAATGGACAAATTTGTTAGTAACACTTTTACGTAGTTGTATACTATGATGTGTTTTCCCACTTGCTACCGTGTTTTAAAAAATTGGCCCACCCATAAACAAATTCGTGGATACACTCCTAGTAGCACATGAACAAACCATGAAGTATATTTGAACAAACACATTACAAAGAGAAGAAATATAAACACATTACCAAAAGAAAGAACATAAAGCATGTAAAGAACAAACATCAACATTATTTTTCACAGTCACTTTCATCAACCAAAGAATAAATCCTTTTCCAGCCAATTACTCGAGGCTCGGAAGTTGGCATTGGAATATCTTCATCTTTTTCATCCGATTCGTCATCACTTGAGATGATAATTACGGAAGAACAGTTCCACGGGCTAGGTGTGGAGCACTGTTAGGTAGAGGCGGAGGGGAACAAGCTGCAAAGAAAACGATAATATATTACATTTATTGTTCGTTGCCATATTCATTACAAAGTGACACGAAATCGAAGAACACTAACCTCAAGAGCATAGTTAGTGTTACGTCTATTGTGCATTTCCATATTATTTCTTTTTAGATAAAATACAACGAATGACTGGATTTACAGGGATTTTTTTTGTTTTACAAGAATGGGAATGAATAGGAATGAAGTTAGTGAGGCTGTTTATATATTGGATTGATCTTTAATAATTTCAAAAATTGAACAGATCTCATTCCTTTTGTTTTCATTTTTGGGTTACTTAATGTCAACTCTATGGATGGGTAAGGGTGTGAGGTGTATTTTTCCCATGTTTGAGATGCTTCATTTTTTTGTAAATCAATTCCTTGGTTGCAATATTTAATTGTATAATTTCCTTTGGTATGTTTTTTAAAATCATATGCCAGCAACTATGTTTGATTTTCAATTAATATTCTAGAGATTGTCGGCGTTGCTAGATGGTGAGATTTGTCTTATTCGGGTTGTTCTACGTTTGAAAAGTTGTGGCAGTGGCTTCTCTCACTTCGTTTATCGGATCTTAAGGAAGTGTTTGAAGGCGTTATTTACACCGTATGGTGGGCTACTTGGGGATACCGTAACAAGCTTTTATTTGACAAGACTCGTCCCTTCAAGGAGATGTTATTTGATAATATTAGGTCTTGGTCTTATTCGTGGTGTAAATATAGATGTAAAGCATCGTTCAGCTGGATCGATTGGCTTAAGAATCCATATCTCATTACCTTGTAATTCTAACTTCTTGCTAGTTCTTTCTAAATAAAATTTGTTGTTACAAAAAAAAGTAATGTAAATATGCAATTAATATTCAACATTTCTATATTAGCTTGATTTGAAGTTTCAAAAAAAGTATGTAGTAATATAAATTGCTTTCATTGTTTTCATTATTTTCATACATATTTAATTGTTGAATTTTTTTCAACTTTTTCAACAATTCTGATACACTTTTATAGGGTATATAGATATTGTTGGTGATTTTAGTTTCATCAATTATTTTGGTGTAATGGTGATTTACCCGAGACCAAAGCGATTTCGAGTTAAGTTATAATACAAGTTCAGAGGTGTGGAGTACACGCTTGTGTAACACCCCATTTTGGTAAATAGAATGTCACGCGTGATTATGGCGTGTCATAAAAGCATACAAGGATAAATGTCTTAAACATTACATGACCATAAAGGAAATACCAGAAACAAACATCGGTACCCCAAAGTATAAGCTCATCACACACAAACATAAGTATTGTAATGGAAAAGGACTAAACAATATCCACAGAAATAAGTAGCAAAATGTATGATGAAAGGCATAAAGTAGTGAAGGCTAGAAAGCTTCCGATCCATATGCACATACGCTTAGAGTCTACGAGCGCCCTTGAGTACCTGCCGTTTTGGGAACATGAAAGGAAAATGGTTGAGCATAACGCTCAGTGCACGGATACACAAGCATAGAATGAAGAACATAAGCATATACGACATATAGCAGCGGAACTGATTAAGTCCTGGAAAACCTGGTATAACTTATTAAAACTTGTTTTATAGTTTAAAAAGCCTTATGTTTATCTTATGAAAATTGTTTAACATGTTAACCATTAAGCCAATATAGGTCATGAAATATGAACGTGCATGAATACTTGGAGGGGTGACCTCGTCATGCAATTAGAGGGGTTGCCTCTAATTAATATAAATTTGGGTAGGAGGAATCAACTCCTTGTGAAGGATGCAAGGCACACACCACATTCACCTGAATAATCTGTTAAAAACATGTAACCTAGGATGCACCCATACGCCCCACATTATAACATAATAATATTGCCAAAAGTTGAAAAGGACGCCATGAGCTATCACTCCGCCGTGGTGAAGTCATAACACTGGTGCCTCCAGTGTTATGGTTATGGTACCTCCATAACTAGGTGAAACTGGTCATGCATGTATATGGCTTAGGCATTTAAAATAAACATAAGCAAATCAAAACATATAAAACATATACTGGGAAAACAGTTGGCTGCATATGGGGAATCCTAATAAGGAAAGAATGTCCATACTAAAAGGACGGAGAATCCGTACCTTGTGTCCAGTGAACGAAGAAGACGAACGAAAGAGAGTCCTACTTCGATCTCACTAATGCTACATAAATATTATACGTGTATAAGTATTCTGATTGCTAAGTACGTAACTGGTTTTATATCGTGACTTAGCTTGTTTTATATGTTCATGTCTTGTTTTACTGATTTTAACGTTATATTGTGTTTATCATGTATTCTGGATATTCTGATTAAGTATTACTTGTATTTCTTGTATTATTATACTTGTTGTGTAATAATAAGTAAATTTCTAAAAATAGCAGGTTTCCTAAAATAGAAAGTTTCAAAAAATAGAAAGTTTCCAAAAATAGAAAGTTTCCAAAAATAATTTAACTGCTTAAAAAAGATTAGTTTCTAAAAATAGAAAGTTTCTAAAAATAGTAAGTTTCCTGAAATAGAAAGTTTCCATAGTTAGAAATAAGCTGGATTAATAAGCTAATAAGATAAGCTTAAGTTGTACTGATTAAATATACTAAGCGATGTGATTAATAGTATAGTTTATTAATTATAACATGTTAATTAAATAAACTATATGTTATACGATTTAACTAAATATAATCATGATTTAATTAAATTAAAGTGTATATAATACTTAGGTTAAAACATGTATTAATATTTATATTAATATAACCTAAGTCATGGAAATTAATTAATTATATGTCATGTTTTAATAATTAATTAATTACTATAGTCTAAATTACATAAATAAATACTTAGGTTAAAATCATGTATTATTAAATAATAATAATAAACCTAATTCCATGTTTTAATTAAATTAATTATATGCCATGTTAAATTAATTTAATTAACTTGTAAATAAATATACTTATAAAACTATTAGCCTTGTAAAAATAATAAACCGAACCCATGTATTATTTTTATTAAAACATGTCGTGAACCGGTCCGTGAACTTGTGAACCGGTTGAACCAAACCCAACCAAAAACAGTGGCAAACCGGCCTAAGCTGGTTGCCCCTGCTCTCGGCAAACCGGCCTAAACCGGTGGTTTTGTCCTTCGGCCAGCCGCTGACAAACAAAAGTTCCCACCGGCAGTTTCTGGTGCTCCCCCTGCTGCCTACGCGTGTTCCCCCTGCTTACCAAAAATAGCCACCGGCTATAGCCGGTGGTTGGGGCTGTGTGGCTGCCAAGACCAACCGAACCACAAGACAACCCCGACGCATGTCGGGGTGTCTTGTTCCCTGCTGTTGACCGAAACCCACCACCACCGAGACATGTGTCTCGGTTGGGGTGTGAACCAACGACGCCGAGAGCCCTTGGCTCTCGGTTTGTGTGGCGGCCGAACACCAAACCCGAAAACACCCTAATTGATTTTCCCCACCATGATTATTAGCATGTTTTAATCTTGTTTTTAAAACCCTGATGATCACATGTTCATAAAAACATAAAAGAATTAAAAAGATTGGTTTTCGGATTACCAAAACACGTGGAACAAATAGAGGATAATTACACCAACACGTTCTTGTGATTTGTTAAATCAAAATCAACCAATCACCCTTGTTTGATGATGTATTTGCCGACCTAAGGGAGCAAGGAGGAGGATTAGGGTTTTTGCTTTTCTAAAAATCTTCTGTGAATGAAAACATGTTTTCCTTATTTCGTTATTTAGTAAAAACAAATGGGCTGGTCCCCTCCTTCTCTTGTTTCCGCGGATAGTAGGTCCCACCAAGGGAAACCCGTAGTTTTTCCTTGCTCTAATAATTTACGTGTTCGTGTGCTCGTATTTACGTTATGTTATTATTAAATATTCATGTTATTAAAAATACTTGTACGTAGTCGTAATAATAATTACGTAAATACATAATTATACGTTCGTGATTCTTACGTTCATGATTTCATGTTCGTGATTTAATTATTGTTGATAATAATTATCGTGCATTTATACATACTTAATACTTATCGTGTAATAACACGTACGTAGTTCTTGTAATTTTTGTTCGTGAAACGTATTCATGTTATAAAAGGAAAGTTTTAATCTTGTATGTACGATTATAAGTGTACTGTTCATGGTAAAAGCATGCGGGTTTTACAACTCTTTCCCCCTAAAAAGAATAATTCGTCCCCGAATTATAGATAAGGTAAACTGAAAAAGAGGAACATACCCGAATTCAAAACTTGAAATGAGGGTAAGAAGTCCGAATAGACTCCTCGGTCTCCCAAGTGGCTTCCCGCTCGGTATGGTCCCTCCAAAGCATTTTGGCTAATGGAATCGTCTTCTTCCTCATGACCCGTTATTGTCTGCCAAGAACTCGTTCGGGTTCCTCTATGAAGGAAAGATCTTCACGAATCTGTTCCAGTGGATATTGAACCATATGAAGGGGATGCTACTTGTACCCTCTGAATAAGGACACATGGAAAACGTCGTGAACATGAGAAAGCTGCGTAGGTAACGCTAAACGATAAGATACTTCACCGACTCACTCAATGACATCAAACAGTCCGATGAATCAAGGACTGAGCTTCCCTTTGATTCCAACACGCTTAACACCACGTGCCGGCGTTACCTTAAGAAAGACGTGATCTCCTACGTTAAAATGAAGTCTCTACGATGCTTGTCGGCATAACTCTTCTGACGTGATCATGCTTCTTGCAATTTCTGCTTAGCTACAGCGACTTTCTCGTTGGTCAACTCTATCATTTTTTGTCCTTCAAGTGTTCGCTCACCAACCTGATCCCAGCAAATTGGGGCGCGACACTTTCTGCCATACAACATCTCGAATGGAACACACTTAATGCTAGCATGCCAAATGTTGTTGTATGCAAACTCTACCAAACAAATGTAGTCATCCCAATCTCCTGTCCATTCCAACGCACATGACCTCAACATGTCTTCTAATGTCTTAATCGTTCGCTCCGATTGCCCGTCTGTTTGAGGATGAAAAGCCGTGCTAAGCTTAAGTTTTATACCCCAAGCTTTCGGTAGACTCTTCCAGAATCGCGAAGTGAAACGAGGATCTCTGTCCGAGACGATGCTGGATGGAGCACCATGAAGTCTCATGATCTCCTTCTTGTAAGTATCGGCGAGTTTACTAACCGGATCATCCTTGCGGATCGGTAAGAAATGAGCTGACTTAGTAAGTTGATCAACGATAACCCAAATCGCATCGTGCCTCCTCTTTGTCTGCGGAAGACCGGTAACAAAATCCATGGTGATCTTGTCCCACTTCCACTCTGGAATATCTAACGGTTGTAGAAGACCGCTAGATCGCTGATGCTCGATCTTAACCTGCTGGCAGGTAAGACATTTGGAGACGTAAGTCGCAACATCCTGTTTCATACCACTCCACCAAAAGTATTACTTGATTTCGTGGCACATCTTGGTCGAACCAGGATGAATGGAGAATGGGGAGCTATGAGCCTCAGCTAACAATTCTTCCCGGAGTTCTTGATCATCAAGAACACAAAGTCTCGTGCCCTGCCATTAATAACTAGATTTTACTTAGTTATGAAAGTTCGATGTTCTAGTCTTTTCGAATTGATTACTAGTTAAGAGTGCGACTCAGTCGTTCTTGGTGGAATATAAAGGGAAAAGGTAATCTAGTTTAAACTAAAGTAAATGAAAACTTAAAAGCACATGTAAAGGTCGTTAAGTAAAAGTGGAAGCTTGAAATTTAAAACTAAAATTAATACTTAAAAATAAATGACAAAAAATTTAAAAACTAAAAAGCGAATTTAAAACATAAAACTTTGTAAAACTAAAAACTAAAAGGTAATTAAAATAGGATAAAAGCAAATCTAGAAAAACTGTCACTTTTTCTCTAAAATTAAAACGTAATGAATTTAAAACTTGAAAACTTTGTAAAACTAAACAAGTACCCCGTCAGAATGCCCGATCGGAATCCTGTCCGAAAGTGTAAAGAGTAACTATGTCGGAATAACTAAAATCGGAATGTGGTCGGAATACAAGGAAAAGGAAGCAATCAGAATGTTGAAAAAAAGAAGGTTATCGGAATAACGCAAATGTAAGCTATCGGAATATGGAAAATCAAAGCTATCGGAATATAAGAAAAAGGCTACAATCGGAATGAACTAAAACAATGCTATCGGAATTCAAAAAGGAATCCAGGTCGGAATGACAAAACCCTATTCCGATTGGAATGATCGGAATACAAGTGGTGCTTGTCGGAATAAAGGAAGCCAAATCGGAAAGTTGGTCAGAATAGGGAAACCCTATTCCGATTGGAAGAAATTCGTAATAAGCTAGTAAATAAGCTACTTATCAAAAAGCTCAAACCGAAACTTAAACAACTATTTAATGAAAATAACTAAATAAGCACAAATAAAAACTTATAAAACTTTAAATACGCAACTTTTTAAATCAAACTTTAAAAATACTAAACCTTTAAGAAAACATTAAATCAAATAAGCTAGATACAAAATAAGCCAATAAGCATGTCAAGCTCAAAGCTTAATCCGTATTAAATCCTAGATGAGCAAAAAGATAAACTTTTTAATCAAACAAACATTAAGATTAAACAAAATCAACGATTATCACGAATCAAAGATAAACAAAATAAAGAAAGGTAGAAGAAAATGATTAAAAACTTGAATTAAAAAGATTAAAGATCAAAGATTTGACAAAAGATTAAAGAGAAAGCTTGAAGAACATTAAGAGAAACTAGAGAGAGAAAGTATATTAATCTACTCCTACTTACCTTACAAAAATAAAACTAAAACTATTACTAGTTAACCACCTCCTAATGACACATTAGGAGGGTATTTATAGGAGGAGGGGAGTGCATGTGTTGCTTCCTTCTTTTTTTCTACTTGTCTCGACTCGATTTAATTTCTTTGTCTTTCTCGACGTCGTCTCGGGATTTGTCGATATAAATTGAACTAGTCTTATAATTTCTTCAATAATTAGACTTGAGTTCTTCGACTTCATTAAACTCCCGTCTTTAGACTTTTTCTTCGATAAATCTTCAGAATAGGCCTTAGACTTCCGTTCTTTTTGCACTCTTGATCTTTTGACTTCGTCTTTTCTCGTTTTCATCAATAAAAGCCCGTGAAAGCCCGTGTATTCTTCCTTTTTCATCTTTTGGTCCTAAAACACAATAAAAACACAAACCACGCATAATTCCGACATTTATGATATAAAATACACGTTTTGGCTTGTTTATTATTATAGTTAAGTGGTAAAAGGATGGGTGTTTTCACACCTATCAAATCCCATACACTTGACCATTACAATGCCCTCATGTAATGCGTTAATTACAATGCACGTTTTACATTTTCTATCATAATCAATCCACCTTGGCCTTTATTAAAGAGACAAAAAAATTAAAGGAATAAAACAAGTAAAAAGATCAAAAACATACCTTAGTGTTTTGGAATGTCATGAATGATTATCACCCTCAAGTTTCACGTTCCCCATATCAAGCTTAAAAACGAGATCATTGTTATTATAAGTTACCAAACTAACACAAACTCATGTGGGCCAATTATTTACTTAGACTCCCTTATTCCTAGGTGTATCTCTTATATTTTATTGTTGTCTTGAATGATCACGATGATGCATTGTTGACTTATCTTGATAGTTATTAGGCTGAAAATAAGGTGGGACGATTTAATCCATAGTTAGCTAAAGGACAAAATATTTTAAAACTGCTTCTCAGGACCTCAAAAAGTTCATATCTTGGCATAACTCGCTTCACGATTTGAGACCTTTCTCGGACCGATATTTGGCAGCGACTTCATACTTCAAATCTTGAGAGACGTTCATGAAATAATGGTCTTCTCTTCATAATAGGAATTTCTTCACTTGAACTTTTTGAGAGATTCTTCATATTTGGACCACGACTTTTTCATTTTTCTCCAATCTTTATTTGGGATTTTGATATACAACGATCCGCCTCCTTTTAGGATTTGGATCTATTTATCCTCATACCTTGTTATGGCCTTTTTGGATAGACTTCTCCATGATCTTTACGGGAGTCCTTACTTTTCGTCGTGTGTCTCGTTCCTTCATATTGATTTTTGATAAATGATTCTTCACATCACTTTTGGATCTTTAACAACAAAATGTAGCCCTCATGTCTTGTTAGGACCTTTTCGGACTCGCCAATCTTCGCATCCCGCTTCAATAAGTTATGCCTTGGCTATGAACACTAATTAATACCGAGCAACTTTTAAACGATCTTGGGATAGAAGCTAAGTAACTTTTCAAATCGTACAACCTTACTTATTGCAATTAAATTTATTAACAAACGATGGGAGAAAAATCGTATAATCAACTCACATAAATTTATGAAAGAATACCAAACTTATAATTGACTCTATCATCTCTTGTTCTCCACAATTTAAAATCTCAAAGAATGAGACTCGTGGATGCTTAGCCAATTAAATCAAAGTTTTGGGTTTTTAAGTCATCTATAGGATCTTGCAACTTCTTAGACTTTTTCAAGTTTAGAATTCGCATTTTAAAGTTCCCTTGATAAATGACTTTCTAAGATCAATTATAGTAACTTGCGAAAAGTTCTTGTTCTTAACCCGTGAGAGTTTAGACTTTCGCGTTTTAAAGTTCCCTATATAAAAGCCTAGCAAAACTTGACTTAAACATGTTAAGGATACTAGCTAGAGTAAACTTGGATAAGTAAACTCGGGTTGAGTCAAAAGATTCACAATGTTTAAAAACTAAAACCACTTTATTAAAATTTATTCTAGCAACCAAATAAAATGACTATAACAGAGGAAAAACTACAAGGCCAAAATAGATCAAAATTTTTGAAAAATGTCGAAAAATCAATTTTCCGGTTAAAATGAGGACAAATACAAGGAAAAGCGCACTTAACTTCGATAGAATTCCCCCTACACTTAATATAAACATTGTCCTCAATGTTTAAGCATGTGGAAGTAACCTCCCCTACACTTAGGACATTGTGCACTTTGTTTAAATCTTGCTAAGGAAAGGAAAACTAAAGTGATTCCTATTTTAATACTGAAGAATATAAAATAGAGAATCAAAAGAGTTTAGGATAAAACCGGGAACACGGGAACACAGGATCACGGGTGGTCAAAAGTCATCAAGAATGGATCTTTGATAGCTCGAATCCCTGGACATGATAAGAAAGAGAACAACAAACACATACTAGGGTCTCCCCCTACACTTATTATAAAAACGAAATAAAAGGATAGATATTGTGGGTTGCCTCCCGAGAAGCGCTTGTTTTTGTTAACCGAGTCGTGAGCCTGACTCGACCTTGATTAGCATGGTAATAACCTTGAAGAACATCCACCGGGATCAAATACATGGTTTTCATCCATCAAATAGAACAAGCTTAAGGCAAACAAGGCAAGCCAAAGAAGAGTAGGCAAGGTTCCCATAAGCAGTTGTTGAGCACGGTGGTAGCAAGGGTGATGAGGTGAAATCATATCTCCATAAGTGCCAAAAATCTTTCCTTTTATTTCATCAGATGGATACTAAGATGGCTTAGAAATTGCAATACCGGGATCAAACAACTTTTCCTTTAGGGGAAAATAACACTCAGGATCAGTAGACCTTGAAGATCCGCTCATAAATCTCACAATCTCATCCTCAGAGGTTGGATAAAGAGGTGTCTAGACATAGGTGCTACGGATATCGGTGTCTTCCGGCTTCTTCTCCTTTGAAACGGGTTTTTTCATATCCAAAGGAGGATAAAGAGCATCATCAAAGTCCAAAGGAGGAGAATCACTCTCATTTGGGAAGTAAGTGTTGAGAAAAGTAGCAAAATCTTCCTCAAATGAGTAGTCATCCAAAGTAGGATCGAGTGTGGTTGGTGGAGGATCTTCATCAAAATTAGGAGTAAGGTCATCATGAGAAGAATCACTCGAGAGAGTATCAACATTATCAAAATCATCATAAGTGGGCATGTCTGGATACTCTGAAACAAAAGCATCATAATCATCCCCATCGGAACTAGAATTATAAAACCCGTAAAAATAAGGTCATAATTTAATTCTACTTTCAATTATTTTGAAGTATTTTATAACGTTAAATATTATTATGTTTAACGGTTTAAGTTGAAACCGATATTAAATATTATATTTTAATATTTTGACGAGTAACGAGGACTACTAGTGATCGCGATACCGACGGATGCCTAAAATTTTATATTTTATTATCAATCGTTTCGATATTTAATATGTTCGACGATATCGTTTTAATTACGTATCGAGTCGTTATATTATTATTTTTTGTGTGCGTTTAAACGTTTAAGTATTTTTACGAAACCCGAGTCCCGTAAATATTTGTAAAATTGACTTTTAGTCATTTCCCGCTTTTTAACTAATATTTACATTTTGGACCAAAACTATCACAAATTGGCAAAAACTACCCTAACTCCACACTATAACTAACACTTCCACTAACACTTTTCTTTTAATAAATTCATTTAACAAAAACATCAACCAACTTCTTCTTCTCCCTTTGTTTTAGCCATCCACCATTAACACAAAAAACACCATGATCAAAATTTTTCTAGCTTGATCCAAGAGAAACTAAAACAAGTCCCATCCTCCATTTTCAAAGGGCTACAATATGGTATAAAAGTTTCATACATGCAACCATATAAATATTTCAAGAAAAGTTGGTTATGTTTGATCCAAATTTGTTGTATGCATGTGTTAGTAGTGATGATCAAAAGATTTTCATGCTATGTTTTTATTAAAAAGTTGATTTTTAATTTTTGGGTTTTTGATTTTGATGATGATGCAAGTGTTAGGTATGGTTCATGATGATATTAGGGGTGTAGGATGATGAGGAAAATTGTTAGAATTGATCAAAAACATGATTTTGTGGGAGATTTTGAAAGGTGATTTTGGGCAGTAGGTTTGAGGCCGTTTTTGGGGGTCTTACTGCTTGATAGTCACTTAACTAATTGGATAGGGTTGTATAGAATTTCGTTAGCTTCGATTTCATATAAAGTAGGCCTTCCAACTCCAAACGAGGTGGAAGATACACTAGTTTGATTTTCGTGTACCGGGAGGCGAGTGTCGACACAATCCGAAAATTGTTGTCGATATATGGATCGAATCTCGGGGACTATAAAATGAGTTTCAAAATGATTCAAGGGCTGTTCTCAGGCTCCAAGTTTAGTATTTTGAGTCTATTGTTAGAATCAAGTGGCGGTTTTACAAATGGAGTTGTTTAGAATGGTCAAAATGGTTTCGTAAGTCAAGGTCGCTAAACTGTCCGGATTTTGTGATTCAAAGATGAGTCGGGCAGGGAACTTTAGAAGTAAAATCTTTTGATGGGCTCTTGGGAGGACTTTCTACATATAGTAAGTGAGTTCTCTGAGTAGTATCATAAAAATTTGATGTGTCTAAGTATGGGAAAGCGGCTTGGACATTTGGTATGTTCCGACAGATTTTTGTTAAAGGCATAGAACAATAAAATGAATATATAGGAGAGTGTAATAGTATCACTTGTATCGTTTTCTCTCGAGTTTGTCGTGATTTTATGAGTCGAGTTTTATATTCTTATGTATGGTTTATTTCTCGAGTCTATTATTAATGAACGCACCTCATTTGATAGGTTGCGGTTCTCGTGTTTGAAAGGCATCATCTATCGTCGGCGATCGTCTCATTACTACTATTGGCTAAGGTGAATCTATAGCCTCGCTTTATACTAGTTATTAAATGATTTTAAACCCGCGAGGGGGAATACATGTTTTATAAACTTAGAACACAAGATTTTTAATGGTATGCTTTGTCCCTCTATGAATGGACCCGTGGTTGCCTTTAAATTGCATTAAGTGATTGCCTTAGTTAAAGCCTCAATTATGGACCGTTACTTAACCTATGATGGGTTAACCGCTAGTACAATTAATAGATCTATGGGGGAAGCCGCCCCGGTTCAGTTTTGTGGACTTGTCATAGAAGCTTAGGCCCGACCTCCACACTGTTTGAGCATATTGTATTGAGAAGTCAGGTATACGGCAATGTACCAATAATCTGGAGGTAACCGACAATTAATAAATCTCTCGTCTTATTAGACTGATATGGGAGTGTCTAAGGGCTCGGTTCCATGAGCTTATTGCAATTTATGCTATATACAATTATCATTGTTGATGCAAATTATTATTTGATGCTTATAAGCATGCCACAAACTTATAATCTTTGCTTGTGTTCAAATTGATTTCATAAACCTATAGATTCACTTGGCATTTTTGCTGATTGTTTTACTCACATGTATTTCAGGTAATCAAGAAGTGGAAGCTTGGAGGTCACGAGAATGAAGTTGTGCACTGCTATGTTGTTCAAACTCTTTGATTTATTTATCGTTCCATTTTTAAAACAAACTAATATGTTGTTTTAACTTATCTTTTGGTAACGATTACTTGGGACTACGCTACTCTGACAAATGTTTTGGGAACGATAAATCTAAAACGTCTCTTTTCGAGTCGTTCTTTATAAATTATGTGTTGTTGTATCATTGTTTAGCACCCAAAGATGTATTCCGCTGCGTGTAAATTTGGGGGTGTTAAAGATTGGTATCAGAGCCATGAGTTATAGAGAACTAGGTCTTTTTCTAAAAATCTAAACTATAACTGTCGGTTTTATTTTTCAAAGAGTCGGTGCACATGATTTCGCGTGACTTCAGGTTCAAGCTACTTCTGGGATTACAACTTTAGTATACATTATTATGTATGCCTTATTGCTAAGTATTTCTAAATAAATACTATAATCCTTTATCGATATATATTTATGTCGTCAAACTTTTCGATAAAAGTTTATCATTTATTAATGATTAACTTAAATAAATACATTGAATTTTCAAGATCCTTCTGTATTTATTTTTGAAGTATTTAAATTGCTTTTATTGCAAATTTTATATTATGACCTTACATACCTCCATCTGCGCGCGTTACTTTAATTGCTTAACCCTTTGAGATATCTATATAGATATCCAAATCGTCTTCCGACTGTTTGTGTTTAGACGTCTTGAAACTTAATTTCTAGACCATTGTGTAGCTCAATGTGTCCTTGGAATAGACTAACCGCTATTTATTGACATTTATATGTATCGACTCCGAAGTGTATTGTTCACTTATATCTCGGTAACGTCATCGTCATTTTATAAATCATTGTCTAGATTATGGCGCTAGATTGGAATACGATTTTACTTCTATAAAATTGTATCATTTGTTTTTCATTAATCTTCTCGCTCCCGGAGTGTAGCATGTTAATGTTCCATTCTTTTCTTGTTATGTTTTGTGTTTTTGACAATCGTGGCACCAAGGAGATGTGCCTACATTGCATTTTGGAATCTAAATTACGAACGTCTTTCACCGTCTTGCTTCCTAAATTTCGTGTTGAATACCTTGAAGCATTTTCTGTCATTCATCATGCTAAATTTTATTTGATGCTCATTACGAGATTTATTTTTCGTTGTTATAAAATCCACAAGACATGTGTGTATATATGTATATATTTTGAGCCGTTAAGAAGTGTCGAAAAATACACTTTATGCAGAAACTGTAGGGGCAGTATAAACAGGTCAAAACTTAAAAGTAAAACCTGCGTTTTTAAAATAAAATAGTCAAACCTGCACAGAACTTGCAGGGGTATTTTGGTCATTTTACTTTGGTTTTCAGGTCTCGGGTAAAACTAGAAAGTCGTCTGAAACGTCGTTTTGCATCAAAATGCTTTAGACTTCGAGTCTTGGAAATGTCGTTTATCGGGTCAATTAATCGGCTCATATTTAAAAGTTAAATCTGATAGAAAAATCAGAACATGGGTTTTAAACGTTTCTAAGCAGTTTTAAGTTCATTTGAGATCGTATATTTTAACGAATATTATGTTACAACTAACTAATACTAGTTTCATGTGAAAATGTTTAAAAATAGAAACATTACAGGATTAGCTATTACCAGATTAATGGTGTAATTTGAAAATTAATAATATATTTTCTTAAAAGCATGTTGTGTCGAGTACCTTACATAGAATACACATATGGATTGATTTATTCTTTATATATATATATGACTCATTTGTCATTCGATATTATTTTTATTTTTCTTCTAACCTTCCACTGATTTGAGTTGAGTTTTGAAGTTTTGCCTTCACATTCTTCGTTGACATTCTTATCGCATGTCTCATGGCGTTTTCGTCTAAACCTTATAACCTTTTGAAACCTTATTAATTCGTGAAGATTTCATTGGTTTTCCTATGAGCTACTATTTGCAACTTTTTGCAACCCTTCTGGTTATTATATACCTCATTAAAAGTCACCATATAATTTTAATTGACATTTTTACTACAATTACTTCACAAATTGTTTTACTTTGATATTATGAAATAACTTTTATAATATTTAAGTTGTTGCTTACTGAATATCTCACAAATTACTGTATCCTATAAAATTATAAACTATTTTTAAATTCCATTTTTTTAAATGGCATGGTTTATATATAAACATAAGAAACGTAATACTTTTCGACGAAATGGAGCACTGCATTGCTAGCCCTAAATTATACATGGCCTGATCACCTATGTCTAATTTAGAAGGAGCCATGCTAGGCTGAATAGTAGTCACCTTAAAAATCTTGATGATAATCAACTCTTTACTTGTAATTATGATAAAGATAAATAAAATGAAATAAATTGAAAAGAAGTTTTGAAAACCTTTTATAATTTATGCAAGTGGCACAATTTCTATGCATCCGCATACGTTTTCTTGCCTTTTCTTAAACGAATTACGCGCTTACGAATATGTTTTTACTCGACGATCGCTTTTTCACTTGTTACTTCATTTTGTCTTATAACTGATTTCTTTTGACCGTTCGTTTAATTACTGACTGTTGATATATGACTTGAAAGTCTCGATGTTTTATCCTTCCTTCTCGTCCAATCTTCTTTATGCGACTGGGTAGATCTTTGGAATGTCTCCGCACGTGAATAATGAATTATCACTAGAGTGATTTCCGTATATCCGGGATGACGTCCGTCACTCTCGTTTGTCTCGAAACCCACTTTTGTGAATCGTGCTTTGACTTCTCTCTTTAAACACTAACATCGTTCATTTGATTTGTTTTAATTACAAGTGATTATTAGGACTTTTCTTTTATTAAAATTTTTGTATGGATCTTATTTCCGATCGTGTATCGACCACCGCTAAGTTAACGAGCTGATGTTGGTGAACCACCGACCGCACTAACAAAATTAACAACTTGTTTAATCTATCATTTCATATCGTCTTACCATCAACGCCTTTATTTTATTATTCTCTTTAAGAATTCATACGACATTTGCTTCGTTCTCTTTTGTACTGTTGATTTCGTACTAATTGTTGACCATTATTTCCATTCGTATTCGTTTGTTATCTTGTCACATATCGAAACTCGAATATATCCCATGTTTATTTTGAAATAATAAACACCTTTATGTATTTCTACAATGTATTATAAAATTTTTATAGAACTTTTATACATTTTCCAATGATTTTCAATTATCGAAATAACCATCATAAGAAAAAGGTCAAATTTATACATCATATTTTGTATAACAAAACTAATGTTTAAAATGAAATTATGCACTATCTTTTGAACTAATTGACTTACCATACTTTACTTTAAATGTAATGAAATTAGTGATTTAATTTACATTCCTAATAATGATCTAATTTGGAAATTATATTTTCTAATTGTAACCATCAATACGAGTTTAATTAATAAAATTCATGTCATTCTTTCAAAGTTTCTTAAGACAACCAAAATAAATTATGAAGCTATTTAACTTCTATTTTTAATATATCATCTTTATCAAGAAGGTACCTAAATTGAGTCTTAAGGTAATACCAAATCCGGGACGGATAATTGTGACAAATGTTATTTTAATGTTAATATTTAATTTATTCTTCGCTCTCATTTTTCTAGTATTGTGAATTATTATGTTTTACGGATTTGTGATTCGAGATCCCTCGTCGGTCGTCAACCTTAAATCATTTTACCACATCTAGTCCGTTTATGCGTTTATTGAATTTATTTTTATCTCGTTCTGTTCCTCATACTGAAGATCACTATTTTATTCTGAGTTTAAAATGAATATTGGGAAGCAGTGTATAAGAAGAAACGACAAGTGTCACCAGGATTTATGCGTGTACTTGTGGAATGATTGAGGACCAAATCTCTTAATGAATGGAGTTAATAAATTTGTTACAACCTCGAGGAGCATGTTGAAGCCGACACCGCAAGTGGAAAGACTCTTGTGATCAAGTGGTTATTATCAAGGGTTCGTTCAAGGTTTTCTCGATGATTAACGATGGAAATCTATACTTGATGTTATTGTTCGACCTTTTATTTTTATGTACTTATGTGGTATGTGATCTAGTCAAATGATCGTAAGTTGTGAGAACTTGAGACGGCATCATCCGATGACGTCCGATCATGTAGAACACATATTATGTAATATCTTTTTGACTTTCAACGACGATGTTATTGAGACTTTAATGCGCATTGGAGAAAGTGAGATGGTGTCTTTGTAGTATCTTTTGAGTAGGGACCCGCGTGTGAGCACCCTCTGATGACGAGAATGTTTTTCTTGTTAGTTCTTTTGATGTGTGTCCATGGCTATCCGGCCGATGGATATCCTTTAACTTGCAACATTCTTTTTAACTGGACTTATCCAAAAATCCTGTCATCTATTCATGTTATCGAATGAGCTTCGTGTGATTCTTAAAATTTTCATGTGTCGAGCTTGACGGGTGACTTGTGGATAAGGATTTATTTATTCCTTTTGGGTGAGATACCACTTGACGACAAGTTGCGTTTTTTAAAAGAACCAGTGGAGATCGTGGATCAAGATTCACGTAGGAACGTGAAGACTTCTATATAAGGAATACCATCATCCTTCCGGGTAGTGAACAACTCGTGTATGAGGCGAGTTGAGCGCCGGGACGTCGCTCCCTTAAGGTGGTGAGGATGTAAAACCCGTAAAAATAAGGTCATAATTTAATTCTACTTTCAATTATTTTGAAGTATTTTATAACGTTAAATATTATTATGTTTAACGGTTTAAGTTGAAACCGATATTAAATATTATATTTTAATATTTTGACGAGTAACGAGGACTACTAGTGATCGCGATACCGACGGATGCCTAAAATTTTATATTTTATTATCAATCGTTTCGATATTTAATATTTTCGACGATATCGTTTTAATTACGTATCGAGTCGTTATATTATTATTTTTTGTGTGAGTTTAAACTTTTAAGTATTTTTACGAAACCCGAGTCCCGTAAATATTTGTAAAATTGACTTTTAGTCATTTCCCGCTTTTTAACTAATATTTACATTTTGGACCAAAACTATCACAAATTGGCAAAAACTACCCTAACTCCACACTATAACTAACACTTCCACTAACACTTTTCTTTTAATAAATTCATTTAACAAAAACATCAACCAACTTCTTCTTCTCCCTTTGTTTTAGCCATCCACCATTAACACAAAAAACACCATGATCAAAATTTTTCTAGCTTGATCCAAGAGAAACTAAAACAAGTCTCATCCTCCATTTTCAAAGGGCTACAATATGGTATAAAATTTTCATACATGCAACCATATAAATATTTCAAGAAAAGTTGGTTATGTTTGATCCAAATTTGTTGTATGCATGTGTTAGTAGTGATGATCAAAAGATTTTCATGCTATGTTTTTATTAAAAAGTTGATTTTTAATTTTTGGGTTTTTGATTTTGATGATGATGCAAGTGTTAGGGATGGTTCATGATGATATTAGGGATGTAGGATGATGAGGAAAATTGTTAGAATTGATCAAAAACATGATTTTGTGGGAGATTTTGAAAGGTGATTTTGGGCAGTAGGTTTGAGGCCGTTTTTGGGGGTCTTACTGTTTGATAGTCACTTAACTAATTGGATAGGGTTGTAGAGAATTTCGTTATCTTCGATTTCATATAAAGTAGGCCTTCCAACTCCAAACGAGGTGGAAGATACACTAGTTTGATTTTCGTGTACCGGGAGGCGAGTGTCGACACAATCCGAAAATTGTTGTCGATATATGGATCGAATCTCGGGGACTATAAAATGAGTTTCAAAATGATTAAAGGGCTGTTCTCAGGCTCCAAGTTTAGTATTTTGAGTCTATTTTTAGAATCAAGTGGCGGTTTTACAAATGGAGTTGTTTAGAATGGTCAAAATGGTTTCGTAAGTCAAGGTCGCTAAACTGTCCGGATTTTGTGATTCAAAGATGAGTCGGGCAGGGAACTTTAGAAGTAAAATCTTTTGATGGGCTCTTGGGAGGACTTTCTACATATAGTAAGTGAGTTCTCTGAGTAGTATCATAAAAATTTGATGTGTCTAAGTATGGGAAAGCGGCTTGGACATTTGGTATGTTCCGGCAGATTTTTGTTAAAGGCATAGAACAATAAAATGAATATATAGGAGAGTGTAATAGTATCACTTGTATCGTTTTCTCTCGAGTTTGTCGTGATTTTATGAGTCGAGTTTTATATTCTTATGTATGGTTTATTTCTCGAGTCTATTATTAATGAACGCACCTCATTTGATAGGTTGCGGTTCTCGTGTTTGAAAGGCATCATCTATCGTCGGCGATCGTCTCATTACTACTATTGGCTAAGGTGAGTCTATAGCCTCGCTTTATACTAGTTATTAAATGATTTTAAACCCGCGAGGGGGAATACATGTTTTATAAACTTAGAACACAAGATTTTTAATGGTATGCTTTGTCCCTCTATGAATGGACCCGTGGTTGCCTTTAAATTGCATTAAGTGATTGCCTTAGTTAAAGCCTCAATTATGGACCGTTGATTAACCTATGATGGGTTAACCGCTAGTACAATTAATAGATCTATGGGGGAAGCCGCCCCGGTTCAGTTTTTGTGGACTTTTCATAGAAGCTTAGGCCCGACCTCCACACTGTTTGAGCATATTGTATTGAGAAGTCAGGTATACGGCAATGTACCAATAATCTGGAGGTAACCGACAATTAATAAATCTCTCGTCTTATTAGACTGATATGGGAGTGTCTAAGGGCTCGGTTCCATGAGCTTATTGCAATTTATGCTATATACAATTATCATTGTTGATGCAAATTATTATTTGATGCTTATAAGCATGCCACAAACTTATAATCTTTGCTTGTGTTCAAATTGATTTCATAAACCTATAGATTCACTCGGCATTTTTGCTGATTGTTTTACTCACATGTATTTCAGGTAATCAAGAAGTGGAAGCTTGGAGGTCACGAGAATGAAGTTGTGCACTGCTATGTTGTTCAAACTCTTTGATTTATTTATCGTTCCATTTTTAAAACAAACTAATATGTTGTTTTAACTTATCTTTTGGTAACGATTACTTGGGACTACGCTACTCTGACAAATGTTTTGGGAACGATAAATCTAAAACGTCTCTTTTCGAGTCGTTCTTTATAAATTATGTGTTGTTGTATCATTGTTTAGCACCCAAAGATGTATTCCGCTGCGTGTAAATTTGGGGGTGTTAAAAGAATCTTTATCAGAATCATCATAAATCGATGGAGAATCATAAATTGGTTGGGGAGCCACATTGGGGAGAGAATCATCAAAATCATCCACATCGTCTTGGAAAAGTAGATTATCATGGGAAGACTCGAAAAGAAGATTATCATATACAACAAAGTCATCAAGCTTAAAACTTTCCAAAGTAGAATTAAGCTCTTCTTGAAGCACATTAATCATTTTCGCGGATTCTTTTCCATTTGTCTTACTTGTAATCTTCCCCATCTTAAAAACTTGAGCATCATTCCCGACCCTTAAGATTATTTCACCTTCGTCAACATCGACTAGAGCTTTTCCGGTTCTCAAAAATGGTCGTCCAAGTATTAATGGAATACGAGGGTCCGTTTCATAATCAACAACAACAAAATCTACCGGAAAAGTGAAGGTACCAACTTTAATAAACACATCTTCGGCAATACCAACGGGTAAGCGAGAGTGCGATTTGCGAGCTCTAGAGTCATCTTCGTCGGTGTAAGATCGGGTAATGATAGTGTTTTCCAAACACTTAAAGGCATCAGATTTATACTTGCTCCGAGATCAGCTAAGGCAGCAAATTCTTCGGTTTTGTTAAAAATGCAAGGCAACACAAAATGACCGGGATCTCCAAGTTTTTTTGGAAGTTCTTTAAGAATAACTGAAGAACAGTTTTCATTTAGGCGTGTGTTGACAAACTCAGCCATCTTTTCCTTCTTGTTAAGCAATTCCTTGAATGCTTTGACGAATTTCGGCATTTGGACAAGTGCTTTGACAAGGCTGATGTTGAAATTCATTTGAGAGATCATCTTCATAAAAGAAGTGACTTGGGCATCCTCTTTAGTAAGCAATTTGCACTTGTCTAACCGAGAAGGATAAGGGATGTTGGGTTTAGATGGTGTAGGTGTAGTAGGTAAAAGTTGAGATGTTGAAGGTTGAGAAGTAGAAGGTTTAGAGGTGGTTGGTGGGGTTGGTGGAGGGTTTTGCTTGGGTACCTCTTCATTAATAGGCGGAGACGGTACTAGTACTAGGCGTGGAAGTAGGAGGGATAAATGGAGGTGGAGGAGGTGTAGATGGAGTAACTTGAGGAGGGATAGAAGGTCCTACTAAAGTTGCTCCACTTCGTGTAGTAATAGCACTCACATTCGCTCTAGGGTTTGTTTCGGTTGTAGAAGGAAGAGCACCTTGGGGGCGAAGGGTTTGTAACATTTGAATGAATTTCCTATCCGTGGACTCTTGAATTTGTCTAGTAGATTCTTACATTGCTTGCATGATTTTCTCATGTTCATCCAACTTTGCAAAACCAAGTCCATTGGCGGATGAGGTAAATTGAACCCTTGTTGTTGAAAACCTTGGTTTGGGTATTGGTTATAAGGTGGAAAACCTTGAGGATGAAACCTTGGTGTTGAAAACCTTAGTTTTGCATGTGATAGTTTCCATGCTTTGCATTTGATCCCCTCACATTGGCATTACCTTGAAAATTAGCTCTTGGCGGCCCTTGGTTGTTTTGGTTAGGTGGTGGTGGTCTTTGTTGAAAACCGGGTGGAGCCAAATAATTTGTCGAGTTGTAAGACAAGTGATTAACATCTACATTAGGCTTGAAAGGAACTCTCTCGGTGTTGTTGTAAGCATACACTTCCCCGTGAGATTGATCAAAAGCTTTATCACAATTAGCATAAGAGTGTGGCCCACCACAAGTTTCACAAGTTATATTAATAGCATTGTTTTGTTTGCCATTGTTAATGGTTTGTAAAGCAAGTGCTTCAACAACTGTAGTAAGCTTATCAAGTCTCATTTCAGTGTCACTAGTGCTAGCACTAGCCACATTAGCCCTAACACTTTTGGTTCGCACTTTAGATTTATTCTCAATAATCTCCCATGCGGCATTAGAAGACTTAACCAAAATATTAACCCCCGAGGCACTATTTAGTGAATCTTGGTCATTTATGCTTAAACCATTGTAAGAAGTGTTAAGTTGATGCACTTTTGTGAAACCATTTTGTGGACACTTTCTTAAAAGTTCCTTAAAACGGTCCCAAGATTCACTAAATGTCTCACCGTACTTTTGTTCAAAGTTAATGATTTCATTCCGCAAAGCGGTAGTACGTGAGGGTGGGAAAAAGTAGTTGATGAATTTGGTCTCTAAATCCAACCACGTAAGAATACTTTGTGGCGGTTCCTTATCAAGCCAATGTCGGGCTTGTCCCTCTAAGGAGAAAGGAAAAAGTTGCAAGCGAATTACCTCTTGTGAAACCCCATTAAACTTGACCGTATTAGTGAGTTAAAGAAACCTTTTTATATGGTCATGATGATCATCAAGTGTACGCCCCAAGAATGGTTGAGCAGAGACCATTTGAATGAAGCCGGATTTGAGCTCAAAGTTGTTGGCTCCAATCTCGGGTATGACAATAGCATTGGTGTTGCCCTCTACGTGCGATTACAAAAGCTCGATCATTGGTCGATTTGTCCATGGGGACAATAGGTTGAGTTTCGACTTCGGCTTGAGTTGCTTTCTTCTTACGAGCATAGGTACGCATACACACCTACAAAAAGAAAAGAAAAATAGACAAGAAATATTTTTGGGTTTTTATGTTTTTCTATTTTTTTTTGGATTTTTGAAAATTTTATATTTTTTAGGATTTTTGAAAATTTTTGAAAATTTGACAAGAAAAATAACGTTCAAGAGTGAACGGATCCCAAAATCCAATGTGTGTCTCACAGAAAACCGTTAATCTTTACGAAAAGAGCCGGCAGCGGCGCCATTTAATAACTAGATTTTACTTAGTTATGAAAGTTCGATGTTCCAGTCTTTTCGAATTGATTACTAGTTAAGAGTGTGACTCAGTCGTTCTTGGTGGAATATAAAGGGAAAAGATAATCTAGTTTAAACTAAAGTAAATGAAAATTAAAATGTAAATGAAAACTTAAAAGCACATGTAAATGTCGTTAACTAAAAGTGGAAGCTTGAAATTTAAAACTAAAATTAATACTTAAAAATATATGACGAAAAATTTAAAAACTAAAAAGAGAATTTAAAACTTAAAACTTTGTAAAACTAAAAAACTAAAAGGTAATTAAAATAGGCTAAAAGCAAATCTAGAAAAACTGTCACTTTTTCTCTAAAATTAAAACGTAATGAATTTAAAACTTGAAAACTTTGTAAAACTAAACAAGTACCCCGTCGGAATGCCCGATCGGAATCCTGTCGGAAAGTGTAAAGAGTAACTCTGTCGGAATAACTAAAATCGGAATGTGGTCGGAATACAAGGAAAAGGAAGCAATCGGAATGTTGAAAAAAAGAAGGTTATCGGAATAACACAAATGTAAGCTATCGGAATATGGAAAATCAAAGCTATCGAAATATAAGAAAAAGGCTACAATCGGAATGAACTAAAATAATTCTATCGGAATTCAAAAAGGAATCCAGGTCGGAATAACAAAACCCTATTCCGATTGGAATGATCGGAATACAAGTGTTGCTTGTCGGAATAAAGGAATCCTAATCGGAAAGTTGGTCGGAATAGGGAAACCCTATTCCGATTGGAAGAAATTCATAATAAGCTAGTAAATAAGCTACTTATCAAAAAGCTCAAACCGAAATTTAAACAACTATTTAATGAAAATAACTAAATAAGCACAAATAAAAACTTATAAAACTTTAAATACGCAACTTTTTAAATCAAACTTTAAAAATACTAAACCTTTAAGAAAACTTTAAATCAAATAAGCTAGATACAAAATAAGCCAATAAGAATGTCAAGCTCAAAGCTTAATCCGTATTAAATCCTAGATGAATAAAAAGATAAACGTTTTAATCAAACAAACATTAATATTAAACAAAACCAACGATTATCACGAATCAAAGATAAACAAAATAAAGAAAGGTAGAAAAAAATGATTAAAAACTTGAATTAAAAAAATTAAAGATCAAAGATTTGACAAAACATTAAAGAGAAAGCTTGAAGAACATTAAGAAAAACTATAGAGATTACCTTACAAAAATAGAACTAAAACTATTACTAGCTAACCACCTCCTAATGACACATTAGGAGGGTATTTATAGGAGGAGGGGAGTGCATGTGTTGCTTCCTTCTTTTTTTCTTCTTGTCTCGACTCGATTTAATTTCTCCGTCTTTCTCGACGTCATCTCGGGATTTGTCGATATAAATTGAACTTGTCTTATAATTTCTTCAATAATTAGACTTGAGTTCTTCGACTTCATTAAACTTCCGTCTTTAGACTTTTTCTTCGATAAATCTTCAGAATAGGCCTTGGACTTCCGTTCTTTTTGCACTCTTGATCTTTTGACTTCGTCTTTTCTCGTTTTCATCGATAAAAGCCCGTGAAAGCCCGTGTATTCTTCCTTTTTCATCTTTTGGTCCTAAAACACAATAAAACACAAACCACGCATAATTACGACATTTACGACATAAAATACACGTTTTGGCTTGGTTATTATTATAGTTAAGTGGTAAAAGGATGAGTGTTTTCACACCTATCAGCCACAAGATACCGTCTTCGTCTACATGAAATTCTGTCTGCTTCTCTAAGTTCTGAATTATCGCCCTAATTTCACCATCATCCTTCTGAGCTTCCTTGATCCTAGAGAGTAACTCAGGTTCCACTCTAAGATTATCCCAGTAACAGTGTTGTCCACGTACCATGATCACGATGTCTAGTCGCTCTAAGTCTCTTATAATTTCCTCCTCAATTTTAATGCCGTTTATCATACCGGACTTTCTAGTAAGTGCATCTGCCACTACATTCGCCTTGCCGGGATGATACTGCAAATTAATGTCATAATCCTTCAACAACTCTAACCATCTCCTCTATCTCATGTTCAATTCACGTTGAGTGAAGATGTTCTTCAGACTCTTGTGGTTTGTGAAGATGTCACATGATTATTCATACAAGTAGTGCCTCCATATCTTTAATGCAAACACGACTGCTTCAAGTTCCAAGTCATGCGTAGGGTAATTTTCCTCATAAGGCTTAAGCTGCCATGAAGCGTACGCGATCACTTTCCCATGTTGCATGAGAACACAGCCAAGTCCCTTCCCTGAAGCAACACTGTAGATTTGAAATCCACATGTACCAGATGGGAGAGTAAGAATCGGTGCAGATACTAACTTCTGCTTTAGGTCTTCAAAGATCTTCTCTGTTTCTTCAGTCCAGACGAATTTCTCCCCTTTCCGCATCAGTTTGGTCAATGTTAGTGCTAAACGGGAAAAGTTCTCTACGAACCTACGGTAGTAACCAGCTAAGCCTAGGAAACTACGAACTTTAGTCGCTGATGTCGGTCTTGGCCACTTGTTAATAGCCTCAACCTTTGTTGGATCCATGGTGATTCCTTCTGCTGATACAATGTGACCTAAGAACGCCACCTTGTCTAACCAGAACTCACACTTGGAGAATTTAGCATACAGCTGCTTCTGGCGAAGAATTTGTAGTACTGTATGAAGATGGTCTTCGTGTTCCTCCTTGGACTTAGAGAATATCAGGATGTCGTCAATGAAGACGATTACGAACTTGTCTAAAAATTCATGGAAGATTTTGTTCATCAAATCCATGAAAACAGCTGAAAGCCAAATGGCATGACTAATAATTCATAGTGCCCATAGCGTGTAAAGAAAGCAGTCTTGGCGATGTCCTGCTCTTTAACCCGTATCTGATGATAGCCCGACCTCAGATAAATTTTGGAGAAATGTTTGGCCCCTTAGAGTTGGTCAAACATATCGTCAATGCGTGGTAAAGGATACTTATTTCTAATGGTGATCTTGTTGAGCTCGCGATAATCTATGCAAAGACGCATACTGTCGTCCTTCTTCTTCACGAATAAGACCGGTGCGTCCCATGGAGATGCGCTCGGTCGAATGAAACCTCGTTCCAAAGGTTCTTGTAACTGGTCCTTCAGCTCCTTCAACTCTATGGGAGCCATGCGATAAGGAGCCTTGGAAATCGGCTCAGCTCCTGGGATGAGCTCGATATTAAACTCTACTTCACGTGCAGGTGGTATGCCCGGAAGTTCTTCTGGAAATACGTCTGGAAATTCTGACACTATTGGCTGATTCTGAATTGATGGAGATTCAACATCTATGTCATGAATAGTAGCTAGATAGCCCTCGCAACCATGTGAAATTAATGCACGTGCTTGTAAGGTTGATATGATTTGTACAGACCTTCTGGGTACGATCCCGTTGTGAATGTACTCTGGTGCATTTGCATCACCGAAGATGACCCGATATGTATGACAGTCTATGGTGGCGTGATGTTTGGATAGCCAGTCCATGCCCAATATCATGTCATAATCACTCATGTCCAGCGGAAGTGCGTCAGCAGGACGAATCTTGTCGTCAAACTCTAGGGGAAGGCTCTTGTACACATGGGTTATGCGTACAGAGTCTCTTGAAGGCGTGGAAATGTTTCGTACATTCTATAATGGCATAGGGGATGTCATAACATTCTTAGCATAAGTAGTAGAAATGACCGAATGAGTAGCACCCATGTAAAAAAGAACACATGCAGCTTGACCATACATATACAAGATTCCAGTGATGGTACCTGTAGACTTGTTGGCCTGGTTGCGAGAAGTCGTGTAAACGCGTCCACTAGTAGGAGACAGCTTGGAATCAACATGTCCAGATGTGCCCTCCATCTCGCCTTTGCGGTAGTCCTTCATGAGATGACCAGTAAGGCCAAACTTGTAGCATGCGTCGCTGTCGCGGTGACATGGCCCTGGGTGCCTACGGTTGCAGGTAGTGCAAAGAGGGTAGGTATACCCTCCAGCAGGTGCCCTTGCTGGATGGGAGCCTGTTTGGAAAATTACACATGAGACATGATTTATAGGTACAAAAGGACAATGCGGAAAATCGTAAGGTGTAATACCAGTGATAGCTGGACGGTTAGGCTGTGAACCTCTTTGGTTCTGGTCCCTTCCGTTACTATGATTCCTCGTAGAAGATTGCTAATGTGTCAGAATTATGAAATATCACATGTAACATAAGTAAATGAGCAAGTGTAAGGACCTGCTGATGTTGGCGTTTCCAGCGTTGTTACGGTAATTATCATTACCGCCACGCCTATCCGTAGCAGAACGGTCTTGAGTCTGACCGTTTCCCTTGGGCTGAGTAGCCGGCTGAGACCGGTCCCCAGTCTTCTGCCTGAAAGATGCAGTTTAAAGATAGATATAAATATTGGATAATACTGAAAGGATTCGGCATGGTCACCGTTTAATCACGAATATTTACCTCTTCGCGGGTCTCTCTTCTTCCCCGGACTCTTCTCTTTCTTGCAGCATCTCCAGCTTACGTGCTGCATCGGCAAATTGTGCCACATTATTGAAAGTAGCACACAACAAGTTGTTGGCGACCGATGTACGATGAGCCCACCAGAAGTGGTATGCTTGCTCTTTGGCAGTACCTGCTGCTGCGCCAAGAAAACTAGCCAAACGAAGAAAGCGCTGCATGAACTTGTTGCTGTTCTCCCCAACTCTCTGCCTGATTCCGTGGTACTCCCTCTTCAGCTTGTCTTGCTCAGCCTTGGGGAAGAACTGTCCCATCACTAACTCCCTGAACTGATCCCAAGTCAAACCAGCCACCCAATTGTCACCTCCCTCAGACTGCTTGACTGCCTTCCACCCTCCTAGCACATCACCTTTGAACTTATAACAGGCCGACCTCGACTTGAAGACAGAGTCACAGCCCATTGCATCGAATATCTTCTCAATATAAGTGTTCGTCCCATAATATTATGATTGTATACTACACGAATTAAAGAAAGAAAGGAAGATCTGAGATGAATTTTAGAGAGAGAAAGTAGTGAGAGAAAGTAGAGAGGAGGAGAGGATTAACTTGTGAATATTAGATTAAGGAATGAGAAAAAATGAACCACCAACCCTCCTAACATGCTAGGAGGGTAGTATATATAGTCCACCAACATGCGGGCTTCTTAATGGACTATATGGTTTGGGCCGGGCTTTCCTTTTGGGCTTTAGTTACTTATTAATGAACTTTAGCCTAAAGTTAAGCCCGTATAACACGACTAATATACTACCTATTACAACGTTCTAAAATACGATACATAATAAACATATGACCGAGCATTCTTGTTTGGCTCAATATTTTGAGGCTAACAATCTCCCCCAATGAGAGGTCATAAACCTTGGTCATTTAGGAAATTTGTAGAGATTACTAATCTCGCCATAAATGAGTCTTGAACGTGTAATCGTAGCCTTGTTCCTTCATGCTGTGATCTTTGAGCCTTTGTCGTTGTCTTTCGACTTTGTCTTTAAGCTTGAGATCTTCAAATCATCCTTGACTTGTCTTTGCCATCTTGCGATCTTGTGTCTTCATCCACATGCTCACACTATTAATTGTTGAATATGTCTTTAGGCATGAGTATGTGGTTTCTGAATCATTGACTTTGCCGTGTACACCGTGACGCCACCTTCTCGAGACAAAACATAGACACGGACTGAATGGCTTTGACATTCGTCCTAAATCGGTAGCGTTTTACCTCCGATCGGTGAAGACCGTTATACGATATTAAATATCGTACCTGTGATCAGGTAGATTCAATTAAGAATCTCCTTGACAGGGTTTCGCGGCTGTACTAGCCGTTCTCTTTACTCGACCGTCTCAAAGCAAGACTGCGAACATAAAGAGTGAATCAATTGGATAGATATCCTCTTGATTAAAGTCGTCAATTCAAATTCCTGGAACAAGTGTGATTCTTAAAGAATCTTACCATTGTTGCTTTCCAGTTGACACAAGTTTGATTCATAAGAATCTCACAAGTCACCTACCGTAGCGCTGTTTGATGTTGACGCTAGAAGGATTTCCATTCGTCACTGTGAATATTAATGAATATCACTCTGAATGTTCTGGCAAGACCATAAAGATATTGCGTAGAAACCTGAAACGAGTTTGAATCAATTCAGAATCAAACCACTGTTGCTTTTAAGTTTTACATATGTTCAATTCATAAAGAATCTTGCATATGACCTACCGCAGTGCTGTTTGATGTTAACACTGGAAGGATTTCCACTCATCATTGTGAATACTAAGTAGTATCACTCTGAGTGTTCTAGCAATATCACAAGGATATAGCGTAGGACTCTCTTGATCTTCATCCGTGTGTCCTTACGAGATTTGATTGATCTCTTGGCTCTAGACTCTATTTGTGCACTTTTAGTGGTCGGAGGCTGGAGCAGATGCCACCTATTCAATATCAACTATCTCGGAGTGAGAAAGTCAATAGAAGTCGTGTTGATCTCCGTGACAATAAAACAAACTTCTTTTGAGAGAAGCCTGAGTAGCTAGGAAAGGGTTGTGCTTCACATCACTGGGTCCATGATGAGTTTGTCTTCATGATGAGTTGACCCGGTTTCTGCCTAAGTTGTATGGAGGGCTTCTTTCTTTACACCCTTTATCCTTACATTTCTTTTTCATTCTTCAACCCCTTCAATGCTTACCAAGACATCATTACTAGCACCTTGTTGTGATTGTTCCAGTGCTAGCATCAGTACTTAGTCAGCATTCAGCTACGTTCACATTCTACTCCATCTTTCCTAAGGACTTCTAATAGTCTATTGGATTGTCCCTGGGAAGATCCCTCCGGTTCTGGTTGAATCATAGGACTTAAACCTAACCACCCTTTTGACACCAATAACGTCGTGAATTAAAGATGTTGTGGGTATTTGATCGTAACCATGAAAACCACTTTAAATTCTAACAAAGTGTTTGAAAAACATTTAACACCTTGCTAGTTTTGTCGTTTTAGAAATGCTCCCCATTCACATGTGCATCGATAATCGAAAGTGTTTCGCACATGTAGGTAAGAGTTAAAGTGCTTGAGTCTTATATAAGATCACATTTTAATCACATTTTCTCCCCCTATCTCTAATATATAAAATCTTTTGATATTAGAGATACCAAATTTGATTAAAATATATTTTGAAAAATAGTCTTGAAATCTTCGAGAGAAAGATGTGTTAATCTTTTTCATGAAGTTAAAATGCTCCCCCTCAAAAATTGATCCAATTGAATTGTCATTGTGAGGATATGATCCACATTTCGCTTTTTGAGGATGGGAGTTGTTGAACACATAATTTTTGAAAAATTTTGAATATCATTGAAGGATTCTTGAAAAAATTGTGTTCAACGCTTTTTGAAAAGTCTATTCTTTTTGTCGAAAGGTTTTTCTAAAGCATAAACTTGAGTTCATAGACTTTGAATGTCTTGACGAATCCACTCAAGTGTAAGAAGATTTAACTTCTTTTGCTAAGGGTAAGAGTACAAAAGCGTACACTCCCCCGTGAATTTAGATCCGGGTTGCAATCTGAAGGTGATTACAAGCCATTGTGTTGAGCTCAAAACGTTGATTGTTTTGTGACAAGCTCAACCCGTGATAGATTGCTCTACCCGTTGTTTGGAAATATTTGTCCAAAATAGACAATTTCCTTTATTAAAAGAAGAAATGACATGTTTTGAAAAATATTTACAACTTTCATTCGAGCTTTATGTACACACCCGTGTCGTTATTGAGCGACATTTCTAGGCACGTCCATATTATCGATACTGAAAGACATGTCGAGAAGAATATTTTTGGATTTTGAAAGATTTTTAATTTTTGTGTTTTGCTTTTATGTGTTTTATATTTTTGTATTTTGCTTTTTCAAAGATATTTACAAGTTGATGTTTGATAGATAAATCAAGCAGGCACCTTTGCCAGAATCTCCAGGTCTGCTGGAGTCAAACATCTCATACCAATTTGCCTAACGAGGTACTCAAACCTATCTTTTGACAAAGCTTTCGTAAACAAGTCGGCTAATTGGTAATCCGTTCCAACAAAGTATAATTCAACGATACCTCTTTCAACTTGTTCCTTTATGAAGTGGTATCTAACATCGATGTGCTTCGTGCGGGACTGCTGTACCGGGTTGCAGGAGATGGCTATGGCAGACTTTGAGTCACAGTACATAGGTACTTTATCAAAGTGGAAGCCATAATCCGTGAGTTGTGTTCTCATCCAAAGAACTTGAGCACAACATGCAGATAGAGACACATACTCCGCTTCGGCTGATGAATGTGACGTGCAATCCTGCTTCTTGGAAGACCATCCCACAAGCTTATCTTGTCCTAGAAATTGTGCACCACCAGAAGTACTTTTACGTGTATCAAGACACCCTGCATGATCAGAATCTGAATAGGCCGTTAGAAAGAAACCGGTTTCCCTCAGATACCAGAGTCCCATGTGAATGGTATTCTTAAGGTACCGAAAGATCCGTTTAACCTCCTTGAGGTGCTTTTCAGTGGGTCGTGCTTGATATCGTGCACAATAGCATGTAGCATGATGTATATCTGGTCTGCTTGCTGTCAAGTACATGAGGGACCCGATCATGGAACGATATCTCGTTTGATCTATGGGTAATCCCTCCAAGTCAGCATCTAGGGATGTGGTTGATAATGGTGACCCAACGGGGTCACATGAAGTCATACCATGCTTTTTGATTATCTCTTGACAATACTTAGCTTGGTTTATAAAGATACCACTTGGGGATTGGTGAACTTGAATTCCTAGAAAGAATTTTAGTTCGCCCATCATAGACATTTCAAATCTGCTGTGCATTACTTTTTCAAACCATTTTGAAAGTTTTGGGTTTGTAGACCCGAAAATAATGTCATCAACATAAATTTGCACAAGCAGAATGTCATCCCTATATTTATAAGTGAACAAAGTTAAATCAATGGAACCTTTTGAGAAACCTTTGGAGACCAGAAATTTCGAGAGCTCGTCGTACCACGCCCTTGGAGCTTGCTTGAGTCCATAAAGTGCTTTGTGGAGACGATACACCTTGTCAGGATAATGAGGATCGACGAATCCTTCCGGCTGCGTGACATAGACTTCTTCCTTCAAAGGACCGTTAAGAAACGCCGTCTTTACGTCCATTTGATATACAATGAATCCCTTATGTGCAGCATAGGCAAGGAAAATCCTGACCGCTTCCATTCGAGCTACTGGTGCAAATGATTCTTCAAAATCAATACCCTCTTTCTGTCCATACCCTTTAGCCACTAGCCTAGATTTATTCTTGATGATCGTGTTCTCTTCATCCATCTTGTTTTTCCAGATCCATCGAAGATTTAATGGTGTTACATCGTATGGTCTGTCAACAAGTTCCCAGACTTTAAGTCTTTTTCATCCGTCATCGATTCAATCCAAGCATGATCAGCCATGGCTTCTTTGATGTTTTTCGGTTCAGCAGTACTTACGGCGAGTGCGAACATACAAACATCGCCATCGGTTTCAAGCTGTCGTCTTGTACGAACGGGCTGTGAAGGGTTTCCAATTACGTGAACCAAAGGATGATCTCGGGTCCAATGATGTGTTGAAGGATTTTGTTGATAGAACGTATGCATATTTGACGGATCAACATGGCGAGTAGGAGACTCTCCAGTTTTGTGTACCGGTGTACCGAATGGATTGATAAATTCGTCATCGTCAGATAATGCATCATCTGCTTGATGTGTGTTCTCTGGAGCAATGACAGTAGTTGTGGATGTTGTAGGATCTATTGTTAATGTGATATTCTGAGGAGGTAAATCTGCAACAACCCGTGTTGAAGTAGATGAAGTTGTATCCTTGTGTTGACGGTGAACGGTATCATCATTCTTATCATGAGTGACAGCGGAAGACTTCGATGCAACTTGTTTCTCCCCCGTGAAATATTCATCATACATTGGTCCATATAACATTTCCAACTCTTCAAGTGTCGTGTCCACTGTCATATCTGCTCTAGGAACATGTTCAGGAACCAGCTTTGAACTTGACGGTTCATTGCTGTGGTCTTGAGTTCCGAGTTCCGTGCGGTTGTGAACGGAAGTCGTGTGTCGTTGTGGATCGGGACTTAAACTGCTTTGTTCAAGTGCCATTTCTTGCAATTCATCAAATCTGATATGAATAGTCTCGACTATCAATTTTGTTCTCTTGTTGTATACTCTGTATCCCTTAGACTGAGTTGCATATCCCACTAAAATGCATGCATCACCTTTCTCTTTCATCTTGTCCAGATTTTCACCATCTCGAATAATGTAACATGTACATCCAAAAACATGAAGGTGTTTGAGTGAAGGTTTGTGATCATTAATTATGTGATATGGTGTCTTTTCGTGTCTTGGGATAACTAAGGAGCGGTTTTGTGTGTAGCATGCGGTTGACACGGCTTCAGCCCAAAAGTATAGTGGAAGTTTTGAAGCGGATAATAATGTTCGAGCAGCCTCAACTAAAGTACGGTTTCGTCTTTCAACAACGCCGTTTTGTTCGGGTGTTCGAGCAATAGATGTTTCATGTTCAATTCCTTCGGCTTCAAAATAATTTCTCAGTTTTGAATTCAAAAATTCTGTACCTCTGTCAGTACGAACCACTTTAACTTGAGCTTGAAGACCACGTTGTATCACTTTAAGGAAGCTGGTGAGAACATCGGGTGTTTCATCCTTGGATCTCAAGAAGTGAGTCCATGTGTACCTTGAGTAGTCATCGACAATTACCATAACGTATTTCTTCCCATTGATACTTTGAACACGCATGGGACCACACAAATCTATATGAAGAAGATCTAACCGTCCTTTAGAGCTCGGTGTAGTCTTTGTCTTGAAACTACTCCGTTTAGCTTTACAAAGCTCACAAGAAGAACAAAGATGATCTTTGATGAATTTCAAGTTAGGAAGGCCTCGCACAATATCTTTCTTGGAAAGCAAGTTGATGGTATCAAAGTTAAGATGAGATAAACGTTGATGCCATAACCAAGCTTGAGTCGTTGAAGCTTTAGCCATGAAACAGATTGGAGTTGAAGAGGTGGAGTCTTGTAGTGAAATAGTGTAGAGATCAGTACCCCGTGTTCCGGTAAGTAAGTCATTCCCATCATAATCACAAACAAATCATGTCTTATTTCTAAAAGCAACCTCCAAATCCGCATCACAGAATTGGCCAACCGAGAAAAGATTATGATTGAGCCCTTCGACGTAGTAAACACTTTTGATAGTGATATTCCCCTGAACCAAGTCTCCATATCCTAGGATCGGTGCAAATTGATCATTTCCGAATCGGACGGTACCCAGGAACTTCTCCACGAAGTTAATTAGAAGCTTGAGATTCCCCGTCATGTGCTTCGTGCATCCGGAGTCCATTATGAAGAGAATTATTTCGATCACCTGCAGAAGAATTAGAACACGATGGAGCATTTGCTAAATTGGATTCCATGTTAGTTGGGATTTCCGATTCATTAGTTTCCCTAGTTTCATCACTTAGAGGCACACTAACGCTCGTAGTCACATTTTCTGTCCTAACCTTAGGCATCCATTTATATCCTGGAGGACATTGATTAGCAAACCACCATTTCCAAGGCTTGCTAGCAGACTCATATAATTCCCTAATTCTGCTTCTAGAGTTCTTAGTGGTGGAGTCTGATGCAATACTTTTCTTAGGGGGGGTTGCACCAGAATGGTTCACTTTGCGTTTGGGTTTTCTAGCACTAATAGGCATCACAATTTGCTTCTTAGTTCTAGTTTCTACGCCTTTGACATTATTCGAAACACACATAGCATGATTAGCATTAGCACACTTTCCACTTTTCACACAAACAAACTTAACTTTCATAGCATTCAAAGTCGAATCATTCAAATCGTCATTACACGCGATTACAGACGTTTTATTCTTAGAAACATTGAAAATCCTAGGGTGGTCTTCTACTTCCTTCATCTTCCCTTTACTTTTGTTTTGCCAGACCTTTTCATTCATGCGAGTGCTCTTAAGCTGGGGCCGGCTAACACTAGCAGTGGGGACTACTCCTGTAGTAAAAGACACACGTCTATTAGTGTTTCTAGAAGTCTGAGGTGATTGACTTTCTTTGTTTTGTGTGGGTTTAGTGGCCAATCTATACATCCCTGGTTTAACCACATTTGTGTTCTTAATTCTTTTTGATCGAATATGTGTTTTGGGAGTGTTTTGTGGTAACCTATCCTTCCCATCCGTCCTTGGGGCAAACGCAGGTTTTGCAAATGCAGAATTAGAGAAAACAGATGGTTTTCCCAAGACAGAGGGTCTAGTCAGTTTTTGAGCATTGGGTTGTCTTACGACAGGTTTCTTAACACTAGGTTCCACAATCTTCCCACCCATCTTAGCAATTAGTTTCTGCAACTCTGCTATCGCTCTGTCCCTGTCTTGTAACTGAGCTTTCAACCCTTTAATTTCCAAATTCTGTTCGTTCATTTCTCGAAACGTTTGGGAAAGTTTTTCTTGCAATTTATTATCATGTGGAAAACTACCAACGTCTTTTTGCAAAGCAAGTTCAAGAGAATGACAATGTTTTTGAAGGAAATCAGTTTTGTGTTGAAGTAACTCAAAAGCCTTTTTATCAACATTTTCTTTATGTTTCGAGAGCTCAAGTTCAAGACGCTCACACTCTTTGATTTTATCAAGATATTTGCATGCAACATCAGAATATTCATCGATATCAGCACAAGATTGAAGAGTAACACACAAAATATCTTTGGAGAGACATTCTTCTAAGAATAGATCATATTCGTTTGAAAATTATAATTTGTCATTTTGAAGGTCATCAATTTCTTTTTCAAGAGACTCAACATATTTCAAATCATCAAACATTTCAGACTGAATTAAATTTTCAAACTCAAGAACATGTTCTTTTATTATCTTCGTATTTGGTATTAAAAGTTCTTTCACAAGCACAGTTATGTCGTGAGGAATCTCGGTTTTCCACTTATCCTTTTGACGTTTCTCCTAATCGCTTGCAACAATTGATTGAACATTATTAACGTGGTGTTTAAGAAAACCAAGTATTTTTCTACTTTTGCTTTTAGAAGCATCTAGAGGCAAATAGTTAATATATTTAAAAACATTAGTTTTCCTCTTAGTGGCAAAAGCTTTTTTCCATTGAATTCTTTTTTGTTTGCATTCTAAAAATAATTCCTCACGAGACTTCTGTTTTTGTGGAGTGAAAAGACCATAAAGACTGTTTTCATAAGCATAGTTATATGGTTTCATGATGAGATGGCATTTATACATGATCTCATCGTTCTTTTCGGGCTTTTAATGCACAAAAATGTCATAAAATACCATATATATGCTTGTGTTTGTTTACTTGTGTATTTTAGGTATGGATATCGTGAAAAAGACAAAAGATCACAAGTTACAAGGAAAAACGGACACGAGAAACGAAGCCGTACAAAGAACCGGGCCCTAATCATGAAATATTCAACAAATACCCTTGAAGATTTGAAGACAAACAAGATTGATCCACCAAGAATGAAGAAATGACACTTAAAACCCTTGTATATTAATAATTACAAGTTTGGTCCCTTAAGTTTGTCAAAATTGCAAAAAGGTCCTTCAACTTTGAAGAAATGGCAAGAATAGTCCCTCAACAAATCAAAATTGCCAATAATGGTCCCTCATGAAGTCAAAGATACAATAAAGACCTTTGAAGATCAAGAATGGCCAAGATCAGCCCTTGAAATATCTCAAAATGGCAAAAACAATCCTTTGAAACCTTTTTCCAAAAGTTTGTGCCAAAAGTGTAAAGAGTGGAAAGTTATTTACAAAGGAGAATTCGTTTTGTGGGTTGAAAACATGTTTTGCCAAAAATATCAAAGAATAAGGACTGAAGTTGTGCACTTTGAAACATTTAAACTCAAACACGCGCCAAACATCCTTTTTCCCCCAAAATCGGATCAAACTGAGTTACTGTTACCCTCTTCACCACCCAGTTTTTACTTCACTTAAACATGGGTTAAATTTCAATTGCTTTTGCACATGTGTGTTTCACACACGCAGGAACCCATCCCAACCCTAAAACCTGTAAACCCACTCACTATGGACCCTACCCCCAATTCCTTTTCCACCAATCAGAGTACACCTTGGCCTCCAAGCATTGTGACGTGTCCTCAATCAACAGCTGTGATCTTTTGCTTCCTCCCAACGCATAAATGAACGATGGAGATCAAATAGGACACCTCATCCCACAAAATCGTCTAGAAGGACTAGAGGGCATATTTGGGATTTTCATAGATTAGGGTTTGTGTTTTAAGCATTCTAGAGAGTTCTTTTAGCAGTATAAAAGGAGCTTACAACATGTGTAAAGCCCTTGTTCCAGTTTCTTTAGCAAATTCATGTAATTCCTTTTTAAAGTAATAAAGTTGGTAATTTTGAAAAAAAAGTGTAATTCCTTTTATTTTTTAAAAGTTTGGTGTTGAATTGCTAATATTCTGAGTTCCACATTTAATTGGTTAAGTAATTTTGTTTTTCAAAATTATTTAAAAGGTTTTCTGAAAATTGTGAAATTTTTGGGGAAAGTGTTTAGAAATTTGGATTTTCAGGATTGAAGTTTGTTTGAGTGAAGTTTAATTGGTGATTTAGTGTTTTTAAAACGTGTTTGATAAGGATTGAAAGTTTTTGGAAAAGATTTTAAGAAGAAAGAAAAGGAAACAGTATATATATTCTTGTGCTTGTTTTTCTTTGATTTGTCTTAACAGGTTGTGGATAGTTGCTGTTAAAGGTTCAGCACCAACCCCAGTTGGTAGGAGGTGGATTTTCATCCACAAGAACCTTGGATGTAAGGTTCTAAGGTAAAATACCTTTTTCCTTTTTGAAATTTCAGAAAAGTTAAGGTTTGTGTGATCTTGTTTGACTAAGTGTTGATTGCTGGTTTAAGTTGTTTGATTTGAGTTCTCTTGTGTTTGTATGCATGTTAGATGATCATAGGATCAATTTGAGTAAGTTTTGTGAGCTTTTGATTTGAAAAATTTGATAAACAGATTTTAAAGGAGTGTTTGGATATAGATTTAACAAGTTCTATTTGAAGGATTTGTGAGATAAAAAGGTGTTAGAAGAGTTGAATAAGGTTGAGATAGGTGTTGTCTAGTATTGTTGTCAGTTTAGTGTAGCCTTGAAGCTAGTTTGTGTGATAAAAGTGGAAAAGTAAAGCTCAAAATTGCATTATCACTTTTTCTGCCTATTTTGCTCATAAATTGTTCTAAGATCTTGTAATCTGTGAGGAGTTAGGGTATTACAGGATTTAAGTTAGGTTGTATGCTAGATGGTATGTTTGTGTGCTAAGTTTTGGCCTTTGACACTCATTGGTGTGCTTGTAATCTGTCAAAAATACCACCAGACTTGCATACATAGACCAGCAACCTTCATATGCTTGTATGAGCTTGGTTTTGTGATTTTTGTTTGAGCTAAGTGTGTGCTATCTGCTTGTTACTGACTCCGTGTGCTTCAAAGAGCACAAGGGTGCCCTCCTGTCCAAAAATCAACTCCAAATAAGCTCACATCCAAGCCCTCTTGGAATTTAATCACTTGTGAAGAAACACGTGTTGCTTGTGTTCTTGAATAAAATCCAACTGGCACGTTTTTTATTTCAATCTTAGTTGGCTTAATCTTGAAAAAATAGGGTTTTGGATTGTGTTACAAGCAAGTCTAAGGTTACTATTTGAATTGGGAAAGTTAAAAAAAAAAGAAAAAAATAGCAAAAAGTCGCCCGCACCGGACTCGAACACGCGACCTCTCGAAGGAGGAGTAACGTGCTTACCGGTGATCTAGACGCTTTTTTACGTTAGAGTTTGTTTTCAATAGTTATTTAACCTGTTTTTCTTTCTTGCTTATTAATTAAAGCCGTAGCTTATTTCCATTTATTCCAGCTTATTTGTTAAGTTATTTTGTTTCTTTTTATTTTTCCTAGGATCCTTATAGTATTTAGGATTTTTCTAGCTAATTTTTATAATTTCCCATTACTAAATTATTTTCTTTGCATTTTTATTTAGCCGTATTTTATAAATTCATTAAAAAATAGAAAAAAGTAGTTTTTAATTTAGGAAAAATAATTTTTAGCTTTTAAATAAATATTTTGAGGTTTACATCTAGATTTGGTTTCAAAAACTTTAATTTTTAATTTTATATTATTTTAAGGTTTTTTATAAACTTTAATAATTTTTATAAAATTATAAAAAAGGTTTTAGGAGCTTTAATTTACTTTTTTATCTTAGTTAGATTATTTTAAGATTTTAGAATTTTTTTTAGAATTAATTTTATAAACTTTTTATTTTTCTTATTATTTTAATATTATTTTATTATTAAAAATATAAAGTTTTATTTTTATCTCTTTTTCATTTTTCCTAGATTCTTTAGCATTAATTAGGACTTTTTCCATTTTTAGAATATTTTTATAGCTTTTAGATTTATTTTTATAATTATTTTAAGTTTATTTAGTTTTTTTTTTCATTTTTAGAGTTTTAAAAATAGTTTTAATAGCTTTTAATTTTTAGAAAAATACTTTTTAGTCATATAATAATATAAGTTAAGTATTAGTTCAATAAAATCATAATTTGGACATTTTATTAGTTGTATTTAATTTTAGGGCTTTAATTAGCATTTAAAATTAAATATTTAATTAATAAAAGGTTTTAAAATATCTTTGTTGGATTTTTATCTTTATTTATATTATTTTAGACTTCTTTTTAGCCTTTTTAATCTTTTATTTATTTTGTTTTTGGTTTTAGTATCATTTTTAATTTGGGTAGTTTTTTCACGACTTTACGTTTACGTTTTCTACGTCGTAGTGTAATTTTAACGTAACCGTCTTTTCATCCTCTCATCCCCATCCTCTTAATATTAATCTCAAATAATTACAAGTTAGAACACACACATATACCTCCTTGGGAAACGAACTTTCTCTCCATTAAGGGTCATTAGTGTTGATTTTTCCTAAAATCATCACTCGATACTTACCGCTATTTACGCTCTTTTCCTAAAGGGTGTATTTTACTACAATCACTTTGGCGCCGCTGCCGGGGAGGTGTGTTGTGATTTAATTTGGAAGCTTTTGTTTTTGATATTATCCATAATAAGTATTTGTGTTAAGTGGAACTCCCTTAACACGTATTATCGGTTTTCTTGGTTTTTTCTTGTATAAATATTACTATATTGTATTAAGTATCACAATCAATATACAATATCTCCAAAAGTGTGAAAACACAACCTTAATTGGGATTTGATCTCCTAATTATTGTATTCGAATCTCAAACAAAAAGAAAAGGCAAAAATAGATAAATACTTTCGTGAAGCTCGATTTTGAAAAATACAAACTATAAGGTGGGTATAAGGCGGGTATTATAAAATATACCCTAAGGAAAAAGGCTCTTAAGTGCTTCGCGCCGCCTCTTTTCCCCGCTTGCTTGTGAGTATTTTAAGATTGAAGGCTAATCGAGGGTTTTGCCGCCCAAAGTATTATTACGTATACTATATTTGCTTGGTTTTCTTTGTGATTAAACCCTCTTGAACAATTTGGTTTTCACCAAAGTTCTAAAGTCATTCGAAGGCGTTCACTCCACGTGATCGTTTTCATTCCTTTGAGGCTTCTTTAATCAAGAGTTTGATTCGAGGAGAGATTTTGTAGATTGTTGTCTACGAAGATACACCAAAATCCAAAAAAATTAAATATCATCAAAAACACAAAAAAAATGGAAATTCACAAAACACCCAGAAAGAATCTTCTTTGCTCACCTCCATTTCTTCGTGAAGTTTATGATCACTCGTAATCAAGCAAAACGAGCTCGTAAACGTCTTCAAAAGCAAGCAAATCAAGGATCGTTGATTGTTGAAGAACCTCCAATTGTTGAACCTATTGTAGAACAAGAAGTCGTCATGGCTAATCGTACTATGATGGAGTTGCTACAAGCACCCACCGAGGGTTTTGGAGAGGCTATTGTGATTCCCGCCATCCTTGCGGAGAATTTCGAAATTAAGACGGGTTTAATGTCTATGTTGCAAGCAAATAAGTTTAGAGGTCACGAGAAAGACAACCCGCATTACCACATTAGGAATTTCAACCGTCTCACCGCCACTAGCAAGTTTAAGGATGTTCCACATGACGCCATTAAGATGATGTTGTTTCCATATTCGTTGGATGGTCCCGCAAAAATTTGGCTCGAGAAAGAACCGCCAAATTCGATTTTGACATGGGCCGATCTCGTTTCTAAGTTTGTGAACAAGTTTTTTCCACCATCTAAAACAACACACTTAAAAAATGAGATTTCACGATTTGTGCAAAGAAATAATGAAAGTTTTTCAATGGCATGGGAACGATTTAAAGAGATGTTACATGAATGTCCACACCATGATTTCACGGAATTGCATCAAGTGGATACTTTTTATAATGGGCTTAATGATCATGAACGAGATTATTTGAACGCCGCCGCGGGTGGTAATTTTTTGTGCAAGACGACAAATGAGGCTTTACAAATCATTGAAAATAGATCCAAGGTTTATAACCCTCGTAACACACCGAGTGTTGCCAATATGGGTTCGTCATCATCGTCACAATCGTCTCGTAGCATTAACGCCTTACATGATGAAGCTAATGAGGAAAATCGGTTTTTTGATAGATTTGCTAATCTAATGTCCCATTGGAAGGCTCAAGAAGCTTCCAATTCCGCTTCGGTTAAAGCGGTTGCTAAGAGTTGTTTATCTTGTGGGGGAGCTCATGATCTTTCCGAGTGCATTACCGCGGATGGTAACACTTCGAGTGCTTATGTAGCAACGGGAACTTACAACCAAAACGGCCAAGGTTCCCGCCAAAATCAAGCTCCACCAAACCAAAATGTTAATAATTATCGAAACAACAACCAAGGTAATTACCAAGGCAACACACGCAATTACAACAAAGGGAATTATCAAAGTGGGAATGGACAAATCTCTAATCAAAACCAAAACCGTGATTTTCAAAACACTACACAAGGTTTTCAAAATGCTCACACTAAAAATTTGCAAGGAGAATTTTTGGATTATGCAAAATCAAATGATGCTAAATTTGATAATATGCAACGTGAGATGATTAGCTTAAGGTCCGAATTGAAAAATGAGCTTAAAAATGAACTTGCTAATGAACTTAAAACTCATGCTAACAAAATGGAAGGAAATGTCCGACGTCTTCAACAAAACCAACAAAAGATGGAATTAGGACAACATGAGATTAAGCAAGAGTTATTAAAAGCGGATGCTAGGCAATCAAAATTTGAGGACCGAATGGCTAAGATGTTTGAAGCAATCATGTGTAAGCCCTCTTCTTCGGGTGGTCTTCCTAGTGATACCATTGCAAACCCGAAGGGAGAAATGAAGGTTATTACTACACGAAGTGGTAAAACTTTCAAGGAACCAATCTCTCGTACAAGTACTTCTAAAGAGAAGGAAGTCGAGAAAGAACCCGAGGTGATGGTCGAAAAGGAGCACATTACAAACCCACGAAGTACCGCTCAAACCACACCTACGGTTGAACCAATACCAATTGTGGAACCCGAGTTTCCAAGGCCGTTGCCTAATGACCAACCCACACCACCTTTACCCTACCCTTCAAGATGTAACAAAGAGAAAGCACAAGAACGAAACAATTATCAATTTGAGCTATTTATGAAAATGTTTCGTGATCTACATTTTAACATAAGTTTTGCCGACGCTCTTATCATGATGCCTCGATTCGCCGCAAACTTCAAAAGTATGCTTAACAACAAAGAGAAGTTACAACAATCGTCTAGTTGTTCATCGGTTTTTCTTAGCCGCATACCACAAAAAGTCGGTGATCCCGGTAAATTTTTTATTCCGTGTGCTATTCAAGATATGGAGGAATGCTACGCCTTGGCCGATCTTGGTGCTAGTATTAATTTAATGCCTCTCGAGATTTTCAAATCGCTTTCGCTTCCGGCTCTTACTCCTTCGAACATGTCTATCGAGATGGCCGATCATTCTACGATCTTAGCATGTGGAGTAGCCGAGGACGTTTTCGTTAAAGTCGTAAAGTTTTACTATCCCGTTGATTTTATCGTTGTAGACATTCCTATCGATCGAAAAGTTCCTCTCATTTTGGGTCGTTCATTTTTGGATACATCAAGAGCACTTATCGATGTTCATGCTCGAAAAATCACCCTTCGTTTTAATGAAGAAGAACTTGTCATCAATGCAACACAAAACTCCAATCTTTCTCATGTCTATTCTATTGAAACTTTAAACCATGGTGACTCGACCAATGTCATTTGCAAAGAATTTTCACCAAGAGTTTTAGGAAATGTCGCCAAAAACAATTTACCATTTCCTCCGCCGGTAGAGGTTATGAGTGTAAAGCCTACAAAGAAGAAACCATCAAAACTTGAATCGAAAAATCCTTCGCCTCACCTCGAACATTCATTCTTGAAAAGTGTTGATAAGTTGCCAGTTTCTACGAAAGATCCTTCGGATGATGAATATGTAGACCCCGATGGGGAGGTTTTCTTCGTCGATAAACGTTTTGAAAACTTGCCACCACCAAAACCAAAACGGTTTCAAAATGTGAGAATTTTTAGTGTAACTAACATCGTCTTAGAAACACCGAATATTTTCGACATAATCAAAAAGGGTTTTCATAAGGAGAGTTCAAAAGATAAAAAAGGAAAAGATCTTAAATGTGATTTAATTGATTTTTCTACAAATCTAACTCCGTCATCACCACGTGTTTTGAGTGCTACAAACTCGTCTACTCCTTTTGACGATGTTTTGTGTGGTTCTAGTATGGGGGAAGCCCCTTATGTTCCCTCATCCTTGTCCACTGAGGACGAGATATTCGATCCCGGAATTTCATGTAAAGGGAAATCTCGGTCTTCCACCGATGCAATAAATGGAAAATCTTTCTATTTGCTTGGTGCGAGTCTACCTCGAGTAGCTCGAAAGTTTGTCTTACCAATTGTCTCACCCTTCTACTTCTCATCTATTTTCATCAAACTCTTTGAGTTTATGGCACATGTTGAAGTGGCGTTGATTTGTTTTTCCAATGAAAATGAGAACGCCATTTTCGATCCCGGTATTTTGCATCATCTAAGGACTTAGTCCTTTATACCGGTTGCTTTTTGGGCCTTGTTTATCATGTAAGCCCCATCAAAAATTGACCATACCATGATTTTCCCTAAATGTTCACATTTTGAGGGGATCGAGTCAAGCTCATGACTCGGTAATCAAAAACGAGGTGCCTCGTGGGGGAGATCCCATGCTTATCTTTTATGCTCACTATTCGCTAATAAGGGGACTTGTACCCTTTCAACTCGTTGTCTCGTGATTGTTTGTGATTGTGTTATCTAGATCATCATCATCATCTACGATTAAAGACTCTCGTGTTCGTTTACGTGAGCCTCCATCGTTCGTTTGAAGAAGTTTTTCACGATTCCATGACATATCCTTTATTGTTCTAACAATTATCTTTTAGCATACCTAATAAACGGCTTTAGATATATTGTTGATCACCCTTTCCATACTAGATCCTAAGCATTCGACTCTTCGTCTCTAGTATGGGGGTGCTCCACCTTTAGACTCGAAACATTGAGGACAATGTTGACTTTTAGTATGGGGGGGTGAATAGATACTTGCTTTGCTACGCCCTCACGCTTTCCAACTTTCAATGTTTTGTTTTGCTAATAAGGCTAAAAATGGCCAAATTTTAAAAAATTTTCTTAGTTTTCATAAGTATTTTTAAGGCACGAATGTATATTTTCCGATGGGTAGAATAAGAGTTAAGTTTTGACTTGATGGGCATTTGGAGCCCCTAACATTCCTTAACCCGCTCAATTCAAGTTTTGCTAGACTTTTATATAGGGAGCTTTAAAACGCGAAAGTCTTAATTCATTCGGGTTAAGAACAAGAACTTTTCGCAAGTTCCTATAATTGATTCTAGAAAGTCACTTATCAAGGGAACTATAAAACGCATTCTCTAAACTTAAAAAAGTCCAAGAAAGTGCAAGATCCTATAGGTGGCTTGAAAACCCAAAACTTTGATTTGATATAGTCTTAATGAAAGCTAATCCAAATTTGGCTTAATTTTGACTTGCATGGCTAAGTATTCACGAGTCTCTTTAATTAGAGGTCTTTATATAGTGAAGAACGAGAAATGATAGAGTTAGACAAGTGATCATGCTAAACGTAGAACATGAAAATGTCCTTTCAAAAACTCATATGTTTTTAATTGTGGCTTTTTCTTCCCATAAGATCAATGCATTAGGAATAAATCATAATTGCAATAAGTAAGGTCGTACGATTTGAAAGGTTACTTAGCCTCTAGCGCAAGATCGTTTAAAAGTTGCTCGGGGTTGAATAGAGTTCATAGCCAAGGCATAACTTATTGAAGCGGGACGCGAAGATTGGCGATTATCCAAAAAGGCCCTAACAAGGCATGAGGAGCTCTATTTTTGCTAAAGATCCAAAGATGATGTGAAGTATCATTATTCCTAAATCAATATGAAGGATCGAGACACACGACGATAAGCTATTACTCCCCTAAAGAATGGAGAAAGATTATCCAAAAAGACCCTAACAAGGTATGAGGATAAATATATCCAAGTCCAAAAAGGAGGCGGATCGTTGTATATCAAAATCCAAAGTAAAGATTGAAGAAAAATGATGAAGTCGTGGTCCTATATGAAGAATCTCTCAAAAACGTCAAGTGAAGAAATTCCAAATATATGAAGAGAAGACCATAATTTCAAGAACGTCTTCCCAAGATTTGAAGTATGAAGTACATGCCAAATATCGGTCCGAGAAAGGTCTCAAATCGTGAAACGAGTTATGCCAAGATATGAACTTAAGGAGATACACGAGAAGCCGTTTTAAAAGATTTTGTCCTTCGGCTAACTATCGATCAAATCGTGCTACTTTGCTTTTGGACTAATAACTACTCAAATAAGTCAATATGAATCACTTGTGATCCATGACAAATAGATAAAAAATGCTAGTAACCCATTTCCTTTTATAATAACTAGGATTGCGGGGAGAAAAAGTATTACACAATTTGGACGTATGAGTAGTGTTAGCATTGTGACTTGTACCAACAATGATCTTGTTTTTTCACTTAGCATGGAATGTATGACAATCAAGGATGACGAAGTTTACTCTAAGGGACATTAACTTGTTTCTATTCTTTGACCCTAAAAGTCACTTTTCGTGATGAAAATCATACATTATGTCTTTACACATCATCGTAGTTTGTTACAAGTCTTTTACTCTTCAATAAAGGTTAATAAAAATTGAACTTTGTTGATGCTTAGATACTTTATTCTAGCATTGCGTGAGGGCACGGCAATGGCTTAGTATGGGGGAGTGATGAGATGGCATTTATACATGATCTCATCGTTCTTTTCGGGCTTTTAATGCACAAAAATGTCATAAAATACCATATATATGCTTGTGTTTGTTTACTTGTGTATTTCAGGTATGGATATCGTGAAAAAGACAAAAGATCACAAGTTACAAGGAAAAACGGACACGAGAAATGAAGCCGTACAAAGAACCGGGCCCTAATCATGAAATATTCAACAAATACCCTTGAAGATTTGAAGACAAACAAGATTGATCCTCCAAGAATGAAGAAATGACACTTAAAACCCTTGTATATTAATAATTACAAGTTTGGTCCCTTAAGTTTGTCAAAATTGCAAAAAGGTCCTTCAACTTTGAAGAAATGGCAAGAATAGTCCCTCAACAAATCAAAATTGCCAATAATGGTCCCTCATGAAGTCAAAGATACAATAAAGACCTTTGAAGATTAAGAATGGCCAAGATCAGCCCTTGAAATATCTCAAAATGGCAAAAACAATCCTTTGAAACCTTTTTCCAAAAGTTTGTGCCAAAAGTGTAAAGAGTGGAAAGTTATTTACAAAGGAGAATTCGTTTTGTGGGCTGAAAACATGTTTTGCCAAAAATATCAAAGAATAAGGACTGAAGTTGTGCACTTTGAAACATTTAAACTCAAACACGCGCCAAACATCCTTTTTCCCCCAAAATCGGATCAAACTGAGTTACTGTTACCCTCTTCACCACCCAGTTTTTACTTCACTTAAACATGGGTTAAATTTCAATTGCTTTTGCACATGTGTGATTCACACACGCAGGAACCCATCCCAACCCTAAAACCTGTAAACCCACTCACTATGGACCCTACCCCCAATTCCTTTTCCACCAATCAGAGTACACCTTGGCCTCCAAGCATTGTGACGTGTCCTCAATCAACAGATGTGATCTTTTGCTTCCTCCCAACGCATAAATGAACGATGGAGATCAAATAGGACACCTCATACCACAAAATCGTCTAGAAGGACTAGAGGGCATATTTGGGATTTTCATAGATTAGGGTTTGTGTTTTAAGCATTCTAGAGAGTTCTTTTAGCAGTATAAAAGGAGCTTACAACATGTGTAAAGCCCTTGTTCCAGTTTCTTTAGCAAATTCATGTAATTCCTTTTTAAAGTAATAAAGTTGGTAATTTTGAAAAAAAAGTGTAATTCCTTTTATTTTTTAAAAGTTTGGTGTTGAATTGCTAATATTCTGAGTTCCACATTTAATTGGTTAAGTAATTTTGTTTTTCAAAATTATTTAAAAGGTTTTCTGAAAATTGTGAAATTTTTGGGGAAAGTGTTTAGAAATTTGGATTTTCAGGATTGAAGTTTGTTTGAGTGAAGTTTAATTGGTGATTTAGTGTTTTTAAAACGTGTTTAATAAGGGTTGAAAGTTTTTGGAAAAGATTTTAAGAAGAAAGAAAAGGAAACAGTATATATATTCTTGTGCTTGTTTTTCTTTGATTTGTCTTAACAGGTTGTGGATAGTTGCTGTTAAAGGTTCAGCACCAACCCCAGTTGGTAGGAGGTGGATTTTCATCCACAAGAACCTTGGATGTAAGGTTCTAAGGTAAAATACCTTTTTCCTTTTTGAAATTTCAGAAAAGTTAAGGTTTGTGTGATCTTGTTTGACTAAGTGTTGATTGCTGGTTTAAGTTGTTTGATTTGAGTTCTCTTGTGTTTGTATGCATGTTAGATGATCATAGGATCAATTTGAGTAAGTTTTGTGAGCTTTTGATTTGAAAAATTTGATAAACAGATTTTAAAGGAGTGTTTGGATATAGATTTAACAAGTTCTATTTGAAGGATTTGTGAGATAAAAAGGTGTTAGAAGAGTTGAATAAGGTTGAGATAGGTGTTGTCTAGTATTGTTGTCAGTTTAGTGTAGCCTTGAAGCTAGTTTGTGTGATAAAAGTGGAAAAGTAAAGCTCAAAATTGCATTATCACTTTTTCTGCCTATTTTGCTCATAAATTGTTCTAAGATCTTGTAATCTGTGAGGAGTTAGGGTATTACAGGATTTAAGTTAGGTTGTATGCTAGATGGTATGTTTGTGTGCTAAGTTTTGGCCTTTGACACTCATTGGTGTGCTTGTAATCTGTCAAAAATACCACCAGACTTGCATACATAGACCAGCAACCTTCATATGCTTGTATGAGCTTGGTTTTGTGATTTTTGTTTGAGCTAAGTGTGTGCTATCTGCTTGTTACTGACTCCTTGTGCTTCAAAGAGCACAAGGGTGCCCTCCTGTCCAAAAATCAACTCCAAATAAGCTCACATCCAAGCCCTCTTGGAATTTAATCACTTGTGAAGAAACACGTGTTGCTTGTGTTCTTGAATAAAATCCAACTGGCACGTTTTTTATTTCAATCTTAGTTGGCTTAATCTTGAAAAAATAGGGTTTTGGATTGTGTTACAAGCAAGTCTAAGGTTACTGTTTGAATTGGGAAAGTTAAAAAAAAAAGAAAAAAATAGCAAAAAGTCGCCCGCACCAGACTCGAACACGCGACCTCTCGAAGGAGGAGTAACGTGCTTACCGGTGATCTAGACGCTTTTTTACGTTAGAGTTTGTTTTCAATAGTTATTTAACCTGTTTTTCTTTCTAGCTTATTAATTAAAGCCGTAGCTTATTTCCATTTATTCCAGCTTATTTGTTAAGTTATTTTGTTTCTTTTTATTTTTCCTAGGATCCTTATAGTATTTAGGATTTTTCTAGCTAATTTTTATAATTTCCCATTATTAAATTATTTTCTTTGCATTTTTATTTAGCCGTATTTTATAAATTCATTAAAAAATAGAAAAAAGTAGTTTTTAATTTAGGAAAAATAATTTTTAGCTTTTAAATAAATATTTTGAGGTTTACATCTAGATTTGGTTTCAAAAACTTTAATTTTTAATTTTATATTATTTTAAGGTTTTTTATAAACTTTAATAATTTTTATAAAATTATAAAAAAGGTTTTAGGAGCTTTAATTTACTTTTTTATCTTAGTTAGATTATTTTAAGATTTTAGAATTTTTTTTAGAATTAATTTTATAAACTTTTTATTTTTCTTATTATTTTAATATTATTTTATTATTAAAAATATAAAGTTTTATTTTTATCTCTTTTTCATTTTTCCTAGATTCTTTAGCATTAATTAGGACTTTTTCCATTTTTAGAATATTTTTATAGCTTTTAGATTTATTTTTATAATTATTTTAATTTTATTTAGTTTTTTTTCAATTTTAGAGTTTTAAAAATAGTTTTAATAGCTTTTAATTTTTAGAAAAATACTTTTTAGTCATATAATAATATAAGTTAAGTATTAGTTCAATAAAATCATAATTTGGACATTTTATTAGTTGTATTTAATTTTAGGGCTTTAATTAGCATTTAAAATTAAATATTTAATTAATAAAAGGTTTTAAAATATCTTTGTTGGATTTTTATCTTTATTTATATTATTTTAGACTTCTTTTTAGCCTTTTTAATCTTTTATTTATTTTGTTTTTGGTTTTAGTATCATTTTTAATTTGGGTAGTTTTTTCACGACTTTACGTTTACGTTTTCTACGTCGTAGTGTAATTTTAACGTAACCGTCTTTTCATCCTCTCATCCCCATCCTCTTAATATTAATCTCAAATAATTACAAGTTAGAACACACACATATACCTCCTTGGGAAACGAACTTTCTCTCCATTAAGGGTCATTAGTGTTGATTTTTCCTAAAATCATCACTCGATACTTACCGCTATTTACGCTCTTTTCCTAAAGGGTGTATTTTACTACAATCATTTCACAAAATCTTTATTGACCGGTGATCTACTCTCCTCATCCCAAAGGGACGTCTCTTCACTATCGAGGTTAGCTACAGGGCAATCATGATTGGTCCATTCGGACTCGTCAAGATATAAATGGGGGTTCGCAGCTTGAGCTTGTTCGAGGTACTTGGGGGTGGCAAAGCTAGGTTGACCCTTGAAAAACGACCGAGGTGCTATCATTCTTACGGTTTGAATAGAGTCATGTGTATTATAAACAACTTTTTTCAACAAATCGACTTGTTCTTCGAGATCCTTTACTTTTTCAGTATCTTTGGTTTGTCTATTTTTGAAATCTTGTTTTAATGTTTCAACCTCTTGTTTCTTCTCGTCAAGAATTTTAGCAATTGTTCGTCCCATAATATTATGATTGTATACTACACGAATTAAAGAAAGAAAGGAAGATATGAGATGAATTTTAGAGAGAGAAAGTAGTGAGAGAAAGTAGAGAGGAGGAGAGGATTAACTTGTGAATATTAGATTAAGGAATGAGAAAAAATGAACCACCAACCCTCCTAACATGCTAGGAGGGTAGTATATATAGTCCACCCACATGCGGGCTTCTTAATGGACTATATGGTTTGGGCCGGGCTTTCCTTTTGGGCTTTAGTTACTTATTAATGAACTTTAGCCTAAAGTTAAGCCGTATAACACGACTAATATACTACCTATTACAACGTTCTAAAATACGATACATAATAAACATATGACCGAGCATTCTTGTTTGGCTCAATATTTTGAGGCTAACAATAAGCCAACTAGCTTTCAGCTTTACTGGGGCTATTAGTTCTCTCGAAGGATCGAGGATGTTGCTTGTTGAATCTCTCTAGCCATGTGACCAATGTTGCTGGAGGAGGATGAGGAGGAGGTACTGGGTGTTGTTGCTGATTGTTGGCAGCCTGCACCTGAGTCCTGATTTCGTTCCTCAACTGAGGAAGCGAAGCTTGCATCACAGCTTGGACTGCTGCATTGAGTTGTTCCTGCTCGTGTGTGAGAACCATCTGACAGTATAACATAAAATACATGATTAAACTAATCAAAACATAAAATATATACATGAAAAAAAAAATTATACTAATAAATCACGAGAAAAATGTTATGCAGGAAAACTATTACATGAATGCATGATGTAGTTTTATGAAAACTTTTATATGCGCGGGAGTGAACGCCTATGGTCAGTTCACTCAAAACAAAAGACATGGTGAGGGGACGCCAATGGGTCGGTCCCAAAGTTAAAAGTTTCGATAAAAGCACATGCGACTAAATAGGGCCAATCCTGTACCAACCATTACTTAGTCATAAACCTGCGTCAATGACATATATATGAATGCATGAAAACAATTAATGCATGAAAACCGACTTTCAGTTCTAGGAAGACCATAGTGACTACCCACTAATCACAGGTCGTGTTTTGAGAGCCTACAGGTCGAAGCCTTGGCTCTGATACCATAATTGTAACACACATTTTGGTAAATGGAATGTCACGCGTGATTATGGCGTGTCATCAAAGCATACAAGGATAAATGTCTTAAACATTACATGACCATAAAGGAAATACCGGAAACAAACATCGGTACCCCAAAGTATAAGCTCATCACACACAAACATAAGTACTATAAAGGAAAAGGACTAAACAATGTCCATAGAAATACGTAGCAAAATATATGATGAAATTCATAAAGTAATGAAGGCTAGAAAGCTTCCAATTCATATGCACGTACGCTTAGAGTCTGCGAGCGCCCTTGAGTACCTGCCGTTTTGGGAACATGAAAGGAAAAGGGATGAGCATAACGCTCAGTTCACAAATATACAAGCATAAAATGAAGAACATAAGCATATACGACATATAGCAGTAGAATTGATTAAGTCCTGGAAAACCTGGTATAACTTAGTAAAACTGGTTTTATAGTTTGAAGAGCCTTATGTTTATCTTATGAAAACTGTTTAACATGTTAACCATTAAGACAATATAGGTCATGAAATATCAACATGCATGAATACTTGGAGGGGTGACCTCGTCATGCAATTAGAGGGGTTGCCTCTAATTAATATAAGTTTGGGTAGGAGGGATCAGCTCCTTGTGAAGGATGCAAGGCACAAACCACATTCACCTGAATAATCTGTTAAAAACATGTAACCTAGGATGCACCCATACGCCCCACATTATAACATAATAATATGGCCAAAAGCTGAAAGGGACGCTAATAAGTGTGAAAACACTTATCCTTTTACCACTTAGTTCTAATAATAACAAGACCAAAACGTGTATTATATGTCGTAAAAGTCGGAATTATGCGTGGTTTGTGTTTTTATTGTGTTTTAGGACCAAAATATGAAAAAGGAAGAAAACACGGGCTTTCACGGGCTTTTATCGAAGAAAATGGGAAAAGACGAAGTCAAAAGATCAAAAGTGAAAAAAGAACAGAAGTCCAAGACCTATTCTGAAGATTTATCGAAGAAAAAGTCTAAAGACGGAAGTTTAATGAAGTCGAAGAACTTAAGTCTAATAGAAGAAGAAATTAAAAGACAAATCCCGAGACGACATCGAGAAAAGACAAAGAATTAAAGTCGAGTCGAGAAGACGTGAAGAAAGAAAGAAAGAAGATGCAACACATGCACTCCTCCCACTCTTCCTATAAATACCCTCCTAATACACATTACGAGGGTAGTTAGTCTTTGTTTTTAGTTTTAGTTTTTTTCATTCTCTCTAGTTTTAGAGAGAGAAAGTTCTAAACTTTCTCTCACTAGTTTTCATCTTTCTTTCTTTCAAGATTAAACCTTTGTATTGCTTTTCATTAATCAAGTTAAATTCAAGCTTTTAATCTTTAATCTCATTCTACCTTTCTTTGATTTTGATTCACTTTTGGTACGAATTACTTATAATCCGTGTTGTTCATCTATGTTTTCGTGCTTAAAAAGTTAATCTTTTTATGTTTCCTTAAGTTTCTATACGAATAAGCTTTAAGATCTTTGTGCTTATTGGCTTATTTGTAAGTTTAGCTTATTTACTTTTTAAAGTTTTCATATAAAGTTCATCTTTTTATTGTTTGATTTAAAAGTTTGCTTAATATAAGTTTAGATAAGTTGTTATTTGTGAGTATTTGATCCGTTTAATATTAGATTCGAGCTAGTTTGGGAATTAGCTTATTGAAATAGCTTATTTCCCTTGCTTATTTTTCGGATCACATTGTAATCGGAAAAGGTAAAACCCTCTTCCGATTGGGTCATTCTGACCAGAGCACCACACCCCTTATTCCGATCGTGTGATCGGAAAAGGGTTTATGTTTATTCCGATTTTGACTTGTTTGTTGAGATTCTGATTAGTGCATTTTTCTAGTTATTCCGATTGGGTATCTTCAGTGTATTCCGATTAGAACCTTTCTCCCACATTCCGATCAGCTTCATTTCCAGTATTCCGATTAGAGTGTTGTGTAACATTCCGACAGAAAGCATCAATATTCCTATCACCGTTGATCGGAATAGGGTGTATCATTCCGACGGTGACCTTTATGGTTATTCCGATCTGGGTATTTTAAGACATTCCGATTATACCTTTTATTTAGATTATTCTGATCAGTACTCGTTTTTAAATATTCCGATCTTACTTTCTTTTAGTATTTTCCGGTTTAGTTCATGTTTTTACAAAAGTTTCTAAGAGTTAGTTTTATTTAGTGTTCAAGTATTTTTCTAAATTTGTCGTTAAGTTTTCAAGCATTTATTTTTAAACTCGTCTTTTTAGTTTAATCTTTTAAAGCTTTAATTTTACTCTTCGACACTTACTTATTTGTCATTAGTTTAAAATAGATAAATAAACCAACACCTTTTTATTAACCAAGAACAAATCATTCCACTTAGAAACGTGATCAATTCGAGGAGATACCGAGAGATAAATCTAGAACCCAATCAAAATGCTAGTATCAAATGGCACGAGCTATCACTCCTCCGTGGTGAAGTCATAACATTGGTGCCTCCAGTGTTATGGTTATGGTACCTTCAAAACTAGGTGAAACTGGTTATGCATGTATATGTATTAGGCATTTAAATTAAACATAAGCAAATAAAATCATATAAAACATATACTGGGAAAACAGTTGGCTGCATACAGGGAACCCTAACAATGAAAGAATGTCCATACTGAAAGGACGGAGAATCCGTACCTTGTTTCCAGTGAACGAAGAAGACGAACGAAAGAGAGTCCTACTCTGATCTCACTAATGCAACATAAATAGTATACGTGTATAAGTATTCTGATTGTTGAGTGCATAACTGGTTTTACATCGTGACTTAGCTTGTTTTATATGTTCATGTCTTGTTTTACTTATTTTAACGTTATATTGTGTTTATCATGTATTCTGGATATTCTGATTAAGTATTACTTGTATTTCTTGTACTATTATACTTGTTGTGTAATAATAAGTAACTTTCTAAAAATAGCAGGTTTCCTAAAATAGAAAGTTTCCAAAAATAGAAAGTTTCCAAAAATAGATTAACTGCTTAAAATAGATTAGTTTCTAAAAATAGAAAGTTTCTAAAAATAGTAAGTTTCCTGAAATAGAAAGTTTCCATAATTAGAAATAAGCTCGATTAATAAGCTAATAAGATAAGCTTAAGTTTTACTGATTAAATATACTTAGTCATGTGATTAATAGTATAGTTTATTAATTATAACATGTTAATTAAATAAACTATATGTTATACGATTTAACTAAATATAATCATGATTTAATTAAATTAAAGTGTATATAATACTTAGCTTAAAACATGTATTAATATTTATATTAATATATCCTAAGTCATGGAAATTAATTAATTATATGTCATGTTTTAATAATTAATTAATTACTATAGTCTAAATTACATAAATAAATACTTAGGTTAAAATCATGTATTATTAAGGGGGTGTTTGGATGTGCGGTTAGGAGGAGATTATCTCCAAATCTCAGTTTCAAAATGGAGATGAGTTAAAAAAAAGTGTTTGGGTAATAAATGGAGATAAGTGATTATTTGCGTTTAGAAGCTCCAAAATGGAGTTTTGAAAAAGTTAGTGGGGAGCTACTTATTTCATTTTCAAAATGGAGTTTTGGAAAGTAAGCTTTCAAAATGGAATTTATTATCAAATAATCAAATTTGCCAAACATTCAAAAAAGTGATTATTTGATTATTGTGATTTCAAACTGGAATATCAAATCCAAACACTATTTTTTAAAATGGAGTTTTCAAAATGATGATTATTCAAAATGGAGTTTTCAAAATGAATAATTTGTTTTCAATAAGCACATCCAAACATCCACTAAATAATAATAATAAACCTAAGTCCATGGTTTAATTTAATTAATTATATGCCATGTTAAATTAACTTAATTAACTTGTAAATAAATATACTTATAAAACTATTAACTTTGTAAAAATAATAAACCGAACCCATGTATTACTTTTATTAAAACATGTCATGAACCGGTCCGTGAACCTGTGAACCGGTTGAACCAAACCCAACCAAAAACAGTGGCAAACCGGCCTAAGCCGGTTGCCCCTTCTCTCGGCAAAACTGCCACCGGCTGCTGCCGGTGGTCTTGTCCTTCGGCCAGCCGCTGACAAACAAAAGTTCCCACCGGCAGTTTCCGGTGCTCCCCCTGCTGCATGCGCGTGTTCCCCCTGCTTACCAAAAATAGCCACCGGCTATAGCCGGTGGTTGGGGCTATGTGGCTGCCAAGAACAACCGAACCACAAGACACCCCCGACGCATGTCGGGGTGTCTTGTTCCCTGCTGTTGACCGAAACCCACCACCACCAAGACATGTGTCTCGGTTGGGGTGTGAACCAACGACGCCGAGAGCCCTTGGCTCTCGGTTTGTGTGGCGGCCGAACACCAAACCTGAAAACACTCTAATTGATTTTCTCCACCATGATTATTAGTATGTTTTAATCTTGTTTTTAAAACCACCATGATCACATGTTCATTAAAACATAAAAGAATTAAAAAGAAAGGTTTTCGGATTACTAAAACACGTGGAACAAATAGAGTATAATTACAAGAACACGTTCTTGTGATTTGTTAAAATAAAATCAACCAATCACCCTTGTTTGATGATGTAGCCGCCGGCCTAAGGGAGCAAGGAGGAGGATTAGGGTTTTTGCTTTTCTAAAAGTCTTCTGTGAATGAAAACATGTTTTCCTTATTTTGTTATTTAGTAAAACAAATGGGCTGGGGCCCTCCTTCTATTGTTGCTGCGGATAGTAGGTCCCACTAAGGGAAACCCGTAATTTTTCCTTTTTCTAATAATTTACGTGTTTGTGTGCTCGTATTTACGTTATGTTATTATTAAATATTCATGTTATTAAAAATACTTGTACGTAGTCGTAATAATAATTACGTAAATACATAATTATACGTTCGTGATTCTTACGTTCATGATTTCATGTTTGTGATTTAATTATTATTGATAATAATTATCGTGCATTTATACATACTTAATACTTATCGTGTAATAACGCGTACGTAGTTCTTGTAATTTCTGTTCGTGAAACGTATTCATGTTATAAAAGGAAAGTTTTAATCATGTACGTACGATTATAAGTGTACTGCTCATGGTAAAAGCATGCGGATTTTTGATATGAGCAAAAACTCATATCAATTAATCAACAAATCACCCTAAAACACAAGGAAAGTACCTAACTTTTGTGCTATAAAGCGGAATTATGTGGTATGTTTTGTGTTTGTGTATAAATAGGTAAGAAGGATACATTTTCAAGCAAACAAGAAGAAATCAAGCTTATTTGGATGAAAAAGACAAAGAAGGATCAAGGATGACAAGACTTTGAAGATAAGGGACCTATCTTGACAACACTCCAAAGTTGAAGGACTCAAAGTGTAAATTTGCCAAAGTCAAGATAAAAGTCAAACATGGTCAACTATTCAGTCAACTAAGTCAAAGGGTCAAACTTAACAAGAATGCAAGTGGAAGGACCAATTATGCCAAAGGAATGAAGTTCTAAGCTTTAATTTTTAATCTGCCAAAGTACAAGGGCTAGAGTTGCCATTTTTCAAAGTGAAAATAAGCTTAATCCGTGTGAAAGAGTCAAGGACCAATAGAATTACAAGGAAATTGAGTTACAGATTGCTAAGTAATGGGACACATCATCATGTCATTTAATTAGCCGCAAAGCAACAGTAACTCCCACTATCCTAACATTCAACCAATCACAACGCGCCATGCAATAATCCATATATCCAAAAACGGATAACAATCCGTGTGCTTCTATTTCACCCAATCAAAACCTGCCACGTTGCATCTTCTTCCTCAACACAACCCAGAAACGATTTTAAGCTACAATGAATTTCAAGAGATGATTTCTACATGAAACCTGCTCGTTTTCAAGAGAAGAACACATTGGGAACCTTTAGTCAAGCTCAAACTCAAAGAATTAAAAACCCCCAATTCATGAAGAACACAAGGATTAACAATTAGCAGTTTGAGGACACGTGGCAGCAAATTAAGTGGTGGGAACACGTCATCAGCCTCAAATACTTCTCATAATTTGTCTATAAATAGGGAATGTTACCCTCATTTGTGATTGTAGCTTAAGTGTGAAATTTTCACACACTTACTTTTTCTCTTCTTCAACCTTAGCTTTTAGCAGTTAGCATAACTACCTCAAGAGTCTGACAAGCTCTTGAGTTAGTTATAGTAGTTGTAACTACTTTACCAGCTTTTGTAACCAACTTTTCTCCTTCAATCAATAAAATTTCCTTCTTCTTCCTTAAATCTCATATTCATTCACTGCATCACTGTTACTCTTGTTCTGTTATGAGCTATTTATGATCACCATTGATCATGATTAGTTCTTGTTGAAGATTGTCGCTGTTTGATCTTGTTCTGTTCATTCAGTAGCTGTTTGAGTTGATTTTAAAGCAGATTGTACAAGTAATGGTGATGATGATGATTGTACTAGGTTGATTAAGTAGTTAATAGTGTTAAGGTGGTGGTTAACACTATTTAGGAGGCTCAGCGCCTACCTACTCCATCATAGGAGGCCCTAGCTAAAAGGTTCATGGTTTCTGAATTTTGGTTCCACTAAACAGTAATGCATGCTAAATTCTAGCTTAATCTTCTTTGCTGATATGATCAAGTGTGTTTAGACTGTTCTTGTATAGATATTTGATGTTTAGAAGCTTATAGTTTACTTGTTACTTGTTTACTAGCTCATATCTTGTTACTGATTTCATTATATCAGTCATTCTTAGCTTACTTGAGCATTTTGAGTCCTAGCCTTTTTCACTGCATAAACTTGGCTCATTTGTATCTCATTTTGGTTGTTAAGCTTGGTTTGATATCACATTTAGTCCAGTTTACACATTTGTTCAGATTTCATTCACAAAAACTTGATAAAAATCAGTAACTAGTGTTTGGATTTAGTATTCATTGTAGTTTAAAGTGTTGTTGATTGGTCAAACTTTAGTCATTTACTCTCATTCAATCATTGTAAACAAATTTCAAGAGTTTTCAAGTCAAATAGCAAGTCAAAAAGGCAATTGGCTATAAAAAGTATGGGTCAGTTTTCAGCTTAGAAAGTTCATAAAAAGTTGTTGATTTCAATTGCTCGGCATTTACTCATCTCTTGATAAAATTACTTCAAACCAGCTCTCATTTGTGATTTAACATCTGAATATTAAGTGTTCATTAGGAAATTGCACAGTTCTAAGATTCTAGTGAGAAATAAGCAATTTCATAAGCTGTTAAGCAAAGTAAAGTTTCTGTAAACAAGGACCTTACTGATTTCTCATACCATCAAATCTACTTCGAAAATCATCCAATTTTCTTTCATAATCATGTTTAGAATGTGTTCTTGAGTAGATCTGGAAGTTTTCAAGTTTTTCCAAAAGTTGGTCAACTTTGGTCAAATAAGCTAGTTTTAGCTTATTCTCATTTTCCTAGTTCGTTTCTTGATCATTTTTCTTTTCAAAAGACATTCCAGGCTCTCCTTGAGTTGTTTAACAAGTTTCAGCTTAAAAATCATTTTGTGCAAGTCTGGCTTATTAGATAGCTTAATAGTGGCTTATCAATATTGGCTTATTTGAGTATGACTGAGTTTCAAGCTTATTCCTTTTACAAGCCTAAGTAAAATTGAGTTTTAAGCAGTTTGCAATTTGTTTGAGCTTATTTGGTCAAGTATAGAGCTTAAACGAGCTTATTAATCCTCCTAGCCCGTTTTTGCCAAAATTTCCACTTTAATTGCACAATAGTCCTCCAAGTTTGTTATTGTGTGTATTGTTGGCTAAACTTACTTGTTTTTAGGGTTTGCTAAGATATAGTCCTTTACTTTTCAAAACTTTTCAAAATCAGTTAGTTAGTTTTACAAGTTTGTTACAATTAGTTAGTAGTTTGGTTAAATTTGCATAGTTAGTCCTTGTAGTTTTCTGATTTTACATTTCAGTCCTTATAGTTTCAAGCATTTACATTTTTAGCACTTTAGTTCGATAGTTTTACATTTTTGTCCTTATTTGAATATAAATTTGGTATTTGCTAATTGTTTTACGGATACGTAGTTAATATTTTTCACATTTTTACTTGATTGCTCAAATAGACATAGAAAATCCAAATAACCCTACCAACCAAAAACGATCATAAACCCGATTTTGTTAGGACTTTCAATTGGTTAAGAATCGAGAAAACGAACTTCAATTATACACAATTTCAAATGGCGCCGCTGCCGGTTCTTTGACTTTACGAGAGACTATCGATTGACGGTTTTCATTGGCTTTTGGGATCCGTTCACCTAGTGAACGTTATTTTTACGTATCATAAATCAAAAACAATAAAAAATCAAAAATATAAAAATATAAAAACTAAAAAATAACAAAAACAATTCTTTTCCTAAAGAATTGACCAAGCAAATTAAAAAATCCAAAAAGCAGTCTTTTTTCTAAGAGATTGCACCCAAAAATATATATTATTGGATTCCCTCGGTTTTTATGTACATATAGTATTTTCTCTTAAAAACCCCACAAATACAAAAATATTTTCCATATATTATTATAAGTAAATACGTATACGTATAAGAATAACCAATACACATATTCTCCATAAGTATTGCCAAGGCAATACACCGTGTTGAGGGGCGTTCCGGTCCTTGACAAGCGTATCGATCAAACTCAATAAAGCAAGAATAGATAAATACTTCCAATAAGAAATAATTCTAAGAATACAAACTACAAAGTGAATAGAAAGGCGGTGTGCTATAAAATGCCATCTAAGGGTCAATAGGTACTTAAGTGCTTCGCGCCACCTAACCCCCCGTTCACTAGTGAGTATTCTAAGAAGGAAGGCTTCATTGGGGGTCTTGCACCCAAGTAGTACATACGTATATTATTATTTTCTTGTGGATATTTCATATTGAAACTAGAAGAGGATAATCCTTTTCTCTTCAAATTCACACGAGAGCTTATCTCTTATTCCTCGTATTACGTTGCATGCTCACTCGCGGGCGTGAACAAATACCAATTGGTGTACAACCCCTTCCTCCGAAAAGGAAGAAAAAGAGAAAGAGTGGGAACACCACCGTCCATCAAGCCGATCCCGAGAATCGTGCTTTGATCCATCCACAACAAGAAGCCATGGCCGGAGTTGATACTCGACCTTTGATGGATCACTTGCAATCTAATGTGCAAGGATATGCCGATGCTATCAAGATACCCGATATTCCCGCAAACACATTTGAGCTAAAACATCCATGATTAACTTGGTTTCAAACACACCATTTTATGGGAACAAGAATGATAATCCACATGATCACCTTAAGAAATTTCTTGCTCTTTGCAACACCATTAAGTACAATGGAGTTCCTTATGATGCCATTAAATTGATATTGGTGCAATTTGCACTAGAGGGTCCGGCTAAGCATTGGTTAGATACACAACCACCGGAGAGCTTTACCACATGGGATGGTTTCACTAAGAAGTTTTTGAACAAGTTCTTTCCCCCATCTAAGACCACGGATTTGAGGAACTTAATTATAGGCTTTCAAGAAAAACCTAGTCAAACATTTAGTGATGCTTGGGAGGAGTATAGAGAGTTATTGAGGAGATGCCCTAACCATGGATTGGATGAAGTTCACCAAATCAATACTTTCTACATGGCCTTAAACCTCATCACCAAGACTCACTCAATGCTTCCGCGGGAGGAAATATTCTTCTTAAATCTGTTTAAGAGGCTTAGGATATTATTGAGACCAAAGCAATGGTGCAAACTAACACACAATTTGATGAAAGAGTACATGTCATTCAAGAAGGAGGTTCTAAACCATTAGAGACTCAACTCATTTCATGCATTCAAGAATTGACTCAAGCTCAAAAGGAAAATTAAACAATCATGCAAAACACTCAAAAGATGCAAGAAACCATGATGAATGACTTTATGAAACTTTCTATGGGCAATCATTCCACAAATGATGTGCATGCTATTACTCTTTCATGTGAGACTTGTGGAGGTCCTCATTCCTATCAAGAATGTGATAAGGTGCAAGGTTATCAAGGGGAATGTTATGCTTACCAAGAGGAACATCGTGAACATTTCAAGCCAAACATCAATCCAAACAACCTTTCTTACAAGTCTCAAAGTTACCTTACTCCATCAGGATTCCCACCCCAACCACCCACCCAACCTCAACAACATCCCCCTCAATTGTTACAAAGAAATCAAGGTCCAAGACCACAATACCAAGGGAATAACTATAAGGCACCTAACAATTTTCAAAATCAAGGAAATACTTTTTATCCACCACATCAAGGATTTAATCCACCACTCCCACCCTTCCCAAATCAAGGATACCCTCAAATCACAAATCAAGGTTACCCTCAACTTCAAAATCAAGGATATTGGCTACAAGAGACTCATGAGTATGTTGAGAGGAGAATTTTTGAAAGTGAGAAAAGAATGAATGACCAAATGAAACTTTCAATGGATGAGCAAACTAAGAGGCTTTTGATAGCATTTAATCCAAGACAACAAGGGGCTTTGCCATCTAACACACAAACAAACCCGAGGGCAAATGTCAATGCTATTACAACAAGAAGTGGAAAATCAACAAAGGACCCTTCACCTCCTACACCTCCTATTGTTAAACCCACTTTTGTTCTACTTGTGATAAGCCTTCTACATCTACTTCACCACCTCCAAATTCTCCTACTCAATCAACCACACCTTCTCAACCTATTCCCACTTCTCCTTTACCTTCCACAACTCCCAATGAAGAAGCTAACAAAGACAAATCTTCCACTACAACACCTACACCTAAACCAAATCTTCCTTACCCTTCAAGATTGAAAAAGGACAAATTAAAGAACAAGGATGATATACAAGTCTCAAATTTCTTGAGGATGTTCAAGAAACTCAACATAAACATCTCCTTTGCGGAAGCTCTTGCTTACATGCCAAAATTTGCTAAGATGTTCAAGGATTTACTCTCCAACAAGGAATAATTGGTTGATTTGCCCAACACATCCTTTAATGAAAATTGTTCCGTCGTGCTACTTAAAACCTTACCAACAAAACTTGGAGATCTGGGGCACTTCTTGATACCTTGTAATTTTCCCGGGGTGGAAAATTGCATGGCTTTGGCGGATCTAGGGGCAAGCATAAACCTCATGCCTTTATCAGTTTGGAAAAAACTCTCTCTTCCCTAGCTCACTCCCACTAGGATGACACTTGAGTTAGCCAACCGTACCATAGCTTACCCCGTAGGTATCGCGGAGGATGTGTTTGTTGGTGTGGATAAGTTTACCTTTCCGGCCGACTTTGTAGTGGTTGATTATGACATAGACCCTAGAGTTCCTTTGATTGTTGGTAGACCGTTTTTTAGAACGGGTCGTACTTTGATAGATGTGGCAGAGGGAGAACTAATTATGAGAGTTGAGGATGAGAAAGTGGTGTTTAAGCTAGGGAAAGTTTGTGATAGGAAAGAGATTAAGGAGTCTAAACCTTGTGAGACTATTAACATAGTTGATGTGCTAGATGAGGTGTGTGGTGAGCATTTTTTATAGGTGTGAAAACACCCATCCTTTTACCACTTAATTATAATAAAAACAAGACCATAACGTGTATTTTATGTCGTAAATGTCAGGATTATGTGTGGTTTGTGTTTTTTTTGTAATCTAGGACGAAAATGTGAAAAGGGGAGAAAACTCGGGCTTTCATGGGCTTTTAGCGAAGAAAAAGACAAAAGACGAAGTCAAGAAATCAAGAGTGCAAAAAGAACGGAAGTCCAAGGCCAATTCTGAAGATTTATCGAAGAAAAAGTCAGAAGACGGAAGTTTACTAAAAGCCGAAGAACTCAAGTCTAATTTATCGAAGAAATTACAAGACGAGTTTATTAATCCCGAGACAAAGTCAAAAGTCGATGATTAAGAAGACGAGGACTAAATGATAATTAAAGAAAAAAGAAAGAGGGGAGGAAGTTTCCACTAAGCACCTCCCTAATCCCCTATAAATAGCTTTCATTTCATTTCATTTCATTTTTGTTGGCTAGAGTGACACTAGTTCTTCCATCTTTAAATTTTGCACATTTAATTTTCATGTCAATTTAAATACATTGTCTTGCACCTTTAATTCATTTAAATTCAAGTAAGTTTTCTTTAATTGTTATTGAATCTTTATTTTTCTTGTTAATCTCCTATCTACCTTTCTTGTTTGATCTTAATCTTTATGTTTATGCTTATGTTCTTGAAGTTTTATTGATTTAATCAAGTGGGTTTTGATTATTGTGGTTATTATTGTTAGTTTTATTGATTTGGTTTGTTTGTTTATCATTAGTTGATCATTTGTGGTTAGTCTTGCTTAATCTTTTGGTTTGATTTGCTTGATTTTGTTTAGATTCTTAGCTTTTTTGTTTCCCCGTGTTCTTCGCTGTGTTTGTTTTTCCAGGTTATTCCGATCAAAGCCAAATATTCCGAGTGAAGGAATTTTGTTGATTATTCCGGATCAGCAGGTTATTCCGGATCAAGGTTTTGTTCAGAATATTCCGAACCAGTGGAATATTCCGGATCAGTGGATATTCCGAATAAAGGTAATATTCCGGATCAGTGGATATTCCGAATCAAGCTGGTATTCCGGATCAAGCTTATATTCCGAGTGAAGGATTTATTCCGGATAAGTGACATATTCTGGATGAACCATTATTCCAAGTGAAGCATATATTCCGAATAAAGGCTTTAGTCTACAATATTCCGGATCAGCAACATATTCCGAATCAAGCTGGTATTCCGGATCAAGGTGTTCATTCGGAATAACTTATATTCCGGATCAAGGTGTTCATTCAGAATAACAAATATTCCGGATCAAGGCAATATTTCGAATAAAGAATTTGTTCCGGATAAGTGACATATTCCGAAAAAGGATTTATTTCGGATGAAGGCTTCTGTTTGACTATTCCGAATGAAAGTTTTTGAGCTAATATTCCGGATAAAGCTTTTATTCCGCATGAAGAAATATTCCGAGTGAAGAAGAATCATTCCGAACGAAGGTGACATTCCGAACGAGTGATTATTCCGAATGAAGGTTTATTCCGAATGAGTTGTTTTCAGGTTATTTTAAGTTTCTGTTTTTAATTTTTAATTTTTAAGCTTTACTTTTCCCGCCTTTTTACTTAGTCGTACTTTAAGTTTACTTGCCTTAGATTTATTTTAAGCCTTGCCTTAGTTTAAGTTTTAGTTGCGTTTTAAGTTTGCCTTTAGGATAGTTTTAAGTTTGCGTTATTTACTTTAATTGCCTTTTAGTTTCTCGTCACGCTTTTAAATTCCCGTCATTTATTTTAAATTAGAGTTAGATTTACTTTAAAGTCTCGCACTTTTATTTTTCAACAACGACGAATATTTTTCTTAACCAAAAACAATTGAGTCACACTTAAACCAGTAATCAATTCGATTAGACATACGACAAAGAACTTTTTAACTGAGTAAAATCTAGTTATTAAATGGCGCCGCTGCCGGCTCTTTTCGTAAAGATTAACCGTTTTCTGTGAGAGACGTGTTTCTTTTTGGGATCCGTTTATTCGTGAGCGTTATTTTCTTGCTCAAAAATTTCAAAAAAACCATATAATTTTAAAAATTGTTAAAAATCCATAAAAATTAAAAAATTTCAAAAATCCAAAAAGATTTTATTTTTATAGTATATATTTCTTGTCCTAGATCTTCTACTTATCCAGAGCCCGAGACTCGTGAAGATTTAGATATGGCAGGTGTGAACAACAACAATAATCCACCGCACCTCAACAATAACAACAATGTTCTTCCACAGTCCGATCTTCGGACAATGGAGGAGCTTTGTCAACCCATAATGTTTGGACGAGGAGGACCAATTGCGCCGATGCAAATCACGGCTCCGGAGTTTTCGTTGAAGCATCACATGATACAACAAGTGAAAACTAATCCATTCCGCGGATTGCCTGATGATGATGCCAACAAACACCTCGACAAATTCATTACTATTAATCAAAGCATGAAGTTGCCCGGTGCTACAATGGATGTTCTTCGCCTTCAACTCTTCCCACATACTTTATCACACCACACCGAGAAATGGTTTGATCGTCTCCCGAAGAATTCCATTCATACTTGGGATGACATGACTCAACGCTTTCTGTCGCGCTACTTTCCACCATCCATGGTCACGAGCCTTCGCAATCAAATCAGCGGTTGCATGCAAGAACCCGATGAATCTCTCTTTGATGCTTGGGAAAGATATAATGTTTTGATCGATTGTTGTCCAAACCACAACATGCTCCCCGTTACCTTAATTGATACTTTCTACAATGGTTTGACTTTTTGTGATCGTGATACGATTATGCAGCCGTCAGTGGCACATTTATGAAAAGAAGACCCGAGGAGTGTAGAGAGCTTATTGAGAACATGACTACTCATCACAAGAATTAGGATTCCTCCTCTTCTTCAAGGAACAACTCGAGAGTCATTGTTTCTTCTACTTCAGCAAACCCCGTTATGACCGAATTCACCCGCATGATGGCTGAAATTAACAAAAATATCTTGCTCATCGCTTCAAACCAACAACAACAAGTTAAAGCGATAGCCAATCCTTGTGAGACATGCGGCGGTCCTCACTCATACACTGATTGTCCTTCTACTAAAGGAAATCCAGAAAACGTGTATGCGGCTTATGGTAATTATTCACCGGAAAATTACCAAGCCCGACCTCAAGGGGATAGAAATTTGCTAAGTTGCCGGTCCAACAACTATCTTTCACCCGGGTTTTCACCTCAAAACCACAACCCCAACAACAATTACACTAGAAGCAACCAAATCCCACCTAGAGCTTCTAATCCTTATCACCCACCCGCTCAACAAGCCCCACCCATGAATCAAGATGTTGAAGCTTTGATGAGAACCCAAGGAGATAAAATTAAGAATCTGCAAAGCCAAATTATAAATTTGAAAGGGGATATCACCAAGCAAGGGAATGACATTAGATCCGAGCTTCGAAATGATATACAATCCTCCTTCAGCAATCAAACGAATGATTTGAAGAATATGCTGGCTAGTTTCTTACCCACCACTCAACCCTCTACTTCGAGTTCTCTACCTTCAAACACCGTCACCAACCCGAGAGCGAATGTGAGTGATATTACTACCCGTAGTGGAGTTACTTTAGTAGGACCATCTATCCCACCCCCAGTTACATCATCTACACCTCCTCCACCACCATTTATCCATACTACTCCCACACCTAGTATTAGTACACCATTACCGTCTCCGCCTCGTCATGACGAAGTACCCACCAAGAATCCTCCACCAACCCCACCTTCCACCTTTAACCCTTCAACATCTCAACCTTCACCTTCTACACCTCCACCACCCAACCCTAGCATTCCTTACCCTTCTCGACTCAACAAGGCTAGAATTTTGACTAAGAATGACATTCTAGTCGCTAACTTTTTGGAAAAGATTACCGGCATGAAAGTCACATTTACCCTTGTTGAAGCTCTTGCTCAAATGCCACAATTTGTCAAGATGTTTAAGGAATTGCTTAATAAGAAGGAGAAGATGGTCGAGTTTGTTAATACTCGCTTGAATGAAAATTGCTCTGCAATCCTTCTTAAAGAACTTCCGGAAAAACTTGGAGATCCCGGTTGTTTTGTGCTACCTTGTACTTTTAACCAAACCGACAAATTTACTGCCTTAGCCGATCTCGGGGCAAGTATAAATTTGATGCCTTTCAGTGTTTGGAAAAAGTTATCATTGCCCGCCCTTACACCCACAAAGGTGACTCTTGAGCTTGCCAATCGCACTCTCGCTTACCCCGTTGGTATTGCCGAAGATGTGTTCATTAGAGTTGGCACATTCACTTTTCCGGTCGACTTCGTCGTTGTTGATTATGAAATGGACCATCGTATTCCTTTAATACTTGGACGCCCATTCTTGATAACCGGTAGAGCTTTAATAGATGTGGATAAATGTGAACTCATCTTAAGAGTCGGGGATGATGCACAAGTTTTTGAAATGGGGAAGCTTACAAGCAAATCCTATGGAAGAGAATCAGCGAATATGATTAATGTGCTTGATGATTTTGTCGTCTACAACAATCCTCTATTCGATTCTTGCAATGATAATCCACTGTTTCAAGATGATGTGGATGATTCTCTCTCCAATTTGGAACCTTCACCCATATATGATTCCCCACCGATCTATGATGCTTATGATGATGATTCTAGCTCCGATGGGGATGATTATGATGATTTTACTTTCTAGTATCCCGACATGCCCACTTATGATGATTTTGATGAGGCCGATACTCTTTCGAGTGATTCTTCACATGATGAAGATCCTCCGCCAACCATGCTTAATCCTACTTTGGATGACTACTCCTTTCAGGAAGACTTTTCTACTTTTCTCAATACATACTTCCCTCATGAGAGTGATGCTCCTCCTTTGGACTTTGATGATTATGGTCTTCATCCTTCTACGAATTTGAAGAAAATTCTTTCAATGGAGAAGAAATCGGATGACACCAACATCCGCAGCACGTATGTTTTGACACCTCTTTGTCCACCTTCTGATGACGAGGTTGTGCATTTTCTTAGCGGATCATCTTCAAATTCTCCTGAGCCTGAGTGCTATTTTCCCCTAAAGGAAAAGGTGTTCGACCCCGGTATTGAAATTTTTAAGCCATCTCAGTATCCGTATGATGAAATAAAAAGAAAGATTTTTGGAACTACTGGAGATATGCTTGCACCTCTTCAACCTTTCTCCCACCGTGCTCCATCTTTGCTTAAGGGAACCTTGCCTACTCTTCTTTGACTTGCCTTGTTCGCCTTAAGCTTGTGCTATTTGATGGACGAAAACTATGTATTGAATCCTGGTGGATGTGTTTCAAGCTTCTTCCTATGCTAATCAAGGTCGAGTCAGGCTCACGACTCGGTGAACAAAAATCAAGCGCTTCTTGGGAGGCAACCCAAGTATCTATCTTTTAGCTATCTATATCCTAAGTGTAGGGGAGACCCGTTGGTGTTTGCTATTTCCTCTCTTCTCATATTCCGGGATTTGAGGTTTCAATGATCCACTCTTGATGATTTTTGACGACCCGTGATTCCGTGTTTCCGTCTTCCCGGTTCTAACCTAAACTCTTTTCGATTCACTATTTTATATTTCTCAATATTAAAATAGGAATCTCTTTAGTTGTCTCTTCCTTAGCAAGATTTAAATAACGTGCACAATGTCCTAAGTGTAGGGGAGTTTACTCCCACATGCTTAAACATTGAGGACAATGTTTATATCAAGTGTAGGGGGACTTCTATCGAAGTTAAGTGGCCTTTTCCTTGTAATTGTTCTCATTTTAACCAGAAAATCAATTTTTCGACATTTTTCAAAATTTTTGATCTATTTTGGCCTATTAGTTTTTCCCTTTGTATAGTTATTTTCTTTCTTTACTAGAATAAATTTTAATAAAATGGTTTAATTTTCAAACGTTGTGAATCTTTTGACTCAACCCGAGTTTACTTATCTAAGTTTACTCTAGCTAGTATCCTTAACGTGTTTAAGTCAAGTTTTGCTAGGCGTTTATATAGGGAGCTTTAAAACGCGAAAGTCTTAACTCTCACGGGTTAAGAACAAAAACTTTTCGCAAGCTCCTATAATTGATCCTAGAGAGTTGTTTATCAAGGGAACTTTAAAATGCGATTTCTAAACTTGAAAAAGTCTAAGAGTTTGCAAGATCCTATAGACGACTCGAAAACCCAAAACTTTGATTTAATAGGCTAAGCATCACGAGTCTCATTCCTTGAGATTTTAAACTGTGGAGAACGAGAGATGATAGAGTCAATTATAAGTTTGGTATCCTTTCGTGAATTTATGTGAGTTAATTATAAGCCTATTCTCCCATCGCTTTCTAATAAATTTATCTGCAATAAATAAGGTTGTACGATTTGAAAAGTTACTTAGCTTCTAGCCCAAGATCGTTTAAAAGTTGCTCGGTATGGATTAGAGTTCATAGCCAAGGCATAACTTATTGAAGCGGGATGCGAATATTGGCGAGTCCGAAAAGGTCCTAACAAGACATGAGGGCTACATTTTGTTGCTAAAGATCCAAAAGTGATGTGAAGAATCATTTATCAAAAATAAATATGAAGGATCGAGACACACGACGAAAAGCAAATACTCCCCAAAAGATCATGGAGAAGTCTATCCAAAAAGGCCCTAACAAGGTATGAGGATAAATAGATCTAAGTCCAAAAAGGAGGCGGATCGTTGTATATCAAAGTCCAAAATAAAGATTGGAGAAAAATGAAGAAGTCGTGGTCCAAATATGAAGAATCTCTCAAAATTTCAAGTGAAGAAATTCCTATTATGAAGAGAAGACCATTATTTCATGAATTTCTCTCAAGATTTGAAGTATGAAGTCGCTGCCAAATATCGGTCCGAGAAAGGTCTCAAATCGCGAAGCGAGTTATGCCAAGATATGAACTTTATGAGGTCCCGAGAAGCAGTTTTAAAAGATTTTGTCCTTTAGCTAACTATTGATTAAATCGTCTCACTTTATTTTCAGCCTACATAACTATCGAAATAAGTCAACAATGCATCCTCGTGATCATTCAAGACAACAATAAAATATAAGAGATACACCTAGGAATAAGGGAGTCTAAGTAAATAATTGGCCCACATGAGTTCGTGTTAGTTTGCTAACTTATAATAACAATGATCTCGTTTTTAAGCTTGGTTTGGAGAATGTGAAAACTTGAGGATGATGATCATTCATGACATTTCCAAAACTCTAAGGTATGTCTTTGATTTCTTTATTTACATTTCTTCCTTTGAATGTTTATAATTTTCTATCTCTTTAATAAAGGCCAATATGGATTGATTATGATGGAAAATGTAAAACGTGCTTTGTAACTAATGCATTGCATGAGGACATTGCAATGGTCAAGTGTAGGGGATTTGATAGGTGTGAAAACACCCATCCTTTTACCACTTAATTATAATAAAAACAAGACCATAACGTGTATTTTATGTCGTAAATGTCAGGATTATGCGTGGTTTGTGTTTTTGTTGTAATTTAGGACGAAAATGTGAAAAGGGGAGAAAACTCAGGCTTTCACGGGCTTTTATCGAAGAAAAAGACAAAAGACGGAAGTCCAAGGCCAATTATGAAGATTTATCGAAGAAAAAGTCAAAAGACGGAAGTTTACTAAAAGCCGAAGAACTCAAGTCTAATTTATCAATGAAATTACAAGACGAGTTTATTAATCCCGAGACAAAGTCAAAAGTCGAAGATTAAGAAGACGAGGACTAAATGATAATTAAAGAAAGAATAAAGAGGGGAGTAAGCTTCCACTAAGCACCTCCCTAATCCCCTATAAATAGCTTTCATTTCATTTCATTTCATTTTTGTTGGCTAGAGTGACACTAGTTCTTCCATCTTTAAATTTTGCACATTTAATTTTCATGTCAATTTAAATACATTGTCTTGCACCTTTAATTCATTTAAATTCAAGTAAGTTTTCTTTAATTGTTATTGAATCTTTATTTTTCTTGTTAATCTCCTATCTACCTTTCTTGTTTGATCTTAATCTTTATGTTTATGCTTATGTTCTTGAAGTTTTATTGATTTAATCAAGTGGGTTTTGATTATTGTGGTTATTATTGTTAGTTTTATTTATTTGGTTTGTTTGTTTATCATTAGTTGATCATTTGTGGTTAGTCTTACTTAATATTTTGGTTTGATTTGCTTGATTTTGTTTAGATTCATAGCTTTTTTGTTTCCCCGTGTTCTTCGCTGTGTTTGTTTTTCCAGGTTATTCCGGATCAAAGCCAAATATTCTGAGTGAAGGAATTTGGTTGATTATTCCGGATCAGCAGGTTATTCCGGATCAAGGTTTTGTTCAGAATATTCCGAACCAGTGTAATATTCCGGATCAGTGGATATTCCGAATAAAGGTAATATTCCGGATCAGTGGATATTCCGAATCAAGTTGGTATTCCGGATCAAGCTTATATTCCGAGTGAAGGATTTATTCCGGATAAGTGACATATTCCAGATGAACCATTATTCCGAGTGAAGCATATATTCTGAATAAAGGCTTTAGTCTACAATATTCCGGATCAGCAACATATTCCGAATCAATCTGGTATTCCGGATCAAGGTGTTCATTCGGAATAACTTATATTCCGGATCAAGGTGTTCATTCGGAATAACAAATATTCCGGATCAAGGCAATATTCCGAATAAAGAATTTGTTCCGGATAAGTGACATATTCCGAATAAAGGATTTATTCCGGATGAAGGCTTCTGTTTGACTATTCCGAATGAAAGTTTTTGAGCTAATATTCCGGATAAAGCTTTTATTCCGCATGAAGAAATATTCCGAGTGAAGAATTATTCCGAACGAAGGTGACATTCCGAACGAGTTATTATTCCGAACGAAGGTTTATTCCGAATGAGCTGTTTTTAGGTTATTTTAAGTTTCTGTTTTTAATTTTTAATTTTTAAGCTTTTCTTTTCCCGCCTTTTTACTTAGTCGCACTTTAAGTTTACTTGCCTTAGACTTATTTTAAGCCTTGCCTTAGTTTAAGTTTTAGTTGCGTTTTAAGTTTGCCTTTAGGATAGTTTTAAGTTTGCGTTATTTACTTTAATTGCCTTTTAATTTCTCGTCACGCTTTTAAATTCCCGTCATTTATTTTAAATTAGAGTTAGATTTACTTTAAAGTCTCGCACTTTTATTTTTCAACAACGACAAATATTTTTCTTGACCAAAAACAATTGAGTCACACTTAAACCAGTAATCAATTCGATTAGACATACGACAAAGAACTTTTTAACTGAGTAAAATCTAGTTATTAATTTTCATGACGCTTGTAAGAGTAATAGTGAGGATATGCCCCATGTTGAAACCGTGGCCTCAATTGCTCCCTCTTTAACACCTTTTGGAGAGAGTGATTTCCTCTTGGAGGAATTTGAGTCCAACTTTCTTGGTAATGATGATTCTCCCATCAATTGGGAAGAAGATATTCTCACTATCCAAAAGTTGCTCAATGAGGACCCCATTCCTTCACCCATTCCACAAGAAGTAACCAATGATGATCCATCCATAGTTAAACCTTCCATAGAGAGTCCACCTCCACTTGAACTTAAGTACCTTCCATCCCACCTAGAGTATGCTTTCTTAGAAGGAAAAGACCAATTACCCGTGATCATTGCTAAAGAGTTGAAAGAGGATGAGAAAGAGAAACTCATACAAGTCCTTAAGAAACATAAAAAAGCCTTAGCATGGAAAATATCCGACATAAAGGGAATTGATCCACATTTTTGTACACACAGAATCCTTATGGAGGATGATTACAAACCAGCCATTCAAAGCCAACGAAGGGTTAACCTAAAAATCCATGAGGTCATTAAAAAGGAAGGTATCAAACTCCTTGATGCGGGCATGATTTACCCCATTTTCGACTCTCCATGGGTTAGCCCGGTACATTGTGTTCCAAAAAGGTGGAATCACCGTAGTACCCAATGAGAACAATGAGCTTATTCCTACGAGACTTGTTACCGGTTGGAGAGTTTGTATTGATTATAGGAAACTCAATGAGGCTACTAGGAAAGATCACTTCCCATTACCTTTTATGGACCAAATGCTTGAACGCTTAGCGGGAAATGAGTACTATTGCTTTCTTGATGGCTTTTCAGGTTATTTTCAAATACCCATTGACCCTAAGGATCAAGAAAAGACCACATTCACTTGTCCCTACGGTACATTTGCTTAAAAGAGAATGCCGTTTGGCTTGTGTAATGCATCGGGGACATTTCAAAGGTGTATGATGGAAATTTTCCATGATATGATTGAGCAAACTATGGGGGTTTTCATGGATGACTTCTCCGGCTTTGGAGATTCATTTACCTCTTGTCTCACCAATTTAGAACGAATGCTTAAGCGGTGCGAGGAAACCCGTTTAGTTCTTAATTGGGAGAAATGTTATTTTATGGTGAAAGAGGGAATTGTTTTGGGACACAAGATATCCAATAAGGGATTAGAAGTGGATAGAGCTAAAATTGATGTGATTGCTAAGCTTCCCCCACCCACTACGGTTAAAGGTGTAAGGAGTTTCTTAGGTCAAGCGGGGTTTTATAGACGCTTCATACAAGATTTTTCTAAGATTGCAAGACCGATGACTCACCTCTTAGAAAAAGAGGCTCCTTTCATTTTCAACCAAGAGTGTTTGGATTCATTTGAGACTCTTAAGGAGAAATTGACTAAGGCTCCCGTTTTGGTTTCTCCAAATTGGGAATTACCTTTTGAGCTTATGTGTGACGCTAGTGATTATGCGGTGGGGGTCGTGTTAGGACAAAGAGTGAATAAGCATTTTCAACCTATACATTATGCTAGTAAAACAATGACTGGTGCACAACTTCATTATACTACCATAGAAAAAGAGTTGCTTGCTATAGTTTATGCCTTTGTAAAATTTAGACCATACCTTGTGCTATCCAAAACCATAGTGTATACAGATCATTCCGCTCTCAAGTATCTCATGACAAAGCAAGATGCTAAGCCTAGGCTTTTGAGATGGGCTTTATTGCTTCAAGAGTTTAAGATAGAGATTCGAGATAAGAAAGGAGCCGAGAATTTAGCGGTGGATCATTTGAGTAGACTTGAGCATCCTTTTCAAGGAGATTTTCCTAATAAAGAAATCAATGAATCCTTTCCATTAGAGGAGCTCATGTCTATCTCTTCTCAAGAGGATGCCACCCCTTGGTTTGCGGATATAGCAAACTATCTTATGGGGAATGTGCTTATAGAGGGTCTTACTTCTCAACAAAAGAAGAAATTTCTCAAGGAAGTAAAGTACTACTTTTGGGATGATCCTTACCTCTTTAGGCAATGTGCGGACCAAATCATTAGACGGTGTGTAGATGGGCCAGAGGCATTTAAGATTTTAGAAGCTTATCATAAGGGACCTACGGGTGGACATTTTGGGCCCAACTATACCGCCAAGAAAGTCTTTGATTTGGGTTACTATTGGCCTTCCATTTACAAAGATTCCCAAGAGATGGTAAAATTTTGTGATGTATGTCAAAGTCAAGGAAAAATTACACAACGTGATGAGATGCCACAAAATTTCATTCAAGAGTGTGAGATTTTTGATGTGTGGGGCATAGATTTTATGGGACCTTTTCCATCTTCCATGGGAAATAAGTATATACTTGTAGCGGTGGATTATGTGTCATAATGGGTTGAGGCCAAAGCCTTACCTACTAATGATGCTAGAGTTGTTGTAAAATTTTTGAAGCAATTGTTTGCTAGATTTGGTGTACCTCGGGCCATCATAAGTGATCGTGGTACGCACTTTTGTAATGATCAATTTACAAGAGTTATGAAGAAATATGAAGTTATTCATAGACTTTCTACCGCGTATCACCCTCAAACCAATGGTCAAACCGAGGTCACTAATCGTGGTTTAAAGAGAACTTTGGAGAGAACGGTGGGAGAGCATCGAGCTTCTTGGTCGGATAAGCTTGATGATGCTTTGTCGGCTTTTAGGACGGCTTTTAAGACATCAATTGGTTGTACCCCTTATATGCTTGTCTATGAAAAAGCATGCCACCTCCCATTCGAGTTAGAACATGAGGCTTCTTGGGCTCTCAAGTGGGCTAACTTTGATTTAAACCAAGTTGGTTCACATAGAAAGGATCAACTTAATGAAATGGATGAATTGAGAGCCAACGCCTATGATAATTCTTTGCTTTATAAGAAGAAAATGAAGAAATTGCATGATGCTAAGATCAAGAACCGTGAGTTTAAAGTTGGAGAGCCGGTTCTTCTCTTTAACTCAAGGTTGAAACTTTTTGCGGGAAGCTTAAGTCGAGATGGTCCGGTCCATTCACTATTGCTCAAGTATTTCCATATGGAACTATTGAGTTGTCACAACCCGATGGTCCAAATTTTAAAGTGAATGGTCACCGTCTGAAGCACTATTTTGGGGAGAAATTTAAATGGAAATGGTCCAAGAGATCCCCATTTTCCCTATAAATTAATTCATTGTGTGATGAGTCGAGCTAGAGACTCCTTAAATCAAGCTTGAATAACTAGCTTTAGAGTTGTTAGATCTAGAGTGTTGTAGGTTAGAATTAAGGATAGCAAATTGATGAGAAGTTTTGGGGGGACCTTCTTTTGTCTTCATGATGTTTGTAGGGTTGCTCACTCATCACGTGCTTTGGGAGCTTATGGAGGATGCCCTTGTATCCGGTTCACTTCGTTACTATTGTGATCTTTCATAGACACCTTGTGCTTTAAAAATGAATTCACTATAGTTGATCTTTCCTTAACTTGGGTTAAGCAAAGTCTATTCATTGTCATAAGTGTAGGGGAAGTTTTATACTTCCATGCTCTTAAACATTGAGGATAATGTTTAGCTTAAGTGTAGGGGGGTATTCTATCGAAGTGACCTTACCTAGAACTTGTCATTGACCTTCATGATAACTTGGAAAATTAATTTTTCAAACATTTTTCAAATTTTTGATCTACTTTGGCCACCAAAAATATGCATTCATAATTTTTGCATCAATCATTTTTCATTTGCATAACACATTTGCATTGTATATATTTCTTCTCTTATTTTTCATCAAAAAAAATATATAAAAGAAAAAAAATATAATAAAGGACATGGTTTTATAAATTTAGACTTCTTTGACATATTAGGCCCGCTAGGGATATTTTGACTCAACCCGAGTATGCTTATCCAAGCACTCTCTAGCTAGTATCCTTAACCATGTAGTCCTTCATTGGTCTATTAGGCTAAGCATCCACCAATCTCATTCTTTAAGATTTTAAATTTATAGAGAATGGGAAATGATAGAGTTGAAGCAAGTATAAAAGGGCTAGATAAACTTCATGATAATTACTTGTGGCTAAACCCTTCTCTTCTTTACCTCTATTTTCTTCGCATGTATGTATGTTAATAAATAATCAAGAACGGTTTTAATCGGTTTGTAATCTCTTATGCATTTTGTCTAATCATTAATGGTTGATATAAGTACGTCTTAAGATTATAAGTTAGAAGGTTCTATGTGTACTAGACTTATGTCATGCTTAATATTTAGCGGGTGTTTTTCCTATTATTCTTTTCAACTTTCTTTGTGAGGAATAAAGAAAAATAAGAGCGGCTTATGAATAAAAAAATGAGTGGCTAGAAAAAAAAATAATTATACAAGACTCCCAAGAGGGGCAGTGAAGTGTTAATTATAGTAACTATTAGATTCCAATATTACCTTGACGGGTTGCGGGGATTTAATAGTTGCTCCAATCCAATATTACCTTGACGGGTTGCGGGGTTGAAGATCCAAAGTCTCAAAAAGGCGGCGGATGTAAATTATTGCGTGAGTTTTATTTTTCTTTCCTTAGCGAGTGTGTAGCTACTTATTAATGCATGACATGAGGATTTTACACATAAGGCGAATGACTTATTATTCTTGAGACGGACTTATATTAATTGTGAGCGGTTTTTCAAGTAATGGATGAGAGGATTACTTAGGTTTAAAACCGTGCTTCCTTATTATTGGATTTTGCATTTCTTATATTTCACGCTTCAAATAATGACAAATTTGCCCAAAAGAAATTTTCTCAAATAATAACCGGCTCCACATTTAATTGTCATGAATAAGTTGATGCACCATTTTACTTGTGAATGCAATGATCCCATTTTTAAGCTTGGTATGGGGAAAGTGAAACTTGAGGGTGATAAGTGTCCATGGTACCAAAGCCCTAATCTAAGTCATTGATTTCTTTATGAGTTATTTCCATCAAATCCATTTCAAGAAAAATCCAAAAAGATATAAATAGAATTGTTTCTTTGCATTGCATTGTTCAAAATCAAAATCATGCATCATGTAGAGTAGCATAGTGTAATAGCATTCCATATTGGCCAAGGTGGGTTAATTATGAGGAGAATGTAAATTTGTGCTTTAAAATATAGCATTGCATGAGGTCATGGCGATGTTCAAGTGTAGGGGATTTGATATGAGCAAAAACTCATATCAATTAATCAACAAATCACCCTAAAACACAAGGAAAGTACCTAACTTTTGTGCTATAAAGCGGAATTATGTGGTATGTTTTGTGTTTGTGTATAAATAGGTAAGAAGGATACATTTTCAAGCAAACAAGAAGAAATCAAGCTTATTTGGATGAAAAAGACAAAGAAGGATCAAGGATGACAAGACTTTGAAGATAAGGGACCTATCTTGACAACACTCCAAAGTTAAAGGACTCAAAGTGTAAATTTGCCAAAGTCAAGATAAAAGTCAAACATGGTCAACTCTTCAGTCAACTAAGTCAAAAGGTCAAACTTAACAAGAATGCAAGTGGAAGGACCAATTATGCCAAAGTAATGAAGTTCTAAGCTTTAATATTGAATCTGCCAAAGTACAAGGGCTAGAGTTGCCATTTTTCAAAGTGAAAATAAGCTTAATCCGTGTGAAAGAGTCAAGGACCAATAGAATTGCAAGGAAATTGAGTTACGGATTGCCAAGTAATGGGACACATCATCATGTCATTTAATTAGCCGCAAAGCAACAGTAACTCCCACTATCCTAACTTTCAACCAATCACAACGCGCCATGCAATAATCCATATATCCAAAAACGGATAACAATCCGTGTGCTTCTATTTCACCCAATCAAAACCTGCCACGTTGCATCTTCTTCCTCAACACAACCTAGAAACGATTTTAAGCTACACTGAATTTCAAGAGATGATTTATACATGAAACCTGCTCGTTTTCAAGAGAGGTACGCATTAGGAACCTTTAATCAAGCTCAAACTCGAAGAATTAAAAACCTCCAATTCATGAAGAACACAAGGATTAGCAATTAGTAGGTTGAGGACACGTGGCAGCAATTAAGTGGCGGGAACACGTCATCAGCCTCAAATACTTCTCATAATTTGTCTATAAATAGGGAATGTTACCCTCATTTGTGATTGTAGCTTAAGTGTGAAATTTTCACACACTTACTTTTTCTCTCCTTCAATCTTAGCTTTTAGCAGTTAGCATAACTACCTCAAGAGTCTGACAAGCTCTTGAGTTAGTTATAGTAGTTGTAACTACTTTACCAGCTTTTGTAACCAACTTTTCTCGTTCAATCAATAAAATTTCCTTCTTCTTCCTTAAATCTCCTATTCATTCACGGCATCACTGTTACTCTTGTTCTGTTATCAGCTATTTGTGATCACCATTGATCATGATTAGTTCTTGTTGAAGATTGTAGCTGTTTGATCTTGTTATGTTCATTCAGTAGTTGTTTAAGTTGATTTTGAAGAAGATTGTACAAGTAATGGTGATGATGATGATTGTAGCAGGTTGATTAAGTAGTTGATAGTGTTAAGGTGGTGGTTAACACTATCTAGGAGGCTTAACGCATACCTACTCCATCAGAGGAGGCCCTAGATAAAAGGTTCATGGTTTCTGAATTTTGGTTCCACTAAACAGTAATGTATGTTAAATTCTAGCTTAATCTTCTTTGTTGATATGATCAAGTGTGTTTAGACTGTTCTTGTGTAGATATTTGATGTTTAGATAGCTTATAGTTTACTTGTTACTTGTTTACTAGCTCATATCTTGTTACTGATTTCATTATATCAGTCATTCTTAGCTTACTTGAGCATTTTGAGTCTTAGCCTTTTTCACTGCATAAACTTGGCTCATTTGTATCTCACTTTTGTTGTTAAGCTTGGTTTGATATCACATTTAGTCCAGTTTACACATTTGTTCAGATTTCATTCACAAAAACTTGATAAAAATCAGTAACTAGTGTTTGGATTTAGTATTCATTGTAGTTTAAAGTGTTGTTGATTGGTCAAACTTTAGTCATTTACTCTCATTCAGTCATTGTAAACAAAGTTCAAGAGTTTTCAAGTCAAATAGCAAGTCAAAAAGGCAATTCGCTATAAAAAGTATGGGTCAGTTTTCAGCTTAGAAAGTTCATAAAAAGTTGTTGATTTCAATTGCTTGGCATTTACTCATCTCTTGATGAAATTACTTCAAATCAGCTCTCATTTGTCATTTAACATCTGAATATTGAGTGTTCATTAGGAAATTGCACAGTTCTAAGATTCTAGTGAGAAATAAGCAATTTCATAAGCTGTTAAGCAAAGTAAAGTTTCTATAAACAAGGACCTTACTGATTTCTCATACCAGCAAATCTACTTCATAAATCATCTAATTTTCTTTCATAATCATGTTTAGAATGTGTTCTTGAGTAGATCTAGAAGTTTTCAAGTTTTTCCAAAAGTTGGTCAACTTTGGTCAAATAAGCTAGTTTTAGCTTATTCTCATTTTCCTAATTCGTTTCTTGATCATTTTTCGTTTCAAAAGACATTCCAAACTCTCCTTGAGTTGTTTAACAAGTTTCAGCTTAAAAATCATTTTGTGAAAGTCTGGCTTATTAGATAGCTTAATAGTGGCTTATCAATATTGGCTTATTGGAGTTTGATTGAGTTTCAAGCTTATTCCTTTTACAAGCCTAAGTAAAATTGAGTTTTAAGCAGTTTGCAATTTGTTTGAGCTTATTTGGTCAAGTATAGAGCTTAAACGAGCTTATTAATCCTCCTAGCCCGTTTTTGCCAAAATTTCCACTTTAATTGCACAATAGTCCTCCAAGTTTGTTACTGTGTGTATTGCTGGCTAAACTTACTTCTTTTTAGGGTTTGCTAAGATTTAGTCCTTTACTTTTCAAAACTTTTCAAAATCAGTTAGTTAGTTTTACAAGTTTGTTACAATTAGTTAGTAGTTTGGTTAAATTTTGCATAGTTAGTCCTTGTAGTTTTCTGATTTTACATTTCAGTCCTTATAGTTTCAATCATTTACATTTTTAGCACTTTAATTCCATAGTTTTACATTTTTGTCCTTATTTGAATAAAAATTTGGTATTTGCTAATTGTTTTACGGATACGTAGTTAATATTTTGCACATTTTTACTTGATTGCTCAAATAGACATAGAAAATCTAAATAACCCTACTAACCAAAAACGATCATAAACCCGATTTTGTTAGGACTTTCAATTGGTTAAGAATCGAGAAAACAAACTTCAATTATACACAATTTCAATTTTACAGCTTGTATAAAATATTAACTTGATTTCAAGTACGGAAAATGAAAAGGTTGTTAATCTAGACAAGTAAATTTAGTGACAGAATTCGTGTGTCTTAGTGACAGAATCCAGGTGTCAGTAAATTGTCAATATACAGTTATACACATGTCTTTAATGAAAGCAGTTATCGACGGTTTAGTTGTTATAAAATTGTCGCTGGAAACAGATTTAAAGAATGCTATGACTATTGTAAAAAGGAGTGACTTTTTTGCATAAAAAGTGTGACTTTTTATGAAGGGGGATAACATTTCTCTACAACCACCATGAATGTTTATATAGACACATGTAAACATATTTTGGTCTAAAGATCATGACATACACATTGTCCATGTTTTGCTCTAAAATTCTTGTGCCTAGAATTAGAGTGTTGTTCTTGTCTTATCTCCGTACAAATTTCGTGTAACCCAAGACACAAATAGGGTCGAAATATTGTCTGAGGAAACTGTATGTCACGATTCAAGAACTATCCGATAATCATCGATTATCAAGACCCTAAATTTCTAACAATCTAATACAATATTTTAAAGATAATCATGATTGGTCGGCGAATCTGTGATTGACAGCGAAGGAAACATGTTGTGTTGTTTTTGTAGGAAAAGGAACATTCGTTTGATCTTACGGGTACGCAATTTCCTATTTATCTTATATATTAGAATATGATATATGTGACTTATATATATGATGACGTGATGTATATGGTTGGTATCGTAAAATTATGTGCTTAATCTTTATGATTCTATTCTTTTGCAAGAATGGAAAGATTAGGACCACGTAAATTTTATATATAACAATTTGATATGTGTATCAAGGAAACAAAAAATATATATGTTCAGTTGGTAATTCTCAAATCATGCGTGGATATGGGCTAATGAAAATAAGTTCATGTATTTAATTTACCTGATGAAATTTGTAGATTTTATTGGTTTCGGTAATATCGAACTTATGGCTGGGGTTATTGCGGTTATTTATCCATGTGGAAGAACCTTTTGCAAGGCCATAAATGAGAAAATCAAGGATTTGAGATACGAATTACATAATTGAAAATAACTTTATTCATGTATAAGTATTGCATCATGCATGGCCTGTGAGTGATAATGGTGGTGCATAGTTCATGGATATATGAATTTATCACGATCATGTTAGTGAAATTTCAAAAGGTAACTGCCTTTGGGAAATTGTTAGTTATTTAACCATTTATATGTTCAAATCTTGGTTATGGATTTGGAACAGAATTGTTGGAACATGAGTGTTATATCATGTACCTCAATAAAATTAATATAGGTTACATTTTATTCGTTTCTTTGTAAGCATGCATGCGGAAGTATCGGTAATGATGAAACGATGAGTAACTGATATTTGATACCGGTATATTGAAACGATTCAATAACGGTATGTATCTGATTGAACGTAACAAACTTGTGCAAAATGGGCAACTACAAATATGGATTACTAGAGTTTCGGTACAGAAATTCTATGTGCTGCTGTTTGCATGGCACTTAGGTTTATAAGATTAACATGTGGTATAACATGGTAAACTAATGTGGATGAACTTCTTCCTAATATGATCTATAGTTTCTTTGATTTTTGGTCGTGATGTGATCCCCTATCTTACATATTTTATGTGTTAAAATATATGATAGTGATCTAAGAAATGTGACTCTTATTATTTAGTCCACTGAGAAACAAGAGTATTCTTTTGTATTTGCAAAGAGATTTTTCAGGTGCACTAGACATGTGTATCAACGTAAATTGTTTCCATGTGTGTTTGAGTCTAAATTAAGTATTATTTTGACTGAAAGCATAGATTTAGGATTTTGGTTTGAGTGCTTAATTGTGAATCAATGTGTTCCCATGTTATGAGTCATAAGGATAATTGACAATTTCAAACGGATAATTGGTTTTGAAAATTGTTAAGTATCTAATCATCAATTAGATGGGATGAATGTTTCTCTAATGAACGCACTGAGTGTTATTTAGTAAGTTTTGACCCATGAAGTTATGAGAATGCATGTGTGTTCAAGGTTCATAATTATTTCTTTGTAATAACAAATGTGTCAATCGTATATATGTTGTTCGCATTGTAATATCATCTTAGTGGCTAATGGTGTCTTACAAAAGGTAATTTAGCCAAGTGGTTTTGTCTAGTAGATACATAGTGCTTGTATTTAGACGATGTGTTATTGGTTGACGAAGATATCATTTGCTTAAATTTAAATGATATGTCGGGTGGTTATATGCCGAGTACGGTCGTATTTGTAGAAAATCATGAGTTATGGTTTATAATACGACGGAGACCATTGAATATGATAATGATAAATTGATGCGTGTTTGGATAAATGATCAAGAAGACTAGGAATCTACAAGCGATGGATTTCGCTCGGTAGAAGTAGTTTTGGGATCAAAGAAACTAAGTTGCGCAACGTATCCAATGTTGGCATCAAGATTGTTGTATTGGATTTTTTAGTTAGAAGTATAATGGTAAAGGAACTTGGTTAAACATTTATGTTTAAAAGTTAACGTTATTATGTAAAATGCTTGTTATAGCAAGAATATAGCTTATCACTTGAAATAGAGGTTCGCTTGACTTAGTGCACAAAGTCGGAATAGGGATGAAAAGTCCATTTAAATCTCTAATTGTGAGACACCCAATTCCCCTCTAGCGCAATGCTAAAGGCTGAATTCAATGCGGAAAGCTCACACTTAGATATTGGAACACATGTTATATTGTCCCAAGGTATGTGTTCGGACCTGCAAGATAAAGAGGCTGAAGTTTATCTTCTTAATTGTTCTTTTGAAAAAAAATGCAAAGCAGGACATGATTAAAAGAACTACCTATGTGAGTATGAAGTTTTGCCGCTTCAAGAAGCTTGGACTTTGGCTTCCTATATGCTCATGAATGGGATAAGGGCGCATGGCTTGTAAAGCGTCAAGTAAACATTGGATTGATAAACTTGTGTGTATATTATCTTCAGGTATTCATTAGGAGTAGAAAGAGTTCAATCCTTAGTGACACTCTGATATTCGAATATTTGGAATGTGTAGTATACTAAGATGAAAATTCAAATCGAAAGATATTTTCATTTATGCATAAGTTTAATTTGTTTTGATTAATGGGAAATCAAGGATTACACTAAAATGGGGGAGGATTGTTGATGATTTTAGTGTCATCAATCATTTTGGTGTTATGGTGATCCGAGACCAAAGGGATTTCGAGTTAAGTTATAATACAATTTTGGAGGTGTGGAGTACACGCTTGTATAAAATATTAACTTGATTTCAAGTACGGAAAATGAAAAGGTTGTTAATGTAGTTAAGGAAATTTAGTGACAAAATTCGTGTGTCATAGTGACAGAATTCAGGTGTCAATAAATGGTCAGTATACACATGTCTTTAATGAAAGCAGTTAGCGACGGTTTTATTTGTTATAAAACTGTCGCTGGAAACAGATATAAGAATGCTATGACTATTGTAAAAAGGAGTGACTTGTTGGCATAAAAAGTGTGCCTTTTCATGAAGGGGGATAACCTTTCTCTACAACTACCATGAATGTTTATATAGACACATATAAACATATTTTGGTCTAAAGATCATAACATACACATTGTTCATGGTTTGCTCTAATATTCTTGTGCCTAGAAGTAGAGTGTTATTTTTGTCTTATCTCCGTACAAATTTTGTGTAACCCAAAGCACAAATAGGGTCAAAATATTATATTAGGAAAGTATATGACACGATTCAAGAACTATCCAACAATCATCAATTATCAAGACCCTAAATTTCTAACAAGACCCTAAATTTCTAACATATATAAAAGATAGTTTATTTGGAATCCAACCATGACTATAGGGATACATTTAAATGGCAATGTATAATTAATTAAACTGATCATCATAAGTCATAACTATAACATACGCACCATGATTAGAAATGAAGTTGTGAGGCTAGATTTTGTTCTTGTTTGACCTAGCTCTTAACATTTTTCTTACACCATAGAGTTTATTCTAATTATAGAAACCACACAATAAACTAATAAGACGTATCATCACAACATTAAACCAAACGCAACTATATATATACATATTCAAAACTAATAATATCTTAGTCTGTCTTTTTCCGACCAATAAATTTGTTTCCTCAACACCACCCTCCTCCTCCGTTGAAAATAAAGAAGGAACCCTCCTTCTAGGAGGCGGAGGGGGTGATCGTTCGACGACCTCCACCCGTCGATCATTGGTTAAACGATCATGGAGATGAAGAGAAGAGGAGGGTCGTCTGTGAACACATTGGTTGCATGGGTTCGCATGCAACCATTGAAGTTGAAGATGTTGTTTGTTATTATTCTGATGATTTCTTCACTCGCTTTTCTTAGAGGTTTCGTTAAGAATTACAATAAGCTTTTTGTTGTGTCGGAAACAGTTCATGCTGTAGGAATATTCGCGTTGATTTACAAGCTCAACTCCCTAAAAACTTGTTCTGGTATTTATTTATTGAATGAACGAACATTAAGCTCTATCATTTTCTTTTCTAGATATACAGATATTCACACACTGTATATACGACCTTTCATATGATCACATATGTCTCGTTTGTGTTTGTGCTATTACGAAATTTCAACAACAAATGTATATTAGAGATGTGTTGTTAATATCATCGAATAGTAAACATAAAAATACGAAATCGCTGTTCACAATCCTCTCAATTCTTTTTTTCCTTACAGGCCTTTCGTTGCAAACACAAGAGCTCACGGCTATAGTTATGACTGTAAGAACTCTTTGTAGCTTTGAAATTGGACATAATATTCACACTTTTCTCGACATGGCTGCGTTGGTTTCTACTGCTTGGGTCATTTACATGATGCGATGTAAGCTATATGTGTCGTATAATGAGCATCTCGACAAAACGCCAAAATCTTATTTGGTAAACACAGTACATCCTTTTGTCTGTTTTCTTTTTCTGTTTAGAAACTAATTTTTGAATTCATTAAATTTTTTAAGTATCTCTTGTATCATCGACTTATCTCTTGCATATGACCCGTTTTATTGTAACTAAAAAATAGATTTTCAATTATTCAAAGTTGCATAATCACTTTCTGAACTAAAATCCAAACATTCCTAATATTCATATTGTATTGGGTCTAATTTTTGTATCATCGTGTTTGAAACAAGCCTTATCTTTCCATTTGGGTGTCTCCTTTATACAGTTGGTTCCTTGTGCTATTATGGCCGTACTTGTTCACCCGAACAGCTCATTTCCTCTTTACACTAAGTTGATGTGGGCATTCAGCGTGTACTTGGAGGCGATTGTGGTGATTCCACAACTCCGTATGATGCAAAGAACGCAGGTTTGTATTTTGTCAAACACATTCTAATAAAATCATTATATTATGAATATATGCTAGAGGCTATATAATCATGAACTAATTCATGATTCATACAACGTGTTGCATATTTCAGATGATTGAACCATTTACCGCCTTATATGTTTTTGCGCTTGGAGTGTCAAGATTTTTTGGGGCAGCCTATTGGATTCTCCGGGTTAGTTTCCATATCTAAAAAAAATTTAGACTCATGCAATTTTAAGGTTTGCATATTCCCATTTTCAGTATAACTTTTTAAATGATCCATGTGAAAACAACCCAAATTTGATCTCTCCCTTTCTTCAGGTATATGAATCAACTGAAACATATCTATTTTTACTCGGACGTGGCTACTTTTGGGTTCCGATGGTTTTGGTAGCAGAGACCATTCAAACATTCATATTGGCTGACTTTGTTTACTATTATCTTAAAAGGTAAAGTTGCCTTCTAACCGCCACTCACTTCAGATGATATAACAAATTTCATACCATACTAACGTTATTGCATTTTTTGCAGCATCGTAAGTGGCAGTCGCTTGGTGAGAGTACCACGGGTATGACACCTGGTTCTGAAGTTTACAGGGTCGAAGTTTATAGTCTGTAAATTTAAGGGTTTTGGGTTTATGTATATCTTTTTGTTAAGTTTATATGATTTTGACTGAAATATTGTTTAGACACTTTTTAATCTCATTGCAATGAGAGTAAGGTTTTAACCACTTTATGATCAGATTGAGACTTTGTGCTTATTCTGGTGTTTTATTGAGATTCATGTAATTATGTTCAGTTATAACATCAAAACTTTGACATTCTATAATTCTGCAATGGTAATTTGCTTGACTAGTGAATGATACCTTTGCCGCAACCGATCTCTGAGTTTAAACAATTCAGCAATGAACACTAATATACACATAGAGCACATGTTGAAATAGTTATAATGTATGGTTTGATCCACGTTCTACTCTTAATAAGTCAATTAAGTAAAATATAAATAAAAGATTTGCCAAAATTCATGTAAGCAACATGTATTTGTGATGCATACATGCTTTTAAAACTTCATTTTTGCTGTAAATTATGGTTTACAGCAAAATGATTATCCTCCTACTTAATATGTCTATATATCTTTCTACTTTTATGATTATGACAAATGGATTAATCAATGGATGAAATTAAGAAAGAGAATAAAAAGCTGATACTCCCTCCGTCCTATAGTAACAGTCCACCTTACTATTTTTGGATGTCCTATATTAATAGTCCAATACAAAAATAGATAAAAAAATGTAAATCAAGTTTACAATATTACTCTCACTTTAAGGTATTATTACAAATAATAAATAAGTTGTAAATTAATTGGTTAAGGGTATATTTGTAATTGTGTAAAAAGTAAGAGAGAGAAACCTGAAAAAGTAATGTTTTTATTAAACTGCGTGTTTTTTATCGGTGAACTATTATTATGGGACAGAGGGAGTATTAATTAGTGGCATGCTAAAAGTAACAACTTGAACATAAGTGGTAGTTTCTAATATTCTTATATCACATGTTTTAAGTTGTACTAGGGTTTAGTGTCCGCGCTCCGCCGCGGCGGGCTTGGTCCGGTGGATTATTAATCATTTATGTTTGGTTGGATTCAACAGTGAATTAAGGGGCAAACAACAGGATAGCTGCAAAAATAGGCCCATCAGAAGCTGCGTTCGCAAGTATTTGGATACCCTTCGAGGTAAGCAGGGGGTAGTTTGAGATGTTTAGTGTGCTCTAAACAGACTAAAGACCGCAAAATGCCCCCTGATTCCCTTGAAGGGTATCCATATATTTTGGAATACGTAACCCTTGATGTTACAATGTGATGGGTCTGATATGGTGGCATTCTATGTTTATTGTTGGACCTATTTTTACCTGCTGGTATTTGTTTTCCGACGAAATGGTTAGATCACTGAATTCCATCTTCATCTCCAATTCCTGTTACTTGGGCTTTGGGCACCTATAAAAGTGAACTATAGAGACTCGAAAAGAGGTCAGTGGTATAAAAAAATGTAAACCAAAAAAACACCTATGTTTGAGAAAGAAGCTCATACAGTTTGGTAAATTGAATATCATAGAGAGTAGCTCATTTTCATATTATATAACACAACACATTAGGCTCAGATCTTTTAGCACAACCGCGGGACCAAACACATGACATGGCTGCAATCGCACACTCAGTGCGACTGCCCAGCCTAGATGTAGGTGTCGGTAGACCACACATGCTAATCATAAGCGTGTCATCATCGCCTGATATATGAGACCATCACCACCGTTGGAACAGTATCACTTTTGAGGTTTTTTTAGATATAAGCTAGCCAAAACATAAATAAGTTAAATACCAACTAATGGCAAATAGCACTCACTTCTCAGACAACACAAACAACTCCCTTCATGTAGCAGTTCACGCTTGCTGTAGCAGATCAATAAAATTAAAGGTTTTGGTTTTTATGTTTTCATTAGTTGGTATTTAAATACCTTTGAGTGTGGGTACTGTTCATTGGGAATTGCAATTCCCCTCTCTTATTAAGGATATAATATAATATAATATAATGGAAAATAGTAGGCTCAGATATGACGACCATCAGGGAAACCGGACGCACACAACATGGCTGCATCCTCAAAAGGTTGCCCTGCCAAGGTCCGTGGAGCCTCGGGTTTAACCTGGGCTGTTCAATTTCATCACAGCCATGGAAAACGAAACCTGACAATGAATTCTTAACTTTCCAGAAACCACAAAGATACACTCTTTGTTTCTGCATAGAAAAATCAAAACGACCCATAAAAATCGTTGAGAACCCGCCATCAACGTCGCAAAACATCCACACATTACTTGTTATCATAAGACATTTACGCAGTGTCATAATAAATCAAAACAGAAATATGCATGCTTACCGGGTGCAGATTCCTTTAAAGAGTAAAGTATTCTTTAAACCCGACATGGCTGCATCCTTCAAAGGGTGCCCTGCCAAGATACGACCGATCCTATCTCGATCGAAAGCAGGTATACTCATCATAGCCCATAAGAAAGCTCATTTAAGGCGTCTGGACCAGTGAATCAACCTGGCCCGTTCAGGTTCAACCTGGACCAGTGACATAAACAACTTTACGCAGTAACTTCACGTCAACAAATATGTGATAAAACCGGCTCAGATTAATTGATGTCGTGGCTGGGTTTGTGGAGCTTGCTGAATCGAGCGATGCTCGCATTCTGCCATCCTTCCACTTTCCTAGCAAGACACCGTACCAAAGGATCATCACAGCCGACCAAACAGAGATATACCCACCCACAATAAGATGGATCCGATAGTGAATATTCAGGGATCACATTATATCTTACCGTACCAAAGGATCATCACAGCCAACCAAACAGAGATACACGTCACCCAAAATAAGATGGATCCGATAGTCACTATCGAGGGATCACATTATTATATATAGGTACGGATCATCACAACCAACCAAACAGAGATACACGTTACCCAAAATAACATGGATCCGATAGTGACTATCGAGGGATCACATTATTACATATCCTTAATAAGAGAGGGGAATTGCGCTTCCAATGAACAGTACCCATAGTCACAAACAAACTTAAAAAATATATTTTTCTCCCACTCACCCATACTCACAAACAAACATTTTTATCCCTCTCATATATCGGCTCAGCCTAATTGATGGCACGGGTGGGTTTGGGGAGGTTGCTGAATCGAGCGATGCTCGCATTCTGCCATCCTTCCACCTCGCCCGTAAGACATCGTACAAAAGGATCATCACAGCCAACCAAACAGAGAAATACGCCACCCAAAATAAGATGGATCCGTAGTAAGTTTTCAGGGATCACATACACAAAAAATCGTGAATGTATATCGGATTCTAATACATTCAAAGGATCATCACAGCCAACCAAATAGAGATTTTGGCAGTACAAACACCCCTTACAGCATATCGTCGCCAGCCGTCAACAGCGGCACTAAAAGCCACAGTTGTTACTACCGTCGCCTGCTATGAATAGCGGCAACGAAGCTTCAATTGAAGGGCTATATATCGTCGCCTGCTATGAATAGCGGCAACGAACCTTCAATTGAATGAGTATGCTTATAAAACACCTTTTATCCCGAACCCAAAAATTAGGTTTCCAGCAAACCACACCTCTTATCCCGGGCCCAAAAATTAAATTTCCAGCAAACCCCAAAATAAGGGGTTTCAGTGAATTACACAGCTAATCGTTATCAGAAGCATAATATTCCAAACACCCATTTTAACTAAAAAACACAGATTTCTCTAGTAACTTATAAATCAGGATGAACCAAAGCAGAAAACCCACCCAGCGAGAAGTAAAGCATCCATTAAAAGCGAACCCCAAAAAAAAATTAGGGTTTCTATCAAAAGGATGGATGAAAGCAGAAAACTCACCAAGCCAGAAGCAAAACATCCATTAAAAGCGAAACCCATAAAAAATTAGGGTTTCTATCAGAAGGATGAATCAAAGAAGAAAACTCACCAACCCAGAAGTCAATCATCCATTAAAAGCGAAACCCCATTAAAAAATTAGGGATCCATCACAGCCCTAAAAACCAGAGCTTCAATTAGGGTTTCCATCGTTGCATCACAGCCGTAAAAACCATAGCTTCAACATAAGAATCAGCTTCATCATAAGAATATGATTAGATCATATGAATATGATTAGATCGATCAGATCATCTTATGATGATCAATTGATGAGCAGATCATCTTATAATTGATGAGCACATCATCTTATGATGATGATCAATTGATGAGAGAGAGACAGAGTCGTGTGAGGATGAGAGAGAGATTGGGAGAAAAATGTTTGTTTGTGAGTGTTTGTTTGCGAGTATGGGTGGGTGGGTGAGTGGGACAAAAATATTTGTGAGTATGGGTGGGTGGGAGTGAGTGGGAGAAGGGTGAGTGGGAGAAAAATATTTTTTTTTCTTTGTTTGTGAGTGTGGGTACTGTTCATTGTGAATCGCAATTCCCCTCTCTTATTAAGGATATATTTTTTCTAGTTGCAAACAACTTTAAATAGTGACATCAGGAAAAAGAGAGTCTTTTAAATGGTGACTTCAAGTGTTTTACCCGGAAAAAGGAATTTTTCGAGTTGCAAATGTAATTGTGGCTCAGACCCTGTGAGTTAGTCGGCCGGAAAAATAAAAATAACGGTTAACAAAAAAAATGATTAGGAGCCTTAAGAGACCGAAATTCGGCTTGAAATATATATCATGTCTGATTTGATCACCATGACCTTGAATTGATTAATTTGATGGAACTTGAACTTGTTCTCTTTCTTTTGATCTTGGATAGTTGATATTAAAAGTAGTGGCAAGTATAACAAGTATCTTGATGTTGAAGATCATTACGAGATTGAATTTGCATGCATTCTATGTGAGCAAATTAGAAACGTCTTGTAGAATTAACTAAACTTGCAAGCATTGATTTATGATACAAGAAAAATAGTAGCAAGTTAACTGAACACGTATTTTGACCGGCGCTTTCGCCGTAGGATGTCAAATAGATGATCAAGTTTTTCTGTTTCTAGTTTGAAGATGTAAGTATCCGGTGTAACATTAACATGTAGTTGCTTGTCGTCAGTTTTGTAACATATCAAGAGGGTAGTTCGTTAGAAATTTAGTTTTAGAAGAACATAATATCCAATCATTGACAGCCATACATAATTTACAAAGCCAGTATCAACATATACATTACATAGAATGCCAAACAAAATGAACCACCAAGCTAAATATTTGTAAGACTATGTCTTTAATTTGTCGAGGCAAGACTCCTGAACGCATCGGCTCTTAGAGCATCTCCTGTTGGTAATTTTAGTGTTATCACATGTATTTTGTGTAATTGTGTTTTACTTAGAGACCAATGGCCTTAGACAAGTTTAGCTAAAGACGGGTTATGAGGTGCAGAGTGCACGCTCGTCAAAGATAGCTTGATATCGTCACGACCAAAATGCGGGGGTCAAGGGGGCCGAGCCCCCTTGCGGGGTCAAGGGGCAGCGCCCCAAAACCTAAACGGTTTTTACTAAACGGTATTAACGTTTCCTGCCTAAAAAACCCAACAATTGCATCTTTTCTTAACCAACACGACAGTTGGAAAAATAACTGTTAAACAGTTATTTTGTCTTGTTATTTTCACCAGGGTTGGTTTCTTTCATAGTCAGAACATTCATAACATTCGTAGGTTTTCTGATTGATTTCTCGTGCCTTAGATTTTAATTGCAATCTGTCTTATCCGATTAAAGATTTCGCGAATCCGAGACATATAAAGTCGAAATACTTTGATCTGAAAGTGATTACACGATTCAGATTGATATCCAGATTATAACCATTCACACACACAAATTTCCTACATCTCCAAAGCATTGTTTTTCAAGACTTTTAACATTTAATATCATTAATTTGTGAGTGTAAAAGTTTTTGCAAATAGCTATTACTTTAATGCTAAAAGCTTTGACAATAGCTTTTTAGGATAAAAATACAAGTCTAGTTTGGTGTATGTGTTAATTAAAAGTACAAACCTCAAAGATTTTGAAAACTAAAAGCTTTTGTGAGAATCTATTGAAAAAACTCATGCATCCGATGCATAAAATTAAAGTCATCCAAAAACTTAGAGAAATAGTAAAAAGCTTTACAAAAAGTCTTGCATTGGAGATGATCAAGAATCATTACAAAAAGAAAGAAGCATGGGAATCTTTATCAGCTATAGAATTAGTATGTATCACATAATGATTGTTAAGTTAAGAAACTAAACACCCCTGAAGAAGGTGTGTAGACGGGTCTAATAACCCTGAAGAAGGTGTGTAGGCTGGTCTAATAACCCTGTCTGGGGGAAGTCATTTTCGGGTATATCCAAAGCGTCAAGTACAGATGAACAACCTGCGCAAAGGTTGAGGTTTTTGTTGTCGTTTTTTAATTGCCTTCCTCTTTTGTCGAGGCTCGCCAACTTATTCGTCTCACATTCTTGTTGCGGCTGCTTCCTGGTTACTGACAGCAGCTATTTTTCGCAATCTGTTTAGCTATCGTTGGTGCCTGAGGACATGATAAAAAGAATAGAAACAAATTTAGTACATGTTATTTATAAAGTAAAATGGTAATTATACACTTATGAATGAATCAAATGTCCAAGTTTATTTAGAAGTTAATTAAGAACGGTAAAGGGTCTTATTCATTTATGCATTTACTTGTATATGGCACGAGACGTCGACAATAAGTATATAACATTCCGTTGTGGGTATGCAATCTCAAACCGTGTGCTTCTACCTCAACTATGCCATACGTGGCTTTTGGCTACTGAAACCCAACCGTGTGGATAAAGATACTTTCAATACTAGTAATATGTTATATATAGCAGTTGTGTTTGGTGAGGAGCGGTGACACTACAACAAAATAAGGGTTTAGGGTCAGGTTTTTTTTAGGGTCGACTTTAGTGGGGGCCACCACTTTTCCAAGAAAATGAAATTAAGTAAAGGTTGTGGGGACACAAAACTTAGGGACGACCAAGTCGTTTCTAAAATTTAAAAAAAAAAAATCCCCTTTTTGTTACATTTTGTTATTTAAAAGTAATATAATTAATTTTCTGTAAAATAAAAATCTTAGGGACGACCAAGTCGTCCCTAAAATATAAAAAAAAATTCATTTTTTTATTACATTTTGTTATTTAAAAGTAATATAATTAATTTTCTGTAAAATTAAAACCTTAGGAACGACCAAGTCGTCCCTAAGATAAAAAAAATTATTTTCCCCTCTTTTTTATCATATCTTATTATTTAATATTAATATAACTAATTTTCTGTAAAAAGTATTAGATTAAAGGGGGTAAAATATTGAAAAAAAAAAACTTTGTACATATTTAAAAAAAACTTTGGACTTATTTATTTAAAAAAAACTTTGTACATACTTAAAAAAAACTTTTGATATATTTAAAAAAAAATTTATACATATTTAAAAAAAACTTTATATATATTTAAAATAAACTTTTATATTTATTTAAAATAAACTTTGTACATATTTAAAAAAACTTTATACATATTTAAAAAAACTTTAGATATATTCAACACGGACGCTTAAACACGCGCTTAATTAAACATAAATATTACAACAATAATAGATTAATAAATACGAAAAAAACACATCACAAACTAGTTCAAACTAAACATACAGATTAAAACATAATAATAAAATACAAATTAACACATTAAAATAACAAACAGATTACTACTCAACGCTAAGATTTTCCATTTCATTTAAAAGCTCATGAAGTATTGCAGCCGATTGATATGTAGTCTTCAGGAAGTGATGAGACTACAATTATACATAGTCTCATCGTCTAAATCGGGATTAAAACGCTAAAAATATCATTAAAATACCCAAAAATATGCTTGTGTTTGTTCATTGTATATTTTATGTACGGATATCGTGAATTCAACAAAAGATTACAAGAATCAAGCAAAAATGAACACGGGAAACAAAGCCGCACAAAGAACCGGACCCGAATCATGATTTTCCATTGAAGTCCTTGAAGTTTTGAAGATTGTCAAGATTGGTCTCTCATCTTTTGAAGACTTGTCATTTTATACCCTTGTAAAACTCAAAAATTACATAAGGGTCCCTGAAATGTCAAGATATTACAAGATAAGCCCTTGAAGATTACAAGAATTGCAAGTTTAGTCCTTATTCATGGTTTCATAAAAGACAAGGACTGAATTTGTAATTAGACAATACTTATTTGTGAAAGAAAAGAGAGTTTATGCTGTTTGAAACTAATATAGCAACAATATGGGAGTATGGGGACTTTTCTAGCTAGACAGCCAAACTTAAGCCTCCTATCACAACACACCACCTCACCAACACCACAACCTCACTCCTCCACATCACCCACACACGTCACCCCACTAACTACATATTTTATACCCGTCAAAATTAGTCTAACCCATTAAACTGGTGGGAGACACGTTTTAACACCCTAAACATAATCAAACCAACTGTTTAATCACCCTCACCCCTCATAAACCCTAATCTTATACTCACTCAAATCAAGGGGGTTTTCCCCCTAAACCTCTAGATACTAAATTCACTCTACCCTAAACTAAACCCACCCCATAAACCCTTACCCCGTGACTCTATGTGGCCCTACGAATGTCTCCTGCTTCCCCCAATTTGGCAAAATTGGCATCTCAGCAGAAAATCAAAGGCCAATATCATTTTCCTTGTTGGCTAAGGAGTATTCAACGTTCAAGATCAACCAAGACCAACTTGCATATCAACATCAGTCACATGCCATCAAGACTAGTCTTTGAAATTTCTTTGACCAAGGGAAAAGCTGGAAATCAGTTGCTAGGGTTTTAGGACTTGTAATATTTTAAATAGTTCTAGAATAGTCCTTAATGTAGTTTAAATAGAGGTCGACATGTGACCTCTATTTCTTGTTCCAGATTTTGAATTTCTTGTAAACCTTTTTTATATAAAATAGTTAAAGTTATAAAAAAAGCCTTGCAATTTTTCATTCTGAGTTCCATTTCTATTATTGCATTTTAAATTTTATGTTTGTTTGATTGTGAAGGTTTCATTTCTTCTCTACCAAATTTCATCAAAATTAGTTTATTTTTGAGAAAAAATCGTGGGACCCCTTAGCAATATATGTTGTAAAACCCGCATGCTTTTACCATGCATAGTACCTTAAGTTCGTACGTACTAGTTAAAAACTTTCCTAATATAGCCAGATTACGATTACGTGTTAGGAGTTTATGTATTACGTACGTGTTAGAACACGATAAGTATTTTATTTGCACGATCACGTAATAATTATTTAGCAATAATTAATCACGAACATACGGTCACGGAATCACGAGCGTAATTAAAACATGAGTTATTATTAATTACGTATATATATTTAATACGAGCGTAATTAAATATATAAGTGTATGGTATTTACGTAACGAGAACATTTAAAACACGAACATAATTAAACATAAATGTGTACGAAATTACAAGACACGAAACGAGGTACAGGAACCCCCGAGGGAGTCCCTACCCGCGGCCAACACAAGGTAATGGGCCAAGCCCATTACCAATTTTACTAAGAGGGGGATAAAAAGAGTTTTTACTACTCAAATCAAAGTTACAGAAGAATTTTAAGAAAAACCTAAAACCCTTCCTCCTCCTCTTTTTGTGCCGCCACCTACAACCACCGTCAAGGTGATTTCTTTGATCTTGGATCTTGTTAAATTAGTGTTTGTTCGTGTTTGTTCTTCACCCTCTTGATCCACGAATACGGTAAAACCTTTTTAATTTTTTTCCTTTTAATTAATCTTTTATTTAATTAAGAACACGTGATGTTTTTCATAAAAACACATTAATTAAACCTAGATCTAACATGTTTTGATCATAAATTAATCAAAGGGTCGATCAAAGGGGTGTTTTGTTTTGGGCCGCAAGGAACAACCGACCCCAAGGGGGTTCGGTTTGTTTTAGCCGACCACCACCAAGACCCTTTTGGTCTTGGTTGGTGCGTGTGGGTCCCACGGCAGCAAGGGGGTACCCCGATTTGGTTCGGGGTACGGTGTTGTTTCATATCCGGTGCATGTTTTTAGGCTTAGATCCGGATCATGATTATGTTAGTTGTTTATGTTATAAACTTATGTTAAGAATTAAATTAATAAGATGTAATTAATTTAATAACATGACTTAGGTTAACTAATTATTAATAAACATGAATTATTTTTAACCTAAGTATTTATATTATTAAGACTTATAATTAATTAGTTATTTTAAAAACCATGGATATAATTAATTAATTAAACATGACTTAGGTTATATTATTAGTATTTAATAATACATATTTAACCTAAGTATTTAATATATTTAATTAAAAACATGTCATACTTTAATTAAATATTATAACCTATAGTTTAATTAAATTACATGAAATAATTATTAAACTATATAATGTATCATATGACTTAGGATATAATCATGAGAACACTTAGGCTTTTTTACTTAGCTTATTTAACCAGCTTATTTCTAATTATGGAAACTTTCTATTTTTAGAAACTTAATTAAATAAGGCAGCTATTTTATTTATGGAAACCAGCTATTTTTAGAAACTTATTTATTTAAGGCAGCTAATCTATTTATGGAAACTTATTTAATTAAGGCAGCTAATCTATTTTTGGAAACTTTCTATTTTTGGAAACTTTCTATTTTTGGAAACTTTCTATTTTTGGAAACTTTCTATTTTTGGAAACATTCTATTTTTGGAAACTTTCTATTTTTGGAAACTTTCTATTTCTGGAAACCTGCTATTTTTGGAAAGTTATTTATTATTACACATTAAGTATAATAACACATGAGATATCAGAAATACTTAATTAGATTGAACAGAATATAGGATTTAACACAGTTTAAGGCTTTAAACAGTGTAAATAGTAAGAACACATAAAATAAGCTAAGACATGATATAAAACCAGCTATGTATGTAGTAAGCAGATACTTATTTCATGTACGTATTTATGTAGCACTAGTGTTTCGGAAGTAGGATTCTCGCAGTTCATCGTTTCCGTTCACTGGACATAAGGTACGGATTCCCGTCCTTTCAGTATGGACATTCTTTCCTTATTAGGATTCCCTGTATGTAGCCAACTGTTTTCCCGTAGTATAAGTATGAGTTTGATTGCTTATGTTTAAATATGATTACCTATAGCCATATACATGCAGGACCAGTTTCACCTAGTTATGGAGGTACCATAACCATAACATTAGAGGCACTGATGTTATGACTTCACCACGGCGGAGTGATTGCTCGTGGCGTCCCTTCAGCTTTTGGCCATTTATTTATATTTATCATGTGGGGCGTATGGATGCATCCTAGTTACACGTTTTTATTCAGGATTACATGGTGAATGTGGTGTGTGCCTTGCATCCTTCACAAGGAGCTGATCCCTCCTACCCATAAAACCAGTATATTAAATCAGAGGCAGCCCCTCTAATTTGCATGATGAGGTCACCCCTCCAATTATTCATGCACGGTGGATATTCATGACCTATATTGGCTAAATGGTAAAATATGACAAACAGTTTTTATAAGATAAACATAAGACTTTCAAACTATAAAACCAGTTTTATTAAGACTTAACCAGGTTACTCGGGACTTAGTTTCTTCCGCTGTTATTATGTTATATGCTTATCCTATTCATGCTTTATTGTACATCCGTGCACTGAGCGTATCGCTCAGCCGTTTTCCTTTTTCTATGTTCCCAAAACGGCAGGTACTCAGGGACGCTCGTAGACAATAAGAGTACGTGCATATGGACTGGAAGCTGTCTAGCCTTCTTTACATTATGCATTTCTTTTCTTTATGATACTTATGCTTTGGACATTGTTTCGTCCTTATTCCTTACTATACTATGTTTGTATGTGATGAGCTTTACTTTTGGACTACCGATGTTTGATTCCGGTATTTTCCTTTATATGGTCAAGTAATGTTTAGACATTTTACCTTGTATGCTTTGATGACACGCCATAATTGCTGTGATATTTCCATTTCCAAAATGGGGTGTTACAATTATGGTATCAGAGCCAAGGCTTCGACCTGCAGGCTCTCAAATATGACCTGTGATTAGTGGGTAGTCACTACGGTCTTCCTAGAACTGACAGTTGTTTTCATGCATTCATCATTTTTAAGCATACATATATATGTCATTGTTACAGGGTTTTTGACTAAGTAATGGTTGGTACAAGACTGGCCCTATTTAGTCGCATGTGTTTTATCGAAACTTTTAGATTTGAGACCGACCCATAGGCGTCCCCTCGATATGTCTTTTGTTTTGAGTGAACTGACCAGAGGCGTTCACTCTCGAGCATCCAAAGTTTTCATAAAACTGCATCATGCATTCATACAAAAATTTTCTTGCATAAAATTTTTCTCGTGAAATTTTAGTAGAAATTTTTTTTCATGTATATATTTTATATTTTATGTTTTGAACTGTTTAATCATATGTTTTATGTTATACTGTCAAATGGTTCTCACACGCGAACAGGAGCAGCTCAATGCTGCAATTCAGGCTGCCATGCAAGCCTTGCTTTCTCAACTGAGGAATGACATCCGGGCTGAAGTTCAAGCTGCCAACAATCAGCAGCAGCACAATCAGCCACCTCCTCCTCCTCCAGTGACATTAGCAGTATGGCTGGAGAGATTCAACAAGCTCCGCCCTCGAGCTTTTGAGAAGACAGATAGCCCCAGCGATGCTGAAAGCTGGTTGGCTCACATCGAGAAGATTTTCAACGCTATGGGCTGTGACCCCGCATACAAGGCGAGGTTGGCATGCTATCGGTTCGAAGGCGATGTACTTATCTGGTGGTTAGATTTGATGCAATCTGAAGGTGGTGATGAGTGGGTTGCTGGTTTGACTTGGGCTCAGTTCAAGGACAGGGTGATGGAGCAGTTCTTTCCCAAGGCTGAGCAGGAAAAACTCAAGAAAGAGTACCATGGGATCCGTCAGAGAGCTGGGGAGAATAGCAACGAGTTTATGCAACGCTTTCTTCGCTTGGCTGGTTTCCTTGATGCGGCAGCAGGTACTCCAGAAGAGCAGGCACATCACTTTAGATGGGCTCTTCGCACATCGGTCGCAAACAATCTGGTGTGTGCTACGTTCAATACTATAGCACAAGTGGCTGATGCAGCACGGAAACTGGAGATGTTGTAGGAGAGGGATGAGTTCGGGGAAGCTGAAAGACCCGGCAAGAGGTAAAACCTTCATATTCAAGCGGTGATCAATCCGTATATCTTCCATATGTCAATTATTCATCTCTTTAAATGTATCTTCCAGGCAGAAAACTAGGGACCGGTCTCAGCCGGCTACTCAGCAGCAGCCTCATCAGCCCAAGGGAAATGGTCAGACTTATGACCGATCTGCTACGGATAGGCGTGGCGGTAATGACAATTACCGTAACAACGCCGGGCAATCCAACTACAGCAGGTCTTAATACTTACGAAATTTCTTATGTTTTATGTTATAACTCATATTCTGACACTCTAGCAAAATTCTACCAGCAACCATGGAAACGGTAGGGACCAGAACCAGAGAGGTTCGCAGCCTAGCCGTCCAGCTATCACTGGTATCCAATCTTACGATTATCCGCTTCGTTCATTGTACCCAACTATTATGTCTTATGTAAAATGTTTTTATCAGGTCCTCAGCCAGCCAGAGCACATGCTGGAGGATACACTCATCCTCTTTGCTCTACTTGCCATCGTAGGCACCCAGGACCATGTCGCCGTAATACTGATGCGTGCTTCAAGTGTGGTCTTCCTGGCCATATTATGAAGGATTGCCGTAAGGGCGAGATGGAGGGTACATCAGGACATGCTGATACCAAGCCGCCTCCTACTGCCGGGCGTGTTTACACGACATCTCGAGACCAGGCCAACAAGTCTACAGGTACCATCACTGGAATCTTGTATATGTATGGTCGCGCTGCATGTGTTCTTTTCGATACGGGTGCTACTCACTCGGTTATTTCTACTGCTTATGCTAAGAACATTAGGATGCCTCCCTTGCCACTAGAAAATAGGCTTACTATTTCCACGCCTTTGAGGGACTCTGTACTAATCACCCATGTATACAAGAGTCTTCCCTTAGAATTTGATGATAAGGTTCGACCTGTTGACGCACTTCCGCTGGACATGAATGACTTCGACATGATTTTGGGCATGGATTGGCTATCCAAGTATCATGCTACCATAGACTGCCATTCATATCGGGTTATCTTCGGTGATGTCAATGCACCAGAGTACATTCATAATGGGTTCATACCCGGACGGTCTGTACAAATCATATCCACCCTGCAAGCGCGTGCACTACTGTCACATGGCTGCGAGGGTTACCTAGCTACGGTTCACGACCTGGATGCTGAGTCTCCATCGATTCAGGATCAACCAATAGTGTCGGAATTCCAAGACGTGTTTCCAGCAGAACTTCCAGGCATACCACCTGCACGAGAAGTGGAATTCAGTATCGAGCTGGTTCCAGGAGCTGAACCAATCTCCAAGGCTCCTTATTGCATGGCTCCCATAGAGCTGAAGGAGCTGAAGGATCAACTGCAAGAACTTCTCGAACGAGGTTTCATTCGACCGAGCGCATCTCCATGGGGCGCACCGGTTTTATTTGTTAAGAAGAAGGACGGCAGTATGCGTCTTTGCATAGACTATCGCGAGCTCAACAAGATTACCATTCGGAATAGATATCCACTGCCACGCATTGACGATCTGTTTGACCAACTCCAAGGGGCCAAACACTTCTCTAAGATCGATCTTAGGTCAGGTTATCATCAGTTACGAGTCAAGGAGCAGGATATTGCTAAGACTGCCTTTCGTACTCGTTATGGCCACTACGAGTTTGTAGTTATGCCATTTGGCCTGACAAATGCTCCAGTAGTGTTCATGGATCTGATGAACAGAATCTTCCATGAATTTCTGGACAAATTCGTCATTGTTTTCATCGATGACATCCTGATTTTCTCTAAGTCCAAGGAGGAACACGAAGACCATCTTCGTACAGTACTGCAGATTCTTCGCCAGAAGCAGCTGTATGCTAAATTCTCCAAGTGTGAGTTCTGATTAGACAAGGTGGCATTCTTAGGTCACATTGTATCAGCAGAAGGAATCACTATGGATCCAGCGAAGGTTGAGGCCATCACTAAGTGGCCGAGGCCGACATCAGCGACGGAAGTCCGCAGTTTCTTAGGCTAAGCTGGCTATTACCGTAGGTTCGTGGAGAACTTTTCCCGCTTAGCACTACCATTGACCAAACTGATGCGGAAAGGGGAGAAATTCGTCTGGACTGAAGATCGAGAGAAGAGCTTTGAAGACCTGAAGCAGAAGCTAGTATCTGCACCTATTCTTACTCTACCATCTGGTACGGGTGGATTTCAAATCTACAACGATGCATCGGGGAAGGGACTTGGCTATGTTCTCATGCAACATGGGAAAGTGATCGCGTACGCTTCACGGCAGCTTAAGCCTTATGAAGAGAATTACCCCACGCACGATCTGGAACTTGCTGTAATCGTGTTTGCATTGAAGATATGGAGACACTACTTATATGGAGAATCATGTGACATTTTCACGGACCACAAGAGCTTGAAGTATATCTTCACTCAACGTGAATTGAACATGAGGCAGAGAAGATGGTTAGAGCTGTTGAAGGATTATGACATTAATATTCAGTATCATTCCGGAAAGGCAAATGTAGTAGCAGATGCCCTTAGCAGGAAGTCCGGAATGATCAACAGCATTAGAATCGAAGAGGAAATCATAAGAGACTTGGAGCGACTAGACATCGAGATCATGGTACGTGGACAACACGGTTACTGGGCTAATCTTAGAGTAGAACCCGAGTTACTATCTAAGATCAAGGAAGCTCAGAAGGATGACGGAGAAATATGGGCGATAATACAGAATTTGGAAAAGCAGACAGAATTCAGAGTAGATGCAGATGGTATCGTATGGCAGGGCACTAGACTTTGTGTTCCTGATGACCAAGAACTCCAGGAAGCTTTGCTAGCAGAAGCTCATATCTCCCCATTCTCGATACATCCTGTTTCAACTAAAATGTACTATGACATCAAGCAGTACTTTTGGTGGAGTGGTATGAAGTAGGATGTGGCCACTTACGTCTCCAAATGTCTTACCTGCCAGCAGGTTAAGATCGAGCATCAGCGATCTGGCGGTCTCCTTCAACCGTTAGACATTCCAGAGTGGAAGTGGGACAAACACCATGGATTTTGTTACCGGTCTTCCGCCTACCAAAAGGAAGCACGATGCAATTTGGGTTATCGTTGATCGACTTACCAAATCAGCTCATTTCTTACCGATCCGCAAGGAAGATCCGGTAAGTAAACTCGCAGATACGTACAGACGAGAGATCATGAGACTACACGGTGCACCATCCAGCATCGTCTCAGACAGAGATCCTCGATTCACTTCGCACTTTTGGAAAAGTCTGCAGAAAGCTTGGGGTACACAACTTAAGCTTAGCACGACCTTTCATCCTCAAACGGACGGACATTCGGAGCGAACCATTCAGACATTGGAAGATATGTTGAGGTCATGTGCGTTGGAATGGACGGGTGATTGGGACGAATACATCTGTTTGGTGGAGTTTGCGTACAACAACAGCTGGCACGCGAGCATCAAGTGTGCTCCATTTGAGATGTTCTATGGCAGAAAGTGTCGCGCCCCAATCTGCTGGGATCAGGTTGGCGAGCGAACACTCGAAGGACCAGAAATCATAGAGATGACAAACGAGAAGATCGCAGTAGCTAGACAGAAGATTCAGGAGGCACGGTCACGTCAAAAGAGTTACGCCGACAAGCATCGTAGGGATTTACACTTTAACGTAGGAGATCACGTCTTCCTTAAGGTTTCACCGGCACGTGGTGTTAGACGCTTCGGGATTAAAGGGAAGCTCAGTCCTCGTTTCATCGGACCGTTTGATATCAATGAACGAGTCGGTGAAGTATCTTACCGATTGGCGTTACCTCCGCAACTTTCGCATGTGCACAATGTGTTTCATGTGTCCTTACTCAGAGGGTATCAATATCATCCCCTTCACATGGTTCCGTATCCACTGGAACAGATTCGTGAAGATCTCACTTTTATAGAAGAACCCAAACGAGTTCTTGACAGGCAAGAATGAGTCATGAGAAAGAAGACGATTCCATTCGTCAAAATTCTATGGAGGGATCATACCGAGCGGGAAGCCACTTGGGAAACAGAGGAGTCTATCCAGACTTCTTACCCTCATTTCATATTTTGAATTCGGGTATGTTCTTCTTTTCCAGTTTACTTTATCTATAATTCGGGGACGAATTATTCTTTTTAGGGGGGAAGAGTTGTAAAACCCGCATGATTTTACCATGCATATTACCTTAAGTTTGTACGTACTAGTTAAAAACTTTCCTAATATAGCATGATTACGATTACGTGTTAGGAGTTTATGTATTACGTACGTGTTAGAACACGATAAGTATTTTATTTGCACGATCACGTAATAATTATTTAGCAATAATTAATCACGAACATACGATCACGGAATCACGAGCGTAATTAAAACATGAGTTATTATTAATTACGTATATATATTTAATACGAGCGTAATTAAATATATAAGTGTATTGTATTTACGTAACGAGAACATTTAAAACACGAACATAATTAAACATAAATGTGTACGAAATTACAAGACACGAAACGAGGTACGGGAACCCCCGAGGGAGTCCCTACCCGTGGCCAACACAAGGTAATGGGCCAAGCCCATTACCAATTTTACTAAGAGGGGGATAAAAAGAGTTTTTACTACTCAAATCAAAGTTACAGAAGAATTTTAAGAAAAACCTAAAACCCTTCTTCCTCCTCCTTTTGTGCCGCCACCTACAACCACCATCAAGGTGATTTCTTTGATCTTGGATCTTGTTAAATTAGTGTTTGTTCGTGTTTGTTCTTCACCCTCTTGATCCACGAATACGGTAAAACCTTTTTAATTTTTTTCCTTTTAATTAATCTTTTATTTAATTATGAACACGTGATGTTTTTCATAAAAACACATTAATTAAACCTAGATCTAACATGTTTTGATCATAAATTAATCAAAGGGTCGATCAAAGGGGTGTTTTGTTTTGGGCCGCAAGGAACAACCGACCCCAAGGGGGTTCGGTTTGTTTTAGCCTACCACCACCAAGACCCTTTTGGTCTTGGTTGGTGCGTGTGGGTCCCACGGCAGCAAGGGGGTACCCCGATTTGGTTCGGGGTACGGTGTTGTTTCATATCCGGTGCATGTTTTTAGGCTTAGATCCGGATCATGATTATGTTAGTTGTTTATGTTATAAACTTATGTTAAGAATTAAATTAATAAGATGTAATTAATTTAATAACATGACTTAGGTTAACTAATTATTAATAAACATGGATTATTTTTAACCTAAGTATTTATATTATTAAGACTTATAATTAATTAATTATTTTAAAAACCATGGATATAATTAATTAATTAAACATGACTTAGGTTATATTATTAGTATTTAATAATACATATTTAACCTAAGTATTTAATATATTTAATTAAAAACATGTCATACTTTAATTAAATATTATAACCTATAGTTTAATAAAATTACATGAAATAATTATTAAACTATATAATATATCATATGACTTAGGATATAATCATGAGAACACTTAGGCTTATTTACTTAGCTTATTTAACCAGCTTATTTCTAATTATGGAAACTTTCTATTTTTAGAAACTTAATTAAATAAGGCAACTATTTTATTTATGGAAACCAGCTATTTTTAGAAACTTATTTATTTAAGGCAGCTAATCTATTTATGGAAACTTATTTAATTAAGGCAGCTAATCTATTTTTGGAAACTTTCTATTTTTGGAAACTTTCTATTTTTGGAAACTTTCTATTTTTGGAAACTTTCTATTTTTGGAAACTTTCTATTTTTGGAAACTTTCTATTTTTGGAAACTTTCTATTTAAGGAAACCTGCTATTTTTGGAAAGTTACTTATTATTACACAGTAAGTATAATAACACATGAGATATCATAAATACTTAATTAGATTGAACAGAATATAGGATTTAACACAGTTTAAGGCTTTAAACAGTGTACATAGTAAGAACACATAAAATAAGCTAAGACATGATATAAAACCAGCTATGTATGTAGTAAGCAGATACTTATTTCATGTACGTATTTATGTAGCACTAGTGTTTCGGAAGTAGGATTCTCGCAGTTCATCGTTCCCGTTCACTGGACATAAGGTACGGATTCCCGTCCTTTCAGTATGGACGTTCTTTCCTTATTAGGATTCCCCGTATGCAGCCAACTATTTTCCCGTAGTATAAGTATGAGTTTGATTGCTTATGTTTAAATATGATTACCTATAGCCATATACATGCATGACCAGTTTCACCTAGTTATGGAGGTACCTTAACCATAACATTAGAGGCACTGATGTTATGACTTCACCACGGCGGAGTAATTGCTCGTGGCGTCCCTTCAGCTTTTGGCCATTTATTTATATTTATCATGTGGGGCGTATGGGTGCATCCTAGTTACACGTTTTTATTCAGGATTACATGGTGAATGTGGTGTGTGCCTTGCATCCTTCACAAGGAGCTGATCCCTCCTACCCATAAAACCAGTATATTAAATTAGAGGCAACCCCTCTAATTTGCATGATGAGGTCACCCCTCCAATTATTCATGCACGGTGGATATTCATGACCTATATTGGCTAAATGGTAAAATATGACAAACAGTTTTTATAAGATAAACATAAGACTTTCAAACTATAAAACCAGTTTTATTAAGACTTAACCAGGTTACTCGGGACTTGGTTTCTTCCGCTGTTATTATGTTATATGCTTATCCTATTCATGCTTTATTGTACATCCGTGCACTGAGCGTATCGCTCAGCCTTTTTCCTTTTTCTATGTTCCCAAAACGGCAGGTACTCAGGGATGCTCGTAGACAATAAGAGTACGTGCATATGGACTGGAAGCTGTCTAGCCTTCTTTACATTATGCATTTCTTTTCTTTATGATACTTATGCTTTGGACATTGTTTCGTCCTTATTCCTTACTATACTATGTTTGTGTGTGATGAGCTTTACTTTTGGACTACCGATGTTTGATTCCGGTATTTTCCTTTATATGGTCAAGTAATGTTTAGACATTTTACCTTGTATGCTTTGATGACACACCATAATTGCTGTGATATTTCCATTTCCAAAATGGGGTGTTACATATGTGATCCTAGCAGCCTAATCCTGACAAGATTAAGCCATGGGGAGTATATATTGTTAGGTTACTTGTTGAGTTGGTTGCTTTTGATTTGGTCCTTAACAGTTTGTTTTAAAGAAAATTTCATTTTCCCTCTTTTTTTACTATAGCAAATGCCATACTCACAAGATTTTGACAAGGGCTTGTGACCTGGTTTATGTTACTTGAAGGTTGTTTTTGATTTGTTTGTGCTTGTGTTTAGTTACAAGATTCAAGGAATCTCATTGCACATCACCTCTTTGGGACAGTTGTTGTCCTACCAAGAAAGAGACCATAAGCGAAGCCACTACTTTGGCTGTGTTGCTCAAAGATACTAGGCTGGTTGAATCAACCAACAGCCTAGCTTAGTTTGAAAGAACCAAGAAGGGTATTGGTTTTGAACTCTCCCTCTTTATTTGAACAAAATACATGCTGATGTGTGATTCTGCTTATGTGATGATCTTTTAATTTATTTGTTTATTCCATGTGAATCTAGGGTTTTATGGCATGTTTTTATTGTTTGATTTATCTGAGTTAGTGTAATTGTTAAAGATTCTTTGTTAAAAATCTTAATCAGATAGATAAAGGGTGTTTGGTTCTAATGGTTTTGGGTAATGGGTGACACATTTGTTCAACTATAGAGTCCTAAACATACTCAGTTAGTTTTAATAGGTGGTTTGTAGTTTATTGGGTCTTGTTAAGTTAGGATTTGAAAATTGCTTGTTAGTCTAATATTCTGCCTAGTTGATCAGTAGGGGTAAAACAAGCTTTTTATTGTATTTTATGACATTGAAACTTGGTCATCAGTTAGGGTTTATGTTAGTATAAGTGTAATAGCTCTTGGTCTTGATTGTGTATTGCTAGGGTGTTAGTAATTGGCTGTTGAAATTCACCAATTGACCAAGTATATCAGCAAAAAGGCCACCAGACCCCCCTAGTGAATACAGTAACTTGAATCTGCTCATGTTGTGTTTATTTGTTGCTTGGAGCTGCTGTTTTTTGTGCTTATCTTGACTCCCCACACTTCCATGAATGTGGGGTGGCCTTTATTTCCGAAAGATACCAACAAAACAGCAAGAAATCGTCCATAATTTCTTTTCTGTGATCAAGTAGTGGGAAAAAGTTTTCACTGCTAGTTCATTTGTTTCCACTGCTTCACTAGAAGACAACAGACCTACAAGTGTCCCTTTCAGTTTTTGTGGTTTTTTGTCTTTAGTGACTAAAAAGTAGTATTTTTCAGTGATTTTAATTTTAATAGTTTAAATTATTTATTTTAAGATTTTTCATAAAGTTATTTTTATTTTCTTGTTTATTTTATTATTTCTAGAATTAATTTAAGTTTTAATTAGATTTTAAACATTCTGTTTTTTCCTTTTAGTGTTAAAAAGTTGTGTTTTCCTGTTTTTCCAATTTTCCTATTTTCAGTTAAGTAATTTAAGATTTTTAGAGAAGTAATTTCATTTTTCCCTTTAATTAATCATTTTTTATAATTATTTTAAGTTTAAGTTAGTTTTAAATTAGACTGTTTTTGTCTTATTAGGCATAAAATTACCTTTTTCAATTTATTTTATTTTTCTACTGTTTAGCATTATATTTTAGGATTTTTCAAAAAGTAAAATTATTTTTCCCGTTGTTTTATTATTTTTTATGTTTATTTTAGTTTAAAAAGTGTTTTTAGCATTTAAAATATTAGAAAATAGTTTTAAAAAATTTAGAAAAAAATACTTTTTAGTGTTTAATTAACATAAGTAAGATATTTGTTTGATAAAATAATATTTTGGGCTTTTTTTAATTATATTTAATTTTAGAGCTTTAATTAGCATTTCAAATTGAATATTTAATTAGTAAAAGGTTTTAAAATTTATTTATTGATTTTTTATTCTTATTTATATTAATTTAGACTTAGTTTAGTTTTTAATTTCGTCGTGTTTTACGTCATTACGTTTACGTTTTACGCCATTCGTCGTAGTTTAATCGTAGTGTAGCTCGTCTTTTAATTTTCTCTCTTCAAACCCAAAAACGACACTAATCCAAACTTGATTTTTATATAATTGGCATCTAATACATATACACCTCCTTCGAGAACGAACTCGCACTTATTCGATTTGACGGTTTTCCTAAATCGTATCGATTAATACTTGCCCATTATACATCTTTTTCCTAAAAGCGTATTCTTACTACTATCAATTTTGGCGCCGCTGCCGGGGAGGTGTTTTTAGTGCCATTATACATATCGTGTTTGTGTGAGTAGTGCATTTTTTCTTTTCATTTTTGGAAAGCGTATATAACGTACATACTCATTTTTGTTATTTTTTTACTATATTATAATATCCAAATAAATTGTGTTTAGTTTTCCTAAATTAAACACACAACAATCTTTTAGTATATTGTAGATATATTTGTTTTCGTTTTTCTTGTGAATATTATTAATATATTTTATTTATGTATCACAAAAATTTTATAATATCTCCAAAAGCGTGAAAACGCAACCTTAATTGGGATTTCATCACTCAATTATTGTATTCGAATCTAAAGCAAAAAGAAAAGGCAAAATAGATAAATACTTTCGTGAGGCTTATAACACAAACTATAAGGTGGGTATAAGGCGGTTGTATTTCACGACCTAAGGGAAAAGGCTCTTAAGTGCTTAGCGTCGCCTCGTTTCCCCCGCTTGCTTGTGTGTGTTTTGAGAAAAAGGGCTAATCGAGGGTTTGCCAACCAAAGTATTATCTACGTACATTATATTTGCTTGTGTTTCAAAGATTAAACCCTCTTGAACGTTTTGGTGTTCCACCAACGTTCTAAAGTCATCGAAAGCGTTCACTCAACGTGTGATCGTTTTCATTCCTTGAGGCTTTATTAATTGAGAAATTGATTAGAGGAGAGATTTGTAGATATGAGTCTACATAATACACCAAAAAATCCAAAAAATTTAAAAAACAATCAAAAATCAAAAAAATTGAAAAAACGAAAAACCCCAAAAAGAATCTTCTTTGCTACCCCCAATTCTCTACGTTAATGCATGCACACTCGATCGAAGGATTATTCTAATTCTAGCGACGCTTCGAATCGATGCAATCAAAATCGAAGGAATCGACGACGTAGACGAGAATTAGAAATCGACGTTCCTAATGTCGTTGTCGAAACAGAAGACGAGATGGCCGACAATCGTTCGATGATGGAATTGCTCCAAGCGCCCACCGAGGGTTTTGGAGACGTGATCGTAATTCCCGCTATCGAAACGGATAATTTTGAGATTAAGAGCGTAATGCTTTTATTCATAAAAGCTACAAAGTTTCAAGGTTGTGAGGCGGATAATCCTCACGATCACATTCAGAATTTTGATCGTCTTTTCGCCACAAGCAAGTTTAAGAACGTCGACACCGATGTCGTCAAACTTATGCTTTTTCCGTACTCACTCGATGGTGCCGCCAAGGATTGGTACGAGAAAGAGCCACCTAATTCCATAATTACGTGGAAGGATCTCGTTTCCAAGTTCGTTAATCATTTTTTCCACCGTGTAAGACCACGTTTTTCAAAAACGAGATTACGAGATTTGAACAAAAGCCGAATGAATCGTTTAGAGACGCTTGGGATCGTTTTATGGAATTTATTAGGCAATGTACTCACCATGGATTTTCCGAGTTACACCAAATCGACACGCTTTATAACGGTCTTAGTTTTCAAGAACAAGATTCGTTGAATTCTGCCGCCGGTGGCTGATTGTGGTAAATTACGACCGTTAGGAAAAGGTGCGTAAAAGCGGTAAGTATTAAGTGTACGTTTAGGAAAACGTAAACACTAATGACCCTTATGGTGTGAAAGTTCGTTTCCCAAGGAGGTATATGTGTGTGAAAAACTTGTTAAATGTTTGTTATTAATGATTGGTTTAGAAGGGGATGAGAAAAGAAGATGACGAAGACATAAAAATTACTACTAGAATGTTAAAACGTAAAACCGTAAAAACTACAAAAATAAAAATTAATTCTAAAAATTCACCAAAAATCAAAATAAATAAACTAAGAGTTTACCAATGATAAAAACTTTTTCAAACCTTTTAAATAATTAAATATTCAATTTTTAAATGCTAAATAAAGCCCTAAAAATCAAATAAATTATCAAAAAGCCCAAATAAAGATTTTTCAATTGGTAAACCTCTAAAATGACCTAAAAAGATTAAAAACTATTTTTTGAAATTTTTAAACTAAATAAAACTATTTAAAATGATTTAAAAACTAATAAAACTTAAAATAATTATAAAAATTAATCTAGAAATGATAAAATTATTCTAAAAGTTGCTAAATTCCTATTTTAATGTATTTAAGCTAAGAAAAATGTAAAAAGTTGGAAAATGTGAAATTTGAAAAATAATAATAAAATAATATTAAAATAATATTAAAATTCCAAAAATTATAAAAATTCTAAAAACTTGCAAACTAGTTTATTTTTACCTAAATAATCAGAAAATCAAAGTGAAATGACCAGAATACCCTTATTGGGCCCTCAAATGGGCCAAAACCAAAAACAGTCAACCTAAATGGGCTTTTGGGCCCAAAAAGTCAAACTTGGCCCAATTGACTTGGAAAAGCCCTATCTGACTCAAAATTTAATTCTAAGAACAAAACTCTAAAGGTCCAAAAGTTGAATGTGAGCTTATCACAGCTTAATAAGCAGGCAGCTTATTCTTATTGGGCTTTTCAGCCCATTAAGCAATAAGCCAATGCCATAAGCTCTAATTTGACACACAACCTTCTTTTGGGATGCTTATGAGATCTGCAAAAAGAAATTTTGAAAAAGCACACTTAATAAGCCAGAAATAAGCAAAGTATTATTTCACTAAAAGACAAAATAGTCGGGTTTGAGATTTAGGGCACCTCAGAAGCTCTAGTTTGTTGCAAAAGCTCAAAAATAGCTTAAATAAGAATAATCAATCCAGAAAATCACAAAAAGCCAAGTAGAAAAGATGTAAGAGCAAATAAGCTGGCTGAAAAAGCCAAATAAGCTAGTTTTCTAGCAAAAGCTTAACCAAAAGACTTGTAACCTTCCAGACTTGATATTAAGCTAAGAAAAATGATCTCTATTACAAAAGCCAAGTTGTTGCATGTGCCAATAAGCTGTTCTAAAAAATAAGCCAATATGTGCTTATTTGACCAAAAGTCAAAGTGCTCCAAAGTTCACCAAATGATCAGAAATGGTCTATGGGCTTGTTATAAGCAATTTTTGTGAAGGACTCAAGGAGGAGGCCTTGTGAATCAAGAGGTCAATTGACCTTTTGATGGCAAATTTTGGCAATTAGGGCTTAATAAGCCAGTTAGCTTATAAGCCAGATACAAAGCACACCAAATAGCAAAATCCACTCACAAGCAGCACATAAACAAGTTCCAAGCAGCAAAATCACAAGGCATACACTAGGATAACAATTGCAAGCACAAAATGAGGTGGTCACTTTGCTGATGCAAATGACCACTTCAGCAAACTTTGATAAGCTATAGCAATCACAATAAGCCACCAAATTCAACAACCAGATAATCAATAGATAGCTTATCACCCAAACTATTCCCAAACCTGATTTCAGACCTTAGATCCAAGTAACAAAGAAGTTATTGGATCTGATGTGTTTGACCAATTCCAAAACCACTTTTATCAGATTTTTGCAAAACTTCAAATCCCTTTTCCAATCTTGAAGAAACTTAACCAATGACTAAAACTTGTATATTAAGACTTGTTTAAACTCCCCAAACACTAAGAACCAAGGGCTCAAGGCCACAAGGCCTTGATAACCAGTAATCCCAAACAACCCTTAATCAACCATGAAGGTCTGCGATTTCTTAAGATTTGGTAATTGATGGATTGATCTATTGATTAGATGGTGGAAATGGGGAAGAAGGAGATGAGGTATAGAGAGAGAAAGGAGAGAAAAGAAAAGTAGAGAGAGAAAGTGTTATTTGATTAAATGAAAAGTTGTAAAATGAGAAGAACCACCCCTCCTAACATGCTAGGAGGGTTATATATAGCCCACCCTACATGTGGGCTATATGGACTATATTTACTACAAACTGGATCACGAGCCTAATACTAAAATATATCTTTGGAGTGACCGATCCTTTCTAAATACGTAAAAACGTATTTCCAACAATCTCCCCCTAAGGGAGGTCACTCCAAGTTACAATGTCCTAAATAGTCTATAGCTCGTGATCTATGCTAATAATGATGTGACCGAGACTTTCTTTGGGAAAACGTATTTCCAACAATCTCCCCCTAAGGGAGGTTACACCATTTTACAAAATCTTAAACCTAGCATCTATGCTTGAGTCTTCGATCTTGTTCTTGTGAATATGCTTGATGTGATCTTTGACTTTAGTCTTGAGCATGTTTCCTTGCCTTGACCTTGTGCATTCATCACTTGTGAAATTTGCCTCTTCGTGACTTCATGTTCCACATACTTATACCTTTAAATTCTTGAAAGCTTCAGAGTTTGATACAGCGGAAGACTTGACCTTCAGACTTTCTTGAATTTGTTGAAGTACTAAGTGTATGTAGTATAAGCATGTGGTGACGACTTCTTCTGGATTGTACACCGCAATGCCACCTTCTTGTTACGCTGCATAAGACAGTTAGCAACAAACAATATACACGGATGAAATGGCCTTGAACATTTCATTCTAATTCGGTAGCATTTTACCTCCGGTCGGTGAAGACCGTTGGACGATATTAAATATCGTACTTGTGGCAGGTAGTTTCAATTAAGAACCTCCTTGACAAGATTTCGCGGGTAAACCCGTTCTCTTTACTCGACCGTCCAAAGCTGACTGCGAACGTAAAGAGTGAATCATTTGGATAATATTATCCGCATGATTTGAAGCCGTCAATTCATGTTCCTGGAACAAGTGAAGTTCAATTAAGAACCGCACCGTCGTTGCTTTCCAGTTGTCACTAGCTTGATTCATATAGAATCTTGCAAGTTACCTACCAAGTGCTGTTTGATGTTAACACTAGAAGGATTTCCATTCGTCACTGTAAATACTTAATAGTATTACTCTGAATGTTCTGGCAAGATCACTAAGATATTGCGTAGAGGCCTGGAACGTGTTTAAATTCATTTAAGAATTAAACCACTGTTGCTTTCCAGTTATCACAAGTTTGATTCATAAAGAATCGCACAAGTCACCTACCATGAGCTTTTTGATATTCGCTCAAGAAGGATTTCCATCTTCATTGTAAATCGTATTACTCGGATGTTCAGGCAAGATCATGAAGATTTTGCGTAGGACTCTTAATATCTTTCTTACTTTCACATTGTGTGGACAAGCAAGAAATAATGAAAGTGTGTCCTAATGAGATATTTGATGATCTCAAATGGCTCTAGACTCGATCGTGCATTTTGGATTTTTAGTGATCGGAGGCTGGAGAGGAGTGCCACCTTTTCAATACCAATTTATTCGGAGTGAATAAATCAATAGATAATGTGTTGTCTCCGTGTGATTAAAACAAATATCTTTTAAGAGATATCTGAGTTAGCTGGGATGGGTTGTGCCTTGCATCACTGGGTCCATGATGTCTATCTTCAATATCAAGAATCATTAAAATGATCTCAATAGCATATGAATTGACCCGGTTTCTGCCTAAGTTGTAAGGAGGGCTTCTTTCTTTACACCCTTTATCTTTACAATTCTTTTTCATTCTTCAACCCCTTCAATGCTTACCAATACGTCATCACTAGCACCTTGTTGTGATTGTTCTAGTGCTAACTTAAGTACTTGGTCGGCATTCAGCTACGTTCACAATCTTTCTCCATCTTTCCTAAGGACTACTATTTCTAGCTATGTAATGTCCTTGGGAAGATTCCTCCGGTTCTAGAGAAATCATTGGACTTTAACCTATCCTACCATCCTTATGTCACCACAATCTTCATCGTCGTGAAATAAATGGGTTGCGGGTAAGTATAAATCACCATGAAATCCATTTTGAAGTGCAAATCCATTTTGCTCCCCCTTAACATATGCCACGATATCCGAAAACATTTCGCACATGTCGGGATGAGCTAGCACGTTAAGTCAAACCATTTGTGATTAATCATTCCCCATATTAAATCACATTTTCTCCCCCATATTAAAAATATTAACTCAATCAATGTTTTTAATATCAATTGATTTAATAGCGTTTTAAGAAATTTGGGAAGAAAAATGCAAATCCAATTATCTTCATGAGTTACACAAGCTCCCCCTCAAATTAATGAGGGTGTGCTGAAACGTAAATTAAATACCTTTTAAACACAAGTGTAAGGTATTTATCACGTGCAAAGATCATATATGATAATGAATTCACAATATTAGCAATTTACGAGGTTGGACCTGAATGATGGAGAACATCATATGAAAGAAGCACATGGTTCTTGTTCACGAATGTTGGTCTTCCTCGTAACTTCTGAAGTTATCTCTTGACTCCATGTGTATGATTGATATCGTTGTCTTAACACCAATATGTGAACTTGGCACTCTCGGCATCAAGGATTCTGAATGCTGGACAATTGCTCCCCCTCAATTGTTAACCCGTGTTCTATTGAAAGAGCTGTAGTCACCGTTTGAGTAGTCGCATCGTCGAGTATGTAGATATCAATTGCAACGAACTTTGGATTGTGGAGTTGATAACTTCGGATTCTGAAGTCAAAGCTTTCCGGTGAAATGCTTGACTTCAATGTGAAAAGCGGGTTACTATTGGAAATAATAGCAAACCATGTGGAGCATGTTTTAAATCGTTTAAACTTCTGCTCGAACTTTATTTACAACCCCGTGTCATTATTGAATGACATTTCTAGGTTCGTAAATATTATCGATTCCAGAAGACATGCTCTTTTTATCAAAACATATTTGAACACACAATTTTGAAAGATTTAGAGAAATCTTTTGAAAAAATTCTTGAAAAATTGTGTTCTAAGTTTTGAAAAACAATTACTTGAGCTTAAGATGTTGAATATCTTACAAAACGAGCTCAAGTCCGAGAAGTTGTAAACTTCCCGTTGTTAAGGATAAGTTACCATCGGCGATAAACTTTCCTTTTATCTGAAGGACGAGTTCTAAGCTGACATTTACTTAGAAGTCGTTTTCATGAGCTTGAAAACTTTGACTGTTTTAACGGAAAGCTCGTGACCGAGAAAGGTTAATTTCTCGTTATGAGGAATAGTTCTCTTATTTAAAAGATACACTTTCCTTTCTGAGCTTAAAACTTCGAATGTTTTAATACAAGCTCATGACCGAGAAAGATGAATTTCTTGTTAAGAGGATAAGTTATCATAAAAGATAATCTTTCCTTTATTTTAAGTTCGAGTTACAGTCTGACATTTAACTGTAAGTCATTGTGCATGAGCTTAAAAACTTTGAATGTTTTTGATATAAGCTCATGCCCGAGAAAAATTAATTTCGCGTTGTAAGGATAAGTTTATCATCGGCGATAAACTTTCCTGCCTTTGAAGAACGGGTTATAGACTGTCATTTATCTATAAGCCTTTGTGCATGAGCCTAAAAACTTGGAATGTTTTTTAATATAAGCTCATGCCCGAGAAAAATTAATTTCTCGTTGTTAGGATAAGTTTACCATCGGCGATAAACTTTCCTTTCTTTGAAGATCGAGTTATAGTCTGTAATGTGACTATAAGTCCTTGTGTAAGCTTTAACCATGAATCCCCTGAGATACTAGTTTCTCTGATATCTGCTTCTTCAGCGACCAAACTCTGAGAGTGTCCTTAGTTGAACGGTATACAATGATTGGACCGCTTCGTTCTTTTGGAACATCAACTTTGGTACCTGCATTCTCATTAGGAGTTTGTATACTTTTGCATGGGTTTGTATACAATGATTGGACCGCTTCGTTTCTTGTGTCAGAGGTGGCCTGAGGGGATGATTCACTTGTCTTAGTTGGCAAACGTTTCCTTTTATAGAAAACCTTAAGTTCAGGCTTAAGTGATGTATCATCCTTTGCAATTTCCTCCCTAGTAGTCTTCATAGAATCAGAGACTATCCTAGTTAAAGGGCACTCGTTTCCTACAAGAGTGAAAGTTCTACCAGTGGGGCGCCACATTTTGCCAAAGGGTTTGATTTTAGCTATCCACTGGGACTTAATTCTAGCACGGGAGTTCACCTCATCAAGTAATTTCTTGACACAAGAGTCATGATTTGCCGTAAAGACACATTTTCTACATGTTTTACAAGTAGCATATTTAATGTCCGAGTATTTCCTAGATGATTGATCGATGCTCCTAGGAGATGACATGCTACGGTTAGCAGTGTTGGGTAATCTAGAAGGTATCTGACTAGGTTGGACATTGCTATCTCTTACATGTGTCTTTTGAATAGCTTCCCTTTGACCAGATTTATGGCAAACGTCATTTGAACTAGTTCTAGACGTGGTCTTGGTATTTTTAGGGAAACTAGAGGCAATCATATGATTTGGTCTTGCTAAAGCTAGAGTGATCACATAGGGCCTAGTTGCTGGAGTGACTGGTCTAGAAAGATGAACCAAATCAACTTGGGAGGCAAACCGCGGTCTCGAGGATTGTGGTCGCTCGGATCTAAATGCAGTAGGTTGTCTGACAATCGGTTGTCTGACGAACTGATTTGTAGGCGGTTTCCCCAAGATTGATGGTTTTTCAAGCTTAGTGTCCCCACTAGGTCCTCTATTTTTCCTTAACTCGTTTTTCAACGCGGCTATAGCAAAGACCTTTTCCTGTACTTGAGCCTTTAATGTCTCATTCTCTTTAAGCACTCTATCTTGGGATGCCAATTTAGACTTTAGTAACTGAATTTGTTTCAAAAGATTATCCTTTTCAGCTTTAGAATCTAACACTTTTTGATCCAATTTTCTTTCAAGAACAACATTTGATTTTTCAAGTTTTTCAAAATATGTTTCAAATTTGTCCGTTTTCTTAGAAAATTCAAGTTTGGCATCCTCAAGATCTTTTGATTGTTGAGCTACAATCGTTTCGAGCTCTCTAATCTTGGAATCAGAAGCAGTCAATGAAGCAATTATAGGATAATTATCATGATGTTTAGCATTATGCGGAAAGTCTATGCGGAAAGTCTATGCGGAAAGTCTATTCGGAAAAAGGTCTATTCGGAAAGTCTATTCGGAATGTTGGCTATTCGGAAAGATTTCTATTCGGAAAATGGGCTATTCGGAAAGATGGGCTATTCGGAAAAATTTACTCGGAAAGTCTATTTGGAAAAAGATCTATTCGGAAAGAACGGAAAACTGATAAGAAAACTGAAAGATTTGGATTGGTTTGGACAGTGTTGACAGATTGGACAGTTGGACTGATATGAAAAAGAAGAAGAAAACTGATTAAAAAAATACTGATTAAAAAATGATTAAAAAAATGACTGAATAAAAAATGACTGATTAAAAAATGATTAGACAAAGTTGTACCAGAAAAAAACTGATAAACGAAAAAAAAAACAACTAAAAATTTAAAAAACTGATTAGTTTAAAAATTTGATAAAAAAAACTGATTAATTTGTAAAATTTCAACACGATCCAAAAATAACTTTATAAAATGGATAGATAAAAAGATGATAAAAAAATAGAGAGACAATAAGTAAAGAAAAGATTTTTACCACCAAATCAAAAGATAAAAAAAATATGCAAATCCTAAGATTCAACCATGGCTCTTGATACCAATTGAAGGTCTACGATTTCTTAAGATTTGGTAATTGATGGATTGATCTATTGATTAGATGGTGGAAATGGGGAAGAAGGAGATGAGGTATAGAGAGAGAAAGGAGAGAAAAGAAAAGTAGAGAGAGAAAGTGTTATTTGATTAAATGAAAAGTTGTAAAATGAGAAGAACCACCCCTCCTAACATGCTAGGAGGGGTATATATAGCCCACCCTACATGTGGGCTATATGGACTATATTTACTACAAACTGGATCACGAGCCTAATACTAAAATATATCTTTGGAGTGACCGATCCTTTCTAAATACGTAAAAACGTATTTCCAACAAACCACTTTTCAAACAAACTTCTGATTTTTAAACACAACCTATTGATTTTAATGATCAAATAGCTACACTAGGTGTCAACTAACACAATCAAACTCAAAAATTACCAGCACAAACACAAGAACTCAAAATCCAAGTACCAAATCCAAAACAGACATAAACATGGAATTTTTAGAGGAATCTTAACAAGAGGTTATACATGCCTTCCACAACATCCTAGGAAGGCCAGCTATGCTCCTTGGACCTTGTTCAACAACTAGAACAATACCAAGGTACTTCAACAAGAAAGATGATGAATGCCTTGGTTGATGTTTCAAAGCAGAAACTCAAGGACTTGATTTCTTCAACACAAGCAGCAAACAACTCAACCAAGGGCTCTAATCCCTTCACAAGCTTGGTGTCAACAAGCTTGCAAGAGCTTATAGCTTATGGCAAAGGGTTAGTACACAAAAAATAGCAAAATTAGAAACTCCTTTCAAGCTTTTTCAAACTTGAAAAACCTTACCAAACATAAACGTCCTTGAACCAAATGATTCAAGCACACTTATAACAATCAATGGAACTCGGAATCACCTTTAAACAATACCAACTTTCAAAAACATAAAAAGGAATTACAATTTTCTCAAAATATCAACTTTTATAAATTTTAAAAAGGAATTACAAGTTTTAAAGGTAAAGACTGGAACAAAGGGACTCTCACATGTTGAGGTCTCCTTTTATAGGCAAATGCCAGGCTATACTATTCACAAACCCTAGAAGTGAATTCTCTAAAATGCCCTTAAGTCCTTGAGGCAGTTTGTTGTTAATGAGCTGTCCAAAGTGATCCCAAACGTTCATTTTAACTTTGTGATGAAGCAAAGGCTCTCAGTTGTTGATCTTGACACGTGGCATGACTTGGAGGGCAAGTAGTCACATGATAGGTGAACGGGTATTTGGGGGTGGGGTCCATCGTGAGTGGGAGTGAGGGTTTTGAGGGTGGGATGGTTTTCTGCACATGTGAATCACACATGTGCCAAGGTAATTGCAAATTACCCTTTGTTTTAAGTGAGGTAATTCTGGGTGGGTAAAAAGGTGAATAGTAGTGTGTTTGATCCGTTTTTGGGGAAAGTGGAGTTGTTTGGCGCAATTTCATTTCAAATGTTTCAATAGCACACATTTGGCCCTTGTGTTTTGGGATTTTTGGTAAAACAAGTATTTCAGCCTTGAAAACGAATTCCCTTTGTATTTAGCTTTCAGCTTTTGGCAATTTTGGCACAAAACTTTCCAATAAGGTTTACAAGGGTTGTTTTTGACATTTTGAGATATTTCAAGGGCTGATCTTGGACATTCTTGATCTTCAAAGGTCTTCAATGTATCTTTGGCTTGATGAGGGACCATAATTGACAATTTGGAATTGTTGAGGGACCAATCTTGCCATTTCTTCAAAGTAGAAGGACCTTTTGTGTAATTTTGACAAACTTAAGGGACCAAACTTGTAATTATCAATATACAAGGGTTTTAAGTGTCATTTATTCAATAAATGAGGATCAATCTTGTATGTCTTCAAGTCTTCAAGGGTATTTGTTGAATATTCCATGAATTAGGGCCCGATTCTTTGTACGGCTTCGTTTCTCGTGTCCGTTTTTCCTTGTATCTTGTGATCTTTTGTCTTTTTCACGATATCCATACCTAAAATACACAAGTAAACAAACACAAGCATATATATGGTATTTTATGACATTTTTATGCATTAAAAGCTCGAAAGAACGATGAGATCATGTATAAATGCCATCTCATCACTTCCCCCATACTAAGCCATTGTCGTGCCCTCACGCAATGCTAGAATAAAGTATCAAAGCATCACCAAAGTTCAATTTTATTAACCTTTATTGAAGAGTAAAAGACTTGCAACATACTACGAAGATGTGTAAAGACATAATGTATGATTTTCATTACAAATGTGACTTTTAGGGTCAAAGAATAGAAACAAGCAAATGTCCCTTAGAGTAAACTTCGTCATCCTTGATTGTCATACATTCCATGCTAAGTGCAAAAACGAGATCATTGTTGGTACAAGTCACAATGCTAACACTACTCATACGTCCAAATTGTGTAATACTTTTTCTCCCCGCAATCCTAGTTATTATAAAAGGAAATGGGTTACTAGCATTTTTTAACTATTTGTCATGGATCACAAGTGATTCATATTGACTTATTTGAGTAGTTATTAGTCCGAAAGCAAAGTAGCACGATTTAATCAATAGTTAGCCGAAGGACAAAATCTTTTAAAACGGCTTCTCGTGTATCTCCTTAAGTTCATATCTTGGCATAACTTGTTTCACGATTTGAGACCTTTCTCGGACCGATATTTGGCATGTACTTCATACTTCAAATCTTGGGAAGACGTTCTCGAAATTATGGTCTTCTCTTCATATATTTGGAATTTCTTCACTTGACGTTTTTGAGAGATTCTTCATATTTGGACCACGACTTCATCATTTTCCTTAAATCTTTACTTTGGATTTTGATATACAACGATCCGCCTCCTTTTCGGACTTGGATATATTTATCCTCATACCTTGTAAGGGTCTTTTCGGATAGACTTTCTCCATGATCTTTAGGGGAGTAATTGCTTTTCGTCGTGTGTATCGATCCTTCATATTGATTTAGGAATAATGATACTTCACATCATCTTTGGATCTTTAGCAAAAATAGAGCTCCTCATGCCTTGTTAGGGCCTTTTTGGATGATCGCCAATCTTCGCGTCCCGCTTCAATAAGTTATGTCTTGGCTATGAACTCTATTCAACCCCGAGCAACTTTTAAACGATCTTGCAATTATGACTTATTCCTAATGCATTGATCTTATGGGAAGAAAAAGCCACAATTAAAGACATATGAGTTTTTGAAAGAACATTTTCATGTTCTACGTTTAGCATGATCACTTGTCTAACTCTATCATCTCTCGTTCTTCACTATGTAAAGACCTCTAATTAAAGAGACTCGTGAATACTTAGCCATGCAAGTCAAAATTAAGCCAAATTTGGATTAGCTTTCATTAAGACTATATCAAATCAAAGTTTTGGGTTTTCAAGTCACCTATAGGATCTTGCACTTTCTTGGACTTTTTCAAGTTTAGAGAATGCATTTTATAGTTCCCTTGATAAGTGACTTTCTAGGATCAATTATAGGAACTTGCAAAAAGTTCTTGTTCTTAACCCGAATGAGCTAAGACTTTCGCGTTTTAAAGCTCCCTATATAAAAGTCTAGCAAAACTTGAATTGAGCGAGTTAAGGAATGTAAATGGCTCCAAATGCCCATCAAGTCAAAAATTAACTCTTATTCTACCCATCGGAAAATATACATTCGTGTCTTAAAAACACTTATGAAAACTAAGAAAATTTTTAAAATTTGGCCATTTTTAGCCTTATTAGCAACAAAAACAAAACATTGAAAGTTGGAAAGCGTGAGGGCGTAGCAAAGCAAGTACCTATTCACCCCCCATACTAAAAGTAAACATTGTCCTCAATGTTTCGAGTCTAAAGGTGGAGCACCCCCATACTAGAGACGAAGAATCGAATGCTTAGGATCTAGCATGGAAAGGGTGATCAACAATATATCTGAAGCCGTTTATTAAGTATGCTAATAGATAATTGTTAGAACAATAAAGGATATGTCATGGATTCGTGAAAAACTTCTTCAAGCAAACGATGGAGGCCCACGTAAACGAACACGAGAGTCTTCAATCGTAGATGATGATGATGATCTAGATAACAAAATCACAAACAACCACGAGACAACGAGTTAAAAGGGTACAAGTCCCCTTATTAGTGAATAGTAAGCATAAAGGATAAGCATGGGATCTCCCCCACGAGGCACCTCATTTTTGATTACCGAGTCATGAGCTCGACTCGATCCCCTCAATGCTAATTATCATTGGGGAAGGTGACTTGGTCGAGGGCAACCATTGAAGGAATTTCCCCACCAAAGTAGTGCTTAAGCCTATGTCCATTCACCTTGAAATTAGGACCATCATCTTGAGCTAGCTCGATGGTCCCATAAGGAAACACTTGTGTAATGGTGAACGGACCCGACCAACGAGATTCAATTTCCCGGAAAATATCTTAAGTCGAGAGTTAAAAAGCAACACTTGATCACCAATGTTAAAAACCCGGTTTTTAATCTTTGAATCATGAAACTTTTTAGTCTTTTCTTTAAAATTAATGAATTTTCATAAGCATTATCTCTTAATTCATCCAATTCATTCAATTGTATTTTCCGGTGATCTCCCACGATCTTCAAGTCAAAGTTTGTATGCTTAAGGGCCCAATATGCCTTGTGCTCCAACTCAATGGGCAAATGACAATTCTTCCCATAGACTAACTTATAAGGAGTGCAACCGATAGGTGTCTTATAAGCGGTCCTAAAGGACCATAAAGCGTCATCAAGTTTGTCGGACCATGAAGCACGGTTTTCTCCAATTGACCTCTCTAAAATCCTTTTCAAAGCTCGGTTCAAAACCTCGACTTGCCCACTCGTTTGCGGGTGATAAGACGTAGAAAGACGATGAGTAACTCCATATTTCTTTAGAACCTTTTCGAATTGGTCATTACAAAAATGGGTTCCACGATCGCTTATAATAGCACGAGGGGTTCCGAACCGAGATAATAGTTGCTTCATAAACTTCACTACCACACGAGCATCATTAGTAGGCAAAGCCTTAGCTTCCACCCACTTAGAAAGGTAGTCCACCGCGACGAGGATATATTTGTTGCCATGAGACGATGGGAACGGCCCCATAAAGTCTATTCCCCATATGTCGAAAATCTCACACACTTGAATTATGTTTTGCGGCATTTCATCACGTTGAGACGATTTTCCTTGACGTTGGCACGAATCACACGACTTCACAAGTGCGTGTGCATCACGATAGATAGAAGGCCAAAAGAAGCCGGCATCAAACACTTTCTTAGCCGTGAGATTAGCACCGTGGTGACCACCCGTGGGTCCCTCGTGACAAGCTCTAAGGATATTAGAAGCTTCGGCACCAAAAACACAAAGTCGAACGAGTTGATCCGCACAAACCCGAAAGAGATAAGGGTCGTCCCAAAAATAGAACTTGACGTCACGAAAGAATTTTTGTTTTTGTTGTGTCGTCATACCCTTGATTATGAAATTCCCCGCATGGTAATTGCAATTTCGGCAAACTATGGGGTGGTGTCTTTAGAATTCACTACATCGAGAGTCTCGAGAGGAAATGTTTCGGTGATTTCCTTGTTCTCGAAAACATCTTTGTGAGGATCTTCTAGACGAGAGAGATGATCGGCCGCTAGATTCTCGGCTCCTTTTTTGTCAAGCACGGTGACATCAAATTCTTGGAGGAGGAGCATCCAACGAAGCAATCTCGGCTTAGCATCTTACTTAGCTAAGAGATACTTGATAGCCGAATGGTCGGTATACACGATGCTTTTAGTCAAGACGATATAAGGTCGGAATTTCTCAAAAGCATAGACCACGGCAAGGAATTCCTTTTCCGTTGTGGTGTACTTTAATTGAGCTTCGGTCATCGTCTTACTAGCATAGTGGATAGGACGGAAATGCTTGTCATAACGTTGCCCTAAGACGACCCCTATAGCATAATCACTTGCATCGCACATGATTTCAAAGGGTAATTCCCAATTAGGAGCAACAAGAATGGGAGCTTCGGTAAGTTTCCTTTTTAGAGTTTCGAAAGCTCTAACACAATCCTCATTGAAATTAAAAGGAGCATCCTTCTCGAGAAGGTGTGTCATAAGTCGAGAGATTTTCGAAAAGTCCTTGATGAAACGACGATAAAAACCCGCGTGGCCTAGGAAACTCCTAACTCCTTTAACGGTTTTGGGATGAGGTAACTTGGCGATGACGTCTACCTTAGCTTTATCGACCTCAATCCCCGCCTTCGACACCTTATGTCCTAAGACGATTCCTTGTTTACACATAAAATGACATTTTTCCCAATTAAGCACAAGATTGGTTTCTTCACAACGTTTTAACATTTGCTCGAGATTAGATAAACACGACGTGAATGAATTGCCAAACACCGAGAAGTCATCCATAAACACTTCCATCGACTTCTCGATCATATCGTGAAAAATCGCCATCATACACCGTTGAAACGTACCCGATGCATTACAAAGTCCGAAAGGCATCCTACGATAAGCGAACATTCCATAAGGACACGTAAACGTAGTCTTCTCTTGATCACGAGGGTCGATAGGGATTTGAAAGTAACCGGAAAAACCATCTAAAAAGCAATAGAATTCATTTCCCGCGAGTCGCTCCAACATTTGATCCATGAAGGGCAAAGGAAAGTGGTCTTTACGAGTGGCGTCATTTAACTTTCGGTAGTCAATAAACACCCTCCAACCAGTCACAACACGAGTGGGAATTAACTCGTTGTTTTCATTAGGCACAACGGTCATTCCTCCCTTTTTAGGGACATAATGGATTGGGCTCACCCATGGGCTATCGGATATAGGATAAATCATTCCCGCGTCAATGAGTTTAAGGACCTCCTTTTTAATGACATCGTGAATTTTGGGATTCACCCTTCTTTGACTTTGAATTGCGGGTTTGTAGTCCTCCTCCATTAAAATCTTGTGAGTACAAAATTTTGGGTCAATGCCCTTAATGTCGGATATTTTCCACGCAATTGCCCCTTTATGAGCCTTAAGAACTTTCAAGAGCTCGGTTTTTTCATCATTAGCAAGACCTCTTGCAATAATAACCGGCAACTTGTCATCACCTTCCAAGAATGCGTATTCAAGGTGAGAAGGAAGATTTTTCAATTCAAGGATAGGTTGTTCCTCGATTGAAGATTTTGGTTCAACACTCATAACTTCCATCGGCGGAAGAAATGGTGGAATAGAAGTATCATCACTAATCAACACCTCATCTTCATTGTCGATTTCATTTGAAGTGATATCGCCTCCTTGGAATGGAGTGAGATTTGGTGTAGAATTAGCAAGAATCGGATCCAAAATAGTGGGATTGCCACTTGACGAGCTATCGGAAAAACCTAACACTTCTTATGAAAACTCATCGCAAACCACATCAACGATGTCAATGTGATTGATGGTAGCGATTGCATAAACATGAGAAGGTTTCGAGTTTTGAGTAGCGTTTATAACAAGTTCCTCTTCGTTGAATCTGGAAGTGATAGTTCTTGCATGAACATCGATAAGCGATCTCGAAGTGTCTAAAAATGAACGACCTAAAATTAGAGGAACTTGAGGATCCGCGGGGATGTCAACTACTATGAAATCAACGGGATAGTAGAACTTCCCACTTTCACGAAAACATCTTCGGCTACTCCACATGCTAAGATCGTAGAAGGATCGGCCATCTCGATAGACATGTTCAAAGGTATAAGAGCCGGAAGCGAAAGCGATTTCCAAATGGAAAATGGCATCAAATTAATGCTCGCACCAAGATCGGCTAAGGCGAGGCATTCTTTCATATCTTGTATGTCACAAGGAATGAGAAACTTTCCGGGGTCACCAACTTTTTCTGGTATGCAGTTAAGATAAACCGAAGAACAATTAGCAAGCTTTGAAAGCTTTTCCTTATCGCTCATCATACTTTTAAAAGTGGAAGCGAAACGAGGCATATATAACAACGCGTCGGCTAAACTCACATCAAAATGCACTTGTTGAAACATTTTTATAAAAAGCTCGATTTGTTGTTTGTTACGTTCTTGTAATTTCTCTTTGTTTCGTCTCGAAGGGTAGGGTAAAGGTGGTGTGGGTTGGTCATTAGGTAACGGCTATGGAAACTCGGGTTCCACAATTGGTATTGGTTCAACCGTAGGTGTGGTATGAGCGGTACTTCGTGGGATTGTAATGTGCTCCTTTTCGACCATCACCTCGGGTTCTTTCTCGATTTCTTTCTCCGTAGAAGTACTTGGACGAGAGATTGGTTCTTTGAAAGTTTTGCCACTTCGTGTAGTAATAACCTTCATTTCTCCCTTCGGGTTTGCAATGGTATCACTAGGAAGACCACCCGAGGACGAGGGTTTACACATGATTGCTTCAAACATCTTAGCCATTCGGTCCTCAAATTTTGATTGCCTAGCATCCGCTTTTAATAACTCTTGCTTAATCTCACGTTGTCCTAATTCCATCTTTTGTTGATTTTGTTGAAGACGTTGGACATTTCCTTCCATTTTATTTGCATGAGTTTTAAGTTCATTAGCAAGTTCATTTTTTAGCTCGTTTTTCAACTCGGATCTTAAGCTAATCATCTCACGTTGCATGTTATCAAATTTAGCATCATTTGCTTTAGCATAATCCAAAAATTCTCCTTGAAGATTTTTAGTGTGAGCATTTTGAAAACCTTGTGTAGTGTTTTGAAAATCACGGTTTTGAATTTGATTAGTGACTTGTCCATTCCCATTTTGATAATTCCCCTTGTTGTAGTTACGTGAATTGCCTTGGTAATTACCACCTTGGTTGTTGTTTCGATAATTATTAGCATTTTGATTTGGTGGAGCTTGATTTGGCCGGGAACCTTGACTGTTTTGGTTGTAAGTTCCCGTTGCTACATAAGCACTCGAAGTGTTACCATCCGCGGTAATGCACTCGGAAAGATCATGAGCTCCACCACAAGACAAACAACTCTTAGCAACCGCTTTAACCGAAGCGGAATTTGAAGCTTTTTGAGCTTTCCAATGGGACATAAGATTAGCAAATCTATCAAAAAACCGATTTTCCTTATTAGCTTCATCATGTAAGGCATTAATGCTACGAGACGATGACGATGATGACGAACCCAAATTGGCAACACTCGGTGTGTTACGAGGGCTATAAATTTTAGATCTATTCTCGATGATTTTCAAAGCCTCATTTGTCGTCTTGTACAAAAAATTACCACCCGCGGCGGCATTCAAATAATCTCGTTCATGATCATTAAGCCCATTATAAAAAGTATCAACTTGATGCAATTCCGTAAAATCATGGTGTGGACATTCATGTAACATTTCTTTAAAGCGTTCCCATGCCATTGAAAAACTTTCATTATCTTTGCACAAATCGTGAAATCTCATTTTTCAAATGTGTTGTTTTAGATGGTGGAAAAAACTTGTTCACAAATTTAGAAACGAGATCGGCCCATGTCAAAATCGAATTTGGCGGTTCTTTCTCAAGCCAAATTTTAGCGGGTCCATCTAAAGAGTATGGAAACAACATCATCTTAATGGCGTCATGTGGAACATCCTTAAACTTGCTAGTAGCGGTGAGACGGTTAAAATTCCTAATGTGGTAATGCGGGTTGTCTTTCTCATGACCTCTAAACTTATTTGCTTGCAACATCGACATTAAACCCGTCTTAATCTCGAAATTCTCCGCAAGGATGGCGGGAATCACAATGGCCTCTCCAAAACCCTCGGTGGGTGCTTGTAGCAACTCCATCATAGTACGATTAGCCATGACGACTTCTTGTTCTACAATAGGTTCAACAATTGGAGGTTGTTCAACAATCAACGTCTCTTGATTGGCTTGCTTTTGAAGACGTTTACGAGCTCGTTTTGCTTGATTACGAGTGATCATAAACTTCACGAAGAATGGGAGGTGAGCAAAGAAGATTCTTTTTGGGTGTTTTGTGAATTTTCGATTTTTTTGCGTTTTTGACTGTATTTAATTTTTTTTGATTTTGGTGTATCTTCGTAGACAACAATCTACAAAATCTCTCCTCGAATCAAACTCTTGATTAACGAAGCCTCAAAGGAATGAAAACGATCACGTGGAGTGAACGCCTTTGAATGACTTTAGAACTTTGGTGAAAACCAAATTGTTCAAGAGGGTTCAATCACAAAGAAACCAAGCAAATATATTATACGTAATAATACTTTGGGCGGCAAAACCCTCGATTAGCCTTCAATCTCAAAATACTCACAAGCAAGCGGGGAAGCGAGGCGGCGCGAAGCACTTAAGAGCCTTTTTCCTTAGGGTATATTTTATAATACCCGCCTTATACCCACCTTATAGTTTGTATTTTTCAAAATCGAGTTTCACGAAAGTATTTATCTATTTTTTCCTTTTTCTTTTTGTTTGAGATTCGAATACAATAATTGAGTGATGAAATCCCAATTAAGGTTGTGTTTTCACTCTTGGAGATATTGTTTATTTGTTGTGATACTTAATACAATATAGTAATAATATTTTCACAAGAAAAACCAAGAAAACCGATAATACGTATTAGTAGATTTCTACTAATACAAATACTATTTATGGTTAATATTAAAAACAACAATGCAAATTAATCACGACACACCTCCCCGACAGCGGCGCCAAAATGATTGTGGTAAATTACGACCTTTAGGAAAAGGTGCGTAAAAGCGGTAAGTATTAAGTGTATGTTTAGGAAAACGTAAACACTAATGACCCTTATGGTGTGAAAGTTCGTTTCCCAAGGAGGTATATGTGTGTGAAAAACTTGTTAAATGTTTGTTATTAATGATTGGTTTAGAAGGGGATGAGAAAAGAAGATGACGAAGACGTAAAAATTACTACTAGAATGTTAAAACGTAAAACCGTAAAAACTACAAAAATAAAAATTAATTCTAAAAATTACCAAAAATTCACCAAAAATCAAAATAAATAAACTAATAGTTTACCAATGATCAAAACTTTTTCAAACCTTTTAAATAATTAAATATTCAATTTTTAAATGCTAATTAAAGCCCTAAAAATCAAATAAATTATCAAAAAGCCCAAATAAAGATTTTTCAATTGGTAAACCTCTAAAATGACCTAAAAAGATTAAAAACTATTTTTTGAAATTTTTAAACTAAATAAAACTATTTAAAATGATTTAAAAACTAATAAAACTTAAAATAATTATAAAAATTAATCTAGAATTGATAAATTTATTCTAAAAGTTGCTAAATTTCTATTTTAATGTATTTAAGCTAAGAAAAATGTAAAAAGTTGGAAAATGTGAAATTTGAAAAATAATAATAAAATAATATTAAAATAATATTAAAAATCCAAAAATTATAAAAAAATTATAAAAACTTGCAAACTAGTTTATTTTTACCTAAATAATCAGAAAATCAAAGTGAAATGACCAGAATACCCCTATTGGGCCCTCAAATGGGCCAAAACAAAAAACAGTCAACCCAAATGGGCTTTTGGGCCTAAAAAGTAAAAAACTTGGCCCAATTGACTTGGAAAAGCCCTAGCTGACTCAAAATTTAATTCTAAGAACAAAACTCTAAAGGCCCAAAAGCTGAATGTGAGCTTATCACAGCTTAATAAGCAGGCAGCTTATTCTTATTGGGCTTTTCAGCCCATTAAGCAATAAGCCAATGCCATAAGCTCTAATTTGACACACAACCTTCTTTCTGGATGCTTATGAGATCTGCAAAAAGAAATTTTGAAAAAGCACACTCAATAAGCCAGAAATAAGCAAAGTATTATTTCACTAAAAGACAAAATAGTCGGGTTTTAGATTTAGGGCACCTCAGAAGCTCTAGTTTGTTGCAAAAGCTCACAAATAGCTTAAGTAAGAATAATCAATCCAGAAAATCACAAAAAGCCAAGTAGAAAAAGCTGTAAGAGCAAATAAGCTGGTTGAAAAAGCCAAATAAGCTAGTTTTCTAGCAAAAGCTTAACCAAAAGACTTGTAACCTTCCAGATTTGATATTAAGCTAAGAAAAATGATATCTATTACAAAAGCCAAGTTGTTGCATGTGCCAATAAGCTGTTCTAAAAAATAAGCCAATATGTGCTTATTTGACCAAAAGTCAAAGTGCTCCAAAGTTCACCAAATGATCAGAAATGGTCTATGGGCTTGTTATAAGCAATTTTTGTGAAGGACTCAAGGAGGAGGCCTTGTGGATCAAGAGGTCAGTTGACCTTTTGATGGCAAATTTTGGCAATAAGGGCTTAATAAGCCAGTTAGCTTATAAGCCAGATACAAAGCACACCAAATAGAAAAATCCACTCACAAGCAGCACATAAACAAGTTCTAAGCAGCAAAATCACAAGGCATACACTAGGATAACAATTGCAAGCACAAAATGAGGTGGTCACTTTGCTGATGCAAATGACCACTTCAGCAAACTTTGATAAGCTATAGCAATCACAATAAGCCACCAAATTCAACATCCAGATAATCAATAGATAGCTTATCACCCAAACTATTCCCAAACTTGATTTCAGACCTTAGATCCAAGTAACAAACAAGTTATTGGATCTGACGTGTTTGACCAATTCCAAAACCACTTTTATCAGATTTTTGCAAAACTTCAAATCCCTTTTCCAATCTTGCAGAAACTTAACCAATGACTAAACTTGTATATTAAGACTTGTTTAAACTCCCCAAACCCTAAGAACCAAGGGCTCAAGGCCACAAGGCCTTGATAACCAGAAATCCCAAACAACCCTTAATCAACCACTTTTCAAACAAACTTCTGATTTTTAAACACAACCTATTGATTTTAATGATCAAATAGCTACACTAGGTGTCAACTAACAAAATTAAACTCAAAAATTACCAGCACAAACACAAGAACTCAAAATCCAAGTACCAAATCCAAAACATACATAAACATGGAATTTTTAGAGGAATCTTAACAAGAGGTTATACCTGCCTTCCACAACATCCTAGGAAGGCCAGCTATGCTCCTTGGACCTTGTTCAAAAACTAGAACAAGACCAAGGTACTTCAACAAGAAAGATGATGAATGCCTTGGTTGATGTTTCAAAGCAGAAACTCAAGGACTTGATTTCTTTAACACAAGCAGCAAACAACTCAACCAAGGGCTCTAATCCCTTCACAAGCTTGGTGTCAACAAGCTTGCAAGAGCTTATAGCTTATGGCTAAGGGTTAGTACACAAAAAATAGCAAAATCAGAAACTCCTTTCAAGCTTTTTCAAACTTGAAAAACCTTACCAAACATAAACGTCCTTGAACCAAATGATTCAAGCACACTTATAACAATCAATGGAACTCAGAATCACCTTTAAACAATACGAACTTTCAAAAACATAAAAAGGAATTACAATTTTCTCAAAATACCAACTTTTATAAATTTTAAAAAGGAATTACAAGTTTTAAAGGTAAAGACTGGAACAAAGGGACTCTCACATGTTGAGGTCTCCTTTTATAGGAAAATGCCAGGCTACACTATTCACAAACCCTAGAAGTGAATTCTCTAAAATGCCCTTAAGTCCTTGAGACAGTTTGTTGTTGATGAGCTGTCCAAAGTTATCCCAAACGTTCATTTTAGCTTTGTGATGAAGCAAAGGCTCTCAGCTGTTGATCTTGACACGTGGCATGACTTGGAGGGCAAGTAGTCACATGATAGGTGAACGGGTATTTGGGGGTGGGGTCCATTGTGAGTAGGAGTGAAGGTTTTGAGGTTGGGATGGTTTTCTGCACATGTGAATCACACATGTACCAAGGTAATTGCAAATTACCCTTTGTTTTAAGTGAGGTAATTCTGGGTGGGTAAAAAGGTGAATAGTAGTGTGTTTGATCCGTTTTTGGGGAAAGTGGAGTTGTTTGGCGCAATTTCATTTCAAATGTTTCAATAGCACACATTTGGCCCTTGTGTTTTGGGATTTTTGGTAAAACAAGTATTTCAGCCTTGAAAACGAATTCCCTTTGTATTTAGCTTTCAGCTTTTGGCAATTTTGGCACAAAACTTTCCAATAAGGTTTACAAGGGTTGTTTTTGACATTTTGAGATATTTCAAGGGCTGATCTTGGACATTCTTGATCTTCAAAGGTCTTCAATGTATCTTTGGCTTGATGAGGGACCATAATTGACAATTTGGAATTGTTGAGGGACCAATCTTGCCATTTCTTCAAAGTAGAAGGACCTTTTGTGTAATTTTGACAAACTTAAGGGACCAAACTTGTAATTATCAATATACAAAGGTTTTAAGTGTCATTTATTCAATAAATGAGGATCAATCTTGTATGTCTTCAAGTCTTCAAGGGTATTTGTTGAATATTCCATGAATTAGGGCCCGGTTCTTTGTACGGCTTCGTTTCTCGTGTCCGTTTTTCCTTGTATCTTGTGATCTTTTGTCTTTTTCACGATATCCATACCTAAAATACACAAGTAAACAAACACAAGCATATATATGGTATTTTATGACATTTTTATGCATTAAAAGCCCGAAAAGAACAATGAGATCATGTATAAATGCCATCTCATCAGTGGCAACTTTTTGTGTAAAACTCCGAAAGACGCTCTAATGATTATCAAAAATCGATCCAAGGTTTACCAACTCCGTAACACACCGAGTGTTGCCAATTTTGCCAATGTTAGTAATTTTAATCACGACATTGAGAGGGTTGATGTGAAAGTCGATAAGTTGACGAATGTGTTTACGACGTTCTTAATCGAGATGCAAAAGAAAGACACTCCTGCTACGGTGAAAGCGGTTGAGGCATCATATACGTTGTGTGGTGGACCTCATAATTATTATGAGTGTGCGGCTACGGATCGTCATACGTCGAGTGTAAACGCGTTAAATAACAATTTTCAAAATCAAAATAACGCGGGTCCATCACAAGGCAATTATAACCAAGGCAACAATTTTTCAAATCAAAACCGAAACAATTTTCAAGGAAATAATCAACAAGGAAATTTTTCGAATCAAGGAGATTATAATCAAGGTCGTAATTTGAGTTGGCAAAATCGAGACAACAATCAATACTCGAACTTTCAAAACAATGCTAATCAAGGAAACAATTTTTCGATTGGTAATCAAGGGAATTTTCAAAGAAGTAATCAAAACTAAGGGAACTTTAATGCTAATCAAAATAGTTCGTCAACGATTTTCAAGAATATATGAAAACGAATGAGGCTAATATGAGACGATTAGAGGGACAAATTGGTACTTTGAAAAACGACTTTTCCAACACGTTGAAAAATCAAAACTCTAAGATTGAGCAAGGACAAATCGACATTAAAAAGATGTTTTCGGCCATAATGAACAAGTCTTCAGGTGCGTCATCGAGTTCGTTACCTAGTGACACCGTTGCTAATCTGAAGGAGCAATGTAAAGCCGCCTCGTATATCGGAAAAAGTCGTGTGATTACCCCTAATCTTGACGGATTTAGAGTTGTTCCTTTTTCTCAACCCTAGTCTTCTCGAACGCCTTCATGTTCTAAATTCGAGGGGATGAACGTGGTGACCAAGGAAAAGAGTGCACACCCTCGTGTACCTCAAATTCCAACCACGGTTCAAAAAGAGAGCTTTATCGACCTTACCCAAGTAACCCTTGAAGAAACTTGTGCTTTGATCCTTCTTAAAAAAACCCAAAAGGCATATGCCGAGAAAGGAAGAGGATCCAGGCCAATTTCTACTACCTTATGATTTTTCCGATATTGAGGGATGTTTAGCCGTTGCCGATTTAGGTGTTAGCATCAATATCATGCCTCATTCTCTTTGGAAATTGATGCAATTGCCTAGACCTACCCCCAGGAACATGACAATCGAGCTAGCAAATTGTACGCCTTTAGAACCAATTGGAATAGCCAAGGATGTCTATGTTAGGATTGGAAAGTTTGTTTTTTCGCGGACTTCTGCATTTCCGATTATGAGTGTGACCCTAAATATCCCGTTATTTTAGGTCGACCCTTTTTATCGATGGCTCGAGCCGTAATCTACGTTCACGGTGGGAAACTCACTATGAAATATAGGGAGGAGAAAATGGACTTTTTCGCGAGTAAATCCCAAGTTTCAAATGATCATGATAAAAACAAGGTTTCAAATTATAATGATTTTAAAATGTTAACTTTAGTGGAAAATATGAGGCTTGATGCATGTTTTGAAAGAATTCAAACGAACGGTTTTAAAGATGACGATTTTAATGATAAAGAATACATGTACTTAATTCAAAAGGGTATTCGTAAATTTATGGATGAAAAATCACTTTGGGATATATTCGGCGAAACAAGTGAACAACCAATTCCGAAGGGCGACGTTAGTCCCATCACGAAAATGATAAAATACGGACTCCTCTTCACCACCTTCGAAGGACCACGTCTTTGAGGCTTCAACTTCTAATTCCATTGAAGTGCCTCCATTTCCTAGCCCAATACCCGTTGAGGCTAAAGGTTTCATCGACATCGATCCTATCGTCATTGAAAAGTCACCTAAGCATAGTCATTCGACTTGTAAGATCATGGTTATGAGTGCTCACATCGACTCTTTCTTTGATGATGACGATGACGATTTTGCCGAGATTGATCACGTGCTTAAAAATCCAAATGCCATTTTTGAGGATTCTACTAAAAAGACCTCTTCACATGGGAAGTACGATGATTATGAGTTTGATCCCGAGATTGAGGAAATTATCAAACAAGAGCTAGCTCTTTTGCCTCCACTTCCACCTACGAGTGAGGTTGATTTTTCCAAAATCAAGGAAGAACTTGATGAGTTGGAACATCTTATTTTCGATGACGAACCAACTCACGTGATCCAAAATCCCATTATCGAGGAGTTACCTAATCAACACTTCTCAAATGAGAATGACGTTAACCACATTCGTGAGAATCTAACTTATCAACGATACCCACAAAGGAATGATGGTTTTGTGCTTGATCGTGATCTCTTCTAGAGAGTTTCTAAAATCCTCAATGAGGGGAATGACAAACCTTAGTTTGACAAGCCTATCTATGAAGAAGAAATCGATGAGATGAACGATCATGAGGATGACGAATATGTTGACCCCGAGGGGGCGGTGTTCTTTGTTGATAAACGTTTTGAGAACTTATACAATCCACCACCCCCTAACGCGACTTAAATCTGAGGATTTTTAGCGTGACTAATATTGATTTTGAGACGCCAAATATTTTCGACATCATAAAATCGGGTTTTCATAAAGAGTTTTTGAACGATGAAAAACGAAAAGATTTTAAAATTGATTTAAAAGATTTTTCTACAAGTTTAACTCCGTCATCACCGTGGTTTATGAGTACTACAACCTCGTCTACTCCTTTTGACGATGGTGTGTGTGGATTTAGTGTGGGGGAAGCCCCTTATGTTCTACAAGTTTAACTCCGTCATCACCGCGTTTTATGAGTACTACAACCTCGTCTACTCCTTTTGACGATGGTGTGTGAAGATTTAGTGTGGGGGAAGCCCCTTATGTTCCCTCACATTTCTCCACCGAGGACGAGATATTCGATCCCAGAATTGCTTGTAAAGGGAATCTCGGTCTTCCACCAATGCAATAAATGAAAAATACTTTCATTTTCTTGGTGTGAGTCTACCTCGAGTAGCCCATTGTGTTGCCTTACCCATTATCGCACCCTTCTACTTCTCATCTCTTTTCTTCTACCTCTTTGAGGTTCTAGTTCGTGTTGGTGTAGCGTTGTTTCGTCTTTCATCCGAAAACAAGGACGCTATCTTTGACCCCTGGTATACGTTTAACGGGTCTTTAAAGTATCCACATACTTTTGGGCCTTGTTTATCATGTAAGCCCCACCAAAAATGACCATACCATGATTATATCTAAATGATCACATTTATGGGGATTCGAGTCGAGCTTTTGACTCAGTTATCAAAAACAAGGTGCCTCGTGGGGGATTCTCATGCTTATCCTTGTAAATATTATTGCTTTCTAATAGTTTAACGAGGGGACTTGTGCTCTTCCAACCTTTGTTTCGTGCTTGTTTGTGATTGTGATTTATTAGGTTCATCGTCATCATTGAAGCCTCTCATGTTCGTTTTACGGATCACTCGAGCTTCGATCGTTGCCTTTGGAAATTCTGATATCTGATGACATCCTTTTATGTTCTAACGTTTATCTTATTAGCATAATTCATAAACGGCTTATAGGTTATTCGTTTTACCCTATACATGCTCGAGATTAAGCATTCGACTTTCGTCTCTAGTATGGGGGTGTTTCACCCCTAGAACCGAAATATCGAGGACAATGTTTAGTTTAATATGCGGGGTGAGTAGATACTTCACCTTGCTCACATCATCACGTAATCCAATTTTCATTTTTTTTGTTATCGTTTTATGCAAATAAGGCTAAAAATGGCCAAATTTTAAAAATTTTCTTGTTTTTCATAAGTGTTTAAGACACGAATGTAGGTTTTCCGATGGTGAGAATAAGAGTAATTTTTAACTCGACCGTGTTTTTACACTAGCTTCGATTCCTTAACTTTTTAGGCTAAGTCTCTATAAATTGAGGACGAGAAATGATAGAGTTAATTATAAGATACGTAATCTTTTACGATTTCATGTGTGGTAATTATTAGCTTTTTCTCCCAACGCTTGTAAATAAATAAATACAATAAGTAAGGTCGTACGATTTAAAAGATTACTTAGCTTCTAGCCCAAGATCGTTTAAAAGTTTCTAGTGTTCAAATAGAGTTCATAGCCAAGGCATAACTTATTGAAGCGAGATGCGAAGATTGGCAAAGTTCCAAAAAAGCCCTAACAAGGCATGAGGACTCCATTTTGTTGCTAAAGATCCAAGATGATGTGAAGTATTGATTTATGACTTTTGTGTGTGTACTCTTGAAATGTTGTTCGTACTCGATTCAATTCGAATTGATCACGGTTTAAGGTGGAATTGTTGGTATTGGTCACTAAAAAGGGGGAGCTTGGTTTTCTAAGTCTACAAATAACATTAACGTAAAAGCTATTGAAAATAAAGAAGAATATCTAACCCTGATTGCTCAATCAGAGTGAATGCTGCAAAATAGAACTTGGTGAAAGAAACTAAGAATAAAAGCAAAAATGTAAGTGTTGTTGATTAAAAATTAAAGCTTTAAAATTTAAATTAAAAATTAAAACTTAAAATTAAATGACGAAGAATTAAAACCTTAAAAGTAAAATTGAAACTTTAAACTTTATAAAACTTTGAATTTGATAAAAATAACTTGAAATTTAAACTAAGTGAAAATGTTCTAAAAATTTGACTAATTAAAAATGGCGGGAAAAATTAAAAGTTAAAAAATAAAACAGGAAACCAAATCAAACCTAAGTCGGAATAGCAATTCAACACTCAATTCGGAATAGTTGATGCAAGACCTAGTTCGGAATCCGTGATTGGAATGTAACTCAGAATACAGGTTCATCAATTAACTCGGAATATGTGATCTCCAACCTAGTTCGGAATCAGAAATTTGCTTGTAATTCGTAATTCAAAATCCTACTCTTAATTTGGAATGTTGATTACACACGTAATCCGGAATACCATCCAACATGTAATTCGGAATGTGAACTCTAGAAGTAATTCGGAATAATGAGGATTCTGATGTAGTTCGGAATAAGCAAGTCTTGGACCTAACTCGGAATAATGATCCACAACAATTCGGAATCCGCGAATACAGAACCTAATTCGGAATATTCAGTCCTTTACTTAATTCGGAATACATGATGTTGATGTAATTCGGGAAATGAAACAACAGCTAATTCGGGAAACACAATCCCACACTCAATTTGGAAAACGTGATCCACACCCAATTCGGGAAACAAACACGCATATAATTCGGAATATCCTTGTTTCAGACTTAATTCGGGAAAGGAAGATTAAACACTTAATTCGGGATAAACTGTTATGCACATAAGTCGGGAAATGGAAGTTTTGCATGTAGTTCGGGAAAAGAGGGTTTTGACAATCCGAATAAGATCAAAATAAGCAAAATTCAAATAAGCACTTACCAATATTTTTAACAAATCAATTTTTAGAAAAAGCTAATAAGACACAATTTAAAAACTTTTAAAAACACTAAATAAGCAAAAACTTAAAATCAACTTTTTGTAAAAATATTAAACTACCAAAATCAACTTATTTAAAAACTAATAAACATAAAGATTAAGCAGTAAGCACTATAATCTAAAAACCTCAAACACACCAAACCAATAAGCACAATCCAATAAGCAAATCAATCACATCATCAACAAAATTAAACCAACTACATGATCAAAATAAGCAAAACAATAGATTATGATTAAGAAAGGTAGAATGAGAATTTATTAAAAAGCTTGATTATATTAAAGATTAAGATCAAAGATTACAAGATGAAGGTTTGATAAGCTTGAAAGTAAAACTAGAGAGAAGAAAAAATAAAACACACTTAATTACCTACTAAAATTAAAGACTAAAAATTAACTAACTCCTTAATGACTATTTTCTAACTATATATAGGGGAAGGAGTAGGTGCTTGTTTCTTCCTCCTTTCTTCTCGTCTTTCTCGTCTTTTAAATAACTTGCTTTCTCGACTTTGTCTCGGGATTAGTCGAATAATAACTTGAACTTGTCTTCTAATTGTCTTCTTTTAATAGACTTGTTTCTTCGACTTTGTTAAACTTCCGTCTTTAGACTTTTTCTTCGATAAATCTTCAGAATAGGCCTTTGACTTCCGTTCTTCTTGCAATTTTGACCTTTTGACTTTGTCTTTTGTCTTTTTCTTCGATAAAAGCCCGTGAAAGCCCGTGTTTTCTTCCTTTTCCATATTTTTATCCTGAAACACAATAAAAACACAAACCAAGCATAATTCCGACTTTTACGACATAAAATACACGTTTTGGTCTTGTTATTATTGGAAATAAGTGGTAAAAGGATAATTGTTTTCACACTTATTAAATCCCCTACACTTGACCATTCCAATGCCCTCATGCAATGCATTAATTTCAAAGCACAGATTACATTTCCCATCATAATTAACCCACCTTGGCCTTTATTTAATACTAAACATTAAGGAAACTTAAAAGGAGAGAAAATTGCAAAATATTTAAAGGAAGAATAAGTAAAGAAATCTAAGACTTACATTGGGGTTTTGGTTATCATGAATGTTTTTCACCCTCAAGTTTCATGTTCGTCAAACCAAGCTTATAAACAAGATCATTGTTATTATAAGTTAGTAAACTAACACAAACTCATGTGGCCCAATTATTCACTTAGACTCCCTTATTCCTAGGTGTATCTCTTATATTTTATGATTGTCTTGAATTATCACGAGGATGCATTGTTTGACTTATTTCGACAATTTATTTAGGCCGAAAATAAAGTAGGACGATTTAATCAATAGTTAGCTAAAGGACAAAATCTTTTAAAACTGCTTCTCGGGACCTCATAAAGTTAATATCTTGGCATAACTCGCTTCGCGATTTGAGACCTTTCTCAGACCGATATTTGGCAGCGACTTCATACTTCGAATCTTGAGAATTTCTTCACTTGAATTTTTGAGAGATTCTTCATACTTGGACCACGACTTCTTCATTTTTCTCCAATCTTTATTTTGGACTTTGATATACAACGATCCGCCTCCTTTTAGGACTTGGATCTATTTATCCTCATACCTTGCTAGGGTCTTTTTGGATAGACTTCTCCATGATCTTTAGGGGAGTATTTTCTTTTTGTCGTGTGTCTTGATCCTTTATATTGATTTTGATAAATGATTCTTCACGTCACTTAGGATCTTTAGCAATAAAATGTAGCCCTCATGCCTTGTTAGGGCCTTTTCGGACTCGCCAATCTTCGCATCCCGCTTCAATAAGTTATGCCTTAGCTATGAACTCTAATTAATACCGAGCAACTTTTAAACGATCTTGTGCTAGAAGCTAAGTAACTTTTCAAATCGTACAACCTTATTTATTGCAAATATATTTATTAACAAGCGATGGGAGAAAAAGCTTATAATCAACTCACATAAATTCATGAAAGAATACCAAACTTATAATTGAGTCTATCATCTCTCGTTCTCCACAATTTAAAATCTCAAGGAATGAGACTCGTGGATGCTTAGCCAATTAAATCAATGTTTTGGGTTTTCAAGTCATCTATAGGATCTTGCATCTTCTTAGATTTTTTCAAGTATAGAATTTGCATTTTAAAGTTCCCTTGATAAACGACTTTCTAGGATCAATTATAGGAACTTGAGAAAAGTTCTTGTTCTTAACGCGTGAGAGTTAAGACTTTCGCGTTTTAAAGTTCCCTATATAAAATCCTAGCAAAACTTGACTTAAACACGTTAAGGATACTAGCTAGAGTAAACTTAGATAAGTAAACTCGGGTTGAGTCAAAAGATTCATGACGTTGAAAAATTAAAACCACTTTATTCAAAATTTATTCTAGCAATGAAAGTAAATAACGATAACAAAGGAAAATACTATTATACTACTAGGCCAAAATAGATTAAAATTTTTGAAAAATGTCGAAAAATTAGATTTTCCGGTTAAAATGAGGACAAATTCATGGAAAGCCCACTTAACTTCGATAGAAGTCCCCCCTACACTTGATATAAACATTGTCCTCAATGTTTAAGCATGTGGGAGTAAACTCCCCTACACTTATTATGAAAATGGGTACAGGATCGATCAACGGGTTGCCTCCCGAGAAGCACTTGTTTTTGTTAACCGAGTCACGAGCCTGACTCGACCCAAAACTAATTCAAGGGAAACGTGGTGAGGGATGGAATCATCTCATGAGATATGTCCTCACCAAAGTACAGCTTCACACACTGGCCATTCACTTTAAAATTAGGCCCATTTGGTTGAGAAAGCTCAATGGTGCCATAAGGGAAGACTTTGGCGAAGGTGAATGGACCAGACCAACGGCTCTTAAGCTTGCCCGAAAAGATTTTCAACCGAGAGTTAAAGAGTAAAACTTGATCACCTATGTGTAACTCTCGGTTCTTAATCCTAGAATCATGATTGAGCTGGGTTTTCTCCTTGTAGATCAATGAATTTTCATAAGCTTCATTCCTCGATTTATTAAGTTCATTGAGTTGGATCTTCCTAAAATCACCGGCTTTGTTGATATCAAAATTAGCCCATTTCAAGGCCCAATAAGCCTTATGCTCTAACTCAATGGGGAGGTGGCACGCCTTTCCGTACATAAGACGATATGGAGTACAACCAATAGGTGTCTTATATGCGGTACGGAAAGCCCACAAAGCATCATCTAACTTATCGGCCCATGAGGCACCTCTCCCACAGTTCGCTCTAAGATTCTCTTAAGTCCACGGTTAGATATCTCGGCTTGACCATTTGTTTGTGGATGATAAGCGGTGGAAAGACGGTGATTGACACCATACTTAGCCATGACTCGAGCAAATTGATCATTGCAAAAATGAGTCCGGTGATCATTGATGATAGCACGAGGAACACCAAATCGAGAAAATAGTTGTTTCAAAAAGTTCACAACCGCCCTCGCATCGTTAGTAGGTAAAGCCTTTGCTTCAACCCATTTTGATACGTAGTCAACGGCTACGAGGATGTACTTGTTCACTTTTGATGATGGAAATGACCCCATAAATTTTATGCCCCATACGTCAAATATTTCACATTCTTGGATGAAATTTTTAGGCATCTCATCTTTATGTGTGATCTTGCCTTGTCTTTGGCAAGCATCACAACGCTTAACCATTTCATGAGCGTCATGATAAATGGTGGGCCAATAAAATCCAGAGTCGACTTTCTTCGCAGTGTAGTTAGGACCAAAGTGACCACCGGTGGGTCCTTTGTGGCAAGCTTCTAGGATTAGTAACGCTGTCGGCCCATCAACACACCTACGAATGACAAGATCTGCACATTGCTTCAAAAGGTAAGGGTCGTCCCAGTAATAGTGTTTAATGTCCTTGAAGAACTTTTTCTTTTGCTGGGACGTTAACCTTTCAATAAGAACACCACCCGCTAAATAGTTTGCAATGTCTGCAAACCATGGGGTTTCATCAAGATTGGAGTTAATAGACATCAAGGCCTCAAGGGGAAAAGAGTCATTAATCTCTTGATTTGGGAGCTCCCCTTGATAAGGATCCTCGAGTCTACTAAGATGATCCGCTGTAACACCCCCAAATTTATACAACTCAGTACAGCGGAAGACTAGTTGGTGTTACGGGATAGCACATTACTCACATCATAGACAACGCATAAAAATCGCGTCGTTTATTTATAAAGCATTTCCATTCAATAATATCAAAGTTACATCGGTCCCAAGTCATATTATTTCATACAAGGTTTTACAAAGTATTTGAATGGAAAAATATTATTTAGGTGCGGGCCATTAATTCTTGTCGTCTTCCCGAGAATTACCTTCAAGTACCTGAGATAAAACATGTTAAAAGAAAAGGTCAGCGATAACGCCGAGTGAATTCATAGAGTTTAATATAATCCATCAATATAATATCAGTATAAAATTTTTACTGAAAATCATTTTGTACAAATCATTTTAATAGGCCATAAAATAGCCAAAGTCACTTTATACAAATCTTTATCGAAAATCATAATATAGGCATTTGCCTTAAAAATCATTTTACGAATCATTGTCGTTAGAAACACCATACAATAAGTTTTGCAACGTTGTATAGATTAAATAAAAACCGTTATATGAATATGGTTATAAAAAGCCTTAAAAATCATTATACGAGCCAATGTCGTAAAAACGTCATACAATACGTCTTACGACGTTGTATGAAAATAAACACCGTTATATGAATATGGTTATGAAAACCAAAACACAAACATAATATCAATAGTATGACCCAGTATTGCTAGTCAGGCAATACATCATAATTCGGAGCGTCTAGTAGTATTTCGTTAGTTTTTGGATTATTATAAGCCGCATGACATTGTTACCTTACTAAACCAAAACGGGTAGCTAACCCGATAACAATTTTTCCCATCTAAAGTAGCGTGTCGTCACAAAGGTCACGCTATGGAAATCTTCTCATACATAAATTCGCTTACCAATCAATGTGGCACGACGGGGATCAACTGTCAAGGCGCGAACTGGGGTGATCGTCCCCAAATAGTACTATTAAATGCATAAGCGTCTACCAAATCCCGGTAGTTCGCAATTCATGCTAATGGGACTTTTAGTGACATAACCTAACTTTAATAATCCATTTAATTTCATCTATCGGGTCCTTTAATCATTTATCAGGTCATACAATCGGGTCATTCAATCATTCGGGTCCAAAATCAATAAACAAACAATCAGGACAAATGGTGTCCTATTTAATAAAAACTAACATGTTATCCCCCTCGCGGGTTTATAAAACATTTATAAAAACATTTAAAAGAGTGCGAGGCTATGAACTCACGTTGATGTGGGAAAGCGGGTTATCGGCAATTCGGACGTACGGTACGTGCTTCAATCACGGAAACCTAGACAAATAATACTCGTCTTAGACTCATGTCCAATGACTTTATAAAAATACCAATTATGTATACATATGATGATTATATATATATGATGATCAAGTGGGTTTACATATTCTCGTTTACTCATTTTAGTGTTATATGTCGATAGCTTTTATACTAGTTTACTAGTTTTACCCATTTACGTGTTTTAAGTCCAATAAACTTATTATAAGTTCTTTAACTTGTTTTAATCCATGTTATACTTATATTACCAGTATCTATATTTTACAAGTTGGGCCTAAATGGGTTAAGCCCAATAAATTTTTTACAAGTTTTTATCTTATTTAGTCCAATTATTAGTCCAATATGCTTAATTAGCTCGTAAATGTCCGTATTTCTTATAGTTCGGGTTTTATCGGTTTTTACTTGTATTAGATATTTATATATCAGTATATGACTTTTATAAACTTTACATTATACGGGTTTGGTCGTCTAAGTTTTATTTGGCGAAAAACGTTAATTTTACGGCGATAGCCGAAAAAGTCGTAAAAATCAAGTTTATAGTTTTTATTACTTATAAATATTATTTTACCACCACCTAATTTACCCATTTAATTAACCTTTATACATTTATATAAATAAGTTTTATAAGTTAGTGGGTTTATACTTTTACATTATATACATTATAATGTGAGTGCTTATATAATAATAATAAACATTATTTCCAAAAATCTGATTTTTAACTTCATGTTCACCATTTTTAACATATCTAGAGTTCTATAATGAATTATAAGCTCATTTTTGGATGGAATGATCTTCATAATATGTGATACATTTAACTTAGTTATAGCTACTGCCCATTTTGAGTTTAAGTTTCCTTAACAGTCCCTACAAAACTGCTTATTCAGATTAGACCACCTAACTTGTTTTGATCATATCTCACTCATTATTTTGATTTCATTGCATGGCCAACTCTCACATGTGTATAACATCTTCTAATTACTGTAAATAGATCAAACCATGCAATTTTATCAGTTCATAACATGTTTCTTTACTGTTTTATACAGCCATGTAAATTAATCAAGATTTTAACCTTGTTTCTTATAGTTTTTCACCTTTTTGATCATGTTTATCAACATCAAATCCCCACATAACATTTTTATCATCATATAATAATCATATACATATACAATAGGAAATAAAATACATGTTTACATAATCAAAATAACATAAAGATGAGGAGGACAATCTTTATACCACCATGTTGATATAGGTTGTGATTTGAGCATGGATTTTGATGGAGAAACTTGTGCATAGCCAACACCATCTTCAAGAGCACCATTCTTCATGAATACTTTATGGAAAATCAGCCCTACTACTCCATGAAAACTCCTCCTTGGATGTTATAAGCACCACCAATCAATAGGGTTTCAAAGTGGCTTCAACATATGTGTAAATAACACATGACTTTATGGTGGATTCAAGATCAAATTGGGTGTTTTTGTGGTGGATATGGACGGCACAATGGAGTCAAGAGAGAGAGATGAGAGAATTTTGAGTGGTATTGCATGAGTGAATGAGGAGAGTGGTGAAAAGTTGATGGTTTTGAGGTTTGGTTAGCTTACCATGTAAGCTTACTTACATGTGTATGTTTTAGCTACATTGTTGCCACATCTTGTGATGTGGTGGCTTGTTAGTGCCGTCCCATTAAGCTAGTGGGGTGGGACAATGTATTTTGTCCCATCTCACTAGTTTACGGGTATTTCTCGATTCTAATTTTCTCGATTTACGTGCCCTCGGGTCGTTTTACGAAAAACGTTTTTATAAATTATGAATCAACGTCATAAAACGAATCTAATAAAAATTGTTTCATCAAAAACGGAGTTCGAAAACGTAAATACGTAATCCTAGGGTTTCCGGTTTAGTCGTAAAGGACTATAAAATAAAATCGTAAGTCCTAATTTCTTCTCGTAAATTTGTGAGTTTATGAACCAACACAAATTTAAAACTCCAAAATAATATTCACGGATAAATTTATTTTCTGAAATGTCAGACTGTCACCAAAGATGGTGTATGTAAACGTAAGCACGTAACGTAGAATCCTCCGGTTTAAACGTAGTCGATGCTACTTCAAGACGTAAATCCAAATTTCTTCCCAAAAATAAGTGAGTTCATATTGTAACATTAAAATAATATTTTCAAATAATATTTGAGAATAAAATATCAATCGTAAATTGACGGATTGTCACATCCGCGGCTAGGTTTTCCGCTCCCTTTTTATCATGAATTTTGATTTTAAATTCTTGTAGGAGTAAAGCCCAACGAAAAAGTCTTGGTTTGGAATCTTGTTTTGTTAACAAGTACTTCAACACGGAATGGTCGGTATAGACAATGGTGGTGGAAAGGACAAGATAGGGCGAAATTTTTCAAAAGCACACACTACAACTAAAAGCTCTTTTTCGGTAGTGTTATAATGAAATTGAGCCCCCGTCATTGTCTTGCTAGCATAATGGATTGGTTGGAAGTGTTTGTTCACTCTTTGTCCCAAAACCGCTCCAATAGCAAAGTCGTTAGCATCACATATCAATTCAAAAGGTAACTCCCAATTAGGGGTAACCAAGACCGGTGCCTTAGTTAAATTATCCTTAAAAAGAGTGAAAGATTCGAGACACTCTTTAGAAAAGATAAAAGGAGTATCTTTTTCCAAGAGGTGGGTCATCGGGCGAGCGATCTTTGAAAAATCTTGAATGAATCGACGATAGAAGGCCGCATGACCAAGGAAACTTCTCACACCCTTCACAGTTGAAGGTGGATGTAATTTAGCAATCACATCGACTTTAGTACGGTCGACTTCAAGACTGACTTTGGAAATTTTATGACCAAGGACAATACCTTCTTTTACCATGAAATGGCATTTTTCCCAATTAAGAACGAGACGAGTGTCTTCACACCGTTTAAGCATACGGTCTAAATTGGCAAGGCAAGTAGAGAAAGAATCACCATAGACCGAGAAATCATCCATAAAGACTTCCATAGTATATGTTATAGCTCGTAGTTTAGTTATTTACATTTATCAAACAAAGCCCAAAACCGAGCCCATGGATTGTATGGGCCGGCGGCCTAATGTAAACCCAAGCCCATCTCATGGGCTTGGGTATATAAACCCTCTCCTTTGATGGAGAGGGTGGTGTGGTTTCATAATTTTCACATAGTTATTCTTACTTTCTCTTTCTAGCTTTGTGTGAAATCCACCATCTCTCTATCTCTTTCTCTCTCTAAAAACATAAGCAAGATTTACAATCCTACAAATGGTATCAAGAGCCATGGGATGATTGTATTGTTCATGTGTTTGTGTTCTTGATTCATACGCCATTTTTGATCCATTTTCACACGTCCAAATTTTTTTTTTGTGTTTTTGATGGTTTTTTCTTGATACAAATCTTCTACATAGTTGTGGTAGGGATTTGGTATAGTTACTTTGTCTAAAAACACAAAATTTTTGGGTGTTTTGATCATTTTTTGGCTTAAAATCACGAATTGGTTGAGTTTTGTCCGAGAAAAGTGGGAAATATTCCGATCTGGTCATCGGAAAGGGGTTTATAGTACATTCCGATCAGTGTAATCGGAATAGGGTTTAAGCATTCCAATTGGTATTCCGACCACGGCATTCCGATTGGTATTCAGACTGGTATTCAGATTTGGTATTCTGATCACAGCATTCCGATTGGTATTCAGATTGGTATTCAGATTTGGTATTCCGATCACGACATTCCGATTGGTATTCAGATTGGTATTCAGATTTGGTATTCCGATCACAGCATTCCGATTGGTATTCAGACTGGTATTCCGATCACGGCATTTCGATTGGTATTCAGATTGGTATTCAGTTTAGGTACATTCCGATTAGGGTTCATTCCGATCATCATTCCGATCACTATTCCGATCACCATTCCGATAACAAAATTATTCCTTAAAAAATTTCGACTCGTGTGTAATTTTGACTTGGAATTTTTTGTTTATTGAGAACATATTTTAGGGGATTTTAACATTGTTTCTCGACTTCAACTCACAACAACAAACACATTTACTTTCTTTCATTGATCGATCAAAGTTTGTAAATCTTAACTTATTGAAATGCAGTACACATCTCTTACGGATAAGTCCATCCTCTCGGGTACGGATAATCGTCCACCAATGTTGGTGAAGACTATGTATGAGGAATGGGCTTCCCGAATGGAACTTTATATGTTGAACAAGGAGAATGGACATCTCATTTGGGCATCGGTGCTCAATGGACCATTAGATTATGGTACAGTGACGGAAGGTACAACTACTCGTCCTCGCACAACGGGTGAATTGACTGGCGATATGAAGATTCAAGACAAATGTGATAAGTATGCTACAAACATCATTCTCCAAGCCCTTCCTCCAGATGTCTACAAACTCGTCAGCAAACATAAAGTTGCCAAAGAGTTATGGGATAGAATTCGTGTTCTCATGCAAGGCACCTCGTTAACTAAACAAGAACGAGAGTGTAAGCTTTATGATACTTTTGATAAGTTTGCCTATGTGCCAGGGGAGACTCTCAATGATTACTATCTGAGATTTACTCTATTGTTGAATGAGCTCAATATCTATGGCATGACAATTCCTACCTTTCAGTTGAACACCAAGTATTTGAACACTCTTCCTTCAGAATGGAAAAAATACGTGACGGATGTTAAATTGGCTAAGGATTTGCATAACACCAATGTGGATCAACTTCAAGCTTTTCTTCAACAACACGAATGCCATGTGATCGAGGCTCGGTTGTCTACACCTCAAGTTCATGATCCACTTGCAATGTATGCTTCTCAACAAAACATGGCTTATACTTATCAGCAACCATCATACTTGCAGCAGACACCACCACACAACTATCAACAACCACAGCAACCATCTTATCCACCACTAGTGATGCCACAGCAAGCATTTCAACAAGGTGTTCATCAACAATCTTTTCCACAGCAACCACAATATCAGACATCACCATCACAAGCCAATACTTCTCCATTGGGCTATACTCCTCAGCAAGGATATTTTCCAATATAAGCACAACCAGCACAAGCTTTCTACTCTAATGAACTTCCACCAATCCAAGCACCGGTCTTTACTCCAAATGATACGCCAGCTGATGTTCTAAACCATCTCACTGCTTACTTGTCAAAACTTGTTGCAACTAGAGGATTTCCACCAACAAACAATCAGCTCCGCACCTCTTCAAATCCTCGACAACAAGCCACTGTTCAAGATGGTCAAGTAACAGTGCAACCTATTCAGGGAAGGCAAAATTCATATGGACCTCTTACAAGGACTGGGAACAATCTAGATGTGAATTCTCAAGCTAGTGGAAATGGAAGTCCCATTGGTCCTAAAAAGGTTGTGACTTGCTACAATTGCCGAGGACAAGGTCATATGGCTAGGGAATGCACTCAACCGAAAAGAAGGAGGGATGATGCATGGTTTCGTGAGAAGATGTATTTGGTTGATGCTCAGTCTAAGGGGAAGATTTTGGATTCAGAGGAGTTAGCATTTCTTGCAGACCCAGGGGCAGCAGACACTGAAGGCATTGCAGTCGTTTCTACTTCTGATGCAGCTTATCAAGCGGACGATCTTGATGCATATGATTCGGATTGTGATGATATTCACTCTGCCCAAGCTGCTCTCGTTGCTAATCTCTCTCACTACGGTTCTGATGTCATCAGTGAGGTACCAACCACATCTAATAATATTGATGATAACCAACATCAAGTTGGGCATGAAAATGACAACCTCGAACAACATTCGGGAACTAGTAACTCAAATGATGTGGTACCCAATTCTACACATTTGAGTGAACCTCAACCAAATGCTACGACGGGTATGGCATCTTATGCTCAACATGATTTGGTCATGGTGCCTAAACATATTATTGATCAAATGCATATGGCCCTCAGACAATCCGTAGATACCAATTCCACCCTAACTGCTGAGCTTGCGTTGCATAAAGAAAAGGTCAAAGCTTTTGAAATGGTCCCTCAAGAAGAGAAAATAACATGTTCTGAATTTGACCAATTTCGTTTTGAAAAGATTGAACACTTGAAAGAAATAGAATCATTAAAAGCTAATCTTTCCAATGAATTAAAAGAAAAAGAGTCGGTTGTCAATGATTTTCAGAAACTTAAAATGGATTTCGAAACTCTCGAGTCTAAAAAGGTTGAATCGGAAATTAATGCTACCAAACTTCTTAAATTCAAAGAACAACAGCTTTTAAAATAATACGCTTCCACATAAAAGGTTCATCTTTTAACTAAATCATTTAAAGAATTCGAACTTAAGCGTCTTCAAGATTTACCACCTAATCCTGGTTATGCAAAACAAGCTCAGGAATATATTCCCGGTGTTTATGATATGACCATAATTGGAAAATCGAAAGAAGCACCTTTTGTCCGTAGTACTGAGGAGACACAATCACTTGGGGATGAAACTCATTCTAAAATGCTTTCAAAATTCCATACAATTGATTATGATCAACATAACAAAGATCAATTTTCGAAAAAGACACGCATTCGCTTACAAAAGGAATTAGCAGAATTAACAGTTCTTGTGCCCCAAAGTTTGTCAAATGAAAACCTTCCTAGTACGTCTCCTACACTCGTCAAAAAGGATTTAACGAAGTTAATTCCACCGGTAAGTAAGGCGTCCGTTAACTTAAATACGGTTCACCAACACTTAGCCGATTTTGACAAGGTCATTTTAGAACGTACGACGGCCACGGCCATAACGGAAGGTGAATGGAACTTTGAGCATACTAGAGCTGCGTTTCGAGATGAAATTTTTCTGTTTGTAAAGAATGTTAAAGCTTGTCTTCGTAATATTGATTAAGATTTATTTTTGGAAATAGAAGAAGTTAGACGTGTTTTCAATGAAATGGAAGATGCTTATGAAAACAGTTTACTTGAAATAGAACGGGTTTCACGCCATAATGATCTGCTTCTGAATCAAGTGATGTCTCATGATATAGTTTCTGTCTGTGTGAATACAAGTGTTGATAATGATTCTATTGTTCATAATGTTGAATCTGTGGATAATGTGGTAGATAGTACTTGTCACGAATCTGACGCTGAATTTTTAAAGCTTCAAGATTCATATTCTTCGCTTTCAAAACGTTTTGATGAGATTCAAACACATTGTATTTCGCTTGAATGCAAGCAACAATTTATTCAAGAAATCTTTGAAACGTCATTCGAAGGTGTCAATATCGATGATGCAAACTTTGAAAAGAATTTTCGATTGAATTTACAATCAAAACAGCGTCAGCCAAGTGACAAGGTTGCTCAATCTTTGCCGATAGACATAGAGAAATCTAAGGATCTTAATTGTGTGAACGTACTTGAGGCTGCTGAGAATCTTAAACTTGATCTAGATAATCGAGTTTCCAAGATTTTGTCCAAAGTTGATAACTTAAAACAGAAAAATACACGACTCTTCGATTCAGTACAGCCCACATGTGTTGATACCACTGCACAGAATCAATCATTGATTGAACAATTGAATCGAAAGTCGATGGAAATATCTGATTTGAGGGAACAAATTTGTGATAAGAATCTGGTCTTGGCTGAGTTAAAGGAAACACTTCGTAATCTAAAAGGTAAGAATGTTGTGGATAACGCAGCCACTGTCTCAGCATCGTCCTCTAGTGCAATCAAAAGGAACCTTATAGCCGTCACACCACTTAACAAGGGCCCTAGGACTAAACCATCTCAAACTTTGGTCACTAAAGATAAGGCGGAATCAAAACCAGCTTCTAATATTCCCGTGTTGCCTTCTACAGGAGTAAGCACCACTACTAAGGCTCAAAGATCTAAGCTTAAGAGAAACAAGAAGAATGATAGGATCTTGCCCCCATCTAGTAGTCAAGTGAAGAAGAAAGTAGAAGCCCATCCTAGGAATGTTATTTCTGTTTTGAATAAAAAGAATCATGTAGCTAAACCTAAAGGCTCTGCAGATGTGCAGCGTTCTAAGCCTATTGTGAATTCTAATTTGAAATGTTGGAGTTGCAATGAATGTATGTTTTCTAGTCGTCATGATTCTTGCCTTATTGACCATGTGAATGAGATGTATGCCCGGAAAAATGGATTAGAATGGAAACCAACTGGGAAAGTGTTAACCCAAGTTGGCTGGATGTGGCGCCCCACTGGTAGAACTTTCACTATAGTAGGAAATATGTGCCCTTTGACTAGGATCACTCCCACTAAAGCGAAGAAAGCGTGCCCTTTAACTAGGAGTACCAAGGCTACCAAAACACAAGCGTGTCCTTTAACAAGGAACACCAACACTACTGTAGGAACAAAGTGCCCTTTAACTAGGTCTACTCCCACTGTAGTGCCCGCGGATAATCCAAAACCTAAGAAAATTGGAACTGTAAAACCTGTTAGTGCTAAGACTCACATTAGAAAACGCAGGAAATCTAAGGGTCACAAAAATGTTAGCAATTCTGATAATATTTTATCTGTATCTGCTAACACTCCGGAACCAATAGTTTCCAATGCATTGTCTACTGTTGTTATTGAAAACAGGTGGTCCAAATTGTTCTCTGGTATTTGGACTCTGGTTGCTCCAAGCATATGACCAGAGATCGCTCTCAGCTTAGAAATTTCGTCAGCAAGTTTCTTGGTATGGTTCGATTTGGAAATGATCATATTGCAAAGATAATGGGTTATGGTGAATATCATATTGGGAATGTTATAATTTCGAGAGTGTATTATGTGGAAGGTCTCGGTCACAACTTATTTTCTGTGGGACAATTTTGTGATGCAAACCTAGAAGTTGATTTTCGAGAGCATACTTGCTTCATTCGTAATTTAGAAGGGGTTGATTTATTGAAAGGTACTCGAGGGAATAATTTGTATACTTTGTCTCTACAAGACATGATGGCCGCTTCTCCCGTATGTCTTCTCTCCAAAGCATCGAAGACTAAGTCATGGTTATGGCATCGACGGTTATCTCATCTTAACTTTGACGCTATTAATCACTTGGCGAAAAACGAACTTGTTCGTGGTCTTCCTAAACTATCATTTCACAAGGATCATTTGTGTTCCGCGTGTACAATGGGGAAAAGCACTAAGAAGTCTTACAAACCCAAGACTGAAGACACCAACCAAGAGAAACTTTATCTGTTGCATATGGATCTTTGTGGGCCAATGCGTGTTGAAAGTCTTAGTGGCAAAAAGTACATCCTCGTCATTGTCGATGATTACTCTCGGTTTACATGGGTGAAATTTCTTAAAGCAAAAAATGAGGCACCTAAATTCATCATCAGATTTCTCAAGATGATTCAAGTGCGTCTCAACACTACTGTCCGACGCATTCGTACAGATAATGGAACCAAATTTGTGAATCAAATCTTGCGTGATTATTATGAAGAAGTTGTCATTTCTCATGAAACATCCGTTGCTCGCACTCCACAACAAAACGGTGTCGTTGAAAGGCGAAAACGCACACTTATGAAAGCTGCTCGAACGATGTTAATTTACGCAAAGGCTCCATTGTTTTTATGGGCAGAAGCAGTATCTACCGCAGTGTACACCCAAAACCGGTCACTAATTCGTAAACGCCATGGTAAAACACCTTATGAGCTTCTCCATGGAAAAGTACCAGATTTATCATATCTTCATGTATTTGGTTCTCTTTGCTATCCAAATAATGATGGTGACAATTTGGGAAAACTTCAACCAAAGGCTGATATTGGTATTTTCATTGGTTACGCACCCGCAAAGAAGGCATACCGAATCTACAACCGTAACTCTCGCAAGATCATCAAAACTATGAATGTTGATTTTGATGAGCTGACAGCAATGGCTTCTGAGCAAAGCAGCTCTGAACCCGCACTTCATGAAATGGGACCCAATAACATTAGTTCTGGTCTTGTCCCAAACAACCCTACTTCATCATCATTTACACCACCTTCTAGGACTGAATGGGATAAGTTGTTTCAACCGTTCTTTGATGAATTCTTTACTCCTCCAAGTATTGTTGCTCCAGAACCTGAGGTAATAGCTCCGGTAACCGAAGTTGTCGCTCCAGCCACCGTTGCACAATCAGACACATCTGCACCTACAATTGGTCAAGATATACCTTCAACGAGTAATTCTCAACCAACACATGTAACAACTACCCACGTCATGCCCATTGATGATGAAGAGGATGATGATGATCACGATTTGGAATTCGCTCAAATGCGTGAACTTCCATTCTTTGGTGTACCTATTCCCGACCCTAATCAAGCCGGGTCGTCCACCTTAGAGGAAGCTCCTACTACAGTTTACTCCAATCCACGGATTCGTGAACATGACAGCAAGTGGACTAAGGATCATCCTATAGATTCTATTATTGGTGACCCTAATCGTCCAGTATCCACACGAAGTCAGTTACAAGAAAGTGCAATGTTTTGTCACTTTGATGCTTTTCTCACTGAAGTTGAACCTAAGACATGGCAACAAGCTTTTACTCAATCATGTTGGATAGAAGCTATGCAAGAAGAACTTAACGAATTCATACGTCTTGATGTTTGGGAACTTGTCCCATGCCCGGATCAAGTGCAGTTACTCACTTTGAAATGGGTTTACAAGGTGAAACTCGATGAGTTAGGCGGAATATTGAAGAACAAAGCTCGACTAGTAGCTCGTGGATACAAGCAATTATTGGGCATCGACATTATGGAATCCTTTGCACCTGTTGCCCGTTTGGAAGCTATTAGACTATTCCTCGCTTATGCAGCCCATATGAATATGATCGTCTATCAGATGGATGTGAAGACGGCATTTCTTAATGGTGAAATTAAGGAAGAAGTCTATGTTCAACAGCCGGATGGTTTTGTGAATTCTAAATATCCTAATCATGTGTACAAGCTTAAGAAGGCTCTCTATGGGTTGAAGCAAGCTCCTCGCGCATGGTATGATCTACTGTCACAATTCCTCATTACGCAAGGCTTCGCTAAAGGCATGGTGGATCCCACGCTGTTCATTCAGAAACGAGGTAAAGATATGATTATGGTACAAATATATGTTGATGATATTATATTTGCAGCCTCGACCCAAACTTTATCCGACGAATTTGGGACACTCATGTCTTCCAAGTTTAAGATGTCAATGATGGGCAAGGTATCATTCTTCTTAGGTCTTCAAATATCTCAGAGTCCCAGAGGCATCTTTATCAATCAATCCAAGTATGCCCTTGAATCGCTTAAGAAGTACAAGATGGAATCTTGTGACCCCGTGGATACTCCAATGGTGGAACGAACTAAGCTTGATGCAGATCCACATGGAGTTGCCGTTGATCCGACACTTTATCGTGGAATGATCGGTACCCTTCTGTATATCACAGCCAGTCGACCTGATCTTCAGTTTGCTATATGTATGTGTGCCAGGTATCAAACTAGGCCTACTGAGTTACACTTGGCTACTGTTAAAAGGATCTTTCGATATCTTAAAGGAACCATTAATCGGGGACTTTGGTATTCGAAGGACTCTTCTATTGCACTAATGGCATATGCAGATGCGGATCACGCGGGTTGTCAAGATACAAGGCGTAGCACGAGTGGAACATTGTAACTACTAGGAGATCGATTAATCAGTTGGGCATCGGAAAGGCAGAAAAGCGCTGCAATTTCAAGTACGGAAGCAGAATACATAGCCATGTCCGGTTGCTGTGCTCAAATTCTTTGGATGAGATCGCAATTAACCGACTATGGTCTAGGTTTCAACAAGATTCCGATGTACTGCGACAACAAGAGTGCCATTACCTTATGCTGCAACAACGTTCAATTCTCCCGGTCGAAGCATATTGACATTCGCTACCACTTCATCAAGGAGCAAGTGGAAAATGGAGTAATCGAGCTTTACTTTGTCCGATCTGAGTATCATTTGGCGGATATTTTCACGAAGGCTTTAGATCGCGCTCGAATTGAATTTTTGGCCGACAAGCTAGGAATGAGAACCTTCTCGCCTGAGACTCTAAAGGAACTAGCAGATGAAGCGAAAGAATAGTCTTGGTAAAACTATTCTCCGTATCCTTGGTGATCATCTGTATATATTGTTTATATTTTAATCCACAAAAGTAAAATACAAAAATATAAAACCATATAAAAACCATAAAAATTGAAAAATCTAGAAAAATCCAAAAATATTTTTACTTTATTTCTCAAAGGCATGTCTTTTGGTACGATAATATTTACGGCCTTAGAAATGTTGATTAATATCGACACGGCGCCATAAATAGAGTTCGTACAAAAGTTGTAAATATTTCATAAAACATGCCCTTATGGCTTGTAGTTATTTCAGACTGCAACCCGGTTTTCATATTAAAGTCAAGTATTTCTTATGAAAGCTTTGGCTCACAACGGGAATTAATTTTCTCGGGCAAGGTTTACTTTAAAACCTTGTAAGGGATCAAGTTTACTTTATAACTTGGTCTAACACAAATCTATGTACGCCTCAGTGCATTTATTTGTTAAAACAAGAGAAGTCTTGTTTTTATGAAGCTATCATCTCTACGACCATGCTATCTACAATTGGTATCTATATACTCGACGATGCGACTACTCAACCGACGACTACAGCTCTTTCAATAGAACACGGGTCAACAATTGAGGGGGGCCAATTGTCAAGCATTCAGAATCTTCGATGCCGAACGTGCCAAGCTCACTACCTGGTGTCAAGACAACAATACCAATCGTACACGTGGTGTCAAGAGATGACTTCAGACGTGACGAGGCGACCAACATATGCTGACAAGAACCATTTGATCTTATCATATGATGTTCTCATCTATCAGGTCCAACCTTGTCAATTCTTTTTTAATATGGTGAATATGTGATCATGCTTCAAATCGATATCATATCTCATACATTTGATATCATGAAGATGAAATGGACTTGCATTTTTCTTCCCAAAACCTTTGTTAAAACTTCATTAAATCAACTGATATTAAAAACATCGATTGGGTTAATTTTTTTAATATGGTGGAGAAAATGTGATTTAATATGGGATATTATCACAAATGGTTTGACTTAATGTGCTGGCTCATCCCGACATGTGCGAAATGTTTTCGAATATCGTGGCATATGTTAAGGGGGAGCAAAATGGATTTTCTATATCAAAATGGATTTTCATGGTGACATATACTTACCCAAAACCATTTAATTCACGACGATGAAGATTGTGGTGACATAAGGATGGTAGGATAGGTTAAGTCCTATGATTCTTCCAGAACCGGAGGAATCTTCCCAAGGACATTCCATAGCTAGAAATAGTAGTCCTTAGGAAAGATGGAGAAAGAATGTGAACGTAGCTGAATGCCGACCAAGTACTTAAGTTAGCACTGGAACAATCACAACAAGGTGCTAGTTATGACGTATTGGTAAGCATTGAAGGGGTTGAAGAATGAAAAAGAATTGTAAAGATAAAGGGTGTAAAGAAAGAAGCCCTCCTTACAACTTTAGGCAGAAACCGGGTCAATACATATGCTATTGAGATCATTTTAATGATTCTTGATATTGAAGACAGACATCATGGACCCAGTGATGTAATGCACAATCCATCCCAGCTAACTCAGATATATCTCAAACGGTATTTGTTTTAATCACACGGAGACAACACGTTATCTATCGATTTATTCACTCCGAATAAATTGGTATTGAAATGGTGGCACTCCTCTCCAGCCTCCGATCACTAAAATCCAAAGTGCACGATCGAGTCTAGAGCCATTTGAGATCATCAAATATCTCATTAGGACACACTTTCATATTTCCTAGCTTCTTCACACACTGTGAAAAGTAAGAAAGATTTTAAGAGTCCTACGCAAAATCTTCATGATCTTGCCTGAACATCCGAGTAATACGAAAGTATTTACAATGAAGATGGAAATCCTTCTTGAGCGAACATCAAAAAGCTCATGGTAGGTGACTTGGGCGATTCTTTATGAATCAAACTTGTGATAACTGGAAAGCAACAGTGGTTTAATTTTTAGCTGAATTTAAACACGTTCCAGGCCTCTACGCAATATCTTAATGATCTTGCCAGAACACTCAGAGTGATACCTTAGAGTTCACAGTGATGAGTGGAAATCCGTCTAGTGTTAACCTCAAACAACACTTGGTAGGTAACTTGCAAGATTCTATACGAATCAAGCTCGTGACAACTGGAAAGCAACGATGGTGCGGTTCTTAATTGAATTTCACTTGTTCCAGGAACATGAATTGACGGCTTCAAATCATGCGGATATTATTATCTAAATGATTCACTCTTTATGTTCGCAGTCATCTTTGGACGATCGAATAAAGAGAACGGGTTTACCCGCGAAATCCTGTCAGGAAGTTACTTAATTGAAACTATCCGTCACGGGTACGATATCTAATATCGTCCAACGATCTTCACTGACCGGAGGTAAAATGCTACCGATTTAGAATGAAATGTTAAAAGCTATTTCGTTCGTGTCTACTTATGTTGCGGTATTTGAAGACGGTGGCGTTGCGGGATCCAAGAAGAAGTCGTCCCCGCATGCTTATACTTTATGCACTTAATACCTCATCTAATTCAAGAAAGCCTAAAAGTTAAGTCTTCCGCTGTATCGAACTATGAATCTTTCAAGAATTACTAAGGTATAAGTATGTGGGATGTGAGGTCACGAAGAGGAGAAGATCACAAGTGATGGATGCACGAGATCAAGGCAAGAGATTAATGCTCAAGATTGATATCAAAGATCACATCAGCATGTTCACCAGAAAAGAAAAAGAAAAAGAAAGACGAAGATTACGAGCTCAAGACAAGCATAGTATGCTAGGTTTATTTTATTATTGTAACTTGGGTAACGCCCTTGTTTGGAGTGACCTCCATTAGGGGGAGATTGTTGGAAATACGTTTTACGTATTAGAAAGGATCGGTCACTCCAACAATAGTATATGTTATAGCTCGTAGTTTAGTTATTTACATTTATCAAACAAAGCCCAAAACCGAGCCCATGGATTGTATGGGCCGGCGGCCTAATGTAAACCCAAGCCCATCTCATGGGCTTGGGTATATAAACCCTCTCCTTTGATGGAGAGGGTGGTGTGGTTTCATAATTTTCACATAGTTATTCTTACTTTCTCTCTCTAGCTTTGTGTGAAATCCACCATCTCCCTATCTCTTTCTCTCTCTAAAAACATAATTGAAGGTCTACGATATCTAAGGATTTGGTAAACTATGGATTAGATCTATTGATAAGAATGGATGAAAAAGGAAGATGGGGAAGAAGGAGATGAGGTGTAGAGAGAGAAAGGAAAGGATGGAAAAGTAGAGAGAGAAAAGGGATTAGATTAATGAATAAGTGTGTAAATGAATTAACCAACCCCCTCCTAACATGCTAGGAGGGGTATATATATAGCCCACCCTACATGTGGGCTATATGGACTATACACTTACAAAGTGAATCACGAGCCAATTACATAATTATCATTGGAGCGACCGATCCTTCACAAATACGTAAAACGTATTTCCAACAATCTCCCCCTAAGGGAGGTCGCTCCAAGTTACAAAGTTCTAAATATACTATGGCTCGTGATCTATGCTAATAATGATGTGACCGAGACTTTCTTTGGGAAAACACATTTCCAACAATCTCCCCCTAAGGGAGGTCACACCATTTTACAAAATCTTAAACCTAGCATCTATGCTTGAGTCTTCGATCTTGTTCTTGTGAATATGCTTGATATGATCTTTGACTTTAGTCTTGAGCATGTTTCCTTGCCTTGACCTTGTGCATTCATCACTTGTGAAATTTGCCTCTTCGTGACTTCATGTTCCACATACTTATACCTTTAAATTCTTGAAAGCTTCAGAGTTTGATACAGCGGAAGACTTGACCTTCAGACTTTCTTGAATTTGTTTAAGTGCTAAGTGTATGTAGTATAAGCATGTGGTGACGACTTCTTCTGGATTGTACACCGCAATGCCACCTTCTTGTTACGCTGCATAAGACAGTTAGCAACAAACAATATACACGGATGAAATGGCCTTGAACATTTCATTCTAATTCGGTAGCATTTTACCTCCGGTCGGTGAAGACCGTTGGACGATATTAAATATCGTACTTGTGGCAGGTAGTTTCAATTAAGAACCTCCTTGACAAGATTTCGCGGGTAAACCCGTTCTCTTTACTCGACCGTCCAAAGCTGACTGCGAACGTAAAGAGTGAATCATTTGGATAATATTATCCGCATGATTTGAAGCCGTCAATTCATGTTCCTGGAACAAGTGAAGTTCAATTAAGAACCGCACCATCGTTGCTTTCCAGTTGTCACTAGCTTGATTCATAAAGAATCTTGCAAGTTACCTACCAAGTGCTGTTTGATGTTAACACTAGAAGGATTTCCACTCGTCACTGTGATCAATAAAGAGTCACTCTGAGTGTTCTGGCAAGATCATATGATAATGCGTAGAGGCCTGGAACGTGTTTAAATTCATTTAAGAATTAAACCACTGTTGCTTTCCAGTTATCACAAGTTTGATTCATAAAGAATCGCACAAGTCACCTACCATGAGCTTTTTGATATTCGCTCAAGAAGGATTTCCATCTTCATTGTAAATACTTTCGTATTACTCGGATGTTCAGGCAAGATCATGAAGATTTTGCGTAGGACCTTAATATCTTTCTTACTTTTCACATTGTGTGAAGAAGCAAGTAAATATGAAAGTGTGTCCTAATGAGATATTTGATGATCTCAAATGGCTCTAGACTCGATCGTGCATTTTGGATTTTAGTGATCGGAGGCTGGAGAGGAGTGCCACCTTTTCAATACCAATTTATTCGGAGTGAATAAATCAATAGATAATGTGTTGATCTCCGTGTGATTAAAACAAATACCTTTTGAGAGATATTTGAGTTAGCTGGGAAGGGTTGTGCATTGCATCACTGGGTCCATGATGTCTTTCTTCAATATCAAGAATCATTAAAATGATCTCAATAGCATATGAATTGACCCGGTTTCTGCCTAAGGTTGTAAGGAAGGCTTCTTTCTTTACACCCTTTATCTTTACAATTCTTTTTAATTCTTCAACCCCTTCAATGCTTACCAATACGTCATAACTAGCACCTTGTTGTGATTGTTCCAGTGCTAACTTAAGTACTTGGTCGGCATTCAGCTACGTTCACAATCTTTCTCCATCTTTCCTAAGGACTACTATTTCTAGCTATGGAATGTCCTTGGGAAGATTCCTCCGGTTCTAGAGAAATCATTGGACTTTAACCTATCCTACCATCCTTATGTCACCACAATCTTCATCGTCGTGAAAAGAGATGTTTTGGGTAAGTGTATGTCACCATGAAATCCATTTTGAAGTGCAAATCCATTTTGCTCCCCCTTAACATATGCTACGATATTCGAAAACATTTCGCACATGTCGGGATGAGCTAACACGTTAAGTCAAACCATTTGTGATTGATCATATCCCATATTAAATCACATTTTCTCCCCCATATGAAAAATATTAACCCAATCGATGTTTTTAATAGCAATTGATTTAATAGTATTTTAAGAAAATTTGGGAAGAAAAATGCAAATCCAATTATCTTCATGATTTTAACAAGCTCCCCCTCAAATTAATGAGGGTGTACTTGAAACGTAAATTAAATACCTTTTAAACACAAGTGTAAGGTATTTATTACGTGCAAAGATCAATATATGATGATGAATTCACAATATTAGCAATGTACGAGGTTGGACCTGAATAATGGAGAACAGCATATGAAAGAAGCACATGGTTCTTGTTCACGAATGTTGGTCACCTCGTCACGTCCCCGAGAAAATTAATTCCCGTTGTTGAGTCAAAGCTTTCCGGTGAAATGCTTGACTTGATTATGAAAAGCGGGTTGCTATCTGAAATAATAGCAAACCATATGGAGCATGTTTTAAATCTTTTAAACTTCTGCTCGAACTTTATTTACAACCCCGTGTCATTATTGAATGACATTTCTAGGTTCGTAAATATTATCGATTCCAGAAGACATGCTCGTTTTATCAAAACGTTTTTGAACACACAATTCTGAAAGATTTAGAAAAACCTTTTGAGAAATTCTCGAAAAATTGTGTTCAAAGTTTTGAAAAACAATTACTTGAGCTTAAGATGTTGAATATCTTAAAAGCGAGCTCAAGTCCGAGAAGTTGTGAACTTCCCGTTGTTAAGGATAAGTTTATCATCGGCGATAAACTTTCCTTTAATCTGAAGAACGAGTCCTAAGCTGACATTTACTTAGAAGTCGTGTTCATGAGCTTGAAAACTTTGATTGTTTTAACGGAAAGCTCATGACCGAGAAAGGTTAATTTCTCGTTACGAGGAGAAGTTCTCTTAGTTAAAAGATACACTTTCCTTTATGAGCTTAAAACTTCGAATGTTTTAAGACAAGCTCATGACCGAGAAAGGTAAATTTCTCGTTAAAAGGATAAGTTATCATAAACGATAAGCTTTCCTTTATTTTAAGTTCGAGTTACAGTCTGACATTTAACTGTAAGTCATTGTGCATGAGCTCAAAAACTTGGAATGTTTTAGATATGAGCTCATGCCCGAGAAAAATTAATTTCTCGTTGTAAGGATAAGTTTATCATCGGCGATAAACTTTCCTGCCTTTGAAGAACGGGTTACAGACTGTCATTTATCTATAAGCCTTAATGCATGAGCTTAAAAACTTGGAATGTTTTTGATATAAGCTCATGCCCGAGAAAAATGAATTTCTCGTTTTTAGGATAAGTTTATCATCGGCGATAAACTTTCCTTTCTTTGAAGAGAGAGTTATAGTCTGTGATGTGACTATAAGTCCTTGTGCATGAGCTTAAAAACGTGGAATGTTTTTAACATAAGCTCATGCCCGAGAAAATGAATTTCTCGTTTTTAGGATAAGTCATCATCGGGATGAACTTTCCTGTCTTTTGAGATCGAGTTACAGTCTGTTATGTGACTGTAAGTCCTTGTGCACGAGCTTAACCATGAATCCCCTGAGACATTTGTTTCTCTGATATCTGCTTCTTCATCAACCAAACTCTAAGAGTGTCCTTAGTTGAACGGTACACAACGATTGGACCGCTTCGTTCTTTTGGAACATCAACTTTGGTACCTGCAATCTCATTAGGAGTTTGTATACTTTTGCATGGGTTAGAGATATCTATTTTTGAAGCACGTGGGGGTTCACAGTTGGCTTTACTTGTGTCAGAGGTGGCCTGAGGGGATGATTCACTTGTCTTAGTTGGCAAACGTTTCCTTTTATAGAAAATCTTAAGTTCAGGCTTAAGTGATGTATCATCCTTTGCAATTTCCTCCCTAGTAGTCTTCGTAGAATCAGAGACTATCCTAGTTAAAGGGCACTCGTTTCCTACAAGAGTAAAAGTTCTACCAGTGGGGCGCCAATCTTTACCAAAGGGTTTGATTTTAGCTATCCACTGGGACTTAATTCTAGCACGGGAGTTCACCTCATCAAGTAATTTCTTGACACAAGCATCATGATTTGCCGTAAAGACACATTTTCTACATGTTTTACAAGTAGCATATTTAATGTCTGAATAATTCCTAGATGATTGATCGATGCTCCTAGAAGATGGCATGCTACGGTTAGCAGTGTTGGGTAATCTAGAAGGCATCTGTCTAGGTTGGACATTGCTATCTCTTGCATGTGTCTTTTGCTTAGCTTCCCCAAGACCAGATTTATGGCAAACGTCATTTGAACTAGTTCTAGACGTGGTCTTGGTATTTTTAGGGAAACTAGAGGCAATCATATGATTTGGTCTTGCTAAAGCTGGAGTGATCACATTGGGCCTAGTTGCTGGAGTGACTGGTCTAATAAGATGAACCAAATCAACTTGGGAGGCAAACCGCGGTCTCGAGGATTGTGGTCGCTCGGATCTAAATGCAGTAGGTTGTCTGACAATCGGTTGTCTGACGAACTGATTTGTAGGCGGTTTCCCCAAGATTGATGGTTTTTCAAGCTTAGTGTCCACACTAGGTCCTCTATTTTTCCTTAACTCATTTTTCAACGCGGCTATAGCAAAGACCTTTTCCTGTACTTGAGCTTTTAAATTCTCATTCTCTTTGAGCACGTTATCTTGGGATGCCAACTTAGATTCAAGCAGTTGAATTTGTTTCAAAAGATTATCCTTTTCAGCTTTAGAATCTAAAACAGTTTGATCCAATTTTCTTTCAAGAACAACGTTTGATTTTTCAAGTTTTTCAAAGTATGTTTCAAATTTGACCGTTTTCTTAGAAAATTCAAGTTTGGCATCCTCAAGATCTTTTGATTGTCGAGCTACGATCGTTTCGAGCTCTTTAATCTTGGAGTCAGAAGCAGACAATGAAGCAGTTATAATACAATTTTCATGATGTACTATAGCATTCTGAACAATCTCTCCCCCATTATGACTTACATCGGATGAATCAGAAATGGTATTTCTATCACTCTTTTCCATCCCATGTTTGTCATAATTAGGTTCAGAATGCTCAATATGCGGCATGTTATCAGCATATACATCATAACCAACATCACATTGTACCATGTTTGCAGGCTCTTCGTCATAAACGGGTAAGGTGTCATCAAGAGTGATCTCGTGAACAATCCCTGACGTACAACTGGTATCATGTTGTGCTCCTGATTCCGTGCTCTTGTCATCTTTAGGCTCCAAGTTGTCAACCGTATGACCAATCACCTCTTGCATCTGCGGCATTGATTCTTGCACTCCATTAACATACACTTGCTGAAGTTGAGATCTTTCATAAATCGAAGACGAGACCGATGACATGAGTTTCAAAATCGTATCACGGAAAACTCGAAGCTCGGTATGTGTATCTCGAAGAAACGATTGGCAAATCATTGAACTGTCAGGCTTGATGATATTAAATTGGAGGAAAGGCGTGAGGTGTGTCACAAGAGCCTTATATGCAAGTACCGATGCAGAGTGATTAAAGTTGTCACGGTTGAGTTGCTCGGCGAGTTCGGTCAAAGTGGTAAAAATGGAGTCGATGAATATATGACGATCTTGTCCAAAGATTGTCACAAATTCGCTCCCTCCTTGAATCCCCGAAAGAGTGACAAGATGAGACTGGAGTAGTTGAAAGGAGGTGATGCCACTTTTCTTAACTACGTTTTGCCTTAAATACAACTCTCCCTTTTGACATGTCGAATCGAACGAATCCATTAAGGATCGATTAAAACGAATTCTTGGATCTATGTTGATAAAACCGGTGCTTGAAATCCACAAAATTTGACTAAAGACCAATTCTTTATTATATCGAAAAATATCTTTGCCGTTTAAGCACTTTTGTTCGAAAAGTAAAAATTTACCCAAGTTCTTTTAAAAAAAACAATACCCGTAAATTATTTCAAAACCTCATTTATTTTAAAGAAAAGAATAATAATAATATCTGAACCCACTATGTATCCACACTCGAAAATATTATTATTAAAATAAAATCAAGATTAAAATAAAATCAAAATAAAAACAAGATTTTGAAAATACTAATAAAAATCAGATATTAAAATTAACTATTATTATTAAACTAGAATCAAGATTTTCCTCACACGTCCAAGAAAAAACAAAAGAAAAGAAAAACATGAGGCGTATGGTATAAGAACAGGCCACGTTTCTTGTGCTTGTATCAATCTCAATTAAACCTCCACATGTCCTGGTCAAAGGGACACAAAGACCTTTGTTTACTCCGCCCCATTAAATACCCAACCAACAAAAAACCTCCACCGCCCCACTTCTTTACTTTGTTATATCCGCCAGTCAATAAACTTTCACTAAACTCTCTCTCTCACACCAACCGTCTTCTCCCCAAAACTTTTATCTCTCTCTCTCTCAAACAAACCAAAAACGCAGAAACCAACTCCTCAATCTCAAAACTAAACGCACCTCCGCTTCCTTTGATATGCGCAGGAATGATCAAGATCCAAAAAGTCTTCAAGATCTTTAAGAAAAGGTCTCGGGTAGGGTTATCTTTTATTGTTTTTGAGTCTCTCTCTTCTGTAGTGTCATTCTTGTCCAGTCTTGGATCAATGATCCTTTTGAATAAAAGTGAGATCGAGAGTTTTTGTGGCTTATTGTAAAAAAATCAGTATTTTTGTTTAAAAACAATCTTTTTCGGATAAAGATTATGTGTTTTGAGGGTGTGTTTGTGACGAGGGTGGGTTTGGGATGGAGTCGAGGGTGTGTTCGAGGGTGTGAGGGGTGAGTTTGTGTTTGGGTCAGTTTAGTTGTCGAGAGAGAGATGTGTTTGCTGTGTGGGGACGAGTGTGTGAGTGGTTCGAGGGTCGAGAGACAAAGTCAGTGAGTCTGTTGGATTGAGTCGAGAGGTGTGGGTTTGAGTATTGAGTGAGACGTGGGTAGGTGTCGAGTATGTCGAGGGTGGGTGGGTGAGATAGAGTCGAGACTGTGAGGGGTGGGTCTTGAGTTTGAGTTGTGGTCGAGTCGGGTAAGGGTTGGAGTCTTGGGAGTTGTCGAGAGGTGTGGAAGTTGTGGGTGAGTCGAGAGATGTGTCAAGAGTCTGTTTCGTGGGTTGTTGGGTGATACGAAAGGTGGTTGGGGTATTGTGAGGGTCTGAGTGATGAGCGGTCGAGTCAAGTTTTTGGTGAATATTCCGAATAGACTTTCTATTCGGAAAATGTCTATTTTAAAAAAATCTATTCGGAATGTTTTTCTATTCGGAAAACTTTGTCCATTCGGAAAGTTTTGACCATTCGGAAAGTTTTGACCATTCGGAAAGTTTGGTCTATTCGGAAGTTTTTCCTATTCGGAAGATTTTCCTATTCGGAAAGTTTTGACTATTCGGAACTTTTGGTCTATTCGGAATTTTTGGTCTATTCGGAATTTTTAGTCTATTCGGAACTTTTGGTCTATTCGGAAAGAAATAGCCTACGCGGAATATTTAGTCTATGCTGAAAGATTTTCTATGCGGAAAATTTTCTTATTCTGAAAAATGAAATCGCTCAGAAACTCAAAAACTGATAGAACCGATGGATTGGACTGTTTTGACTGTTTTGGACAATTTAACAGATTGGACTGATATGAAAAAACAAGAAGAAAAGCTGATTAAAAAAAATGATAAAAAAAATGACTGATAAACAAAATAATAAACTGAGAAACTGATAAAAAAAAATGATATGATTAAAAACGGATATGATTAAAAAACTTGATAATAAAAAACAAAAACTGATAACACACGAGAAAAAAAATAAAACTGATAAAAAAGGAAAATTGATAAAAAAATTGATAACTTTATTAAAAAATTTGATAAGATTTATAAAAATTGATAAAAAAATTTATCGAATGATGAAAAGATTGATAAAAAATTAGAAAAGAAAGAATTGTTACCACCAAATCAAAAGATAGACAAATAAGCAAATCCTAAGATTCAACCATGGCTCTGATACCAATTGAAGGTCTACGATATCTAAGGATTTGGTAAACTATGGATTAGATCTATTGATAAGAATGGATGAAAAAGGAAGATGGGGAAGAAGGAGATGAGGTGTAGAGAGAGAAAGGAAAGGATGGAAAAGTAGAGAGAGAAAAGGGATTAGATTAATGAATAAGTGTGTAAATGAATTAACCAACCCCCTCCTAACATGCTAGGAGGGGTATATATATAGCCCACCCTACATGTGGGCTATATGGACTATACACTTACAAAGTGAATCACGAGCCAATTACATAATTATCATTGGAGCGACCGATCCTTCACAAATACGTAAAACGTATTTCCAACAATCTCCCCCTAAGGGAGGTCGCTCCAAGTTACAAAGTTCTAAATATACTATGGCTCGTGATCTATGCTAATAATGATGTGACCGAGACTTTCTTTGGGAAAACACATTTCCAACAAAAAACATAAGCAAGATTTACAATCCTACACTTATTGATTCCTGAGCAAATCTCTAGAAATTCGATGCGAAGCGAGGATCTTGATAAAGATGTTTGATACAAGCACACTATGTTTACATAACTCTTTTGCATTTATCATTAACGGGAATGATATTAGCAGATTTGGTAAGTCTGTCGACGATGACCCAAATCGAATCAAATTAAGATGATGACCTTTGCAATAGCTAGGCGTTTGCTAATGTATGAGGCGATGTCTGCCTTCATAATTTGCCATTAGTACAACTTCTTCAGACAAAGATACTTTTAGTCATAAATGACATAAGTAGAATACTTATACTTATAAATTCCAACATAACTATATCTCACAATCTCCATATTTAGACAATCACAAGTGATCTTTAAAATATTTAACGCTATCGGCTTCTCATTTCTAATGGTTCACATTAGCCGCAAACCGCTTTTTATTATCTATATTATCCTTTTTACAAGTATTGTTTATTTTTATATCGTTCAGCAATTTATTTTGCACCTTCATTAATAAGGAACATGTCCTAACTGGTTCTTTATCTTTTCTACATAATGCATCGGTATCTATATTCACTTCTCATGATGATATAATTATCATGTCCACAATTCACTCATATATTCTTTCTATATTATGCGTCAGTAATTACGTTCACTTTCCTGATGAAATAAATATCATAACCGTATTTATTCAAAATTTCTTTCTTCATATCTTCTATGTTTTAGTTTCGTCTCAACTACTATTTTTATCAGTTTTTCTCAATCCGGTGTTTAAAGTGTCGATAATTATAACAACTAATGAAATATTAAATATTCAATTTTTATGAAATGTAAACGTAAAGATTTTAAATTTCTTAGTTCGACCAATTATATGAAAATGTTCAAAAATAAATTTAAATTTAATTAACAAGATTTTTGTTGATTTAACGAAAATATTTAATAAGATTCGTGTAGAAATGCTAAAATCGGATCCGGTGGTCTAATGTGGTGGTAAATGGTGGTGGAAGCCATTGTTGGTTTAGAGAGAGAGAAGAGAGGTTGAAAGTGAAAGTGTAATGTATTCCCAAATGAACAAATGACAATCAACACCCCTCCTTGGAAGCTAAGGAGGGGTATATATAGTCACGCACACAACCTAAACTTTACAATGAGCCTAGTCTAGTCTAAATGTGCGTGACTATGATAACTAACGGGAATTCTTAAATGTCGTCACATAAAGTGAGTTTCCAACAATCTTCCCCCATGGGACGACGTGTAGAATTCCTTACAATATTCTTCCTAACAAGTACAAAATAATTAAGAACAAGAGCTTTCATGAAGCGTCTAATGCTGATGATGTCTTCTGAGGCCTTTGACTTCAAAACGACTCATCTTTAAAGTAACTTGTAGAAGAAATACTATAACGGCACGAGCTAAGTAACCCATACACTTCTGGTTAAGGAGAAGCTTCTGAATTAGCTTCCCCCTAATTCATGCCACGTAAACTTGATGTAGAAGCATTATAAATAGCTTCCCCCTAAACCAACAATCCTCGTAAGCAACTTCAAAGCTTTCAATAAAGCTTAGAATGATTAAGCGCACAGCGGAATCTAACTAGCAAATCCCATCATATAACATGATAATGTTGCTAAGAGAGATTGAAAGTAAGGGGCACACCAAGTAGATCAACAACTTTTCATCTCACTCTTAAATAATTCTTCTGAATTTTTCTTCCCCCTGAGAGTTCAAGTTATGCATACCAGAAAGAATCAAGACACTTCTTCCCCCACATAGTTGAAGAAGGTAAATCAATCCCAATTATGAAGCTCAAATACTGAAGTGGACACTTTATCCCATTCATGAAGTTGACATCGTAACACCAGAGTCAATTAAGTCCCGGAAATGCACACGTCTTCTTCCGGAGATGCGCCAGAGTCAATTAAGTCCCGGGAATGCATATAGGATAATGATGATGTTTAATTGCAACAATCAAACAATTAAACCTCGAATCAGTAGTGTACCGTTTGGAGATTGATAACGACACGAGTTAAAACACTGATTTTCTCTGCGGCTATGACAAATGTCATCCCGGAATATCTTCAAATCAAAAGAAGGTATGAAGTTCATCACGTGTACTTGTTGTGCGTTCAATGTGTCTTCTTCTTCCCCCTTGATGGTTTCGAAACTCGGAACCATCAATAAATTGTACGCACATGAACCTGAAATCTCGTGAGAATAATAAATAAGCTGAATTATATATTTTGTGAGAATCAGCTGTTGATCGAAAATCTCTTCTCATAAACTCTCCATGGCCACCTTTACCAACCCACATGAAAGCAATTTGAAGTGACCACTGAAAGAATGAACTAGATACGTCAAACGTGAAGCTGAATAAAAATCCTTCTATCTTGTGACTTAAGCTTGCACTATTGTTGAATGAAGAACGGTGGAGAAATCTCTAAGTACTCAATGCATCACTGAAGAAGTCTATAAGCACAACACCTCTTGAAATTATCCACGTCGACTAAGCGCGTGACACTGAGTACAACAATGTAACCCCTTTAAGTGATAGTTATCCGAGTCATCAACCATCCACCCTGAACCCGGAAACCAGATAACCAAGTCTTCATTCTAGGATTAAGCACGAGCAAGTTATCTATTAAAAGATAAAATAAATACACGCCTTCGAAAAATCCGTCTTCAAGGTCACGTAATTAATACCCGATCAAACAAAATCTGTAGCCACTAACAACTCGCCCATTTTTTCTTGGTCTCGCCAAAATAAATTCTCGTCACATTTGTCACTTCATTTTGTCGCGTCACATTTCTCGTCACCCAATCAGTGTCAAGAATAAATTAAAGAACCACGAAATGCAACAAAAAAACCACAAATTAAAAAAAGGAACTTGTTTGTTTGAGCATCCATTCTCCTTAACAATGTCTCGTCACTTTTTGTCTCGACCCGATGTCACAGTTAAATCCCGAAAATATTCACAAAATTTTATTCAAAATAATCAATCTTGAAATAAAAATTCGTTTATATTGTGTATGTAAACTAAACGACCCATAGTCATGAGTATAAAACCTCTAGTGCAAGGCCCAAGTCGTGTCATGGCCCATTCTTCATGACCCGGTCCATCAAAACAAGGTTATAACTGGTTAAATGGGGTCAAACCCTAAAATAACTCATATAAACGCACCCTAACTCACACCTCTTGTTTAGACCGCCCACTTTTCTTATCACTACTCCCTTCACCTAACTTTTCTCTCCCAATCTACGCAGCCACCATCTCTAAAACAACATAGAAACATCCGTCCCTTTATCTAAAAAATACACCACATCCTCCCAATCTCATCTACAACTCCTACTATCTCCATCTTAACCCTTAATCTCAGCTCCATCAATCATATCATAAAACGAATCATAACACCATATGAGTAATAAACCATCACGAAACACAAAAACCCAATTCAATCGTTCTTAAACATGAAACAATTAATTGAAACCACTGCCAACCCGACGAGTTATGTCATATGAGACGAACCCATTTGATGAGGCGTTTAAAAAATAAACGATCTTCAAGATCACTAGATTGATCTCGGGTAGGTTAATATGTGGTTGCATGTTGGTTTGGATGAGTCATTGAGTGTCAACGAGACCAGGATTAACTATAACATAATTGTTATAAGTTAATCTTGATACTCGAAAAGTAAGTGCATATATGTGATGGATCATATTTATTTCGTGTAGATCTAAATAGATCTCAGCATGCATGTGTAAACACGAAAGAACAAATTATAAATCTGAGATTATTTCGAGTCTTTTTGATGTTTAGACGGGTTAGGAGACGAAGGGATTAGGATAGTTATGGTGTTGAGGTGATAAAAGGTTGGATGGTTAAATTGATAAAGTGTAGAGTCGACTCAGTGAGTTAACTCAGTTGGGTTAACTGAGTCAACTCGGTAATATCTCATTAGGACACACTTTCATATTTCCTTGCTTCTTCACACACTGTGAAAAGTAAGAAAGATTTTAAGAGTCCTACGCAAAATCTTCATGATCTTGCCTGAACATCCGAGTAATACAAAAGTATTTATAATGAAGATGGAAATCCTTCTTGAGCGAACATCAAAAAGCTCATGGTAGGTGACTTGGGCGATTCTTTATGAATCAAACTTGTGATAACTGGAAAGCAACAGTGGTTTAATTCTTAGCTGAATTTAAACACGTTCCAGGCCTCTACGAAATATCTTAATGATCTTGCCAGAACACTCAGAGTGATACCTTAGAGTTCACAGTGATGAGTGGAAATCCTTCTAGTGTTAACCTCAAACAACACTTGGTAGGTAACTTGCAAGATTCTATACGAATCAAGCTCGTGACAACTGGAAAGCAACGATGGTGCGGTTCTTAATTGAATTTCACTTGTTCCAGGAACATGAATTGACGGCTTCAAATCATGCGGATATTATTATCTAAATGATTCACTCTTTATGTTCGCAGTCAGCTTTGGACGGTCGAATAAAGAGAACGGGTTTACCCGCGAAATCCTGTCAGGAAGTTACTTAATTGAAGCTATCCGTCACGGGTACGATATCTAATATCGTCCAACGGTCTTCACCGACCGGAGGTAAAATGCTACCGATTTAGAATGAAATGTTCAAAGCCATTTCGTTCGTGTCTACTTATGTTGCGGCATTTGAAGACGATGGCGTTGCGGGATCCAAGAAGAAGTCGTCCCCGCATGCTTATACTTTATGCACTTAATACCTCATCTAATTCAAGAAAGCCTAAAAGTTAAGTCTTCCGCTGTATCGAACTCTGAATCTTTCAAGAATTACTAAGGTATAAGTATGTGGGATGTGAGGTCACGAAGAGGAGAAGATCACAAGTGATGGATGCACGAGATCAAGGCAAGAGATTAATGCTCAAGATTGATATCAAAGATCACATCAGCATGTTCACCAGAAAAGAAAAAGAAAAAGAAAGACGAAGATTACGAGCTCAAGACAAGCATAGTAGCTAGCTTTATTTTATTATTGTAACTTGGGTAACTCCCTTGTTTGGAGTGACCTCCCTTAGGGGGAGATTGTTGGAATACGTTTTACGTATTAGAAAGGATCGGTCACTCCAACAATAGTATATGTTATAGCTCGTAGTTTAGTTATTTACATTTATCAAACAAAGCCCAAAACCGAGCCCATGGATTGTATGGGCCGGCGGCCTAATGTAAACCCAAGCCCATCTCATGGGCTTGGGTATATAAACCCTCTCCTTTGATGGAGAGGGTGGTGTGGTTTCATAATTTTCACATAGTTATTCTTACTTTCTCTCTCTAGCTTTGTGTGAAATCCACCATCTCTCTATCTCTTTCTCTCTCTAATCTCTACATCAAACCAGTAAAATCATTCACATAGAAACTTCCGCCCCTCCATTTTCACTCCCATCTTAAAACCTCCATCGCCTCTTATCTTCCCAAAATCCACCAACCTTAATCAGTTGATAAGAAGCTCCACCCCCATCTCCTTCTATCCAACCTATCGAATCTGAACAACACCTCACAAAAGAGTAACATATCTTCTTCAATCCATCCCATCAATAAAATCACAACAAACTATTCCCCTTGATGTTAGTTATTTCCGAGTCAAAGAACAATCATCAAGTTTTTAAGATCTTTTAATAAAGATCTCAGGTAGGTGTTGCATGTTGTTATTTTTAGAGCCAATCGAAACAAGGAAAGTATGTGAACACTGTTGTTTATGTATTTCTTTAATTTCGAATATGAAAAGAGATTGGTTTCATGGTCTTATACAATCAAAATAGATCAGTGATGGAATATAGTTTCAAGCATATATATCTCAATTGATCTTATGATGCATGTGAAAAAAATATTGAGATCAATTTTTAATGACTGTTTTTGTTCGAGTCTTGTTCAGATTGATAGAGGGTTTAGGTGACGATGGGAGTAGGTTAGATTGAGGTGTTGTGGAGGTATAAGGATGGAATGATTTGGTCGACTCAGTGAGTTTTACTGAGTCAACTCGGTAATTGCCGAGTTGACTCGGTAATTACCGAGTTGACTCGGTTGTGACGGGTGATGGTTTTGGTCACAAATATTTGTTAAAATATTTGGTTGTGATGGGTAAATACTGAGTTAACATGGTCCATCGAATGTAAAAAAAATCCCATCGGAATATTGTCAAAATAGTCCATCGGAATGCTTTAAATAAATCCCATCGGAATAATTTTGAAAATGTCTCATCGGAATGTTTTTGTGAGTCTATAATCGGAATCAAACAAACACCCCCATTGGAATAACCAATCTGAATGACCATCGGAAAGACCAATCTGAATGACCATCGGAAAGACCAATCTGAATGTTCAATCTGAAAAGGCTGTCGGAAACCCAATCTGAAAAGGGTTTTGATGAAACCGAAAATGGTGGATCTGCCCAGTTATTTTATGTTTTGTCCTTTTCCCAAAAAATTTGATCTGATAGATGTAAAAAGAACAAAAAACTGTAAAAAATAATGAACAAGTGATTGATTAAACCAAGAATAGTCACTGATGTGGACCCAGATATAACTCTGATTTGATAAAATCAGTAAGACAATGAAAACCAAGAACAAATATTGAGACGGTTTGGATAAGATTAGACAAAAATATAAGACGTGACAAAAAGTTTGTGACAAAATAGACAAAAATGATATGAAACGAGACTCAAAAAAGAATAATCAGACCACCAAATCAAATATATAAACACGATCCAAGGATGGAACCGTGGCTCTGATGCCAAATGTAGAAATGCTAAAATCGGATCCGGTGGTCTAATGTGGTGGTAAATGGTGGTGGAAGCCATTGTTGGTTTAGAGAGAGAGAAGAGAGGTTGAAAGTGAAAGTGTAATGTATTCCCAAATGAACAAATGACAATCAACACCCCTCCTTGGAAGCTAAGGAGGGGTATATATAGTCACGCACACAACCTAAACTTTACAACGAGCCTAGTCTAGTCTAAATGTGCGTGACTATGATAACTAACGGGAATTCTGAAATGTCGTCACATAAAGTGAGTTTCCAACAATTCGTAAATGTTTGAAAAATCTTTGGTTATACTTCGGTCAAAATTTTCTTAGTTTGAAAAGCGTAAATTATCGTTTCAAATTTCAAATCATGGTTCAAATGGTTTCCTCAATCCCTTTTTAAGTTGTCTAGAAGTGTACACAAACATTTACCCCTAAACAGAAGTTTAGTTAAATGGTTTGTGTATAAGGGAATAATCCCTTAAAATCCTTTGTTAAAACATTTGTCAAAATATTTTTGCACTTTCTTTTTGGTATAACTCAAAGTCTTAAATGACTTCTAAATTTCGAAGAGTCAATTTATATTCCATTATCTATTAATCACACGGTTAAATCACGTAAAGTATTAAGTCTTAAGTCTTATGTTAAATATTCAAGGTACAATTTTTAATTGTTCGGCCAATTCAGGGCAATCTATAATTAATTATTAACTCATTCTTATTCTTATAATCAAACATATAGTCCTTAATGATCACGAGCATGAATTTATCAAATTACAGTCTACACACGAGATTCACCAAATTTATGAATGCTACATGTGCATTGGTCAATCCAAACGACATCACGTGAAACTCATAATATTCATTACAAGCACCGGATGTAGTGATTGGAATAGATAATCTTTTTCGCAGATGCGAAGTTGATGATAACCATGCCGTGGATCAAAAACCTTGTAAATGATCGAACAAATCTTCCATTTCGAGTTATGGATATCGTTTTCGATTGTCAATTTCCTCAGTTCACATTAATATATAAGTATAAGGAATGATAACACTATAGCTCTTCATGATGACGAGCTCGGTAGAATAAAATCCTTCTCCGACAACTCTCTCAGTTGTACGGTAATTCCTTAAATTCAGATGGTGCTGACGTACAGTGCACAAGCCACAAGTGCAACACCGGGAATGTAATCAATACCAATTTCAACTTGCCTAAATGGCAAAAGTCTAGTTAATTCACCAATAAATACTTACTAAAGTTTCAGATAACGAAAACATCTTTTTATTAAATTCATATTAGGTTCTTCTAGATTATAATATCTATGACTAATTCACATTCATTCACGGTATAATTTCAAGTCTAAATTCAGGATAAAATCATCCATCAAGAATTATTTAGATCACTTTTGATAATCAACATCTTATCATTTAGGGGAATTCTACTCGAGTTCCCATCAATTAAGACAATGTCGTCATGTCATAATCAATCAATCCATTCTACTGGCACTATCAACTTTCCAGTTTTATTACCGTCGATAAGATGTGAACTTCTCAAAAGACTAATAATAAATCATAATCCTTCACAAATTCAGGGATATATGGAGACATAACTTTCATCTAAAGAGTAAGGTCAACGCATAATCTATTCGAGAGAATTTCAAATCAGATACAGACGAAGACATTTAATGGATATGAATATATCCCTTGTTTTCATAATTTGAGTACGCATTCGAAAGCTCCTCGGTTCGTTACCCAGGTCATTCAAATGAAATCAAATCAAAAGAAATGATAGGAATGTCGATACATCCAGTCGGGTATCAACACTCGGTAATTAGATACTTTTCCTAAGAATCTTACTACGAGAGAATTGGACAAGAAAGAATTGTCAATTGTCAAATGAGACAATTTCCACAGATGAATAAATTCAACTCAGAAGTATAGATGTTACAGGCACATATGTAGGTGTCCATATCAATATGTACCTATTTTGCACTTTTTGCAGATCTCCTAAAATTTAATCTTTCACAATCTTCAAAGAAAATGTAGTGTTTATTCATTAGTTTTATGGTGACTACTAATCAGTCTTGCATAGTCCATTCCAAATTGTATGTAGGCGCGCAACTATATACAATTTCAAGATTAACGATACAATTCTCAGTTCGTCAAAATTTTATCATCATGTTTATAATAAAAACATTTACATGCTTAATTCTTAAATAAGAATCAAAAATAATTTACAAAGATTTCCTTTGTCATGGAAACAATTAAGTTTTCTAAGGTGTTTCACAAACAACTTCATTTTGATAACAATCAATTATAATTCTCACTTGGAATAATGCATATAGTGATGAAAGTTTAAATTTTCTCAAAGGATACCATTTTAACTTTATAAAAACAATTAGTGATCTGCAAAAGAGTGATGAAAGCTTGTTCACCAAGAATTAACTATGATATGATAGGAAATGAGCTTAGCCAATTAATCATGAGGTTCATGACTTTGATGGAACTCAAGAATACAAAGAGAATAATCCACAACGTAACTCAATTCGAGATGAGTACTTGTTCAATGGTTGTATCACTAATGCGAACATTAGGATGAAGCAATAAAGGATAGATAACATCAATACATTTAGAATTTAGCAATCAAAGGTAGTCTTTTCATTAATCACAAACAAGTCAAATTGTACCGTAACACATTATGTGTCACTATGTCATACAAATCCAATATTTCATCCTACCAACTGATGTCTCAGTTAAGTTAGGGATTATTTTCAAAGATACCTCAATGAATACTAATCTACAAGAGTCATTAGGTGTTCCACATGTCCCAGAAGATCCATCGGTCTCAATTCAGAAGAAGATTTCTTCAATTTATTTCTTGGACACTGGGCATCCTCGTTAGTGGACAATGGCCTAGGAACAACCCTTAACACGAATCAACAATCAATTAAAACCTTTTAATATAATCACATAACTTAACGACTTATATTAACAATCTCATATTCCATACAAGTTAAATTTTACTTTATTCAAGTTTCAACCAATTTTAAACTCAATTCAATATCCTACCTCATATTCCAATACTTACAACCTTATTCTTTGGCCTTGTAAAGGCAATACAATCTCAATATGAATCAACACTTAATTTCCAATCCTATTAGCTCTTACAACAACATTATCAAATGAGTCACTAGTATGAAATGACTTATACATTCAATTAGACTTCTCGGAAAAGGTATTAGTGGCATGAGGCTTTTGGGTAATGGTTCCAATGACAGCCTCAAGTGCAACATTCACCCTTTCGATTTCAAATTTAAGAATTGGGTGACAACGAATCAGATGACATCTTTCTAGGTGGTAACGTTTTGTCAAACTCCACTCTATAAGAAAAAGATCGTCATGACATCGATATCAGATTTAATCTCACCAATTATTTTTTTTTCAATATCACAATCAACTAATATCTACATTTCTACGAATATCAACCATTTGTTGGGATCATAAATATCCACAACTTGTTTTAGATCTAGGATAGCTAGAATTCCTACGAGAATAGGTTCGATTATTTTACTAGGGGATTTAGGGTTACTTGTGACAATCTGCGTCGGATAAATACCTCGTATAAAAATCAAAATAATCATCAAACAATCATGTAATAAAATTACATCATATATATATATAATCCAAGTTATATATATATATATATTAAAGTAACACTTCTCAGTCTGGCCTTGTCGGTAACTCGGGAATTCTTCGGCACCGTTATAGTCAAAAGATTTTTAGACATTTTTAGAAAAATGTTTTTAGTTAAAAGATTTTGAAATGTTTTATTCAAAACCTTGGTTTTAAAAATCTTTCGTTCTCTATACAGAGAGCTCTGATACCAAACTATAACACCCCCAAATTTATACAACTCAGTACAGCGGAAGACTAGTTGGTGTTACGGGATAACACATTACTCACATCATAGACAACGCATAAAAATCGCGTCGTTTATTTATAAAGCATTTCCATTCAATAATATCAAAGTTACATCGGTCCCAAGTCATATTATTTCATGCAAGGTTTTACAAAGTATTTGAATGGAAAAATATTATTTAGGTGCGGGCCATGAATTCTTGTCGTCTTCCCGAGAATTACCTTCAAGTACATGAGATAAAACATGTTAAAAGAAAAGGTCAGCGATAACGCCGAGTGAATTCATAGAGTTTAATATAATCCATCAATATAATATCAGTATAAAATTTTTACTGAAAATCATTTTGTTCAAATCATTTTAATAGGCCATAAAATAGCCAAAGTCACTTTATACAAATCTTTATCGAAAATCATAATATAGGCATTTGCCTTAAAAATCATTATACGAATCATTGTCGTTAGAAACACCATACAATACGTTTTGCAACGTTGTATAGATTAAATAAAAACCGTTATATGAATATGGTTATAAAAAGCCTTAAAAATCATTATACGAGCCAATGTCGTAAAAACGTCATACAATACGTCTTACGACGTTGTATGAAAATAAACACCGTTATATGAATATGGTTATGAAAACCAAAACACAAACATAATATCAATAGTATGACCCAGTATTGCTAGTCAGGCAATACATCGTAATTCGGAGCGTCTAGTAGTATTTCGTTAGTTTTTGGATTATTATAAGCCGCATGACATTGTTACCTTACTAAACCAAAACGGGTAGCTAACCCGATACCAATTTTGCCCATCTAAAGTAGTGTGTCGTCACAAAGGTCACGCTATGGAAATCTTCTCATACATAAATTCACTTACCAATCAATGTGGCACGACGGGGATCAACCGTCAAGGCGCGAACTGGGGTGATCGTCCCCAAATAGTACTATTAAATGCCTAAGCGTCTACCAAATCCCGGTAGTTCACAATTCATGCTAATGGGACTTTTAGTGACATAAACTAACTTTAATAATCCATTTAATTTCATCTATCGGGTCCTTTAATCATTTATCGGGTCATACAATCGGGTCATTCAATCATTCGGGTCCAAAATCAATAAACAAACAATCGGGACAAATGGTGTCCTATTTAATAAAAACTAACATGTTATCCCCTCGCGGGTTTATAAAACATTTATAAAAACATTTAAAAGAGTGCGAGGCTATGAACTCATGTTGATGTGGGAAAGCGGGTTATCGGCAATTCGGACGTACGGTACGTGCTTCAATCACGGAAACCTAGACAAATAATACTCGTCTTAGACTCATGTCCAATGACTTTATAAAAATACCAACTATGTATACATATGATGATTATATATATATGATGATCAAGTGGGTTTACATATTCTCGTTTACTCATTTTAGTGTTATATGTCGATAGCTTTTATACTAGTTTACTAGTTTTACCCATTTACGTGTTTTAAGTCCAATAAACTTATTATAAGTTCTTTAACTTGTTTTAATCCATGTTATACTTATATTATCAGTATCTATATTTTACAAGTTGGGCCTAAATGGGTTAAGCCCAATAAATTCTTTTTACAAGTTTTTATCTTATTTAGTCCAATTATTAGTCCAATATACTTAATTAGCTCGTAAATGTCCGTATTTCTTATAGTTCGGGTTTTATCGGTTTTTACTTGTATTAGATATTTATATATCAGTATATGACTTTTATAAACTTTACATTAGACGGGTTTGGTCGTCTAAGTTTTATTTGGCGAAAAACGTTAATTTTACGGCGATAGCCGAAAAAGTCGTAAAAATCAAGTTTATAGTTTTTATTACTTATAAATATTATTTTACCACCATTTATATAATTTACCCATTTAATTAACCTTTTATACATTTATATAAATAAGTTTTATAAGTTAGTGGGTTTATACTTTTATATTTTATACATTATAATGTGAGTGCTTATATAATAATAATAAACATTATTTCCAAAAATCTGATTTTTAACTTCATGTTCACCATTTTTAACATATCTAGAGTTCTATAATGAATTAAAAGCTCATTTTTGGATGGAATGATCTTCATAATATGTGCTACATTTAACTTAGTTATAGCTACTGCCCATTTTGAGTTTAAGTTGACTTAACAGTCCCTACAAAACTGCTTATTCAGATTAGACCACCTAACTTGTTTTGATCATATCTCACTCATTATTTTGATTCCATTGCATGGCCAACTCTCACATGTGTATAACATCTTCTACTTACTGTAAATAGATCAAACCATGCAATTTTATCAGTTCATAACATGTTTCTTTACTGTTTTATACAGCCATGTAAATTAATCAAGATTTTAACCTTGTTTCTTATAGTTTTTCACCTTTTTGATCATGTTTATCAACACCAAATCCCCACATAACATTTTTATCATCATATAATCATCATATACATATACAATAGGAAATAAAATACATGTTTACATAATCAAAATAACAAGAAGATGAGGAGGACAATCTTTATACCACCATGTTGATATAGGTTGTGATTTGAGCATGGATTTTGATGGAGAAACTTGTGCATAGCCAACACCATCTTCAAGAGCACCATTCTTCATGAATACTTTATGGAAAATCAGCCCTACTACTCCATGAAAACTCCTCCTTGGATGTTATAAGCACCACCAATCAATAGGGTTTCAAAGTGGCTTCAACATATGTGTAAATAACACATGACTTTGTGGTGGATTCAAGATCAAATTGGGTGTTTTTGTGGTGGATATGGACGGCACAATGGAGTCAAGAGAGAGAGATGAGAGAATTTTGAGTGGTATTGCATGAGTGAATGAGGAGAGTGGTGAAAAGTTGATGGTTTTGAGGTTTGGTTAGCTTACCATGTAAGCTTACTTACATGTGTAAGTTTTAGCTACATGGTTGCCACATCTTGTGATGTGGTGGCTTGTTAGTGCCGTCCCATTAAGCTAGTGGGGTGGGACAATGTATTTTGTCCCATCTCACTAGTTTACGGGTATTTCTCGATTCTAATTTTCTCGATTTGCGTGCCCTCGGGTCATTTTACGAAAAACGTTTTTATAAATTATGAATCAACGTCATAAAACGAATCTGATAAAAATTGTTTCATCAAAAACGGAGTTCGAAAACGTAAATACGTAATCCTAGGGTTTCCGGTTTAGTCGTAAAGGACGTTAAAATAAAATCGTAAGTCCTAATTTCTTCTCGTAAATTTGTGAGTTTATGAACCAACACAAATTTAAAACTCCAAAATAATATTCACGGATAAATTTATTTTCTGAAATGTCGGACTGTCACCAAAGATGGTGTATGTAAACGTAAGCACGTAACGTAGAATCCTCCGGTTTAAACGTAGTCGATGCTACTTCAAGACGTAAATCCAAATTTCTTCCCAAAAATAAGTGAGTTCATATTGTAACATTAAAATAATATTTTCAAATAATATTTGAGAATAAAATATCAATCGTAAATTGACGGATTGTCACATCCGCGGCTAGGTTTTCCGCTCCCTTTTTATCACGAATTTTGATTTTAAATTCTTGTAGGAGTAAAACCCAACGATGAAGTCTTGGTTTGGAATCTTGTTTTGTTAACAAGTACTTCAACACGGAATGGTCGGTATAGACAATGGTGGTGGAAAGGACAAGATAGGGCGAAAATTTTCAAAAGCACACACTACAGCTAAAAGCTCTTTTTCGGTAGTGTTATAATGAAATTGAGCCCCCGTCATTGTCTTCCTAGCATAATGGATTGGTTGGAAGTGTTTGTTCACTCTTTGTCCCAAAACCGCTCCAATAGCAAAGTCGTTAGCATCACATATCAATTCAAAAGGTAACTCCCAATTAGGGGTAACCAAGACCGGTGCCTTAGTTAAATTATCCTTAAAAAGAGTGAAAGATTCGAGACACTCTTTAGAAAAGATAAAAGGAGTATCTTTTTCCAAGAGGTGGGTCATCGGGCGAGCGATCTTAGAAAAATATTGAATGAATCGACGATAGAAGGCCGCATGACCAAGGAAACTTCTCACACCCTTCACAGTTGAAGGTGGATGTAATTTAGCAATCACATCGACTTTAGTACGGTCGACTTCAAGACCGACTTTGGAAATTTTATGACCAAGGACAATACCTTCTTTTACCATGAAATGGCATTTTTCCCAATTAAGAACGAGACGAGTGTCTTCACACCGTTTAAGCATACGGTCTAAATTGGCAAGGCAAGTAGAGAAAGAATCACCATAGACCGAGAAATCATCCATAAAGACTTCCATAGTTTCTTCAACCATGTCATGGAATATAGCCATCATACACCTTTGGAAAGTCCCGGGAGCATTGAATAAGCCGAAAGGCATTCTTTTGTAAGAAAATGTTCCATAAGGACAAGTGAATGTGGTTTTCTCTTGGTCTTTAGGATCGATGGGAATTTGAAAATACCCGGAGAAACCGTCTAAGAAGAAATAGTAGTCATTACCCGCTAAATGCTCGAGCATTTGATCCATGAAAGGAAGAGAAAAATGATCCTTACGAGTGGCATCATTGAGCTTGCGATCGTCGATGCAAACTCGCCAACCCGTGACAAGTCGAGTAGGAATCAACTCGTTGTTTTCATTGGGAACAACGGTTATTCCGCCTTTCTTAGGAACACAATGGACGGGACTAACCCATGGTGAATCTGAAATAGGTTAAATCATTTCGGCATCTAGAAGTTTGATAACTTCTTTCTTGATGATGTCATGAATTTTTGGATTAACCCTTCTTTGGCTTTGGATTGCGGGTTTAAAGTCGTCTTCCACGATTTTATGAGTACAAAAGTTAGGATCAATTCCGCGAATGTCGGAAATTTTCCAAGCAATTGCTTTCTTATGATTCTTCAACACGTCGATAAGTCGAGACTTTTCATCCTCTTTCAAGTCCTTAGAAATGATGACGGGTAACTTCTTTTTGTCTTCAAGGAAAACGTATTCGAGATGAGACGGTAAATCCTTAAGCTCTTAATCCGGAGGATTTTCGATGGAAGGCTTAGTCAAATTCGGATCATCAATTGTAACTTCCTTAGGAGAAAGTGGAGAAATATGGTCCTCATTGAGAAGTTTCTTAATGGTACGAATGTCTTCTTCCCAATCAGTGGGAGAATCGTCATATTTTAAGTCCACATCCCCTAAACTTCAAATTCTTTCAAAAGGAAATCACTTTCTCCAAATGGAGTAAGTGAGGGAGCAATAGAGGCAACGGTCTCAACAATGGGTAGAGAAGAAGAACCACTTTTACAAGCGTCTTTGAAATGCTCTTCACAAGCCTCATCAAGAACGTCAATGAAATTAACGCTCTCGTATTCAGAAGGTTTCTTAGAAAGTTTACCCATGTTGAAAACGATTTTATCGTCACCAACTCTCATGATTAATTCGCCCGCGGCTACATCAATGAGAGTGCGACCGGTCCTCAAGAATGGACGTCCAACGATTAATGGAACACGGGGATCCATCTCGTAGTCAATGACAACAAAAGCCGCCGGAAAGGTGAATTTGTCGACACCGAAGAAGACGTCTTCGGCTATCCCCACCGGATAAGCAACCGTGTGGTTAGCTAATTACAATGTCATTCGTGTGGGGACTAGCTCGGGTAGATATAATTGTTTCCAAACACTTAATGACAATAAGTTTATACTAGCACCTAGATCGGCTAGGGCATTACAATTCTCTACCCCGGGCAAGTTGCAAGGAATGAGAAAACGACCCAGATCACCAAGTTTTATTGGTAATTTCCTTAAGAGAACCGTGGAGCAATTCTCATTAAGTTTGGTCTGGGCAATATCAAGGAGTTTTTCTTTGTCACTGAGAAGATCTTTAAACATTTTAGCATATTTTGGCATGTGAGCGAAAGCCTCGGCAAAGGAGATATTGAAATTCAATTGTTTAAACATTTTAAGAAAGTTAGAAACTTGAATATCATCCTTGTTCTTTAAATTTCTTTCCTCAACCTTGAAGGATAAGGTATATCGGGTTGAGATGAAGACTTTGGAATGGAATTCTCACTCACATCCTTAGGTGGTGGAGGGGAAGAAATAGAAGGTGGAGGAATCGGTGAAGGGGGATCGTTTTCCTTTGTCACAATCACCGGTGTAGGTGTAGGAATCTCGAGTTCCTTTAAATCTTTTCCACTTCGGGTGGTGATTGCTTTCATCTCTCCTCTTAGATTAGCAACGGTGTTACTCGGAAGAGAACCCAAACCAGAGGCTTGATTACTTGGGAAGAAACTAGCCATCATATCCCTTAAGTCATTCGTTTGACTGCTGAGTTTCTCATATCGGCTCGAAGATCATTCCCTTGTTTTGCCATATCTCCTTTCAAGTTGATGATTTGACTTTGAAGATTCTTCACCAGCGCGTCATTAGTCCTCTTGTAAGTTTCAACCTCGTGATTAAATGCGGTGGGTTGGTTGGAAAGAGTAGCATGGTAAGCAGGTGGTTGATAAGAGGGTTGTTGGTAAACTTGATTATTTCCTTGAGTTGGATATGGGTTTCTTTGGGTTTGATATTGATTAGGAGCTCGAGTTTGGTTTTGATTGTTGCGGTTGAAATTGTTTTGGTTTTGAGGAGGAAAACCGGGTGGTGAAAGGAAGTTGTTTGAACGATAACTGCGCAAATTTCGGTCACCTTGAGAACGAGCTTGATAGCCTGCCGTGGAAAAATTACCGTTCGCGGCATACACATTTTCCGGATTGTCATGAGTAGAAGGACAATCGGTGTATGAATGAGAACCCCCGTAAATCTCATAAGAAAGTACTACAGCTTTAACTTGTTGTTGTTGATTCGTAGCTATGAGTAGTATATTTTTGTTCATTTCGGCCATCATGCGGGTGAATTCGGTCATCTCGATGTTTGATAAAGTAGAAGAAACATTGACTCTCGGGTTATTCCTTGAAGATGCGGATGAATCCCAATTTTTGTGATGAGTAGTCATGTTCTCTATAAGCTCCCTACACTCCTCATGTCTTCTTTTCATAAATGTGCCACCGGCGACTACATTAATCGTATCACGATCACGAAAAGTTAAACCGTTGTAGAAAGTATCAATTAAAGTAACGGGGAGCATGTTATGGTTCGGACAACGGTCGATCAAGACATTATAACGTTCCCATGCATCGAAAAGCGATTCATCAGGTTCTTGAGTGAATCCACTGATTTGGTTGCGAAGACTAGTGACCATGGATGGTGGAAAGTAGCGTGACAAAATATTTTGAGTCATTTTGTCCCATGTATGAATTGAGTTTTTGGGAAGACGATCAAACCATTTTTTAGCATGGTGGGATAACGTGTGTGGAAAAAAAAGTGAAGGCGAAGAAAATCCATGGAAACACCGGGCAATTTCATGCTTTGAGTGAGGGTTATGAATTTATCAAGATGTTTGTTGGCATCATCATCCGGTAATCCGCGAAAAGGACAAGCGTTTTGAACTTGCTGGATCATGTGATGCTTCAACGAAAATTCAGGAGCCGTGATTTGCATCGGCGCAATCGGTCCTCCGCGTCCGTTCATTATTGGCTGACAAAGTTCCTCCATGGTTCGAAGGTCGGGTGGGGGAACATTGTTGTTGTTGTTGTTATTATTCAAATTGGGGTGAGGTGGGTTGTTATTATTGTTATGCACACCGGCCATATCTAAGTCTATAAGAGTCTCGGGCTCAGAATAAGACGTAGATCGAGTATGCATACACTAAATGAAATACAATATTTTTGGTTTTTTATCTTTTTATTTTTTTTTGATTTTTTTGAAAATTTTTGTGCTTGAAAATAACGTTCCCAAAAGAACGGATCCCAAAATCCAATTTTTCTCACTAAAAACCGTTAATCTTTACGAAAAGAGCCAGCAGCGGCGCCATTTGATTTATGACTTTTGTGTGTGTACTCTTGAAGTGTTGTTCGTACTCGATTCAATTCGTATTGATCACGGTTTAAGGTGGAATTGTTGGTGTTGGTCACTAAAAGGGGGAGCTTGGTTTTCTAAGTCTACAAATAACATTAACGTAAAAGCTATTGAAAATAAAAAAGAATGTCTAACCTTGATTGCTGAATCAGAGTGAATGCTGCAAAATAGAACTTGGTGAAAGAAACTAAGAATAAAAGCAAAAATGTAAGTGTTGTTGATTAAAAATTAAAGCTTTAAAATTTAAATTAAAAATTAAAACTTAAAATTAAATGACGAAGAATTAAAACCTTAAAAGTAAAATTGAAAATTTAAACTTTATAAACAATTGAACTAGATAAAAATAACCTGAAAATTAAACTAAGTGAAAATGTTCTAAAAATTTGACTAATTAAAAATGGCAGGAAAAATTAAAAGTTAAAAATAAAACAGGAATTCAAATCAAACCTAAGCCGGAATACCAATTCAACACTCAATTCGGAATAGTTGATGCAAGAGCTAGTTCGAATCCGTGATTGGAATGTAACTTGGAATACAGGTTCATCAACTAACTCGAAATATGTGATCTCCAACCTAGTTCGGAATCAGAAATTTGCTTGTAATTCGGAATTCAAAACCCTACTCTTAATTCGAAATGTTGATTACACACGTAATCCGGAATACCATCCAACATGTAATTCGGAATGTGAACTCTAGAAGTAATTCAGAATAATGAGGATTCTGATGTAGTTCGGAATAAGCAAGTCTTGGACCTAACTCGGAATAATGATCCACAACAATTCGGAATCCACGAATACAGAACCTAATTCGGAATATTCAGTCCTTTACTTAATTCGGAATACATGATGTTGATGTAATTCGGGTAATGAAACAACAGCTAATTCGGGAAACACAATCCCACACTCAATTCGGAAAACGTGATCCACACCCAATTCGGGAAACAAACACGCATATAATTCGGAATATCCTTGTTTCAGACTTATTTCGGGAAAGGAAGATTAAACACTTAATTCGAGATAAACTGTTATGCACATAAGTCGGGAAATGGAAGTTTGCATGTAGTTCGGGAAAAGAGGGTTTTGACAATCCGAATAAGATCAAAATAAGCAAAATTCAAATAAGCACTTACCAAAACTTTTACCAAATCAATTTTTAGGAAAAGCTAATAAGACACAATTTAAAAACTTTTAAAATCACTAAATAAGCAAAAATTTAAAATCAACTTTTTGTAAAAATATTAATCTACCAATATCAACTTATTTAAAAACTAATAAACATAGAGATTAAGCAATAAGCACTATAATCTAAAAACCTCAAACACACCAAACCAGTAAGCACAATCCAATAAGCAAATCAATCACATCATCAACAAAATTAAACCAACTACATGATCAAATAAGCAAAACAATAGATTATGATTAAGAAAGGTAGAATGAGAATTTATTAAAAATCTTGATTATATTAAAGATTAAGATCAAAGATTACAAGATGAAGGTTTGATAAGTTTGAAACTAAAACTAGAGAGAAGAAAAAATAAAACACACTTAATTACCTACTAAAATTAAAGACTAAAAATTAACTAACTCCTTAATGACTATTTTCTAACTATATATAGGGGAAGTAGTAGGTGCTTGTTTCTTCCTCCTTTCTTCTCGTCTTTCTCGCCTTTTAAATAACTTGCTTTCTCGACTTTGTCTCGAGATTAGTCGAATAATAACTTGAACTTGTCTTCTAATTGTCTTCTTTTAGTAGACTTGTTTCTTCGACTTTGTTAAACTTCCGTCTTTAGACTTTTTCTTCGATAAATCTTCAAAATAGGCCTTTGACTTCCGTTCTTCTTGCACTGTTGACCTTTTGACTTTGTCTTTTGTCTTTTTCTTCGATAAAAGCCCGTGAAAGCCTGTGTTTTCTTCCTTTTCCATATTTTTATCCTGAAACACAATAAAAATACAAACCACGCATAATTCTGACTTTTACGACATAAAATACACGTTTTGGTCTTGTTATTATTGGAAATAAGTGGTAAAAGGTTAAGTGTTTTCACACTTATTAAGTATCATTATTCCAAAATCAATATGAAGGATCAAGACACACGACGAAAAGCAATATACTCCCCTAAAGATCATGGAGAATTCTATCCGAAAAGACCCTAACAAGGTATGAGGATAAATATATCCAAGTCCGAAAAGGAGGCGGATCGTTGTATATCAAAATCCCAAATAAAGATTGAAGAAAAATGATGAAGTCGTGGTCCAAGTTTGAAGAATCTCTAAAAAACGTCAAGTGAAGAAATTCCATATATGAAGAGAAGACCATTATTTCAAGAACGTCTTCCAAGATACGAAGTATGAAGTACATGTCAAATATCGGTCCGAGAAAGGTCTCAAATCGTGAAACGAGTTATGCCAAGATACGAACTTAAGGAAATTACGAGAAGCTGTTTTAAAAGATCGTGTCCTTTAGCTAACTATTAATTAAATCGTCATACTTTTTTTTCGGCCTTAATAAAATATCGAAATAAGTCAAATGCATCCTCGTGATCATTAAGACAAAACAAAATATAAGAGATACACCTTAGGAATAAGGGAGTCTAATTACGTAATTAACCCTCATGAGTAATGATTGTTTTACTAACTTATAATGACAATGATCTCGTTACAAGCTTAGCATGGAATTGGGTGAAAATCGAGGACGACGAAATTCTTTTTAACGAAGCATTCATGTGTTCTTGTTCTATGATTCTAAACGTCCCATTTTGCGATGAAAACAATACATTATGTCTAAAATACGTGTAGTAGTTTATTTAAGTTCACGTTTTCAATAAATGTCACCTAAAAATGAATTTTGGAAGTGCTATGATACTTAATTCTAGCATTGCGTGAGGACACGACAATGGTTTAGTATGGGGGAGTGATGAGACTGCAATTATACATAGTCTCATCGTCCAAACGGGCTTAAAACGCTAAAATATCATTAAATACCCAAAAATATGCTTGTGTTTGTTCATTGTGTATTTTAGGTAAGGATGTTAGCCTCAAAATATTGAGTCAAACAAGAATGCTCGGTCATAGGTTATTATTGTAACATTAGTTAGAACGCTGTAATAGGTAGTTAATTAGTCGTGGTTTACGGGCTTGGATTTAAACTAATTAAAGTCCAAAAGATAAGCCCGACCCAATATATAGTCCATTAAATCCCGCATGTGGGTGGACTATATATACTACCCTCCTAGCATGTTAGGAGGGTTGGCTGTTCATTTTCTCACTTCTAATCTAATATTCCCAAAGTTAATCCTCTCCTCCTCTCTACTTTCTCTCACTACTTTCTCTCTCTAAAAATTCATCTCATATCTACCTTTCTTTCTTTCTTAAATTCGTATTATATTATCATCATATATTTGGGACAACAATTGGTATCAATCGCCATGGGATAGTTTTGTGATTCGTTGTTGATTTTACTTGGTTCGTATGATTTTCTCTTATAACCATCTCGAATTCAAGATTTTTTGTGTGTTTTCCATGCTCTAAATCTTGATATAAATCTTCTACATAGCTGTGGTAGGGATTTGGTCGCATTTGGTTGGTTAAAATCGCAGATTTCTTGTCGAAAAATTCATCTTTTTACCTCAAAATCTCGAAACTGTACTAGTATTCCGATTGGTGTAATCGGAAAAGGGTTTAAAGATTCCGATTGTGATTCCGATCAGTAGCATCAGAAAAGGGTTTAAACATTCCGACCAGCTTTCCGATCACATTCCGACTGCACTTAAAATTTTCCGATTGCATTCCGATTTTCATTTCGATTAGGACATTCCGACAAGGTTATTCAGATTAGGGGACATTCAGATTTGGGTATTCCGACAAGGTTATTTCGATTAGGTTATTCCGACAAGGTTATTCCGATAAAGGGGAACATTCCGACAAAGGTATTCCGATTAGGAGACATTCCGATTTGGGTATTCCGATTGGACATTCCGACAAGGTTATTCAGATTAGGGCTCATTCCGATGACATGTTTAGCTAAATTTTGTTTGAGTATTTTTTAGACTTAGCCACCATCTAGACTATTTTGGCGGGAAAATCAAAGTAAAATTTATTTTTTCCTAGACCATTTTTAGGCCATTTAAGCTTCAATTTCAAATTTTGGTGATGCGAAAAATTTTTCGACCAAAAATTCAAATTTTTCGGACCAAATTCAAAATTTTAGGCCATTTTTAGGTTTTATTTTTCGTTAAAATTTTTCATTTTTCAAACTTTTTTCCTACTAGTTATTGGCTATTTCTAACTCGTTTTCAAATTTTGGTTATTCAAAATTTTTCGGTTTACCGTTTTAGTCGGACTGAGGAATTTATTGTCGGACTGAGAAAAAATTTCAAATTTTCGGAATTTCAACAAAAACACAATCACACCATATCTACTTAAGATCCAAAGTCACTTCATCAACAGAGAAAGACGATCATCATGCCAACGAGTAATGCGGTTACTGAAAGTTCAGACGTGAAAGACCTCGAAATGGAACGACTACAACAATAAATATGTTTTTTTGAGAGAAAATGCCATGGACGGTTTTAGAGTACTTCAAGATTCTTTTCAGCGCCTTTCAAAAGTCTTGTTCGACTTACGTGAATCCACTGGCACATTCAGCAAAACATTCACTCATGCCATGGATAGACTTCAAACACAACTTGTCAACAAAAGACTCATTGCTAGTGAATGCAAGATCACTTTCACTGATCTCAAGACATCACTTGAAACGATGTTTACTTCTGACTTCATCAAGTCTTCGCTTACCAACGAGTGCTTCAAACGATATCATGGAACGGATGCTTTATCATACAAAGATCGGATAACCCGCAACATCGACTTCATTGTAACCTATGTGAATCACACAATACAGACGCAACAAACAATTGATGACAGACTTCATACCAGTTGTGGTATCGCATCAGAAATTGAGAATACAAGCTGCAGATATGAGACTCCAACGCATAGTTCAGGGAATGATGACAACAACTCTGGGAAAGACAACAACAGCTCTGGCAAACAACACATCGACTCTGAGAATGTCATCAGCAATACACCTTCCTATGATAATGGTCCTGTTTTCGATTCTGAGCCATTGGAAGAGGTACACTATGATGAATATAATGTGTTTGGAAATGGTAATACGCATGAGCATAGTGATCAAACTCAAACCATTATTCCCACATGTATGACGGAAAAGGTTGATAGCAATACCATACCTGATCCATTAGACACGTGTAATAATTCGTCTGACAATGATCAACATGAAAATGAGTATGATGACAAGGAGCGTGTTGCGCTTGCTAATTTAATTGCTACTTTACAAAAAGATGTCACTGAAAATAAAAAGAGTCAAAAGTAATTAAAGAAGGCAAACGCTACGCTCACTCAAAGTTTTGAAGAATGCAAAGCTGCTCTTATCAAATCTACTGAGATGACTGAAAGCTATAGAGATGAGCTCCTTCAGAAAACCAAAGAGCTTGAGGGGTACAAGGGAAGTGCGTTAAAAATTCAAAAGGATGATTTTGAAAACAAATATAATACAACTCTTGAGTTATTAGCAAAAGATAAGCGTCAATATAATGTTTTCTTAATGGATGAACGCCAAAAAACGTACCTTGCCAACACCAAAGTTAATGAGCTTGAACAAAAGCTCTCTATGACCACTACTAATTCTGCTAAAATTCTTGAGGATAAGAATCAAGAGGTAGATGCGTTAAAACAAGACTTCAAAAGTAGATATGATAAAGAAACTGAAAAAGTAACGAAACTAGAAGCACAAGTCGAATTTTTGAAGAAAGTTGTTTATAAAACGCATGATTCTATTCAATCCGTAAGAATGCTGGCACCCCCTTCCATGTTTAAGGGTCAAGCTAGCTTTGCAAGTCCTGAGTACCTTGCCAAAGCTCAAGCTGCGAACCCATGTCTTTACCTTGATGAGACTGAAAGGACCGATCTTGATTGCATGCCTGTAAGTGCCGATAGTGAAGAGACTGCCCTTTGGGATGATGATAGTCAACCACTTGTCAATAAGGAGTTTGTGAAACCATATAAATATATGCTTATGAGAATAGTCTTTATGGTCTTTTCAACAAACAAACTCAGAAAACTCGTGCGGAAGTGTTTCTAAAATGCAAACAAAAGAGAATTCAATGGAAGAAAGCATTTGCCCCTAAGAAATCTAATGTTTACAAATACATAAACTACCTCCCTCTAGATGAATCTAAAAGCAAGAGTAGGAAAACATTAGGTATTCTTAAACACCACATTGATAATGTTAAATCTATTGTTGAAAGAGACTGGGCAAAACGTGAAAATGCTGAATGGACACGTCCGATTCCTCAAGATATTACCTTGCTTGTCAAAGAACTCTTAATTCCAAACACGGCGTTGATTAAAGAAACTGTTCTTCAACTTGAGGAGTTCATTCAGACTGAAATGTATGATGATTTAAAATATGTTGAATCTCTTGAGAAACACATTGAAGATCTTCAAATGGAGAAGACTGATTTTTCAGATGAGTATGATTTACTATTTCAAGAATGTGTTTCTAACGATGTTATGTGTGCTTATTTTACATCTTGTGCTGATATTGATGAATATTCTGAAGTTGCGTGCCAATATCTTGATAAAAGCAAAGAATGTGAACGTCTTGAAATTGAGCTTTCGAAACGTAAAGAAAATGTTGATAAAAAGGCTTTTGAGTTACTTCAACACAAAAATAATTTCCTTCAAAAACATTGTCATTCACTTGAACTTGCTTTAAAAAAAATGTTGGTAGTTTTCTACACGATAATAAATTGCAAGAAAAACTTTCCCAAACATTTCGAGATATGAATGAACAGAATTTGGAAATTAAAGTGTTGAAAGCTCAATTACAAGACATGGACAGAGCGATAGTAGAGTTGCAGAAACTCGTTGCTAAATTGGGTGGGAAAATCGTGGAACCTAGCATTAAGAAACCTGTTGTTCGACAACCCAATGCCTACAAGGATCCAAAGCTGTCTATCTTAGGAAAACCGACTCCGTTCTCCAATTCTTCTCATATGAAATCTAGGTTACCCCCTAAGACTGATGTGCAACCAAGTGTTCCAAAACCATCCATATCACCCTATGTTCCTCCATTTAGAAAGCACACTGTTGCTAAACCCAACCATGTGAATGCACCTAGCACCTCTAGGACTCCTCCAAAACGTGTGACATTCACGTCCACAAAGGAATCTGTAGGTTCAAATGACCTCGTTCATACCCACAATCTAGAGGATGCGAAACAAAAAGGGAAGATTCAGCAAGACAAACTCGTGTATGAAAAACCTAGTTCACAAAATCTCGCTAGAGTTCCACACACTCCTAATGGTAGTCAACCAAAACCTAGGATCCCTCTTCAGCAATCTAGGAATTGGAAACCATCCATGAATAGTCGTGTTTCAAACACTACGCCTGAACGATTTGGAAAACAAAGGAATACAAGTACTTTCGTGAATCCCAAATTCCCTGTATGTCCCACTTGCAAAAAGGGCATTCACAATGGAAATCATGACCATTGCATTTTGCAATACCTCTATGAGGTCAAATCTCGTTCCTTTGAACGGAGATCGAATACAGAATCCCATAAGACACCAAGGAGATAGAAACCCGTCGCAAAGAAAAGCAACAACAACAAATATGAAACATGGATTAAAAAAGGACTTAGTTTCTCTCCAAAGAAGTCTTCCGCTGTGAAAGAGAAAGCTACTCCTAAATCTAGTCTTAAGTGGAAACCAACGGGTCGGATCTTCACGGAAGTTGGTCTTAAGTGGATTCTAATAGAAAAGGTGATGACACTTGCACCAGCACTAATGCTACTGTTCCACACGCTGAAAAGGAATTTGTTACTCCTAATTCTAGTATTTGTGGAAACTCTTCTTCTGTGATTGCAGGTACAACAACGGATTCTGAACCCACTTCTCCTTCTTCAAAGGGTTCCAATTCTGTACATTCGATATCACCTTCTTCTGTTGTACAAAAGTCTATTTTGGATTATTTTCAAAAAACTTGAAAAAAAATAATAAAACGTAAATATACATAGAAAAACAAAATAAAAAATGGAAAAACTTTCAAAATACCAAAAATATTATTCTCGACATGTCTTTCAGTATCGATAATATGGACGTACCTAGAAATGTCGCTCAATAACGACACAGGTGTGTACATAAAGCTCGAATGAAAGTTGTAAATATTTTTCAAAACATGTCATTTCAATGATTTACAATTACCTCAGATTGTGACTCGTACTTCCAAGAAAGGAAAGTTGATCACGAATGATAACTTATCCTTAACAACGGGAAAATAAATTTTCTCGGTCATGAGCTCTCATTAAAAACATTCGAAGTTTTTAACCTCATGTAAACGACTTACAGTTAAATGTCAGACTGTAACTCGAACTTCAAATAAAGGAAAGTGTATCTTTAAAGATACCTTATCCTACCAAACGGGTAGAGCAATCTATCTTGAGTTGAGCTTGTCACAAATCATTCAACGTTTTGAGCTCAACACAATGGCTTGTAATCACTTTCAGATTGCAACCCGGATCTAACTTCACGGGGGAGTGTACACTTTTGTACTCTTACCCTTAGCAAAAGAAGTTAAATCTTCTTACACTTGAGTGGATTCGTCAAGACATTCAAAGTCTATGAACTCAAGTTTATGCTTTAGAAAAACCTTTTCGTCAAAAAGAATTGATTTTTCAAAAAGCGTTGAACACAATTTTTTCAAGAATTTCTCAATGATATTCAAAATCTTTCAAAAATTGTGTCTTCAACAACTCCTATCCTCAAACGTTTAATGTGGATCAAATCCTCGTAATAACAATTCCATTGGATCAATTTTTGAGGGGGAGCAATTCAACTTCATGCAAAATATTAACACATCTTTCTCCCGAAGATTTTTAAGACTATTTTTCAAAATATATTTTAATCAAATTTGGTATCTCTAATATCAAAAGATTTTATATATTAGAGATAGGGGAGAAAATGTGATTAAAATGTGATCTTATGTAAGACTCAAGCACTTTAACTCTTACCTACATGTGCGAAACACTTTCGATTATCGATGCACATGTGAAGGGGGAGTATTTCTGAAACGACAAAACTAGCAAGGTGTTAAATGTTTTCCAAACACTTTGTTAGAATTTAAAGTGGTTTTCATGGTTACGATCTAATACCCACAATATCTTTAATTCACGACGTTATTGGTGTCAAAAGGGTGGTTAGGTTTAAGTCCTATGATCCAACCAGAACCGGAGGGATCTTCCCAGGGACAATCCAATAGATTATTAGAAGTCCTTAGGAAAGATGGAGTAGAATGTAAACGTAGCTGAATGCCGACTAAGTACTAATGATAGCACTGGAACAATCACAACAAGGTGCTATTAATGATGTCTTGGTAAGCATTGAAGGGGTTGAAGAATGAAAAAGAAATGTAAGGATAAAGGGTCTAAAGAAAGAAGCCCTCCATACAACTTAGGCAGAAACCGGGTCAACTCATCATGAAGACAATCTCATCATGGACCCAGTGATGTGAAGCACAACCCTTTCCTAGCTACTCAGGCTTCTCTTAAAATAAGTTTTTTTTATTGTCACGGAGATCAACACGACTTCTATTGAATTTCTCACTCCGAGATAGTTGATATTGAACAGGTGGCATCTGCTCCAGCCTCCGACCACTAAAAGTGCACAAATCGAGTCTAGAGCCAAGAGATCAATCAAATCTCATTAGGACACACGGATGAAGATCAAGAGAGTCCTACGCTATATCCTTGTGATATTGCTAGAACACTTAGAGTGATACTACTTAGTATTCACAATGATGAGTGGAAATCCTTCCAGTGTTAACATCAAACAGCACTGCGGTAGGTCATATGCAAGATTCGTTATGAATTAAACATATGTAAAACTGAAAAGCAACAGTGGTTTGATTCTGAATTGATTCAAACTCGTTTCAGGTTTCTACGCAATATCTTTATGGTCTTGCCAGAACATTCAGAGTGATATTTATTAATATTCACGGTGACGAATGGAAATCCTTCTAGCGTCAACATCAAACAGCGCTACGGTAGGTGACTTGTGAGATTCTTATGAATCAAACTTGTGTCAACTGGAAAGCAACAATGGTAAGATTCTTAATGAATCAAACTTGTTCCAGGAATTTGTTTTGACGACTTTAATCAAGCGGATATTTATCCAATTGATTCACTCTTTATGTTCGCAGTCTGTGTCTTAATTGAATCTACCTAATCACAGGTACTGTATTTAATATCGTATAACGGTCTTCACCGACCGGAGGTAAAACGCTACCGATTTAGGACGAATGTCAAAGCCATTCAGTCTGCGTCTATGTTTTTGTCTCGATAAGGTGGCGTCACGGTGTACTCAGCAAAGTCAAAGATTCAAAACCACATATTCATGCCCAAAGACTTATTCGACAATTAATAGTGTGAGCATGTGGATAAAGACACAAGATCGTAAGATGGAAAAGACAAGTCAAGAATGATTTGAAGATCTCAAGACTAAAATACAAAGTCGAAAGACAACAACAAAGGCTCAAAGATCATAGCATGAAGGAACAAAACTACTGTTACACGTTCAAGGCTCATTTATGACGAGATTCATAATCTTCTTTGATCTCCAAATATCAAAAGGTTATGACCTCACATTGGGGGAGATTGTTAGCCTCAAAATATTGAGTCAAACCAGAATGCTCGGTCATAGGTTATTATTGTAACATTAGTTAGAACATTGTAATAGGTAGTTAAATAGTCGTGGTTTACGGGCTTGGATTTAAACTAATTAAAGTCCAAAAGACAAGCCCGGCCCAATATATAGTCCATTAAAGCCCGCATGTGGGTGGACTATATATAATACCCTCCTAGCATGTTAGGAGGGTTGGTTGTTCATTTTCTCACTTCTAATCTAATATTCCAAAAGTTAATCCTCTCCTCCTCTCTACTTTCTCTCACTACTTTCTCTCTCTAGAAATTCATCTCATATCTACCTTTCTTTCTTTCTTAAATTCGTATTATATTATCATCATATATTTGGGACAACAAAGGATATCGTGAATTCAACAAAAGATTAAAAGAATCAAGTAAAAATGAACACGGGAAATTAAGCCGCACAAAGAACCGGACCCGAATCATGATTTTACATTGAAGTCCTTGAAGTTTTGAAGATTGTCAAGATTGGTCCCTCATATTTTGAAGACTTGTCATTTTATACCCTTGTAAAACCCAAAATTTACATAAGGGTCCCTGATACGGAGTTGGAGATCAAAATCATCCTTCCATTTCAAATATTTACATCCATAATCTTCTTCTTTTGGCTGTTACAAAGTAAAGAAATAACATGACATGTCATTTTAATAATCACATCTATTACATAAATAAAACATTAGATTGTTTACCTTCGAAAGAGGACATGCATAGTAAAGTTTAGCAAAGCTATGACGTCGATATGACTGTCTCAACACTATATATCCCATTCCACATCGACACTTATAAGCTTCAAGCGGATCCATCTTATGCAAAATCGGGTGGTGGTGGTGGTGAGTTTAGTAGGAGAGGATAAGAGTTTGTAAGGATAAGAGCTACCATAAATAAAGATAAAAATTTAGGGTCGACACATTTAGGGACGACTTAGTTGACCCTAGCTTTCCCACCAACATTTTCCCGCTAGCATTTACCGCCAACATTTCCCGCGAAATTTAGGGTCGACACATTTAGGGACGACTTATCAATTGAACCTCTAACGTATAACCCTAGCATATCGACTCATCAGTTGAACCTATAACTTATAACCGTAACATATCGACTCATCAGATGAACCTATAACGTATAACCCTAGTATATCGACTCATCAGTTGAACCTCTAACGTATAACCCTAGAATATCGACTCATCAGTTGAACCTATGACGTATAACCGTAACATATCGACTCATCAGTTGAACCTATAACATATAACCCTGGCATATAGACTCATTAGTTGAACCTATAACGTATAACCGTAACATATCGACTCATCGGTTGAACCTATAACGTATAACCCTAGCATATCGACTCATCAGTTGAACCTCTAACATATAACCGTAACATATAGACTCATCAGTTGAACCTCTAACGTATAACCCTAACATATTGACTCATCAATTGAACCTCTAACGTATAACCGTAACATATCGAATCATCAAATGAACCTATAACGTATAACCCTAACATATCGACTCATTAGTTGAACCTCTAACCTATAACCCTAACATATCGACTCATCAGTTGAACCTATAACGTATAACCCTAACATATCGACTCATCAGTTGAACCTATAACGTATAACCATAACATATCCACTCATCAGTTGAACCTCCAACGTATAACCCTAGCATATCGACTCATCAATTGAACCTCTAACGTATAACCGTAACATATCGACTCATCAGTTGAACCTCTAACGTTTAACCCTAGCATATCGACTCATCTGTTGATCCTCTAACGTATAACCGTAACATATCGACTCATCAGATGAACGTATAACGTATAACCCTAGCATATCGATTCATCAGTTGAACCTCTAACGTATAACCCTAGCATATCAACTCATCAGTTGAACCTATAACGTATAACCGTAACATATCGACTCATCAGATGAACCTATAACGTATAACCCTAGCATATCGACTCATCAGTTGAACCTCTAACGTATAACCCTAGCATATCGACTCATCAGTTGAACCAATAACGTTTAATCGTAACATATCGACTCATAAGTTGAACCGATAAGGTATAACCCTAGCATATCGACTCATCAGTTGAACCTATAACATAAAACCGTAACATATCGACTCATCAGTTGAACCTCTAACATATAACCCTAACATATCGACTCATCAGTTGAACCTCTAACGTATAACCGTAACATATTGACTCATCAGATGAACCTATAACGTATAACCCTAGCATATCGACTCATCAGTTGAACCTCTAACATATAACCCTAGCATATCGACTCATCAGTTGAACCTATAACGTATAACCATAACATATCGAATCATCAAATGAACCATGACAGATAACCCTAGCATATCGACTCATCAGTTGAACCTCTAACATATAACCCTAGCATATCGACTCATCAGTTGAACCTATAACGTATAACCGTAACATATCGACTTAGCAGTTGAACCTATAACATATAATCCTAGCATATCGGCTCATCAAATGAACCTATAATGTAAAACCATAACATATCGACTAATCAGTTGAACCTATAACGTATTACCCTAACATATCGACTCATCAGTTGAACCTCTAACGTATAACCGTAAAATATCGACTCATCAGTTGATCCTCTAACGTATAACCCTAACATATCGACTCATCAGTTGAACCTCTAACGTATAACCGTAACATAATAACTCATCAGATGAACCTCTAACGTATAACCCTAGCATATCGACTCATCAGTTGAACCTCTAACGTATAACCATAACATATTGACTCATCAGATGAACCTATAACGTATAAACCTAGCATATTGACTCATCAGTTGAACCTCTAACATATAACCCTAGCATATCGACTCATCAGTTGAACCTATAACGTATAACCGTAACATATCGACTCATCAGATGAACCTATAACGTATAACCCTAGCATGTCGACTCATCAGTTAAACCTCTAACGTATAACCCTAGCATAACGACTCATCAGTTTAACCTATAACGTATAACCATACATATCGACTTATCAGTTTAACCTATAACGTATAACCCTAGCATATCGACTCATTAGTTGAACCTATAACGTATAACCGTAACATATCGACTCATCAGTTGAACCTATAACGTATAACCCTAGCATATCGACTCATCAGTTGAACCTCTAACGTATAACCGTAAAATATCGACTCATCAGTTGATCCTATAACGTATAACCCTGGCATATTGACTCATCAGTTGAACATCTAACGTATAACCGTAACATATTAACTCATCAAATGAACCTTTAACGTATAACCCTAGCATATCGACTCATCAGTTGAACCTCTAATGTATAACCATAACATATTAACTCATTAGATGAACCTATAACGTATAACCCTAGCATATTGACTCGTCAGTTGAACCTCTAACGTATAACCCTAGCATATCGACTCATCAGTTGAACCTATAACGTATAACCGTAACATATCGACTCATCAGATGAACCTATAACGTATAACCCTAGCATGTCGACTCATCAGTTAAACCTCTAACGTATAACCCTAGCATATTGACTCAACAGTTGAACCTATAACGTATAACTGTACATATCGACTCATCAGTTGAACCTATAACGTAAAACCCTAGCATATCGACTCATTAGTTGAACCTATAACGTATAACCGTAACATATCGACTCATCAGTTGAATATATAACGTATAACCCTAGCATATCGACTCATCAGTTGAACCTCTAATGTATAACCATAACATATTAACTCATTAGATGAACCTATAACGTATAACCCTAGCATATTGACTCGTCAGTTGAACCTCTAACGTATAACCCTAGCATATCGACTCATCAGTTGAACCTATAACGTATAACCGTAACATATCGACTCATCAGATGAACCTATAACGTATAACCCTAGCATGTCGACTCATCAGTTAAACCTCTAACGTATAACCCTAGCATATTGACTCAACAGTTGAACCTATAACGTATAACTGTACATATCGACTCATCAGTTGAACCTATAACGTAAAACCCTAGCATATCGACTCATTAGTTGAACCTATAACGTATAACCGTAACATATCGACTCATCAGTTGAATATATAACGTATAACCCTAGCATATCGACTCATCAGTTGAACCTCTAACGTATAACCCTAGCTTATCGACTCATCAGTTGAACCTATAAAGTATAACCGTAACATATCGACTCATCAGTTTAACCTCTAACGTATAACCGTACAATATCGACTCATCAGTTGAACCTCTAACGTATAACCCTAGCATATCGACTCATCAGTTGAACCTATATCGTATAACCGTAACATGTAAGACAATAACGTATTTCTCAGTTGTTATTATTACAAACTAAGTATAAAGTATAATTTAATATTAATTACAATAATTTATTTTGATTTTTATTATTATTTTTTATTATTAATTTTTATTATTAATTTTATTACATAAAAGGTATAATAATGCAAAAATATATGAAAAACACTTAGGGACGACTTTGTCGTCCCTAAATATTATTGCAAAGTCGTCCCTAAAAAACCCTCCAACACTTAGCAATTTTTTGGAAAATTTTGGCGCAAAATTTGAATAACCCGCTATTGGTTTTAGTTTTCCCGTTACATACTTAGGGATGAATTAGTCGTCTCCAAACTGTAGGGACGACTAAGTCGTCCCTAAGTTTCAAAGTGGCGTCGTCCCTAATTGTTAAACTACCAAAAAAAATATTACTAATAATACACCTAGGGACGACATAGTCGTCCCTAAATGACAAAGAGAAGTTCGTCCCTAAGTGTCGATTATAGATCCTCCTTTCTCTCTTATCCTTATTTACTGTTAAACAAAAAAAACAGGGGTCGATCGAGCAGCAACAACAGCACCATCAATCATCCAACCCATAACCACCATCAATCATCCAACCCACCACCACCAATCAATCATCCAACCCACCACCATCAATTATCCAACCCACGACCACCATCAATCATCCAACCCACCACCACCACCATCAATCCAACCCACCACCACCACCAATCCAAACCACCACACTCGCACGAGCACAATTAATCCTTCTTAATTTCGGATTGTTTATCTACTTAACGGTAAATGATTTGGTTTAATTTTGTTTAATTTTGAATTATGTTTAATTTTGCTAATAATAGTTAAGTTTATTGGCTAGAAACCACCACCATCGCCGCGTCAGCAGTAGCCACCACCATCGTCGGCAACAACAGTAGCCACCACCACTGCCGTGGAAGCAGAAGCACCACCACAGGTGGGTGTTTGTTTGTGATCTTATTTGATTTCGAGAATTATGAGCTTATTTGATTTTAACATATACATAAGAAAACAATTTTTTTCTTTAAGTAAGAAACAAGTTTAATTTTTTTATATGTTTGTCGTAGCCAAGACACGTGTCACAGCTGAGTTAGCGGGGAACAGAATCGCAGCCAACAACCAAGACCCGACTCACCTGTTTGAAAGGTGTGTTTGAAAAGTGTGTTAGTTTCGTTAAGCTTATCACGATATGCGCTTAGTTGATTTCAGATTATATTTATGCTTATGATTTCAGATTATATCTAGGGCTTAATTGATTTAGGCTTAATGGATTTCAGCTTATATAGGCACAAGTTTAATTTTTTTTGATATGTTTGTCGTAGCAGAGACCCGAGTCACAGTCGAGTTAGCGGGGAACCGAGCCGAGAACCGAGACCCGAGTCACAGCTGAAAAAAAGGTAATGTTTTTTTTTTAAATCGTTGTGGTGGTGTATGTTTCAAATTATATAAAATATCAGAAACAAACTAATTTATGATGTTTTTTATGTTTGTGTTTGGTTAGCACCAGGACAGTCGGGACAACTTCCTCGTCTGGACCTCTTTTTCGATCTTTCTATCTTTGTTTATTTCAGCCGTGACCGAGGTGTGTAATTAATATTATGCATATGTTTATTATATTATATATATGATATATGATTGTTAGTCTTTTGTAGTAAATAATTTTAGGAATATTTTAGGATTTATCGATTAATTTTGGAAAATTCTCGTCCGAAGTTAATCAACCTATAGAAAACCTGTCCGAAATTAATTCATTAGGAATTAACTTCTGAAAGTCCCCAGTTTGGGACTGCTTTTTGATGCTTTGTCTCATTTAGGATATGAGTGCGTATAACTGGTTTATTATTTGAGATGATTTCGACAGTGTTTCTCCTTTACTCCTACGAATATGTCTTTAAACAAATATTTGGGGAGTAGAGGGGAAATGCTGCCGAAATTTTCTCAAATAGTAAACCAGTTATACGCATTCATATATGGGAAAAAAAAACATTCAAAAGCTGGGTTAAGATTGCCTTCCATAGTTGCACTAGGAAGAAACAAAAGAGTTCATATTCATTTGGTTAGTATGACATTTTACGTATAAAAAATAATTTATCTGAGTATGTTTATTTGCAACGCAGTTATGACAATTGATAAGAGTTGGACCATTGTATCCAATCGTAATTCCAATGAATTTTTCGATGGTCTTTTTGCATTCATCGAGGATTGTGAGATATTTTTGCACCCCATCTCACAAATGCTCCGTTGCCCATGTAGTCGTTGTTGTAACCGTGAAATTTTGGTTACCCTCACTCAACTTGAGGCACACATATCCGAATACGGGTTTGACAAACATTACACCACTTGGATATATCACGGTGACCAATTCTTCCATTACCTCCACTATTACCACATTCACATGGATGCGTTCTTCGAAGATATTTATGCCAATATTATTCCATATACACCATCTGAAACTCCACCCTCTCAAACTCCACCAACTCAAACAACCGATCCTCAACCAACCCAAACATCGGGTCCTAGTAACGAGTTTGAAGAGTTACTTGCTAGGTCTACCCAAAAGTTGTACCCGGGTTGTGATATGAGCATATTGGAATTTACATCAGAGATTTCGCACATCAAGGTTTTACATAAAATAACTGATGTCGGGTTTAACAAAATTCTAGCTCTTCTCCAAAAGGCATGTTCCCCTCGTAAATGATACAATTTCCCGTCTTCGTAATATGAAATAAAAACACATGCAAAAATATCGGGTTAGGATACGAATCGATCCATTCTTGTATAAATGATTGTTTTTTATATTGGGGATCACCAGAAAACAAGGCGAGGGATACTTGTCCAATCTGTAATGCAAGTAGATGGAAAAACCCAAAGAAGAAAAAGGGGACGCAATTAGTTGCCAACAAGGTGCTGCGTTACTTTTTAATAAAACCTAGACTACAACGTATGTTCAACACAAAAGACATAGCAAAGTGGATGACTTGGCATGCGACCAGATAGTCTAAGGAAGACGGTAAAATGAATTACCCTTGTGACGGTAAAACATGGAAATATTTGGACATGATGAAACCTGAGTTCTCTTGTGACCCTAGAAAGGTTTGATTAGGGTTGGCTGCTGATGGTTTTAATCCTTTTGGCATGATGAGCCAAAATTACATCATGTGGCCGGTTATATTGACAACATACAACACACCACCGTGGATGTGTTTGAAATAAACTTCTTTAATGTTGACGATGTTAATTCCCGGACCTAAATCACCAGCAAAGGACATTGATTTTTTCTTGCAGTCTCTGATTAAAGAACTCAAAATTTATGGGAGAGAGTCTGGACGAAAGACGCTGCTACGGGTACTCATTTCAAAATGAAAGCGGTGGTTTTATGGACCATCAATGATTTTCTAGCTCGTAATAGTTTGTCTGGGTGGACTAGGCAAGGCTACCACGCATACCCTACTTATAATGTGGACACTCCATCGATGAGTATCAACAGCAAAATCGTTTGTGTTGGTTACAGAAGATGGTTAAGAACAAATCATCCAGAAAGGAAAAAATCTAAGGTATTCTACGGTTCTCCCGAACATAAGCCTAAACCTAAAAAGTTTTCAGAACTTGATATCCAATTGCAGATTAGTAAAGTCATTAAACGTAAACCAGGGAAACATAAAACAATTGCTAAAGTGAACCACCCCCATAATCGAGATGTTGAATTGAACTGGAGTAAGCGTTCTATCTTTTGGATCTTGAGTGTTGGCCCTTTTTTCTACTAAAACACTGTTACGATGTCATGCACATCGAAAAGACTTTCCTTGAGGCTTTACTGAATACCCTGTTACAGAACGACAAATCCAAAGACACGCCAAAGGCAAGGCTGGACTTGGAAAAAATGGGAGTTAGAAAGGAGTTGTGGTTAGTTAAAAAAGATAACGGGAAGTTTGATAAGCCTCATCCAAAGTTCTCTTTCACTCCAGAAAAAAGAAAACTTTTTTGTAAATTCATCAAAGGAGTCAAACTACCTGATGGCTGTGGATCCAACTTCAAGAAAAAAGTGACCGCTGATGATGACAATATAACGAACCTAAAATCTAATGACTGTCATATAATGATGCATCGGTTACTTCCTTATGGAGTGCAACAATACTTGCCCAAAGACGTTGCAAAACCTATAATCGAGATTTGCTTATTCTTTAAGCAGCTTTGTGCTTGAAGTTTGACTGTGCAGGACATGAAAGAAGCTAAAAAAATTGATCATTATGATGGTTAATTTAGAGCAAATCTTTCCTCCTGCTTTTTTCGACATAATGACTCATTTGGTTATACATCCACCCGACGAGGCTATTCTAGGTTCTGTTACTCGCGGCAGGTGGATGTATCGATTTGAAAGATACATGAAAAAGCTAAAGAATTATGTAGGAAATAAACCAATGCCTAAAGGTTCTATTGCTCAGAGTTATGTTGTAGAAGAGGCATTAACTTTTTGTTCGCGTTACCTTAAGGATGTCGAGACGAGATTTAACCGCCTTGGCAGAAATGAAGACGATTTGCCTGGACAGCCAGATAAATTTGAGGTGTTCCGGACCGTATGCACACCGACGGGTAGAATCAAACCAACTCGTATGACTAATGACGACATGCAGGTAGTTACGTGGTTTATACTTAACAACAGTCCTGAAGTCGAAGCAGACATCTCGACTTACAGCGAGTATGTTTCTTCCTTTTTTCTATTTTATAATTTTGAAAAATCTTCTTTCTCGATGACTTCTTCTAATACATGAACCTTTGTAGAGAAGCTCCTAATAATGTGGAAATGATTTTTCCAGCATGGTTTAATAACAAGGTAAATACATTAGATATATTACCTTGGAGTTATTCCTCATCTAATAAACCTTTTTGTATCTCTTTTTTGTAGACTCGTGAAAAAAAGTGAGTGGGGGCTGTAGTGACGAGTTATTCTCTTTGGCATGTGGGCATATTAGTTCATGTACATACCCCGCTTGCATAGTGAATGATGTGTAGTTTGTGGTACGTGAACGCGATATACTTCGTACCACTCAATGCAGCGGAGTTTCAATACCCGGGGTTGATGGAGAGATGTATTATGGTCAACTCGAAGAAATTCTGGAGCTCACTTATATCGGCAACCACAAGGTTTGTTGTTTCGATGTAAATGGTTTGACACAATTAACCCTACCAATTGCACCAAACGCAACAGACGTTCTTACACTGAGCATGGCATACATCATATTTTGATCGATAGGATATTTCACCAAAATAACCCATAAATTTTCCCGACACAAGCAACACAAGTATTCCACCTTGAAGACCTTGGTAGACGACCGCTTCATTGGAAGGTCGTCGAACAGGTTTATCATCGAGATGTGACAGAGTCCGATGAAGATGTTATACATGGTAGCAGTTCATCAGATGTTACACTGTCTATTGGTTTGCCTAATTTGGATCTTACGGATTTGAGTGTAAATACTCAACCGACAGAAGTGGACGCCCCACCGGTTGATGATGATATTATTAATGATGAAGATGAGGTCGTTGCACACGTCATTTATGATTATGATGATGATGTTGTTGATGATGATGATGTTGATTATGATGATGATGATTTAGTGTCGGATGATGATGAAGTGAACCCTAGTAATGATGTTGAAGAAGTTTTATCTAGCGATGATTCTGAAGATGAAAATTGATCTTAAGTTGTATTTTGAATGAAACAATTGCTATATGCTATAATGTGTAATTTTGTATTTGTAAACGATTGTTATATGCTTAAGTTGTAGTTTGAATGAAACAATTGTTATACGCTTAAATGATGATGAGTTGTTTTTATTTGTTTAAATGTGTAATTTTGTATTCTAATGAAAATGTTTTTATATGTTAAAATGTGTATATTGATATGAACTTGTGTATTGGTATTAATTGGTTAACTAAATTTTGTGTAATTTTGTTTTTCAATGAAAATGTTTTTATACGTTAAAATGTGTATATTGATAAAATGTCTATACTGATATGAACTTGTTATTTTACAGATGTCGTGTGTAGCTCCTAGATCACGCGGTGGGGATGCTGGTGGTTATCCACCCAGACGGCCCATACGTCCTGTACCGGCCCAGTGTCAACGTAAGAAATCGTTATATTTTTTTAAAACACTCATATCTATAATTTATGTCACTTGAATTTTTACGAGTAAATAGCATATCTTTTGTAGGTTCAAATCAACGTTTTGAGACCAATAGTGCAAGATTAAGGAATTCGTATAGAGCAAATAACGAAAGAACTTTGACAATTGGCTTTGAATTTAAGGATCTAAAAACCTTCCATCCTCTGGGCGATTATGAATCCCTGTTGACTCATCTTATGTGGGAATTAGTCCGGACACTTCCCATTAATTACGAATGGGGCGAAATTCTAGACTCTTATAAAGCTCATATTTTTCCTACACTTGAGGTCATAATTGTTTATTTTACTTATGTTGTTATTGTTAACGACATTTAGATATGTGTTTTATGTTTAATTTGTTATTTTATTTAAATTCATATGTTTTTATGTAGACATATTTCGACCTCCAGCCATGGTACAATGATCATAGTGAGGTGGTGTATGGAAATGGTGTGTATCGGGTGTCAGAACGGGTTAAGCTTTGTTGGAACTCAAACTGAGGTTGTTGTATAGAAAACACAAGAACAGGATCAAGAAGCAATATTATTCAGTTTTTGAGACACCCACACAGGTAGAAGCACATGCACCGCTGCAGAAAATGTGGGACCATAGAATAGAAGATGACTGGGCTGACTTGGTTGAGTGGTGGTCACATCCAAATAGGGTGGCAAGAAGTGAGATTAATATTGTTAATCGTTCCAAAAACACGACCACTCAAGGCAACAAAACCATTCGCCCGAGGAAGGAATGAATACGTAAGACTCTTTATAATTTTTGTGATTTTATTAATAGCGTTTATATTGTTAATTTATTATAGCTCGTTATAAATTTATTTGATATTTTACAGAGAGTCAATTAAGGGTGCTACGAGGACCTGGTAGAAACGTGGAGGAAGGGGCACTCAAATAATGGCACGTTTGAAAAAAAGAAAACGAGGAAAGATATGTAAGTAATATATAACTCTTTACATGCTTTAGTAACTAATTTTATTTGTTTTAAACCGTTTTTTTCTTTCCCAGCTAAAGATAAAAGCCCTGAAAGACCTAGTTAAATCCAAGATCATCTCGCACATGTCTGATGAAGAAATAGTGGCTACAATCATCCCTAGTCAAAATAAGCAAAATGTGTCGGGACAAGGCAGGAAGTTACCGGGTGGTGAAAATAACCCTTCTCGCAGGTTATATATCCTTAATAAAACATAATATAAATCAATTGTTCATATTTATGTCTTGTTGTATATAATGAAAATTCTTGTAACTTATCGCAGGCGCAGTCCTCCAGCTCGACCGGATTTTCCCACTCGTGATGAAATACATCAACTCATGGAACAACATGCGCAAGAGATGGAGCTGATGAGGAAACAGAATCAGGAGGTGCAGCAACGGGCTTACTTGGCAGCGTTAAAGGCAGACGGGGCGCAACAATTGGGTCAGACGTCGTACCAGCATATGACGCAATATCAGAGTGCATTGGGTGAGTTTTTCCAGAACTACAACTCATCAAATACTGATCACCCAATTAACCCTCCTAGTTTTAACCTAGTACCCCCGCCTCAACCCTGTTTTATGCACCCCTAGCTCCTGATTGGGCTCACTTAGTCCAACCCCTATACTTTTAATCAACCATTGCAACCTCCTTCCATCGACCCATTCCGACCACCTTTTCCCAGCCATCTCCAACCACTCCAACCTCCCTATTCCGGCACTTTTCCTATGACTCCCGTCACCAACAATACATTTAACCATTGTTATCATCCCGTATCAAACTCAACTCATGATATCGGCTCTACTTCACTTCCTAACCCGGAGGTTCTCGCGTAATCGTTAATCCTCATCAGGACGATTACCGGTCCGTTGACGAGTTGGGTCGAGATAGGGATCTCCAAAACAGTGGTGACGACTTATCAGGGGATGACGAGGGGGATGACGAGCAGCAAAATACCTTTTCGCCTAACGAGGGTCAGGACGACGAGTAGAGGTTGTAGTAGTGTTTTTTCTTAATATGCACGTGTAATAAAGTTTAAGACTTGTAGCGTGTGAAACATTTGATTTAGGATGTATAAGTGTATTGGATGATTATTGTATCGTAACGTTGCATAATTTATCTTAATGTGGTATTGTAACGTTTATTGATTTGTTATTATTCTGTATTATGGATTTGTCGAATTCTCCTATTTTGAATTGTAGATTTTGTCCGGAAAAAGTTCCGGAAAAAATCTGGAAACTGCAAAAATGCCCAGTTTTTTACCCCCAGGTACATCTAGGGACGACTAAGTCGTCCCTAAAGTAACGAACATCACCCAGAATACTAAACTTAGGGATGACTTGGTCGTCCCTAAGCAAATGAGAAGCCCAGTATATTAAACTTAGGGACGACTAGGTCGTCCCTAAGGTTAATAATCTGGGCTTCCCATTTGCTTAGGACGACTTCTACTTATAACTTAGGGTCGAAAAAGTCGTCCCTAAGTTTATATTTACTTACTTTTTTTTTCTAAAAATGAATTTATTATTTATAAAAAAAAGCTTTTTATTAAATATTAAAAAATGTTTATTTTTATTAAAAACTTGGAGACGACTTTTTCGACCCTAAATTTCAAAGTAAAGTCGTCCCTAAGTTAGTCAATATTTTCAACGAAAAGACTGTGGGGCCTAGTTGGTCGTCCCTAGGTTTCAAAGGATTGGTCGACCCTAGAAACTAGGGTCGAATTTTTGGGCACGAATATCTTGGGTCGAACAAGTCGTCCCTAAGTGTTTAGGGTCGAAAAAGTGGTACCCTAGGGACGACTAAGTCGTCCCTAACATGCAAAATTGTTGTAGTGTGATAGAAAATTTTGGAGCAATGAGCGGTGAGAGAGAGCATTTAAAATTATTACTTGTTGGCAAAAGGAGCGGTGAGCTTTTGAATTTTTAGTGGTCGTTTAGCAACAAGAGCGTTGAGTATTTTTGGGGCGGTGCTATTTTTTAGGAAGCCTATTTTTTAATGCTTGTTTTAAGAAGCCATAGAAAATGAACAGTGAGCTGTCACGGCTACTGCTCACATCTACCGCTCACTGTTACTGCTCACAACTACCGCACACTGTTACTGCTCACTGCTCACTACTCACTGCTACTGCCCACAACTACTGCTCCTGTTGACAAACACGGCTTTTGAATCAAAATAGTTTTTTTAGGGGAAAGTGTGCCATTATAAACATGTGTTGCATTCTTTTTGTAGGTATGCTTATTTAAGCAAGCATTATTTGACACATCTCTTAAAAACATGAGTATTGAACTGATATGCCATTCCTGTGGACCCTGTCTAAACAGGGAATACATGAGGTTGATGTTAGTAATGTTGCAACCACTGATGCAAAAAAAAAGATCTAAAAAGCCGATTAATCGCTACAAAGCCATCAACCTTGTCGAGTTACGTAAAAGGCGATTAATGGCGGTCAACTGTGGTCAACGACGGTCAAGGGAACTTAGACTTGCCGGAAACCTAAAAATCTTTCCGAAAATACCGAAAACTCACTATAAAACTATGTGTATCACTTCTCCTAACCATTTATATGTATGATGATGACGTATAGTTCCTAGTCGGGCCAAGAGCCCGACCCATGGGTACACGTATTCAATCCATCACGGATGGGTTGTACATGCAGCGCCTTGGCCCTAGAAGGCCCAACAAGAGGTTGTCGCACACGGTCTTACGTGGGCCGCATGCTGACTGTACACGGTTAGAATCAACTAGAATCATAGCTTAACTAAGACAATGATTTATGATAAGAGATATACACCCTTTTTATTTAGATGATAAGGATCGCAATGTATATCTTAATTATCTCTTGCCGAGGCCGCAAGATTCTGTAAGCCCAACTAGGGTTTCACCGGCTATGAAAGAACCCCCCTAGGTTTCACAAAAGGTATGAATTACACAATCTCTAAACCTTCACCAATTACTCAATCAAACCGATTACTCACACTCACGTTGGAGTCTAATCGTGGGAGACAATCACACGGTAAGCCTAACAGTGTTCTTTGCTTAGTGTGCAGGGTCTTCATCACAAGTTCACTTGGTGCATAACCGGAGTCCCAATACTCGAATTTGAACTAATTCAGGTCAGACGTAGTCCATTCAACTTTTGTACCAACAAGTTGGTGCCATATGTGGGACTCTACTTTAAACTCTAAAAACATGACTACGATCAGAGCTTTTTTGCTAATCGCACCCCGACGGGTGGCAAGAAGACCCAATCTAATGAGGCACTCACCATCTCTACTCAATCGACCCCTGGGACAACCAGCAGGACGAACAATCGGAACACGCGGAACCAACCTCCATGAGGGACTAACTCGCCATTCACAACTCCTTCACCGACGCTGGCTGTAGGAACCCCCTGAATTAGTGGTAGTACCACCGCCACCACAAAAGAAAGGCTGACGCCCGCCTAATGCAGAGACAGAGGATTATGTGATCATCCTTGTGGGCGAAGAAAACATCGAAGATTACGTGGCACGGAACTTTGAATCTCGCGTGCCACTTATCACTGCGAGGATGAGGGACAATCAAATAGTAAACCTACAATCTCGGCTCGGCATTGACGCCACGCAAGGAGGTTCACCACAGCGTCCCCTAGGCGACAAGGAAGACGTCGAACCGAGGGACAACCTGAAATGTGCAATGTTTTCAAACGAATCGGAGACCAAATATCAACAACCTAGAATATGGGCAACAAGTTTCTGACCACTCAGGAGGGTCAAGATAGCACGGGGATTCCACATACCCCGTCGGATGACAGTCAGCGCACAAGCGCCCTTAAAAGACTCAGAAATCCAACGAGAGAGAGAGGTCCAACTCTAGACTCTTGAGATTAGAGATCTAAAATAAGTCGTCGAGAGAGATCTAGGAAGGGGAGACGATCCCCGAACTATGGCTCTTCCAGCTCCGACTCAGTCGACCATCACCCAAGGCGTCACAAGAGGTACATTTCCTCCTCGCAAGATTCCTCATACTAAGAGACAAACTATGGGAAATCGTCCCGACAGCCCCATAAGCGCAATGAAGAAGATCTATCTCTTCCATGGTGTCGCGAAAAATTCGACGCATTCACGAGCCGCATCTGAAATTACTCGAAGGGAAAAAAGTGGAAGATGCCATCCAACGTCAAAACTTATGACGGAACAGGTGACCCGGATGACCATCTAAAAGTCTTCAAGTCACAAGCTGGAATTGAGTGCTGACCAAAACCTATTTCGTGCCACATGTTCAATTCCACACTAATTGGTAACGCAACGAATTGGTTCGACAAGCTTCTACGTCGAAGCATTGACGGGTTATAACACATGCGGAAAGCTTTCAGGATAAACTATACGCAGTGAAAGAAGTGCGCCAAAAACCATGTATCACTCGTAAGAGTGAAACAAAAGCAGGCCGAATCTTTGGATGACTTTGAGGAACGCTTCAAGAATGAATGAAATCACGTCACAGCATGCCTAGAAATTTTGAAAATCTCCGACTACAAGAACGGGATAACCAATCAGGAGCTGATTAGGTGCATTTTATGACACAGTTCCAGCAACCTTTTATGAACTAATGCGAAGGGTCAGATCCTTCATCCAAGGGGAAGTGTCGGTTGCCTATAGTAAAAGGGGTTACTCGAACTACAGGTCTCAAGATCAGCCTAGGATGTAGTCTAACGGCTAGAACAACGATCGTGCCAGAAGAGTTGAGGAGGGACAAAAAATTCATCCCCCCCAAGATGAAACCGAGAGAATTATTACTATCTGAGGGCGCGAACATCCCAAAGCCTCCACCAATGACTAACCCGGTGGAAAGACGCACATGTAACATGTATTATGAGTACCACGGCGAGAAGGGGCACAGAACAGACGAGTGCGTCCAATTTAGGAAGCATTTCTAGGAGATGGTTAAAGCAGGCAAGCTTAAACATCTCATCAAAGATTTAGAGGACGGAAGAGATAACAAGAAAAATGAGAACAAAGACCAACAAAAGGATAATCCTACGACCATATACATGGTACAGACGATCGAAGTAATGCATAGGGGCCACGTTGTCCACCATGTATATAGACGGGGGCTATACAACATAAATCCTCTACAAGAACTACTTCGCGCGACTATGAACATAGGTAAAAAGCCAGTTGATTCCAGTCATGTCGCCGCTCACAGGCTTTAGTGGATAGGTGATTTGGTTACTTGGCTAGCTACGGTTGCTAGTGACGATCATAGACGCGGAGCATACAACCACAGGCTGGATGAACTTTATGCTTGGATGAACTTTATGGTGATACGTTCACCATCTCCATACAATGTCATCATTGGACGACCAGGAATACTGGCCATACGAGTCGTGCCATCTATGGCTCATGGAATGATCAAATTGGCTATCGAATGGGGTATTGTCAGAATTCACAATACTGTCATACCACCAGCAGAGTGCAATACCATGGCAGAAGCGCCAGCACCAGCCGCAATACAGACCGTGGCATCCCCAACTAATCTGAAAGTGGTGATCCATCCTGATTTCTTAGAGCAAGAGGTCATGATTGAAGGAACACTGTCTGACCAAGGTAGAGCAGCCATGTGCACTCTCTTAAAGGAAAACTGATAAGTGTGAAAACACTTACTCTTTTACCACTTAAAATAAGGAAAAACCAAACCAAGACGTGAAATAAATAACGTAAAAGTCAGAATTACGCGTCCTTTTATGTTTGTTATAAAAATAGGTACAAAAGGACAAAAACAAAGAAAACACGGGATTCACGAGCATTTATCAAAGAAAAAGTCAAAAATAAGTCAAAGGGGCCAAAAGTGCCAAAAGAGTGAAAGATTAAGGGCTTGGAATGAGGACTTATGGGAGTTATATGCCAAATATCAAAGAAACAAATGAAGAAGGACTGAAATTGCCAAAGAAGATAAGAAGAATAATACTAGTGCCACGTGGACCAATGGGAAGAGAGTATTGCCTATCACACGGATTGATATCCTTCTCATTACAATTTAGCCAATCAAAACACTCCCTTTTATTCCCTTGATTGTCAGCGTGGCTGATGACGTATAGCCCCCAACCGGGTCATGAACCCGGCCCACGGGTACTACCCGCATCCGGCCCATCACGAATGGGTTAGATTAATATCATTTGAGCTTATGGCTTTAATGAGCAGTGGCCGCATAAGATGTGTGCGGCCCACGACCTGGCATGGCCGGTACAGGGTTAGACAGAATCATAATCTTATTAGGATTGCGATTTATCCCAAAGTATAGAATATACACTCACCATAATTAGAAGATAACAATGAAGCTAATTATGGCACTTATCCTTTGCTTGGGGCCGAAGCATCTGTGACAGCCCATTAGGGTTTCACCGCCTATATTAGGAACCCCTAAGGGTTCCACAAAGGCATCACATTTTCTATACTCTCAACCTATAGCCGATTATCTAACCCAAAACCGATTACTTACTCTCACGGTGGAGTCTAATCGTGGGATACGTTCCGACGGTAAGCTTAACGCGTGTTGTTTTAGTGTGCAGGATCTCAACAAGACATTCACTTGGTGCAAAAGCCGGAGCCCAGCCTACCCGAATTAAGCCTAATTCGGGTCAAGCAAGGGACATCCAACTTTTGTATCAACAGTGGCAGAGCTTTTACAGATAAAAGACACCAACCAGAGTATGACACATGTCCATTACTTCACTATATCGAAGCTAGAGATTGAAGACGATTAAGAGGAAGTGCATAACATGAAAATTTGTCGCCTTGACGAGACGAATCCAATGGCATTAACCAATTAAGCAGCCGTTTACTCTATCAAAAAGACCCAATTTCACCTTTCACCATATAAACCCTAATCTACCGGGCATGATTTAATTGGACCAATTAACTGTCATATTCTGACAACCTGTTACCTTAACTTTCCCCATCACCCACACGCTTTCCCATAACTCCTCAACGGCCTTTATATATCAAGACGCTCCTCTCATTTCACATACTTTTCAATTCCAGCTTTATTTTTACGCAAATTTTTCTCTCCTTTTAATCATTAGCTTAGTTTATAAGCTAGTGATAAATCCTTCATAACTTTGTACTTCAATTTTGTGACAATCCGTCAATTTATGGTTGATATTTTATTCTCGAATATTATTTAAAAACATTATTTTAATGTTATAATATGAACTCACATATTTTTGGGAAGAAATTTGGATTTACGTCTTGAAGTAGCGTCGACTACGTTTAAACCGGAGGATTCAACGTTACGTGCTTACGTTTACATACACCGTCTTTGGTGACAGTCCGACATTTCAGAAAATAAATTTGTCCATGAATATTATTTTGGAGTTTTAAATTTGTGTTGGTTCATAAACTCACAAATTTACGAGAAGAGATTAGGACTTACGATTTTATTTTAACGTCCTTTACGACTAAACTGGAAACCCTAGGATTACGTATTTACATTTTCGAACTCCGTTTTTTATGAGACAATTTTTATTAGATTCATTTTGTGACGTTGATTCATAATTTATAAAAAAGTTTTTCGTAAAACGACCCGAGGGCACGCAAATCGAGGAAACTAGAATCAAGGAGTACCCGTAAATAAATGGGGATGAGACAAAACCATTTTTGCCCCACCCCCACTCAAGGATGGCTAAAATAAAGCCACAAACCCATTATGTGTCAAGTAACTAGCTTCCATACTACACTTGTTACTTAGCTTACAAAGTAAGCCAAGGTTACATCAAAACAACAAACCAAAACCACTCTTCCCATTTCCACCCATGCAAAACAAGCTAAATCCTCTCTTCCTCTCTCTAGGATTTCGTCCATATCTCACCCAAAAACACCCAATTTTGATCTTGATTCCACCACAAAATCATGTGTTATTTACACATATGTTGAAGCCCCTTTGAAACCCTATTGATTGGTGGTGCTTATAACATCCAAGGAGGAGTTTCCATAGAGTACTAAGGCTGATTTTCCACAAGGAGTATATGAAGATTGGTGGTCTTGAAGATGGTCTTGGTTATGCACAAGTTTCTCCATCAAAATCCATGTCCAAATCACAACCTATATCAACATGGTGGTATAAAGATTGTCCTCCTCATCTTCTTGTTATTTTGATTATATAAACATGTATTTTATTTCCTATTGTATATTTATATGATGATTATATGATGATAAAAATGATATGTGGGGATTTGGTGTTGATAGATTGGATAAACATGGGTAAAAAGATGGAAAAACTACATGTAAAATGGGTAAATCTTGTTTAAATAATAGGCTGTATAAAAACAGTAAAGAAACATGTCATGAACTGATAAAATGATGAATTAGAATTGATATACAGTAAGCTATGAGTCTTGTGCACATGTGAGAGTTGGCCATGCAATGGAATCATTGTAATGAGTGAGATATGATCATAACAAGTTTAAGGTACAAATCTGAGTTCACTGTTTTGGACGATTTTTAGAAAATACTTAGACGATGATTCAACAGTAGCTATAGAATAGTTAAATGGAGCACATATCATGTAGTTTATGTGATAAACAATTGAGCTTCTATCTCCATATAGAACTCTAGATATGGCAGTTTTGGTGAAAGTGAAGATAAAAATCAGATTTTGGAAATTAAAGTATAATACTATTATATAAGCACTCAAAATTTAATAGTATAAAATATAAATTAAAACCCACTAACTTATATAATACATTTATATAAATATGTACAATGGTAAATAAGTGGACATCTTATAAAAATGGTAACTTGATAAGTTTTATAAGTTATAAAACTATAAACATGATTTTTACGACTTTTTCGGCTAATACCGTAAAATTAACGTTTTTGTTAAATAAAACTTAGATGGTTGGACCCGTCTAATGTAGACTTTATATAACTTATATACTGATATATAAACATGTATGACAAGTAAAAACCGATAAAACCCGAACTATAGGACATACGGACATTAACGAGCTAAGTAAACATATTGGATTAATAATTGGACTAAATAAGTTAAACACTTATAAAAAGTACTTATTGGGCTTAACCCATTTGGGCCCAACATGGAAAGTATAGATACTGATAATATAAGTATAAAATGGATTAAAACAAGTTAAAGAACTTATAATAAGCTTATTGGACTTAAAACACGTAAATAGGTAAAACTAGTAAACTAGTATAAAAGTTATCGACATATAACACTAAAAATGAGTAAACGAGAATATGTGAACCCACTTGATCATCATATATAAATAATCATCATATGTATACATAATTGTTATTTTTATAAAGTCATTGGACATGAGTCTAAGACGAGTATTATTTGTCTAGGTTTCCGTGATTGAAACGCGTACCGTACGTCCGAATTGCCGATAACCCGCCTTCCCACATCAACGTGAGTTCATAGCCTCGCACTCTTTTAAATGTTTTTATAATTGTTTTATAAACCCGCGAGGGAGATAACATGTTAGTTTTTATAAAATAGGACACCAATTGTCCCGATTGTTTGTTTATTGATTTGGACCCGAATGAATGAATGACCCGATTGTATGACCCGATAAATGATTAAAGGACCCGATAGATGAAATTAAATGGATTATTAAAGTTAGGTTATGTCACTAAAAGTCCCATTAGCATGAATTGTGAACTACCGGGATTTGGTAGATGCTTATGCATTTAATAGTACTATTTGGGGACGATCACCCCAGTTCGCGCCTTGACGGTTGATCCCCGTCGTACCACATTGATTGGTAAGCGAATTTATGTATGAGAAGATTTCCATAGCGTGACCTTTGTGACGATAAGCTACTTTAGATGGGCAAATTGAGTATCGGGCTAGCTACCCGTTGTTGGTTTAGTAAGGTAACAATGTCATGCGGCTTATAATAATCCAAAACTAACAAAATACTAATAGACGCTCCGAATTACGATGTATTGCCTGACTAGCAATACAGGGTCATACTATTGATATTATGTTCGTGTTTTGGTTTTCATAACCATATTCATATAACGGTTTTTATTTAATCTATACAACGTTATAAAACGTGTTGTATGATGTTTTTAACGACAATGGTTCGTATAATGATTTTTAAGGCAAATGCCTATATTATGATTTTCGATAAGGATTTGTATGAAATGACTTTGGCTATTCTATGGCCTATCAAAATGATTTGTACAAAATGATTTTCAGTAATAATTTTATACTGATATTATATTGATGGATTTTATTAAACTCTATGAATTCACTCGGCGTTATCGCTGACCTTTTCTTTTAACATGTTTTGTCTCAGGTACTTGAAGGTAATTCTCGGGAAGACAACAAGAATTCATGGCCCGCACTTAAACAATATTTTCCATTCAAATACTTTGTAAAACTTTGTATGAAATAATATGACTTGGGACCGATGTAACTTTGATATTTATGAATGGAAATGCTTTATTAATAAACGACGCGATTTTTATGCGTTGTCTATGATGTGAGTAATGTGCTATCCCGTAACACCAACGAGTCTTCCGCTGTATTGAGTTGTATAAATTTGGGGGTGTTACAGTTTGGTACCAGAGCTTTCGTTATAGAGAACGAAATATTTTTAAAAACCAAGGTTTTGAATAAAACATTTCAAAATCTTTTAACTATAAACATTTTTCTAAAAATGTCTAAAAATCTTTTGACTATAACGGTGCCGAAGAATTCCCGAGTTACCGACAAGGCCAGACTGAGAAGTGTTATTTTAATATATATAACTTGGATTATATATATATATATGATGTAATTTTATTACATGATTGTTTGATGATTATTTTGATATTTATACGAGGTATTTATACGACGTAGATTGTCACAAGAAACCCTAAATCCCCTAGTAAATTAATCGAAGCTATTCTCGTAGGAATTCTAGCTATCCTAGATCTAAACCAAGTTGTTGATATTTATGATCTCAACAAATGGTTGATATTCGTAGGAATGTAGATATTAGTTGATTATGATATTGAAAAAGAATTGGCGAGATTAAATCTGATATCGATGTCATGACGATCTTTCCTTATAGAGTGGAGTTTGACAAAACGTTACCACCTAGAAAGATGTCATCTGATTCGTTGTCATCCAATTCTTAAATTGAAATCGAAAGGGTGAATGTTGCACTTGAGGCTGTCATTGGAACCGTTACCCAAAAGCCTCATGCCACTAGTACCTTTCCGAGAAGTCTAGTTGAATGATCAAGTCATTTCATACTAGTGACTCATTTGATAATTATTGATAAAGGAGTTATAGGATTGGAAATTAAGTGTTGTTCATATCGAGCTTTTATTGCTCTATTAAGGTCTAATAATAAAGTTAGAGTATTGGGAAATGAGGTAGGATATCGAATTGAGTATAAAATTGGTTAAAACTTGAATAAAGTAAAAACATAACCTGTATGGAATATGAGATTGTTAAGAGGAAGTCATTAAGTCTTGTGATTGAATTATAAGGTTTTAATTGATTGTTGATTCGTGTTAAGTGTTGTTCCTAGGCCATTGTCCACTAATGAGGATGCCCAGTGTCCAAGAAATAAATTGAAGAAATCTTCTTCCGAATTGGGACCGATGGATCTTTCGGGACATGTGGAACACCTAATAACTCTTGTAGATTAGTATTCATTGTGGTATCTTTTAAAAATCCCTAACTTAACTGAGATATCAGTTGGTAGGACGAGTTCTGAGAATTGTATGACATAGTGACGCGTAATGTGTTACGGTACAATTTTGACTTGTTTGTAATTAATGAAAAGACTACCTTTGATTGCTAAATTCTACATGTATCAATGTTATCTATCTTTTATTGCTTCTTCCTAATGCTCGCATTAGTGATGCAATCATTGAACAAGTACTCATCTCTATTTGAGTTACGTTGTGGATTATTCTTCTTGAGTGCCATCGAGGTCACGAACCTCATGATTATTTGGCTAAGCTTATTCCCTATCATATTGTAGTTAATTCTTGGTGAACAAGCTTTCATCACTCTTTTGCAGATCACTCATTGTTTTTATAAAAGATAAAACATTATGCCTTGAGAAAAATTGAATTTTCGTCACTATAAGGATTATTCATAGTGAGATTTATAAGTGATTGTTATTGAAATGAAATTGTTTGTAAAACACTTTGGAAAACCTAATTGTTTTCATAACAAAGAAAATCATTGTAAATTTATTTTTGATTCTTATTTAAGAATTAAGCATGAAAATGTTTTTACAAATATGATGATAAAATTTTGACGAACTGAGTATTGCATCGTTAATCTTGAAATTGTATATAGTTGCGCGCCTACATACAATTTGGAATGGACTATGCAAGGCTGATTAGTAGTCACCATAAAATTGATTAATAAACATTACATTTTCTTTGAAGATTGTGAAAGATTAAATTTTATGAGATCTGCAAGAAGTGAAAAATAGGGATATAGTGTTAGGGACACCTACATATGTGCCCGTACCATCTATTCTTCTGAATCGAATTTACTCATCTGTAGAAATTGTCTTATTTGACAATTGACAATTCTTTCTTGTCCAATTCTCCCGTATTGAGATTCTTAGGAAAAGTATCTGATTACCGAGTGTTGATACCTGACTGGATGTATTGACGTTCTTATCATTTCTTATGATTTGATTTCATTTGAATGACCTGGGTAACGATCCGAGGAGCTTTCGAATGCGTACTCAAATTATGAAAACATGGGATATATTCATATTCGTTAAATGTTTTCGTCTGTATCTGATTTGAAATTCTCTCGCATAGATTATGCATTGACCTTACTCTTTTAATAGTAGTTATGTCTCCATATATCCTTGAATTTGTGACAGATTATGAGTTATTATTAGTCTTTTGAGAAGTTCACATCTTATCGACGGCAATAAAACTGAAAGGTTGGTAATGCCAGTAGAATGGATTGATTGATTATGATATGACGACATTGTCTTAATTAATGGGAACTCGAGTAGAATTCCCCTAAATGATAAGATGTTGATTATCAAAAGTGATCTAAATAATTCTTGATGGATGATTTTATCCTGCATTTAGACTTGAAATTATACCGTGAACGGTTGTGAATTAATCATAGATATTATAACCTAGAAAGAACTTAATATGAATTTATTAAAAGATGTTTCTGTTATCTGAAACTTTAGGAAGTATTTGTTGATGAATTACCTAGACCTTTGTCATTTAGGCAAGTTGAAATTGGTATTTGATTATATTTCTGGTGCTGCACTTGTGGCTTGTGCACTGTATGTCAGCACCATCTGAATTTAAGAAATTACCGTACAACTGAGAGAGTTGGCGGAGAAAGATTTTATTATACCAAGCCTGTCATCCTAAAGAGCTATGGTGTTATCATTCCTTATATTTATAGATTACTGTGAATTGAGTAAATTGACAATCGAAAACGATATCCATAACTCGAAATGGAAGATTTGTTTGATCATTTACAAGGTTCTTGCGTATGTTCTAAGATTTTATCCATGACATGGTTATCATCAACTTCGAATCCGCGAAAAAGATTATTTATTCCAATCACTACATCCGGTACTTGTAATGAATATTATGAGTTTCACGTGATGTCGTTTGGATTGACCAATACACATGTAGCATTCATAAATTTGGTGAATCACGTGTGTAGGCTGTAATTTGATAAATTCATGCTTGTGATCATTAAGGACCATTTGTTGTTTATAAGAATAAGAATGAGTTAATAATTATTTATAAACTGCCCTGAATTGGCTAAACAATGAAAACCTATACCTTAAATATTTAACATGTGATTAAGGACTTAATCCTTTATATTATTTGACCGTGTGATTAATAGATAATGGAAGCTATATTGACTTTTCAAAGATTAGAACCATTAACGCTTAGGGATTAAAAACTTAATCCTTTACATAAAATGACCGTTGGATTAATAATGGTAAGATGTATGCATATAGACTCTTCAAACATTAAGAGCCCTTTTAAGACTTTGGGTTTTACTAAAAAGAAAGTGCGAATATATTTTGACAAATGTTTTAACAAAGGATTTTTAAAGGGATTATTCCCTTATACACAAAACATTTAATTAAACTTCTGTTTAGGGGTAAATGTTTGTGTATACCTCAAGATAACTTAAGAAGGATTGAGTAAAACCATTTATACCATAACCTGAAAACATAAAACGAAAATTTTTCCTTTTCAACTAAGAAAACTTTGACCAAAGTATAAATAAAGGTTTTTCGAACATTTACGAATCTTATTAAATATTTTCGATAAATCAACAAAAATCTTGTTAATTAAATTCAAATTTATTTTGAACATTTTATAATTTGTCGAACTAGGAAATTTAAAATTTTACGTTTACGTTTCATAAAAATTTAAATATCTAACCTTTAATTACTTGTAATACTTATCGACGCTTAAAACGTCGGATTGAGAAAAACTGATAAAAATAATAGATGAGACGAAACTAAAACATAGAAAATACGAAGAAAGAAACTTTGAATGAATACGGACATGATAATTATATCATCATGAGAAGTGAATATAGATACCGACGCATTATGTAGAAAAGATAAAGAACCAGTTAAGACATGTTCCCTAATAATGAAGGTGCAAAATAAACTGCCGAACAATATAAAAATAACCGATGCTTGTAAGAAGGATAATATAGATAATAAAAAGGGGTTCGCGGCTAATATGAACCATTAAAATAGAGAAGCCAATAGCGTTAAATGTTTTAAAGGCCACTTGTGGTTGCCTAAATATGGAGGATTGTGAGATATAGTTATGATGGAATTTGTAAGTATAAGTATTATATGTATGTCATTTCTGAATAAAAGTATCTTTGTCTGAAGAAGTTGTACTGATGGCAATTATGAAGGCAGATATCGCCTCATACATTAGTAAACGTTTAGCTGTTGCAATGGTCATCATCTGAATTTGATTCGATTTGGGTCATCGTCGACAAACTAACCAAATCTGCTAATATCATTCCCGTTAATGATAAATGCAAAAGAGTTATGTAACCATAGTGTGCCTGTATCGAACATCTTTATCAAGATCCTCGCTTCGCATCGAATTTCTAGAGATTTGCTCAGAAATCATTGAGAACGGACCTTGATGAGAGTACTATTTACCACCCCAAACCGAAGGGACGAGGTAAAGTAACGATACAAAGTAATATAAGTGTTGTTTTATGTTCGAATGATTGACCTTTGGTAATAGACCGTATAATCGTTTTCCTTTGGAGAGATTATCATTAATAATTATCGTATTAGGATCGAGATTGAATCTTGTTAGGATCTAAATATTAGAGCATCTGTAAGCAGGAGTTGAGATGAAGACACCCGACATACACCCATTGTGAGTTGGACATGTCTTTTAGGTTTAAGGTTTCCTATGATGGCGAACCTAACCTTGCAAAATACCCGACCCGCGAGACCTGAAATGATTGTTGAAATTAGGATATGATTATTGACTGCCGATAGTGGGCAAGAGGTTATGTGAATATGAAATGTAGATCTTGAAGTGCCAAATGTGTAGCGAAGTTATGCCACAATTTTTTACCTTGGAAAAATGAATTCATGATCTGACAAATCATGGGATATAAGTCCCCGTTGTATGGGACCATTGAGATGATGAAAAAGTTGGGATTGAAAGGCATATAAGCTGGATCTACCCTAGGACTTCAAAGACTGTGTGAATTATGTTTCGTAAATCGAACTTGATGGAATATCTATCAAGTGAAATCTGATTGTTCTTAGTAAAGCTTAGATCGGCGAAAAGTTGCATTCATCAGAAACCCGTGAACATCATGGATAGAGAAAGTAAGTCAACATTAAGCCTGATCTTATTCCCGTAGCTATGTTTGCTGAAACTCGCGTATTGTAATGAATTGCACTTGTGAGAAAAGACCGAGTATGGAGGAAATACCCACATGACTTTAACTCTATAAGAAGCGAGTAGTAAGGTAAGATGATCTTTGAGGACAAAGATCCTGTTTAGGGGTAAATACTGTGACAATCCGTCAATTTATGGTTGATATTTTATTCTCGAATATTATTTAAAAACATTATTTTAATGTTATAATATGAACTCACATATTTTTGGGAAGAAATTTGGATTTACGTCTTGAAGTAGCGTCGACTACGTTTAAACCGGAGGATTCAACGTTACGTGCTTACGTTTACATACACCGTCTTTGGTGACAGTCCGACATTTCAGAAAATAAATTTGTCCATGAATATTATTTTGGAGTTTTAAATTTGTGTTGGTTCATAAACTCACAAATTTACGAGAAGAGATTAGAACTTACGATTTTATTTTAACGTCCTTTACGACTAAACCGGAAACCCTAGGATTACGTATTTACGTTTTCGAACTCCGTTTTTGATGAGACAATTTTTATTAGATTCGTTTTGTGACGTTGATTCATAATTTATAAAAACGTTTTTCGTAAAACGACCCGAGGGCACGCAAATCGAGGAAACTAGAATCAAGGAGTACCCGTAAATAAATGGGGATGAGACAAAACCATTTTTGCCCCACCCCCACTCAAGGATGGCTAAAATAAAGCCACAAACCCATTATGTGTCAAGTAACTAGCTTCCATACTACACTTGTTACTTAGCTTACAAAGTAAGCCAAGCTTACATCAAAACAACAGACCAAAACCACTCTTCCCATTTCCACCCATGCAAAATAAGCTAAATCCTCTCTTCCTCTCTCTAGGATTTCGTCCATATCTCACCCAAAAACACCCAATTTTGATCTTGATTCCACCACAAAATCATGTGTTATTTACACATATGTTGAAGCCCCTTTGAAACCCTATTGATTGGTGGTGCTTATAACATCCAAGGAGGAGTTTCCATGGAGTACTAAGGCTGATTTTACACAAGGAGTATATGAAGATTGGTGGTCTTGAAGATGGTCTTGGTTATGCACAAGTTTCTCCATCAAAATCCATGTCCAAATCACAACCTATATCAACATGGTGGTATAAAGATTGTCCTCCTCATCTTCTTGTTATTTTGATTATGTAAACATGTATTTTATTTCCTATTGTATATGTATATGATGATTATATGATGATAAAAATGTTATGTGGGGATTTGGTGTTGATAGATTGGATAAACATGGGTAAAAAGATGGACAAACTACATGTAAAATGGGTAAATCTTGTTTAAATAATAGGCTGTATTAAAACAGTAAAGAAACATGTCATGAACTGATAAAATGATGAAGTAGAACTGATATACAGTAAGTTATGAGTCTTGTGCACATGTGAGAGTTGGCCATGCGATGGAATCATTGTAATGAGTGAGATATGATCAAAACAAGTTTAAGGTACAAATCTGAGTTCATTGTTTTGGACGATTTTTAGAAAATACTTAGAGGATGATTCAACAGTAGCTATAGAAGATTTAAATTGAGCACATATCATTTAGTTTATGTGATAAAAATTTGAGCTTCTATCTCCATATAGAACTCTAGATATGGCAGTTTTGGTGAAAGTGAAGATAAAAATCAGATTTTGGAAATTAAAGTATAATACTATTATATAAGCACTCAAAATTTAATAGTATAAAATATAAATTAAAACCCACTAACTTATATAATACATTTATATAAATATGTACAATGGTAAATAAGTGGACATCTTATAAAAATGGTAACTTGTTAAGTTTTATAATTTATAAAACTATAAACATGATTTTTACGACTTTTTCGGCTAATACCGTAAAATTAACGTTTTTGTTAAATAAAACTTAGATGGTTGGACCCGTCTAATGTAGACTTTATAAAACTTATATACTGATATATAAACATGTATGACAAGTAAAAACCGATAAAACCCGAACTATAGGACATACGGACATTAACGAGCTAAGTAAACATATTGGATTAATAATTGGACTAAATAAGTTAAACACTTATAAAAAGTACTTATTGGGCTTAACCCATTTGGGCCCAACATGGAAAGTATAGATACTGATAATATAAGTATAAAATAGATTAAAACAAGTTAAAGAACTTATAATAAGCTTATTGGACTTAAAACACGTAAATAGGTAAAACTAGTAAACTAGTATAAAAGTTATCGACATATAACACTAAAAATGAGTAAACGAGAATATGTAAACCCACTTGATCATCATATATAAATAATCATCATATGTATACATAATTGTTATTTTTATAAAGTCATTGGACATGAGTCTAAGTCGAGTATTATTTGTCTAGGTTTCCGTGATTGAAACGCGTACCGTACGTCCGAATTGCCGATAACCCGCCTTCCTACATCAACGTGAGTTCATAGCCTCGCACTCTTTTAAATGTTTTTATAATTGTTTTATAAACCCGCGAGGGAGATAACATGTTAGTTTTTATAAAATAGGACACCAATTGTCCCGATTGTTTGTTTATTGATTTGGACCTGAATGATTGAATGACCCGATTGTATGACCCGATAAATGATTAAAGGACCCGATAGATGAAATTAAATGGATTATTAAAGTTAGGTTATGTCACTAAAAGTCCTATTAGCATGAATTGTGAACTACCGGGATTTGGTAGACGCTTATGCATTTAATAGTACTATTTGGGGACGATCACCCCAGTTCGCGCCTTGACGGTTGATCCCCGTCGTGCCACATTGATTGGTAAGCGAATTTATGTATGAGAAGATTTCCATAGCGTGACCTTTGTGACGACACGCTACTTTAGATGGGAAAATTGAGTATCGGGCTAGCTACCCGTTGTTGGTTTAGTAAGGTAACAATGTCATGCGGCTTATAATAATCCAAAACTAACGAAATACTAATAGACGCTCCGAATTACGATGTATTGCCTGACTAGCAATACAGGGTCATACTATTGATATTATGTTCGTGTTTTGGTTTTCATAACCATATTCATATAACGGTTTTTATTTAATCTATACAACGTTATAAAACGTGTTGTATGATGTTTTTAACGACAATGGTTCGTATAATGATTTTTAAGGAAAATGCCTATATTATGATTTTCGATAAGGATTTGTATGAAATGACTTTGGCTATTCTATGGCCTATCAAAATGATTTGTACAAAATTATTTTCAGTAATAATTTTATACTGATATTATATTGATGGATTTTATTAAACTCTATGAATTCACTCGGCGTTATCGCTGACCTTTTCTTTTAACATGTTTTGTCTCAGGTACTTGAAGGTAATTCTCGGGAAGACGACAAGAATTCATGGCCCGCACTTAAACAATATTTTCCATTCAAATACTTTGTAAAACTTTGTATGAAATAATATGACTTGGGACCGATGTAACTTTGATATTTATGAATGGAAATGCTTTATTAATAAACGACGCGATTTTTATGCGTTGTCTATGATGTGAGTAATGTGCTATCCCGTAACACCAACGAGTCTTCCGCTGTATTGAGTTGTATAAATTTGGGGGTGTTACAAATTTACCTTTAATCAATAAAACACCATTATACTATTCATCGTCTTCTACATTGAGCTCTATTGTTTCAGTTGTTAATCTTGTTGCTCTTATGTGATGTTAAGCTTAGATACAAGCTTCTCAAGCCGTTTGTTGATCAATTAATCAAGTTTGTTACTGTTTCAAGTTTTGGAGGGAAATAATTGATTTGAAATCACATATTTAATCTCTGTGATTTCTGGTGTTAAACCTGTTGATTTGAGTTGATTAAGTGTTTGTGATTGTATTTTGATCATTCTACATCAAAGGACTGTCATGGATTAAGGTTGATCCTCATTTACTCTTTTTAGGCACAAATTAGGATAAAATTTGTGATTGCATGATAAAACTTGTTATTGCCTTACTTCTATGCTTGAATCTGCTCATTTTGATATGTGTTTGTGTTTCTAGCATCTATTTTAGCCTATCATCCATTAGATCTGTTAGTTGCTTTGATAAATTTCCATTTTAGCTTGTTAAGTGTTGTTTGGATTAGCTTATTGTGAGCTTGTTGTTTTAGCTGTATTTAAGAGCATTGTAGTATCACAATAGCCTTATTATTTTTTCCTAAAATCAGTCAAAGTTTCATCCAATATCTAAGTCAAACAGGTTAGAAAGTGGAAATAGTTGTTGTTTAACTGTCAACACATTAGCATAATAGTCAACTTTAGAACTTCATATGTCCTTTGATAATCTGTTCTAGACGTGTGATTTGGCATTTTAGTGAGCTTATAGGATAGGGAAGATAAGTCTAGTTATTAGTTTTGCCTTAGGATCATTTGATAAGACACAAATAAGTTGAGAATATAGCTAATTAGTCATAATTCCTACTGTTTGCTTATTCGATTTTCAATATAGCTTATCCAGTCATCCACTAGCTTAAGTTCTTTTTCGAAGTTGCTTATAATCACATTGATATCATTCTTGTTAAGTTTAGAGCTTATTGCTCAAAGTCAAAAAGTCAACGAGATTATTATTAAGTTGTTTTTAAGTTAAGGATCTTATAGCCTCTTCAGTGTTTTATTTTCAATACAAAGCAACATTCCATCAGTTTTGCTAGCTTATTAATCAATCTGGAGTTTATAAGGCCAAGTGCTTATCTCAATAAGTTATTTTGTTAAAAAGTGCTGAATAGAAAATTCATTAGAGAAATCTAGCTTACCTCATATGCTGAAATTGATTTTGGCTAGGTAAATTTGAATTTGTAACGTTTTGCAAAAAGGATCAGCCAATTTCATAGCCTAATAAGCTCTAGCCAACTTATTTCTCATCTAGCCCGTTTTCTTATTAAAGTCTTTGGTTAATTGCCTTTTAATACTTGTTGTTTCTGCTTGTTTCATTCTTGTCCCAGTTAGCTAATTGCATTTCCGTACTATACTTTCAGTTTTTTTTCTTTTGGCCTAAAAAGTTACTGAGCTGGGCTGAACTTTTGGGCTTGGTATATCAATTAGGTTCGTGTGGTTTTGGGTTTAAATTGGGCTGGGCTAGTTAGTTTTAAAAACTAGTTTATTTTACAATTTCATAATTCATTTTCACATTAGATTTTAAATAAAAATAAATAGTTTTAATAAATAAAAAATAATAAAAAATATAAAAAATCAATTTTAATATTTTGGTACTTTTAAATTTACATTTTCGGGAATTTTTACATTGTGCATTTTTTAAAATAGAATTTGCATTTAATTTTTCATTTTTGTGCATTACCTACTTGTACTTTGTGCTTTATTTGTGGTACATGCACTTTGCTTTTAGAATAGTACGTATACATATTAGATATTATTTTTACATTTTTACGTGCTTTGGGTTAAATAGAAATAGATTACCAATCAAGTTTTACTAAACAAAAACGATAAATCCCTTGAAATAATTGGATATCAATTCGAGTAGATTCGAGAAAAAACGATTATACTAAAAAAGAATATTAAATTGGTGCCGCTGCCGGTTCGATCTCGTTACGATTGACGATTATTCATGAGACGATTTGGATTTTGGGATCCGTTCACTTTTGAAAGTTATTTTTCTTGATTAAAAAAATCAAATTGAAAAACAAATCAAATATTAAAAAATAAAAAAAAATAAAAAAAAATCACAAAAGCAATTTCTTTCCTAAGAATTGCACAAAAAAAATAAAAAATAAAAAAATAACACTTTTCCTAAAGTGTTACATAAAAAATATTAAGTGCTACTATACATATTATTTTTTCCTTAAATCGTTTTCTCTCATCTTTTCTTGTGAATATATCTTCTTTAAAAAATAAAAGATACAAAAATATTTTCTTTTTCCTATATTACTATATATATTACGTATACGTAGATACGAACAATTAATACACATATCTCCGTAAGTATTGCTTGCAATACACCGTGATTAGTGGCATTCCGGTGCTTTTCCCGTGTATCGATCAAAGAGTATTATGGCAAAATAGATAAATACTACGAGCTATTTGATCTATAGATAGAACTCACTTTATGGGGGTATAAGGAGAGTGTATTTCACAGTCGAAAGGAGAAGGCTCTTAAGTGCTTCGCCCGCCTCGTTCCTCCGCTCCCTTGTGATTCTTTTGAAGGTGATAGTAGTAAGTAGTGTACAACCCAAGTAGTATTACGTATATATTTTTGTAGCTTTTTGATATCGAACCTTGATTGGGATAATCTCTTCCCTTTCAAAGTCATCAAGGGCAATCCCCTTACTCCTCGGTTTTTAGTTGTATGCGCACTCGCGCGCGTAAACACATACCAAGTGGTTTACCTCATCCTTCTAAAAAGAAGACGAACACAAATGTCGTCACCAATCAAGCCGATCCCAAGAATCGAGCTTTCGAAACTACTTTAGCCATGGATAACCGACCGATGATCGATATCTTGCAATCCCACGTTGAGGGAAACGATGACACGATTGTGGTGCCCGATATTGGAGCGAATAATTTTGAACTTAAAACGGGTTTATTCAAATGGTTTTCGCCACACCATTTTTGGGGCGTACTCATAATGACCCACACGCTCATATTAAGAGGTTTTTACACTTGGCAAACACCATGAAATACAATGGGCTGCCTCAAGAGGCAATTTGATTGCTACTTTTTCCTTTCTCCCTCGAGGGGCAAGCCCGAATTTGGCTTGACAAGGAACCACCCCAAAGTATCACTACATGGGCGGATCTGGAGACTAAGTTTATTAATTATTTCTTCCCACCCTCACCTACTAACGCTTTGCGGATTGAAATCATTAACTTTGTGCAAAAGTATGGTGAGACATTTAGTGAATCTTGGGATCGCTTTAAGAAACTCTTGAGAAAATGTACACAACACGGTTTTACCAAAGTTCACCAAATTAATACCTTATACAATGGTTTGACTTTAAATGACCAAGATTCGCTAGATTCGGTCGTGGGGGGGGGGTTATATTCTTGTGAAAACGATGCAAGTAGCTTGGGACATTATTGAAAATAAGGCAAAAGTTCTGAGTCGAACTAGGGCTCAAATGGCTAGTGCTGGTGGAGGAGATTCTATAAATCACGAGGTTACAAATCAAATTAAAGAACTTGCTTCTATTGTGAAAAATCTTGCTTTAAAAGTTGAAAACCCTCCTACTAGACATGTGCATGCCCTTAGTGAGACTTGTGAGACTTGTGGTGGACCACATTTGTACTTTAATTGTGATAAGGTTTATAATCAACCCCACGGTGAAGTCTATGCTTATAACAATGATGAAAATGTGAAGGTTCATTTCAAACCTAATGTTTATGTTAACCACTTGTCGTATAAATCTACTAACTATTTGGCTCGCCCTAGGTTTGTAGCTCAATAAAGTCCACCCCCACCCACCCAAATTACCCAATACCAAAATAGGAACCAAGGTCCACAAAGGGGTCATTTTCAATGGAATTCAAAAGTAAGGGGTAATAAGTGTGAAAACACTTATCCTTTTACCACTTAATTATAATAATAACCAAGCCAAAACGTGTATTTTATGTCGTAAATGTCGGAATTATGTGTGGTTTTTGTTTTTGTTGTGATTTAGGATCAAAATGTGAAAAGGGAAGAAAACACGGTCTTTCACGGGCTTTTATTGAAGAAAAAGACAAAAGACGAAGTCAAAAGATCAAGAGTGCAAAAAGAACGGAAGTCCAAGGCCTATTCTATATATTTATCGAAGAAAAAGTCTAAAGACGGAAGTTTAATGAAGTCGAAGAACTCAAGTCTAATAAATAAAGAAATTATAAGACGAGTTCAAATAATCCCGAGACAAAGTCGAAAAAGTCGAAGAATTTAAAAAGACGAAAAGACGAGAAGAGGAAGAAAGCATCAAGGCATCTAATCTGCCTATAAATACCCTCCTAATGTCACATTAGGAGGTGTTGGCTATTTGACAAATAGTTCTTCCATTTAATTACTTGCACTTTCTTATTGTCATTTACTTAATTGTCATTTAAATTCTTACCTTTAATTTCAAGTAAGTTTAATTTTGTGTTGTTGAATCTTATTTTTAATTAAGTTTTTAATTAATCTCTCATTCTACCTTTCTTGTTTTGCTTAATCTTTATGCTTATTTGCTTATTGTCATGCTTATTTGATTGTTTGTTATGTTTTTATGTGTTTGATTGTTTTAGCTTCTTGATTTTATAGCTTATTGTGTGCTTTTCTTAATTTTAATTAAGTGTTTTAAAAAAGTTATTTTATAAAAAGTTGATTTTAAATATTTTATTATTTAGTGTTTTTAAAAGTTTTTAAATTTTGGCTTATTTAGTTTTTCTTAAAATTTATTTGGTTTAAGTTTTGGTTAGGTGCTTATTAGATTTTTGCTTATTTTTAGTTTTTGCTTATTTGCGTTTTATTGTTATCCGGTTTTTTTTTATAAACCCCAATATTCCGAATAGTAGTTTTTTCCTCATTCCGGATAACTAGCCAAACTAGTTTTCCGGATAATTTATAGATTTTAGATTCCAGATAAGGTAAGTTTTGCACATTCCGGATATGCTCTCTATTCAGTATTCCGGATAGCAGCCAAAGTGGTATCCCGGATAAGACCCAAATTTGTTATCCCGGATAAGTGGTAAATACTAAAACCCGGATAAGACAAATGATCAATTTTCTCGGATAAGAACAGAACAATCTTCCCAGATATAGAATAGCTCATTCCGTATAACATTCAGAACCATATTCCGTATAAGCCAAAACAAAAGATTATGTATAACATTACATTTGACCTACATGCCTGCTAACTAGCTTATCACTTTTGGCGCCAATTTCAGCTAGTAGCTTGCTAGCTTGAGCTGCTAGCTTGGTTGCTTGTTTATTATTTAGTATTGTTCCGTAATCGTTTAGTTTAATCTGAAAGTTATTCCAATTTTTATTCTGAAAGTCACATATTTTTAGTTGAATTTTTCATCAAATTTTAGTATTAGTATTTTTTCCAAAAGTTTAAGTTTTATCTTTTATTTAGTGCCCGCTTTAGCTTTTACCTCGTTTAGTCTTAAAGTACCCTCTTAGCTTTATTTTCTCCTTTTTCATTAGGTTAATTTTATTTCCGAGTCGAAAGTTAATTTCTTCGTTTAGTTTTATTTTTATTAATTGTTTTGCTTTAATTTACGTTTTATTATTTATATTGTTTCGTTATTATTAGTTAATTGTTTTTAGCTTATTTTTATTACTATTCACATTTACCTTTTACTTAGAAATAGATAACCATACTTCCCTTTTTCATTACCAAAACCAATTGAGCCACACTTTTACCCGGAAATCAATTCGATTAGACACCGAGAAAAACAAACTTTTAACCTAGCAAAATCACATTATCAAGGGGTTATAATTCAAATCAAGGAATTTTCAACGTCAAAACCAAGGGTTTAATAATCAAAATCAAGGCTTTAATAACCAATGTTTTAATAATCAAGGTTTTCAAAACTATAATCAATATCAAAACAAAGGCTTTCCAAATCAAGGGTTCAATAATCAAGGGTCAATATGCCTAATCCTCAAATGGACTTGGTTCTTCAAAACCTTAGTGAGCAAGATCGAAAGCTTAAGGAAATGCAAGAGTCCATGGATAGGAAGTTCATGCAAATGTTGCAAACCCTTCAACCCCAAGGCGCTCTCCATTCTAACATCAAAACCAACCCTAGGGCTAATGTGAATGCCATCACTACAAGGAGTGGTAAAACTACCGAGGGAACTTCCTTATCTTCGCCAATAAATGATAAATAAGGGTCCGAGATCCCAATGAGTTCTACTCACCTTCCCTCACCCACTACTTCTGACATTCCTCCATTAAGCAACCCCTCTACACCTTATATTCGCCCTTCCCCTTAATATTCTACCAACCTTCAGTTTCTAAGCCTATTCTCGAGTTGTGAGTGAGTCGGTTCTTCCTCAATCTTCTCTAAAACCCAATATACCTTACCCTTCAAGGTTGAGTAAAGAGAAGTTTAAGAACAAGGATGATATACATGTTTCTAAGTTCTTTAAAATGTTCAAACAATTGAATTTCAATATCACCTTTATCGAGGCTCTCGCTCACATGCCTAAGTATGCTAAAATGTTTAAGGACCTCTTGACCGACAAGAAAAAATTGTTTAATATCGCCAACACCCAATTAAATAAAAATTATTCCACGGTTCTTTTGAGAAAATTACCGGTTAAGCTCGATGACCTCGGTTAATTCCTTATCCCTTGCAATTTCCCCAGTTTAGAGAATTTGTATGCCTTTGGCGGACTTAGGAGCGAGTATCAATCTTATGCCTTTATATGTATGGAAGCAATTATCTCTACCCGAGCTTGTCCCCACTCTTATGACTTTAGAGTTAGCTAACCGTACGGTTGCTTATCCGGTGGGGATAGCCGAGGATGTTTTCATAGGAGTCGACAAATTCACTTTCCCCGCCCGATTTCCTTATTGTAGACTATGAGATGGATCCCCCTGTTCCCTTAATTGTGGGACGACCCTTCTTGAGGACCGGGCGTACATTGATTGATGTAGCCGCGAGTGAGCTTACCATGAGGGTCGGGGATGATAAAATCGTCTTTTACATGGGTAAACTTTCCAAACTTCCTAATGAGCCCGAATCCGTGAATTTAATCGATGTGCTTGACGAAGCATGTGAAGAACACTTTCACGAGGCTTGTAAGAGTAGTAATTCTCCTTTACCTAGTCTTGAGATTGTAGCTTCTATTGCTCCTTCCTTGACTCCTTTTGGAGAAAGTGATTTCTTGTACAAGAATTTGAAGTAAGTTTAGGAGATGTGGATCTAAAATATGACGATTCTCCCACCGATTGGGAAGAAGACATTCGTACCATTGAGAAACTTCTTAACGAAGATCATATTTCTCCACCTTCTCCTAAGGAAGTAACAAACGATGATCCAAATTTGACTAAGCCTTCCACCAAAAATCCACCGAATTTAGAGCTTAAAGATTTACCTTCTCATATAGAATACGCTTTCTTAGAGGGAGTTGATACGTTACCCGTCATAATTTCTAAGGTATTAAAAGAGGATGAAAAAGCTAGGCTTATCGAAGTTCTTAAAAAGCATAAAAAGGCAATTGCTTGGAAAATCTCCGATATTCGCGGAATTGATCCTAACTTTTGCACACATAAAGTTCTGATAAAAGATGAATTCAAACCCGCGGTCCAAAGTTAAAGAAGGGTAAATCCTAAAATTCATGAATTCATTAAGAAAGAAGTTATCAAACTTCTCTATGTCGGCATGATTTACCCTATACCGTGGGTTAGTCCGGTCCATTGTGTGCCAAAAAGGGTGGGAGTTTGCGTCGACTATCGTAAACTTAATGATACCACACATAAGGATCATTTCCCACTTCTTTTCATGGATCAAATGCTCGAGCGCTTAGCGAGTAATGAATACTATTGTTTCTTAGACAGTTTTTTTGGATACTTTCAAATTCCTATCGATCCAAAAGACCAAGAGAAAACCACATTCACTTGTCCTTATGGAACATTTGCTTACAAAAGAATGTCATTCGGTTTATGCAATGCTCCCAGGACTTTCCAAAGGTGTATGATGGCAATATTCCATGACATGGTTGAACAAACTATGGAAGTCTTTATGGACGATTTCTCGGTCTTTGGATATTTTTTCTCTTCTTTCCTTGCCAATTTAGAGCGTTTGCTTAAACGGTGTGAAGATGCTCGTCTTGTTCTAAATTGGGAAAAGTGCCATTTCCTATTAAAATAAGGCATCGTCCTAGGTCATAAAATTTCTAAAGCCGGTATCGAAGTCGACCGTGCTAAAGTTGACGTCATTGCTAAATTGCCTCCAACTACCACTGTCAAAGGAGTTAGGATTTTCTTAGGTCACGCGGGCTTCTATCGACGCTTTATTCAAGACTTTTTTAAAATAGCCCGACCTATGACTCATCTTCTTGAAAAGGACGCTCCTTTCATATTGATAACGCCTCATTTATACATGTTTGCAATGATGCATTTGTCCTCGTTTGCTATGTAGATAAATAAATTATGGGTTGAATTGATACTAATAAAGAATAATGTTTTGATTGTAGCTAGGAAAGAAACTATGAAGGAAAATAATGAAGAAATAAAGAAGAAAGGGGCTAAAGATGGAATTATGCTGAAATGAAGCCGAAGTGCGGCACAGAATTGGAGAAGTGCGGCGCACATACAAAGTACCCCGATTATGGAGATTTACTTGATGTGCGGCGCACAAACTGTAAAGTGCGGCGCACATCTACATCTAAAGAAGTGCGGCGCACAATTGGAAAAGCGCGGCGCACATTTTGCTGCAGTTACACAATTAAGTGTCATTATGCATGGCTATTACGGGAGGACTCTTGGGATACTCCCAGGACTCTTAGGCTACGAATTTGTAACTATAAAACAGACCCAAGGCCATACATATCTCATATCTTATTCCATAGTTCTCCATTGTTGAAGAGAATCTTATAATCAAGGATTTTCCAAATCCTTGATCATAGTTACTAGAGTTAGTAAACCTTAGTTGGTTGATGTTATTGTTTCTAGAGCAAGGAACTCAGAAGTATTGCTAGACATTGTAATAAGTTTAAAAGCTTATAAACCTTTTGGAGCAATTATTAATTAACACCTTGTGGTATAATTCTCATTTCCATTATGTTAATTATTTACTTTGATTTACATATTGTTGAAATGATCTTGTTTACTATTATTATGGAGTAGTGTGTTGTGCACATGGTTAAGGTTTGATAACCTTATCATTAGATACGATTATTAGCTTTGCTGTGGTAAAGTACGGCGCATAATTAGTTTTGTGCGGCACACTTTTTCCCTGGGTTCTTGATTATAAGTGTGATTTAGATGCTCTTGTATTATATGTTATTATGTAAGACCATTGTTATATGTTGGATTCATCCATGATCATGACTAGTACTCATGTGAATGGATGATTTTCATGTCATCTAGCAAATGAATCTTGTTAATCACTTTTGTCGCGATTAGTGGATTAAAGCATATATCAACTCTTGCATAATCTCATCTACTACCTTAGTTATCGAAATCGAGCATAAACCATTCTTAATGATTTTGATATATCAAAGTCTTTAGTCGGATTCTTGTCATATCAGTTAGATGTTGCATGTACGACTAGTAATCGGCATGTTGTCTTATATTGTTATGTGCTTATATTTATCATTGCTACCTATCTTTCATATGGTTATGACCTTCGCCAAATGCACCCTTTAATACCATTTGTTAGTATAACTTTAGAACTTGTGACACTCTAGAGGTCATTGTTTTATATTTTGATAACAACAATCCCGTGGAACGAACTGGACTTTAACATTAAGCTATGCTATACATGAAAGGGTATACTTGCCCGTGTTTATGTTTCTAGTCATTTGTGTGGTAATATCTTGAATAAAAATTTAAGACATGCAAACGAACATCAAGTTTTTGGCGCTGCTGCCTAAGATTGTTTAGTCATTTATTTAAAACATTCTGAAATACTTGCTAAACAAAATTTCTAAATCGCCGTACAGATTTCTGGCAATCTGAAAAAGTTTTTAACAAAACAATTAAAAAGTGTGCCGCACATTTCCAAAAGTGCGTCGCACATTTGGTACGAATTTACAAAAATGTTGGTAGAAACAATCCCAAAACACAACCAAAACCTTTTACTGTCAACACTTACTGCTAAAAACATGAGAATTTCTTTGTGTGTGCTTATGCTTTTTGAGCTTTTGTGTTTGTTAATATTGCATTTCAAGAAAAACCAAAAATATTTTCTTTCAAAATTTTATTTTCTATTTGATTTACTCTTAGGTAGAATAATTTGCTTTGTTATGTCTTATTTGATATTTATCATGATTTGTGGTAATTTTTTTGGAATTTTAACTATCCTTGAGATACCAGAAAATGAGGAAACAAGCGAAAATGAAAAAATAGCTATTTCTTGCAAAATACTTGAGAACATCTTACAAAACTTGGTCACTATTTCTTATTTTGACTACTTGTTGAGGAAGTATTAGGAAAAATTTCTTAGAACATTATTTGATTGGTATATAGATCCTATTGTTGTCGGAACAAGAAGTTCTTTGCCAGAAAGTACGCCGCACAATCTCAAATGTGCGCCAGATTTTCTTTGTCGCGCAAAAGTGCACCGCACATCTTAAATGTGCGTCGCACAACTGGAAAAGCATAAGGAAAAAATTTCTTATAACGCATTTAAAAAGAGATTTTCATCAAAACTAATAAGTTGCCTTAAGACTACATGATATGAAATGTCATTTGGATTTTATGGCACAAACATGCTAATGTTTCTTTTGATGTGTTGTTGTTTTAAGATGGATCCAAACACCAGCTTGGGTAGACTATGCTTAGGAGTGGATGAGCATATTAGCCTAAATGACAAAATAGAATCAGAAGGAGAATGGACATGATCAGAGTGTAAGGACTCAGCCGATAGCGGGATTCAAAAGATCCTAACTTTATATCGTTTGGAAGACTTGACACCTAGTCAGAAATACTCAATGCCTTGCAATGTGGAAGGTAAGTTTGCCTATGATGGGCAAGTTGAATTGGAAATGGAGAGAAATTTCATTAGAAACGAATTTGTAGTGGAGCTTGGCTTAACCTACAAAACGCATCGTAATAGGGACAAGGTGCTAGATAAAAAGCTCATTGTTATGATCAAGGACGAATTTTTTTTCGTCGAATTCTTTGTCAATCCGGAAGAATATGATATTGAACCATGTGCAATCTTTGGGAGATCTTTCCTAAAGCAAGACAATGCACAAATTGATATCACTTGTGTCATACTCACCTTATGGCCAAAAGTGCATGAAAGCTTGGACTTTAAAGAAATTGACGAGATACTTGATAATCTCGACTTTGATGAATTTGCACCTATTGAAAACGAGGGATTTGATGCTCCTAAATTTGATTGTAGTATGGGAAAAGGAAAGAGAAACAAAGGAAAACAACCCGGTCATGCTTACAAATTGAACTATAATGGTGAAGGATCTTCTCTCACCATTAATAAGCCCTTGACTAGAAAAGAACTATCAATGAAAGAGTTGAGGGAAGACATTGAAGAAAGAGTGATGTTGTTAAAAATGAATTGACCTATCATTGAAACTTTAAAAATGATTTGGACGTTTGCTTGGAGTTCTATGCCAAATAGGGACAGCCACAATACTAGCCGATTTTATGCTTCTCGTTATTCCTATTGATCGAGACATTCAACTAGTGGTTGGAAGGAAGTTTTTACACACCATTGGTGCAAAGGTAGATTTTGGAAGAGCTATTATGACAAGCTTTGATGGGTTTGTCCATCAAACATATAATGTGATAAAAGCGAAAAAACATGATGATAGTGACGATGAAGATGATAAGAACTACACCGTGAAAAGAGATGAAAACGGTATGCGATTTATGGTCCACATTTGCAACCATGGACGGAACTAGAAGAACTATTTGATTCTTCACTAAGTGAAAGGAGCTACCATAACCCTTTCTTTGATATTTGTGTGTACAAGAAAATTGTGGGGATGCTTGGATGACTTCCCGTATCATTAAAATACAATGATTGGCAAGTAGGGAACAAGCGATAATTTGAGAATATTGCTAAGGATGGAGATAGTGAACGGCATGTTGCCATAGTCATTGTTGATCCATGTGGAAAGAGGTACGAAAAAGTGTACGAGACAAAGGACACCAATAGAGAGGTCTCGGGACGTTACACGGAGAGTGATATCATGTCACCTCTAAACTTCTGATACAATGAAAAAGAAAAGGAAGGAAAGAGGAGTGCATCATTGGCTCCTAGTTACCTTTATGTATTTTTATCTTTTTGTATGTAGATAATCAATCAAACGAAGTAATATCTAAGAGTCCTAGAAGTTTTAGGATTGTCTTTGGAGTAGGGAATGTTCTCCATGGTGTCTTTATATTTTCTATCGAATGAAATTGGAGGTTTTCTTTTTATATTTTGTGTTTAGTATACTTAAAAAGTAAATATACAGTAACATTGTCTGGATGCACGGAATGTGCGCTGCACAAATCAAAAAGTGCGTCGCACTTCTGGGCGGATTTTTTGTATATACCCCTTTTTTCTCATTAGAAGCTAAAAAAACACAGAAAAACAAAAAAACCACCTGATGATTTTCGAATCATCACCAAAAATATTTTCAAATCTTTCCTCCAATTCACATTCGAGATCATGTCTAGGGTAAGTTCTTATACTTAATTCATGTTTGTTTGATTTGATTAGTTTTTAATTTTTGATTAATTTTCAATTAGGGTTCTTAGTAATTGAAGAATGAATTACAATTCAATTAGGAATTAGGAATGTGGAAATGGATTAAGAAAGTAGTAATTAGATTATTAGATGAAAATGAAAAACATAAAAATAAAAATAAGGGTTTTTGAAAATTAAAACCTTAGAGATGAAGCAATATCGTGGATTAGAACGAATTGAGAATGGGTTAGTGTTTGATTCTAGCCATTGTTATTAGTTTGTAACCATTTAGTTTGCGGATTTGGTTAGTTACTAGTGTTACCCCCGACATATGCTATGATACCCAGAATGTGCGCCGCACTTTACAAGATGTGCGCCACACTTTTATGAAAGTTCTCCAGGAAGTACGCCGCACAAACCAAAATGTGCGCCGCACTTTTCATCTGGAAAACAAACAGAGAGATCAGAACACAAACGTAGGGACACCATTGACCCCTAAACGCTTATCTAATGTTATTACATGTTTGTTATGTGATAAAATTTGCAGAACACATGTTTTGGAAATTATGAGACCGGCTTGTCGAGCCGAGGTAAGAAACGAAGGCCTACCGAATCGGCAAGTGCCACACTCATGGGGACGCCGAATCACCCATTTTTGAACTGGCCTGGATGTACTAGCGATACCAAAACCATCTGCAATAATGCTCTTAGTCTTTCATTGCCAAAACAAATTTTCGCACCTAGCATTGTGGATTTTAGTGTTTTGAATGAGCTTGGTTGTGAAGCTCAAATCAGGCAGATGCTTAAGATAGTAGTGATAGAGGTTGGAGGTAATGAAGTCTTATTTGAATCCAATGCTTGGATACGTGCTTTTACTTGTAGGGAGAAGATCTATGCGGAGCTAGTTCTTGAGTTTTTCTCTACTTTTCATTTTGATGAGGATGTCGAAGGAGATGAGTTGATGACTAAGAAGATTTTGAATTTTAGACTTTGTGGGAAAGGACATTCTTTGACTTTGAAAGAATATGCTAAGTACCTGGAGTTGTATAATAGAGATGAGCGAATGGAGGAAGGATTTGAGGTATATTTCCAAGGAGAGGAACGTGATCATGGGAATTTCAATGCTAATGAATTTTGGGCATCAATTTTCCCGGAAGAGGATCCTTTGAGCTTATCTAGGAGCTCGACCACTAGAATTTCTAGTCCACTTTTGAGAGTGCTTCAAAAGATGGATGCTTATGTCGTTTGCCAAAGAACCACAGGATATGATAAAATACAAAAGAATGATTTGTGGTTATTGAGCATGTTTAGGGACAAGAACGGTGAGCAATACACTAATGTGGCTTGGGTGATAGCAAAATGGATGAAAAGGAAAGGTCATGGTAGTCAAGCAAGTAGCATGATTGTGTGTGGACAATTTGTGACTAGGTTAGCCCGAAGGATGGGGATTTTAAGTGAACAAGTTGTGAGTAGTCTTAGTCCACCGATTTTGTGTGATACCATTGACAAAATTACTTTGAGAGATTTGATTGGAGCGGATGGAAGGTTGATCCGAGAAGACACGCCTGTTAGAGCACCACGTGTGGGCATGTCGCGAGCTCCTCGTGCATCACTCCAAGATGTTTGTGAAAGAATGGGAAGGATGGAGGTTAGGCAAGACCAACTTGGGTTTATGATGGAGCGCCAGTGTTATAGTATGGATAGATACGCTCCAGTTTTTGAGAGAATAGCGGAACAATATCATGTTCCAATGAGTGGACCTTTTGGACCACCCGGATATCACCACGAGCCATTCCACTACACCCAACAACCGCCACCCTATCCACCACATTTTTACCCATCCCAAGCTCCAAGGAATGATGAAATTGAAGAGGATATGTGAAGCCTCATGTGTTTGTGACTTTTGTGTTAGTCACATTTGAAAACAATTTGAAAACAATTTATTTGGCTAGGTAATATGCCTCTGTTGGCATTTAGGACAACTTAATACTTTGTGTGTGGATTTTTATTTTTAATTTGATATGTGAAATATGTTTGTATACATTATTTGTGTTAAATTACAGAAAATAAGCGAGTCAAGGCGAACTTAGGCGAAGATTGAAGATCTCGGCTTCGCTCACGACTTGGAATAAAAGGGGAGTATCATTCTTATTTTCCTCTAATTTTACTTTTTCCTTATGTTTAGCATTAGGGACAATGCTCATAATAAGTATGGGGGGTCATTGAGTGAAAATAAGATCGAATATAAGCTTGTTTTTAAGAAATGAAGTTTTTGAATTTTCTGTACCCAGAAGTACGCCGCACATTTCAAAAAGTGCGCCGCACTTTCTGGGCGAATTTTGAAAATTTTCTATAGTAAAAAAATGTTTTTGTCGAAGGATTGATAATTCTTTTAATTGTAAAATTATTTTGACTCGGAATTGATAACGTTATTTACTCAATACTTCATTCATAACTGTGAGGATCTTTTCCGTAAGCATCCTTACATTTTCAAATTTTGTATGTGTCGATGATTAGTTTAATTCTAGAACTTGTGCTTGGTAATCTTTACGAGACCATAGTGGGATCATACTTATATGATAAAAGGTATTTTAAATGATAAAGAGGCAAAATAAAAGAAAAAGAGAAAAGATTGAAAGTTTTGCCGATGTTTTAAGATGATTATATATTGTTGGAAACCATATTGCGAAATGATAGTAGATCACAAGTATGGGGGAAAACAAGTTTTCCCAAAAGATCATTAAAAAAAAGAGAATAAAAGGCAAATGGAAGCCTAAGAAGTTTTGAGTTATGAATTCGTGAAGCAACAACATGGTAAAAGATGATGTATCCTTTATTCTTTAAGCATGTGTGGTAATAAAAGTTTTTGAAAAAGACCTCTTTTGATATTTTACTTGGTGCTTACGCCAAATTTGGTTTAGTTTAGTTCCTTGTACAATCCTATGGTAATTTGCTTTTCATGACCGTGCTATTAAGCGATAATTTACCCATAATAAGGAGAGTGTGTGAAATAAAATATCTACTTCGTGAGGTGTTTTATGGCGTTATCTTTGTTTTCGATTGTTAGCTTTATCTATTGTTTCGAAACTTATTTAAAATATATTTTTACCTTACTTGAGGACAAGTAAGAAGTTAAGTATGGGGGAATTTGATAACGCCTCATTTATACATATTTGCAATGATGCATTTGTCCTTTTTTGCTATGTAAATAAATAAATTATGGGTTGAATTGATACTAATAAAGAATATTGTTTTGATTGTAGCTAGGAAAGAAACTATGAAGGAAAAGAATGAAGAAATAAAGAAGAAAGGGGCTAAAGATGGAATTATGTTGAAATGGAGCCAAAGTGCGGGACACAATTGGAAAAGTGCGGCGCACATACAAAGTACCCCGATTTTGGAGATTTACTAGAAGTGCGACACACAAACTGTAAAGTGCGGCTGATAGGTGTGTAAACACCCATCTTTTCTACCACTTAATTACTACAATAACCGGACCAAAACGTGTATTTTATGTCTTTTATGTCGGAATTATGCGTGGTTTGTGTTTTTGTTGTAATTTAGGACGAAATTGTGAAAAGTGGAGAAAACACGGGAATTCACGGGCATTCACGGCTTTTATTGAAGAAAAAGATGAAAGACGGAGTCGAGAAGTCAAAAGTTGAAAAAAAGAACGGAAGTCCAAGACCAATTTTGAAGATTTATCGAAGAAAAAGTCAAAAGGCGGAAGTTTATCAAAAGCCGAAGAATTCAAGTCTATTTTATTGAAGAAATTAAAGACGAATTCAAAAGATATCCCGAGCCACAAGTCCTTTAAGTCCAAATTTAAAAGAAAGATTAGAAGAAAAGGACTAATGGTGCAATTAAAAGAAGATTAAAGAAGGAGGGACTAAGCATGCAATTAAGGAAGCTTCCTAAGCAAGCCTTAATCTTCCCTATATATAGATTAGATCATTTTCATTTTCCTCTTGTTGGCTAACTTGACAAATTTGCTCTTCCACATTTATTTTATGTACATTTAAATACTTGTCATTTAATTACCTTGTCTTGCACCTTAATTACCATTTAATTCAAGTAAGTTTTTCTTTTTAATTCTTGTCAAGCTTTATCTTTATCTTGTTAATCTCATTCTTCCTTTCTTTACCTTGTGTTGATTTGTTTATGTTCATGTTCTTAATTTTGGTTGATTACTTTTAGTGGGTTCTGATTATTGTGATATTAATTGTTTGATTTATTGATTTGGATTGATTGTTTATGCTTTATATTTGTTTTATCTATTTGTTTGGTTTAATCTTTTTGTTGATTTGGTTAAGTTTTGTTTAGATCCGTATGTTTTTACTTTCCTTGTTTTTCGTTTGACTGTTACTGTTCTTTCCCTGAGTTTCGTCCCCAGCAATTATTCCGAATAGGAGTGGATCTGTGTGCTCTATACGGAATATTTCATATTCCGAACAGGAGATTTTATTCCGCGTAAGGGTTTTGTAGAGATTGCTTATTCGGAATATTTAATTATTCCGCTTAGGGATTTTGAAGAAATTGCTTATTCGGAATATCTTGTATTCCGAATAGGGGAGGATTTTCCGCATAGGGCAACTTTCCGAATAGGAGGGATTTTTCCGAATAGGCCCAACTTTCCGAGTAGGACTTTATTCCAAATAGGTACAGCTATTCCGAATAGAGGATTATTCCGCATAAGAGGTTTAATCCGCATAGGGTCAATCTTTCCGAGTAGACAAATATTCCGAATAGGGCTATCTTTCCGAATAGGTGACAGTTATTCCGAATAGGAGTTTATTCCGGATAGGGAAATCTTTGTTTTTAGTTTTCTGCCTTTTCATTTTAAGCTTTATTTTTCCCGCCTTTTTACTTGCTCGCACTTTAAGTTTATTTGCCTTAGCTTAAGATTTAGTTTAGTTGCGTTTTAAGTTTGCCTTAGTTAGATTTAAGTTTGCGTTATTTACTTTATTGCCCTTTAGTTTTAGTCGCGCTTTAAATACTTGCTCTTTATTTTAGTTAGACTTAGATTTATTTTAATTGCACCTTTACTTTAATTGTTTTGCACCTTTAATTTTCAAAACTACAACGACACATCTTTATTGCACCAAAGTTCAACTGAGTCACACATTAAACACAAGTTTTTCAATTCGAAGAGATCGGTACAACGAATCTTTTTAACCTGAGTAAAATCGAGTTATTAAATGGCGCCGCTGTCGGCTCTTTTCGTAAAGATCAACAGTTTTTTGTGAGAGACACGTTGCTTTTTGGGATCCGTTCACTTGTGAACGTTATTTTTCTTGCATATTCAAAAAAAAATCATAAAAATTAAAAAAAATTAAAAAAAATCTATAAAAATTAAAAATTTCAAAAATCCAAAAAGATTTTATCTTTCTTGTGTATATATATATTGTCTTTGTGTTTGGTTTTGTTTTCTTTTGCATTTTCAGGTGTATTAGTACTAGATCTTCTAATTATCAAGAGCCCGAGCCTCAAGAAGATTTAGATATGGCAGGTGTTAACAACAATAATCAACTACCGCACCTCAATAATAATAATAACAACAACAATGCTCTTCCACAGCCCGATCTTCGGACCATGGAGGAACTTTGTCAACCAACAATGTTTGGACGAGGAGGACCGATTGCGCCGATGCAAATCAACGCTCCTGAGTTTTCGTTGAAGCACCACATGATTCAGCAAGTACAAACAAACCCATTTAGATGATTGCCTGATGATGATGCCAACAAACACCTCGACAAGTTCATCACAATCACCCAAAGCATGAAGCTGCCTGGGGCCACAATGGATGTTCTCCGCCTACAAATCTTCCCACATACTTTATCGCATCATGCCGAGAAATGGTTTGATCGTCTCCCGAAGAATTCTATTCACACTTGGGATGATATGACTCAACGCTTTCTTTCGCGCTACTTTCCACCATCCATGGTCACAAGCCTTCGCAATCAGATTAGCGGTTTCATGCAAGATCCCGATGAATCTCTTTTTGATGCATGGGAGAGATATAATGTCTTGATCGACCGTTGTCCAAACCACAATATGCTTCCGGTCACCTTGATCGATACTTTCTACAACGGATTGACTTTTCGAGATCGTGATACGATCAATGCAGCCGCCGGTGGCACATTCATGAAAAGGAGACCCGAGGAGTGTAGAGAGTTAATTGAAAACATGACTACTCATCATAAGAACTGGGATTCCTCTGCTTCTTCTAGAAACAACACGAGAGTCAATGTTTCCTCTACCTCAGCAAACCCTGAGATGACCGAACTCACCCGCATGATGACTGAAATGAGCAAAAGTATTACGCTTCTCGCTTCAAACCAACAACAACAACAAGTTAAAGCGGTTGCTAATCCTTGTGAAACATGTGGCGGTCCTCACTCATACACCGATTGTCCTTCGACACAAGGAAATCCGGAAAATGTGTATGCAGCTTACGGTAATTATTCTCCGGAAAATTACCAAGCTAGACAACAAGGGGATAGAAATCTGCTGAGCTACCGTTCAAACAATTACCTTTCACCCGTTTTTTCTCCTCAAAACCAAAATCCCGCCAACAACTACAATAGAAGCAACCAAATCCCACCTCGTGCTTCTAACCCTTATCAACCACCCACCCAACAACACCCACCCATTAATCCCGATGTTGACACAATCATGAGAACTCAAGGTGAGCAAATCAAGAATCTACAGAGCCAAATAATCAATTTGAAAAGAGATATCTTGAAGCAAGGTAATGACATCAGAACTGAGGTTCGTGATAATCTTCAATCCTCTTTCATCACTCAAACAACTGAATTGAAGAATCTGTTGGCTAGTTTCTTGCCTGAAGCTCGACCTTCTTCTTCTTCGGGTTCTCTACCTTCCAACACCGTCACTAATCCGCGAGCTAATGTGAGTGCTATAACTACGCGTAGTGGAATTACCATTGTCAATCCACCTGACTCACCACCATCATCTACACCTCCTCCACCACCATGTATCCCTACTCCTCTTACACTTAGTGATAGTACACCATTACCGTCTCCGCCTCGTCATGACGATGTATCTCGGAAGAACCCTTCAACATCACAACCTTCACCGACTACACCTTCACCCAACCCTTATCAACCCAGAATCCCATACCCTTCTCGCATAGGCAAGACCAACGAGCTAACCAAGAATGACTGTAATGTAATGAAATATGTGGATATGCTATCTAAAATGACCATCAACATTAGCCTTGTTGAAGCACTGTGCCACATGCCGAAATTTGTCAAAGCATTCAAGGAATTGCTTAGCAAGAAGGAGAAGCTGATTGAACTCGCCAACACACGCTTAAATGAAAACTGCTCTGCAGTTCTTCTTAGAGAACTTCCGGAAGAGCTTGGAGATCCCGGTCGTTTTGTGTTGCCTTGCGTGTTCAACAAAACTGAAGAATTTACTGCCCTTGCTGATCTCGGGGCTAGTATTAATTTGATGCCACTCAGTGTTTGGAAAACACTATCATTGCCCGACCTCATCCCAACAAAGATGACTCTCGAACTTGCAAACCGCACTCTTGCTTACCCCGTTGGTATAGCCGAAGATGTGTTTCTTAAAGTTGGCACATTTACCTTCCCGGTCGATTTCGTCGTAGTTGATTATGAAATGGACCCTCGTATTCCTTTAATACTTGGTCGGCCATTCTTGAGAACCGGACGTGCCTTAATAGATGTGGCCGAAGGTGAGTTAATCTTACAGGCAAATCCTTTGGAGGCCGAGAATCAGTGAATATGATAAATGTGCTCGATGACTTTACCGTCTATGACAATCCTCTATTCGAGTCTTCTACTGATAATCCACTCTTTGAAGATAATTTGGATGATTCTCCCCCTGCTTTTGACGCTTCTCCCATTTATGATTCACCACCGGTCTTCGATGCTTATGATGATGATGATTCTAGCTCAGACTCGGATGATTTTGACTGTACCTCTGAGTATCCCGAGCTGCCTACTTTCGATGATTTTGATGAGGCTGATACTCTATCGAGCGATTCTTCACATGATGAAGATCCTCCGCCATCACTCGATCCTACTTTGGACGATTACTCATTCGAGGAAGATTTCTCTGAATTCCTCAACACATACTTCCCTCATGAGAGTGATGCACCTCCTTTGGACTTTGAAGATTATCGTCTTGATCCTACTTTGGATTTGAAGAGCATTTTGTCCAAGGAGAAGAAACCGGTCGACACCGAAATCCGTTGCACTTATGATTTGACACGTCTTTGTCCCCCTTCTGAGAACGAGGTTGTGCTTCTTTGCGGATCTTCTTCACACTCGGCTGAGCCTGAGTGCTATTTTCCCTTGAAGGAAAAGGTGTTCGACCCCGGTATTGAAGTCTTTAAGCCATCTCAGTATCCACCTGATGAAATAAAAGGAAAAATCTTTGGAACCATTGAAGACATGCTTGCACCACTTCATCCTTGCTTCTACTGTGCTCTATCACTGCTTAAGGGAACCCTGCCTACTCTTCTTTGGCTTGCCTTGTTCGCCTTAAGCTCTTGTTATTTGATGGATGAAAACTATGTCTTTGATCCTGGTGGATATGTTTCATGCTACTTCCGTTGATGATCAAGGTCGAGTCAGGCTCACGACTCGGTTAACAAAAATCAAGCGCTTCTTGGGAGGCAACCCATGCATCTATCTTTTCGCTTTCTTTACCATAAGTGTAGGGGGGACCCCTTGGATTGCTATTTCCTCTCCTCACTTCTTAATCAGGGATTCGAGCTTCAATGATACACTCTTGATGATTCTTGACGACCCGTGATTCCGTGTTCTACTTTATCCCGGTTCTATCCTAAACTCTTTTCGATTCACTATTTTATATTTTCTCAATATTAAAATAGGAATCTCTTTAGTGGTCTTTTCCTTAGCGAGATTTAAACAACGTGCACAATGTCCTAAGTGTAGGGGAGTTTACTCCCACATGCTTAAACATTGAGGACAATGTTTATCTTAAGTGTAGGGGGGACTTCTATCGAAGTTAAGTGGTCTTTTCCTTGTATTTGTCCTCATTTTAACCAGAAAATCAATTTTTCGACATTTTTCAAAATTTTTGATCTATTTTGGCCTATTAGTTGTTATCTTTGTATAGTTATTTTCTTTCCTTATTAGAATAAATGTTTAATAAGTGGTTTTAATTTTCAAGCGTTGTGAATCTTTTGACTCAATCCGAGTTTACTCTAGCTAGTATCCTTAACGTGTTTAAGTCAAGTTTTGCTAGGCTTTTATATAGGGAGCTATAAAACGCGAAAGTCTTAACTCTCACGGGTTAAGAACAAGAACTTTTCGCAAGTTCCTATAATTGATCCTAGAGAGTCGTTTATCAAGGGAACTTTAAGATGCGATTTCTAAACTTGAAAGAGTCTAAGAATTTGCAAGATCCTATAGGCGACTCGAAAACCCAAAACTTTGATTTAATAGGCTAAGTATCCACGAGTCTCATTACTTGAGATTTTAAACTGTGGAGAACGAGAGATGATAGAGCCAATTATAAGTTCGGTATTCTTTCGTGAATTTATGTGAGTTAATTATAAGCCTATTCTCCCATCGCTTGCTAATAAATTTATCTGCTAATAAATAAGGTTGTACGATTTGAAAAGTTACTTAGCTTCTAGCCCCAGATCGTTTAAAAGTTGCTCGGTAATGACGAGAGTTCATAGCCAAGGCATAACTTATGAAGCGGGGCGCGAAGATTGGCGAGTCCAAAAAGGCCCTAACAAGGCATGAGGGCTATGTTTTGTTGCTAAAGATCCAAAGTGATGTGAAGAATCAATTATCGAAAATCAATATGAAGGATCGAGACAAACGACGTAAAGCAAAACTCCCCAAAAGTCATGGAGAAGTGTATCCGAAAAGACCCTAACAAGGTATGAGGATAAATAGATCCAAGTCATAAAAGGAGGCGGATCGTTGTATATCAAAGTCCAAAATAAAGATTGGAGAAAAATGAAGAAGTCGTGGTCCAAGTATGAATCTCTCAAAACTTCAAGTGAAGAAATTCCAATTATGAAGAGAAGACCATTATTTCATGAACGTCTCTCAAGATTTGAAGTATGAAGTCGCTGCCAAATATCGGCCCGAGAAAGGTCTCAAATCGCGAACTAAGTTATGTCAAGATATGAACTTTCTGATATCCCGAGAAGCAGTTTTAAAAGATTTGGTCCTTTAGCTAACTATTGATTAAATCGTGCACTTTATTTTCAGACTAAATAATTATCGAAATAAGTCAAACAATGCATCTTCGTGATCATTCAAGACAAATAATAAAATACAAGAGATACCCATAGGAATAAGGGAGTCTAAGTGAATAATTGGCCCACATGAGTTCGTGTTAGTTTACTAACTTATAATAACAATGATCTCGTTTTTAAGCTTGGTTTGGAGAAAGTGAAAAGTTGAGGATGATGATTATTCATGACATTTTCAAAACCCAAGGTATGCTTTTAATTTCTTTACTTTGCATTTTTATAATTTTCTATCTCCTTAATAAAGGCCAATGTGGATTGATTATGATGAAAAGTGTAAACATGCTTTGTAACTAATGCATTGCATGAGGACATTGCAATGGTCAAGTGTAGGGGATTTGATAGGTGTGTAAACACCCATCTTTTCTACCACTTAATTACTACAGTAACCGGACCAAAACGTGTATTTTATGTCTTTTATGTCAGAATTATGCGTGGTTTGTGTTTTTGTTGTAATTTAGGACGAAATTGTGAAAAGTGGAGAAAACACGGGAATTCACGGGCATTCACGGCTTTTATTGAAGAAAAAGATGAAAGACGGAGTCGAGAAGTCAAAAGTTGAAAAAAAGAACGGAAGTCCAAGACCAATTCTGAAGATTTATCGAAGAAAAAGTCAAAAGGCGGAAGTTTATCAAAAGCCGAAGAATTCAAGTCTATTTTATTGAAGAAATTAAAGACGAATTCAAAAGATATCCCGAGCCACAAGTCCTTTAAGTCCAAATTTAAAAGAAAGATTAGAAGAAAAGGACTAATGGTGCAATTAAAAGAAGATTAAAGAAGGAGGGACTAAGCATGCAATTAAGGAAGCTTCCTAAGCAAGCCTTAATCTTCCCTATATATAGATTAGATCATTTTCATTTTCCTCTTGTTGGCTAACTTGACAAATTAGCTCTTCCACATTTATTTTATGTACATTTAAATACTTGTCATTTAATTACCTTGTCTTGCACCTTAATTACCATTTAATTCAAGTAAGTTTTTCTTTTTAATTCTTGTCAAGCTTTATCTTTATCTTGTTAATCTCATTCTTCCTTTCTTTACCTTGTGTTGATTTGTTTATGTTCATGTTCTTAATTTTGGTTGATTACTTTTAGTGGGTTCTGATTATTGTGATATTAATTGTTTGATTTATTGATTTGGATTGATTGTTTATGCTTTATATTTGTTTTATCTATTTGTTTGGTTTAATCTTTTTGTTGATTTGGTTAAGTTTTGTTTAGATCCGTACGTTTTTACTTTCCTTGTTTTTCGTTTGACTGTTACTGTTCTTTCCTTGAGTTTCGTCCCCTGCAATTATCCCGAATAGGAGTGGATCTGTGTGCTCTATACGGAATATTTCATATTCCGAACAGGAGATTTTATTCCGCGTAAGGGTTTTGTAGAGATTGCTTATTCGGAATATTTAATTATTCCGCTTAGGGATTTTGAAGAAATTGCTTATTCGGAATATCTTGTATTCCGAATAGGGGAGGATTTTCCGCATAGGGCAACTTTCCGAATAGGAGGGATTTTTCCGAATAGGCCCAACTTTCCGAGTAGGACTTTATTCCGAATAGGTACAGCTATTCCGAATAGGGGATTATTCCGCATAAGAGGTTTATTCCGCATAGGGTCAATCTTTCCGAGTAGACAAATATTCCGAATAGGGCTATCTTTCCGAATAGGTGACAGTTATTCCGAATAGGAGTTTATTCCGGATAGGGAAATCTTTGTTTTTAGTTTTCTGCCTTTTCATTTTAAGCTTTATTTTTCCCGCCTTTTTACTTGCTCGCACTTTAAGTTTATTTGCCTTAGCTTAAGATTTAGTTTAGTTGCGTTTTAAGTTTGCCTTAGTTAGATTTAAGTTTGCGTTATTTACTTTATTGCCCTTTAGTTTTAGTCGCGCTTTAAATACTTGCTCTTTATTTTAGTTAGACTTAGATTTATTTTAATTGCACCTTTACTTTAATTGTTTTGCACCTTTAATTTTCAAAACTACAACGACACATCTTTATTGCACCAAAGTTCAACTGAGTCACACATTAAACACAAGTTTTTCAATTCGAAGAGATCGGTACAACGAATCTTTTTAACCTGAGTAAAATCGAGTTATTAGCGGCGCACATTTACATCTAAAGAAGTGCGGCGTACAATTGGAAAAGTGCGGCGCACATTTTGCTGCAGTTACACAATTAAGTGTCATTATGCATGGCTATTATGGGAGAACTCTTGGGATACTCCCAGGACTCTTAGGCTACAAATTTGTAACTATAAAACAGACCCAAGGCCAGACATATCTCATATCTTATTTCATAGTTCTCCATTGTTGAGGAGAATCTTATAATCAAGGATTTTCCAAATCCTTGATCATAGTTACTAGAGTTGGTAAACCTTAGTTGGTTGATGTTATTGTTGTTGGAGCAAGGAACTCAGGAGTATTGCTAGCCATTGTAATAAGTTTAAAAGCTTATAAACCTTTTGGAGCAATTATTGATTAACACCTTGTGGTATAATTCTCATTTCCATTATGTTAATTATTTACTTTGATTTACATATTGTTGAAATGATCTTGTTTACTATTATTATGGAGTAGTGTGTTATGCACTTGGTTAAGGTTTGATAACCTTATGATTAGATACGATTATTAGCTTTGCTGGGGCAAAGTATGGCGCATAATTAGTTTTGTACGGCGAACGTTTTCCCTGGGTTCTTGATTATAAGTGTGATTTAGATGCTCTTGTATTATATGTTATTATGTAAGACCATTGTTATATGTTGGATTCATCCATGATTATGACTAGTACTCATGTGAATGGATGAGTTTCATGTCATCTAGTAAATGAATCTTGTTAATCACTTTTGTCGCGATTAGTGGATTAAAGCATATACCAACTCGTGCATAATCTCATCTACTACCTTAGTTATCGAAATCGAGCATAAACCATTCTTAATGATTTTGATATAACAAAGTCTTTAGTCGGATTCTTGTCATATCAATTAGATCTTGCATGTAGAACTAGTAATCGACATGTTGTCTAGTATTGTTTATGTGCTTATATTCATCATTAACCTATCTTTCATATGGTTATCACCTTAGCCAAACGCACCCTTTAATACCAATTGTTAGTATATCTTTAGAACTTGTGACACTCTAGAGGTAATTGTTTTATATTTTGATAACAACAATCCGGTGGAACGAACTGGACTTTACCATTAAGCTATGTTATACATGAAAGTGTAACACCCCAAAATTCATACAACTCAGTACAGCGGAAGACTAGTTGGTGTTACGGGATAGCACATTACTCACATCATAGACAACGCATAAAAATCGCGTCGTTTATTAATAAATCATTTCTATTCATAAATATCAAAGTTACATCGGTCCCAAGTCATATTAATTCATACAAAGTTTTACAAAGTATTTGAATGGAAAATATTGTTTAAGTGCGGGCCATGAATTCTTATCGTCTTCCCGAGAATTACCTTCAAATACCTGAGATAAGACATGTTAAAAGAAAAGGTCAGCGATAACGCCGAGTGAATTCATAGAGTTTAATAAATTCCATCAATATAATATCAGTATAAAAGTATTACTGAAAATCATTTTGTACAAATCGTTTTGATAGGCCGTAAAATAGCTAAAGTCATTTTATACAAATCCTTATCGAAAATCATAATATAGGCATTTGCCTTAGAAATCATTATACGAATCATTGTCGTTAAGAACACCATACAATACGTTTTGCAACGTTGTATAGATTAAATAAAACCATTATATGAATATAGTTATAAAAAGCCTTAAAATCATTATACGAGCCAATGTCGTAAAAACGTCATACAATACGTCTTACGACGTTGTATGAAAATAAAAACCGTTATATGAGTATGATTATGAAAACCAAAACACAAACATAGTATCAATAGTATGACCCAGTATCGCTAGTCAGGCAATACATCGTAATTCTGAGCGTCTAGTATTATTTCGTTAGTTTTTGGATTATTATAAGCCGCATGACATTGTTACCTTACTAACCCAAAACGGGTAGCTAACCCGATACCAATTTTGCCCATCTAAAGTAGCGTGTCGTCACAAAGGTCACGCTATGGAAGTCTTCTCATACATAAATTCGCTTACCAATCAATGTGGCACGACGGGGATCAACCGTCAAGGCGCGAACTGGGGTGATCGTCCCCAAATAGTACTATTAAATGCATAAGCGTCTACCAAATCCCGGTAGTTCACAATTCATGCTAATGGGACTTTTAGTGACATAACCTAACTTTAATAATCCATTTAATTTCATCTATCGGGTCCTTTAATCCTTTATCGGGTCATACAATCGGGTCATTCATCATTCGGGTCCAAATCAATAAACAAACAATCGGGACAAATGGTGTCCTATTTTATAAAATCTAACATGTTATCTCCCTCGCGGGTTTATAAAACATTTATAAAAACATTTAAAAGAGTGCGAGGCTATGAACTCACGTTGATGTGGGAAGGCGGGTTATCGGCAATTCAGACGTACGGTACGTGCTTCAATCACGGAAACCTAGACAAATAATACTCGTCTTAGACTCATGTCCAACGACTTTATGAAAGTAACAATTATGTATACATATGATGATTTTATATATATGATGATCAAGTGGGTTTACATATCCTCATTTACTCATTTTTGTGTTATATGTCGATAACTTTTATACTAGTTTACTAGTTTCACCTATTTTCGTGTTTTAAGTCCAATAAACTTATTATAAGTTCTTTAACTTGTTTTAATCCCTTTTATACCTATATTATCAGTATGTATACTTCCCATGTTGGGCCCAAATTGGTTAAGCCCAATAAGTTCTTTTTACAAGTTTTTATCTTATTTAGTCCAATTATTAGTCCAATATGCTTAATTAGCTCGTAAATGTCCGTATTTCTTATAGTTCGGGTTTTATCGGTTTTTACTTGTATTAGATACTTATATATCAGTATATGACTTTTATAAACTTTACATTAGACGGGTTTGGTCGTCTAAGTTTTATTTGGCGGAAAACGTTAATTTTACGGCGATAGCCGAAAAAGTCGTAAAAATCAAGTTTATAGTTTTTATGACTTATAAATATTATTTCATTACCATTTATATAATTTATCCATCTAATTAACCTTTTATATATTTATATAAATAAGTTTTATAAGTTAGTGGGTTTTTATTTTTACATTTTATACATTAAAATGTGAGTGCTTATATAATAATAATAAACATTAATTCCAAAAATCTGATTTTTATCATCACTTTCACCAAAACTGCCATATCTTGAGTTCTATATGGAGATAGAAGCTCAAATGTTTATCACATAAACTACATAATATGTGCTCCATTTAACTATTCTATAGCTACTGTTGAATCATCCTTTAAGTATTTTCTAAAAATCGTCCAAAACAGTAACCTCAGATTTATACCCTAAACTTGTTTTGATCATATCTCACTCATTACAATGATTCCATTGCATGGCCAACTCTCACATGTGTACAAGACATATAGCTTACTGTAAATGGATTATACTTCATCATTGTATCAGTCCATGACCTGTTTCTTTACTATTTTATACAGCCAACAAATTTAACCAAGATTTTAACCTTGTTTCTTTTGGTTTTTCACCTTTTTAAATCATGTTTATCAACACCAAATCCCCACATAACACTTTTATCATCATATAATCATCATATACATATACAGTAGGAAATAAAATACATGATTACATAATCAAAATAACAAGAGGATGAGGAGAACAATCTTTATACCACCATGATGATGAAATGATGAGCTTTTGGATGAACAAGACATGGTTTTGGGTAACCAATCTTATGAGATATCAACACCACTTCTAGGATCACCAAGTATTTATAGATTCCTCCAAAAATCAGCCCTTGTTCTTCACGAAAACTCCTTGAGAAATCAGCCCAAACTCCCTTGAAAACTCCATTTACATGTTAAGATCACCTCCAATCTTCATAACTTCAATGGGTTTTCATCATATGTGTGAATAACATATGATTTCATGGTTAAATCAAGATCAAATGGGTTATTTAGGGTGAGAGTAGGATGAATTTTTGAGAGAGAAATGGGAGGATGAGAGTGGTTTGCATGAGTGAAAATGGTGGTTATGAGTAGCTAGTTGTTTTTGTGGGATGAGTGGAAGAAACTAGCTTAAGTGTTAAGCTAGTGCTTACACTTGTAAGCTACAAGTTAACATGATGCCACATCTTTGATGTGGTGTCATGTTGTGCCATCCCATGTGTATTAGTGGGGTGGAATAATGTATTTTGTCCCACCTCACTAATTTACGGGTATTCCTAGATTCTAGTTTCCTCGATTTGCGTGCCCTCGGTTCGTTTCACGAAAAACGTTTTTATAAATTATGAATCAACGACACAAAACGAATCCAATAAAAATTGTCTCATCAAAAACGGAGTTCGAAAACGTAAATACGAAATCCTAAGGTTTCCGGTTTAGTCATAAAGGACGTTAAAATAAAATCGTAAGTCCTAGTCTTTTCCCGTAAATTTGTGAATTTATGAACCAACACAAATTTAAAACTCCAAAATAATATTCATGGACAAATTTATTTTCTGAAATGTCGGACTGCCACCAAAGACGGTGTATGTAAACGTAAGCACGTAACGTTGAATCCTCCGGTTTAGACGTAGTCGATGCTACTCCAAGAAGTAAATCCAAATTTCTTCCCAAAAATAAGTGAGTTCATATTGTAACATTAAAATAATGTTTTTAAATAATATTCGAGAATAAAATATCAACCATAAATTGACGGATTGTCACAACATTTACCCCTAAACAGGATCTTTGTCCTCAAAGATCATCTTACCTTACTACTCGCTTCTTATAGAGTTAAAGCCATGTGGGTATTTCCTCCACATCAGATCTTTTCTCACAAGTGTAATCCATCATAATACGCGAGTTTCATCAAACATAACTACGGGAATAAGATCAGGCTAAATGTTGACTTACTTTCTCTATACATGATGTTCACGGGTTTCTGATGAATGCAACTTTTCGCCGATCTAAGCTCTACTAAGAATAATCAGATTCTCACTTGATAGATATTCCATCAAGTTCGATATACGAAACATAATTCACGCAGTCTTTGAAGTCCTAGGGTAGATCCAGCTTATATGCCTTTCAAACCAATCTTTTATATCATCTCAATGGTCCCATATAACGGGGACTTATATCCCATGATTTGTCAGATCATGAATTCATTTTTTTCCAAGGTTAAAAATTGTGGCATAACTTCGCTACCCATTTGGCACTTCAAGATCTACATTTCATATTCACATAACCTCTTGTCCACTATCGGCAGTCAATAATCAGATCTTAATTTCAATAATCATTTCAGATCTCGCGGGTCGGGTATTTTGCAAGGATAGGTTCGCCATCATAGGAAACCTTAAACCTAAAAGACATGTCCAACTCACAATGGGTGTATGTCGGATGTCTTCATCTCAACTCTTGCTTACAGATGCTCCAATATTTAGATCCTAGCAAGATTCGATCTTGATCCTAACATGATAATTATCAATGATAATCTCTCCAAAAGAAAACGATTATACGGTTTATTACCAAAGGTCATTCATTCAAACATAAAACATCACTTATATTACCTTGTATCGTTACTTTACCTCGTCCCTTCGATTTGGGGTGGTACATAGTACTCTCATCAAGGTTCGTTCTCAATGATTTCTGAGCAAATCTCTAGAAATTCGATGCGAAGCGAGGATCTTGATATAGATGATCAATACAGGCACGCTATGTTTACATAACTCTTTTGCATTTATCATTAACGGGAATGATATTAGCAGATTTGGTCAGTCTGTCGACGATGACCCAAATCGAATCAAATTCAGATGATGACCTTTGCAATAGCTAGACGTTTACTAATGTATGAGGCGATGTCTGCCTTCATAATTGCCATCAGTACAACTTCTTTAGACAAAGATACTTTTAGTCATAAATGACATAAATAGAATACTTATACTTACAAATTCCAACATAACTATATCTCAAAATCTCCATATTTAGGCAACCACAAGTGGCCTTTAAAACATTTAACGCTATTGGCTTCTCAATTTTAATGGTTCACATTAGACGCGAACTCCATTTATTATCTATATTATCCTTTTTACAAACATCGTTTATTTTTATATTATTCGGCAATTTAGTTTGCACAATCATTATTAAGAAATATATCTTAATTGAATCTTTATACTTTCTATATAATATGTTAGTAATTACGTTCAGCTTTTTTCATATTTTCTAAGTTTTAATTATATCTCAACTATTGTTTTTATCAGTTTTTCTCAATCTGGCGTCTAAAGCGTCGATAATTATTATATGTAAATTAACAATAATTATTTAATTTTTATGAAACGTAAACGTTAAAAGTTTAAATTTCTTAGTTCGACCAATTATATAAAATGTTAAAAATAAATTTGAATTTAATTAATTAGATTTTTGTTGATTTATCGAAAATATTTAATAAGATTCGTAAATGTTCGAAAAACCTTTGTTTATACTTTGGTCAAAGTTTTCTTAGTTTGAAAAGCAAAAATTGTCGTTTCGAATTTCAAGTAATAGGTTATATAGTTTCCTTAATTCTTCTTAGGTTGTCTAGAAGTATACACAAACATTTACCCCTAAACAGAGGTTTAGTTAAATGGATTGTGTATAAGGGAATAATCCCTTTAAAATCCTTTGTTAAAACATTCGTCAAAACATATTTCCATTTTCTTTTTAGTATAACTCAAAGTCTTAAAAGGGCTCTTAATTTTTTTGAAGAGTCAATATAGATTCCATTATCTATTACTCACATGGTCAATTAATATAAAGGATTTAGTCTTTAATCACATGTTAAATATTTAAGATACGGGTTTTTATCGTTCGGCCAATTCAGGGCAATCTATAAATAATTATTAACTCATTCTTATTCTTATAAACAAATAAATGGTCTTTAATGATCACAAGCATGAATTTATCAAATTACAGCCTACACACGTGATTCACCAAATTTATGATTGCTACATGTGTATTAGTCAATCCAAACGTCACCACGTGAAACTCGTAATGTTCATTACAAGTACCGGATGTAGTGATTGGAATACATAATCTTTTTCGCAGATGCGAAGTTGATGATAACCATGCTGAGGATCAAAAACCTTGTAAATGATCGAACAAATCTTCCATTTCGAGTTATGGATATTGTTTTCGATTGTCAATTTACTCAGTTTATAGTAATCTATAAATATAAGGAATGATAACACCATAGCTCTTCATAATGACAGGCTTGGTATAAAAATATCTTTCTCCGACAACTCTCTCAGTTGTACGGTAATTCCTTTAATTTAGATGGTGCTGACGTACAGTGCACACGCCACAGATGCAGCACCGGGAGTATAATCAATACCAATTTCAACTTGCCTTAATGGCGAAAGTCTAGGTAATTCACCAACAAATACCTCCTAAAGTTTCAGATAAGATAAACATCTTTTAATAAATTCATATTAGGTTCTTCTAGATTATAATATCTATGACTAATTCACAATCATTCACAATATAATTTCAAGTCTAAATACAGGATATGGTCATCCATCAAGAATTATTTAGATCACTTTTGATAATCAACATCTTATCATTTAGGGAATTCTACTCGAGTTCCCATCAATTAAGACAATGTCGTCATGTCATAATCAATCAATCCATTCTACGGGCATTTCTAACTTTCCAGTTTCATTGCCGTTGATAAGATGTGAACTTCTCAAAAGACTAATAATAACTCATAATTCTTCACAAGTTCAGGGATATACGGAGACACAACTATTATTAAAAGAGTAGGGTCAACGCATAATCTACGCGAGAGAATTTTAACTCAGATACAGACGAAAACACTTAACGAATATGAATATATTCCATGTTTTCATAATTTGAGTACGCATTCGAAAGCTCCTCGGATCGTTACCCAGGTCATTCAAATGAAATCAAATCAAAAGAAATGATAAGAAAGTCAATACATCCAGTCAGGTATCAACACTCGGTAATCAGATACTTTTCCTAAGAATCTCACTACGGGAGAATTGGACAAGAAAGAATTGTCAATTGTTAAATAAGACAATTTCCACAGATGAGTAAATTAAACTCAGAAGAATAGATGCTATAGGCACATATGTAGGTGTCCCTAACATTATGTCCCTATTTTTCACTTCTTGCAGATCTCATATAATTTAATCTTTCACAATCTTCAAAGAAAATGTAGTGTTTATTCATTAGTTTTATGGTGACTACTAATCAGCCTTGCATGGTCCATTCCAAATTGTATGTAGGCGCGCAACTATATACAATTTCAAGATTAACGATGCAATACTCAGTTCGTCAAAATTTTATCATCATGTTTATAATAAAAACATTTTCATTCTTAGTTCTTAAATAAGAATCAAAAATAAATTTACAAAGATTTTCTTTGTTATGAAAACAATTAAGCTTTCCAAGGTGTTTTATAAACAACTTCATTTCGATAGTGATTATTTACAAATCTTATTTTGAATAATCCTTTTGGCGATGAGAATTCAACTTTTCTCAAGGAATACTGTTTTAACTTATAAAAACAAGGTGTGATCTGCAAAAGAGTGATGAAGAGTTGTTCACCAAGAACTAACTACAATATGATAGGAAATGAGCTTTAGCCAAATAATCACGGGGTTCATGATCTCGATGGCACTCTAAAAGAATAATCCACAACGCAACTCAAATCGAGATGAGTACTTGTTCAATGGTTGCATCACTAATGCGAACATTAGGAAGAAGCAATAAAAGATAGATAACATCGATACATGTAGGAATTAGCAATCAAAGGTAGTCTTTTTATTAATCACAAACAAGTCAAAATTGTACCATAACACATTACGTGTCACTATGTCATACAATTCTCAGAACTCATCCTACCAACTGATATCTCAGTTAAGTTAGGGATTCTTAAAAGATACCACAATGAATACTAATCTACAAGAGTCATTAGGTGTCCCACCTGTCCCGGAAGATCCATCGGTCCCAATTCAGAAGAAGATTTATTCACTTTATTTGTTGGACACTGGGCATCCTCATTAGTGGACAATGGCCTAGGAACAACCCTTAACACGAACCTACAATCATTTAAAACCTCATAATTCAATCAAATAACTTAACGACTTATATTAACAATCTCATATTCCATATAGGTTATGTTTTTCTTTATTCAAGTTTCAATCAACTTATACTTAATGCGATATCCTACTTCATTCTTCCAATACTTTCAATCATATTCTTAGGCCTTAATAGGCAATACAAGCTCGATATGAACAATACTTAATTTCCAATCCTATATCTCTTACAACAACAATTATCAAATGACTCATTAATATGAAATGACTTGATCATTCAACTTAGACTTCTCGGAAAGGTATTAGTGGCATGAGGCTTTTGGGTAATGGTTCCAATAACAGCCTCAAGTGCAACATTCACCCTTTCGATTTCAAATTTAAGAATTGGGTGACAACGAATCAGATGACATCTTTCTAGGTGGTAACGTTTTGTCAAACTCCACTCTATAAGAAAAGATCGTCATAACATCGATATCAGATTTAATCTCGCCAATTCTTCTTCAAAATCACAATCAACTAATATCTACATTTCTACGAATATCAACCATTTGTTGGGATCATAAATATCCACAACTTGGTTTAGATCTAGGATAGCTAGAATTCCTACGAGAATAGCTTCGATTAATTTACTAGGGGATTTAGGGTACATTGTGACAATCTACGTCGTATAAATACCTCGTATAAAAATCAAAATAATCATCAAACAATCATGTAATAAAATTACATCATATACATATATAATCCAAGTTTTATATATATATATTAAAATAACACTTCTCAGTCTTGGCCTTGTCTGTAACTCGGGAATTCTTCGGCACCGTTATAGTCAAAAGATTTTTAGACATTTTTAGAAAAATGTTTATAGTTAAAAGATTTTGAAATGTTTTATTCAAAACCTTGGTTTTAAAAATCTTTCGTTCTCTATAACGAGAGCTCTGATGCCAAACTGTAACACCCCTAAATTCATACAACTCAGTACAGCGGAAGACTAGTTGGTGTTACGGGATAGCACATTACTCACATCATAGACAACGCATAAAAATCGCGTTGTTTATTAATAAATCATTTCCATTCATAAATATCAAAGTTACATCGGTCCCAAGTCATATTAATTCATACAAAGTTTTACAAAGTATTTGAATGGAAAATATTGTTTAAGTGCGGGCCATGAATTCTTGTCGTCTTCCCGAGAATTACCTTCAAGTACCTGAGATAAGACATGTTAAAAGAAAAGGTCAGCGATAACGCCGAGTGAATTCATAGAGTTTAATAAATTCCATCAATATAATATCAGTATAAAAGTATTACTGAAAATCATTTTGTACAAATCGTTTTGATAGGCCGTAAAATAGCCAAAGTCATTTTATACAAATCCTTATCGAAAATCATAATATAGGCATTTGCCTTAGAAATCATTATACGAATCATTGTCGTTAATAACAACATACAATACGTTTTGCAACGTTGTATAGATTAAATAAAACCATTATATGAATATGGTTATAAAAAGCCTTAAAATCATTATACGAGCCAATGTCGTAAAAACGTCATACAATACGTCTTACGACGTTGTATGAAAATAAAAACCGTTATATGAGTATGGTTATGAAAACCAAAACACAAACATAGTATCAATAGTATGACCCAGTATCGCTAGTCAGGCAATATATCGTAATTCTGAGCGTCTAGTATTATTTCGTTAGTTTTTGGATTATTATAAGCCGCATGACATTGTTAACTTACTAAACCAAAACGGGTAGCTAACCCGATACCAATTTTGCCCATCTAAAGTAGCGTGTCGTCACAAAGGTCACGCTATGGAAGTCTTCTCATACATAAATTCGCTTACCAATCAATGTGGCACCACGGGGATCAACCGTCAAGGCGCGAACTGGGGTCATCGTCCCCAAATAGTACTATTAAATGCATAAACGTCTACCAAATCTCGGTAGTTCACAATTCATGCTAATGGGACTTTTAGTGACATAACCTAACTTTAATAATCCATTTAATTTCATCTATCGGGTCCTTTAATCCTTTATCGGGTCATACAATCGGGTCATTCAATCATTCGGGTCCAAATCAATAAACAAACAATCGGGACAAATGGTGTCCTATTTTATAAAATCTAACATGTTATCTCCCTCGCGGGTTTATAAAACATTTATAAAAACATTTAAAAGAGTGTGAGGCTATGAACTCACGTTGATGTGGGAAGGCGGGTTATCGGCAATTCGGACGTACGGTACGTGCTTCAATCACGGAAACCTAGACAAATAATACTCGTCTTAGACTCATGTCCAATGACTTTATGAAAGTAACAATTCTGTATACATATGATGATTTTATATATATGATGATCAAGTGGGTTTACATATCCTCATTTACTCATTTTTGTGTTATATGTCGATAACTTTTATACTAGTTTACTAGTTTCACCTATTTTCGTGTTTTAAGTCCAATAAACTTATTATAAGTTCTTTAACTTGTTTTAATCCCTTTTATACCTATATTATCAGTATGTATACTTTCCATGTTGGGCCCAAATGGGTTAAGCCCAATAAGTTCTTTTTACAAGTTTTTATCTTATTTAGTCCAATTATTAGTCCAATATGCTTAATTAGCTCGTAAATGTCCGTATTTCTTATAGTTCGGGTTTTATCGGTTTTTACTTGTATTAGATACTTATATATAAGTATATGACTTTTATAGACTTTAAATTAGACGGGTTTGGTCGTCTAAGTTTTATTTGGCGGAAAACGTTAATTTTACGGCGATAGCCGAAAAAGTCGTAAAAATCAAGTTTATAGTTTTTATGACTTATAAATATTATTTCATTACCATTTATATAATTTATCCATCTAATTAACCTTTTATATATTTATATAAATAAGTTTTATAAGTTAGTGGGTTTTTATTTTTACATTTTATACATTAAAATGTGAGTGCTTATATAATAATAATAAACATTAATTCCAAAAATCTGATTTTTATCATCACTTTCACCAAAACTGCCATATCTTGAGTTCTATATGGAGATAGAAGCTCAAATTTTTATCACATAAACGACATAATATGTGCTCCATTTAACTCTTCTATAGCTACTGTTGAATCATCCTTTAAGTATTTTCTAAAAATCGTCCAAAACAGTAACCTCAGATTTATACCCTAAACTTGTTTTGATCATATCTCACTCATTACAATGATTCCATTGCATGACCAACTCTCACATGTGTACAAGACATATAGCTTACTGTAAATGGATTCTACTTCATCATTTTATCAGTCCATGACCTGTTTCTTTACTGTTTTATACAGCCAACAAATTTAACCAAGATTTTAACCTTGTTTCTTATGGTTTTTCACCTTTTTAAATCATGTTTATCAACACCAAATCCCCACATAACACTTTTATCATCATATAATCATCATATACATATACAATAGGAAAGAAAATACATGATTACATAATCAAAATAACAAGAGGATGAGGAGAACAATCTTTATACCACCATGATGATGAAATGATGAGCTTTTGGATGAACAAGACATGGTTTTGGGTAACCAATCTTATGAGATATCAACACCACTTCTAGGATCATCAAGTATTTGTAGATTCCTCCAAAAATCAGCCCTTGTTCTTCATGAAAACTCCTTGAGAAATCAGCCCCAAACTCCCTTGAAAACTCCTTTTTACATGTTAAGATCACCTCCAATCTTCATAACTTCAATGGGTTTTCATCATATGTGTGAATAACATATGATTTCATGGTTAAATCAAGATCAAATGGGTTATTTAGGGTGAGAGTAGGACGAATTTTTGAGAGAGAAATGGGAGGATGAGTGTGGTTTGCATGAGTGAAAATGGTGGTTATGAGTAGCTAGTTGTTTTTGTGGGATGAGTGGAAGAAACTAGCTTAAGTGTTAAGCTAGTGCTTACACTTGTAAGCTACAAGTTAACATGATGCCACATCTTTGATGTGGTGTCATGTTGTGCCATCCCATGTGTATTAGTGGGGTGGGATAATGTATTTTGTCCCACCTCACTAATTTACGGGTATTCCTAGATTCTAGTTTCCTCGATTTGCGTGCCCTCGGGTCGTTTCACGAAAAACGTTTTTATAAATTATGAATCAACGACACAAAACGAATCCAATAAAAATTGTCTCATCAAAAACGGAGTTCGAAAACGTAAATACGAAATCCTAAGGTTTCCGGTTTAGTCGTAAAGGACGTTAAAATAAAATCGTAAGTCCTAGTCTTTTCTCGTAAATTTGTGAGTTTATGAACCAACACAAATTTAAAACTCCAAAATAATATTCATGGACAAATTTATTTTCTGAAATGTCGGACTGCCACCAAAGACGGTGTATGTAAACGTAAGCACGTAACGTTGAATCCTCCGGTTTAGACGTAGTCGATGCTACTCCAAGACGTAAATCCAAATTTCTTCTAAAAATAAGTGAGTTCATATTGTAACATTAAAATAATGTTTTTAAATAATATTCGAGAATAAAATATCAACCATAAATTGACGGATTGTCACAGAAAGGGTATACTTGCCCGTGTTTATGTTTCTAGTTATTTGTGTGGTAATATCTTAAATAAAAATTTAAGACTTGCAAACGAATATCACATATTTTCTCCCGAATGTATTGAATCCTTCGAAATCCTTAAAGGTAAATTAACTAAGGCACCTGTCTTAGTCTCCCCGAATTGGGAGTTACCTTTCGAGCTAATGTGCGATGCTAGTGATTTCGCGGTAGGAGTTGTTTTAGGTCAACGAGTTAATAAGCATTTCCAACCCATTCATTACGCAAGTAAGATAATGACGGGGGCTCAATTGTATTATACCACTACCGAAAAAGAGCTTTTAGCTGTAGTGTATGCTTTTGAGTAATTCCGCCCCTATCTTGTGTTTTCCACTACTATCGTCTACACCGATCACTCTGATTTAAAATACTTGTTGACCAAGCAAGATGCTAAATCGAGACTCCTTCGTTGGGTATTTCTCTTACAAGAATTCAAAATCGAAATCCGCGATAGAAAGGGAGCCGAAAACCTAGCCGCAGATCATCTTAGTAGACTCGAGGATCCTTATCAAGGATATCTACCGACTAAGGAGATAAACGGATCTTTCCCTCTCGAGACTTTAATGTCTATTCACTCTAAATAGTATGACACCCCATGGTTTGCGGACATTGCAAACTATTTGCCGGGTGGTGTTCTTGTCGAAGGGTTATCGTCCTAACAACGAAAGATTTTTTTCAAGGACATTAAACACTATTATTGGGATGACCCTTATCTTTTCAAGTAATGCGCGGACTAAATTATCCGACGTTGTGTCGATGGACCGGCGGCTTTACACATCCTTGAAGCTTGCCACAAAGGACCCACGGATGGTCACTTTGGCTTGAATTTCACCGATAAAAAAGTTTTCGACTCCGGATTCTTTTGGCCCTCCATCTATCATGACGTGCATGAGATGGTGAAGCATTGTGATGCTTGCCAAAGTCAAGGAAAGGTCACTCACAAAGATGAGATGCCTCAAAATTTCATTCAAGAATGTGAGATCTTCGACGTTTGGGGTATCGATTTTATGGGGCCATTTTTCGTCATCTAAGAGAAATAAGTACATCCTTGTAGCCGTCGACTAAGTTTCTAAATAGGTTGAAGCTAAGGCTTTACCTACTAACGATGCTAGGGTTTTCTTCAACTTCTTGAAACAATTGTTTCCTCGATTCGGTGTGTCTCGTGTTATTATTAGTGATCGCGGGACTCATTTTTGCAAGGATCAATTCGCACGAGTCATGGCTAAGTACGGTGTCAATAAACGATTTTCCACCATGTATCATCCGTAAACTAATGGTCAAGTCGAGGTTTCCAATCGTGGTCTTAAGATAATCTTAGATCGTACCGTGGAAGAGCACCGTGCTTCTTGGTCCGATAAATTAGACGATGTTTTGTGGGCTTTCCGTATCGCTTATAAGACACCTATCAGTTGTACTACTTATCGCCTCGTGTACCGGAAAGCATGCTACCTCCCCATTGAGTTGGAGCATAAGGCTTATTGGGTCTCAAATGGGTCAATTTTAACTTAAACAAAGCCGACAACCATAAAAAAAATCCAACTTAATGAATTTAGAAACAATGCCTATGAGAATTCTTTGATCAATAGGAGAAAACTAAGCAAATTCATGATTCCAAGATTAAGAACCAAGAGTTCAACGTCGGTGACCAAGTTTTACTCTTTAAGTCTCAGTTGAAAATCTTTTCGGGTAAACTTAAGAGCCGTTGGTCCGCCCATTCATCGTGGCCTAAATTTTCCCATATGACGCTATTGAGCTAGCTCAACCAAATGGGCCCAATTTTAAGGTGAATGGCCAACGCGTTAAGTTGTACTTTGGAGAGGACATCTCTCATGAGATGATTCCATCCCTCTCCATATTTCCCTTGAATTAATTCAGGAAATCAAGTCGAGCTAGATACTCTGGGAATAAAATCAAGCATCATATAACTAGCTTAGATTTTCCTTAGTTTTTTTGCCATTAAGTGTACTTGAGGAGTAGTGTAGGGGGAGCCAAATAGCGTGTTGTTTTGTGGTGATTGTGCAGGGATTTCATCGTATATCATTCCACTTTTGGTTCTTTTGAGGCGACCCGTGATCCCGTGATACCGGTTCTATCAAAAACTATTGTGATTCTAAATTGTCAATTAATAATGACTAACTTGAATTCGCTTTAGTTGTCTCTTTCTTAGCTCGATTTAAACACAGTACTCAATGTCCTAAGTGTAGGGGAGTTTATTCTTCCACATGCTTAAACATTAAGGGCAATGTTTATATTAAGTATAGGGGAGACTTCTATCGATGTAAAGTGGGATTTTCCATGAATATGTCCTCATTAAAATTGGCAAATTATATTTTTCGACATTTTTCAAATTTTTGATCTATTTTGGCCTAATAGTATTTTCCTTTGTTTCCGTTATTTCTTTTATTGTATCGTATGTATATATTCCTATTATAGTCTTTCAAAAAAAAGTTAAAAGGAAAAAAATGAACAAATGATATGGTCTTAACGAGATTAGACGTCTTTGACATATTAGGCCCGTCGTGAATATTTTGACTCAACTTGAGTTTACTTATCCAAGTTTACTCTAGCTAGTATCCTTAACCATGTAAATCGTTTATTCGGATTATTAGGCTAAGCATCCACGAGTCTCATTATTTGAGATTTTAAATTGTGGAGAATGAGAAATGATAGAGTTTGAAGTAAGTGTAAAGGGCTAGATAAACCACATAGAAATTATTTGTGGCTATTATACTCCCATCGGTAACCTTTACTTTCTTGTCAACGCATGTATATATGTTAATAAATAATCAAGAATAGTTTTCTCGGTTTTAGTCTCTTATGCATTTTTGGCTAATCATTCGTCGTTGCTATAGGTACGTCTTGAGATTCTAAGTTAGACCGTTTTATGTGTATTAGACTTTTGTCATGCTTACTATTTAGCTGGTGTTAATTTATTGTTAGGAATAAAGAAACATAAGAGCGGCTTGAAAGAAAAGAGTGGCTAGAAAGAAAAAAAAGCAAAAGAAAAAATAATTATTAAAAGACTCCTAAAAAGGGGGCAGTAATGTGTAAAGTTTATATTGAATTCTAATATTACTCTCACAAGGGTTGTGGCAATTTGGTAGTTACTTTTCCGGTCCAATATTACTCTCACAAGGGTTACGGGCTCGAGAATCTAAGGTCTTATAAACGCGGCGGATATAATTTAATGCGTGAGTTTTTTTTTCTTTTTAGGGAGTGAGTAGCTACCTATCTAAGCATGACATAAGTTTATTACGCATAAGGCGATCAATTTATTATTTTGAGATGGGCTTATATCGATTGTGGGCGGTTTTTCAAGTAATGGATGAGATGGTTAATTATCGATTAAAACCGTGTTTCCTTATTTTGAGATTTTACATTTTTAATATTTCACGCCAAATAAAGACAAATTTGCTCTAAAGCAATTTGCTCAAATAATAACCGGTTTAGAGGAATAATAAGTGAGAGTATATAGTTAACACAATTAATTTTTATGGTTAAGTCGATGCACTTTTACTTATGAATAACAATGATCTCATGTTTATGCTTGGTATGGGAAACGTGAAACTTGAGGATGAAAAATATTCATGATACAAAATCTCTAATAAAAGTCATTGATTTCTTTACAAGTTCTTCCATCAGACAATTTCAAAGTAAATGAATAAAGTGAAATTTGTATCTTTTGATTCCTTTGAATATCATTTATCTTTATGGTTTTATAAGTTTCCATTAATATAGTATCGTGTCGTAATATGTATATATTATAATAAGGCCACAATGGGTTAATTATGATGAAAAATATAAATCTGTGCTTTAAAATCGTGCATTGCATGAGAGCATTGCAATGGTCAAGTGTAGAGGCATTTAATAAGTGTGAAAACACTTACCCTTTTACCACTTAAAAAAAGGGAAAACCAAACCAAGACGTGAAATAAATAACGTAAAAGTCGAAATTACGCGTGGTTTTGTGTTTGTTGTGAAAATAGGTACAAAAGGTCAAAAACGAAGAAAACACGGGATTCATGGGCATTTGTCAAAGAAAAAGTTAAAAACAAGTCAAAGGACCAAAAGTGCCAAAAGAGTGAAAGATTAAGGGCTTGGAATGAAGATTTATGGAAGTTATATGCCAAAGATCAAAGAAACAAAAGAAGAAGGACTGAAATTGCCAAAGAAGAAAAGAAGAATAATACTAGTGCCAGATGGACAATAAGAAGAGAGTATTGCTTATGACACGGATTCAAATCCTTCTCATCACACTTCAGTCCATCAAAACGCTCCCTTTTATTCCCTTGGGTTGCCAGCGTGGCAGAGCTTTTACAGAAAAAAGCCACCAACCAGAGTATGACACGTGTCCATTACTTCACCAGATCGAAGATAGAGATTGAAGACGATTCAGAGAAAGTTCATCATGAAAATTGTTCCCCTTGATGAGACGAATTCAATGGCATTAACCAATTAAGCAACCGTTCACTCTATCAAAAACACCCAATTTCACCTTTCACCATGATAGTTGTAAATTCACACTTGTTTAGGAAAACGAGGCAAAAGCGGTAAGTATTAAAGGAATCGATTTAGGAAAATCAACACCCTTATGACCCTTTGTGTGGGTTCGTTCTCAAGGAGTGATAACGACCTAATAATACATATTCAACCTATCATTATAATGCCACTTTGTAGTATAAATAAGAGCTTCTGATACTTAATATGTTGTATTTTATATGCAGATATAAAGTTTGAAGGAGCAAAGTGAAGATATACAAAGAAGGGGCCTCAATATGCATATAAGCCAAAGTTATTGAAAGAAGATTATGGATCGCCCAGAAGTGCGACGCACAAACTCAGAAGTGTTGTGCACATTCTCGTCTCTAAAGTGCAGCGCACTTTCGGAGAAGTGCAGCGCACAATTGATCCCAGACAGCACTATAAATAGAGGCCATTTCCACTCATTTTACACACACCTCTCTCTCTCAATACTCCATAGCTCGAGTATTTTAGCTCTCTTTGTAAATTTTCAGTATTATCCACTTTTGGGAGATACTTGTAACGAGAGTATTCCACTCTTCGATTCTTGGAGGAACGATACAATCGTGACACTTGTGTACTCGTTTATTCAATCCAATCTAAGTATGATGTTCTCTTACTCTTTTCCAATTGTTACTTTGATTATTATGTTAGCTAAGCTATTTGTGACTATATGGGTATGTGACTATAATTAGTGATGATGCTATGATATGATCCTTTATAAATGATTTTAAGCTAATGTTGTAGAACCATCTTATCACCTAGTTATACAAACCATATTTTATCTAAGTTGATTTGTTACGATAGTTTGGCGTTGAGAAACGAAAACTGTTATAATAAGTTTTCAAGAACTTGTCTATGGTCATGAATCTTTGGTTGGAGAGATCCGCTTAGAAACTTGATAAAATATTGAACTTGTTGGCAACTTGTTTTGAGCTTAGTCGCTTAAATAAACATAAATCTTGAATCAACCCAAGTAAATTGTGTAAACGCCGTTTTGACGAAAAAGGATTATCACGCTTTACCTACATAAACATATCTCGATCATTATTATCATCATCACGAACTTATAGGAGCTATCCCATATTAGTCATACTTGTTATTATTGATATTACTTCAACTATTTATTTCTTCAATTATTATCTTGATTACCAAAACGAAACTATGTCTCAGCGAACGATCCTGGCTTACCACTACAAAGCTATATTACGAACGAAAGGGTATACTTGCCCGTGTTTGTCTTCTAGTCCCTTGTTTTGTCTAAACCTTGTAATATAAATATAATACTTGCAAACGAACATCAAGTTTTTGGCGCCGCCGCCGGGGACTTATAATCCTATTTTGTAACCAAATTCGTATAATCATTGAATAAATTGAATCATTGCTACTCATTTTAAACCAAAAAAAATTTCTGCTGTATAGAAATTACGCCGCACAAACCAAAAAGTTCGCCGCACTTCCTGTAGCGAACCAAAGTGTGCCACACAAATCCAAAAGTGCGCAACACATTTTCATTGAAAACAGCAAATATGTTGTTGGATGCACACCCGTTCATCCGGAATACCACCAATATCACCGTTACCTGAACCTGAACGTACCCTTAACCGAAGGCTACGTAGACTTCATCGCCGTGTACCTTTAGCTAGTAGATACGAGCAACCTCAACCTCGCATAATCAATAAACCTTTTGACAATCTTTCACAAATCCTATTTCTCACCAAACTCATCAACCGTTACGATCCAATGTCGGACACTGATGATGAACCAATGTGGTCAGCCGATAGAGTTGTCGCACCAACTGCTGGCTCCGTAATCGTTTTACCTGAAATTGCAAACGATTTTGCAATCAAAGGGAACCACTTAACCCTTGTAAAAAATAACCAATTTGATGGTCGAATAAAAACCGATCCTCACAAACACATCCACGAATTCAGCAGAATTTGTAAAATGTTCAACTATGGAGAAGGGCAAGCCAAAGCCGTCCAACTCATGATGTTTCCATTATCACTGATTGGAGAAGCCAAGTCATGGCTCGACGAACTTAACAAAGGAACCATTCGAACACGGGAAGGTCTTAGAAATGCTTTCATTAGCCGATTCTTTCCTCCTGCCCTATTTGAAAAACTCCACGGAGAAATTCGAAGATTTTCTCAACAAGATCGAGAAACTCTCACTGACGCATGGTTAAGAATGAAAGAACTACTAAGAAACTTCCATGGTCATGGACTTAAAAAAGAAGGAATAATCAAGATTTTCTATAATGGTCTTGATGATGCTACCCAAGATGCATTGAATGCCGCAACAGGTGGAATTTTTCTTTACAAAACCCATAACCAAGCTTACCCGTTATTGGATGACAAAGTCCTACCTAAGCTTGATTGGTCCAAAAATCACAAAAACAAAAACCCACGAAAAACCGTAGCTTTTGCCAAAGGAAGCAAAAACCTAACCGATACCGAGAATATTATGGCTCGAATGGATGCCATGTCTCTTAAAATTGAAGAGATAAAACACAAAACCTGCCAACACTGTGGAGGAAACCATCCTTCTAGTAAATGTGATGACGATGACACACCCATGACGAAGGAAGAAGAAGCCAACTTCATGAATACCTTTCGTCGAACTCGATTTTATAACGATTATCGTAATCGTGACCGTGATAATTGGAGATCAAATGATAAACCAAGTTATGATCGAGATGAAAAGAAACCCACTCAAACCAAAGACAAAAACAACCTTGAAACCAAAATCGACAACTTTATAGAATCTCAAAGAAAAACCAACAATTTTGTTCGAGAAACATTCACTGACTTCAAAACCAAGTTCGAAACTACGACCAAAAACCACCAAGCTTCCATTCAAAACCTTGAAGCTAAATTTGATCATTTGGCCGATAAACAATTGAATCGCGCTTCTGGTTCTTTACCAAGCAATACCAACCCAAATCCTAAGAACAACAACAATTATCAACTCCCACAAGCTCCTAACGAGCATGTGAATGACGTATTCACGCGGAGCGGTTTATCTTACAAATCACCTACCAAACCTACTCAAGTTGCACCAATCGAAATTCCATTCGATAGTGATAATAAGGATGAAGCCCAACCAACCCACACCAAACCAACTGAAAACCCAACACCCAAGCCATATAAACCAAAAGTACCATAGACACAACGCTTACGCAAACAAGAGATGCAAGCTTTGTATGGTAAATTCCTCGACTTAATACAAGAAGTTCGAATTAACATGCCTTTAGTCGATGTTCTGGCTGGAATGCCAAATTATGGAAAATTTATCAAAGAACTTATCAAGAGCAAGCATAAGTTTAAAGAAGTTTCTTCAACTTTTCTAAATGATGAATGTTCTGCCATTGTCCAAAACAATGTACCACCAAAACTGGGAGATCCTGGAAGTTTCCTAATCCCATGTACTTTCCCTCACTCATACTCTTGCAACCCCTTGGCCGATCTTGGCGCAAGTATCAACCTCATGCCATACTCTTTGTATGCTAAACTCTCTAAAAACATTTTAAAACCCACAAAAATGAGCGTTCGACTCGCGGACCGTTCTTTCCAATACCCAATGGGGATAGCTGAAAACATGCTCATAGAAGTCGCAAAATTTGTTTTTCCTGTTGACTTTGTAATCTTAGAAATGGAAGAAGATCGCAAGGTACCACTAATCCTTGGTAGACCTTTCTTACACACAGCTGATGCTATAATTAGAGTAAAGCAAAAACAAATCAACCTTGGAGTTGGAGAAGATAGAATTTCTTTTTCTATCGACGAAGCAATGAAACACTCGTACTCTAATGACGATACTTGTTTTAGTATCGATGTCATTGAAGAAATCGTTGAAGCCAATTTAGACGCTCTTCTTGATGAAGGAAGTGAAATTTTGCATTCTATCGAAGGAACCATCCTCGAAGAAGAACTTTTTGATGAATTTGATGCCTTTATAGCCGACCATAACGATGATGAACCAATCGAAACAATCGAAGAAGAAATCGAAACACCATTTGAAACCACAATTTTCGAAAACGATTTCAAAGTTAACAAATCTGTCGAAAAATCTCCTACATATTTAGAACTTAAACCTCTTCCTGAACATCTGGAATATGCGTTTCTTCACGAAGAAAAATTACCCCCTGTAATTATTTCATCCCAACTTTCGGAAGAACACAAAGACGATCTAATTGACATTCTCAATAAACATAAACAAGCCTTTGCTTGGAAAACTTCTGACATTCCTTGCATGTGTCCATCATTCTACAAACACAAAATCCAACTTTTGAATAACAAGAAACCAATTGTTGAAAAACAACGAAGATTAAATCCTAACATGAAAGATGTTGTTAAAAAAGAAATTCTTAAACTCTTAGACTCTAGAATAATCTACCCAATAGCCGATAGCCCATGGGTTAGTCCTATTCATTGTGTACCTAAAAAGGGAGGTATCGTTGTAGTAACTAATGAAAACAACGAATTAGTACCAACACGAACCATCACCGGATGGAGAGTTTGTATTGATTATCGAAAACTAAATGATGCAACCGCGAAAGATCATTTCCTTTACCCTTTATGGATAAAATGTTAGAAAGACTCGTAGGAAATGAATACTTTTGTTTCCTGGATGGTTTTTCTGGATACTTTCAAATCCCAATCGACCTTATGGATCAAGAGAAAACCACGTTTACTTGTCCATTTGGAACTTACGCTTATAGGTGCATGCCTTTTGGCCTATGCAATGCACCTTCTACTTTTCAGAGGTGTATGATTGCATCTTTCACGATATGATTGAAAAATCAGTCGAAGTCTTCATGGACGATTTCTCCGTCTTTGAAAATTCATTTGGCACATGTCTAAACTATCTCGATAAAATGTTAGCACGATGCAAAGAAGCAAATCTTGTGCTAAACTGGGAAAAATGTCACTTTATGGTTAAAGAAGGAATTGTGTTAGGACACAAAGTGTCTGGAGCCGGCCTTGAAGTTGACAAAGAAAAAATAGACGTGATCTCAAAACTCCCACCACCTACTAATGTTAAAGGTCATGCCGGTTTTTACAGACGATTTATCAAAGACTTTGAGAAAATCGCAAGACCTCTAACTCAACTTCTAGAGAAAGAAAGAACGTTCGATTTTAAGGACGAATGTCTTTCAGCATTCAAAATACTTAAAGAAAAACATACATGCACACCTATTATTACAAGCCCCAATTGGAACCTTCCATTTGTGCTTTTGTGCGATGCAAGTGAACATGCCCTTGGATCCTTCCTTGGACAAAAAGATGGTAAACAATTTCATCCCATCTATTTTGAAAGTAGAACTCTTAACGCAGCCCAACAAAATTATACAATTACGGAAAAAAACTCATGGGTGTAGTTTACGCGTTTGACAAATTTCGATCATACCTCGTATTGTCAAAAACAATAATTTACACCGATCACTCAGCTTTAAAATACTTGTTCAAAAAGCAAGACGCCAAACCTCGTCTAATACGATGGATATTGCTTTTACAAGAATTTGATTTGGAAATTAAAGATAAAAAAGGAGCTAAAAATGTTGTTGCCGATCATTTATCTCGCATAATGAATGATGATTCTAGCGATGATAAAATCAATGATTTTCCCGATGAGCATATAATGCAAGTAAGTACTAACAATACACCATGGTTCGCAGACTTTGTAAACTATTTGGCTGTAGGTATTTTATGAAAGGGAATGACGCACGAACAAAAGAAAAGATTTTTTCTTTGAACTAATAAACTACTTTTGGGACGATCCTTACTTATTTAGAATCTGTTCCGATGGAATAATCCAAAGTTGTATTTCCGGATTTGAATCTAGAAAAATTCTCGACGAATGTCACTACGGACCGACCGGAGGACATTACATCGCGAACACCACCGCTAAAAAATTGTCCGACGCTGGCTTTTATTGGCCAACAATTATTCGTGAAGCTCATACCTTAGTACGACTATGTGAAGCATGTCAAAGGACTGTAAATATTTCTAAAAGAAACGGAATGCCTCTAAACAACATCCAAGTCTTCAAAATATTTGACGTGTGGGGTATCGACTTCATGGGACCATTTCCTAAATCTTACAAATGTGAATACATTTTAGTCGCCGTCGACTATGTTTCGAAATGTGCCGAAGCTCAAGCTTTACAAACAAACGATGCAAGAGTTGTTATCGCATTCTTAAAGAAATTATTCTGTCGTTTTGGAAATCCAAAAGCACTAATAAGCGACAGAGGAAGTCATTTCTGTAACAAAGTCATGGAAAATATTATGAAAAGATATGGAGTGAATTACCGATTTTCCACATCTTACCAACCTCAAACGAGTGGCCAAGTTGAAAACAGTAATAGAGCTCTCAAACATATACTTGAAAAGATCGTTCAAAACAACCCTGCTTGTTGGTCTAAAAAATTAGAAGATGATCTATGGGTCTTTCGTACCGCATTCAAAACACTAACTGGAACCACACTGTACAAACTATTGTATGGAAAAACATGCCATCTGCCAATAGAAATTGAACACCGTGCATATTAGGCACTTAAAAACTGCAACCCAGATCTTATTGCATCCGTAGAAAAACGTAACTTTCAACTTCACGAGTTAGATGAATTTCGACATCACGCTTATGAAAGTTCACGATTATATAAAGAACGAACCAAAGTTTGGCATGATCGTAAATTAAGACAAAGAAAAGAATTCAAAAAAGGAGAAAAAGTACTTCTCTTTATCTCGAAATATAAATTCAAGCAACCTAAGCTTACTTCGAGATGGACTGGACCCTATCTAGTAAAACACCAATATCCATCCGGATATGTTGAATTATACGGTAAAGCCAATAGCACCTTTATATTCAATGGACATAGACTTAAGCTCTACCATGAAGAAGAACACTATAATGAAATCAAAGGAGAAGAAATTCCTTTCTTCTTAAAATAGATCCGAGTAGCCGAGTGTGGATGAAGACTCTAAACTTAGCGCTATTTGGAAGGCAATCCGTATTTTATCCTCACCTTTTAACTTAAGTGTGGAGGAGGACCTGTAAATAAATAAAACCGTCCTTATATATATTGCATGTGTTTTGTTTTGTTTTATACCATGCAGGAAAATAGCAAATTGGAGCTCTAAGCTGGATTATCTCTCGAAGTAACGCAACTTTCTACTATGCCCCGGGAAGTTCTCGTTTCCCTTTTCATTTTTCCTATTTTTAATATTTTATCAGTTATTACCTCGAGGACGATGTTCAACTTAAGTGTGGAGGAGGTGACAAATAAGAAAATGAAAAAATAAAAAAATAAAATAAATTTCTCCACATTAAAATATTTTTGGAAAATAATAAAAAAATATATGGTCTGTAAATAAATAAGTTTTTAGCAAATCAAAAATCTCATTGATTGACATTATAATTTAGCACAAAATCCATTACCCAAACATGTGAGAAAAACTTAGCGTTATATTTGTCTATTTTGTGTGAAAGCCGATAATCAAGTATGCTTCAGAATTTGTGCTTGATCATCATTTACTAAACCACAGTGAGGTTAATTTATAGATATTTTCGAAAGGAAGAAAAATAAAATCACCCTTATATCATTTTAGTTAAGCTACACTGTCTTGCTAAAATATGTGGCACTCATACGCATGTGTGATATTATCCATTGTGCCAATATCCTTATATGTTATGCCTAACCACTTGTCAAGTTATAAAGTTTATGATGTTCTCTTAAAAAAATAAAAAAAATAAAAAAAATGTATGAAAAAGAAAGAAAAAATAGTCAAGTATTCTAGTATAGTTTGTTCTATGACTTTGACAAAGGAATACCTTTTTGATCCTACACCCACATCATTTATCACGTTTTGCTTCTTTGAAAATTTATCTGGTGCTCACGCCACAACGGTTATGTTTATGTGTCATGTACAAACCTGTGGTAGCTATCTATTTTATGTCCGGTCTAATTGAGTGTTACCTTACATTTACCTTTTGTGAGTGACATTTGTGTGAACTTAAAATCCAAACACTATCCATGTGAGGTGCTGAAATTATATCATCATTTGCTTTTGATATTCATAAAATTTAAATCATTTTCCTATCATACTTCACAACACTTAAAAGCATTTTTAAAATTGAATTTGTTTTCTTGCTTTGATTGCTTGAGGGCAAGCAATAGCTAAGTGTGGAGGAATTTGATAACGACCTAATAATACATATGCAACCTATCATTATAATGCCACTTTGTAGCATAAATAAGAGCTTTCGATACTTAATATGTTGTGTTTTATATGCAGATATAAAGTTTGAAGGAGCAAGGTGAAGATATACAAAGAAAGGGCCTCAATATGCAAATTAGCCAAAGTTATTGAAAGAAGATTCTGGATCGCCCAGAAGTGCGACGTACAAACTCAGAAGTGCGGCACACATTCTCGTCTCCAAAGTGCGGCGCACTTTCGGACAAGTGCGGCGCACAATTGACCCCAGACAACACTATCAATAGAGGCCATTTCCACTCATTTTACACACACCTCTCTCTCTCAATACTCCATAGCTCGAGTATTCTAGCTCTCTTAGTAAGTTTTTAGTATTATCCACTTTTGGGAGATACTTGTAACGAGAGTATTCCACTCTTCGATTCTTGGAGGAACGATACAATCGTAACACTTGTGTACTCGTTTATTCATTCCAATCTAAGTATGATGTTCTCTTACTCTTTTCCGATTGTTACTTTGATTACTATGTTAGGCTAAGCTATTTGTGACTATATGGGTATGTGACTATAATTAGTGATGATCCTATGATATGATCCTTTATAAATGATTTCAAGCTAATGTTGTAGAACCATTTTACCACAGACTTTTCAAACTGACATTACTTCAACTATTTATATCTTAAGTTATCATCTTGATTACAAAACGAAAGTAAGTCTCAGCGAACGATCCTGGCTTACCACAACAAAGCTATATTACGAATGAAAGGGTATAGTTGCCCGTGTTTGTCTTCTAGTCCCTTGTTTTGTCTAAACCTTGTAATATAAATTTAAGACTTGCAAACGAACATCAAGAAGGCTTGATGTGTGTGTTAACACTTGATTAACTTTGAGATTAATTTTGATGAGAAAATGGAAAAAGAAAAATGATGACGGTTACGAATAAATTTAAACTACGACGAATGACGTAAACGTAAAACCGTAAAACGTGATGATAATTAAAAATTACCCTAAAAATTCCTAGAAAATCACAATAAATTCCTAAAATGCAATTAGAGTTTACAAAAAATCAAAACTTACTCAAACCTTTTATTTAATTGAATAATAATTTTTTAATGCTAATTAAAGCCCTAAAAATCAATTTAATTAATAAAACCCCAAAATAATATTTTTCAATTTGTAAACTTCTAAAATAATATTAAAAATTCAAAATTTATAAAAATTCTAAAATCATGCAAACTATTTTATTTTAACTTAAATAAACCAGAAATGAAGGTAAAATGACCAAATTACCCCTAATGGGCCTTTAAATGGGCCAAAAGTGAAACAGTCCCCTAAATGGGCTTTTTAGGCCCAATAAGAAAAATGTTATCCAAATAAGCTCAAAACTTCCAAATAAGCTTAAAATTAAATTTTAAACACAAAACTCTAAAGGCCCAAAAGCTAAATCAGTGCTTATCACAGCTTAATAGAATTCAACTTATTTTTAATGGGCTTTTTGGCCCATTAAGCCATAAGCTAATGCCATAAGCTGAAATTTGACACACATCCTTCTTAATAGATTATAAAGTTGTTTGTTAAAAGAATTTTTGAAAAAGCTCAAGAAATAAGCCTGAAATAAGCCAAAGCTCTCTACACAAAACGACAAAATAGTCGTTTTCAAGTTCTGGACCACTTCAAGAGTTGATTCAAGTTGCAAAAAGTTTTAAATGACAAAACTAAGATTAATCAACCAAAAGATTTCAAATAAACACACTCAATAAGCTGGAAAAAGCAATAAGCTGTTTTTGAAAAAGACAAATTAGTCATTTTCTAGTCAAAAGCTAAAACCAAAAGCTGTAAACTTCAAAATTATTAGCCTCAATGAGTCAAACAAGAATGTTCGGTCATAGGTTTTTATTGTAATATTTTTTAGAACCTTGTAATAGTTAGTTAAAATAGTCATGACATTATGGGCTTGATGACTAGCTTAAAAGGCCTCTTTTAAGGTATTGAGCATTTTATTCAAGCCCGGCCCATTAAACAATATAGTCCATTAAGGCTACATGTATGAGCCCGACTATATAATCCCTTCCTAGCATGTTAGGAAGGGTTGGTGGTTTTCATTTCTTAATCTAATTTCTCCTAGTTTATCCATCTTCTCTCTACTTTCTCTCACTACTTTCTCTCTCTAGAAATCTTCTTTCTTTCTTCTTTAATTCATAAAATTAACCATGGTGCAGTGATTAAATTAGGGAACAACAATTGGTATCAATCGCCACGGGGTAGATTAGTGATTGGTTGTTGTTATTGATTTGATTCGTGTGATTTATCATCAAATCATCTCGGATCGAATTTTTTTAGTGTTTTCGGGCTCTAAATCTTGATATATATCACTTACATAGATTTGGTAGGGATTTGGTTAAGTTTTTTGTGGTTCAAATTGCATGTTTTTGGGGTGTTTGGATTGTTTTTGGGGCTCGGTACGAAGAACAGTAAGTTTTGTTGGCCAAAAGATATCTTCAGAAAAGGGTTTTGTTATTCAGAAACAGTGATTTCGGAAAAGGGTTTAAGATTCCGAAAAGTGGGTGTTTTGGTTGGCTTTATCCGAAGATCTCACATATAACTTATCCGAAGGTAAGTTCTTTTCCTGAAAATATATCAATTATCCGAAAACTTCACTTATCCGAAATCTTCATTTTACCCGAAAATTCCCATTTTTTCCCAAAACAGTCCTTTTATCCGAAAAGACCCAGTGTTCCGAAAAAGTGACATTTATCCTAAAACAAGTTATTTATCCGAAAACAAGTGATTTATCTGAAAACAAGTGACTTATCCGAAAACAAGTGATTTATCCTAAACAATGACATTTATCCGAAAAGTGTTATTCTTATTCCGAAAAGGGCCATTATTCTGAAACCTAGCATTTATCCGAATTACTTAACTTTTTCGAAAAAAAGCAAATACTCCGAAAAGAATCAGTTTATCCGAAATTAGGCCATTTCTCCGAAAAGTGTTATTTATCCAAAAATTTCCTTTTTCGAAAATCTCAAATTTTTCCGAAAAAGGAGCTTATTCCGAAAATACCAATTTTATCCGAAAACCTCACTAATTCCGAACATTCCTCATTTATCCGAAGACTCAACATTTTTCCGAAAAAGCTTCAATTGTCCGAAAATACACCAATATTCCGAAAATAGATATTTTTTTACTAAAGTGAAATTTTTTAACAAACTCGTGTGCTTTTTCGCCTTAGAATTTTTGGTTTCTTGTGAAGACAATTTTTAGGGGATTTTAACATTTTTCATCGACAACAACAATCACAACACATCTACTTAATATCCGTTTTCACTTCAAGAATTTCAAGTTTCTCGAAATGGATTCTACTTAAGAGTATCGTGTGACAAACAACAACATCATGGTGGCGGGTAACAAAGAGAGACCACCAATGCTTGTGACTGGTCGATATGCACAATGGCAATCACGATTTCTTCGATATCTTGACACTAAATCCAATGGTGATGTTCTTCGACGTTTTATCAAAGAAGGACCCTATACTCTAACTACAATATCCATTCATGCAATTCCAGCAACCGACTCGACGGCTAGTTCCGATGAGCAAACAACTGAGGAAACATATGAGAACACTTCGAAAGTGAAACATGCTTGGATTGATGCAGAGAAAGAAGCAATCTATTTGATTCTCTGTGGGATTGGGGATGATATTTACTCAACGGTTGATGTGTGCTCTACTAAAAAAGATGTGTGATTTACCATTGAACGCTTGCAACAAGGTGAATCACTTACCAAGCAAGATGTCAAAACTAACTTGTTGTGGAACTTTGGCAAGTTTACTTCATTGGATGGGGAATCAATTGATTCATATTACTCAAGGTTCTACAAGATGATGAATGACATGACAAGAAACAATTTGCAAGTCTCCACCATGCAAGTCAATGTGCAATTTCTACAGCAACTTCAACCAGAGTGGACACGGTTTGTAACTTTAGTGAAACAACAGAGTAAGTTAGATGAGGTCAACTATCTGATGAGACTGCTTTTATACATGGTCTCATCGTCCAAAACGGGCTTTAATAGCATAAAATATCATCAAATATACCAAATATATACTCGTGTTTGTTACTTGTGTATTTTTAGGTACGGATATTGAGGAAATGGCAAAAGATCACAAGAATAATTAAAAAACTAACACGGGAAACGAAGTCGCACAATGAACCGGGCCCAAGTTGGAATTTTGCAAAAAGACCCTTGAAGTTTGAAGAGTTGGCAAGAATGGCCCCTCATCTTTGAAGAACTTGTCACATTTTACCCTCAAAATGTCATATGTACAAGAATGATCCCTAAAGTTTGAAGATATTACAATTCCAGTCCTTGAAGAATCAAGAATATACAAAAGAAACCCTTGGAAAAAGTTTTTGAACCTTTTGTGCCACTTTTGACAAGTTGCCAAAAGTTGATAAAGGCAAAATAGGCGCTGATGGACATTATTTACAAAGTGGAAGGAATAGAAAAGCTTGGGGGTCAAAACTGCCAAACAACCAAACATATCCACCCACCCAGCTTTTGACACGTCACCACAACCCACCCACAAACCCATATACCCATACCCTACCCAGTCCAATACCCTTTTATACCCGGTTTTATTTAAAAACTCAGTCAAATGGTCAACCCACTTAGCCCTTTCCCCATTTCCCTCCTAAACATCTTTTTAAAAAAGTTTAATCCCAATTTAGATTAAACACAAACCTGCTAAACCTTTTTACCCATAAACCCTAATCCTCAACATCACTCAAATCAAAGGGTTATGAGCTTAATTTGTCCAGATCCTTAATTCATCTTACTCTCACCCTAACCCACATCTTAACCCACCACAAGACACACCCATGTGTCTTGTGGGACCTTCCCCTGCCCCGTCTTTTTCACACCAAAACCAAAAAACCGACCAAATGAGCGATTTAGCTCAACTCCTTTGTCCCCAAGTTTATTTAAACGGCCAAGATCATCCTTCCACAGCCTGGCATCACATGGGACGCTATTGACCAAGAATCCAAGACTTTTCAAAGGGCAATTTAGGGCATTTCCATACTAGGGTTTAGCATTTGTAATTTTTTAATTCCAGTATTCTAAAATAGTCTTTCTAGTTGTATAAAAATAGACGAACTGTGTCTCTATTCCTTTGTTCCAGAATTTTTAGCAAATGCATGTAATTCCTTTTTATTAAATTAAAGTTTGGTGTTTTAAGAAGTAAAAGTAATTCCTTTTAGTTTTATTAAAAAGTTTGGTGTTGATTTAGCTAAAGTTCTGAGTTCCAATATAATCTTTTATAAACATTTGTGTGTTTGATATTTTAGGTTTCAAGGTTTTGAAAAGATTTTATAATTTCAGGAATCAAAGGTTGTTATGAAGTGAAAGTGGAATAACACCCTTTGATTTGTGATTTATAAAGTGTTTTTAAAACGAGTTTCAAAGGTTTTTAGGTTTCAAGGTTTTGAAAGTTTCAGAAAAAAGAAATCAAAAAGAATTGTTTGTTTTTGATTCATTTTCTTAGCAGGATTGTTGGAGCTTGTTGCTGTTGAAGGCTCAGCATAGGCCCCAGCCTATACGAGGTGACCAAGCTGTCACTGAGGGACTTGGATGTAAGTCCCTCAAGGTAAAATCCATTTTGAGTTGACAGTTTTTCATAAAATCAGTGTTTTATGTGATTTGTCCAAATAAAGTGTTTGAGTTTGTGTGTTTTGATGTATAAGGTTATAATATGCATGTTTAGACTAATTAGGATCATTCTGGTTTGATTTTGATTAGAGTGGTTTTGAAAAAGTTGTATTTTAGAAAATTAAGGAGTGTTTGGCTTTGTGTTTTAAACAGGTTTTGTGTCAAGTTCTTGAATTAAATCTGGTTTGAATACACTTGTTAGGTGTTATTTAGGTTGTGTATTAGGTGTTTATCAGTTTGGTGTCAGTTTGGATCAAGTGTGCAAGTAAAAAGTGAAAAAGGAAACATAATTATGTCACTCTCATAATATGCTTGCTTTTCTTGAATGTTGTGCGTCATTCTTTGATTTTTGCTAGTAGATAGGATTAAGACAAGTTTGAAATCAGTTTTGTGTTAGTAGGAGTGATTGTATGCAAGAACCTGGACTTGGAAACTCATCATAGTGCATGTAACTTGGTAAAAACGCCCACAGACCTGCATATAGGACATCAGCAACTTGAATTTGCCCTTGTATGCCTTTTTTGTGAACTTGTGTGCTAAGTGTTCGCGTTTTCTTGTATATACTGACTCCTTGTACTCAACTGAGTACAAGGGTGCCCTGCTTGTCCAAGAAACAACACCAATTAATCATAAATCCAAGTCCTCTTGGTTTGTTGCACTTGTGAAGAAAACAGATTTACTTGTGTTCTTAAAAATTCAAACTGCATACATTTTGGTCCTAATCCAAGCTTAATCTTGTTTGATTTGGGTTTGTGTTTGTGATTTCAAGCTTAAAAAGGTCCCAGCTTTCGTTTATAAAAGTTAAAAAAAAAAAAAGATCCAAAAAGGACTGGCCAGGACTCGAACCTGCGCCATCCTCCTCACAACACATACAAGTTACCATTGCGCCCTAGGGTCTTTGACTGCTAGGGTTTGCAATTGAATTATACTTAAGGGTCTTTTGAGTGTACTTATTTAAATACAAGCCGTAGCTTATTTGGCCATTTTCAGCTTATTCATTAAGCCAATTTGCACCAATTCATTTTTCTTAGGTTTGTGTTATCATTTAGGATTTTTCTGGCACAAAAGTTGATTTTTCCTTTTCTTTATTTATTTTTTATCCATTTTTTATTTGCCGTATATTATTAAATAGATTAAAAATAGTAAAAAGTAATTTTAATTTTAGGAAAAATAATTTTTAAGTTTTATTTAAGTATTTTGAGGTTTACATCCCTTAAGGTTTTCAAAAACTTTAATTTTTAATTTTATCTTATTTTAGGGTTTTTTATAAACTTTAATAATTAATATAAAATTAATTAAAAGGTTTTAGGAGCTTTAATTTACATTTTTATCATAGTTAGAATATTTAGGATTTTTGATAATTTTTTAGAATTTATTTTTAAACTTTTTATTTTTATAATATTTTAATATTATTTTATTCCCAAAATAGAAAGTTTTATTTTTCTTTATTTTTCATTTTTCCTAGGTTATAGACATTAAATTAGGAACTTTGTCACTTTCCAATTAATTTTTAGGCTTTTCATTTATTTTCTAGATTTGATTTAAGATTTAATAGATTTTAATAGTTTTTAGGAGTTTAAAAATAGTTTAATTTGGTTTTAAAATTTTTAAAAATAGTTTTTAGCTTAATTAGGATATTTTTGAGGTTTACAAACTATAAAATCTTGTTTAGGGCTTTTTAATAATTAAAAGTGATTTTTAGGGCTTTAATTAGCATTAAAAAGTCATTATTTAATTAATTAAAAGGTTTTAGCAAGTTTGGATTGTTTGTAAACTCTTAGGATTTTATTGGGGATTTTTAGTAATTTTTAGGAATTTTTAGGTTAAAATTTTAATTTTTGTCGTTTTTACGGTTTTACGTTTACGCCTCTTTCGTCGTAGTTTTAATTCATTTTCGTAACCGTCTTTTCTTCCCTTTCTTATTTCTTTTCTTTTAGTTAATAATCACAAACATCATTAATCAACTCTTAACACAACACACGTGCCTCCTCGAGAGAACGATCCCCACTGAAGGGTCATAACTTGTGGTTTTCCTAAATCACTCGTTAACGCTTACCACTATTTTACCTTCCTTTTCCTAAAGGGGTAAAAATACAACTATCATTTTTGGCGCCGCTGCCGGGGAGGCGTGTTGTGTTTTGATTGAACAATTGTTGTTTTTATAAGCCATAAATAGTATTTGTATTAGTAGCACTCTACTAATACGTATTATCGTTTTTCGGTTTTTGTGTGAATATTATTAATATATTGTATACGTAGAACAATAAATTCACAAGTACTCCAAATAGGTGAGCAATCACAACCTTGATTCGGGATTTCATCACTCGATCATTGTATTCGAATCTCAAACCAAAGAAAAAAAAGGCAAAAATAGATAAATACTTTCGTAAAGCTTAATCTTGATAATACAAACTATAAGGTGGGAATAAGGCGGTTGTATTTCACGACCTAAAGGAAAAAGGCTCTTAAGTGCTTCGCGCCGCCTCGTTTCCTCCGCTTGCTTGTGCGTATTTGATTTTGAGAGTGAATCGAGGGTTTTGCCGCCCAAAGTATTACTAAGTATCATATATATTTTCTTGGTTTCATTTGATTAAACCCTCTTGAACGATTTGGTGTTCCACCATCGTTCTAAAGTCATCGAAGGCGTTCACTCCACGTGACCGTTTTCATTCCTCGAGGCTTCGTTAATCAAGAGATTTGATTAAGGAGGAGATTTGTGGACTTTTTGTCTACTTAATACATTCACCAATTTCCAAAAAAGTTAATACAATCAAAAACCACAAAAAAATTGAAAAATACAAAATACCAAAAAGAATCTTCTTTGCTCGTCTCCACGTTGTACGTGACGTTTATGCTCACTCGTAATCAAGCAAAACGTGCACGTAGACGAAAGAACAAAACTCCCACTCCAACTCATTCTAGTGAGGAGTCTCCTATTGACGAACCCATTATACGAGAAGCACCAACCATGGCGAATCGAACTATGATGGAGTTACTTCAAGCACCCACCGAGGGTTATGGAGAAGCTATTGTGATTCCCGCTATCCTTGCGGAGAATTTTGAGGTGAAAACGGGTTTGTTGTCGATGATCCAAAACAACAAATTCCGTGGTGATGAGAAGGACAATCCTCACAACCATATCCGCCAATTTAATCGTCTTACCGCCACTTGCAAATTTAAGGATGTCTCGAATGACTCGATTAAGATGATGCTTTTTCCGTATTCCTTAGCGGGACCCACTAAAATCTGGTTAGAGAAAGAGCCACCAAATTCTATATTGACGTGGAAGGATCTCGTTTCAAAGTTCGTGAACCAATTTTTTCCGCCCTCTAAGACTACGCATTTGAAAAATGAGATTTCTAAATTTTCACAAGAACCAAATGAAAGTTTTTCTACGGCTTGGAATAGGTTTAAGGAGATGTTACATGAATGTCCTCATCACGGTTTTTCCGATTTGCACCAAATCGACACGTTTTACAATGGACTTAATGATCATGAAAGAGATTATTTAAATGCCGCCGCGGGTGGTAATTTTTTGTGTAAAACGGTTGAAGAAGCTTTGGTCATAATTGAGAATAGGTCTAAGGTTTATAGCCCTCGTAACACACCGAGTGTTGCCAAAATGGGCTCGTCATCGTCTCGTAGCATTAATGCTTTACATGATGAAGCAAATGAAGAAAATCGATTTTTTGATAGATTTGCTAGCCTTATGTCCCATTGGAAAGCTCAAGAAGCTTCGAATTCTGCTTCGGTTAAAGCGGTTTCTAAGAGTTGTTTGTCGTGTGGTGGAGCTCATGATCTTTCCGAGTGCATTACCGCGGATGGTAACACTTCGAGTGCTTATGTAGCCACGGGAACTTATAACCAAATCGGTCAAGGTTCCCGCCAAAATCAAGCTCCACCCAATCAAAATGCTAACAATTATCGCAACAACAACCAAGGTGGAAATTACCAAGGAAATCAAAGGAAATATAACAAGGGTAATTACCAAAGTGGAAATGGGCAAATTTCTAACCAAAACCAAAACCGTGATTTTCAAAACAATGGCCAAGGTTTTCAAAACGATCACATCAAAAATCTTCAAGGAGAATTTTTGAATTATTCTAAGGCTAATGATGCTAAGTTTGACAATATGCAACGTGAAATGGTTAGCTTAAGGTCCGAGTTGAAAAACGAGCTTAAAAACGAACTTGCTAATGAACTTAAAACTCATGCTAATAAAATGGAAGGAAATGTCACACGACTCCAACAAAATCAACAAAAAATGGAGCAAGGACACCATGAGATTAAGCAAGAATTGTTAAAAGCGGATGCTAGGCAATCTAAGTTTGAAGACCGTATGGCTAAAACGTTTGAAGCTATCATGTGTAAGCCCTCTTCTTCGGGTGGTCTTCCTAGTGATACCATCGTAAACCCGAAAGGAGAATTGAAGGTTATTACTACTCGTAGTGGTAAAACTTTTAAAGAACCCATTTCTCGTCCAAGTACTTCTATGGAGAAGGAAAAAGAGAAAGAACCCGAGGTTGTGGTTGAAAAGGAGCAAATTACAAGCCCACGAAGTACCGCTCAAACCACACCTACGGTTGAACCTACACCTATCATGGAACCCGAGATTCCAAGGCCTATGCCTATGCCTACTTTGCCCCAACCCACACCACCTTTACCCTACCCTTCAAGACGAGACAAGGAAAAGGCACAAGAACGAAATAATTATCAATTTGAACTCTTTATGAAAATGTTTCGTGACTTGCATTTTAATATAAGTTTTGTCGACGCCTTAGTCATGATGCCTCGATTTGCCGCAAACTTCAAAAGTATGTTGAATAACAAAGAAAAATTGCAAAAATCGTCTAGTTGTTCTTCGGTTTTTCTAAGCCGCATACCCCAAAAAGTTGGTGATCCTGGAAAGTTTTTAATCCCATGTGCTATCCAAGACATGGAAGAATGCTACGCCTTGGCTGATCTTGGTGCTAGTATTAATTTGATGCCTCTTGAGATTTTTAAATCGCTCAATCTTCCAAATCTCACTCCTTCAAGAATGTCAATCGAAATGGCCGATCATTCTATGATTCTAGCTTGTGGAGTTGCCGAGGACGTCTTTGTGAAAGTTGGAAAGTTCTACTATCCTGTAGACTTTATTGTTGTTGATATTCCCATCGATCCTAAAGTTCCGTTAATTTTAGGTCGATCATTTTTGGATACCTCGAGAGCACTTATCGATGTGCATGCAAGAAAAATCACTCTTCGTTTCAATGAGGAAGAACTCGTCATTAATGCAACCCAAAACTCCACTCTTTCTCATGTGTATTCTATCACATCTTTGTACAATGTCAATCCCATCAAAAGCATTTGCAAAAAGATTTCAAATAGAGTTTTAGGAGTTGTTGAGAAAAATGAAGTTTCGTCCCCTCCGCCGGTGGAGGTTAAGAGTGTTAAGCCTACAATTCCAATCTCGAGTGATTCTTCGGATAATGAATATGTTGATCCCGATGGGGAGGTTTTCTTTGTTGACAAAAGGTTTGAAAACTTGCCACCACCTAAACCAAAAAGATTTCAAAATGTGAGAATTTTTAGTGTGACTAACATTGCTTTAGATACACCGAATATTTTTGACATAATCAAATCGGGTTTTCACAAGGAGAGTGTAAAAGATGAAAAAGGAAAAGATTTTGAATTGAATTTAAAAGATTTTTCTAAAACTCTAACTCTGTCATCACCGCGTGTCTTGAGTACTACAAGCTCGTCTTCTCCTTTTGACGATGCTTTGTGTGGACTTAGTGTGGGGGAATCCCCTTATGTTCCCTTCCCTTTCTCCACCGAGGACGAGATATTTGATCCTGGAACTGCTTATATAGGGAAATCTCGGTCTTCCACCGATGCAATAAATAGAAAATCTTTTCATTTGATTGGTGCGAGTCTACCTCGAGTAGCTCAATGTTTTGACTTACCCATTGTCCCACCCTTCTATTTCTTCTCTCCTATTTTCTTCTACCCCATTGGGGTTTGTGTTGAAGTAGCGTTGTTTCGTCTTTCATCCGAAAACGAGGACGCTATCTTTGACCCCGGTATACGTTTATCGGGTTTTTAAAGTACTCCATGTGCTTTTGGGCTTTGTTTATCATGTAAGCCCCACCAAAAATTGACCATACCATGATTATGCCTAAATGATCACATTTATGGGGATTCGAGTCGAGCTTTTGACTCGGTTATCAAAAACAAGTTGCCTCGTGGGGGAGTCCCATGCCTATCCATGTACATATTATTGCTTTCTAATTAGTTAATGTGAGGGGATTTGTGCCCTTCCAACCTTTGTTCCGTGGTTGTTTGTGAATTGTGGTTTTTAGATCATGATCTTCACGATTGGAGCCTCTCGTGTTCGTTTTATGGGAGCACTCGATTGTTTGCTTTGAAGGCCTTCCCCAATATCCATATGATATATCCTTTTGATGTTCTAACCTTAGGTTTATAGCACACTTCATAAAAGGCTATTACTTATTGGTTACACCCTTTTCATGCTAGATTAGGCATTCGACTACGTCTCTAGTATGGGGGTGTTTGCACCCTTAGACTCGAAACATTGAGGACAATGTCTAACTTTAGTATGGGGGGTGAATAGATACCTGCCTTGCCAAACCTTCACGCTTTCCAAATTTTATCGTTTTGTTTATCGTTTTGTTGCAAAATAAGTCTAAAAATGGCCAAATTTTAAAATTTTTCTCATGTTTTATAAGTGTTTGAAGACACGAATGTATATTTTCCGATGGCGAGAATAAGAGTAATTTTTGACTCGACCGTGCGTGTTGAGCACTTAGCTTTGATTCCTTAACTAAACATTAGGCTAAGTCTCTTAAATGAGGACGAGAAATGATAGAGTTAATTATAAGTTACTATGCTAAACGTAGAGTACTCGTAATCTTTCAAAAACTCATGTGTTCTCGTTGTTTGCTTATTCTCCCTTCGCTTTTAAATATTTTTTGCTTAATAAATATTGACTTAGCGGTTTAGTTAGGATTGTTGGGTTTCTAGTCTTTTCTAGTAGCTTCTGTGTAATTAAATTGGGAAGACATTAAGGTATCGCCAGCGTCACGATTTTGAATTATTGGCACCCGAATAATCGAAAGCTTCACCCAATAATAAGATTTCAAGTGCTCACCTAAATCTAGCAAACAATTTGAAGCCCCACAAGGCCTAAAATCTATGCAAAAATTGAAAGTGAATCAAGCCTTAATCTTCGAAGCTTTAAAGATCCAAAATTCGCTTTAGCGTGAGGATATACGTCTTTGGCTAATAAAATCACCGATGAGGCGGATAATAAAGGCAAGGCAAGACCGAAGTCATAATAAAAGCTTCATGGCGAAGTTGAATAAAAGATGGAGGTAAACCAAAGATAATAAGGCCCTTCCGTTAGGGGGCGTATAAAAGTCCTGGTAATAAGTCTCATGTTCAAAACCGTTATAAAACCGTGTTTATCGATTCTTCTTGTCAACTTAATTTTTGACATCGTTGTCTATTAGGAGGGGTTATTGATTTGATGGTCTTGGTTACACCGTTAGGACTCTATTTTTAGACCTAAATCTCTGTTATCGCATAAGTCAACAATGTATCCTCGTGATCATCAAGACATAATAAAATATAAGAGATACAACTTAGGAATAATGGGAGGGTAAGTACGTGATTAGGACATATGAGTAGTGTTAGCATTACTAACTTATAATGACAATGATCTCGTTGCACGCTTGGCATGGAATTAAGGTGAAAATCAAGGACGACGAAATTATTTCTAACAAAGCATTCACGTGTTCTTATTCTATGAACCTAAACGTCCCATTTTGCGATGAAAATCATACATTATGTCTAAAACGCAAGTAGTAGCAATAGTGTAGTGTAGCTAGTTTATCATTTCAATAAAAAGAATAAAAATGAATTTTGGAGATGCTATGATACTTTATTCTAGCATTGCGTGAGGGCACGGCAATGGTTTAGTATGGGGGAGTGATGAGACTGCTTTTATACATGGTCTCATCGTCCAAAACGGGCTTTAATAGCATAAAATATCATCAAATATACCAAATATATGCTCGTGTTTGTTACTTGTGTATTTTTAGGTACGGATATTGAGGAAATGGCAAAAGATCACAAGAATCATTCAAAAACGAACACGGGAAACGAAGTCGCACAATGAACCAGGCCCAAGTTGGAATTTTGCAAAAAGACCCTTGAAGTTTGAAGAGTTGGCAAGAATGGCCCCTCATCTTTGAAGAACTTGTCACATTTGACCCTCAAAATGTCATATGTACAAGAATGATCCCTAAAGTTCGAAGAAATTACAATTACAGTCCTTGAAGAATCAAGAATATACAAAAGAAACCCTTGGAAAAAGTTTTTGAACCTTTTGTGCCACTTTTGACAAGTTGCCAAAAGTTGATAAAGGCAAAATAGGCGCTGATGGACATTATTTACAAAGTGGAAGGAATAGAAAAGCTTGGGGGTCAAAACTGCCAAACAACCAAACATATCCACCCACCCAGCTTTTGACACGTCACCACAACCCACCCACAAACCCATATACCCATACCCTACCCAGTCCAATACCCTTTTATACCCGGTTTTATTTAAAAACTCAGTCAAATGGTCAACCCACTTAGCCCTTTCCCCATTTCCCTCCTAAACATCTTTTTAAAAAAGTTTAATCCCAATTTAGATTAAACACAAACCTGCTAAACCTTTTTACCCATAAACCCTAATCCTCAACATCACTCAAATCAAAGGGTTATGAGCTTAATTTGTCCAGATCCTTATATCATCTTACTCTCACCCTAACCCACATCTTAACCCACCACAAGACACACCCATGTGTCTTGTGGGACCTTCCCCTGCCCCGTCTTTTTCACACCAAAACCAAAAAACCGACCAAATGAGCTATTTAGCTCAACTCCTTTGTCCCCAAGTTTATTTAAACGGCCAAGATCATCCTTCCACAGCCTGGCATCACATGGGACGCTATTGACCAAGAATCCAAGACTTTTCAAAGGGAAATTTAGGGCATTTCCATACTAGGGTTTAGCATTTGTAATTTTTTAATTCCAGTATTCTAGAATAGTCTTTCTAGTTGTATAAATAGAGACGACATGTGTCTCTATTCCTTTGTTCCAGAATTTTTAGCAAATGCATGTAATTCCTTTTTATTAAATTAAAGTTTGGTGTTTTAAGAAGTAAAAGTAATTCCTTTTAGTTTTATTAAAAAGTTTGGTGTTGATTTAGCTAAAGTTCTGAGTTCCAATATAATCTTTTATAAACATTTGTGTGTTTGATATTTTAGGTTTCAAGGTTTTGAAAAGATTTTATAATTTCAGGAATCAAAGGATGTTATGAAGTGAAAGTGGAATAACACCCTTTGATTTGTGATTTATAAAGTGTTTTTAAAACGAGTTTCAAAGGTTTTTAGGTTTCAAGGTTTTGAAAGTTTCAGAAAAAAGAAATCAGAAAGAATTGTTTGTTTTTTATTCATTTGCTTAGCAGGATTGTTGGAGCTTGTTGCTGTTGAAGGCTTAGCATAGGCCCCAGCCTATAGGAGGTGACCAAGCTGTCACTGAGGGACTTGGATGTAAGTCCCTCAAGGTAAAATCCATTTTGAGTTGACAGTTTTTCATAAAATCAGTGTTTTATGTGATTTGTCCAAGTAAAGTGTTTGAGTTTGTGTGTTTTGATGTATAAGGTTATAATATGCATGTTTAGACTAATTAGGATCATTCTGGTTTGATTTTGATTAGAGTGGTTTTGAAAAAGTTGTATTTTAGAAAATTAAGGAGTGTTTGGCTTTGTGTTTTAAACAGGTTTTGTGTCAAGTTCTTGAATTAAATCTGGTTTGAATACACTTGTTAGGTGTTATTTAGGTTGTGTATTAGGTGTTTATCAGTTTGGTGTCAGTTTGGATCAAGTGTGCAAGTAAAAAGTGAAAAAGGAAGCATAATTATGTCACTCCCATAATCTGCTTGCTTTTCTTGAATGTTGTGCATCATTCTTTGATTTTTGCTAGTAGATAGGATTAAGACAAGTTTGAAATCAGTTTTGTGTTAGTAGGAGTGATTGTATGCAAGAACCTGGACTTGGAAACTCATCATAGTGCATGTAACTTGGTAAAAACGCCCACAGACCTGCATATAGGACATCAGCAACTTGAATTTGCCCTTGTATGCCTTTTTGTGAACTTGTGTGCTAAGTGTTCGCGTTTTCTTGTTTATACTGACTCCTTGTACTCAACTGAGTACAAGGGTGCCCTGCTTGTCCAAGAAACAACACCAATTAATCATAAATCCAAGTCCTCTTGGTTTGTTGGACTTGTGAAGAAAACAGATTTACTTGTGTTCTTAAAAATTCAAACTGCATACGTTTTGGTCCTAATCCAAGCTTAATCTTGTTTGATTTGGGTTTGTGTTTGTGATTTCAAGCTTAAAAAGGTCCCAGCTTTGGTTTATAAAAGTGTTTTAAAAAAAAAAGATCCAAAAAGGACTGGCCAGGACTCGAACCTGCGCCATCCTCCTCACAACACATACAAGTTACCATTGCGCCCTAGGGTCTTTGACTGCTAGGGTTTGCAATTGAATTATACTTAAGGGTGTTTTGAGTGTGCTTATTTAAATACAAGCCGTAACTTATTTGGCCATTTTCAGCTTATTCATTAAGCCAATTTGCACCAATTCATTTTTCTTAGGTTTGTGTTATCATTTAGGATTTTTCTGGCACAAAAGTTGATTTTTCCTTTTCTTTATTTATTTTTTATCCATTTTTTATTTGCCGTATATTATTAAATAGATTAAAAATAGTAAAAAGTAATTTTAATTTTAGGAAAAATAATTTTTAAGTTTTATTTAAGTATTTTGAGGTTTACATCCCTTAAGGTTTTCAAAAACTTTAATTTTTAATTTTATCTTATTTTAGGGTTTTTTATAAAGTTTAATAATTAATATAAAATTAACTAAAAGGTTTTAGGAGCTTTAATTTACATTTTTGTCTTAGTTAGACCATTTAGGATTTTTGATAATTTTTTAGAATTTATTTTTAAACTTTTTATTTTTATAATATTTTAATATTATTTTATTCCCAAAATAGAAAGTTTTATTTTTCTTTCTTTTTCATTTTTCCTAGGTTATAGACATTAAATTAGGAACTTTATCACTTTCCAATTAATTTTTAGGCTTTTCATTTATTTTCTAGATTTGATTTAAGATTTAATAGATTTTAATAGTTTTTAGGAGTTTAAAAATAGTTTAATTTGGTTTTAAAATTTTTAAAAATAGTTTTTAGCTTAATTAGGATATTTTTGAGGTTTACAAACTATAAAATCTTGTTTAGGGCTTTTTAATAATTAAAAGTGATTTTTAGGGCTTTAATTAGCATTAAAAAGTCATTATTTAATTAATTAAAAGGTTTTAGCAAGTTTGGATTTTTTGTAAACTCTTAGAATTTTATTGGGGACTCTTAGTAAATTTTAGGAATTTTTAGGTTAAAATTTTAATTTTTGTCGTTTTTACGGTTTTACGTTTACGCCTCTTTCGTCGTAGTTTTAATTCGTTTTCGTAACCGTCTTTTCTTCCCTTTCTTATTTCTTTTCTTTTAGTTAATAATCACAAACATCATTAATCAACTCTTAACACAACACACGTGCCTCCTCGAGAGAACGATCCCCACTGAAGGGTCATAACTTGTGGTTTTCCTAAATCACTCGTTAACGCTTACCACTATTTTACCTTCCTTTTCCTAAAGGGGTAAAAATACAACTATCATTATCACACGCTCTTTGACATTTTGAAACAATTTTTTTTTGGTAACCGTGATTTCCGACTCATTGGCCGACTAATCCACGGGGTTTGAGCCCACCGCCACACAGGCTCAAACCAAGTAAAGCCCTCCCTTTTCAGGAGGTTGGCGTGGACACTTCAAGGTTGTTTGCACCTAGTGGGAATTGAACTTGAGACCTCACACACTTTGGAGTGATAGCCACAAATCTTTTTGCCACTAGGCCACCCTTGAGTGGTTACATTTTGAAACAATTTCAGAATGAGACGAATGAACTTCGAGCTGAAAGGATAGCAAAGACTGCTAATCAACTTGCTTTGGTGTCTACCACTAAACACGTCCAAGATCATCGCTCTCGTGCTCCAAAGTCATACTCCACTACATCTTCCTCACCAAGTTACTCCAGTACATCGTCTTTACCAAGATACTCCACTTCATCTAAGTATTCAGCTCCTACAAGATCACGAGACAAAGAACCAAGAGCACCATCACCATCACCTAAGCCATCATCTGAAGAGGACAGTGATGAAGAACTACCTCAGAAGGATAGGGAGATGAAACAACAAATTGCTTTCATTATGAAGACCTACAAGAAAATCTTCAAACCCACCCACAAAAATCTTCGAACATCATCTAACACCAGGAACCAATATGTTGAGAGTCCTCGAAGGTATGACACACGTCAACGTGATGAAAGTCCTCCTAGGTATGATCAACGTAATCCAACACATGTTGAGGGTTCTGCACGGTATGATCGACAAACTGCTAAGTATGATACTTAAAGGATTGCTACTGTTGCTGGAAATAGGGAAACTGTTGGTACTCTAGTGGTTCAGCAAAGTGGGATTCAGTGCTTTAATTTTCAAGGTTATGGGCATATGGCAAAGGAATGCAGAAAGTCGAAACGAGTTAGGGATTCTGGTTATCATAAGAAAAAGATGCTGCTTTGTAAGAAGATGGAAGCTGGGGTTAAATTGTCGGCTGAGGAAGGAGCAATGCTTGATGACACTGATGATGAAGACTCCGACCATGAACTTGTAGCACATTACTCGTACATGGCAAAGGTTGAAGAAGTTCTCAACGTCATTGAAGATGACAATGGTCCTATCTTTGATACTGAGCCAATCGATAAGGTACACACTGAAGAGGAATATAATGTGTTTGGTAATATTCATGAGCATTGTGAGCTACCCAAAGCCATTAATGACACATGTATGATGGAAACGATTGATAGCAATACCATACCCAATTCATCAGACATGTGCAATAATGAGTCTGAGGATGATCAACATGCAAATGAGTATGATGATGAGGAGGAGCGTATTGCGCTTGCTAACTTAATTGATTCTTTACAAAAAGATGTCAAAGAAACTAGAAAAATTCAAAAGCAATTAAAGAAGGCAAACACTTTGCTCACTCAAAATTTTGAAGAATGCAAAGCTCCTCTAATTAAATCTAGTGAGACCATTGATAGCTATAGAGCTCAGCTTCTTCAAAAGACCAATGAGGTTGAGGGGTACAAAGGGTGTTTAGTTAACGTAAAAAGGGACGATTATCAATAGAAATATAGAGAAACACATAAGCTTCTAGAACAAGAGAAATGTAATTATAACACCTCTTTGAGTACTGAACATCACAAAACGTATCTTGCTACCACTAAAGTCAATGATCTAACTCAAGTAAATGGTTTTCTTCAAGTTGATAAAACTAAACTTGTTAATGAAAAGAAAGTTGTGGTTGAAAAGATGGAAAAGGATTTCAAAACTAAACAAACGAATGACATCGACAAAATAGTGGAACTTGAAACTCAAATTGATTTTTACAAGAAAACTGTTTACAAAACTAATAAATCAATTCAAACCATGAGAATGTTGGCAACTAGTTTGTTTTTCAAGGATAGACCTAGTTTTGCAAATCCTAAGTACCTTGAGCAAGCTCAATCTGGGAAACATCACTTATATCTTGATGAGTTCCAATGGACTGATCTTGATTGTCTTGTTGTTAGGCCCGATAGTGAAGAGACAAACTGTGGAGTCCATTGATCGTTAGACTCAATGGTTATGAACCATTATATCTAGGTTGATCATCATTCATATGATAACATAGCGGAATAAGAACAATGATCATAACAAGGTGTTTGGACACAAAGAACACGAATTAAAACAAATGGATTGCTAATTATATTAATAATCAACAATCACTAGGTGTGTGTACATTGAATCCCACACCTAGTCGACACACACTTTAGGTTTACATTGTGAATGATAGTTATGAATAAAACCTAAGACTCTTGTTCCTTTTATAGTGGAAGGAACAGAATCTACAAGAGATAATATCAAATAAACATCTAAATCTTCTATTTAGATAAACTATATATTGTGTATATCATAAATAATATACTCAATATATTCCCTAAATAGAATTCTCCATCAAATCTTCAATATCCATCAGCGTTTGACTTTTTGACTGCGTTTGACTTTTGTTGACTTTCTGTCAACGCCTGAATTGCTCTTGTCAACGCCCAGTTTGTTCTTGTCAACGCTTGAACATATTACTTGATATTTTCTTCGATTTTGAGTTTCTGCCACATCAACTTTTTGACCCAACAATCTTCCCCTAGTTGATAGTGGCAAAACTCTATATGTATCTCTTGTAAGTTGTACATGATCTTCAAATTGCTTCCCCTCAAGTGTAGCATGTATTTTCTTCCCCTTTTTGTCACATCAACAAGGAAGTAAACAATGTATGCAATGTTGAAGATTCTCCAAATGTAGGCTCTGTGTAATGATCTTGAAGAACAATTAATATAATATTTTTGATGTAGAAGTAGAATAACCCAACCTTGTATTCCATGTCTTGTACTATCCATGTGACTAAGAACTTATACTCATGGCACAAAGTATAAGTAGACCTCGATCCCTTGTCAATATTCTCATCCTATGTGAGACACTGAGCACGATAATGTAACTCCTTCAAGTGTTATGACAAGTCTTCATCACTAACCATGTAAAGTACGAACAAGTTACCTTTAAAGTCAGTGGCTGGAAGTCCATGACTTTAAGATATGATAGACTACAAACTCGCGAAAACTACTTCGTCTTCAAACAAATAATAAAAACTTTTCTTCGTAATCAATGGAAATAAAACGAGCCTTTATACCTTTAAGACCTAGTTGTTGTGAATAAACCGAACTCCAAACCAAAAATCTCCAAAACTTTCTGTCAATGGCCGCGTACAACGCTGTCAGCAGCTAAATAACTCCCATCAACGGCTAAAAATATACGAGTGGGTACAAATAATAATAATACTTGATTAGAAAATACCCTACTGTCATCAGCCAATCATGTGAACTCAACTGTGTGAACACATTATTTTGACCAGCAAATACTTGTACGTCCCACTCTATGTGACTATAGTCCTTTTCTTTAGACCAAAAGCAAACAGTAGGCATCGTTTTGGCTAAATTCATAAAATCAATAATCACTATCTGACATGCTGGTCTCCATCTTATCTTCACGTGATAACACAAAGTAAAAACAAACCATAAAGTATTTATCAATCGAATAATACTTCACAATCTTTGCCTTTTCTTCTTAATCCCATGTATCAACCATACGAATACCATAACTTGGTCAATACTTATCTTTTCAGCAATATATAAAAACGACCAAATCTTTTCCATATGTTCCTCCTGCTGTTGATACACACGCGAATAATACTGTAGTTGTATCAGCCAATGGGAATCAAGCCTTCTTTTCTTCTCACACGTCCAAAGATGCTTTCTACATTTACAAAGCAATAATATCGAATATAGATCAGCGAATACCAAGAATATCACATGTATGTCACGTGATATGAACAACAGATCTTTTGGCAGCATCGAACCAATTCATCTCATGTAATTGAGGTTCCTTGATCCAAAGTCACAGTTAACCCTCAACACACGATCTGCTGCTGTTTCTTGAACATGAAGTATGCACAAATAACTTTGTACAAAGGCTTTCGAATATAATCTTTCTTACTCAAACAAAAACACGTACTTACGTGATGTTCTGAAAACTTTTGCTGACCACATCAACACTTCTTTAGTCACTATCTTTTCTTGGACTGTGTCCATCTCGTCCAGTATTATTAAACAAAAGCAGCATTTTCTTTTCTTCCTTCCAAACAGCAAATAAGACATATAAACGAACCTTATCTTCTTGAAGCCGCAGGAAACAAAATATGATAAGCAGATTCGTATCAAGAAAAACCGAAACCCTAAAACCTAGGGTTTATCATTAACGAATATGGTTTATTAAAAGCCATGAATTCAGCAACCATCATGCACATCACGGTCACACAGCAATACCTCTTCTCTGTTTTATAAGTCGATCTAGGGTTTCATCATGCTTGCTCTGTCCCATAACAAATCTAGGGTTTATATCAAACCCTAAAAACATTTGCTTAAAAAAAAACATGTTGCTAGGGTTCATCATCGATGAAGAATCGATTCCCCAAGGCCAGCAGCACGTCAACTTGAAGATCTATAGGAACTAGGGTTTATAATAAAACCCTAAGAACGAGTTTCTTTTAATGCACCTTTAGAAACAGTTAATTCGTTAGTAATCTGTCACAGATCTGCTTACTCCTTCCTCCAATTCTTTTGCGACACAAGATCTGTCGCAAAAACGTTGCAAATCTGTCACAGATCTGATAGACCGTCGCTAACCCGTCACAAAAACTATCGCTAATCCTGAACAGCGCTTCACAACAACATGAACACGAACATAACACCTTGTAGATCCTAGATATCACGAGCCTTAGGCTCTGATACCAATTGTGGAGTCCATTGATCGTTAGACTCAATGGTTATGAACCATTATATCTAGGTTGATCATCATTCATATGATAACATAGCGGAATAAGAACAATGATCATAACAAGGTGTTTGGACACAAAGAACACGAATTAAAACAAATGGATTGCTAATTATATTAATAATCAACAATCACTAGGTGTGTGTACATTGAATCCCACACCTAGTCGACACACACTTTAGGTTTACATTGTGAATGATAGTTATGAATAAAACCTAAGACTCTTGTTCCTTTTATAGTGGAAGGAACAGAATCTACAAGAGATAATATCAAATAAACATCTAAATCTTCTATTTAGATAAACTATATATTGTGTATATCATAAATAATATACTCAATATATTCCCTAAATAGAATTCTCCATCAAATCTTCAATATCCATCAGCGTTTGACTTTTTGACTGCGTTTGACTTTTGTTGACTTTCTGTCAACGCCTGAATTGCTCTTGTCAACGCCCAGTTTGTTCTTGTCAACGCTTGAACATATTAATTGATATTTTCTTCGATTTTGAGTTTCTGCCACATCAACTTTTTGACCCAACACAAACGATTTGGAAGAAGAGAGTAGACCAAAAGTTAATAAAGAATTTGTTAAATCATATTATTATGCTTATGAAAAAAGTCTTTATGGTCTTTTCAAACCGCAAACAAAGAAGCCTCGTGAGCAAATTTTTTTCGAATGTGAACAAATAAGAATTAAATGGAGACAAGTTTTGCCACTAAGAAAACTAATGTTTCAAAATTTATTGAGTACTTGACATATAAAGCTTCTGTAAGCAAAAGTAAGCAAGCACTTAGTATTCTCAAGAGTAACATTGAAAATTTCAAAAAAGTTGTTGATGATGACTGGAAAAAACGTGAACTTTCGAAAGGAAACAAAGAAATTCCTTACGATATAACTGTGCTTGTGAAAAGTATTTTGATTCCGTTTGTGGAAAGAACGCAAAAACATATTTGGAATTTGAAACATTAATTAAGCAAGAAATGTTTGATGATTTGAAATATGTGGAATCTCTTGAACAAGAAGTGAACGACCATCAACCTAAAAGAGACGAGTTTTCTACAACATATGATCTACTCTTACACGAATGTCTCTCAAAAGATATTATGTGTGTTTATGTTACATCTTGTGTTGATATTGATGAACATTCTGATGTTGCATGCAAATATCTTGATCAAGTCAAAGAGTGTGAACTTCTTAAAACTGAGCTTTCGAATAAAATTGACAAAAAAGAGTTTTCTTTACTTCAACATAGATATGATTATCTTCAAAAATATTGTCACTCATTTGAACTTGCTTTGAAAAAAGAAATTTGGTAGCTTTTCGAATGATACACCTTTGGAAGTAAAATTATCTAAGTCATGTCGATTACTAAGTCTTGATATTTCGGATTTGAAAGCTCAGTTATAAGAAAAAGACATAGCAATAGCAGAGTTGAAGAAACTCGTTGCTAAGATGGGTGGGAAAGTTGTGGAACCTAGCGTTAAGAAACCTGTTGTTAGACAACCCAATGCCTCTAAAGTGAATAGATCCTCTATCTTGGGAAAACCATCTGCTTTCTCAAATTCCTCGTTTGCAAAACCTGTGTTGGCCCCCAAGATGGATGGAAAGGAAAGCTTACCACATACTCAAACCATAAGGAATACTATGGCACCAAGCGTTAAGCACAATATTGTGATTAAACTAGGGATGTATAGAATGACCACTAAACCCACGAACAAAGTTAGTCAATCGCCTCATACTTCTAGAAACGCTAATATTCGTGTGTCCTCTACTATAGGAGTAGTCTCCACTGCTAGTGTTAGCCGGCCTCAGCTTAAGAGCACTCAAGTGAATGATAAGGTCTGGAAACACAAGAGTCAAGGAAAGATGAAGGAAGTAGAAGAACACCCTAGGAATTTGAATGTTTTTAAGAATAAAAAGTCTGTAATCGCGTGTAATGACGATTTGAATGCTTTGAATGATTTGAATGGCTTTGAATGTTAAATTAATTTGTGTCAAATGTGAAAAATGTTCTAATGTTAATCATTCTATGTGTGCTATGAATAATGTCAAAGGCGCAGATACTAGAACTAAGAAGCAAGTTGCGATTCCTATTAGTGCTAGTAAACCCAAGCGCAAAGTGAACCATTCTGATGCAACACCCACTAAGAAAAGTAATGCATCGGACTCCACCACTAAGAACCCTAGAAGCAGAATTACGGAATTATATGAGTCTGCTAGCAAGTCTTGGAAATGGTGGTTTGCTAATCAATGTCCTCCGGGATATAAATGGATGCCTATAGTTAGGACATAAAATGTGACAACGAGTGTTAGTATGCCTTTAATTGTTGCTAAGGACACTAATGATTCTACAATCACATCTACTGTGGTATCCAATTTAGAAAATGCTCCATTGTGTTCTAACTCTTCTGCAGGTGATACAAATAATTCTATTCATACTGGACTCTAGATGCACGAAGCACATGACAGGGAATCTCAAGCTTCTAATTAACTTCGTGAAGAAGTTCCTAGTTACGGTCTGATTCGGAATTGATCAATTTGCACCGATCCTAGGATATAGAGATTTGGTTCAGGGAAATATCACGATCAAAAGGGTATACTACGTCGAAGGGCTCAATCACAATCTTTCCTCGGTTGGTTTATTATGTGATGCAGATTTGGAGGTTGCTTTCAGAAAGAAGACATGTTTTGTTTGTGATTATGATGGGAATGACTTACTTACTAGTACACGTGGTACTAATCTCTACACTATTTCACTTCAAGACATAACTTCTACAACTCCAATTTGCTTCATGGCTAAAGCTTCAACGACTCAGGCATGGTTATGGCATCAACGTCTATCTCACCTCAACTTTGATACCATCAACTTGCTTTCCAAGAAAGATATTGTGAGAGGCATCACAAGCTTGAAATTCATCAAAGATCATTTTTGTTCTTCTTGTGAGCTTTGTAAAGCTAAACGAAGTAGTTTTAAGACAAAGACTACTCCAAGCTTCAAAGGACGGTTAGATCTTCTTCATATCGATTTGTGTGGTCCCATGCGTGTTCATAGTATCAATGGAAAGAAATATGTTATGGTAATTGTCGATGATTACTCAAGGTACACATGGACTCACTTCTTGAGGTCCAAGGATGAAACACCCGAAGTTCTCATCAACTTCCTTAAACTGATACAACATGGTCTTCAAGCTCAAGTAAAAGTGGTTCGTACTGGTAGAGGCACATAATTTTTGAATTCAGCTCTGAGAAACTATTTTGAAGCTGAAGGAATTAAACATGAAACATCTATTTCTCGTACACCCAAACAAAACGGCGTTGTTGAAAGAAGAAACCGTACTTTGGTTGAGGCTGCTTGAACATTATTATCCGCTTCAGAAGTTCCACTAATCTTTTGGGCCGAAGTCGTGTCAACCGCATGCTACACACAAAACCGATCCTTAATTATCCCAAGACACGAAAAGACACCATATCACATAATTCATGATCAAAAACCTTCACTCAAACACCTTCACGTTTTTTGATGTACTTGTTACATTATACGAGATGGTGAAAATTTGGATAAGATGAAAGAGAAAGGTGATGCATGTATTGTTGTGGGATATGCAACTCAGTCTAAGGGATATAGAGTTTACAACAAGAGAAAAAATTTAATAGTCGAGACTATTCATATCATATTTGATGAATTTCAAGAAATGGCACTTGAATAAAACAGTTTAAGTCCCGATCCACAACGACAAACGACTTCCGTTCACAACCACACGGAACTCGGAACTCAAGACCGCAACAATGAACCGTCAAATTCAAAGTTGGTTCAAGGAAATGTTCCAAGAGCAGATATGACAGTCAACACGACAATTGAAGAGTTGTAAATGTTATATGGACCAATGTATGATGAATATTTCACGGGGAGAAACATGTTGTATCGATGTCTTCCGCTGTCACTCATGATAAGAATGATGATACCGATCATCGTCAACGAAAGGATACAACTTCATCTACTTCAACACGGGTTGCTGCAGATTTACCTTCTCAGAATATCACATCAACAACCGCTCCTACAACATCAACAACTACTGTCATTGCTCCAGAGAACACAAATCAAGCAGACTATGCATTAAATGACGAAGACGAATTTATCAACCCATTCGGTACACCGGTACACGAAACTGGAGAGTCTTCTACTCGCCATGTTGATCCGTCAAGTATGCATACGTTCTATCAACGACATCCTTCAACACATCATTGGACATGAGATCATCCTTTGGTTCAAGTAATTGGAAACCCTTCACAGCCCATTCGTACAAGAAGACAACTTGAAACCGATCGTGATGTTTGTATGTTCGCACTCACTGTGAGTACAGCTGAACCAACAAATATCAAAGAAGCATTGGCAGATCACGCTTGGATTGAATCAATGACGGATGAACTTCAATAAGTTGAAAGACTTAAAGTCTGGGAACTTGTTGACAAACCATACGATGTAATACCATTAAATCTTCGATGGATATGGAAAAACAAGATGGATGAAGAGAACAAAGCACATCGATGTCAGATATCACTTCATTGAGGATAAAGTACCTACGTACTGTGACTCAAAGTCCGCCATAGCTATCTCCTGCAATCCGGTACAGCATTCCCGCACAAAGCACATCGATGTCAAATATCACTTCATTAAGGAACAAGTTGAAAGGGGTATCGTTGAATTATACTTTGTTGGAACTGATTACCAATTAGCTGACTTGTTTACAAAAGCTCTTTCGGAAGAGAGGTTTGCGTATCTAGTTAGGCAAATTGGTATGAGATGTTTGACTCCAGCAGAACTGGAGATTCTGGCAAAGAATCCTGCTTGATTCATCTATCAAACATCTACATGTAAATATTAATGAAAAAGCAAAATACAAAATTAAAAATCTTTCAAAAATCCAAAAATATTCTTCTCGACATGTCTTTCAGTATCGATAATATGGACGTACCTAGAAATGTCGCTAAATAACGACACGGGTGTGTACATAAAGCGCGAATGAAAGTTGTAAATATTTTTCAAAACATGTCATTTCTATTTTTTATATAGGAAAATGTCTATTTTGGACAATTTTTTCCAACAACGGGTAGAGCAATCTATCTTAGGTTGAGCTTTTCACAAAACATTAAACGTTTTGAGCTCAACACAATGGCTTGTAATCACTTTCAGATTGCAACCCGGATCTATATTCACGGGGGAGTGTACGCTTTAGTGCCCTTACCCTCAGCAAAAGAAGAGAAATCTTCTTACACTTGAGTGGATTTGTCAAGACATTCAAAGTCTATGAACTCAAGTTTATGCTTTAGAAAAACTTTTTCGCCAAAAAGAAATAGAGTTTTTCAAAAAGCGTTGAACACAATTTTTTCAAGAATTTCTCAATGATTATTCAAAATCTTTCAAAAAGTGTGTGTTCAACAACTCACATCCTCACAATGACAATTCAATTGGATCAATTTTTGAGGGGGAGCGTTCTAAATTCATGCTAAGTTTGACACATCTTTCTCCCGAACGTTTTCAAGACTATTTTTTCACAATATATTTTAATCAATTTGGTATCTCTAATATCAAACGGGTTTTATATATTAGAGATAGGGGGAGAAATGTGATTAAAATGTGATCTAAAGACTCAAGCACTCATGGTTACGATCAAATACCCATAACATCTTTAATTCATGACGTTATTGGTGTCAAAAGGGTGGTTAGGTTAAATTCCTATGATCCAACCAGAACCGGAGGGATCTTCCCAGGGACAATCCAAAGATTATTAGAAGTCCTTAGAAAATATGGAGTAGAATGTGAATGAAGCTGAATGCCGACTAAGTACTGAACTAGCACTGGAACAATCACAACAAGGTGCTAGTAATGATGTCTTGGTAACCATTGAAGGGGTTGAAGAATGAAAAAGAAATGTAAGGATAAAGGGTGTAAAGAAATTAGCCCTCCATACAACTTAGGCAGAAACCGGGTCAACACATCATGAAGACAACACATCATGGACTTAGTGATGTAATGCACAACCCTTTCCCAGCTAACTCATGCTTCTCTTAAAAGAAGTTTGTTTTATTGTCACAGAGAACAACACGACTTCTATTGACTTTCTAACTCCGAGATAGTTGATATTGAATAGGTGGCATCTGCTCCAGCGTCTGGCCACTAAAAGTGCACAAATCGAGTCTAGAGCAAAGAGATTAACCAAATCTCGTTAGGACACACGGATGAAGATCAAGAGAGTCCTACGCTATATCCTTGGGATATTGCTAGAACACTTAGAGTGATACTACTTAGTATTCACAATGATGAGTGGAAATCCTTCCAATGATAACATCAAACAGCACTGCGGTAGGTCATGTGTAAGATTCTTTATGAATTAAACATATGTAAAACTGAAAAGCAACAGTAATTTGTCTCTTTAACGATTCAAACTCGTTTTAGGTTTCTACGCAATATCTTTATTGTCTTGCCAGAACATTCAGAGTGATATTCATTAATATTCACAATGACGAATGGAAATCCTTCTAGCGTCAACATCAAACAACGCTACGATAGGCAACTTGCGAGATTCTTGTGAATCAAGCTTGTGTCAACTGGAAAGGAACAATGGTAAGATTCTTACTGAATCAAAATTGTTCCAGGAATTTGAATTGACGACTTTAATCAAGAGGATATTTATCCAATTGATTCACTCTTTATGTTTGCAGTCTTGCTTTGAGACGGTCGAGTAAAGGGAACGGCTAGTACCGCCGCGAAACCCTGTCAAGGAGATTCTTAATTGAATCTACCTATCACATGTACGATATTTAATATGGTGTAACGGTCTTCACCGACCGGAGGTAAAACGCCACCGATTTAGGACGAATGTCAAACCCATTTAGTCCGTGTGTATGTTTTGTCTCAAGAAGATGACGTTATGGTGTACTCAGCAAAGTCAAAGATTCAAAACCACATACTCATGCCCAAAGACATTCAACAATCAAGAAAGCTAAAGACTTCTGCAACTCTGCTGATTAAAATCTTCATTATCAACTAATGTAGAGGAATGACCTCTCTTCAAAAGGAGATTGTTAAAAAGCTTTCAAGATAGTGCAAAGTATGAGCATGTGGATAAAGACACAAGATCGCCGGATGGCAAAGACAAGTCAAGAATAATTTGAAGATCTCAAGATAAAAGAAAAAGTCGAAAGACAATGACAAAGGCTCAAAGATCACAGCATGAAGAAACAAGACTACTATTACACGTAAAGACTCATTTATGACAAAATTCGTAATCTCCATTGAACTCCAAATATCAAAGAGGAATGACCTCACATTGGGTGAGATTGTTAGCCTCAAAATATTGAGTCAAAAAAGAATGTTCGGTCATAGGTTTTTATTGTAATATTTATTAGAACGTTGTAATAATTACTTAAAATAGTCGTGACATTACAGTCTTGATGGCTAGCTTAAAAGGCCTCTTTTAAGGTAATAAGAATTTTATTCAAGCCTGACCCATTAAACAATATAGTCCATTAAGGCTACATGTATGAGCCCGACTATATAAGCCCTTCCTAGCATGTTAGGAAGGGTTGGTGGTTTTCATTTCTTAATCTAATTTCTCCTAGTTTCTCCATCTTCTCTCTACTTTCTCTCACTAATTTATCTCTCTAGAAATCTTATTTCTTTTTCTTTAATTCATAAAATCAACCATGGTGAAGTGATGAAATTATGGAATGTGACAATCCGTCAATTTATGATTGATATTTTTATTCTCAATATTTAAATGAAAATATTATTTTAATGTTATATTATGAACTCACTTATTTTTGGGAAGTAATTTGGATCTACGTCTTGAAGTAGCGTCAACTACGTCTAAACCGGAGGATTCAACGTTACGTGCTTACGTTTACATACACCATCTTTGGTGACAGTCCGACATTTCAGAAAATAAATTTATCCGTGAATATTATTTTGGGATTTTAAATTTTGAGTTGGTTCATAAACTCACAAATTTACGAGAAGAGATTAGGACTTACGATTTTAATTTAACGTCCTTTACGACTAAACCGGAAACCTTAGGATTACGTATTTACGTTTTCGAACTCCGTTTTTAATGAGACAATTTTTATTAGATTTGTTTTGTGCCGTAGATTCATAATTTATAAAAACGTTTTTCGTAAAACGACCCGAGGGCACGCAAATCGAGGAAACTAGAATCGAGGAGTACCCGTAACTAAATGGGGATGAGACAAGTGGGACACTTGCCCCACCCCCACAAACCCACGGCCAAAACTAGCTACACAACAACCTTTGAGGTCTCAACTTGTAAACAAACTAACAACACTTGTCCTTTATAGCTTAATGTGTAAGCTAACACACATCAAAACAAGCAAACCAAAACCATTTCTCCATTTCACACATGCAAACCAACTTCCATTCTCTCATCTGTCTCTCAAATGTGCCGTCCCACTCCACCATCAAACACCACTTTTGATCAAAATTTACCATGAAATCTTATGTTATTTACACACATGTTGAAGCCCTTTTGAAACCCTATTGATTGGTGGTGATTATAACATCCAAGGAGGAGTTTCCATGGAGTCTTGGGGCTGATTTTACACAAGGTGTTCATGAAGAATGGTGGTCTTGAAGATGGCCTTGGTTTATCACAAGTTTCTCCATCAAAATCCATGTCTTGATCACAACCTACATCATCATGGTGGTATAAAGATTGTTCTCCTCATCCTCTTGTTATTTTTGATTATGTAATCTTGTATTTCTTTTACTTATGTATATGTATATTATGATGAATGATGATTAAAAGTATTGTGTGGGGATTTGGTATTGATAAACATAGTTAAAAAGATGAAAAACTATAAGAAACAAGGCTAAAATCTTGTTTAAATTGTTGGCTGTATAAAACAGTAAAGAATAATATGATGAACTGATAAAAATGGCATAGATTAATGGATATACAGTAAGTAATATGTCTTGTACACATTTGAGAGTTGGCCATGCAATGGAATCATTATAATGAGTGAGATATGATCAAAACAAGTTTAGAGTACAAATCTGAGTTCACTGTTTTGTACAATTTTTAGAAAATACTTAGAAGCTGATTAAACAGTAGCTATAGAAGAGTTAAATGGAGCAAATATCTTGTAGTTTATGTCATAAAAATTTGAGCTTCTATCTCCATAGAGAACTCTAGATATGGAAGTTTTGGTGAACATGAAAATAAAAATCAGATTTTGAGAAATTAAAGTATAATAGTATTATATAAGCACTCAAATAAAAATAGTATAAAATGTAAATTAAAACCCAATAACTTATATAATACATTTATATAAATATGTATAAGGATAAATAAATGGATATTTTATAAAAATGGTAGCTTGATAAGTTTTATAAGTTATAAAACTATAAACATGATTTTTACGACTTTTTCGGCTATTATCGTAAAATTAACGTTTTTGTTAAATAAAACATAAACGGTTGGACCCGTCGAATGTAAACTTTTATAAACTCATATACTGATATATAAACATATATAACAAGTAAAAACCGATAAAACCCAAACTATAAAACATACGGACATTAACGGGCTAAGTTAACGTTATTGGACTAATAATACAACAAAATGGACTAAAACACTTATAAACTTATTTATTGGGCTTAACCCATTTGGGCCCAACATGTAAAATGTAAATACTGATAATACAAGTATAAAATTGATTAATACAATTTAAAGAACTTATAATAAGTTTATTGGACTTAAAATATGTAAATAGGTAAAACTAGTAAACTAGTATAAAAGTTATCGACACATAAACACAAAAATGAGTTAAGGAGAATATATAAACCCACTTGATCATCATATATATAAAATCATCATATGTATACATAATTTTTATTTTTATAAAGTCATTGGACATGAGTCTAAGACGAGTATTATTTGTCTAGGTTTCCGTGATTGAAGCACGTACCGTACGTTCGAATTGCCGATAACTCGCCTTCCCACATCAACGTGAGTTCATAGCCTCGCACTCTTTTAAATGTTTTTATGAAATGTTTTATAAACCCGCGAGGGAGATAACATGTTAGTTTTTATAAAATAAGACACCATTTGTCCCGATTGTTTGTTTATTGATTTGGACCCGAATGATTGTATGACCCGATTGTATGACCCGATAAATGATTAAATGACCCGATAGATAAAATTAAAGGGATTATTAAAGTTAGGTTATGTCACTAAAAGTTCCATTAGCATGAATTGTGAACTACCGTGATTTGGTAGACGCTTATGCATATAATAGTACTATTTGGGGACGATCACCCTAGTTCGCACCTTGACGGTTGATTCCCGTCGTGCCACATTGATTGGTAAGCGAATTTATGTATGAGAAGATTTCCATAGCGTGACCTTTGTGACGACACGCTAATTTATATGGGAAAATTGAGTTTCGGGTTAGCTACCCGTTGTTTGTTGTAGTAAGGTAACAATGTCATGCGGCTTATAATAATCCAAATTAACGAAATACTACTATACACACCGAATTAGGATGTATTGCCTGACTAGGAATATGGGTCATACTATTGATATTATGTTCGTGTTTTGGTTTTACATAACCATATTCATATAACGGTATTTATTTAACTTTATACAACGTCATAAGACGTATTGTATGTTGTTTTTACGACATTGGCTCGTATAATGATTTTAAAGGCAAATGCCTATATTATGATTTTCGATAAGGATTTGTATAAAATGACTTTGGCTATTTTAAGGCCTATTACAAAGATTTGTACAAAATGATTTTCGGTAATAATTTTATACCGATGTTATATTGATGGATTTTATTAAACTCTATGAATTCACTCGGCGTTATCGCTGACCTTTTCTTTTAACATGTTTTATCTCAGGTACTTGAAGGTAATTCTCGGGAAGACAACAAGAATTATGGCCCGCACTTAAATAATAATTTCTATTCAAATTATTTGTAAAACTTGTATGAAATATTATGACTTGGGACCTATGTAACTTTGATATTTATGAATGGAAATGCTTTATTATTAAAACGACGCGACTTTTAAGCGTTGTCTGTGATGTGAGTAATGTGTTATCCCGTAACACCAACTAGTCTTCCGCTGAACTGAGTTGTATAAATTTGGGGGTGTTACAGTTTGGTACCAGAGCTCTCGTTATAGAGAACAAAAGATTTTTAAAACCAAGGTTTTGAATAAAACTTTTCAAAATCTTTTGACTATAAACATTTTTTCACAAAATGTCTAAAAATCTTTTGACTATAACGGTGCCGAAGAATTCCCGAGTTACCGACAAAGCCAGACTGAGAAGTGTTATTTTAGTATATATATAACTTGGATTATATATATATATATATATATATATATATATATATATATATATATATATATATATATATATATATATATATATATATATATATATATATATATATATATATATATATATATATATATATATGATGTAATTTTATTACATGATTGTTTGATGATTATTTTGATATTTATACGAGGTATTTATACGACGTAGATTGTCACAAGGAACCCTAAATCCCCTAGTAAATTAATCGAAGCTATTCTCGTAGGAATTCTAGCTATCCTAGATCTAAACCAAGTTGTGGATATTTATGATCCCGACAAAATGGTTGATATTTGTAGAAATGTAGATATTAGTTGATTGTGATATTGAAGAAGAATTGGCGAGATTAAAAATGATATCGATTTCATGACGATCTTCCTTATAGAGTGGAGTTTTACAAAACGTTACCACCTAGAAAGATGTCATCTGATTCGTTGTCATCCAATTCTTAAATTGAAATCGAAGGGTGAATGTTGCACTTGAGGCTGTCATTGGAACCATTACCCAAAAGCCTCATGCCACTAGTACCTTTCCGAGAAGTATAATTGAATGTGTGAGTCATTTCATATTAGTGACTCATTTGATAATTGTTGTTGTAAGAGCTATAGGATTGGAAATTAAGTGTTGTTCATATTGAGTTTTTATTGCCCTTTTAAGGTCTAAGAATAAGATTGAAAGTATTGGAATATGAGGTAGGATATCGAATTGAGTATAAGTTGATTGAAACTTGAATAAAGTAAAATTTAACTTGTATGGAATATGAGATTGATAAGAGGAAATTATTAAGTCATGTGATCGAATTATAAGGTTTTAATTGATTGTTGATTTGTGTTAAGGGTTGTTCCTAGGCCATTGTCCAATAACGAGGATGCCCAGTGTCCAATAAATAAATTGAAGAAATCTTCTTCTGAATTGGGACCGATGGATCTTTCGGGACATGTGGAACACCTAATGACTCTTGTAGATTAGTATTCATTGTGGTATCTTTTAAAAATATTCCCTAACCTAACTGAGACATCAGTTGGTAGGATGAGTTCTTGGAATTGTATGACATAGTGACACATAATGTGTTACGGTACAATTTTGACTTGTTTGTGATTAATGAAAAGACTACCTTTGATTGCTAAATTCTACATGTATCGATGATATCTATCTTTTCTTGCTTCTTCCTAATGCTCGCATAAGTGATGCAACCATTGAACAAGTACTCATCTCGATTTGAGTTACGTTGTGCATTATTCTTTTTGAGTGCCATCGAGATCATGAACCTCATGACTAATTAGCTAAGCTCATTTTCTATCATATTGTAGTTAGTTCTTGGTGAACAACTTTTTATCACTCTTTTGCAGATCACTCATTGTTTTTATAAGATAAAATAGTATTCCTTGAGAAAAATTGAATTTTCATCACCATATAGATTATTTAAAGTGAGACTTATAAATAATCATTGTTGAAATAAAGTTGATTATGAAACACTTTAGAAAACTTAATTGTTTTCATAACAAAGAAAATCTTTGTAAATTTATTTTTGATTCTTATTTAAGAATTAAGCATGAAAATGTTTTAATTATAAACATGATGACAAAATTTTGACGAACTGAGTATTGCATCGTTAATCTTGAAATTGTATATAGTTGCGCGCCTACATACAATTTGGAATGGACCATGCAAGACTGATTAGTAGTCACTATAAAACTAATGAATAAACACTACATTTTCTTTGAAGATTGTGAAAGATTAAATTTTATGAGATCTGCAAGAAGTGAAAAATAGGGACATAGTGTTTGGGACACCTACATATGTGCCTGTAGCATCTATTCTTTTGAGTTGAATTTACTCATCTGAGGAAATTGTCTTATTTGACAGTTGACAATTCTTTCTTGTCCAATTCTCCCGTAGTAAGATTCTTAGGAAAAATATCTGATTACCGAGTGTTGATACCCGACTGGATGTATCGACGTTCCTATCATTTCTTTTGATTTGATTTCATTTGAATGACCTGGGTAACGATCCGAGGAGCTTTCGAATGCGTACTCAATTTATGAAAACATGGAATATATTCATATTCGTTAAATGTTTTCGTCTGTATCTGATTTGAAATTCTCTCGCGTAGATTATGCGTTGACCTTACTCTTTAAGGTTAGTTATGTCTCCTGATATCCTTGAACTTGTGAAGGATTATGAGTTATTATTAGTCTTTTGAGAAGTTCACATCTTATCGACGACAATAAAACTGGAAAGTTGATAGTGCCTGTAGAATGGATTGATTGATTATGACATGACGACATTGTCTTAATTGATGGGAACTCGAATAGAATTCCCCTAGATAATAAGATGTTGATTATCAAAAGTGATGATGACCATATCCTGCATTTAGACTTGAAATTATACCATGAATGGTTGTGAACTAGTTATAGATATTGTAATCTAGAAGAACCTAATATGGATTTATTAAAAGATGTTTCTGTTATCTGACACTTTAGGAGGTATTTATTGGTGAATTACCTAGACTTTCGCCATTAAGGCAAGTTGAAATTGGTATTGATTATATTCCCGGTGCTGCACATGTGGCTATTGCACTGTACGTCAGCACCACCTGAATTAAAAGAATCACCGTACAACTGAGGGAGTTGTCGGAGAAAGATTTGATTCTACTGAGCTCGTCATCATGAAGAGCTATGGTATTATCATTCCTTATATTTATAGATTACTGTGAACTGAGTAAATTGACAATCGAAAACGATATCCATAACTCTAAATGGAAGATTTGTTCGATCATTTACAAGGTTCTAGCGTATGTTCTAAAGATTTGATCCTCGGCATGGTTATCATCAACTTCGCATCTGCGAAAAAGATTATCTATTCCAATCACCACATCCAGAACTTGTAATGAACATTATGAGTTTCACGTGATGTCGTTTGTATTGACTAATACACATGTAGCATTCATAAATTTGGTGAATCACGTGTGGAGGCTGTAATTTGATAAATTCATGCTTGTGATCATTAAGGACCATTTGTTTGTTTATAAGTATAAAAAGGAGTTAGTAATTATTTATAGATTGCCCTAAATTGGCCGAACAATTAAAACCTGCACCTTGAATAATTAACATGTGATTTAAGACTTAATCTTTTGCATTATTTGACCGTGTGATTAATAAGATAATGAAATATATTGACTCTTCAAAAAATAAGAGCCCTTTTAAGACTTTGGATTTTACCAAAAAAGAAATGGAAATATGTTTTGACAAATGTTTTAACAAAGGATTTTTAAGGGATTCTTCCCTTATACCCAGAACATTTAACTAAACTCCTGTTTAGGGGTAAATGTTCGTGTATACCTCAAGACAACCTAAGAGGGATTGAGGAAACCTTTTAAACCATGACTTGAAATTTGAAACGACAAATTTTTCTTTCAACTAAGGAAATTTTGACCAAAGTATAAACAAAGATTTTTCTAACATTTACGGATCTTATTAAGTATTTTTGATATATCAACAAAAATCTTGTTAATTAAATTCAAACGTATTTTGAACATTTTTATATAATTGGTCGAACTAAGAAATTTAAAATCTTCACGTTTACGTTTCAAAAAAAAATTGAATATTTATTATTTAATTACTTGAAATATTTATCGACGCTTTAAACGACGGATTGAGCAAAACTGATAAAAATAATAGTTGAGACGAAACTAAAACTTAGAAAATGTGAAGGAAGAAATTTTAATAAATACGGTCGTGATATTTATTCCATCTAGGAAAGTGAACGTAATTACTGACACATTATGTAAAAATAAAGAACCAATTAGGATGTATTTCTTAATAATGAATGTGCAAAATAAATTGCCGAACAATTTAAAATATAGCCGATGCTTATAAAAAGGATAATATAGATAATAAAAGTGGTTCGCGGCTAATGTGAACCATTAGAATTGAGAAGCCGATAGCGTTAAATGTTTTAAAGACCACTCGTGATTGTCTAAATATGGAGGATTGTGAGATTTAGTCATATTGAAATCTTGTAAGTATAAGTATTTTATTCTTGTCATTTCTGATTTAATGTATCATTATATGAAGAAGTTGTACTAATGGCAAATTATGAAGGCAGGCATCGCCTCATACATTAGTAAACGTCTATCTATTGCAAAGGTCATCATCTGAATTTGATTCGATTTGGGTAATCGTCGACAGACTGACCAAATCTGCTAATATCATTCCTGTTAATGATAGATTCTTGATGAAGAAATTGACCCTTTTGTATTTAAAGGAGTTGTGTAAACATGGTGTGCATGTATCGATCATCTCTACCAAGATCCTCGCTTCGCATCGAATTTCTAGAGATTTGCTCAGAAGTCGTTAAGAACGAATCTTGATGAGAGTACTGTGTACCACCCCAATCGAAGGGACGAGGTAAAGCAACGATACAAAATACTATAAGTGCTGTTTTATGCTTGAATGATTGACCTTTGGTAATAAACCGTATAATCGCTTTCCTTTGTAGAGATTGTCATTGATAATTATCGTGTTAGGATCGAGATTGAATCTTGTGAGGATCTATATTAGAGCATCTGTAAGCAGGAGTTGAGATGAAGACACCCGATATACACCCATTGTGAGTTGGACATGTCTTTTAGGTTTAAGGTTTCCTATGATGACGAACCTAACCTTACAAAATACCTGACCTGCGAGACCTGAAACAGTTGTTGAAATTAGGATCTGATTATTGACTGCTAGTAGTGGGCAAGAGGTTATGTGAATATGAAATGTAGATCTTGAAGTGCCAGATGGGTAGCGAAGTTCTGTCAAAAATTTTAACTATGGAAAAATGAATTGATGATCTGAAAGATCATGGGAAATAAGTCCCCGTAGTATGGGACCATTGAGATGATGTAAAAGATTGGTTTGAAAGGCATGTAAGCTGGATCTACCCTAGGACTTCAAGAGCTGCGTGAATTATGTTTAGTATATCTAACTTGATGAATTGTCTATCAAGTGAAAAATCTGAATATTCCTTAATGAAGTTTAGATCGGTGAAAAGTTGCATTCATAAAAAACACGTGAACATCATGGATAGAGAAAGTAAGTCAACATTAAGCCTGATCTTATTCCCGTAGTTATGTTTGATGAACCTCGCGTATTGTAATGAATTACACTTGTGAGAAAAGACCGAATGTGGAGAAAATACCCACATGGCTTTAACTCTATAAGAAGCGAGTAGTAAGATGATCTTTGAGGACAAAGATCCTGTTTAGGGGTAAATGCTGTGACAATCCGTCAATTTATGATTGATATTTTTATTCTCAATATTTAATTGAAAATAATATTTTAATGTTATATTATGAACCCACTTATTTTTGGGAAGTAATTTGGATCTACGTCTTGAAGTAGCGTCGACTACGTCTAAACCGGAGGATTCAACGTTACGTTCTTACGTTTACATACACCATCTTTGGTGACAGTCCGACATTTCAGAAAATAAATTTATCCGTGAATATTATTTTGGGATTTTAATTTTTGAGTTGGTTCATAAACTCACAAATTTACGAGAAGAGATTAGGACTTACGATTTTAATTTAACGTCCTTTACGACTAAACCGGAAACCTTAGGATTACGTATTTACGTTTTCGAACTCCGTTTTTAATGAGACAATTTTTATTAGATTCGTTTTGTGCCGTTGATTCATAATTTATAAAAACGTTTTTCGTAAAACGACCCGAGGGCACGCAAATCGAGGAAACTAGAATCGAGGAGTACCCATAACTAAATGGGGATGAGACAAGTGGGACACTTGCCCCACCCCCACAAACCCACGGCCAAAACTAGCTACACAGCACCCTTTGAGGTGTCAACTTGTAAACAAACTAACAACACTTGTCCTTTCTAGCTTAATGTGTAAGCTAACACACATCAAAACAAGCAAACCAAAACCATTTCTCCATTTCACACATGCAAACCAACTTCCATTCTCTCATCTCTCTCAAATGTGCCGTCCCACTCCACCATCAAACACCACTTTTGATCAAAATTTACCATGAAATCTTATGTTATTTACGCACATGTTGAAGCCCTTTTGAAACCCTATTGATTGGTGGTGATTATAACATCCAAGGAGGAGTTTACATGGAGTCTTGGGGCTAATTTTCCACAAGGTGTTCATGAAGAATGGTGGTCTTGAAGATGGTCTTGGTTTATCACAAGTTTCTCCATCAAAATCCATGTCTTGATCACAACCTACATCATCATGGTGGTATAAAGAGTGTTCTCCTCATCCTCTTGTTATATTTGATTATGTAATATTGTATTTATTTTACTTATGTATATGTATATGATGATGAATGATGATTAAAAGTATTGTGTGGGGATTTGGTGTTGATATACATGGTTAAAAAGATGAAAAACTATAAGAAACAAGGCTAAAATCTTGTTTAAATTGTTGGCTGTATAAAATAGTAAATAATAATATGATGAACTGATAAAAATGGCATAGATTAATGGATATACAGTAAGTAATATGTCTTGTACACATGTGAGAGTTGGCCATGAAATGGAATCATTATAATGAGTGAGATATGATCAAAACAAGTTTAGAGTACAAATCTGAGTTCACTGTTTTGTACGATTTTTAGAAAATGCTTAGGGGCTGATTCAACAGTATCTATAGTAGAGTTAAATGGAGCAAATATCATGTAGTTTATGTCATAAAAACTTGAGCTTCTATCTCCATATAGAACTCGAGATATGGAAGTTTTGGTGAACATGAAAATAAAAATCAGATTTTGGGAAATTAAAGTATAATAGTATTATATAAGCACTCAAATAAAAATAGTATAAAATGTAAATTAAAACCCACTAACTTATATAATACATTTATATAAATATTTATAAGGATAAATAATGGATATTTTATAAAAATGGTAGCTTGATAAGTTTTATAAGTTATAAAACTATAAACATGATTTTTACGACTTTTTCGGCTATTACCGTAAAATTAACGTTTTTGTTAAATAAAACTTAGACGGTTGGACCCGTCTAATGTAAACTTTTATAAACTCATATACTGATATATAAACATATATAACAAGTAAAAACCTATAAAACCCGAACTATATAACATACGGACATTAACGGGTTAAGTTAATGTTATTGGACTAATAATACAACAAAATGGACTAAAACACTTATAAACTTATTTATTGGGCTTAACCCATTTGGGCCCAACATGTAAAATGTAAATACTGATAATACAAGTATAAAATGGATTAATACAAGTTAAAGAACTTATAATAAGTTTATTGGACTTAAAATATGTAAATAGGTAAAACTAGTAAACTAGTATAAAAGTTATCGACACATAAACACAAAAATGAGTTAAGGAGAATATATAAACCCACTTGATAATCATATATATAAAATCATCATATGTATACATAATTGTTATTTTTATAAAGTCATTGGACATGAGTCTAAGACGAGTATTATTTTTCTAGGTTTCCGTGATTGAAGCACGTATCGTACGTCCGAATTGCCGATAACTCGCCTTCCCACATCAACGTGAGTTCATAGCCTCGCACTCTTTTAAATGTTTTTATGAAATGTTTTATAAACCCGCGAGGGAGATAACATGTCAGTTTTTATAAAATAGGACACCATTTGTCCCAATTGTTTGTTTATTGATTTGGACCCGAATGATTGTATGACCCGATAAATGATTAAATGACCCGATAGATGAAATTAAATGGATTATTAAAGTTAGCTTATGTCACTAAAAGTCCCATTAGCGTGAATTGTGAACTACCGGGATTTGGTAGACGCTTATGCATATAATAGTACTATTTGGGGACGATCACCCCAGTTCGCGCCTTGACGGTTGATCCCCGTCGTGCCACATTGATTGGTAAGCGAATTTATGTATGAGAAGATTTCCATAGCGTGACCTTTGTGACGACACGCTAATTTAGATGGGAAAATTGAGTTTCGGGCAAGCTACCCGTTGTTTGTTGTAGTAAGGTAACAATGTCATCTGGCTTAAAATAATCCAAATTAACGAAATACTACTATACGCACCGAATTACGATGTATTGCCTGACTAGCAATACGGGGTCATACTATTGATATTATGTTCGTGTTTTGGTTTTACATAACCATATTCATATAACGGTATTTATTTAACTTTATACAACGTCATAAGACGTATTGTATGTTGTTTTTACGACATTGACTCGTATAATGATTTTAAAGGCAAATGCCTATATTATGATTTTCGATAAGGATTTGTATAAAATGACTTTGGCTATTTTAAGGCCTATTACAAAGATTTGTACAAAATGATTTTCGGTAATAATTTTATACCGATGTTATATTGATGGATTTTATTAAACTCTATGAATTCACTCGACGTTATCGCTGCCTTTTCTTTTAACATGTTTTATCTCAGGTACTTGAAGGTAATTCTTGGGAAGACAACAAGAATTCATGGCCCGCACTTAAATAATAATTTCCATTCAAATTCTTTGTAAAACTTGTATGAAATATTATGACTTGGGACCTATGTAACTTTGATATTTATGAATGGAAATGCTTTATTATTAAAACGACGCGACTTTTCAGCGTTGTCTGTGATGTGAGTAATGTGCTATCCCGTAACACCAACTAGTCTTCCGCTGAACTGAGTTGTATAAATTTGGGGGTGTTACACAGAACAACAAAAATTGACTTATAAGCTTAAAATAATAAGTTCTATCAAAAAAAGTTGTTGCACAATAGAATAAGCTAGAATAGCTTATTAAGAAGCTGATGAACAAATAACACTATTAGTAGGAACTTTCAGTAGGAAAGAGTTCCCACTGCTTTGAATTTTTTACTTGCTTTTTTAGAGAGATTCAGTTGGTTTCTTTGGACAATCAAGGCACCCCTACAATCAGTGTGTTGTAGGGAGTCACAATCAAGCAGAAAAACACAATTTGATCCAGCCAAATGATACAGTCTAATCAAACAGTGATCAGATATGATACATACATGAAACAGTTAAGGTCTGATGATATGAGCTAATGTTTAAGCTAGTATAAGCCAACAAAATTCCACCAAAAGCATACAATAGCAATAACAGACTTAGTGACACACAAATAAACTTGATTCAAGCAAAAATCCTAAGATTAGATCTAGTTTCAAGCATATGTGAGTTACTGAGTTTTACTGATGAACACAAACAGCTTTTTGCTGAACTAAATGACCAAATCTTGAACTTTATACTCTCAAATCCACAAATCAGGTTACATAAACTTTGTTTTAATACTTGTTAACCCTAGTTTAGCATTAAATCTAGGTGTGCACAAGATTTCAGTTCAAAATGAACTAAAACAAGCTAGTTAAGCCAGGATTTCAGATTTCATGTTAGAAAGCACAAGAGTAGCAATTATCAGAACACAAACACTTAAATATCAGATACAAACTTTCAACAACCTTACACGCCTACTCAATACACAACCAAGTTCAATAAGTAGTAATCCCAAACACCCTTTTAACTTTTTAATCCAAATTTAGCAAAGCAAAAATGTTTTCAAGACTGTATCAAGCTCAAACATGCATCATAACAACTCTAGCATACACTTATAACAAGATTCATGCACAAGAACATCATGATTGTGGTGAATTACGACCTTTAGGAAAAGGTGCGTAAAAGCGGTAAGTATTAAGTGATGATTTAGGAAAATCAAGCACTAATGACCCAATGAAGTTCGTTTCCCAAGGAGGTATATGTGTGTGACTAAGATGTAAACGATTTGAGATTAATATTGGTTTAGAAAGGGGATGAGAAAAGAGGATGACGAAGACGTGAAATTAATACTACGATGACAAAACCTAAAATCGTAAAACAAGCTAAAATAAAAATTAATTCTAAAAATTGCCAAAAATTCACCAAAAATCAAAATAAATAAACTAAGAGTTTTCCAATGATCAAAAGTTTTTCAAACCTTTTAATTAATTAAATATTCAATTTTTAAATGCTAATTAAAGCCCTAAAAATCAAATAAATTATCAAAAAGCCCAAATAAAGATTTTTCAATTGGTAAACCTCTAAAATGACCTAAAAGGATTAAAAACTATTTTTAGAAATTTTTAAACTAATAAAAACTATTTAAAATGATTTAAAAACTATTAAAACTTAATATATTATAAAAATTAATCTAAAAGTGATAAATTTAATCTAAGAGTTGCAAAACCCTATTTTAATGTATTTAAACTAAGAAAAATGTAAAAAGTTGGAAAATGTGAAATTTGAAAAATACTAATAAAATAATATTAAAATAATATTAAAAATCCAAAAATTATAAAAAATTCTAAAAACTTGCAAACTAGTTTATTTTAACCTAAATAAACAGAAAATGAAAGTGAAATGACCAGAATACCCCTATTGGGCCCTCAAATGGGCCAAAACCAAATTCAGTCCGCTTAAATGGGCTTTTTAGTCCAAAAAGTCAAACCTGGCCCAATTAACTTGGAAAAGCCCAATTTGACTCAAAATTTGATTCTAAACACAAAACTCTAAAGGCCCAAAAGCTGAAAGTGAGCTTATCACAGCTTATTATGCAAATAGCTTATCCTTATTGGGCTTTTTAGCCCATTAAGCAATAAGCTAATGCCATAAGCTCTAATTTGACACACAACCTTCTTTTGGGATGCTTAAGAGATCTGTATAAAGAAATTTTGAAAAAGCACACTCAGTAAGCCAGAAATAAGCAAAGTACAATTTCACTAAAAGACAAATAGTCGTTTTTGAGAAATAAGGCACCTCAGGACTTGATTCAACTTGCAAAATGTCACAAATGAACTCAATAAGCCAAAACAATCAACAAAATTCCAGTAAGCAAAACCAATAAGCCAGAATAAGCCAATAAGCACTTATGAAAAAAGTCAATTAAGTTGGTTTTCTAGTCAAACCTAAAAGTCAACACACCAAATGCTCCAGTATGAACAAATGGGTCAAATGATGAGCACCTATTACAAAATCCAAGTTGTTGTTGGTTAAAATAATCTATTAAAGCTTATTGATAAGCTGAAACCCAATTAACACTAGCAGGGGGAACTTTCAGTAGGAACTGGTTCCCACTGCTTTGACTATTTGACCAAGCTTTTAGAGAGATTTAGTTGGATTCAATTGGAAACAAGGGCACCCTTGTGATTAGTGAATCACAAGGAGTCAATAGAAACAAGAAAATCACAGTTTGGTTCACACAATAAGCCAGAAATGATCAAACAGTCACCAGATATTGCTCAGACATGGAAAATAAGCAGTTATTCACAAATAAGCAGATATAGCATGAATAAGCCAACCAAATTCAACAGGATCCATACACAAGCTATGTAAACTATGAATAAGCACAAACAAACTTAAATCAAACACTAAATCAAAGTAAATAACAAGATCAAAGCATATAAATGTTACTGATATGAACTACAAGAACACAAGCCTACTTTGCTGATCTAATTGACCACAGATCCAAATTCAGGCACTTAAGTCTCTTCTCCTGGTGTATTTAACTAAGATCTAGCACTTGTTAACCCTAGTATATGCTTAGATCTAGGTGTCCTTAAAATCCTAGCCAATTTTACCAAGTAACAAAGATTTTATACCCTTTTTATGAATCAAGGTGTTTCAAACCAATAAACCTGCAAACAGATGGTCAAGTATACCAGTAGAACATATATAAGCACAAAGTATCACAAAGCTTTCACTCAAAATCACACAAATCCAACCTATGCAGTTAACCCAAACACCCCTTAAAAACCTGTTTTAACGAATTTCCAAAGTATTATCCAGATTCAAACCAGAAATCAAACTAATAACACTTCAATAACACCAAACAACAGCAGATGAACAATAATGAACCACCAAATCACAGATTCAAGAACAATCAAACAAAATTCACAAATATTCAGAAATTTAAAGAGGAAATGAAAAAGGGAGAAGAATGCAAACCTCCAAGACCTACATCCAGGCCTTGGATTGTTTGAGCTGAGGTACTAGCAGAACAAGTACCAACTTCCAATGCTGCTAAGATGAACAAACAATAAGGTGAGATCAAAATAACCAATACTTTCTGATTTTTTAAGCACAAGCCTTATCACTTAAAACCTTGCCTCAAAAACCTTTAAACATCAAAATGGAACTCAGAATTAGGCTATTCTAACACCAACTTTTAATAAACAAGAACAAGATTTCTCAAAATTCAGAAAATCAAATTTTATTAACTTAAAAAGGAAATACAAAGATTGATAGCCTAAAACTGGAACAAAAGCTCTCTCACAGGTTGAGGAGTCTTTTTATAGGCAAATGCCAAGCTAGCACTATTCACAAACCCTAGAAGTGAAATTCCTATTTTGTCCCCAAATGCTTCTAGACGATTTCTTGGTTGTGAGTTGTCCAAAGTGATAAAGGGCGTTCATTTTAGCTTTAGGATGAAGCTAAGAATCTTGGTTGTTGATTTTGCCACATATGATGACTTGGAGGCTAAGTTGTCACATGATTGGTGGACGGGTATTGGGGGTGGGGTCCATAGTGAGTGGGAATGAGTGTTTTAAGGTTGGGAAGGGTTTCTGGGCGTGTGAATTAAGTGTGTGTCAAGGTAATTTAAATTAACCCTTTGTTTTAAGTGGGGTAAATTCTGGGTGGTGAAAGGTGAATAGTAGTACTTTTGATCTGTTTTTGGTGGATTGGGGAAGTGTTTGGCGCATTTTTGGTTTAAATGTTTCACTTGCACAGCTTTAGCCCTTGTTCTTTGCGAAAGAATGTAAATCAAGTATTTCAGCCAACACAAACGAATTCCCTTTGATAATAACTTTCAGAACTTTACACTTTTGGCACAAAACTTTGTCAAAAGGTTTCAAAGGGTTGTTTTTGCCATTTTTGGATAATTCAAGGACTGATCTTGGACATTGTTGATCTTCAAAGGTCTTCAATGTAACTTTAACTTCATAAGGGACCATATTTGGCAATTTAGAATTGTTGAGGGACTAAACTTGCCATTTCTTCAAAGTTGAAGGACCTTTTGTGTAATTTTGACAAACTTAAGGGACCAAACTTGTAATTATGAATATACAAGGGTTTTAAGTGTCATTTCTTCATTCATTGAGGATAAATCTTGCATGTCTTCAAGTCTTCAAGGGTAATTGTTGGACAAATCATGAGCTAGGGCCCGGTTCTTTGTACGGCTTCGTTTCTCGTGTCCGTTTTTCCTTGTTTCTTGTGATCTTTTGTCTTTTTCACGATATCCATACCTAAAACGCAAGTAAACAAATACAAGCATATATATGGTATTTTATGACATTTTTATGCATTTAAAGCCCGAAAAGAACGATGAGATCATGTATAAATGCCATCTCATCACTCCCCCATACTAAGCCATTGTCGTGCCCTCACGCAATGCTAGAGTAAAGTATCTAAGCATCACCAAAGTTCAATTTTATTACCCTTTATTGAAAAGTAAAAGACTTGCAAAAATTCTACGAAGATGTCTAAAGAAATAATGAATGATTTTCATCACAAATGTGACTTTTAGGGTCAAAGAATAGAAACGAATAAATGTCCCTTAGAGTAAAATTCGTCATCCTTGATTGTCATACCTTCCATGCTAAGTGCAAACGCTACTCATACGTTCAAATTGTGTAATACTTTTTCTCCCTGCAATCCTAGTTATTACAAAAGGAAATGGGTTACTAGCATTTTTTAACTATTTGTCATGGATCATAAGTGATTCATATTGACTTATTTGAGTAGTTATTAGTCCGAAAGCAAAGTAGCACGATTTAATCGATAGTTAGCCGAAGGAGAAAATCTTTTAAAACGGCTTCTCGTGTATCTCCTTAAGTTCATATCTTGGCATAACTCGTTTCACGATTTGAGACCTTTCTCGGACCGATATTTGGCATGTACTTCATACTTCAAATCTTGGGAAGACGTTCTTGAAATTATGGTCTTCTCTTCATATATTTGGAATTTCTTCACTTGATGTTTTTGAGAGATTCTTCATATTTGGACCACGACTTCATCATTTTTCTTCAATCCTTATTTATCCTCATACCTTGTAAGGGTCTTTTCGGATAGACTTTCTCCATGATCTTTAGGGGAGTAATTGCTTTTCGTCGTGTGTCTCGATCCTTCATATTGATTTAGGAATAATGATACTTCACATCATCTTGGATCTTTAGCAACAAAATAGGGCTCCTCATGCCTTGTTAGGGCCTTTTTGGATCATCACCAATCTTCGCGTCCCGCTTCAATAAGTTATGCCTTGGCTATGAACTCTATTCAACCCCGAGCAACTTTTAAACGATCTTGCGCTAGAGGCTAAGTAACCTTTCAAATCGTACAACCTTACTTATTGCATTTATGTTTATTCCTAATGCATTGATCTTATGGGAAGAAAAAGCCACAATTAAAAACATATGAGTTTTTGAAAGAACATTTTCATGTTCTACGTTTAGCATGATCACTTGTCTAACTCGATCATCTCTCGTTCTTCACTATATAAAGACCTCTTATTAAAGAGACTCGTGAATACTTAGCCATGCAAGTCAAAATTAAGCCAAATTTGGATTAGCTTTCATTAAGACTATATCAAATCAAAGTTTTGGGTTTTCAAGTCACCTATAGGATCTTGCACTTTCTTGGACCTTTTCAAGTTTAGAGAATGCGTTTTATAGTTCCCTTGATAAGTGACTTTCTAGGATCAATTATAGGAACTTGCGAAAAGTTCTTGTTCTTAACACGAATGAGCTAAGACTTTCGCGTTTTAAAGCTCCCTATATAAAAGTCTAGCAAAACTTGAATTGAGCGGGTTAAGGAATGTAAATGGCTCCAAATGGCCATCAAGTAAAAAATTAGCTCTTATTTTACCCAACGGAAAATATACATTCGTGTCTTAAAAACACTTATGAAACTAAGAAAATTTTTAAAATTTGGCCATTTTAGCCTTATTAGCAACAAAAACAAAACCTTGAAAGTTGGAAAGCGTGAGGGCGTAGCAAAGAAAGTACCTATTCACCCCCATACTAAAAGTAAACATTGTCCTCAATGTTTCGAGTCTAAGGGTGGAGCACCCCCATACTAGAGACGAAGAGTCGAATGCTTAGGATCTAGCATGGAAAGGTTGATCAACAATATATCCAAAGCCGTTTATTATGTATGCTAAAAGATAATTGTTAGAACAATAAAGGATATGTCAATGGATTCGTGAAAAACTTCTTCAAGTGAACGATGGAGGCTCACGTAAACGAACACGAGAGTCTTCAATCGTAGATGATGATGATGATCTAGATAACACAATCACAAACCACCACGAGACAACGAGTTGGAAGGGTACAAGTCCCCTTATTAGTGAATAGTAAGCATAAAAGGATAAGCATGGGATCTCCCCCACGAGTCACCTCGTTTTTTATTACCGAGTCATGAGCTCGACTCGATCCCCTCAATATGTGAACATTTAGGGAAAATCATGGTATGGTCAATTTGGTGATGGGGCTTACATGATAAACAAGGCCCAAAAAGCAACCGGTATTAAAGACTAAGTCCTTTGATGGTGCAAAATACCGGGATCGAAGATGGCGTCTTCGTTTTCATTGGATAAACAAATCAACGCCACTTCATCATGTGTCAAAACAAACCCAAAGGGTTTCAAGAAAATAGATGAGAAATAGAAGGGTGGGACAACGGGTAAGTCACAAAAACCATGAGCTACTCGAGGTAGACTCGCACCAATCAAATAGAAAGATTTTCCATTTATTGCATCGGTGGAAGACCGAGATTTCCCTTTACATGAAATTCCAGGATCGAATATCTCGTCCTCGGTGGACAAGTATGAGGGAACATAAGGGGCTTCCCCCATACTAAAACCACACAAAGCATCGTCAAAAGGAGTAGACGAGCTTGTAGCACTCAAAACACGTGGTGATGACGGAGTTAGATTTGTAGAAAAATCAATTAAATCACATTTAAAATCTTTTCCTTTTTTACCTTTTAAACTCTCCTTATGAAAACCCTTTTTGATTATGTCGAAAATATTTGGTGTTTCTAAGATGATGTTAGTCACACTAAAAATTCTCACATTTGAAAACCGTTTTGGTTTTGGTGGTGGTAATTTCTCAAAACGTTTATCGACAAAGAAAACTTCCCCATCGGGGTCAACATATTCGTCATCCTAAATATCTTCCGTAGAAACCGGAAACTTATCAACACTTTTCAAGAATGAATGTTCGAGGTGAGGCGAAGGAATTTTCGATTCAAGTATTGACGGTTTCTTCTTTGTAGGCTTTACACTCATAACCTCCACCGGCGGAGGAAATGGTAAATTGTTTTTGGCGACATTTCCTAAAACTCTTGGTGAAAATTCTTTGCAAACGACATTGGTTGAATTACCATGGTTTAAAGTTGCAATAGAATAGACATGAGAAAGGTTGGAGTTTTGTGTTGCATTGATGACAAGTTCTTCTTCATTGAAACTAAGGGTGATTTTTCGAGCATGAACATCGATAAGTGCTCTTGATGTATCGAAAAATGAACGACCCAAAATGAGAGGAACTTTTCGATCGATAGGAATGTCTACAACGATAAAGTCAACGGGATAGTAAAAGTTTCCGACTTTAACGAAAACGTCCTCGGCTACTCCACATGCTAAAATCGTAGAATGATCGGCCATCTCGATAGACATGTTCGAAGGAGTAAGAGCCGGAAGCGAAAGCGATTTGAAAATCTCAAGAGGCATTAAATTAATACTAGCACCAAGATCGGCCAAGGCGTAGCATTCCTCCATATCTTGACTTGCACACGGAATCAAAAATTTACCGGGATCACCGACTTTTTGTGGTATGCGGCTAAGAAAAACCGATGAACAACTAGACGATTGTTGTAACTTCTCTTTGTTGTTTAGCATACTTTTGAAGTTTGCGGCGAATCGAGGCATCATGATTAGAGCGTCGGCAAAAATTATGTTAAAATGTATATCACGAAACATTTTCATAAATAGCTCAAATTGATAATTATTCCGTTCTCGTGCCTTTTCCTTGTCACGTCTCGAAGGGTAAGGTAAGGGTGGTGTGGGTTGGACATTAGGAAACGGCCTTGGAGTCTCGGGTTCCATGATTGGTATTGGTTCAACCGTAGGTGTGGTTTGAGCGGTACTTCGTGGGCTTGTAATATGCTCCTTTTCGACCATCACCTCGGGTTCTTTCTCGATTTCCTTCTCCGTAGAAGTACTTGGACGAGAGATTGGTTCCTTGAAAGTTTTACCACTTCGTGTAGTAATAACCTTCATTTCTCCCTTCGGGTTTGCAATGGTATCACTAGAAAGACCACCCGAGGAAGAGGGTTTACACATGATTGCTTCAAACATTTTAGCCATTCGGTCCTCAAATTTTGATTGCCTAGCATCCGCTTTTAACAAATCTTGCTTAATCTCATGTTGTCCTTGTTCCCTCTTTTGTTGGTTTTGTTGAAGACGTTGGACATTTCCTTCCATTTTATTTGCATGAGTTTTAAGTTCACTAGCAAGTTCATTTTTAAGCTCATTTTTTCAACTCGGATCTTAAGCTAATCATCTCACGTTGTATGTTATCAAATTTAGCATCGTTTACTTTAGCATAATCCAAAAATTCTCCTTGAAAATTTTTAGTATGAGCATTTTGAAAACCTTGTGTAGTGTTTTGAAAATCACGGTTTTGGTTTTGATTAGTGACTTGTCCATTCCCACTTTGATAATTCCCCTTGTTGTAGTTGCGTGAATTGCCTTGGTAATTACCACCTTGGTTGTTGTTTCGATAGTTATTAGCATTTTGATTTGGTGGAGCTTGATTTGGGCGGGAACCTTGGCCGTTTTGGTTGTAAGTTCCCGTTGCTACATAAGCACTCGAAGTGTTACCATCCGCGGTAATGCACTCGGAAAGATCATGAGCTCCACCACAACACAAACAACTCTTAGCAACCGCTTTAACCAAAGCGGAATTTGAAGCTTCTTGAGCTTTCCAATGAGACATAAGATTAGCAAATCTATCGAAAAACCGATTTTCCTCATTAGCTTCATCATGTAAGGCATTAATGCTACGAGACGATGACGACGATGACGAACCCAAATTGGCAACACTCGGTGTGTTACGAGGGCTATTAACCTTAGATCTATTTTAGATAATCTTTAAAGCTTCATCGGTCGTTTTGCACAAAAAATTACCACCCGCGGCGGCATTCAAGTAATCTCGTTCATGTTCATTAAGCCCATTATAAAAAGTATCAATTTGATGCAATTCCGAAAAATCATGGTGTGGACATTCATGTAACATTTCTTTAAAGCGTTCCCATGCCATGTTAAAACTTTCATTATTTCTTTGCACAAATCGTGAAATATCATTTTTCAAATGTGTTGTTTTAGATGGTGGAAAAAACTTGTTCACAAACTTAGAAACGAGATCACCCCATGTCAAAATCGAATTTGGCGGTTCTTTCTCGAGCCAAATTTTTACGGGTCCATCTAACGAGTATGGAAACAACATCATCTTAATGGCGTCATGTGGAACATCCTTTTACTTGCTAGTAGCGGTGAGACGATTAAAATTCCTAATGTGATAATGCGGGTTGTCTTTCACATGACCTCTAAACTTATTAGCTTGCAACATCGACATTAAACCCGTCTTAATCTCGAAATTCTCCGCAAGAATGGCGGGAATCACAATGGCCTCTCCAAAACCCTCGGTGGGTGCTTGTAGGAACTCCATCATAGTACGATTAGCCATGACGACTTCTTGTTCTACAATAGGTTCAACAATTGGAGGTTGTTCAACAATCAACGTCTCTTGATTGGCTTGCTTTTGAAGACATTTACGAGCTCGTTTTGCTTGATTACGAGTGATCATAAACTTCACTAAGAATCGGAGGTGAGCAAAGAAGATTCTTTTTGGGTGTTTGTGGATTTTCAATTTTTTGTGTTTTTGATTGTTTTTAATTTTTTTGGATTTTGGTGTATCTTCGTAGACAACAATCTACCAAATCTCTCCTCGAATCAAACTCTTGATTAAAGAAGCCTCAAAGGAATGAAAACGATCACGTGGAGTGAACGCCTTCGAATGACTTTAGAACTTTGGTGAAAACCAAATTGTTCAAGAGGGTTTAATCACAAAGAAACCAAGCAAATATATTATACGTAATAATACTTTGGGCGGCAAAACCCTCGATTAGCCTTCAATCTCAAAATACTCACAAGCAAGCGGGGAAACGAGGCGGCGCGAAGCACTTAAGAGCCTTTTTCCTTAGGGTATATTTTATAATACCCGCCTTATACCCACCTTATAGTTCGTATTTTTCAAAATCGAGCTTCACGAAAGTATTTATCTATTTTTGCCTTTTTCTTTTTGTTTGAGATTCGAATACAATAATTAGGAGATCAAATCCCAATTAAGGTTGTGTTTTCACACTTTTGGAGATACTTTGTATTGATTGTGATACTTAATACAATATAGTAATAATAATTTCACAAAAAAAACCAAGAAAACCGATAATACGTATTAGTAGATTTCTACTAATACAAATACTATTTATGGTTAATATTAAAAACAACAATGCAAATAAATCACGACACACCTCCCCGACAGCGGCGCCAAAATGATTGTGGTAAATTACGACCTTTAGGAAAAGGTGCGTAAAAGCGGTAAGTATTAAGTGATGATTTAGGAAAATCAAGCACTAATGACCCAATGAAGTTCGTTTCCCAAGGAGGTATATGTGTGTGACTAAGATGTAAATGATTTGAGATTAATATTGGTTTAGAAAGGGGATGAGAAAAGAGGATGACGAAGACGTGAAATTAATACTACGACGACAAAACGTAAAATCGTAAAACAAGCTAAAATAAAAATTAATTCTAAAAATTGCCAAAAATTCACCAAAAATCAAAATAAATAAACTAAGAGTTTTCTAATGATCAAAGCTTTTTTAAACCTTTTAATTAATTAAATATTCATTTTTTAAATGCTAATTAAAGCCCTAAAAATCAAATAAATTATCAAAAAGCCCAAATAAAGATTTTTCAATTGGTAAACCTCTAAAATGACCTAAAAGGATTAAAAACTATTTTTAGAAATTTTTAAACTAATAAAAACTATTTTAAATGATTTAAAAACTATTAAAACTTAAAATAATAATAAAAATTAATCTAAAAGTGATAAATTTAATCTAAGAGTTGCAAAAATCCTATTTTAATGTATTTAAACTAAGAAAAATGTAAAAAGTGGGAAAATGTGAAATTTGAAAAATAATATTAAAATAATATTAAAAATCCAAAAATTATAAAAAATTCTAAAAACTTGCAAACTAGTTTATTTTAACCTAAATAAACAGAAAATGAAAGTGAAATGACCAGAATACCCCTATTGGGCCCTCAAATGGGCCAAAACTAAATTCAGTCCACTTAAATGGGCTTTTTAGTCCAAAAAGTCAAACCTAGCCCAATTAACTTGGAAAAGACCAATCTGACTCAAAATTTGATTCTAAACACAAAACTCTAAAGGCCCAAAAGCTGAAAGTGAGCTTATCACAGCTTATTATGCAAATAGCTTATCCTTATTAGGCTTTTTAGCCCATTAAGCAATAAGCTAATGCCATAAGCTCTAATTTGACACACAACCTTCTTTTAGGATGCTTAAGAGATCTATAAAAAGAAATTTTGAAAAAGCACACTCAATAAGCCAGAAATAAGTAAAGTACAATTTCACTAAAAGACAAAATAGTCGTTTTTGAGAAATAAGGCACCTCAGGACTTGATTCAACTTGCAAAATGTCACAAATGAACTCAATAAGCCAAAACAATCAACAAAATTCCAATAAGCAAAACCAATAAGCCAGAATAAGCCAATAAGCACTTATGAAAAAGTCAATTAAGTTGGTTTTCTAGTCAAACCTAAAAGTCAACACACCAAATGCTCCAGTATGAACAAATGGGTCAAATGATGAGCACCTATTACAAAATCCAAGTTGTTGCTGGTTAAAATAATCTATTAAAGCTTATTGATAAGCTGAAACCCAATTAACACTAGCAGGGGGGACTTTCAGTAGGAACTGGTTCCCACTGCTTTGACTATTTGACCAAGCTTTTTAGAGAGATTTAGTTGGATTCAATTGGAAAAAAGGGCACCCTTGTGATTAGTGAATCACAAGGAGTCAATCGCAACAAGAAAATCACAATTTGGTTCACACAATATGCCAGAAATGATCAAACAGTCACCAGATATTGCTCAGACATGAAAAATAAGTAGTTATGCAAAAATAAGCAGATATTGCATGAATAAGCCAACCAAATTCAACAGGATGCATACACAAGCTATGTAAACTATGAATAAGCACAAACAAACTTAAATCAAACACTGAATCAAAGTAAATAACAAGATCAAAGCATATAAATGTTACTGATATGAACTACAAGAACACAAACCTACTTTGCTGATCTACTTGACCACAGATCCAAATTCAGGCACTCAAGTCTCTTCTCTTGGTGTATTTAACTAAGATCTAGCACTTGTTAACCATAGTCTATGCTTAGATCTAGGTGTCCTCAAAATCCTAGCCAATTTTACCAAGTAACAAAGATTTTATACCCTTTTTATGAATCAAGGTGTTTCAAACCAATAAACCTGCAAACAGATGGTCAAGTATACCAGTAGAACAGATATAAGCACAAAGTATCACAAAGCTTTCACTCAAAATCACACAAATCCAACCTATGCAGTTAACCCAAACACCCCTTAAAAACATGTTTTCACGAATTTCCAAAGTATTATCCAAATTCAAACCACAAATCAAACTAATAACACTTCAATAACACCAAACAACACCAGATGAACAATAATCAACCACCAAATCACAGATTCAAGAAAAATCAAACAAAAATCACAAATATTCAGAAATTTAAAGAGGAAATGAAAAGGGAGAAGGATGCAAACCTCCAAGACCTACATCCAGGCCTTGGATTGTTTGAGCTGAGGTACTAGCAGAACAAGTACCAGCTTCCAATGCTGCTAAGATGAACAAACAATAAGGTGAGATCAAAATAACCAATACTTTCTGATTTTTTAAGCACAAGCCTTATCACTTAAAACCTTGCCTCAAAAACCTTCAAACATCAAAATGGAACTCAGAATTAGGCTATTCTAACACCAACTTTTAATAAACAAGAACAAGATTTCTCAAAATTCAGAAAATAAAATTTTATTAACTTAAAAAGGAATTACAAAGATTGATAGCCTAAAAATGGAACAAAAGCTCTCTCACAGGTTGAGGAGTCCTTTTATAGGCAAATGCCAAGCTAGCACTATTCACAAACCCTAGAAGTGAAATTCCTATTTTGTCCCCAAATGCTTCTAGACGATTTCTTGGTTGTGAGCTGTCCAAAGTGATCAAGGGTGTTCATTTTAGCTTTAGGATGAAGCTAAGAATCTTGGCTGTTGATTTTGCCACATAGGATGACTTGGAGGCTAAGTTGTCACATGATTGGTGGACGGGTATTGGGGGTGGGGTCCATAGTGAGTGGGAATGAGTGTTTTAAGGTTGGGAAGGGTTTCTGGACGTGTGACTTAAGTGTGTGTCAAGGTAATTTAAATTAACCCTTTGTTTTAAGTGGGGTAAATTCTGGGTGGTGAAAGGTGAATAGTAGTACTTTTGATCCGTTTTTGGTGGATTGAGGAAGTGTTTGGTGCATTTTTGGTTTAAATGTTTCACTTGCACAGCTTTAGCCCTTGTTCTTTGGGAAAGAATGTAAATCAAGTACTTTAGCCAACACAAACGAATTCCCTTTGATAATAACTTTCAGAACTTTACACTTTTGGCACAAAACTTTGTCAAAATGTTTCAAAGGGTTGTTTTTGCCATTTTTGGATAATTCAAGGACTGATCTTGGACATTGTTGATCTTCAAAGGTCTTCAATGTAACTTTAACTTCATAAGGGACCATATTTGGCAATTTAGAATTGTTGAGGGACTAAACTTGCCATTTCTTCAAAGTTGAAGGACCTTTTGTGTAATTTTGACAAACTTAAGGGACCAAACTTGTAATTATGAATATACAAGGGTTTTAAGTGTCATTTCTTCATTCATTGAGGATAAATCTTGCATGTCTTCAAGTCTTCAAGGGTAATTGTTGGACAAATCATGAACTAGGGCCCGGTTCTTTGTACGGCTTCGTTTCTCGTGTCCGTTTTTCCTTGTTTCTTGTGATCTTTTGTCTTTTTCACGATATCCATACCTAAAACACAAGTAAAAAAATACAAGCATATATATGGTATTTTATGACATTTTTATGCATTTAAAGCCCGAAAAGAACGATGAGATCATGTATAAATGCCATCTCATCACATCACATACAACAGTAGATACCCAAAAGCACTTATCACCATAGTTTGACAGATTTTTGGAGAAAAATTGACAAACCTAATGAATGTACATCCACACTCACGAATTTTATAGCTTATGTGGTAGCTTAACAACCACAAGCTTCCAATAAGCTGCTGGATCAACAAGGTTAGTAACAAACAGATTAATAAAAAATGGAAAATGAAACAGAATCCTTCCAAAAAATATACCCCGCTCCTTGAATATTCCCAAACCTAGATCTCACTACACCTTGATAAGTATCTTATCAGGGTGCTATGGTCAATCCAAGGCCCAAAAACTCCAAGTGTTTGTACAAGAAAATGGAGAAATTCAGATTTTGGAAAACTTTGAACAAAACTTGCATAAACTTTAAAACCAATCTTTTAGAACCTCAAAATCACAATTGATATCATTCAACAATAACAATAAAGTAAATTGGTGCTTGGATTTCTTCAAAGATTTCAAACATTTTTCATTCCATGAACAAATAATTTACAGAAACTTGACCTAAGGAAAAACCAAGAACAAAAATAAAGTTGTGAGCTAAGGGCTTTATATAGAGCCTTTACAAGTCCAAAAATAATGAAACCCTAATGTGTGAAGTTCCAGGAATGCCCTTGAAATTTGAATATGTGTTAACTGTCTTGGACGTTGGTTGAAGAACATGTGATGCCAGTTGTGAAAATTTGATCCAAGGGGGTCCAAATGATGCTTAGGATGAAAGCATGAGTGTGGGACGTTGATTCTCTGCATGCTTTTTGCTTGTACCCAAAAGTGTGTAGAAGGGGTGGTTCATGTGACAACTTTGGGTGGTGAGGTGGCAAGTTTGTGAGTTGGGGTATGTTAACTAAACCCTTAATCACTAATTTGGAAGAGACTAGGGTTTAATTTCAAGTGATTAGCAAATGCCCAATTTTGTTCTTCATGTGAATAGTTGGTGTTTTGATCCAGATTATGGTTTAAAAAGGTGTTTAGGCGCAAGTTATATAACTAATTAATTAATTAGTTATAAACCGGGTGAGTGGGAAGTGAGGTGGCAAAATGGTGGGATATGATTGGGTGAGAGAGATAGTGAGGTGAGGTGGCAGTGTGGGATTGGTCTAGGTTTCTTTTGTTGTCGCCCAAGTTTAACCCCTCTATTTCTTTCTTTGTTTCATTTGTGTTTTAAACAGCCATAATCCGAATTCCTTTGTTAATGAAGTTTTGTTTTTTGCATTTTGGCCATAAAACTTTTAAAAGGATTTATAAAGGACTTGTTTTGCCATTTGATGATATTTGAAGGGCCAAACTTGACATATCTTCATATATTGAGGTCTTCACTTGTATTCTTGTCTTCATGGAGGACTAAAAGTGACAAGTCTTCATTTTTGAGGGACCATTCTTGCCAATTCTTCAAAGTTGAAGGTCTATCTTGTAAATTGGACAAACTTTAGGGAGCAAAATTGTAATTATGATTATACAAGGGTTTAATGTGTCAATTCTTCAATAATGAAGGACCCTTCTTGTACAATCTTTAATTCTTCAAGGACTTTTCTTGGAAAATCAACTCTAGGATCTGGTTCATTGTGCGCCTTCGTTTCCCATGTTTGTTTTTTATTGATTCTTGTGATCTTTTGTCATTTTCTCAATATCTGTACCTAAAATACACATTGCACAAACACAAACATATATTTGGCACTTTTTATTATATTTTAACCATTTTAAGCCCGTTTTGGACGATGAGACTATGTATAAAAGTAGTCTCATCACACCACATAAACCCTAATCCACTTGGCATGATTTAATTGGACCTATTAACGGTCATATTCTGACAACCTGTTACCTTAACTTTCCCCCATCACCTACACGCTTTCCTAGAACTCCCCAACGGCCTTTATATATCAAGACGCTCCTCTCATTTCACATACTTTTCAATTCCAGCTTTATTTTTACGCAAATTTTTCTCTCCTTTTAATTATTAGCTTAGTTTGTAATCTAGTGATAAAGCCTTCATAACTTTGTACTTCAATTCACCTTTAATCAATAAAACACCATTGTTACTATTCATCATCTTCTACATTGAGCTCTACTGTTGTAATTGTTAATCATTTGTTGTTATGTGATGTTAAGCTTGGATACAAGCTTCTCAAGCCGTTTGTTGATCAATTGATCAAGTTTGTTGTTGTTTCAAGTTTTGGAGGGAAATAATTGATTTGAAATCACATATTTAATCTCTATGATTTCTGTTGTTAAACTTGTTGATTTGAGTTGATTAAATGTTTGTTGATTTGTTAATCATTTACTCTTTTTAGGCACAAATTAGGATAAAAGCTATGATTGCATGATAAAACTTTTTATTGCCTTCCTTATATGCTTGAATCTGCTCATTTTAATCTGTATTTCTGTTGCTAGCATCTGTTTTAGCCTATCATCCGTTAGATCTTTTAGTAGCTTTGATAAATTTCCATTTTAGCTTGTTAAGTGTTGTTTGGATTAGCTTATTGTGAGCTTGTTGTTTTAGTTGTGGTTAAGACCATTGTATCATCACAATAGCCTTATTATTTTTGCCTAAGATCAGTCAAAGTTTCATCTAATAGCTAAGTCAAACAGGTTAGGAAGTGGAAATAGCTGTGGTTTAACTATCAACATATAAGCATAATAGTCAACTTTAGAACTTCATAAGTCCTTTGATAATCTGTTTTAGACCTTGTGATTTGGCATTTTAGGGAGCTTATATGATAGGGAAGATATGTCTAGTTATAAGTTTTGCCTTAGGATCATTTGATAAGCCATAAATAAGTTGAGAATATAGCTAATTAGTCATAATTCCTATTGTTTGCTTATTGGATTTTCAATATAGCTTATTCAGTCATCCACTAGCTTAAGTTCTTTTTTGAAGTTGCTTATAATCACATTGACATCATTTATGGAAAGTTAAAGCTTATAGCTCATAGTCAAAAAGTCAACGAGCTTATTATTAAGCGTGTAGAAACTAGAAGGGGGGGGGGTTGAATAGTTTCTCTTCAATTAGTCACCTAATTTAAATTACTTTGAATTAAGTGTGTATCAAAACTATGTTTTACTTAAAGCTAAGTTGCATAATGATTAGGTTCAAATCAAATGCATTAGCAATGGTAATAGGTAAGTATAATGATAATGACATAAGTAAAGAGTAAGGAAAGAGACAACCTAGTGACAAGACACCAAGATTTATAGTGGTTCGACAACGAGGCTCTATCCTCGTTTCTACTCCACTCCTCGAGTACACCTACTTGAGATTTCCACTATATCCACAAGCTCCCTTCTTGGCGGAGAAAGCCTTACATCGTCGCTTACATTATTTTCCGACACTAAGCTAAATGTCGAGACCTAATCATTAGCTAGGACCAATCTACACAACGTTTCCTACTTCACAATTTAACGACACAAGGCTAGATGTCGAGTTCTAATCTCAAGGTAGAACCAATCTTCACGACGTTGCCTACTTCACCATTTAACAACACAAGGCTAGATGTCGAGTTCTAATCCAAAGCTAGAACCAATCTTCACGACTCTTCACTTTGAAGCTAAGTGAGAACTTCACACAACACAACTACTAATCACTTTCAAGTTTAGTGAGAACTCACAAGACACAACCACATCAGTTTATAGTTTAGTGAGAACTACTACACAAATCTATTACAACTCAACTAGACATATCCAAGTACACACATGTAGCTTGGATCTACACAACACAAATCCAAGCAAACACATATGCAATGGATGTACACAACAAATCCAAGTATTTACAAATAGCTTGGATGAACACAACTAGTCCAAGTAGTTCATAAATACAAATGGATTAACAAAAATAAAAAGGCTAACAAGATGAACATGACTAATTCATGGATTCATCTTTATCACAACACTAGTGAGTGAGTGATCTTCTCATTGGACAAGGTAAAGGAGGGGACCAAGAGGATAATCATATGTAAACATCCTTAACACTTTAAGTGATCATTTACTAATGATTATGCTATAGAAAAGAGAAAGGGGGCTGAGAAAAACGTCTAAGAGGCTTGTTGCAAAATGAGATTTGATCCACTATTTATAGAAGACAAAGTCCAACGGCTAGCTGGGCGCGGATCCTTATCTAGCCGGCGGTACCTTATGGATAAGGAACCGCCTATCTATTTAAGGTACCACCCAGTAGAGTCCGCTCCCTTTTTTGTCTTTTAGTGGGGTAGGAATATCTGAGGTTTTTTTAAACCTTCAAAGGATATTCTTATGGCATATGGAATATGCCATTTTCAAATTTACATTTTCCATTTTAATAAAACATTTCTTAAAAAGAAAGTTTATTAAAAAATCTTTTGTCATATTAACAAAAGTGAGTTTTAAGGATAATCACTTTGATGATCACTGAGTATGATTAAGAAAAGTTAGTGATATGATTATTACCTTGATGATAGTGTTAGTTAAATAATTCGTTTTGTGTTTTATACTAAATGTGTTGTATAGTTTGTTGTGATCAAAACTAAGAAAGATTTGTTAACACTAATAATGTTTTTTGGCAGCACTTGCATTAACAATCTCCCCCTTTTTGATTACGACAAACTACAAACTCATTTACTTAGAAACATAAAATATCAAATTATTAACGAGTTTATCACTATCATTTCTCCCCCTTTGTCATAGCAAAAAGGTAAGCACAAGTCTTTGAAGATATTCAGACTTTGCTAGTAGCTCCCCCTTGGTGGTTGCTCCCCCTTGCTTGGGTCACCAAGTGTATGAGCTAAGGTGACATGCTACACAAAGGTTAGTAGAAAGGAAAGAAACACCAATGTATATATGATCACTACCTACTAAGTAACTTGAGAGGGAGAAGGAGAAGAAATCTAAAATTAGAAGCAAGTATTTGCTATGTATATCCAAAAAGGTAAATGACAAAATCAAGGTTCAATTGGTGGAATGTAGGAAGAAAGGAAACATCCAACCAATGAAGATGATAAATTTGTCAAGGGGTTATAATTTAGAATTGATGGATTCACCCATAAACAATTGTAAATGTTAACCACGATCAACTCAAAAAGAGTGAGAGAATGATCAATAAAGAAAACAAACACACCATAAAGATTTCATATTACATAAATATGAAAAAGACAACCAAAGTAGATAGTCATACACACAATATGAGTATCTAAAGCAAAAGATATGGGAAATAAACCACAAAGCATAAGCTAGTCTAATAGTGACAATTTTCCAAGATTGCGAAAAAAATGAATGTAAAACAACTAAAGTTTTATTGACTCCAATGGAGTGTATCCCTTTAGTTGGAAAAAAGACGACAATGCATCATTCGAAGTTTTGTCCACGGGAACGAAAACTTTAAGAGGAGGTCGAGTGAGGGGGAATTCAATAAAATTTAACTTCTCATACACATGAGCAAGTTCAATTTGTTGAAATTGACAACAAGCACACGAGGATCTATGATGCAACACAAATTCGGTTGATGGGGGAAGGCCATCACACCTAGGGTTTGGTGGTGGTGAGGAGAGTGGGTAGGTAATGTTTTCACAATGCCTTGTGAGGTTTGGGAAGGTTGAAAGATCATTTAGTTGAGGGGTGTCAAAGGGTTTTGGTGGTGGGGGGAGATTCTCCTTTTCTCCAGTGATTGGGTTAATGGAGTAGGTCTCATTCCAATACTTGATTGGAGAGAAGGTGGGGTTCTTGGGTTGTTTGGATGAAGAGGGTTCATTTTTGTTGATCCAAATAGGTTTAACCGAGATTTTCGGTTTCTTTGAAAGCTTTGATTAGGAAGATTTGGGTGAGGAGGTTTGTGACAAAGAAATGCCAAGGTTATGAAAGGGAGAGTTAGGCATTGTTGAGGTGTGAGAATGAAATCCCAAGGTTGGGGTATAAGAAGAAAGTATACAAGGCAAAGGTTTGAAAAACAAATGTAAAGTGTCAAGGAATGTTTAACCAAATTGAGTAAACATGGAATCTTGACTGGGAATAGGGTGATGAAGGAAGACCAAAAACGAGCCATAAAATGGCTTTCTGTGCGCGGTACCTTATAGGGACCGGCGGTTCCTTATCACTTAAGGAACCGCGCGTTCTTTAAGGAACTGCGTGCAGTGGACTTGAAATCTAGATTTTCCAGAGTTTTGAGAAAAACTAAGACTTTTTCAATAAAAAGCAAATCTTGGAATTTTACCTCTATTAGCACTAAATTTTGCTAGGGTTGCATAAAAGCAACACATTCACCAAGAATGTCTTGACAAAGGGTGACAAAATTTTGGATAACTTTTTGAACCAATTTTTGTCAAGTTTGAGAGGTTGTGATAGATTTAGGTTCAATTTTAATTTGGAATTAAAGTTGATTAATGTCCATGTAGAGATAGAAGCACATGATGCCAAGTCCATAATTCATTCTCATAAAACACTCATGAAAGAGATACATAAGGAAAATAAAGAAAAACAACTAACTAAACTAAAGATAGCTTAAAAAAGCTAGGTCTTGATTAGTAATATTCCTTGGCTTGAAGTTTCTTGAAAACTATTTTTAAAGAAAATCACCATTCATGTCCTAGGAGGAGGCATGTTAAACAAGGCGAGCAAGAAATCTTGCAACCTCATATGAAGTCCCAACATCTACCTCCTAAGGTTTTGAATGATGTAGTTATTATAGAGGTAACATGGACAATGAGAACCATAAGCTTCTAGGAACCCAAGGAAGTAAGGATCACCCATAAAGAAGGGAAGTGTAACACCCAAAATGGGAGTGTTTGAGGGAGGTGGAGGTGGAGGAGGAATGTTCTCCAATGGTGATGTGGGTGAGTGTGGAGGTAAGCTCTCCAAGGGTGAAAAGGGTGAGTTAGGAGGGGTAAATGGTGAAGTCGCCATGGTATCTTCAAAGTCATTCACAATAGGAATGCTTTGGATGGGTTGGGTAGTCACATCCAAGAGATTACTTGGAGTGGAGGGCGAGGAAAGCTCATTCATCCTAAATTTAAATGAAGAGGAGGTAGAACCATAAGAATTGTTGGTTCCATGGGTTGATGAAGTCTTGCATGGAGCAAGAGGTGGTGAGTTTGATGAAGAAATGAGAATTGGGACAATCTCATTCTTGGGAGTGTGAAAGGGTGAGGAGTTGGGTTTAGCTATTTTAATCTTAATCTTAAGATTGTTCTTTATGGTGGACGTTTTGGATGAGATGAAGGGTTTAAGGTTTAAGGAGGAAGGTTTGATGTGTGAAGAACATGGCTAACAAGGTGGGTTTAAAAGGGTGAAGGGATGATCCAAACTAGTAACGGGTTAAAAACATTTTATGTGAACAATGAATTTAGCTAACCTAGTTTTGGAAATGTGAAGGTTTTCGCAAAGAATCAAGCAAGGTTTACACAGATTAAGGAAAATAGTGTAAAGCAAAGTTTCTGTCTGACATAGTAGCCGGCGGTTCCTTATCTAAGGGCGGCGGTTCCTTATCAATAAGGTACCGCGGGTTGATAAGGAACCGCGACCAGTGGTGTTCAAAAGTGGTATTTTCTCAAATTTTTGTTAGCCCAGATTTTTTATCAAAGTATTTTCAAGCCAAAGTTAACTACTGACCAAACTCTAGGAAGCTAACTAACACATAAGATTCACAAAGCTATGCAAAACATAATCACAATGGCATAGATAATCATTAGGATAATACACAAATAATCCACACAAGTAGAATTTAGTTAATACACATCCAAGATAAAAAAAATAGTTCAACATTACATGTTTACCAACATGTATTCTTTGAAATACTTCAAAGCCTTCACCTTCTCTTCTTGCCCAATCCCTTGATCATATTCCCCAAATACTTGAATCCCTTCCTTGACTCAACCCGATGTTCATGCAATTCACCTCTAGTCCTAAGATTTTCACGGTAGAGATGCTCCATGTTGAGATATTCTGGTACTTCACTAGAGGAGTAATGAGGTGGGGGAGCTAAGTCTTCAAGTCCATCCACGAATGAGTTTGAGGATGGGTGGGAATTACTCGAAGAGTTGAAGTGAGAACTAGTACCTATGCCATCACCATCACTTGGCATATAGTTGTCCTCATCATCCGTCTCTTGATGATCGGATTTTCGTGAATCTCGATCACTTCTTGGCTTTCTTGCATATACCTCTTGAATAGGCAACATAACCCGATTTACCGGGTGAAAGCGAGAAAGATCGAGGTGGGGAAAGTCATGAGCAACCCTTTTGAAAAGGCGAGTAAAAAGCATAGCATAGGGAAGGTTTGTTTTGGGCTTTGAAAGGGCATAATTTATTCGTCGAGCGATATAGAATGCCAAATTGTACTTGGTGGATGTAAAGATGCAACTCAACATATGCACCATACAAGCCGGGATATGATCTCGGTTTCCACCAAGACAAAAGACATTCTCCCTAAGGATATTTACCCATTGGACCATAAAATCCTTAAGGTCGCTAGAGAGCACTTCATATCGATTCACATTTCGCAAATTTGAATGAAGGCTTCTCACAACGTTTCCATCACGCTCTTTTGAAATGATGTCAAGGATAAACTCTAGATCATTTTCGGTGTGGTCATTTGGAGGTTTATCATAGGATTCCAAGAGAGCATCAAGTCTTCATTTATCCGTAAAACGACAAGTTCCTTCATATGACACACCAAGAATTTCACCAAAGTTTTCGAGGGAGTATTGAATCATTTGATCATTCAACACGAATCGAATGAAGATTTATCCATTGTATTAAAGAATGGAGTAGGTGCTAAAGAATTCAAGAAGAAACAAGGGGTAAATATCTTCTTCTATGTTGAGCAAGCAATCAAACCCCGAAAGCTCAAACATAGATTGGATATAGTCATAAACCATTATTCCCTCGTCAACGACCCTACCCTCATGGAAACAACGAGTAGAAAGGGATGGAAAGGAGTTTCGAAGTTGAGTGGAAGCATAGGTTTGGGAAATGTTTGGCATGTATTGTCTAGTGAATTTATGATCCTTTTGATATTGAGAAGGCATGATTACTACGTAATATAAACATCAGACAATATTTTTCCAATTACTCATATGAAAAATAAACTCAAAACTTAAAAATATGAGAATGTTTTATATCAATTTCTTGACAAACAAAGGATTGAATCCATAACATTCTCATGTTCATAATGTGTCTATTCCATTATTAACCAAGAACATATGACCTATGTCGGATCAACAATGGACTAGAACATTGGTTTTTCAAAACAATGTTTTTAGGTAAGCATTAACAATGCAACTACCTGTTTGTTCATGGGTTCATCTCAATTCCATCTTTTAACCAAAATCATTTAGTGAAAATTCAGATTTGTTCTACAAGTGGGTTTTAGAGAAATCTCAATGAATATGAACCTAAGGAATCATAGTAAAGTAACCATGTCAACCAATATTCCTATTAAGGTTCTAATTCAATTTCAATTTTAAAAATCCCCAATTATGAAAGGATGAACCCTAGAACAAAATAGATGAAATTGAAAGAAGGTACTTACGATTAATTGATGTTTGATGAAGGATGAGTGAAACCCACAGCTTGAAATCAATTAATTTGATTGATTGAAGGTTTTGAAGCTTCAACAATGGTGGAAAAGATGAAAAACGCCGGCTGTGTGTTTTTGGGAGAGAGAAGGTTTTGTTTAAAAAAGGTTATTTTAATAAAACTGGCGCTCTGACAAACTTTACTGCCAACGGTACCTTATCGTTAAGCAACCGCGGGTTTGATCTGCCAGAGATAAAGAACCGCCTGCAGAGGCTGGTTTTTATCAATGAAATATGCCAAAAAAATTAAAACCAAATTTTCTAAAATACTTAAAAATATATCTTAAACCTTTTAGAATATCATTTGGATCATCATAACACTAAGCAATATGCCTTAATGAAGGATTACGAGTTGAATCGAGATAAAAAAGAACTGAAACGGACAAACGACTACTAGTAGCGAAAAGGCAAAGTGGAGAGAAGTCAAGGGAAGTGAATCAAGACTAAGATCAATGCTCAAGGGATTAATGACAATCTTCAAATCATGGAGACGAAGAGCTTGTGTCATATATAGTGGTTTAAGACGTGCCTTTCCGGGGAAACGTTAAACGGCTTTGCTAATGAATAAACACAAATCAATTATTCATGTATAGACTAAGATCACTTTCAATAATAGTCTTAGTCTAAACCAAAATATGAACAAGGTATTATTTCACTTTCTCTCCCACAAAGGGCCTACTAACCGTATGGGTGTAAACCATGAAAATCATGCTTGATACTTTAAGCTACTACTAACTCACTCTACATCACCATAGTGAGTCAAGTATCCAAGCAATGAAGGTTTGAGAGGATAAAAGAAAAGAATCAAAAACCACAAACAAATGTCAAGGCAAGGATGCCAAGAACAAGCACATAGTCAAGTAATGATCAAAAGAATGATCAAAGGGCGTGTGGAAGAACGAAAGCGTACCTTGGCCACAAAGAGCAATCCATCAAGGAATCAATGCAATGCCCAACAATGACTATGATGAGTACTAAGTCTTCAAGGACTAGTATCATTCCCAATCATCTTGGTATCATCATTCAAGGATGTTGAAGATCAATGAAGATGAGTCTTCTATAAATGCAAGTAACTCAATCCACAACCAATTAAGTGATTGATCTTCATGAGTACCTACACAAAGCAAGACGCAAACTAGTAGATACATTTCAAGAGTAGATCTAAAATGCATACAGACTACTAATCTAAGAGGGATGCAATATTACCAATTAAAAGACCTATTTTTCAAGAAAAATAAGTTTTGACCAAAGATAAACTTTAGTAGAACTTGACCTTCTAATTTGAGGACACAATGGATCGATCAAAGTTTTAAAGTAAAATATACTTCAAAGATCTTGAGTGACCATCTCTTTGATACCAATTGTAGAAACTAGAATGGGGGGGGTTGAATAGTTTCTCTTCAATTAGTCACCTAATTTAAATTACTTTGAATTAAGTGTGTATCAAAACTACCTTTTACTTAAAGCTAAGTTGCATAATGATTAGGTTCAATTCAAATGCATTAGCAATGGTAATAGGTAAGTATAATGGTAATGACATAAGTAAAGAGTAAGGAAAGAGAAAACCTAGTGACAAGACACCAAGATTTATAGTGGTTTCGACAACGAGGCTCTATCCTCGTTTCTACTCCACTCCTCGAGTACACCTACTCGAGATTTCCACTATATCCACAAGCTCCCTACTTAGCGGAGAAAGCCTAACATCGTCGCTTACATTATTTTCTGACACTAAGCTAAATGTCGAGACCTAATCATTAGCTAGGACCAATCTACACAACGTTGCCTACTTCACAATTTAACGACACAAGGCTAGATGTCGAGTTCTAATCTCAAGGTAGAACCAATCTTCACGATGTTGCCTACTTCACCATTTAACGAAACAAGGCAGATGTCGAGTTCTAATCCAAAGCTAGAACCAATCTTCACGACTCTTCACTTTGAAGCTAAGTGAGAACTTCACACAAGACAACTACTAATCACTTTCAAGTTTAGTGAGAACTCGCAATACACAACCACATCACTTTATAGTTTAGTGAGAACTACTACACAAATCTATTACAACCCAACTAGACATATCTAAGTACACACATGTAGCTTGGATCTACACAACACAAATCCAAGCAAACACATATGCAATGGATGTACACAACAAATCCAAGTATTTACAAATAGCTTGGATGAACACAACTAGTCCAAGTATTTCATAAATACTAATGGATTAACAAAAATAAAAAGGCTAAAAAGATGAACATGACTAATTCATGGATTCATCTTTATCACAACACTAGTGAGTGAGTGATCTTCTCATTGGACAAGGTAAAGGAGGGGATCAAGAGGATAATCATATGTAAACATCCTTAACACTTTAAGTGATCATTTACTAATGATTATGCTATAGAAAAGAGAAAGGGGGCTGAGAAAAACGTCCAAGAGGCTTGTTGGAAAATGAGATTTGATCCACTATTTATAGAAGACAAAGTCCAACGGCTAGCTGGGCGCGGATCCTTATCTAGCCGGCGGTACCTTATCGATAAGGAATCGCCTAGCTATTTAAGGTACCGCCCAGTAGAGTCCGCTCCCTTTTTTGTCTTTTAGTGGGGTAGGAATATCAGAGGTTTTTTAAACCTTCAAAGGATATTCTTATGGCATATGGAATATGCCATTTTCAAATTTACATTTTCCATTTTAATAAAACATTTTCTTAAAAAGAAAGTTTATTAAAAAATCTTTTGTCATATTAACAAAAGTGAGTTTTAAGGATAATCACTTTGATGATCATTAAGTATGATTAAGAAAAGTTAGTGATATGATTATTACCTTGATGATAGTGTTAGTTAAATAATTCGTTTTATGTTTTATACTAAATGTGTTGTATAGTTTGTTGTGATCAAAACTAAGAAAGATTAGTTAACACTAATAATGTTTTTTTTGGCATCACTTGCATTAACAAAGCGGTTTTTAATTTTGGGATCTTATAGCTTATTCAGTGTTTCATTTTCAAAACAAAGCAACATTCCATCAGTTTTGATAGCTTATTAGTCAATCTGGAGTTTATAAGGCCAATTGCTTATCTCAATAAGTTGTTTTGATAAAAAGTTCTTAATAGAAAATTCATTAGAGAAATCTAGCTTACTTTATAAGCTGAAATTAATTTTGGCTAGGTAAATTTGAATTTGTAACGTTTTGCAAAAAGAATCAGCCAATTTCATAGCCTAATAAGCTTAAGCTAGCTTATTTCTCATCTAGCCCGTTTTCAATAAGCTCTAGCCAGCTTATTTCTTATCTAGCCCGTTTTCTTATTAAAGTCTTTGGTTAATTGCCTTTTAATCCTTGTTGTTTCTGCTTGTTTCATTCTTATCCCAATTAGCTAATGCATTTCCGTCCTATACTTTCAGCATTATTTTCTTTTGGCCCAAAAAGTCACTGAGTTGGGCTGACCTTTTGGCCTGTTATATCAATTGGGTTCGTTTGGTTTTGGGTTTAAACTTAGGTTGGGCTAGTTAGTTTTAAACCCGGTTTATTTTACAATTTCATAAATCATTTTCAAATTAGGTTTTAAATAAAAATAGATAGTTTTAATAAATAAAAAATAATAAAAAATATTTAAAAAATATAAAAAACAATTTTAATATTTTGGCAATTTTACATTTACATTTTTGGAAATTTTTACATTGTGCATTTTTTTTACATAGAATTTGCATTTAGGTTTTCATTTGTGTGCATTTCCTACTTGTACATTGTGCTTTATTTGTGGTACGTGCACTTTGTTTTTAGAATAGTACGTATACATATTAGATATTATTTTTACATTTTTACGTGATTTGGGTTAAATAGAAATAGATTACCAATCAAGTTTTACTAACCAAAAACGATAAATCTCTTGAAATACTTTGATATCAATTCGAGTCGATTCAAGGAAAAACAATTATACTAAAAAACGAATATTAAAAACCTTGACATAATTGCATGGGTACCGAAGGACTGGGTACCTCGGTCAATTGCAGATTACAAACAACAAATGGGTTAGGGATACCCCTTGAGTCAGACAAAAAAAGCGCGGGAAAGCCCCCGAATGCAGCCAAGCTATACTGGAAGAAGTCAAAAAGCTGGTAAAAGCGGGAATTATGTGAGAGGTCTACTACCATGACTGGCTATCCAATCCGGTCATGGTTAATAAAGATGATGGCAGCTGGCGGTTGTGTGTATTTCACGGATCTCAACAAAGCTTACCCTCAAGACTACTATTCACTGCCATAGATTGATTGGAAGGTTGAATACCTATACAGGTATCCCTTCAAATGCTTTATAAACGTATACAAAGGGTATCACTAGATCTAGATGGCAGAGCAGGACGAGGAAAAGACAACGTTCCACATGAGCCAATGAGTCTATTGTTACACACTAATGCCCTTTGGTTTAAAGAACGCGGGAGCTACCTATCAGTGGCTAGCGGGCAAAGCCTTTGATAGTCAGATCGGATGCGACCTGGAAGTCTACGTTGACAACATGGTTATAAAGAGCCATATAGAATACGAACTTATCTGAGACATTAAAGAGGCCGCCGGGTCGCTAAGGAAAATCAACATGAAGTTGAATTCCAAAACGTGCACTTTTGGCATAACTGGAGGAATGTTCTTGGGATACATTATAGATCCCAACGGCATCAAGCCTTGTCAAGATAAGACAGAAGCCGTGATACAGATCCCATCTCCATGGACAATAAAGGAAACACAATCCTTAAACAGAAAGTTATCAGGTTTGAATAGATTCCTCTCTAAATCTATGGAGAAGTCGCTTCCCATCTGCAAATAACTCAAGAAGTGTATGAAGAAGGGAGATTTTCGTTGGACGTCGGAAGTAGAAGAGGCTTTCGACCAGCTCAAGAAACACCTAACAGCGCTACCCATGCTGGTCGCACCATAGTCAAAGGAAGAGTTAATTGTATACCTATCTTCTACGCACGGATCAATTAGCATGGTGTTAATGACCAACATAAACTCATTCTAGACACCAGTCTATTTTGTGAGCAGAGCACTACAACGTCTGAAATTGAACTACATTCCAATGGAGAAGCTAGTCTTAGCACTAGTATATGCTGTAAAACAGTTGCGCAGGTACTTCCAGGCGCACCCCATAGTGGTAGTTACGAATCAGCCGATTAAGCAAATAATATCAAAACCGGACGTGGCAGGAAGTCTGCGTATCGGAGTGCCTTACTAGGTGAGCATAATATCTCTTACAGACTACGCACCACGATCAAGGGGCAGATCTTCATAGACTTCATCATAAGAAACCAGATGAAGAAGATGCAATGCCACAGAAATTTGAAGAGCCCCAAGAACCATGGATCTTGTTCATTGATGGGTCCTCGTGCATTGACGGGTCAGGAGCGAGACTTATTCTCACAAATCCAGAGGGTATGGAATTCACATACGCTTTGCACTTTGAGTTCACAGCCACAAACAATGAGGCTGAGTATGAAGCATTGATCACCTGACTACAGATCACAGCTCGCATAGGTGTACGCAATCTAGAAGCGAATGTGGATTCCCGTTTGGTTGCAAACCATATATTAGGAGAATACGAAGCTAAGGAGGATAACATGATTTACTACTTAAAAAAGACTAATTCATTGATCGAGGATTCAAAAAATTCACCATACGAAAAGTTCCTAGGGTGAGAATAAGAAGGCTGGCGCTCTAAGTAAGATCGTGTCAACTAGCTTCACGCATCTATCCAAACAGGTGCTCATAGAAATCTTGAAGGATAAATCCATCTCCGAGAAGAAGTGTCCACGCTGTTGGAGGAATAAGGACCTACATGGATGACTCTGATAGTCGAGTACTAACCAATGAAACACTCCCACAAGATGAGAAGGAAGCACTGAGAATTCGAAGAAAGTCATACTAGTTCGAGATCCATGATGGAGTTATGTACAAAAGTTCGTTCTTGCAGCCGTAGCTGAGATGCGTATGACCTCTACAAACCAGTTTTGTGATCAGTGAGATACACGAAGGGTCTTGGAGTATGCATGCGGGGCCCATATCGATCGTTGCAATGGCTATATGTGTTGATGCAAAAGTTGGATAGACTATGTCTGGCCCTAATTAGGCTTAATTCGGGTATTAAGGACTTCAGCTCTTGCACCAAGTGAACTTGTATGAAGACCCTGCACACTAAAGAACAAACACCGTTAGGCTTACCGTGGGATTGTTTTCCATGATTAGACTCCAGCGTAAGAGTAAGTAATCGGTTTGATTGAGATAATCGGTGAGGGTTTTAGAGATTGCGTTAATCGTACCTTTTATGGAGCCAAAGGGTTCCTTTTATACTCAGTGAAACCCTAGTTGGGCTTACCGAATCTTGTGGCCTATGTAAGGAATAATTACCATACACACCAAGATCCTTAACATCTAAATAAGGAGAGTGTATATCCCTTTATCTTAGGACAATCATAGTCCTTATTGAACTATGATTCTGTTTGAATCCATTGCGTACGGTTAGAGTGCAGCTCTCATGAAGCTGTGTGCAAAAATGACCTAATGGGCCCCTTGGGCTATAGGCGTTGTATGTCCAACCTGTAAAATCTTGGTAATCTTAGATCTATATCTAGGTTGATGGTTTTCTAGAGAGAGAAAGTAGAGATAAAAGTGTGTTTATTAAATGAAAAAGTGAACCAACCAACACCCTCTCCATCAAAGGAGAGGGCTTATATACCCCAGTCCATAGTGGACTTGGGCCTACAACCCCTGTACAAGCCCATGGGTTGGTTTAGTGACTAATGTTTACATTTCTCTAACTACGAGCTAACAACGTTAATATTATTGTTCGAGTGACTGATACTTCTAATATATGTTAAAAACGTATTTACAACAATCTCCCCCTAAGGGAGGTCACTCCAAATTATAAAGTCCTAAACCTAGCATACTATACTAGATCTTTGTTCTTGAGATCATAGTCCACTCTCTTTACTTCTTTTATTTTTCTTCATTGTTGTGAATATGTGTTGATAGTCTTTAGGCTTTGGCTTGGAGCATGTTATTTTGACCTTTGACTTGTCATGTAGTTAGAGATCATCTTCAAGTGAGACCTTCGTCTTCTTGTGATATTGGCCTCCTCGTGACTTCATGTCCTACACACTTATACTTTGTTAAATTCTTGAACGTTTCAGAGTTGATACAGCGGAAAACTTTAGATTGAACTTTCTCTAATTTTGCTTAAATATTTGATGCAGAAAGTATAAGTATGTGAGGACGACTTCTTATGGTACATCGCAACGCCATCGTCTTCGAATGTAGCAACATAATAAGACACGAATAAAATGGCTTTAACATTTCATTCTGATTCGGTAGCGTTTTACCTCCGGTCAATGAAGACCGTTGGACGATATTAGAATAACGTAATTGTGACAGGTAGATTTAATTAAAAACCTCCTTGACAAGATTTCGCGGGTAAACCCGTTCTCTTTATTCGATCGTCCAAAGCTGACTGCAAACATAAAGAGTGAATCATTTGGATTATCATATCCTCGTGATTGAAGCCGTCAATTCATAAACCTGGAACAAGTGAAATTCAATTAAGAGTTTCACCATCGTTGCTTTCCAGTTGTCATGAGCTTAATTCTAATGGAATCTTGCTTGTTACCTACCACAGTGTTATTTAATGTTGACACTGGAAGGATTTCCACTCATCACTGTTAATACTAAAGAGTGTCACCCTGAGTGTTCTGGCAAGATCACTTAGATTTTGCGTAGAGGCCATGGAACAAGTTTGAATTTAATTAAGAATCAAACCATCATTTCTATCCAGTTATCATAATATTGGTTCTTAAAGAACCGCACGTGTCACCTACCATGAGCTTGTTTGATGTTGGCTCAATCAGCATTTCCATCTTCATTGTAACACTTTCTTATCACTCGGATGTTCTGGCAATATTACAAGAATATTGCGTAGGACTCATAAAAATATTTCTTACTTCTCACAGTGTAAGAAGTAAGGAATACATAGAAAGTGTCCTAATGAGACTTTCGATGATCTCGTGGCTCTAGACTCAATAGTACATTTTGATTTATTGAGCGGAGGCTGGAGAGGATTGCCACCTTTTCAATATCAATTTATTCGGAGTGAATAAACCGATAGATAATGTGTTGAACTCCGTGACATTAAAACATATATGTTTTGAGAGATATTTGAGTTAGATGGAAGGGGTTTTATATTGCATCACTGGGTCCATGACGTCTTATATTCAATCTTCAAGATGTTTTGACCTGATTTCTGCCTAAGTTGTAAGGAGGGCTTCTTTCTTTACACCCTATATCTTTACATTTCTTTTTCATTCTTCAATTACATTTCTTTTTCATTCTTCAAGACCTTCAATGCTTACCAATACGTCATCACTAGAACCTTGTTGTGATTGTTCCAGTGCTAGCTTAAGTACTTGGTCGGCATTCTGCTAAATTCACAATCGTTCCCCATCTTTCTTAAGGACTACTATTTCTAGCTATGGAATGTCCTTGGGAAGATTCATCCGGTTCTAGAAGAATCATTGGAATTATACCTAATCCTACCACCCTTTTGTCACCACAACCTGTCGTGAAGTAAGTGTGTTTTGGGTAAGTACTTGTCACCATGAAAATTCCTTGAAAGTTCACATAAGGTACATGTGATATAAATATCAAAAGTCTTTTGTACCTTAGTGTTTTTGTAATCACAAACGCTCCCCCTCAACATGTACAAAACACATATTAAGTTGGTTTTTACATTAAGTTCTTTTAACGTTAGCCACATATATTTACAAGTCTTCTTAATCCCATTTTCTCCCCTTATCCAAAATGTTAACCCATAATATTTTGGATATCAATGGATTAACCGATCTTAGGTTAAAAGATGAAATTATGGTTTGGCCGTAGAACATATTAATACTCCCCCTCAAATTAATAAGAGTTAGTTGTAGTGCTTAAGTACAATATATTTTGAAAGATTTAGAATATCGTGAGAAATTCTTGAAAAATATCATACTTTTACACTACACCATGCCACAAAAGCCTATTATACACAATAATGTACATATTCACAACGAACGTATGGAGTTGACCCGATGTAGTACGAATCAGCACCTTAAGTGGATCGTTCTAGTAGCCTGTGGTGCACTCCATACGGTTTACCACCAATGAATCGTTCTAAACTTCGTATCAACCGTCTTTCCCGTAGCTTCTCCATGATTTTCTTAATCATATATAGAGCACTCTGCTTGAACCAAGTTTTCCAATCAAAAGTTACTTCTAGAAGTGTATGTCCTGCATTGTGAAGTAACAATTTATCACGAACATGCTTGAGAGTCCCGTCACTGAATTTGTGATGTTCAGCGATTCTCATGTATTTCATGACGTTCTTGTAGTTCAGACAAAATATGCCTAGAACCGATACTTTAGTGCTCATGTATGGAAGCGTCTTGGAGTATTTTGAGGAACGTCGGTGTAAGGTGATGTGAGATTTAGCTTCCTTTGATAGCTTTCCACACCAAGTTGTAGATCTGCCACACGTTGCTTGATCACAACCTTGCGTGTGTACAATCGAACAGCTGAACTTAGTTCGATGATGATATAGAAGGAAAATGAACTACTTTTGGTTGAGTTATCAGCAGCAATGTATCTTTGATATCTTCGAGCCGAAGTAGCGAGAGTCTCCTTCACTGATTGTGTAAGTTTTATCGCTTGGCGTTTGAATCTGATTTTTGACAAATATGGATAGCCAAACAGCGGATATATCGTCGCTCTCTGAATAGTTGTACTGTGAATCTCTTAACGGAATGTGCTGTCGGATTTAGCCCGAGTGATGAAGTTGTAGGCTAAGTTCTTTCTGGGACCGCAGTGTGAAATACCCAATTCAGCATATTTGTCGTCTTTAGGGATAACTACTTGACGCCATAACCGAGGAACTTTTTCTTCAATCCATGGTATGTCATCCAAAAGTACTGCTTTTACCAAGGTTAATGATGTATCATATTTGTTTTCCCCTTATCTCAAGTAGTCAAAATCATGACTCACGAAGAATTCAATTGGTATGGAATTGACCCCAAAAATGTATGTGGCAATCATGGAGTCTTGTCAGTTTTTTGGAGACACTCCATCGACATTTTCATAGCTTTGAGAAGTTCATTGGAGTGATACTCACATTCTTCTTTGCTGATTTGCGTGCTGGCGAAGAAATTTGCATCTGTGGATGCCTGTTGAAGAAGAGCAGGAGTCATTTCAAAGGTACCATACTTGTAAAACATGAACCCTGAGAAGTCGATGGGATTGTTGAGAAGTTGAGTGAATTCGTCTTTGTATTTGTTAGAAATTGGAGGAAGATTGTTGCTTCCGTAATCTAAGGTTGCTCAGGTGCATTCATATCTATATGGACAGTATCAGCCCACTTAGGATCTGGTATGTTTGTATCTTGTACCTTTGTGTATAGTCCAATGGTCGTAACAGTTCGAGTTGGAAAGAGAATTACTGGAGTTGGAACCTTTGGTGGTGTAGACTCAGTGATTTCTTCTGGTACAGTCTGATCAAGTACTGGAGGTGGTGACTGATGCCCTACTGTTGCTGATGGATCGTCTTCTGGAGTTTATTCTGTAAGCATAATAGTATCATAAACCTTGTATTTTTAAGAGGACGTACAAGTTGTTGTAGATGTGAGTGCTGGAATGATGTTCTTATTGTGGAGCTTCTTACTACGGGTCTCCCTAATCTGTTGATCATCTTCCATATCATCATCGTTTTTCTCTTCCTCATCGTCATCATTTATCTCTTCCTCATCATCGTCCTTGTTTTCTGCCTCATCAACATCATCGTCACTTTCTTCCTCATCATCATCGTCACCATTCTTTCCTTCATTGTTGTCATCATCATCGTATGCTTTGTCTCATCATCATCATTCTCATATTCTGGATCTTCATCGTCATCATCGTTTGATTCTTCAACTTCCTCGTCAGAATCATCAGAATATACTCTTTTCCTTTTGTGTGCCTTGTAAGGAACCACGCTGCCATGCTCTTTGAAAGTTGTATTGTCTTAATCCATGTCTATTTGAAGTATGTCGTGCAGTTTCCGTTGAGTCGGTGTTTTGGTGTAAGACCCAACTTCAATCATTCTTTCATGCCACAACTTCTTCAACTCAAAGTCTGAGTTTTACAGCGATTGCATATTCTTACTCTAGAATGTTGGAAGACTTGATCATGAAATTGCTGGCGGTTAGTTCTGTCATCTCCTTGCGCAAAGTCAGTCGTTCCTTGTCAAGAATTTCCTGGATTTTTCAGTGATGATATTTTCATTTTATCATTGATGGAGTCGATGAATGTTGCGTTTTCTTTGGCTAGAGTCTTTTTGTACTCTTTGTATTTCTTTTGCTTTTATTGAAGACGATTTAGTTTCTTTGTGAGTTCTGTAATTTTGTCTTCTTGACGTCTTTGTGTTCATGTTCTGTCGTGTGATGATGAGTGAATTGTTTGTTAACTTTCGGCATTTCCTCCTCTTGAGCTTTCATTCATTGTTCAAGCTTACGAATGAGATCTACATCGATAGTTTGGTCGGAGGTAGATGGTACGGGTTGTTCGATTGATGGTTGAGTTATGGGAACGCTAGTCATAGTAGTACTGAACACTAGAATATTGGGAGGTGGGTCTTGAGTTGCTGGAGTTAATCTCAAGTGAGCATCCTCCTACACAAGAAGTGTGCTTGTTGTTGGTATAGGATTGTTGATTTGACATCCTTGTAAATTTCCTTAGTATCTATACCCATATCATCATCTCCATCACCTTCCAGATTGTATTTTGTATCCAGTCTATTGTACTCATTATCTTCAAATTGAATTTCGTTGTCTTCTTGATCTTTGGGATGTCCGTCTTCTTCTTTCTTAGACTCTGTGTAAATGAGCTCAGTATCGATGTCTTCATCATCCTCTTGGTCTGTTTCTTTATCAGGATCTCCAAATTCTTTAATTTCTAACTGAGCAGTGTCTAGAGGTTGACCTGAACCACTGCCCTGCACACCCGAGGTGTCCTTCTTGATTCTATTTAGAAGGATTCTTAACTATTTTTCTTCAGAAGGAGTAACTGTAGCTGGTTCCTCCTCTTCCTCATCAAAAAGCTTTTCCTTGGCTTTTTCAGCCTTTTTAGCTTTAGCTGTGGATGATGATGTCTTTTGTCGCTTAGCTACATGTTTCCGCCTTTTGACTTTGCTTTTAGTGGGAGGAGAATCTTTTGTGGATGTTGCACGTTTTGCTTGTCTTGCAATATCTCTTAGTAATTCCTTGTATGCCTCACTTTCCTTGATTCCATCATTAAGCATAGTATCCTGAACTGGAGCTGGAACCCCTGTGTATTTAGTCTTTGGTCCTTCGTATTTCATGTGTTCCAGGATGTCATCATCTTCTTGGGTAAGATAGAAAAACCCTCCACGTTTATTAATTGATTCATCTTCTTTTATGAAATGATCAATAATGAGCTTTGTGAAACATGGAAACTAGAAGTGTTCATACTTCTTCTTTGTGTTTTTAAAGCTTTGAAAGTAAAAATCTTCCCATATCAGTGATGCATAATCCAATCTTTTACCCTTGTAGATTCCCCAAAGGATTTGAGCTTGAGGTTGTCTCTGAGTGTCTGTACCAGTGTATTTAGCGGTGAAACACCGGATGATAATGCTGAATAAATCTTTCCAAGGTTGCCCCAACTTGGAAGTGTGAAACTGAGATAGGGTACATAATTCGTCAGCATATACCAGATATTTGAGCCACTCTATAAGTTGGATTTTGGTAGGAAAATTTTCATACTTCTCCCCTTGAGCTAGAGGAAGGAACGAAAAATCGTTCTGAAGTGACCAATGTTAAGAATCTTTTGTTGCCGGTTGATGTTGAATGTGATCTCTAAGTCTGATATGTCTTTAGTTGATGCCCAAAATTCGTGCATATATACTTGTAGAACTGATGTTGTGGCCCACACTGCGATTCTGATAGGCGAAATTTGAATGCAGGCTGGATTGGATCAAAATCCTCCTTAAGTCTAAGATTATTTTCAGCAAATGGAAGTCTGACAGCCATTGAGACGAGTGCCATATCGAGTTCTTGTTGTTGATACTCGGTGATAGATGATAGGTGTGTAAACACCCATCCTTTTTACCACTTAATTACAATAATAACCGAGCCAAAATGTGTATTTTATGTCTTTTATGTCGGAATTATGCGTGGTTTGTGTTTTTGTTGTGATTTAGGATGAAATTGTGAAAAGTGGAGAAAACACGGCACTCATGGGATTTTATTGAAGAAAAAGATGAAAGACGAAGTCTAGAAGTCAAGAGTGCAAAAAGAACGGAAGTCCAAGACCAATTCTGAAGATTTATCGAAGAAAAAGTTGAAGATTTACTTAAAGCCAAAGAACTCAAGTCCACTTTATTGAAGAAATAAAAGACGAGTTCAAAGAAATCCCGAGCCAAAAGTCATTAAAGTCCAAGATTAAAGAAGATTTAAAGGCTTAAGGACTAATGGTTCAATTAACAAAGAGATTAAGAAGGAATGGCCTAATGATGCAATTAAGAGAAAAGGAAAGAGGGGAGGAAGCTTCCTAAGCACCCCTTAATCCTCCCCTATATATAGATTAGATATTAATCATTTTCATTTTGTTGGCTAATAGTGACAATTAGTTCTTCCACTTTTAATTACCTTGTCATTTAAATACTTGTCAAATTTAAATACTGTCTTGCACCTTAATTACCATTTAATTTCAAGTAAGTTTCTCTTTTAATTCTTGTTAATCTTTATCTTTATTGTTAAGCTCTCATTCTACCTTTCTTAATCTTTGATTTTTATTGTTTATGTTCATGTTCATGCTCTTATTTTTCTTATTTTGATCAAAGTGGGTTTTGATTATCTTGATTAGTTTTGTGAGTTTTGTTGTTTTGAATTGATTGTTTATGTTAGGACCATTGGTATAGTTAAATGTAATAGGTAGACTAGGAGGTATGTAGTTCCTCCTGGTCCTAGTAGTAGTAGGAGCAAGTCGTGCTCCTGGTCTTGGTCAAAGTCAAACTTTATTATTTGTTTATTATTCTGTTAGGATATGCATGAGATATGTTAGGAAAGGATATGCATATCAGTTTTACACGTTTTGTTTAATGCTGTATTAGGGTTTCCTTGTAGTATAAAAGGAACCTTAGGGAGAAGGGTTAAACACACCTTCATCAAACATAGTTCTAGTGATTATCAATGTTAGAAATCCTTAGAAAGGATCAAGTCTTTATAGTTATTCTGTTCTTCTTTATTTGTATTCTACATTCATATTTTGTATAGAGTCTCTCTGTGGATTGACTTGTGATTACAGAAGTCATTCATCGTTCCTGACAGGCTGCAAGATCTACATCTAGTAGACCCAACAAGTGGTATCAGAGCCTGGGAGGGTCTCTATACAAGAAGAATCAAGTTTTCTTATTACTGACATTTTTGTTTTATCATGTCTGCCTCAACTTCTACTCAAACAGGAGAAGACAACACTCCTAAAATTGTGCAACCTTAGCAGATCATTGCTACGGTTTCCAACACGAATGGTAAATTCCCTCTTCTGAAAAAGGATGAATATGATAGTTGGGCAATGAAGATGGAATGGTGGATCACCAATACTGATCAAGACCTTTGGAAGATTATTCTGAATGGGAACAGCAGGAAGCTAACTGGAAGAGACAAGAATGGTAATATTACTCTTCTTGACCCTAAATCTCATGAAGAAATCATAGCTCTTTAGTAGGAGGTCAAAGCAAAAACAATTTTGCTTCAATCTCTTCCTGATGATCACATGGGTGACTTCTACCATTTGGATGATGTTAGAGAGATCTGGAATGGTATTAAAGAAAGGTTTGATGGGAATGAGGAGTCCAAGAAAATGCGAAGATCGATGCTGAGAGATGAATTCACAGAATTCAAAATCTCAGAAACTGAAGGTTTACATCAAGGGTATGACAGGTTTCAGAAGATATTGAGCCAATTGAATCAACTTCGTTCAAAGCCTGACGATGGTGATATTAATGCACGGTTTCTTAAAGCCTTACCCTACTCATGGAATCAGGTGGTGATCTCTCTCAAAGCCAAAGGTGGGCTTGACTGTCTCAACTTTGATGATTTATTTCATAAGCTCAGAACTTTTGAACCTCATGTGAGAGGATATACAATTGACTCTTTTCCCACTCCTGCTAATTCTGCCTTTGTGAGTTCTATGGCATCCAGTCCCATGTCATATGCTAGTAGCCCAAGCAATACTGTGCCCTCTCAACATACGTTTCAGCATGCTTCTGCTCCTGATCCTACTGCCAAGCCTGGTAGTATGGTAGAAGCCGTTCTTCATTCTTTTGTGGCTGATGTTGATGCTCAACAACAACTTGCTTTTGATGACTTCAAACAGGTCGATAAACTTGACCTGGATGAAATGGATCTTAAATGGCAGATGGTCATGCTCACTCTTAGGGTTCACAAGTTTGAGAAGAAAGCAAGTCGAAAATTCAATTACAACCCACGAGAGCCAGCAAGATTCGACAGAAGCAAGGTTTGATGCTATAACTGTCAGCAACAAGGTCACTTTGCAAGGGAATGCCCTAGCAAGAATGACCAGGAGAAGAGCAGGTACTCAGCTTTTAAGGTTCAGGAGGTAAAAGATGACAAGAAGGCATTGGTATCTGTTGACTCTATGGTCAACTGGAATGATCATCAGGCTTCCACTATGGAATCAGCTGAATCCTCGACTGACGTGTTTGCAATGATTGCTGGGAATCTATCTGATGCAGAGGAAGCGGACGAGTTTGCTCTTATGGGCATCTCACCTCAGGTACAACATTGTCCTCTTGGTTGTCATGATAAATACTCAGAATTGTTGTCCCAATTTAATGAAGTAAATGATCAAAATGATAAATATTTTTTAGAGGTTCAAGCCTATAAGGCTTCCTTAAACACATTGGAACAACAAAAGAGGTGGCTTCAAGATACTCAACGAGAGTATGAGGATAAAATTAGGATACTGAGCATCGATTTAGAAAACACAACTAATATGCTTAAATATACAGAAAAGGTAAAAGATGCCAGTATCAAAGAAAAACAGGAGGTGCAAGAAAAATTAGATGCTACAATGTTGAGATTTGAAAAATGGCAAAAGGCACCTAAAAATCTTTCAAAATTAATTGATAGCAGTATGTCTGGTAGGACTAAAAGAGGGTTAGGATTTGATAAGTATATTGATTCAGAAGATGTGTTTGATTTATCCTTTTCGAGTGTCTTTGATGCCGACAAAGAGGAAGAGGGAAAACCTAGTTACAATAGGTTTAAACCAGCAGCAGAAATGCATGCTGTCCCTCCCCTTCTTACTGGAAATTTTATGCCCACTTCGTGGCATAATGACTTGGATGGATCACAGATGCATGAGTCCCCAAAAAGTTCTACTAATTCTAATGACTTTGTCTCATGTACTTTCAGTGATAAAGCCAGTGACTCTGCATCAAGTGATTCAAGTGAAAGGTCAAGACCTACGAGTTCCAAGTCGAATGATCATGCTGCTACTGGTGCTAGGGTGTGTGAAGAAAGAGTTGTTGTTCAGTCAAGTGTGTCTGGTCCTAGTTTATTGAGTCCTAGGAAGAATGTTTCTCCTAGAATTGTGTGTAATAATGTTGGCAGTATGAAACAATATCATTCTAATAAAAGGTCTTTTAAAACATGTTTTGTTTGTGGAAGTGCATTTCATTTAATTAAAGATTGTGATTTTTATGACACACATGCTTCTGTTAATCATGCATTTCCTGCTCCTGGTCCACCAGGAGCTGCCCCATATACTTCTAGAAGACTCAATCCTAGTGCTCAATCGTTTTCTTCTTCTAGAATGTCCTCTCCATTAACTTCTGATCATTGGAGGAACATTGGATTAACAACAAATAGTAACACCAGTAACTATCTTCAGAATTTTAATCCAATTTATCCACATAATTTAGACCACATGTATTTTGGTTTGGGAAGTCTGGGAACTGCTGTTAAGCCCTCAGCAGGTTGTTCTTGGTCAAACAATAATACCCATATGATGCATAGGCAACCAAGTAACAACGGTGGATCTCATCAAACTTCTTGGCTCTATACTAAAGATCCACAAGGCAGGCTCAAACCTGAAAGGGTTTGGGTCCCCTTAAGAGACTAACTTTTACATTTTTATTATCTTGTTGTTGTAGGTTACTCCATATCAAGATCCTAGTTTAGGCATTGTTGATAGTGGTTGCTCCAGGAGCATGACAGGAAATAAAAATCTTCTCTCTAACTTTGTACCATTTAAAGGCAGCAAGGTCTATTTTGGTGGATGAGAAGGCAGGATCACTGGAAAAGGAACGATTAAGACGCCTAATCTAAATTTTGAGCAGGTCTACTATGTGGAAGCACTTCAACACTTCAACTTGATATCTATCTCTCAGATTTGTGACAAGAAGCAGTTTGTTCTCTTCACGGATACTGATGCACTTGTGCTCTCCAAAGACTTTCAGCTTCCGGATGACTCACAGGTTCTGCTCAGAATCCCTAGAAGACACAATCTATATAGCATCAAGCTGAATGAAGTCAACCCTACTGGTCAACTAGCATGTCTGGTTGCTAAAGCCTCAGAAGATGAAGCCACTCAATGGCACAGAAGGATGGGGCATGTGAACTTCAAGACCATTCACAAACTTGCAAATCTGAATCTGGTCTCTGGTTTACCTCCCAAGTCGTTTAGAAATGATATAACATGTATTGCTTGCAGCAAAGGCAAACAGCACAAAGCATCCTTCAAAGCCATTACTGCTCTTAGTCTTATTACTGAACCATTGCAGCTACTACACATGGATATATTTGGTCCTACTTCCATTAAGAGCATTGACCATAAACAATTCTGTCTGGTGGTAACTGATGGATATAGCAGGTTTACGTGGGTGTTCTTCATGGCTGCCAAGAGTGAGACCTACTCAATTCTTAGAGATTTTCTTACCCTTATAGAGAACCAGTTGACCAAGAAGGTTAAAGGTATTCGTTGCGACAATGGAACCGAGTTCTAAAATAAAGACCTCATAGCACTTTGTAATGATAAGGGCATCAAAAGAGATTATAGTGCAGCAAGGACTCCTCAACAAAATGGCATGGCAGAAAGAAAGAACAGGACACTAATAGAAGCAGCAAGAACAATGCTTGCCGATTCCAAGCTTCCAACCATGTTCTGGACAGAAGCTGTTAATACTGCAAGTTATGTTTTGAATAGGGTTTCTATTACCAATCCTCACACGAAGACTCCTTATGAGCTTCTAACGGGCAAAGTTCCAATTATTGCTCATTTGAAGCCTTTTGGGTGTCCAGTAACCATTCTGAATACTAGTGACTATTTGGGGAAGTTTGATGGCAAGGCAGATGAAGGATACATTGTGGGATATTCAACTCACTCTCAGGCTTATCGTGTCTACAATCTTCAAGCCAAGCGAATCATTGAAACTATAAATCTTAGGTATTTTGAAGAGAAGTCAAACATCCAAGGCAAGGGTCCTGAATGGTATTTTGATCTTGATTATCTTAGTGATTCGTTAGGATATTTTCGTTTCAAAACTAACCATGATGCAGGTCCACAAGTGTTTGCAACTTCTAGTACTGGTGTTCCTTCTAGTCTTTCTGATTCAGATGACGAGGATGACATTTGTGTGGTTCCATCCTACTCCACCACAGTCTCTCCTACTTCTCCTAGTGATGCAACTCCATTGGATGTACTGGATTCCCAAGTAGCTCTTGACACTCTACTCAAACAACAACAAGAAGCTACTACAGCAGCTGCTCAAGGTGGTTTTGAGTTTCCCTTAGATACGCCTACTGACAAAGCTGCTCCTGGTACCCCAGCTTCTGCTCCTAGTGCTAGCTTTTCACCTACTGGTACTCCAGCTAGTGAGTCTGCTTCCAATACTCGTTTCTCCAGTCCTTCTGATTTGGGGAACCATCAAAAGAAGTCTTCTACCAAACTGGATGATATTCATAAACAACCAGTAGATAGGATTTTCAACACTGCTTCATATGATGCTGACTTTGTTGGTGATCTCAATAACTTGGCACCAGAAGTGGAGGTAGCTTCAAATCCAGTCTTGCAATCACACAAAGATCACCCTACCACCCAAATCATTGGAGATCCTGGTTCTACTGTCAAGACACGCAGAATGCAGAAGAAGTCCTCGTCTGATCATCATCCTCTAGTGAGCTATATTGAAGATCAAAAGCGTAATAATCATACAGACTTTCAACACTGTTTGTTTGCTTGTTTTCTTTCACAGGTGGAACCTAGGTCAGTCTCTCATGCTCTTGAGGATCAAAAATGGGTGGAGGCTATGCAGGAGGAGATGCAGCAATTCTTGTTTCAGAATGTTTGGGTTCCGGTTGACTTACCAGATGGAAAGACAACAATCAATACCAAATGGATTCTCAAGAACAAGAAGGATGCACGGGGAATTGTCGTAAGGAATAAAGCTAGGCTTGTTGCACAGGGCCACACTCAAATTGAGGGCATTGACTACACTGAAGTTTTTGCTCCGGTTGCAAGGATTGAGGCCATTCGTTTGTTTTTGGCTTTTGCTTCTTATGTGGGCTTTACGGTGTTTCAGATGGATGTCAAGAGTGCATTTCTCTATGGCAAAATTGATGAGGAGGTGTATGTCACTCAACATAAGGGCTTTGTAGATCCACTTCATCCCAAGAAAGTTTACAAGGTGTTCAAGGCTCTTTATGGTTTACATCATGCTCCTAGAGCTTGGTATGAGTGTCTTTCAACTTTCTTGTTAAAGAATGGCTATAGAAGAGGTACTATTGACAAAACACTATTTCTTCAGAGGAATACCAAGGACATTATCCTTGTTCAGGTTTATGTGGACGACATTATCTTTGGTTCTACTAGGAAGGAATGGTGTGATGAGTTTGAACACTTGATGAAAGGCGAATTTCAGATGAGTGCAATGGGAGAGCTTTCTTTCTTCCTTGGTCTTCAAGTTAAGCAACAGTCGGATGGGATCTTCATCAGTCAAGATAAATATGTTCATGAGATCCTTCAGAAGTTTGACATGGATCCTCTTAGACCAGCAGCAACTCCTTATGAAGTTGCTAAAGTCAAACTCAAGAATGAGCCTGACCCCCCGGTCAATGTTCACATGTACAGGTCTATGATTGGCTCCCTCATGTATTTGACTGCATCACGTCCGGATATCATGTTTGCAGTAAGTGCTTGTTCTAGACACCAGGTGACTCCAACGGTTTCGAACTTGAATGCAGTGAAGAATATTTTCAAGTATATCAAGGCTCAACCTAAACTGGGCTTATGGTATCCTAGAGAATCACCTTTTGTTCTAGAAGCATATAGTGATAGTGACTATGCAGGTGCTAATAATGACAGAAAGTCTACTACTGGTGGTTGTCAATTTTTGGGTCGTCGACTTACTTCATGGCAATGCAAGAAGCAGACGATAGTAGCTACTTCTTTAACAAAAGCTGAATATGTTGCTGCTGCTAGCTGTTGTGGACAAGTATTGTGGATCCAAAATCAGATGTTGGATTATGGGTTCAATTTTATGAACACCAAAATTTTCATTGACAATCAAAGCACTATCTGTATTGTGAAGAATCCTGTTTTTCATCAGCGAACAAAGCACATTGAAATTAGGCACCATTTTATACGGGATGCCAATGAGAAGAATTTGATACAGGTTCTTAAAGTTCATACGGATGATAATGTTGCTGATTTGCTGACAAAAGCTTTTGATGGTCCTCGGTTCAACCACTTAGTGGTTCACATTGGGATGGTCAATCCTTGAGGTCTAGGATTGAGGGGAGGCCAAGCCTAAGGGGAGGCTTCGTGTACATATTACTTTGCACAGACTAACATATTTGTAGATTTTAAACAACATATTGCTTTGGTTCTGGTGGTGTGTGTTACTCCTGGTGGCGGATTTTGCTCACTTCTGGTGGTTATATTCTTTCATGACTGGCTTCTGGTTCTCATTGGTTAGCTTCTAGTCATTATTGGTTGGCTTCTGGTGGTTCAAAATCCTTCTTTGTCAAGTAATGATTGACTTCTGGTACTGGTTTGGGACACTGTTCATTCTTATTGACTTTTGTTGACCACATTTTGCTTATAGTACTGACCTTTATGCGCTTTGACTTTTAGTCAACGCTTCCAATTTTGGTATTTACACTCTTATTTACCTTTGGTATATTGGAATTTGGAAATTATGTTAAAAGGGGCATGTGGTTACTGTGTAATAATTGTCTAATTTGAAAGGGCAACCCCCCATTAATAGGGGTCAATGAACAGTTACTCCCTTCCTTATTTATGGTCAAATAAACCCCCTTGACTCATTCATTCCACTCATAACACACACAAAACCGATCCTACTCTCTCAACCCTAACCAAAATCATCTTCCATTCAATCAATCAAGATCCATGGCTGCTCTGGTATATCAACCTACTCACAACAAGATTGCTTATCTAGGAGATGGTCCACATCGTGATGATTTTACTGACATTCTGGACTTCATTGAGGATTCAAACCTACGGTATGCGTTTACTGTTTGTCCCACTATTTATGATAGTGTCATTCGTCAGTTTTGGGCATCTGCTCGTCTTGTGGTTGCGGTTGGTCGTCCACGTGAACTCCATGCTACCATAGATGGACGTTCATATGTGGGGTCTGAGGCTTCTATTCGATCTTCCATTCATCTTCAAGATGAGGGTGGTGTTGAGTCCATCCCCAATTCGGAGGTATTAGAGGGGATGGCTACTATAGGGTACAATCATGGGGGGAAGTTTAACTTCCAGATAAATAGGTTTTCCCCCAATGGAAGCTTTTGGTGCATTTTCTGATTCATTGTTTAAGTCCCAAGTCTGGGAGTTGGGATGCTTTCCCTACTCCTTTAGCTACTGGCCTCATTTGCTTAGCTCAGGGTCGAGTTTTTAATTTCTCTTGTTATTTGTTTGAGGGGATGGTTAGTAATCTATCTAATGCTGGTTCTAGGAAGAAGTTTCTTATGTATCCTAGGTTTTTACAACAAATACTGGTTTGCATTCCTTGTGATAGGACTGAGCATGTGCCGTCTAAGCTTACTGCAAAAGTGTATTATAATATGGTCCATGGGTTTACTGGGGAGTGGAGGCCCCTTACTGAGGCCATGTTGGGGTTGGCTCAGGGTCCTCCTGATGTTGTTGAAATTGATGATGACCCTATGGAGGAGGAGGCTCCTACTGGTGGTGCTTCTCATGTGGTTGAGGAGGAGCTGGTTGAGGAGGTGGTGGTTGACAGACCATCCACTTCCAAGGCTGGTCCTTCCTCAGTACCACAAAAGTCTCCATTTGTGGAGACTCTACCTCCTAGTCCTGCTCCACACTCTTCTGATAAGCCTTTTGGTTCTAGTACTCCTAATGTTGACCCATCTGTTGCGTCGGGCTCCAATGACGCCTTCCCTGGCGCAAGTCCTCTTGGTGGGCAGGCGGAGGAGCCTATTACACTTATGTCGTTACTTGATCTTATGCACAGGTATCATGGGCGGATTCTTTCCTTGGAAGCTGATTTGAATCAACACCGGAAACTTACTAGGGAGTTTGTTCTTCCTCTGGCTGATCGCATCAAAGTTTTGGAGACTCAGCAAAGACGACGAAAGAAGCATGTGATCCACTCTGATTCTGATGAGGAGGTTAAGGAGCGTGTTGAGGATGGTTTGACATTTTTGGCAAAGGCTGTCTTTGCTGATAAATTGTATGATGATTTGCCGGTTCCTCCGACATCCTCCAGTGTTCCTTCTCCTGCTGGTGTTTCCACTCCTATGGCTGGTGCTTCTGTTCCTGCTGTTGGTTCCCATGTTAGTCCATCCCATGATCCAAAGGGGAAGGCCCCAATGACTGATGCTCCCTCACAACCTCGCAAGCGTACACGTAGACAGATTGAGGAGGATAGGCTAAGTGAGGAGGCTGCTCAACGGATGCAAGCTGAGATTGATGAAGCTGATCGGGCTGCGGAGGAAGCGCTTCAGCAGCAGAGACGTGAACAAGTCCAGCATGATGCAATGCATTGGAATGATAGTGATTGGATGCAGGTGTTGACTATTCTTACCAGAGATTATGCCCAGTTCACTGATCTTTTAGGTGTGGATGTGGATGAGCATAATTGTATTCCTAGAGCTATGGTTTTGATGCGCAAGCATCAGTTGGCGCTTGCTGCACAGCTTCGTGAGAAGCGTAAGAACAGACCTTTATCGAGAACTGAGGAGCGAAAGCAGATGCAGCGATATGTGAAGTATCAATCGGCTGCTTCTTTTCAAGCTGGTTGGAAGTGGGACAGGGTTCGGGCTTTGTCTTTTGATGAGCTCAAGGCGCTCTATGAACGTATGGTCAAGCATCAGAGTCAACCAATTCTGGAACGATTTATCTACCGTCCTTCTCCGCGTGTGGTGACCACTTCTTCGCCTACTGTTACTACTGGTCCTACATCTGATCCTACTCCTGGTTCTGCTGCTATTCCATCGGTTTTTGTTGCTACTTCAATTGGTACCACCACTTCTCCTTTGGTTGCTCCTTTGGGTTCTTCTTCAAGTCCTGCTACCACCACCACACATCCTACCACCACCACCTTTGCTACCACAACCACCACTACTGCTACACCTGATATGGCATCACCATCACCACCAGTTCCTAGTCCTCCACCTGTTCCTTCTCCTAGTGCAACTCCTGTTGATCCCCTGGGTGGGAAAACTAATGATTCTACTTCTCCTACTCCCACTGCTGCTACTCAGATAAAGGTAAAGGTTGAACCCTCTCCTAGTGATCCCACACCTCGACGTACGCTTTGCCAGAAATCGGCTCGCCGTGTTAGACGTGGCAAGACGGTCCCCTATGAGAAGCGTGATCCTGAAAATTTGATTGATGCAGCTTCTGACAGTGATTCTGATTTGCCTTTGGGCAATGGACATATTACTGGTTGGACGGTTGAACGTTCCACGACTCTTCCGGGTATGGTATCTCATAGAATTACTCTTAGTGATGGGTCGGTGCGGTTGGCTTCGGGTCTGCAGGGTATTTTGTCTTGGGCTGATCGTAAGGATCTTATGGCTTTATATGGGTTTGTGGATTCTGCCATGCCTTTTGATCCATGGCTGTGTCTTCCTGGCCTGGACTGCGAGTATGGGCTGATCTTAAGATGATGCTTGATGCACCTCCTCATGCTCCTGTTTCTGGTATATGGAAGGATCAGATGCAATGGGTTATTCAGCGATGGAAGTTGTATGCGGGATGTGGTGTGCATATGTTGGAGTTGGAATCTGGTCATATGGTTTTCATGCTCACAGACGTGGTTTATCCTTTGACGATTGCTTCAATGGAGGCTATGTTGGCTAGTCACTTGCAGATTTCAAATGCTCCCTCGGGGAATGAGTCCTCTATGGCAACTGCGTTGGTGGAAGGGATCCAGGTTCGGTTGAAAGCAGATAAGAAGTCTGCTTCTGGTCTTTGATTTGGTTGGTTTGTAAGTGTTTATGTTTTGTGTTTTTGTTTATTTGTTCCTATTATCATTCTCTTCACCAATATGTAAAGTGATTGGTGAATTTCATTCTTTATAGTTAAAAAAAAAACTTTTTATATAATATCTGCTTATACTTTAACACATCATGGATTTTACACTTGTGCATAAAATATCATTTGTTGTTTCATACTATGGGTTCTGGTTGCTGAATTGTCCTTGTGCTGGTTACTGGTTTCATCTGGTGTTGGACTTGGTCCTCACAGCAAATGGTTCTCAACTCACCATGTCTAATCGACAAGAAAGAGTTGATTCACCTTGAGGGTACGGCTCCTGGTGCGATTCTCAAATCCGTTGATGGTTGCCAGATTACCCAAAACTGGATGGTTTTCACATGCCATGGTCCTAGACTGAAAAGTGGCTAATCCAAGGGGGTACGACTCTTGGTAAAGATTTTATCAAATCCATTGATAGCTGTAATAGCTTGCTTTAAGCTATAGGGTTTTCAACTCACCGGTGCTTCATTGCTGAGAGTTGGCGAGTCCAGAGGGTTACGACTTCTGGTAAAGACATATCAAATCCGTTGACGGCTGAGATGGTTTGCCTAAAATCATCAGGGTACCCCCACTCACCATTGTTTCACGTTCTAAGAGTTGGGTTGGGTTCTAGTCTCCCAGGGTGATGCTTATTCCACCAGAAAGACTGGCTAGCCCAAGAGCGAGCAACAACTTGGTAAAGGCTCATCAAATCTGCTCATGTTGCTGAAAAGATTCAACACGATGCTGATTTGTTCCAAGATTTGAAGAAGCTTCTAGTGTTTCATGATGCGGCGGTTCTTCTGACTCTTATCTTGCTGATGCTGCTATTACTTTTGCTGATTCAATCCTCGAGCTTTATTTGCACGTTTTCCAGGAAACTTGAACTCAACAGGTCAAATTCAAGTTTAGGGGAGGATTGTTAGGACCATTGGTATAGTTAAATGTAATAGGTAGACTAGGAGGTATGTAGTTCCTCCTGGTCCTAGTAGTAGTAGGAGCAAGTCGTGCTCCTGGTCCTGGTCAAAGTCAAACTTTATTATTTGTTTATTATTATGTTAGGATATGCATGAGATATGTTAGGAAAGGATATGCATATCAGTTTTACACGTTTTGTTTAATGCTGTATTAGGGTTTCCTTGTAGTATAAAAGGAACCTTAGGCAGAAGGGTTAAGCACACCTTCATCAAACATAGTTCTAGTGATTATCAATATTAGAAATCCTTAGAAAGGATCAAGTCTTTATAGTTATTATGTTCTTCTTTATTTGTATTCTACATTCATATTGTGTATAGAGTCTCTCTGTGGATTGACTTGTGATTACAGAAGTCATTCACCGTTCCTGACAGGCTACAAGATCTACATCTAGTAGACCCAACAGTTTATGATTAATAGATGTTTATTGATTAGTTTGATTTAATCTCGTGGTTGATTTTGCTTAGATTTGATTAGATTCGAGTTATTCTTTGTCCCTTGTTCTTCGCATGGTTTGTTTCTGATCTTTCCCAGGTTCTGCTTTCCCAGACATTCCGAACGGAGCATTTCACTGGTGCTCCATCCGGAATACTAGATATTCCGAGTAGGCAACTATATTCCGGATAGGCTGCTATTCCGCATAGGGAATTTATTCCGAATAGGAATATATTCCGCATAGGGGCATTATTCCGAGTAGACCTGATATTCCGTATAGAAGGAGTATTCCGAATAGGGGACTTATTCCGGATAGGTGACAATATTACGGATAGGAACCTTATTCCGAGTAAGACTTTTATTCCGAATAGTGGTTTATTCCGGATAAGGTCATTTTTAGTTTCTTTAATTTTTGTTTTTAATTTCGAGCTTTATTTTTCATGCCTTTTTCCTTAGACGCACTTTAAGTTTATTTGCCTTAGATTTATTTTAGCCTTGCCTTAGTTTAAGATTTAGTTTTAGTTGCGTTTTAAGTTTTCCTTAGTTAAATTTAAGTTTGCGTTATTTACTTTTAGTGCCTTTTAATTTTCGTCACACTTTTAAATACTTACTCGTCATTTTTTTAATTAGACTTAGATTTACTTTACTGCACTTTTACTTTAATTGTTTTTGCACTTTTAATATACTACAACGACACATTTTTGTCCACCAAAGAACAGCTGAGTCGCACATTAAACTCCTTTTTCAATTCGAAGAGATTGGTACAACGGTAATTTTTACCCTGAGTAAAATCGAGTTATCAAATGGCGCTGTGATAGGTGTGTAAACACCCATTATTTCTACCACTTAATTACAATAATAACCGAGCCAAAACGTGTATTTTATGTCTTTTATGTCGGAATTATGCGTGGTTTGTGTTTTTGTTGTGATTTAGGACGAAAAGGTGAAAAGTGGAGAAAACACGGGCATTCACGGGCATTTACGGGCTTTTATTGAAGAAAAAGATGAAAGACGAAGTCAAGAAGTCAAGAGTGCATAAAGAACGGAAGTCCAAGACCAATTCTGAAGATTTATCGAAGAAAAAGTCAAAAGACGGAAGTTTACTTAAAGCCGAAGAACTCAAGTCTATTTTATCGAAGAATTAAAAGACGAGTTCAAAGAAATCCCGAGCCAAAAGTCATTAAAAGTCCAAGATTAAAGAAGATAAGAAGAAAAGGACTAAGCATGCAATTAATGAAGATTAAAGAAGGAAGGACTTAATCTTGTAATTAAGAGAAAAGGAAGGAGGGGAGGAAGCTTCCTAATCCTCCCCTATATATAGATTAGGACTAGTTAATTATTTTCTTTGTTGGCTAAGTGTGACAATTAGTCTTCCATTTTATTTACCTTGCACCTTTAATTCATGTCAATTTAAATACTTGTCAAATTTAAATACCTTGTCTTGCACCTTAAATTCCTTTAATTCAAGTAAGTTTCCATTTAATTCTTGTCAATCTTTATTTTATCTTGTTGATCTCCTATCTACCTTTCTTGATCTTTGATTTTATGTTTATGTTTGTGTTCATGTTCATGTTCTTATTTTGATCAAGTGGGTTTTTGATTATTGTGGTTAAATTTGTTAGTTTTATTGATATATATTGTTTGTTTATGATTAATTGTTGTTTTGTTATTAGTTTAGTTTAATTTTGTGTTTGATTTTGGTTAAATTTGTGGTTAGATTCGTGTTATTGTGATCCCTTGTTCTTCGGGGGTGTTTGTTTCTACTACTGTATTCCCAGGTAAGTTCCGAGCCAAGAGAAGGAGTTCTTTCATTCGGAAAATTCAAAGTTCCGAACCAGTGGGCTTCATCCGGAAAAGTTCCGAGTCAACACAAAAGTTCCTGATCAATATCTTCCGAACGAAAGTTCCGACTCAAACAAGGTTCATCCGGAACATTCAAAGTTCCGGACGAAACTTCCGGACGAAAACTTCCGAAAGAAAAAGTTCCGGATCAACACCAAATCTTCCGAGTCAAGCAACTTATTCGGAACTTCAAAAATTTCCGAACCAAGTAGTTCATTCGGAATTCTAGAAGTTCCGGATCAAGAAGGCTTCATTCGGAAGCCTTCCGAACCAAAGTTCCGGGTCAAGGAGTTCCGACTCAAGATTGTTTCATTCGGAACTCAAAAAGTTCCGAGTCAAGCCAGTTCATTCGGAACTCAAGAACTTCCGAATCAAGGTTTCTTTCAGGTTTTTGTTAGTATCAGTTTTAAATTTCTGTCTTTCATTTTCAAGCTTTATTTTTCCCTCCTTTTTATTTAATTGCACTTTAAGATTACTTGACTTAGCTTTATTTTAGCCTTGCCTTAGTTTAAGTTTTAGTTGCGTTTTAAGTTTGCCTTAGGTAGATTTAAGTTTGTGTCATTTACTTTTAGTGCCCTTTAATTTCTCGTCACGCTTTTAAATACTTGCCCATTATTTTTAATTAGACTTAGATTTACTTTAATTGCACTTTTACTTAAAGTTTCGCACATTTATTTCAAATACTACAACGACACAATCCTTTTTGTTCCACCAAAGACAGTTGAGTCGTACTTAAAACCAATAGATCAATTCGATTAGACCACGAGAACGATAATTTTCTTACTAGGTAAAAGCCTTGTATCAAATGGCGCCGCTGCCGGCTCTTTTCGTAAAGATTAACGGTTTTCTGTGAGTGACGCATTGCTTTTTGGGATCCGTTCACTTGTGAGCGTTATTTTTCTTGCATAAAAAAATTCAAAAATCATAAAAAAAAAAATCTACAAAAATCCATAAAAATTAAAAATTTCAAAAATCCAAAAAGATTTTATCTTTATTGTGTATATATATTGTCTTTGTGTTTGGTTTCTTTTTCTTTTGCATTTTCAGGTGTATGCGTACTAGATCTTCTAATTAACAAGAGCCCGAGACTTAAGAAGATTTAAGTATGTCAGGTGTCAACAACAACATTCCACCGCACCTCAATAATAACAACAATGTTCTTCCACAACCCGATCTTCGGACCATGGAGGAGCTTTGTCAACCTACCATGTTTGGACGAGGAGGACCGATTGCGCCGATGCAAATCAACGCTCCTGAGTTTTCGTTGAAGCACCACATGATTCAGCAAGTGCAAACTAACCCATTCCGTGGATTGCTTGATGATGATGCCAACAAACACCTCGACAAGTTCATTACAATCACCCAAAGCATGAAGTTGCCTGGTGCCACAATGGATGTACTTCGCCTACAACTCTTTCCACATACTTTATCGCATCATGCCGAGAAATGGTTTGATCGTCTCCCGAAGAATTCAATTCATACTTGGGATGACATGACTCAACGCTTTTTGTCGCGCTACTTTCCACCATCCATGGTCACGAGCCTTCGCAATCAAATCAGCCGTTTCATGCAAGATCCCGATGAATCTCTTTTTGATGCTTGGGAGAGATATAATGTCTTGATTGATCGTTGTCCAAACCACAACATGCATCCGGTCACATTGATTGATACTTTCTACAACGGATTAACTTTTCGAGATCGTGATACGATTAATGCAGCCGCCGGTGGCACATTCATGAAAAGGAGACCCGATGAGTGTAGAGAGCTAATTGAGAACATGACTACTCACCACAAAAACTGGGATTCCTCTGCTTCTTCAAGGAACAACCCGAGAGTCAATGTTTCCTCTACCTCCGCAAACCCTGATATGACCGAACTCACTCGTGTGCTGACTGAAATGAGCAGAAGTATGCAACTCTTGGCTTTAAACCAACAACAACAACAAGTTAAAGCTGTTGCTACTCCTTGTGAAACATGCGGCGGTCCTCACTCATACACCGATTGTCCTTCAACACAAGGAAATCCAGAAAATGTGTATGCAGCTTATGGTAATTATTCATCGGAAAATTACCAAGCTCGACCTCAAGGGGATAGAAATCTACTGAGTTACCGGTCCAACAATTACCTTTCACCTGGTTTTTCTCCTCAAAACCAAAACCCCGCCAACAACTACAATAGAAGCAACCAAATCCCACCAAGAGCTTCTAATCCTTATAACCCACCCGTCCAACAAAACCCACCCATTAACTCCGATGTTGAAGCCATTATGAGAACCCAAGGTGAGCAAATCAAGAATCTACAGAGCCAAATAATCAATTTGAAAGGAGATATCACGAAGCAAGGAAATGAGATAAGGTCCGAGGTTCGCGATAATATTCAATCCTCCTTCAGCACTCAAACGAATGAATTAAAGAATATGTTGTCTAGTTTCTTGCCCTCCACTCAACCTTCTACTTCAAGTTCTCTACCTTCAAACACCGTCACTAATCCGCGAGCTAATGTGAGTGCTATTACTACTCGTAGTGGAGTTACCATCGTAGGACCACCAATCCCACCCCCATCATCTACACCTCCTCCACCACCATGTATCCCTACTCCTCCTACACCTAGTATTAGTGCACCATTACCGTCTCCGCCTCGTCATGACGATGTTCCTAGGAAGGACCCTTCAACTTCTCACCCATTACCGACTACACCTTCACCTTCCAACTATAAACCCAACATTCCGTATCCTTCTCGCTTGGACAAGCCCAACTTGCTAACCAAGAATGACTGCCAAGTGTCAAACTATATCAAGATGCTCTCTCAGATGAACTTCCACATTAGCTTTCTTGAAGCACTTGTCCACATGCCCAAATTTGTTAAAGCATTTAAGGAATTGCTTAACAAGAAGGAGAAGCTGATTGAACTCGCCAACACACGCTTAAATGAAAACTGCTCTGCAGTTATTCTTAAAGAACTTCCGGAAAAGCTTGGAGATCCCGGTCGTTTTGTGTTGCCTTGCGTGTTCAACAAAACTGAAGAATTTACTGCCCTTGCTGATCTCGGGGCCAGTATTAATTAGATGCCACTGAGTGTTTGGAAAACACTATCATTACCCGACCTCACTCCTACAAAGATGACTCTGGAACTTGCAAATCGCACTCTCGCTTACCCCGTTGGTATAGCCGAAGACGTGTTCATAAAAGTTGGAACATTTACTTTCCCGGTCGATTTTGTCGTAGTTGATTATGAAATGGACCCTCGTATTCCTTTAATACTTGGTCGGCCGTTTTTGAGAACCGGAAGAGCTTTAGTGGATGTGGCCAAAGGTGAGTTAATCTTACGAGTCGGGGATGATTCACAAATTTTTAAAATGGGGAAGCTTACAGGCAAATCCTTTGGAGGCCGAGAATCAGTGAATATGATTAATGTGCATGAGGACTTCGTCGTCTACAACAATCCTCTATTCGAGTCTTGCAATGATAATACACTCTTTCAAGATGATATGGATGATTCTCGCTCCACTTTGGAAACTTCTCCCATTTAGGATTCTCCACCGGTCTTTGATGCTTATGATGATGATTCTAGCTCAGATTCGGATGATTTTGATGATTGTACTTCTGAGTATCCCGAGATGCCCACTTTCGATGATTTTGATGAGGCCGATACTCTTTCGAGCGATTCTTCACATGATGAAGATCCTCCGCCATCACTCGATCCTACTTTGGACGATTACTCATTTGAGGAAGATTTCTCTGAATTTCTCAACACTTACTTCCCTCATGAGAGTGATGCTCCTCCTTATAATTTTGAAGATTATCGTCTTGATCCTACTTTGGATTTGAAGCACATCCTTTCTAAGGAGAAGAAACCGGTCGACACCAAAATCCGCAGCGCATATGATTTAACACCTCTTTGTCCCCCTTCTAAGGACGAGGTTGTGCTTCTTCGCGGATCTTCTTCCCATTATGCTGAGCCTGAGTGCTATTTTCCCTTAAAGGAAAAGGTGTTCGACCCCGGTATTGAAGTCTTTAAGCCATCTCAGTATCCACCTGATGAAATAAAAGGAAATATCTTTGGAACTTATGGAAATCTGCTTGCACCACTTCACCCTTGCTTCCACCGTGCTCCATCACTGTTTAAAGGAACCTTGCATACTCTTCTTTGGCTTGCCTTGTTCGCCTTAAGCCTGTGCTATTTGATGGACGAAAACTATGTCTTCGATCCTGGTGGATATGTTTCATGCTTCTTTCGTTGATAATCAAGGTCGAGTCAGGCTCACGACTCGGTTAACAAAAATCAAGCGCTTCTTGGGAGGCAACCCATTCATCTATCTTTTCGCTTTCTTTATCATAAGTGTAGGGGAGACCCGTTGGTTTGCTTTCCTCTCCTCTCTCTTAATCAGGGATTCGAGCTTCAATGATCCACTCTTGATGATTCTTGACGACCCGTGATTCCGTGTTCACTTCTTCCCGGTTCTATCCTAAACTCTTTCCGATTCACTATTTTATATTTTCTCAATATTAAAATAGGAATCTCTTTAGTTGTCTCTTCCTTAGCGAGAATTAAACAACGTGCACAATGTCCTAAGTGTGTGGGAGTTTACTCCCACATGCTTCAACATTGAGGACAATGTTTATGTTAAATGTAGGGGGGACTTCTATCGAAGTTAAGTGGTCTTTACCTTGTATTTGTCCTCATTTTAACCAGAAATCAATTTTTCGACATTTTTCAAAATTTTTGATCTATTTTGGCCTATTAGTTTTTCCCTTTGGATAGTTATTTTCTTTCCTTGCTAGAATAAATGTGTAATAAGTGGTTTTAATTTTCAAACGTTGTGAATCTTTTGACTCAACCCGAGTTTACTTATCTAAGTTACTCTAGCTAGTATCCTTAACGTGTTTAAATCAAGTTTTGCTAGGCTTTTATATAGGGAGCTATAAAACGCGCAAGTCTTAACTCTCACGGGTTACGAACAAGAACTTTTCGCAAGTTCCTATAGTTGATCCTAGAGAGTCGTTTATCAAGGGAACTTTAATATGCGATTTCTAAACTTGAAAAAGTCTAAGAATTTGCAAGATCCTATAGGCGACTCGAAAACCCAAAACTTTGATTTAATAGGCTAAGCATCCACGAGTCTCATTACTTGAGATTTTAAACTGTGGAGAACGAGAGATGATAGAGCCAATTATAAGTTTGGTATTCTTTCGTGAATTTATGTGAGTTAATTATGAGCCTATTCTCCCATCGCTTGCTAATAAATTTATCTGTAATAAATAAGGTTGTACGATTTAAAAAGTTACTTAGCTTCTAGCCCAAGATCGTTTAAAAGTTGCTCGGTATGGATTAGAGTTCATAGCCAAGGCATAACTTGTTGAAGCGGGATGCGAAGATTGTCGAGTCCAAAAAGGACCTAACAAGGCATGAGGGCTATATTTTGTTGCTAAAGATCCAAAGTGATGTGAAGAATCATTTATCGAAAATCAATATGAAGGATCGAGACACACGACGAAAAGCAAAAACTCCCCAAAAGTCATGGAGAAGTGTATCCGAAAAGACCCTAACAAGGTATGAGGATAAATAGATCCAAGTCATAAAAGGAGGCGGATCGTTGTATATCAAAGTCCAAAATAAAGATTGGAGAAAAATGAAGAAGTCGTGGTCTAAGTATGAATCTCTCAAAACTTCAAGTGAAGAAATTCCTATTATGAAGAGAAGGCCATTATTTCATGAACGTCTCTCAAGGTTTGAAGTATGAAGTCGCTGCCAAATATCGGTCTGAGAAAGGTCTCAAATCGCGAAGCGAGTTATGCCAAGATATGAACTTTATGAGGTCCCGAGAAGAAGTGTTAAAAGATTTTGTCCTTTAGCTAACTATTGATTAAATCGTTAACTTTATTTTCGGCCTAATAAACTATCGAAATAAGTCAACAATGCATCCTCGTGATCATTCAAGACAAAAATAAAATATAAGAGATACACCTAGGAATAAGGGAGTCTAAGTGAATAATTGACCCACATGAGTTCGTGTTAGTCTAATAACTTATAATAACAATGATCTCGTTTTTAAGCTTGGTTTGGAGAAAGTGAAAACTTGAGGATGATGATTATTCACGACATTTCCAAAACACAAGGTATGCTTTTGATTTCTTTACTTTGAATGTTTATAGTTTCTATCTCTTAAATAAAGGCCAAAGTGGATTAATTATGATGAAAAATGTAAACGTGCTTTGTAACTAATGCATTGCATGAGGACATTGCAATGGTCAAGTGTAGGGGATTTGATAGGTGTGTAAACACCCATCCTTTCTACCACTTAATTACAATAATAACCGAGCCAAAACGTGTATTTTATGTCTTTTATGTCGGAATTATGCGTGGTTTGTGTTTTTGTTGTGATTTAGAACGAAAAGGTGAAAAGTGGAGAAAACACAGGCATTCACGGGCATTTACGGGCTTTTATTGAAGAAAAAGATGAAAGACGAAGTCAAGAAGTCAAGAGTGCATAAAGAACGAAAGTCCAAGACCAATTCTGAAGATTTATCGAAGAAAAAGTCAAAAGACGGAAGTTTACTTAAAGCCGAAGAACTCAAGTCTATTTTATCGAAGAATTAAAAGACGAGTTCAAAGAAATCCCGAGCCAAAAGTCATTAAAAGTCCAAGATTAAAAAATATAAGAAGAAAAGGACTAAGCATGCAATTAATGAAGATTAAAGAAGGAAGGACTTAATCTTGTAATTAAGAGAAAAGGAAGGAGGGGAGGAAGCTTCCTAATCCTCCCCTATATATAGATTAGGACTAGTTAATTATTTTCATTGTTGGCTAAGTGTGACAATTAGTCTTCCATTTTATTTACCTTGCACCTTTAATTCATGTCAACTTAAATACTTGTCAAATTTAAATACCTTGTCTTGCACCTTAAATTCCTTTAATTCAAGTAAGTTTCCATTTAATTCTTGTCAATCTTTATTTTATCTTGTTGATCTCCTATCTACCTTTCTTGATCTTTGATTTTATGCTTATGTTTGTGTTCATGTTCATGTTCTTATTTTGATCAAGTGGGTCTTTGATTATTGTGGTTAAATTTGTTAGTTTTATTGATATAGATTGTTTGTTTATGATTAATTGTTGTTTTGTTATTAGTTTAGTTTAATTTTGTGTTTGATTTTGGTTAAATTTATGGTTAGATTCGTGTTATTGTGATCCCTTGTTCTTCGGGGGTGTTTGTTTCTACTACTGTATTCCCAGGTAAGTTCCGAGCCAAGAGAAGGAGTTCTTTCATTCGGAACATTCAAAGTTCCGAACCAGTGGGCTTCATCCGGAAAAGTTCCGAGTCAACACAAAAGTTCCGGATCAATATCTTCCGAACGAATGTTCCGACTCAAGCAAGGTTCATCCGGAACATTCAAAGTTCCGGACGAAACTTCCGGACGAAAACTTCCGAAGGAAAAAGTTCCGGATCAACACCAAATCTTCCGAGTCAAGCAACTTATTCGGAACTTCAAAAAGTTCCGAACCAAGTAGTTCATTCGGAAGTCCTGAAGTTCCGGATCAAGAAGGCTTCATTCGGAAGTCTTCCGAACCAAAGTTCCGGGTCAAGGAGTTCCGACTCAAGATTGTTTCATTCGGAAATCAAAAAGTTCCGAGTCAAGCCAGTTCATTCGGAACTCAAGAACTTCGAATCAAGGTTTCTTTCAGGTTTTTGTTAGTATCAGTTTTAAATTTCTGTCTTTCATTTTCAAGCTTTATTTTTCCCGCCTTTTTATTTAATTGCACTTTAAGATTACTTGACTTAGCTTTATTTTAGCCTTGCCTTAGTTTAAGTTTTAGTTGCGTTTTAAGTTTGCCTTAGGTAGATTTAAGTTTGCGTCATTTACTTTTAGTGCCCTTTAATTTCTCGTCACGCTTTTAAATACTTGCCCATTATTTTTAATTAGACTTAGATTTACTTTAATTGCACTTTTACTTAAAGTTTTGCACATTTATTTCAAATACTACAACGACACAATCATTTTTGTTCCACCAAAGACAGCTGAGTCGTACTTAAAACCAATAGATCAATTCGATTAGACCACGAGAACGATAATTTTATTACTAGGTAAAGCCTTGTATCACGCCGTTGCCGGCTCTTTTCGTAAAGATTAACGGTTTTCTTTGAAAGACGTGTTGCTTTTTGGGATCCGTTCACTTGTGAGCGTTATTTTTCTTGCACAAAATTTTCAAAAAATCATAAAAATTAAAAATTGATAAAAATCCATAAAAATTAAAAATTTCAAAAATCCAAAAAGATTCTATCTTTATCGTGTATATATATTGTCTTTGTGTTTGGTTTCTTTTTCTTTTTGCATTTTCAGGTGTATGCGTACTAGATCTTCTAATTATCAAGAGCCCGAGACTCAAGAAGATTTAGCTATGTCAGGTGTTAACAACAATAATCCACCGCACCTCAACAATAACAACAATGTTCTTCCACAGCCCGATCTTCTGACAATGGAGGAGCTTTGTCAACCTACCATGTTTGGACAAGGAGGACCGATTGCGCCGATGCAAATCAACGCTCCTGAGTTTTCGTTGAAGCACCACATGATTCAGCAAGTGCAAACTAACCCATTCCGTGGATTGCATGATGATGATGCCAACAAACACCTCGACAAGTTCATTACAATCACCCAAAGCATGAAGTTGCCTGGTGCCACAATGGATGTTCTTCGTCTTCAACTCTTTCCACATACTTTATCACATCATGCCGAGAAATGGTTTGATCGTCTCCCGAAGAATTCTATTCATACTTGGGATGACATGACTCAACGCTTTTTGTCGCGCTACTTTCCACCATCCATGGTCACGAGCCTTCACAATCAAATCAGCGGTTTCATGCAAGAACCCGATGAATCTCTCTTTTATGCTTGGGAAAGATATAATGTCTTGATTGATCGTTGTCCAAACCACAACATGCTCCCTGTGACCTTAATAGATACTTTCTACAAAGGATTGACTTTTCGTGATCGTGATACGATTAATGCAGCCGCCGGTGGCACATTTATGAAAAGGAGACCCGAGGAGTGTAGAGAGCTTATTGAGAAAATGACTACTCACCACAAGAACTGGGATTCCTCTGCTTCTTCACGAAACAACCCGAGAATCAATGTTTCATCTACTTCAGCAAACCCTGATATGACCGAACTCACCCGCATGATGACTGAAATGAGCAAAAGTATCATGCTTCTCGCTTCAAACCAACAACAACAACAAGTGAAAGCGGTTGCCAATCCTTGTGAAACATGCGGCAGTCCTCACTCATACACCGATTCTCCTTCCACATAAGGAAATCCGGAAAATGTGTATGCAGCTTATGGTAATTATTCACCGGAAAATTGCCAAGCTCGACCACAAGGGGATAGAAATTTGCTGAGTTACCGATCAAACAACTACCTTTCACCCGGTTTTTCTCCTCAAAACCAAAACCCCGCCAACAACTACAATAGAAGCAACCAAATCCCACCAAGAGCTTCTAATCCTTATCACCCACCCGCCTAACAAACCCCACCCATTAACCCCGATGTTGAAACCATCATGAGAACCCAAGGTGAGCAAATAAAGAATCTTCAGAGCCAAATTATCAATCTGAAAGGAGATATTACCAAGCAAGGAAATGAGATTAGATCCGAGCGTCGAGATAATATTCAATCCTCCTTCAGCAATCAAACCAATGATTTGAAGAATATGCTTGCTAGTTTCTTGCCTGCCGCTCAACAATCTTCTTCGAGTTCTCTACCTTCAAACACCGTCACCAATCCGCGAGCAAATGTGAGTGCTATTACTACTCGTAATGGAATTACCATCGTCGATCCACTGATCTCACCCCCATCATCTACACCTCCTCCACCACCATTTATCCCTACTCCTCCTACACCTAGTATTAGTGCACCATTACCGTCTCCGCCTCGTCATGACGATGTACCTAGGAAGGACCCTTCAACATCTCAACCTTTACCTGCTACACCTGCACCTTCACCACCCAAACCCAATATCCCTTATCCCTCTCGTTTAGGCAAGACCAAAATGCTAACCAAGGATGACTCTGAAGTGTCACGCTATGTGAAGATGATCTCTCAAATGAACTTCAACATTAGCTTTCTTGAAGCACTTGTCCACATGCCCAAATTTTTTAAAGCATTTAAGGAATTGCTTAACAAAAAGGAGAAGCTGATTGAGCTCGCCAACACACGCTTAAATGAAAACTGTTCTGTAGTTATTCTTAAAGAACTTCCGGAAAAGCTTGGAGATCCCGGTCGTTTTGTGTTGCCTTGCGTGTTCAACAAAACTGAAGAATTTACTGCCCTTGCTGATCTCGGGGCCAGTATTAATTTGATGCCTTTGAGTGTTTGGAAAACACTATCATTACCCGACCTCACTCCAACAAAGATGACTCTTGAACTTGCAAATCGCACTCTCGCTTACCCCGTTGGTATTGCCGAAGACGTGTTCATCAAAGTTGGCACATTTACTTTCCCGGTCGATTTTGTCGTTGTTGATTATGAAATGGACCCTCGTATTCCTTTAATACTTGGTCGGCCATTCTTGAGAACCGGACGAGCTCTAGTTGATGTTGCCGAAGGTGAGTTAATCTTAAGAGTCGGGGATGATGCACAAGTTTTTAAAATGGGAAAGCTTACAAGTAAATCCTTTGGAGGCCGAGAATCAGTGAATATGATTAATGTGCTCGATGATTTTACCGTCTAAAATAATCCTCTATTCGATTCTTGCATCGATAATCCACTTTCTAATGATGATGTGGATGATTCTCTATCCAATTTGGAACCTTCACCCATTTATGACTCTCCACCGATCTTTGATGCTTATGATGATGAGTCTAGCTCAGATTCGATGATTTTGATGATTGTACTTCCGAGTATCCCGACCTGCCCCCATATGATGATTTTGATGAGGCTGATACTCTTTCGAGCGATTCTTCACATGATGAATATCCTCCGCCATCACTCGATCCTATTTTGGACGATTACTCATTTGAGTAAGATTTCTCTACGTTTCTCAACACTTACTTCCCTCATGAGAGTGATGCTCCTCCTTATGATTTTGAAGATTATCGTCTTGATCCTACTTTAGATTTGAATCACATTATTTCAAAGGAGAAGAAACCGGTCGACACCAATATCCGTAGCACGTATGAGTTAACACCTCTTTGTCCATCTTCTGAGGACGAGGTTGTGCTTCTTCGCGGATCTTCTTCCCATTCTGCTGAGCCTGAGTGCTATTTTCCCCTAAAGGAAAAGGTGTTCGACCCCGGTATTGAAATCTTTAAGCCATCTCAGTATCCACCCGATGAAATAAAAGGAAAAATCTTTGGAAATTTTAAAGACATGCTTGCACCTCACCATACTTGCTTCCACCGTGCTCCATCGCTGCTTAAGGGAACCTTGCCTATTCTTGTTTGGCTTTCCTTGTTCGCCTTAAGCTTGTGCTGTTTGTTGGACGAAAACTATGTCTTTGATCCTGGTGGATATGTTTCATGCTTCTTCTGTTGATGATCAAGGTCGAGTTAGGCTTACGACTCGGTTAACAAAAATCAAGCGCTTCTTGGGAGGCAACCCATGTATCTATCTTTTAGCTTTCTTTATCCTAAGTGTAGGGGAGACCCTTTGGTTTGCTATTTCCTCTCCTCCCTTCTTATAATCAGGGATTCGAGCTTCAATGATCCACTCTTGATGATTCTTGACGACCCGTGATTCCGTGTTCACTTCTTCCCGGTTCTATCCTAAACTCTTTTCGATTCAGTATTTTATATTTTCTCAAATATTAAAATAGGAATCTCTTTAGTTGTCTTTCCCTTAGAGAGATTTAAACAACGTGCACAATGTCCTAAGTATAGGGGAGTCTACTCCCACATGCTTAAACATTGAGGACAATGTTTATGTTAAGTGTAGGGGGGACTTCTATCGAAGTTAAGTGGCTCTTTTCCTTGTATTTGTCCTCATTTTAACCGGAAAATCAATTTTTCGACATTTTTCAAAATTTTTGATCTATTTTGGCCTATTAGTTTTTCCCTTTGTATAGTTATTTTCTTTCTTTGCTAGAATAAATGCTTAATAAAGTGGTTTTAATTTTCAAACGTTGTGAATCTTTTGACTCAACCCGAGTTTACTTGTCTAAGTTACTCTAGCTAGTATCCTTAACCTGTTTAAGTCAAGTTTTGCTAGGCTTTTGTATAGGGAGCTATTAAACGCGAAAGTCTTAACTCTCCCGGGTTAAGAATAAGAACTTTTCGCAAGTTCCTATAATTGATCCTAGAGAGTCGTTTATCAAGGGAACTTGAAAACGCGATTTCTAAACTTGAAAGAGTCTAAGAATTTGCAAGATCCTATAGGCGACTCGAAAACCCAAAACTTTGATTTAATAGGCTAAGCATCCACGAGTCTCATTCCTTGAGATTTTAAACTATGGAGAACGAGAGATGATAGAGCCAATTATAAGTTCGGTATTCTTTTGGGAATTTATGTGAGTTAATTATGAGCCTATTCTCCCATCGCTTGCTAATAATTTATCTGCAATAAATAAGGTTGTACGATTTGAAAAGTTACTTAGCTTCTAGCCCAAGATCGTTTAAAAGTTGCTCGGTATGGATTAGAGTTCATAGCCAAGGCATAACTTATTGAAGCGGGATGCGAAGATTGGCGAGTCCAAAAAGGCCCTAACAAGGCATGAGGGCTACATTTTGTTGCTAAAGATCCCAAGTGATGTGAAGAATCATTTATCGAAAATCAATATGAAGGATCGAGACACACGACGAAAAGCAAATACTCCCCAAAAGTCATGGAGAAGTGTATCCGAAAAGACCCTAGCAAGGTATGAGGATAAATAGATCCAAGTCATAAAAGGAGGCGGATCGTTGTATATCAAAGTCCGAAATAAAGATTGGAGAAAAATGAAGAAGTCGTGGTCCAAATATGAATCTCTCAAAAAGTTCAAGTGAAGAAATTCCTATATGAAGAGAAGACCATAATTTCATGAACGTCTCTCAAGGTTTGAAGTATGAAGTCACTGCCAAATATCGGTCTGAGAAAGGTCTCAAATCGCGAAGCGAGTTATGCCAAGATATGAACTCTATGAGGTCCCGAGAAGCGGTTTTAAAAGATTTTGTTCTTTAGCTAACTATTGATTAAATCGTTCACTTTATTTTTGGACTAAATAACTATCGAAATAAGTCAACAATGCATCCTCGTGATCATTCAAGACAACAATAAAATATAAGAGATACACCTAGGAATAAGGGTGTCTAAGTGAGTAATTGGCCCACATGAGTTCATGTTAGTTTGATAACTTATAATAACCATGATCTCGTTTTTAAGCTTGGTTTGGAGAAAGTGAAAACTTGAGGATGACGATTATTCAGGCCAAGGTGGATTGATTTTGATGAAAAATGTAAACGTGCTTTGTAACTAATGCATTGCATGAGGACATTGCAATGGTCAAGTGTAGGGGATTTGATAGTGTGTAAACACCCATCCTTTTTACCACTTAATTACAATAATAACCGAGCCAAAACGTGTATTTTATGTCTTTTATGTCGGAATTATGCGTGGTTTGTATTTTTGTTGTGATTTAGGACGAAGTTGTGAAAAGTGGAGAAAACACGGCATTCATGGGCATTTATTGAAGAAAAAGATGAAAGACGAAGTCTACAAGTCAAGAGTGCAAAAAGAACGGAAGTCCAAGACCAATTCTGAAGATTTATCGAAGAAAAAGTCGAAAGACGGAAGTTTACTTAAAGCCGAAGAACTCAAGTCCACTTTATTGAAGAATTAAAAGACGAGTTCAAAGAAATCCCGAGCTAAAAGTCATTAAAGTCCAAGATTAAAGAAGATTTAAAGGCTTAAGGACTAATGGTGCAATTAACAAAGAGATTAAGAAGGAAGGGCCTAATGATGCAATTAAGAGAAAAGGAAAGAGGGGAGGAAGCTTCCTAAGCACCCCTTAATCCTCCCCTATATATAGATTAGATATTAATCATTTTCATTTTGTTGGCTAATAGTGACAATTAGTTCTTCCACTTTTAATTACATTGTCATTTAAATACTTGTCAAATTTAAATACTGTCTTGCACCTTAATTACCATTTAATTTCAAGTAAGTTTTTCTTTTAATTATTGTTAATCTTTATCTTTATTGGTAAGCTCTCATTCTACCTTTCTTAATATTTGATTTTTATTGTTTATGTTCATGTTCATGCTCTTATTTTTCTTATTTTGATCAAAGTGGGTTTTGATTATCTTTATTAGTTTTGTGAGTTTTGTTGTTTTTAATTGATTGTTTATGATTAATAGATGTTTATTGATTAGATTGATTTAATCTCGTGGTTGATTTTGCTTAGATTTGATTAGATTCGAGTTATTCTTTGTCCCTTGTTCTTCGCATGGTTTATTTCTGATCTTTCCCAGGTTCTGCTTTCCCAGACATTCCGAACGGAGCATTTCACTGGTGCTCCATTCGGAATACTAGATATTCCGAGTAGGCAACTATATTCCGGATAGGCTGCTATTCCGCATAGGGAATTTATTCCGAATAGGAATATATTCCGCATAGGGGCATTATTCCGAGTAGACCTGATATTCAGAATAGAAGGAGTATTCCGAATAGGGGACTTATTCCGGATAGGTGACAATATTCCGGATAGGAACCTTATTCCGAGTAAGACTTTTATTCTGAATAGTGATTTATTCCGGATAAGGTCATTTTTAGTTTCTTTAATTTCTGTTTTTAATTTCGAGCTTTATTTTTCCTGCCTTTTTCCTTCGACGCACTTTAAGTTTATTTGCCTTAGATTTATTTTAGCCTTGCCTTAGTTTAAGATTTAGTTTAGTTGCCTTTTAAGTTTGTCTTAGTTAAATTTAAGTTTGCGTTATTTACTTTTAGTGCCTTTTAATTTTCGTCACGCTTTTAAATACTTACTCGTCATTTATTTTAATTAGACTTAGATTTACTTTACTGCACTTTTACTTTAATTGTTTTTGCACTTTTAATATACTACAACGACACATTTTTGTTCCACCAAAGAACAGCTGAGTCACACATTAAACTCCTTTTTCAATTCGAAGAGATTGGTACAACGATAATTTTTAACCTGAGTAAAATCGAGTTATCAATAGACATAGTTCCTGCTTAAGATAATACATATGCAAATGATACACTCAAATATATATATCATTACTCATGTAAAACTCGTAGCATGGCAAAACATCTCACATCACAACATTTTGCAAAACAATCTTAACACATAATTTCGCAAAAATTATTTTGCCTACAATCTCGCAATAATGTTTTGACAAAAATCTGTCAATAAAATTTAACCAGAAATCTCGCAATATTTTTGACAAAACAAATCTCGCAATAATTTCCAAAGAAAATCTCGCAATAATTTGTTGACAAAAATTCGCAATAAAATTGAATCAAAAATCTCGCAATAATTATTCTAAAACAGTCTCGCAGTAATCGTATTGAACAAATCTCGTAATAATTTCCATCACACGATCTCGCAATATTTTTCACCCAAAAATCTCGCAATATTTTTCTAAAAAAAATCTCGCAATAATTTGTATATAGAAAAATCTCGCAATAATTTCATGTGAAAAATCACGCAATATTTTTTAACCAACAATCTCACAATATATTTGGGAACATAATCTCGCATTAAACAAACAAGGACAATCTCATAATATTTTCTAACTTAAATCTCGCAATATCTTCTTGAACAATCTCGCAATATAACTTTGCATAATTTCACAATATTCAACAAGAAGAAAAAAATCTCGCAATATTTATGCTATAATCTCGCAATATCTGTTTTTGCATAATTTTGTAATTTTGAGTGTTTTCGCAAACAAATTCCAAAAATGTTCCACGTCGTTACTGAGTTTGATATGGGCAAAACTAAGGCATTCTCAATCATTCTTAGGCCTAATTGAACAAAACCCCTGATAGGTGTTTAAACACCCATCCTTTTACCACTTAACTACAATAATAAACAAGCCAAAACGTGTATTTTATGTCGTAAATGTCGGAATTATGCGTGGTTTGTGTTTTTGTTGTGATTTAGGATCAAAATCTGAAAAAGGAGAAAAACACGGGCTTTTATCGAAGAAAAACGACAAAAGACGAAGTCAAAAGATCAAGAGTGCAAAAAGAACGGAAGTCCAAGGCCTATTCTGAAGATTTATCGAAGAAAAAGTCTGAAGACGGAAGTTTAATAATACCGAAGAACTCAAGTCTAAATAAGTGAAGATATTCTAAGACGAGTTCAATTAATCCCGAGACAAAGTCGATAAAGTTGAAGAATTTAGAAGACGAGAAGTCGAGAAAGAAAGAAGAATGAACCAACACATGCTTAGTTTTCCTAATCACTATAAATAGACTCCTAATATGTCATTAGGAGTTGTTGGCTAGAGCGACAAACTAGTTCTTCCATTTTTAATCTTTTTGCACATTTACTTTCTTGTACCTTTAATTACCTTGTCTTGCACTTTAATTTTCAAGTAAGTTTACTTTTATATTATTGAATCTTTACTTTTTATTGTTATTCTCTCATCTACCTTTCTTGTTATTAATTTAATCTTTATGTATTTGTGCTTATGGTTATGTTTTTTTGATTATTGGTTATGTTTTTATGATTATGATTGAGTTAGCTTATTAATTTTATAGCTTATTGTGTTTTTCTTAAAATTGATTAAGTGTTTATTAGTTAATTTTTATAAAAAGTTTATTTTTAATATTTTAATTATTTAGTGTTTTTAAAAGTTTTTAAATTTTAGCTTATTTGCTTTTTCTTAAAAGTGTTTTGGTTAAAGTTTTAGTTAAGTGCTTATTTGTGTGTAGCTTAATTATAGTTTATAGCTTATTTGATTTTAGTGGTTATCCGGCTTTGGTAAACCCTCTTATTCCGAACATAGCCTCCAATACATTATTCCGAATAGAGCTCAAACCCCATTATTCAGTATCCGGAAATTATTCCGGATAGGGACAGTTTTTGGTTATTCCGGATAGTGGGCTTGTGAAGATTCCGGATAAAGCTTCGAAGAGTTATTCCGGATAAGGGTGTTAAGTTATTCCGGATAAGAGATTCTAGGAAGTATTCCGGATAAGAGATTTCAGGTTATTCCGGATAAGCTTCTTGACTGGATTCCGGATAAAGAGTTGAAAAAAATATTCCGGATAAGGTGACAAATATTCCGGATAAGCTTTGGCAAGGGAATCCGGATATCGAGTTATTCCGGATAACTCACAAGTGATTATTCCGGATAAGGGTCTAAACATATTCCGGATAAGCCGCAGGAGATCATTCCGGATAAAGGATCTAAGTTCAGTATTCCGGATAAACGTGACAGATTTATTCCGAATAAAGACCTCATCCCAGAATCCGGATAAGCAGTGTAAGTTTGGTAATTCGGATAGTGACAGTATTTCGGGTTCCATCTTAGGTTTGTTTTCACTTCCTTTTATTTTCAAGTATTTATTTTCCCACTATTTTTCTTAAGTGTTATTTTTATTGCGTTGTCAATTTAATTTTTCTTTCGCTTTAATTTTCTGTCATTTATTGCACCATTTAAGTGTTAATTAGTTTTAGATTTAATTAACCGTCATTAATTTTAAAGTTTTGCAAATTTATTTTTCAACAACGACAAATACTCTTTTCCACCAAAAGACGGCTGAGTTGCACATTCTTTCCTTTCTCAATTCGAAAAGACTGGAACAACGATATTTTTAACTGAGTTAAAATTTAGATATTAAATGGCGCCGCTGGCGGCTCTTTTCGTTAAGATTAACGGTTTTCTGTGAAAGACGCGTTGAATTTTAGGATCCGTTCCCTCGTGAACGTTATTTTTCTTGCTTAAAAATTTCCAAAAATCCATAAAAATAAAAAATTTTCAAAAATCCAAAAAGATTTTATTTTTATTCTTATAGTGTATATATATTGTCTATTTCTTTGGTATTGCTTTCTTTTGCTTTTGCAGGTGCATGCGTACTAGATCTTCAATTTATCCAGAGCCCGAGACTTGTGACGATTTAGCTATGGCAGGTGTAAAGAATAACAATAACCCACCGCACCTCAACAATAACAACAACAATGTTCTTCCACAGCTCGATCTTCGGACAATGGAGGAGCTTTGTCAACCAACTATGTATGGACGAGGAGGACCGATTGCGCCGATGCAAATCACGGCTCCGGAGTTTTCGTTGAAGCATCACATGATCCAACAAGTGCAAACTAATCCATTTCGCGGATTGCCTGATGATGATGCCAACAAGCACCTCGACAAATTCATTACTATTACTCAAAGCATGAAGTTGCCCGGTGTTACTATGGATGTCCTTCGCCTACAGCTCTTTCCACATACTTTATCCCACCACGCCGAAAAATGGTTTGATCGTCTCCCGAAGAATTCCATTCATACATGGGACGACATGACTCAACGATTTTTGTCGCGCTACTTCCCACCATCATGGTCACGAGCCTTCGAAATCAAATCAGCGGTTTCATGCAAGAACCCGATGAATCTCTCTTTGATGCTTGGGCAAGATAGAATGTTTTGATCGATCGATGTCCAAACCACAACATGCTCCCCGTTACGTTGATTGGTACTTTCTACAATGGTCTAACTTTTCGTGATCGTGATACTATTAATGCAGCCGTCGATGGCACATTTATGAAAAGAAGACCCGAGGAGTGTAGAGAGCTTATTGAGAACATGACTACTCATCACAAAAATTGGGATTCCTCCGCATCTTCAAGGAATAACCAGAGAGTCAATGTTTCTTCTACTTCAGCAAACCCCGATATGACCGAATTCACCCGCATGATGGCCGAAATGAACAAAAATATCTTGCTCATCGCTATAAACCAACAACAACAAGTTAAAGTTGTAGCAATTTCTTGTGAGACTTGCGGTGGTCCTCATTCATACACTGATTGTCCTTCTACTCAAGGCAATCTGGAAAACGTGTATGCGGCTTATGGTAACTATTCACCGGAAAATTACCAAGCCCGATATCAAGGTGATCGGAATTTGCTAAGTTACCGTTCTAACAACTATCTTTCACCCGATTTTTCTCCTCAAAACCACAACCCCAACAACAACTACAATAGAAGCAACCAAATCCTACCTAGAGCTTCTAATCCTTATCTCCCACCCACTAAACAAGCCCCACCCATTAATCAAGATGTTGAAGCTTTAATGAGAACCCAAGGAGAGCAAATTAAGAATCTGCAAAGCCAAATTATCAATTTGAAAGGGGATATCACTAAGCAAGGTAATGACATTAGATCCGAGCTTCGACATGATATTCAAACCTCCTTTAGCACTCAAACAAATGATTTGAAGAATATGCTGGCTAGTTTCTTACCAACCACTCAACCCTCTACTTCGGGCTCTCTACCTTCAAACACCGTCACCAACCCAAGAGCGAATGTGAGTGCTATTACTACACGCAGTGGAACAACCTTAGTAGGACCATCCATCCTTTCCCCAGTTACTCCATCTACACCTCCTCCACCACCATTTATCCCTCCTACTCCCACGCCTAGTATTAGTTCACCATTACCGTCTCTGCCTCGTCATGAAGAGGTACCAAAGAAGAATCCTGCACCAACCCCACCTTCCACCCTTAAACCCTCAACATCTCAACCTTTACCTGCTACACCTATACCTTCCACCTATAAACCCAATATTCCTTATCCATCTCGCTTAGACAAGGCCAAACTGCAAACCAAGGATGACATTCAAGTGTCAAACTATTTGAAGAAAGTTTCAGAAATGACCATCACCTTTAGCCTTGTTGAAGCTCTAGCACAAATGCCTAAATTTGTTAAGATGTTTAAGGAATTGCTTAGTAAAAAGGAGAAGATGTCCGAGTTTGTTAATACTCGATTGAATGAAAATTGTTCTGCCATCCTTCTTAAAGAACTCCCGGAGAAACTTGGAGATCCCGGTCGTTTTGTGATACCATGTACTTTTCACCAAACCGAAGAATTTACTGCCTTAGCCGATCTCGGGGCAAGTATAAATCTGATGCCTTTAAGTGTTTGGAAAAAGTTATCCTTACCCGACCTTACACCAACGAAAATGACTCTTGAGCTAGCAAATCGTACTCTTGCTTACCCCGTTGGTATTGCTGAAGACGTGTTTATTAAAGTTGGAACCTTCACTTTTCCGGTCGACTTTGTTGTTGTTGATTATGAAATGGACCCTCGTATTCCTTTAATACTTGGTCGGCCATTCTTAAGAACCGGAAAAGCTCTAGTCGATGTTGCCGAAGGTGAGTTAATTTTACGGGTCAGGCATGATGCACAAGTGTTCAAAATGGGGAAGATCACAACCAAATCTAATGGAAGAGAATCAGCGAATATGATTAATGTGCTTGATGATTTTGTCGTCTACAACAATCCTCTATTCGATTCTTGCTATGATAATCCAATGTTCCAAGCTGATGTGGATGATTCTCTATTCAATTCCGATTCTCCACCAATTTATGATTCTTCATCGATCTTTGATGCTTATAATGACGATTCTAGTACCAATGGAGATGATTATGATGATTTTACTTCTGAGTATCCACACATGCCCACTTATGATGATTTTAATGAGGTTGATACTCTCTCGAGTGATTCTTCACATGATGAAGATCCTCCGCTAACAAAATTTGATCCTACTTTGGATGACTACTCATTTGAGGAAGATTTTGCTACTTTTCTCAACACATACTTCCCAAATGAGAGTGATGCTCCTCCTTTGGACTTTGATGATTATGGTCTTTATCCTACTTTGGATATGAAGAAACCCGCTTCAAAGGAGAAAAAGCCAGCCGAAACCGATATCCACGGCACTTATGTCTTGACACCTCTATATCCACCTTCTGAGGATGAGATTACGAGATTTATGATCAGATATTCTTCAAGATCTGCTGAGCCTGAGTGTTATTTTCCCCTAAAGGAAAAGGTGTTCGACCCCGGCATTGCACTTTTAGGCCATCTCAGTATCCATCTCATGAAATAAAAGGAAAAATCTTTGGAACTTATGAAGATATGCTTGCACCTCACCCTTGCGACCACCATGGTCAATCACTGCTTAAGGGAACCTTGCCTACTCTTCTTTGGCTTGCCTTGTTCGCCTTAAGCTTGTGCTATTTGATGGACGAAAACCATGTATTTGATCCTGGTGGATGTTTTTCAAGCATCTTCCTATGCTAATCAAGGTCGAGTCAGGCTCACGACTCGGTTAACAAAAACAAGCGCTTCTCGGGAGGCAACCCGCAGTATCTATCCTTTTTCTCTTATTTTTATAATAAGTGTAGGGGGAGACCCTAGTATGTGTTTGTTGTTTTCTTTCTTATCATGTGTAGGGATTCGAGCTTTCAAAAATCCATTCTTGATGACTTTTGACGAACCGTGATCCCGTGTACCCGTCTTCCCGGTTCTATCCTAAACTCTTTTGATTCTCTATTTTATATTCTTCCATATTAAAATAGGAATCACTTTAGTTGTCTCTTCCTTAGCAAGATTTAAACAAAGTGCACAATGTCCTAAGTGTAGGGGAGGTTACTTCCACATGCTTAAACATTGAGGACAATGTTTATATTAAGTGTAGGGGGACTTCTATCAAAGTTAAGTGCTCTTTTCCATGTATTTGTCCGCATTTTAACCGGAAAATTGATTTTTCGACATTTTTCAAAACATTTGATCTATTTTGGCCTAGTAGTATAGTTGTATTTTCCTCTATTTTAGTCATTTTATTTCATTGCTAGAATAAATTTTAATAAAGTGGGTTTAATTTTCAAACGTTGTGAATCTTTTGACTCAACTCGAGTTTACTTATCTAAGTTTACTCTAGCTAGTATCCTTAACATGTTTAAGTCAAGTTTTGCTAGACTTTTATATAGGGAGCTTTAAAACGTGAAAGTCTTAACTCTCACGGGTTAACAACAAGAACTTTTCGCAAGTTCCTATAATTGATCCAAGAGAGTTGTTTATCAAGGGAACTTTAAAATGCAATTTCTAAACTTGAATAAGTCTAAGAATTTGCAAGATCCTATATATGACTCGAAAACCCAAAAACTTTGATTTAATTGGCTAAGCATACACGAGTCTCATTCCTTGAGAATTTAAAATGTGGAGAACAAGAGATGATAGAGTCAATTATAAGTTTGGTATTCTTTCATGAATTTATGTGAGTTAATTATGAGCTTTTTCTCCCATCGCTTGTTAATAAATTTATCTGAAATAAATAAGGTCGTACGATTTGAAAAGTTACTTAGCTTCTAGCCTAAGATCGTTTAAAAGTTGCTCGGTATTGATTAGAGTTCATAGCCAAGGCATAACTTATTGAAGCAGGATGCGAAGACTGGCGAGTCCAAAAAGGCCCTAACAAGGCATGAGGGCTACATTTTGTTGCTAAAGATCCAAAAGTGATGTGAAGAATCATTAATCAAAAATCAATATGAAGGATCGAGACACACGACGAAAAGCAAAAACTCCCCAAAAGATCATGGAGAAGTCTATCCAAAAAGGCCCTAACAAGGTATGAGGATAAATAGATCCAATTCCTAAAAGGAGGCGGATCATTGTATATCAAAGTCTAAAATAAAGATTGGAGAAAAATGAAGAAGTCGTGGTCCAAAGATGAAGAATCTCTCAAAACTTCAAGTGAAGAAATTCCTATTATGAAGAGAAGACCATAATTTCAAGAACGTCTCTCAAAGATTTGAAGTATAAAGTTGCTGTCAAATATCGGTCCGAGAAAGGTCTCAAATCATGAAGCAAGTTATGCCAAGATATGAACTTTATGAGGTCCCGAGAAGCAGTTTTAAAAGATTTTGTCCTTTAGCTAACTATTGATTAAATCGTCCTACTTTATTTTCAGCCTTAATAACTATCGAAATAAGTCAACAATGCATCCTCGTGATCATTCAAGACAACAATAAAATATAAGAGATACACCTAGGAATAAGGGAGTCTAAGTAAATAATTGGCCCACATGAGTTTGTGTTAGTTTGCTAACTTATAATAACAATGATCTCGTTCTTAAGCTTGGTATAGGGAACGTGAAACTTGAGGATGATAATCATTCATGACACTCCAAAACCCTAAGGTAAGTCTCTAATTTCTTTACTTGTTTTATTATTTTCTATCTCTTTAATAAAGGCCAATGAGGATTGATTGTGATGGAAAGTGTAATCTTGCTTTGTAATTAATGCATTGCATGAGGACATTGCAATGGTCAAGTGTAGGGGATTTGATAGGTGTGTAAACACCCATCCTTTTACCACTTAAATACAATAATAAACAAGCCAAAACGTGTATTTTATGTCGTAAATGTCGGAATTATGCGTGGTTTGTGTTTTTGTTGTGATTTAGGATCAAAATCTAAAAAAGGAGGAAAACATGGGCTTTTATCGAAGAAAAATGACAAAAGACGAAGTCAAAAGATCAAGAGTGCAAAAAGAACGGAAGTCCAAGGCCTATTCTGAAGATTTATCGAATAAAAAGTCTGAAGACGGAAGTTTAATAAAGCCGAAGAACTCAAGTCTAAATAAGTGAAGATATTCTAAGACGAGTTCAATTAATCCCGAGACAAAGTCGATAAAGTTGAAGAATTTAGAAGACGAGAAGTCGAGAAAGAAAGAAGAATGAACCAACACATGCTTAGTTTTCCTAATCACTATAAATAGACTCTTAATGTGTCATTAGGAGTTGTTGGCTAGAGTGACAAACTAGCTCTTCCATTTTTAATCTTTTCGCACATTTACTTTCTTGTACCTTTAATTACCTTGTCTTGCACTTTAATTTTCAAGTAAGTTTACTTTTATATTATTGAATCTTTACTTTTTATTGTTATTCTCTCATCTACCTTTCTCGTTACTGATTTAATCTTTATGTTTTTGTGCTTATGGTTATGTTTGTTTGATTATTGGTTATGTTTTTATGATTATGATTGAGTTAGCTTATTAATTTTATAGCTTATTGTGTTTTTCTTAAAATTGATTAAGTGTTTATTAGTTAATTTTTATAAAAAGTTGATTTTTAATATTTTAATTATTTAGTGTTTTTAAAAGTTTTTAAATTTTAGCTTATTTTCTTTTTCTTAAAGTGTTTTGGTTAAAGTTTTAGTTAAGTGCTTATTTGTGTTTAGCTTAATTGTAGTTTATAGCTTATTTGATTTAAGTGGTTATTCTTGTTTGGTAAACCCTCTTATTCCAATCATAGCCTCCAATCCATTATTCCGAATAGAGCTCAAACCCCATAATTCCGGATAAGTATCCGGAAATTATTCCGGATAAGGACAGTTTTTGGTTATTCCGGATAGTGGGCTTGTGAAGATTCCGGATAAAGCTTCGAAGAGTTATTCCGGATAAGGGTGTGAAGTTATTCCAGATAAGAGATTCTAGGCAGTATTCCGGATAAGAGATTTCAGGTTATTCCGGATAAGCTTCTTGACTGGATTCCGGATAAAGAGTTGAAGAATATTCTGGATAAGGTGACAGTTATTCCGGATAAGCTTTGGCAAGGGAATCTGGATATCGAGTTATTCCGGATAACTCACAAGTGATTATTCCGGATAAGGGTCTAAACATATTCCGGATAAGCCGCAGGAGATCATTCCGGATAAAGGATCTAAGTTCAGTATTCCGGATAAACGTGACTGATTTATTCAGAATAAATACCTCATCCCAGAATCCGGATAAGCAGTGTAAGTTTGGTAATTCGGATAGTGACAGTATTTCGGGTTCCAACTTAGGTTTGTTTTCACTTCCTTTTATTTTCAAGTATTTATTTTCCCGCTATTTTTCTTAAGTGTTATTTTTATTGCGTTGTCAATTTAATTTTTCGTTTCGCTTTAATTTTCTGTCATTTCTTGCATCATTTAAGTGTTAATTAGTTTTAGATTTAATTAACCGTCATTAATTTTAAAGTTTTGCACATTTATTTTTCAACAACGACAAATACTCTTTTCCACTAAAAGACGGCTGAGTCGCACATTTTTTCCTTTCTCAATTCGAAAAGACTGGAACGACGATATTTTAACTGAGTTAAATTATAGTTATTAACCCCTCTATCAATTTCTTTTTCCGAGAAAAAAAATTTATAAACCCTAATTTATGAATTTGAATCCACAGTTCATAAAAAAAACTCAACTAAATGGGATGGGTGAGCTCTAATTACGGGTGTGTTTGGATCTATTGTGTTTGATGAGTGGGTGACATCATAAGTCAACCAAATAGGATTACACATCCTTAGTTAGTTACTTTAATTTAAGTTTGAGTTTTGATTTGGATAGGTTAGTAGTTTAGAACAAGTTGCATGTTCAAAGTTTTTAGCTAAAAATGGCAAAAACCAAACAGTGGGCCTCATAAGTTTTGTTTTCATGATTCAAAATTTGAAACTTTGCAAATTGATAGATCTTAGGTTAGTATAGCCCTAAAATAACTGGTATTTGAGTTTTGTAGGGTTTGAAGCTTATTCAGCTTATTAAAGTTACTTTTTTCTGTCTGTGCACAGTTCCCGATAACCAGTTTTTTTATAGTCGTTCGATATCGGACAAAACGTGGTCTTTATCTGGTGCGTTCTCGGACAAAAGGCAAAATGTTTTTGTTATGCTTTTTTGTACCCAACTTATTTTCAGCTTATTTGGTTACTGTACGGGTGTGTTTATTTGCTTATTATTGACTCCCCACAACTCACTGGTTGTGGGAGTGCCTTTGTTTCCACAAAACAACATCAAACAAAGCTCAAAATAGCAATTTACCAATTTCTGTGTAAAATAACAAAGACAGTTGTGACAATCCGTTAATTTATGGTTGATATTTTATTCTCAATATTTATTTGAAAACATTATTTTAATGTTACAATATGAACTCACTTATTTTTGGGAAGTAATTTGGATTTACGTCTTGAAGTAGCGTCGACTACGTCTAAACCGGAGGATTCTACGTTACGTGCTTACGTTTACATACACCGTCCTTGGTGACAGGCCGACATTTCAGAAAATAAATTTATCCGTGAATATTATTTTGGAGTTTTAAATTTGTGTTAGTTCATAAACTCACAAATTTACGAGAAGAGATTAGGACTTACGATTTTATTTTAACGTCCTTTACGACTAAACCGGAAACCTTAGGATTACGTATTTACGTTTTCGAACTCCGTTTTTGATGAGACAAATTTTATTAGATTCGTTTTGTGCCGTTGATTCATAATTTATAAAAACGTTTTTCGTAAAACGACCCGAGGGCACGCAAATTGAGAAAACTAGAATCGAGGAGTACCCGTAAATAAATGGGGATGAGACAATGGGACACTTGTCCCACCCCCACTCAAACCGGCCTTAACTTAACCACCACCCCACTTATGTGCCAAGTGTAAGCTAACTACACTACACATGTCCTAAGCTTACATTGTAAGCTAACTTACCCCAAAAACCATCTAACACAAACCACTAGTATCATTTCCACTCATGCAAACTAGCTACAAACTCTCTCATCTCCTCCATTGTGCCGTCCACTTCTTCCACCCTAAACACCCTCACTTTATCAAATTAAACCACAAAATCATGTGTTATTTACACATATGTTGAAGCCCTCTTGAAACCCTATTGATTGGTGGTGATTATAACATCCAAGGAGGAGTTTCTATGGAGTCTCGGGGCTGATTTTTCACAAGGAGTTTATGAAGATTTGTGGACTTGAAGATGGTCATGGTTCATCACAAGTTTCTCCATCAAAATCCATGTCCAAATCATAACCTACATCAATTTGGTGGTATAAAGATTGTCCTCCTCATCTTCTTGTTATTTTTGATTATGTAATCTTGTATTTCTTTCACTTATGTATATGTATATGATGATGAATGATGATTAAAAATATTGTGTGGGGATTTGGTATTGATAAACATGCTTAAAAAGGTGAAAAACTATAAGAAACAAGGCTAAAATCTTGCTTAAAAATGATGGCTGTATAAAACGGTAAAGAAACATGTCATGAACTGATAAAATGATGAAGTAGAATTGATATACAGTAAGCTATGGGTCTTGTACACATGTGAGAGTTGGTCATGCAATGGAATCATTGTAATGAGTGAGATATGATCAAAACAAGTTTAAAGTACAAATCTGAGTTCACTATTTTGGACGATTTTTAAAAAATACTTAGAAGATGATTCAACAGTAGCTATAAAAGAGTTAAATGAAGAAAATATCATGTAGTTTAGGTGATAAAAATTTGAGCTTCTATATCCATATAGAACTCTAGATATGGCAGTTTTGGTGAAGATGAAAATAAAAATCAGATTTTGAGAATTAATGTTTATTATTATTATATAAGCACTCAAAATTATATTGTATAAAATGTAAAATAAAAACCCACTAACTTATGGATTTTATTTATATAAATATTTAAAAGGTTAAATAAGTGTATAAATTATAAAAATGGTAGTGGAATAATACTTATAAGTTATAAAACTATAAACACGATTTTTATGACTTTTTCGGCTAATACCGTAAATTTAACGTTTTTGTTAAATAAAACTTAGATGGTTGGAACCGTCTAATGTAAACTTTATAAAACTCATATACTGATATATAAACATATATAACAAGTAAAAACCGATAAAACCCGAACTATAGGACATACGGACATTAACGGGCTAAGTAAACATATTGGACTAATAATTGGACTAAATAAGTTAAACTCTTATAAAAAGAACTTATTGGGCTTAACCCATTTGGGCCCAACTTGTAAAGTATAGATACTGATAATATAAGTATAACATGGATTAATACAAGTTAAAGAACTTATAATAAGTTTATTGGACTTAAAACACGTAAATAGGTAAAACTAGTAAACCAGTATAAAAGTTACCGACACATAACACTAAAGTGAGGAAATGAGAATATGTAAACCCACTTGATCATCATATATATAATCATCATATGTATACATAATTGTTATTTTTATAAAGTCATTGGACATGAGTCTAAGACGAGTATTATTTGTCTAGGTTTCCGTGATTGAAGCACGCACCGTACGTCCGAGTTGCCAATAACCCGCCTTCCCCCATCAACGTGAGTTCATAGCCTCGCACTCTATTAAATGTTTTTATGAAATGTTTTATAAACCCGCGAGGGAGATAACATGTTAGTTTTTATAAAATAGGACACCATTTGTCCCGATTGTTTGTTTATTGATTTGGACCCGAATGATTGTATGACCCGATAAATAATTAAAGGACCCGATAGATGAAATTAAATGGATTATTAAAGTTAGGTTATGTCACTAAAAGTCCCATTATCATGATTTATGAACTACCGGGATTTGGTAGACGCTTATGCATATAATAGTACTATTTGGGGACGATCACCCCAGTTCGCGCCTTGACGGTTGATCCCCGTCGAGCCACATTGATTGGTAAGCGAATTTATGTATGAGAAGATTTCCATAGCGTGACCTTTGTGACGACACGCTACTTTAGATGGGCAAATTGAGTATCGGGTTAGATACCCGTTGTTGGTTTAGTAAGGTAACAATGTCATGCGGCTTATAATAATCCAAACTAAAAAAATACTACTAGACGCTCCGAATTACGATGTATTGCCTGACTAGCAATACAGGGTCATACTATTGATATTATGTTCGTGTTTTGGTTTTCATAACCATATTCATATAACGATTTTTATTTTCATACAACGTCATAAGACGTATTGTATGATGTTTTTACGATATTGGCTCGTATAATGATTTTTAAGGCAAACGTCTATATTATGATTTTGATGAAGATTTGTATAAAATGATTTTGGCTATTTCATGGCCTATCAAAACGATTTGTACAAAATGTTTTTCAGTAATACTTTTATACTCATATTATATTGATGGAATTTATTAAACTCTATGAATTCACTCGTCGTTATCGCTGACCTTTTCTTTTAACATGTCTTATCTCAGGTACTTGAAGGTAATTCTCGGGAAGACAACAAAGAATTCATGACCCTCACTTAAATAACAATATTTTCCATTAAAATACTTGTAAAACTTTGTATGAAATAATATGACTTGGGACCTATGTAACTTTGATATTTATGAATGGAAATGCTTTTATTATTAAACGACGCGACTTTTATGCGTTGTCTATGATGTCAGTCATGTGCTATCCCGTAACACCAACGAGTCTTCCGTTGTATTGAGTTGTATAAATTTGGGGGTGTTACAGTTTGGTACCAGAGCTCTCGTTATAGAGAACGAAAGATTTTTAAAACTAAGGTTTTGAATAAAACTTTTCAAAATCTTTTAACTAAAAACATTTTTCTAAAAATGTCTAAAATCTTTTGACTATAACGGTGCCGAAGAATTCCCGAGTTACCGACAAGGCCAGACTGAGAAGTGTTATTTTAATATATATAAATAACTTGGATTATATATATGATGTAATTTTATTACATGATTGTTTGATGATTATTTTGATATTTATACGAGGTATTTATACGACGTAGATTGTCACAAGAAACCCTAAATCCTCTAAGTAAATTAATCGAAGCTATTCTCGTAGGAATTCTAGCTATCCTAGATCTAAACCAAGTTGTGGATATTTATGATCCCAACAAATGGTTGATATTCGTAGAAATGTAGATAGTAGTTGATTGTGATATTGAAAAAGAATTGGCGAGATTAAAACTGATATCGATGTCGTGACGATCTTTCCTTATAGAGTGGAGTTTGACAAAACGTTACCACCTAGAAAGATGTCATCTGATTCGTTGTCATCCAATTCTTAAATTGAAATCGAAAGGGTGAATGTCACACTTGGGGCTGTTATTGGAACCATTACCCAAAAGTCTCATGCCACTAATACCTTTCCGAGAAGTCTAATTGAATGTGTGAGTCATTTAATACTAGTGACTCATTTCATAATTGTTGTTGTAAGAGCTATAGGATTGGAATTAAGTGTTGTTCATATCGAGCTTTTATTACCCTATTAAGGTTTATAATTAAGGTTGAAAGTATTGGAAAATGAGGTAGGATGTCGAATTGAGTATAAAATTGGTTGAAACTTGAATAAAGTAAAATTTAACCTTTATGGAATATGAGATTGTTAATATAAGTCGTTAAGTTCTGTGATTGAATTATAAGGTTTTAAATGATTGTAGGTTCGTGTTAAGGGTTGTTCCTAGGCCATTGTCCAATAATGAGGATGCCCAGTGTCCAGGAAATAAATTGAAGAAATCTTCTTCTGAATTGGGAGCGATGGATCTTCCGGGACATATGGAACACCTAATGACTCTTGTAGATTCGTATTCATTGTGGTATCTTTTAAAAATCCCTAACTTAACTGAGATATCAGTTGGTAGAATGAGTTTTGGAAATTGTATGACATAGTGACACGTAATGTGTTACAGTACAATTTGACTTGTTTGTGATTAATGAAAAGACTACCTTTGATTGCTAAATTCTACATGTATTGATGTTATCTATCTTTTATTGCTTCATCCTAATGTTCGCATTAGTGATGCAACCATTGAACAAGTACTCATCTTGATCTGAGTTACGTTGTAGATTATTCTTTTCGAGTGCCATCAAGGTCATGAACCTCATGACAAAGTGGCTAAGCTCATTTCCTATTATATTGTAAGTTAGTTCTTGGTGAACGACTCTTCATCACTCCTTTGCAGATCACTCATTGTTTTTATAAGATACAACAGTATCCCTTGAGAAAAATTGAATTTTCATCACCATACGGATTATTCAAAGTAAGATTTATAAGTGATTGTTATCGAAATGAGGTTGTTTATAAAATGCCTTGGAAAACTTAATTGTTTTCATAACAAAGAACATATCTGTAAATTCATTTTAAGAATTAAGTATGAAAATGTTTTTATTATAAACATGATGATAAAATTTTGACGAACTGAGTATTGCATCGTTAATCTTGAAATTGTATATAGTTGCGCGCCTACATACAATTTGGAATGGACCATGCAAGGCTGATTAGTAGTCACCATAAAACTAATGAATAAACACTACATTTTCTTTGAAGATTGTGAAGGATTAAATTTTATGAGATCTGCAAGAAGTGAAAAATAAGGACATAGTGTTAGGGACACCTACATATGTGCCTGTAGCATCTATTCTCCTGAGTCGAATTTACTCATCTGTGGAAATTGTCTTATTTGACAATTGACAATTCTTTCTTGTCCAATTCTCCCGTAGTGAGATTCTTAGGAAAAGTATTTGATTACCGAGTGTTGATACCCGACTGGATGTATTGACGTTCTTATCATTTCTTATGATTTGATTTCATTTGAATGACCTGGGTAACGATCCGAGGAGCTTTCCAATGCGTACTCAAATTATGAAAACATGGGATATTTCATATTCGTTAAATGTTTTCGTCTGTATCTGATTTGAAATTCTCTCGCGTAGATTATGCGTTGACCTTACTCTTTTTAGTAGTTGTGTCTCCAGATATCCTCGAACTTGTGAAGGATTATGAGTTATTATTAGTCTTTTGAGAAGTTCACATCTTATCGACGACAATGCAACTAGAAAGTTGATAGTGCCCGTAGAATGGATTGATTGATTATGACATGATGACATTTTCTTAATTGATGGAAACTCGAATAGAATTCCACTAAATGATAAGATGTTGATTATCGAAAGTGATTTAAATATTGATGGATGACCATATCCTGCATTTAGACTTACATATTATATTGTGAATGATTATGAATTAGTCATAGATATTATAATCTAGAGGAACCTAATATGAATTTATTAAAAGATGTTTAGGTTATCTGAAACCTTAGGAGGTATTTGTTGATAATTTACCTATACTTTTGCCATTAAGGGAAGTTGAAATTGGTATTTATTATATTCCCGGTGCTGCACCTGTGGTTTGTGCACTGTACGTCAACACCATCTAAATTAAAGGAATTACCGTACAACTGAGAGATTTGTCGGAGAAAGATTTTATTCTACCGAGCTCGTCATTATGAAGAACTAAGGTGTTATCATTCCTTATATTTATAGATTACTGTGAACTGAGAAAATTGACAATCGAAAACGATATCCATAACTCGAAATGGAAGATTTGTTCGATCATTTACAAGGTTTTAGCAATTTGATCCACGGCATGGTTATCATCAACTTCGCATCTGCGGAAAAGATTATGTATTCCAATCACTACATTCGGTACTTGTAATGAACATTATGAGTTTCACGTGGTGACGTTTGGATTGACTAATACACATGTAGCATTCATAAATTTGGTAAATCACGTGTGTAGGCTGCAATTTGATAAATTCATGCTCGTGATCATTAAGGACTATATGTTTGTTTATAAGAATTAGAATGAGTTAATAATTATTTATAGATTGCCCTGAATTGACCGAACAATTAAAACTTGTACCTTGAATAATTAACATGTGATTTAAGACTTAATACTTTACATGATTTGACTGTGTGATTAATAAGATAATGGAATCTATATTGACTCTTCAAAAATTAAGAGCCCTTTTAAGACTTTGGATTATTACTAAAAAGAAAGTGCAAATATATTTTGACAAATGTTTTAACAAAGAATTTTAAGGGATTATTCCCTTAACACAAACCATTTAACTAAACTTCTGTTTAGGGGTAAATGTTTGTGTATACTTCTAGACAACCTAAGAAGAATTTAGGAAACTATATAACTTATTACTTGAAATTGAAACGACAATTTTTGCTTTTCAACTAAGAAAATTTTTACCAAAGTATAAGCAAAGATTTTTCAAATATTTACGAATCTTATTAAATATTTTCGATAAATCAACAAAAATCTTGTTAATTAAATTCAAATTTATTTTGAACATTTTATATAATTGGTCGAACTAAGAAATTTAAAATCTTTATGTTTACGTTTCATAAAAATTGAATATTTAATATTTAATTAGCTGTAATAATTATAAACGCTTTAGACGTCGGATTGAATAAAACGGATAAAGATAATAGTAAAGACGAAAATAAAACATAGAAGATATGAAGAAAGAATTTTGAATAAATACGGTTATGATATTTATTTCATCAGGAAAGTGAACGTAATTACTGACACATTATGTATAAAAGATAAAGAACCAATTAGGATGTGTTCCTTAGCAATGATGGTACAAAATAAAATTGCCGAACAATATAAAAATAAACGATGTTTGTAAAAAGGATAATATAAATAATAAAAAGTGGTTCACGGCTAATGTGAACCATTAGAATTGAGAAGCCGATAGCGTTAAATATTTTAAAGACCACTTATGGTTGCCTAAATATAAAGGATTGTGAGATATAGTTATATTGGAATCTTGTAAGTATAAGTATTCTATTTATGTCATTTATGACTAAAAGTATCTTTGTCTGAAGAAGATGTACTGATGGCAAATTATGAAGGCATAGATCGCCTCATACATTAGTAAACATTTAACTATTGCAAAGGTCATCATCTGAATTTGATTCGATCTGGGTCATCATCGACAGACTGACCAAATCTGCTAATATCATTCCCGTTAATGATAAATGCAAAAGAGTTATCTAAACATAGTGTGCCTGTATCGATCATCTATATCAAGATCCTCGCTTCGCATCGAATTTCTGAGATTGCTCAGAAATCATTGAGAACGAGCCTTGATGAGAGTACTATGTACCACCCCAATCGAAGGGACGAGGTAAAGTAACGATACAAAGTAATACAAGTGTTGTTTTATGTTTGAATGAATGACCTTTGGTAATAGACCGTATAATCGTTTTCCTTTGGAGAAATTATCATTGATAACTATCGCATTAGGATCGAGATCGAATCTTGTTAGGATCTAAATATTAGAGCATCTGTAAGCAGGAGTTGAGATGAAGACATCCGACATACACCCACTGTGAGTTGGACATGTCTTTTAGGTTTAAGGTTCCCTATGATGGCGAACCTAACCTTGCAAAAAAAAACTCGACCCGCGAGACCTGAAATGATTGTTGAAATTAGGATCTGATTATTGACTGCCGGTAGTGGGCAAGAGGTTATGTGAATATGAAATGTAGATCTTGGAGTGCCAGATGGGTAGCGAAGTTATGCCACAATTTTTAACCTTGGAGAAACGAATTAATGATCTGACAAATCATGGGATATAAGTCCCCGTTGTATGGGACCATTGAGATGATGTAAAAGATTTGGTTTGAAAGGCATATAAGCTGGATCTACCCAAGGACTTCAAGAGATGCGTGAATTATGTTTCGTATATCGAACTTGATGGAATATCTATCAAGTGAAAATCTGATTGTTCCTTAGTAAAGTTTAGATCGGCGAAAAGTTGCATTCATCAGAAACCCGTGAACATCATGGATAGAGAAAGTAAGTCAACATTTAGCCTGATCTTATTCCCGTAGTTATGTTTGATGAAACTCGCGTGTTGTAATGAATTACACTTGTGAGAAAAGACCGAATGTGGAGGAAATACCCACATGGCTTTAACTCTATAAGAAGCGAGTAGTAAGATGATCTTTGAGGACAAAGATCCTGTTTAGGGGTAAATGCTGTGACAATCCGTCATATTATGGTTGATATTTTATTCTCAATATTTATTTGAAAACATTATTTTAATGTTACAATATGAACTCACTTATTTTTGGGAAGTAATTTGGATTTACGTCTTGAAGTAGCGTCGACTACGTCTAAACCGGAGGATTCTACGTTACGTACTTACGTTTACATACACCGTCCTTGGTGACAGTCCGACATTTCAGAAAATAAATTTATCCGTGAATATTAATTTGGAGTTTTAAATTTGTGTTAGTTCATAAACTCACAAATTTACGAGAAGAGATTAGGACTTACGATTTTATTTTAACGTCCTTTACGACTAAACCGGAAACCTTAGGATTACGTATTTACGTTTTCGAACTCCGTTTTTGATGAGACAACTTTTATTAGATTCGTTTTGTGTCGCTGATTCATAATTTATAAAAACGTTTTTTCGTAAAACGACCCGAGGGCACGCAAATCGAGGAAACTAGAATCGAGGAGTACCCGTAAATAAATGGGGATGAGACAAGTGTGACACTTGTCCCACCCCCACTCAAACCGGCCTTAACATAGCCACCACCCCACTTATGTTTCAAGTGTAAGCTAACTACACTACACATGTCCTAAGCTTACTTTGTAAGCTAACTTACCCCAAAAACCATCTAACACAAACCACTAGTATCATTTCCACTCATGTAAACTAGCTACAAACTCTCTCATCTCCTCCATTTTGCCGTCCACTTCCTCCACCCTAAACACCCTCACTTGATCAAATTAAACCACAAAATCATGTGTTATTTACACATATGTTGAAGCCCTCTTGAAACCCTATTGATTGGTGGTGATTATAACATCCAAGGAGGAGTTTCCATGGAGTCTTGGGGCTGATTTTTCACAAGGAGTTAATGAAGATTGGTGGTCTTGAAGATGGTCATAGTTCATCACAAGTTTCTCCATCAAAATCCATGTCCAAATCATAACCTACATCAATTTGGTGGTATAAAGATTGTCCTCCTCATCTTCTTGTTATTTTTGATTATGTAATCTTGTATTTCTTTCACTTATGTATATGTATATGATGATGAATTATGATTAAAAATATTGTGTGGGGATTTGGTATTGATAAACATGCTTAAAAAGGTGAAAAACTATAAGAAACAAGGCTAAAATCTTGCTTAAAAATGATGGCTGTATAAAACGGTAAAGAAACATGTCATGAACTGATAAAATGATGAAGTAGAATTGATATACAGTAAGCTATGGGTCTTGTACACATGTGAGAGTTGGCCATGCAATGGAATCATTGTAATGAGTGAGATATGATCAAAACAAGTTTAAAGTACAAATCTGAGTTCACTGTTTTGGACGATTTTTAGAAAATACTTAGAGGATGATTCAACAGTAGCTATAGGAGAGTTAAATGGAACAAATACCATGTAGTTTAGGTGAATAAAATTTGAGCTTCTATCTCCATATAGAACTCTAGATATGGCAGTTTTGGTGAAGATGAAAATAAAAATCAGATTTTGAGAATTAATGTTTATTATTATTATATAAGCACTCAAAATTATATTGTATAAAATGTAAAATAAAAACCCACTAACTTATGGATTTTATTTATATAAATATTTAAAAGGTTAAATAAGTGTATAAATTATAAAAATTGTTGTGGAATAATACTTATAAGTTATAAAACTATAAACACGATTTTTACGACTTTTTCGGCTAATACCGTAAAATTAACGTTTTTGTTAAATAAAACTTAGATGGTTGGACCCGTCTAATGTAAACTTTATAAAACTCATATACTGATATATAAACATATATAACAAGTAAAAACCGATAAAACCCGAACTATAGGACATACGGACATTAACGGGCTAAGTAAACATATTGGACTAATAATTGGACTAAATAAGTTAAACTCTTATAAAAAGAACTTATTGGGCTTAACCCATTTGGGCCCAACTTGTAAAGTATAGATACTGATAATATAAGTATAACATGGATTAATACAAGTTAAAGAACTTATAATAAGTTTATTGGACTTAAAACACGTAAATAGGTAAAACTAGTAAACCAGTATAAACGTTACCGACACATAACACTAAAATGAGCAAACGAGAATATGTAAACCCACTTGATCATCATATATACATAATCATCATATGTATACATAATTGTTATTTTTATAAAGTCATTGGACATGAGTCTAAGACGAGTATTATTTGTCTAGGTTTCCGTGATTGAAGCATGTACCGTACGTCCGAGTTGCCAATAACCCGTCTTCCCCCATCAACGTGAGTTCATAGCCTCGCACTCTATTAAATGTTTTAATGAAATATTTTGTAAACCCGCGAGGGAGATAACATGTTAGTTTTTATAAAATAGGACACCATTTGTCCCGATTGTTTGTTTATTGATTTGGACCCGAATGATTGTATGACCCGATTGTATGACCCGATAAATGATTAAAGGACCCGATAGATGAAATTAAATGGATTATTAAAGTTAGGTTATGTCACTAAAAGTCCCATTAGCATGAATTGTGAACTACCGGGATTTGGTAGACGTTTATGCATATGATAGTACTATTTGGTGACGATCACCCCAGTTCGCGCCTTGACGGTTGATCCCCGTCGTGCCACGTTATTTGGTAAGCGAATTTATGTATGAGAAGATTTCCATAGCGTGACCTTTGTGACGACACGCTACTCTAGATGGGCAAATTGAGTATCGGGTTAGCTACCCGTTGTTGGTTTAGTAAGGTAACAATGTCATGCGGCTTATAATAATCCAAACTAACAAAATACTACTAGACGCTCCGAATTACGATGTATTGCCTGACTAGCAATACAGGGTCATACTATTGATATTATGTTCGTGTTTTGGTTTTCATAACCATATTCATATAACGATTTTTATTTTCATACATCGTCATAAGACGTATTGTATGATGTTTTTACGATATTGGCTCGTATAATGATTTTTAAGGCAAACGCCTATATTATGATTTTGATGAAGATTTGTATAAAATGATTTTGGCTATTTCATGGCCTATCAAAACGATTTGTACAAAATGATTTTCAGCAATACTTTTATACTGATATTATATTGATGAAATTTATTAAACTCTATGAATTCACTCGGCGTTATCGCTGACCTTTTCTTTTAACATGTCTTATCTCAGGTACTTGAAGGTAATTCTCAGGAAGACAACAAAGAATTCATGGCCCGCACTTAAATAACAATATTTTCCATTCAAATACTTGTAAAACTTTGTATGAAATAATATGACTTGGGACCTATGTAACTTTGATATTTATGAATGGAAATGCTTTTATTATTAAACGACGCGACTTTTATGCGTTGTCTATGATGTGAGTAATGTGCTATCCCGTAACAACAACGAGTCTTCCGCTGTATTGAGTTGTATAAATTTGGGGTTGTTACAACAGTGGGAACCACAGTTCCCACTGACGGAGCCTAGAATAGCCACTGCTAGTACAAATTGAAAGTTTATGGGCTTATATTTAATAGTCCTGTGATAGGATCGAACACGAGATTACGGGATTGTACTTAATACGTTAAGAGTTAATTTATTTAATAATCATATTTATTATATTTATTAAATTAAACTGAGCTAAATAACTATATAACTTTAACGATCCTTAATTAATTAATAGTTAAGCATTAACGAGTGTTAAATAATATATAGTAAGAGGATTAAAAAGGAAGAAGGACTGAAGGTTCCGGAACACCCCATGGGGGTGTTCGTCGGTCGGTTAGGGAACCAAAGGGGGGGGGGGGGCAAAACTTGCCTTTTATTTATTTAGACTACAATGGATTTTAGGCCTATAAATACATCCCATTATCCCTCATAATCTTCATAACTTCAATCTCTCCTCTCCTCTCCTTTTTGGTCGATGGAAAGTGTGACAATCCGTCAATTTATGGTCGATATTTTATTCTCAATATTTATTTGAAAACATTATTTTAATGTTATATTATGAACTCACTTATTTTTGGGAAGAAATTTGGATTTACGTCTTGAAGTAGCATCGACTACGTCTAAACCGGTGGATTCAACGTTACGTGCTTACGTTTACATACATTGTCTTTGGTGACAGTCCGCCATTTCAGAAAATAAATTTATCTGTGAATATTATTTTGGAATTTTAAATTTGTGTTGGTTCATAAACTCACAAATTTACGAGAAGAGATTAGGACTTACGATTTTATTTTAACGTCCATTACGACTAAACCAGAAACCTTAGGATTTCGTATTTACGTTTTCGAACTCCGTTTTTGATGAGACAATTTTTATTAGATTCGTTTTGTGCCGTTGATTCATAATTTATAAAAATGTTTTTCGTAAAACGACCCGAGGGCACGCAAATCGAGAAAACTAGAATCGAGGAGTACCCGTAAATAAATGGGGATGAGACAAGTGGGACACTTGCCCCACCCCCATCAAAACCGGCCCAAGCATGCTACACCTCACCCATTATGTGTCCAAGCTTCACTAGAAAGCCAAGACACTTGTAACTAGCTTAATTCTTAAGCTAGACAAGTTAACTAACTTGTCAAAACCACTAGCTATTACCACTTTTCCCATTTCACACATGCAAACAACTACACATTTCTCTCTACTTTCTTGTATGTGCCATCCCATATTACCCCCAAAACACCATTTGATCAAAAATCAACCATGAAATCCTATGTTATTCTTGCACATGTTGAAGCCCTTTTGAAACCCTATTGATTGGAGGTGATTATAACATCCATGGAGGAGTTTCCATGGAGTCTTGAGGCTGATTTTCCACAAGGAGTATATGAAGATTGGTGATCTTGAATATGGTCTTGGCTATGCACAAGTTTCTCCATCCAAATCCATGTCAAACTCATAACCTACATCAACTTGGTGGTATAAACATTGTCCTCCTCATCCTCTTGTTATTTTTAATTATGTAATCTTGTATTTATTTTACTTATGTATATGTATATGATGATGAATGATGATTAAAAGTGTTGTGTGGGGATTTGTTGTTGATAAACATGCTTAAAAAGGTGATAAACTATAAGAAAGAAGGTTAAAATCTTGCTTAATTTAGATGAATGTATAAAACAGTAAAGAAACATATCATGTACTGATAAAATGATGAAGTAGAATGGATTTACAGTAAGCTATGGGTCTTGTACACATGTGAGAGTTGGCCATGCAATGGAATCATTGCAATGAGTGAGATATGATCAAAACAAGTTTAGGATACAAATCTGAGTTTACTGTTTTGGACGATATTTAGAAAATACTTGGAGGATGATTCAACAGTAGCTATAGAAGAGTTAAATGGATAAAATATCATGTAGTTTATGTGATAAAAATTTGAGCTTCTATCTCCATATAGAACTCTAGATATGGCAGTTTTGGTGAAGATAAAAATAAAAAACAGATTTTGAGAATTAATGTTTATTACTATTATATAAGCACTCAAAATAATATTGTATAAAATGTAAAGTTAAAACCCACTAACTCATGAATTTTATTTATATAAATATGTAAAAGGTTAAATAAGTGTATAAATTATAAAAATGGTAGTGGAATAATACTTATAAGTTACAAAACTATAAAACATGATTTTTACGACTTTTTCGGCTATTACCGTAAAATTAACGTTTTTGTTAAATAAAACTTAGACGGTTGGACCCGTCTAATGTAAACTTTATAAAACTCATATACTGGTATATAAACATATATACCAAGTAAAAACCGATAAAACCCGAACTATAGGACATACGGACATTAACGAGCTAAGTAACATATTGAACTAATAATTTTACTAAATAAGTTAAACACTTATAAAAAGAACATATTGGACTTAACCCATTTAGGCCCAACTTGTAAAGTGTAGATACTGATAATATAAGTATAACATGGATTAATACAAGTTAAAGAACTTATAATAAGTTTAATGGACTTAAAACACGTAAATAGGTAAAACTAGTAAACTAGTATAAACGTTACCGACACATAACACTAAAATGAGCAAACGAGAATATGTAAACCCACTTGATCATCATATATATATATAAAATCATCATATGTATACATAATTGTTATTTTTATAAAGTCATTGGACATGAGTCTAAGACGAGTATTATTTGTCTAGGTTTCCGTGATTGAAGCACGTACCGTACGTCCGAATTGCCGATATCCCGCCTTCCCATATCAACGTGAGTTCATAGCCTCGCACTCTTTTAAATGTTTTTATGAAATGTTTTATAAACCCGCGAGGGAGATAACATGTTAGTTTTTATAAAATAGGACACCATTTGTCCCGATTGTTTGTTTATTGATTTTGGACCCGAATGAATGAATGACTCGATTGTATGACCCGATAAATGATTAAAGGACCCGATAGATGAAATTAAATGGATTTTTAAAGTTAGGTTATGTCACAAAAAGTCCCATTAGCATGAATTGTGAACTACCGGGATTTGGTAGACGCTTGTGCATATAATAGTACTATTTGGGGACGATCACCCCAGTTCGCGCCTTGACGGTTGATCCCCGTCGTGCCACATTGATTGGTAAGCGAATTTATGTATGAGAAGATTTCCATAGCGTGACCTTTGTGACGACACGCTACTTTAGATGGGCAAAATTGGTATCGGGTTAGCTACCCGTTGTTGGTTTAGTAAGGTAACAATGTCATGCGGCTTATAATAATCCGACTAACGAAATACTACTAGACGCTCAGAATTACGACGTATTGCCTGACTAGCAATACATGGTCATACTATTGATATTATATTTGTGTTTTGGTTTTCATAACCATATTCATATAACGGTTTTCATTTTTATACAACGTCATAAGACGTATTGTATGATGTTTTTACGACATTGTCTCGTATAATGATTTTTAAGGCAAACGCCTATATTATGATTTTGATGAAGATTTGTATAAAATGACTTTGGCTATTTTATGGCCTATTAAAATGATTTGTACAAAATGATTTTCAGTAATAATTTTATACTGATATTATATTGATGGATTTTATTAAACTCTATGAATTCACTCGGCGTTATCGCTGACCTTTTCTTTTAACATGTTTTATCTCAGGTACTTGAAGGTAATTCTCGGGAAGACGACAAGAATTCATGGCCCGCACTTAAACAATATTTTCCATTCAAATACTTTGTAAAACTTTGTATGAAGTAATATGACTTGGGACCTATGTAACTTTGATATTTATGAATGGAAATGCTTTATTATTAAACGACGCGATTTTTAAGTGTTGTCTATGATGTGAGTAATGTGCTATCTCGTAACACCAACTAGTCTTCCGCTGAACTGAGTTGTATAAATTTGGGGGTGTTACAGAAAGGGACTCCCACGAAGGGGTTTTCGGTTGGTTTTCTTGGTTGATCGATTATGTTGATAATCTAGTCCTAGCCTCTCTTTAGAGTTTTTGCGTAGATTATATACAAGATTTGTAGCTCAGTTTTCACGTGCTAAAATCATGGTTAGCTCGTTGTATTACGTGTGTACAAGATCGTAATATAGTCTTACTTTAGACTATATCTTGTTGATATACGGTATAAACCCGAATTGGTGATTCGTTCTTCATCTTGTGGATTTGCTTTAGCGTAAAGGTATGTAACCCTAATTCTATTAATTATAATTGTGTTATTATTATGATCTTGTTAAATCGCTTCCCCTATATGTGCTTTGATCTTATCTAGGGTTTTATATAATTGTTATGATGTTAATAAACCTTCAGTGGCATCAAGAGCCAGGTTTTAGCATGTTATTATTATCGAAAATCTAAAGTTTTTAACTAATAATTGTTTTGAGTTAAAACTAAATGTTTTTTAGGTTTTCTTAAAATTAGGGTTTTGTTTTTTAAAAATAGGGTTTGGCCGAATTTTTAATAAAAAAAGATTTATTTTTAAACCCTAAATTACATGTGGGATAATTTTAGATTAAATTGCATGATTAATTGTTGTCATGTATGGTTACGGTCCGTAGAGATTTAATTGTCAAGATTTGTGGGGAATCCATGATAACGTGCATGTTTTCATGGATCATAAAATTATTTGTTTATATGATTTTATGTGCTACGTGATTAGTTGATTCAATAAATCTTGAATTAGGGAAGACTTTTATATGAATATAAAGACCTAGATTTGATGATTGTTGAATAAATCTTATGCATGTGGCTCTTTGATTCATTTATTGCACATATAAATTGTTATTATGTGTTTATGATTTAGTTTTTTTTACTTGTTTATATTAAAAATTGTTGAATTGTTGCAAACAAGGGTTTTTTATGAAAAGACATAATATGGACTAAATCATATTAAAATAATGATTTGTTTGAGATTTAAATTACATAAGATTACATTGATTGGTGAATTGCAATAATAATCTAACGACCTACTCCTTTTGACAAACTATAAAGTGGGTTTAACGCACCGTTGGTCATGTACCCGGTTAAGAAAGGAGGTGTTATGCCATTAGTCGCTGACCAAATTCCCGGCTCGCCTATGCGTCAAATTTAAATTACCTATGATTATTAATTGAATTATACTTTAAGGGGGATTTATCACAAATTCACATCCGAAACACAATGAATAAGGATATTGCTTTGTGCGTAGCCGAGTTCTAGCAAAAGTACGTTGTGAATAGTTGTGGATAAATTCTTTAATTGGGTTAACCAATACCTCAAAATAATTTATGTAGAAATTTAATCTCGTGAAAAAGTTTACTAAATGTTTTATTAAAATTATGCTACGGAGTTGTATGCATGCTTCTCCATACATTGATTTTGACATAAAAATTTATACCCTTAAAAATTAAGTCGAATGCTCCTAATTGACGAACACTTGAAATTACTTCGTCATCAAATGAAATTTTTGGGTGATGTTGTAATGGAGAGAAAACCTTACGTAGAATGAGAATTCGTATGATGGTTTTATGTTACTCAGATTAGACGACTTAAATAAGTTACTCAGTGAGATTTGGAAACTTAATGCATTCAGAAATGATGAAACATGTTTACAATACAAAACGTTTTTTGGCAATGTAAATCCCTTAAATATCTAGAAATTGAAAATAGTTTGTCAATTGAATTGTTCGACAAGTCGCTATGTTGAGTACATTCATTACTAGCAGATCAACTGATGTAATGGATTTATATCAATATAGTTCTAGAATTCAAGAAAAATAATATGTTTTTTATACCAAGGTAATTTATTTTCTTGAAAGTATTTTGTTATCGAAAATACTAATATTTGAACTTATTTCTGTAGAAATGGCTCAACCCACCAATAACACTATACGTTTTGCATTCAAGGCATTATTTGAACGTCCTGAACTTACTGGCCCAAACTTTAATGATTGGTATCGCTCGCTAAGAATTGGCTTGAGAGCAGTGGGTACTATCGATATCTTGACTACTCCCTATCCGGAGGATCTTGCTGAAGGAGCATCTGATGCGCAAAGGCTCGAACACGCTGCTAATGTTAAAAAGAACTCGGAGGTAGCTTGCTTAATGATAGGAAAAATGGCTCCTCCACTTCAACAAAAGTATGAGCTATTTTCTCCTAAGCGAATGCTTGATGAGCTCAAGGCTATGTTCGAGAAGCCTCAAGTTGTGGAGATCTACGACTTGGTAGATGCTTTGCATAGCTGCAAGCAAGCTCCAGGAAAGTCTGTAAGTGCCCATTACTTGGAGATGAGGGGTTATATGGAATAGCTCATTGCACTAGGACAACCCTATGATCATAATATGCCTATCAACTTGATCAATAGGTCCCTTAACAAGGACTTCAATGATTTTGTTAGAAACTATAATATGCATTGCACGGGGAAGACAGTTAATGATTTTCATGCAATACCCATTGACTATGAAAAAGGGTTAAAAGATAAGGCATCTCCCGCTATGCCTTCTGTACTAACCATACAAAAGGGTAGAGTGAGTAAGCCAAAACCGCAAGCAAATAAGAAGAAAGGCAAAGGAAAGGGTGATAAGGGCAAACAAGTTGCGACTTATTCGAAACCTAAGCAGAACTTTGTCAAGAAGAATAGATCTCTAAAGGATGATACTTGTCACCATTACAAGGCAAGTGGTCACTGGAAGAGGAATTGTCCTCTTTACCTCGAAGAATTGCGAGAAATAAAGAAGAAGTTTGAGCAGAGTGCTGCAGCTTCAGGTACTTTATTTATGATTTAACATACAAATTAAATTCCTGCGTATACGATACGGGATGCGGTATTAACATTTGTAATACACTGCAGGGATTTAATCTGGAAAGGAAGCTTTCCTATGGGGAACAATTTTTGCAAGTGGGCAATGGCGCACAAGTGGCGGTTGAAGCTATAGGAACATTTAATCTAGTTTTACCTTCGGGTTCAGTACTGATTTTAAATGATTGTCATTATGCACCTTAATACATAGATTTACTAAGTATCAAAGTTCGTTGAATCCGATCTTTTCGAATTGATTACTGGTTGAAAGTGCGACTCAATTGTTCTTGGTGGAAAATAAAAAGGTTTGGTTATCTATTTTAAACTAAAAATGAAAATGTCGTTGAGTAAATAAATGAAAATGAAAGCTTGAAAATTTAAAACTAAAAATGAAGACTTTAAAAATTGAGAAGTAAATGGTTAAAACTTATAAAAATGTAAACTTTAAATATTTAAACTAGAATAAGACAAGTTAGAATAAAGCTAAGTAAAAAGGCGGGAAAAGTAGAAATTCAAAAACTGTAAAAACAAAACATTATCCGGAATAATACAACTGGAGCTTATCGTGAATAAACACTGCTGCTATCCGGAATGCTGCTACTAAAAGCTTGTCCGGAATACTATCCGGAATGAAGGATCGAAAGTTTATCAGGAATACTATCCGGAATCAAGGCTGAGTTCTTATCCGTAATAAATGAAGCACATCTTATCCGGAATACTTCACTGGTGCTTATCCGGAATAAATGAAATGGCACTTATCCGGAATAACTTTTCTGCTCCTTATCCTGAATATATTCCGGATAGTTATCTGGAATACCACTTATCCGGAATAATGTATCTGTTGCTTATCCTGAGAAACTGACTGACTGGCTTGTCCGGAATAAGTGCTCCGTAGCCTTATCCGGAATGTTTTGATGCCCACTATTCGGAATAAATCTCTTATCCGGAATAACTCAAAGTAACACAATCCGGAATACTTGAAACGTAACTTATCCAGAATAAGCTATTGAGAAGCTTATCCGGAAAGTGGTGGAGACTGATATCCGGAAAAAGAGGGTTTAGTACCTGTTATCCGAAATAATGGAGACTTGACAGATTTCGGAACAAGGATGATTAGTAATAAGCAAAAATAAGCTAAAAATCAATAAGCATTTTACCAAAAACTTAACCAAAAGATTTTAAGAAAAAGTAAATAAGCTAGAATTTAAAAACTTTTAAGACTCTAAATAAGCTAAAAATAAAAAAGCACTTTTTATAAAAGCTTAAACTTATTAAAAACAACTTATTTCTAAAAACTATTAAGCATAAAGATTAAGAAAAATATGCACTTTTTATATAAAAGCTTTTAATATCACCAATTTTATAAGCACAATCAAATAAGCTACATAATCAAACCATCAACAAGATTAAGATAAAACTACATGATTATCAAGATTAAGATAAAGATTAAGAAAGGTAGAATTAGAATTAAGATAATAAGGTTGATTGATTAAAGATTAATATCGAAAGATTACAAAATTAAAGTTGATAAACTTGGAAAACTAGAGAGAAGAAAACTTAAGAAAAACTTGAAAACTAAAATTAAACTACAACTAAAAACTAACCACCTAACCACCCTCCTAATGACACATTAGGAGGGTATTTATTGGAGGTGGGGAGATTACATGCTTAAGCTATCTTATTTCTTTCTTCTTGTCTCGACTCGACTAAATTTCTTTGTCTTTCTCGACGTCGTCTCGGGATTAGTCGATATAAATTGAACTTGTCTTATAATTTTCTTCTATAATTAGACTTGAGTTCTTCGACTTCATTAAACTTCCGTCTTTAGACTTTTTCTTCGATAAATCTTAAGAATAGGCCTTGGACTTCCGTTCTTTTTGCATTCTCGAGCTTCCGACTTTGTCTTTAGTCTTTTTCTTCGATAAAAGCCCGTGATAGCCCATGTTTTCTTCCTTTTTCATCTTTTGGTCCTAAAACACAATAAAAACACAAGCCACGCATAATTCCGACTTTTACGACATAAAATACATGATTTGGTCTTGTTATTATTGGAAATAAGTGGTAAAAGGATAAGTGTTTTCACACTTATTAAATCCCCTACACTTGACCATTGCAATGTCCTCATGCAATGCACTAATTTCAAAGCACGTTTTACATTTTTCATCATCGATAACCCATCTTGGCCTTTATTTAATGATAAACACTAAGGAAACTATAAGAACAAAACAAGTAAGAAATCATAGACTTACATTGGGTTTTTGGTTGTCATGAATGTTCATCATTCTCAAGTTTCACGTTCCCCATACCAAGCTTAAAAACGAGATCATTGTTATTATAAGTTAGCAAACTAACAAGAACTCATGTGGCCCAATTATTCACTTAGACTCCCTTATTCCTAGGTGTATCTCTTATATTTTGTTGTTGTCTTGAATGATCACGAGGATGCATTGTTTGACTTATTTCGATAGTTATTTAAGCTAAAAATAAAGTGGGACGATTTAATCAATAGTTAGCTAAAGGACAAAATCTTTTAAAACTGCTTCTCGGGGCCTCATAAAGTTCATATGTTGGCATAACTTGCTTCACGATTTAAGACCTTTCTCGGACCGATATTTGGCAGCGACTTCATACTTCAAATCTTTGAGAGACGTTCTTGAAATTATGGTCTTCTCTTCATAATAGGCATTTCTTCACTTGAAGTTTTGAGAGATTCTTCATATTTGGACCACGACTTCTTCATTTTTCTCTAATCTTTATTTTGGACTTTGATATACAACGATCTGCCTCCTTTTAGGACTTGGATCTATTTATCCTCATACCTTGCTAGGGTCTTTTCGGATAGACTTCTCCATGATCTTTTGGGGAGTACTTGCTTTTCATCGTGTGTCTCGGTCCTTCATATTGATTTTTGATAAATGATTCTTCACATTACTTTAGGATCTTTAGCAACAAAATGTAGCCCTCATGCCTTGTTAGGGCCTTTTCGGACTCGCCAATCTTCGCATCCCGCTTCAATAAGTTATGCCTTGGCTATGAACTCTAATTAATACCGAGCAACTTTTAAACGATCTTGTGCTAGAAGCTAAGTAACTTTTCAAATCGTACAACCTTATTTATTGCAGATAAATTTATTAGCAAGCGATGGGAGAATAGGCTTATAATCAACTCACATAAATTCACGAAAGAATACCAAACTTATAATTGACTCTATCATATTGTTAACTTGGATTCACTATATAACACGGGTAAAAGATCCGAAGGTCGGGGAGGATAGAAGTGGTGTTTAGCCATGGTAGAGAGAGAAACAAGAGATACTAGAAAAGTGTGTTTATTTCTAGTGAGAGAATGGAAAGACAAGAAATGGTAAGCCTCACCCCTCCATGGAAGTATGGAGGGGTTTATATAGCCCGGGACTTGGACTTTACATATGACAATATTAGTCCCTGGAAGTCCCGGCTATGAAACTAATATAATTTCGTTAGTCGCACACATTTTAAGGCTAACAATCTTCCCCCAATGTGGAGACATACGGAATTACTTACAATGTTCCTAACAAATGCAAATACAACAAAAATATGACAGTATTAAGTTTGCTTCCAATGCTGAGGATGACATCGTTTTCTTCAAGTCTTCTAGAAAAACTTATACCCCAGTTTGAATCCTCTTTGTCTTTGCTTGTTGAGGAACCGTTGTATCATGTATGAACTGGATTAACTTCCCCCCAATTCATACCACATGTCTTGAAAAGATTTCTTCATAGACTTCTTTTTGACGAAGCTTCTGAATCAGCTTCCCCCCAAACCAATATCCCAGTCTTGAGCAGAATCTGTAGCTTGAGCAATCTTCTATCTTTGACATTTAAAGTGCACAGCGGAATTATGTAGAAGAAGAAGCAAACCACACCAAGTAACTAGTACCTTGACATTTTTGGTCTTAATGATTATGTGGTTGGGGGAACATGTAAGAAATCAGCAATAATTCTTCTCACGCTTGTAGAATGCTTCCCCCTGGAATGTGTGTTTGATTCGTGTTTATTATGGTCAATTGATATCTCTAATATTATGTTTTTATATTAGAGATAGGGGGAGAAAATGTGATTAAAATGTAATATATCGCAACATGTGATCTTAAAGACTCAAGTGCAACTCTTTCCTTCACATGCTAAACTATTTCGTATATCGATGCATGTGTGTAGGGGGAGCTTTTTGAAAATATAAAACTTTCAAGTGTTAAAAGCTTTGATTTTTATCAAACACTTTGAATGGTTTTCAATGGTTTATGGTTACGATCTATACCCAAAACAACCTACTATCCACGACGGAACGATGGAGTCGAAAGGTGGTTTGGGATAGGAAACTAAGTCCTATGATCCAACCAGAACCGGAGGGATCTACCCAAGGACATTCCATAGCTAGAGATAGTTGTCCTTAGGAAAGATGAAGATTAATGAAGCTGAATGCGGACCAATTACTTAAGTTAGCACTGGAACAATCACAACAAGGTGCTAGTGATGACGTATTGGTAAGCATTGAAGGAGTTGAATATTCTATGCAACTTAGGTAGAAACCGGGTTAACACATCTTTTGAAGACAAGTGTCATGGACCCAGTGATGCGATGCACAACCCTTCCCCAGCCATTCGAGTTTCTCTCAAAAGAAACTTGTCTCATTGTCACGGAGATCAACACGTATCTATTGACTTTCTCACTCCGAGTTAGTCAATATTGAAAAGGTGGCAGTCTGCTCCAGCCTCCGATTACCAAAATGCACTTATTGAGTCTAGAGCCAAACGAGATCTATCTATCATCTCATTAGGACACAATCGAGTCCGACGCATTATCCTTGTGATATTGCCAGAACATCTGAGTGATATGATTCACAATGAAGATGGAAATCCTGCTTGAGCCAACATCAAACAAGCTCATGGTAGGTAACTTATGCGATTCTATACGAATCAAACTCGTGAGAACTAGAATGCAACTAAGTTTGATTCTTAATTGATTCAAACTTGATTCCAGGTTTCTTCGCAAAATCCATTTGATCTTGCCAGAACATTCAGAGTGACACTCATTAGTGTTCACAGTGACGAATGGAAATCCTTCCATTGTCAACATCAAACAGCACTGCGGTAGGTAACTCGCAAGATTCTCTATGAATCAAGCTTGTGACAAACTGGAAAGCAACAATGGTGCGATTCTTTTAGAATCAAACTTGTTCCAGGAAATCTGAATTAACGACTCTAATCAGACGGATAATTTATCCTTATGATTCACTCTTTACGTTCGTAGTCTGCTTTGAGACGGTCGAGTAAAGAGAACTGGCTACTACCGCCGGGAAACCCTGTCAAGGAGATTCTTAATCGAATCTACCCGATCATAGGTACGGTATCTAATACCGTCTAAACGGTCTTCACCGACCGGAGGTAAAACACTACCGAGTTAAGATGAAATGTTCAAACCATTTTATCCGTGTCTATATATGTTGTTTCATATCAAGAAGGTGGCGTAGTTGTGCTACCGATGTCGATTCAGAAGTCACAAGAGCACAAGATGGTGATAATCAAGATACCTAAGAATGTAAGAATGTAATAGGTCATCTTAGTCACAAGGAGCACAGATGAAGATCTCAAGCACTCAAAGTCAAATGACAAAGGCTCAAGATAAAGATCACGAAAGCATGAAGGAACAAAGCTGTTACAAACAAGATCAAGACCAAGATACAAGACCAAAGCAGGAAGATCTCCTCTATAAGAATGTATTCACTCAATCATCTTATGCTTTTTAAGCTTTTTAAGATTTTTAAGATGACCGATACATTGGGGGAGATTGTTAGCCCTATATTTTATATAGTCGAACAAGAATGTAATAGGTCATCTTAGTCATTAAATGGTCTTGTATTGTAATAGGTTAGTCGGGAAAACCGGGCTTGGACTTTAAGCTAATATTGTATAAGTTAGGGGCGTAAGCCCAAAACAAAGCCAAGCCCGGCCCAAGTCACTTAAACCCACGGCCCAACAAGCCAAGGGTATATATACCCTCTTCCATGTGTGGAAGAGGGTGTTGGTTCATTTTACTTTCTCTCTCTAGTAAACATAAACCTTCCAAAATCTCTCTTGTTTCTCTCTCTACCATGGCTAAACACCACTTCTATCCTCCCTGACCTCCGGATCTTTTACCCGTGTTATATAGTGAATCCAAGTTAACAATTGGCATCAGAGCTAACCGGGGGTGTTTCGTGTTTTTGATTTAGTTTGAAGAAAATCAACTTCATCTTCAAGAGATTTAACATAACTTAAATCAGTTAACATTTCCTCAGTGAGAGCATTATAAAACATTTCCATATTTTTTGAAAGATCATCAATTGTTGGAACAATGCATTGTTGAATGACGACTTCTACTTGTAGGTTAGGTTTAATATTCCAAATGGTATCCCTAGAAACTTTTTCATAGTCGACGACACCTTTGTACAAATTTAAAATCCCTTGTTTTATAAACTCAAATTGCTGAACACTTTTGCTTTTCTCATCCCATTTACGTTTTTCATCCGAAATTTGTTTTTCTAACAAAATTGATTGATTTTTGAAACTCCTTTTTAAAGAAATTTTCTTTTGGGGTTCATCACTTGGTGGTGGAACACTATTGTACATCTTTTGTTCTTTAGAAAGTTCTTTTTGAGGAACAAACTTAATATAATTATCAAAATCAGAAAGGTTTATTAAATCACTTAAGTTTGATCGACTTTCTTCTTGTTGACGAAAGATTTCGTCGCAGTCAGGGGAAAGCATAAGAGCAAGATTATCAACATAACAACCGATATCATAAAGAGCAGGCTTGGTACTTTGAACTTTCTTGAGATATTCAGGCTTGAAAAAACTCGTTTTCATATTTCTATTGGGCATATTCATAGTTTGAATATACTGACCCGTTTTGTAAACAATGTTGTTTAACGTGTCGACTCTCTTTTCCAAAGCAAGAATTTTTCAATATCCTTTTCTTCACGAGTTTTATAAAGCTCAGTTTGTTCTTTGTTAACCGATTCTAATTCAGTAATTTGGAGTTTATGTAGCAGCAGTTGTTCTTCAAGGTCCAATATCTTTTTTTTTGACATATGAATTTCGTGTGTTACTTCAGAACAATATTGTTCATTGAGCACCTTATGTTCATATACCAAACCATTAGCTATCACAACTCGTCGATCAGCTTCTTTTACATAATCACACTCTTTAAGCATGTCTATCTCCTCGGCTAAGGATGTGTTTGATTGCTTCAAACATTTATTAGCCTCTTTGTTTTCCTCAATTTCATGTTTTAAAGAATCAATAATAGACGCAAGCAAATCACGGTCCTCATCCGAGTCAGTATCCTGAACAGCTTATCCGTCATCATTACACATATGCTGTGAATCCGTAGAGATATTGCTTTCCTTCGTGTCCATTACATATGTTTCATTGATGCTTTCGGGTTGCTCAGGATGACGTCGTTCATTAGCAAACACATTATAGTTATCATGTGATGGTACCTTTTCAAGTGGCTCAGAATCATAGATGGGTCCAGAAGTATCATCAGTCTCTGGGATCACTTCTTGAATCTTTGCCATGTATACATAATGTGCCTGCAACTCTTGATCATCGGCTTCATCATCAGTGTCATCACGCCAGTCAACTTCATCTGTTGTGAGTGGAATTCCTGCTTCTTCTTTCTTACACAGCAGCATCTTTTCCTTGTGATATCCCGAATCCTTAACCCGTTTTGGCTTCTTGCATTCCCTAGCCATGTGCCTAAATCCCTTGCAGTTGAAGCATTGAATCCCAGTCTTCTGCACAACAGGAGTGCCTACAGTATCTCTAGCCCCAACTTGATTCAGCAACCTCTGATTATCCTACCTAACATCACGATCATACCGAGGTGCATGATCAAATTCCTTATATCTAGCATTGGATGATGATCTGAGGTTGTTGTTGGTAGGTTTGTAGATCTTCTTATAAGTTGTGGTGAGTAAAGACATGAGTTCCTCAATATTCTTGTCCCTTGAAGTTTGTTTATCATCACTGTCTCCATCTGACTCGGTGTCATACTTTGGAGGTGGAGTGGGGACAATTGCTTTTGCTTTGTGTTTAGCAGTAGCTAGAGGTTTGGTGGATGAGGTTGATGACTTTGAGGAATGAGTAGGTGGTTGTTGACGGGAACGGGTTGTATTGAAGTAGCAGCCACAAAAGCAATAGAGTTCGCAGATCGTTCTGCCTTTTCATCTCTAAGTTCATTTACTTCATTCTGATGTTGTTTCAATATATCATAAAGTTTGTGGTAAGATATAGTCTTGATATCCTCCCTTTGATTGACCAAATTCACAAACCTTTGCCATTCCGGTTTGAGTTGAACTAAAAACTGAACATTGGCATGATGATTGGAGATGGTGCACTAATTTCTGACAAGCTCATTCATCATTTTGTAGAATCTCGAGTAATATGAGTCAATGGATTCACCATCTTCAGATGTGAATTTTCCAAACTCCCAAAGTAGATTAGTCTCGAGATCTTGAACATTGATCGACTCACCTTGCTTCAATCGATGAATTTCATTCCATATTTCCATAGCATTAGGACATGCATCAACTGTGGAATAGATATCGTTATCAATTCCAGTGAGTATGAAGTTTACAGCATCAGCTTCAGCTTGGAGGAGTTTCTTTTTCTCAGCAGAACATGTGTCAAAATCCTCCATAGCTCGTATAGTTGATGAAGTACCATCCTCTGCCTGTGTTGTAATTGGTCTGAATTCAAAAACTGCAGGTGGATTCTCAAGGCAGTGACGAAGAGCAGTTCGGTTTTCTTTTCCGTCGAGAAATCTGAGAAAACGAGATCTCCATTGAACGTAGCAACCGGCAGTGAGCACAGGTGGATTACCGTTGCCACCTTGTTCCAAACGAATTTGATTAGCAGTTGCAATGTTGATGTTGTTGTTAGACACAGTGAATACTTGTGAATGAATTGCAGATATTAGTGAATTTGTTGGGATGATGTGTGGTTAAAATTGAAATTCCGAAAATTCAAAAAAATTTCCCAGCCCGAAAATAAATTCCTCAGTCTGACAAAATGGTAAGCTGAAAAATTTTGTATCGCCAAATTTTGAATTTGAGTTAGAAATAGCCAAAAACTAGTAGGGAAAAAATTTGATTTTACTTGAGCTAAAAATTTTAACTCTTTTTTTTTAATCTTCGTGTAAACGATGTTCCGAAACTAGTCTAGATAGTGGCTAAGTCTAAAATTTACTCAAACAAAATATCCATCAGAATAACCTTGTCGGAATGTCCTTAATCGGAATACCCTTGTCGGAATAACCTTGTCGGAATAAACCATATCGGAATACCCTGATCGGAATATCCCTAATCGGAATACCCTTGTCGGAATAACCTTGTCGGAATCTCCCTATCGGAATGTCCAAATCGGAATCTCCAAAATCGGAATGTCCAAATTGGAATACTCAAATCGGAATGTCAAATCGGAATGACCAAATCGGAATGCTCAAATCGGAATGCAATCGAATCACTTGATCGGAATGTGATCGGAAAACTTAATCCCTTTTCCGATGATACAGATCGGAATAACTATTATACTCCTGAAACCCTTTTCCGATGACCCTGATCGAAATATATCCCACTTTTCTCGGACAAAACTCAACCAATTCGAGATTTTAAGCCAAAAATGATCAAAACACCCAAAAATTTTGTGTTTTTAGCCAAAGTAAATATACCAAATCTCTACCACAACTATGTAGAAGATTTGTATCGACAAAAAACCATAAAAACACAAGAAAATTTTTTGGGACGTAAGATATAGATCAAAATAACCACGAAAAATCAAGAGCACACCACACGAATCTTCAATCACCTATCCACTATTGGCTCTTGATACCAAATGTTAACTTGGATTCACTAATAAACACGGGTAAAAGATCCGGAGGTCGGGGAGGATAGAAGTGGTGTTTAGCCATTTTAGTGAGAGAAACAAGTAAGAATAAAAGTGTGTGTTTTATTCTAGTGAGAGAAAGGGAAAACAAGAAATGGTAAGCCTCACCCCTCCATGGAAGTATGGAGGGGTTTATATAGCCCGGGACTTGGACTATTACATATGACAATATTAGTCCCTGTAAGTCCCGGCTATGAAACTAATGTAATTCTGTTAGTCGCACATATTTTAAGGCTAACAATCTTCCCCCAATGTGGTGACATACGGAATTACTTACAATGTTCCTAACAAATGAAAATACAACAAAAATATGACATTATTAAATTTGCTTCCAATGTTGAGGATGACATCGTTGTCTTCAAGTCTTCTAGAAAAACTTATACCCTAGTTTGAATCTTCTTTGTCTTTGCTTGTTGAGGAACCATCGTATCATGAATGAACTGGATTAACTTCCCCCCAATTCATACCGCATGTCTTGAAAAGCTTTCTTCATATACTTCCTTTTGACGAAGCTTCTGAATCAGCTTCCCCCCAAACCAATATCCCAGTCTTGAGCAGAATCGGTAGCTTGAGCAATCTTCTATCTTTAACATTTAAAGTGCACAGCGGAATTATGTAGAAGAAGAAGCAAACCACACCAAGTAACTACTACCTTGACATTTTTGGTCTTAATGATTATGTGTTTGGGGGAACATGTAAGAAATCAGCAACAATTCTTCTCACGCTTGTAGAATGCTTCCCCTTGGAAGTTGAACTAAGTACTCCAGAGTGGGAACAAAGTCTCCAAAGTACACGTTCTTCCCCCATGATGGTGACGAACTCTCGGAAGCATCATCTGACGTGTATGGTCAAAATCGCGAGATGTTCTTGTCGAAAGTATGATGGTGACGAACACTCAGAAGCATCATCTGACGTGTACGCTCAGAATCGCGAGATGTTCTTATCAGGAGTAAGAAGGTTAAAAACACTCGGAAGCATCATCTGTCGTGTACGCACAGAATCGTGAGATGTTCTTGTCAAGAGTATGGTGGTTAAGAACACTCGGGAGCATCATCTGAAAAGTACAATCATAATCGCGAGATGATCGTGTCTGAAGTAGAAATGTTTGTTGACATTTTGTAGCTCAAGTTGCTCGTGAGAATTGTTTTCTGATCACATCTCTACCCTTGTACTCTCTGGCTAAACTTACCAACCTCGTATTCTTTCGGCTATCTGTAGTGGCCACTGGTGAAGTAAACCTGATATTCCAAACTTGAAACTGAAGTACAATCTCCCAAATTTGTTACTTACGCTTAGCACTGTGGTTGATTGACGAACGGTGCAGAGAAACGTCTCTTAGTACCTTATACATAAAAGAAGAGAGAAGTATAAGATGTAAAACACCTCTTGAAGTATCCACAACTACAGGTGAGTGTGACACTGAGCACTACAATGTAACTCCTTAAGTGATAGTTGTCCATGTCGTCGACCATCCACCCCTTGACATTGGAAACTAGATAAATCAAGTCTCAATCATAAATGCTGAAGCGAATCATCAATCGATAGACGGGGTGAAAAGGCTCGATGATGAATTTAGTAGACGCCTTCCTGATATTCAACTTCACCTTCAAATAATAAATACCAAATCCACTTCGTGATCACTTGACATTACTTTGCTCGAATACTAGCCGTTTTGACAATTTCAGTGAATCTGAAAGGATCGTTTTGCTGTTTGTTTGTTTTTGTCGTGTTTGCTGTGTGTTTAGTTGTGTTTGATTGAGTGCCGTTAACTAAATAACCAATGTTAACTAAAGAATGAGAAGTCGTCAACGTCGTCTAGCTAACTTTACTTTGAATCCGTAATCAACATATACCCAATAATCGACAAGATACTCGACTTAACCTTATTCACATGGATATACCAAAATTCCACCCCAACTCCAAGATATGAAAATAAAATCCAACTCATAAATATGGGCCTAGTAATAAACGATTCTAATAATCATCCCAGTAACAAACTTGAAACCGAGTCTAACCATTTTCCTTCATTACGAGTCCAATAGAAAAACAACCCACTTAATAACCAACACAAAAGTGCCATGAATCTTGGCCCAAAAGAAATATTAGGACCCGGTCCAATCTCATTATAAAGGTCCTATACCTAAAAATTAGGTTAGATGATTAGAAACCTCCGCCCCCTAACTAATCTATTATCCCAAAAACTCATCTCATTTTCCACGCCACTATCTTTCAACTCTTGTTGTCATCAATCTCATCTCACCAAACTGAATCTGAAACCCATGAACATCCCACAGACGAATTAATCACAAAATCAAATAAATACATCCAACATATTTGATTTCAATGAAATCTAAGTGAAACCCACTTTTTGAATCGAGTGATACGGCTTCAAGATCTATATGAGGGTCTCGGGTAGGTTTATATTCGTTTGCATGTGATTGATTGAGTGCTTGAATCGATAAAAAAGAATTTATTATAGCAAGGTTGCTATCAATCTTTCTTTTATTTCGAAAATAAAACCACGAAGGGATAAACCCACATACATCAGTGATGGAATTATTGTTTAAACTCTAAGATCTTCAAGGATCTATCATTGAGTTTACAAAGTCTGAGATCAATTGATGTTGCATGATGAAGGTTTACAGTATTAGTCTTGATCGGTATTTTTCTTTTTTCAGTTTGTATGGGGTTTTAGTGACGTTGGGATAGGACAAATACTGGTTTTGGTGTTGTTGACATTGGTTGTTGGGATGAGTTGATTTTGGGTTTGGTTGAGTTTTAATCTTTGACTCAGTTGAGTTAACCCGGTCAACTCGGTCCATACCGAGTTGACACGGTGTAAAGTTATGTTTTTGAGTCAACTGAGTTTTCAGAACCATCGGAATATTGATATAGTGCCCATCAGAATGTTAAATTAGAGTCCATCAGAATATCAACATGAAATCCATCGGAATGTATAATCCAGAATCCATCGGAATAAACCATCATCGGAATAAGCTTCATCGGAATCAGCATCAGAATCACCATCGGAAAACCCATCGGAATAAGTTGTCGGAAAACCCATCGGAATAAGCTGTCGGAAAACCCATCGGAATGATTTATCGGAAAAACAATCGGAAAAGGGTTTTAAAATCGAAAATGGTGGATCTTGCCAAATTTTTTTTTGTTTTCTGTCCTTTTCCCAATTAAATAATCAGTTGATGTTATATGGGACACAAAAGACGAGAAAAAAAACATGACGAGGAATTTATGATAACATGAACAGTTAATGAGTAGATAGTATCAAGAAATGATAGAATTAGTGAAAAAAATAACCAGAATAATATGGACCATGAATCGAACAAGAATTCGAACACACACACGAATCAAAAACACGAAACACCCCTGGTTAGATCTGATACCAATTGTTAACTTGGATTCACTATATAACACGGGTAAAAGATCCGGAGGTCGGGGAGGATAGAAGTGGTGTTTAGCCATGGTAGAGAGAGAAATAAGAGATACTAGAAAAGTGTGTTTATTTCTAGTGAGAGAATGGAAAGACAAGAAATGGTAAGCCTCACCCCTTCATGGAAGTATGGAGGGGTTTACATAGCCCGGGACTTGGACGTTACATATGACAATATTAGTCCCTGCAAGTCCCGGATATGAAACTAATATAATTCCGTTAGTCGCACACATTTTATGGCTAACAGATCTCTCGTTCTCCATAATTTAAAATCTCAAGGAATGAGACTCGTGGATGCTTAGCCAAGTAAATCAAAGTTTTGGGTTTTCGAGTCATCTATAGGATCTTGCAAACTCTTAGACTTTTTCAAGTTCATAATTCGCATTTTAATGTTCCCTTGATAAACAACTCTCTAGGATCAATTATAGAAACTTACAAAAATTTCTTGTTCTTAACCCGTGAGAGTTAAGACCTTCGCGTTTTAAAGTTACCTATATAAAATTCTAGAAAAACTTGATTTAAACACGTTAAGGATACTAGCTAGAGTAAACTTAGATAAGCGAACTCGGGTTGAGTCAAAATATTCACGACTTCAAAAAATTTTAAAACCACTTTATTAAACTTTTATTTTAGCAAGGAAAATAAATAACGATAACAAAGGAAAATACAACTATACAACTAGGCCAAAATAGATTAAAAATTTTGAAAAATGTCAAAAAATCAAATTTTCCGGTTAAAATGAGGACAAATTCATGGAAAAGACCACTTACTTCGATAGAAGTCCCCCCTACACTTGATATAAACATTGTCCTCAATGTTTAAGCATGTGGGAGTAAACTCCCCTACACTTATGACATTGTGCACTTTTTTTAAATCTTGCTAAGGAAAGGACAACTATAGTGATTTCAATGTGAACATATAAGATATGAAATATTGAATCACGACAGTTTAGGATAGAACCGGGAAGACGGGTACACGGGATCACGGTTCTTCAAAAGTCATCGAGAATGGATCTTTGAAGCTTAAATCCCTGCACATTAGAAGAAACAAGACAACAAACACATACGGGGCTCCCCTACACTTATTATGAAAACGGTAAATGATAGATCAACGGGTTGCCTCCCGAGAAGCGCTTGTTTTTTATAACCGAGTCACGAGCTTGACTCGACCCAAAACTTGTTCATGGGAAACGTGGTGAGGGATGGAATCATCTCATGAGAGATGTCCTCACCAAAGTACAACTTCACGCGCTGGACATTCACCTTAAAGTTTGGCCCATTTGGCTGAGAAAGCTCAATGGTGCCCTAGGGAAAGACTTTGGCAACGGTGAATGGACCAGACCAGCGGCTCTTCAACTTGCCCGAGAAGATCTTCAACCGAGAGTTAAAAAGTAAGACTTGATCACCAACGTGGAACTCTCGGTTCTTAATCATTGCATCATGGATGATCTTGGTCTTCTCCTTGTAGATCAGTATGTTCTCGTAAGCTTCATTCCTCTGTTCATTAAGCTCGTTGAGTTGAATCTTCCGAAGATCACCGGCTTTGTTGATGTCGAAGTTAGCCCACTTCAAGGCCCAGTATGCCTTATGTTCCAGCTCAATAGGGAGGTGTCATGCTTTCCCGTACACAATACGATAAGGTGTACAACCAATCGGGGTCTTATAAGCGATACGGAAAGCCCACAAAGCATCATCTAACTTATCGGCCCACGAGGCACGATGCTCTCCCACAGTGCGCTCCAGAATTCGCTTCAATCCGCGGTTGGAAATCTCGGCTTGACCATTGGTTTGGGGATGATAGGCGGTAGAAAGACGATGATTAACACCGTACTTAGCCATGACTCTTGCGAATTGATCATTGCAAAAATGAGTCCCGCGGTCACTGATTATAGCACGAGGAACACCGAATCGAGCAAAAAGTTGCTTCAAAAAGTTCACAACCACCCTCGCATCGTTCGTAGGAAGAGCCTTAGCTTCAACCCATTTAGAAACGTAGTCAACGGCTACGAGGATGTACTTGTTCCCTTTAGATGATGGAAATGGCCCCATAAAGTCAATGCCCCATACATCAAAGATTTCACATTCTTGTATGAAATTTTGAGGCATCTCATCTTTATGTGTGATCTTGCCTTGTCTTTGGCAAGCATCACAATGTTTAACCATTTCGTGAGCGTCACGATAAATGGTGCGCCAATAGAATCCAGAGTCGAATGCTTTATTCACGGTGTAATTGAAACCAAAGTGACCACCGGTGGGTCCTTTATGGAAAGCATCAAGGATTTGTAGCGCTGCCGGCCCATCAACACATCGACGAATGAGAAGATCTGCACATTGTTTGAAGAGGTAAGGGTCGTCCCAGAAATAATGTTCAATATCTTTAAAGAACTTTTTCTTTTGTTGGGACGTTAACCCTTCCTTGAGAATTCCTCCCGCTAAGTAGTTTGCAATGTCCGCAAACCACGGGGTGTCATCAAGATTTGAGTCGATAGACATTAAGGCCTCAAGGGGAAAAGAGTCATTGATCTCTTGATTCGGATGATCCCCTTGATAAGGATCCTCAAGTCTACTTAGATGATCCGCTGCTAGGTTTTCGGCTCCCTTCTTGTCACGAATTTCAATGTGAATTCTTTAAGGAGAAAAACCTAACGAAGAAGTCTTGGCTTAGAATCTTGCTTAGTCAACAAGTACTTCAAAGCGGAATGATCGATATACACGATGGTGGTAGAAAGGACAAGATAGGGGCGAAACTTTTCAAAAGCATACACTACAGCTAAAAGCTCTTTTTCGGTAGTGGTATAATGCAATTGAGCCCCCGTCATTGTCTTGCTAGCATAATGGATTGGTTGGAAGTGTTTGTTCACTCTTTGGCCCAAAACCGCTCCAATAGCAAAGTCGCTAGCATCACACATCAACTCAAAAGGTAGCTCCCAATTAGGGGTAACCAAGATCGGTGCCTTAGTTAGCTTATCCTTAAGAATATTGAAAGATTCAAGACAGTCTTTGGAAAAGATAAAAGGAATATCTTTTTCCAAGAGGTGGGTCATCGGGCGAGTGATTTTAGAAAAATCTTGAATGAATCGACGATAGAAGCCCGCATGACCAAGGAAACTTCTCACACCCTTCACGGTTGAAGGTGTCGGTAATTTGGCTATGACATCCACTTTAGCACGGTCAACTTCAAGACCGGCTTTTGAGATTTATGTCCAAGCACAATGCCTTCTTTTACCATGAAATGGCATTTTTCTCAATTTAGAACAAGGCGAGTGTCTTCACACCGCTTAAGCATGCGTTCCAAATTGGCAAGGCAATTAGAGAAAGAATCACCATAGACCGAGAAATCATCCATGAAGACTTCCATAGTTTCTTCAACCATATCATGGAAGATAGCCATCATACACCTTTGGAACGTCCCAGGAGCATTGCATAAGCCACAAGGCAGTCATTTGTAAGCAAATGTTCCATAAGGACAAGTGAATGTGGTTTTCTCTTGGTCTTTGGGATCGATGGGAATTTGAAAATACCCGAAGAAACCGTCTAAAAAGCAGTAATAGTCATTACACGCTAGAAGTTCAAGCATTTGGTCAATGAAAGGGAGGGGAAAATGATCCTTTCTCGTAGCATCATTGAGTTTGCGATAGTCTATACAAACTCTCCACCCTGTAACGAGACGAGTAGGAACCAACTCGTTGTTTTCATTGGGCACAACGGTGATTCCGCCTTTCTTAGGAGCACAATAGACGGGACTAACCCATGGTGAATCCGAGATAGCGTAGATCATTCCCATATCAAGAAGTTTGATAACCTCTTTTTTGATAACGTCATGGATCTTAGGATTCACCCTTCTTTGGCTTTGAATAGTGGGTTTAAAGTCGTCCTCCATGAGAATTTTATGTGTGCAGAAGTGAGGATCAATTCCACGAATATCGGAGATCTTCCAAACAACCGCTTTCTTGTGATTCTTTAGCATGGCGATAAGTCGGGATTTTTCTTCTTCTTTCAAATCCTTAGCGATGATGACGGGTGACTTCTTGTTGTCTTCAAGGAAAACGTACTCGAGATGAGACGGTAGGTCCTTAAGCTCTAAATCCGTAGGATTGTCGATGGAAGGTGTAGTCAATTTCGGTTCATCGATAGAGATATCCTTAGGAGATGGTGGAGAAATATGGTCCTCATTGAGAAGTTTCTCAATGGTACGAATGTCTTCATCCTAATTGGAGGGAGAATCGTCATATTGCAAGTCCACATCTCCCAAAGTTGCTTCAAATTCTTTCAAGATGAAATCACTTTCTCCAAATGGAGTTAGTGAATGAGCAATAGAGGCAACGGTCTCAACAATGGGTAGAGAAGAAGAACCAACTTTACAAGCGTCTTTGAAATTTTCTTCACAAGCCTCATCAAGAACGTCAATGAAATTAACACTCTCTTTTCAGAAGGCTGCTTAGAAAGTTTACCCATGTTGAAGACGATTTTATCATCACCGACTCTCATGATTAATTCTCTCGCGGCTACATCAATGAGAGTGCGACCGGTCCTCAAGAATGGACGTCCAACGACTAATGGAACACGGGGGTCCATCTCGTAGTCAACGACAACAAAATCCGCCAGAAAGGTGAATTTGTCGACAACAACAAAGACGTCTTCGGCTATCCCCACCGGATAAGCAACCGTACGGTTAGCTAATTCCAAAGTCATTCGTGTGGGGACTAGCTCAGGTAGAGACAATTGTTTCCAAACTCTTAAAGGCATTAAGTTTATACTAGCACCTAGATCGGCTAGGGCCATACAATTCTCTACCCCGGGGAAGTTGCAAGGAATCAAGAAACGACCCGGATCACCAAGTTTGGTGGGTAATTTCCTTAAGAGCACTGTAGAGCAATTCTCATTAAGTTGGGTCTGAGCGATATCGAGAAGTTTCTCCTTATCACTGAGAAGATCTTTAAACATTTTAGCGTATTTCGGCATGTGAGCGAGAGCCTCAGCAAAGGAGATATTGAAATTCAGTTGTTTAAACATTTTAAGAAAGTTAGAAACCTGAATATCATCCTTGTTCTTCAACTTCTCTTTTCTCAACCTTGAGGGATAAGGTATATTGGGTTGAGATGAAGGCTTAGGTATGGAATTTTCACTCACATCCTTGGGTGGTGGAGTGGTGGAAGTAGAAAGTGGTGGAATTGGAGAAGTAGAAGCTGGAGGTGTTGGAGAAATAGAAGGTGAAGGAACTGGAGAAGGAGACTCATTTTCCTTTGTCACAATCACTGGTGTAGGTGTAGGAAGCTCGGGTTCCTTTAGACCTTTTCCACTGCGAGTGGTGATTGCTTTCATCTCCCCTCTGGGATTAGCAACGATGTTACTCGGAAGAGAACCCGAACCAGAGGTTTGATTACTTGGGAAGAAACTATCCATCATGTTCCTCAAGTCATTCGTTTGACTTGCCAAAGTGTTTCGCATATCAGCTCGAAGATCATTCCCTTGCTTCACCATATATGCTTTCATGTTGGCCATTTCCCGCTGAAGATTTTGCACTATCGCATCATTAGTCCTCATGTAGGTTTCAACCTCGTGATTAAATGCGGCAGGTTGGGTTGGAGGAAGAGTATTGTAGGCAGGTGGTTGATAAGCAGGTTGTTGGTAAACTTGGTTGTTTCTTTGAGGTGGATATGGGTTTCTTTGGTTTTGATATTGATTTGGAGCACGTGGTTGGTTTTGATTGTTGCGATTAAGGTTGTTTGGGTTTTGTGGGGGAAACTAGGTGGTGAAAGAAAGTTGTTTTAGCGATAGCTGAGCAAGTTGCGGTCACCTTGAGGACGTGCTTGATAGCTTCCTGTAGCAAAGTTACCATTGGCGGCATACACATTTTCCGGATTGTCTTGAGTCGAAGGACAATCGGTGTATGAGTGGGATCCCCCGCATATTTCACAAGATTGACTCAAAGCACTAGCTTGGGTAGTGATAGCTTTGGTATTGTTGGCGGCTTGGAGAGCAAGTGATTCAACAAGCGAAGTAAGCTTATCAATTCTCTTGTCGCTCTCATTAGTGCTAGCACTAGCCACATTGGTCCGAACACTCTTGGTTTGCACTCTATACTTGTTCTCAATAATATCCCAAGCGGCATTAGAAGACATAACCAAAATGTTACCCCCCGAGGCACTATTTAGTGAATCTTGGTCATTCATGCTTAAATCATTGTAAAAAGTATTGATTTGATGTACTTTTGTTAAACCATGTTGTGGACACTTTCTTAAAAGTTCCTTAAAACGGTCCCAAGATTCACTAAATGTCTCACCGTACTTTTGTTCAAAAGTAATGATTTCATTCCGCAAAGCGGTAGTACGTGAGGGTGGGAAAAAGTAGTTGATGAATTTGTCCCTCTAAGGAGAAAGGAAAAAGTTGCATGCGAATTACCTCTTGTGAAACCCCATTATACTTAACTTTATTAGTGAGTTGAAGAAACCTTTTAATATGGTCATGAGGATCATCAATTGAACGCCCCAAGAAAGGTTGAGCAGAGACCATTTAAATAAAGCCGGATTTAAGCTCAAAGTTGTTGGCTCTAATTTCGGGTATGACAATAGCATCGGTGTTACCTTCTACGTGCGATTGCAAAAGCTCGATCATTGGTTGATTGTCCATGGTGACAATAGGTGGAGTAATGACTTCGGCTTGAGCTACTTTCTTCTTACGAGCACGAGTACGCATGCAAACCTACAAAAGGAAAAACAAAATAGACAAGAAATATTTTTGGTTTTTTATGTTTTTCTAATTTTTTTTTTGTATTTTTGAAAATTTTTAAAGCAAGGAAAATAACGTTAAAAAATGAACGGATCCCAAAATCCAACGCGTCTCTCACTTAAAACCGTTAATCTTAACGAAAAGAGCCGGCAGCGGCACCATTTAATACATAGATTTACTAAGTATCAAAGTTCGTTGAATCCGATCTTTTCGAATTGATTACTGGTTGAAAGTGCGACTCAATTGTTCTTGGTGGAAAATAAAAAGGTTCGGTTATCTATTTTAAACTAAAAATGAAAATGTCGTTGAGTAAATAAATGAAAATGAAAGCTTGAAAATTTAAAACTAAAAATGAAGACTTTAAAAATTGAGAAGTAAATGATTAAAACTTATAAAAATGTAAACTTTAAATATTTAAACTAGAATAAGACAAGTTAGAATAAAGCTAAGTAAAAAGGCGGGAAAAGTAGAAATTCAAAAACTATAAAAACAAAACCTTATCCAGAATAATACAACTGGAGCTTATCCTGAATAAACACTGCTGCTAATCCGGAATGCTGCTACTGAAGCTTGTCCGGAATACTATCCGGAATGAAGGATCGAAAGTTTATCCGGAATACTATCCGGAATCAAGGCTGAGTTCTTATCCGGAATAAATGAAGGCACATCTTATCCGGAATACTTCACTGGTGCTTATCCGGAATAAATGAAATGGCACTTATCCGGAATAACTTTTCTGCTGCTTATCCTGAATATATTCCGGATAGTTATCCGGAATACCACTTATCCGGAATAATGTATCTGATGCTTATCCTGAGAAACTGACTGACTGGCTTGTCCGGAATAAGTGCTCCGTAACCTTATCCGGAATGTTTTGATGCCCACTATTCGGAATAAATCTCTTATCCGGAATAACTCAAAGTAACACAATCCGGAATACTTGAAACGTAACTTATCTGGAATAAGCTATTGAGAAGCTTATCCAGAAAGTGGTGGAGACTGATATCCGGAAAAAGAGGGTTTAGTACCTCTTATCCGGAATAATGGAGACTTGACAGATTTCGGAACAAGGAAGATTAGTAATAAGCAAAAATAAGCAAAAAATCAATAAGCATTTTACCAAAAACTTAACCAAAAGCTAAAATTTAAAAACTTTTAAGACTCTAAATAAGCTAAAAATAAAAAAAGCACTTTTTATTAAAGCTTAAACTTATTAAAAACAATTTATTTCTAAAAACTATTAAGCATAAAGATTAAGAAAAATAAGCATTTTATATAAAAGCTTTTAATATCACCAATTTTATAAGCACAATCAAATAAGCTACATAATCAAACCATCAACAAGATTAAGATAAAACTACATGATTATCAAGATTAAGATAAAGATTAAGAATGGTAGAATGAGAATTAAGATAATAAGCTTGATTGATTAAAGATTAATATCAAAAGATTACAAAATTAAAGTTGATAAACTTGGAAAACTAGAGAGAAGAAAACTTAAGAAAAACTTGAAAACTAAAATTAAGCTACAACTAAAAACTAACCACCTAACCACCCTCCTAATGACACATTAGGAGGGTATTTATAGGAGGTGGGGAGATTACATGCTTAAGCTATCTTATTTCTTTCTTCTCGTCTCGACTCGACTTAATTTCTTTGTCTTTCTCGACGTCGTCTCGGGATTAGTCAATATAAATTGAACTTGTCTTATAGTTTTCTTCTATAATTAGACTTGAGTTCTTCGACTTCATTAAACTTCCGTCTTTAGACTTTTTCTTCGATAAATCTTCAGAATAGGCCTTGGACTTCCGTTCTTTTTGCATTCTCGAGCTTCCGACTTTGTTTTTAGTCTTTTTCTTCGATAAAAGCCTGTGACAGCCCATGTTTTCTTCCTTTTGCATCTTTTGGTCCTAAAACACAATAAAAACACAAACCACTCATAATTCCGACTTTTACGACATAAAATACACGATTTGGTCTTGTTATTATTGGAAATAAGTGGTAAAAGTATAAGTGTTTTCACACTTATTACACCTACAATTGTTAGGGGTGTTATTTCCTTTTCTTGTTTATTAAATAATGGATTCATACACACGATTGATAATAATGGAATTTTTGTTTGGAAAAATGGTATTTTCTATTTTAATGCAATTCTTGTGAATGATGTGTTTGAAATAGAGATGCATGATAATAAATCCAAGAATAATAAATATGTCTTTAGCATGAGTAAGAAGAGAAAGTTTGACAATAACTCTTCTTATCCTTGGCTTTGTAGACTTGCCCATATTGGGAAGACTCGTATACAAAAACTTCAACGTGAAGGTCTTTTGGAAAATATCAATGATGAATCATTAAATAAATGTGAGTCTTGTATCTCTGGAAAGATGACCAAGAAACCTTTTAATAAAAATATTGAAAGTGCTACTGATCTACTTGGACTAATACATACTGATGTATGTGGACCACTTAGACATGTGTCAAGGAAAGGTGCTAGCTACTTCTTAACATTTACAGATGATTATAGCCGTTATGATTATGTTTATTTACTTAAGCATAAACATGACGTATTTGAAACATTCAAAGTGTTTAAAGCAGAAGTAGAACTGCAATTACGGAAGAAGATTAAAGCTCTTCATTCTGATAGAGGTGGTGAATATTTAAGACAAGAGTTTATAGATTATCTAAGTGAGAATGGAATTGTTCAGCATCTTACTTATCCCTATACTCCACAACAAAATGGTGTATCCCAATGGAGAAATCGTACGTTATTGGATATGGTGCGATCTATGTTTAATATTACAACTTTACCTTTATCCTTTTGGGATTATGCTTTAGAATCTGTTGTTCGTATTTTAAATATGGTTCTCACAAAGAAGGTCGATAAGACACAATATGAACTATGGCATGGCAAGAAGCCATATTTGTCTTATTTAAAGGTCTGGGGTTACGAGGCGTATGTGAAACGTGACTCGGGTGACAAACTCTAACAACGATCCGTAAAATGTATCTTTATAGGATACCCTAAGGAAACTATGGGTTAGTACTTTTATTATCCACCTGATAACAAAGTGATTGTTGCTAGGTATGGAGACTTCCTTGAATCTGATCTTGTAAATCAAGAATTTAGTGGGAGAAAATATGATCTTGAAGAGAGTCATATAGATACATTACCTTCTGAAAACACTAGCGATATCATTCCTATAGAACCAGAAAGTCTGGCGGTTCCACCGGAATTATTTCCTCTGCGTAGATCCAAAAGGATTAAAAACGCAAATAGCAATATATGTCTTAACATAGAGGATGATGATGAGCTAGGGGATCTTGGTGAACCCGCTAATTATAAATCCGCCACACTTGATCCTGAAAAGGATAAGTGGATGGTTGCTATGGATGAGGAAATGAAATCTATGAAAGTTAATGATGTTTGGATTCTTATAGAACCACCACCAAATGCTAAAGTAGTGAGACATAAGTGGATATACAAGAAGAAAACGACATGGACGGAAAAGTACAGTCCTATAAAGCTCGTTTAGTAGCTAAAGGTTTTACTCAAACTTTTGGTGTAGACTACGAGGAGAAATTTTCTCCTGTAGCAGACTTAAGAGCTATTAGGATTCTCATAGCTATAGCAGCATACTATGACTATGAGATATGGCAAATGGATGTTAAATCTGCCTTCTTGAATGGTTTCTTAGATGAAGACATCTATATGCAGCAACCAGAAGGGTATGTTGATCCTGAGAATCCAGGACATGTGTGTAAACTTCAAAGATCCATATATGGTTTGAAGCAAGCATCACGTCAATGGAATAAAAGATTTGACGAAGAAATCAAAAAGTTTGGATTTATTCATAATCGTGATGAGCCATGTGTATATCACAACGCTAGTGGGAGTGATGTAGTATTCCTAGTCCTATATGTCGATGACATATTAATCATGGGAAGTAACATTCCAAGACTTAAAGTTGTTAAGGATTATCTTGGTAAATGTTTTTCTATGAAGGATTTAAGAGAAGCTACATACATTCTGTGAATTAAGATCTATTAGGATAGGAAAAGACGGTTAATTGGTCTAAGTCAAGATGCTTATATAGATAAGATTTTGAAGAAGTATAATATGCATAATTCCAAGAAAGGTTTTCAACCTATGGAAGTTAAGCATAATCTGAGTCATGAGATGGATGCATCAACTCCTGAAACGAAGGCAAACATGCAGAAGGTGCCTTATGCTTCGGCTGTAGTATCTATAATGTATGATGTCAGATGCATAAGGCCTGATGTGGCGTTTGCTCATAACTTGGTAAGTAGATACCAACCGAATCCAGGGAAGCTCCATTAGACTGTTGTTAAACATATTCTAAAGTATTTGAGGAGTACAAAAGATATGTTCTTGGTATTTGGAGGAAAACCAGACACATAACTGAATATGACAGGTTTTTGTGATGCATCCTGGGAATGTGATAAAGACGATACAAAGTCTCAAACGGGTTACGTTTTTATTATCAATGGAGGATTAGTTGACTGGAAGAGCAAGAAGCAGACAACGATTGCAATGCATGCTACTCAGTCTGAGTACATGGCTGCTTCAGAAGCTGCAATGGAAGCTATTTGGATTAGGAAGTTTATTGGAGATCTTGGAGTCATGCCTTAAATTAAAGAACCTATTGATATATATTGTGACAGTTCTGCTGCAATAATATTCGCCAATGACCCTGGAGTCATGAAAGGCGCCAGACATTTTATACGTAGACATCACTACGTCCGAGAACAAGTTGAATCTCGGGAAATCAAATTAATAAAAGTTCACACAGATGATAACGTAGCTGATCCTTTAACTAAGGATTTGCCTAGACCAAAGGTAGTTAAGCATGCCAAGGCGATTGGGATGCAACTAGCTAGCGAACTCATGCAATGAATTTGTGATTAGTATTTGGATAAAGGATGTTATGACATTATTATATAATGAAATAAAGATTGGGTTTCGTTTATTGTTATTATTTAATAGTGTATCCTATTTTACATGTTTTGATCCATGAATAAATTGTTATGCTAAATGTCCGTTGTCGATTAATAATATGGGAATATTATTAAAATACGACAAATCAAAATAGTGATAGAGTATACTTGAAAGTATATTGATCAATTTTGGATGATATTCGATGAATCGAATATTGGACTTATCCCAACTATATATTTTTACTTTATGGATCTTTGTCATCAAGTAAAATATAAATAGTTATCCTTAGACTTGAGATACTAGGAAACTGTTATGAATCTAGTGCATCTCTATGGAATAATCTAACACTAAACGTATATGGTAGCTATAAGGATTATCTTCAGAAGTGTTGCAAAATTCATAAGTTTTGCTCGTATTTAATATGGGATTTATTTCCTCCAATTTCGTTTTGGAGTTTAATACAATTGGGCCTCACGTGGGATTAGTAAGATGTTTGTGTGGCCACACCCAAATTTGTTTTGGTAATCTTGCTGAATATGTGAACGAGAAACATAATGGTTAATGAAAGGAATGAGTGAGATCCATATCCTTATTAACGTTGTATTATAAAATAGAAGGATAATAATAACGATGATGTATCATTAAAAGGTTTTGTCCAGGAGACCTTACTCGAGTTGTACTAGAGACATTGCTAAGTGTAACTAGACGTTTAATGTAATCACGATATTCGAAAATGTCCAAGTGGGAGCTGAAAGTTTATGGACTTATATTTAATAGTCGTGTGAGGATGGAACTCGAGATTACGAGATTGCACTCAATACGTAAAGAGTTAATTTATTTAATAAATATATTTATTATATTTATTAAATTAAACTAAGATAAATAACTATATAACTTTAACGATCGTTAATTAATTAATAGTTAAGTATTAACGAGTGTTAAATAATTTATAGTAAGAGGATAAAAAAGGAAGAAGGACGGAAGGTTCCGGAACACCCCATGGGGGGGTGTTTGTCGGTCGGTTAGGGCACCAAAGGGGGCGCAAAACTTACCTTCTATTTATTTGGGCTACAATGGATTTTAGGCCTATAAATACATCCCCTTACCCCTCATAATCTTCATAACTTGAATCTCTCCTCTCCTCTCCTCTTTGTTCGATCACAAGGGACTCCCACGAAGGGGTTTTCGGTTGGTTTTCATGCAAGTCAAACGTTGTTTTTGGGGAGCTGGGCAGAAGGAAAAGAGGATCCGAACTCCTTTTCCTCTTCTTCCGGACCGGGCCCTTCCATGTGAGAAGCAGGAAGTCGAGTTATATTTTCTCAATTAATTTATCTTTATCTTTCTTTAACAACGCTTGACCCTCTAGGGCTCTATTCCTCTTTGCGACTTCACGATCCACTATGTAGGCTTGACTATTGGCCGTAGAAGGATCGAATTGTATCCGAAGAACAGGGGAATACAAAAAAGTAATAAGAGAGGCGCACAGACCAATCAATCGTATCGGTCGTATTCTTGAATTTGGAATAAAAAGAGGAGGCCACTCTCCCCTTCCCCGGCCGAGCCCCCCCCCCCCCCCTTCGTAGCTTCTGGCGAAGCTTGGTTGATCGATTGTGTTTATAATCTAGTCCTAGCCCCTCTCTAGGGTTGTTGGGTAGATTATATACAAGCGTTGTAGCTCGATTTTCATGTGCTAGAATCACGGTTAGCTCGTTGTATTACGTGTGTACAAGATCGTAATATAGTATTACTTTAGACTATATCTTGGTGATATACGGTATAAACCTTAATTGGTGATTCGTTCTTCGTCTTGTGGATTTGCTTTAGCGTAAAGGTATGTAACCCTAATTCGATTAATTATAACTGTGTTATTATTATGATCTTTTAGAGCTTATTGGTCACTGTTTTTTCTTGTCTTTATTTTTCCACAGTAGTTTAAGTTCAAATACAATTTTAAAAATTGGTTTTATATTTTTCTCACCTTTATTTTATTTTCTAGGATTATTTTAATCTAAAAATAGTATTTAGGGGTTTAAAAATAGATTAAAAAATAGTTAAAAAAATTTAAAAAATAATTTTTACTTAAAGTATAATATAAGTGAGGTTTACATTTGATAAAATCTTATTTTGGATTTTTTGTTAATTATTTTTAATTTTAGGGCTTTAATTAACATTTAAAAATAAATAGTAATTTAATAATAAATTTTCAAAAGGTTTTATTGAATTTTTATCCTTATATATATAATTTAGGCTTAATTTTCAATTTTTAATCATTTTTTTTGTTAAACTTTTTTAATTCGTCACGTTTTTACGTTTTACATTTATTTTTCGTTGTAGTTTAATTCGTAGCGTAACCCGTCTTTACTTTTCAACCTTTATCTCTCAAAAACGAACTAATCCAAACTACGTATTTATATTTTTGGCACATACAAAACACACTCCCTTGAGGAACGAACTCATTTGTCGTCTTTACGGTTTTCCTATACCGATCGATTAATATTTACCGGCTTATACTTGTTTTTCCTAAAACAAGTGTATTTTTACCACAATCATTTTGGCGCTGCTGCCCGGGAGGTGTTTAGTGTCTATTATATATCGTGTTTGTGTGAGTAGTACGCTTTTAACTTTCTATTTACGGAAAGCGTAAATATCGTACATACTCGTTTTTATTTTTTACAATATTATAGATATCAAAATAAAACGTGTTAAATTGTTCCTCAATTAACACACAAATCTTTTTTATTTTATTGTTTTTCGTTTTTGTGAATAATATATTGTATTTACGTAGCATAATTACTACACAATATTATCCAAATACGCGAGAAATCGTACCTTAATAGTGGGCCTTACGGTCATTATTAAGTGTATCGATCAAATAAAAGTCAAAGTCAAAATAGATAAATACTCTTAATTGATACAAACTATAGGGTGAGTATAAGGCGGTTGTATTTCACGACCTAAAGAAAAAAGGCTCTTAAGTGCTTCCCCGCCGCCTCGTTTTCTCCGCTCGCTTGTGCATATTGATTTAGTGACGATTAATTAAGGGTTTGCCAACTCAAGTATTATTAATCGATTTTTGTGAGCTTATATTATTGAACTCTCAAAACGTTTTGGTGTTCCACCAACATTTCAAAGTCGAACGAAGGTTTTTACTTCACGTAATTACTTTTATTCCTTTGGATTTATTAATCGAGACTTTGATTACTGGATAGATTTTGTGGATTTAATTATCTACGTAATACACCAAAAAACCAAAAAATTAAAAAACCATCAAAAACCAAAAAAATGGATAATTTAAAAATCCCAAAAAAAATCTTTTTTGCTACCTCCCATTCTACGTTTAGTGCATGCGCACTCGTTCGTATGTGTGTTGGGTTTACTTCTTGAAGGATCTTTGAAACCTTGATCACGATACAAAGACTGTGCGGAAACCAATCTTTATATATTAGAAGAACAATAGAAATAACCAAACGTTCAAGCCACAATATGTTAATACGATCACTCTAAATAGTGATAGGTTTTACAACCTTGAAGCTATAACAAACAATAAGAGAAATGTGTAGAGAATATGTGTGTGTAGAAGTGTGTTTCTCTCTACACCCTAGGACCTCCTTTTATAGTGCAAGGGGTCCTAGGCTGTTACAATATAAATAATACTTTCCTAAGTATTATTCATTAATACCATTTAATTATTTCCTAAATAATCTTGTAACCTCCTCATCATACTTATCATGTTTTAATACTTTCCATAAGAATAGAAAAACTAAATATTTGATCTTATCTTCTACAATCTTCCATATCTTCCATAATCTTCCTTCAACTTTATAATACTACCAGTAGGAACTGTAACACCAGGAGGAACGAACAATACTACCAGTAGGAACTGTAACACCAGGAGGAACAAAGTACTCTAGTAGGAACTGCTATATGACCAGGAGTAACTTCTAAATACATTATTCCTAACAATCCTCCCCTAAACTTGAATTTAACCTTGTTAAGTTCAAGTTTCCAAGTAGATGTACCACCAATAAGCATGAGGATTAGAATATCAACCACAGCAGCAACAATCTCACTTGATAACACCAGAAGAAACACAAAAGTAGCTGCTGATACGCTAACTGCTGAACTAATTTAAAGCTTGAAAACATCTGCATATGTTGAATCTTGATAGCAACAGGAGCAGATTTGATAAGCCTTTACCAAGTAGCTACTCACTCTTGGGCTAGCCAGCCTTTTCGTGGAATCATGACATCACCCTAGGAGACTAGTACCTAGTCCAACTCTTGGAACGTGAATCATCGGTGAGTTGGAGTACCCTGATGATTTTAGGCAAACAATCATAGCCTTCAACGGATTTGATTAAAGTCTTTACCAGAAGTCGTACCCACCTGGACTAGCCAACTCTTAGCAATGAAGCATCGGTGAGCTGAAAACCCTATAACTTTGAGCAAGCTATTACAGCTATCAACGGATTTGAGAAAAGTCTTTACCAAGAGCCGTACCCCCTTGGACTAGCCACTTTTCAGTCTAAGACCAAGGCAAGTGAAAACCATCCAATTTTGGGTAAACTGACAACCATCAACGGATTTGATAATCACACCAGAGTCGTACCCTCATGGTGAATCAACTCTTTCTTGTCTATTAAACATGGTGAGTTGAGCACCATTTGTTGTGTGGGGGGCAGCCAACACCTAAGTACCAAACAGAAACAGCCCAAAAAGTGAAATATGTACAAAGGTATATTGAGTCGAAAGTTTCTTCCTCTTCTTCTTTTTTTATAACCACTCAAAGACTATGAGTCCACCAGCAAGAACATAGAATGCAGCAGGAAGAACAATGGTCCACCAGAAGCAGGATGAGTACAACCAGGAGGAACCATTGGTCGACTAGGAGCAACTTAGTTCTACTAGGAGGAACCATATCCACCAGCACCAATGTCAATCTGCAAAATTGATTAGACAGAAAAACACAAGACTATACATAGTTATACATACAACAAGCCTCCCCTTAGGTTAAAACCTCCCCTCAAACGAAGCAAAGTATTCACCATCAAGGAATATATATATATATATATATATATATATATATATATATATATATATATATATATATATATATATATATATATATATATATATATATATATATATATATATATATATATATATATATATATATATATATATATATATATATATATATATATATATATATTTAAGACTTCTCTTTTCCTACAAAAAGTTAGTTCACACAAATATAGAAAATACATAACATAGTAATTTATTATCACACTTGCTGAAATAAACACAAACCAAGCAAACATTAGTGTTTATGGAAGTCCCAAGCTAAGACAGACTTGAATCTTCCAAAAACATCAACACAGTCATATCTTGTTAAGGTTTTTGATGCACTAGTTGATTTGGAGACATGTTATAAACCATCTTGTTTAGGTTTCCAAACCCACTGGGCTAAGGCCTTAACAATATTAACCTTTGTTTTTGACCCATCACTCTCAACCCTTCTACCTTTGACATTGTTAAAACATCTTGGTTGTGGAACTATGTTATTTTTAGGATTGGGGTGAAAAACTCTTCCAAAGTTCTTGTGATTCACCCGTCTTGAGTTATTCCATACCGTTTTAACTTGTTCTTTGTCATTAATCTTTCTCTTGTGTTTACAAGTATAGTGCAAGTGATCAAAACTACCACACACATAGCAAGCGTTATTTTTTAACTTAAATTTATCACCTAATTTCTGAGTCATCATGCCATTCAAACCTCTTTGATTACCTCTAGGACTCTTATTGTTTTTCCTAGGATTATCTGATTTCCTATTACTTTCATTCTTAGTACAAGAAGATTGAGGATATAACTTAGGTGATTCAGCAATTAAGGTAGACTTACATGAGACATATATACTAGTCATGGGTTCAATTATAACAGGATCAGGCACAGACTCAAGTGTACCAACACTGGAGTCAGACTCACAAGAGTCAAGGTCATTGGTCTTAGGTTCTAAAGACTTGTCACTAGAGTTACAAGAGACAAAGTCATTAGACATAGAAATAGTTTCAATTGAGCCATTGGACCTTGTACCATATGTAATTTGAGATCCATCAAAGTCAAAGTGGTTCGAGGTAGGCATGAATTCCCCAGTGATAGGTGGAGGAATAGCATGCATCTCTGCAGCTGGTTTATACATATTGAAAATAGGCCTACCTTCCACATCTTCAAGGGTAGTGTCAAACACATTAGACAAAGAGGAGTCAAAAATATCATTTGGCCTAATATAGTTTTTAAATCCTAAACCAATATTAGTCCTACCAGACATGGAGCTATCTACTAATTTGATTAGGTTTTTAGAAGAACTTGTCCATTTATCAAACCTAGCCAAAGCATTATTAAGTTTAGTCTGTAGCTCCTGCTTCTCTTTATTTACCTCAGTATTAAGCTTTTCAGAATAATTCAGTAGATTAGACGTGTTCTCTAAGTCTATACTTAACACTCTAATTTTTTCTTCATACTCTAATTGGGTTTTTTGAAACCACTTTTTATGTTGTTCCAAGGTTTTAAGAGAACTTTTATATGCTTGAACTTCTAGATAATATTTGTCATTTTCAGCATCCAGATCAGCATATTGTTTTTGAAGTTCTAAATATTTATGTTCATATGTTTCAAAATAACTAATTACCAAGTCATAGTTGTTATAAGGATGCATATTATTCTTTAATTTAGCATTATATTCTCTAACTTCAGATTTAGTCATAAGAATTACCTCATTGTCTGGGATCGAAGTTCTGCACGCCATGTCTTCTTTGGCAACACGGATGTATGAATCTTGTTCTTCTCAATCATAGTTTCTCAACGAGTCTCTGATACCACTTGCTGGGCTTACTTCTTGAAGGATTTTTTAAACCTTGATCATGATACAAAGACTGTGCGGAAACCAATCATTATATATAAGAAGAACAATAGAAATAACCAAAAGTTCAAGCCTCAATATATTAATACGATCACTCTAAATAGTGATAGGGTTTACAACCTTGAAGATATAACAAACAATGAGAGAAATATGTAGAGAATATATGTGTGTGTAGAAGTGTGTTTCTCTCTACACCCTAGGACCTCCTTTTATAGTGCAAGGGGTCCTAGGTGGTTACAATATAATTAATGTTTTCCTAATATTATTCATTAATACCATTTAATTATTTCCTAAATAATCTTGTAACCTCCTCATCATACTTATCATGTTTTAATACTTTCCATAAGAATAGGAAGACTAAATATTTGATCTTATCTTCTACAATCTTCCATATCTTCCACAATCTTCCTTCAACTTTATAATACTACCAGTAGGAACTATAACACCAGGAGGAACAAACAATACTACCAGTAGGAACTGTAACACCAGGAGGAACAAAGTACTCTAGTAGGAACTACTATATGACCAGGAGTAACTTCTAAATACATTATTCCTAGCAGTGTGATTATTCGAATTCTAACAACGTGTCAAATCGACGTAATCCAAATCGAAAGAATCGACAACGAAGACGAAATTTAGAAACAAACATTCCTAATATCATTGTTGAAAGCGTAGACGAGATGGCCGAGAATCGTACGATGATGGAGTTGCTCCAAGCACCCATCGATGGTTATAGAGACGCGATTGTGATTCCCGCTATCGAAACGGAAAATTTTGAAATTAAAAGCGGAATTCTATCTTTGATTCAAGTGACAATGTTTAAGGGTCGTGAGGCGGATAATCCTTACGATCACATTCGGAATTTTAGTCGTCTATTGGTCACGAGCAAGTTTAAGAACGTTGACACCGATGTCATTAAGCTTATGCTTTTTCCGTACTCGCTCGATGGCGCCGCCAAGGATTGGTACGAGAATGAACCACCTAACTCCATAGTTACGTGGGACGATCTCGTTTGCAAATTCAATAATCATTTTTTTCCACTGTCTAAGACCACGTTTTTCAAAAACGAGATCACGAAGTTTGAACAAAAGCCGAATGAGTCGTTTAGAAATACGTGGGATCGTTTTAAGGAATTGCTTAGGCAATGACCTCATCATGGATTTTCCGAGTTGCACCAAATCGATACGTTTTATAACGCTCTTAATCTTCACGAACAAGATTTGTTAAATTTCTTCGCGGGTGGTAATTTTTGTGTAAACTCCGAAAGACGCGTTGATGATTATCGAAAATAGATCTAAGGTTTTTCAACTCCGTATGTAACACCCCACTTTGATAAGTGGACCGTTACACATAATTATGGCGTGTCATGAAAGCATGCAAGGTAATATGTAGTAAAACATACATGACCATAGGGAAAACCGGAATCAAACATCGGTTCCCAAACATAAGCCCAAAACATAAATAAAGGAAATGAACTAGGAGAGACTAAACAAGCATAAGTATATGGCAAAAGGAGAAGAAGTCTATGGCAGCTTCCATCCTATGTACTTCCTCCGAATGCTCGAATCCGTCCTTGGGTACCTGCCGTTTTGGGACATTGAAAGGAAAGTAACGGCTGAGCATAACGCTCAGTGCACGGATATACGACATAGTATGAATTGCTAAACATAAATAAGACTAAAAGCAGCGGAAATGTATAAGCCCCGGAAAACCTGGAACATGTTCTAAAACTAGTTTTATAGTTTGAAAAGCCTTATGTTTATCTTATAAAAACTGTTTAACATGTTAACCATTAAGCCAATATAGGTCATGAAATATCAACGTGCATGAATACTTGGAGGGGTGACCTCGTCATGCAAATTAGAGGGGCTGCCTCTAATTAATATAACTGTTTAGGTAGGAGGGATCAGCTCCTTGTGAAGGATGCAAGACACACACCACATTCACCTAAATAATCTGCTGAAAACATGTAAACTAGGATGCACCCCTACGTCCCAAATGATAATAATAATAATAATATGGCCAAAAGCTGAAGGGACGCCACGAGCTATCACTCCGTCGTGGTGGAGTCATAACACTGGTGCCTCTAGTGTTATGGTTATGGTACCTCCATAACTAGGTGAAATTGGTCATGCATGTATATGGCTTTAAGCATCTAATTAAATATAAGCAATTCAAAAACATATAAAACATATACTGGGGAAAACATTTGGCTGCATACGGGAAATCCTAATAAGGAAGAATGTACATACTGAAAGGACGGATAATCCGTACCTTGTGTCCAGTGAACGAAGAAGATGAACGGAAGAGAGTCCTACTTTGATATCACTAATGCTACATAAATAATATATGTCTATAAGTATTCTGATTACTGAGTACGTAACTGGTTTTATATCATGTCTTAACTTGTTTTATATGTTCATGTCATGTTTTAATGATTTTAGCTTTATACTGCGTTTATCATGTATTATGTCTATTCTGATGAAGTATTACTTGTATTTCTTGTATTATTATACTTGTTGTGTAATAACAAGTAACTTTCTGAAAATAGCAGGTTTCCTAAAATAGAAAATTTCCAAAAATAGAAAGTTTCCAAAAATAGATTTACTGCTTAAAATAGAAAAGTTTCTAAAAATAGAAAGTTTCCATAAATAGATTAACTTCCTTAATTAAATAAGTTTCTAAAAATAGAAAGTTTCCATAAATAGAATAAGCTGGATTATTAAGCTAATAATATAATCTTAAGTGTTTACTGATTTATATTCTAAGTCATGTGATATATAGTATAGTTTATTAATTATTACATGTGAATTAAATAAACTATAGGTTAAAGTATTTAATTGAATATATCATGATTTAATTAAATAAAAGTAAAAATACTTAGGTTAAACATATATTAATTTATATATTAATATAACCTAAGTCGTGGAAATTAATTAATTATAAGTCATGATTATAATAATTAATTAATTATATAGTCTAAATAAAATGATAATTACTTAGGTTAAAATCCTTGTATTATTAATAATATAAATAACCTAAGTCATGTCTAAATTAAATTAATTATGTACATGTTTTAATTAATTTAATTTAATCTTGTAATAATAAACTCGTAAAAATAATTAACCTTGAAAAATACTGTCGTGACCGAAACCCGTGTCTTATTTATTAAACGTGGCGTGAACCGTATTCGTGAACCCCTCGAACCGGTCAACAAATGCACCCTTAACAGTGGCTAACCGGCTTAGCCAGTTGCCACTATTTGTGTAAAACAGTTACCGGCCCACACCGGTGGTTTCCTTGGTCTTGGCTAGCCGCTGGCTAGCAAAAGTTACCACCGGCTAGTCGGTGTTCCCCCTGCTGTCGCAGCCATGGTTCCCCCTGCTTTCTATAATTAGCCACCAGCTTAAGCCGGTGGTGTTTGTTTTGTTTTTCAGCCGAGACCCCCAAACAACCAAACCACACCCCGACGTGAGTCGGGGTTTCCTTTGCTCTTGCGGCCGAGACCAACAACACCACACCGAGACCCGTAGGTCTCGGCTGTGATCACACGAGCCACACCGAGAGCTTTGGCTCTCGGTTTGTGTGCGCCGGCCAAGCCAAACACCCCTTAAACCATAATTAATTTACGCCTCCATGATTTATTTACATGATGATTTCTTGTTTTTATATCACTTATTATTTCATGTGTTCAATTAATAAAAACATAAAAAGAAAAAGGGGTTTATGAATTACCAAAACACGTGGAATGAATAAATCTTGATCTCACGAACACACTCCTAATCAATAATTATAAATCAAAATCGTCCTCCTTTTGGGTGATGATGGCGTCATAAAGAGAACATCACGTTCTCCTTTTGGGTGCTACTGGCGGCATAAACAGAACTGGCGGCCACCATAGGGTTTGCTAGGGTTTTTGCTTTGTTTTGAAAATGTGATAAATGAAAATATAATGTTTAACCTTCCTGTCATATTTTTTGAAGTGGTTTGGGTCATAGGCCCGTTTCTGTTCTTTATGTCTGCGGGTAGGTGGGGCCCACAAGGGAAACCCGAACCTTTTCATGCTTAATAGTTACGTGTTCGTACGTTTGTATTTACGTTATGTTATTATAATTTATCCGTGTTATTTTAAATACTTGTACGTAATCGTAATAATAACATACATAAATACATATTTATGTGTTCGTGATTCTTACGCTCATGAGTTCATGTTCATGATTATTATTATTATTGATAATAATTATCTTATATTAATACATACTTAATACTTATCGTGTAATAACACGTACGTAATTCTTGTAATTAATATTCGTGACACGTGTTCATGTTATATAAGGAAAGTTGTAATCTTGTACGTATGATTATTAGTGTACTGTTCATGGTAAAAGCATGCGGGTTTTACAACTCTTCCCCCCTAAAAAGAATAATTCGTCCCCGAATTATAGATAAGTAACTAAAAGATAAACATACCTGAATCAAACTGAGAGGGTATGTAAGATACATGGACGTGCAGGTGACATGGTAGAAGGAACGTGGAACATGACATGTCTTGAAAGGACATGGAACGTGACATGACTGAAAGGACATATCTAATTGATAAGACAAAAACGGCTAAGAAGTCCGGATGAACTTGTCCGTTTCCAAGTGGCTTCCCTCTTGGAACGGTTCCTTCACAAGATCTTGACACAATGATAATCTTGGTCCTCCTGACCTTGACTTGAAAACACGAAAAGTTCATTGTCATCTACGTAAGATAGATCCCTTGAATTTTATTGGGGAATAAGAATTAACGTGCAAGGATAACTGAAACATTACGATGCAAAATAATCTAACCTAACTGATAATTAGCAACAATGCGCGAGACATATTGAAACGTAGTACGTGAAAATTTTTGAACGTGATACATGAAAATTTTTGAACGTGATACGTGGAGACATGGTGAGTGAGTATAAGCCACCATATCGTGATCAATGATACGTGTAACATATCGTGAACGTGATATGAGGAATGTGGAATGAACGTGACATGTGAAACATATCGTGGACATGGAATACAACTGCGGTACACCAAAATGCTACAAGGTGAGTAATACAAGGCTTTTGACACCCCGTATAAAAATTAAAGTTCAAGTCTGGATATCTTAACGAATTGATTATTGGCTTAAAGTACGACTCAGTTGATTTTGGTAAACAAATATTTTTGGTTGTTTTTAAATTAAAATGTGCAAAGACTTAAAATTAAAGTAAATGACGTAAAAGTAAAATGGCGTTGAAATAAAAGGCGTAAAATTAAATCTAAGTCTAATTAAACGGAAGGGGTGTGATATTAAAAACATTGAAAAGTAAAATAATTAAATGACTAAAAATAAAAGCGTACCGAGAATTAAAATTAGACAAAGTATTAAAATGAAAACGTAAAAATTAAACAAGACAAAATATAAAAACCAACACCCAATCGGAATATATTCCGATCAGACTCACCTTGATCGGAATGTACCTCGTCGGAATCCACTTACCGTCCTGTCGGAATGTAGATCGGAAAACCCGATCGGAATATGTCACCTTTCAGATCGGAATAACCAAACAGCCCCAGATCGGAATGTGTAGAACCAACTCAGATCGCAATGCGTCAGATCGCAATCCTGATCGGAGTGAGCTATCGGAATAAAAAGGTGCAACCTGTCGGAATGTAGTCCAGATCGGAATGTTGCTTGGGAAAATTGGGCAGCACTTCATTTTAGTGAAGCCTTAAGAGGCGTCGCAATCCCGATCGCAATGTGCGATCGGAATCTTGATCGGAATAAGGGGGTAATTCACGCTATCGCAATCCCGGATCGGAATGCAAACCTTAGTCCAAACCTGTCACGATCGGAATGTGGAGAATGCACCCGTCGTAATGTGTAGGAACCCTTACTTTCCGATGGAATGCAAATTCGTAATAAGCTCGAATCCAAATAAGCTAATTCTAATAAGCAGTAAAAAAGACTTTGAATGAAATGGAAACAAAACGAGACAATAAGCTAAAAAGTTAAAATCTTTCAAAATTTAAAAGACGAAACTTAATGAAATTAAAACTTAAAAAGTAAAACTTTTAAGAAAACTTTGAAATCAATTAAGCTAAATACCAAATAAGCACATAAGATTGTCATACTTATGGCTATTTCGTACGGAAACTTAAAAAGAAAAGGAAAGACAAAACCTTTAATCAAATAAGCAAATGGATTAAGCAAAATCTAGCTTAATCCAAAATTTAAACCGGACCAAAAGGAAGAAAAGTAGAATGAGATTGATGAAAAGAAACTTGATTAAACGTAAATAAAGATTAAAGCAACAAAATTAAAAACACTTACTTGAAATTAAATGGTAAATAAGGTGCAAGACAAGTATTTTAAATGACATGAAAAGTAAAATGCAAGAAAAATAAAATGGAAGAGCTAATTGTCACACTTAGCCAACAAAACTAATGAAATGAAAATGAGAGGTATTTATAGGAGATTAGGAAGGTGTTTAAAGGAAGTTTCCTCCTCTCCTTCCTTTCTTCTTAATTGCACCATCAAGTCCTTCCTTTCTTAATCATTAGTTAATCTTGGACTTTAATGACTTATGGCTCGGGATTTCTTTAAACTCGTCTTTTAATTCTTCAATAAATAATACTCGAGTTCTTCGGCTATTGGGTAGACTTCCGTCTTTCCACTTTTTCTTCGATAAATCTTCAGAATTGGTCTTGGACTTCCGTTCTTTTTGCACTCTTGACTTCTCGACTTCATCTTTCATCTTTTTCTTCAATAAAAGCTCGTAAATGCCGTGTTTTCTCCACTTTTCACAATTTCGTCCTAAATCACAACAAAAACACAAACCACACATAATTCTGACATAAAAGACATAAAATACACGTTTTGGTTCGATTATTATTGTAATTAAGTGGTAAAAAGGATGGGTGTTTACATACCTATCAAATCCCCTACACTTGACCATTGCAACGTCCTCATGCAATGCATTAGTTAAAAAGCAAGATTTCATTTTTCATCATAATCAATCCACGTTGGCCTTTATTAAAGAGAGAAAATTAAAGATATTCAAAATAAAGAAATCAAAAGGCATACCTTGGGTTTTGGAAATGTCATGAATAATCATCATCCTCAAGCTTTCACTTTCTCCAAACTAAGCTTAAAAACGAGATCATTGTTATTATAAGTTAGCAAACTAACACGAACTCATGTGGGCCAATTATTCACTTAGACTCCCTTATTCCTAGGTGTATCTCTTATATTTTATTATTGTCTTGAATGATTACGAAGATGCATTGTTGACTTATTTCGATAGTTATTTAGTCTGAAAATAAAGTGAACGATTTAATCAATAGTTAGCTAAAGGACAAAATCTTTTAAAACTGCTTCTCGGGACCTCATAAAGTTCATATCTTGGCATAACTCGCTTCGCGATTTGAGACCTTTCTCGGACCGATATTTGGCAGCGACTTCATACTTCAAACCTTGAGAGACGTTCATGAAATAATGGCCTTCTCTTCATAATAGGAAATTCTTCACTTGAAGTTTTGACAGATTCATATTTGGACCACGACGACTTCATTTTTCTCCAATCTTTATTTTGGAATTTGATATACAACGATCCGCCTCCTTTTATGACTTGGATCTATTTATCCTCATACCTTGTTAGGGTCTTTTCGGATACACTTCTCCATGACTTTTGGGGAGTTTTTGCTTTTCGTCGTGTGTCTCGATCCTTCATATCGATTTTTGATAAATGATTCTTCACATCACTTTGGATCTTTAGCAACAAAATATAGCCCTCATGTCTTGTTAGGACCTTTTTGGACTCGCCAATCTTCGCGTCCCGCTTCAATAAGTTATGCCTTGGCTATGAACTCTAATCCATACCGAGCAACTTTTAAACGATCTTGGGCTAGAAGCTAAGTAACTTTTCAAATCGTACAACCTTATTTATTACAGATAAATTTATTAGCAAGCGATGGGAGAATAGGATTATGATTAACTCATATAAATTCAAGAAAGAATACCAAACTTATAATTGACTCTATCGTCTCTCGTTCTCCACAGTTTAAAATCTCAAGTAATGAGACTCGTGGATACTTAGCCTATTAAATCAAAGTTTTGGGTTTTCGAGTCGCCTATAGGATCTTGCAAATTCTTAGACTTTTTCAAGTTTAGAAATCTCATTTTAAAGTTCCTTTGATAAACGACTCTCTAGGATCAATTATAGGAACTTGCGAAAAGTTCTTGTTCTTAACCCGTGAGAGTTAAGACTTTCGCGTTTTATAGCTCCCTATATAAAAGCCTAGCAAAACTTGACTTAAACACGTTAAGGATACTAGATAGAGTAAACTTAGATAAGTAAACTCGGGTTGAGTCAAAAGATTCACAACGTTTGAAAATTAAAACCACTTTATTAAGCATTTATTCTAATAAGGAAAGAAAATAACTATACAAAGGGAAAAACTAATAGGCCAAAATAGATCAAAAATTTTGAAAAATGTCGAAAAATTGATTTTCCGGTTAAAATGAGGACAAATACAAGGAAAAGGCCACTTAACATCGATAGAAGTCCCCCCTACACTTAACATAAACATTGTCCTCAATGTTTAAGCATATGGGAGTAAACTCCCCTACACTTAGGACATTGTGCACTTTGTTTAATCTTGCTAAGGAAAGAACAACTAAAGAGATTCCTATTTTAATATTTAGAAAATATAAAATAGTGAATCGAGAAGAGTTTAGGATAGAACCGAGAAGAAGTGGACACGGAATCATGGGTTGTCAAGAATCATCAAGAGTGGATCATTGAACCTCGAATCCCTGATTAAGGGAGGAGAGGAAATAGCAAGCCAACGGGTCTCCCCTACACTTATGATAAAGAAAGTGAAAAGATAGATGCATGGGTTGCCTCCCAAGAAGCGCTTGATTTTTGTTAACCGAGTCGTGAGCCTGACTCGACCTTGATTATCAGAGGAAGAAGCATGAAACATATCCACCAGGATTGAAGACATAGTTTTTGTCCATCAAATAGCACAAGCTTAAGGCGAACAAGGCAAGCCAAAGAAGAATAGGCAAGGTTCCTTTAAGCAGCGATGGAGCACGGTGGAAGCAAGTATGGTGAGGTGCAAGAATGTCTTCAAAATTTCCAAAGATTTTTCCTTTTATTTCATCAGGTGGATACTGAGATGGCTTAAAGATTGCAATACCGGGGTCGAACACCTTTTCCTTTAAGGGAAAATAGCACTCAAGCTCAGCAGAGTGTGAAGAAGATCCGCGAAGAAGCACAACCTCGTCCTCAGAAGAGGGACAAAGAGGTGTTAAATCATATGTGCTGCGGATATTGGTGTCGACCGGTTTCTTCTCCTTTGAAAGAATGTTCTTCAAATCTAAAGTAGGATCAAGACGATGATCTTCAATGTCCAAAGGAGGAGCATCACTCTCATGAGGGAAGTAAGTATTAAGAAATGCAGAGAAGTCTTCCTCGAATGAGTAATCGTCCAAAGTGGGATCGAGTGATGGTGGAGTATCTTCATCATGTGAAGAATCGCTCGAAAGAGTATCAGCCTCATCGAAATCATCATACGTGGGCAGATCGGGATACTCAGAAGTAAGGTCATCATAATCATCCGAATCTGAGCTAGAATCATCATCATCATAAGCATCAAAGACCGGTGGAGAATCATAAATGGGAGAGGGTTCCAAATTGGAGCGAGAATCATCCATATCATCATGAAAAAGTGGATTATCAATGGAAGAATTAAATAGAGGATTGTTGTAGATAACATAGTCATCATGCACATTAATCATATTCACTGATTCTCGGTCTCCAAAGGTTGTACTTGTAAGCTTCCCCATTTTGAAAACTTGTGCATCATCCCTGACTCTTAAGATTAACTCACCTTCGGCCACATCCACTAAAGCTCGTCCGGTACTCAAGAATGGCCGACCAAGTATTAAGGGAATACGAGGGTCAATTTCATAATCAACAACCAAAAAGTCGACCAGGAAGGTAAATGTGCCAACTTTGATGAACACGTCTTCGGCTATACCAACGGGGTAAGCGAGAGTGCGATTTGCAAGTTCAAGAGTCATCTTTGTTGGAGTGAGGTCGGGTTATGATAGTGTTTTCCAAACACTCAAAGGCATCAAATTAATACTGGCCCCGAGATCAGCAAGGGCTGTAAATTCTTCAGTTTTGTTGAAAACGCAAGGCAACACAAAACGACCGGGATCTCCAAGCTTTTCCAGAAGTTCTTTAAGAATAACTGCCGAGCAGTTTTCATTTAAGCGTGTGTTGGCGAGTACAATAAGCTTCTCCTTCTTGTTTAGCAATTCCTTGAATCCTTTGACAAATTTGGGCATGTGGACAAGTGCTTCAAGAAAACTAATGTTGAACTTAATTTGAGAGATCATCTTCACATAGCGTGACACTTCAGAGTCATCCTTGGTTAGCATTTTGGTCTTGCCTAAACGTGAAGGATAAGGGATATTGGGTTTGGGTGGTGAAAGTGCAGGTGTAGCAGGTAAAGGTTGAGATGTTGAAGGGTCCTTCCTAGGTACATCGTCATGACGAGGCGGAGACGGTAATGGTGCACTAATACTAGGTGTAGGAGGAGTAGGGATAAATGGTGGTGGAGGAGGTGTAGATGATGGGGGCGGGATAGGTGGATCAACAATGGTAATTCCACTACGAGTAGTAATAGCACTTACATTTGCTCGCGGATTGGTGACGGTGTTTGAAGGTAGAGAACTCGAAGAAGAAGGTTGAGCGGCGGGCAAGAAACTAGCAAGCATATTCTTCAAATCATTGGTTTTATTGCTGAAGGAGGATTGAATATTATCGCGAAGCTCGGATCTAATCTCATTTCCTTGCTTGGTGATATCTCCTATAAGATTGATAATTTGACTCTGTAGATTCTTGATTTGCTCACCTTGGGTTCTCATGATGGCTTCGACATCAGGGTTAATGGGTGGGGTTTGTTGAGCGGGTGGGTGATAAGGATTAGAAGCTATTGGTGGGATTTGGTTGCTTCTATTGTAGTTGTTGGCAGGGTTTTAGTTTTGAGGAGAAAAACCAGGTGAAAGGTAATTGTTTGATCGGTAACTCAGCAAATTTCTATCCCCTTGTGGTCGAGCTTGGTAATTTTCCGGTGAATAATTACCATAAGCTGCATACACATTTTCCGGATTTCCTTGAGTCGAAGGACAATCGGTGTATGAGTGAGGACCGCCACATGTTTCACATGGATTAGCAACCGCTTTAACTTGTTGTTGTTGTTGGTTTGAAGCGAGAAGCGTGATACTTTTGCTCATTTCAGTCATCATGCGGGTGAGTTCGGTCATATCAGGGTTTGCTGAAGTAGAAGAGACATTGACTCTCGGGTTGTTCCTTGAAGAAGCGGAGGAACCCCAGTTTTTGTGGTGAGTGGTCATGTTCTCAATAAGCTCTCTACACTCCTCGGGTCTCCTTTTCATGAATGTGCCACCGGCGGCTGCATTAATCGTATCCCGATCATGAAAAGTCAAACCGTTGTAGAAAGTATCTATTAAGGTTACAGGGAGCATGTTGTGGTTTGGACATCTATCGATCAAGACATTATATCTCTCCCAAGCATCAAAAAGAGATTCATCAGGATCTTGTATGAAACCGCTGATTTGATTGCGAAGGCTCGTGACCATGGATGGTGGAAAGTAGCGCGACAAAAAGCGTTGAGTCATGTCATCCCAAGTGTGAATAGAATTCTTTGGGAGACGATCAAACCGTTTCTCGGCATGATGTGATAAAGTATGTGGGAAGAGTTGTAGGCGAAGAACATCCATTGTGGCACCAGGCAACTTCATGCTTTGGGTGATTGTAATGAACTTGTCGAGGTGTTTGTTGGCATCATCATCAGGCAATCCACGAAATGGGTTAGTTTGCACTTGCTGAATCATATGGTGCTTCAACGAAAACTCAGGAGCGTTAATTTGCATCGGCGCAATCGGTCTTCCTCGTCCAAACATGGTAGGTTGACAAAGTTCTTCCATTGTCCGAAGATCGGGCTGTGGAAGAACATTGTTGTTATTATTGAGGTGCGGTGGATTATTGTTGTTAACACCTGACATAGCTAAATCTTCTTGAGTCTCGGGCTCTTGATAATTAGAAGATCTACTACGTATACACCTGAAAATGCAAAAGAAAAAGAAACCAAACACAAAGACAATATATACACAATAAAGATAAAATCTTTTGGGATTTTTGAAATTTTTAATTTTTATGGATTTTTATCAATTTTTAATTTTTATGATTTTTTGATTTTTTTTGGCAAGAAAATAACGCTCACAAGTGAACGGATCCCAAAAACCAACGCGTCTTTCACAGAAAACCGTTAATCTTTACGAAAAGAGCCGGCAGCGGCGCCATTTAATACAAGGCTTTTGACACCCCGTATAAAAAGATTCGGTTAAGTATGTCTCTTCGAATTGATCCTGGTTAAACTATGCGACTCAGTCGTTCTTTGGTGGAACAAATAGTTGTGTCGTTGTAGTATATTAAAAGTGCAAAAACAATTAAGATAAATCTACAATTTAATCTTAAAATAGATGACGAGAATTTAAAGCGAGACTAAAAGTAAATGACGGTTAAATAAATCTCGTAAAATTAAATCTAAGTCTAATTAAACGAAAGGGGTGCGATATTAAAAACTTTGAAAAGTAAAACAATTAAATAACTAAAAATAAAAGCGTACCGAGAATTAAAATTAGACTAAGTATTAAAATGAAAACGTAAAAATTAAACAAGATAAAATATAAAAACCAACACCCAATCGGAATATATTCCGATCAGACTCACCTTGATCGGAATGTACCTCGTCGGAATCCACTTACCGTCCTGTCGAAATGTAGATCGGAAAACCCAATCGGAATATGTCACCTTTCAGATCGGAATAACCAAACAGCCCCAGATCGGAATGTGTAGAACCAACTCAGATCGCAATGCGTCAGATCGCAATCCTGATCGGAGTGAGCTATCGGAATAAAAAGGTGCAACCTGTCGGAATGTAGTCCAGATCGGAATGTTGCTTGGGAAAATTGGGCAGCACTTCGTTTTAGTGAAGCCTTAAGAGCCGTCGCAATCCCGATCGCAATGTGCGATCGGAATCTTGATCGGAATAAGGGGTAATTCACTCTATCGCAATCCCGGATCGGAATGCAAACCTTAGTCCAAACCTGTCACGATCGGAATGTGGAGAATGCACCCGTCGTAATGTGTAGGAACCCTTACTTTCCGATGGAATGCAAATTCGTAATAAGCTCAAATCCAAATAAGCTAATTCTAATAAGCAGTAACAAAGACTTTGAATGAAATGGAACCAAAACGAGACAATAAGCTAAAAAGTTAAAATCTTTCAAAATTTAAAGACGAAACTTAATGAAATTAAAACTTAAAAAGTAAAACTTTTAAGAAAACTTTGAAATCAATTAAGCTAAATACCAAATAAGCACATAAGATTGTCAAACTTATGGCTATTTCATATGGAAACTTAAAAAGAAAAGGAAATACAAAACCTTTAATCAAATAAGCAAATGGATTAAGCAAAATCTAGCTTAATCCGAAATTTAAACCGGACCAAAAGGAAGAAAAGTAGAATGAGATTGATGAAAGAAACTTGATTAAACGTAAATAAAGATTAAAGCAACAAAATTAAAAACACTTACTTGAAATTAAATGGTAAATAAGGTGCAAGACAAGTATTTAAAATGACATGAAAAGTAAAATGCAAGAAAAATAAAATGGAAGAGCTAATTGTCACACTTAGCCAACAAAACTAATGAAATGAAAATGAGAGGTATTTATAGGAGATTAGGAAGGTGTTTAGAGGAAGCTTCCTCCTCTCCTTCCTTTCTTCTTAATTGCACCATCAAGTCCTTCCTTTCTTAATATTTAGTTAATCTTGGACTTTAATGACTTATGGCTCGGGATTTCTTTAAACTCGTCTTTTAATTCTTCAATAAATAAGACTCGAGTTCTTCGGCTTTTGGGTAGACTTCCGTCTTTCGACTTTTTCTTCGATAAATCTTCAGAATTGGTCTTGGACTTCCGTTCTTTTTGCACTCTTGACTTCTCGACTTCATCTTTCATCTTTTTCTTCAATAAAAGCTCGTAAATGCCGTGTTTTCTCCACTTTTCACAATTTCGTCCTAAATCACAACAAAAACACAAACCACGCATAATTCCGACATAAAAGACATAAAATACACGTTTTGGTTCGATTATTATTGTAATTAAGTGGTAAAAAGGATGGGTGTTTACACACCTATCAGTGAGACGTGGAATATGACATGAAACGTCTATCTAAGGATAGGGAGTTATACTAAACTTGAGTCTGGTCTCTCAAGTTCTTGCAAAACTTCCCAAAACGAAGATGAACATAAAATTTTAAGCCAAGATACGATCATGAACATGAATAGTGTCATGAACGTGAGTGTGAAAGCAAGTCGTGAAATTAGAATAAGGAGCAAAAACGCGAACCTTTGTCTGGCCCGATAACTGAGGGATTACCAAGTGATCGGATGAGCCTTGGCTGGAACATGTTCGATCAATCTGCTGGTTCTGAAATCCTTACGGATGTAAGGATTCTACAGACTTGATCAAACCGTTGACAATAACCCAGATAGCACCATGCTTCTTCTGGGTTTGCGTTAATCTGGTAACCAAAATCCATGGAGATCTTGTCCCATTTATGTTCACAATTTCTGATGATGGAAAAACATCCTAGTCTGAAGGTGTTCCATTTTAGATATGAACGTAATTGTATCTTGCTTCGTAGAAACTTGATACATAGAAGTCTGCGAAACTCTGAGTTTCCGAAATTTGACTTTTCTTAGCGTAGGATTTTCTTGAAACACCTAACGTAGTGTAGGGTTCTCACCTTTGCGCATAAGTTGAGTCATGGTAAGATTAACCGTACGAATTCATGTGATTTAGCGTGTCACTGTAATCAAACAGAATTGATATTGGAAAATTTCCAGGGTGAAATTTCTCCTGTAGTATAATTTGCAACATAGTGCAAATATGGTCTTCCTGCTCTTCTCCAGACTTAAGGAAAATCAGGTTGTCCTTGAAGAAAACACTGATGAATTTTTTTATGAGTTCATGGAAACCCGTTTTATTAAGTCCATAATGTTGTTGGAGCATTATGAGACTAAAACAAAATCATGAATCTATCATGACCGAGTCGTGTACAAATAGCAGTCATGGACATGTCCTGCTCTTTCACTCTTCACTATTGGCAGCATGATCATGGGTCCGATCTTGGAAAAGTGATTAACACCCTAGAGTCGATAGGACATGTTTTCAATACGTGGAGGAGAATAACGGTTATATTGGTGATTTGCTTTAAATCGACGGTAGTCGACACATAATCTCATGCTACCGTACTTCTCCCTAAAGGTTCTTTTGGACAGTATGGGAAGATTTTGGAACAATCAACTGGCTATGCAAAAGGACTTTAGTAGTCGTGTCTTACTGACAGCTAGAAAATTTTAGCAACCATGGCTAACAACGCACATGCTTGTAAGCATAGATAATTTGTACAGATTTTCCTGATGGGAAATCAAGTTGAATGTATTCAGGAGCCTGAATATTACTGTACATAATCATGAATCGCAACATGGTGTGCTGTTTGTAGTCCATAATTAGGGTAAAATTCAACTCGCATATGTCTGAGGTAATGCGTTAGCAGCTTGGATCTTATCATTGGGCTGAAGGAAAACTTCGTATACATGGGGAATACGAATGGCGTCCTTCATAGTTATGAATATATGAACTATGGTGAAAGAAATGAAAGTGTCATCGAGCAAACGTGACTGATCTTACTGATACGCCGGTGATGGTACTGAAATTCTTGTGGCCTGATTAATACGTGGCACAACAAAATGGATATACCCTTTGGAGGGTACCCTGAATTTCTTAGAAATGTTCCAGAATTGGACGTGACTCATGTATCTTGACTCGTGTCTTGGGAAATATAAGCATGACATGTGTCTTGACTGGTGTCTTGACATGTGTCTTCAAGAAGTATACGTGAGACATGTGTCTTGACTGATGTCTTGATATATGTCTCAAGATGTGAAACAAATAGAACAACAAATATTAGGTTATTATGCCAGAATTGGCGGATCGGTTGGAATACTGATCCTTTGTTTTTCTTATCACGTTTGCGGCCGGAGCTTCGGTTGTGATTGTTAGGATAGTTGTTGTCATAGTAATGGTTACTATCGTCTTGTCTGTCAGTTCCATGACGGTCATTCTCATGACTGTGATTCATGTAACTATTCAGCTGAGAGGCCGGCTGGTACCGGTTTGCACTCATATGACTGAAACGAAAATTGAATGACGTGTGATATGTAACTAAGAATTAGGGACAATGATTGATGAAAATCGTCTGACGGTGAAGCATCTTCTCGTCCAATTGCTTTGCTCTGACGCCTTTGTCTTCGTCTTGTAGGATCTCCCGATTGTGAACAGCATCCGTGTCACACCCCACCATGGCGGAATATGGGGCGCAACGTATGGATATCATCACAACAATAGCGTGTCTATAGAGATAACTAAATTAAATGTAAATATCATAAATGGTGACACAATGTCATGAAGATATCACAAATAATGCAGGCGTTTAGGTAAGTAGGTAATAGGTCTACCTCTTACCAAAGACATACAATTAACAAATACAAACATATAGGTGTCTACAAAGTATCACTTATTCAAACATAAGTAAAGACTAAGAGGAAAGGGGGTTCCTCCAATGCAATCCTAAGCCTCTCAACTAGCCACTCCTATTCTCACGCTTAACCACATTCTCACTGGAAAGAGACACTAAAACACGTCAACATAAAGTTGGTGAGAGTCATAGGTTTAGACTCCAACTCTAAATCAATTATAAGTTTTGAATAGCAACAATTAACAAAAGAACATATGGAAAATGTGCTACAATTATGTATTAACAACTAGCATTCAAGATTAACCAATCACCACAAATCCAAGGCTCCAAGTCTTACCAATAACCATAATTCCAAGGCTCCAAGCCATATCAATAACCATGGTCCCATAGGCGCCCATACACCTATGAACCAATCCCAAGGCCCCGCCTTGTCAACATCCCCTTGGTACCAAGTCAAACCACAATACCAATCAAGAACCACATAGCAGTTAATCACATAAGTGTACACACAAATCCATCACAAACCATTAAAACATTCACAACATTAGTTACAAAACCATACAGTGTCTCTTCCATCCCATCTGGAAGTCGAAATCATTATAAAGACATGGGACTATGAAACTCACCTGAACAAGCTTCTCCAAGTATCCGCGCTCTAGCAAAAATCTAAACACACAAACGTATACAATCAAGACATAAACCACATACCAAAATGGTTCACCAATCTATGATGGATATATAAACTAATCCTACCACTTAACCCCATTTATATGTCATATGCATCTCATTACATCCCTCTATAAATCCCTTAACTTAGTTTAGTTCATAACTCGCCTCGTTAACATTTAATCCAAAACAGTCCCCTTTTTCATACTTCAAACTATGGGTCGAACACCCCCTTAACCAAAATAACATGCCCTGTAAAAGCAACCATATGCCCTTACATGTGTTAGCTAACTCTAAAATTTAGCCTCAACCTTAAAGCTACTGTTAAGGCCTCCATATATATATATATATATATATATATATATATATATATATATATATATATATATATATATATATATATATATATATATATATATATATATATATATATATATATATATATATATATATATATATATATATATATATATATATATATATATATATATATATATATATATATATATATATATATATATATATATATATATATTATCTATCCAGAATTTACTGATTATGAACATATGAAAGGTTTGTTATGATTAGAGGGTCTTCCACTATCCCAATTAATTAGCTCTCTTTCAGATATCTTATATAACATAAAATAACTCTCGTGTTTGTTTGAAAGTCCAATTGTACTCCTAAGTACCCTAACGACCTTAAAACATTAAATTAAACTCGACTAATTTCAAAACTGTTTTAACCTCCGACTGTTGTAACCTGTTTTTGACCCACTTCCCGACCTCCAATTCAATTATAGATTCTTTCATTTGAAAGTAAATTAAATTACCTTTTTAGAGATATAAGATTCGAAAATTAAACTTTTGTAAAACTCTAGATATGATCAAAACAATGACCCAAAAATTCTGCCCAGTTTTTAATGACGAATTTAATATGATTAACCTAATTAATCATACATAAATCCTAATTAAAACCTAAAAACGATTTCCAATGATAAAAAACAATTAATTACATCACTAATTACAGGTCATTAATAAAGCCTAATCAAAAGTTATGAATCTCAACCCTAATCCATCATATTAAGTTACATATACGTACATTAAACGTTAACTGTCATAGTTTTAGTGTGTACCTTAAACCCTAATTGAATTATTGGGTTTTCTTGCTCCTACATTGATAGAAACCGCTGATATTAGAGTAATGGAAAGAATAAAATTTTTTTTGGGGCTAAAGGGAGTAATATGAGTAATTAAAACTAATCAGGAAGCCTAATAGTACTCAAACTGGGCTCTCCTTCCTTTCCTTAAGCAAAATTCGGCCCAAAATCAAGTCCAACACCCTATGGCCGACATTTTAATTATATTACTGTAAATTAACTATCAATTATTATTACCTTAAATTCCCTTAATTTATTTCAGCTCCTAAAGTCTCCTGAACCTCAAAACCGTAAAACTAGTCAAATTTACGCGTATACCGTAAAAGACGTAAAATATACAGTTTTATAAAAACTTTTAAAATATGAAATAAACTAATTAACTAAGTCCTAAATTACTTAAAAACATCCCCAAAAATACTCCCGTGACTAATTACCTCATCCGAGACCTCTAAATGCTAAACCTTAAATCGTAAAAATACGATTTACTATTATACTTATACGTATACGTAAAACACCAAAATAATACCATTTTATTTCATAGTCACCAATTTGTTAGCTCATGAACATGAATTAACCGTTCCCCGATTTACTTATGAGTACCATTTGCCCATAAACGATATGCAAACCTCACTCCAAACACACAAAATAAACACATAAGCAGATAAAAGCACATATTTACACAAAACACCCCAAACGATATTCTAAGTGACGAACCCCAAAACCATGGTTGTCACAATCCGCATCTCGTAGCGCCTCCAACATCAGCAGCATCAACCTTTAGTAACATCTCCAAGTTATGAGCGGCATCAGCAATCTTGTAGAATATCAGTAAGTGAAAACACGCCTGAGATGATTCAGAATCGACTAGCCAATACTCGTGAAGTATTGCAAGTGAAATACACATGGATTAAGGTACGTTTAATACACATGGAATACGGTACATGGAGTACACATAGAATTCACATGAAATGATCGGTATGGGGTCGATCATTTGTCATGAATTTAAAGGAAGTATAATCGGTTAAACGGTTATAAAGACCATCATGATAACCTGGCAATGCCAGTATATACCTCATTCCGGTTGCATAGAGAAACACTAACGTGTGCTTAAACGACTTTAAACAATGATTTTCCTGCAAGCATGATTAGTGAAAACCAACCATAACTATCATGAACGTAGGATTTAAGTGAACTCCAACAGTGTCTTGCATGAAAGCATAAACAACAAAAGAGACATAAGACGTAATCAATATGAAGACGAAATTATCATGAAGAAACATGAAACAACCTAACATGAAGGAGTGTATAACATAATCAACATGAAACTGAAGTTAACCATGACAGTGTGAAAACATACTTGACATAAAAACATAGTAACTTATGAGGGGACATGAAAAAAAATTATGCCAATAAATAATGAGAAAAAATTTATGCATGAATACATGATGCAGTTTATAAAAACCTTTATATGCGCGAGGGGACGCATATGGGTCGGTCCCAAAATAAAATACATGGCGAGGGGACGCCTATGGGTCGGTCCCAAAGTTAAAAGTTTCGATAAAAGCACATGCGACTAAATAGGGCCAGTCTTGTACTAATCATTACTTAGTCAGAATTCCTGCAACAATGATACATGAAACATAAATAAGTAAAAATCATCTGTCAAAACTTATCAGAAAAAAAATTTATGTGACTAATTATGAACTACTGGGGTTCAGTCCATATAGCCACAGTTCACGAGGAACATCATGCATGAAACAATGACACATAACTAAATATGAATGACGGTTGTCCATCCATATTAGTAAAACAATATCGATGAACACATCAAGGTTAAAACATCAAGGTGCTGAAAACATCATGGTTTAAACAACAATGCGCTGAACACATCAATACGTGGAATAACAAGCGTTGTCTTAGGAAGCTCCTGGTGACTACCCACTAGTCACAGGTCAAGTTTTAGAGCCTACAGGTCGAAGCCTTGGCTCTGATACTATAATTGTAACACCCCACTTTGATAAGTGGACTGTTACGCATAATTATGGCGTGTCATCAAAGCATGCAAGGTAATATGTAGTAAAACATACATGACCATAGGGAAAACCGGAATTAAACATCGGTTCCCAAACATAAGCCCAAAACATAAATAAATGAAATGAACTAGGAGAGACTAAACAAGCATATGGCAAAAGGAGAAGAAGTCTATGGCAGCTTCCATCTTATGCACTTCCTCCGAATGCTCAAATCCATCCTTCGGTACCTGCCGTTTTGGGATATGGAAAGGAAAGTAACGGCAGAGCATAACACTCAGTGCACGGATATACGACATAGTATGAATTGCTGAACATAAATAAGACTAAAAGCAGCGGAAATGTACAAGTCCTGGAGAACCTAGAACATGTTCATAAAACTGGTTTTATAGTTTGAAAAGCCTTATGTTTATCTTATAAAAAAATTTGAACATGTTAACCATTAAGCCAATATAGGTCATGAAATATCAACGTGCATGAATACTTGGAGGGGTCACCTCGTGATGCAAATTAGAGGGGATGCCTCTAATTAATATAACTGTTTGGGTAGGAGGGATCAGCTGTACACACCATATTCACCTGAATAATCTGCTGAAAACATGTAAACTAGGATGCACCCATTGTCACACCCCACCATGGCGGAATATGGGGCGTGAAGTATGGATATCATCACAACAAACGGTGTCTCTGTAGAGAAAACTAAATGCAAAAGAAATGTCATAAATGGCGACAAAAATGTCGTGACAATATCTCAACAAAATGCAGGAATCTAGGTAAGTATGTAAAAGTCCTACCTCTTACAAAGACAAACAAATAAACAAACATCAAACATATAGGTACCATAATGTCTACTTAATCAAAAGACAAAATAAAATCTAAGAGGAAAGGGATTCCTCCCAATGCAATCCTAGCAGCCTCTAAACTCTAGCCACTTCTAACATCATCCTTCTCAACTATCTCACCTGAAAATGACACTAAAATCTGTCAACATAAAGTTGGTGAGAACATAGGTTTAAGTCATCTAGAACATCATAAGAAACTTTGACATCCGTTATAAATAAGTTCATGAAAAACAATTTATAGTTATGGACCATAATGTGATAATCATGTTACATGCATCCACAACAAAACATAAACCAAGTACCAATCACACCTACAATTCACAAAGTAGACTATAACAATCAAGAAGTATCCCGTCACACAAACGAGAACACACACCATACTATCCGGATCTTTCCCACACCACCTGTGGAAGATGAACTATATCCCCGTCGAGATATCTTGCCTCCGAAAGACGATGCACAAGTACTCAGGACGGATCGTGCCCCACGAACCAAGAACTTAGAACCAAGAACTCAGGACGGATCGTGCCCCACGCTCCACACACATCACAACTAGTCCCATAGACGCCCATACATCTATGTACCAATCCCAATCATAACACAATCAAGATTCACATATCAGAACACATATCAAAGCACATATGAGAACACATAAGCACGAAAGTCACACAATAACACATCAATGTCCAAACATTTATGAAAATATAGTACCAAAACATTTTAAGAACATTGCAAGTGTCATCTCCATCCCATACTAGAAAAACATTTGAAAATTCAATGAAAATGGGACTATGAACTCACATGATAGCACATAAAGCTAGCACTCCTACAAACCTATAAAATCATACACGACACCCTTAGCTCAAGTCTTAACACCCAAGTTAAGTAACAATCAAGGAGATGAATCTAATTCCCCAATCCCCACTATCTAGTTCTCCCACTACAAGCTATTCTATACGTAAAAATCCAGTTTTTTTCCGGTACGGTTTACTAGTCACTAAACGATCACATGAAGTGAACTTAACACCACACTTGGTTCCTACCCTACTGAATTTATGTTTTTATATGATCTAAGAACTCCAAAAACCAATTTTACTTCCTACTTACACATTTAACCCTTCCGTTTAGTCTCTACGCCAAAAGTCATTTTCACCAAAACTGATTTTCTGTACATGCTAAAAGTTTGTCACCAAAATCCCGACCTAAACACCATAACTTTTATTGAAAACCTCCAGTACTTTCATGTATATTATAAAGAGTTCTCAAATCAAAAATCTTTGGCTATCTCAACCGTTTGGTTAGGTTTTGACTCAAATTCCCGAAATCCAAATTTATTCCTAAACAGCGCACTATTTTTGTAAAAATTGTTTGACGACCTTCCCTAACTCCATTTTCGACCAACCTTACATTTTTTAAATGTAGACTCTCTGAACTTAATTTAAAAAAAAAGAAACTCGACCAAAGGTGCTACCTACTGCCCAGAACAGTCGACACAAGACAGCCTTAAAAATTAGACTGTTTTACGCCTTTATGCACTAACCATCTAAACATCATTAATTACCCCTAATTTATTAAACAAGAACCCTAAAATCATTAATTGATCTTAATTACTATATTTTCCAGAAAATTAATAAAACCCTAATGATCTCAATGATGGTTAATTAACATTAAAATCATGATTAATTAATAAAAACATGAATTAAGTTAAGGTTTTAATTGATTACTTACCTTGAATCAAGAAAAATTTATGAAACCCTAAAAAAAATATTGTTGATCGACGTTTGAGTTCTCCAGTGATTTTTTTATGTGTTTTGATTTTAATAAAGTCCTTGTATAGTTTAAATAAACAAATCCTAGCCCAATAGAAAAACCTTGTTTCCTTTTTTTCCTTTTTCTTTTTCCACCGTCCCTTTTTAATTTTTTTTTACCAAAAATAATATATTTTTTTTCTTTATTTATTTATTTCGTTTTTTATTGTGTTATTCCTTATTTATATTTATTTTTTGTTTATTTTATTAATCCTTTAATTAATTTATTTACACCTAAACCTATTAACTAGTCAAATTTTTACGCGTATACCGTAAAAGACGTACAAATATACAGTTTTATATAAACTCTTGAAATATGAAATAAACTAAATAACTAAGTCCTAAATGACTTAAAACCATCCCTAAAGATATTACTGTGACTAATTACCTTATCCGAGACCTCCAAATGCTAAACCCTAAATCGCAAAAATACTATTTACTATAATACATATACGTACACATAAAATATTAAAAATAACGCCATATAGTATCCTAGCTACATCCAAGTGAAAAAATGAGCATGAACTAACCCCATCATAACATTATATAATGCACCACGCAATACACGAACGATGACTAACATCCAATCCAAGGCTCAAATATAAATAGAATGCTCGTAAACGCATACTAAGCACATAATCAAAGTCAAACAGTCAAAAGTGACAAATCCAAAATCTAGGGTTGTCACATCACTCCCTTCTAGTAGAAATCTCGTCCCGAGATTTACTCCCAAACTCAAACTTATTCTTAGCGAAGAAACGAGGATACATATCCTTGATAAAACCTTCACGTTCAAACGTGAACTCAATTTATACTACAATAATCTCAACCAACAACACATGAGCCATAACCGTCCGTGAGGAAACTTATTAAAATAATAAAGTTATGTAACCAGCCTAACTAAATCTCGCAACTCATCAAACAAGAACTGTCTTGAAACCAAGTTAGGAGCCATCACATAACTCGACGGGTTTAAAACTGTCACCACGATTTCAGTCTTACTCATAAATACCATAAATCAAAACTCATAAAATATAACCATGTATTCTAAGGTCTAAAGAACTCTCAAATTCCATCCAAGCTCATCTCTATGTTAACCCTCCAAGTGTTCATTACCCAAAAATACCCAAAACACAAGTTTAAACCATGTTGTCCAAAAATTAACCTTGAACTCGACACTTGTACAATTAATTAGACTTAGCTACTGACCTCCATTTGCTAAACATTCTAAATATTTGAAAAGTACGCTCCGAGTACATAATTTTAGGCTTTTGAACCACCCAAAAAACTTTAAAAACGAACAAGTTATGAAAAACACGATTTTTACCTAAAACCTGCCTAGGCATTAGCGACAGTTTCTGACAGTTTAGCGACAGAATTTGACAGTTTAGCGAGAGTTTTTGCCTACTCCGATTTATAGCGAAAAACGGTTTTAAACCCTAAAACCCCTTATTAATTACCAAATTCGAGCCCTAATTTATTTTAATTCCAGAAAATTAAAACTCTCACCCATCATATGATTAAATACATGATTTTAACATATTTAATTTAATAAGAACAAATATTCTAACTAAAGAACAATAACTTTAGGTGATCAAAACCAAATATTTTAATTTTTTTTATATAACAAGCCATACTTATATGTTAAAAATATATATATATTCCATCTTATTTCAAACACGCTTACGACACTTAACCCTTATTTCACCGACTACCAACAACTATTTTAACTATTTACAAATTCCATTTCTTTTACCACGTAAGATTCAAACTAAAAGATACCGTTATCCCAAAAAGAATTCTCCACCCTCTCAATATCCTCTACACCAAAAGTACCGTACAAACAAACACGTGAAATGAGGACTCGATAAATGCGCTACTACGGAAGTTGAACATCCCAAAGAGAAAAGAACTAGCAAACTATCATAAGAATACAACCGATAAGTAGAAGGGATATATATATATATATATATATATATATATATATATATATATATATATATATATATATATATATATATATATATATATATATATATATATATATATATATATATATATATATATATATATATATATATATATATATATATATATATATATATATATATATATATATATATATATATATATATATATATATATATATATATATATATATATATAGGCATAAGCATACATACACTCAAATCCATCCAACATATACTATACAAGCATGTATTAACCCTCTTTCATGCAACCACACTTAGGAATCCATTGATGTCGTGGTACTTATATAACTATGTTGGCCACCATACTTATACCAGTCCCCTTTCACTAATGCTATGATGAAACTTATAAGAATTAATACTACACATAACACATCAGTCTACCAACTCAAATAAGTACATAGATCCTACAACTCATATAAGCACATAACCACAACATAAAATAAGATCCAAAATCCCATGTATTAAAATAACATAGCCAAAGCATGAAACACATAAACTCGTAGTCCAGCTGAACCAGCGTGGACAAAATTCAAAATGTATAAAGAACATGAAAACATAATTAAACGAAATCCAACAATGACTAGCGTATACGACCATGGTTCAACCCGCACTAGTCAAAACTCGTAAAGAAAATAACATGTAGTTAAGTATTAACCATACTAGTTCATAACTTAACAAATATTGAAAAAATAACATCCAAACACATCAACTATTATAAAATGCACACATACCCCTATGACGCCTAGATGCAGGGACCCTTAAGCTATAGACTAGGCTACGCGACTAGGAAACCTAATTCTCTATAACCTGGCTCTGATACGATTCTGTCACACCCCACCATGGCGGAATATGGGGCACGACGTATGGATATCATCACAACAAGTGGTGTCTCTATAGAGAAAACTAAATGCAAAATAAATGTCATAAATGGCGACACAAATGTCGTGACAATATCTCAACAAAATGAAGGAATCTAGGTAAGTAGGTAAAAGTCCTACCTCTTACAAAGACAAACAAATAAACAAACATCAAACATATAGGTACCATAAAGTCTACTTAATCAAAAGACAAAATAAAATCTAAGAGGAAAGGGATTCCTCCTAATGCAATCCTAGCAGTCTCTAAAATCTAGCCACTTCTAACATCATCCTTCTCAACTATCTCACCTGAAAATGACACTAAAATCTGTCAACATAAAGTTGGGGGAGAACATAGGTTTAAGTCATCTAGAACATCATAAGAAACCTTGACATCCGCCGTAAATAAGTTCAAGAAAAACAATTTATAGTAATGGACCATAATGTGATAATCATGTTTCATGCATCCATAACAAAACTTAAACCATGTACCAATCACATCTACAATTCACAAAACACACTATAACAATCAAGAAGTATCCCGTCACACACACAAGAACACACACCACACTATCCAGATCTTTCCCACACCACCTGTGGAAGATGAACTATATCCCCGTCGAGATATCTTGCCTCCGAAGAGACGATGCACAAGTACTCAGGACGGATCGTGCCCCACGAACCAAGAACTCAAAACCAAGAACTCAGGACGGATCGTGCCTGTGATACCCTAGAACCAAGGTCACTAACATTACCCTAAATTACGCTAATTTTTGAAATTTTTAATAAATTTTAATTGCTATATATTTTAGTATTTTGGTTGAAACCGATGTTCGAGGTTATAATTTTGACGATTGACGATTTAAGAAGGACGATGACGAATACGATCCCGATGGATGCCCAAATTTCTATAATTATTGAAGTTTTATCGATAATGTAATTTTTCGAGAATTTTACTTACGGTTCGTGTTAAGTCGAGTCGGGTGAGTTTTATTGCTTTCCGGGTACATTTAAAGTATCCCAAAAGTATTTTGGAGTGTTTGGGATAATTTCCGACTCCCGTAAAATTTTCTAAAATGACTAGTGAGTCAATCCCGCAAAGTTTTGGTGTCGTTTTTGCTTAAGGCCAAAAGAAAGGTGAAATTGCACATAGGACCCTCCCATTTCAAAAAATGGGGACAAACACACACACACAACACATTTTTACAAAAAAAAGATCAAACCCCCTCCCTTTTCTCATTAGGCCGACGGCCAAAACCCCATTCCACCACCACACCATTTTTTTTAGTTTTGATCCATTCTAATCATAGACCACCTCCTAAAATCATCTAGTGAGTGTTAATCCATGCTCATTTCACACATGCATTAACAAAAATTCATCCAAAAATTTCAAGATTTTTCAAATTCGTTTTTGAGGTTAATTGGGCATTTGCATGTTTAATTCATGCTAAAAGGATGCTAGAACACCAAACAAATCAACCAAAATCAATTTGGTTGGTGGGTTTTGATCACCCAAACCCCACGGCTCAATGGGGGGTGTTTGGGGATCATGGTGGTTCATGTTTTGAGCTTGATTCTATGTTTAATATCATGTTTTTAGATGTTGTAGATGGGTAAATTTACTTGCATGTTTGTTTTTAGGATTTTAGTTTTATGAGGTTGATGATCAATAGGGGTTAGGGACTGAAAACATTGTTTGGTTGTGATTAGGGATGCTTAGGATGATGCCTAGTGATGATAAATGGGTTTGGAAACGAGCGTTAGTGTGATTTTGGTAAGGTTGATTTTAGGCAGAAAGTTTAAGGCATTTTCGTAAAAATTATTTTGAAAACAGGTCTTGTGGATTGGATAGATTTGTAGAGCATTTTCTTAGCTTCGATTTGATATAAGGTAGAGCTTACGACTCCTAACGAGTCAAAAGTTACGACGTTTTGAAATTCGTGTACCGGGAGATGAAAACCGTCATAATCCGAAGTTATGCTTGGTTTTAGGTCAAATCCCGGGGACTATAAGTCTAGTTTGGTAAATGTTCAAGGGCTGAATTTTGGTGTCAAACCTGCACATTTGAGTCTATTGTAGGACTTAGGTGTCAAATGGGTCAATGGAGTGTTTTAAACGGGTCAAATGAGTCCGACTTGGTCAAAGTACAATTTCAGTCCGAAAAACGTAGTTTTTGGAAAAGCGTTGAGTAACGGGTCGTAGAAGTAAAAAATTTTGTTGGGATTAAATATGTGTTTTCTACAGGTCTTATAGTATTTTTGAAAATTTTGTCAAATTTTACAAAGATGGTTAAGTATGGTAAAACAGCCCGTACTTTTGGTAAGTATCGGCGAAAATGAGTAAAAATGGATAACATTAATAATAAGGACAAATGGTGTAAAATGAGTAACGCTTGTTGTTTTGTTTTGGCGTGAGTTGTAATTGTCACAAGTGACTAGTATTTATGTATTTTATACAGTACCATAAGGTTTTAAAATGAGATTACTCGTTACGCGTTATTTGGTTTGATAGGTGTTGATTTACCCGGGCAACCCTATCGTCGTCAGTGACCGTCTCTCGAACTACCGACTACTTGTTATATAAGGTGTGAATTTATAGCCTCGCTTATTATTATTTCAAACTGTTTTACCCGCGAGGGAAATGCATGCTAGTTTTTAAAATGAACATATGTCATGAATGATTGTTGGACCCGAATGTTGCCTTTGAAATTGTGTTGAGTACCTAGTTGCAAAAGTCCCTAAATTCATGAACTATTAACTATTGTTTAGTCCTAGCGTGGATTAGAAATAGCCGCTTATACAAAGTGATAGTACTATGGGGTTGACTACCCTATCCGAGACGAGGGCTAGTACGTTGATACCCCCTGCGGACGGATAATTTGTGATAAGAGATAAGGTATAATTGCAACTGATGCCTTATTAGGGGCCTTGGTTTCATCTGAATCACGCCGGTAATTATTACGCGGGTGATTGAGTTAACGGTTTAGTGTCATGAGCTTAAACACATTTGCCAGTATCTTGAATATAGATTGTTTGATCGACAAGTCTATGAATGATCGTGAATGGTTTTTATTTCACATATGTTCAAAATGAATTGTAAAACCTATGAATTCCACTCAACGTTTTCGTTGACCAAATTTAGCATGTGTTTCAGGTAACCGCTGAAGTGTAGCATGGAGCGTGCATGGGATGGATGTTGTGTGTATGGCTTGGAGTCTGCTTGTTTTTCCTCCCGTTATTACTTAAACATTTTTAACTTTAATGTTATGTTGTTGTGAAAACTGTAACTTTTGGGTTGAGATTCATGGGGACCGAAAACGCTAAACTCTGTTGTATCAATTGGGGTTGGAAAAACCGTAGACTTGTATCTTTTAACAATTGTTAAATTTAAGTTTTAAATTGACGTCTCTTTGGAGTCGTTCGATATATCTTGTGTGCGATGATAACTGCCTAGCACCCAAATGTTGTAGTTCCGCTGCGCATAGCATTTGGTGGGGTGTTAGAGATTGGTAATCAGAGCCATGAGTTATAGAGAACTAGGTCGTTTTGAAAATCCTAAACTATAACTTTTGGTGTCGTAAGAAATTGTCCAAGCACACACAACTATCCTGCATGGCTCCGGTAAGGTTTATTTTTGTATTCATGGCATTTGACGTATACTTTTGAGTTAAAGTATATATATGAGGGTATTTATTACGTAAGTATGGAAATTACTATATATAGACGTTGAAATTATACGTGGAATATCCGGCACCGTAATTTTTGTATTAATCATGCATGAGCATCATATGCATTTTGGGCATATGTACCACCCTTGCATTGCATTTGCATGCATGTATTTATAAATATTGTATAGTTATCTTACGTACCCTCCGAAATTCTCTGTTATTGCAGGAATGGCCGAGTACCGCCTAATGGTAATGGAAACGATTACGTCGTGGGTCACGAAGGGGGAAGTGTTGGAACAGCTGCTGAAGGACAAGCTGAGGCGAACAATGTGCAAGCCCAGGATTTCGATCAAAGGAGAACTACTTGCCCCAGGCCTATGCGTACTTCTCATCTGGTTGGTGCACCAGGTATCCCCAGGAGATCCGAAGGTGCAGCGAGCGCAAATTTTCTTCATCAGGGCATCTCAAGAGTTTACTGCCCCGGACCAAGAGTTTATCATGACGTACGACGCATTATGAGAAGATTGGATGAATCGATGGCCGAGCGGTACATAGTGGAGTCAAGGGTGATCGACAGATTCGACGAAAATGAAAGGGCACACCAAGGACTGTTGGAAAGGACTTCAAGAATTGAGTATGATGGAAATGCAAACAAAAGTGATGTCAACAGTCTAAGATCGATGATCGCAAACTTGAGCGCCAGTCTTGACCATGTTAGGGAAGATCAAGTGAGATTGTCTAGGATGCAGAGTTGGGAGCATCGAGTGAGAGCATCATTGCCCCCAGATTGGAGATTTGTGGACGATTTGGAAATGGAAGCTAATGACTTCATGATCCAGCCACCTGCCAGAGGTGCTTGTATCACTGTGGGAAATCATGTAGCGGTTGAGTGTGGGTCTACGTCAGGGACGAAAAAGGAGACTAAATTTGGGCCGAACGACAAAGGAAAGAGAAAAATGGATGATGTGGACGAGGATGATAGCGATGAGGAACCCGAGGAAGATGATGACGAACCGCCATCCAAGAGGCCGTGTGGATCACCACATGCCTAGTTGCTTGTCTTGTATTTTATCTTTGATCATTGTAATAGAACTGTTTTAGACTTTTGTATGATGGCATTATGACGAAAAACTTGAGGACTTATGTTTTATGGTGAATGATTGTAGTGGCAATACTTGTCACAATTTTGGTTGATTATCAATACAATCCATGTTTACCTTTCATGATTTGTGATATGTCTTAAATTTGATCTTTTGTGATGTGAATTGATGAATATTAGTAACTCTCTAGTGATGTGTCGTTGTAATTATATTATGTCTTGAAAGAGAAATCCATCTTAATCTTGATGTGTATACTTACATTGTTTTTCTATTTTCCCTGTCTTTGCAGAAAGGTATATTTGATACCGCACCATGCCTCCAAAACTAACCGCAACCCGTGTGAACACGATGATTCAGGAAGCCATTGCGAATGCGCTAGAAGCAGACCGAGCAGGAAGGAATCCAGACCAGGGCAGAAATGCGGGGAGACAACAAGCCCCAAGAGAATGTACTTACTCTAGTTTCATAAAATGTGGTCCCACGCAATTTTGTGGAACTGGTGGAGCTCTAGAACTCAGGAGATGGTTAGAAAAGGTTGAAAGTACTTTCGAGATTAGTGGTTGTTCAGAAGCGAACAAGGTCAAGTTTGCGGCTGCTACATTTCTTGACGATGCATTGAGTTGGTGGAACACCCAAGTAGCCACTGTTGGGTTGGCAGTAGCGAATGCAAGAACATGGACTGCAACTAAAGCTCTTTTGACCAAGAAGTTCTGTCCGGAAGAGGAGTTAGGCCAATTGGAAGATGAGTTGAGGCACCTGACTTTGAAAAACAATGATATCACTGCTTACACCAGGAGGTTTAATGAACTAAGCCTTTTGTGTCCAGACACTTTTGCCGATGATACCAAGAAGATGAAACAGTACATCAAAGGTCTATCCAGTAATATCAAGGGTGAGACGACTTCGTCTAAACCTGGGTCGTTTGATGAAGCGGTCCAGATGGCTCACGCGTTGATGGATGTCAAACTCCAAGACAAGAAGAACTTCATTGCTGAAGGAAATAAGAGGAAGTGGGAAGCGGCACAGAGCAACCAATCCCAGGGTCAAAGCCGAGGTGGAAACCGAAACAACAATGGTCAGAACCGCAATCAGCAGTTTAACCAGCGAAGGAATGAAGGGATGAGAGCTGTGACAAACCCCAGAGGAGCGAAGGTGAATCCCCACTGTGGTAGATGCAACTTGTATCACGTAGGGAATTGCCTGCCTGCGTGCGGCAAATGTGGAAAAGTGGGTCACAGGATGTCTGATTGCCGAACGAAAGGGGTAGCCACTGGGGCGAATGCTACAAGAGTGAGGGGTTGTTTTGGATGTGGAGAGAGAAGCCATATGCAAGGGAATTGCCCGAAGGCAGGAAACAAGCAAGGAGGTAACAATGCTGCTGCCGTGTATCAAGTAGGGACGGCTGATAAACCACAGGGTCCTAACGTGGTTACCGGTACGTTTTTGCTAGACGCTTGTTATGCTAGTGTTTTGTTTGATTCTGGTTCCGACAAGAGTTTTGTAGATGTTAAATTTAGTCGTCATATCGATAGAAAACCGGTGTTGTTAGCGACTAGTTATAACGTTGAGTTAGCCGATGGAAAAATCGTTAGTACGAATTCTATACTGAAAGGGTGTACCTTGAAGTTAGGAAATTACGCTTTTGATATCGACTTAATTGAACCTTGTAATTGATCTGTTCCAGTGTATACTCAAAGATCGATTTAAGATCAGGGTATCATCAACTACGTGTAAGAGAGGAGGATATCCCTGTAACTGCCTTTCGTACGCGGTATGGACACTTTGAATTTTGAGTGATGCCGTTTGGGTTGACGAACGCGCCTGCTATATTCATGGACCTTATGAATCGCGTATGCAAGCCGTATCTAGATAAGTTTGTTATTGTTTTTATCGATGATATTCTTATTTACTCTAAGAGTAAGGAGGAGCACGAGAAGCACCTGAGAAAGATATTAGATCTGCTGAAGAAAGAGAAGCTGTATGCGAAGTTCTCGAAGTGTGAGTTTTGGTTAGAATCCGTGCAATTCCTTGGTCACGTGATTGATAGCAAAGGAGTTCGCGTGGATCCTGCCAAGGTCGAAGCGATCAGGGAATGGTCGGCACCGACAACGCCGACTGAAGTTCGACAATTCCTTGGTTTAGCTGGGTATTATCGGAGATTCATTGAAGGATTTTCGTTGATTGCAAAACCATTAACAAAGCTTACCGAAAAGAATAGGGTGTATGAATGGGGAGATGAGGAAGAATTCGCTTTCAAAACGCTCAAGAACAAGTTATGTTCCGCACCGATATTGTCATTGCCTGAAGGAACCGAAGACTTTGTAGTGTATTGTGACGCATCTTCTAAAGGTTATGGAGCGGTATTGATGCAGCGTGAAAAGGTGATAGCTTACGCGTCGAGGCAACTAAGGAAGAATGAGGAGAACTACACGACGCTCGATTTGGAATTAGGAGCTGTAGTTTTTGCGTTGAAGTTGTGGAGACATTATCTGTATGGGACGAAGTGTGTTGTATTCACTGACCACAAGAGTTTGCAACACATTTTAGATCAAAAGGAGTTGAACATGCGACAGAGACGATGGGTAGAATTACTGAGTGACTATGACTGTGAAATTCGCTACCATCCTAGCAAGGCGAATGTTGTAGTGGATGCACTTAGTAGGAAGGAACGGGAGAAACCTTTGGGAGGCAGAGCTTTGGTGATGACTGAGAGCGTTGATTTAACCGAAACTATACTGAAGGCTCAAGAGAGGGGATTAATGAAGGAGAATGTTGATGCTGAGAACTTGGGAAGAATGTTGAAACCTCTTTTTGTGATTAGGTCAGACGGATTGAGATATTTCGAGAATCGGATTTGGTTACCATTGTGTTCATTTGAGGAAGGAAAGCCTGGAGTACGAGATTTGGTTATGAACGAGTCTCATAAGTCGAAGTATTCGATACATCCTGGATCGGACAAAATGTATCACGACCTAAAGAAAGTTTATTGGTGGCCGAATATGAAGGCGGATATTGCTCATTACGTTAGTAAGTGTTTGACTTGTGCGAAGGTTAAAGCAGAACATAAGAAACCGTCTGGGTTGTTGGTACAACCAGAGATCCCATAATGGAAATGGGAGAAAATCGCTATGGATTTCGTGACAGGTTTACCTAGAACTCCTAGTGGATGTGATATGATATGGGTAATAGTGGATAGATTGACGAAATCTGCTCATTTCTTACCTATGAAGAAGACGGACAGTATGGAAAAGCTGGCCAGTGTGTACGTGAAAGAGATCGTCTGCAGATATGGAGTACCGTTATCGATCATTTCGGATCGCGATAGTAGATTTACATCGGAATTTTGGAAATCGCTTCAACGTGCGATGGGCACTGAATTGAATTTAAGTACAGCTTATCACCCGGAGACTGACGGCCAGAGTGAACAAACTATTCAGACGATGGAGGACATGCTCCGAGCGTGCGTGATTGATTTTGGAGGAAGTTGGGAACGCCACTTGCCTCTAGTGGAGTTTTCGTATAATAATAGTTACCATGCGAGTATCAAGGCAGCACTGTTCGAAGCATTGTATGGAAGGAAGTGTAGATCGCCTGTGTGTTGGAGTGAAGTAGGAGAAAGTCAATTGACTGGACCCGAAATGATTTTAGAGACGACCGAGAAGATTGTGCAAATCAAGAACCGACTACTTGCTGCGAGAAGCCGACAGAAGAGTTATGCCGATAACAGAAGGAAACTGTTGGAATTTGAAGTCGGAGATATGGTTATGCTTAAGGTATCGCCGTGGAAGGGTGTAATTCGTTTTGGGAAGAAAGGAAAGTTGAGTCCGAGGTATATTGGACCATTTAAGATCGTTAAACGAATTGGACCAGTAGCGTACAAGTTAGAGTTGCCGAGCGAGCTTAGTGCTATTCACGACACGTTTCACGTATCGAACTTGAAGAAGAGTTTGGCGGATAAGGAATTGGTGATTCCTTTGGATGAGATTCAACTGGACGACAAAATGCATTTTGTGTAAGAACCCGTGGAAATTATGGACCGAGAGGTCAAGAGGCTGAAGCGTAGTAGAATTCCCATTGTGAAGGTTCGATGGAATTCTAGGCGTGGACCGGAATACACTTGGGAACGTGAGGACTTTTTCAAGGAAAGGTATCCTCATCTGTTCCAGCGACACGAAATGTGAGTATAAGAAGAGGCGAGCGCCGGGACGTCGCTCTCTTTAAGGAGGGGTGGATGTGATACCCTAGAACCGAGGTCACTAACATTACCCTAAATTACGCTAATTTTTGAAATTTTTAATAAATTTTAATTGCTATATATTTTAGTATTTTGGTTGAAACCGATGTTCGAGGTTATAATTTTGACGATTGACGATTTAAGAAGGATGATGACGAATACGATCCCGATGGATGCCCAAATTTCTATAATTATTGACGTTTTATCGATAATGTAATTTTTCGAGAATTTTACTTACGGTTCGTGTTAAGTCGAGTCGGGTGAGTTTTATTGCTTTCCGGGTACATTTAAAGTATCCCAAAAGTATTTTGGAGTGTTTGGGATAATTTCCGACTCCCGTAAAATTTTTTAAAATGACTAGTGAGTCAATCCCGCAAAGTTTTGGTGTCGTTTTTGCTTAAGGCCAAAAGAAAGGTGAAATTGCACATAGGTCCCTCCCATTTCACAAAATGGGGACAAACACACACACACAACACATTTTTACAAAAAAAAAGATCAAACCCCCTCCCTTTTCTCCTTAGGCCGACGGCCAAAACCGCAATCCACCACCACACCATTTTTTTTTTAGTTTTGATCCATTCTAATCATAGACCACCTCCTAAAATCATCTAGTGAGTGTTAATCCATGCTCATTTCACACATGCATTAACAAAAATTCATCCAAAAATTTCAAGATTTTTCAAATTCGTTTTTGAGGTTAATTGGGCATTTGCATGTTTAATTCATGCTAAAAGGATGCTAGAACACCAAACAAATCAACCAAAATCAATTTGGTTGGTGGGTTTTGATCACCCAAACCCCACGGCTCAATGGGGGGTGTTTGGGGATCATGGTGGTTCATGTTTTGAGCTTGATTCTATGTTTAATATCATGTTTTTAGATGTTGTAGATGGGTAAATTTACTTGCATGTTTGTTTTTAGGATTTTAGTTTTATGAGGTTGATGATCAATAGGGGTTAGGGACTGAAAAAATTGTTTGGTTGTGATTAGGGATGCTTAGGATGATGTCTAGTGATGATAAATGGGTTTGGAAACGAGCGTTAGTGTGATTTTGGTAAGTTTGATTTTAGGCAGAAAGTTTAAGGCATTTTCGTAAAAATTATTTTGAAAACAGGTCTTGTGGATATGATAGATTTGTAGAGCATTTTCTTAGCTTCGATTTGATATAAGGTAGAGCTTACGACTCCTAACGAGTCAAAAGTTACGACGTTTTGAAATTCGTGTACCGGGAGATGAAAACCGTCATAATCCGAAGTTATGATTGGTTTTAGGTCAAATCCCGGGGACTATAAGTCTAGTTTGGTAAATGTTCAAGGGCTGAATTTTGGTGTCAAACCTGCACATTTGAGTCTATTGTAGGACTTAGGTGTCAAATGGGTCAATGGAGTGTTTTAAACGGGTCAAATGAGTCCGACTTGGTCAAAGTACAATTTCAGTCCGAAAAACGTAGTTTTTGGAAAAGCGTTGAGTAACGGGTCTTAGAAGTAAAAATTTTTGTTGGGATTAAATATGTGTTTTCTACAGGTCTTATAGTATTTTTGAGAATTTTGTCAAATTTTACAAAGATGGTTAAGTATGATAAAACAGCCCGTACTTTTGGTAAGTATCGGCGAAAATGAGTAAAAATGGATAACGTTAATAATAAGGACAAATGGTGTAAAATGAGTAACGCTTGTTGTTTTGTTTTGGCGTGAGTTGTAATTGTCACAAGTGACTAGTATTTATGTATTTTATACAGTACCATAAGGTTTTAAAATGAGATTACTCATTACGCGTTATTTGGTTTGATAGGTGTTGATTTACCCGGGCATCCGTATCGTCGTCAGTGACCGTCTCTCGAACTATCGACTACTTGTTATATAAGGTGTGAATTTATAGCCTCGCTTATTATTATTTCAAACTGTTTTACCCGCGAGGGAAATGCATGCTAGTTTTTAAAATGAACATATGTCATGAATGATTGTTGGACCCGAATGTTGCCTTTGAAATTGTGTTGAGTACCTAGTTGCAAAAGTCCCTAAATTCATGAACTATTAACTATTGTTTAGTCCTAGCATGGATTAGAAATAGCCGCTTATACAAAGTGATAGTACTATGGGGTTGACTACCCTAGCCGAGACGAGGGCTAGTACGTTGATACCCCTGCGGATGGATAATTTGTGATAAGAGATAAGGTATAATTGCAACTGATGCCTTATTAGGGGCCTTGGTTTCATCTGAATCACGCCGGTAATTATTACGCGGGTGATTGAGTTAACGGTTTAGTGTCATGAGCTTAAACACAATTGCCAGTATCTTGAATATAGATTGTTTGATCGACAAGTCTATGAATGATCGTGAATGGTTTTTATTTCACATATGTTCAAAATGAATTGTAAAACCTATGAATTCCACTCAACGTTTTCGTTGACCAAATTTAGCATGTGTTTCAGGTAACCGCTGAAGTGTAGCATGGAGCGTGCATGGAATGGATGTTGTGTGTATGGCTTGGAGTCTGCTTGTTTTTCCTCCCGTTATTACTTAATCATTTTTAACTTTAATGTTATGTTGTTGTGAAAACTGTAACTTTTGGGTTGAGATTCATGGGGACCGAAAACGCTAAACTCTGTTGTATCAATTGGGGTTGGAAAAACCGTAGACATGTATCTTTTAACAATTGTTAAATTTAAGTTTTAAATTGACGTCTCTTTGGAGTCGTTCGATATATCTTGTGTGCGATGATAACTGCCTAGCACCCAAATGTTGTAGTTCCGCTGCGCATAGCATTTGGTGGGGTGTTAGAGTGCCCCATGCTCCACACACATCACACCTGGTCCCATGGACGCCCATACATCTATGTACCAATCCCAATCATAACACAATCAAGATTCACATATCAGAACACATATCAAAGCACATATGAGAACACATAAGCACGCAAGTCACAAAATAACACATCTATGTCCAAACATTTATTAAAATATAGTACCAAAACATTTTAAGAACATTGCAAGTGTCATATCCATCCCATATACTAGAAAAACATTTGAAAATTCAATGAAAATGGGACTATGAACTCACCTCATAGCACATCAAGCTAGCACTCCTACAAACCTATAAAATCATACACGACACCTTTAGCTCAGGTCTTAACACCCAAGTTAAGTAACAATCAAGGAGATGAATCTAATTCCCCAATCCCCACTATCTAGTTCTCCCACTACAAGCTATTCTATACGTAAAAATCCAGTTTTTTCCTGGTACGGTTTACTAGTCACTAAACGATCACATGAAGTGAACTTAACACCACACTTGGTTCCTAACCTACTGGAGTTATGTTTTTATATGATCTAAGAACTCCAAAAACCAATTTTACTTCCTACTTACACTTTTAACCCTTCTGTTTAGTCTCTACGCCAAAAGTCGTTTTCACCAAAACTAATTTTCTGTACATGCTAAATGTTTGTCACCAAAATCCCAACCTAAACACCATAACTTTTATTGAAAACCTCCAGCACTTTCATGTATATTATAAAGAGTTCTCAAATCAAAAATCTTTGTCTATCTCATCCGTTTGGTTAGGTTTTGACTCAAATTCCCTAAATCCAAATTTATTCCTTAACAGCGCACTGTTTTTGTAAAAATTGTTTGACGACCTTCCTGAACTCCATTTTCGACCAACCTTACATTTTTGAAAAGTAGACTCTCTGAACTTAATTTTAAAAAAAAATATACTCGACCAAAGGTGCTACCTACTGCCCAGAACAGTCGACACAAGACAGCCTTAAAAATCAGATTGTTTTATGCCTTTATGCACTAACCCTCTAAACATCATTAATTACCTCTAAATTATTAAACAAGAACCCTAAAATTATTAATTGATCTTAATTACTATATTTTCCAGAAAATTAATAAAACCCTAATCATCTCAATGATGGTTAATTAACATTACAATCATGATTAATTAATAACTACATGAATTAAGTTAAGGTTTTAATTGATTACTTACCTTGAATCAAGAAAAAAATATGAAACCCTAAAAAAAATATTGTTGATCGACGTTTGAGTTCTCCAGGGATTTTTTTATGTGTTTTGATTTTAATGAAGTCCTTGTATAGTTTAAATAAACAAATCCTAGCCCAATAGAAAAACCTTGTTTCCTTTTTTCCTTTTTCTTTTTCCACCGTCCCTTTTTAATTTTTTTACCAAAAATAATATATTTTTTTTCTTTATTTATTTATTTCGTTTTTTTATTATATTATTCCTTATTTATATTTATTTTTTTATTTATTTTATTAATCCCTTAATTAATTTATTTACACCTAAACCTTTTAACTAGTCAAATTTTACGCGTATACCGTAAAACACGTACAAATATACAGTTTTATAAAAACTCTTGAAATATGAAATAAACTAAATAACTAAGTCCTAAATGACTTAAAACAATCCCGAAAAATATTCCCGTGACTAATTACCTTATCCGAGACCTCCAAATGCTAAACCCTAAATCGTAAAAATACGATTTACTATAATACATATACGTACACATAAAATATTAACAATAACGCCATATAGTATCCTAGCTACATCCAAGTGAACATATGAGCATGAACTAACCTCATCATAACATTATATAATGCACCACGCAATACACGAACGATGACTAACATCCAATCCAAGGCTCAAATATAAACAGAATGCTCGTAAACGCATACTAAGCACATAATCAAAGTCAAACAGCCAAAAGTGACAAATCAAAAATCTAGGGTTGTCACACCCATACGCCCCACATGATAATAATAATAATAAGGCCAAAAGCTGAAGGGAAGCCACGAGCTATCACTCCGTTGTGGTGGAGTCATAACATTGGTGCCTCTAGTGTTATGGTTATGGTACCTCCATAACTAGGTTAAACTGGTCATGCATGTATATGGCTTTAGGCATCTAATTAAACATAAGAAATTCAAAAACATATAAAACATATACTGGGGAAAACAATTGGCTGCATACAGGAAATCCTAATACGGAAGAATGTCCATACTAAAAGGATGGAGAATCTGTACCTTGTGTCAAGTGAACGACGAAGACGAACGGAAGAGAGTCCTACTTCGATATCACTAATGATACAAAAATATTATATGTGTATAAGTATTCTGATTACTGAGTACGTAACTGGTTTTATATCATGTCTTAACTTGTTTTATATGTTCATGTCATGTTTTACTGATTTTAGCTTTATACTACGTTTATCATATATTCTGTCTATTCTGATTAAGTATTACTTGTATTTCTTGTACTATTATACTTGTTGTGTAATAATAAGTAACTTTTTAAAAATAGCAGGTTTCCTAAAACAGAAAGTTTCCAAAAATAGATTTGCTGCTTAAAGTAGATAAGTTTCTAAAAAGAGAAAGTTTCCATAAATAGATTAACTGCCTTAATTAAATAAGTTTCTAAAAATAGAAAGTTTCCATAAATAGAATAAGCTGGATTATTAATCTAATAATATAAGCTTAAGTGTTTACTGATTTATATTCTAAGTCATGTGATATATAGAATAGTTTATTAATTATTACATGTAAATTAAATAAACTATAGGTTAAAGTATTTAATTAAATATATCATGATTTAATTAAATAAAAGTAAAAATACTTAGGTTAAACATATACTAATTTATATATTAATGTAACATAAGTCGTGGAAATTATTTAATTATAAGTCATGATTATAATAATTAATTAATTATATAGTCTAAATAAAATGATAATTACTTAGGTTAAAACCCATGTATTATTAATAATATTTATAACCTAAGTCGTGTCTAAATTAAATTAATTATGTACATATTTTAATTAATTTAATTTAATCTTGTAATAATAAACTCGTAAAAATAATTAACCTTGTAAAATACTGTCGTGACCGAAACCCACGTCTTATTTATTAAACGTGCCGTGAACCGTATTCATGAACCTCGTGAACCGTCAACAAACGCACCCTTAACAGTGGCTAACCGGCTTAGCCGGTTGCCACTGTTTGTGTAAAACAGCCATCGGCCCACGCCGGTGGTTTCCTTGGTCTTGGCTAGCCGCCGGCTAGCAAAAGTTCCCACCGGCTAGCCGGTGTTCCCCCTGCTGCCGCAACCATGGTTCCCCCTGCTTTCTATAATTAGCCACCGGCTTAAGCCGGTGGTGTTTGTTTTGTTTTTCAGCCGAGACCCCCAAACAACCAAACCACACCCCGACGTGAGTCGGGGTTTCCCTTGCTCTTGCGACCGAGACCAACAACACCACACCGAGACCTGTAGGTCTCGGCTGTGATCACACGAGCCACACCGAGAGCTTTGGCTCTCGGTTTGTGTACGCCGGCCAAACCAAACACCCCTTAAACCATAATTAATTTACCCCTCCATGATTTATTTACATGATGATTTCATGTTTTTATATCACTTATTATTTCATGTGTTCAATTAATAAAAACATAAAAAGAAAAAGGGGTTTATGAATTACCAAAACACGTGGAATGAATAAATCTTGATCTCACGAACACACTCCTAATCAATACTTATAAATCAAGACAGTCCTCCTTTTGGGTGTTCCTGGCGGCATAAAGAGAACATCAAATTCTCCTTTTGGGTGCTACTGGCGGCATAAACAGAACTGGCGGCCACCATAGGGTTTGCTAGGGTTTTAGCTTTGTTTTGAAAATGTGATAAATGAAAATATAATGTTTAACCTTCCGGTCATATTTTTGTGAAGTGGGTTGGGCCATAGGCCCGTTTCTGTTCTTTGTGTCTGCGGGTAGGTGGGGCCCACAAGGGAAACCCGAACCTTTTCATGCTTAATAGTTACGTGTTCATACGTTTGTTTTACGTTACGTTATTATAATTTATTCGTGTTATTATAAATACTTGTACGTAATCGTAATAATAACATACGTAAATACATATTTATGTGTTCGTGATTCTTACGCTCATGAGTTCATGTTCGTGATTATAATTACTATTGATAATAATTATCTTGTATTAATACATACTTAATACTTATCGTGTAATAACACATACGTAATTCTTGTAATTAATATTCGTGACACGTGTTCATGTTATATAAGGAAAGTTGTAATCTTGTACGTACGATTATTAGTGTACTGTTCATGGTAAAAGCATGCGGGTTTTACACCGTATCACACCGGGTGTTGCCAATGTCGCGAATGTTAGTACTACTAATCGCGAAATTGATAGAGTTGACGCGAATGTCGATAAATTACCGAATGTTTTTGCGTCGTTTTAATTAAGATGCAAAAGAAAGACGCTCCCTCCATGGTGAAAGCGGTTGAGGTTTCGTGTAGGTTTTGTGGTGGACCACATAATTATTACGAGGTGTGCGGCTACGGATGACCAAACGTCGAGTGTAAACGCGTTAAATGGAAATTTTCAAAGTCAAAGTCAAAATAACGCAGGTCCATCACAACAAACGAATTATAGTAATCAAGGCAATAATTTTTCAAATCAAAATCGAAACAATTTTCCAAATCAAGGAAATAGTCACGGAAATCAAGAAGGATATAATCAAGGTCAAAATTTAAATTGGCAAAATCGAGGTTTAACAAAAAGAACAGTCAAAACCGGAATTTTTCCCAAAATCAAAATTCAAATTTTTCAAACAACGTTAATCAAGGAAACAGTTTTTCGAATGGGTATCAAAACCAAGGTTTTAATCACAATTCTAATAGTTCAAATGATTTACAAAACTACGTAAAATCAAATGACGCTAACATGAAGATATTAGAAACGCAAATTGGTGAAATGAAAAACGAGTTTTCCGACACTTTGAGACGGCAAAACAACAAGATTGACCAAGGTGAAATCGACATAAAAAAGTTGTTTTCGGCTATAATGAATAAACAACCGAGTTCGTCTTTGAGTACGTGACCAAGTAACACCGTACAAAATCTGAAGGAACACGTCAAAGACGCCTCGTCTCATGGAAAAGGTTGTCTGATTCCCCAAAACCTTGATGGTTTTAAACTTGTGCATTCGTCTCTACCCTCGACCTCAAAAACGACTTCATGTTCTTAAGTCGAGGGAAAGAACGCCGTGACCAAGTAAGAGAGTGCACACCCTCGTGTACCTCAAATTCCATCCACATTTCAAAAGGAGAGTTTCATAGACCTTACCAAAGTTCACCTTTAAGAAGTTTGTGCTTCGATTCTTCTTAAAAAGCCTAAAAGGCATATGCCGAGAAAGGAAGAAGATTTGGGCCAAATTTCTACTACCTTGTGACTTTTTCGAGATTGAGAGATGTTTAGCCCTTGCCTATTTAGGTGCTAGCATCAATCTCATGCCTCATTCTCTTTGTAAATTGATGAAATTGCCTAATCTTACCCTCACGAACATGACAATCGAGCTAGCAAATTGCACACCACTCAAACCAATTGGTATAGCCAAGGATGTCTACGTTAAGATTAGAAGTTCCCTTTTCCCGTGGACTTCATTATTTATGATTACGAGTGTAACCCTAAATGTCTCATTATTTTAGGTCGACCATTTTTATCGATGACTCGTGCCGTAATCGACGTTCACGGTGGGAAAATGACTAAGACATATGGGGAAGATAAGATGTACTTTTTCGCGACTAGATCCCAAATTCAAAATGATCAAAGATAAACCGAGGTTTCAAAATTTAACGATTTCAAAGTACACTTTAGCGGAAAAAATGAGGCTTGATACGTGTTTTGAAAGAATCAAAAGCAACCGTTTTCAAGATGAGGATTTTAACGATAAAGAATACGTTTACCTAATTGACAAAGGAATTAGTAGATTTATGGATGAAAATTCATTTTGGGATGTATTCAGCGAAACAAGTGAACAAACAATTCCGGAGGGTAACGTTAATTCCATCGCGACAACGACATATATAGATTCGTTTTCACCACCTTCGAAGGACCATGACTTTGAGTCTTAAACTTCTAATTCAATTGAAGTGCCTCCATCTCTAGCCCAATATCTATTAAGGCTAAGGATTTTATTGATAAAAATCTGCTCATCCTTGAAAAGTCACCTAAGCATAGTCAATTGACTTGTAAGACCATGGTTGTAAACGCTCACATCGACTCTTTCTTTGATGAAGAATTTTTCGAAATTGATCACATACTTCGTAATCTCAATGCTATTTTTGAGGATTCTCCCAAAAATACCTCTTCGTGTGGGAAGTATGATGAGTTTGAATACGACTCTGAGATTGAGGAAATTATCGAACGAGAGCTTGCTCTTATGCCTCCACTTCCACCTACAAGTGAGATAGATTTTACCAATCTTGAATCCAAACTTGATGAGTTGGAACGTCTTATTTTTAATTACGAACCAGCTCACGTAACCCAAAATCCCATTTTCAAGGAGTTACCTAATCAACACTCCTCAAATGAGAATGACGTTTACCATATTCGTGAGGATTTAACTTATCAACAATCCACCAATGAATGATGGTTTTGTGCCAGATCATGATCTCTTCTAGATAGTTTCTAAAATCATTAATGAGGGGAACGATAAACCTTGGTTTGACGAGCCTATCTACTATGAATAAATCTATATGATTAACGATATTGAGGATGACGTTTATGTTGACCCCGAGGGGGCGGTGTTCTTTGTTGGTCAATGTTTTGAGAATTTATACAATCCACCTCCCCCTACCCACGACTTAAATGTGAGGATCTTTAGCGTGACAAATATTGATTTGAAACGCCAAATATTTTCGACATAATTAAATCGGGTTTTCATAAAGAGTTTTTAAACGACGAAAAAAGGAAAAGATTTTAAATTTAATTTGAATGATGTTCCTACCTATTTAACTCTGTCATCACTACGTTATTTGAGTACTACAAGCTCGTCTACTCCTTTTGACGATGCTTTGTGTGATTTAGTGTGGGGGAAGCCCCTTATGTTTCTTCACACTTTACCATCGAGGACGAGATATTCGATCCCGGAATCGCATTTTTAGGGAAATCTCGGTCTTCCACCAATGCAACAAATGGAAAACTTACTCATTTGCTTGGTGTGAGTCTACATCTAGTAGCTCAATGTTTAGCCCCACCCTTCTACTTCTTTTCTATTTTCTTCTATCCCTTTGGGGTCTTGGTACGTGTTGGAGTTGCATAGTTTCGTGTATCTTCCGAAAACGAAGACGCTATCTTTGACCCCGGTATACGCTTATCGGATTTTTAAGTACTCCATGTACTTTTTGGTCCTTTTTTTATCATGTAAACGCCACCAAAAATGACCACTACCATGATAATCCTTAAATGATCACATTTATGGGGATTGGAGTCGAGCTCTTGACTCGGTTATTAAAAACAAGGTGCCTCGTAGGAAAATCCCATGCTTATCCTTGTACATATTATCTCTTTTTAATAGTGTAATGTGAGGGGACTTGTGCTCTTCCAACCTTTGTTTCGTAGTTGTATGTGATTGTGATTTATTAGGAATCATCGTCATCATTGAAGCCTTCGTGTTCCTTTTACGTATCACTCGAGCTTCGATCATTGCTTTAAAGATTCCGATATCTGATGATATCCTTTTACGTTCTAACATTTATTCTTTTATCATAATTCATAAATGGCTATAGATTATTAGTTTTTCCCTTTCCATGCTCGAGATTAAGCATTTGACTTTTCGTCTCTAGTATGGGGGTGTTTCACCCTTAGACTCGAAACATTGAGGATAATGTTTAGTTTTAGTATGGGGGTGAATAGATACTTCACCTTGCTTACGTCATCATGTAATCCAATTTTCATCTTTTTATTATAGTTTTGTTGCAAAATAAGGCTAAAAATGGCCAAATTTTAAAAATTTTCTTGTGGACGAGAGATGATAGCGTTAATTATAAGTTAATATGCTAAACGTAGAGTACTTGTATTCTTTCAAAGACTCATGTGTCCTAATTATTTGCTTTTTCTCCCAACGCTTTTATATGTAATTGTTAATAAATAGGTTTTTTGCGATTTATTCACTATTATTGGTATTTAACTAATTCTAATAGTTTCCATGTAATTAAATTGGGAAAACATTTGAGAATCGCCAGTGTCACGGTTTTAAAGTATTGGCAAACCGAATAATCAAGCGTCACCCAATAATAAATTAAGTTCCTCTTCACCTAAATCAAGCAAAAATTCGAAGCTCACAAGGCCGAAAAGTCTATGCAAAATTGAAAGTGAATGTCTTAAAACACGAAGCTTTAAAGATCCAAAATTCGCCTTAGCGTGAGGATATACGTCAAGTCATAATAAACACCTCATGGCGAGGTTCAATAAAAGACAAGGGCAAGACCAAAGTCATAATAAAAGATCCATGGCGGAGTTGAATAAACGATGGAGGTAAACCATGATAATCAAACCTACCAATGATGAGGTGGGTAATAAAATTCATGGTAATAATCCAAATGTTCAAAACCGTTACAAAAATGTGTTTACTGAATCTTATTTGTTGACTTAATTTTTTGACGTCCTTATCTATTAGGAAATATTACTAATTTAATGATTTTGATTACACCGTTAAGGCTCTATTTTTGGACCTAATCTCTATTTATGCATAAGTCAAAAATGTATCCTCATGATCATTAAGACAAAAATAAAATATAAGAGATACACCTTAGGAATAAGGGAGTTTAAGTACGTGATTAGAACATATGAGTAGCGTTAGCATTAGTAACTTATAATGACAATGATCTCGTTACACGCTTAGCGTGGAATTAGGTGAAAATAGAGTACGATGAAATTACCTCTATGAGGCATTCACGTGTTCTTATTCTTTGACCCTAAAAGCCACGTTCTCGTGATGAAAACAATACATTATGTCAAAAACATAAGTGGTAGTTAATTTAAATTTACTTTTCAATAAATGACATCTAAAAATGAATTTTGGAGGTTCTAAGATACTTAATTCTAGCATTTCGTGAGGGCACGTCAATGGTTTAGTATGGGGGAGTGACGAGACCACATATATACTTGGTCTCATTGCTCAAATCGGGCTTAAAATGTATAAAAATGTCATAAAATACCATAAAATATGCTTGTGTTTGTTCATTGTGTATTTTAGATATGGATATCATGAATTCAACAAAAGATCAAAAGAAACAAGCAAAAACGAACACGGGAAACGAAGCCGCACAAAAAACCGGACCCGAGCGATAAATTTCCAAAGAATTCCTTGAAGTTTGAAGATTTGTCAAGAATGGCCCCTCATCTTTTGAAGACTTGTCACTTTTGGCCCTTGTAAATCTTAAATATTACAAGTTTGGTCCTAAAGTATCAAGAATATACAAAACAAGCCCTTGAAGAATGCCAAAATTTCATAAATGGTCCTTATTCTATGTTTCACAAAGTACAAGGGCCATAATTGTAACTAACCCATACTTCATATCAAAGGAATTGTAAATTATGGCTGTTAAAACAATGTTTGCCAAGTTTATGGAAATCAGGGGGTCATTTTAGCTAGAACTTAAACCCATACCCGTTTGTACCCAGTCTGAGCCCACCATAAGCCCAAACCAAACCAAACTAAAATCCAAACCCGAAATCATACCAGCCTAAACACCAGGCCACGTCACATTCCCATTAACCCATTTTATTATTTATAAACATATTTTAAATCTGTTAATTGATAATAAAATGGGCAATAATCACCCCCCCTAACCCCCAATTTCAGATCGAAATCCACCCTGTTCATCATTCATAATCCCCAAGAACCTTAATCATGAATTTGTGATTAAACCAAAATTAACACACCAGCTTGTGCAGATCTAAGATTAAACACACTCTGAACCAATCCCTACCCATAACTTTGCTCCTCCTCTACTCATTCACTATCCACATGTCTCCCCTGACCCACACTTGAGCTCCAAGACAAAGTTGTACAGAAAAATCAAGGGGTGAGGGCGTTTTCTTGTTCTCCAAAACAAGATGGAAGGCTATGATGCATTTATACACAACTGGCAAAAACAAGCTTCCAAAATTCGTCACATGGGCAGTGATTGACCAAGAATTTAAATTCAACAACAAGGGCAATTTTGGAAGAACCATAGCCAGGGTTTATGTTTTTTCTTGCTTTCTAGTATCTTCTATTTCATAGTATATATAGAGGTCACCTGTGACCTCTATCATTGTTCCAGCTCTGTAAAAAATTTAAGTTTTAATGAAAATTTAATTTTGTACAAGCTAAGTTCCATTTATATTATAGTTTTAGTTTTAAATCATTTACTTTCTATGCAATTTAGTGTAGATTTTATCAAAGATTTTATTTTTGTTCAAAGTTTTTTGGAAAAAAAAATTTGGAGAACCATTGTGGGCTTCATAAATCTTGTTAATTTTCTTGTTTAGGTGCTCTTTTGACTCACATAGTTTTGGTGTTCCAAGTTTTTCAACAAGAAAAATCTTCATCTTGTTTTATTTTTTTTAACTACTTACTGTCCCATAGACTCTTTCAAAATTGGTCTGACAAGCCAAGATTTGGAAGGGAACTTGAGACTTGCTTGTTTATGTGGTGTTGCTTCATACCAGGTACCAAAGATCATTACCATATTTCTTTATCCCAAAGGGGTGTGACTGTTGTAGTCTCCCCTCTTGTTCATCTTGCTCAATGAGCCATAAGCTTCTCTCCATTGCACTTATAAGCTAGAATAAGCTAGTGGTATCCAAAGTTTGAACTCAACCTGAACAAGGTTGAGTGATGGTTTGTTGAACTCCCTTTTTACTTGCTTACTTGGTGATTTTTGAGCGACTTGTGATGATTGAGTGATTAGTACAGTTTGCATTGCTTAATTGGTGTTCTTTTGTGTTTTTTATCAATGTTAGTATAGATATATAGGGGTTTAGAGTTGTTTTGTGCTATAATCCTTTGAAAAATCTTGTTAGTCAGATTTAAGGGGTGTTTGGTTATGGTGTTAAATTAGCTTTTGTGTGACAAGAAATGATCACAAACTATCCATACATCTCTGGTTGGCTAAAGTTAGAGGTTTGCAAGTCTTGTTTAGTTGAATTGTAGTGTAGCATCCAAACTATGCATAATATTTGGTAATAATAGCATAAAATCCATACAGTATGCATATAAGGTTAATTTTAGAGTTTTGATGTTTGAGATTTTGATGAGTGTTAGATATTAGGATAAGTTAGGACGGCCATATTTTAAATAGGTGTTTGTTTAGATTAATTTCAAGTTTTGTGTGAGAACCCTTATTTTACCCGGTAATAAAAAAACCATTACTTTATGCGTAATTTTTTTTACATGCTATTCACTTATTACATACTTTGCTTACGTAAATTCCGGAAAATTCAAGAAATTTTAATTTATTTTAAATTAATTATTTCTCTAATGATTTAAAATAATCTATGGGAATTTTAGAAAATTTTATTTTCTTTTCTGTGTTTAGTTTAAATCGAAAATTTTGATTTAAATACACTCTCATGTATTTTATAAAGTTGCCCGAACCGACAGAACAAGAACCGGTAATATTTATACTTTGACTTGAAGAAGACAAAAATACTATTTTCAATAAATATTTCGTTTTTAGAATCTAACTTGCACCGAGTCGTAGCTTTTTACGTGTTTTAAGTAGAATCGGGCTAGGATTAGAACTAGGCCTAGGTAAATTGGACTATTGGGCCAAGATAAAAAAAACCCCATAACACCCCCCTTTTTTTTCTTTCCTTCCTGCGTAGACAACACAGCAAACACAAACACGTTTTATTTTTTTCTTAACCAAAATCAAACCACACTCACTGTAATCTCAAAACCATCCAAATCTTCAGCATCTACTGCATTTTCAATTATCCAATTATATAAAAGTGATCCTTGGTAAGAATCTTAACATATCCTAGTTCAATTTTCCCCATGCATTGTTATTTTTTTAAGAACAAGAATGATCAATTTAGAGTTTATAAGTGATTAGGTTATTGTATTGATTAGTCATGGATTAGGAGAATGTGAATTAAGTGATTTCACTAAAAAAATTGGTCCATAAAACCCTCTTGGGTTCCTTATAGCCTACGGCCAACACAAAAAAAGGGTGTTTTGGTTGAAATTTTGTATTACTTTGTTTTAGTAATTTAAATGCCCTATCCTAGCCCTAAATTTTAATACACCTTGGATTAAACCATACATATATTAGTGTTAATATGGTGTGAATTCAGGTTAATCTTGTTAGGGTGCTAAGAGATGTTGTTAGAATAGCCGTTAGTTGTCATGGTGGGCGAATTTTACGTCTATCCCGGACAACAGTTTGATTAGGTTATAACCCGTGGTTTTTGATACATTAGCCACTATTATATTGAATTATTTAGGTGTTATATCCATTCTACTTGATTGTGGCGAGTCGGATGGTCAACCAACTCATCCGAATGAAGAAGTTATGGCCGAAATAAGATTTTAGCTCAAATCTGAAAGTGCAGACTTGTTTAGTGTTTTGCAGCACCTTAGAACCCCTAAACTTGAAATTTCAGGTTATGAGGACTTAGTAGAACTTATAACTTAAGTTTAGCCGCTGACCTTGCGTTAATAGTCACCACCAATTGAATTTTATGACTAAAACGGTGATCGCCAATTTTATAACCGATTTTCTAAAATTTTAACCTTTCCTAAGATGGATTTTTTTCCCATTTGGAAATTGAGATAAATTCATATAGCTAGAAATGTCGGTTATGAAAATACCTTTCCGACGGTATAAGGTTCATCGTCCATCTCTTTATAACGATGAAATGGCGGGCACTTTAGAAACTAGTCTAGTAGGGAACAACCGACCTAAACTAGCGTTTGGTTTAGCGTGCTTAATATGGTTAACGAGTGTTTAGCCGAGATTTCACACTTGAAAAATTTAAGAAACATATAATGATGAATTTTGATGCAAAGGTTAAGTGTCCGTTAGCTACCCCTAAGTTTTTGACACATAAGTGGGTATTGTTGACTAATTAGAAAATTTATAAAATTTTGCTTATATCGTTGCTGTCATAGGTATAAGTGTATCGTAAAAGTGTTTTTAGCCTTCAGATAAAATTACAAAGTTGTCCGGAATGATATTTTTAGTCACACTCGCGGAAACGGAAGCTTTAAAGTGGGCATTTCACCCTCAAAATGCAAAATACAGACTGTGATGTTTGACTTTTAATGCGTCTTGGTTTTTGTTTTTAAAAAGGTATCTAGACTTCAAAAAATTTCTTAAAATTCACAAGATATTAACATCATGATGTATATGAATTTTCTGAATTTTTGTAGAATTTTTCCAAGAGTAATAGATAGGATTTTTAAGCTTCGCGAAAAGAAGTTTTCTGCACTTTTTCATTAAGCAAGTAAATGACTAGTTCATTTCCCAAACGCCCCTTAAGCAAGCCTAAACATTATGGAATGGATTTGGGATGATCGATACTGATACTTAGGATGTATAACATCATAATTGAAGTATTTCCTACATATTGTAAGCTTTATAGGTCATGTTTACTCTTAGCCTCGGTTACTTGTGCAAGTTACTTATGTATCTCAATTTTTACGAAATAGTTTGATACAAACGTTTTATAATTTTATAAAACAAATATCTAAGGTCGTGATCACACTTGTAGGTCGCGGATAATTCTTAAAGTATTACTATTGCCTTTCTTCGGCTGGATCTCTATCTCGTCGCATGTTTTTCCTTTTTAAGGTGAGTTCGTAGCCCTTTTTCTTATATACTTTGTTACAAGTTGCGGGGTGAGAATAACATCTGTGGAATAAAATCATTTAAAAATTTTAGTATGCTATCCGAGAACTATATGCTTCTCCAGATTATACATTTACTTATTGCATTAGTACCTTAGTCAAAAAGCCCCTACATCGTGAACCGTTAATTCACATTTTCAAGCGCGAATGTTGTGGATGGATCCATCGGGATTGACAATCCCCGTCCCGATTACCTTGACGCACTTACATTTGATTACTTAAGTATTTTGAATAGATACTTATTAGGGGTAAAACAATTATGCTAAAGATTCGGTGTTGTGTGCTATTGCAATAAATAAATATAAATGGTTTTGTACGACGGTACTAAATCATATCCTGTTGCTATTTTTATAAAATTAATGTTTGTATTTCACATCACTACTTATTAAACCTATGAATTTCACTCAACTTTATGTTGACCTTTTTACATGTTATTTCTCAAGTAATGCTAATGCTTAATTTTTCTAAGGATGGGAGCCCGCAAGATAGCGACAGCTTGAAGATTTCATGTCTTGTTGGTCTAAATTTTTGTTAATTTTGTAAAATCTGTCCAATTTGATATCTACCCCTTCAAATTTGGTTATGCACTAAGACAATTTAAAAATGTTTGGTACATCTTATAAAACTTATGATGTGTAATATTCGTGTCTGGGACCCTATGTAAAAGGAATAATTTTATTTAAATTCCGCAGCTTTTGAAGTAATTGTAGTCTTATGATGTCATTTTTACTTCATTTTCATGTCATTCTTTATAGCATGTTTTTGGATATCATTAAGTGGGACCCCCAAGTTGCCTACCTATCCTATCTCTGATTCTGGGGGTCTTACAGATTGGTATAGAGCTCATGGTTATAAGGAACTGAGTCATTTTCAAACTTAGTCTATGACCCAAATTTTCAAACGTTTTATGTGTCTTAGTGTCAAACATGGAATCTGCCAAGGTTGTTCGGTATTTGTGTGGGTAACTCTATGATCCTTTTATTTACCTTGATTATATTTAGAATATTTCATTCTTTGATTTTTTTTTTATTTTTTTTTCAAACACACATCTTTATAATCATTAAAAAAGAAATTAAAATTTAATTACACAGCTGTAGAAGGCAAGCAAACAACAAGCTGCGCCACAAGCCCTTTCTGAATAGCGAAACTAATTATATGAAAAACCACATCTGTGGATTTAGGTGTCATAACGTTTCTATTCATAACGCGCTGAATTCTCTTCAGAAGCTCCATCGCTTCAGGTGCAAGGAAACCGAAGGTATCAAATGCAAAAGGAATAAACACGTGTTGATTTTCAATGCATGATTTTTCGTGTTTTGTCACATTGCATGAGGCGACTTTCAAAGCAGCCTGACCCGCTGTAAAATGGCTACCCAACCCCACTAGAGGAGAAACTCCAGTCAGATCAACACACGCATGTTTTCCTCCAGCCCATCCAAAAACCAACATATCCGCCGCTCTGAGTGTGGATCTTCCATCTAACGGGTCAGTCAAGAAGTTCACAGGTGCTTCTTTCTTTGATTTCATTTTGAAATATTATATCGGTTTCATTATGATACTTGCTATCACTTTTCCAAATCCTTTTCACTTATTATACATATGTAATCCTTTTCTTATGTAGATGGAATCACCGCCTCGATCGCCTACTTCCGTCTTTCACTTTTCCGATGCAGATGACTTCATTGATGATGACTCTCAGGGAGAGCCTATGCAAGCTGAGGAAGATCCTGAGGAGGAAGAGCAGGAAGAGGAGAATGCTCTTAACCTTCCAAATCAGGATAACAATCAAGAGACAGGAGAACCCTCTACTATTCACTCTGCTTCCTCAGATACATCTTTTGATTATGTTCACCCTTCGATAGCTAGTAAGATAAATGATATCAACTATGGAATGGAATATTTGCTTAACAGTAACATGGAAATGAAATATGAGATAAGTAAGTTGGATGGGAAATTGGTGGAACATAAGAAGCAGTATGCTATTGATTCCTATGGAGACTCTCTATTTATGGTAAGAATGTGCGAGGAAGTTAAAAATCTCCAATTTGACAACAAGCAGAATAGCAAAGAGATCAGGAGGCTGCAGAAAGCCGTTCAAAGTATGCAACTCCTCATGAAGGAACGATTGGGTATATAGATTGATGACATCTCAGACAACTCGGATGATTCGGATGATTCGGACGACCAAGAGAGTCCGCCAACTCGTGCACCATCGTCACCTGCGGGGTCATCTAGTGGCTCCTAGTATTTTTCTTATTAGTGTTTATGTTTATGAACCCTTTATCATGTATCTTTTGTACATTTGGTGCCTTTTATATTGTATCTTTTGTATCTAAGCTGCTAAGTCAGTTAGTGCTACTTGCATCTTTGGTGTAATTTTGTATCTTTTGTATATGCACCCTTGTAACCAAACTCTCACTAACGTAGTATGTATGGAAAGCCTTGGCTAATGAATTATCATTTTAATATCTTTGTGGCTACATCTATCTTTACTGTATTCCTTGGATTCTTATTCTATAACCGTCATCGTTGCAATTTAAATTCTTCAATGTTGCATTTCATGTTGACATTCGGTTATACATTACTACAATATTTCCTCTTTTTATCCTTCATTCTACATGAATCTTGAAATAGCATATCTATACTAATTATCACTGAATTTAGTATTGTGATGTTGACAGAAACATGCCTCCACTCCGTAGAACCTCTGATATCAGACGATCCCGAAAGGCTAAGATGGAAAGGATCATTGCAAAAAGGGTTGACAAGGCAATTTCTGATTATGAAAAGAAACGAAATCCTGAGGATAAAGCTAAAAGCTCCTCTAATGCTAAAGGGTGTTCACATAAAACATTTATGTCTGAAAAGCCAGGTGCTTTCAATGGAACTGAAGGTGTGGTAGGCTTAACTCATTGGTTCGAGAAGATGGAGCAAGTGTTTTGTACTTACAAATGTGCATAAGAGGATAAGGTCATTGATGTAGGTTTTTCGTACACGTTTTAGGAAAAACGCGTATGAGTGGCAAGTATTAAGTTGCACGTTTTAGGAAAAACGCGAAACCGAATAAATGCGGGTTCGTTCTCGAAGGAGGTGTGTGGATTAATGTGTCAATTATATAAAATCAAGTTTGGATTAGTGACGTTTTTGGTTTAGAAGAGAAAAAGTAAAGACGAGCTACGACTACGATTATACTACGACGTATTAACGTAAAACGAAGACGTAATTACGTAAAACGCGACAAAATTAAAAATTAAACCTAAAAATTAATTAAAAGATTAAACTAAGTCTAAAATAATATAAATAAGAATAAAAATCCAACAAATATATTTTATAACCTTTTAATAATTAAATATTCAATTTTAAATTCTAATTAAAGCCCTAATATTAAATATAATTAACAAAATGTCCAAAACATTATTTTATTGAACTAAAAACTCACTTATATTATTTAAAGACTAAAAAGTATTTTTCCTAAATTTTTAAAACTATTTTTCTATTTTTAAAACACTAAAAACTATTTTTAAACTAAAATAATGATAAAAAATAAAAAAATAATGCTAAAAATAAATTTTATTTTTCTAAGAATTATATTTTAACTAAATTAACAAGGGAAAATGAAAAAGTTAAAAAAAAACTAAAAAAATGGCTAAAAACGAAAGTACCCCAAAGTACCCCATGGTGGAGTACTTCAGTGTTGTCCAAGATATCACCAGACAACAGGCTTGTCCAAGTTCAGTGTTGTCCGATATCGGACAACACTATAAAAAATAAAAAAAAAATAAAAAAATTGTAGCGTTCTCGGACAACAAAGAAAAAACATACTGTATGGTTTTTAGGCTCTTTTTGGGCAGTTTTTTGCTGTTTTTGGGCACAAACGGCACCACCACAAGCGTGGGCTTGTGGGGAGTCAAAGAAAAAAAAAAACAATTCACACACAGATCATATCAATTTAGACCCAAAATCAGCAAAAATCAGTAAAAAAAATATGAATTAGGGGGTCTGGTGGGCTTTGCTTGTACAGTGACCTATAAAGCAATATTAACCTATCTAAAACCTATCACGATCCTAAAACCAGATAACGTAGACCTAGAATTGATCCTAGACTATTGGTTAACCAAGGTTCAAGCCTAAGTTATGCAAATCGAGTTGAGTAACCTACTGGTTAAGCACAACAGACCCAATGGGGTGTTGCCAAATAGTGGACCCTTTTTATGATTATCAGGCAACAATTTCCTTCAAGCAAACTGCACAAACACAAAACTTAGCTTAGATACCCCTAGTTATACCCTAAACCTACTGGTAAAGCAATTATCAAAACACACAACGCCCAAAAACAAGTCCTAAATTACACAAATGAGTACCTATAACTTACTGTTCAGAAAAGAGGGGTATTTGCTGATGCAAATGACCCGCTTGTTGAACCTTGGGCTATCAGCTCTTGAATCTGGGCTTACCTAACCTTAAGCGACTAACCTACAAACCTACACTACCATAGGCTCTAACAAAATTCCAAATTACAAGTAATGAGAGGCAATAACAAAGCTTACACAGCCTATAATCAACCTACAGCAGAATTTTTTGCAAATGTGTAACTTTTTCTTTTTCAAGCTAAACTTATCAAGCCGACTACAAAATTATATGTAACTAACCTACATGAATATTTTATACTATATTTGTCATATTTTTGTGTCATCCACAGCCCGACACGCCTAATACCAAACACCCTCTTATAACATAAAATACATTTTTTAACAAAGATTTTTAATGCAAAATAACTTAAAATCATATCAATCTAACATAAATCAATCACCTAACCTCAAATTAACAGAAAAAAAACAATGATCACCAATCTTCAATTTGCAAGACAAATTCACACAAATCACAAAATTTTCAAAAAAGCTTTAAAAAAGGGAGTTCACACCTTAGTGGAGGTGGATGCCACCGGCTTTTTCTTGGCTTAATGAATAAGAAGGTTTGTTGAATATTACTTGAAACATACTTGTTGAGGTTCAACTTTTGAACCAAGTATCATGGAAAGAAAGTTGATGGAGTCTTGTTATCTTGGTACCTGCACTTTTAACAACACAAAGAATAGATGAACCCACGTCCAAAGGGCTCACTCATAGGCTTTTGTCAAGAGCTCATGAGTGTGCTCTTTGGAACACTGATTTCAGAAAACAACCATAAAAGATTTTGGAAATTCTTGGAGTATACCACCAACTTGAAACCAAATTTTTTGAAACTTGAAAAACAACTAAAGAGAAACTTATACTAGCTTATAGGGCTTGTTTGGTTTTCAATCAAACAAGTCTATAAGCTCCTATAAGCTTATGATAAAAACGGACAAAAACCAAGTGACCTTTAATCTTTGACAGTTTTGATGAATCTATAACACTACACTTGCAAAGTAAAGTAAATAGTTATACTAGAAAAACGATTAAAATGGAACTCAGAGTGAATCTTGCAATGTTTTATTAAACTCTAAATATTCAAAACAAAAAGTTACAAGATACAAAATTGGAACAAGGATGAAAGCTATCCTAACATGCCTTTATATAGAAGGCTACAGAAAAGTCTACAAAACTAAAAAAACTACAAACCCTAATGCATACGAATTCCACAAATACCCTTGAGATTTGAATTATGTTGACTGTTCTTGGTCAATATGAGCCATCTTGTGACCTCCTGCTGCAAACCATGTGATGTTCCAGCTGTCTTTTTTATCTAGGCCATTGAGAGATAGCTTTGGAAGGAAGAAAAATCCATGATCCGTTGGATGGCTGTTGTAGCTTGTCTTCATCTTGCAGTGGGCACATGGGGAGGGGACCAGGGGAATATAGTAGACAAAACAAAGGCGGGAAAAAGATGAGATTAGGTTTAATTTTGGTTCTGGAAAGATTTGTGAGTAATTATAAAGTAATTAAGAAAATGGGATTTAGGGTTCTTGATGGGATGAAAGGGGATTTAGATGAGTTGATGAAGCACAGTATGTGTTTGGCTCCCCAAATTATATTAATAAAATGTGCTTAAACGTGGTTTATTAATATCTGGTGGGTGAGTGGGTTTGGGTAAATGGGTTGTTGGGTTTTGGGTTAATTAAGTTTTAGGTTTTCTCAATTATGGCCCCCCACTTAACAGCAGTCCTTTGAAAACTTTTACACCCATAGTCCTTGTTGGTTTTTATGGCTAATCCTTGTGTAATTGCATCGTTAGTCCTTCGTTGTAAAAAGGGATCTAATGTGTAACTTTCTTCATATTGGAGGACTATTCTTTACAAGTATTGAAACTTTAGGGACTCCTTTTCATATTTCAATATCTTTAGGGGTATAAAGTGAAAATCTTCAATTGTTGAGGGACCAAACTTGTACAATCTTCAAACTTTAGGGGCACTTTTGCAAAATTCATGAATCGGGTCCGGTTCTCTGTGCGGCTTCGTTTCCCGTGATCTTTTTGCTTGATTCCTTTGATCTTTTGTTGATTTCACGATATCCGTACCTAAAATACACAATGAACAAACACAAGCATATTTTGGGGTATTTTATGATATTTTTAAGCGTTTTAAGCCCGATTTGGACGATGAGACTATGTATAAAGTCTCATCACTCCCCCATACTAAACCATTGCCGTGTCCCCACGTAATGCTAGAATTAAGTATCGTAGCACTTCCAAAATTCATTTTATGATGACATTTATTGAAGACATAAATTTAAATAAACTACTACACGCGTTTTTAGACATAATGTATTGTTTTCATCACGATTAAGTGACTTTTGGGATCATAGAACAAGAACACGTGAATGCTTCGTTAGAAATAATTTCGTCGTCCTCGATTTTCACCCAATTCCATGCCAAGCGTGTAACGAGATCGTTGTTATTATAAGTTAGCAACACAATCATATCTCATGAGTGTTAATTACGAATCTAAACTCCCTTATTCCTACTTGGTATCTCTTATATTTTATTTTGTCTTAATGATCACGAGGATACATCATTGACTTATGCGTGAATAGAGATTAAGTCTAAAAATAGAGTCTTAACGGTGTAACCAAAATCATTAAATTAATAATTCATCCTAATAGACAACGATGTCAAAAAATTAAGTCAACAATAAGGATCGATAAACAAGGTTTTATAACGTTTTTGAACATGAGACTTATTACCATGACTTTTATTATCCGCCATCATCGGTGGTTTTATTATCATGGTTTACCTCCATCTTTTATTCAACTTCGCCATGAAGCTTTTATTATGACTTCGGTCTTGCCTTGCCTTTTATTATCCGCCTCATCGGTGGTTTTATTAGCCAAAGACGTATATCCTCACGCTAAAGCGAATTTTGGATCTTTAAAGCTTCAAAGATTAAGGCTTGATTCACTTTCAATTTGGGCATAGATTTTTCGGCCTTGTGAGCTTTAAATTTTTTCTTAATTTAGGTGAGCACTTGAAATCTTATTATTAGGTGAAGCTTTCGATTATTCGGGTGCCAATACTTCAAAACCGTGACACTGGCGATACCTTAATGTTTTCCCAATTTAATTACATGGAAGCTACTAAAACAAATTAGAAACCAACAATAGTGACTAAACCGCCAAATCAATATTTATTAACAATTTATTATGCAAAAGTGTGGGGAGAATAAGCTAATAATTACTACATATGAGATCGTGACGATTACGAGACTTATAAATAACTCTATCATTTCTCGTCCTCATTTAAGAGACTTAGCCTAAAAAGTTAGGGAATCGAAGCTAAGTGCTCAACACGCATGGTCAAGTCAAAAATTACTCTCATTCTCTCCATCGGAAAACCTACATTCGTGTCTTAAACACTTATGAAAAATACGAAAAACGCGTATGAGTGGCAAGTATTAAGTTGCACGTTTTAGGAAAAACGCGAAACCGAATAAATGCGGGTTCGTTCTCGAAGGAGGTGTGTGGATTAATGTGCCAATTATATAAAATCAAGTTTGGATTAGTGACGTTTTTGGTTTAGAAGAGAAAAAGTAAAGACGAGCTACGACTACGATTATACTACGACGTATTAACGTAAAACGAAGACGTAATTACGTAAAACGCGGCAAAATTAAAAATTAAACCTAAAAATTAATTAAAAGATTAAACTAAGTCTAAGATAATATAAATAAGAATAAAAATCCAACAAATATATTTTAAAACCTTTTAATAATTAAATATTCAATTTTAAATGCTAATTAAAGCCCAAAAATTAAATATAATTAACAAAATGTCCAAAATATTATTTTATTGAACTAAAAACTCACTTATTTTATTTAAGGACTAAAAAGTATTTTTCCTAAAGTTTTAAAACTATTTTTCTATTTTTAAAACACTAAAAACTATTTTTAAACTAAAATAATGATAAAAAATAATAAAATAATGCTAAAAATAAACTTTATTTTTCTAAGAATTATATTTTAACTAAATTAACAAGGAAAAATGAAAAAGTTAAAAAAAAACTAAAAAAATGGCTAATAACGAAAGTACCCCAAAGTACCCCATGGTGGAGTACTTCAGTCTTGTCCAAGATATCACCAGACAACAGGCTTGTCCAAGTTCAGTGTTGTCCGATATCGGACAACACTATAAAAAAAAAATTTGCAGCGTTCTCGGACAACAAAGAAAAAACCTACTGTATGGTTTTTAGGCTCGTTTTGGGCTGTTTTTTGTTGTTTTTGGGCACAAACGGCACCCCCACAAGCGTGGGCTTGTGGGGAGTCAAAGAAAACAAAAAAACAAACCAAATTCACACACAGATCATATCAATTTAGACCCAAAATCAGCAAAAATCAGTAAAGTAAAAAAATATGAATTAGGGGGTCTGGTGGGCTTTGCTTGTACAGTGACCTATAAAGCAATATTAACCTATCTAAAACATATCACGATCCTAAAACCAGATAACGTAGACCTAGAATTGATCCTAGACTATTGGTTAACCAAGGTTCAAGCCTAAGTTATGCAAATCGAGTTGAGTAACCTACTGGTTAAGCACAACAGACCCAATGGGGTGTTGCCAATATAGTGGACCCTTTTTATGATTATCGGGCAACAATTTCCTTCAAGCAAACCGCACAAACACAAAACTTAGCTTAGATACCCCTAGTTATACCCTAAACCTATTGGTAAAGCAATTATCAAAACACACAACGCCCAAAAACAAGTCCTAAATTACACAAATGAGTACGTATAACTTACTGTTCAGAAAAGAGGGGTATTTGCTGATGCAAATGACCCACTTGTTGAACCTTGGGCTATCAGCTCTTGAATCTGGGCTTACCTAACCTTAAGCGACTAACCTACAAACCTACACTACCATAGGCTCTAACAAAATTCCAAATTACAAGTAATGAGAGGCAATAACAAAGCTTACACAGCCTATAATCAACCTACAGCAGAATTTTTTGCAAATGTGTAACTTTTTCTTTTTCAAGCTAAACTTATCAAGCCGACTACAAAATTATCTGTAACTAACCTACATGAATATGTTATACTATATTTGTCATATTTTTGTGTCATCCACAACCCGAAACGCCTGATACCAAACACCCTCTTATAACACAAAATACATTTTTTAACAAAGATTTTTAATGCAAAATAACTTAAAATCATATAAATCTAACATAAATCAATCACCTAACCTCAAATTAACAGAAAACAAACAATGATCACCAATCTTCAATATGCAAGACAAATTCACACAAATCACAAAATTTTCAAAAAAGCTTTAAAAAAGCTTTAAAAAAGGGAGTTCACACCTTAGTGGAGGTGGATGCCACCGGATTTTTCTTGGCTTAATGAATAAGAAGGTTTGTTGAATATTACTTGAAACATACTTGTTGAGGTTCAACTCCTGAACCAAGTATCATGGAAAGAAAGTTGATGGAGTCTTGTTATCTTGGTACCTACACTTTTAACAACACTAAGAATAGATGAACCCACGTCCAAAGGGCTCACTCATAGGCTTTTGTCAAGAGCTTATGAGTGTGCTCTTTGGAACACTGATTTCAGAAAACAACCACAAAAGATTTTGGAAATTCTTGGAATATACCACCAACTTGAAACCAAATTTTTTGAAACTTGAAAAACAACTAAAGAGAAACTTATACTAGCTTATAGGTCTTGTTTGGTTGTCAATCAAACAAGTCTATAAGCTCTTATAAGCTTATGATAAAAACGGACAAAAACCAAGTGACCTTTAATCTTTGACAGTTTTGATGAATCTAACACTACACTTGCAAAGTAAAGTAAATAAGTATACTAGAAAAACGATTAAAATGGAACTCAGAGTGAATCTTGCAATGTTTTATTAAACTCTAAATATTCAAAACAAAAAGTTACAAGATACAAAACTGGAACAAGGATGAAAGCTATCCTAACATGCCTTTATATAGAAGGATACAGAAAAGTCTAGAACACTAAAAAAACTACAAACCCTAATGCATACGAATTCCACAAATACCCTTGAGATTTGAATTGTGTTGACTGTTCTTGGTCAATATGAGCCATCTTGTGACCTCCTGCTGCAAACCACGTGATGTTCCAGCTGTCTTTTTTATCTAGGCCATTGAGAGATAGCTTTGGAAGGAATAAAAACCCATGAGCCGTTGGATGGCTGTTGTAGCTTGTCTTCATCTTGCAGTGGGCACATGGGGAGGGGACCAGGGGAATATAGTGGACAAAACAAAGGCGGGAAAAAGATGAGATTAGGTTTAATTGTGGTTCTGGAAAGATTTGTGAGTAATTATAAAGTAATTAAGAAAAAGGGATTTAGGGTTCTTGATGGGATGAAAGGGGATTTAGATAAGTTGATGAAGCACAGTATGTGTTTGGCTCCCCAAATTATATTAATAAAATGTTCTTAAACATGGTTTATTAATATCAGGTGGGTGAGTGGGTTTGGGTAAATGGGTTGTTGGGTTTTGGGTTAATTAAGTTTTAGGTTTTGTCAATTATGGCCCCCCACTTAACAGCAGTCCTTTGAAAACTTTTACACCCATAGTCCTTGTTGGTTTTTATGGCTAATCCTTGTGTAATTGCACCGTTAGTCCTTTGTTGTAAAAAGGGATCTAATGTGTAACTTTCTTCATATTAGAGGACTATTCTTTACAAGTATTGAAACTTTAGGGACTCATTTTCATATTTCAATATCTTTTGGGGGTATAAAGTGACAATCTTCAATTATTGAGGGACCAAACTTGTACAATCTTCAAACTTTAGGGGCACTTTTTCAAAATTCATGAATCGGGTCCGGTTCTCTGTGCGGCTTCGTTTCCCGTGTTCGTTTATGCTTGATTCCTTTGATCTTTTGTTGATTTCACGATACCCATACCTAAAATACACAATGAACAAACACAAGCATATTTTGGGGTATTTTATGATATTTTTAAGCGTTTAAGCCCGATTTGGACGATGAGACTATGTATAATTAAAGTCTCATCAATCATTTTTGTTGCTAGTACCTTAGAAGAATGCGCACTAACATGGTGGAATGTGAACATCAAAACCTTGGGTCTGGAAAATGCAAATAAAATCCCCTAGGATCAATTTAAGGTAATGATGACTACTGAGTACTATCCTGATATCGAAATCGAGAAAATGGAACAGGAGTTGTGGACCCTATAGATGAAGAACTACGATATTGAGTCATACACTAACCGATTTCATGAACTAGTTTTAATGTGCCCTGAATTGGTACCCACTAAGAGAAAGAAAATAAAGTATGGTAAGGGTTTCTGATAGGTGTGTAAACACCCATCCTTTTTACCACTTAATTACAACAATAACCGAGCCAAAACGTGTACTTTATGTCTTTTATGTCAGAATTATGTGTGGTTTGTGTTTTTGTTGTGATTTAGGACGAAATTGTAAAAAGTGGAGAAAACACGGCATTTACGTGCTTTTATTGAAGAAAAAGATGAAAGACGAAGTCGAGAAGTCAAGAGTGGAAAAAGAACGAAAGTCCAAGACCAATTCTAAAGATTCATCGAAGAAAAAGTCAAAAGACAAAAGTTTATCAAAAGCCGAAAAACTCAAGTCTAATTTATTGAAGAATTAAAAGACGAGTTCAAAGAAATCCCGAGCCAAAAGTCATTAAAGTCCAAGATTAAAGAAGATTTAAAGGCTTAAGGACTAATGGTGCAATTAACAAAGAGATTAAGAAGGAAGGGCCTAATGATGAAATTAAGAGAAAATGAAGGAGGGGAGGAAGCTTCCTAATCCTCCCCTATATATAGATCATTAAGTTTATCATTTCATTTTTGTTGGCTAGAGTGACAGACTAGTTCTTCCACCTTTTAATTACTTGCACATTTACTTTATTGCACATTTAAATACTTGTCTTGCACTTTTAATACATTTAATTTCCAAGTAAGTGTTTTTTAATTTTCTTGTTTTTATCTCTCATTCTACCTTTCTTTCTTGCTTAATCTTTATGTTTACATGTTTATTATCTTGCTTATTTGATTAAAGATTGTGTTTTTATGCTTTTGATTGTTTTGGATTATTGATTCTTGTAGCTTATTTGTTTTCATATTTAAGTTTTTAAAGTTTTATAAAAGTTATTTTTATATAAAAGTTGTTTTTCATGAATCTTTTCCTTTTCGTGTTTTAAAAAGTCCTTAAATTTCAGCTTATTAGCTTTTTCTTATACTGTTTGGTTTAGGATTTTAGGTGTGTGCTTATTTGGTAATAGCTTATTTTTCTAGCTTATTTTACATACCTTTCTCCTTATTCCGATCTGACAAATCGGAAAAGGGTTATACATTCCGATTGGAGTGATCGGATAAGGGTTTTGAATATTCCTATTGGTATTCCGATTGAGAGGTGGCTTAGGTATTCCGATCAGAGTTCCGTGACAACATTCTGATCTGAGGCTATTCCACATTCCGATCGAGGTGTTGGTTTGGTTATTCCGATTAGGATAGGTGACAATATTCCGATTGGGAGTCACTCTAGCATTCCGACCAGGGTTTCTACTATATTCCGATCAGAGGTAAGAAAACATTCTGATTGGGGAGTCTACTATATTCCAATCAGGGTAAGTGCCAGTTATTCCGATCAGGGGTTTATTCGACATTCCGATAGGGAGGTTTGTTTACATTCCGATGGTGAGTCTAATCGGAATATATTCCGATTAGGGTGGTTTTCGTATTTTGTCTTGTTTAAATTTTAAGTTATCACTTTAATACCTTGTCAATTTTAATTCTCGTCACGCTCTTAACTTTAAGTCATTTAATTATTTACTTTTCAAAGTTTTTAATATTTCACCCTTTCTTTTAATTAGACTTAGTTTTAATTTCTTGCCATTTTACTTTAACGCCTTTTATTTTATACGTCATTTACATTTAAGTCTTTGCACTTTAAATTTAAAATCAACCAAAGATATTTGTTTTACCAAAATCAAATGAGTCGTATTTTAAGCCGGGAGTCAATTCGTTAAGAACTCGATTAGACCACTAGAACGATAAACTTTTATACCTGGCCAAAAACCTAGTATTAAATGGCGCCGCTGCCGGCTCTTTTCGTAAAGATTAACGGTTTTCTGTGAAAGACGCGTTGCTTTTTGGGATCCGTTCACTTGTGAGCGTTATTTTTCTTGCATAAAAAAATTCAAAAAATCATCAAAATTACAAAAATTGACAAAAAATCCATAAAAATTAAAAATTTCAAAAATCCAAAAAGATTTTATTTTTATTGTGTATATATATTGTCTTTGTGTTTGGTTTCTTTTTCTTTTGCATTTTCAGGTGTATGCGTACTAGATCTTCTAATTATCGAGAGCCCGAGACTCGAGAAGATTTAAGTATGTCAGGTGTTAACAACAACAATAATCCACCACACCTCAACAATAACAACAATGTTCTTCCACAACCCGATCTTCGAACAATGGAGGAACTTTTCAACCAACAATGTTTGGACGAGGAGGACCGATTGCGCCGATGCAAATCAACGCTCCTGAGTTTTCGTTGAAGCACCACATGATTCAGGAAGTGCAAACTAACCCATTCCGTGGATTGCCTGATGATGATGCCAACAAACACCTCGACAAGTTCATTACAATCACCCAAAGCATGAAGTTGCCTGGTGCCACAATAGATGTTCTTCGCCTACAACTCGTCCCACACACTTTATCGCATCATGTCGAGAAATGGTTTGATCGTCTCCCGAAGAATTCTATTCACACTTGGGATGACATGACTCAACGCTTTTTGTCGCGCTACTTTTCACCATCCATGGTCACGAGCCTTCGCAATCAAATCAGTGATTTCATGCAAGATCCCGATGAATCTCTTTTTGATGCTTGGGTGAGATATAATGTCTTGATTGATCGTTGTCCAAACCACAACATGCTCCATGTGACCTTAATAGATACTTTCTACAACGGATTGACTTTTCGAGATCGTGATACGATTAATGCGGCCGCCGGTGGCACATTCATGAAAAGGAGACCCGAGGAGTGTAGAGAGCTTATTGAGAACATGACTACTCACCACAAAAACTGGGATTCCTCCGCTTCTTCAAGGAACAACCCGAGAGTCAATGTTTCTTCCACTTCAACAAACCCTGATATGACCGAACTCACCCGCATGATGACTGAAATGAGCAAAAGTATCACGCTTCTCGCTTCAAACCAACAACAACAACAAGTTAAAGTGGTTGCCAATCCTTGTGAAACATGCGGCGGTCCTCACTCATACACCGATTGTCCTTCGACTCAAGGAAATCCGGAAAATGTGTATGTAGCTTATGGTAATTATTCACCGGAAAATTACCAAGCTCGACTTCAAGGGGATAGAAATCTGCTGAGTTACCGATCCAACAATTACCTTTCACCCGGTTTTTCTCCTCAAAACCAAAACCCCGCCAACAACTACACTAGAAGCAACCAAATCCCACCAAGAGCTTCTAATCCTTATCACCCACCCGCTCAACAAGCCCCACCCATTAACCCCGATGTTGAAGCCATCATGAGAACCCACGGTGAGCAAATCAAGAATCTGCAGAGCCAAATCATCAATCTAAAAGGAGATATCACAAAGCAAGGAAATGAAATTAGATCCGAGCTTCGAGATAATATTTAATCCTCCTTTAGCAATCAAACAACTGATTTGAAGAATATGCTTGCTAGTTTCTTGCCCGTCGCTCAACCTTCTACTACAAGTTCTCTACCTTCTAACACCGTCACCAATCCGCGAGAGAATGTGAGTGATATTACTACTCGTAGTGGAATTACCATTGTCGATCCACCTATCCCACCCCCATCATCTACACCTCCTCCACCACCATTTATCCCTACTCCTCCTACACCTAGTATTAGTGCACCATTACCGTCTTCGCCTCGTCATGACGATGTACCTAGGAAGGAACCTTCAACATCTCAACCTTTACCCACACCTTCACCTTCACCACCCAAACCTAATATCCCATATCCTTCTCGTTTAGGCAAGACCAAAATGCTAACCAAGGATGACGCTGAAGTGTCGAGATATGTGAAGATGATCTCTCAAATGAACTTCAACATTAGCTTTCTCGAAGCACTTGTCCACATGCCGAAATTTGTCAAAGCATTCAAGGAATTGCTTAACAAGAAGGAAAAGTTTATTGAACTCGCCAACACACGCTTAAATGAAAACTGCTCCGCAGTTATTCTTAAAGAACTTCCGAAAAAGCTTGGAGATCCCGGTCGTTTTGTGTTGCCTTGCGTTTTCAACAAAACTGAAGAATTTACTGCCCTTGCTGATCTCGGGCCTAGTATTAATCTTATGCCATTGAGTGTTTGGAAAACACTATCATTACCCGACCTTACTCCAACAAAGATGACTCTGGAACTTGCAAATCGCACTCTCGCTTACCCCGTTGGTATAGCCGAAGATGTGTTCATTAAAGTTGGCACATTTACTTTCCCGGTCGACTTTGTCGTTGTTGATTATGAAATGGACCCTCGTATTCCTTTAATACTTGGTCGGCCATTCTTGAGAACCGGACGAGCTTTAGTTGATGTGGCCGAAGGCGAGTTAATCTTAAGAGTCGGGAATGATTCACAAGTTTTTAAAATGGGGAAGCTTAAAGTAAATCCTTTGGACGAGAATCAGTGAATATGATTAATGTGCTGGATGATTTTGTCATCTACAACAATCTGCTATTCGACTCTTGCATTGATAATCCACTGTTTCATGATGATGTGGATGATTCTCTATCCAACTTGGACGCTTCTCCCATTTATGATTCTCCACCGGTCTTTGATGCTTATGATGATGATTCTAGCTCAGATTCGGATGATTATGATGACCTTACCTCCGAGTATCCCGATCTGCCCACATATGATGATTTCGATGAGGCTGATACTCTTTCGAGCGATTCTTCACATGATGAAGATCCTCCGCCATCACTCGATCCTACTTTGGTCGATTACTCATTTTAGGAAGATTTCTCTACGTTTCTCAACACATACTTCCCTCATGAGAGTGATGCTCCTCCTTTTGACTTTGAAGATTATCGTCTTGATCCTACTTTGGATTTGAAGCACATTCTTTCAAAGGAGAAGAAATCGGTCGACACCAATATCCGCAACACATATGATTTAACACCTCTTTGTCCCCCTTCTGAGGACGAGGTTGTGCTTCTTCGCGGATCTTCTTCACACTCTGCTGAGCCTGAGTGCTATTTTCCCTTAAAGGAAAAGGTGTTCGACCCCGGTATTGAAATCTTTAAGCCATCTCAGTATCCACCTGATGCAATAAAAGGAAATATCTTTGGAACTTATGGAAATCTGCTTGCACCTCACCATACTTGCTCCCACCGTGCTCCGTCTTTGCTTAAGGGAACCTTGCCTATTCTTCTTTGGCTTGCCTTGTTCGCCTTAAGCTTGTGCTTATTGATGGACGAAAACTATGTCTTTGATCCTGGTGGATATGTTTCATGCTTCTTCCTATGATGATCAAGGTCGAGTTAGGCTCACGACTCGGTAAACAAAAATCAAGCGCTTCTTGGGAGGCAACCCATGCATCTATCTTTTCGCTTTCTTTATCATAAGTGTAGGGGAGACCCGTTGGTTTGCTTTCCTCTCCTTTCTTTATCAGTGATTCGAGCTTCAAAGACACACTCTTGATGATTCTTGACGACCCGTGATTCCGTGTTCACTTCTTCCCGGTTCTATCCTAAACTCTTTTCGATTCACTATTTTATATTTTCTCAATATTAAAATAGGAATCTCTTTAGTTGTCCTTTCCTTAGTGAAATTTAAACAAAGTGCACAATGTCCTAAGTGTAGGGGAGTTTACTCCCACATGCTTAAACATTGAGGACAATGTTTATGTTAAGTGTAGGGGGACTTCTATCGAAGTTAAGTGGTCTTTTCCTTGTATTTGCCCTCATTTTAACCAGAAGATCAATTTTTCGACATTTTTCAAAATTTTTGATCTATTTTGGCCTATTAGTTTTTCCCTTTACATAGTTATTTTCTTTCCTTGCTAGAATAAATCTTTAATAAAGTGGTTTTAATTTTCAAACGTTGTGAATCTTTTGACTCAACCCGAGTTTACTTGTCTAAGTTTACTCTAGCTAGTATCCTTAACATGTTTAAATCAAGTTTTGCTAGGCTTTTATATAGGGAGCTATAAAACGCGAAAGTCTTAACTCTCACGGGTTAGGAACAAGAACTTTTCGCAAGTTCCTATAACTGATCCTAGAGAGTCGTTTATCAAGGGAACTTTAAAATGTGATTTCTAAACTTGAAAAAGTCTAAGAGTTTGCAAGATCCTATAGGCGACTCGAAAACCCAAAACTTTGATTTAATAGGCTAAGCATCCACGAGTCTCATTCCTTAAGATTTTAAACTGTGGAGAACGGGAGATGATAGAGTCAATTAAAAGTTCGGTATTCTTTCGTGAATTTATGTGAGTTAATTATAAGCCTATTCTCCCATCGCTTGTTAATAAATTTATCTGTAATAAATAAGGTTGTACGATTTGAAAAGTTACTTAGCTTCTAGCCCAAGATCGTTTAAAAGTTGATCGGTATGGATTAGAGTTCATAGCCAAGGCATAACTTATTGAAGCGGGATGCGAAGATTGGCGAGTCCAAAAAGGCCCTAGCAAGGCATGAGGGCTATATTTTGTTGCTAAAGATCCAAAGTGATGTGAAGAATCATTTATCGAAAATCAATATGAAGGATCGAGACACACGACGAAAAGCAAAAACTCCCCAAAAGTCATGGAGAAGTGTATCCGAAAAGACCCTAGCAAGGTATGAGGATAAATAGATCCAAGTCATAAAAGGAGGCAGATCGTTGTATATCAAAGTCCAAAATAAAGATTGGAGAAAAATGAAGAAGTCGTGGTCCAAGTATGAATCTCTCAAAACTTCAAGTGAAGAAATTCAATTATGAAGAGAAGACCATTATTTCATGAACGTCTCTCGAGATTTGAAGTATGAAGCCGCTGCCAAATATCGGTCCGAGAAAAGTCTCAAATCGCGAAGCAAGTTATGCCAAGATATGAACTTTATGAGGTCCCGAGAAGCAGTTTTAAAAGATTTTGTCCTTTAGCTAACTATTGATTAAATCGTTCACTTTATTTTCGGACTAAATAACTATTGAAATAAGTCAACAATGCATCCTCGTGATCATTCAAGACAAAAATAAAATATAAGAGATACACCTAGGAATAAGGGAGTCTAAGTGAATAATTGGCCCACATGAGTTCGTGTTAGTTTGCTAACTTATAATAACAATGATCTCGTTTTTAAGCTTGGTTTGGAGAAAGTGAAAATGTGACAACCCTGATTTTGAGGTTCGTCACTTAGTTTTATTTTGTGCTAGTTACGTGTCTCTATGTGTTTATGTGCTTATTTGTGTGTATAGATTGTGGTTTGGATATCGTTTCCGGTACGGGGTACCTTGTGAGTGAAACGATGTATGACGAATTGATGTTCATGACTTCACATGGTAGTGACTATGAAATGAGATGATGATATTTAGTGGTTTTACGTATACGTATATGTATTATAAAAAATCGTATTTTTACGATTTACGGTTTAGCATTTAGAGGTCTCGGATGAGGTAATTAGTCATATGGATATTTTTCGGGATGGTTTTAAGTCATTTAGGACCTAGTTATAAAGTTTATTTCAAAATTTGAGATTTTTTAGAAAAGTGTATATTTTACGTCTTTTACGGTAAAACGCGTAAAAACTGACTAGTTTTACGGTTTTGGGGTTTTGGAGGCTTTAAGAGATGAAATAAATTAAGAAAAATTAAGGTAATATTATTAATACATATATTAATAATAAAAAGAAAAAAACGAAAATTAAGGGGTGTTAGTCGGTTTAGACGCAAGAAAGAAAGAAAAAAGGAAAAAAAGGAAAATAGGAAAGTGGGCTATTACACTTGGGCTAGGACTTTATACATGGTTATATAAGGATTTTAAAGAGGAAATAAAACATAATTCCCTGGAGATTTAATAAAACCGACGGTCACCTAACAAAAGTTAGGGTTTCTTCATAAAATTTGGGGGTTTTCATAAATCCAAGGTAAATCTTTAAAACCCTTTTCATATTAATTGTTTTTAATGTTTCTATGATCATCTTATGATGGATTTAGGTTAGAGTTAATTTAAAAACAGTAAATTAATGTTATATTAATCATAATATGATGATTACATAAACTAGGGCTTGTATTAATTGGGGATATGGGTGATTAATTAGTTTAATTTGATTAAACCCGTTTTTAAAAACTGGGCAGAATTTTGAGTCAATTGTTTTGATCATATTGGGAGTTCTACAAACTCTTATTTAACGATCCAATTACCCCTGTAAAGGTATTTGAAGTGGATTTCCAATGCAAGAAACGAGAACTAAATTGGAGGTCGGGAAGTGGGTCAAAAACAGGTTACAACAGTCGGAGGTCAAAACAGTTTTGAATTCAGCCTGTTTTTTTTTTAAGTTTTGGGTTGTTTGGGGTACTTAGGGTTGCATTGGGATAGTCTCACGAACATGAGAGATGGTTTATATGTTGTAGTAAGTATCTGAACTTGGGCTAAGATTTTGGTTTAAGGTAAGACCCTCTAATGGTAATGAACTCTTCATACGTTTAAAATCAGTGAATTCTGGATAGGTAGCAATATATACACATATATTGGGGCCTTAACAGTAGCTTTAAGGTTAGGGCAAGTGGGAGGTTTTAGCTAACATATGTAAAAGTATGAATATTCCTTTTACAGAGATCATGGGTATGTTTAAGGGGGAGATCGACCCATAATTTAAGGTATGAAAAACGGGACTGTTTTGGGTAAAATGTTAACGGGACGGGTTATGAAGTAAAAGGAGTTAAGGGTTTTATAGAGGGGTGTAATGTGGTGGTTAGAGCTTATCAATGAGGTATTTATATGGGAATAGGCTAGATGTCCATCATAGGTTGATGAGCCGTTTTAGTGATTGGTTCATGTTTTGATTATGTGTTTTTGGTTTGTTAGCTTTTTGCTAGTGCGAGGACATTTGGAGAAGCTCAATCAGGTGAGTTTCATAGTCCCATGTTTACTATTGATTTTGACTTCCAGATGGGATGGAAGAGACACTGTGTTATGTTGTTTATAAATTGATGTTGTGAATGTTTTTAAGGTTTGAGATGGACTTGTGTGTACATTATGTGATTAACTGCTATGTGATTCTTGTTCGTGTATGATTTGGATGGGAAAGGTACATAGGTGTATGGGCGCCTATGGTACCATGGTTGTTGGTAAGGCGTGATGCCTTGGTAATTATGGTTGTTGGTAAGGCGTGATGCCTTGGTAATTATGGTTGTTGGTAAGGCGTGATGCCTTGGTAATTATGGTTGTTGGTAAGGCGTGATGCCTTGGTAATTGTGGTTGTTGGTAAGGCGTGATGCCTTGGAATTGTGATGATTGATTGAACCTGAATGCTAGTTTTTAATATATAATTGTAGCGCATTGTCCATATGTTATTGTGTTGATGGTTGTTATTCACATCTTGTACCTGATTTAGCGTTGGAGTCTAAAACTATGACTCTCACCAACATTATGTTGACGTGTTTTAGTGTCTCTTTCAGGTGATGTTATGGTTAAGCTTGAGAACATAAGTGGCTAGGATTTGGAGAGCGTAGGATATGCATTTAGACGGAGATCCCCGTTCCTTCTTATATTCTTTTGCTTGTTTTATAAGTGATACTGTTGGCATCTATATGTTTGATTTGTTGTGTTATTTGTTTGTCTTGGGTAAGAGGTAGGACTGTTACCTACTTACCTAGACTCCTGCATCGTTGAGATATTGTCATGACATTTGTGTCACCATTTTATAACATTTCTTATATCATTTAGTTATCTCTATAGACACGCTATTGTTGTGATGATATCCATACGTCGTGCCCCATATTCCGCCATGGTGGGGTGTGACAGAATGGTATCAGAGACAATGGTTATAGAGAATTAGGTTGCCTAGTTGCGTAGCCTAGTCTATAGCTTAAGGGTCCCTGCATATAGGCGTCATAGGAGTATGTGTGCATTTTATAATAATTGATGTGTTTGGATGTTATTTTCGCGATATTTGTTAAGTTATGAACTACAATGGTTCATACTTAGCTACATGTTATTTTCTTTTCGATATTTGACTAGTGAGGGTTGAACCATTGTCGTATACGCTAGTCATTGTTGGATTTCCTTTAATTACGTTTTCATGTTCTTTATACATTTTGAATTTTGTCTACGGTGGTTCAGTTGGATTACGAGTTTATATGTTTCATGCATTGGCTATGTTATTTTAATACATGGATTTTGGACCTTATTTTATGTTGTGGTTATGTGCTTATATGAGTTGTAGGATCTATGTGCTTATTTGAGTTGGTAGACCGATGTGTTATGTGTAGTATTAATTCTTATAAGTGTCATCATAGGAGGGAGTGCATTGGTGAAAGATGACTTATATAAGTATGGTGGCCAACATAGTTATACAAGTACCACAACATCAATGGATTCCTAAGTATGGTTGCATGAAAGAGGGTTAATACATGTTTGTATAGTATATGTTGGATGGATTTGAGTGTATGTACGCCTATGCCTATATGTAAAATTATTTTCTACTTATCGGTTGTATTCTTGGGATGGTTGCTAGCTCGTTTCTCTTTGAGATGTTCAATTTCTGTAGTAGCGCATTTCTCGAGTCCTCATTTCACGTGTTTGTTTGTACGGTACTTATGGTGTAGAGGCTATTGAGATAGTTCAAGAATTTCTTTGTTTTTACTTTTGGGATAAAGGTATCTTTTCTGTTGAGTCTTGCATGGTAAAAAAATTGGAATTTACAAAGAGTTGAAATACTTGTTGGTAGTCGGTGAAAAATAAGGTTAAAGTGTCGGGAACGTGGTTAAAAAATACATATATAGTAATTAAGATCCATTAATGATGTTTAGAAGGTTAGTGCATAAAGGCGTAAAACAGTCTGTTTTTTTTAGGGTTGTCTTGTGTTGACTGTTCCAGGCAGTAGGTTGAACCTTTGGTCGAGTTTTTTTTTAAATTAAGTTCAGAGAGTCTACTTTTCAAAAATGTAAGATTTGTCGAAAATAGAGTTCGGTAAGGTCGTCAAACAATTTTTACAAAAACAGTGCGCTGTTGAGGAATAAATTTGGATTTTGGGAATTTGAGTCAAAACGTAACCAAAAGGATAAGATAGCCAAATATTTTTGATTTGGGAACTCTTTATAATGTAAGTAAAAGGACTGGAGTTTTTCAAAAACAGCTATGGTGTTAAGGTCGGGCTTTTGGTGACAAACATTTAGCATTTACAGAAAATCAGTTTTGGTAAAAAAGACTTTTGGCGTAGAGACCAAACGGAGGGGTTAAACGTGTAAGTAGAAAGAGAAATTTTTTGTTGGAGTTTTTAGATCATAGGAAAACATAAATTCAGTAGGATGGTAGTCAAGTGTGGTGTTAAGTTCGGTTCATGTGGTCGTAATACATTTCGGTTGTCGTTGGGTGCTTCTTGTGTCATTGGTCCGTTTCCATGGTTCGTTTGGAGTCGATACATGTTTATGTTTGAGTATCTTTTGGAGTCTCATGGTTTTGGTTCATATTTTTTTAAATTCGTTCATGTAATCTTCCGTTAGTCGTCCATGGGTTTGATCCGTTATCTGAAGTTGGGGGTCCTAAAATTTGTCGTGAACTTATATTCATTGGGAGCGTTGTTGTAGTCATACGGATGATCCAGTTACGTTCTTATGATAGAGATGTGTTGGGATAGAATTTGAGAGTTCTTTAGACCTTAGAACACGTGGTTATATTTTGATGAGTTTTGATTTATGGCATTTATGAGTAAGACTGAAATCGGGGTGACGGTTTTAAACCCGTCGAGTTATGTGACAGCTCCTAACTTAGTTTCAAGACAGTTCTTGTTTGATGAGTTGCGAGATTTAGTTAGGTTGGTTACATAACTTTATGGTTTTAATAAGTTTCCTCGCAGACGGTTAGGGCTCATGTGTTGTTAATTGAGATTATTTAGTATAAACTGAGTTCACGCTTGAACGTGAAGGTTTTATCAGGGGTATGTATCCTCGTTTGTTTGCTGAGAATAAGTTTGATCCTAAGGAGTAAATCTCGGGACGAGATTTCTATTAGGAGGGAGTGATGTGACAACCCTGGTTTTGAGGTTCGTCACTTAGTTTTATTTTGTGCTAGTTACGTGTCTCTATGTGTTTATGTGCTTATTTGTGTGTATAGATTGTGGTTTGGATAACGTTTCTGGTACGGGGTACCTTGTGAGTGAAACGATGTGTGATGAATTCATGTTCATGAGTTCACATGGTAGTGACTATGAAATGAGATGGTGATATTTAGTGGTTTTACGTATACGTATATGTATTATAGAAAATCGTATTTTTACGATTTACGATTTAGCATTTAGAGGTCTCAGATGAGGTAATTAGTCATATGGATATTTTTCGGGATGGTTTTAAGTCATTTAGGACCTATTTATAAAGTTTATTTCAAAATTTGAGATTTTTTATAAAAGTGTATATTTTACGTCTTTTACGGTAAAACGCGTAAAAACTGACTAGTTTTACGGTTTTGGGGTTTTGGAGGCTTTAAGAGCTGAAATAAATTAAGGAAAATTAAGGTAATATTATTAATACATATATTAATAATAAAAAGAAAAAAAAACGAAAATTAAGGGGGTGTTAGTCGGTTTAGACGTAAGAAAAAAAGAAAAAAAGGAAAAAAAAAGGAAAATAGGAAAGTGGGCTATTACACTTGGGCTAGGACTTTATACATGGTTATATAAGGATTTTAAAGAGGAAATAAAACATAATTCCCTGTAGATTTAATAAAACCAACGGTCACCTAACAAAAGTTAGGGTTTCTTCATAAAATTTGGGGGTTTTCATAAATCCAAGGTAAATCTTTAAAACCCTTTTCATATTAATTGTTTTTAATGTTTCTATGATCATCTTATGATGGATTTAGGTTAGAGTTAATTTAAAAACATTAAATTAATGTTATATTAATCATAATATGATGATTACATAAACTAGGGCTTGTATTAATTGGGGATATGGGTGATTAATTAGTTTAATTTGATTAAACCCGTTTTTAAAAACTGGGCAGAATTTTGAGTCAATTGTTTTGATCATATTGGGAGTTCTACAAACTCTTATTTAACGATCCAAGTACCCCTGTAAAGGTATTTGAAGTGGCTTTACAATTCAAAAAACGAGAACTAAACTGGAGGTCGGGAAGTGGGTCAAAAACAGGTTACAACAGTCGGAGGTCAAAACAGTTTTGAATTCAGCCTTTTTTTTTAAGTTTTGGGTTGTTTGGGGTACTTAGGGTTGCATTGGGATCTTCTCACGAATATGAGAGATGGTTTATATGTTTTAGTAAGTATCTTCACTTGGGCTAAGATTGTGGTTTAGGGTAAGACCCTCTAATGGTAATGAACTCTTCATACGTTTAAAATCAGTGAATTCTGGATAGGTAGCAATATATACACATATATCGGGGCCTTAACTGTAGCTTTAAGGTTAGGGAAAGTGGGAGGTTTTAGCTAACATATGTAAAAGTATGAATATTCCTTTTACAGAGATCATGGGTATGTTTAAGGGGGAGATCGACCCATAATTTAAGGTATGAAAAACGGGACTGTTTTGGGTAAAATGTTAACGGGACGGGTTATGAAGTAAAAGGAGTTAAGGGTTTTATAGAGGGGTGTAATGTGGTGGTTAGAGCTTATCAATGAGTTATTTATATGGGAATAGGCTAGATGTCCATCATAGGTTGATGAGCCGTTTTAGTGATTGGTTCATGTTTTGATTATGTGTTTTTGGTTTGTTAGCTTTTTGCTAGTGCGAGGACATTTGGAGAAGCTCAATCAGGTGAGTTTCATAGTCCTATGTTTACTATTGATTTTGACTTCCAGATGGGATGGAAGAGACACTGTGTTATGTTGTTTATAAGTTGATGTTGTGAATGTTTTTAAGGTTTGAGATGGACTTGTGTGTACATTATGTGATTAACTGATATGTGATTCTTGTTTGTGTATGATTTGGATGGGAAAGGTACATAGGTGTATGGGCGCCTATGGTACCATGGTTGTTGGTAAGGCGTGATGCCTTGGTAATTATGGTTGTTGGTAAGGCGTGATGCCTTGGTAATTATGGTTGTTGGTAAGGCGTGATGCCTTGGTAATTATGGTTGTTGGTAAGGCGTGATGTCTTGGTAATTGTGGTTGTTGGTAAGGCGATGCCTTGGAATTGTGATGATTGATTGAACCTGAATGCTAGTTTTTAATATATAATTGTAGCGCATTGTCCATATGTTATTGTGTTGATGGTTGTTATTCACATCTTGTAACTGATTTAGCGTTGGAGTCTAAACCTATGACTCTCACCAACATTATGTTGACGTGTTTTAGTGTCTCTTTCAGGTGATGTTATGCTTAAGCTTGAGAACATAAGTGGCTAGGATTTGGAGAGCGTAGGATATGCATTTAGAAGGAGATCCCCGTTCCTTCTTAGATTCTTTTGCTTGTTTTATAAGTGATACTGTTGGCACCTATATGTTTGATTTGTTGTGTTATTTGTTTGTCTTGGGTAAGAGGTAGGACTTTTACCTACTTACCTAGACTCCTGCATTGTTGAGATATTTTCATGACATTTATGTCACCATTTTATGACATTTCTTATATCATTTAGTTATCTCTATAGACACGCTATTGTTGTGATGATATCCATACGCCGTGCCCCATATTCCGCCATGGTGGGGTGTGACAGAAAACTTGAGGATGATGATCATTCATGACATTTACAAAACCAAAGGTATGTTTTTGATTTCTTTACTTTGAATGTTTATAATTTTCTGTCTCTTTAATAAAGGCCAACGTGGATTGATTATGATGAAAAATGAAATCTTGCTTTGTAACTAATGCATTGCATGAGGACATTGTAATGGTCAAGTGTAGGGGATTTGATAGGTGTGTAAACACCCATCCTTTTTACCACTTAATTACAATAATAACCAAGCCAAAACGTGTATTTTATGTCTTTTATGTCTGAATTATGCGTGGTTTGTGTTTTTGTTGTGATTTAGGACGAAATTGTGAAAAGTGGAGAAAACACGGCATTTACGGGCTTTTATTGAAGAAAAAGATGAAAGACGAAGTCGAGAAGTCAAGAGTGGAAAAAGAACAGAAGTCCAAGACCAATTCTGAAGATTTATCGAAGAAAAAGTCAAAAGACGAAAGTTTATCAAAAGCCGAAAAACTCAAGTCTAATTTATTAAAGAATTAAAAGATGAGTTCAAAGAAATCCTGAGCCAAAAGTCATTAAAGTCCAAGATTAAAGAAGATTTAAAGGCTTAAGGACTAATGGTGCAATTAACAAAGAGATTAAGAAGGAAGGGCCTAATGATGCAATTAAGAGAAAATGAAGGAGGGGAGGAAGCTTCCTAATCCTCCCCTGTATATAGATCATTAAGTTTATCATTTCATTTTTGTTGGCTAGAGTGACACTAGTTCTTCCACCTTTTAATTACTTGCACATTTACTTTATTGCACATTTAAATACTTGTCTTGCACTTTTAATACATTTAATTTCCATGTAAATGTTCTTTAATTTTCTTGTTTGTATCTCTCATTCTACCTTTCTTTCTTGCTTGATCTTTATGTTTACATGTTTATTATCTTGCTTATTTGATTAAAGATTGTGTTTTTATGCTTTTGATTGTTTTGGATTATTGATTCTTGTAGCTTATTTATTTTCATCTTTAAGTTTTTAAAGTTTTTAAAAAAGTTATTTTTATATAAAAGTTGTTTTTCGTGAATCTTTTCCTTTTCGTGTTTTAATTAGTCCTTAAATTTCAGCTTATTAGCTTTTTCTTATACTGTTTGGTTTAGGATTTTAGGTGTGTGCTTATTTGGTAATAGCTTATTTTTCTAGCTTATTTTACATACCTTTCTCCGTATTCCGATCTGAGAAATCGGAAAAGGGTTATACATTCCGATTGGAGTGATCGGATAAGGGTTTTGAATATTCCTATTGGTATTCCGATTGAGAGGTGGCTTAGGTATTCCGATCAGAGTTCCGTGACAGCATTCCGATCTGAGGCTATTCCACATTCCGATCGAGGTGTTGGTTTGGTTATTCTGATTAGGATAGGTGACAATATTCCGATTGGGAGTCACTCCAGCATTCCGACCAGGGTTTCTACTATATTCTGATCAGAGGTAAGAAAACATTCCGATTGGGGAGTCTACTATATTCCGATCAGGGTAAGTGCCAGTTATTCCGATCAGGGTTTTATTCGACATTCCGATAGGGAGGTTTGTTTACATTCCGATGGTGAGTCTAATCGGAATATATTCCGATTAGGGTGGTTTTCGTATTTTGTCTTGTTTAATTTTTAAGTTATCACTTTAATACCTTGTCAATTTTAATTCTCGTCACGCTCTTAACTTTAAGTCATTTAATTATTTACTTTTCAAAGTTTTTAATATTGCACCCTTTCTTTTAATTAGACTTAGTTTTAATTTCTCGCCATTTTACTTTAACGCCTTTTATATTATACGTCATTTATATTTAAGTCTTTGCACTTTGAATTTAAAATCAACCAAAGATATTTGTTTTACCAAAATCAACTGAGTCGTATTTTAAGCCGGGAATCAATTCGTTAAGAACTCGATTAGACCACTAGAACGATAAACTTTTATACCTGGCCAAAAACCTAGTATTAGTTTCCCTGAGAGGATTAAAGGGAACATCACTTCCTCTAAGCCTTCCACTCTACATGATGCTGTAAGTATAGCACGTGAACTTGTGAGCAGGCTGTAGAAGGTAAGGCTGCCAAGTTTGATAAGGATCTTAAAAGGAAATGAGAGGACACCCAAGGGTTTAATCAGGGAGGTAACCAAGGTAAAAACCGTAAAAATAACAAGGGAAATATTAGAAACAACAATAAGAACAATAACCGTCAGTCCAACAAGAGACAAGAAACGGTAGCAGTGTATGTAGCTGCTCTTGTTGCTCCAACTCTTGCTCATGCTCATGCTCATGTTGCTGCTACTCCTGTAGCCCATGCTGCTAGAGAAGGCTATGTTGGAAACTTACCAAAGTGTGATCGATGCAACTTGCATCATCCTGCTAGACCCTGCCCTCCGAAGTGTACTATATGTAAAAGAATTGGTCAAGAAGAAGGAAATTGTACTGTGGTATGTTTTGGCTGTGGTGAAAAGGGTCATTTTAAAAATCGGTGTCCCAAGGCCAGAAACCAGTAGAATGATGGATCTCGAGGAAGGGTGTATCAAGTTGTCAAAAATCCTCAGCAAAATCCAAGGGTGGTCACGGGTGAGTTTCTTGTTAACAATCACTATCATAGTATTTTATTCGATTCGGGTGCTTTGAAAAGCTTCGTGTCTTCTACCATTACCCCTTTTATTGATATTGCCCCTTCTGCTTTAGATGTTAGTTTTGAAATAGAATTAGCTGATGGTAATATTGTTAGTACCAATACCTTCTTACGTGGTTGTGCTCTCAACTTGCTTGGTCACTTGTTTAAAATCGACCTTTTACCGACGTGTCTAGGCAGTTTTGATGTTATTGTGGGTATGGACTGGTTAGCATCCCATCATGTTGTCACTGTTTGTTTTGACCGAATCGTGCGTATTCCCCTTCCATCTGGTAAAATCTTAGAATTCTGCGGTGAGAAGCCAAATGAAAATCTGAGTTCTCTTTTAAGTATCAAGGCTGGGGAGAAAAAGCTTGATGACATTCGTATCGTTTGTGAATTTCCTGGAGTTCCCAGATGATTTTTCTAGTTTACCTCCCGTGGGTGAAGTTTAACTTTGTATCAACCTTATTCTGGGCGCCCTACCCGTTGCTAATTCCCCTTATCGTTTAGCCCCGTCTAAAATGAATGAATTTCCGAATCAACTTAAAGAGCTTTAGGAGAAAGGTTTCATTAGACCAAGACACTCACCTTAGGGGTGCTCCTTTGCTCTTTGTTAAGAAAAAGGATGGTGCAATGAGAATGTGTATTTAATATAGGGAATTAAATAAGCTGACAATCAAAAATCGATACCCTCTCCCTTGAATAGATGACTTATTTGATCAATTACAAGGTGCTTGTTGTTTTTCCAAAATAGATCTTCGATCAGGTTACCACCAGTTAAGAGTACATGAAAGTGACATTCCTAAAACCGCATTCAGAACCCGTTATGGTCACTTCGAATTTACAGTTATGCCTTTTGGTCTTACGAATGCTCCTCCCGTCTTTATGGATTTAATGAACCGTGTTTGTAAGCCTTACCTTGATAAGTTCGTCATAGTCTTTATTGACGATGTCCTCATTTACTCAAAGTCTGAAGAAGACCATGAACATCATCTAAGGATAATTTTGAGCCTCCTAGAGAAGGAAAAATTATATGCCAAATTCTCTAAGTGTGAATTATGGTTAAAAGAGGTCCAATTCTTAGGTCACGTGGTTAATCGGGATGGTATACACGTCGATCCTAGTAAAGTAGAAGCAGTAAAGAATTGAAAAACTCCTTAAACACCTACTGAGGTCCATTCATTTCTTAGGTTAGCAGGATATTACCGCAGATTCATTGAAAACTTCTCTAAGATTGCTAACCTCTAACTTTACTAACCCAAAAGAATAAGGAATACATTTTGGGTGATGATCAAGAGCAAGACTTTCGCTTACTGAAGGAAAAGTTGTGTAACGCGCCAGTATTAACACTTCCAGATGGATCGAATGATTTCGTAGTGTATTGTGATGCATCTCACCAAGGTTTCGGATGTGTCCTTATCCAGAGAGGTAAAGTGATTGCTTATGCCTCGAGACAACTTAAAATCCATGAAAATAGTTATACCACTCATCATTTGGAATTGGGTGCGGTGGTATTTGCATTAGAAATATGGAGACACTATCTCTATGTGACAAAAAGTGTAATATACACTAACCACAAGAGTCTTCAATACATCTTTAATCAAAAAGACCTGAATATGCGACAAAGACGGTGGCTAGAAATACTTAGTGATTATGAATGTGAGATTAAATACCACCCAGGTAAAGCATATGTTGTGGCAGATGCTTTAAGCAGAAAGGAAAGGCTTAAACCCAGAAAAGTACGTGCTATGAGCATGACTATCCAATCTGGCCTCAAGGCTAGGATTTTAGAAGCACGGAAAGAAGCTTCCAAGGATTTTAAGACTCCAATCGAATGATTGCGAGGATTGGAAGCCCAACTAGAACAAAAAGAGGATGGAACTCTTTACTTTGTTGGCAGAATATGAATTCCATTTTTTGGTGGAATCAGGAAGGTAATATTCGATGAAGCTCATGCATCAAGATACTCAATCCACCCTTGTGCAGATAAAATGTACTACGACTTAAGAGATGTATACTGGTGGCCTGGAATGAAGACAGACATAGCCGAATATGTCAACCAGTGCTTAACTTGTTTAAAAGTTAAAGAGTACATCAGAAACCTTCTGGCCTCCTGCAGCACCCAGAAATCCCTGATGGGAAATGAGAGAAGATTACATTGGATCTAGTTACCAAGTTACCTAGAAGCAGTGGTGGTTATGATGCTATTTGGGTTATCGTGGATAGGTTGACCAAATCTGCTCATTTCATTCACATCCGTGAGGACTACAAGACTGAAAGGTTGGCACGAATCTACATAAATAAATATGTTGCAAAACATGGAGTACCGGTGTCGATTATCTCTGATAAAGATAGTCGTTTTGTATCTCACTTCTGGCAGGCTCTTCAAAAGGCGTTTGGAACACACGTATTAATATCACCCAGAAATGGACGGGCAGAGTGATCGCACCATTCAGACCTTAGGAGACATGCTGCGAGCATGTGTTATGGATTTTTGAGGAAGCTGGGACACTCATCTACCACTAGTTGAATTTTTATACAACAACAGTTATCACAAGAGTGTCAAGTGCTCACCATTTGAGGCATTATACGGATGTAAATGTAGATCACCCGTGATATGGAATGAGGTGGGGAAAGTCGGCTAATTGGACCAGAATTAGTCCAAGAAACTACAGACAAGATTGTGCAAATCAGAGAGAGAATGAAAACCGTTAGAAGTTGACAGAAAAGTTGCGCGGAAAAAAGGCGCAAACCACTTGAATTTCAAGTCGGTGACCATGTACTACTAAGGGTATCCCCTGGAAGGGATTAGTAAGATTCAGAAAGAAAGGAAAGTTAGCCCCTCATTTTTTAGGACCATTTGAAATCGTCGAACGTATTGGTCCAGTAGCTTATCGTTTGAAGCTGCCGCAAGAGTTAAGTTGCATTCATGATGTATTTCAGGTTACCAATCATAAGAAATGTTTAGCCGAATCGGATATTTAAATTCCATTGGAAGAGATCAAAGTGGATGAGAAAATGTATTTCGTAGAAGAACCTATCGAAATCGTGGATCGACAAGTCAAGCAGTTGAAGCGTAGTTGGATTCCAATCATCAAAGTTCGTTGGAATTCTCGTAGAGGTGCTAAGTTTACTTGGGAGAGCGAAGACCAGTTCAAAGCCAAGTATCCCCATCTTTTTTCGTCATCTTCCATCTCAAGTTGAACTCTGAGGGACCAGAGTTCCTTTAGGGGGTCGACTGTGAGACCCCGTATTTTACCCGGTAATAAGAAAAACCATTTCTTTATTCGTAAATTTTATTTTTATTTTATTTTACATGCTATTCACTAATTACATACTTTGCTTATGTAAATTCCGGAAATTTAGAGAAATCTTAATTCATTTTAAATTAATTATTTCTCTAATGATTTAATATAATTTATAGGAATTTTAGAAAATTTTATTTTGTTTTCCATGTTTAATTTAAAGAGAAAATTTTGATTTAAATACACTCTCGTGTATTTTATAAAGTTGCCTGAACCGACGGAACGAGAACCAGTAATTTTTATACTTTGACTTGAAGAAGGCAAAAATATTATTTTCAATAAATATTTTGTTTTTAGAATTTAACTTGCACTGAGTCGTATCTTTTTACGTGTTTTAAGTAGAATCGGGATAGGATTAGAACCGGAGTAGGTAAATTGGACTATTGGGCCAAGATAAAAAAAATAACCAATAACACCCCCTCCTTTTTTTTCTTTCCTTCCTGCATAGACAACACAACAAACACAAACACGTTTTTATTTTTTTTCTTAACCACACTCACTATGAACTCAAAACCATCCAAATCTTCATCATCTACTACATTTTCAATTATCCAATTATATAAAAGTGATCCTTGGTAAGAATCTTAACATATCCTAGTTCAATTTTCCCCATGCATTGCTATTTTTTTAAAGAACAAGAATGATCAATTTAGAGTTTATAAGTGATTAGGTTATTGTATTGATTAGTCATGAATTAGGGGAATGTGAATTAAGTGATTTCACTAGAAAAATTGGTCCACGAAACCCTCTTGGGTTCCTTATAGCCAACGACCAACACCAAAAAAGGGTGTTTTGGTTGAATTTTTGATTACTTTGTTTTGGTAATTTCCCTATCGTAACCCTAAATTTTAGTACACCTTATATTAAAACATACATATAGTAGTGTGAATAGGGTGTGAATTCAGGTTATGCTTGTTAGGATGCTAAAAGATGTTGTTAGAATAGCCGTTAGTTGTTATGGTGGGCGAATTTTAAGTCTATCCCGAACAGCAGTTTGATTAGGTTATAACCCGTGGTTTTTGCCACATTAGCCACTGTTCTATTGACTTATTTAGGTGTTACATCCATCCTACTTGATTGTGGCGAGTCGAATGGTCAACCAACTCATCCGAATGAAGAAGTTATGGTAGAAATAAATTTTTAGCTCAAATCTGAAAGTGCAGAATTGTTTAGTGTTTTGCAGCATCTTAGAACCCCTAAACTTGAAATTGCAGGTTACGAGGACTTATTAGGATCTATAACTTAAGTTTGGCCACTGACCTTGCGTTAATAGCCATCACCAATTGAATTTGTGACCAAAATGATGATCGCCAATTTTATAACCGATTTTCTAAAATTTTAACCTTTCTCTAAGATGGATTTTTTTCCCATTTGAAAAACTGAGATAAATTCATATAGCTAGGAATGTCAGGTATGAAAATCCCTTTCAAGCGGTATAAGGTTCATCGTCTATCTCTTCATAACGAAGAAATGGCGGGCATTTTAGAAACTAGTCTAGTAGGGAACAACCGACCTAAACTAGCGTTTAGTTTAGCGTGCTTGATATGGTTAACGAGTGTTTAGCCGAGATTTCTCACTTGAAACAATTGAGAAACATATAATGATTGTAGGATATTGTAAATCTTGCTTATATTCTAGAGAGAAAGAGATAGATAGATGGTGAGAACACACACACTTAGAGAGAGGAAGTATGAAAAACACACTTTAACTATGTGAAATTATGAAGTGAACCACACCCTCTCTAAATAAGGAGAGGGTTTATATACCCAATCCCATTAGATGGGCTTGGGCTTATAATGGGCCACCGGCCTATACAAGTTGTAGGCTTGGCTTGGCCTTGTTTGTTTAATATTATGATAACTAAACTACGAGCTACTACTTAGACTATTGTTGGAGTGAGCGATCCTTTCTAATACGTAAAACGTATTTACAACAATCTCCCCCTAAGGGAGGTCACTCCAAACAAGGGCTTTACCCGAGTTATAATAATAAAATAAACCTATCATACTATGCTTGTCTTGAGCTTGTAGTCTTCGTCTTTCTTTTATTTTTCTTTTCTGGTGAACATGTTGATGTGATCTTTGATATCAATCTTGAGCATTAATCTCTTGCCTTGATCTTGTGCATCATTAACTGTAATATTCGCCTCTTCGTGACTTCATGTCCCACATACTTATACCTTTGTAATTCTTAAAAGCTTCAGAGTTCGATACAGCGAAAGACTTGACTTTTAGGCTTTCTTGAATTTGTTAAGGTAGAAAATATAAGCATGTGGGACGACTTCTTCTCGGATTCCGCAACGCCACCGTCTTCAAATGTAGTAACATAAGTAGACACGAACAAAATGGCTTTGAACATTTCTTTCTAATTCGGTAGCATTTTACCTCCGGTCGGTGAAGACCGTTGGACGATATTAATTATCGTACTTGTGGTAGGTAGATTTAATTAAAAATCTCCTTGACAAGATTTTGCGGGTAAACCCGTTCTCTTTACTCGACAGTCCAAAGCTGACTGCGAACGTAAAGAGAGAATCATTTGGAGAAAACTATCCGCATGATTGAAGCTGTCAATTCCGATTCCTGGAACAAGTTTGATTCATTAAAGAATCGCACCATTGTTGCTTTCTAGTTGTCACGAGCTTGATTCATACTAAATCTTGCAAGTTACCTACCAAGTGTTGTTTGAGGTTAACACTAGAAGGATTTCCACTCATCACTGTGAACACTAGGGTGTCACTCTGACTGTTCTGGCAAGATCACTGAGATATTGCGTAGAGGCCTAGAACGTGTTTAAATTCAATTAAGAATTAAACAACTGTTGCTTTCCAGTTATCACAAGTTTGATTCATAAAGAATCGGACAAGTCCCTACCATGAGCTTTTTGATATTCGCTCAAGAAGGATTTCCATCTTCATTGTAAATACTTGCGTATTACTCGGATGTTCAGGCAAGATCATGAAGATTTTGCGTAGGACTCTTAATATCTTTCTTACTTTTCACAGAGTGTGAAGAAGCAATGAAATATGGAAGTGTGTCCTAATGAGATATTTAATGATCTCAAATGGCTATAGACTCGATCGTGCACTTTGCACTTTAGTGATCGGAGGCTGGAGAGGAGTGCAATCATTTCAATCTAACTTATTCGGAGTGAATAAATCAATAGATAACGTGTTGATCTCCATGTGATTAAAACAAATATCTTTTGAGAGATATATGAGTTAGATGGGATGGGTTGTGCATTGCATCACTGGGTCCATGATGTCTATCTTCAATATCGAGCATCATTAAAAATGATCTCAATAGCATATGAGTTGACCGGTTTCTACCTAAGTTGTAAGGAGGGCTTCTTTCTTTATACCCTTTATCTTTACAATTCTTTTTCATTCTTCAACTCCTTCAATGCTTACCAATACGTCATAACTAGCACCTTGTTGTGATTGTTCCAATGCTAAATTAAGTACTTGGTCGGCATTCAGTTACGTTCACAATCTTTCCCCATCTTTCCTAAGGACTACTATTTCTAGCTATGGAATGTCCTTGGGAAGATTCCTCTGGTTCTGGACGAATCATTGGACTTTAACCTATCCCACCATCCTTTTGTCACCACAATCTTCATCGTCGTAAAATAGATAGGGTATGGGTAAGAATATGTCACCATGAAATCCATTTTGATAACCAAATCCATTTTGCTCCCCCTTAACATATGCCACGATATTCGAAAACATTTCTCACATGTCGGGATGAGCTATCACGTTAAGTCAAAACATTTTTTATTAATCATGTCTCATATTAAATCACATTTTCTCCCCCATATTAAAAATATTAACGCAACCGGCATTTTTGATATCAATTGACTTAATGAAGTTTTAAAAAAGTTTTTGGGAAGTAAAATGCAAGTCTATTTTATCTTCATGATACCAATGTGTGATATATGATACCGATTTGTAAAATAATCATATATTCACCATATAAGAGTAAATTGACAAGGTTGGACCTGATTGATGAGAACATCATATGATAAGATCACATGGTTCTTGTCGGCAAGTGTTGGTTTCCTTGTCACGTCTGAAGTCATCTCTTGACACCACATGTACGATTGGTATTGTTGTCTTGACACCAATTAGTGAACTTGGCACTTGCGGCATCGAAGATTCTGAATGCTTGACAATTGCTCCCCCGCAATTGTTGACCCGTGTTCTATTGAAAGAGTTGTAGTCGTCGTTTGAGTAGTCGCATCGTCGAGTATGTAGATACCAATTGTAGATTGCTACGATTGTAGAGATGATAACTTCATAAAAACAAGATTCCTCTTGTTTTAACAAATAAATGCACTGATGCGTACGTATATCCGTGTTAGATTGTGTTGTAACGTAAACACAATCCCTTACATTGTTATAAAGTAAAACATACCCGAGAAAATTAATTCCCGTTGTTAAGCAAAAGCTTTCATAAGAAATACTTGACCTTAATATGAAAAACGGGTTGCAGTCAGACATAACTACAAGCCATATGGGCATGTTTTATGAAATATTTACAAGTTTTGTATGAATTCTATTTATGGCGCCGTGTCAATATTCATCAACATTTCTAAGGCCGTAAATATTATCGTACCAAAAGACATGCCTTTGAAAAATAAAGTAAAATATTTTTGGATTTTTCTAAATTTTTCAATTTTTTATGGTTTTTATATGGTTATATTTCTGTATTTTGCTTTCGTGGATAAAAATATAAACAATATATACAAATGATCACCAAGGATACGGAGAATAGTTTACCACCACTATTCTTTCGCTTCATCTGCCAATTCCTTTAGAGTCTCGGGCGAGAATGTTCTCAAACCTAGCTTGTCGGCCAAAAATTCCATTCGAGCGCGATCTAAGGCCTTCGTGAAAATATCCGCCAGTTGATACTCAGATCGAACAAAGTAAAGCTCGATCACTCCATTTTCCTCTTGCTCCTTGATAAAGTGGTAGTGAATGTCAATATGCTTCGACCGGGAGAATTGAATAATGTTGCAGCATAAGGAAATTGCACTTTTGTTGTCGCAGTATATCGGAATTTTGTTGAAACCTAGACCATAGTTGGTTAATTGCGATATCATCCAAATAATTTGAGCACAGCAACCGGACATAGCTATGTATTTTTCCTCCGTACTTGAAATTGCAGCGCTTTTCTGCCTTTTCGATGCCCAACTGATAAGTCGATCTCCTAGAAGTTACAAAGTTCCACTCGTGCTACGCCTTGTATCTTGACAACCCACGTGATCCACATCTTCATATGACATGAGTGCAATCCAAGAGTCCTTCGAATACCAAAGTCCCCGATTAATGGTTCCTTTAATATAACGAAATATCCTTTTAACAGTATCTAAGTGTAACTCAGTAGGCCTAGTTTGATACCGAGCACACATACATATAGCAAATTGAAGATCAGGTCGACTAGCTGTGATATACAGAAGGGTACCGATCATTCCATGATAAAATGTCGGATCAACGGCAATCCCATGTGGATCTGCATCTAGCTTAATTTTTTCCACCATTGGAGTATCCACGGGGTCGCAAGATTCCATCTTATATTTCTTAAGCGATTCAAGGGCATACTTAGATTGATTGATAAAGATGCCTCTGGGACTCTAAGATATCTGAAATCCTAAGAAAAATGATACCTTGCCCATCATTCACATCTTAAACTTGGAAGAAATGAGTGTCCCAAACTCATCCGATAAGGTTTGGGTCGAGGCAACAAATATAATATCATCAACATATATTTGTACCATAATCATATCTTTTCCTCGTTTCTGAATGAACAATGTGGGATCCACCTTGCCTTTAGCGAAGCCTTGCGTAATGAGGAATAGTGACAATAGATCATACCACATACGTGGAGCTTGCTTCAACCCATAGAGAGCCTTCTTAAGCTTGTACACGTGATTAGGATATTTAGAATTCACAAAACCATCCGGTTGTTGAACGTAGACCTCTTCCTTGATTTCACCATTGAGAAATTCCGTCTTCACATCCATTTGATAGACGATCATATTCATATGAGCTGCATAAGCGAGGAATAGTCTAATAGCTTCCAAACGGACAACGGGTGCAAAGGGTTCCATAAAGTCGATGCCTAATAATTGTTTGTATCCACGAGCTAATAGTCGAGCTTTGTTCTTCAATATTCCACCTAACTCATCGAGTTTCACCTTGTAAACCCATTTCAAAGTGAGTAACTTCACTTGATCCAGGCATGGGACAAGTTCCCATACATCAAGACGTACAAATTCATTAAGTTCTTCTTGCATAGCTTATATCCAACAAGATTGGGTAAATGCTTGTTGCCACGTCTTAGGTTCAACTTCACTGAGAAAAGCATCAAAATGACAAAACATTGCACTTTATTGTAACTAACTTCGTGTGGATACCGGACGATTAGGGTCACCAATAATAGAATCTATAGGATGATCATTTTTCCACTTGCTGTCATGTTCATGAATCCGTGGATTGGAGTAGACCGTAGTAGGAGATTCCTCTAAGGTGGACGACCCGTCTTGATTATGGTCGGAAATTGGTACACCAAAGAATGGAAGTTTACGCATTTAAGCGAATTCTAAGTCGTGATCATCATCATCCTCTTCATAATCAATAGGCATGACATGGGTAGTTGATACATGTGTTGGTTGAGAATTACTCGATGAAGATGCCTCTTGCCAAATTATTGGTGTAGAAGTATCTGATTGTGCTTCGTTTGTTGGAGCTAAAACTTCGGTAACCGGAGCTATTAATTCATGTTCTGGAGCAACAATACTTGGAGGAGTAAAAAATTCATCAATGAACGGTTGAAACAATGTATCCCATTCATTCCTAGAAGGGGGTGTAAGTGATTATTAAGTAGGGTTGTTTGGGACAAGACCAGAGCTAATGTTACTGGGTCCCATTTCATGAAGTGCGGGTTCAGAGATGCTTTGCTTAGAAGCCATTGTTGTCAGCTCATCAAAATCAACATTCATAGTTTTGAGGATCTTACGAGAATTACGATTGTATATTCAGTATGCTTTCTTTGTGGGTGCATAACCAATGAAAATACCAATATCGGCCTTTGGTTGAAGTTTTCCCAAATTGTCACCATCATTATTTGGATAGCAAAGAGAACCAAATACATGAAGATATGATATATCTGGTACTTTTCCATGTAGAAGCTCTTAAGGTGTTTTAACATGGCGTTTTCGAATTAGTGACCGGTTCTGGGTGTAAACTGCTGTATATACTACTTCTGCCCATAAAAACAATGGAGCCTTTGTGTAAATTAACATCGTTCGAGCAGCTTCTATAAGTGTGCGATTTCGCCTTTCAACGACACAGTTTTGTTGTGGAGTGCGATCAACGGATGTTTCATGAGATATGCCAACTTCTTCATAATAATTACGCAAGATTTGATTCACAAATTCGGTTCCATTATCTGTACGAATGCGTCGGACAGTAGTGTTGAGACGCACTTGAATCATCTTGAGAAATCCGATGATGAATTTAGGTGCCTCATTGTACACGCGGAACACAAATGATCCTTGTGAAATGTAAGTTTAGGAAGACCACGAACAAGTTCGTTTTTCGCCAAATTATTTATGGCGTCAAAGTTAAGATGAGATAACCGTCGATGCCATAACCATGACTTAGTCTTTGATGCTTTGGAGAGAAGACATACGGGAGAAGCGGCCATCATATCTTGTAGAGACAAAGTGTACAAATTTTTTCCTCGAGTAAATTTCAATAAATCAACCCCTTCCAAATTACGAATGAAGCAGATATGCTCTTGATGTGCTAAAAATATGCTTTTAGGAAAAAGACGTATAAAGCGGGCAAGTATTAAACTCAACGGTTTAGGAAAACCGACGAATCGAATAAGTGCGAGTTCGTTCTCGGCGGAGGTGTGTGGATGGTGCCAATAAATATAAAACAATGTTTGGATTAGTGTCATTTTTGGGTTTGAGAAGAGAAAATTAAAGACGAGTTACACTACGATTACACTACGACGTAAAACGTAAAACGCGGCGAAATTAAAAATTTAAGATAATAATTAATTAAAAATTAAAACCAAGTTTAAAATAATATAAATAAGAATAAAAATACAATAAATAAATTTTAAAACCTTTTATTAATTAAATATTCAATTTTAAATGCTAATTAAATCCCTAAAATTAAATATGATTAACAAAAAGGCCAAAATATTATTTTATCAAACTAATATCTTACTTATATTACTTAAACACTAAAAAGTATTTTTCCTAAATTTTAAAAACAAAATTTTAATTTTTAAATGCTAAAAACACTTTTTAAACTAAAATAATCATAAAAAATAATAAAATAATGAGAATATTATTTTTACTTTTTGAAAAATCATATTTTACTTAACTAAACATGAGAAAAATGAAAAAGTTTGAAAAAGATAAATTTTTACCGAATAAGACAAAACAATCTATTTAAAAAAGTAATTAAACCTCAAATTAATTCTAAAAAAATAATTAAATAATGTGAAAAATGAACTTTCTATTTTAAAATCTTAAATTATATTACTTTAACTAGCAAAAATGGAAAAACTTGAAAATAATAATTTTTATCACTAAAAGACAAAATCAGATTTAAATAAAACTAATTAAATCTTAAATTAATTCTAGAAATTACAGATCATCAGAAAAATAAAAATAAACTTTTTCAAAAATCTTAAAATAAAATAATAAGCCTAAGAAAATTAAAAACACTAAAAAACGATGATTTTGATCACTAAAGACAAAAAGCACAAAAAATGAAAGGGACACTTGCTGGGAGTTTTGTCCTTATCCCTAGTAGTGGGTGAACTTGCACTAGTAGTGGGAAATTGTTCCCACTGCTCTAAAAGAAAAAGAAAAGATTGGACATTTTCTTGCTTGTTTGTTGGTGTTATAGGAAACCAAGGGCACCCCCACACTCAGTGGAGTGTGGGGAGTCAGTTTAGATCAAAAAACACACAACTCAAACACAAAAATCACACAAGATCTAGCAATAGTTGACTGCTGTCACAGAACAATGAAAACCAAGAGCATGAAATCCTAAAATAACATATATTCTAACTAATTACAAGGTTTTATGGCACAAGACTAAGTGATGAATCCTACAGCAACCTTAAAGCTATATGACAGAATTCTTGAACAAATAATTTGCACTAGAATGATGAAACCAAATTCTAAACTTAAGTAGACAAATATAAAGGAAAGTAAATAGGTAAAGCTTTATATATTATGTGTCACTCAAAATTCATACAAGCATTATCCAAACACACCTTAATAACCTAAAAACCTAGATTCTACCAATGAACTCAACCTAGAATTACCTAAACATGATTCCAAAGTTACAAGAAAAACATTCAACATCTACTAACACAAATTAATCAAACAAACACCATTTCATTCATACAACAAATTTACCACAAGACCTCAAAATTCCAATTTTCCACTAAAAGGGGGGGTTCAAGCCTTACCTTGTGGGACCCACATATGGGTATGGCTGAAAAGACATCTCCATGTTAGCTAGCTCTTGGGTTAAGTGGTTTAAGGCAGCAATGTGTAGACTTTGGACTACAGCAGTCCAGCAAGTGACTACAACAGTCACTTGGTATGGTCCTTGATATCTGATTATAACACAAACAAAACAAACTAACAAAGAGTTGATTCAAGCTTGAAAAGCTAACACCAAAATCTTTGTCAAGGCTTTTGGAGGTGGCTTTTCAAACAGTGAAATATAGAAGAAAAATTAATGAAGGCAAGATTTCTAATAAAAACTAAAACTTTAAAAGGTAATCAAGAAACTAGGTTAAGTCAAACAAGGAAGTAACAAATTTCAAATCTTTGCTATGAAACCGTTTTGTCAGGACACTTTCACACCAAAAACATTCAAAACTTGGGTCCAAAATATTCAAAAAGAAAAATCAATTTTCTTGAAGAATTTTTGTATAACTAAAAATCTTAAAAAGACTTAAACTAGAATGAAAGTTAAATAACTTCTACACTACTGGAACTCGGCTTAAACTTTTCAAAGATTTAGACATGAATACTCTAAATATTAGTTCATTGAAAAAATACTTTTACAAAGAAAAAAATTGGAACAAGGTCAAACCACATACTAGAAGCTCCTTAAATACTACTTAACTGATCTTTCTAGAATAGAGAAACCCTAACTATGAAATTCCTCAAAATCCCTTGTTAAAATTCGAATCTTGGACTTGTTCTTGGTCAAAGACATTGTCTTGTGATATCCTACCAAACATGTGAAGTGTTGAGCTGTCAAAATGCATCCAATCCGTCCATTTGGGTTTGGGGATTAAGGTTTAAACAGGGACCATGGATCATGTCCCCTTTCTTGGTTTTGAGGCAAAGTGATGGGTCAGTGGACCCTTTGGGAGGTCACATGTGTAGTGTGGGGTCAAATTTGAGATTGTGATTATGTTTAAGAAACATGAAATCACCCATCTAGAGAATATTATGGTAAATTATCAAAGATTAATGATTTACCCAAATTAGGGTTTATGTCACATGAACTGGGAGGTTTGCGGGTTTTGATCCGAAAAGGGATGTGTTAGTTTGTTTAACGCCCTAAATTAAACATATTATAATCAGTTTAAAATTTATTATATATATTTAATTAGGTTTAGTGGGAGTTGACTGGGACTTAGGGTGAGGTGGAAGGTAGGGTGATGTGTCAGATGGAGAGTGGTGGGTAGAAGTGAGTGGGTGACGTGTAGGTCAGTGATAGGTGGGTAGAAGTATTGTTGTCTGGCCAATTTCAGTCCTTGGATTCCCATAAAGTTGTCACTTCAAGTTTTGGCAGCTAATAACTGGATTTTACTTAGTTATAAATATCGTTGTTCCAGTCTCTTCGAATTGATTACTGGTTTAAATTGCGACTCAGTCGTCATTTGGTGAAAACAAATAATTTGATTGGTCGTTGTAGTATAATTAAATTGCAAGACTTTAAAGTAAATGACGGGTAATTAAAGCTAAAACTAATTAAAAAGTAAATTGTGCAAAATTAAAACTTTAAAAGTAATTAATTAAATGGCAAAAATTAAAGCTTGACGAAAAATTAATTTGACAATGTAATAAAAATGTAAACTTGAAATAAAGAAAAACGATTAAAATAACACTAAAGTAAAATGGCGAAAAATAAGCTTTAAAAAATTAAACTAAAAATTACTAGAAAAACACTTGGTAAAAACAGAGATTTCGGGAAGCGTGAAATTTTGGGAAATTAAAACGTAATGAAAAGTAAATTAGAAAACTAAGATATTTAAAACAAAAACAAGAAATAAAGTCAAACAAAAGTCAGATCGCAGTCACAATCGCAACAAGCGATCGTACTCTGGATCGTACCCTGGATCGCAGTCAAGCGATCGTACTCTTGGATCGTACTCCACCACGATCGCAACAAGTGGATCGCAGTGGACGATCGTGACCAAGTGATCGCACCCACAATCGAAGCCTTGGATCGTAGTGAACGATCAGACTCCAGATCGTAGCCACAGATCGCAACCACGATCGTAACAAGTCGATCATAGCTTAGATCGTGGTGAGTGATCTTAGTCTTGATCGCAGTAATGGATCGCAAGTAGAAACCCTAGGTGTTTATACGATCACACTTACTCGATCGGATTGGGTAAACAGCTACTACGATGGGTTTCAAAAACAGAATAATCAAAAACGAAAAAGCTCAAATAAGTAAGATGAATAAGCACTTATTCAAACCGTAACCAAATAAAAACAAGCATAAATTTAAAAACTTTTAAGACACGAAATAAGCAAACTTTATAAAATAAACTTTAAAAAGATAAAACTTTAAAGAAAACTTAAAAACAAATAAGCAAAATACAAAATAAGCCAATAAGATTGTCAAGCTTATATCTTAATTCGTATAAAAACCTAGATAGAAATAAAAAGAGAAACTTTTTACTCAAATAAGCAATAAGATTAAGCAAAATTAATGCTTAATCCGAATTAAAAACAAATCAAAAACAAGAAAAGTAGAATAAGAATGATAATGAAAAGCTTGATTAAAGAAAAATAAAGATTAATAACAAAATTAAAAGACTTACTTGAATTAAAGGCAAGAAAATTAAGGTGCAAAACAAGGTAATTAAATTGACAATCAAGTAAATGACATGAAAATAAATGTGCAAGTAATGAAAATGGTGGAAGACTAGTTTGTCAAAATAGCCAACAAAACTAAATGAGGTGAAATGAAGTCTATTTATAGGAGATTATGGAGGTTAGCATGTGTTGCTCCTTCTTTCTTTCTTTCTTTCTCGTCTTTTTGTCTTCTAAATTCTTCGACTTTGTCTCGGGATTAATTGAACTCGTCTTATAATGTCTTCATTTATTATACTTGAGTTCTTCGTCTTCATTAAACTTCCGTCTTTAGACTTTTTCTTCGATAAATCTTCAGAATAGGCCTTGGACTTCCGTTCTTTTTGCACTCTTGATCTTTTGACTTCGTCTTTTGTCTTTTTCTTCGATAAAAGCCCGTGAAAGCCCATGTTTTCTTCCCTTTTCACATTTTGATCCTAAATCACAACAAAAACACAAACCACGCATAATTCTGACATTTACGACATAAAATACACGTTTTGGCTTGGTTATTATTATAATTAAGTGGTAAAAGGATAAGTGTGTTCACACTTATTAAATCCCCTACACTTGACCGTTGAAATGTCCTCATGCAATGCATTAGTTACAAAGCAAGTTTTACATTTTTCGTCACAATCAATCCACATTGGCCTTTATTAAAGAGACAAAATATTTAAAGGAAGAAAACAAGTAAAAAGATCAAAAACTTACCTTGGGGTTTTGGAATTCATGAATGATTATCACCCTCAAGTTTCACGTTCCCCATACCAAGCTTAAAAACGAGATCATTGTTATTATAAGTTAGCAAACTATCACAAACTCATGTGGGCCAATTATTCACTTAGACTCCCTTATTCCTAGGTGTATCTCTTATATTTTATTATTGTCTTAAATGATCATGAGGATGCATTGTTGACTTATTTCGATAATTATTTAGGTTTAAAATAAAGTAGGACGATTTAATCAATAGCTAGATAAAGGACAAAATCTTTTAAAACTGCTTCTCGGGACCTCATAAAGTTCATATCTTGGCATAACTCGCTTCACGATTTGAGACCTTTCTCTGACGATATTTGGCAGTGACTTCATACTTCAAATCTTGAGAGACGTTCTTGAAATTATGGTCTTCATACTTCAAATCTTTACGAAAAGAGCCGGCAGCGGCGCCATAAAATAACTGGATTTTACTTAGTTATAAATATCGTTGTTCCAGTCTCTTCGAATTGATTACTGGTTTAACGTGCGACTCAGTCGTCATTTGGTGGAAACAAATACTTTGATTGGTCGTTGTAGTATAATTAAATTGCAAGACTTTAAAGTAAATGAAGGGTAATTAAAGCTAAAACTAATTAAAAAGTAAATTGTGCAAAATTAAAACTTTAAAAGTAATTAATTAAATGGCAAAAATTAAAGCATGACGAAAAATTAATTTGACAATGTAATAAAAATGTAAACTTGAAATAAAGAAAAACGATTAAAATAACACTAAAGTAAAATGGCGAAAAAATAAGCTTTAAAAAATTAAACTAAAAATTACTAGAAAAACACTTGGTAAAAACATAGATTTCGGGAAGCGTGAAATCTTTGGAAATTAAAACGTAATGAAAAGTAAATTAGAAAACTAAGATAAATAAAACAAAAACATGAAATAAAGTCAAACAAAAGTCAGATCGCAGTCACGATCGCAACAAGCGATCGTACTCTGGATCGTACCCTGGATCGCAGTCAAGCGATCGTACTCTTGGATCGTACTCCACCACGATCACAACAAGTGGATCGCAGTGGACGATCGTGACCAAGTGATCGCACACACAATCGAAGCCTTGGATCGTAGTGAACGATCGGACTCCAGATCGTAGCCACAGATCGCAACCACGATCTTAACAAGTCGATCGTAGGTTAGATCGTGGTGAGTGATCTTAGTCTTGATCGCAGTAATGGATCGCAAGTAGAAACCCTAGGTGTTTATGCGATCACTGTTAGCCTCAAAATATTGAGTCAAACAAGAATGTTCGGTCATAGGTTTCTATTGTATTATTTATTAGGACGTTGTAATAAGTAGTTATTTAGTCGTGATTCACGGGCTTGGATTTAAACTAATTAAAGTCCAAAATACAAGCCCGGCCCAATATATAGTCCATTAAAGCCCGCATGTGGGTGGACTATATATACTACCCTCCTAGCATGTTAGGAGGGTGGTTGGTTCATTTGTATTTTTCACTTCTCAATCTAACATTCACCTAGTTCCAACCATTTCTCTCTCACTTTCTCTCACTACTTTCTCTCTCTAGAATTCTTCTCATTTCTTCCCTTTCTTTCTTAATAATTCGTCTTATATCATTCATATAAAAGGGACAACAATTGGTATCAATCGCCACGGGGTAGATTTGTTATTGGTTGTTCTTATTATATTTGATTCGTGTGATTTCTTCCATAAATCAACTCGAATTCAAATTTTTTTGTGATTTTCGTGTTCTTTATCTTGCTACAAATCATCTATATACTTGTTGTAGAGATTTGGTTGTTTTGGTTTGCTAAAAATCACGAATTTGTTGCCTAAAAGTTGCTAATTTGTTGCCTAAAAGTTGCCAAAAACCGTTGCCTAAAAAGTTGGAAGAAAAAGCACCATTATTGCGACAGCTTGAATTTAGGAAAGGAGAGTACGATTTCGATCGCAATAACCCTAGGGTTTTACTTTGCGATCAGTTGCGATAGCCCCTTATTCCGATCTGCACATTCCGATCATTATTGCGATCTGGATTGCGACGGATTTTAAGGCAAATCTTGAAACGTTACTCTGCCCACATTGCGACAGCCACATTCCGATCTGGGATTTCGATAGGTACACATTGCGATCTGGACATTCCGATCTGGAGGATTCCGACAGGTGCACATTGCGATCTAAAGGACATTCCGATCTAAGAAACATTCCGATGGGTATTCCGATGGCACATTCCGATGGATATTCCGATGACATGTTTTCGCTAAATTTTGTTTGAGTAATTTTTACACTTAGCCACCATCTAGACTAGTTTCAGAATATCGTTTCCACGAAGATCAAAAAAAAAAAAAAAAAAAAAAAAAAAAAAAAAAGAGTTAAAATTTTTTCGTCAAGTAAATTCAAATTTTTTCCATACTAGTTTTAGGACATTTCTTGCTCGATTTCAAATTTTGGCGATTACAAAATTTTTGGACTACCGTTTTAGTCGGACTGGAGAATTTATTGTCGGCCTGGAGAAAAATTGCAATTTTCGGAATTTAAACCACAACAACAATCACAACAAATCTACTTAAGATCCATATTCACGTCATCATTTCAGAGAATATTGAGATGGATTCTACTGCCGAATATCGTGTGACGAACAACAACATAATGGTGGCAGGTAACAAAGAGAGACCACCAATGCTTGTATCTGGACGGTATGCTCAATGGCAATCACGTTTCATACGATATCTTGATACAAGACCTAATGGTGATGCCCTGAGGAAATGTATTACTCATGGACCATATATATTTAAGAAGATCTCAGTTCCTCCAAGAGCAGCCACAGATACCACTGATCCAATACCTGCAAGTGAACGTGATGAGACGAGAGCTGATCTCACACCTGAAAATTGTGCTTGGCATGATGCGGAGAAGGAAGCCATCTATATGGTTTTAAGTGGGATTGGAGATGATATTTACTCCACGGTTGATGCATGCCCGACAGCACATGAAATGTGGACTGCTATTGAACGCTTGCAACAAGGAGAATCACTCAACAAACAAGATGTCAAAACAAACTTGTTTTGGAATTTTGGCAAGTTTACTTCAAGGGATGGAGAATCAATTGATTCATACTACTCCAGGTTTTATAAAATGATGAATGACATGACAAGAAATAACCTGCAAGTATCCACCATGCAAGTCAATGTCCAATTTCTTCAACAACTTCAACCTGAGTGGACACGGTTTGTCACTTTGGTGAAACAACAAGAAAAGTTAGACGAGGTCTCATATCATCGACTCTTTGACATCTTGAAGCAATTTCAGAATGAAGCAAATGAAATTCGTGCTGAACGTGTTGCCAAGACGGCTAATCCACTTGCTTTAGTGACTACCACTCAACATGTTCAAGATCCTCACTCTCGTGCTCCTAAGCCATACTCCAATACATCATCTTCACCACGATATTCCACATCATCTAAGTCTTCATCTTCCACAAAATCTCGAGGTAAAGCGCCAAGAGCACCATCACCACCATCTGAGTCCTCATCTGAAGAAGATAGTGATGAAGACCAAGCTCAAAAGAACCGAGAGATGAAACAACAAATTGCTTACATAATGAAGACTTACAAGAAAATCTACAAACCCACCAACAACAATCTTCGCACATCATCTAACACAAAGAACCGATATGTTGAGAGTCCTCCAAGGTATGACACACGTCGACGTGGTGAAAGTCCTTCTAGGTATGATCGACATAACCCAACACATGTTGAGGGTTCTGCAAGATATGATCGACAAACTGCTAAGTATGATGCTCAGAGGATTGCTGCTGCTACTGGGAATAGGGAAACGGTTGGAAGTCAAGTGGTTCAGCAGAGTGGGATTCAATGTTTTAATTGCCAAGGTTATGGGCATATGGCAAAGGAATGCAGGAAGCCGAAAAGGGTTAGAGACTCCAGCTATCACAAGGAAAAGATGCTGCTATGCAAGAAAATGGAAGCAGGGGTTAAATTGTCAGCTGAGGAAGGAGCCATGCTTGATGATACTGATGATGAAGATTCTGATCAAGAGCTTGATGCACATTACTCGTACATGGCAAAGGTTGAAGAAGTTCTCAAAGTCACTGAAGATGACAATGGTCCTATCTTTGACACTGAGCCAATCGATAAGGTACACACTACTGATGAATATAATGTGTTTGGTGATATTCCTGAGCATAGTGATCTACCCAATGCCACTAATGACACGTGTATGATGGAAACGGTTGATAGCAATACCACACCCGATTCATCACACATGTGCAATAATGAGTCTGAGGATGATCAACATGCAAATGAATATGATGAAGAGGAACTTATTGCGCTTGCTAATTTAATTGCTACTTTACAAAAAGATGTCACTGAAAATAAAAAGAGTCAAAAGCAATTAAAGAAGGCAAACGCTACGCTCACTCAAAGCTTTGAAGAATGCAAAGCTGCTCTTATCAAATCTACTGAGATGACTGAAACCTATAGAGATGAGCTCCTTCAGAAAACCAAAGAGCTTGAGGGGTACAAGGGAAGTGCGTTAAAAAGTCAAAAGGACGATTTTGAAAACAAATATAATACAACTCTTGAGTTATTAGCTAAAGAGAAGCGTCAATATAATGTTTTCTTAATGGATGAACGTCAAAAAACGTACCTTGCCAATACCAAAGTTAATGAACTTGAACAAAAGCTCTCTATGACCACTACCGATTCTGCTAAAATTCTTGAGGATAAGAAACAAGAGGTAGATGCGTTAAAACAAGACTTCAAAAGTAGATATGATAAAGAAACCGAAAAAGTTACAAAACTAGAAGCACAAGTCGACTTTTTGAAGAACGTTGTTTATAAAACGCATGATTCTATTCAATCCGTAAGAATGCTAGCACCTCCATCGATGTTTAAGGGTCAAGCTAGCTTTGCAAGTCCTGAGTACCTTGCCAAAGCTCAAGCTGCGAACCCGCATCTTTATCTTGATGAGACTGAAAGGACAGATCTTGATTGCATGCCTGTTAGTGCCAATAGTGAAGAGACTGCCCTTTGGGATGCCGATACTCAACCACTTGTTAATAAGGAGTTTGTGAAACCTTATAACTATGCTTATGAGAATAGTCTCTATGGCCTGTTCAACAAACAAACTCAGAAAACTCGTGAGGAAGTGTTCTTAGAATGCAAACAAAAAAGAATTCAATGGAAGAAAGCATTTGCCCCTAAGAAATCTAATGTTTACAAATACATCAACTACCTCCCTCTAGATGAATCTAAAAGCAAGAGTAGGAAAACATTAGGTATTCTTAAACACCACATAGATAATGTTAAATCTATTGTTGAAAGAGACTGGGCCAAACGTGAAAATGCTGAGTGGACACGTCCGATTCCTCAAGATATTACCTTGCTTGTGAAAGAACTCTTAATTCCAAACACGGCTTTGATTAAAGAAACTGTTCTTCAACTTGAGGAGTTCATTCGGACTGAAATGTTTGATGATTTAAAATATGTTGAATCTATTGAGAAACACATTGATGATCTTCAAATGGAAAAGTCTGATTTCTCAGATGAATATGATTTGCTCTTGCAAGAATGCGTTTCTAAAGATGTTATGTGTGCTTATTTTACATCTTGTGCTGATATTGATGAATATTCTGAAGTTGCATGCCAATATCTTGATAAAATCAAAGAATGTGAACGTCTTGAAATTGAGCTTTCGAAACGTAAAGAAAATGTTGACAAAAAGGCTTTTGAGTTACTTCAACACAAAACTGATTTCCTTCAAAAACATTGTCATTCACTTGAACTTGCTTTGCAAAAAGATGTTGGTCGTTTTCCACATGATAATAAATTGCAAGAAAAACTTTCCCAAACATTTCGAGAAATGAATGAACAGAATTTGGAAATTAAAGGGTTGAAAGCTCAATTACAAGACAGGGACAGAGCGATAGCTGAGTTATAGAAACTCATTGCTAAAATGGGTGGGAAAATTGTGGAACCTAGCATTAAGAAAAATGTTGTTAGACAACCCAATGCCTCTAAAGAGAATAGATCCTCTATCTTGGGAAAACCATCTGCTTTATCTAATTCCTCGTTTGCTAAACCTGTGTTTGCCCCCAAGATGGATGGAAAGGAAAGGTTACCACAAGCTCAACCTATAAGGAATCCTATAGCACCAAGCGTTAAGCACAATAATGTCATTAAACCAGGGATGTATAGAATGTCCACTAAGCCCACAAACAAAGATACTCACTCGCCTCAGACTTCTAGAAACACTAATATTCATGTGTCTTCTACTACAGGAATAGTCTCCACTACTAGTGTTAGCCGGCCTCAGCTTAAGAGCACTCAAGTGAATGATAAGGTCTGGAAACACAAGAATCAAGGGAAGATGAAGCAAGTAGAAGAACACCCTAGGATTTTCAATGTTTCTAAGAATAAAACGTCTGTAATCGCGTGTCATGACGATTTGAATGATTCGACTTTGAATGCTATGAATGTGAAATTTGTTTGTGTCAAATGTGGCAAGTGTGCTAATGCTAATCATTCTATGTGTGCTATGAATAATGTCAAAGGCGTAGAAACTAGAACTAAGAAGCAAACTGTGATGCCTATTAGTGCTAGTAAACCCAAACGCAAAGTGAACCATTCTGGTGCTACCCCCACTAAGAAAAGTAATGCATCAGACTCCACCACTAAGAATCTTAGAAGCAAAATTAAGGAATTATATGAGTCTGCCAGTAAGTCTTGGAAATGGTGGTTTGCTAATCAATGTCCTCCCGGATATAAATGGATGCCTAAAGTTAGGACAGAAAATGTGAAAACGAGTGTTAGTTTGCCTTTAAATGTCGATAAGGACACTAATGATTCTACTCTCACAACTAATGTGGTATCCAATTTAGCAAATGCTCCATCGTGTTCTAACTCTTCTGCAGGTGATACAAATAATTCTCTTCATAATGGACTCCGGATGCACGAAGCACATGACGGGGAATCTCAAGCTTCTAATTAACTTCGTGGAGAAGTTCCTAGGTACGGTCCGATTCGGAAATGATCAATTTGCACCGATCCTAGGATATGGAGATTTGGTTCAGGGGAATATCACGATTAAAAGGGTATACTACGTCGAAGGGCTCAATCACAATCTTTTCTCGGTTGGTCAATTCTGTGATGCGGATTTGGAAGTTGCTTTCAGAAAGAAGACATGTTTTGTTCGTGATTATGATGGGAATGACTTACTTACTGGTACACGGGGTACTGATCTTTATACTATTTCACTTCAAGACACATCTTCATCAACTCCAATTTGCTTCATGGCTAAAGCTTCCTCGACTCAGGCATGGTTATGGCATCAACGTCTTTCTCATCTCAACTTTGATACCATTAACTTGCTTTCCAAGAAAGATATTGTGAGAGGCCTTCCAAGCTTGAAATTCATCAAAGATCATCTTTGTTCTTCTTGTGAACTTTGTAAAGCTAAACGAAGTAGTTTCAAAACAAAGACCACACCAAGCTCTAAAGGACGGTTAGATCTTCTTCACATGGATCTGTGTGGTCCCATGCGTGTTCAGAGTATCAATGGCAAGAAATATATTCTAGTAATAGTCGATGATTACTCAAGGTACACATGGACTCATTTCTTGAGATCCAAAGATGAAACTCCCGACGTTCTCATCAGCTTCCTTAAATTGATACAACGTGGTCTTCAAGCTCAAGTTAAAGTGGTTCGTACTGACAGAGGTACAGAATTTTTGAATTCTAATCTGAGAAAGTATTTTGAAGCCGAAGGGATTGAACATGAAACATCTATTGCTCGAACACCCGAACAAAACGGCGTTGTTGAAAGACGAAACCGTACTTTGGTTGAAGCTGCTCGAACATTATTATCCGCTTCAAAACTTCCACTATACTTTTGGGCCGAAGCCGTGTCAACCGCATGCTACACACAAAACCGCTCCTTAATTATCCCAAGACACGAAAAGACACCATATCACATAATTCATGATCGAAAACCTTCACTCAAACACCTTCATGTTTTTGGATGTACTTGCTACATTATTCGAGATGGTGAAAATTTGGATAAGATGAAAGAGAAAGGTGATGCATGTATTCTTGTGGGATATGCAACTCAGTCAAAGGGATATAGAGTATACAACAAAAGAACAAAATTGATTGTCGAGACTATTCACATCCGATTTGATGAATCACAAGAAATGGCACTTGAACAAAACAGTTTAAGTCCCGACCCACAACGACAAACGACTTCCGTTCAAAACCGCACGGAACTCGGAACTCAAGACCACAGCAATGAACCGTCAAGTTCAACGCTGGTTCCAGAAAATGTTCCTAGAGCTGATATGACAGTCGATACGACAATTGAAGAGTTGGAAATGTTATATGGACCAATGTATGATGAATATTTCACGGGGGAGAAACAAGTTGTATCGAAGTCTTCCGCTGTCACTCATGATAAGAATGATGAAACCGATCATCGTCAACAACCAGATACAACTTCATCTACTTCAACACGGGTTGCTGCAGATTTACCTCCTCAGAATATTACTTCAACAATCGATCCTACAACATCCACAACTACTGTCATTGCTCTAGAGAACACTAATCACTCGCCATGTTGATCCGTCAAATATGCATACGTTTTATCAACGACATCCTTCAACACATCATTGGACCCGAGATCATCCTTTGGTTCACGTAATTGGAAACCCTTCACAGCCTGTTCGTACAAGACGACAACTAGCCACTGATGGCGATGTTTGTATGTTCGCACTCGCCGTGAGTACTGTCGAACCGAAAAACATCAAAGAAGCCATGGCTGATCATGCTTGGATTGAATCGATGACGGATGAACTTCAACAATTTGAAAGACTTAAAGTCTGGGAACTTGTTGACAGACCATACGATGTAACACCATTAAATCTTCGATGGATATGGAAAAACAAGATGGATGAGGAGAACACGATCATCAAGAATAAATCTAGGCTAGTGGCTAAAGGGTATGGACAGAAAGAGGGTATTGATTTCGAAGAATCATTTGCACCAGTAGCTCGAATGGAAGCGGTCAGGATTTTTCTTGCTTATGCTGCACATAAGGGATTCATCGTTTATCAAATGGACGTAAAGACGGCGTTTCTTAACGGTCCTTTGCAGGAAGAAGTTTATGTCACGCAGCCGGAAGGATTCGTCAATCCTCATTATCCTGACAAGGTGTATCGTCTCCACAAAGCACTATATGGACTCAAGCAAGCTCCAAGGGCGTGGTACGACGAGCTCTCAAAATTTCTGGTCTCCAAAGGTTTCTCAAAAGGTTCCATTGATTTAACTTTGTTCACTTATAAATATGGGGATGACATTCTGCTTGTGCAAATTTATGTTGATGACATTATTTTCGGGTCTACAAACCCAAAACTTTCAAAATGGTTTGAAAAAGTAATGCACAGCAAATTTGAAATGTCAATGATGGGCGAACTAAAATTCTTTCTAGGAATTCAAGTTCACCAATCCCCAAGTGGTATCTTTATAAACCAAGCTAAGTATTGTCAAGAGATAATCAAAAAGCATGGTATGACTTCATGTGACCCCGTTGGGACACCATTATCAACCACATCGCTAGATGCTGACTTGGAGGGATTACCCATAGATCAAACGAGATATCGTTCCATGATCGGGTCCCTCATGTACTTGACAGCAAGCAGACCTGATATTCATCATGCTACGTGTTATTGTGCACGTTATCAAGCACGACCCACTGAAAAGCACCTCAAGGAGGTTAAACGGATCTTTCGGTACCTCAAGAATACCATTCATTTGGGACTCTGGTATCCGAGGGAAACCGGTTTCTTTCTAACGGCCTATTCAGATTCTGATCATGCAGGGTGTCTTGATACACGAAAAAGTACTTCTGGTGGTGCACAATTTCTAGGTCAAGATAAGCTTGTGGGATGGTCTTCCAAGAAGCAGGATTGCACGTCACTTTCATCAGCCGAAGCGGAGTATGTGTCTCTATCTGCGTGTTGTGCTCAAGTTCTATGGATGAGAACACAACTCACGGATTATGGCTTCCACTTTGATAAAGTACCTATGTACTGTGACTCAAAGTCGGCCATAGCCATCTCCTGTAATCCGGTACAGCATTCTCGCACGAAGCACATCGATGTCAGATACCACTTCATAAAGGAACAAGTTGAAAGAGGTATCGTAGAATTATACTTTGTTGGAACGGATTACCAATTAGCCGACTTGTTTACGAAAGCTCTGTCGAAAGATAGGTTTGAGTACCTTGTTAGGCAAATTGGTATGAGATGTTTGACTCCAGCAGACCTGGAGATTCTGGCAAAGGTGCCTGCTTGATTTATCTATCAAACATCAACTTGTAAATATCTTTGAAAAAGCAAAATACAAAAATATAAAACACATAAAAGCAAAACACAAAATTAAAAAATCTTTCAAAATCCAAAAATATTCTTCTCGACATGTCTTTCAGTATCGATAATATGGACGTGCCTAGAAATGTCGCTCAATAACGACACGGGTGTGTACATAAAGCTCGAATGAAAGTTGTAAATATTTTTCAAAACATGTCATTTCTTCTTTTAATAAAGGAAATTGTCTATTTTGGACAAATATTTCCAAACAACGGGTAGAGCAATCTATCACGGGTTGAGCTTGTCACAAAACATTCAACGTTTTGAGCTCAACACAATGGCTTGTAATCACTTTCAGATTGCAACCCGGATCTAAATTCACGGGGGAGTGTACGCTTTTGTACTCTTACCCTTAGCAAAAGAAGTTAAATCTTCTTACACTTGAGTGGATTCGTCAAGACATTCAAAGTCTATGAACTCAAGTTTATGCTTTAGAAAAACCTTTTCGTCAAAAAGAATTGATTTTTCAAAAAGCGTTGAACACAATTTTTTCAAGAATTTCTCAATGATATTCAAAATCTTTCAAAAATTGTGTGTTCAACAACTCCCATCCTCAAAAGTTTAATGTGGATCAAATCCTCGTAATGACAATTCCATTGGATCAATTTTTGAGGGGGAGCAATTCAACTTCATGCAAAGATCAACACATCTTTCTCCCGAAGATTTTCAAGACTATTTTTCAAAATATATTTTAATCAAATTTGGTATCTCTAATATCAAAAGATTTTATATATTAGAGATAGGGGGAGAAAATGTGATTAAAATGTGATCTATAAGACTCAAGCACTTTAACTCTTACCCACATGTGCGAAACACTTTCGATTATCGATGCACATGTGAAGGGGGAGTTTTTCTAAAACGACAAAACTAGCAAGGTGTTAAATGTTTTTTTCAAACACTTTGTTAGAATTTAAAGTGGTTTTCATGGTTACGATCAAATACCCACAACATCTTTAATTCACGACGTTATTGGTGTCAAAAGGGTGGTTAGGTTTAAGTCCTATGATCCAACCAGAACCGGAGGGATCTTCCCAGGGACAATCCAATAGATTATTAGAAGTCCTTAGGAAAGATGGAGTAGAATGTGAACGTAGCTGAATGCCGACTAAGTACTGATGCTAGCACTGGAACAATCACAACAAGGTGTTAGTAATGATGTCTTGGTAAGCATTGAAGGGGTTGAAGAATGAAAAAGAAATGTAAGGATAAAGGGTGTAAAGAAAGAAGCCCTCCATACAACTTAGGCAGAAACCGGGTCAACCCATCATGAAGACAAACTCATCATGGACCCAGTGATGTGAAGCACAACCCTTTCCTAGCTACTCAGGCTTCTCTCAAAAGAAGTTTGTTTTATTGTCACGGAGATCAACACGACTTCTATTGACTTTCTCACTCCGAGATAGTTGATATTGAATAGGTGGCATCTGCTCCAGCCTCCGACCACTAAAAGTGCACAAATCGAGTCTAGAGCCAAGAGATCAATCAAATCTCGTTAGGACACACGGATGAAGATCAAGAGAGTCCTACGCTATATCCTTGCGATATTGCTAGAACACTCAGAGTGATACTACCTAGTATTCACAATGATGAGTGGAAATCCTTCCAGTGTTAACATCAAACAGCACTGCGGTAGGTCATATGCAAGATTCTTTATGAATTGAACATATGTAAAACTGAAAAGCAACAGTGGTTTGATTCTGAATTGATTCAAAATCGTTTCAGGTTTCTACGCAATATCTTTATGGTCTTGCCAGAACATTCAGAGTGATATTCATTAATATTCACAATGACGAATGGAAATCCTTCTAGCGTCAACATCAAACAGCGCTACGGTAGGTGACTTGTGAGATTCTTATGAATCAAACTTGTGTCAACTGGAAAGCAACAATGGTAAGATTCTTAATGAATCAAACTTGTTCCAGGAATTTGAATTGACGACTTTAATCAAGCGGATATCTATCCAATTGATTCACTCTTTATGTTCGCAGTCTTGCTTTGAGACGGTCGAGTAAAGAGAACGGCTAGTACAGCCGCGAAACCCTGTCAAGGAGATTCTTAATTGAATCTACCTGATCACAGGTACGATATTTAATATCGTATAACGGTCTTCACCGACCGGAGGTAAAACGCTACCGATTTAGGACGAATGTCAAAGCCATTCAGTCCGTGTCTATGTTTTGTCTCGAGAAGGTGGCGTCACGGTGTACTCAGCAAAGTCAAAGATTCACAACCACATATTCATGCCCAAAGACTTATCCAACAATTGATAGTGTGAGCATGTGGATAAAGATACAAGATCGCAAGATGGCAAAGACAAGTCAAGGATGATTTGAAGATCTCAAGACTAAAAGACAAAGTAGAAAGACAACGACAAAGGCTCAAAGATCACAGCATGAAGGAACAAAACTACTGTTACACGTTCAAGACTCATTTATGACGAAATTCATAAATCTCCATTGGAATCCAAATATCAAAGAGGAATGACCTCACATTGGGGGAGATTGTTAGCCTCAAAATATTGAGTCAAACAAGAATGTTCGGTCATAGGTTTCTATTGTATTATTTATTAGGACGTTGTAATAAGTAGTTATTTAGTCGTGATTCACGGGCTTGGATTTAAACTAATTAAAGTCCAAAATACAAGCCCGGCCCAATATATAGTCCATTAAAGCCCGCATGTGGGTGGACTATATATACTACCCTCCTAGCATGTTAGGAGGGTGGTTGGTTCATTTGTATTTTTCACTTCTCAATCTAACATTCACCTAGTTCCAACCATTTCTCTCTCACTTTCTCTCACTACTTTCTCTCTCTAGAATTCTTCTCATTTCTTCCCTTTCTTTCTTAATAATTCGTCTTATATCATTCATATAAAAGGGACAACAATCACACTTACTCGATCGGATTGGGTAAACAGCTACTACGATGGGTTTCAAAAACAGAATAAGCAAAAACGAAAAAGCTCAAATAAGTAAGATGAATAAGCACTTATTCAAACCGTAACCAAATAAAAACAAGCATAAATTTAAAAACTTTTAAGTCACGAAATAAGCAAACTTTATAAAATAAACTTTAAAAAGATAAAACTTTAAAGAAAACTTAAAAAACAAATAAGCAAAATACAAAATAAGCCAATAAGATTGTCAAGCTTATAGCTTAATTCATATAAAAACATAGATAGAAATAAAAAGAGAAACTTTTTACTCAAATAAGCAATAAGATTAAGCAAAATTAATGCTTAATCCGAATTAAAAACAAATCAAAAACAAGAAAAGTAGAATAAGAATGATAATGAAAAGCTTGATTAAAGAAAAATAAAGATTAATAACAAAATTAAAAGACTTACTTGAATTAAAGGCAAGAAAATTAAGGTGCAAAACAAGGTAATTAAATTGACAATCAAGTAAATGGCATGAAATAAATGTGCAAGTAATGAAAATGGTGGAAGACTAGTTTGTCAAAATAGCCAACAAAACTAAATGAGGTGAAATGAAGTCTATTTATAGGAGATTATGGATGTTAGCATGTGTTGCTCCTTCTTTCTTTCTTTCTTTCTCGTCTTTTTGTCTTCTAAATTCTTCGACTTTGTCTCGGGATTAATTAAACTCGTCTTATAATGTCTTCATTTATTATACTTGAGTTCTTCGTCTTTATTAAACTTCCGTCTTTAGACTTTTTCTTCGATAAATCTTCAGAATAGGCCTTGGACTTCCGTTCTTTTTGCACTCTTGATCTTTTGACTTCGTCTTTTGTCTTTTTCTTTGATAAAAGCCCGTGAAAGCCCATGTTTTCTTCCTTTTTCACATCTTGATCCAAAATCACAACAAAAACACAAACCACGCATAATTCTGACATTTACGACATAAAATACACGTTTTGGCTTGGTTATTATTATAATTAAGTGGTAAAAGGATAAGTGTGTTCACACTTATTAAATCCCCTACACTTGACCATTGCAATGTCCTCATGCAATGCATTAGTTACAAAGCAAGTTTTACATTTTATGTCACAATCAATCCACATTGGCCTTTATTAAAGAGACAAAATATTTAAAGGAAGAAAACAAGTAAAAAGATCAAAAACTTACCTTGGGGTTTTGGAATTCATGAATGATTATCACCCTCAAGTTTCACGTTCCCCATACCAAGCTTAAAAACGAGATTATTGTTATTATAAGTTAGCAAACTATCACAAACTCATGTGGGCCAATTATTTACTTAGACTACCTTATTCCTAGGTGTATCTCTTATATTTTATTATTGTCTTAAATGATCATGACGATGCATTGTTGACATATTTCGATAATTATTTAGGTTTAAAATAAAGTTGGACGATTTAATCAATAGTTAGCTAAAGGACAAAATCTTTTAAAACTGCTTCTCGGGACCTCATAAAGTTCATATCTTGGCATAACTCGCTTCACGATTTGAGACCTTTCTCGGACCGATATTTGGCAGTGACTTCATACTTCAAATCTTGAGAGACGTTCTTGAAATTATGGTCTTCATACTTCAAATCTTTACGAAAAGAGCCGGCAGCGGCGCCATAAAGTAACTGGATATTACTTAGTTATAAATATCGTTGTTCCAGTCTCTTCGAATTGATTACTGGTTTAACGTGCGACTCAGTCGTCATTTGGTGGAAACAAATACTTTGATTGGTCGTTGTAGTATAAATAAATTGCAAGACTTTAAAGTAAATGAAGGGTAATAAAAGGTAAAACTAATTAAAAAGTAAATTGTGCAAAATTAAAACTTTAAAAGTAATTAATTAAATGGAAAAAATTAAAGTTTGACGAAAAATTAATTTGACAATGTAATAAAAATGTAAACTTGAAATAAAGAAAAACGATTAAAATAACACTAAAGTAAAATGGCGAAAAAATAAGCTTTAAAAAATTAAACTAAAAATTACTAGAAAAACACTTGGTAAAAACAAAGATTTCGGGAAGCGTGAAATCTTTGGAAATTAAAACGTAATGAAAAGTAAATTACAAAACTAAGATAAATAAAATAAAAACAAGAAATAAAGTCAAACAAAAGTCAGATCGCAGTCACGATCGCAACAAGCGATCGTACTCTGGATCGTACCCTGGATCACAGTCAAGCGATCGTACTCTTGGATCGTACTCCACCACGATCACAACAAGTGGATCGCAGTGGATAATCGTGACCAAGTGATCGCACACAATCGAAGCCTTGGATCGTAGTGAACGATCGGACTCCAGATCGTAGCCACAGATCGCAACCACGATCTTAACAAGTCGATCGTAGCTTAGATCGTGGTAAGTGATGTTAGTCTTGATCGCAGTAATGGATCGCAAGTAGAAACCCTAGGGGTTTATGCGATCACACTTACTCGATCGGATTGGGTAAATAGCTGCTACGATGGGTTTCAAAAACAGAATAAACAAAAACGAAAAAGCTCAAATAAGCAAGATGAATAAGCACTTATTCAAACCTTAACCAAATAAAAACAAGCATAAATTTAAAAACTTTTAAGACACGAAATAAGCAAACTTTATAAAATAAACTTTAAAAAGATAAAACTTTTAAGAAAACTTTAAAACAAATAAGCTAAATACAAAATAAGCCAATAAGATTGTCAAGCTTATAGCTTAATTCGTATAAAAACCTAGATAGAAATAAAAAGAGAAACTTTTTACTCAAATAAGCAATAAGATTAAGCAAAATTAATGCTTAATCCGAATTAAAAACAAATCAAAAACAAGAAAAGTAGAATAAGAATAATAATGAAAAGCTTTATTAAAGAAAAATAAAGATTAACAACAAAATTAAAAGACTTACTTGAATTAAAGGCAAGAAATTTAAGGTGTAAAACAAGGTAATTAAATTGACAATTAAGTAAATGACATGAAAATAAATGTGCAAGTAATGAAAATGGTGGAAGACTAGTTTGTCAAAATAGCCAACAAAACTGAATTAGGTGAAATGAAGTCTATTTATAGGAGATTAGGGAGGTTAGCATGTGTTGCTCCTTCTTTCTTTCTTTCTTTCTCGTCTTTTTGTCTTCTAAATTCTTCGACTTTTTCGACTTTGTCTCGGGATTAATTGAACTCGTCTTATAATGTCTTCATTTATTAGACTTGAGTTCTTCGTCTTCATTAAACTTCCGTCTTTAGACTTTTTCTTCGATAAATCTTCAGAATAGGCCTTGGACTTCCGTTCTTTTTGCACTCTTGATATTTTGACTTCGTCTTTTGTCTTTTTCTTCGATAAAAGCCCGTGAAAGCCCATGTTTTCTTCCCTTTTCACATTTTGATCCTAAATCACAACAAAAACACAAACCACGCATAATTCTGACATTTACGACGTAAAATACACGTTTTGGCTTGGTTATTATTATAATTAAGTGGTAAAAGGATAAGTGTTTTCACACTTATTAGCAGCCACAATGTATTTCCCTTTGTAGATAAAGTTTGTATTTTCCCATTTTTGCCACAAAATATTTTGTAAACTCGTTTCAAGGACAAAAAAAAGCCTTTTCTTCAATCTTCAAGGGCCAATAATGTATATTCTGGAAATATTAGGGACCCAGTGTGTAATTTTGAGTTTCACAAGGGTATAATATGAAAAGTCTTCAAAAGTTAAGGGACCATTCTTGACAAATCTTCAAAGTTCAAGGACTTCAATGAAAAATCATGATTCAGGTCTGGTTCTTTGTGCGGCTTCGTTTCCCATGTTCGTTTTTGCTTGATTCCTTTGATCTTTTGCTGATTTCACGATATCCGTACCTAAAATACACAATGAATTAAAAAAAGCATATTTTGGGGTATTTTAATGATATTTGAAGCGTTTTAAGCCCGATTTGGACGATGAGACTATGTATAATTGTGGGCTCATCACTCCCTCATACTAAACCATTGTCATGCCCCCACGCAATGCTAGAATTAAGTATCGTAGCATTTCTAAAATTCATTTTTATGGTGACATTTATTGAAACGTAAACTTAAATAAACTACTACACGTGTTTTAGACATAATGTATTGTTTTCATCACGATTAAGTGACTTTTAGGGTCAAAGAATAAGAACACGTGAATGCCTCATAGAGATAAGTTCTTCATCCTCGATTTTCACCCAATTCCATGCTAAGCGTGTAACGAGATCATTGTCATTATAAGTTAGTAAAACAATCATTAGTCATGAGTGTTAATTACGTACTTAGACTCCCTTATTCCTAAGGTGTATCTCTTATATTTTATTTTTTCTTAATGATCACGAGGATGCATTTGATTTATTTCGATATTTTATTACGGCCTAAAATAAAGTAGGACGATTTAATCAATAGTTAACTAAAGGACACGATATTTTAAAACGGCTTCTCGTGATCTCCTTAAGTTCATATCTTGGCATAACTCGTTTCACGATTTGAGACCTTTCTCGGACCGATATTTGGCATGTACTTCATACTTCAAATCTTGGAAGACGTTCTTGAAATAATGGTCTTCTTTTCATATATGGAATTTCTTCACTTGGACCATGACTTCATCATTTTTCTTCAATCGTTATTTGGGATTTTGATATACAACGATCCGCCTCCTTTTCGGACTTGGATATATTTATCCCCATACCTTGTTAGGGTCTTTTTGGATAGACTTCTCCATGATCTTTAGGGGAGTATATTGCTTCTCGTCGTGTGTCTTGATCCTTCATTTGATTTTGGAATAATGATACTTCACATCATCTTGGATCTTTAGCAATAAAATGGAGTTCCTCATGCCTTGTTAGGGCCTTTTTGGAACTTTGCTAATCTTCGCATCCCGCTTCAATAAGTTATGCCTTGGCTATGAACTCTATTCGAACACGAGCAACTTTTAAACGATCTTGGGCTAGAAGCTGAGTAACCTTTTAAATCGTACGACCTTACTTATTGCATTTATTTAAACAAAAGCGTGGGGAGAATAAGCTAATAATTACTACACATGAGATCGTGAAATATTACTTAAATTATAATTAACTCTATCATTTCTCGTCCTCATTTAAGAGACGTATCCTAATATAGTTAAGGAATCGAAGCTAGTGCTCAACACGCACGGTCGAGTCAAAAATTACTCTTATTCTCACCATCGGAAAAGCTACATTCGTGTCTTAAACACTTATGAAAAACTAGAAAAAATTTAAAATTTGACCATTTTTAGCCTTATTTTGCATAAAACGATAACAAAAAGATGAAAATTGGATTGTGTGATGACGTGAGCAAGGTGAAGTATCTACTCACCCCCCCCCCCCCCCCATACTAAAACTAAACATTGTCCTCAATGTTTCGAGTCTAGGGGTGAAACACCCCCATACTAGAGACGAAAAGTCGAATGCTTAATCTCGAGCATGGAAAAGGTAAAACGAATAATCTATAGCCGTTTATGAATTATGCTAAAATATAATCGTTAGAACACAAAAGGATATCATCGGATATCGGAATCACCAAAGGCAACCATCGAAGCTCGAGTGATCCGTAAAACAAAAACGAGAGGCTTCAATGATGACGATGAACCTAATTAATCATAATCACAAACAACCACAGAACAAAGGTTGGAAGAGCACAAGTCCCCTCGTTACACTATTAGAAAACGATAATATTTACAAGGATAGGCATGAGAATCCCCCACGAGGCACCTTGTTTTTGATAACCGAGTCAAAAGCTCGACTCGAATCCCCATAAATGTCATCATTTAGGGATAATCATGGTTTGGTCATTTTTGGTGGGGCTTACATGATAAACAAGGCCCAAAGAAACTGATAATAAAGGCAAAGCCTTTATATCGGGGTCAAAGATCGTATCCTCACATTTGGTGGAAAATGATAAAGCAAAGCCGGAGGATGCGTTTTGTAAGGAAGAAAACTCCGTACAACGTACTTGAAGTACGTGTAGTCATGAGAACCGAGAGGGTGGGTAGGATTACTTTGAGACGAAGGCAAAATTGAAAGAGAATCAATAAAAATGGGGGTCTCAAAGTCTCCTCCTGGTTCAAAGGCAAAAGCCTCATTGAAATCCTCATTCTCATCGAGAGGCAGTCCATCGGTGAAACTTTCAAGAATGGAAGCATCACAAGTCAAAAGAGAAGGCTCATCCAAATGAGACTTAGGGAGGGTGACTAGCAAATCCGGCTCATCGAGTTTAGAATCCAAGGAATCCTCACTCTCGATGTCCTCGAACATCTCATCAAAGAGAGGATTTACGTCACCAAAAACGAACTCGTCATCAAATTCAAAAAGGAAATTTGAGTAGATTTTAAATTTGTCGACACGAACTTCCTCATCGAGTAGTGACTCGTCATCACTAGTGGAAAAATCATCATCGAAATGCGGGTTTGAAAAATTCAATGATTCTCTACCCGAAGTGTCATTGGGAGAGACACCATCAAATGAAATTGATTCACACTCACTATTGTAAATTGCCTTGTTAGAATATTCGTGGAGAAATTCATCGAGAGCAAAATCACTAAACCCGTCATCAGAGACAACTGTAGGCTCACTTTGGATTGGAATAGGGATCTCAATACTAGGATTAGTGCTAAGATTCATCTCCCCCATACTTAGAGAGGCATGGGTTCCAAAGGGAGCATGAGAGTAATTGTTTCATAAGACGAGGTGAGATTAAAAATGTCGCTATCGTCGTCGTCATCATAAATAGGAGGCGTGAGATCACATCTAGCTAGATGCCCTCTCTTTCTAGTTCTCGTCTCTTATCACGAATATCAATGCTTAGGCCATTGTAATCTTGAAAAGTTGTTTAGTTTTAATCTCACACTCTCTTTTAAACTCGTCACTTATTTCTTCTTTACGATATCTCCTAATGCCTAGTTCATTAGTAATATCGTTTATTTCTTGATTGATTCGTCGTTTCTCCTCTTCCATATCTTTGATGCCTTTTTCGATCACTTCGATGATTGAAAGTTCCTCTTTCTCCATAATTTGTTGAAAAAGAATTTTGATTTCTTTAAATCCCTCATCGACGCGACTTGCAACGAGATCATCATCGAAAAAATTTGTGGAGGTGATTGGTCAAAACCGGAGAATTGATTGTCGAAAGACGTATTTTTGTTCATCGTTGACAATCATACCCATAATGAGGTGCGTTTCCACAAAACTCGCATGAATATGACGATGGATATTGCGAAGATTGGTCAAAGAAATTAGGATTCGGTTCAGGGTCATTATAATTCGTACAACTAAATCCGAAATCGTGCTCCATACCGCAAAAATCACACGAATAAGACGAAGGCGGTTGTAGAGTTTGGTCATAGGATTGAAATCTGTAACCATGGTCGTTTTGAGGAGAGTTGTAGATATACCCCTCCCTTCCTCCATAAATCTCGCAATTGAAGCAATTACCACCGTCGGGCGAACCTCCACAATATGGACAAGAGTAATATCCATCGTTGGACATGACGAAACGAGAATGATGTTACGAGAATTAAACACTAGAGGGTTAGAAAAAGAATTAATTGATAAGGGGTAAGAAGAATATTTTTCATTTTTGATTGTTTTTTTAATTTTTTTGGTTTTTTGGTATGTTACGTAGATAATTAAATCCACAAAAACGTATCCAATAATCAAAGGTCTTGATTAATGAATCCAAGAAGAATGAAGTAATTTACGTCAAGTAAAAACCCTCGTCGACTTTGAAACGTTGGCGGAACACCAAAACGTTTCGAGGTTCAATAATTAAATATCACAAAAATAGATGTATTAATACTTGTGTGACAAACCCTTAATCAATCGTCACTAAAAAGATACGCACAAGCAAGCAGAGAAACGAGGCGGCGCGAAGCACTTAAGAGCCTTTTTCTTTAGGGTGTATTTTATAAGACCCACCTTATACCCACCTTATAGTTTGTATCAATTAAGATCAAATATTTTAAGAGTATTTATCTATCTTGCCCTTTGATTTTTGTTTGAATTCGATACAGCAATAGTGACCGGAACGCTCAACTATTGAGGTGCGATTTCTCGCGTATTTGGATACTATTGTTTATTAATTGTGATACGTATACAATATATTAATAATATTCACAAAGAAAACGAAAACCAAAATATCTACAATATAGTAAAAAGATTGTTTTGTGTTTAATTTAGGAAAACTAAACACGATATATTTGGATATATATAATATAATAAGAAAAAATAACAAAAATGAGTATGTGTAGAAACCTTGGTTTCCTCGATCTTTTAGCTACTAGGAATGATCATTGTTCATATGATTAATATAATCAAAGCGGAATTAGAACACGACACATTAACAAGGTGTTTAGGCACAAAGAACATGAATTAAAACAAATGGATTGTTCATTATATTAATAACAAAGAATCACTAGGTGTGTGTACATTGAATCCCACACCTAGTCGACACACGCTTTAGGTTTACATTGTATATGAAAGTTATGAATAAACCTAATACCCTTGGTTCCTTTTATAGTGTAGGGATTAGGGTTTACAAGAGATAATATCAAATAAACATGTAAATCTTCTATTCAAATAAACATATACAGAATATATTATGCATACTTATTTAAATAGAAGCTTCCAACAACTTTGTCAATGTTTATGTCAATGCTTGGATTGCATGTGACAATGCTTGGATTGCACTTGACAATGCTTGCTTCTGTCAAAGCCTGATTTGTTCTTGACAACGCCTGGAATACACTTGTCAACGCTTAGACAAATGCCTTCATGTTTTTCTTCGTTTTTGAGTTTCTGCCACATATATTGTGGTGGGGTAGAAGATGATGTGGATTGGGTGGATGTGGGAAGGTTAAGGGGTGTTTGGGTCTGTGAAGGAAAGGTGTCAACGTTTGAATTAGGTGTGTCAACGCCAACATTTAATGTGTCAGCGTCGAAGGGTTGTTGGTCAATTTCCATGTGTTGAGGTGAAGGCAAAGGTTCTGGTATTGGGTCAAGTTGTGGTTGAGGGTCTGGTTGAGGTTGTGTTGCTGCAATAACAGCAAGTATAGCTGGGGTGAGAGGTAAGTCACGGTGAGGGGGTGAGTTCATCTTGGTAAAAATAGCTTTCTTTTGCACAGGGATCTCATAAAAATGATCATGATCCCTTGTGCAGTAATTTTGCACATCAAAAACCATTTGTAAAAATGTGGGATAAGCTAAAGTCATCTTATTCCCTTTGTTTTTACACATGCCATCAAAAATCATTTTGGAATAATTAAACTTTTGCCTAGTTGCAATGCACACAATAGCACTAGCAATGGATCTGTTAATCTCATTGTGTGCAGTACACTTGGGACTTAAGCATTGTAAGATGACATGTATGAGGTACTTCCAGGCTGGGGGAAACTCCTGTTTATGATATTTGTTTAAAGTTCCCTCATCAGGGAAAGGATAAACCAAAGCCTGAAGCCCTTGTTCTATTTCATGAATGGGGGTGGTTATACCATCTGCATCATCAAGATGCAAAGCCTGGCGAACCAAGGCTTCAGTAACCACCCATGTACGCCCATGAACAATAGATGATAATGTAGTCATATTATTAACTGTTGAGGAACTTACAGTATTCCAAAACTGTTTAATATGTGTGACAAAGATGAGAGGAGCATGAGAAAGAGCATACCTAATTGGGGATGCATTCAAATACGCCACCATCTGTGTGTATTGGGGAAACAGAGTGTCATCAGCGTCCAAATATGCAATCATGTTGTGTTGACTCCTGAATCCTAATACCAAATAACTTGGTTTAAATTTTGGTGCCATTGAAGAAAGCTGTTTGTGAATGATTTAGAAAGATAAATGATAGGAGAAAATTGTTAGACAAGAATATGAGGTACCCTGTTTAGAAATAGGAGCCAAATATATAGGAGAGATAGATGTATGTGATTGGTCAAAAATGAGGCAACTATTTTCAAAATATCATGATGAAAATATTGAAAAGAAAATAAGTTATCTCATGCATTATTAAAAGTTATCTGCTCCCAAAATTACGGCCCAAAAATTCATCAAAAAGTAACAACTGGGTAGGTCCCAATGAGTGTCAACGGTAAAAAATAACCCATCAACGCCCAACGGCTATATTCTTGTCAACGTTTGCCAAAGCCATGTCAGCGTCTAAATTGGTCATAACAACGCTTGGAAAAATACTTGTCAGCGTCCAAAAATAAAAGTTTATAAAAATGAAAAAGGACCTTAACAAATTAATTTATCCTAGTGAAGATAACCTATAAGTTGATAATTATTATAGGGCGGCAAGTACTGTCCAGTTATGCACACTTGTTTATGCAAGACAGACATAACAGTCCTCTAGTGTCCCTTGCTAACCAAAACTCTTAACAACTAAGTTATCTCATAAAATTCCTTGTAACTCCCAGGTAAACCCATGATAAAATCATTCCCAAGTCTCCCAACAGACCACAACCAATTCTAGGCCAAAAATGTCTTGGCAGTATACATAGTATATCAACTTTGCATGCTACAGTGCCTCATGATTTAGTAAAACTAACTCATACTCACCTGTGGACACAATCTAGAATTGTGATAAGAGTATCATAAGAATACCCAAAAGTCCTAAAGGTTCCTAAAACCTCCCCTTAAACTGTGATACATATGTTGCCCAAAAATATGCATGAACAAAAAATTTTATGTCAAGATAGGAATATAAAATTCCAACCATCATCCATAAATAAAAACATGCTCAAATGAGTCTCCAAGGATCCATAAGCAACTCTGTATCCAATGGTATAATGCTAACACCACCTGCACATTTAGATTAAAAACCACAAAACTAACATTGTTGCTAACAACGCCCCGATAACACTTGTCAGCGTTAAGGGAACCTTTGACAGCGTTAGACAAATATAGTGGAAAATCTAAATCTTCAAAAAGGCCAATAACAATGCATTATCCTGTACATACTTTTACAATAAGACCCCAAAACACATATTATGTGAGATTGATCATTCCAATACTTGTTACCAAGTATTGAAACCTTCCAGCATCAAAAGGTTTAGTTAATAAATCAGACACATTTTCTTCTGTGTCAACCCTATCTGGTTGTATTAAACCCTTTTCAAAACAATCCCTTATAAAATGATGTCTAATTTCTATGTGTTTTGTTTTAGAATGATGTACAGGATTTTTAATAATGCATAAAGTGTTGTTATTCTCAACAAAAATCTTGGTATGCATAAAGTTATACCCATAATCTAACAGCTGGTTTTGAATCCATAAGACTCGTCCACAACAAGCAGTTGCTGCAACATACTCTGCTTCAGTTGTAGAATTGGCCACCACTGTTTGTTTCTTGCATTGCCAAGATATTAACCTACTCCCTAGAAACTGACATCCACCAGTTATGGATTTTCTATCAAACTTATCACCTCCATAGTCACTGTGTGAATATGCAATAAGCTCCAATGGTGAATCTTTTGGGTAACACAAGCCAAGATCTGGATAACATCTAAGGTACCTAAAGATTCTCTTGACAGCATAAAGGTGACATTCTTTGGGAGTCACTTGATGGCGTGCACATGCACACACAGCAAACATGATGTCAGGTCTTGAGGCTGTGAGATACATCAATGAACCAATCATTGATCTATAGTTCCTGACATCCACATCTTTTCCATCTCCAACTTTTCCCCAAGGGTGTTATCTATCCGTAGGAGTAGTAGCCCTCTTTTCATGTGGAGAAAAGCCAAACTTCTTCAAGATCTCTGCTACATACTTATCCTGAGAGATGAAGATACCATCTTCTTTCTGCTGAACTTGTAACCCTAGAAAGAAGTTCATCTCCCCCATTGCACTCATCTTGAATTTGTCTGTCATAAGCTTGGAAAAGTCTTCACTCATCTTTGGATTGGTGGAACCAAAGATGATATCATCAACATAAACCTAAACAAGTAAGACATCCTTACCAGCCTTCTTTGTAAATAATGTCTGGTCTATGGTGCCCCTTTTGAATCCATTTTCCACCAAATAAGTGGATAATGTGCCATACCATGCTCTTGGGGCTTGATGAAGTCCATACATAGATTTCTTGACTCTATACACCTTGTCTGGATTCTCTGGATCCTCAAAACCAGGAGGCTGCATAACATATACCTCCTCAGCAATTGTGCCATAGAGGAAGGCACTCTTCACATCCATTTGATAGACAGTGAAGCCCATGAAGGAAGCATAGGATAGAAATATCCTTGTAGCTTCAATCCTTGCAACTGGTGCAAAGACCTCCTCATAGTTTATCCCTTCCTCTTGTGTATATCCCTGAGCCACTAAACGTGCCTTGTTTCTGACCACAATGCCTCTTTCATCTTTCTTTTTCCTTAGAACCCATCTTGTCCCAATAGGTCTGACATACCTGGGACAATCAACCAGCTCCCAAACATCCTGAATAGCAAATTGGTGAAGCTCATCCTGCATTGCTTCCACCCAACTTGGTTCTTTGAGAGCATCAAAAATCTTCTTGGGTTCCTGTTGTGACAGAAAACAAGCAAACAAACATGCTTGAACAAGAGGGGTATCAACCTTCTTGTGTATATTGGCAATAAATCCACCAAGATTCTGATGAGATCTTCTACTCTGAACAGGAGTCATGACATCCCCAATAATTTGAGAATGAGGGTGATTCTTCATGGTAGAAGTAAGAATTCCTCCCTCAAAAAGTTTGTTGTCTTCAATCTCATCATCCATGTTGCCAATATCTTCTTCAGACTCTCTTCCATCAATATTAGTATGAACCTCTTCATGTGTATTGGAAGGTTCACCGTGTTCAAAATTGGAAGAGAAAATATGCTCAAAAGTGTTGTCAACGCCTGAACCATGATTGTCAGCGTTTGGATTATCAACGCCTGAAATGGTGTTGTCAACGTTTGAGCCATCAACGCCTGAATTTGTCCTGTCAGCGCCAGATTTTCCTTTGTCAGCGCCTGAAGGACCATGTATGTTGTTAACTGGTGGTACTTGGGGACCACCATTTTCCTTTCCAGCAGCAGCAGCAGCAGCAAAAGCATCTGTCCATATGGGAATAGTAACATACTCTTGTATGGGAGATGACTTGTCTGCTTATGATCCAACCTCTTCATTAACCTGTGTACCTGAAACATCAACAACTGGTTCTTCCACAACATTTGAAGTTACCTTCACAATGTCTGGATTAGTAACAAGCATATAATTCAAAGTCCTAGATAGAGGTTCCAAGTCAAACAACCAATTTGGACCACTTTCAAGATCACTAGGTTTACTCTCTAAAAACCTAACATGTACTCTTTCAAGTATACGTTTTTCTTTCTTAAGGTAAACCCTATATCCCTTACTCTGCACTGAATAACCCATGAAGTAGCCTTCATCACCTTTAGTACTAAATTTACCTAAGGCATCACTAGTATCTAACACAACTACATGACAGCCAAAAGGTTTAAGAAAACCAATATTAGGTTTCCTTCCCCAAAGTAACTCATAAGGTGTTTTGTTCTGTATCTTGTTGACCAATGCTCTATTCTGAACATAACAAGCTGTATTCACAGCCTCAGCCCAAAAAGCTATGGGAAAGTGAGCATCAGCCAACATAGTCTTGGCTGCTTCAATTAGGGTTATATTCTTTCTCTTAGCAACCCTATTTTGCTGTGGGGTTCTGGCTGCCTAGTAATCCCTTTCTTGGCACAAAAATCATCCAATAACTTATTTCTAAACTCACCACCATTATCACTTCTAAGCATTTTAACTTCATTACCAGTTTTCTTTTCTATCTGAGTAATAAAGTCAATTAAAGTATCAGCAGTGTCACTTTTCATAGCTAAAAGAAAGTCCAAGTAAACCTAGAAAAGTCATATGTGATGACAAACAGTATGATTTACCATTCAAACTCTCTATATTAGTTGGACCAAACAGGTCCATATGCAGCAAGTGAAATGGTCTAGAACTAGAGTGCACCTGTTTAGACTTAAATGAGACCTTGTGCTGCTTGCCCTTAAGGCATGCAACACAAGAGTGGTCATTGTGGAAAGCCTTTTTAGGCAAACCATCAACCAAGCCAAGTCTCACAAGCCTGTTTATATTCTTAAAGTTTATGTGCCCTAGTCTCCTGTGCCATAGATTACTCTCATCAACTGAAGCTTTAGCATAAACACATGACATATTATTATTCATCCTAATCCCATTAAGATTCACATTATAAATGTCTTTATTCCTAGGTGTTCTATAGTCAATATATTTCTCATCTGGAATTTTAAAATCCTTGCTTAACACCAAGCATTCAGTATCAGTAAACAGAACTTTATTTTTGTTATCACAAACTTGTGACACACTAAAAAGATTGTAATCAAGTTCTTTTACCAGAAACACGTTTTCAAAACACAAGTTCTTGGTGAGAAGAGTTCCTTTGCCTGTGATAGTTCCATATCCGCCTCCAAAGTAAACCTTATCACCATCCTTAATGGGAGTGAAGTTTGTTAGATAATCTTCCTTCCCAGTCATGTGCCTAGAGCATCCATTGTCCCAATATCCATAATCATTGACCTGTTTTTGAATGCCCTGCACATAAAGAAAACAAGTTTGTTTTCTTTGGGAACCCAAGCCTAAGCAGACTTGGATTCATCTGGTTGTTCAACAAGAACATACTTAGTTCTCATAACAACCCCTTGTTCATCCCTTTTTGGATGAAATACCCAGTTAACCCCAATTAGTTTTGTAATGACCTTTGAAATGTAATTAAATATGTTGCAGGTCATAGAAATCCCATCAGAATTAGGGTTTTGATCTTGCTTAGGTCTCATGTCAAGCTAGAAGAAGCTTTACACCCCTTACCCTGTGGTTGCAAATATTTAGGTCTGGCAACGTTTCTGTCAGCGTTAGATTTGGTCTTGTCAATGCTGAAATTACCCTTGTCAGCGTTGAACCTAGGGTTTTCTACAGAAACCCATTGCCTATTAGACCAAGTATTGTTCTTCTGAAATGGTCTTTGTCCATGAGTGTTAGACCTTTTAGTGAAGAATGGGGCTGGTCTAACAACTTGTGGACTTTGCTCCACAAAAGTTTTGGGTCTGACAATGTTTGACCTTTTGACAGCGTTGATTTTGGAAGCGTTGACACACTTATATGCTAGATGTGAAAAGCTACCACAAGTGTAACAGGCCTTTTTAGACACAAATCTAGGTCTAGAAGAGAAGAAACCTGTTCCATTATCACTTACTTGGCTTTTTGGTGACCTAGTATTCCTATACATTTCTTCATACTTAATGCTAGGTTTTCTAACAGTGTTTGAGCCAAGGTCAACAGTCTTGCCAGTAATTGGGTTTGTTACTGATGAGATGGCATTTATACATGATCTCATCATTCTTTTCGGGATTAAAATGCATAAAATGTCATAAAAATACCATATATATGCTTGTGTTTGTTTACTTGTGTGATTTAGGTACGGATATCGTGAAAAAGACAAAAGATCACAAGATACAAGGAAAAACGGACACGAGAAACGAAGCCGTACAAAGAACCGGGCCCTAATCATGGAATATTCAAAAAATACCCTTGAAGACTTGAAGACAAACAAGATTGATCCTCATTTATTAAAGAAATGACACTTAAAACCCTTGTATATTAATAATTACAAGTTTGGTCCCTTAAGTTTGTCAAAATTACACAAAAGGTCCTTCAACTTTGAAGAAATGGCAAGATTAGTCCCTCAACAATTTCAAATTGTCAAATATGGTCCCTCATCAAGCCAAAGATACATTGAAGACCTTTGAAGATCAACATTGTCCAAAATCAGACCTTGAAATATGCAAAAGTGTCAAAAATAACCCTTGAAACACTTTTTAGAAAGTTTTGTGCCAAAATTGCCAAGTCTTGGAAGTTGTTACAAAGGATTTGGACGCTGACAGACTTTTATACACAAGTGACAAAAGAAAGGAAGAAAAAGGGCCAAAACTGCCAAGTTTGTAAGTTTAAACTAAACAAACACGCGCCAAACACAAAATCCCCACTAAATTCGGATCAAACGTGGCACTGTTCACACGTATGAACCAGAATTAACTTTTTACCAACAAAGGGGTTTTTACAATTACCTACACCAAAACACAATTAACCTTCACACGAATCTATCCCATGCCTAAACTCACACTCCCACTTACCCAAGGACCCCACCTTCAAACCGTTTCACCCATCACATGACTACTTGCCCTCCAAGACATGCCACGTGTTAAGATCAACAGCTGAGAGTCTTTGCTTGATCACAAAGCTAAAATGAACGTTTGGGATCACTTTGGACAGCTCATCAACCACAAACGCACTCAAGGACTCAAGGGCATTTTAGAGAAATCACATCTAGGGTTTATGAAGAGTGTAGCCAGGCATTTGCCTATAAAAGGAGACGTCAACATGTGAGAGTCCCTTTGTTCTAGTTTTAGGCTATTATCTTTGTAATTCCTTTTTAAGTTTAAATAAAATTTGAATTTCTGAAATTTTGAAATTTTGAAATCTCTTTTTGATTTAATTAAAAGTTTGGTGTTTGAGTAGCCTAATTCTGAGTTCCATTTGATTGTTAAGACCTACCTTAATCTTGTAGTTAAGGCACGTCTTGGTTCATAAGGTTTTTAAGGTTCAAATACCTTCAAATCCTAGGTTCTGTTTTGGCTTATTTTGTGTACTAACCCTTGGCCATTTGCTATAAGCTCTTACAAGTTTGTTGACACCAAGCTTGTGAAGGGATTAGAGCCCTTGGTTGAGTTGTTTGCTGCTTGTGTTGAAGACATCAAGTCCTTGAGGTTCTACTTTGAACCATCAACCAAGGCAGTGTTGCATCATCTTTGTTGAAGTACCTTGGTCTTGTTCTAGTTGTTGAACAAGGTCCAAGGAGCATAGCTGGCCTTCCTAGGATGTTATGGAAGGCAGGTATAATCCCTTGATTAAGATTCCTCTCAAAATTTCATGTTTATGACTGTTTTTGATTTGGTGCTTTGATTTTGAGTATTTGTGTTTGTGCTGGTGATTTTTGAGTTTGATTGTGTTAGTTGCTATCTAGGAAGTCTTTTTGATCATTAAAATCAGTAGGTTATTAGTTAAAATCACAAGTTTCTTTGTTAAGTGGAAGATTAAGGAGTGTTTGGGTCTACTGCTTGAATTGGATTTGTGGTTTGCTAAGTGGTTGTTATTTGTTTCTAAGTGTTGGTATCTGATTGTTAGGTGCATTTGTTCATCTGTTTGCAGGTTTTGTGGGTTTGAACACATAGATTCATAATTGTGCTATAAAATCTTAAAAACTTGGTAAAATTGGCTAGGATTTTGAGGACACCTAGATCTAAGCTTAGGCTAGGGCTAACAAGTGCTAAATCTGAGTTAATCACACCAGGGAAGAAGGATTTGAGGCTTGAAATTGGATCAAGTGTCAAGTAGATCAATAAAACTTGTATGCATATTGTTCATTGTTCATCAGAAACATTTTGTGCTTTGATCTTGTTATTTACTTTGATTCAGTGTTTGATTCTTGTTGCTTTGTGTTTATTCTTATTCTATATAGCTTTTGTATGCATCATGTTAAGTTTGGTTGGCTTATTCAGTCTAAATTTGCTTATTAAGTGCTTAACTGCTTATTTCCATATCTGGTGCATATCTGGTGACTGTTTGGCTTATTGTGGCTTATGGTGTGAACCAAATTGTGATTTTATTGTTGCTATTGACTCCTTGTGATTCACTGATCACAAGGGTGCCTTGTTTCCAATTGAATCAAACCATAACTCTCAAATAAGCTTGGTGAAATAGTCAAAGCACTGGGAACTCCTTTCCCCTGCTAGTTGCCACTGATAGTGTAAAATTTGGTTCAGCTTATCAATAAGCTATAATAGCTTATTTTAACCATCAACAACTTTGTTTTTGTAATAGGTGCTCATATTTTGACCCATTTGTTCATACTGGAGCATTTGGGTGGTTGACTTTAGGGTTTGACTAGAAAACCAACTCCATTGACTTTTTCATAAGTTCATTTGTGCTTATTCTGGCTTATTGGTTGTGCTTATTGGATTTTTGTTGATTGATTTGGCTTATTGAGTCCATTTGAAATCTTTTGCAAGTTCAATCAAGTCCTGAGGTGCCCTAAATCTCTAAAACGACTATTTTGTCTTTTAGTGGATTTTTACTTTGCTTATTTCTGGCTTATTGAGTGAGCTTTTTCAAAATTTCTTTTTACAGATCTCATAAGCATCCCAAAAGAAGGTTGTGTGTCAAATTAGAGCTTATGGCATTAGCTTATTGCTTAATGGGCTGAAAAGCCCAATAAGAATAAGCTGAGTGTTAAATAAGCTGTGATAAGCTCATATTCAGCTTTTGGGCCTTTAGAGTTTTGTTCTTAGAATTGAATTTTAAGTCAGATAGGGCTTTTCCAAGTCAATTGGGCCAAGTTTCACTTTTTGGGCCCAAAAGCCCAATTTGGTTGACTGTTTTTGGTTTTGGCCCATTTGAGGGCCCAATAGGGGTATTCTAGTAATTTCACTTTGATTTTCTGATTATTTAGGTTAAAATAAACTAGTTTGCAAGTTTTTTGAATTTTTTATAATTTTTGGATTTTTAATATTATTTTATTATTATTTTATTATTATTTTTAAAATTTCTCATTTTCCAACTTTTTACATTTTTCTTAGGTTTAATACATTAAAATAGGAATTTAGCAACTTTTAGAATAATTTTATCTCTTTTAGATTAATTTTTATAATTATTTTAAGTTTTAATAGTTTTTAAATCATTTTAAATAGTTTTTATTAGTTTAAAAATTTCTAAAATTAGTTTTTAATCTTCTTAGGTCATTTTAGAGGTTTACCAATTGAAAAATCTTTATTTGGGCTTTTTGATAATTTATTTGATTTTTAGGGCTTTAATTAGCATTTAAAAATTGAATATTTAATTATTTAAAAGGTTTGAAAAAGTTTTGATCATTAGTAAACTCTTAGTTTATTTATTTTGATTTTTGGTGAATTTTTGGTAATTTTTAGAATTAATTTTTATTTTTGTGATTTTTAAGGTTTTACGTTTTAACTTTCTAGTAGTGTTTATTTTTATTTTTACGTCTTCGTCGTCTTCTTTTCTCATCCCCTTCTAAACCAATCATTAATCACAAACTTTTAAGAAATTTGTCACACACAGATACCTCCTTGGGAAACGAACTTTCATTTCATTAAGGGTCATTAGTGTTGATTTTCCTAAATCATCACTCGATACTTTCCCTATTTACGCTATTTTCCTAAAGAGTAGTAAAACACTACAACCATTTTGGCGCCGCTGCCGGGGAGGTGTGTCGTGATTAATTTGCATTGTTGTTTTTAATATTAACCAATATAGTATTTGTATTAGTAGAACTCTACTAATACGTATTATCGGTTTTCTTGTTTTTTTTTTGTAAAAATATTATTACTATATTGTATTAAGTATCACAATAAATTCACAATATCTCCAAAAGTGTGAAAACACAACCTTAATTGGGATTTCATCACTCAATTATTGTATTCGAATCTCATACAAAAAGAAAAAGGCAAAAATAGATAAATACTTTCGTGAAGCTCGATTTTGAAAAATACAAACTATAAGGTGGGTATAAGGCGGGTATTATAAAATATACCCTAAGGAAAAAGGCTCTTAAGTGCTTCGCGCCGCCTCGTTTCCCCGCTTGCTTGTGAGTATTTTGAGATTGAAGGCTAATCGAGGGTTTTGGGGCCCAAAGTATTATTACGTATAATATATTTGCTAGGTTTCTGTGTGATTAAACCCTCTTGAACAATTTGGTTTTCACCAAAGTTCTAAAGTCATTCGAAGGCGTTCACTCCACGTGATCGTTTTCATTCCTTTGACGCTTCTTTAATCAAGAGTTTGATTCGAGGAGAGAATTTGTAGATTGTTGTCTACAAAGATACACCAAAATCCAAAAAAATTAAATATCATCAAAAACACAAAAAAAATTGAAAATTCACAAAACAACCAAAAAGAATCTTCTTTGCTCACCTCCCATTCTTCGTGAAGTTTATGATCACTCGTAATCAAGCAAAACGAGCTCGTAAACGACTTCAAAATCAAGCCAATCAAGAGACGTTGATTGTTGAAGAACCTCCAATTGTTGAACCTATTGTAGAACAAGAAGTCGTCATGGCTAATCGTACTATGATGGAGTTGCTACAAGCACCCACCGAGGGTTTTGGAGAGGCTATTGTGATTCCCGCCATCCTTGCGGAGAATTTCGAGATTAAGAAGGGTTTAATGTCGATGTTGCAAGCAAATAAGTTTAGAGGTCACGAGAAAGACAACCCGCATTACCACATTAGGAATTTTAACCGTCTCACCGCCACTAGCAAGTTTAAGGATGTTCCACATGACGCCATTAAGATGATGTTGTTTCCATACTCGTTGGATGGACCCGCAAAAATTTGGCTTGAGAAAGAACCGCCAAATTCGATTTTGACATGGGCCGATCTCGTTTCTAAGTTTGTGAACAAGTTTTTTCCACCATCTAAAACAACACATTTGAAAAATGAGATTTCACGATTTGTGCAAAGAAATAATGAAAGTTTTTCAATGGCATGGGAACGCTTTAAAGAAATGTTACATGAATGTCCACACCATGATTTTACGGAATTGCATCAAGTTGATACTTTTTATAATGGGCTTAATGATCATGAACGAGATTATTTGAATGCCGCCGCGGGTGGTAATTTTTTGTGCAAGACGACAAATGAGGCTTTACAAATCATCGAGAATAGATCTAAGGTTTATAGCCCTCGTAACACACCGAGTGTTGCCAATTTGGGTTCGTCATCATCGTCACAATCGTCTCGTAGCATTAATGCCTTACATGATGAAGCTAATGAGGAAAATCGGTTTTTTGATAGATTTGCTAATCTTATGTCCCATTGGAAGGCTCAAGAAGCTTGTTGGGAATAAAATATGGGTCAGTTCACTAGACGCTGATAAGAAGAATGTCAACGCTGATAAGAAGACATTGGACGCTGACAGCCAAGCGTTGACATTGAAGAAGTCAACGCTGACAGCCTTGAAGATTGACACTGATGGAATATCTTTTGTTTATTTGTTTCTTTATTTATGTATGGTAAAGATAAGCACAACATTGTATTTTCTATTATTATCTTTACCTAGAATAGTTGATTCGTAGCTTATTGTACAAGACTTCTTGTTCTATAAAAGAAGATCTTTTAGGTTAAAGTCATATATCAGTTTTCATAAGTATTCGCAAGTTAAACCTTTCATTGTAATCAAGTACGATTATTCTAATACAAGTGAAAGTTTGTTTAACATCTTTGTGTTTTAGATCAAGTGTTAATTCCGCATAACACTTTGTTACTTTACTCATAAGCAAAGGTTTCTCTACGTGTAGTACTTGATCTAATCTCGTATACACAAAGCTTAATCGATCTAAGTTTGGGATCAACAAGTGGTATCAGAGCTTGTTGAGAAACTTCTGATCTTTAAGTAACGCAAGAACCCTAAAACATCAAAAACCCTAAAAACCCTAAAATTCTCAAAACCCTAAAAACATCATGTCTGGCACAAATCAAGCTGCTGCTTTGCTACAAAACAACTCCTCAAATCCTAGCATCAAAATTCCCATGTTTGATGCCAGGAACTTTGAGCTTTGGAAGTCTAACTTTGAGCAGTATATATCTATTTATGACTACACTCTTTGGGAGATTGTCGAATATGGGAACACATTCGACAAAGCAGCAAAGATTGCTGCTGCAATTGCCACAAGGACAGCTGTTCCTAATTGTCCTGAAGCTGATAAGCAGGAAAAGCCTGGAGATGGGAGAGCTGTAGCTGTTAAAGATATAGCCAAGAAGAGGGTGGACATGAAAATCTTGAACATCATGAAACACGCCCTAGGTCATGAGAATCAGCACAAGTACAAACGCTTTGAGTCTGCAAAAGAGCTTTGGGAAGCTCTTGAAGTAGCACATGGTGGCAATGCTGACACAAAAGAAGAAAAGAAGAAGCAACTCTTGCATGAGTATGCTGTCTTTAAAGCTCAACCCAATGAAAATCTCAGCAGTGTGAGAAGTAGACTTCTTGACATCACAAGTCAACTTTCCTTCATGGGAACACAGATTGATGACCCTGAATTGAATGCTACTTTTCTCAAAAGCCTTGGTGATGTATGGAAGATTGAGACAAGATCCATTCTTGTCAACAACACCCACAAGACCTCCAGGTTTGATGACATCTTCAACAAACTAAGACTGTTGGAGAATGAATGGCAATTGGATAGTGATAATAAATCTTCCAGCAGCAACATGGCCTTCTTCTCACAAAGTGAAGGCCAATTTGATTCCATGAACTTCTATGGACATTCAGCCCCTGGATCTCAATGTGTCAACGCTGGATCTCAGCCTGTCAGCGCTGGATCATATCCTGTCAACGCTTTGTACTCAAGCGCTGACACACACAATCATGGCGCTGATAGAATTAAACCTGCTGGTTTTGATCTAGATACTGTGTGTGCATTCATTGCTTCTTTGCCCAGTGATTCAAGGATTACATATGAAGATCTTGAGCAGATAAGTGATGAACAATTGGAAGAGATGGACATCAAGTGGACTATGGCTCTTGTAAGTTTAAGAGCAAACAGGTTTAATAAAAGGTTCAAGAAGAAGATGACCTTTAATGCTAAGGATGTTGCTGGTTTTGACAAGTCCAAGGTTGAGTGCTACAACTGTCATAGGATGGGGCACTTTATGAGGGAATGTAGATCTCCAAGAAGATCTGATGCTGGGAAGCCTTCAAGCCAAATGATTAAGAGCCCAGATCCCAAGGCCATGGTTGCTGTTCAACAAATTGATGGTGTTGGTGAATGGGACTGGAGCTGGATGGCTAAGAATGAGGAAGAGGACAGAGCTTTGGTTGCTGAAGTTAAAGAAGAGCATGTTGAATATGCTCTCATGGCACACTCCTCCTCTTCATCAGATAATGAGGTATATGATGATGCTTTCTGTTCTAAGGGTTGTTGTTTAAATACTGAAAAATTAAATCAAGAGATAGTTAAATTATTAGATGAGGCAAGTACTGAAAGATGCAAAGTATCTAATTATCAAATTGCTCTTACCCAAACAGAAAAGACAGTAGCTGAGTATAAGAAAATGGAGTTTGATTTAAAGGATCAAATAAATATCTTAAAACATGAGTTACATCAGAGTAAAGATGTTCAAGATATAGTAAATAGGGTTAATCTTGATTTGATAGCTCAGTTAGAAGAGGCTAACAAAAATAAAGATAATGTGAGTCTTAAAATCCAGAGATTTGATAAGGCCACACAATCCCTAGAAGAGTGTGTTAGTAAACAAAGAGACTCTAAGGATAAGAGTGGGATTGGGATGAAGGATTATACTGGTGTTCCACCACCAGCTGGGGATTTCTATGGTGTCCAATCAAAGGACTTATCTTGGACTGGCTTGCCAGAATGCCAAGAGGAGGAATTCATTCCTCCACCTAGAGTGACTTCCCCAGTTGAGGAATACAAGCAAAAACTGACTGACCTAGATGAGTGGAAGAAAGCTAACCACACCTTGTTTGTTAAGGGAGGGTTGTTGTGTGAAAGTCCAAATGAGCCCACACCAAACATGATACCAATTGTGGAGTCCAATGATCCTAAACCTATTAAGATCACACACCCTACCACTGGCAAAGCTACTAACCTTGGCCCACAAACTGTTAGAAAACCTAGTGTTAAATATGCAGAGATGTATAGGAATACTAGGTCACCAAAAAGCCAAGTTAGTAACCATGGAACAGGCTTCTTTGCTTCTAGATCTAAGACTATGTCTAGAAAAGCTTGTTACAGATGTGGTAGCTTCTCACATTTGGCATAAAATTGTGTCAATGCTTCCAATGTCAACGCTGATAGGAACCATTTCAGCGCTGACAAAAGTCAACATAGGTCAAACACTGTCAGACCCAATACCTTTGTGAACAAAAGTTCACAAGTTGTTAGACCAGCCCCATTCTTTACTAGAGGGTCTAACACACAAGGCCTAAGACCTTTTCAAAAGTCAAACACTTGGTCCAATAGGCAATGGGTTCCTGTAGCAAACCCTAGGTTCAACGCTGATAAAGGCAATCGGGGCGCTGACAAGAGAAATTTCAGCGCTGACAGACACACTACCAAACCTAGGTATTTGCAACCACAGGGAAATAGGTCTAAAGCTTCTACTAGCTTAACATGGAGACCAAAACAAGACCAGAACTCTAATTCTACTGGTGTTTCTATGACATGCAACAGGTTTCATTATATTTCAAAGGCATTGTCAACACCAATTGGGGTTAACTGGGAATTTCATTCAAACAGGGATGAAAATGGGGTTGTTATGAGAACCAAGTCTGTTCTTGTTGAACAACCAAATGAATCCAAGTCTTCCAAGGCTTGGGTTCCCAAAGAAAACTAATGTGTTTTCTTTATGTGCAGGGCATTCAGAAGAAGATCAATGATTATGGATACTGGGATAGTGGATGCTCAAGGCACATGACAGGAAAGGAAGACTATTTGACTAATTTCTCTCCTATTCAAGATGGTGATAAGGTATACTTTGGAGGGGGCTATGGCACTATCACAGGAAAAGGAACCCTTGTCACCAACAATCTACGTTTTGAGAATGTCTTCCTGGTAAAAGAACTGGATTATAATTTGTTTAGTGTATCACAAGTGTGTGATAACAAAAATAAGGTTCTTTTCACAGATACTGAGTGCTTGGTGTTAAGCAAAGATTATAAGCTTCCTGAGGAAAAATACATAGATTTTAGAACACCAAGGCATAAAGACATATATAATGTGAATCTTAATGGAATTAAGATAAATAATAAAATGTCATGTCTGTATGCTAAAGCCTCAGTAGATGAAAGTAATCTTTGGCACAGGAGATTAGGGCACATAAACTTTAAGAATATCAATAGACTTGTGAGGCTTGGTTTAGTTGATGGTTTGCCTGAAAAGGCTTTCCACAATGACCACACTTGTGTTGCATGTCTTAAAGGCAAGCAGCACAAGGTCTCATTCAGGTCTAAACAGGTGCACTCTAGTTCTAAACCACTTCACTTATTGCATATGGACCTCTTTGGTCCAACTAATATAGAAAGTCTGAAGGGTAAATCATATTGTTTTGTTATCACTGATGATTATTCCAGGTTTACATGGACTTTCTTTTTAGCCAAGAAAAGTGAAACTGCCCAAAGTCTGATTAATTTCATTACCCAAATTGAAAAGAAGAATGGTAATGAGGTCAAAATTATTAGAAGTGACAATGGGGGTGAGTTTAGAAATCAGTTGTTAGATGATTTTTGTGCCAAGAAAGGGATTACTAGGCAGTTTAGCATAGCTAGAACCCCACAGCAAAATGGGGTTGCTGAAAGGAAGAATAGAACCCTTATTGAAGCAGCCAGAACCATGTTGGCTGATGCCCACTTTCCTATAGCCTTTTGGGCTGAAGCTGTTAACACAGCTTGTTATGTTCAAAATAGGGCATTGGTCAACAAAATACATAATAAGACACCTTATGAATTACTTTGGGGAAGGAAGCCAAATATTGGCTTTCTCAAGCCTTTTGGTTGTCATGTAGTTGTTTTAGAAACTAGTGAGGCCCTAGGTAAATTTGATTCAAAAGGTGATGAAGGCTACTTCATGGGTTATTCAGTGTAGAGCAAAGGATATAGGGTTTACATTAAAAAGGAAAAACGTATACTTGAAAAGGTACATGTTAGGTTTTTAGAAAGTAAACCTAGTGATCCTGAAAATGGTCCAAATTGGTTGTTTGACTTAGAACCTTTATCTAGAGCTTTAAATTATATGCCTGTTACTGATCCAGACATTGTGAAGGTAACTTCAAGTGTTTTGGAAAAGAGAATTGGTAATGTTTCAGGTATACAGGTTGCTAAGGAGGATGGACCACCAGCAGTCAAATCATCTCCCACACAAGAATATGTTACACTTCCTATATGGACAGATGAGTATTATGCTGCTGCTGCTGCTGCTAGAAAGGATAATGGTGGTTTTCAAATACCACCAAATACAAACATGCATGGTGCTTCAAGCGCTGACAAAGGGAAATCAAGCGCTGACAAGAGCAATTCAGACGCTGATGGATCAGACGCTGACACAAGCAGTTCAAGCGTTGTTAGCCCAAACGCTGACAAACAAGGATCAGACTTTGACAACACCTTTGCACATCTTTTCTCTTCCCATTTTGAACAAGGTGGACCTTCTAGTGTCCATGAAGAGATTTCTGTTGATCAAAGAGAGTCTGATGAAGAAGATATTGGCAACATGGAGCGTGAAATTGAGGACACCAGACTTTTTGAAGGAGGAGTTCTCACTTCCACAGCAAAGGATCACCCCACATCTCAGATCATTGGTGATGTTATGGCTCCAGTTCAGACAAGAAGATCCCATCAAAGTCTTGGTGGATTTATTGCCAATATACACAAGAAGGTTGATACCCCTCTTGTACAAGCATGTTTGTTTGCCTGTTTTCTGTCACAGGAAGAACCCAAGAAAATTTTTGATGCTCTCAAAGAACCTAGCTGGGTGGAAGCAATGCAGGATGAGCTTCATCAATTTGCTATACAGGATGTTTGGGAGCTGGTTGATTGTCCTAGATATGTGAGACCAATTGGGACAAGATGGGTTCTAAGGAACAAGAAAGATGAAAGAGGCATTGTGGTCAGAAACAAGGCACGTTTGGTAGCTCAGGGTTATACACAAGAGGAAGGAATTGATTATGAAGAAGTTTTTGCACCAGTTGCAAGAATTGAAGCTATAAGAATTTTTCTAGCTTATGCCTCTTGTATGAACTTCACTGTTTATCAAATGGATGTGAAGAGTGCTTTCCTCTATGGGACAATTGTTGAGGAAGTATATGTCATGCAACCTCCTGGTTTTGAAGATCCTGAGAATCCAGACAAGGTTTATAGAGTGAAGAAAGCAATGTATGGACTTCATCAAGCCCCAAGAGCATGGTATGGTACATTGTCCACCTACTTGGTGGAAAATGGTTTCAAAAGGGGCACCATAGATCAGACACTATTTACAAAGAAGAAAGGAAAACATGTGTTGCTTGTGCAGGTCTATGTTGATGACATCATTTTTGGGTCTACTGATCCAAAAATGAGTGAGGATTTTTCCAAGCTCATGACAGATAAATTCAAGATGAGTGCAATGGGTGAGATGAACTTCTTTATAGGATTGCAAGTTCAGCAGAAAGAAGATGGTATCTTCATCTCCCAAGACAAGTATGTAGCTGAAATCATGAAGAAATATGGTTTTTCTCCACATGAAAAGGAGGCTTCCACTCCTATGGATAGGCAACACCCTTGGGGAAAAATTGGAGCTGGAAAGGATGTGGATGTTAGGCACTATAGATCAATGATTGGATCATTGATGTATCTTACAGCCTCAAGACCTGACATCATGTTTGTTGTGTGTGCATGTGCACGCCATCAAGTGACTCCCAAAGAATGTCACCTTTTTGCTGTGAAGAGAATTTTTAGGTACCTAAGATGTTATCCAGATCTTGGCTTGTGGTACCCAAAAGATTCTCCATTGGACCTTATTGCATATTCAGACAGTGACTATGGTGGTGACAAGTTTGATAGGAAATCCACAACTGGTAGATGCCAATTTCTTGGGAGCAGATTGATATCTTGGCAATGCAAGAAACAAACAGTGGTGGCAAACTCTACAACTGAAGCAGAATATGTTGTAGCAGCTGCTTGTTGTGGACAAGTCTTATGGATTCAGAACCAGCTGTTGGATTATGGGTATAATTTTATGCATACCAAGATTTTTGTAGACAATAATAGTACTTTATGCATTATTAAAAATCCTGTACATCATTCTAAAACCAAACACATAGAAATTAGACATCATTTTATAAGAGATTGCTTTGAGAAAGGTTTAATTCAACCAGATAGGGTAGATACAGAAGATAATGTGGCTGATTTATTAACTAAACCTTTTGATGCTGGAAGATTTCAATATTTGGTAACAAATATTGGAATGGTTAATCTCACTTAATATGTGTTTTGGAACATTTTTGTAAAAGTATGTACAGGAAAATGCATTGTTATTGGTCTTTGTGATGATTTAGATTTTCCAATTTATTTTTCTAACACTGACAAAGGTACATGTAACGCTGATAAGTGTTATTTTGCCGTTGTTAGAGATATTATTGTCTAACGCTGACAAGAGTTCCCTCAACGCTGATAGGTGTTGTCGGGACGCTGTCAGCAACAATTGTTAGTTTTGTGGTTTTCATCTAAATGTGTAGGTGGTGGTAGCTTTATGCCATTGGATACAGAGTTGCTTATGGATCTTTGAAGAGCTATTTGGACATGTTTTTTGTTTATGGATGATGGTTGGAATATTTATATTCCTATCTTGACATAAATTTTTAATGTTCATATATATTTTGAAAACTCATGTATCATAGTTTAAGGGGAGGTTTAAGGAACCTTTAGGACTCTTGGGTATTCTTATAATACTCTCATCACAATTCTAGATTGTGTCCACAGGTGAGTATGGGTTAGTTTTACTAAACCATGAGGCACTGTAGCATGCAAAATTGATAAACTATGCATGCTGCCAAGACATTTTTTGCCTAGAATTGGTTGTGGTCTGATGGGAGACTTGGGAATACTTTGGTTATGGGTTTACCAGGGAGTTACAAAGAATTTTATGAAATAACTTTGTTGGTAACTATTTTGGTTAGCAAGGGACACTAGAGGTCATTTGTGTCTATCTTGCTTAAGCAAGTGTGCATAAATGGACAGTGCTTGCCGCCCAGTAATTATTATCAACTTGTAAGATATTTCCCTTAGGATAAATTACTTTGTTAAGGTCTTTTTCTTTTTAAAATATTTTTATTTTTATTTTTATTTTTTCGACGCTGACAAGTTTTCCTCCAAACGCTGTTACGTCCAATCGTGACGCTGACAAGGCTTTAGGCAAACGCTGACAAGAAAATATAGCCGTTGGGCGCTGATGGGCTATTTTTGACCGTTGACACCTAGTGGGCCCTACCCAGTTGTTATTTTTGACTAATATTTGGCCGTAATTTTGGGGAGTTGTTACTTTTAATTAATGCATGAGATAAGTTATATTTGATTCAATATTTTCATCATTGCTCTTTGAATATAACCGCCTCATTTTTGACCAATCAAAATCATGCATCTCTCCTATAAATTTGGCTAATCTTTTTATTCTGGGTATTCATATTTTCTTGTCTAACACTTTTCTCCTAGATTTTTCCCATATCACATAACCTAAACAGCTTTCAAACATGGCACCCAAGTTCAACTCAAAGAATTTAACATTGGAGTTCAAGAGCCAACACAATATGGTAGCTTACTTGACTGCTGATGATGATTTGTTTCCTCAGTATTCACAAATGGTGGCATTTTTAAATGCATCCTATCTCAGGTATGCACTTTCTCATACACCATTAGTCCCTGTCGCACACATTAGACAGTTTTGGAACACTGCTAGTTCCACAACAACTAATGGAGTGACCACATTAACATCTACTGTTCATGGAAGAACATGGGTGGTCACTGAAGCCTTGGTTCGTCAAGCTTTGCGTCTTGATGACGCTGATGGTGTGACTACTCTTGCCATTGCAACAATAGAACAAGGTCTTAGGGAATTGGGTTAACCTATTCCTGCTGATGTCACTTTAAATAAATATCATAAGCAGGAATTTCCCTCTGACTGGAAATATTTGATACATGTCCTTTTACAATGCTTAAGTCCAAAATGCACTTCTTTTAATGAAATAAACAGGTCAATAGCAAGTGCTTTGGTTTGTATAACACGTGGGCTTAAGTATAATTTTTCAAAAATGATTTTTGAAGGGATGTGTAAAAACAAGGGAAGTAAAATGACTTTGGCTTACCCTCGATTTTTGCAAATGGTCTTTGATTTACAAGAGTATTGTTCTAGGGATCATGACACTTTTTATGAGATCCCTAAACAACAGAAAACCATTTTTGCTAAAATGAGCTCCACAAACGAATCCATACCTCTTACCCAACCCATGCTTGAAGTAATTCACGCTGCACAACCACAACCACAACCACAACCAGACCCTGAACCCCAACTTGAGCCTATTCATGAACCCTTACCTTCACCAGAAAACATGGACATTGACCAACCCAGCGCTGACACTCAAAATGTGAGCGCTGACAAAGCCAATCCCAACACTGATACAATCCCTGAACAAACCCAAACACCCCTTAATCAACCAACACCCACACAATCTACTTCATCTTCCACCCCATTACAATCTAGGTTGAATAAACGCCAAAGGACTACTGGAGTGTTCTCCTCTAGTGGTCCTAGCCTTGTAGCAGAGAGAACCACCTCCACAAGTGTGGCTGGTGAAATGGGTGAGGCTGGGGCTATTGACACAGGCTTAGATGCTGGTCAAGACAGTCCCAACATCATTAAGACCTCATCCATGCCCCATGATTCTATTTTGGGAGGTCAAATCCCCATTCTAGCTGAGGGCAGATTGGAACCAATGACAATAATTGAATTGACGGCTGCTGTCATTAGCTTGCAAAAGCAAAATGTCAGCCTTGTACAAATTGTCAACAAACAGGGACGTGAACTCCAAGTTTTGAGAGAGAGGATCACTGTTTTGGAGAATCCAACTAGCAGGAGTCTAATGGAGGAATCTTCCAAAGGGGAGGATGAAGAGGATGAGGAGGATGAGCTGATTCACACAGCTAGTGAGAAGAGTTCAGAAAAGAGTTCACAATTTAGTGAATCTTTGCAGGTTGCTGAAGCACTCACCAACTTGAAGCAGCACCCAGTTATTGATACATCCAAGGTGACACCTTTAAACTTGGAAGGATCTTTCAAAGAAACTTTGGGCGCTGATACAGGTTTGAACGCTGACACATCCAGCGCTGACAAAGGTAATCGTGGCGCTGATAGGAGCAACTTGGACGCTGATAAAGTTGCAGGTGGTGTTGATGTATTCCAGCCATCAACAATCATCAAAGATGTGTCCACACGGGTTTCTTCTTCTACTTTACCAATTATTGATCCAAAAGACAAAGGTAAAGGGATCCTGATTGAAGAAGATGTTCCAAAGAAGGATGCAGCACAAATTGCTTTTGATGAACAGTTGGCTGCACAACTTTTGGAAAGTGATTTGAAGAGGAGTAGAAGATCACCATTTGTTGTTTCTGAGAGTGAGGAAGAAAGGGTGATGGAAAAGAAGGTGATAGCTCAGATTCAAGTATTCAAATTATTGAAGATCCAGAAAGGCTTGAATATGGGGATGAGCTAGCAAAGGAAAGGTTGAGTGAGTTGAAGAATCAGATTGATTGGGACCTACCAGAAATCACCAGAATGTACCATGCTTGGGAAGACAAGATTATGGACAACCCAGGAATGAGCCTATCAGATCAAATTTGGGGGTTGGAAGTTCTGCTTAGGGTACAAGATGACATAAAGGTGATTATGAGGTTTAATGCACAAGAGGTCAAGACCTGGCTCAAAAGGGATAGAAGGCAGTTATACTATAAGTTGCTTAGATGCCATCAGCCCAGATGGACATACAAGAAGTTGCTGGCCTTATCTTTTGAGGAGCTAGAGTATAGGGCACATCCTATTTGGAGGAAGGTGCAAGAACAGAATGTCTACCAGTTTCTTTCAGAAGAAATGAAACAAGAGCTTGCTGAGGAAATGCAGATTCAAAAGGAAATGAGGATTGCTCAAAGACCAGTGAAGAAAGGAGATCCTTTCCAATTTCCTAAAGATATGGATGTGTATTTTCCAACTGAAGGTGTCATAAGGAAGCATTTCAAGCTTTCTCCATTGGAAGCTTCAGATTTGGTTAATGTAGTACCTCTGGATGACAGAAATCCAATCATCAGTTTTGATGAAGATGAGTGTGGATTTTGGAAGATTGGACGATTTGGAAAGGAGGTACATACTTTCACTTCAGTTATTTCTATATTTGCAAGCATAGACAGAGAAGACTTGGTGCATCTATGGAGATTAATAGAGGCCAAGTATACAGCTGAAGCACCTACTTCAGCAAATGGAATAAGACTTTGGAACACATTTATGACTTTGTGTGGTCCAAAAGAAGCAGATCCTGCCATTTGGAAGGATCTTGAAGATGATCTCAGTAATCTTCATTGGAGGCTATATTCTACTTGTGGTGTATTTCATATGAGCTCTACAAAGTTTTCAGAGTATTTACTTGTGGATGCTGACTATTTCTTGTCCAAAGAAGTGTTGGAGAAGATGCTAGAGACACCCTTGGAGATTGATTATACTAGTGACGTGGCCAAAGACTTGATCAGATATGTTTATCACCAACATAAGAAGTTTTTGCAAGATTCCTCCAAAGTCTTAAGTTGTTATTCAGAAACTTGATCATTGGAATAGATATCAAGTTTAGGGGAGGATTGTTGGGAATAAAATATTGGTCAGTTCACTAGACGCTGATAAGAAGAATGTCAACGCTGATAAGAAGACATTGGACGCTGACAGCCAAGCGTTGACATTGAAGAAGTCAACGCTGACAGCCTTGAAGATTGACACTGATGGAATATCTTTTGTTTATTTGTTTCTTTATTTATGTATGGTAAAGATAAGCACAACATTGTATTTTCTATTATTATCTTTACCTAGAATAGTTGATTCGTAGCTTATTGTACAAGACTTCTTGTTCTATAAAAGAAGATCTTTTAGGTTAAAGTCATATATCAGTTTTCATAAGTATTCGCAAGTTAAACCTTTCATTGTAATCAAGTACGATTATTCAAATACAAGTGAAAGTTTGTTTAACATCTTTGTGTTTTAGATCAAGTGTTAATTCCGCATAACACTTTGTTACTTTACTCATAAGCAAAGGTTTCTCTACGTGTAGTACTTGATCTAATCTCGTATACACAAAGCTTAATCGATCTAAGTTTGGGATCAACAAAGCTTCCAATTCCGCTTCGGTTAAAGCGGTTGCTAAGAGTTGTTTATCTTGTGGGGGAGCTCATGATCTTTCCGAGTGCATTACCGCGGATGGTAACACTTCGAGTGCTTATGTAGCAACGGGAACTTACAACCAAAACGGTCAAGGTTCCCGCCAAAATCAAGCTCCACCAAACCAAAATGTTAACAATTATCGAAACAACAACCAAGGTAATTACCAAGGAAATTCACGCAATTACAACAAAGGGAATTATCAAAATGGGAATGGACAAATTTCTAATCAAAACCAAAACCGTGATTTTCAAAACACTACACAAAGTTTTCAAAATGCTCACACTAAAAATTTGCAAGGAGAATTTTTGGATTATGCAAAAGCAAATGATGCTAAATTTGATAACATGCAACGTGAGATGATTAGCTTAAGATCCGAGTTGAAAAACGAGCTTAAAAATGAACTTGCTAATGAACTTAAAACTCATGCAAACAAAATGGAAGGAAATGTCCAACGTGTTCAACAAAATCAACAAAAGATGGAATTAGGACAACATGAGATTAAGCAAGAGTTATTAAAAGCGGATGCTAGGCAATCAAAATTTGAGGACCGAATGGCTAAGATGTTTGAATCAATCATGTGTAAACCCTCTTCCTCGGGTGGCCTTCCTAGTGATACCATTGCAAACCCGAAGGGAGAAATGAAGGTTATTACTACACGAAGGGGTAAAACTTTCAAGGAACCAATCTCTCGTCCAAGTACTTCTACGGAGAAGGAAATCGAGAAAGAACCCGAGGTGATGGTCGAAAAGGAGCACATTACGATCCCACGAAGTACTGCTCATACCACACCTACGGTTGAACCAATACCAATTGTGGAACCCGAGTTTCCAAGGCCGTTGCCTAATGACCAACCCACACCACCTTTACCATACCCTTCGAGACGAAACAAAGAGAAAGCACAAGAACGGAACAATTATCAATTTGAGCTATTTACGAAAATGTTTCGTGATATGCATTATAACATAAGTTTTGCCGACGCTCTTATCACGATGCCTCGATTCGCCGCAAACTTCAAAAGTATGCTAAACAACAAAGAGAAGTTACAACAATCGTCTAGTTGTTCATCGGTTTTTCTTAGCCGCATACCACAAAAAGTCGGTTATCCCGGTAAATTTTTGATTCCGTGTGCCATTCAAGATATGGAGGAATGCTACGCCTTGGCCGATCTTGGTGCTAGTATGAATTTAATGCCTCTTGAGATTTTCAAATCGCTTTCGCTTCCGGCTCTTACTCCTTCGAACATGTCTATCGAGATGGCCGATCATTCTACGATTTTAGCATGTGGAGTAGCCGAGGACGTTTTCGTTAAAGTCGGAAAGTTTTACTATCCCGTTGACTTTATCGTTGTAGACATTCCTATCGATCTAAAAGTTCCTCTCATTTTGGGTCGTTCATTTTTGGATACATCAAGAGCACTTATCGATGTTCATGCTCGAAAAATCACCCTTCGTTTCAATGAAGAAGAACATGTCATCAATGCAACACAAAACTCCAATCTTTCTCATGTCTATTCTATTGCAACTTTAAACCATGGTAATTCAACCAATGTCGTTTGCAAATAATTTTCACCAAGAGTTTTAGGAAATGTCGCCAAAAACAATTTACCATTTCCTCCGCCGGTGGAGGTTATGAGTGTAAAGCCTACAAAGAAGAAACCGTCAATACTTGAATCGAAAAATCCTTTGCCCCACCTCGAACATTCATTCATGAAAAGTTTTGATAAGATACCGGTTTCTACGGAAGATCTTTCGGATGATGAATATGTAGACCCCGATGGGGAGGTTTTCTTCGTCGATAAACGTTTTGAGAACTTGCCACCACCAAAACCAAAACGGTTTACAAATGTGAGAATTTTTAGTGTGACTAACATCGTCTTAGAAGCGCCAAATATTTTCGACATAATCAAAAAGGGTTTTCATAAAGAGAATTTAAAAGATAAAAAAGGAAAAGATTTTAAATGTGATTTAATTGATTTTTCTACAAATCTAACTCCGTCATCACCACGTGTTTTGAGTGCTCCAAGCTCGTCTACTCCTTTTGACGATGCTTTGTGTGGTTCTAGTATGGGGGAGACCTTATGTTCCCTCATCCTTGTCCACCGAGGACGAGATATTCGATCCCGGAATTTCATGTAAAAGGAAATCTCGGTCTTCCACCGATGCAATAAATGGAAAATCTTTCTATTTGCTTGGTGCGAGTCTACCTCGAGTAGCTCAAAAGTTTGTCTTACCAATTGTCCCACCCTTCTACTTCTCATCTCTTTTCTTCAAACTCTTTGAGTTCATGGCACATGTTGAAGTGGCGTTAATTTGTTTTTCCAATGAAAACGAAAACGCCATCTTCGATCCCGGTATTTTGCACCATCTAAGGACTTAGTCCTTATTACCGGTTGTTTTTTGGGCCTTGTTTATCATGTAAGCCCCACCAAAAAATTGACCATACCATGATTTTCCCTAAATGTTCACATATTGAGTGGATCGAGTCGAGCTCATGACTCGGTAATCAAAAACGAGGTGCCTCGTGGGGGAGATCCCATGCTTATCTTTATGCTCACTATTCACTAATAAGGGGACTTGTACCCTTTCAACTCGTTGTCTCGTGGTTGTTTGTGATTGTGTTATCTAGATCATCATCATCATCTACGATTGAAGACTCTCGTGTTCGTTTACGTGAGCCTCCATCGTTCATTTGAAGAAGTTTTTCACGAATCCATGACATATCCTTTATTGTTCTAACAATTATCTTTTAGCATACCTAATAAACGGCTTTAGATATATTGTTGATCATCCTTTCCATGCTAGATCCTAAGCATTCGACTCTTCGTCTCTAGTATGGGGGTGCTCCACCTTTAGACTCGAAACATTGAGGACAATGTTTACTTTTAGTATGGGGGTGAATAGGTAGTTGCTTTGCTACACCCTCACGCTTTCCAACTTTCAATGTTTTGTTTTGCTAATAAGGCTAAAAATGGCCAAATTTTAAAATTTTTCTTAGTTTTTCATAAGTGTTTTTAAGGCACGAATGTATATTTTCCGATGGGTAGAATAAGAGTTAATTTTTGACTTGATGGGCATTTGGAGCCATTTACATTCCTTAACCCGCTCAATTCAAGTTTCGCTAGACTTTTATATAGGGAGCTTTAAAACGTGAAAGTCTTAACTCTTTCAGGTTAAGAACAAGAACTTTTCGCAAGTTCCTATAATTGATCCTAGAAAGTCACTTATCAAGGGAACTATAAAACGCATTCTCTAAACTTGAAAAAGTCCAAGAAAGTGCAAGAGCCTATAGGTGGCTTGAAAACCCAAAACTTTTGTTTGATATAGTCTTAATGAAAGCTAATCCAAATTTGGCTTAATTTTGACTTGCATGGCTAAGTATTCACGAGTCTCTTTAATTAGAGGTCTTTATATAGTGAAGAACGAGAGATGATAGAGTTAGACAAGTGATCATGCTCAACGTAGAACATGAAAGTGTTCTTTCAAAAACTCATATGTTTTTAATTGTGGCTTTTTCTTCCCATAAGATCAATGCATTAGGAATAAATCATAATTGCAATAAGTAAGGTCGTATGATTTGAAAGGTTACTTAGCCTCTAGCGCAAGATCGTTTAAAAGTTGCTCGGGGTTGAATAGAGTTCATAGCCAAGGCATAACTTATTGAAGCGGGACGCGAAGATTGGCGATTATCCAAAAAGGCCTTAACAAGGCATGAGGAGCTCTATTTTTGCTAAAGATCCAAAGATGATGTGAAGTATCATTATTCCTAAATCAATATGAAGGATCGAGACACACGACGAAAAGCAATTACTCCCCTAAAGATCATGGAGAAAGTCTATCCAAAAAGACCCTAACAAGGTATGAGGATAAATATATCCAAGTCCGAAAAGGAGGCGGATCGTTGTATATCAAAATCCAAAGTAAAGATTGAAGAAAAATGATGAAGTCGTGGTCCAATATGAAGAATCTCTCAAAAACGTTAAGTGAAGAAATTCCAAATATATGAAGAGAAGACCATAATTTCGAGAACGTCTTCCCAAGATTTGAAGTATGAAGTACATGCCAAATATCGGTCCGAGAAAGGTCTCAAATCGTGAAACGAGTTATGCCAAGATATGAACTTAAGGATATACACGAGAAGCCGTTTTAAAAGATTTTGTCCTTCGGCTAACTATTGATCAAATCGTGCTACTTTGCTTTCGGACTAATAACTACTCAAATAAGTCAATATGAATCACTTGTGATCCATGACAAATAGATAAAAAATGCTAGTAACCCATTTCCTTTTATAATAACTAGGATTGCGGGGAGAAAAAGTATTACACAATTTGGACGTATGAGTAGTGTTAGCATTGTGACTTGTACCAACAATGATCTCGTTTTTGCACTTAGCATGGAATGTATGACAATCAAGGATGACGAAGTTTACTCTAAGGGACATTTACTTGTTTCTATTCTTTGACCCTAAAAGTCACTTTTTGTGATGAAAATCATACATTATGTCTTTACACATCTTCGTAGTATGTTGCAAGTCTTTTTACTCCTCAATAAAGGTTAATAAATTGAACTTTGGGGTTGCTTAGATACTTTATTCTAGCATTGCGTGAGGGCACGGCAATGGCTTAGTATGGGGAGTAATGAGATGGCATTTATACATAATCTCATCATTCTTTTCGGGCTTAAAATGCATAAAATATCATAAAAATACCATATATATGCTTGTGTTTGTTTACTTGTGTATTTTAGGTATGGATATCGTGAAAAAGACAAAAGATCACAAGATACAAGGAAAAACGGACACGAGAAACGAAGTCGTACAAAGAACCAGGCCCTAATCATGGAATATTCAACAAATACCCTTGAAGACTTGAAGACAAACAAGATTGATCCTCATTTATTGAAGAAATGACACTTAAAACCCTTGTATATTAATAATTACAAGTTTGGTCCCTTAAGTTTGTCAAAATTACACAAAAGGTCCTTCAACTTTGAAGAAATGGCAAGATTAGTCCCTCAACAATTTCAAATTGTCAAATATGGTCCCTCATAAAGCCAAAGATACATTTAAGACCTTTGAAGATCAACATTATCCAAAATCAGCCCTTGAAATATGCAAAAGTGTCAAAAATAACCCTTGAAACACTTTTTAGAAAGTTTTGTGCCAAAATTGCCAAGTCTTGGAAGTTGTTACAAAGGATTTGGATGCTGACAGACTTTTATACACAAGTGACAAAAGAAAGGAAGAAAAAGGGCCAAAACTGCCTAGTTTGTAAGTTTAAACTAAACAAACACGCGCTAAACACAAAATCCCCACTAAATTCGGATCAAAAGTGGCACTGTTCACACGTATGAACCCAGAATTAACTTTTTACCAACAAAGGGGTTTTTACAATTACCTACACCAAAACACAATTAACCTTCACACGAATCTATCCCATGCCTAAACTCACACTCCCACTCACCCAAGGACCCCACCATTCAAACCGTTTCACCCATCACATGACTACTTGCCCTCCAAGACATGCCACGTGTTAAGATCAACAGCTGAGAGTCTTTGCTTGATCACAAAGCTAAAATGAACGTTTGGGATCACTTTGGACAGCTCATCAACAACAAACACACTCAAGGACTCAAGGGCATTTTAGAGAAATCACATCTAGGGTTTGTGAGTAGTGTAGCCAGGCATTTGCCTATAAAAGGAGACCTCAACATGTGAGAGTCCCTTTGTTCCAGTTTTAGGCAATTATCTTTGTAATTCCTTTTTAAGTTTAAATAAAATTTAAATTTCTAAAATTTTGAAATCTCTTTTTGATTTAATTAAAAGTTTGGTGTTTGAGTAGCCTAATTCTGAGTTCCATTTGATTGTTAAGACCTACCTTAATCTTGTAGTTAAGGCACGTCTTGGTTCATAAGGTTTTTAAGGTTCAGATACCTTGAAATCCTAGGTTCTGTTTTGGCTTATTTTGTGTACTAACCCTTGGCCATTTGCTATAAGCTCTTACAAGCTTGTTGACACCAAGCTTGTGAAGGGATTAGAGCCCTTGGTTGAGTTGTTTGCTGCTTGTGTTGAAGACATCAAGTCCTTGAGGTTCTACTTTGAACCATCAACCAAGGCAGTGTTGCATCATCTTTGTTGAAGTACCTTGGTCTTGTTCTAGTTGTTGAACAAGTTCCAAGGAGCATAGCTGGCCTTCCTAGGATGTTGTGGAAGGCAGGTATAATCCCTTGATTAAGATTCCTCTCAAAATTTCATGTTTATGACTGTTTTTGATTTGGTGCTTTGATTTTGAGTATTTGTGTTTGTGCTGGTGATTTTTGAGTTTGATTGTGTTAGTTGCTATCTAGGAGGTGTTTTTGATCATTAAAATCAGTAGGTTATTAGTTAAAATCACAAGTTTCTTTGTTAAGTGGAAGATTAAGGAGTGTTTGGGTCTACTGCTTGAATTGGATTTGTGGTTTGCTAAGTGGTTGTTATTTGTTGCTAAGTGTTGGTATCTGATTGTTAGGTGCATTTGTTCATTTGTTTGCAGGTTTTGTGGGTTTGAACACATAGATTCATAATTATGCTATAAAATCTTAAAAACTTGGTTAAATTGGCTAGGATTTTGAGGACACCTAGATCCAAGCTTAGGCTAGGGCTAACAAGTGCTAAATCTGAGTTAATCACACCAGGGAAGAAGGATTTGAGGCTTGAAATTGGATCAAGTGTCAAGTAGATCAGCAAAACTTGTCTGCATATTCTTCATTGTTCATCAGAAACATTTTGTGCTTTGATCTTGTTATTTACTTTGATTCAGTGTTTGATTCTTGTTGCTTTGTGTTTATTCTTAGTTTATATAGCTTTTGTATGCATCCTGTTAAGTTTGGTTGGCTTATTCAGTCTAAATCTGCTTATTAAGTGCTTAACTGCTTATTTCCATATCTGGTGCATATCTGGTGACTGTTTGGCTTATTGTGGCTTATGGTGTGAACCAATTTGTGATTTTATTGTTGCTATTGACTCCTTGTGATTCACTGATCACAAGGGTGACTTTATTTCCAATTGAATCAAACCAGAACTCTCAAATAAGCTTGGTCAAATAGTCAAAGCAGTGGGAACTCCTTTCCCCTGCTAGTTGCCACTGATAGTGTAAAATTTGGTTCAGCTTATCAATAAGCTATAATAGCTTATTTTAACCAGCAACAACTTTGTTTTTGTAATAGGTGCTCATATTTTGACCCATTTGTTCATACTGGAGCATTTGGGTGGTTGACTTTAGGGTTTGACTAGAAAACCAACTCCATTGACTTTTTCATAAGTTCATTTGAGCTTTTTCTGGCTTATTGGTTGTGCTTATTGGATTTTTGTTGATTGATTTGGCTTATTGAGTCCATTTGAAATCTTTTGCAAGTTGAATCAAGTCCTGAGGTGCCCTAAATCTCTAAAACGACTATTTTGTCTTTTAATGGATTTTTACTTTGCTTATTTCTGGCTTATTTTGAGCTTTTTCAAAATTTCTTTTTACAGATCTCATAAGCATCCCAAAAGAAGGTTGTGTGTCAAATTAGAGCTTATGGCATTAGCTTATTGCTTAATGGGCTGAAAAGCCCAATAAGAATAAGCTGAGTGTTAAATAAGCTGTGATAAGCTCATATTCAGCTTTTGGGCCTTTAGAGTTTTGTTCTTAGAATTGAATTTTAAGTCAGATAGGGCTTTTCCAAGTCAATTGGGCCAAGTTTGACTTTTTGGGCCCAAAAGCCTAATTTGGTTGACTGTTTTTGGTTTTGGCCCATTTGAGGGCCCAATAGGGGTATTCTGGTAATTTCACTTTGATTTTCTGATTATTTAGGTTAAAATAAACTAGTTTGCAAGTTTTTAGAATTTTTTATAATTTTTGGATTTTTAATATTATTTTATTATTATTTTTAAAATTTCTCATTTTCCAACTTTTTACATTTTTCTTAGGTTTAATACATTAAAATAGGAATTTAGCAACTTTTAGAATAATTTTATCTCTTTTAGATTAATTTTTATAATTATTTTAAGTTTCAATAGTTTTTAAATCATTTTAAATAGTTTTTATTAGTTTAAAATTTTATAAAATTAGTTTTTAATCTTCTTAGGTCATTTTAGAGGTTTACCAATTGAAAAATCTTTATTTGGGCTTTTTGATAATTTATTTGATTTTTAGGGCTTTAATTAGCATTTAAAAATTGAATATTTAATTATTTAAAAGGTTTGAAAAAGTTTTGATCATTGGTAAACTCTTAGTTTATTTATTTTGATTTTTGGTGAATTTTTGTAATTTTTAGAATTAATTTTTATTTTAGTGATTTTTAAGGTTCTACGTTTTAACTTTCTAGTAGTGTTTATTTTTATTTTTACGTCTTCGTCATCTTCTTTTCTCATCCCCTTCTAAACCAATCATTAATCACAAACATTTAACAAATTTCTCACACACATATACCTCCTTGGGAAACGAACTTTCATTTCATTAAGGGTCATTAGTGTTGATTTTCCTAAATCATCACTCGATACTTTCCCTATTTACGCTCTTTTCCTAAAGAGTAGTAAAACACTACAACCAGTTACCTTAATAGGGGTAGACTCAATTGGACTTTCACACAACATGCCACCCTTAACAAACAAGGTAGGGTTGGCTCTCTTCCATTCATCCAAATCAGTCAGCTTTTGCCTATACTCTTCAACTGGGGTAAGGACTCTTGGTGGAGGAGTAAATTCCTCCTCTTGGAGTTCTTGTAAACCAGTCCAAGACAGGTCCTTTCTTTGGACACCATAAAAGTCCCCAGCTGGTTGTGGAACAACAGTATAGGCTTTCATCCCAATCCCAGTCATGTCCTTAGGATCCCTCTATTTATTAACACATTCTCCTAGGGTTTGTGAGGCCTTATCAAATCTCTGAATTTTAAGATCAACATTATCCTTATTCTTGATAGCCTCATCTAACTTAGCATGTAATTCAGCATTGACCCTTTCCATGATATTTCTAACATCATTACTAGCATTTAACTCATGTTTTAAGATATTTATTTTATCTTTTAGGTCAAATTCCATTTTCTTATACTCAGAAACTGTCTTCTCAGTTTGAGTGAGAGCAATTTGATATAGACAACTTGCATCTCTCAGTACTCACATCACTTAACAATTTTAAAACCTCTTTGTTAAGTTTTTCAGTATTTAAGCGACAACCCTTACTACAAAAAGCATCATCGTATACCTCATTATCTGATGAAGAGGAGGAGTGTGCGATGAGAGCATATTGAACATGCTCTTCTTCTTCTATCTCAGCAACCAAAGCTTTATCCTCTTCCCCATCCTTAGCCAAATAGCTCCACTCCCATCCAATACCATCAATTTCTTGCACTGCTATCATGGCCTTAGGATCCTGAGCCTTAACAATTTGGCTTGAGGGTTTTCCAGCATCAGATCTTCTTGGAGATCTGCATTCCCTCATAAAGTGCCCCATACGATGACAATTGTAGCACTCCACCTTGGATTTATCAAATCCAGCAGTTTCCTTTGCATTAAAGGTCATCTTCTTCTTAAACCTTCTATTCCACATGTTTGCTCTTATACTTGCAAGAGCCATGTTCTACTTTATATCCATCTCCTCCAAGTGCTCATCACTTATTTGCTCAAGGTCCTCATATGTAATCACTAAACCATTGGGAAAAGAAGCAATGTAAGCACACACAGTATCCAGATCCAAACCAACAGGCTTAACTCTTGGTGAATCAATTTTGTATGTGTCAACGTCTGAATGTGAGGCGTTGAAAGGAGATGATCCAGCGTTGACACATGTTGATCCAGTAACTGGGTGCATGTATGAGTCCTTCTGATCAAATTGACCTTCACTATGTGAGAAGAAGGCCATGTTACTATTGGTAGACTTACTTCCATGCTCCAAAAGAGTTTCATTCTCCAACAGCCTCAGTTTGTTGTAGATATCATCAAAAGTAGAACTTTTGTGAGTGTTATTGGCAAGAATAGATCTTGCCTCAATCTTCCACGCATCACCAAGGCTTTTAAGAAAAGTGGCAATAATGTCAACATCACCAACTTGTGTCCCCATGAAGGACAGCTTGCTTGTAATGTCAAACAGTCTGCTTCTCACACTGCTAAGCTTCTCATTAGGTTGAGCCTTAAAGACAGCATACTCATGCATGAGTTGCTTCTTCTTCTCTTCCTTAGTATCAGCATTACCACCATATGCAACTTCAAGGGCTGCCCAAAGGTCTTTTGTAGACTCATAACCTCTGTATTTGTGCTGATTCTCTTGTCCCAAAGAGAGTTTCAGAATGTTTAGGGTTTTCATATCAACCCTTTTCTTTGCTATGTCTTCAGCAGACATAACTCTACCATCATCAGGTTTTTCTTTCTTATCTTCTTCTGAACATCCAACAACAGCTGATCTTGTATCAATGGCATTAGCAATCTTTTCAGCTTTATTGAATGTGTTTCGATATTCAATAATCTCCCAGAGAGTATAGTCATAGATCCCCAGATATTGCTCAAAGTTGAACTTCCACAGCTCAAAGTTGTTTGCATCAAGCATGGGAATCTTGATGTTTGGTAAGGATAAGGAAGAGGTTACTTCTGGATTGGACATGATGTTTTTAGGGTTTTGTGAAAATTAGGGTTTTGGTGATTTTAGGGTTCTTGTGTTCTTTAAGATCAAAAGTTTCTCAACATGCTCTGATACCACTTGTTGATCCCAAACTTAGATCGATTAAGCTTGTGTATACGAGATTAGATCAAGTTATACACGTAGAGAAACTTTGTTTATGTATAAAGTAATCTAAGTGTTATGCGGAATTAACACTTAAACAAGAACACACAAAGATGTAAAACAAATTTTCACTTGATTGATGATAACGAACTTGCTTACAATGAAAGTGTTTAACGTATGAAAACTTATTGTGAAACATAACCTAAAGGTCTTCTTTTATAGACATAAGAAGCCTTGTACAAGAGTCTACGTATCAACTATTCTAGTAGAAAATACAATGTTGAAGTTATCCTTACTAGAAACAAACTAGAAACATAATACGCGTAGACCATATCTTTCTATCAGTGCTTGTCTTCAACCTATCAACGCTTGACTTCTTCTTGTCAACGCTTGATCTGTCAGCGTTTGTTTTCTTCTTATCAATGCTTATTTTTCTCTTGTCAACGCTCAAGTGAACTGGCTACATTTTTGACCCAACAATCTTCCCCTAGTTGATGTCGGCAAAACTCTTTGTGTATCTCTTGTAAGTTGTACATCATCTTCAAATTGCTTCCCCTCAATTGTAGCATGTATGTCTTCCCCTTTTTGTCACATCAACAGGGAAGTAAACAATGTATGCAATCTTGAAGATTCTCCAAATGTAGGCTCTGTATAATGATTTTGAAGAAAAATAACTATAATATTCTTGATGTAGAAGTAGAGTAACCCAGACCTATGTTCCATATCTTGTACGATGTGATGAAGTGTGTAGCAGATACAAAAAATCCTCATCCTTTGTGAGACACTAAGCACGATAATGTAACTCCTTCAAGTGATAGAAAATATGTGCATAGAGTACCATAAGAAAATCACATATTCCTAGATCTTGTATCACTTCATCAGTAACAATGTAACCACAAACAATTTATCTTAAAAGTCCATGACTGGAAGTGCACAACTTTAAGATATGATAGAACATAAACTCGCGGAAATCTTCTTCAAACATCTAACTTACCATAAGAATTCTTCCCCTTAAGCCAACACCTCTTCATGACGAATTATAATGAAATAACATCTTCATACCATATGTAAAAGTTTCGCAACGGATAACTCTTTCACAAGGTTATCCCGATTACATAATCTAAAATATCCATCAAATTCTTCACGAATTGTTGCTAACTTACTTAAAAATGATTGACCCCTTGTAAAAATATCCGAGCCATAAATATCAACTTGATATTCTAAATAAAAACGGAGATTCCATGTACCTTCGCTTGTAAATACCTCCTTTTTGTGTGCCAAAATCGTATCAATTTTCTCAAACAGCATCTATTCCTTTTGTTGTCCAACATCTTCCTTTGTCCAAGATATCAAAACTGTGTGTTGTCCAATATCGGACAACACTTGTCAGCGTTTGAAAATGTATATATCAGACAACAAGTGTCAGCGCTTCCCAACAGCGCTTAACTTATTCCTGTCAGCGCCAACTTTGTACCTGTCAGCGCCTGGCCATCAGCGTCTCATCCATGCTTTGTCAGCGTCACACCAACATCTATCAGCGTCACACCAACATCTATCAGCGTCTAAATAACATACATCAGCGGCTAATTGATCTAGGGTTTTATAAACCCTAAATCATGATTTTATGTGAAAGCCATAAACTGTAGTGAACTTCGACATCGAATAACTTCTTCATGAGATCTCAGATCGAAGATCCCTTCTGTGAGATCCTAGACACATGTGTTAAGAACCTACAGCGCGAATTTCACGACGATCCAACGGTTAACGAAGGAGAAATAGCGTTTTATTATTACTGTTCACAGAAAAACAGCATATGACCACTGCTGACTTTGACGCTTAATAGCTTTTTCTTGGGGATAGATCTCGACAATCCCTCCGGTGTATATCTAGATATATGTGTGTAGAACACACACAAAACATTTCGTGGTGATCCAACGGTTCAATAAAAAGTTATGGCCTTCTGAATACTGTTGCGCACAAAAAAACGTCCAGAAAAACCCTAGACGGCATTTTCTTCTTCTTCACAATACACGAACACCTTGTTGGTCCTAGCATCACGAGCCACGAGGCGCTGATACCAATTGTGGAAACCTTGGTTTCCTCGATCTTTTAGCTACTATGAATGATCATTGTTCATATGATTAATATAATCAAAGCGGAATTAGAACACGACACATTAACAAGGTGTTTAGGCACAAAGAACATGAATTAAAACAAATGGATTGTTCATTATATTAATAACAAACAATCACTAGGTGTGTGTACATTGAATACCACACCTAGTCGACACACGCTTTAGGTTTACATTGTATATGAAAGTTATGAATAAACCTAATACCCTTGGTTCCTTTTATAGTGTAAGGATTAGGGTTTACAAGAGATAATATCAGATAAACATGTAAATCTTCTATTCAAATAAACATATACAAAATATATTCTGCATACTTATCTAAATAGAAGCTTCCAACAACTTTGTCAATGTTTCTGTCAATGCTTGGATTGCATGTGACAATGCTTGGATTGCACTTGACAATGCTTGCTTCTGTCAACGCCTGATTTGTTCTTGACAACGCCTGTAATACACTTGTCAACGCTTAGACAAATGCCTTCATGTTTTTCTTCGTTTTTGAGTTTCTGCCACATCAACTTTTTGACCCAACAGTATGTACGTTATATACGCTTTCCAAAAATTGAAAAGCAAAAGCGCACTACTCACACAAACACGATATATATAAGGCACACAAAACACCTCCCCGACAGTGGCGCCAAAATTGATGTGGTAAAAATACACTTTTAGGAAAAAGACGTATAAAGCGGGCAAGTATTAAACTCGACGGTTTAGAAAAACCGACGAATCGAATAAGTGCGAGTTCGTTCTCGGCGGAGGTGTGTCTTTATGGTGCCAATAAATATAAAACAATGTTTGGATTAGTGTCGTTTTTGGTTTTGAGAAGAGAAAATTAAAGACGAGTTACACTACGATTACACTACGACGTAAAACGTAAAACGATGACGTAATTACGTAAAACGCGACGAAATTAAAAATTTAAGCTAAGAATTAATTAAAAATTAAACTAAGTTTAAAATAATATAAATAAGAATAAAAATTCAATAAATAAATTTTAAAACCTTTTATTAATTAAATATTCAATTTTAAATGCTAATTAAAGCCCTAAAATTAAATATAATTAACAAAAAGCCCAAAATATTATTTTATCAAACTAATATATTAGTTCTATTATTTAAATACTAAAAAGTATTTTTCCTAAATTTTTAAAACTATTTTTCTAATTTTTAAATGCTAAAAACACTTTTTAAACTAAAATAATCATAAAAAATAATAAAATAATTAGAAAATTATTTTTACTTTAAAAAAATACTATTTTACTTAACTAAACAATAAAAAAAATGAAAAAGTTTGAAAAAGATAAATTTTTTGCTAATAAGACAAAACAGTCTATTTAAAAAAGTAATTAAACCTCAAATTAATTCTAAAAAATAATTAAATAATGTCAAAAATGAACTTTCTGTTTTAAAAATCTTAAATTATATTACTTTAACTAGGAAAAATGGAAAAACTTGATAATAATAATTTTATCACTAAAAGACAAAATCAGATTTAAATAAAACTAATTAAATCTTAAATTCATTCTAGAAATTACAATAATCAAAAAAATAAAAATAAACTTTTTCAAAAATCTTAAAACATAATAATAAGCCTAAGAAAATTAAAAACACTGAAAAATGATGAATTTTTATCACTAAAGACAAAAAGCACAAAAAATGAAAGGGACACATGATGGGAGTTTTGTCCTTATCCCCAGCAGTGGGTGAACTTGCACTAGCAGTGGGAAATTGTTCACACTGCTCTAAACAGAAAAAGAAAAGATTGAATGTTTTCTTGCTTGTTGTTGGTGTTATTGGAAACCAAGGGCACCCCCACACTCAGTGGAGTGTGGGAAGTCAGTTTAGATCAAAAAACACACAACTCAAACACAAAAATCACACAAGATCTAGCAATAAGTTGACTGTTGTCACAGAAACATGAACTAGGCAAGGTCTGTTGATGCAACTGACACCTAGGGTGGATTTCTAACAAGCAAAACTAACTTCCTATCACACAACAATGAAAATCAAGAGCATGAAAACCTAAAATAACATATATTCTAACTGATTACAAGGTTTTATGGTACACGACTAAGTGATGAATCCTACAGCAACCTTAAAGCTATATGACAGAATTCTTGAACAAACAATTTGCACTAGAATGATAAACCTATGAAACCAAATTCAAAACTAAAGTAGACAAATATAAAGGAAAGGAAACAGGTAAAGATTTCTATATTCTGTGTCACTCAAAATTCATACAAGCATTATCCAAACACACCTTAATAACCTAAAACCTAGATTCTACCAATGAACTCAACCTAGAATTACCTAAACATGATTCCAAAGTTACAAGAAAAGCATTCAACATCTACTAACACATATTAATCAAACAAACACCATTTCATTCATACAACAAATTTACCACAAGACCTCAACATTCCAATTTTCCACTAAAAGGGAGGGTTCAAGCCTTACCTTGTGAGACCCACATCTGGGCCCCACTATGGCTGAAAAGCCATCTCCATGTTAGCTAGCTCTTGGGTTAAGTGGTTTAAGGCAGCAATGTGTAGAGTTTGGACTACAGCAGTCCACCAAGTGACTACAACAGTCACTTGGTATGGTCCTTGAGATCTGTTTATAACACAAACAAAACAAACTAACAAAGAGTTGATTCAAGCTTGAAACGCTAACACCAAAAGATTTGTCAAGGGTTTTGGAGGTGGCTTTTCAAACAGTGAAATATAGAAGAAAAATTAATGAAGGCAAGATTTCTGATAAAAACTAAAACTTTAAAAGGTAATCAATAAACTAGGTAAAGTCAAACGAGGAAGTAACAAATTTCAAATCTTTGCTATGAAACCGTTTTGTCAGGACACTTTCACACCAAAAACATTCAAAACTTGGGTCCAAAATATTCAAAAAGAAAAATCAATTTTCTTGAAGAATTTTTGTATAACTAAAAATCTTAAAAAGACTTTAAACTAGAATAAAAGTTAAGTAACTTCTACACTACTGGAACTCAGCTTAAACTTTGCAAAGATTTAGACAAGAATACTCTAAATATTAGTTCACTGAAAAAAAAACTTTTACAAAGAAAAAAATTGGAACAAGGGCAAACCACATACTAGAAGCTCCTTAAATACTACGTAACTGATCTTTCTAGAATAGAGAAACCCTAACTATGAAATTCCTCAAAAGCCCTTGTTAAAATTTGAATCTTGGACTTGTTCTTGGTCAAAGACATTGTCTTGTGATATCCTGCCAAACATGTGAAGTGTTGAGCTATCAAAATGCATCCAATCCGTCCATTTGGGTTTGGGGATTAAGGTTTAAACAGGGACCATGGATCATGTCCCCTTTCATGGTTTTGAGGGAAAGTGATGGGTCAAGGGACCCTTTGGGAGGTCACATGTGTAGTTTGGGGTCGAATTTGAGATTGTGACTATGTTTAAGAAACATGAAATCACCCATGTGGAGAATATTTTGGTCAATTATCAAAGATTAAAGATTTACCCAAATTAGGGTTTATGTCACATGAACTGGGAGGTTTGGGGGTATTGATCCGAAATGGGATGTGTTAGTTTGTTTAGCGCTCTAAATTAAACATATTATATTCAGTTTAAAACTGATTATATATATTTAATTAGGTTTAGTGGGAGTTGACTGGGACTTAGGGTGAGGTGGAAGGTAGGGTGATGTGTCGGATGGAGAGTGGTGGGTAGAAATGAGTGGGTGACGTGTAGGGCAGTGATAGGTGGGTAAAAGTATTGCTGTCTGGCCAATTTCAGTCCTTGGATTCCCATAAAGTTGTCACTTCAAGTTTTGGCAGCCACAATGTATTTCCCTTTGTAGATAAAGTTTGTATTTTCCCATTTTTGCCACAAAATATTTTGTAAACTTGTTTCAAGGACTAAACATGCCTTTTATTCAATCTTCAAGGGCCAATAATGTATATTCTAGAAATAGTAGGGACCCAATGTGTAATTTTGAGTTTCACAAGGGTATAATATGACAAGTCTTTAAAATTTGAGGGACCATTCTTGACAAATCTTCAAACTTCAAGGATTTCAATGAAAAATCATGATTCGGGTCTGTTTCTTTGTGCGGCATTGTTTCCCGTGTTTGTTTTACTTGATTCCTTTGATCTTTTGTTGATTTCACGATATCCGTACCTAAAATACACAATGAACAAACACAAGCATATTTTGGGGTATTTTAATGATATTTTAAGCGTTTTAAGCCCGATTTGGACGATGAGACTATGTATAATTGCAGTCTCATCAGCTCTCGAAAGCAACTTCTAGGTTTGCATCACAAAATTGTCCCATAGAAAATAAGTTGAGACCGAGACCTTCCACATAATACACTTTTGAAATGATAACATTCCCAATATGATATTCACCGTAACCCATTATTTTTGCAATGTGATCATTTCCGAATCGAACCGTACCAAGAAACTTGCTGATGAAATTTCTGAGCTGAGAGCGATCTCTGGTCATATGCTTGGAGCAACCAGAGAACAATTTGGACAACCTATTTTCAACAACAACAGTAGACAATGCATTGGAAACTATGGGTTCCAAAGTGTTAGCCGATACAGATATATCAATATCAGAATTACTAGCATTTGTATCAGCCTTAGCTTTTCAGCATTTTCTAATGTGAGTTTTACCAATAACAGGTTTTATTGTTCCAACTTTCTGAGGTTTTGGATTATTAGCGGGCATAACAGTGGGAGTAGACCTATTTAAAGGGTACTTGGTTCCTACAGTAGTATCGGTGTTCCTAGTTAAAGGACACGCTTGTGTTTTGGTAGCCTTGGTACTCCTAGTTAAAGGGCACGCTTTCTTCACTTTAGTGGGAGTGATCCTAGTTAAAGGGCACGCATTTCCTACTATAGTGAAAGTTCTACCAGTGGGGCGCCACATCCAACCAACTTGGGTTAACACTTTCCCAATCGCTTTCCACTCTAACCCATTTTTCCGGGCATTCATCTCATTCACATAGTCAATAAGGCAAGAATCATGACGACTAGAAAACATACAGTCATCGCAATTCCAACATTTCAAATTAGAATTCACAGTAGGCTTAGAACGCTGCACAACCGTAGAGCCTTTAGGTTTAGCTACATGATTCTTTTTATTCAAAACAGAAATAATATTTCTAGGATGGGCTTCTACTTTCTTCTTCACTTGACTATTAGATGGGGGAAAGATCCTATCATTCTTCTTGTTTCTTTTAAGCTTAGATCTTTGAGCCTTAGTAGTGGTTCTTACTCCTATAGAAGGCAACACGATAATATTAGAAGCTGGTTTTGATTTTGCCTTATCTTTAGTGACCAATGTTTGAGATGGTTTAGTCCTAGGGCCCTTGTTAAGTGATGTGACGACGATGGGGGTACTTTTTTATTGCACTAGAGGACGATGTTGAGACAGTGGCTGCGTTATCCACAACATTCTTACCTTTTACGGTACGAAGTGTTTCCTTTAACTCAACCAAAGCCAGATTTTTATCACAAATTTGTTCCCTCAATTCAGATATTTCCACCGACTTTCAATTCAATCGTTTAATCAATGATTGATTTTGTGCAGTGGTATTAGCACATGCGGGCTTTACTGAAACGAAAAGTTGTGTATTTTTCTGTTTTAAGTTATCAACTTTGGACAAAATTTTGGAAACTTGATTATCTAGATCAAGTTGAAAATTCTCAGCGGCCTCAAGTACTTTCATACAGTTAATCTCCTTAGATTCTTTATGTCTATCAGCAAAGATTTAGCAACCTTGTCACTTGGCTGACGCTGTTTTGATTGTAAATTTAATCGAAAATTCTTTTGAAAATTTGAATCATCTATATTAACACCTTCGGATGACGTTTCAAAAAAACTCTTGAATATACTGTTGTGTACATTCAAGCGAAATACAATTTTTTTGAATCTCATCAAAACGTTTTGAAAGCGAAGAATAAGAATCTTGAAGCTTTAAGAATTCAGCGACAGATTTGTGACAAGTACTATCTACCACATTATCCATAGATTCAACATTATGCACAATAGAATCATTATCAACACTTCTATTCACACAGATGGAAACAATATCATACGACATCACTTGCTTTAGAAGCTGATTATTTTGACGTGAAATTCGTTCTATTTCAAGTATACCATTTTCATAAGCATCATCCATTTCATTGAAAACACGTCTAACTTCTTCTATTTCCAAAAGCAAATCTTGATCAATATTGCTAAGACAAGCTTTAATATTGTTTACAAACGGAACAATTTCGTCTCGAAACGCAGCTCTATTGTGCTCAAAATTCCATTCACCTTCCGTTATGGCCGAAGCCGTCATACGTTCCTTAATGACCTTGTCAAAATCGGCAAAGTGTTGGTGCATCGCATTTAAGCTATCGGACACCTTACTTACAGGTGGAATTAACTTAGTTAAATCCTTTTTGACAAGTGTAGAATGTTGATCCCAAACTTAGATCAATTTAGCTTTATGTATACGAGATTAGATCAAGTAATACACTTAGAGAAACCTTTGTATATGCTTATGATAATCTAAGTGTTATGCGAAATTAACACTTAAATAAGAACACACAATGATATAAACAAACTTTCACTTTTATTAATGATATCAAACTTGCTTACAATGAAAGTAGTTTACGAATGAAAACTTATATGAAACATTAACCTAAAGGTCTTCTTTTATAGACATAAGAAGCCTTGTACAATAATCTACGTATCAGCTATTCTAGGTAAAGATAAATATAGAAAATACATTGTTGTTCCTATCTTTACTAGAAGTAATCTAGAATACAATAAACGCGTAGAGTATATCTTCCCATCAGTGCTTGTCTTCAATGTATCAACGCTTGACTTTATCTTGTCAACGCTTGTGCTGTCAGCGTTTGTTTTACTCCTGTCAACGCTTGATTTACTCTTGTCAGCGCTCAAGTGATCTGGCCATAATTTATTCCCAACAATCCTCCCCTAAACTTGATATCCACTCTTATGATCAAGTTTCTGAATAAACATTAAGGACTAGGAGGAATCTTACAAACCTTCTCATATTGGTAATAAATAAATCTGATCAAGTCTTTTGCCACATCACTTGAATAATCAATTTCCAGCTCAGTGTTCTTCATCTTCTCCAAGATATCCTTGGATATGAAATACTGACCATCCACAAGTAGATACTCAGCAAACTTTGTAGAACACAAATGATAAACACCAGCAGCTGAATACAATCTTCATTGAAGACCATTGAGGTCATCTTCAAGATCCTTCCAAACAGCAGGATCCTCATCTTTTGGTCCACACATTCTCTTGAATGTGGACCACAGTTTTATTCCATTAGCTGAAGTTGGTGCTTCAGCCTCATACTTGGCCTCTAATAACCTCCATAGGTCTACCAAGTCTTCTCTGTCAAAAATTGCAAACAAAGATATAAGGGTGGTAAAAGTGTGAACCTCTTTGCCATACCTGCCAATATTCCAAAATCCACATTCATCTTCTTCATAGCTCACAATTAGATTTCTGGAATCTAGTGGTAACACTTGTACCATATCTGAAGCTTCTAATGGTGAGAGCTTGAGGCTCTTTCTTATGACAGCTTCACTTAGATATAATGGATCCATATCTTTGGGAAACTCAAGAGGAACTCCCTTTTTCACTGGTCTGGGAACAAACATTGCCTTCTTGAGCTCCATTTCCTCTGCAAGTTCTTCCTTTCTTTCATCAGAAAGAAGTCTGAGAATGTTTGCTTCCTGCACTCTAACCCAGATGGGATAAGCTTTGCATTCCAACTCATCAAATGTCAATGCCCTCAATTTCTGATAAGTCCATCCTACTCCATGACATCTGAGCAACATGCAGTATAACTCCCTTCTATCCCTTTTCAACTCTGAGAGAATATTGCTTGCCTTGTGTTTCAAAATAACCTGGCAATCTTTTTGTACTCTGAGGAGAATCTCCAAACCCTATATCTGATCTGAAATTGTCAAGTGTGGATTCTCCATACATCTTTCTTCCCAAGCATGATACATTTGAACCACCTCTGGCATATCAAAGTCAACTTGTAATTTCAACTCTCTCAATTTCTCCTTGGCCAACTCATCTCCATACTCAAGTATTTCTGGCTGTTCTATGATCATAAAACTTGAGTCTGAGCTAGCTTCATCACTTCCTTCTTTCTCTTCTGAAATGACAACAAATGGTGACTCTTTCACCTCCTTTCTATCTTGTTCCATGATTTGTGCAGCCAACCTTCTACCAAACTCAATTTGAGCTGCATTCTTTGGAACAACCTCTTCTACCATAATACCCTTACCCTTATCTAATGGATCAATTGTTGGTAAGGTAGATGGTGATACCTGTGAAGAAACCTCCTTGATGATGGATGATGACTGGGATACATCACCCTCATGTGCAGGTCTGTCAACGCCCAATTTTGCTGTGTCAGCGCCCAAAATACTCATGTCAGCGTTCAACTTCTCCTTGTCAACGCCCAAAGTTCCTGCCTCAGCGCCTTTTGCAATTTCCTCCAACATGGCTGTAAATGATAAATTTAAGTTGGTAGGAGAGACTAAAGACGTATCAAAACCTGTCTGCTTCTTCAAACTTGTTAGGGCCTCAACAACATCCAAAGATTGACCATCATGGTTGCCCTTATCACTCACATTTATTGGATCTTCCTCCCCTTTGGAAGATTCCTCCATACCTCTCCTTGCACTAGCAGTTTCCAAAATAACAATCCTCTCCCTCAATTGCTTGAGTTCAAGGCCTTGTGAGCTGACAAGTTGTACTAAGTCTGCATTTTGCTTTTGCAAGCTCATGTAGACTGTCGTCAATTCAATTAGGGTCATTGGTTCCAATCTGCCCTCTTCTAAAATGGGTATTTGACCTCCCAAGTCAGATTCATTGGGCATGGATGAGGACTTAATGATGGTGGGACTGCCTTGGCCAGCATCTAAGCCAGAACCAATAGTCCCAACCTCATCCATATCACCAACCACACTTATGGTGGTGGTTCTCTCTGCTACATGGCTAGGACCACCAGAGGAGAACACTCCAGTAGTCCTTTGGCGTTTCATCAACCTATATTCAGGGGGTGTGGAAGATGATGTGGATTTGGTGGATGTGGGTTGGTTAAGGGGTGTTTGGGTTTGTGAAGGTTGTGTGTCAACGTTTGAAATAGGCACATCAACGCCAACATTTAATGTGTCAGCGTTGAAGGGTTCTTGGTCAATTTGCATATGTTCATGTGAAGGTAATGGTTCAGGTATTGGGTCAATTTGGGGTTGAGGATCAGGTTGGGGTTGTGTTGCTGCAATGACAGCAAGCATAGCTTGGGTTAAGGGTAGGTTACGATGTGGGGGTGAGTTCATCTTCATAAAAATTGCTTTCTTTTGCACAGGGATCTCATAAAAATCATTATGATTCCTTGTGCAGTATCCTTGAACATCAAAAACCATTTGAAAAATCGGGGATAAGCTAAAGTCATTTTGTTCCCCTTATTTTTACACATGCCCTCAAAAATCATTTTAGAATAATTAAATTTTTTCCCAGTTGCAATACACATAATAGCACTGGAAATAGATCTATTGATCTCATTGTGTGCAGTGCATTTGGGACTCAAACATTATAGGAGGACATGTATAAGGTACTTCCAGGCTGGGGGAAACTCCTGTTTATGATATTTGTTTAAAGTTCCTTCATCAGGAAAAGGATAACCAAAAGCCCTTAGTCCTTGTTCTATTTCACTAATGGGAAGGGTGGCTATACCATCAGCATCATCAAGATGCAAGGCTTGGCGTACCAAAGCCTCAGTAACCACCCAAGGTCTCCCATGAACAATAGAAGTCAATGTAGTCACTCTATTAACTGTTGAGGAACTAACAGTGTTCCAAAACTATTTAATATGTGTGACTGGAATGAGTGGTGCATGAGAAAGAGCATACCTAATAGGAGATGCGTTCAAATACGCCACCATTTGTGTGTATTGGGGAAACAGAGCATCATCATCTTCAAGATACGCAATCATGTTGTGTTGGCTTCTGAACCCCAATTCCAATTCTGATGGTTTAAACTTTGGTGCCATTGTTGAAAGCTGTGAAAGTTGATTGATGAAGATGAAGTTGATAAGAGAAAATTGTGTTAGACAAGAATTATAGATACCCTGTTTAAAAATAGGAGCCAAATTTATAGAAGAAGAAAATGCATGTGATTGGCCCAAAAAGAGGAAAGTATTTTCAAAATATAATCATGAGAATATTGAAAAAGAAGAATTTTATCTCATGTATTAAATGAGAGTTATCAACTCCCCAAAATTACGGCCTAAAAATATGTCAAAAAGTAACAACTGGGTAGGTCCCATTGAGTGTCAACGGTCAAAAATAACCTATCAACGCCCAACGGCTATAATCTTGTCAACGTTTGCCTATAGCCATGTCAGCGTCTAAATTGGTCACAACAACGCTTGAAAAGATACTTGTCAGCGTCCAAAAATAAAAAATTTTAAAAATGAAAAATGACCTTAACAAAGTAATTTATCCTAGAGAAGATAACCAAAAAGCTGATAATTATTATAGGGCGGCAAGCACTGTCCAGTTATGCACACTTGCTTATGTAAGATAGACATAACAGTCCTCTAGTGTCCCTTGCTAACCAAAACTCTTAACAACTAAGTTACCTTATAAAATTCCTTGTTACTCCCAGGTAAATCCCATAACAAAATTATTCCCAAGTCTCCCAACAGACCACAACCAATTCTAGGCCAAAAATGTCTTGGCAGCATGCATAGTATATCAACTTTGCATGCTACAGTGCCTAATGATTTAGTAAAACTAACTCATACTTACCTGTGGACACAATCTAGAATTGTGATAAGAGTATCATATGGATACCCAAACATCCTAAAGGTTCCTAAAACCTCCCCTTAAACTATGATACATAAGTTGCTAAAAACATGCATGAACATAAAAATTTATGTCAAGATAGGAATTTAAAAATTCCAACCATCATCCATAATCATTGACCTGTTTTTGAATGCCCTGCACATAAAGAAAACAAATTAGTTTTTTTTAGGAACCCAAGCCTTAGAAGACTTGGATTCATCTGGTTGTTCAATAAGAACAGACTTAGTTCTCATAACAACCCCATTTTCATCCTTCTTAGGATGAAATACCCAGTTAACCCCAATAGGTTTTGTAATGACCTTTGAAATGTAATTAAATCTGTTACAGGTCATTGAAATCCCATTATCATTAGGGTTTTGATCTTTCTTGGGTCTCCATGTTAAGCTTGAAGAAGCTTTAGACCCCTTACCCTGTGGTTGAAAATATTTAGGTCTGGTCATGTTTCTGTCAGCGTTGGAATTGGTCTTGTCAACGCTGAGATTACCCTTGTCAGCGTTGAATCTAGGGTTTGCTACAGAAACCCATTGCCTATTAGACCAAGTGTTTGTCTTTTGAAATGGTCTTTGTCCATGAGTGTTAGACCCTCTAGTAAAGAATGGGGCAGGTCTAATCACTTGTGGACTTTGCTGCACACAAGGTTTGGGTCTGACAACGTTTGACTTCCTAACAACGTTGACTTTGTTCCTGTCAGTGCTGAAATTGTTTCTGTCAGCGCTGGCTTTGGGAGCATTGACACACTTATATGCCAAGTGTGAAAAGCTACCACAAGTGTAACAGGCTTTTTTAGACACAACCCTAGGTCTAGAAGAGAAGAAGCATGTTCCATCATTGCTAACTTGGCTCTTAGGAGACCTAGTATTCCTATACATCTCTGCATACTTAATGCTAGGTTTTCTATCAGTGTTGGAGCCAAGGTCAACAGCTTTACCAGTGATTGGGTTAGTAACCTTAATGGGTGTTGACTCATTCGGACTTTCACATAGCAAGCCACCCTTAACAAATAATGTAGGGTTAGCTTTCTTCCATTCATTCAGGTCAGTCAACTTTTGTTGATACTCTTCAACTGGGGTGACAACTCTTGGTGGAGGAATGAATTCCTCCTCTTGGAGTTCTAGCAAACCAGTCCAAGATAGGTCCTTTTGTTGGACACCATAGAAGTCACCAGCTGGTGGTGGAACCACAGAGTAGTCTTTCATCCCAATCCCAGTCATGTCCTTAGGATCCCTTTGTTTACCCACACAGTCTCCTAGGGTTTGAGTGGCTCTATCAAATCTTTGAATTTTAAGGCCAACATTATCTTTATTCTTAATGGCCTCATCTAATTTAGCCTGTAACTCACCATTAACCCTTTCCATGATGTTTCTAATATCCATACTAGCATTTAACTCATGTTTTAAAATATTTATTTTATCTTTTAAGTCAAATTCCATTTTCTTGTATTCAGAAACTGTTTTCTCAGTTTGAGTGAGAGCTAGTTGGTAATTAGACAGTTTGCACTTTTCAGTACTCACATCACTTAATAATCTTAACACTTCTTTGTTAAGTTTCTCAGTGTTTAACCTACAACCTTTACTACAAAAAGCATCATTGTATACCTCATTATCAGATGAAGAGGAGGAGTGTGCCATGAGAGCATATTCAACATGCTTTTCTTCTTCAACCTCAGCAACCAAAGCTTTATCCTCTTCCACATTCTTAGCCAGATAGCTCCAATCTCATCCCATACCATCAATTCCTTGAACTGCAACCATGGCTTTAGGATCCTGAGCTTTAACAATTTGATTTGAGGGTTTACCAGCATCAGATCTTCTAGGAGATCTACATTCCCTCATGAAATGCCCCATACGATGACAGTTGTAGCATTCAACTTTGGATTTATCAAATCCAGCTGTGTCTTTTGCATTGAAGGTCATCTTCTTCTTAAACCTTCTATTCCACCTGTTTGCTCTTATACTAGCAAGAGCCATGTTCCACTTAATGTCCGTCTCTTCCAAGTGCTCATCACTTATCTGCTCAAGGTCCTCATATGTAATCACTGAACCATTGGGCAAAGAAGCAATATAAGCACATACAGTATCCAAATCCAAACCAGCAGGTTTAACTCTTGGGGAGTCACTTTTGAATGTGTCAGCGTCTGAAAAGGAGACGTTGACAGGACTTGTTCCAGCGCTGACACATGATGATCCAGTAACTGGATGCATGTAAGAGTCCTTCTGATTGAATTGACCTTCACTATGAGAGAAGAAGGCCATGTTACTGTTAGTGGACTTGCTTCCATGCTCTAAAAGAGTTTCATCTTCCAACAGCCTCAGTTTGTTGTAAATGTCATCAAACATGGAACTTTTGTAAGTATTATTGGCAAGAATAGATCTTGCCTCAATCTTCCACGCCTCACCAAGACTTTTAAGAAAAGTAGAATTAATGTCAACATCACCAAGTTGTGTCCCCATGAAGGACAATTTGCTTGTGATGTCAAGCAATCTGCTTCTCACACTACTCAGCTTCTCATTGGGTTGTGCTTTGAAAACAGCATAATCACGCATGAGTTGTTTCTTCTTTTCTTCCCTGGTATCTGCATTGCCACCATATGCAACTTCAAGAGCTGCCCAAAGGTCTTTAGCAGAATCATAACCTCTGTATTTATGCTGGTTCTCTTGTCCCAAAGAGACTTTCAGAATATTTAGGGTTTTCATGTCAACCCTTTTCTTTGCTATGTCTTCAGCAGCCACAACTCTACCATCTTCAGGTTTTTCTTTCTTATCTTCTTCAGAACATCCAGCAACAGCTGATCTTTGAGAAATAGCATCAGCAATCTTTTGAGCTTTATCGAATGTGTTTCCATATTCAATGATCTCCCAGAGTGTGTAGTCATAGATCCCTAGATATTGCTCAAAGTTGAATTTCCACAATTCAAAGTTGGTTGCATCAAGCATGGGAATCTTGATGTTTGGTAAAGGTGAGGAGGAGGAGGAGGAGGTTATTTCTGACATGATGTTGTTAGGGTTTTTGAGAAGATTAGGGTTTTGGTGATTTTTAGGGTTCTTGTGTTCTTTAAGATCAAAAGTTCCTCAACAAGCTCTGATACCACTTGTTGATCCCAAACTTAGATCGGTTTAGCTTTATGTATACGAGATTAGATCAAGTAATATACTTAGAGAAACCTTTGTATATGCTTATGATAATCTAAGTGTTATGCGGAATTAACACTTAAATAAGAACACACAATGATATAAACAAACTTTCACTTTGATTAATGATATCAAACTTGCTTACAATGAAAGTAGTTTACGAATGAAAACTTATATGAAACATTAACCTAAAGGTCTTCTTTTATAGACATAAGAAGCCTTGTACAATAATCTATGTATCAGCTATTCTAGGTAAAGATAAATATAAAAAATACATTGTTGTTCCTATCTTTACTAGAAGTAATCTAGAATACAATAAAAGCGTAGAGTATATCTTCCCATCAGTGCTTGTCTTCAATGTATCAACGCTTGAATTTATCTTGTCAACGCTTGTGCTGTCAGCGTTTGTTTTACTCCTGTCAACGCTTGATTTACTCTTGTCAGCGCTCAAGTGATCTGGCCATAATTTATTCCCAACATAGAAGACGTACTAGGAAGGTTTTCCTTTGACAAACTTTGGGGCACAAAAGCTGATAATTGAGATAATTCCTTTTGTAAGCGAATACGGGTCTTTTTATCAAATTGATCTTTATTATACTTAACATAATCAAGCTTATGGAATGTGGAAAGCATTTTAGATCGATTTTCTTCCGCAAGTGACATTGTCTCCTCAGTATCACGAACATAAGGTGCTTCTTTTGATTTGCCAATTAGTGTCACATCATAAAGACAAAGAATTTATTCCTGAGCTTGTTTTGCATAACCGAGATTAGGTGGTAAATCTTGAAGACGCTTAAGTTCAAGTTCTTTAAACGATTTAGTTAAAAGATGAATCTTTTTTATGGAAGCGTATTGTTTTAAAAGTTGTTGTTCCTTGAATTTAAGAAGTTTGGTAGCATTAATTTCCGATTCAAACTTTTTAGACTCGAGAGTTTTGAAATCCTTTTTAAGTTTTTGAAAATCATTTACAACCAACTCTTTTTCTTTTGATTCATTGGAAAGATTAGCTCTTAATGATTCTATTTCGTTTAAGTGTTCTATCCTTTCAAAATGAAATTGGTCAAATTCATAATAAGTTATTTTTTCTACTTGAGGGACCATTTCAAAAGTTTTGACCTTTTCCTTATACAGCACAAGCTCAGCGGTTAGATTAACATTCAAGTCTACGGTTTGTAGGACGGCCACATTCATGTTATCTATAATATGTTTAGGCACCATTACCAAATCATGTTGATCATAAGATTCCATACTCGTCGTAGCATTTGGTTGAGGTTCACTCAAACGTGTTGGATTGGATACCAAATCATTTGAGTTACTAGTTCCCGAATGTTGTTCGAGGTTCTCATTTTCATGCTCAACTTGATGTGGATTATCATGAGCAATATTAGATGTGGTGGGTACCTCACTAACGACATCAGAACCGTAGTGAGAGAGATTAGCAACGAGAGCAGCTTGGGTTGAATGAATGTCATCACAATTTGAATCATATGCATCAAGATCATCTGCTTGATATGCTGCAGTAGAAGTAGAGAAGACTGCAATGCCTTCATTATCAGCTGCCCCTAGATCTGCAAGAAATGCTAATTCCTCTGAATCCAAAATCTTTCCCTTAGATTGAGCATCGACCAAATACATCTTCTAACGAAACCACGTTGCATCCCTTCTCCTTTTTGGCTGAGTGCATTCCCTAGCCATGTGACCTTGTCCTCGACAATTTTAGCAAGTCACATCCTTTTGAGGACCAATAGGGCTTCCATTTCCACTAGCTTGAGAAGTCACAGCTTGAGCGGTCACGGTCCTTGTAGTAGGTCCATATGAATTTTGACTTCCTTGAATGGATTGCACGGTCACTTGACCATCTTGAATAGTGGCTTGTTGTCGAGGATTTGAAGAAGTTCGGAGCTGATTGTTCGTTGGTGGAAAACCTCTAGTTGCAACAATTTTTGACAAGTAGGCAGTGAGATGGTTTAAGACATCAGTAGGTGTATCATTTGGAGTAAAGACCGGTGCTTGAATTGGTAGAAGTTCATCCGAGTAGAAGGCTTGTGCTAGTGGTGCTTCAACTGGAAAATATCCTTGCTGAGGAGTATAGCTCATTAGAGAAGTGATAGCTTGTGATGGTGATGCCTGATGTGTTGGTTGCTGTGGAGAAGGCTGTTGAAGAACACTTTGTTGAAATGCTTGTTGTGGCATCATTAGTGGTTGATAAGATGGTTGTTGTGGTTGCTGATAGGTGTGTTGTGGTGGCTGCTACAAGTATGATGGTTGTTGATAAGTGTAAGCGATGTTTTGTTGGGGAGTCATTTGTTGAGAAGCATACATGGCAAGTGGATCATGAACTTGAGGTGTTGACAACCGAGCCTCGATCACGTGGCATTCGTGTTGTTAAAGAAAAGCTTGAAGTTGATCCACATTGGTTTGATGCAAATCCTTAGCCAATTTAACAGCCGTCACGTACTTGCTCCATTCAGAAGGGAGAGTATTCAAATACTTGGTGTTTAATAGAAACGTAGGAATTGCCAGGCCATAGATGTTGAGCTCATTCATCAATAGAGTGAATCTCAAATAGTAATGATTGAGAGTCACCCTGGAGACATAGGCAAACTTATCAAAAGTATCATATATCTTACACTCTCGTTCTTGTTTAGTTAACGAGGTGCCTTGCATTAGAACACGAATTCTATCCCATAACTCTTTGGCAACTTTATGTTTACTGATGAGTTTGTAGACATCTGGAGGAAGGGCTTGGAGAATGATGTTTGTAGCTTGTTTATCACACTTTTCTTGTATCTTAGCATCTCTAGTTAGTTCACCCATTGTGCGAGGACGAGTAACAGTACCTTCCGTCACAGTACCATATACCAATGGTCCATTGAGCACGGATGCCCAAATGAGATGTCCGTTCTCTTTGTTCAACATATAAAGTTCCATTCGGGAAGCCCAATCCTCGTACATAGTCTTCACCAACATTGGTGGACGATTATCCGTACCCGAGAGGATGGACTTATCCGTAAGATATGTGTACTCCATTTCGATAAGAAAAGATTTACAACTTTGGATCGAACAATGAGAGAAAGTAAATGTGTTTGTTGTCGTGTGTAGAAGTCAAGAAAATTGTTGAAATCCCCTAAAATATGTTCTCGATAAACCAAAAAAATTCCAAGACAAACAAAAACTCACGATCGAAATTTTTTTAGGAATAATTTTGGTATCTTCGGAATATCACAAAAACAGTATATGTCGCAATGTCACTTGTCGCAATAACAAATCTATCGCAATAACACCTGTCGTAATATCACTAAACCTGTCGCAATATCACAAAACTATCGCAATAACACCTGTCGCAATATCACTAAGCCTGTCGCAGTATCACAAGACTATCGCTATAACACCTGTCGCAATATCACTAAACGTGTCGCAATATCACAAGACTTATCGCAATAACACCTGTCGCGATATCACGAAACCTGTCGCAATACCCATTGCAATACACATCGCAATACCTATCGCAATAAACTGTCGCAATAATGGTCGCAATAAGTTGTCTCAATACTAGTCGCAATAGCCGTCGCAATGTGAGAACCCTAGCCTCCGGATAAAACTATAGGGATCCCAACTTCCACTTTTCTCGGATAAAACCCAACCAATTATAGATTTTTAGCCAAAAAGATTTGTGTTTTTAGCCAAAATAAATATACCAAATCTCTACCACAACTATGTAGAAGATTTGTATCAAGAAAAAACCATAAAAAATATAAAAAAAATGGATCGAATGATTTGAATAAAAAAGGACACAAAAATCAAGAACACAAACACATAAACAATACAATCATCCCATGGCTCTTGATACCATTTGTAGGATTGTGTAAATCTTGCTTATATTCTAGAGATAGATAGATGGTGAGAACACACACACTTAGAGAGAGAAAGTATGAAAAACACACTTTAACTATGTAAAATTATGAAGTGAACCACACCCTCTCCAACTAAGGAGAGAGTTTATATACCCAAGCCCATGTGATGGGCTTGGGCTTACAATGGGCCGCCGGCCTACACAAGTTGTAGGCTTGGCTTGGCCTTGTTTGTTTAATATTATGATAACTAAACTACGCGCTACTACTTAGACTATTGTTGGAGTGACCGATCCTTTCTAATACATAAAACATATTTCCAACAATGACGACTTTTGATGCAAAGGTTTTAGTGTCCTTTAGCTACCCTTAAGTTTTTGACACATAAGTGGGTATTGTTGACTAATTAGAAAATTTATAAAGTTTTGTTATATCGCTGCTCTCATGGGTATAAGTGTGTCGTAAAAGTGTTTTCAGCCTCCGAATAAAACTATAAAGTTGTCCGAAATGATATTTTTAGTCACCTACGCTGAAACAGAAGCTTGTAAGTGGGCATTTCACCCTTAAAATGCAAAATACATACTATGATGTTTGACTTTTTCGCGCAGAATGCGTCTTGGTTTTTGTTTTTAAAAAGTTATCTATACTTCAAAACTTTTCTTGAAATTCACAAGATATTAACTTCATGATGTATATGACTTCTCTAAATTTTTATATATTTTCTCCAAGAGTCTAGATAGGATTTTTAAGCTTCGCGAAAAAAGTTTTCTACATTTTTTCATTAAGCGAGTAAATGACTATTTCATTTCCCAAACGCTCCTTAAGCAAGCCTAAACCTTATGAAATAGATTTGGGATGATCGATACTGATACTTAGGATGTATAACATTATAATTGAAGTATTTCCTACAGATTGTAAGCTTTATAGGTCATGTTTACACTTTACACTTAGACTCGGTTACTTGTGCAAGTTACTTATGTATCTCAATTTTTTACGAAATATTTTGATACAAACGTTTGATACTTTTATAAAACAAATATCTAAGGTGGTGATCACTGATGTTATCGTGATAGTATAGTGATAACTAGATACGTTATAGGGTAAATTAGAAAATTACCTTTAGGAAAAAGTAATAGTCTAAAATTACCAAAGACGAATTCAGTTAAACACGTGATGAACCAAGTTCGTTGTACACGAAGATCTTATGAATTTGAGACGTTTTGTATCGATTTGGACAATTGATTTGAATTGGTTGTAGGTTTTTAAACTAATATTAATCATACAAATTTTAAAACAATTTAATTTTATCCTAAAGTGCATGAATCGTAAACCCCGAATTTATAAAAGCTAAAAACAATTACTTAAAAATTAAAGTTAATTAAAAATTAAACTAACAAATTAAAACTAAATTTTTAAAACAAATTTACTTTTACACTATTTTAATTTAAATCTAAAATAATAAGAATCTAGATATTTAAAAACTAATTAAACTTTTAAAATTAATAAAAACATTTTTGTTTTTATTTTGTTCTTATTTTTTTTTTGTAATACTTATAAAAGAAAAATAAATTTAAACAAATGTTAAATAAAACGTATATAAATTAATTCCAAACTGTCATGAACTACAACACTATATTAATTACACTAATGGAAATTAAACCCAAAAGAGCTCTTAGCTCAGATGGTAATCACACTGGTTGTGCATCCGAGAGGTCTCGGGTTTGAATCCACAGGAGTGGATTTTTGGTGATATTTATTTTTTATAAAAAATGAAAAGTTGAGTCACAGGAATGACTTGTTTGGAGTTGCTATTTTTTACAGCTTATTAGAACAATAATAAGCTATCAGATCAGTAGGATCTGATAGCAAAAACTACACAACAAATCTAAGCAGCAAAAACAAGTAGAAAATAACTCAAAATCTATATCAGCAATAAAATTCAGTTACAATAAGAACAACGCGATACAGTCATTCAGAATCAGACCAACACCAATTCAGCATACAATCTTAAAGCAAGGATACAGTAACCAACTTAACTAAATCAGTACCAGCTAAATTACTACCATAAAACAGTAACAAGCAAAGCTAATTACATATTAAAGAACAAGATGATAGATTAGTAAGCTAAGCCACAAAAGGAAACTTAAAACAGGTTGCACAATACATATTCATCAATATAGCAGTCAATTAAAAACTATCTTAAACTAATATATAAGATTCAGCTATAATCTTCAACTTGCAGTGCTCAAATAAATCCCAAACTCTAAGAATATACTTAACAGATGAAAAACTTGCAATAAAACAAGCTCACATATCAGATTCAAACTAAAACCCTTATTAAAATAGATTTAAAAACTTTAAGCTAACCAATCAGATTCGACTGACAATCGAAATTAACAATAATCTAAGCAGTATTACCCAAACATTAGCAGTATACTTAATAATCTAAACAATAATATCAAAAATATTTTATGCAGAAAGTTAACAAGACAGATTCATCATCACGTAGAAGCAGATTCTTAACATCACTCAAAAATCAACAACATATAACAGATCCAACGTCAAATTCAACAAACTAAATCTAAAAATAAGATTCATTAATTTCCAATCTAACTAAAAACATTAATAATCAATTAAGCAGAAAAATAGCAGAATCAACAAAAATAACTAAAAGAACTTAAAACCTTTTGAAGATAGCCATTGGGAAGAAGTGAGGCGCTGAGCCCACTTATTAAATCAAATCATCACCATCATCGACCACCATTCATTATCGAGCCATTTACCATCATTCCAAATAAGATCTTGAACCAGTATTTCATAAACTTCCAGTGGGGAAGTTTATCTTCCAAATATTTACTCTTAATATCTAATCTAAGCTATTAATGAGCTTAAATTAAATATCACAAAAATTATTATTATGAAACAGATTATAGAATTAACTTTTCAATTCAAGCAGTAAAATAAGACACAAATTTAACCGGATGTAAATAAAACTTTTATTAAAAATCAAGAAAGATTACAAGACTTTGATAAAGAAAATTACAAAATTAATCCTAAATCTATTTCTACAAAATAACTTTAAAGTAAAAATTGGATGCCTTCTACTGAAAATACCAAGGGTATTTATAGGCTAACCGCAAGGGGTGGGGGTGATGATTTGTTGGAGATGAATCAACTTGAGCCCTTGGATCATCTTTATCTTTTTCTCTCTCTTGTCAGTTTTGATCTAAAGGCTGAAAAACGCCCTTGTGCACACGGATTGCCACCGTGGCACAAGAGTGTGTTTGTTGTGCTAGTTGGTTGTTGATGTGTCTTCCTCTTATTGGTAGATGATGGATGGATGATGTATCAATTCCAATCATAAGCTGCCACATCTCCATGCTCTTCCACTCTTCACATCCGAAAATATGGGGGATTTATTCCCCATGCGTGTGCATCACACATGCAAGTGAAAACCCCAATTTTTGTGATGATTTATTTGATAGGGTTTTGATGAATAGTAAACAATGGAGTTACTGGTTTCATTTTTTTACTTTGGGGAAGAAAAGGGTGAGAGAAAAGGATATATAGAGTGTATCGAAGGTAATTTTTTAATAAATGTGTGTGAGTGCGTTTGGTTATGGGAGAGTTGACTGAATATAAACTCACAAATCGTTTGTTTATCTTTACCAAACCCTAAGGCCCATAAACTTGAATTCGTCCCAATTTCATTCACTTGTGAAAACACTTTGGGCTTGAAGCCCAATTAGGTAAACCGTCCCACTAAGCATGACTTTTAGGCCATTATGGGCTTGTCTTCCAAAAGTTAATAACCAATGAACTTTAAATGGGCTTTTGGGCCCATTAACCAAAAGTGGGACCCAGAAGCCCATATGTCTTCATCAATATCAAATCCGTTAAAGTCGAGCTTGTTTTTGGCTTCCTCGGTCTTTTTCTTCAAACTCGTGCCGGTTTTTGTCGATTTTCGTGATCTTGGTACCTACACACATTAAAACAAGAAACATGCAAATACAAGGCAATATTGATACATTTTGTGCACTTATTCATTGTTTATTAATATAAATGATATGAGTATTTAAGCTCATATCAAACTCCCCCTTGCTAAGCATTTGTCGTGTCCTCACGGAATGATAAAATAAAATACTAACTACACTTTTTATTCAACTTATGAAACATTTTATTTTGCAAAGACATAATGTATTGCTTTCATTATTTTGAAAAATAACTTTTAGGATCATAAAACTCAAATAGATTCATCGTCCCCGACTTTTCACTTTTCCATGCCAAGTGCAAAAACAAGATCATTGTCAATCATAAGCCCCAAAATTAAACCAACTCATACAAGTAATTTGTGTTAAACTCAATCTCCTATTATTCCTAATTGTATCTCTAGATTTTATTTGTCATTCACCCAAAGGCTCATTTGAATTATTTTGATATTTATTAGTCCAAAAATGAAGGCAAGAACGGTGTAAACTCAACACTCAAAACCTAACCTCGACTTCAACGACCGTTGTCACTTAAGAAAGCCCACATCAAGGATAACTTAACACGATTTGAGGGATAAATCCCCGGACCCGAAATTTGGCTAATATGGCTACTTAAAAGCAACAATAAAACCTCCAAAGTCAATTTTGACCTTATTAATGGAGTTAGCAACAACTACATCATAACACCTTGTGGATCTTTAAGATGCAATTGTGCTCCTTATTTAAAATCCACACCGGAAGGCTCCTTGGACAAAAATAAGGGAATTGACATCACCATCCCACCTTATGGCTCATGATGATGAAGCAATTTTTATTAAACACGTCCCCTCGCCATACACCCTAAGGCTCTAATGACAAGGTTAGTGCTACATGACTCCCACCCGAAGGCTCCTAGAGAACATGTTTTTATTTATTCTTCTTTATTAATATGATATTTATAATAAGCCAAATTTCCGCAATCTCATGATCAAAAGTCCATGACGCTGACACCCTTAATGTGTTCTCACTTTAATTACAAGGGAAGAAAAAGAAGGAGCTACGAGTTAAGATATCAAGCCCAAACCGCTAAAAACTTCATTTATTAAGCAATTATTATTCAAGCGTGGAAAGTAAATACGAGGAGCTTAAATCAAACACAAAAATACTTGCACAAAGAAGAATTAATTATAGAAACTTATGATTGAACTCTATCATCTCTTGTTCTCCATATTGTAAAATTTCAAAAATGTGAAATCAATGGATACTTAGCCTATTAAATCAAAGTTTTGGGTTTTCAAGTCATCTATAGGATCTTGCATCTTCTTATACTTTTTCAAGTTTTAGAATTTGCGTTTTAAAGTTCCCTTGATAAACGACTTTCTAGGATCAATTATAGGAACTTGCGAAAAGTTCTTGCTCTTAACCCGTATGGATTAAGACTGTCGCGTTTTAAAGCTCCCTATATAAAAGCCTAGCAAAACTTAATTTAAATACGTTAAGGAAAAGCTAAGGTAAAAACCGAGTCGAGTCAAAAACTATTTTTATTTTCACCAACGGAAAGCCTACATTCATGTCAAAAGCACTTATTTTATTTATTAAAAACTTAAAAATAACACGAAAATTTTAAAATTTTTATGAAAAACTAGAAAAACAACTACGTTTGGACACGACAAAAGCAATAGCAAGCGATTATATCGATTGACTCCCCCATGCTAAAACCAAACATTGTGCTTAATGTTTCTTAGCTCAAGAGTAACACCCCCTTGCTAAAATACGAAGAGTCTAATGCAAAATCCTAGCATGGAAAAAGCACGCAAATCTATAAGCCGTTTATTAATTATGCCTCAAGATAAAACGTTAGTCGATAAAAATTAAAGGATAGAGAGTGCGCCCCTTTTTGGCATTCAAAGAATGGAAGATCAAGTGGACCGGCAAAAACCAAACACGAGAGTCTTCAATTTAGGGCCATACCTAAGATTCACAACACAACAAAACACAAGCACGAGCTTGAAAGATCAAGCCTTATTAGTGTTAGAAAATAGATAGAAGATAGAATGTATGGGACTCCCCCACAAGGCACCTCGTTTTTGTTAACCGAGTCATGAGCTCGACTCGATCCCCGCATTCATTGATCCTTAGGGAAAGTTTGAAGATCCGGGACAACCTCCGTAGGTATGTCCCCTCCAAAGTAATGTTTCACACGATGACCATTCACCTTAAAGTTAGGCCCGTCTTTTTGAGCTAGCTCAACGGTGCCATAAGGAAAAACTTGTGAAACGATGAATGGTCCGGACCAACAGGATTTAAGCTTGCCCGATAAAATCTTAAGTCTAGAGTTGAATAAGAGGACTTGATCACCAACATTGAAAATGCGGTTTTTGATCTTTGAGTCATGAATCCTCTTAGTCTCCTCTTTATAAATCAAAAAATTTTCATAAGCTTGATCCCTTAATTCACTTATTTCATTTAATTGAACCTTGCGATGATCACCCACGGTCCTTATATCAAAGTTACAATGCTTAAGAGCCCAATACGCCTTATGTTCGAGTTCAATTGGCAAGTGGCATGCTTTTCCGTAGACCAACCTAAATGGTGTACAACCAATTGGTGTCTTGTAAGCCGTACGGAAAGCCCACAATGCATCGTCCAATTTATCCGCCCATGAAGTACGATTTTCTCCAATAGAAAACTCCAAAATCCTTTTAAGAGCTCGGTTTGAAACCTCCACTTGACCACTCGTTTGAGGGTGATAAGCCGTAGAAAGTAGATGAGTGACACCATATTTCTTTAGAAATTTTTCAAGTTGTTCATTAAAAAATGGGTCCCACGATCACTTATAATAGCCCGCGGAGTTCCAAACCTAGCAAAGAGTTGTTTCAAAAAGTTCACCACAACTCGAGCATCATTCGTGGGTAAAGCCTTAGCTTCGACCCATTTAGACAAATAGTCCATGGCTACGAGAATGTATTTATTTCCTTTCGAATATGGAAACGGCCCCATAAAATCGATCCCCCACATGTCAAAGATTTCACAAACTTGAATAATGCTTTGAGGCATTTCATCCCTTTGTGAGTTCTTTCCTTGACGTTGACAAGCATCACAAGTCTTGATCAAGTCTTGGGCATCACGATATATGGAAGGCCAAAAGAAGCCGGCATCAAAGACTTTCTTCGCGGTGGCGTTGGCACCATGATGTCCCCCGGTGGGTCCTTCATGACAAGATTTAAGGATATCTTGAGCTTCTTTGCCAAACACGCACCTACGGATCACTTGATCCGCGCACACACGAAACAAATAGGGGTCGTCCCAAAAGTAATAGGATATATCCTTGAAAAACTTTCGTTTTTGTTGGGACGACATACCCTTGATCACAAACTTTCCCGCATGGTAATTTGCGATGTCCGCAAACCATGGGGTACTATCATCACCACGAAAAGCAATCATACCAAGCGTCTCGAGAGGAAATGTTTCATTAATTTCCTTGTTCTCTCGATCGCTTTGGTGAGGATTCTCAAGTCGAGATAAATGATCGGCCGCGAGATTCTCGGCTCCTTTTTTGTCTAGAATTTTGACATTAAATTCTTGAAGGAGGAGAATCTACCGGAGCAACCTCGGCTTAGCATCTTGTTTATTAAGAAGATATTTGATAGCCGAGTGGTCCGTATACAATATGGTTTGAGACAAGACGAGATATGGTCTAAACTTTTCAAAAGCATACGCAACGGCAAGAAACTCCTTTTCCGTTGTAGTATACTTTGTTTGAGCATCCGTCATAGTCTTACTTGCATAATGTATAGTCAAGAAATGTTTGACTTACGTTGCCCCAAAACCGCACCTACCGCGTAATCACTAGCATCACACGTAATTTCGAAAGGTAGGTCCTAATCCGGAGCAACTAAGATTGGAGATTCGGTTAATTTCTTTTTAAGCATCTCAAACGCTTGAATACACTCATCCGAAAAGATGAAAGGAGTCTCTTTTTCCAAAAGATGGGTCATAGGCCGAGCTATCTTAGAGAAGTCTTGTATAAAACGTCGATAGAAGCCGGCATGGCCGAGAAAACTCCTAACTCCCTTAACGGTGGTGGGTGGAGGTAATTTGGCAATCACGTCGATTTTAGCCGTATCAACCTCAATATCGGCCTTAGAGATCTTATGTCCTAACACAATTCCCTCTTTGCACATGAAGTGACATTTTTCATAGTTAATACAAGATTCATTTCCTCACAACGTTGCAACATTCTTTCAAGGTTAGAGAGACATGAAGTGAAAGATTCCCCAAAAACCGAAAAGTCATCCATGAAGACTTCCATGGTTTTCTCGATCATATCATGGAAAATGGCCATCATGCACCTTTGGGACGTCCCCGGAGCATTGCATAGTCCAAAAGGCATGCGACGATAAGCAAATGTTCCATAAGGACAAGTGAATGTGGTTTTTTCTTGATCACGAGGATCAATGGGGATTTGGAAATAGCCGGAAAATCCATCCAAAAAGCAATAGAATTCATTCCCCGCTAGTCTCTCTAACATTTGATCCATAAAAGGTAATGGAAAATGATCCTTCCTAGTGGCATCATTAAGTTTCCTATAGTCAATACAAACACGCCAACCAGTCACAAGTCTAGTAGGAATCAACTCATTATCCTCATTAGTAACAACCGTCATTCCTCCTTTCTTTGGAACACAATCCACGGGGCTAACCCATGGACTATCCGAGATAGGGTAGATCATTCCGGCGTCTAGAAGTTTAGTGACTTCCTTTTTGATCACCTCATGAATCTTTGGATTGACCCTTCTTTGATTTTGGATAACGGGTTTATAATCATCCTCAATTAGAATTTTATGAGTACAAAATTTTGGATCTATACCCTTAATGTCGGAGATTTTCCATGCAATGGCCCGTTTATGTTTCTTAAGCACTTTTGTTAACCATATAAGATTCAAGCTAACAAGAGGTGATCCGGAGGTCGGGGAGGATAAAAGAAATGTTTAGACATTTTAGAGAGAGAAAGTAAAGCTTGAAATGTAGTGTGTGTATTTAGAGAGAGAAAGGGAAATACACAAAATAAGAAAAGCCTCACCCCTCCATGGAAGTATGGAGGGGTATATATAGGCTAGACAAGAGGTCACTTTGACAACATGTCAATAGTAGTCCCTCCACGTTTTGCCCATATGAAACTAATGTAATTCCGTAAATGGCGCACACATTTTAGGGCTAACAATCTTCCCCCAATGTGGAGACATACGGAATTACTTACAATGTTCCTAACAAGTAAAAATACAACAAATTAAAGTCTTCCAAGGCGCTTCCAATGCTGAGGATGTCTTTTAATTCTTCTGGTCTTCATAACTTGTACCTCAGCTTGAATCCTCTTTGTCTTTGCTTGTTGTGGAACAATTGTAATATGCATGATTTGGATTAACTTCCCCCCAATTCATGCAGCATGTATTTAAAAAACTTTCTTCATAGATGATGAGACTGCTTTTATACATAGTCTCATCGTCCAAATAGGGTTTAAAATGTATTAAATATCATCAAAATACCCAAATATATGCTTGTGTTTGTTGCTTGTGTATTTTAGGTACGGATATTGAGAAAATGACAAAAGATCACAAGAATCACGCAAAAACGAACACGGGAAACGAAGCCGCACGATGAACCAAGCCCTAATAAAGAATTTTCCAAGGAAAACCCTTGAAGATTTGAAGAATTATGAAGATTGGTCCTCCAAGTTTGAAGAATTGACACTTTATACCCTTGTATCTTCATAATTACAAGTTTGGTCCCTAAAGTTTGTCAAAATTACAAAAAGGACCCTTAACTTTGAAGAATTGGCAAATTTAGTCCCTCAACAAAACTAAATTGTCAATAATGGTCCTCCAAGAAGTCAACAAACAAGTCAAGGCCTTGAAGTATGAAGACATGTCAAAATCAGTCCTTGGAATATGAAGAAATTGCATTTTAAGTCCTTAAAACAAGTTTCAAAACTTGTTGTGCCAAAACTGCCAAAGTTCAAAAGTTGTTGTGTGTTAAATGGGCGTTGTTAGCCATTTAATACAACTTGAACAAAGTTTGAAACATGAGGGGTCAAACCTGCCAAGACAACCTAAGACAAACCCCCACTCACAGCTTGACACCTCACCAACCTTAAACAATCACCCAATCAGCATCACCCTTTCCTCCACGTCTGCATTCCACCACCGTTTTATTTAATTAACTTATTTAAGTTTCCCACCCAAACACTTAATTTAAAATCTTATTAATCCCAAACGGATTAAACACTTCCTAATCCACCCTTAAACCCTAAATATCTCTAGGATGAACATCAATCAAATCAAAGGGTTTTTTGTTAATTATTTCCAGATCATTGATTAACCATCCCTTAAACCTAAAACCACCCTTAAACTCCCATCACCATCACCTTACATGTCTCTCCAACCCTCCCCTGCCCCACTATTCACTCTCAAACAAAAACTTGGCAGCAAATCAACAACCCCCAGCATTTTCTTACTCCCAAAGGCAAAATGGACGTCCTAGATTGTTTCTACATCACTGGCATCTCAGCTACAAGCCAAAGACCTTCACATGGTTTTGTTTTGACTGAAAAATTCAAAATCATCCAAGGGAAAAGCTGGAAGTTCACTTGTTAGGGTTTTTAGCTTCTATTCACTTCTAGAATCACAATGTAAGCCTCTATATAAAGGCACTTAGGACGTAGCATTAATCTGTTCTTTTTTCTCCTTTTTTCACAACTTTGTAAGTCCTATTTTTATGAATGAAAAAGGTTTAAGTTTGTTGATGAGAAGAAAGAGCCAATTTAATTTACATTGTTTGCTTGTTGTTTAAAATTCCAAGATTGTTTACTTTTCAAGTTTTTAAAATTCAAGTTTTGTGTTCAAAGGTTTCTGATTTTAAGTTTTCTGTTCAAGCTAAGGTTGTTAAACCACATAAGCTTCTACATTCAAGCTTGTATATGACCATACAACCCTGATATCTTGAAGATATCAAGGTGTAGTGGGTATAAAAGTTTGGGTAAAAGGGCTAAGTGAGGTGAAAAACCTTCTTGCTTATTTTTCTTACATTACTGTTGCAGCTAAAAAGCTATAAGCTATAAGGAGAGTTGTCTATAAGTCATCCTTGTAGCTCATTGCTCATATTCCATGTCACTCTTGTTGTTTTGGTTTGTTTTTAGCAGGTTCTAAACAAGGGCCAATCTTATTCATTTTTGTTAAGCAAAATTTCATCAAAATCTCAACCAAGTTCAGCACAAGCCCGGGCTTGTTTGGAGGTGGTTTTTCAACCACTAAGGGTCCTGGATGTAGGACCCTTAAGGTAGCACCCTCATTCCAATTTCATTTTCAAGTTTTATGTTTTTATATGATGTTTATGTGAATTGCATGATATTTACTTGCTTGTTGGTTTGAGTGTTTAACATTGCTTATATAGGTCTTGTATGCTTGTTTAGACAGCTTAGATTTGATTTGATTGAGTTTTGTGTTGAGTTGCTTTGAAAATTTTGTATTCAGTAAGTTTAAAGGGGTGTTTGGATTTGCAAATTATTTAAGATTACTTGGTTGATTATGTGTCAAAAGCTGTTAGAATACTCTCATTAGTTAGTAATTAGGTGTTTAGTGTGTTTAAGTTTCAGTTTGAACAAGTTTTGAACACATTGCATGCTTAAAAGTTGGAAAAGTTAGCTTGAAATCTGTGACTTGACTTTTCTGATCATTTGTGTGAATTTGAGCCTTCAAATTTGTTAATCTGTTAGAAAATAGGTTTAAGAAGAAGTGTGAGTTGATTGTATGTCATTTGGTGAGAGTGTATGCAAGTTGTTAAGCTTTGAAATCCATTTGTATGCACATTGATTCAGCAAATAACCATCAGACATAGCATAGTATATCAGTAACTTGTTTCTTGTTCATTTGATTTGATCTTGTGTTATATTTGCTTGTTTTGAGTTTGTCTTGACTCCTTGTACTCCAAAGAGGGAGTACAAGGGTGCCTTGTTGTTCACCAAAAACGTCCACAAAAGCAAGACAAGCCCTCTTGTCCTTTATCTTCACAAGTGAAGAACACCATAAGTGTTCATCAGAAACATCATCAAGTCTGGGCACGTTTTGGCTTTCCTAAGCCTTAATCTTGGTTTAATTTGAATTGTGTTTGTGTTTTTGTGAGTTTAAAGGTTACTGGATTGTGTTTTAAAAGTAAAAAAAAAAGAAAAATTTTTGCAAAAAGCACACCCTGCCTGGACTCGAACACGCGACCTTGTGTTCCAAGGAGTAGCGTGTTTACCAGTGATCTAGATGGATTTTTACGTTTAGTTCTCATTTCAATACTTATTTAAGGTGTTTTTGGTTTTGTGCTTATTTAGCTATCAGCTTTTAAATAAGCATTTTCTAGCTTATTTCCTTGAGTTTTTTTCCTGTTTAACATTTTTCTTAAGATTATATTAGGGTTATTGATTTTTCTGAGCAAGAAGCAAATTTTTCCCATTATTATTTTATTTATTAGGATTATTTTAAGTTTAATTTTTAGAAAGTCATTTAAAAATAGTAAAAAGTAATTTAAAAATCTGGAAAAATAGTTTTTAGGTTTTTAATCATATTTTTGAGGTTTACAGCTTATTAGGTTTTCAATTTAGCTTATTTTTGATTTTATTGGATTTTAGGGTTTTTAGCTAAATTTAAAATTTAATATAAAACTATTAAATAGGTTTCAGAAAATTTGGTTTGCATTTTTGTTTTAGTTACATTATTTAGGATTTTTGGCAATTTTTTAGAATTTATTTACAAACTTTTTATTTTTTTGAATATGTTAATATTATTTTATTATTAAAAATTAAAGTTTTATTTTTTTTAGTTTTTATATTTTCCTAGGTTAAGGACACTTAATTAGGAGTTTTGTCACTTTCCAAATATTTTTTAGACTTTTCATTTAATTTCTAGAATTAATTTAAGATTTAATAGGTTTTAATAGTTTTTAAGGGTTTAAAAATAGTTTAATTTGGTTTTAAAATTTTTAAAAATAGTTTTTAGCTTAATTAGGATATTTTTGAGGTTTACAAACTATTAGATCTTGTTTAAGGCTTTTTAATAATTAAAAGTGATTTTTAGGGCTTTAATTAGCATTAAAAAGTCATTATTCAATTAATTAAAAGGTTTTAGCAAGTTGGATTTTTTGTAAACTCTTAGAATATTATTGGGGATTTTTAGTAATTTTTAGAAATTTTTAGGTTAAAATTTTAATTTTGGCACTATTTACGGTTTTACGTTTCTGCCTTTTTCGTCGTAGTTAATCCGTCTTTGTAACCGTCTTTCTCTTCTAATTCCATTTCTTTCTCAATCATTATAATCACAAACATTAATCAATTCAATACACAACGCACTAGCCTCCTTGAGAACGAACTCACTTAGGGTCATTCACACACGGTTTTCCTAAATCGTCGTGCACGCTTGCCCTATTTTAGTTGCTTGTCTTTTCCTAAAGCAAGTATCTAATTTTACAACCATCATTTTTGGCGCCGCTGCCGGGGAGGCGTGTTGTGTTTTGGATGAACCATTGTTGTTTTTATATATAGCCATAATAGTATTTGTATTAGTAGCACTCTACTAATACGTATTATCGTTTTTTGGTTTTTGTGTGAATATTATTAATATATTGTATACGTAGAACAATAAATTCACAAGTACTCCAAATACGTGAGCAATCACAACCTTGACTTGGGAGGTCATTACCCAATCATTGTATGCGAATCTCAAACCAAAGAAAAAGGCAAAAATAGATAAATACTTTCGTGAAGCTCGATTTTGAGAAATACAAACTATAAGGTGGGTATAAGGCGGTTGTATTTCACGACCTAAAGGAAAAAGGCTCTTAAGTGCTTCGCGCCGCCTCGTTTCCTCCGCTTGCTTGTGCGTATTTTGATTTTGAAAGCTAATCGAGGGTTTTGCCGCCCAAAGTATTACTTAAGTATCATATATATTTTCTTGGTTTTATTTGATTAAACCCTCTTGAACGATTTGGTGTTCCACCATCGTTCTAAAGTCATCGAAGGCGTTCACTTCACGTGATCGTTTTCATTCCTTGAGGCTTCTTTAATCGAGAGATTTGATTAAGGAGGAGATTTGTAGATTTGTGTCTACCTAATACATTCCAAAAATCCAAAAAAAAAGTTAAAAACAATCAAAAACCACAAAAATTGAAAAAGTAAAAACACCAAAAATAATCTTCTTTGCTCGCCTTCTCGTTGTACGTGACGTTTATGCAAACTCGCTCTAAAGCAAGACGTGCTCGTAAACGAAGAAACAAATCCATCACTCCTTCTAGTGAGGAGTCTCCTATTGACGAACCCATTATAGTGAAAGAAGCACCCATGGCTAATCGAACTATGATGGAGTTGCTTCAAGCACCCACCGAGGGTTATGGAGAAGCGATTGTGATTCCCGCTATCCTTGCGGAGAATTTTGAGGTTAAGACAGGTTTGTTGTCCATGATTCAAAACAACAAGTTTCGAGGGGACGAAAAGGACAACCCTCATAACCACATTCGCCAATTTAATCGTCTCACCGCCACATGCAAGTTTAAGGATGTTTCAAACGACTCGATTAAGATGATGCTTTTTCCGTATTCCTTAGCGGGGCCCGCAAAAATTTGGTTAGAGAAAGAGCCACCCAATTCTATATTGACGTGGAAGGATCTCATTTCAAAATTCGTGAACCAATTTTTTCCGCCCTCTAAGACTACGCACTTGAAAAACGAGATTTCAAAGTTTTCGCAAGAGTATAATGAGAGTTTTTCAACGGCTTGGAATAGGTTTAAGGAAATGTTGCACGAATGTCCTCATCATGGTTTTTCCGACTTGCATCAAATTGACACGTTTTACAATGGCTTGAACGATCATGAGCGTGATTATCTTAATGCCGCCGCGGGTGGTAATTTTTTTGTGTAAGACGGTCGAGGAAGCATTGTTAATCATTGAGAATAGGTCTAAGGTGTATAGTCCTCGTAGCACGTCGAGTGTTCGTAAGACTTCGTCTTCGTCTTCGCCTTCATTGTCACACACCGTTGATGCTTGCCAAATCGAGGCTAATTTGGAGAACAAAATTTTTGATATAGTGAAAGGATTGTTAGTTGTGTTTAAAGTTGGTGAACAACCCGCTCCCGCTACGATTAAAGCGGTTGAGGTTTCTTGTATGTATTGTGGTGGAGCTCACGATTATTCCGAGTGCATTACCAACGGTGGTAACACTTCGAGTGCCTTCGCGGCCGCGGGAACTTATAACCAAAACGGTCAAGTTCCTCGCACTAATCAATTGACTCCACCGGGTTTTCCACCAAATCAAAATGCTAACAATTATCGAAACAATCAAGTTGGTTACCAAAGCAATCAAAGGAACAATTTTAAGGGTAATAACAACTATGGGAATCAAGGGAGTAGTAGTAGCCAATTGCAAAACCAAAACCAAAACCGTAATTTTCAAAACACGAATCAAGGTCTTCAAAATGTTTACACTAAAGAACTTCCAATGGACTTTGTGAATTATGCCACGGAAAATGATAAGATTTTGGAAAACATTCAAGAGCAATTGGCTAATCAAGCTAGGGACACGGCTAAGAACACCAAGGAGTTAGCTAATTTTGTTAAAGAAAATCTTAGCATGAGGAATGAATTGAAAAATGATTTTGCTAACCAAATTCGAGGTCAAAACAACAAGATAGAGCAAAGTCATGCTAGGCTTGAACAAAGAATTGACCAAAAAGCCGCTAGTCAAGATTTGAAGTTTAATAGTTTTGATGCTAAGCTTAATGCCATTTTAGAAGCCGTCATGGGAAACAAAGCCTCTACTTCGAGTGGTCTACCTAGTAACACCGTTTCAAACCCGAAGGGAGAGATGAAAGTGATTACCACACGTAGTGGTAAGGCACTTAAGGAACCGACTCCTCAACCAATTACTCCAACAGTGGAGGAAATTGAGGAAGAACCCGAGGTGGTGGTCGAAAAGGAGCATATTTCAAGCCCACAAAGTACCGCTCATGCCACACCTACGGTTGACCCATCGCCCATATTGGAACCCGAGATTCCAAAGGCTATGCCTATGCCCCAACCCACACCACCCTTGCCTTACCCATCGAGACTTAGGAAGGAGAAACGACAAGAGCGCGATAACTACCAATTTGAGCTTTTTATGAAAATGTTTCGTGATTTGCACTTTAATGTGAGTTTCGCCGATGCTTTGGTCATGATGCCTCGATTTGCCGCTAACTTTAAGAGTATGTTGAACAACAAGGAGAAATTGCACCAAATGTCTAGTTGTTCGTCGGTTTATCTTAATCGCATACCTCAAAAAGTCGGTGATCCCGGTAAATTTTTGAACCCTTGTGCCATTCAAGATATGGAAGAATGCTATGCCTTGGCCGATCTTGGTGCTAGCATTAACTTGATGCCACTTGCAATCTTCAAGTCGCTCAATCTTCCTAATCTTACTCCTTCACGAATGTCTATTGAGTTGGCCGACCATTCCACGATTCTCGCATGTGGTTTGGCGGAAGACGTTTTTGTGAAAGTGGGGAATTTCTACTATCCCGTAGACTTTATCGTTGTTGATATCCCCACGGATCCTCAAGTTCCTCTTATTTTAGGTCGTTCGTTTTTAGATACGTCTATGGCTTTGATTGACGTGCATGCTAGAAAGATCACCTTACGTTTCAACGGTGAGGAACTTGTTATAAACGCAACTCAAAATTCTCAACTTTCTCATGTTTATTCTGTTGCTACCATAAACCTCGTTGATATGATCGACGTGGTTTGCGAGGAATTTTCACAAGAAGTTTTAGGGTTTGGTGATGAAGAAACTAGTGGCAATCCCACTATGTTAGATCCAATTCTTGATAATTCGACACCAACCTTCACTCCTTTTAAAGGTGGTGGTTTTACGTTGGAAGAATTCGATGTTCCACGTACTTGTAACGAAGACCTCGATAACGATGAGGACTTCTCGATTATCAAGGATTTTCTCAATGATTTCCCATTTCCTCCACCTGAGGAGGTTATGAGTATCGAACCCAAATCTTCACTTGAGGAACCACCTATTCTCGAGTTGAAAGATTTACCTCTTCACCTCGAATATGTCTATTTGGAGGAGGACGACAAGTTGCCGTTTATTATTGCGAAGGATCTTTCGAATGATGAAAAAACCGCACTTGTCGATGTTCTTAAGGACCACAAAGGGGCGATTGCGTGGAAGTTATCCGACATTAAGGGAATCGATCCCAAGTTTTGTACCCACAAAATCTTAATGGAGGAGGATTTCAAGCCAACAATCCAAAGTCAAAGGAGGGTGAACCCCAAAATTCACGACGTCATCAAAAAGGAGGTCCTTAAACTCCTTGACGCGGGAATGATTTACCCTATTTCCGATAGCCCTTGGGTGAGTCCTATTCATTGTGTCCCTAAAAAGGGAGGGATGACCGTTGTGCCAAACGATGCCAACGAGTTGATTCCCACTAGACTCGTGACCGGATGGAGAGTGTGCATTGACTATCGAAAGTTAAATGAAGCCACTCGAAAAGACCATTTTCCCTTGCCCTTCATGGACCAAATGTTGGAGCGTCTTGCGGGAAACGATTTCTATTGCTTTTTAGATGGTTTTTCCGGTTACTTCCAAATTCCCATCGATCCTCGTGATCAAGAAAAAACTACGTTTACGTGTCCTTATGGAACGTTTGCCTATCGTAGAATGCCATTCGGACTTTGCAATGCACCGGGAACTTTTCAACGATGCATGATGGCTATTTTTCATGATATGATCGAGAAGACGATGGAAGTCTTCATGGATGACTTTTCCGTGTTTGGTGATTCCTTCACTTCGTGTTTGTCTAACCTTGAGAAAATGTTGAAACGATGTGAGGAAACCAACCTTGTGCTCAATTGGGAAAAGTGTCATTTTATGGTTAAGAGTGGAATCGTCTTAGGGCACAAGGTCTCGAAAGCGGGGATTGAGGTAGATCAAGCTAAGGTAGACGTCATCGCCAAATTACCTCATCCCAAAACCGTCAAGGGAGTTAGGAGTTTCCTAGGCCACGCGGGCTTTTATCGTCGATTCATCAAGGATTTTTCAAAGATTTCTCGACCCATTACACATCTTCTTGAAAAAGAGGCACGTTTTGTCTTTGACGAAAATTGTGTACGAGCCTTTGAAATCCTTAAGAGGAAACTTACCGAAGCTCCCATTCTTGTTGCTCCCAATTGAAACCTCCCCTTTGAGCTCATGTGTGATGCTAGTGATTACGCTATAGGGGCCGTTTTGGGGCAACGTCATGATAAGCACTTCTTGCCTATTCACTATGCTAGCAAGACGATGACCGAGGCTCAACTTAAATACACTACAACGGAGAAGGAATTCCTTGCCGTGGTGTATGCATTTGAGAAATTCCGACCATACCTCGTCTTGACAAAATGCATAGTGTATACGGACCATTCGGCTATCAAGTATCTCATGGCAAAGCAAGATGCTAAGCCGAGATTACTTCGTTGGATTCTCCTCCTTCAAGAATTTGATCACAAAGTCGTTGACAAAAAAGGAGCCGAGAATCTAGCGGCCGATCATCTCTCTCGTTTGGAAGATCCTCACCAAAGTGTTTACGAGCCCAAGGAAATTACCGAAACATTTCCGCTCGAGACACTTGGTGTAGTGAATTCTAAGCTTGATTCTTCCACCCATGGTTTGCGGACTTTGCAAATTACCATGCGGGTTACTTCATCATTAAGTGTATGACGACTCAAGAAAAACGAAAATTATTTCGTGATGTCAAGTTCTACTTTTGGAACGACCCTTACTTGTTTCGAACTTGTACGGATCAAATCATCCGACGTTGTGTTTTTGGCACCGAAGCTTCTAACATCCTTAGAGCTTGCCATGAGGGACCCACGGGTGGTCACCACGGTGCTAATCTCACGGCTAAGAAGGTGTTTAATGCCGGCTTCTTTTGGCCTACTATTTACCGAGATGCACAAGATCTTGTGAAGTCGTGTGATGCATGCCAACGACAAGGAAAAGCCTCACAAAAAGATGAAATGCCACAAAATATCATTCAAGTATGTGAGATCTTTGATGTTTGGGGCATAGACTTTATGGGCCGTTCCCATCATCTCGTGGTAATAAGTACATTCTCGTTGCGGTTGACTACCTATCTAAGTGGGTGGAGGCAAAGGCCTTGCCCACCAATGATGCTCGTGTGGTAGTCAAGTTTTTGAAGCAATTGTTTTCTCGGTTTGGAACCCCTCGTGCTATCATAAGCGATCGTGGAACCCATTTTTGTAATGACCAATTTGAAAGGGTTCTAAGGAAATATGGGGTTACACATCGTCTTTCTATGGCTTATCACCCACAAACGAGTGGGCAAGTCGAGGTTTCAAACCGAGTGTTGAAGAGGATCTTGGAGAGATCCGTTGGGGAAAACCGACAATCATGGTCGGATAATTTAGACGATGCTTTATGGGCCTTTAGGACCGCTCATAAGACGCCCATTGGGTGCACTCCCTATAAGCTTGTGTATGGAAAGAATTGTCATTTGCCTATCGAGTTAGAACACAAGGCTTATTGGGCCCTAAAGCATTATAATGATGATATGGAGACCGCGGGAAAACACCAGAAAATGTAATTGAATGAATTGAATGAATTAAGAGATATTGCTTATGAAAATTCATTGATTTATAAAGAGAAAACTAAAAAGTTGCATGATTCAAAAATTAAAAACCGGGTTTTTAACATTGGGGATCAAGTTTTGCTTTTTAATTCAAGATTGAAAATCTTTTCTGGTAAATTGAAATCCCGTTGGTCCGGTCCATTCACCGTGACTCAAGTGTTTCCATATGGGACCATCGAGCTAGCTCAAGATGATGGTCCTAACTTCAAGGTGAATGGACATAGGTTGAAGCACTACCTTGGCGGGGAAGTTCCATCCTTAAACTACCTCGACCAAGTCACCTTCCCCAATGATAATTAGTATTGAGGGGATCGAGTCGAGCTCATGACTCGGTAATCAAAAACGAGGTGCCTCGTGGGGGAGTCCCATGCTTATCCTATGTACATATTATCGCTTTCTAATGTAGCTTACGTGTGGGGATTTGTGCCCTTTCAACCTTTGTTCCGTGGTTGTTTGTGATATGTGGTTTTTAGATCATGTTCTTCACGATTGGAGCCTCTCGTGTTCGTTTTATGGGAGCACTCGATCGTTTGCTTTGGAGACATTTCTCAATATCCATGATATATCCTTTTGATGTTCTAACCTTAGGTTTTTAGCACACTTCATAAACGGCTATTACTTATTGGTTACACCCTTTCCATGTTAGATTAGGCATTCGACTACGTCTCTAGTATGGGGGTGTTTGTACCCCTAGACTCGAAACATTGAGGACAATGTTTAACTTTAGTATGGGGGGTGAATAGATACTTGCCTTGCCAAACCTTCACGCTTTCCAAAGTTTATCTTTTTATTTATCGTTTTGTTGCAAAATAAGGCTAAAAATGGCCAAATTTTAAAATTTTTCTCATGTTTTATAAGTGTTTGAAGACACGAATGTAGATTTTCCGATGGCGAGAATAAGAATAATTTTTGACTCGACCGTGCGTGTTGAGCACTTAGCTTTAATTCCTTAACTACACATTAGGCTAAGTCTCTTAAATGAGGACGAGAAATGAGAGAGTTAATTATAAGTTACTATGCTAAACGTAGAATACTTGTATTCTTTCAAAAACTCATGTGTTCTCGTTATTTGCTTATTCTCCCTTCGCATGTAAATATTTTTTGCTTAATAAATATTGACTTAGCGGTTTAGTTAGGATTGTTGGGTTTCTAGTCTTTTCTAGTAGCTTCCCTGTGATTAAATTGGGAAGACATTAAGGTATCGCCAGCGTCACGGTTTTGAAGTATTGGCACCCGAATAATCGAAAGCTTCACCCAATAATAAGATTTCAAGTGCTCACCTAAATCAAGCAAACAATTTGAAGCCCCACAAGGCCGAAAAATCTATGCAAAATTGAAAGTGAATCAAGCCTTAATCTTCGAAGCTTTAAAGATCCAAAATTCGCTTTAGCGTGAGGATATACGTCTTTGGCTAATAAAACCACCGATGAGGCGGATAATAAAAGGCAAGGCAAGACCGAAGTCATAATAAAAGCTTCATGGCGAAGTTGAATAAAAGATGGAGGTAAACCAAAGATAATAAGGCCCTTCCGTTAGGGGGCGTATAAAAGTCTTGGTAATAAGTCTCATGTTCAAAACCGTTATAAAACCGTGTTTATCGATTCTTTTTGTCAACTTAATTTTTTAACATCGTTGTCTATTAGGAGGGGTTATTGATTTGATGGTCTTAGTTACACCGTTAGGACTCTATTTTTAGACCTAAATCTCTATTAACGCATAAGTAAACAATGTATCCTCGTGAAACATTCAAGACATCATAAAATATAAGAGATACAACTTAGGAATAATGGGAGGATAAGTACGTGATTAGGGCATATGAGTAGTGTTAGCATTACTAACTTATAATGACAATGATCTCGTTGCACGCTTGGCATGGAATTGGAGTGAAAATCGAGGACGACAAAATTATTTCTAACGAAGCATTCACGTGTTCTTATTCTATGAACCTAAACGTCCCATTTTGCGATGAAAATCATACATTATGTCTATAACACAAGTAGTAGTAATAGTAGTAGTGTAGCTAGTTTATCATTTCAATAAAGTCCATAAAAATGAATTTTGGAGATGCTATGATACTTTATTCTAGCATTGCGTGAGGGCACGGCAATGGTTTAGTATGGGGGAGTGATGAGACAGCTTTGATACATAGTCTCATCGTCCAAATATGGCTTAAAATGTATTAAATATCATCAAAATACCCAAATATATGCTTGTGTTTGTTGCTTGTGTATTTTAGGTACGGATATTGAAAAAATGACAAAAGATCACAAGAATCACGCAAAAACGAACACGGGAAACGAAGCCGCACGATGAACCAAGCCCTAATGAAGAATTTTCCAAGGAAAACCCTTGAAGATTTGAAGAATTATGAAGATTGGTCCTCCAAGTTTGAAGAATTGACACTTTATACCCTTGTATCTTCATAATTACAAGTTTGGTCCCTAAAGTTTGTCAAAATTACAAAAAGGACCCTTAACTTTGAAGAATTGGCAAATTTAGTCCCTCAACAAAACTAAATTGTCAATAATGGTCCTCCAAGAAGTCAACAAACAAGTCAAGGCCTTGAAGTATGAAGACATGTCAAAATCAGTCCTTGGAATATGAAGAAATTGCATTTTAAGTCCTTAAAACAAGTTTCAAAACTTGTTGTGCCAAAACTGCCAAAGTTCAAAAGTTGTTGTGTGTTAAATGGGCGTTGTTAGCCATTTAATACAACTTGAACAAAGTTTGAAATGTGAGGGGTCAAACCTGCCAAGACAACCTAAGACAAACCCCCACTCACAGCTTGACACCTCACCAACCTTAAACAATCACCCAATCAGCATCACCCTTTCCTCCACGTCTGCATTCCACCACCGTTTTATTTAATTAACTTATTTAAGTTTCCCACCCAAACACTTAATTTAAAATCTTATTAATCCCAAACGGATTAAACACTTCTTAATCCACCCTTAAACCCTAAATATCTCCAGGATGAACATCAATCAAATCAAAGGGTTTTTTGTTAATTATTTCCAGATCATTGATTAACCATCCCTTAAATCTAAATCCACCCTTAAACTCCCATCACCATCACCTCACATGTCTCTCCAACCCTCCCCTGCCCCACTATTCACTCTCAAACAAAAACTTGGCCGCAAATCAACAACCCACAGCATTTTCTTACTCCTAAAGGCAAAATGGACGTCCTAGATTGTTTCTACATCACTGGCATCTCAACTACAAGCCAAAGACCTTCACATGGTTTTGTTTTGACTGAAAAATTCAAAATCATCCAAGGGCAAAGCTGGAAGTTCACTTGTTAGGGTTTTTAGCTTCTATTCACTTCTAGAATCACAATGTAAGCCTCTATATAAAGGCACTTAGGACGTAGCATTAATCTGTTCTTTTTTCTCCTTTTTTCACAGCTTTGTAAGTCCTATTTTTATGAATGAAAAAGGTTTAAGTTTGTTGATGAGAAGAAAGAGCCAATTTAATTTACATTGTTTGCTTGTTGTTTAAAATTCCAAGATTGTTTACTTTTCAAGTTTTTAAAATTCAAGTTTTGTGTTCAAAGGTTTCTGATTTTAAGTTTTCTGTTCAAGCTAAGGTTGTTAAACCACATAAGCTTCTACATTCAAGCTTGTATATGACCATACAACCCTGATATCTTGAAGATATCAAGGTGTAGTGGGTATAAAAGTTTGGGTAAAAGGGCTAAGTGAGGTGAAAAACCTTCTTGCTTATTTTTCTTACATTACTGTTTCAGCTAAAAAGCTATAAGCTATAAGGAGACTTGTCTATAAGTCATCCTTGTAGCTCATTGCTCATATTCCAGGTCACTCTTGTTGTTTTGGTTTGTTTTTAGCAGGTTCTAAACAAGGACCAATCTTATTCATTTTTGTTAAGCAAAATTTCATCAAAATCTCAACCAAGTTCAGCACAAGCCCGGGCTTGTTTGGAGGTGGTTTTTCAACCACTAAGGGTCCTGGATGTAGGACCCTTAAGGTAGCACCCTCATTCCAATTTCATTTTCAAGTTTTATGTTTTTATATGATGTTTATGTGAATTGCATGATATTTACTTGCTTGTTGGTTTAAGTGTTTAACATTGCTTATATAGGTCTTGTATGCTTGTTTAGACAGCTTAGATTTGATTTGATTGAGTTTTGTGTTGAGTTGCTTTGAAAATTTTGTATTCAGTAAGTTTAAAGGGGTGTTTGGATTTGCAAATTATTTAAGATTACTTGGTTGGTTATGTGTTAAAAGCTGTTAGAATACTCTCATTAGTTAGTAATTAGGTGTTTAGTGTGTTTAAGTTTCAGTTTGAACAAGTTTTGAACACATTGCATGCTTAAAAGTTGGAAAAGTTAGCTTGAAATTTGTGACTTGACTTTTCTGATCATTTGTGTGAATTTGAGCCTTCAAATTTGTTAATCTGTTAGAAAATAGGTTTAAGAAGAAGTGTGAGTTGATTGTATGTCATTTGGTGAGAGTGTATGCAAGTTGTTAAGCTTTGAAATCCATTTGTGTGCACATTGATTCAGCAAATAACCATCAGACATAGCATAGTATATCAGTAACTTGTTTCTTATTCATTTGATTTGATCTTGTGTTATATTTGCTTGTTTTGAGTTTGTCTTGACTCCTTGTACTCCAAAGAGTACAAGGGTGCCTTGTTGTTCACCAAAAACGTCCACAAAAGCAAGACAAGCCCTCTTGTCCTTTATCTTCACAAGTGAAGAACACCATAAGTGTTCATCAGAAACATCATCAAGTCTGGGCACGTTTTGGCTTTCCTAAGCCTTAATCTTGGTTTAATTTGAATTGTGTTTGTGTTTTTGTGAGTTTAAAGGTTACTGGATTGTGTTTTAAAAGTAAAAAAATATATATATATATTTTGCAAAAAGCACACCCTGCCTGGACTCGAACACGCGACCTTGCGTTCCAAGGAGTAGCGTGTTTACCAGTGATCTAGATGGCTTTTTACGTTTAGTTCTCATTTCAATACTTATTTAAGGTGTTTTTGGTTTTGTGCTTATTTAGCTATCAGCTTTTAAATAAGCATTTTCTAGCTTATTTCCTTGAGTTTTTTTCCTGTTTAACATTTTTCTTAAGATTATATTAGGGTTATTGATTTTTCTGAGCAAGAAGCAAATTTTTACCATTATTATTTTATTTATTAGGATTATTTTAAGTTTAATTTTTAGAAAGTCATTTAAAAATAGTAAAAAGTAATTTAAAATTGTGGAAAAATAGTTTTTAGGTTTTTAATCATATTTTTGAGGTTTACAGCTTATTAGGTTTTCAATTTAGCTTATTTTTGATTTTATTGGATTTTAGGGTTTTTAGCTAACTTTAAAATTTAATATAAAATTATTAAATAGGTTTCAGAAAATTTGGTTTGTATTTTTGTTTTAGTTACATTATTTAGGATTTTTGGCAATTTTTTAGAATTTATTTACAAACTTTTTATTTTTTTGAATATTTTAATATTATTTTATTATTAAAAATTAAAGTTTTATTTTTTTTAGTTTTTATATTTTCCTAGGTTAAGGACACTTAATTAGGAGTTTTGTCACTTTCCAAATATTTTTTAGACTTTTCATTTAATTTCTAGAATTAATTTAAGATTTAATAGGTTTTAATAGTTTTTAAGGGTTTAAAAATAGTTTAATTTGGTTTTAAAGTTTTTAAAAATAGTTTTTAGCCTAATTAGGATATTTTTGAGGTTTACAAACTATTAGATCTTGTTTAAGGCTTTTTAATAATTAAAAGTTATTTTTAGGGCTTTAATTAGCATTAAAAAGTCATTATTCAATTAATTAAAAGGTTTTAGCAAGTTGGATTTTTTGTAAACTCTTAGAATATTATTGGGGATTTTTAGTAATTTTTAGAAATTTTTAGGTTGAAATTTTAATTTTGGCACTATTTACGGTTTTACGTTTCCGCCTTTTTCGTCGTAGTTAATCCGTCTTTGTAACCGTCTTTCTCTTCTAATCCCATTTCTTTCTCAATCATTATAATCACAAACATTAATCAATTCAATACACAACGCACTAGCCTCCTTGAGAACGAACTCACTTAGGGTCATTCACACACGGTTTTCCTAAATCGTCGTGCACGCTTGCCCTATTTTAGTTGCTTGTCTTTTCCTAAAGCAAGTATCTAATTTTACAACCATCAATAGACTTCTTTTTGACGAAGTTTCTGAATCAGCTTCCCCCCAAACCAATATCTGTATCTTAAGCAAATTCTGACACTTTGATGTAGTTTGAACAATCTTCTAGCTCATCGGTTTAAGTGCACAGCGGAAATTTGTAGAAGAACCACACCAAATAACACTGCTTCTATACTGTTTCATGTCGTTTAGGTTTTGGTGATAATCCGTTTGGGGTAACATGCAGGAAATCAGCAACAATTCTTCTCACGCCTGCAAAATACTTCATAAAAATCATATAAAGTGAAGTAGATACCATTCCATGTACACTACTTCCCCTTGGAAGTTGATCCGATTACTTCAAAGTACACGATCTTCCCCCATGATGATTTCGAACTCTCGGAAGCATCATTATCGTGGACGTCCATATACTCGAGAAGTTCTTAGTCTTAAGCAAATGTCTTGAAAAGTTTTGAAAGTCATTGAGAAACTTTGAAAAATTTTGCATAGACTATGAAGTACCATTGTCGTTGTGAAGCTCATAAATATCCCGTGAGAATTGATTGCTGATTCCATCTCTCTATGTCTAACTTACCAACCTCGAATTCATTCGGCTATTTGTTGTGACCACATGTGAAGTAAATTCGATATTCCAAACTTGAAACTGAAGTACAATCCCCCAAATTTGTTACTTAAGCTTGCACTTATGTCGATTGAAGAACGGTGCAGAAACAAGTCTCTAACATCTCTTGAAGTTATCCACACGAGCAACTGCATGTGACACCCACAAATGATAGTTATCCATGTCGTCGACCATCCACCCCTTGACAGTGAAAACTAGATAATTCAAGTCTCAATCATAAATTTTATCGTCCAAGCAAGTCATCAATCGATAGATTGGGTTTGAAGAAAAGGGGTAGAAAAATAGAAGGAAGGCTCGATGATGAAATAAGTAGACGCCTTCATGAAATTCCACTTCAACTTCAAATAAAGAATATCAAATCCACTTCGTGATCACTTGTCTTTGTAGAATCAAAACTAGCCTTGTCGTTAAAGTGAATCTTATATCGGATCGTTTTAGCGTTAAGTGTTTTGTTTGCTTTGGTGTTGTGTGTTGAGAATGTCGTTAACTAGAACAAATTATGTAATGAATTGTCATTAAAGAACAAAATTTGTCTAGATAACTTGTCGTTTAAGCCTCAACGTCAGTCATATGCCCCACTGATGCGCGGATCAACCTCCGCGGTGAGGTCGTCGAAAATTTTTCGAAAATATTAGGTTTAAAACCTAGAATTTTCTTTGTCGTTGAAGCACTTTCGATCAAAACATACCAATCCGCCATCAATCTCTGGATCCATTATACTTCTATTTACAACCAAACCATGGATTAACCAAATCCTTAAGAAAGACGCAGCCCATAATCCATATATATGTCATATTAGAATTTTCGAATCTAAGCCCAAACATCACGACCCCATAAATAATAACCAAAACTGAGCCCCACCCCACGTATAGCATTAAGTCGGCTCAATTTACCAATACAAACCTCAAATGGCATAACAATTTATATTGCCATGAATTAGGCCCACTTATTTAGTAAGAAACCCGGTCCAGTCAAAATTGAGAGAGGGATAAAAAGGGTTAGTTCCCCTCATTTTTCTCATAGTAACCCTAATCATCTCTTAGTTTTGTCCGCCCCCATCTCCTTCTATCCAACGTAACCCCCCAAAAAAAAACTCTTCACAACAGATAATTTAGATCTATCTTCATATCATTTTAATCAAATGATGAACCATTCATTCTAAATCTCAGAAATATAACCGCAACCACTCCTCTTTTCTTAACATTCGGATAATGGAGAGGGAGCATCCCAAATGCACACATCTTGGCCCTCTGATCTAATCAATACAATCTCAATCGAATATAAAAAGAATCATCCTCTTTCAATGAATAAAATAAAGATTTCCGTCTTCAAGATCCGTAAACGGATCTCGGGTAGGTTACTTTCTTATTTGAGGTTCTGAATCGAAACAAAAGAAGTACTATAACAGATTTGTTATTAGTTCTCTTTTAATTTCGAACATAAAAGGGTAAGCCCTACATAGATCTATGATGAGATCAATTTCATGGCTTTAGATCTTCAAAGATCTTGGCATGCATGTGGACTACGAATTGTATCTGAGATCCATTAATGGTATTAATTTATTTTAGTTTTTTTTTCGAGTCTAGAAATGAATGTGACGATGGGATTAGGTAGGATCTGGATTGGTTGGTATTGTGAAGGTAAAAGGGGAATGATTGAGTTGGTCTCGGTAAATTCTAGTTTGGTCATTATGTCGCAATGTCTACTGAAACCACACCCACTGTAATGTTTTAGAAACCATCTCAAAGTTTTCAGAAAAAATTGCACCATCGAATGTGTTTCCATCGTAATGTTCACTGTTTCAAAACACCCCATCGTAAGTAATATATATGAACTCCATCGCAATGGTTCCAAAGCATCCATCGCAATGAGTTCATAATCTCCCATCGCAATGTTTTATAAAAACTGGCAGCATAACGACATAGATGCCATTGCGATGAGTCAAACCACCATCGCAATGTGTCCCATCGGAATGGGTCCCATCGCAATGAGTCAGTCGAACCCATCGTAATGTGTCAAAAAGAAACCCCATCGGAATAAATCCGAAAAAGAAGCCATCGGAATGAATCTGAGTATCCCATCGGAATATGCCATCTGAAAATGCATCGCAAAAGGTTTTGACCATTTCTTGATATCACCGAAAATGTTGGAACTGGTTTTGTCAGAGAAGATGTTGATAGAAAATAGAAAAATAGAGAGAAAACAGATATGACATGTAAACCATGATAAAACCAATGATGAAACAATGTTAAAACCACCAAACACCATTATAAAAATACGAGACTTTTGTATGTTTTTGGACAGACTGGGGACATTTGGACAGACAGCAACACAAAAACACCACCATGACTGATACCACTTATTTTGGGAAGACCGTTTTTAATGACGGCTAGTTCTATAGTTGACATGAGAGCGGGGAAGTTGACTTTATGTTTTGATGATGAAAGTGTTACACTTGATGTTGGTGATAACACTAAATATTTTTCCAAGTATTACGAGGAATCAATTAATCAAATCGATGTGATTGATCTTACTTGTGAAGAATATTCTCAAGAAGTGCTTGGATTCTCGGCTAATTCTGAAAGTGGCAATCCTTCTTTATCGGATCCTATTATTGCCCTTTCGTCTCCACCCCTTACTCCATTTGGGGCTAGTGATTTTATCTTGGAGGAGGTGGATGCTTTTCTTAGCACACCGGATTTGCTATCTACATATGACGAGGATTATCATGATATGAGGGAGATATCGATTTACTTGAGGCCTTTTTGAATGAAGATCCTTATGAATCGCTACCTATGGATTTAAAAGTTGTGAATGAAAATGAGACTAAAGTGAAAACATCTATTGAGGAAGCACCCGAATTAGAACTTAAGGAACTTCCCACTCATTTGGAGTATGCTTTTCTTGAAGGAGCGGATAAGTTACCGGTGATTATTGCTAAGGGATTAAAGGAAAATGAAAAGGATGAACTTATTAAAGTTGTTAGCCCTAAAATGTGAGCGCCATTTACGGAATTACATTTTATTCAGATAGGCAAAACGTAGAGGGACTACTATTGACATGTTGTCAAAGTGACCTCTTGTCTAGCCTATATATACCCCTCCATACTTCCATGGAGGGGTGAGGATTCTTCTTATTTGTGTATTTCCCTTTCTCTCTCTAAATACACACACTACATTCAAGCTTTACTCTCTCTCTCTCTAAAAATGTCTAAACATTTCTTTTATCCTCCCCGACCTCCGGATCACCTCTTGTTAGCTTGAATCTTATGATGTTAACAATTGGTATCAGAGCTAACCGGGGGTGTTTTGTGTTTATGTTTGCTTATTTATGTGCCTCTACGGATTATTACAGTTTTATAGCTTATTTTATAAGTTTTTATGTCATTAATATTTCGTTTTTAGTTTGTTTTTCTCAGTATCGATTCGAATTGATATAACGTTTTTAAGCTCAACTTGATTGTTTTTGGTTAAAAAGACTTGATTGGTAATCTATGTCTACTTGGCAAATTGCACGAAAAAAATGTAAAATATACTATATTTCCTACGTATACCTACTAATCTAAAACACCTTGCAATTACCACAATCAAGCACAACGTACAAGTAAAATGAACAAGTAACTAACTAACCAATTTTATAACAAAAATAACAAGAATGTAACTACTTAACAGAATTTAAAAAATTTAACAACTCTCAACCAACTAACCAATTTTAACTAACTCCTAACAAACTTTTTATAACAAACTTTTTATAGAAGTAAAAAAAATGTAAAATGACAAATTTTGATTTTTATAAAAGTAAAAATGTAACTTTTTATAAAATCTAAAATCAAAACAATGAAACCACCTAAATAACGTCTATGACTAAATCCTAATTCATCAAATGTATACTAGTTAAAACCCAATTAAGCCCAACTAACTAAAATGATTTTCACGGAATTTTAAACCACCTAATGGGCTTCTAAATGACTTGCTTAGTAATAGAAAAATAATAGAAACTGATTAAAAAACAAAATCTTGAATGTAAATGGAACTTGTACTGATCCTGTGTCAATCTCACAGTTAAAACAAATTGCATTTAGACATTACACTAAAAAGCTATAAGATGTTTACACTATTAATCTGCTAGAAATATAAAAGCGCTTAACCGGTTGCATCCAGGCCTCCGTTATGGGCGTGCTCAGCTGGCGAACTTGGACCGAAAACTAAACTCGAACACGCAAGTAACTCGCCTCAAAAAACTCGAACAACTCCTGCTAAAGGAGCAACATGAAATCAATGTACTCTTGATCTAACGAAACCACAGCTATTCAGTGATGACTTGCTACCCTAGCTAACTGTTCTTGTTGAGCTACTGATTGCAACGCGTTAACCTCTGCACTCCTTCTTCACATCAGCACTATGTTGATTACTCCAATACCACTTACTGAAATAAATCCAACGAACCACAAATGCGTAAAAACTGAGTCGAAACCGAAACTCGAACTTATCTTAAACCGAGACTACTACTGGACTGTAGATGATACGATACAAATCCAAAGCTCGAACTTCGAAAAGTTCACACAACTTATAAGAAGCTGACCAAAACACTACTGCTGATCTAAGATCTATCCCACTTGTTTTCGGATGAAATAGTCTAAAAGAATACTGCCTCTTTCACTGTTTGTAAATTCGAAGCTCGAAAACGACTATGACCGGAACTCACTGCTGAAACGAATGAGAACTAGAGAATATCCATTGAACTAAAACTTTCATTAACATGTCAGTTACGTCTCATGAATGGCTTCTAACGGTATATTCAGTTCAAGTTTGTTCCAACAAGAACAAACAAACTAACTACAATAGCATGTTGACTAAAAGCTTCTACTATCAACTTTAAAGAACTCATAACCAACTGATGAAACAATCGTGAAGAATAATCGCAGATTTTGTAATGTTGATAAACAGAATTCAAGGTAATAATGGATTGTATTTTATTGATGTGAAACTGAAAATGGAGATTACAACGGTTCTAAAACAGATTTCTAACTAACTATTCGGTTGTGTGTGTGTGTGTGAAAAACACACAGTAAAGTAAATTGGAGAGGAAAGTTGAAAACTAAGCTAATTTTGTAACTAACTAACTGTGTGAATTTTTCACACACAAGGCTACGTTCTCCCTGAAAGAGATACAGGGAAGTATATATATACGAGAAGAATGCAGGGGTGATGAGGTGTTTGGACGAATATAAATTCGCCACGTGGCAAGTTGTTATGGGCTGTGGTGATGTTGATCCGGATAAAGAAAATAGTGAAACGTGATTGGCTGGGGTGTTGTGATCCATTTGGCTGATTTTAATAAGAAGTTCCCAAACTTGGCAGCTTTGACCCCTGAAATATTCAAACTTTGGCATATTGTGTTTAATAAGTATTCCACTTTGAAAACTTTGGTCTTTTGCCATTATCAGCCCTTGATCTTCACATATCTTGTATCTTTGGTCATCATTGGCTTCTTTTGTCATTTTCTTCGTCTTTTTGCCAAATAAATCCTCGAAAACGCGTGTTTGTTCCAAAAATGCATCTTTTTACCTGAAAAACACATAAAACACAAATACACGCATAATTCTGATATTTTAAAGTTAAAATAATGTATTTGACTTTGTTTTGAGTGGTTTTTAGATCATTATTGATGAGTGTTTTCACACTTATCAACTCCCCTCCACTTGACCATTGCCATGACCTCATGCAATGCAGCATTTCAAAGCTCTAAAGTGCACTTTTCTCATAATTAACCAACCTTGGCCATCTTATGATTTAATAAACTATGCTATGCTACATGATGAATGGTTTTGAATATTTACAATGCAATGCAAAGAAAACAATTCTATTTTTATATTTTTGAATTTTCTTGAAATGGTTTTGATGGAAATAACTCATAAAGAATTCAATGGCTTAGATTAGGGCTTGGGTACCATGGACACTTATCACCCTCAAGTTTCACTTTCCCCATACCAAGCTTAAAAATGGGATCATTGTATTCACAAGTAAAAAGTGCATCAACTTATTCATGACAATTAAATGTGGAACCGGTTATTATTTGAGCAAATTGCTTGAAGGCAAATTTGTCATTATTTAAAGCGTGAAATATAAGAAATGTAAAATCCAAAAATAAGGAAGCACGGTTTTAATCCTAAGTAATCCTCTCATCCATTACTTGAAAAACCGCTCACAATTAATACAAGTCCGTTTCAAGAGTAATAAGTCATTCGCCTTATGTGTAAAATCCTCATGTCATGCTTTCATAAGTAGCTACACACTCGCTAAGGAAAGAAAAATAAAACTCACGCAATAATTTACATCCGCCATCTTTTCGAGACTTTGGATCTTCAACCCCGCAACCCGTCAAGGCAATATTAGATTGGAGCAATCTATTGAATCCCCGCAACCCGTCAAGGTAATATTGGAACTCAATAGTCACTATAATTAACACCACACTGCCCCTCTTGGGAGTCTTGCATTATTATTATTTTTTTTTTTCTAGCCACTCATTTTTTTCATAAGCCGCTCTTATTTTTCTTTATTCCTCACAAAGAAATTTGAAAAGAAGAAAAGGAAAAACACCCGCTAAATATGGAGCATGACATAAGTCTAGTACACATAAAACGTGCTAACTTAGAATCTTAAGACGTACTCATATCAACCATAAATGATTAGCCAAAAATGCATAAGAGATTACAAACCAATTAAAACCGTACTTGATTATTTATTAACAATTATATACATGCGAAGAAAATAGAGGTTAAGAAGAGAAGGGTTTAACCACAAGCAATTATCATGAAGTTTATCTAGCCCTTTTATACTTGCTTCAACTCTATCATTTCCCATTCTCCACAAATTTAAAATTTCAAAGAATGAAATTGGTGGATGCTTAGCCTAATAGACCAATGAAGGACTACATGGTTAAGGATACTAGCTAGAGAATGCTAAAATAAGCAAACTCGGGTTGAGTCAAAATATCCATGGCGGGCCTAATATGTCAAAGAAGTCTAAATTTGTTAAACCATGTTTTTATTATATATTTTTTTCTCTTTTATATATTTTTGATGAAAAATAAAGAAGGAATATATACAATGCAAATGTGTTATGCAAAATGATTGATGCAAAAATTATGTATGCGTATTTTTGTTGGCCAAAGTAGATCAAAAATTTGAAAAATGTTTGAAAAATTAATTTTCCTAATTATCATGAAAGTAAGGCAATGGTTTAGGTAAGGTCACTTCGATAGAAGTCTCCCCTACACTTAAGATAAACATTGTCCTCAATGTTTAAGAGTATTGGAGTAGACTCCCCTACACTTATGACATTGATAACTTTGCTTAACTCGAGCTAAGGAAAAGACAACTAAAGGGTATTCATTTTAAGCACAAGTGTTTAAAATCACGATAGCAAAAACTAATCGAAGTGAACCAGATACAAGGGCCTCCTCCATAAGCTCCAAGTATGAAATGAGAGAGAGCAACCCTTGAAGCAAACACCAAAAGACGAAGAAAGGCACCCCTCCACTTCAACTCTACTATAACATCCTTTTAATTAAACCTAACCTATTGAAAATCTACTCTACGTTTTCTAACCTAGTTATTCAATGCTTGAGTTTTTTAACCCTAAGTCGCTAGCTCGACTCGGCCCCGAATTAGGTTGTCCTTGGGGAAACCATCATGGAGAGTAAAAGATTTACCCTCTTAGGAAAAACTCTCCATGATAAGGTAAAACAAGTTCTTAAGTACACAAAACCCCATAAGTATCCACCAGGATCAAATACATAATTGCCCTCCCAAGAATAACACATCCCAAAAGTGGACTTCTTAATCAATGGTGAGGTGGGTGTGGTTTCTTTGTTTATGATTCAATCCCTTAAGTGTCCCATAAGACGATAAGGTGATACTTTAAAGTTTCCCACAAGTTTCCCTTTTAATGCATCAAGTGGATACTGAGTTGGCTCAACATTCTCTATACCAGGATCAAAAATCTTTTGCTTCATGGGAAAATAACAGGTGGTGGGAGCCTTTGAAGATTCTCCTTGATACTTCACATCATGAGAGAAAGGGTGTGGAGTAGTAAGTGTCATCACACTTGTAGAAGAAACCACCATTTCTTTCTTGTTCTTAGAAAACTCCTCATCAAAAACATCCTCATATGGTGACATAAAGAATCTCTCCATTTCAACATCCAAATGATATAAATCACTATCATCTTGAAACTTATCAAATATTGGTTCATCAAGTGAAAGCTCAAAAAGGTTGTGTGAATTGGTCTGTAAGAAAGGTGGTGAAATAAGTGAAGTATTTTGGTTTTGAGGTGTTCCACAAGGTGTGTAAGAAGGAGTAATATGTGAAGGTTCATGAGAAGGTTGAGTGGGAATGGAATCTCCATAAAGCAATCTTTCTATTTCACGAATATCCTCATCCCAATTAGAAGAAAATGTATCAACCACAATATCATCCCTCTTAAGATAAGCTTCAATCTCCTCATTAATCAACTCATCTTCACTAAGCATTCTTTCAATTTCACGAATATCCTCATCCCAATTTGAAGAAGATGTATCAATCACAATATCATCCCTCTTAAGATAATCTTCAATTTGTTTATCTATCAACTCATCCTCACTAAGAAATCTTTCAATCTCAAAAACCTTATCACTCTCATCAATGATAGAACCCTCCTCATCATGATAGTCATCATAGATTGGCATATCAAGTATTGGTGTTTCAAAAGGTATCTCCTCAAAACTCAAGGTAGTATGATCATCAAATAATGGAGGCTCAAAAATGGAGAACTCATCATCACTATATTCATCATAAATGGGTGTATCAAAAAGAGGTGGTACATCATAACTAGAATCCTCATTTGCTTCCTCATTTGTGTTGAAAACATGACTCAAATCTCCAAAATGAAATTGTTGGGGTTCATGAATACTCAATGAGGAAGTAATGGAGGCTATTGTCTCAACATAAGGAAGATCATATTCACCACTCTTACAAGCTTCATGAAAGTATTCATTACACACTTCATCAAGAATATCAACGTGATTCACCTCTTTATCAAGAATATCAACATGCTTAACCGTCTCAGGCTCATCGGATTTCTTAGACAATTTTCCCATGTTAAACACAATCTTTTGATCTTCTACCCTCATAATAAGTTCCCCCTCCGCCACATCAATAAGAGTATGACCCGTCCTTAAAAAGGGTCTACCAACAATAAGAGGAACTCTCGGGTCCATATCATAATCAACCACTACAACATCCGCGGGAAAGGTAAACTTGTCAACCCCTACAAACACATCCTCCGCTATGCCTACCGGATAAGCTATGGTACGGTTAGCTAACTCAAGTGTCATCCTAGTAGGTGTGAGCTCGGGAAGTGAAAGTCTTTTCCAAAGCGATAATGGCATGAGATTGATACTTGCCCCAAGATCCGCTAGTGCCATGCAATTTTCCACCCCAGGAAAATTACAAGGTATCAAGAAGCGCCCAGGATCTCCAAGTTTTGTTGGTAAGGTTTTAAGTAGCACGGCGGAACAATTTTCATTAAGGGATGTGTTAGGCAAGTCCACCAGTTTTTCCTTGTTGGAGAGTAAATCCTTGAACATCTTAGCAAACTTTGGCATATAAGCAAGAGCTTCCGCAAAGGATATATTGATGTTGAGTTGCTTGAACATCCTTAAGAAATTTGAGACTTGGATGTCATCCTTGTTCTTTAACTTGTCCTTTTTCAACCTTGAAGGATATGGAAGAGTAGGTTTTGGTGTAGGTGGAATAGGTGTTGTAGTGGAAGATTTGTCTTTGTTAGCTTCTTCATTTGGAGGTGTGAAAGGTAAAGGAGAAGTATGAATAGGTTGAGAAGGTGTGTTTGAGTGAATGGGAGCATTTTGAGGGGGTGAAGTAGAGGTAGAAGGCTTGTCACAAGTAGGAGCACAAGTGGGTGGAACAATAGGAGGTTTAGGAGGTGAAGGATCCTTTGTTGACTTTCCACTTCTTGTTGTAATAGCATTGACATTTGCCCTTGGATTTGTTTGTGTGTTGGAAGGTAAAGCCCCTTGTGGTCTTTGATTTAATGCCATTAAAACCTTATTCATTTGGTCATTCATTTTCTTCTCCATAGCTTGAAACTTCCTTTCATTCTCTTGATTCATTTTTTGCAAGAAATCCATTGTGTGATAATCTTGTGGCACATAACCTTGAAAACCTTGAGGTTGGAAAGGTAAAGGTTGGGCATTAAATCCTTGATTTGGTGGATAAAAGGTATTTGCTTGAGGTTGAAATTGATTCGGTGCCTTGTAGTTATTTCCTTGATAAGCATAACACTCCCTTTGATAGCCTTGAACTTTATCACATTGTTGGTAGGAATGGGGATCTCCACAAGTCTCACATGAAAGAGCAATAGCATTCACATCATTGGTGGAATTCTTGTTCAAAAAGAGTTCACAAAATTTCATGAGTGTGTTGGTCATAGTATCAAGCTTTTGAGAGATCATGTTTTCTATTTGAGGAGTAACACTCTCTTGCACCACATGGACTCTCTCATCAATTTGTGTGTTAGCTTGCACCATCGATTTGTTCTCAATAATGTCCCAAGCTTCTTGAAAGGATTTAGAGAAAAGATTTCCACCCGCGGAAGAGTTGAGTGAATCTTGGTGGTGTGGTCTTAATCCATTATAGAAAGTGTTGAGTTGGTGAACCTCATCGAATCCATGATTTGGACATTTCCTCAATAACTCCTTGAAATTTTCCCAAGCCTCACTAAATGTTTGATCATTCCTTTGTTGAAAACCAATATTTAACTTTCTCAAAGCCGTAGTTCTTGATAGAGAAAAGAACTGGTTCAAAAACTTCTTCCTTAAATCCTCCCAGGTGAAGATGCTCATAGATGGTTGCCTATCATACCAATTTCTAGCAAGACCCTCTAAGGAGAATGGGAATAGGATCATCTTAATAGCATCAGGAGGGACCCCATTATACTTAAGTGTATTGCAAAGTAACAAGAACCTCTTAATATGGTCGTGGGGGTCATCTATGGATCTCCCTAAGAAGGGGCTAGAAGAAACCAAAGTGATCATGTGTGTATTAAGCTCAAAAGTCTGTGCGGTTATTTCAGGTATAACGATGGCGTCGGCATTTCCCTCTACTTTCGATTGGAGAATCTCCATAATAGGACGTTGATCCATGGCTACAAAATGGTCGAATGTATATACAAGTGAAATGACGTCTAAAAGCTTCCTCAGGGAAGGAAGTAATACACCAAAGGTGGTATGTTTACACGCGTGCGAGTACACGTGTAAGTAAACACGAGGAATGAGGGAGTAGCCCTCGGTCGACTTTTGAGAGAGAAGAGATTATCTCCCTCGAGGTTCGATATGAAATATCCACAAGAAAGTATATATATAATTACTACTTGGGTGCAAGACCCCCAATAAAGCCTTCCTTCTTAGAATACGCACTAGTGAATGGGGGGTTAGGTGGCGCGAAGCACTTAAGTACCTATTGACCCTTAGATGGCATTTTATAGCACATCGCCTTTCTATTCACTTTAGTAGTTTGTATTCTTCGAATTATTGCCTATTGGAAGTATTTATCTATTCTTGCTTAATTAAATTGGATCGATACGCGTGTCAAGGACCGGAACGCCCCTCAACACGGTGTATTGCCTCGGCAATACTTATGGAAATAGGTAACTTGGTTGTTTTTATATGTATACGTATCTACATATAATAATATATAAAAAATATTTTTGTATTTATTTTATTTTTTTAAGAAAAATACTATATGTACGTAAAAACGATAGAAAACGATATAATATATATTTTTGGGTGTAATCTTTTAGGAAAAAGATTACTTTTTGGATTTTTTATTTTTTTGGTTCAATTCTTTAGGAAAAGAATTGATTTTTGTGATTTTTTTATTTTTTTGTATTTTTATCTTTTTGATTTTTTTTTTATCTTTTTGATTTATAATACGTAAAAATAACGTTCACAAGGTGAACGGATCCCAAAATCCAATCATCTCACTCGAAATCGTTAATCTTCACGAAAAGAACCGGCAGCGGCGCCATTTAATATTTCGTTTTTAGTTTGTTTTTCTCGGTATCGATTCGAATTGATATAACGTTTTTAAGCTCAACTTGATTGTTTTTGGTTAAAAAGACTTGATTGGTAATCTATGTCTACTTGGCAAATTGCACGAAAAAAATGTAAAATATACTATATTTCCTACGTATACCTACTAATCTAAAACACCTTGCAATTACCACAATCAAGCACAACGTACAAGTAAAATGAACAAGTAACTAACTAACCAATTTTATAACAAAAATAACAAGAATGTAACTACTTAACAAAATTTAACAAATTTAACAACTCTCAACCAACTAACCAATTTTAACTAACTCCTAACAAACTTTTTATAACAAACTTTTTATAGAAGTAAAAAAAAATGTAAAATGACAAATTTTGATTTTTATAAAAGTAAAAATGTAACTTTTTATAAAATCTAAAATCAAAACAATGAAACCACCTAAATAACGTTTATGACTAAATCCTAATTCATCAAATGTATACTAGTTAAAACCCAATTAAGCCCAACTAACTAAAATGATTTTCACGGAATTTTAAACCACCTAATGGGCTTCTAAATGACTTGCTTAGTAATAGAAAAATAATAGAAACTGATTAAAAAAACAAAATCTTGAATGTAAATGGAACTTGTACTGATCCTGTGTCAATCTCACAGTTAAAACAAATTGCATTTAGACATTACACTAAAAAGCTATAAGATGTTTACACTATTAATCTGCTAGAAATATAAAAGCGCTTAACCGGTTGCATCCAGGCCTCCGTTGTGGGCGTGCTCAGCTGGCGAACTTGGACCGAAAACTAAACTCGAACTCGCAAGTAACTCGCCTCAAAAAACTCGAACAACTCCTGCTAAAGGAGCAACATGAAATCAATGTACTCTTGATCTAACGAAACCACAGCTATTCAGTGATGACTTGCTACCCTAGCTAACTGTTCTTGTTGAGCTACTGATTGCAACGCGTTAACCTCTGCACTCCTTCTTCACATCAGCACTATGTTGATTACTCCAATACCACTTACTGAAATAAATCCAACGAACCACAAATGCGTAAAAACTGAGTCGAAACCGAAACTCGAACTTATCTTAAACCGAGACTACTACTGGACTGTAGATGATACGATACAAATCCAAAGCTCGAACTTCGAAAAGTTCACACAACTTATAAGAAGCTGACCAAAACACTACTGTTGATCTAAGATCTATCCCACTTGTTTTCGGATGAAATAGTCTAAAAGAATACTGCCTCTTTCACTGTTTGTAAATTCGAAGCTCGAAAACGACTATGACCGGAACTCACTGCTGAAACGAATGAGAACTAGAGAATATCCATTGAACTAACACTTTCATTAACATGTCAGTTACGTCTCATGAATGGCTTCTAACGGTATATTCAGTTCAAGTTTGTTCCAACAAGAACAAACAAACTAACTACAATAGCATGTTGACTAAAAGCTTCTACTATCAACTTTAAAGAACTCATAACCAACTGATGAAACAATCGTGAAGAATAATCGCAGATTTTGTAATGTTGATAAACAGAATTCAAGGTAATAATGGATTGTATTTTATTGATGTGAAACTGAAAATGGAGATTACAACGGCTCTAAAACAGATTTCTAACTAACTATTCGGTTGTGTGTGTGTGTGTGAAAAACACACAGTAAAGTAAATTGGAGAGGAAAGTTGAAAACTAAGCTAATTTTGTAACTAACTAACTGTGTGAATTTTTCACACACAAGGCTACGTTCTCCCTGAAAGAGATACAGGGGAGTATATATATACGAGAAGAATGCAGGGGTGATGAGGTGTTTGGACGAATATAAATTCGCCACGTGGCAAGTTGTTATGGGCTGTGGTGATGTTGATCCGGATAAAGAAAATAGTGAAACATGATTGGCTGGGGTGTTGTGATCCATTTGGCTGATTTTAATAAGAAGTTCCCAAACTTGGCAGCTTTGATCCCTGAAATATTCAAACTTTGGCATATTGTGTTTAATAAGTATTCCACTTTGAAAACTTTGGTCTTTTGCCATTATCAGCCCTTGATCTTCACATATCTTGTATCTTTGGTCATCATTGGCTTCTTTTGTCATTTTCTTCGTCTTTTTGCCAAATAAATCCTCGAAAACGCGTGTTTGTTCCAAAAATGCATCTTTTTACCTGAAAAACACATAAAACACAAATACACGCATAATTCTGATATTTTAAAGTTAAAATAATGTATTTGACTGTGTTTTGAGTGGTTTTTAGATCATTATTAATGAGTGTTTTCACACTTATCATGGTACACGAGAATCTTCGGGATAATCGCAAACTACAAAGTCCGTTGGAAAGACGAGTTTTCCTACTTTGACAAACACCTCCTCGGCTATACCTTTTGGAAAGGTGGTCGATCGATCCGCTAGCTCGAGAGTCATCTTAGTAGGTGTAAGCTCGAGAAGTGATAACCTTTTCCACACAGAAAGAGGCATCAAATTAATGCTAGCGCCAAGATCGGCTAATGCTAATCATTCTTCCATATTAGGGAACTCACATGGTATCAAAAACTTGCTCGGGTCTCCAAGCTTTTTGGGAAGCTTTTGTGTAAGAACTGCGGAACAATTAGCATCTAAAGTGAAAGTCCCTTAATATGAAAATTGTTGATAAACTATAACTCTTGTAACCACGAAACACAATGAAATACTTTTCAAACGCGTAATGCTTTATTAAGTATTATAAACAAAGTATTACAAAGTGCTATGAATACACTCGTTGAATGACAACAAGGTATGAACCCTAGAAACAAGTAAACTAGATTCGAGACTCAAGTTTACAAGGGAACCAATGAGACGCTGGTAGGAAGCTGAGGGCTCAGCGGTTCCAAGGAGAGAATTAACTTAGATAAATTATCCAAGCACAAGGGTTGAGTTAATTCTTCCTTCTCACTCCTATTTATAGTGTACGAGGTTGCTTCCTTAGTGGGAGTAGTTGATACGTGTCACCTTCTGAATGGAAGAGTACAACGTATTAAATGCATGTCCAAATCGAGACATACCTTTAACCAACTTTAGGTGAACAGTTCTGCCAACTGTTCACCTTTTGTCCCACTAGGTCGTACTAGGCCTTATCTTGAATCTCTTGTTTTGTCCCGCTCAAAACACTTGGTAGATTCTCCCGCCTAAACTATAAAGGATTGGATAAGCTTTGCTTATCCCAGACTTCTAGGGTTCTTAAGTGAACTCTGAGTGTTGTCAACTTAGATATCCTTGAACACCAATACATTCCTTCAACATCCCAGCTATCCATAATCGCTGGTGAGTCTGACTTCAGATTGTCTTCGACTTCTCTGACGTTGTCTTTGACATGAATGTTCTTGGTGTGCCAGCTGAGGCTTTGCCTTCTACTGGTCTAGTCTATGTCGCTGGTCCTCTCAGCGATCAGCAAACACTTAGTCTAATTAAACAAATCTTGACTGGGCCATAGTTAAAACTATCATTGGCCCAACAATCTCCCCCTATTTGTTTATAAATTATACTAAGTCTAAAATTATTGTAAGTGAGTACACAGCTTCTTCTTACACATAATTTAACAAACATACCTTAAAGTTTTATTAAACATAAAGAACCTAGTCTATTACAAAAGCACCCAGAGGTGTAAACATAAATAAAAAGTAAAAGGTTCTTCAGCGATCGAGGCCTTGATCATAGATTCTCTGGGCTTGAACCTTGTCACTCCTAGAGTTGATGACAAGTTCAACTTCAAACTCAAAGTCCTCAGCTGCTTTGCAATTCCTTAGGATGCCCTGTTTGAGTCTGATAAGTTGGATGGTTGATGCCAGATGTAGTTCATTCATCCGCTGAAAGCAATACTCACAATTACCATTCATGAAGACCATACCTGTCTCTGGTTCTGAGTATACTTGGCCCCTACTGGTTTGGTGATCTCTTTGGGCAGAACCAAGTTTCTGTGCATCCCATCAACCACAATTTTTTCAGTAACCAACTTCTCCACCAAAGGCCCCATTTGGGTTTTCCTTTTCCTTGGTCCTTGAGAAGGTTGTTGTTGTGAAAGTTGAGGAGGCAGGGGTACCTTTAGCTTCTTTGCCGTGTCTCTTACCCAATTTAGCTTTGCTTGAATATTCTTCATCATTTGGGCAGCACCAGGCCCTGTCTTCTTTTGGGTAAGAGCCAGCATTCCTAACCAGTCAGAGAGGCTCAGATATCTGAGTTTAAAGTCACTAGAGACTTTATAGTTGGTTAGTTGGTTCTCTCTGTAAAGGGTCATCACCACCTTTTTGTTCTTGTCAGTGTAACATGCATACTTGGTGATTTGACCAGGTTCAGCTCTCTGGTTTACAAGTCTTTCATATTCCTTTAGAAGGTTGCTCCTTTTAACCTCCAATTCTTTGAGCTTCACCAGCTGAGCTTCCTTTACAGAAGGAGAGAGTTTGTTCAAAGCTTCTTTGCTTTTAAGTTCATCCGCTCTGATGTTTGCCAGCCTTTGGTGTTCCAAGATTTGAGCTTTTGCCTGCTCTGGTGTGAGTGGTGGTTCATCAGTACTCTTAAATTTGTTTAGATCAGAGTCTTTGGAGAGCCTTGCTGTAGATCCACCTTCTTCTTGGAGGGAGTGCAGGATTATTTCAGGTTGTTCAATAGCAATTCCTTTACCCCTGTCCTTTATTGCATCAGTGCTGGGGTTGAAGGATCTAAGATGTTGTGGTGTAGGAATCACTGTTGAGGGTTTTGGTTGTTTGAGTGACTGCTCCCCCTTAGGTGAGGCATTGTCTTCTTCTTCTTCAGAGGTGGAGGTTGCTGAATTCTCCCCCTCAGGCATAGCGCCGGTAGTAGCTGTGCCTGAACTAGGACTAAGGAACTTCTTGAATTCTTGATGTACAAATAGACAGATTTCCTTAAGTTCCTCTTGTAACAGCTCTTAAAGAAGTGTTCGTAAAGGCTCAGACGCCTTAGCAATAGCTGCAAATTTGCTTTGACAACTGATGAGAGGACAGATGGTATGTATTGCTGGAGACTCTGGTTAATAACAGCTAGGAGGTAAGCTTGCAAGGCACTCCCCAGTAGTCGCGGAAGTAAGGCAGTCATAGAGGACTCCACACATGAAGTTAGTGAAGTCTCTAGTGTTGTGGTGAGCTCCTCAGCAGCATGGGTTAGGGTTTGCAATTCAGAGAGGATGACATCATTTGTGACTTTGGGCTTGGTCTTACTGATGGCACCCCTCTTGATCCAGAGAGCCTCAGCAGCGAGTTCCTGAACATCTTTCATTCGAGGAACATGGACAGGCTTGAGCTTTTGTAAATATTCCAAGTGTTGCTTGGCCCCTAGTTCCATAACATTTGGCAATGTTGGGAAGGGAACTGGTGTTGGTGCACAGAGCCTCTGGTCCAATAGCCGCTTAGCAGCTAGTTCTTACACATTGGGCAATGATGGGAAGGGGATGGGTTTCAATTCTGATGTAACTTGGTCATCTTCAGCATTCATATCAGCATAGTCTGAAATGGTTAAGTCCTCTTCGATAATGAAGACCTCATCCTCTGGTATGGAATCAATGTCTGACATGGCATCAAGATCTATGTGGGGGACATCAGCATTTTCATCACCAGTAATAGAATAGGCATCATCATTCTGATGTTCTTCATGAAGATTATGAGCTTGTTATGACATTTGTTAGTAACTAATTGTGAAAAAACTATGAAGTTATAGATCGCCATTCGCTGCCCCTAGGAAAGCTGGGTGTGATTATCCACCCCCCCCCCCTAAGGATTTCTCCTTGGGACTCTTTTAAGTGTGAAATAGTTATGTTAAAGGGTCGCCATTTGCTGCCCCTAGGATAGCTGGGTGTGATTATCCAGCTCCCCCCATAAGGATTACTCCTTGGGACTCTTTTGAGTTGTGAAAATTATGTGGTGAATGGTCGCCGTTCGCTGCCCCTAGGATAGCTGGGTGTGATTATCCAGCTCCCCCTGAAGGATTTCTCCTTGGGACTCTTTTAGTTGTGAATTCATGGAAGTTAAAGGTCGCCATTTATCGCTGCCCCTAGGAAGACTGAGGGTGATTATTCAGTCCCCCCAAAAGAATAAATTCTTTGGGACTCTTTTAGTTGTGAATTGTTTGAAGGTAATGGTCGCCTTTTATTGCTGTCCCTAGGAAGACTGAGGGTGATTATTCAGTCCCCCCAAAAGAATGAATTCTTTGGGACTCTTTTCAATGAAGGGACCCAGAGACTGTGTGAAGTGCAGAGACTCTAGGTCGGGACCTATAGCATGCTCAAGTTGGTATGGACAAGAGCACAGTCCAGAGGGTGAAGGATCATCGGGGTGCGTTATGAGCACAAATGAATCATGTCCTTGTGTGAAGACAGAGTGTACAGATAATCCTAAGGTTCTAGGTGCTGACACAGACACTCTATGGGTTGAGGAAAACCCTAAGTCTTCATCACTCTCTCCTACAGAATGTTGAGAGTGATTGTATGTGAGCCTCCAAAAGAATAAAATGGCAAACTAATACCTAAGAGATATCCGCGTTGAGAAGGTTCTTAGTCGTCTCTGCTGACTGGGAGACGCTAGACTCTGGTTTTTTGTCAGCGGCTGGCTCTACAACCACCTCCACCAGAGAAGGAGATGGGTTCTTCTTGGTCTTCTTGGACTTGGAAGGATTAACATAAGGGTTTTCAGAGGAAAGGGGGATGTCTTTCCTCTTTTTCTTCTTTTCCTTGGGCACCTTGGGCTGAGAAGAAGACTGCACAGAGGTCTTTAACAGAGACTTGTCAGTTGCTCTTTCAGCATTCACCTCATTGGGAGGGATCAAGGGCTCTCCATCAGCAAACGGTATCCCAACGACCTGCATCATGTGCCTGCTGAGAGGCACTTCATCTTCCAAAGGGGTCTTTAGTGATGCAGTAGTGATGTGATAAGGAGAGAAAGAGATAAGTTCATCATTTGTGTATCCTTCACCCAGCATGTCTTCTAAGAGAAGAGAGAGATATCTTGTGTAGGAGATGGTGGTCAGTCTGTTCTTCTTCCCTTTGTTTTCTAACTTAGCAATGAGGTCAGAGTAAAGTATATGGGCGATCCCTATATCTTGTCCCCAAATTAAGTTGTAGGCAATAGCTTGCTGGGCTCCATTAAGTTGATCATGAGACCCCTGGTTTCCACCCAGACATTTCACAGTATATAACATCAGCGTCCTCCAAATAGGTAAGAAGTAGTTCACTTTGATCAGGGATTTGGTCTGGAAACCTTGTGTGGTGAGGGGTTTATCATTGTCGTCATGAGGACGAAAGGTAGCAAGAGCCTTCTTCACAGTGGCGCTGGCAGGCACAGCGGACATGCCTTCATTGACAGGAAGTCCAATGACTTTTGCAAATGTATGAAGATCAAAGGTGAGAGGTTGGGAATGTGTGGAAAGGTTGAAGGTGATGTGAGAAGAGGTTGGATCAACTTCCGCGCTATACCAGAACTCCTTCAAATATTGGTGGTAGCAAGTGGGGGGTACTCTGGTTATGGCTTCATGATAACTAGGCTTTTGCCTAGTAAGAAGATTATCGTTCTAGTGGTCTAATCGAATTGATCTAGGTTCCAAGTGTGACTCAGTTGTTCTTTGGTGAAACAAAAGTATATCGTTGTAGTATATTAAAATGTGCGAGACAATTAAAGTAAAAGCGCAGTAATGTAAATCTAAATCTAATTAAAAGTAAATGGTGAGTATTTAAAAGCGTGACTAAAATTAAAAGGCACTAAATGTAAATAATGCAAACTTAAAACTAACTAAGGCAAACTTAAAATGAAACTAAACTTAAAACTTAAACTAAGGCAAGGCTAAAATAAATCTAAGGCAAATAAAGTTAAAGTGCGACTAAGTAAAAAGGCGGGAAAAATAAAGCTCGAAATTAAAGGGGCAGGAAATTAAAAACTGAAAATGAAGAAACTGAAAATAACTCCTATTCGGAATAAAACCCTTACTCGGAATATTAGTCTTACTCGGAATAATCCTCCCTATCCGGAATAAAAGCCTATTCGGAATAATCTTGCTCTATCCGGAATAGTTCTTACCCGGAATAAATTAACCTTATGCGGAATATCCAGCCTTATGCGGAATAACACTCCCTATTCGGAATATTACACTTATGCGGAATATTAGCTTAATTCGGAATAAAGTTGCTATACGGAAAATTACACCTATGCGGAATAAAGTTCCCTACTCGGAATCAGCCTTCTATTCGGAATACGGCCTCTATTCGGAATATTGAATATTCCGTATAAAGCAAAATGGTCCAGACCTTGATTCGGAATAACGTTGGGCAAGTTTTTCCTGGGAAATACAGTAACAAAAATACCGAAGAACAAGGAAAGAAATATAGCACGAATTTAATCTGAACAATGCTAAATCAACCACAAGATTAAATCAAACAAACAAATTAACATATACTAATGATAGACAATCAATCCAAAATAATCAAACTCACAAAACTTAATCAAAATAATCAAAACCACTTTGATCAAAATAAGAAAAATAAGAACATGAACATAAACAATAAAAATTAAAGATTAAGAAAGGTAGAATGAGATTAACAAGATAAAGATAAAGATTAACAAGAATTAAAATAAAAACTTACTTGAAATTAAATGGTAATTAAGGTGCAAGACAAGAATTTAATTTGACAAGTATTTAAATGACAAGGTAATTAAAAGTTGAAGAACTAATTGTCACGATTAGCCAACAAAAATAAAAGTAATTAAGATCTAATCTATATATAGGGGAGGATTAGGAAGCTTCCTCCCCTCCTTCATTTCTTCTTAATTGCGTCATTAGGTCCTTAAGCCTTTAATCTTCATTAATTGCACCATTAGTCCTTTTTCCTTCTAATCTTCTTTAAACTTGGACTCTAATGACTTGTGGCTCGGGATTTCTTTTGAACTCGTCTTTTAATTCTTCAATAAAATAGACTTGAGTTCCTCGGCTTTTAGTAAACTTCCGTCTTTTAACTTTTTCTTCGATAAATCTTCAGAATTGGTCTTGGACTTCCGTTCTTTTTGCACTCTTGACTTCTTGACTTCGTCTTTTCATCTTTTTCTTCAATAAAAGTCCATAAATGCCCGTGTTTTCTCCACTTTTCACCTTTTCGTCCTAAATCACAACAAAAACACAAACCACGCATAATTCCGACATAAAAGACATAAAATACACGTTTTGGCTCGGTTATTATTGTAATTAAGTGGTAAAAAGGATGGGTGTTTACACACCTATCAAATCCCCTACACTTGACCATTGCAATGTCCTCATGCAATGCATTAGTTACAAAACACGTTTACATTTTTCATCATAATCAATCCACAGTGGCCTTTATTAAAGAGATAGAAAACTATAAACATTAAAGTAAAGAAATCAAAAGCATACCTTGGGTTTTGGAAATGTCATGAATAATCATCATCCTCAAGTTTTCACTTTCTCCAAACCAAGCTTAAAAACGAGATCATTGTTATTATAAGTTAGCAAACTATCACGAACTCATGTGGGCCAATTATTCACTTAGACTCCCTTATTCCTAGGTGTATCTCTTATATTTTATTGTTGTCTTGAATGATCACGAGGATGCATTGTTTGACTTATTTCGATAATTATTTAGTCCGAAAATAAAGTGAACGATTTAATCAATAGTTAGCTAAAGGACAAAATCTTTTAAAACTGCTTCTCGGGACCTCATAAAGTTCATATCTTGACATAACTCGCTTCGCGATTTGAGACCTTTCTCGGACCGATATTTGGCAGCGACTTTATACTTCAAACCTTGAGAGACGTGCGTGAAATTATGGTCTTCTCTTCATATAGGATTTTATTCACTTGAAGTTTTGAGAGATTCATACTTGGACCACGACTTCTTCATTTTTCTCCAATCTTTATTTTGGACATTGATATACAACGATCCGCCTCTTTTTTGACTTGGATCTATTTATCCTCATACCTTGCTATGGTCTTTTCGGATGCACTTCTCCATGACTTTTGGGGAGTTTTTTCTTTTCGTCGTGTGTCTCTATCCTTCATATTGATTTTCGATAAATGATTCTTCACATCACTTTGGATCTTTAGCAACAAAATATAGCCCTCATGCCTTGTTAGGGCCTTTTCGGACTCGCCAATCTTCGCGTCCCGCTTCAATAAGTTATGCCTTGGCTATGAACTCTAATCCATACCGAGCAACTTTTAAACGATCTTGGGCTAGAAGCTAAGTAACTTTTCAAATCGTACAACCTTATTTATTACAGATAAATTTATTAGCAAGCGATGGGAGAATAGGCTTATAATTAACTCACATAAATTCACGAAAGAATACCGAACTTATAATTGGCTCTATCATCTCTCGTTCTCTACAGTTTAAAATCTCAAGGAATGAGACTCGTGGATGCTTAGCCTATTAAATCAAAGTTTTGGGTTTTCGAGTCGCCTATAGGATCTTGCAAATTCTTAGACTTTTTCAAGTTTAGAAAACGCATTTTAAAGTTCCCTTGATAAACGACTCTCTAGGATCAATTATAGGAACTTGCGAAAAGTTCTTGTTCTTAACCCGTGAGAGTTAAGAATTTCGCGTTTTATATCTCCCTATATAAAAGCCTAGCAAAACTTGACTTAAACACGTTAAGGATACTAGCTAGAGTAACTTTGATAAGTAAACTCGGGTTGAGTCAAAAGATTCACAACGTTTGAAAATTAAAACCACTTTATTAAGCATTTATTCTAATAATGAGCGAGAATAACTATACAAAGGGAAAAAACTAATAGGCCAAAATAGATCAAAATTTTTGAAAAATGTCGAAAAATTGATTTTCCGGTTAAAATGAGGACAAATACAAGGAAAAGAGCCACTTAACTTCGATAGAAGTCCCCCTACACTTAAGATAAACATTGTCCTCAATGTTTAAGCATGTGGGAGTAAACTCCCCTACACTTAGGACATTGTGTACGTTGTTTAAATCTTGCTAAGGAAGAGACAACTAAAGAGATTCCTATTTTAATATTGAGAAAAATATAAAATAGTGAATCGAAAAGAGTTTAGGATAGAACCGGGAAAAAGTGAAAACGGAATTACGGGTCGTCAAGAATCATCAGGAGTGGATCATTGAGCGCTCGAATCCCTGATTAAGAGAGGAGAGGAGAGGAAATAGCAAACCAACGGGTCCCCCCTACACTTAGGATAAAGAAAGCGAAAAGATGGATACATGGGTTGCCTCCCAAGAAGTGCTTGATTTTTGTTAACCGAGTCCTGAGCCTGACTCGACCTTGATCATCATAGGAAGAAGCATGAAAGACATCCACCAGGATCAAAGACATAGTTTTCGTCCATCAAATAGCACAAGCTTAAGGTGAACAAGGCAAGCCAAAGAAGAGTAGGCAAGGTTCCCTTAAGCAGTGATGGAGCACGGTGGAAGCAAGGGTGAAGTGGTGCAAGCAGATTTCCATAAGTTCCAAAGATATTTCCTTTTATTTCATCAGGTGGATACTGAGATGGCTGCAGAATATCGATACCGGGGTCGAACACCTTTTCCTTTAAGGGAAAATAGCACTCAGGCTCAGCAGAGTGTGAAGAAGATCCGTGAAGAAGCACAACCTCGTCCTCAGAAGATGGACAAAGAGGTGTTAACTCATACGTGTTGCGGATATCGGTGTCGACCGGTTTCTTCTCCTTAGAAAGAATGTTCTTCAAATCCAAAGTAGGATCAAGACGATAATCTTCAAAGTCAAAAGGAGGAGCATCACTCTCATGAGGGAAGTAAGTATTGAGAAATGCAGAGAAGTCTTCCTCAAATGAGTAATCGTCCAACGTAGGATTGAGTGATGGCGTAGGATCTTTATCGTGAGAAGAATCGCTCGAAAGAGTATCAGCCACATCAAAATCATCATATGTGGGCAGCTCGGGATACTCGGAAGTACAATCATCAAAATCATCCGAATCTGAGCTAGAATCATCATCATCATAAGCATCAAAGATCGGTGGAGAATCATAAATGGGAGAAGGTTTCAAAGTAGGGAGAGAATCATCCACATCATCTTGAAAAAGTGGATTATCAATAGAAGAGTCGAATAGAGGATTGTTGTAGACGACAAAATCATCATGCACATTAATCATATTCACTGATTCTCGGCCTCCAAAGGATTTGCCTGTAAGCTTACCCATTTTGAAAACTTGTGCATCATCCCCGACTCGTAAGATTAACTCACCTTCGGCCACATCCGCTAAAGCTCGTCCGGTTCTCAAGAATGGCCGACCAAGTATTAAAGGAATACGAGGGTCCATTTCATAATCAACAACGACAAAATCGACCGGGAAAGTAAATGTGCCAACTTTGATGAACACGTCTTCGGCTATACCAATAGGGTAAGCGAAAGTGCGATTTGCAAGTTCAAGAGTCATCTTTGTTGGAGTAAGGTCGGGTAATGATAGTGTTTTCCAAACACTCAAAGGCATAAGATTAATACTAGCCCCGAGATCAGCAAGGGCAGTAAATTCTTCAGTTTTGTTGAACACGCAAGGCAACACAAAACGACCGGGATCTCTAAGCTTTTACGGAAGTTCTTTAAGAATAACTGCAGAGCAGTTTTCATTTAAGCGTGTGTTGGCGAGTTCAATCAGTTTCTCCTTCTTGTTAAGCAATTCCTTAAATGCTTTGACAAATTTGGGCATGTGGACAAGTGCTTCAAGAAAGCTAATGTTGAAGTTCATTTGAGAAATCATCTTGATATAGCTCGTCACTTGAGAGTCCTCCTTGGTTAGCATTTTGTTCTTGCCCAAGCGAGAAGGATAAGGGATATTGGGTTTGGGTGGTGAGGGTGCAGGTGTAGTAGGTAAAGGTTGAGATGTTGAAGGTTCCTTCCTAGGTACATCGTCATGACGAGGCGGAGACGGTAATGGTGCACTAATACTAGGTGTAGGAGGAGTAGGGATAAATGGTGGTGGAGGGGGTGTAGATGATGGTGGTGGGATAGGTGGTCCTACGATGGTGACTCCACTACGGGTAGTAATAGCACTCACATTTGCTCGCGGATTGGTGACGGTGTTTGAAGGTAGAGAACTCGAAGAAGAAGGTTGAGCTGCGGGCAAGAAACTAGCAAGCATATTCTTCAAATCATTGGTTTGATTGCTGAAGGAGGATTGAATATTATCTCGAAACTCGGATCTAATCTCATTTCCTTGCTTGGTAATATCTCCTTTAAGATTGATAATTTGACTCTGCAGATTCTTGATTTGCTCACCTTGGGTTCTCATGATGGCCTCAACATCCGGAATAATGGGTGGGGTTTGTTGGGCGGGTTGATGATAAGGATTCGAGGCTCTTGGTGGTATTTGGTTGCTTCTATTGTAGTTGTTGGCGGGGTTTTGGTTTTGAGGAGAAAAATCGGGTGAAAGGTAGTTGTTGGAACGGTAACTCAGCAGATTTCTATCCCCTTGAGGTCGAGCTTGGTAATTTTCCGGTGAATAATTACCATAAGCTGCATACACATTTTCCGGATTTCCTTGTGTAGAAGGACAATCGGTGTATGAGTGAGGACCGCCGAATGTTTCACAAGGATTGGCAACCGCTTTAACTTGTTGTTGTTGTTTTTGGTTTGAAGCGAGAAGCGTGATACTTTTGCTCATTTCAGCCATCATGCGGGTGAGTTCGGTCATCTCAGGGTTTGCTGAAGTAGAAGAAACATTGACTCTCGGGTTGTTCCTTGAAGAAGCAGAGGAATCCCAGTTTTTATGATGAGTAGTCATGTTCTCAATAAGCTCCTTACACTCCTCGGGTCTCCTTTTCATGAATGTGCCACCGGCGGCTGCATTAATCGTATCATGATCTCGAAAAGTCAATCCGTTGTAGAAAATATCTATTAAGGTCACAGGGAGCATGTTGTGGTTTGGACAACGATCAATCAAGACATTATATCTTTCCCAAGCATCAAAAAGAGATTCATCGGGTTCTTGCATGAAACCGCTGATTTGATTGCGAAGGCTCGTGACCATGGATGGTGGAAAGTAGCGCGACAAAAAGCGTTGAGTCATGTCATCCCAAGTGTGAATAGAATTCTTCGGGAGACGATCAAACCATTTCTCGGCATGATGTGATAAAGTATGTGGAAAGAGTTTTAGGCGAAGAACATCCATTGTGGCACCGGGCAACTTCATGCTTTGGGTGATTGTAATGAACTTGTCGAGGTGTTTGTTGGCATCATAAACAGGCAATCCACGGAATGGGTTAGTTTGCACTTGCTGAATCATGTAGTGCTTCAACGAAAACTCTGGAGCCGTGATTTGCATCGGCGCAATCGGTCCTCCTCGTCCAAACATGGTAGGTTGACAAAGCTCCTCCATGGTCCGAAGATCGGGCTGTGGAAGAACATTGTTGTTATTATTGAGGTGCGGTGGATGATTATTGTTGTTGACACCTGACATAGCTAAATCTTCTTGAGTCTCGGGCTCTTGATAATTAGAAGATCTAGTACGCATACACCTGAAAATGCAAAAGAAAAAGAAACCAAACACAAAGACAATATATATACACAATAAAGATAAAATCTTTTTGGATTTTTGAAAGTTTTAATTTTTATGGTTTTTTGAATTTTTTATGCAAGAAAAATAACGCTCACAAGTGAACGGATCCCAAAAAGCAACGCGTCTTTCACAGAAAACCGTTAATCTTTACGAAAAGAGCCGGCAGCGGCGCCATTTGATAACTAGGCTTTTGCCTAGTAAGAAGATTATCGTTCTAGTGGTCTAATCGAATTGATCTAGGTTCCAAGTGTGACTCAGTTGTTCTTTGGTGAAACAAAAGTATATCGTTGTAGTATATTAAAATGTGCGAGACAATTAAAGTAAAAGCGCAGTAATGTAAATCTAAATCTAATTAAAAGTAAATGGTGAGTATTTAAAAGCGTGACTAAAATTAAAAGGCACTAAATGTAAATAACGCAAACTTAAAACTAACTAAGGCAAACTTAAAATGCAACTAAACTTAAAACTTAAACTAAGGCAAGGCTAAAATAAATCTAAGGCAAATAAAGTTAAAGTGCGACTAAGTAAAAGGCGGGAAAAATAAAGCTCGAAATTAAAGGGGAAGGAAATTAAAAACTGAAAATGAAGAAACTGAAAATAACTCCTATTCGGAATAAAACCCTTACTCGGAATATTAGTCTTACTCGGAATAATCCTCCCTATCCGGAATAAAAGCCTATTCGAAATAATCTTGCTCTATCCAGAATAGTTCTTACCCGGAATAAATTAACCTTATGCGGAATATCCAGCCTTATGCGGAATAACACTCCCTATTCGGAATATTACACTTATGCGGAATATTAGCTTAATTCGGAATAAAGTTGCTATACGGAAAATTACACCTATGCGGAATAAAGTTCCATACTCGGAATCAGCCTTCTATTCGGAATACGGCCTCTATTCGGAATATTGAATATTCCGTATAAAGAAAAATGGTCCAGACCATGATTCGGAATAACGCTGGGCAAGTTTTTCCTGGGAAATACAGTAACAATAATACCGAAGAACAAGGAAAGAAATATAGCACGAATTTAATCTGAACAAAGCTAAATCAACCACAAGATTAAATCAAACAAACAAATTAACATATACTAATGATAGACAATCAATCCAAAATAATCAAACTCACAAAACTTAATCAAAATAATCAAAACCACTTTGATCAAAATAAGAAAAATAAGAACATGAACATAAACAATAAAAATCAAAGATTAAGAAAGGTAGAATGAGATTAACAAGATAAAGATAAAGATTAACAAGAATTAAAATAAAAACTTACTTGAAATTAAATGGTAATTAAGGTGCAAGACAAGAATTTAAATTTGACAAGTATTTAAATGACAAGGTAATTAAAAGTGGAAGAACTAATTGTCACGATTAGCCAACAAAAATGAAAGTAATTAAGATCTAATCTATATATAGGGGAGGATTAGGAAGCTTCCTCCCCTCCTTCATTTCTTCTTAATTGCGTCATTAGGTCCTTAAGCCTTTAATCTTCATTAATTGCACCATTAGTCCTTTTTCCTTCTAATCTTCTTTAAACTTGGACTCTAATGACTTGTGGCTCGGGATTTCTTTTGAACTCGTCTTTTAATTCTTCAATAAAATAGACTTGAGTTCCTCGGCTTTTAGTAAACTTCCGTCTTTTAACTTTTTCTTCGATAAATCTTCAGAATTGGTCTTGGACTTCCGTTCTTTTTGCACTCTTGACTTCTTGACTTCGTCTTTTCATCTTTTTCTTCAATAAAAGTCCGTAAATGCCCGTGTTTTCTCCACTTTTCACCTTTTCGTCCTAAATCACAACAAAAACACAAACCACGCATAATTCCGACATAAAAGACATAAAATACACGTTTTGGCTCGGTTATTATTGTAATTAAGTGGTAAAAAGGATGGGTGTTTACACACCTATCAAATCCCCTACACTTGACCATTGCAATGTCCTCATGCAATGCATTAGTTACAAAACACGTTTACATTTTTCATCATAATCAATCCACAGTGGCCTTTATTAAAGAGATAGAAAACTATAAACATTAAAGTAAAGAAATCAAAAGCATACCTTGGGTTTTGGAAATGTCATGAATAATCATCATCCTCAAGTTTTCACTTTCTCCAAACCAAGCTTAAAAACGAGATCATTGTTATTATAAGTTAGCAACTATCACGAACTCATGTGGGCCAATTATTCACTTAGACTCCCTTATTCCTAGGTGTATCTCTTATATTTTATTGTTGTCTTGAATGATCGCGAGGATGCATTGTTTGACTTATTTCGATAATTATTTAGTCCAAAAATAAAGTGAACGATTTAATCAATAGTTAGCTAAAGGACAAAATCTTTTAAAACTGCTTCTCGGGACCTCATAAAGTTCATATCTTGACATAACTCGCTTCGCGATTTGAGACCTTTCTCAGACCGATATTTGGCAGCGACTTCATACTTCAAACCTTGAGAGACGTGCGTGAAATTATGGTCTTCTCTTCATATAGGATTTTCTTCACTTGAAGTTTTGAGAGATTCATACTTGGACCACGACTTCTTCATTTTTCTCCAATCTTTATTTTGGACATTGATATACAACGATCCGCCTCCTTTTTGACTTGGATCTATTTATCCTCATACCTTGCTAGGGTCTTTTCGGATGCACTTCTCCATGACTTTTGGGGAGTTTTTGCTTTTCGTCGTGTGCCTCGATCCTTCATATTGATTTTCGATAAATGATTCTTCACATCACTTTGGATCTTTAGCAACAAAATATAGCCCTCGTGCCTTGTTAGTGCCTTTTCGGACTCGCCAATCTTTGCGTCCCGCTTCAATAAGTTATGCCTTGGCTATGAACTCTAATCCATACCGAGCAACTTTTAAACGATCTTGGGCTAGAAGCTAAGTAACTTTTCAAATCGTACAACCTTATTTATTGCAGATAAATTTATTAGCAAGCGATGGGAGAATAGGCTTATAATTAACTCACATAAATTCACGAAAGAATACCGAACTTATAATTGGCTCTATCATCTCTCGTTCTCTACAGTTTAAAATCTCAAGGAATGAGACTCGTGGATGCTTAGCCTATTAAATCAAAGTTTTAGGTTTTCGAGTCGCCTATAGGATCTTGCAAATTCTTAGACTTTTTCAAGTTTAGAAATCGCATTTTAAAGTTCCCTTGATAAACGACTCTCTAGGATCAATTATAGGAACTTGCGAAAAGTTCTTGTTCTTAACCCGTGAGAGTTAAGACTTTCGCGTTTTATAGCTCCCTATATAAAAGCCTAGCAAAACTTGACTTAAACACGTTAAGGATACTAGCTAGAGTAACTTAGATAAGTAAACTCGGGTTGAGTCAAAAGATTTACAACGTTTGAAAATTAAAACCACTTTATTAAGCATTTATTCTAATAATGAGAGAGAATAACTATACAAAGGGAAAAACTAATAGGCCAAAATAGATCAAAAATTTTGAAAAATGTCGAAAAATTGATTTTCCGGTTAAAATGAGGACAAATACAAGGAAAAGAGCCACTTAACTTCGATAGAAGTCCCCCTACACTTAAGATAAACATTGTCCTTAATGTTTAAGCATGTGGGAGTAAACTCCCCTACACTTAGGACATTGTGTACGTTGTTTAAATCTTGCTAAGGAAGAGACAACTAAAGAGATTCCTATTTTAATATTGAGAAAAATATAAAATAGTGAATCGAAAAGAGTTTAGGATAGAACCGGGAAAAAGTGAAAACGGAATTATGGGTCGTCAAGAATCATCAAGAGTGGATCATTGAGCGCTCGAATCCCTGATTAAGAGAGGAGAGGAGAGGAAATAGCAAACCAACGGGTCCCCCCTACACTTAGGATAAAGAAAGCGAAAATATGGATACATGGGTTGCCTACCAAGAAGCGCTTGATTTTTGTTAACCGAGTCGTGAGCCTGACTCGACCTTGATCATCATAGGAAGAAGCATGAAAGACATCCACCAGGATCAAAGACATAGTTTTCGTCCATCAAATAGCACAAGCTTAAGGCGAACAAGGCAAGCCAAAGAAGAGTAGGCAAGGTTCCCTTAAGCAGTGATGGAGCACGGTGGAAGCAAGGGTGAAGTGGTGCAAGCAGATTTTCATAAGTTCCAAAGATATTTCCTTTAATTCATCAGGTGGATACTGAGATGGCTGTAGAATATCGATACCGGGGTCGAACACCTTTTCCTTTAAGGGAAAATAGCACTCAGGCTCAGCAGAGTGTGAAGAAGATCCGCGAAGAAGCACAACCTCGTCCTCAGAAGATGGACAAAGAGGTGTTAACTCATACGTGCTGCGGATATCGGTGTCGACCGGTTTCTTCTCCTTAGAAAGAATGTTCTTCAAATCCAAAGTAGGATCAAGACAATAATCTTCAAATTCAATAGGAGGAGCATCACTCTCATGAGGGAAGTAAGTATTGAGAAATGCAGAGAAGTCTTCCTCAAATGAGTAATCGTCCAAAGTAGGATTGAGTGATGGCGTAGGATCTTCATCGTGAGAAGAATCGCTCGAAAGAGTATCGGCCTCATCAAAATCATCATATGTGGGCAGCTCGGGATACTCGGAAGTACAATCATCAAAATCATCTGAATCTGAGCTAGAATCATCATCATCATAAGCATCAAAGATCGGTGGAGAATCATAAATGGGAGAAGGTCCCAAAGTAGGGAGAGAATCATCCACATCATCTTGAAAAAGTGGATTATCAATAGAAGAGTCGAATAGAGGATTGTTGTAGACGACAAAATCATCATGCACATTAATCATATTCACTGATTCTCGGCCTCCAAAGGATTTGCCTGTAATCTTACCCATTTTGAAAACTTGTGCATCATCCCCGACTCGTAAGATTAACTCACCTTCGGCCACATCCACCAAAGCTCGTCCGGTTCTCAAGAATGGCCGACCAAGTATTAAAGGAATACGAGGGTCCATTTCATAATCAACAACGACAAAATCGACCGGGAAAGTAAATGTGCCAACTTTGATGAACACGTCTTCGGCTATACCAATAGGGTAAGCGAGAGTGCGATTTGCAAGTTCAAGAGTCATCTGTGTTGGAGTAAGGTCGGGTAATGATAGTGTTTTCCAAACACTCAAAGGCATAAGATTAATACTAGCCCCGAGATCAGCAAGGGCAGTAAATTCTTCAGTTTTGTTGAACACGCAAGGCAACACAAAACGACCGGGATCTCCAAGCTTTTATGGAAGTTCTTTAAGAATAACTGCAGAGCAGTTTTCATTTAAGCGTGTGTTGGCGAGTTTAATCAGTTTCTCCTTCTTGTTAAGCAATTCCTTAAATGCTTTGACAAATTTGGGCATGTGGACAAGTGCTTCAAGAAAGCTAATGTTGAAGTTCATTTGAGAAATCATCTTGATATAGCTCGTCACTTGAGAGTCCTCCTTGGTTAGCATTTTGTTCTTGCCCAAGCGAGAAGGATAAGGGATATTGGGTTTGGGTGGTGAGGGTGCAGGTGTAGTAGGTAAAGGTTGAGATGTTGAAGGTTCCTTCCTAGGTACATCGTCATGACGAGGCGGAGACGGTAATGGTTCACTAATACTAGGTGTAGGAGGAGTAGGGATAAATGGTGGTGGAGGGGGTGTAGATGATGGTGGTGGGATAGGTGGTCCTACGATGGTGACTCCACTACGGGTAGTAATAGCACTCACATTTGCTCGCGGATTGGTGACGGTGTTTGAAGGTAGAGAACTCGAAGAAGAAGGTTGAGCTGCGGGCAAGAAACTAGCAAGCATATTCTTCAAATCATTGGTTTGATTGCTGAAGAAGGATTGAATATTATCTCGAAGCTCGGATCTTATCTCATTTCCTTGCTTTGTAATATCTCCTTTAAGATTGATAATTTGACTCTGCAGATTCTTGATTTGCTCACCTTGGGTTCTCATGATGGCCTCAACATCCGGAATAATGGGTTGGGTTTGTTGGGCGGGTTGGTGATAAGGATTAGAGGCTCTTGGTGGGATTTGGTTGCTTCTATTGTAGTTGTTGGCGGGGTTTTGGTTTTGAGGAGAAAAACCGGGTGAAAGGTAGTTGTTGGAACGGTAACTCAGCAGATTTCTATCCCCTTGAGGTCGAGCTTGGTAATTTTCCGGTGAATAATTACCATAAGCTGCATACACATTTTCCGGATTTCCTTGTGTAGAAGGACAATCGGTGTATGAGTGAGGACCGCCGCATGTTTCACAAGGATTGGCAACCGCTTTAACTTGTTGTTGTTGTTGTTGGTTTGAAGCGAGAAGCGTGATACTTTTGCTCATTTCAGTCATCATGCGGGTGAGTTCGGTCATCTCAGGGTTTGCTGAAGTAGAAGAAACATTGACTCTCGGGTTGTTCCTTGAAGAATCAGAGGAATCCCAGTTTTTATGATGAGTAGTCATGTTCTCAATAATCTCTCTACACTCCTCGGGTCTCCTTTTCATGAATGTGCCACCGGCGGCTGCATTAATCGTATCACGATCTCGAAAAGTCAATCCGTTGTAGAAAATATCTATTAAGGTCATGGGGAGCATGTTGTGGTTTGGACAACGATCAATCAAGACATTATATCTTTCCCAAGCATCAAAAAGAGATTCATCGGGTTCTTGCATGAAACCGCTGATTTGATTGCGAAGGCTCGTGACCATGGATGGTGGAAAGTAGCGCGACAAAAAGCGTTGAGTCATGTCATCCCAAGTGTGAATAGAATTCTTCGGGAGACGATCAAATCTCGGCATGATGTGATAAAGTATGTGGAAAGAGTTGTAGGCGAAGAACATCCATTGTGGCACCGGGCAACTTCATGCTTTGGGTGATTGTAATGAACTTGTCGAGGTGTTTGTTGGCATCATAAACAGGCAATCCATGGAATGGGTTAGTTTGCACTTGCTGAATCATGTGGTGCTTCAACGAAAACTCTGGAGCCGTGAGTTGCATCGGCGCAATCGGTCCTCCTCGTCCAAACATGGTAGGTTGACAAAGCTCCTCCATGGTCCGAAGATCGGGCTGTGGAAGAACATTGTTGTTATTATTGAGGTGCGGTGGATGATTATTGTTGTTGACACCTGACATAGCTAAATCTTCTTGAGTCTCGGGCTCTTGATAATTAGAAGATCTAGTACGCATACACCTGAAAATGCAAAAGAAAAAGAAACCAAACACAAAGACAATATATATACACAATAAAGATAAAATCTTTTTGGATTTTTGAAATTTTTAATGTTTATGGTTTTTTGAATTTTTTATGCAAGAAAAATAACGCTCACAAGTGAACGGATCCCAAAAAGCAACGCGTCTTTCACAGAAAACCGTTAATCTTTACGAAAAGAGCCGGCAGCGGCGCCATTTGATAACTAGGCTTTTGCCTAGTAAGAAGATTATCGTTCTAGTGGTCTAATCGAATTGATCTAGGTTCCAAGTGTGACTCAGTTGTTCTTTGGTGAAACAAAAGTATATCGTTGTAGTATATTAAAATGTGCGAGACAATTAAAGTAAAAGCGCGGTAATGTAAATCTAAATCTAATTAAAAGTAAATGGTGAGTATTTAAAAGTGTGAATAAAATTAAAAGGCACTAAATGTAAATAACGCAAACTTAAAACTAACTAAGGCAAACTTAAAATGCAACTAAACTTAAAACTTAAACTAAGGCAAGGCTAAAATAAATCTAAGGCAAATAAAGTTAAAGTGCGACTAAGTAAAAAGGCGGGAAAAATAAAGCTCGGAATTAAAGGGGCGGGAAATTAAAAACTGAAAATGAAGAAACTGAAAATAACTCCTATTCGGAATAAAACCCTTACTCGGAATATTAGTCTTACTCGGAATAATCCTCCCTATCCGGAATAAAAGCCTATTCGCTCTATCCGGAATAGTTCTTACCCGGAATAAATTAACCATATACGGAATATCCAGCCTTATGCGGAATAACACTCCCTATTCGGAATATTACACTTATGCGGAATATTAGCTTAATTCAGAATAAAGTTGCTATACGGAAAATTACACCTATGCGGAATAAAGTTCCCTACTCGGAATCAGCCTTCTATTCGGAATACGGCCTCTATTCGGAATATTGAATATTCCGTATAAAGCAAAATGGTCCAGACCTTGATTCGGAATAACGCTGGGCAAGTTTTTCCTGGGAAATACAGTAACAATAATACCGAAGAACAAGGAAAGAAATATAGCACGAATTTAATCTGAACAAAGCTAAATTAACCACAAGATTAAATCAAACAAACAAATTAACATATACTAATGATAGACAATCAATCCAAAATAATCAAACTCACAAAACTTAATCAAAATAACCAAAACCACTTTGATCAAAATAAGAAAAATAAGAACATGAACATAAACAATAAAAATCAAAGATTTAGAAAGGTAGAATGAGATTAACAAGATAAAGATAAAGATTAACAAGAATTAAAAGAAAAACTTACTTGAAATTAAATGGTAATTAAGGTGCAAGACAAGAATTTAAATTTGACAAGTATTTAAATGACAAGGTAATTAAAAGTGGAAGAACTAATTGTCACGATTAGCCAACAAAAATTAAAGTAATTAAGATCTAATCTATATATAGGGGAGGATTAGGAAGCTTCCTCCCCTCCTTCATTTCTTCTTAATTGCGTCATTAGGTCCTTAAGCCTTTAATCTTCATTAATTGCACCATTAGTCCTTTTTCCTTCTAATCTTCTTTAAACTTGGACTCTAATGACTTGTGGCTCGGGATTTCTTTTGAACTCGTCTTTTAATTCTTCAATAAAATAGACTTGAGTTCCTCGGCTTTAGTAAACTTCCGTATTTTAACTTTTTCTTCGATAAATCTTCAGAATTGGTCTTGGACTTCCGTTCTTTTTGCACTCTTGACTTCTTGACTTCGTCTTTTCATCTTTTTCTTCAATAAAAGTCCGTAAATGCCCGTGTTTTCTCCACTTTTCACCTTTTCGTCCTAAATCACAACAAAAACACAAACCACGCATAATTCCGACATTAAAGACATAAAATACACGTTTTGGCTCGGTTATTATTGTAATTAAGTGGTAAAAAGGATGGGTGTTTACACACCTATCACTTCAAAAATGGTGGAGTTTTTTAGGAAGGAGAACAAAGGTTGGTAGAGTAAATTTGTGTGTTCCAAGAGAGCTACACAGTTGTTCAAGGCAATTTTGCCATCGTGTATCCCAAAATCAACGTTCGAGGCGGCCAGAACAGTGAAAGCGGTGTTAGATGATGAAGACGCCATTGTTGAAGTGTGGAAGAAATGAAGGTTTTGAGAAGATGAATAGTTGTGTGTGTGTGAAAGTTATGAGAATGTGAGTTTTGAAAAGTGAGTCAAAGGTTTTTGATAAAAGGGTTTATTGTTTTACAATTAAAGCATTTAATGCAAAAATTTACCTTTTAGGAAAAGTGGGACCCCTTGACTCTTCATGCGATATTTCTGTCCCTTGGAAAGCGGGAAAGTTGTTGACAATAAAGGTTTATCATTTGAATTAAATATGGGAATATATTAAGTCCCATTGGAATGTAACTACCTCGTTACATTCAATTCCCTTTAATGCCCAGAGACAGAGGTCAGAGATCATTTATCATATTTTTTTACCAATATTGAGCATACCCAGCTCAGCAACCAACCTAGTAAAACTTGGCTCAGCCAGAGGTTTGGTGAATATATCAGCGAGCTGGTATTCAGTGGGTATGAAATGAAGCTCAATATCACCTTTTAAAATATGGTCTCTGATAAAGTGATACCTGATGTCAATATGTTTAGTTCTGGAATGAAGTACCGGATTATTAGAGATGGCTATAGCACTTGTGTTGTCACAGAATATGGGGACCTTTTCATAAATGATCCCATAATCAGCCAGCTGACTTTTCATCCAGAGAACTTGAGCACAACAACCAACGGCCGCAACATATTCAGCTTCAGCTGATGACATGGCCACAGAGTTTTGTTTCTTGGCGCTCCAACATACTAACTTTCCACCAAGGATTTGACAACTCCAATAGGTGCTCTTTCTATCAAGACAGCACCCAGCGTAGTCAGAGTCTGAGTAGGCTTTGAGGTCGAAGCCTGATCCATTAGGATACCAGAGACCCAATGTGGGAGATCCTTTTAAGTACCTGAAAACTCTTTTGACAGCTACAAGGTGGGATTCCTTGGGGTTAGCTTGGTACCTAGCACAGAGACATGTGGCAAATTGTATGTCTGGTCTGCTTGCTGTGAGGTACATTAGTGACCTAATCATGCCTCTATATAAGGTCTCATTAACAGAGACCCCTGAGTCATCAGCTCCCAAGTTGTTGGGAGGAAGCATGGGGCATTTCACTGATGCACAATCAGATAGATCCTACTTCTTGAGCAAATCCTTAACATATTTTTCTTGACAAATGGAAATTCCTTTTGAATTTTGTTTAATTTGAAAACCCAAGAAAAAGTTAATTCCCCCATCATGCTCATTTCATATTTTTTAGTCATTAATTTGGCAAACTGTTTGCTCAATGTAATATTGGTTGAACCAAAAATTATATCATCCACATAAATCTGTACTAAAATGACATCACCCTTGGACCTATAAGTGAACAGGGTTTGATCAATGGTACCTCTAACAAATTTATTTTCAAGTAAGAATTTGGATAGGGTTTCATACCAAGCTCTAGGTGCTTGTTTCAGCCCATAGAGTGCTTTATGAAGTCTGCAGACGTGATCAGGATACTCACTGCTTTCAAACCCTGGGGGTTGATAGACATATACTTCCTCTGCAAGCTTCCCATTGAGGAAAGCACTCTTCACATCCATCTGGTACACAATAAACCCCATATAAGCTGCAAAGGCTAGGAAGATTCTGATAGCTTCCAATCTGGCTACTGGTGCAAACGTTTCATCAAAGTCAATCCCTTAGATTGATTATATCCCAGCACCACAATCCTAGCCTTGTTTTTGACAATCATGCCAGCTTCATCCCTCTTGTTTCTGTAGACCCATTTGGTTCCAACCACTTGCTTTCCAGCTGGAGCTTTTACCAGAGTCTACACCTTGTTTCTCTTGATCTGATTCAGCTCATCTTGCATTGCAACAACCCACCCTTCATCTAGAAGCGTAGCAGCCACATTCTTAGGTTCATCCTCAGAGAGAAAATCAGCGAAAAGGCATTCATTCGCTGAGGCGGTTTCCAGAGATCTTAATTTACCTCTGGTGGTGACTCCTTCAGAGGGTTCACCAAGGATATTCACCAGAAGAATATCTTGGTTCCTACTCCATTTGGATTGAGGAGCAGGAGTCTCTGTGGGTTTAGGAGTCAAAACAGGTCCAATGAATGTTGAGGGTTCTTCACAGATTATTTCTTCATCCATAATCTCTTCATCATGAGGAGAGATTGGTTCGATGTGATCAGCATTCATAGTAGTGGGTGGTGTGATTTGTTCAGCATTTTCAACTTCTGGAGTGATGTCAGAGATTAAATGAGGATCAAATGCATGAACATAAGGGAATTCCTTGTGACCGCCCTTGGATGATTCCTTGGGATGTGAGAAATCATCCTCTGGATAAGATTTAACTTCATTGAAGTCAATGTCACATTCTTCTGAGTTGGTGTGGTTGATGATAGCATCTGCTTCATTGAAGGTGACATGGATGGATTCTTCTAATTCTTGTCTACGGATGTTGAACACTCTGTAAGCTCTGAAGGTGAGAGAGTAACCAACGAAGAATCCATCATCAGACTTTTCATCAAATTTTCCCAGGTGATCTCTGTAGTTGTGAATGAAAACAGGGCAACCAAAGACATGGAAGTAGCTTACATCAGGGGCTCTCTTCATATATACTTCATAAGAGGTCTTTCCATGTCTCTTCACAATAATGGATCTGTTTTGTGTGTGACAAGCTGTGTTCACAGGTTCTCCCCAAAATTGTTTAGGAAGTCTTGATTCGCTAAGCATTATTCTAGCAGCTTCTGTTTCTTCTTTCAGCGACACCATTTTGCTCAGGGGTGCCTAGGTTGGAAAAGTTCTGTGAAATTCCCTTTTCATCACAAAAGGCTTCCATGGCATGATTCTTGAATTCAGTGCCATTGTCACTTCTGATAGCCTTAACTCTGTAGTCATTGAGATTCTTAATTTCTCTGATGAAGGACATTATTCTTTCAGCAGCATCACTCTTTCTTTTGAGAAAGAATACCCAAGTGTATCTAGAGAATTCATCTACAATGACTATTGTATATTTGTTGTGATTTAGGGATTGAGGTTTTACTGGATCAAATAAGTCCATGTGAAGGAGATGGAGGCACTTATTTATGGAGAATGATTGTTTAGTCTTGAGTGAGGCTCTGTGGTGCTTCCCTTTCTCGCACGCTGAGCAGGGTCTGTCTTTGGTAAAGGTCAGAGAGGGAAGCCCAGCTACTAAATCATTCTTGGCCAGTTTGTTAATGTTTTTGAAGTTGAGATGGGAGAGTCTTTTATGCCATAGCCAATTTTCACTATCAGATGCTTTGGCATAGAGACAAGTGTTTGTCCCCTATGGACAAGATGTCATGTCGATGACGTACACATCCCTTCTCCTGGGTGCAATAAGAACAACATCATCATTATGATTGAAGATTGTTCCTTGGGTCTTGGTGAACAGAACTTTGAAGCCAGCATCGCGGAGTTGACTAATGCTGATTAGATTGTGTTTTAGTCCATTGACATAAGCGACCCTTGTGAAGGTTATTCCATTACAATCCACTGAGCCATAACCCTCAGTAGCCCCTGAGGAATCATCTCCAAAGACTACTTTAGGACCAGACTCCTTTTTATATCTATGCGGATATTGTTTAACCCCTGTCGTGTGTCTGGAGCACCCGCTGTCCAGATACTAAACAGATTTCTTCAGATATTCCTGCATAGATATAACAAATCCAGATTAGTTTCTATGATGAACCCACTTTCCAGTGGGTCCATGCTGTCGCTGACCAGTGACATTGGTCCTTCTCTGGTTACCTCCCCCTCTTTGGTTGCAATCCCTGGGTTCATGACGCATGCTTCCACGGATGTCACATCCAGGATAATGTTCGTACTCATCAGAGTGATGGTCGAAGAAACCACACTACTTGCAGGGGGGTTAGGTCTGTAATCCTGAGAGTTATCTCTGGGCTTAGGCTCAGCCTTTCTTGAGGGTCGATGAGGAGTTTTAGATCTCATTTGAGTTCTGGTTCTTTGAACTGCTATGATCTCCTCATGCTCTCTGGATGTTTGTTCAGAGGACTCGCATGTGATACATTTAGGTTTCTTGGAGCAATCCTCGGATGAGTGATTCTTGAAACCGCAATGCTTGCAAGGTCTGAACAAAGCTCTCCCCTTGGAGCTACTAGACCCCTCACCAAGATAGTTAACAGATGGACTATTAACTCTGGGGTTGATTTGTTCTTTCAACCCTTTCACCTCTTCCATCAGGGTGAGGAGAAGTTTCTTGGTGGGAGAAAGCTCTTCAGGGGGAGGAGTGGGTTTTTTGGAGTCCTTAGCCACAAAAACCTTTTAATTCGCTTTGTCATCGACTTTGAGAATTGAATTCCCATGGGTTTTAGTTTGAGGTTTAGGGCCAAGCAAGGAATCAGATGGGTTGGCACCAGCGGGTCTTGGTGGAGCTGGTACCTCTGATTCTTTGTCAGAGTTCTTCTCATCCACAGAGGTGGAAGAAGGAGAAGAGACATCTGATGGGACAAATTTGACATTGGGAACAGGGACATGTTTTTTGAATCTACCCTTTCCCCCAATAGCTTGAACCACATCACCAGGTATGGATCCAGCGACTATTTCTTCCACTGTGGATTGAGCCAAAATCCATTTCTCAATGGTTTTTCTTAGTTCAGAATTTTCATCAGACAAAGACTCATTTTCAATGGATAATTTGCTCACTTCATTTTGAAGTTGATTAGCAAGATTCACAAATGGTTTAAGATTTGTTAATTCAGATTGGCAAAGATTTGACTCTGTTTTAAGACTGTGAAATTTGTTTAACAGGTTTTTTCTTTGCTCTTCCACAAAGTGGAGGTCAACCAAGGTATAGTCACTGACATGTCTCTATCAGGACCTTTAGTCATAGATAACATTCTTTGTACCTTTTTCATGGTGATATCCACCCATTGACCAGATCTTGCTTCACTTTTACCCACAACGGGTATTTCATCAGAGACAGCCATAAAGGCTCTGACGGTGGTGGTACCTTCATCCTCGGAAGTGAGAGGTTCATCGTCCCAGTCGAATGAGGCAGCGATCAGACCTTTTTCGGTCTTCTTAACATCCTTTTTCTTTGCTGCATCATCGGCTTTCTGATTGAGTTTTAGCAACTCAGCTTTCAAGGCTTTGTATTTGACTTTGTAGTCCTTCTTCCCTTCTGAGTCAGAGAGAGAGGTTTGCTTGAAATGAGAGTTGGAAAACTTCTTCTTGTTGTTGTTGCTACTAGATGAAGAGAAGCTTGGAGATGAGGTTTTGTTTGACCAGCAATCTTTTTTATAGTGACCAGTCTTTCCACAAGTGTAGCATGACACCTTGGATTTATCAACCTTTGCAGCTCCAACTCTACCAATTCTCTTGTAGTACCTCTTTTGATCAACTAAAAGAGCTCTGTCATGGAACTCAGCATGTAATTCATCAAGAAATTCTTTACTACTTCTGGTGTCCTCTTCAATGTCAGAGTCGCTGTCCTGAAATGAATGGTTAGCAACAAGAGCTTTTGAACCAGTGATACTGGTTGTAAATCTGTTAGTCTCTGATTTATAAATGGAGTCAATTAGCCCTTCTTCATAGTTATATCTACCAAACAATTGGGCTAAAGTATCATTCTTTATAGCATTATTAGCTCTTAAGGTCTGATTCAGGCTAAGCCATTTTCTAGGTAAGCTATTGACAAAAGTAGCATTAACCTCAGCCTTAGGTAGAACAACTCCATTGTTTCCTAAATCATTCAATAAAATCTTAAGCCTAGTATAAGTTTGTGCAACAGTTTCTGTTTAAAAAGCTTTAAAAGCATTAAACTTAAGTCAAAGGGCTTGGATTTTTGTTTCTTTTGTTTCCTCTAGACCTTCATACCCTAGAACTAATTCAGTCCACATCTCCTTAGCAGAGTTGCATATAATGATGGACTTCATAATGTTCTTGGGTAGGCAAGAGACTATGATACTTTTGAGTCTCTTGTCCTGGTTAGCCAGACGTCTATCCGCTGGAGACCATTGCTTAGCAGGTTTCTTAATGGGTCTCTCAGGGGTAGAGGAAACGGCCAGTGGTACATATGGACCATTTTCTAAGATTTCTATCAAGAAGGGTTCTAAGCCATCTAAATATATAAGAAATTCACTTTTCCAACTTGAGAAATCCTCTTCATCGAATGCTAGTACATTGGACACATGTGACCCCCCTCGAACATCAAGTAGTTGGGGAAGGTCATCATCATTATTACCAGTGCTTACAACTGGTGTAGGCATGGTAGTAGATGTGGTGGCCGGTAAGGTGGTCGAAGTGGTACCTAAACTGGTTTGACCAAAAGGTGGAGGAGGTATAGTATCAGCCATATTAAGATCTTGATCATAAAAACTAGAACGGTTTATGAAAAGTTTTATAAATCAAACCGCTCTGATACCAATTGAAAGTCCCTTAATATGACAATTGTTGATAAACTATAACTCTTATAACCACGAAACACAATGAAATATTTTTCAAACGCGTAATGCTTTATTAAGTATTATAAACAAAGTATTACAAAGTGCTATGAATACACTCGTTGAATGACAACAAGGTATGAACCCTAGAAACAAGTAAACGAGATTCGAGACTCAAGTTTACAAGGGAACAAATGAGACGCTGGTAGGCGGCTGAGGGCTCAGTGGTTCCAAGGAGAGAATTAACTTAGATAAATTATCCAAGCACAAGGGTTGAGTTAATTCTTCTTTCTCACTCCTATTTATAGTGTACGAGGTTGCTTCCTTAGTGGGAGTAGTTGATACGTGTCACCTTCTGAATGGAAGAGTACAACGTATTAAATGCATGTTCAAATCGAGACATACCTTTAACCAACTTTAGGTGAACAGTTCTGCCAACTGTTCACCTTTTTTCCCACTAGGTCGTACTAGGCTTTATCTTGAATCTCTTGTTTTGTCCCGCTCAAAACACTTGGTAGATTCACCCGCCTAAACTATAAAGGATTGGATAAGCTTTGCTTATCCCAGACTTCTAGGGTTCTTAAGTGATCTCTGAGTGTTGTCAACTCAGAGATCCTTGAACACCAGTACATTCCTTCAACATCCCAGCTATCCATAATCGCTGGTGAGTCTGACTTTAGATTGTCTTCGACTTCTCTGACGTTGTCTTTGACTTGAATGTTCTTGGTGTGCCAGCTGAGGCTTTGCCTTCCACTGGTCTAGTCTTTGTCGCTGTTCCTCTCAGCGATCAGCAAACACTTAGTCTAATTAAACAAATCTAGACTGGGCCATAGTTAAAACCTTCATTGGCCCAACATAAAGATGTAGACACTTCAACCAATTTCCCTTTATCGTTCATCAATCTCTTAATAGTCTAAGCAAACTTAGGCATGTGAAGCAATGCATCCGCGAAACTAAGATTAATATGAAGATTCTTAAACATCTCTAAAAAATAGCCATTTGAGCATTGGACTTTTCGCGGAGCTTCTCTTGGTTAAGTCTCGAAGGGTAGGGTAGTGTGGGTTTAGTCTTCGGAAAGTCAGGTTCCGGAATAGGCAATTGGTCAACCTTTGGTGGAATAGGAATTTCCTTTTCTTTAACCACCTAGGGTTCTTGCTCCACTTCCCTCACCAGAGAGGTACTCACATGTGGAAGCAAAGGTCCGTCTAAAGCTTTCCCACTACGTGTGGTTATAGCTTTCATCTCACCCTTCGGGTTTGGAATGGTGTTGCTAGGTAAGCCACCCGAAGAAGAGGAAGGTTTGGTCATAAAAGATTCAAACATCGAAAGCAATTTATTTTGACCTTGTTCCATACTTTGTTGCATACGATTTTGACTTTGCTCTAACATTTGCTCAAATCTTTGTTTAATTCTTTGTTGGTTAAGCTCAATCTTATTGTTTTGCCCTTTAATCGTATTTTGAAACTCATTTTTCAAAGTTGCCATTTGTCCTTGAATGTTATTTTGAAAAGCCTTCAAATTTTCCTCATTCGTTTTAATGTAGCTTGACAAATCATTTTGATTATTGCTTTGAAAACCTTGATTGTTTTGATTAGCATTAAACCGATTTCCTTGATTAAAATTCCCTTGGTTACCACGGTTAAGATTATTCCCATTATTCCCATTGTTGTACCTATTTTGAACCGATGGAGCAACATGATTTTGACGAGGAACTTGACCGTTGGAGCCATAAGTTCCCGTCGTGGCAAAAGCACTAGCTTGATCAAACCCCGTGGTTAACAAGCATAATTAGGATGTGCTCCACCACATGATACACAAACATTCTCAACCATATTAACCGATCTATGAGGATTCTTCCTAATCTCATTCAACAAAGTCACAAATCCATTATCAATCTTAGAGTCCAATCTAGCAATCTCGATATTAGACTAATTCACATTGGAAACACTCGGTGTGTTTCGTGAATATTGTGCTCTAGACTTATTCTTAATTATACACCACGCGTCTCTCGGAGTTTTTCTTAAAAGATTACCACCTGCGGCGGCATTTAAAGAATCTTGTTCAATCATATTTAGCCCATTATAGAAAGTATTTATTTGATGCAATTCCGAGAAACCGTGGTGTGGACATTGTCTCAACAAATCTTTAAATCTTTCCCAAGCAACCCCAAACGATTCATGCACTTTTTGTTCAAATCTAGTGATCTCGTTCTTAAAGTGTGTTGTTTTGGATGGTGGAAAGAAATAATTCATGAACTTAGACACTAAATCATCCCATGTTAAGATCGAACCCGGTGGTTCTTTCTCATACCAAATCTTAGCATTACCCTCGAGCGAGTACGGAAAAAGCATGAGCTTAATCGCGTCATTCGGCACATCTCTAAACTTGAGAGTCGAGGTAATTCGAAGAAAATTCCGAATGTGAGAATGCGGGTTATCGGTCTCATTGCCACGAAATTGGTCGGCACGAATGAGCGATAAAAGACCCGTCTTAATCTCATAATGATCCGCCAAAATAGCCGGCACAACGATTGCTTCCCCGTACCCTTCGGTGGGTGCACGGAGCAATTCCTCCATTGTTCGGTTATCGGCCATCTCTACAACAATAGGTGGAAGCTCGGGTTCCACTATTCGTTGTTGACGATTTCTATTTCTACGAGGAATATTTTCAAGCCTATTAAAATCAATCACAAGTCTAGAAGAACGTAATTGCATACACTACAAAGACGAGAATTTAGAGGATTGAAGAAAAGAAATTAGACAAGAAGAAGATTATTTTTGGTATTTTTGTTTGGTAATGCTTAATCAAAAATGATCGATAAAAAACAAGGAATAAGGATAACTACTATGGAAGTAAATTACCCTCGGTCGACTTTGAAACGATAGGTGAAAACATAAACGTCTCGAGGTTCAATAAGTAAACTACAAAAATAAAATTTATTACTACTTGAGTCTGCAAACCAATAATAGGTCGTCCCTCTCTATATACGCACAAGCAAGCGGGGAAACGAGGTGGCACAAAGCACTTAAAAACCTTTTTCCTTAGACGGCCTTTTATAGCACGTCGCCTTATACCCACCTTATAGTTTGTATAAATCGAGTTCAAACTTCTTATTAGTATTTATCTATTTGCCTTTTATTTTTGTTTTGGATTCGAATACAATAGCTAGGTGATGAAATCCCAACTAAGGTCTTATTTGATAAGTATGTAAATTTATTGTTCTACGTAATACAATATATTAATCACAAAAAACGAGAAAAACGATACATACTATATAATAGAAAAATAAAAAAACTTTCCGAGGACGGAAAGGGTCTTCAAATCAACGATCAACAAATCTCCACGAAAACGAATCGTACACAAGATCCCCGGCAGCGGCGCCAAATTTTGATGTTATCGTGATAGTATAGTGATAATTAGATACGTTATAGGGTAAATTAGAAAATTACCTTTAGGAAAAAGTAATAGTCTAAAATTACCAAAGACGAATTCAATTAAACACGTGATGAACCAAGTTCGTTGTACACGAAGATCTTATGAATTTGAGACGTTTTGTATCGATTTGGACAATTGATTCGAATTGGTTGTAGGTTTTTAAACTAATATTAATCCTACAAATTTTAAAACTATTTAATTTTATCCTAAAGTGCATGAATCGTAAACCCCGAATTTATAAAAGCTAAAAACAATTACTTAAAAATTAAAGTTAATTAAAAATTAAACTAACAAATTAAAACTAAATTTTTAAAACAAATTTACTTTTACACTATTTTTATTTAAATCTAAAATAATAAGAATCTAGATATTTAAAAACTAATTAAACTTTTAAAATTAATAAAAACATTTTTATTTTTATTTTGTCCTTATTTTTTTTGTAATACTTATAAAAGAAAAATAAATTTAAACAAATGTTAAATAAAACGTATATAGATTAATTCCAAACTGTCATGAACTACAACACTATATTAATTACACTAATGGAAATTAAACCCAAAAGAGCTCTTAGCTCAGATGGTATTCACACTGGTTGTGCATCCGAGAGGTCTTGGGTTCGAATCCACAGGAGTGGATTTTTGGTGATATTTATTTTTTTATAAAAAATGAAAAGTTGAGTCACAGGAATGACTTGTTTGGAGTTGCTATTTTTTACAGCTTATTAGAACAACAATAAGCTATCAGATCAGTAGGATCTGATAGCAAAAACTACACAACAAATCTAAGCAGCAAAAACAAGTAGAAAATAACTCAAAATCTATATCAGCAATAAAATTCAGTTACAATAAGAACAACGCAATACAGTCATTCAGAATCAGACCAACACCAATTCAGCATACAATCTTAAAGCAAGGATACAGTAACCAACTTAACTAAATCAGTACCAACTAAATTACTACCATAAAACAGTAACAAGCAAAGCTAATTACAGATTAAAGAACAAGATGATAGATCAGTAAGCTAAGCCACAAAAGGAAACTTAAAACAGGTTGCACATAGAGATTCATCAATATAGCAGTCAATTAAAAACTATCTTAAACTAATATATAAGATTCAGCTATAATCTTCAACTTCCAGTGCTTAAATAAATCCCAAACTCCAATAATATACTTAACAGATGAAAAACTTGCAATAAAACAAGCTCACATATCAGATTTTCAAACTAAAACCCTTATTAAAACAGATTTAAAAACTTTAACCTAACCAATCAGATGCGACTGACAATCGAAATTAACAATAATCTAAGCATTATTACCCAAACATTAGCAGTATACTCAATAATCTAAACAATAATATCAAAACTATTTTATGCAGAAAGTTAACAAGACAGATTCATCATCACGTAGAAGCAGATTCTTAACATCACTCAAAAATCAACAACATATAACAGATCCAACGTCAAATTTAACAAACTAAATCTAAAAATCAGATTCATTAATTTCCAATCTAACTAAAAACATTAATAATCAATTAAGCAGAAACATAGCAGAATCAACAAAAATAACTAAAAGAATTTAAAACCTTTTGAAGATAGCCATTGGGAAGAAGTGAGGCGCTGAGCCCACTTATTAAATCAAATCAGCACCATCATCGACCACCATTCATTATCGAGCCATTTACCATCATTCCAAATAAGATCTCGAACCAGTATTTCATAAACTTCTAGTGGGGAAGTTTATCTTCCAAATATTTACTCTTAATATCTAATCAAAGCTATTAATGAGCTTAAATTAAATATCACAAACATTATTATTATGAAACATATTATAGAATTAACTTTTCAATTCAAGCAGTAAAATAAGACACAAATTTAACCGGATGTAAATAAAACTTTTATTAAAAATCAAGAAAGATTACAAGACTTTGATAAAGAAAATTACAAAATTAATCCTAAATCTATTTCTACATAATAACTTTAAAGTAAAAATTGGATGCCTTCTACTGAAAATACCAAGGGTATTTATACGCTAACCGCAAGGGGTGGGGGTGATGATTTGTTGGTGATGAATCAACTTGAGCCCTTGGATCATCTTTATCTTTTTCTCTCTCTTGTCAGTTTTGATCTAAAGGCTGAAAAACGCCCTTATGCACACGGATTGACACCGTGGCACAAGAGTGTGTTTGTTGTGCTAGTTGGTTGCTGATGTGTCTTCCTCTTATTGGTGGATGATGGATGGATGATTTATCAAGTCCAGTCATAAGCTGCCACGTCTCCATGCTCTTCTACTCTTCACATTCGAAAATATGGGGGATTTATTCCCCATGCATGTGCATCACACATGCAAGTGAAAGCCCCAATTTTTGTGATGATTTATTTGCTAGGGTTTTGATGAATAGTAAACAATGGAGTTACTGGTTTCATTTTTTTACTTTGGGGAAGAAAAGGGTGAGAGAAAAGGATACATAGAGTGTATCGAAGGTAATTTTTTAATAAATGTGTGTGAGTGCGTTTGGTTATGGGAGAGTTGAGTGAATATAAACTCATAAATCGTTTGTTTAACTTTACCAAACCCTAAGGCCCATAAACTTGAATTCGTCCCAATTTCATTCACTTGTGAAAACACTTTGGGCTTGAAGCCCAATTAGGTAAACCGTCCCACTAAGCATGACTTTTAGGCCATTATGGGCTTGTCTTCCAAAAGTTAATAACCAATGAACTTTAAATGAGCTTTTGGGCCCATTAACCAAAAGTGGGACCCACAAGCCCATATGTCTTCATCAATATCAAATCCGTTAAAGTCGAGCTTGTTTTTGGCTTCCTCGATCTTTTTCTTCAATCTCGTGCCGGTTTTTGTCGATTTTCGTGATCTTGGTACCTACACACATTAAAACAAGAAACATGCAAATACAAGGCAATATTGATACATTTTGTGCACTTATTCATTGTTTATTAATATAAATGATATGAGTATTTAAGCTCATATCAATCACACTTTTAGGTTGCGGATAATTTTTAAAGTATTACTATTGCTTTCTTCAGTCGGATCTCTATCTCGTCGCATTTCTTTTTTCCTTTTTAAGGTGACTTCATAGCCCCTTTTCTTATATACTTTGTTACAAGTTGTCGGGTGAGAATAACATGCGTGGAATACAATCATTAAAAAATTTAGTATACTCTCCGAGAACTTTATGCTTCCTCAGATTATACATTTACTTATTTCATTAGTACCTTAGTCAAAAAGCTCCTACATCATGAACCGTTAATTCACATTTTACAAGCGCGAATATTGTGGACGGATCCATCGGGATTGACAATCCCCGTCCCGACTACCTTGACGCACTTACATTTGATTACCTAAGTATTTTGACTAGATACTTACTAGGGGTAAAACAGTTATGTTAAAGCTTCGGTGTTGTGAGCTATTGCAATAAATAAATATAAATGGTTTTATACGACGGTACTAAATCATATCCTGTTGCTATTCTTATAAAATTAATGATTGTATTTCACATTACTACTTATTAAACATATGAATTTCACTCAACTTTATGTTGACCTTTTTATATGTTATTTCTCAGGTAATGCTAATGCTTAATTTTGCTAAGGATAGGAGCCCGCAGGATAGCGACAGCTTGAAGATTACATGTCTTGTTGGTCTAAATTTTTGTTAATATTGTAAAAGCTGTCCATTTTGGTATCTACCCCTTCAAATTTGGTTATGCGTTAAGACATTTAAAAATGTTTGGTATATCTTATAAAACTTATGATGTGTAATATTCGTGTCTGGGACACTATGTAAAAAGAATAATTTTATTTAAGTTCTTCAGCTTTTGAAGTAATTGTAGTCTTATGATGTCATTTTTACTTCATTTTCATGTCATTCTTTATAGCATGTTTTTGGATATCATGCAGTGGGACCCCCAAGTTGCCTACCTATCCCGTGTCTGATTTTGGGGGTCTTACATTCTGTTAGCCTTCAAGTCACTGTATTTCCATAAAAATCAGTAAATATCACATTCTGTCTATAGAGTAGGATTTCTAGGCTAGATTTGATGTTTCATGGTTTGAATCTTGGTGTATTGGTAGATCTCATGTTAGTCTAGGGTTGTGGATCATTTCTTTTAGGTGATAGTTCAGTTAGTTGCAAGATTTTGTGGTTCAAATCTCACTAAGGTACCATTTACATCAGCAAACAACGCCCTTTGTATGCATTTTTTGTAATCGGAAATTTGTTGATTTGTGTGTTTGATTGTGATTGTGTTTGTACTGACCATGCTTGTGGGGGTGCCCTTTGTTCCATAAGAAACCTATTAAAAAAGCCAAAACAAGCTCCCAAGCCAATAGAGTCCTTTGTAGTTGAATTCAAATTAGCGACAGATTAGTGACACTATATAGTGTCATAAAAAGAATGGGAGGAAGGAGACTCAGAAGTAGTGACAGATTAGTGACATCATAGTGTCATATAAGAATGGGAGGAAGGAGAATCCGAATTAGTGACGGATCAGTGACACTTTTAAGTGTCATATAAAAAAAGAAAAAAAAGAGTGACAGCAAGTGGGAATCGAACACAAGACCTCTGCACTATATCAAACACAATACCCCCCCCCCCCCCCCCCATTCATAACAAACTCGACTACATGCTTTTTCTTGTTCTCAATTCCTTTTTCTTTTTTTAGACGTTTTAATTTCTTTGTAAATAAACAAGCCGTGGCTTTTTCCATTCCTTGTAGCTTATATCTATAAGCTGATTTTTTACCTTATTTTTCCTAGGACCTAGATAACTTAATCTATTTTTCTTAAATTTTCGAGATTTTTCCCATTTAGTTTAATATTTTTAAATCATTTAAACTGTTTTTAATTCATAGAAAATTATTTAAAAGTAAAAAAAAATTAATTCTATTTCTGAAAATATGATTTTATCATTTAGGACTTAGGAAAAATAAATTTTCATTTGTAGGTTTTAAATTTGATAATTTGATTAAATATCGCATTTTTGCTTTCGTTATAACTTTTTCGTTCTAATTCGTACATTTGGGTTTTTTAGCCTAGTCGTACTTTTAGAATAGTTTTAATTTTTCTTTTTAAGTTTAATTAGTTTGTTTTTAGTTTAGTTTTCAAAATTATTTTATTTTTCGTCTCGATTTGTGTGAAAACGCGTTTCGTGGTAATTTAATTTTTAGCGTAATCCATTTTTATTTTTCTCTCTTTTTATCACCAAAAACGTTACTAATCCAAACATTGTAATTGTAATTTTGGCACTTAACACAAAACACTCCCTTGAGGAACGAACTCACTTGTCGAGCATTCGCGTTTTTCCTAAAACGTGAACAAAAGTTATGATGCTATAATCCGCATCATCACGAACATTTGAAGGATCTAACACCTTCCTAATTTTGGTAGCATCGTAAAGTCTTGTGTTGTCAATAAGAGCTTGCTTTGCATAACCCGGGTTAGGTGGAAGGTCTTGTTGACGTTTTAAATCACATTCCTTATAATATGACGTTAACAAATGTATTGTGTGAGTCGCAGAATATTGTTTTAAAAGCAAATTATCAATCTTTTTAATCTAATAGAAACATTAATTTCCCTTTCAAACTTTTTAGACTCGAGATTTTTGAAATCCGTTTAAGCTTTTGAAAATTAGTAACAATTGATTCTTTTTCTTGAACTTCTTTAAAGATTTGCTCTTAAATGTTCAATCTATTGTAAATGACCCATTTGAATTTTTCGAAACTCGTCCAATTCGGGATTAGTTAGCGTAGTGGTCGAAGGAGTTAATTCCAAAGTTTGAAATTTTTCCTTGTACAAAGCAAGCTCGATAGATAGGGTCTTATTAACACCTAGGGTTTCGAGGACCGCTGTATTCATTTGGCCAAGCAAAGTTGTTGGAACCATTACCAAATCTTGTTGAGCAGGGGATCCATATACGAAATAGCTTCCGGTTGTATTTCGCTCAAAGTCTGGGAACTTGCATTAATATTACTATCATTTTTCGTCTCCTCGTTTGAGTTACTCACCATCGGAGTCTCTTCCGGATACTTAGACTCTTGCCCAACTTGATGTGGTACAATACTAGTATCAGTGGTAACGATTGGTACCTCAGATATTTTATCCGACCCATAAATTGAGAGATTTGCCATAAGAGTTACTTTTGCGGTGTTGAAGTCATCACAGTGTGAATCGTATGCATCAAGATCATCGGCTTGATATTCTGCATCTTGGTTTAAAAATGTGCGCATCATTGCGCAAATTGCACGCATTAATGCGTTGCATTCAAAATTTCGCATCAAGGTGCCTAATGTAGTGTCATCCCAAAATGCGTTCGCATTAAACCGCAATTGTGTAATGCTAGCAATGGTAGCAATAGTCGCAATCCAGTACTAAGGCCATTTTTGTCAAATTTTAAAAATTAAAAGAGACCTACATATTTTAATAGATTTTTAAAAATAAGACTTGTTAGAAAAACATCTTAAACAAACACAATAACAAAAATATAGTATGTCTCATTTTTGCTAAGCGTTTTTTGTCAAGATTTATTGTCGTTTATTTGTTTTACAAAGGATTATAGGCCTAATTTCTATATGCTAGTAACTTTATTTGTAACTTTGTTGCATTTATTTGAAACTTAAATATTTTTATACTAAACGTATCGTGTCTAAATTGCGCTCGCAATCGCATCACACATCACGCAATGGCTTTTGGGACCTTTAACGCAATGGATCGCAAAACGCGTTTTTAAACCAAGTTCTGCATTATGAGTGAAGGCTGCTGTGAATCCATCATTATCCGCAACTCCTGGATCAGCAAGAAAAGCTAACTCCTCCTCATCTAACTCACGGCCATTCGCTTAGGCATTAACCAATAACACCTTCTCATTAAACCACAAAGCATCCATTTTACTCTTTGGTTGCTTACAATCCTTAGCCATGTGTCCTTCCCCCTTGCAATTATAACACGTAATCATATTCAGCTTGCCATTGGTAGTTCCTTTAGGAGCAGTGTTATAAGCTCTTGCACCGGTGTTGGATGAGCTTGGTCTCCCCTGGTTTGGTTGAACCATGACTCTGCCTTCTTGAATAGTAGCTTGTTGACGAGAGTTTGAAGAAGTTATCAACTGATTGTTCGTCGTAGGAAATCCTCTATATGCTCATTTATTCAAAGTTTGAGTGATATAGGCAAACATGGCAGCTAACACTTCAGTGGGATTATCACCGTGTTTGAATTCGGGAACTGGGACCTCATCATCACAATACAAGACTGGTGCTGGTGGAGCTACATATGCACTTGGAAGAGTGCTAACATGTTGTTAGTAGCTAGGTTGAAGAACTACAGGTGCCTGAGAAGTGATGGCAGAAGCTGTAGGTTCTTGATAAGAAGGGTATTGTTGATGAGCATAAGTTGATGGAAATGAATATTTGTGTGATGGTGCTGCTGGAAGCTGATATTGTTGATGTGAAGTAGCTGGTTGTGGTAACATCGAATACTATGTGTAGCTTAGAGTTTGGTACAAGGACTTGTGATAAGATTGCTGCCCAGTTGCATAAGGTGAATTGTTATAGGAAAACAATTGATGATTTTCCACTAACGACATTGGTTCATGATAAGATCATTGAGACATACGAAACATTGTCACATGCTTCTCGTGTTGTTGCAAGAAAGCATAAATTTGATCCAGATTTGTCAAGTGCAAATCCCTTACCAACTTAACATCAGTAACATAACGGCTCCACTCTAGAGGCAAAGTATTCAAGAACTTAGTGTTGATTTGAAATTGAGCAATCGTCATGTTTTGAATATTCAATTCATTCATCAATGTAGTAAATCGCCAATAAAAATCATGAAGTGTTTCCACTGGAGTGTATGTAAACCAATCAAATAGGTCATAAAGCTAACACTCACGTTCTTGTTTAGTGAGTGAAGTTCCTTGTAAAAAAATAACCAAACGTTCCCATAATTCCTTCGATATCTTATGATGACTAACTAATCGATGAATATCGGGTGTGTAGAAACTAGAAGGGGGGTTGAATAGTTTCTAGTTAGTTTTTCAAAACATTTCGGCTCAATCTACTGTCTGCGGTTCCTTATCTCTGCCCGCGGTTCCTTATTGATAAGGAACCGCCGGTCTAATAACGAACCGCCGACAGTGGACGTAGCAACATTGTTAATTTGAAACCTTAACAATCCTTTGTATCAAATTCCGTATCAATCTTGACTAGATGTGAGATGTGTTTGATTGAGAGATAAATACTACAAGTAAGAAAACACACAAGCACATCAAATCAAGAGTACATCAAGCAATAGTCTAAACACTAAGCACACACGTACTAAGCACAAGCTTTTCCGCAACTAGGATGTTTAGACTAAGTGATGTACACTTGACCATAATCTAAACATGAAGCACACACGTACTTAGCCATAGCTTTTCCGCAACTTAGATGTTTAGATTATGTGATGCACACAAAGACACACAACACAAGTATGCAATTATAAATACATCTACAAAGGTAAAGACATAAATGTAAATGAAAGTACCGACACGATGATTTATAGTGGTTCGGTCACGAAGCTCCTCTTCGCCCTACTCCACTCCTCGAGTACACCTTACTCGAGAGTTACTTCACTAGTCAACAAACTCCTTAAGGTGGAGAAACCATATACAACGTCGCTTATCCAATTTCCGACTCTAAGTTAAAATTCGAGTCCTAATCTTAGGTAGGACCAATTTACACAACATCGCCCACTTCACCATTTAACGACACAAGGCTAGATGTCGAGTTCTAATCGAAAGCTAGAACCAATCTTCACGGCTCTTCACTTTGAAGCTAAGTGAGAACTTCACACAACACAACTACTAATCACTTTAAAGCTAAGTGAGAACTCACAAGACACAACCACATCACTTTATAGTTTAGTGAGAACTACCTAGACACAACCACATCACTTTAGAGTTTAGTGAGAACTACCAAGACACAACCTAATCTACCCACTAGTTATGTTTTATGGTCCAACATAACAAACCTTGTGTTTTATGGCCTAAACACATAAACCATATAGATCTAATCACACAACACTTAGATCTATAACTCTAACACTATATCCAAGTACTAATAAGACTTGGATCTACACAACTAACACCTAATCCAAGGATACCCATCACTTGGATATTCTACCCTTACAAACACATCCAAGTGTACCCAACACTTGGATCTTCTACATATACATAGTAGGAAGACTAAAAACATAACTTAGATCTATAGAAGGAAAGATCTTCATCATGTAGTGAACCCAACACATCATGGTAATGATAGTGTTATTCTCTTTGCACTTGTGAGGATGAGGAGATTGAAGATTGAATCACATCTTAAACAAGATTAATCAAAACTAACTAATCAAGGATCTAAGATGGTTTTTGAAAGAAACTGTGCAAAAAGGGTTAAAAGAAAAGCTGGAAATGATCCACTATTTATAGGGCAACATTGAAACGGTCAAAAAGACCCGCGGTTCCTTATCTCCACCCGCGGTACCTTATCAATAAGGAACCGCGGGTTCCTTTAAGGAACCTCCGCGTCAGAGTCCGTGCAAATTTGTCCTTTACTGGGGATATGCCATCTGGGGTAGTTTATACCCTCAAAGGATATTCCTTTGGCATATGGAATATGCCAAATTCAAATTTCCATTTTCTTTTTAATAAAACATTTTCTTAAAAATAAAGTTAATTAAAATCTTTTGTCACATTTGATTAAATGTGAGTTCTAAGAAAATATTAATCCTTGATCACTTAGTTAGGTTAATGACATGTTTGTACATACCTTGAGTGATTCATGCCGAATGCGATCTTGGAGGTGTCGAGAGAAGTATACAATTGTACTCTTGAGTGATTACGAGTACCTTAACATTTTACATAATGTGTTGCGAATTATACGTTTGTCATTAACAAAACACAAAGAGATTATATCGACAAAGCATCGTAATGTTTGCACTAACAATCTCCCCCTTTTTGATGATGACAAACAAGTAAACCGCAACACATATTAAAATGCACAAGTTACTAGTTTACACTTACTTCTCCCCCTTTTGTCGAATCAAAAAGGTAGTCAACGTCTTGAAGAAGAGAAGAATCGACGTCACGAGAGCTTGCATCCGAAAGGTAGTCTTCATATTAAGAAGAGGAGGATCGACTTCGAGAGAACATGCATCCAAAAATCTAATCATCCATTGTGGTTGTCGTTTGAGAGGCAAGAATCCAAACTATAAACCCATCATCCAAAGATATTGAGCTTGCGTCATTCTAGTGAAGTCTTCAATCACCATAGGTTAACCAACTCCAAGCATAATAATATGCTTATCTACGAGTGTCCAAAATGCATTACTTGCAAGATGTTTGATGAATGCAATTTAAGTGAGTCAACAATCACAAATGTAATGATTTGAACTCTTGCAAATGCTCCCCCTTGCTTGAGGCACCAACAAAGCAAGAATAGTGACGAGCTACACAAAAGGGTTAGAAAAGTCCTACAAAACAAAGTTAGTAGACAAGAGCATATATATAGCAAGGATCACCCAAACGGAATTAGGATGATAAACAAGTCGTTTGCACAAACAATGACAAGCAAAGAAGTGTGCATGCGATGCTATCAATCCAAAAACAAAAAAAGAGGAGAGGATCTTGACAATATCAATTCACAATTGTTGGAATAGAGATAGAAAAGAAACATCCATACCAATTGTAATGATAATATGTCAAAGGGTAAAAAGCTTAGAATTTTTGGAATCACCCAAGAAAATTCAAGATTTAACCATCAACTCTCAAAAAAAACAAGGAAAGGATTTTGAGGAAATCAATTCAAAATTGTTGGAATATAGGTAGAAAAGAAACATCCAAGAATTTGAAGATATCATCTCAAGGGGTTAAAAACTTAGAATTGATGGAATCACCCATACCAATTGTAAATTTTAACCGCAATCAACTCTCAAAAAGAGGAACAAAAATATCTCAACCTAGAGACATTTTTGACCAAAAAAAAGAGGAAAACCAAAAGCGGATAAATCGACGCTTTAAGAAACGGGATATAGGACATTATAGGCAACAATGCGTATGAATGTCGACACCAAATGGTGTTTAGCATATGATAAACTACATGCTCAAAGTTCCGTAGCTCTTCTCAATCATTGTGGATGTTCAAAGAACAATTACATGATGAGGAAAGGGTAAGGCTCGACTCAACTTAGTTTAGAAAGACTAGAAGAAAGAGACTCGACTTAGAAGAGCATGATTAAAATGAATTGAGAGAGACTCAACAAAGAAGTTAAGGATAACTTCACAAATTGATTCATGAATACTATACCTTAAAAGGTGATAGTGAAATCTCGAAAGAAAATGAGAGAAGAAACTCAAAAGAAGCTCAAGAAGACATGAAGAGTTAGTACAAAATCTAACACATAATCAAGTAAGCACATAGGATAATTCATGCAATACCTAATGAAGTCTACAATAAATCAATGTAGAGAAGGTGCGAAATTAACACATATGGCATGCAAGAACCATGATTACTTAAAAAGAGAAGACTAAGTAAAACATGTTAGCACGTAGCATTTAAGGATATGCATGAGTTAGACACATCTAAGAGATATTATATCGGAATTGCTTGACAAAGACAAAACCTTTATAATAAGCATGCATTCATTAACTAATCAATTAAGCATATAGGATACGGATAAGTAAGAAGATATATAAGCAAGTAGCATACAAGCAAGTCATCTATCTAGATATCACAAATCAAGCTACAAGAAATGTAAATCTCCAAGAAGATTCCTAATTCTTATTAGTTTAAGAAAAGGACTCAAAATAAGAGAAAAAAAACATAATAACAACAAGATCCAAGACTCAAATAAAAATCATGTTGAAAAACATAAAAGGAAATACAAGAGAATAAAGATCATACAAAGATGTATGAAACTCAAGCCTAAAACATAAGCATAATTTTAATCCTAGTTACACTAGAAAACTAAGATTTGCTTAAATTAGATGTCTTAGCAATAAGCAATTCACATGCTTAAATGAAAGACAATGGTGGTGGCGGAATTTAGTGGGGTGAAAGGTGAAGTCACCAAGGGTTCAACAAAGTCATTCACAATGGGAATGCTTTGGATGGGTAATGTGGGTGAGTTTGAAGGGGTAAAAGGTGAAGTCACCAAGGTATCAACAAAGTCATTCACAATGGGAATGCTTTGGATGGGTTGAGGTTGGGTAGTAACATCCAAGAGAGTACTTGGAGTGAAGGGTGAGGTTAGCTCATTCATTCTAGATTGGAATGAAGAGGAGGTAGAACCATGTGAATGGTTGGTACCATGGGTTGAGGTAGTCTTGCATGGAGCAAGAGGTGGTGAGGGTGATGAAGAGATGAGAATTTAAACAATCTCATTCTTGGGTGTGTGAAAGGGTGAAGAGTTAAGTTTGGGTAACTTAATCTTAATTTTGAGGTGCCTCTTTGAAGAGGAAGTTTTGGATGAATTGGAGGTTCTTGTAGAACATGGCTAACAAGGTGGGTTTAAAAGGGTGAGGGGATGATCCGAACTATTAAAGGGTTAAAAAGAGAAAGCCCAAGATATTTTGGGAGTGATCAAAGGTTTGAAACAAAGATTCCAAAGGGTGATGGAACAATTGGGAAGTTTCAGAAAACCCGAATTTGAGAGCTTCTGCCCGCGGTTCTTTATCTCCACCGGCGGTTCCATATTGATATGGAGCCGCGGTCTATTTAAAGAACCGCCTACAGAGGCTTGGTTAAGATGGTGAGGCTTGGTTTAGGTGGTGAAGGAGGATTTTCCAATTAAGCAAATCCTAATGTTCTAGTCTAACTTATCATAAAGTCATGCTTAAGAGCAATAAAAACTAGAACACACACAAAGGAAACACACATAGGTTCAATTAGCACGTAAGAAGAAAGCTAAGAAAGACCTAATGGCTACAAAAGAAAAAGACTCCTAATGACATACAAAGTTCATCAAAGTAAACTATCATTAGTCATATATATGAAGAGCCATTTAGGCAATTTAGAGAATGAGTATGAGACTATCACTAGAGGTGCTCAATTAAGGCTAAACACGACCATTTTTACGAGTTATACACCAACTCAACTTCCCACATGGAAGTAATTCAACCGTTAGGTCAAATTAAGATCCTAGTGCATAAATTCTCTAGTAGTCATTCTCAAGTTAGACAAAATGTAATTCCAACATTTGCCTAATAAAGTTTAGCAAGGATGAAACTTGCATGGTGACACAATGCATGACCTAATGAGGGTTAAGAATGCACCATTGCATATCTTGTCAAACAAGTCTAGTTAAGGTTATTTACCTTAATAGAACTTGTGGCCAATAACTTTGAAGTGTATAAACAAAGTTTACACAAACCAAAGGAACACTCTTGATTGGTCTTTCAGAAATGACACATTTATAAATTGCATAGCAATGTAAATTACTTGAGTATTTCGGATGAAACATCCAAGTTATCAAACCGACTCTATTGTGCATTATAAGTAATTATTAAACAAAATATGTCTAACAATTTGAACAAGTAGATTCAATATAACATCATCAACACAAGTGTGAGTTATGATCCGATGTATATTATTAATAAACCACATTCATGTCTACACTAAAAAACATGTCAATTAGATTCGATAATGATACCAATCATAGTTTGAATAATGCATTGATATTTAATCGAAATCTTTCTTGATTCCCATAAACACTCTTTTAAGAGAAAATAGCTAAGATTTTCAAGGTTGTTTCATGTTTTATAGTGAGACATTTATCTACTTGAACTAATAACACAATGATCGAGTAAGACGACCCAAATCAATAGATTTGACAAGCTCCCAAAGCTTTCAAACCTAAAAGTGTTAAAGAACATGCCGAGGTGTACAAGATGTTTATGTAACATTTGTAAACCAAGAGATGTTAATCCTATATGCAATGCACACATAATGTTGCAACTAAAATGCAAGAAATCTAGCATACATCCTAATTAGAAAAAACTAGATACTAACAAATACCAAGCAAGGCACAAGAGACTAGACATATAAGCAATACTACTACAAATAGCAAGGAACACTTAATAATGTCTACATATAATAATAACACACAAGGAAACACACACAAACAATTAGCTTAACGCATAAAAGCATTCGTCCATGTTTTGAGTGTTAGATACAACAAAGTATTCATAGCTAGATTTTATTTTAAAATAGTCTTTGACCCATTTAAAATTTATTTAAGTTTAACACTTTGTAAATATATCAATTTTCAAAGATATATCACCAAGAGATGTCCAACTTAATAGAAAAGAGTAAAACACAAGTTTTACGACAAACCGACGCTCAATACTTTGGACAAAGTATGGAACTTAGAAACCATCCAAATTTTAAAGTTTGAATAAAGGTTTGGAAGCATTTTTAATTGAAACAAAATTCAATTACGTTCGAAATGACGGGTGGCACGACTTCTACGGACTTACGGTTGATTTTATATGATTTTTCAAAGTTTTCAAAAATCTGAGTCAGACTGACTGCGGTTCCTTATTGATAAGGATCCGCGGGGAACAATAAGAACCGCGGTCAGAGAACAAAAAATGAGTTTTTGGCCAAAATCATTTGGTAACTTTTTGGAAGGACTTAGGACTCTAAAAAATCATTTTAGACACATAGAACTCGTATTTTAGAGTTAATTATGACACAAAAGATTTTTATACTTCCAAACATGAAAAGATTTAATTCAAGCTATTATACAAAGTTTATTTAACACCAAAACTTGTACAAATGAAACAACGAAACACATTTCATAAGTAATCACTCTTCATGAACAATTTGATACAAAGATCGTCTCTATTTTTAAAAACCGTTTTCATTTTTAAAAACCATTTGTTTTGAAAAAGAGAGCAAAGATCGATCCAAGCTTTAAAGTACAATATACTTCAAAGATCTTGAATAACCTCGCTCTGATACCAATTGTAGAAACTAGAAGGGGGGGTTGAATAGTTTCTAGTTAGTTTTTCAAAACATTTCGGCTCAATCTACTGCATGCGGTTCCTTATCTCTGCCCGCGGTTCCTTATTGATAAGGAACCGCCGGTCCAATAACGAACCGCCGACAGTGGACGTAGCAACATTGTTAATTTGAAACCTTAACAATCCTTTGTATCAAATTCCTTATCAATCTTGACTAGATGTGAGATGTGTTTGATTGAGAGATAAATACTACAAGTAAGAAAACACACAAGCACATCAAATCAAGAGTACATCAAGCAATAGTCTAAACACTAAGCACACACGTACTAAGCACAAGCTTTTCCGCAACTAGGATGTTTAGACTAAGTGATGTACACTTGACCATAATCTAAACATGAAGCACACACGTACTTAGCCATATCTTTTCCGCAACTTAGATGTTTAGATTATGTGATGCACACAAAGACACACAACACAAGTATGCAATTATAAATACATCTACAAAGGTAAAGACATAAATGTAAATGAAAGTACCGACACGATGATTTATAGTGGATCGGTCACGAAGCTCCTCGTCGCCCTACTCCACTCCTCGAGTACACCTTACTCGAGAGTTACTTCACTAGTCAACAAACTCCTTAAGGTGGAGAAACCATACACAACGTCGCTTATCCAATTTCCGACTCTAAGCTAAAAGTCGAGTCCTAATCTTAGGTAGGACCAATCTACACAACGTCACCCACTTCACCATTTAACGACACAAGGCTAGATGTCGAGTTCTAATCGAAAGCTAGAACCAATCTTCACGGCTCTTCACTTTGAAGCTAAGTGAGAACTTCACACAACACAACTACTAATCACTTTAAAGCTAAGTGATAACTCACAAGACACAACCACATCACTTTAGAGTTTAGTGAGAACTACCTAGACACAACCACATCACTTTAGAGTTTAGTGAGAACTACCAAGACACAACCTAATCTACCCACTAGTTATGTTTTATGGCCCAACATAACAAACCTTGTGTTTTATGGCCTAAACACATAAACCATATAGATCTAATCACACAACACTTAGATCTATAACTCTAACACTATATCCAAGTACTAACAAGACTTGGATCTACACAACTAACACCTAATCCAAGGATACCCATCACTTGGATATTCTACCCTTACAAACACATCCAAGTGTACCCAACACTTGGATCTTGTACATATACATAGTAGGAAGACTAAAAACATAACTTAGATCTATAGAAGGAAAGATCTTCATCATGTAGTGAACCCAACACATCATAGTAATGATAGTGTTTTTCTCTTTGCACTTGTGAGGATGAGGAGATTGAAGATTGAATCACATCTTAAACAAGATTAATCAAAACTAACTAATCAAGGATCTAAGATGGTTTTTGAAAGAAACTGTGCAAAAAGGGTTAAAAGAAAAGCTGAAAATGATCCACTATTTATAGGGCAACATTGTAACGGTCAAAAAGACCCGCGGTTCCTTATCTCCACCCGCGGTACCTTATCAATAAGGAACCGTGGGTTCCTTTAAGGAACCTCCGCGTCGGAGTCCGTGCAAATTTGTCCTTTAGTGGGGATATGCCATCTGGGGTAGTTTATACCCTCAAAGGATATTCCTTTGGCATATGGAATATGCCAAACTCAAATTTCCATTTTCTTTTTAATAAAACATTTTCTTAAAAATAAAGTTAATTAAAATCTTTTGTCACATTTGATTAAATGTGAGTTCTAAGAAAATATTAATCCTTGATCACTTAGTTAGGTTAATGACATGTTTGTACATACCTTGAGTGATTCATGCCGAATGCGATCTTGGAGGTGTCGAGAGAAGTATACAAATGTATTCTTGAGTGATTACGAGTACCTTAACATTTTACATAATGTGTTGCGAATTATACGTTTGTCATCAACAAAACACAAAGAGATTATATCGACAAAGCATAGTAATGTTTGCACTAACAGGGTGGAAGAGCTTGAAGAATAGTTTGAAGAGCCTTTTCATCAATATCGGCAATGAGTTGATTTGTTGGAGTTAAGTAAAAAAATCCCCTTGGTTGTGTCACACCTTCCTCATTAACGGTGCCCCAATCAAGTGGTCCTTGTTCGATTGATTGAAGCATAAGTCTCCCATTAGGTCTACCGATAATGTATGACTTCATTCGGCTCTGCCATGATTCAAATAGCTCTTTGTAAGCATCGGAGGACGGGTATCGGTACCCGATATGATCGATAAGTCGGAAAGCGATGGCATTGTCGGCATTAATGAATGAGGATTCATTTGTAGATCACTTGAAAAAGATTACCGTGTGATCGAGCAATGAAATAAGTTGTAGTGTTTGTTGTTGTTGAAATAATACGGAGTTTTACTAATTGTGAAGAAACCGAGAAATAAATTCACGGATTTTACAAATAACTGATTAAACCGTAATAATCCTAAGTTAGTGTGTTATTGTAGAAATCTTCAAAAAATTGCTAAGTTCAAATTTCGCAATATTGAGCAAAAATCTCGCAATATTCAATCCTCTAAAATCTCGCAATAATTAATGAAGAAATCTCGCAATAACTCTTTGGAAAAAATTTCGCAATAAATCTATGCAAAAAATATCGCAACAAGGCTATGCAAAAATCTCACAATGTGAGAATCTCGCAATAACTCAGATAAATTCGCAATGTGAGAATCTCGCAATAAAATCAGGAATAAATCTCGCAATGTGAGTATCTCGCAATAAAATCAGGAATAAATCTCGCAATATAGAAATCTCACAATATTTCGAAATTTCGCAATGTATGAATCTCGCAATAATTCTGATAATTTCACAAAACTCACAAATCTCGCAATAACTATGAGAATCTCGCAATAAACTTAAATTTTGCAATATTTGCGATTAGAATCTCGTAATAACGCAGAAAAACGAGATTTTTTCCAAAAATTGAGCCAAACGGTAATTTTTTTATTTTTTTTTTATCAAACGAAAAAATCCAAATTATTACCACAGCTATGTAGTTGATTTCTATAAAGATTTAGACCACAAAACACGATTTTTTTTTAGTTCAAGGTTGTTGAGCCTAAAAACCACACGAACACAAGAGTAAACCCAAAACAAACCAAACCAAAACTCTATTTCATCCCATGGCTCTGATACCAATTGTAGAATCTTGGTAATCTTAGATCTAGATCTTGGTTGATAGTTTTCTAGAGTAATAAAGTAGAGATAAAAGTGTGTTTATTTAAATGAAAAAGTTGTTGAATCCCAGAACTTTAGACTCACACAGTAAAAACCGTTTTATCTAGGTTGATCATCATTCATATGATAACATAGCGGAATAAGAATAATGATCATGTTACACTTACTTTTTGGTAAGCTGGCGCCTTTCACGTTAGTTGGACTAGAAATATTCCTTTTGCTCTACGCAGGGACTAAAGTTGTAGTCAAGGGATAGTATAGTTAAGTTAGGCCTATAAATACCTCCCATGACTCTCCATGGGGGTGTGGAAGTTTAGTCATTTTTCCTTTGTATTGTTTCACTTGAAATAATACACACATCTTTTCTTTCACCTCTCTCTAACTTTCTCTCACTAGAACAACATCATGTTTACCATGTTCTTTGATCATCCCCGACCCCCCGAACCAAGGTGGCTTTTTTATGCTTGTCAATTGGTATCAGAGCTAACCGGGGGTGTTTTGTATCCGTGTGTGTTGGTGTTCATGTTACGTAATCAGATTTATGGTTCGTACTTTTTCTGTTTCAATTATATCTGATTTTATCTTGTTTCTTTCGTCATAATATTATTTGCCGAATATTATGATTTGTTATTATGATTTGTCATTCTCTATGTCCATTTTCTTTGTGTACCCGTTTATTTTTTGTCCTGTCTTACATCATTTGTTCTAAACTTTTGGGAAAAAAAGGACAAAATGTGGACTAGATCCATTTTTTTCGGTGTTTACAAAGTCTATGCATTCCGACTGAAATCCATCCGAAAAGGGTTTATACTTTCCGATGGTTATTCTGATGCATATTCCGATGGTGTTTTTCAGTTGGTCTCATTCCGATACTTATTCCGATGGTCTTTCTGATGGCCACATTCCGATGGGTCGTATATTAGGATGGAATTTTGGGATTCCGATGGAGAGATATGGTCTCATTCCGATGGCATGTCTATTCCGATTGATGGGTCTGAAAACATTCTGACAACCAATCTCACAATAAGGTTAAACCAAACAAACAAACATTGAGTCAGATTTTACAAGACTAGAAAATATAAGATTAAAACTACTTTAATACCGACCCACCCCTAACCCATCCTTTCTGCCTTATCTTCACATCAAACCTATCAACACATAACCCATCTTCATCTCACCGGTCAACTCGGTAATTACCGAGTTGACCGTGTCAACTCACTGAGTTCATCAATTGGTATCTAGAATATACCAGTTTTAAAAACCCACATCATCATCATACTCGAAACCATTTCAGTCATACTCAATCTCAGTTTTGTTCAAATGTTTTTTTTAATCTTTAAAAAGATTTTTTTTCCGTTTGACACAAATCATCATAGATATCGAATTGTTTTAGACCCCTGATTTATTTGTTTTATATCACAAATCAATCACATGATGTCATCTCATCAATTAACCTACCTTAGATCTTTTTTAAGATCTTGAAGATGAATTTGGTGCGCGACTTCCCATGAGTTCGATAAATCAGCATGTATACCGTGTGATATGTTTGTTGTAGTATATCGGTGTATGATTAATCTAGAGTTTTGTTGTCACAGTTTGGTTTGATTGAGATGAATAATTAAGGGGTTTTATGATTCGTGTACTATTTGAGGTTGAAGTGAAATTTCTCGAAGGCGTTCTTATTTTATCTTTAAGGGAGTACTTATGACTTTATAAGATAACTTGTTCAAGCATATACGGTTATGGATAAGACTTGAAGTATCTAGTTTCCAGTGTCAAGGGGAGGATGGACGACGACATAGATAACTATCATTTTTTTGGGAGCTTCGTTGCGGTTCTCAGTGTCACACGCACTTGCAGTTGTGGATATCTTTAAGAGGTGTAGTACCTTTTCTTATACCGCATGTTTTGGTATAGGGTACTTTAGAGAAGTTGTACCTTTTTTATACTGCCTTTTGGTATAGGGTACGTTTAAGACTTCTCTGCATCGCTCTTCATTCTACAATAGTGCAAGCTTAAGGTCAAGTTTGGGGAATTCTACTTCAGTTTCAAGTAAGGAGTATCGGGTTATCTTCATCAGTGGTCACTATCAATAGCCAACAGAATTGATAAGAGGATTCAGTTCGGGGTGATCAAGAGAGAATTTTTGTTTAGAGAGATTTTGTTGACATCTTCTCACATTGTATTGGTTACTAAGTAAGCGGTTCCAATTGGCATACCACATACACACATGAAGGATGATTCCCTTAATAGGTACCATCCTAGAGGGAGAAATGTGTACATGCGGGGTCACTTGACTTTGGTGTTACAGTTTATACATAAAGGGATAAGTTGTCTACATTCGGGACTTAATTGAATTTGATCTGGCAACTTTTTATCATCACCGTCCTGTCAGAAGAAATGTGCATTTCCGGGACTTAATTGACTCTGGTGCTACGGTTTTACTTCATGTTCGGGATAGAGTGTGTACTTCTGGTAATCTATCATAGAATCAAGACTGGGATTACTTCAAATTGTGAGAAAATGTTGATGACGTTATCACCTCCCACAGATTTCCTCTAAAGGATCTGTCTGGGAGGGAGCAGTCTTTACTGCTTGGTCAATGAAAGGCCTTCTAGTTGGGAGGGAGTAAAACTCAACTAGATTCTACAAGGTGGAGAAATAGAGCTGGAGTATTTTATGTTTGTATTTTACAACATTGTTTAGGAAAACAAGGTGTAATTAGGGTAAGTACGATAATTTAGGAAAATCGTGCACAAATGACCCAAAAGTGGGGATCGTTCTCAAGGAGGCTAGTGTGTTGTGTAGAGAGATGATTAACTTTTGTGATTATAATTTATGTAGAAATAAAATAGAAGAGAGATTAGAAGAGAATGACGGTTACGATTATGAATTAAACTAAGACGAAATGTCGTACACGTAAAACCGTAAAAAGTGACAAAATTAAAAATTTACCCTAAAAATTCCTTAAAAATTGCAATAAATCCTAAAAAATGTAATTAGAGTTTACAAAAATCAAAAATCATTCAAACCTTTTATTTAATTAAATAATAATTTTTTAATGCTAATTAAAGCCCAAAAAATCAATTTAATTAATAAAAAGCCCATAATGAGATTTTTTCACTTGTAAACCTCTAAAATGACTTAACTAAATTTAAAAGTATTTTTGAAAATTTTAAAATTAATTAAAACTATTTAAAAACAATTAAAAACTATTAAAACGTAAAATAATTCTGAAAATTAATCTAATGACAATAAAAATATTCTAAAAATTGTAAAATTCCAAACTTAATGTATTTAATCTAAGAAAAATATAAAAAGTGCAAAAATATGAAAATTGAAATTTAATAATAAAATAATATTAAAATAATATTAAAAATCCAAAAACTATAAAAAAATTCTAAAAACTTGCAAACTAGTTTATTTTAACCTAATTAAACAGAAAATAAACTTGAAATACCAAAAATGCCCCTATTGGGCCTTCAAATGGGTCAAATACCCAAACAGATCCTTAATGGGCTTAATATTGGGCCCAATAAGAAAAAGTTCTCAGAAATGGCCCAAAAGCTCCAGTCAAGCTTAAAATTTGATTTTAAACACAATTTTCCAAAGGCCCAAAAGCTGAAAATGAGCTTAAGCTAGCTTATTTCAAAACAGTTTATTCTTAATGGACTTTTTGGCCCATTAAGCTATAAGTTGATGCCATAAGCTAAGATTTTACCCACGTCCTTCTCTTGACCTAATTAAGCTATTTGCAAAAAGAAACATGAAATAAGCTCAAGGTATAAGCCTGAAATAAGCCAAAGCCCTCTTCACAAAACGACAAAATAGTCGTTTTTTAGTTCTAGACTATTTCAAGAGCTGATTCAAGTTGCAATAAGTTACAAATGGCTTAACTAAGCTTAATCAATAAAAAATTTTCCAATAAGCACACTCAATAAGCTGAAATAAGCAAAAAGCTGATTTTGAAAAAGACAAAATAGTCGTTTTCTAGTCAAAAGCTAAAACTAAAAGTTGTAAACTTCTAGAATCACTTATAAGCTCAAAATATTAAGACCTATTACAAAAAATAAGTTGTTGCACATTGGAATAAGCTAAAATGACTTATTAATAAGCTGAACACCAAATATAACTAGCAGTGGCTAGAAACAGGGGAAAGGAGTTCCCACTGCCTTGACTTTTTTACTTTGATTTTTAGAGAGTTTCACTTGGTCTTTTTGGACAATCAATGCACCCTTGTGATCAGTGAATCACAAGGAGTCAATAGCAAGCAAATAATCACAAAAACAACCAGCCAATTAGTGCAGTTAATTCAATCTTTGCTCAGATGTGTTCTAGACAAGTAATAAGTAGATCTAGTGACTATAAGCTACTTTTAAGCTAGTAAAAGCTAACCACAAACCATCAAATGCATACACAAGATCAATAAAACTTAAAGAAACATAGATTAACACATTTCATCCAACAAATCCAACTTATGAACAAGATCTAGGCAAAAGCAGTTACTGATGAATAATGATGAACACAAGAACAATGTTTGCTGATCTACTTGACACAAAATCCAAATTCAAGGCCTCAGATCTATCACACAGGTTGTAATAACAATGATTTAACACTTGTTAGCCCTAGGTTAACATGCAAGCTTGGTGTGCACAAGATTTTAGAGCAAAACAACAAGTTTTAAAGATTTATAGCCAATTGTTTGATTAAGTGATTCAAGGCACAAATTTTGCATATATCATAACCCAAATACCTCAATATCAGATAACAACTCAAATAACACCACAACACTTACTCAAAATCACACAAACTTGAACCAACACTCAATCCCAAACACCCTTTTTACTTTTTAAAATCAAATTTAACAAAGTAAAAGTCTTCTCAAGATTGACTTAAGCCTAAATAAGTATCATAGCACTCAAGATATGAATCAAGAACCAATTTGCAGGCATAAAAACACACTTATACCAGCAGAATCACAAAATCACTTAGAACACAAATATTTAATCAGAAAGATGAAGTTTTGAGAATTCAAACCTCCAAGATGTACATCAACGCCTTAGAATCAATGAGCTGAGGTTCTAGCAAGAACAAGCACCAGCTTCCCCCTGCTAAGAAAAACAAACAAGCCCAGCCAAAGGCTTGAGCCTAGGTTAACACAAATAGAGTAAAATAAGGTGACAAATGGTCAAGTCTATGCAAGACTTAGGTTCCCACAAGGCCTGAATCTTCCCTTAAGGCCTCACCACCCCTTAATCAACCAAGATTAGGAGGCTATGATCACCCTTAAGCTCAAATAAGCAAGCTGTTGAACCACAAGCACTTATCAAACCACTTGACTGATTTTTGATATAAAAACGTATACCAACTTCCAATATTGTTTAAGCTAGTGAATTGTGACTTATGTCACTTAAAGAAACACGTCAATGAACAATCCTCACCAAAGCACAAGTCAAATTCTTGACCTCAGCAAGAACAAAGGGACTCACAGGCTTAAAGGCACTCTTGGACTTGTTTAAGGTTTTGTTTAAGTACAAAAATGTGACAATTAGCTACTCAATACAATAACAATCAATGAAACTCAGTTTTAAATCACAACATAACACCACAATTTCATTAATTTCAGAAAAGGGCTTTACAAGGCATGACAAAAGTAATACTGAGAACAAGAACTATGCTATGAATAAGGGTGCCTTGTATAGGGCTACAATGATTCTAGAAACATAAAGGAAAGCTGAAAACCCTAGCTAATGAAGTTCCACAAATGCCCTTGACGATTTTGAACTATCTTGAACATGTGACTGATTTTTGGCTGTTTGTATGAGTTGGTAGGGTGAAATAGTGATCAATGGCTCACAATGAAGCTTAGGATGAAAGCTGAATACTGAGTGTTGATTCCCTGGCATACTTTTGGCATTTTCCCCAAAACGTTTGAAGGAGGGTTTATCATGTGAGCAAGATAGTGATGTGGCAAGAGGTTTTAAGGGTGGGTTTATGATTAATGGGACCTTAATCAAATATTTGGAGTTGATTGGGGTTTGATTTTCAATAATTAAGAAAAACCCAATATGGTATGAACACCAAGAACACATGGTTTTAATCTGAATAAGGTTTTAAAAGGGTGTTTAGGCGCGAAATATTTAACTAATATAGATTAGTTATAATCTGGTGTGAGTGGATGGTGAGGTGGAGGAATGGTGGAAGGTGATTGGTGGATTTTGGTGAGTGGGGCACGTGGCAGGCTGCCATAGGTCTAGGTATCTATTGTGTCTGCCATGTTTAGCCCCTCCTTTCTTCTCTCTTTGTCATTTCAGCTCAAACTAGCTATCAACGCCTATTCCTTTGTTAACAACTTTTCTTTTTCATACTTTTGCCCCAAATACTTTTCCAAAGTATTTCTAGGGGTATTTCTTGCCATTTTATGATTCTTGAAGGGTTGTTTTGGCATTTTCTTTAAAGATAATGGTCTTGACTTGTATGGTTGACTTCTTGGAGGACTGAAATTGACAAGTCATGATTTATGAGGGACCATTTTTGCCAATTCTTCAAAGTGGAGGGTCCGTTTTACAATATTGACAAACTTTAAGGACCAAACTTGTAATTATGAATATACAAGGGTTTAAAGTGTCAATTCTTCAATATTGGAGGACCCTTCTTGTTCAATCTTCATTTCTTCAAGGGTTTTTCTTGGAAAATCATCACTTGGGTCCTGTTCATTGTGCGGCTTCTTTTCCCGTGTTTGTTTTTCTTTGATTCTTGTGATCTTTTGTCATTTTCTCAATATCCGTACCTAAAATACACAAGCAACAAACACAAGCATATATTTGGCCATTTTCATGATATTTAATGCATTTAAAGCCCTTTTTCGACGATGAGACTATGTATAAAAGCAGTCTCATCACTCCCCATACTAAACCATTGTCGTGCCCTCACGCAATGCTAGAATAAAGTATGGTAGCACCTCCAAAATTCATATTTATTCACTTTTATTGAATGATAAACTAGCTACACTACTACTATTGCTACTACTTGCGTTTTAGACATAATGTTCGATTTTCATCGCAAAATGGGAGGTTTAGGTTCATAGAATAAGAACACGTGAATGCTTCGTTAGAAATAATTTCAGCATCCTCGATTTTTACCCCAATTCCATGCTAAGCGTGCAACGAGATCATTGTCATTATAAGTTAGTAATGCTAACACTACTCATATGCCCTAATCACGTACTTATCCTCCCATTTTCCTAAGTTGTATCTCTTATATTTTATTTTGTCTTGAATGTTTCACGAGGATACATTGTTTGACTTATGCGATAATAGAGATTTAGGTCTAAAAATAGAGCCCTGACGGTGTAACCAAGACCATAGAATTAATAACCTCCCCTAATAGACAACGATGTCAAAAAATTAAGTCAACAAGAAGGATCGATAAACACGGTTTTATAACGGTTTTGAACATGAGACTTATTACCAAGACTTTTATATGCCCCTAACTGAAGGGCCTTATTATCATAGGTTTACCTCCATCTTTTATTCAACTTCGCCATGAAGCTTTTATTATGACTTTGGTCTTGCCTTGCCTTTTATTTAACCTCGCCATGAGGTGTTTATTGTGGCCAAAGACGTATATCCTCACGCTAAAAGCGAATTTTGGATCTTTAAAGCTTCAAAGATTAAGGCTTGATTCACTTTCAATTTTGCATAGATTTTTCGGCCTTGTGAGCTTCAAATTGTTTGCTTGATTTAGGTGAGCACTTGAAATCTTATTATTGGGTGAAGCTTTCGATTATTCGGGTTGCCAATACTTCAAAACCGTGATGCTGGCGATACCTTAATGTCTTCCCAATTTAGTTACATGGAAGCTACTAGAAAAGACTAGAAACCAACAATCAAGACTAAACCGCTAAGTCAATATTTATTAAGCAAAAAATATTTACAAGTTAAGGGAGAATAAGCAAACAACGAGAACACATGAGTTTTTGAAAGAATACGAGTACTCTACGTTTAGCATAGTAACTTATAATTAACTCTATCATTTCTCGTCCTCATTTAAGAGACTTAGCCTAAAAAAAGTTGAGGAATCGAAGCTAAGTGCTCAACACGCACGGTCGAGTCAAAAATTACTCTTATTCTCGCCATCGGAAAACCTACATTCGTGTCTTCAAACACTTATAAACATGAGAAAAATTTTAAAATTTGGCCATTTTTAGCCTTATTTTGCAACAATATGATAAACAAAAAGATAAACTTTGGAAAGCGTGAAGGTTTGGCAAGGTAAGTATCTATTCACCCCCCCCCCCCCCCCCATACTAAAGTTAAACATTATCCTCAATGTTTCGAGTCTAAGGGTTGGAAAACCCCCATACTAGAGACGTAGTCGAATGCTTAATCTAGCATGGAAAGGGTGTAACCGTTAAATTTAAAGCCGTCTATGAAGTGTGCTATAAACCTAAGGTTAGAACATCAAAGGAAAAATATGACAGCGGTAAAATACGACCTTTTAGGAAAAAGGCGTAAAAGCGGTAGGTATTAAACAAATGACTTAGGAAAATCAAGTGTTAATGACCCAATTAAGTTCGTTTCCCAAGGAGGTATATGTGTGTGACTAAAATGCAACGATATTTGAGATTAATATTTGAAAGAAGGGGATGAGAAAATAGAATGACGAAGACGTGAAAATTATTACTATGACGACTAAAATTAAAACCGTAAAAAGAGCTAAAATAAAAATTAATTCTAAAAATTCCCAAAAATTTACCAAAAATCAAATTAAATAAACTAAGAGTTTACAAATGATCAAAACTTTTCCAAACCTTTTAATTAATTAAATATTAATTTTTAAATGCTAATTAAAGCCCTAACAATCAAAATAATTATTAAAAAGCCCAAATAAAGATTTTTCACTTTTTAAACCTCTAAAATGACCAAATAAGACTAAAAACTATTTTTATAAATTTTTAAACTAATTAAAACTATTCAAAATGATTAAAAACTATTAAAAACTTAAAATAATTCTAGAAACTAGAAAATTGATGATAAAATTAATCTAAGAGTTGAAAAAATCCTATTTTAATGTATTAAACCTAAGAAACATATAAAAAGTGTAAAAATGTGAAATTTGAAATTTAATAATAAAATAATATTAAAATAATATTAAAAATCCAAAAATTATAAAAATTCTAAAAACTTGCAAACTAGTTTATTTTACCCTAAATAATCAGAAAATGAAAGTGAAATTACCAAATTACCCCTATTGGGCCCCCAAATGGGCTAAAAACCAAAACAGTCAACCCAAATGGGCTAAATGGGCCCAAAAAGTCAAACTTGGCCCAAATGACCTGAAACAGCCGTATCTGACTCAAAATTCAATTTTAAACACAAAAGTCTGAAGGCCCAAAAGCTGGTTTTGAGCTTATCACAGCTTAAAAGGTCAACAACTTATTCTTATTGGGTCAATAAGCCCATTAAGCAATAAGCCAATGCCATAAGCTCTAATTAAACACACAACCTTCTTTTGAGATGCCTAAGAGATCTGTGAAAAGAAATTTTGAAAAAACACACTCAATAAGCCAGAAATAAGCAAAGTAGAATTTCACAAAACAACAAAATAGTCGGGTTAGAGTTCTAGGTTGTTTTAGAAGCTGATTCTTTTTGCAAAAGCTCACAAATAGCTTAACTAAGAATAATCAATCATAAAAATCACAAAAAGCCAAGTAGAATAAGCTGTATGAGCAAATAAGTTGTCTGAAAAAGCCAAATAAGCTAGTTTCCTAGCAAAAGCTTACCCAAATGACTTGTAACCTTCTAGACTTGATATTAAGCTAAGAAAAATGACACCTATTACAAAAGTCAAGTTGTTGCATGTACCAATAAGTAGTTCTCAAAAATAAGCCAAATTGTGCTTATTTGACCAAAATTCAAAGTCCTCCAAAATCAACCAAATGCTCAGGGATTGTTTATAGGCTTGTTTTAAGCAAATTTTGTGAAGAAATCAAGGTGGAGTCCTTGTGAATCAAGAGGTCAATTGACCAAATGATGACAGATTTTGGCAAATAAGGCTTAATAAGCCAGTTAGCTTATAAGCCAGCAATAAAGCAAACTAAATAGCCAAATCTACTCACAAGCAGCACAAAAACAAGTTCCAAGCAATAAACAAGCAGGGCATACACTAGATAACAAAATGCAAGGCAAAATTGAGGTGATCACTTTGTTGATGCAAATGACCACTTCAGCCAACTTTGATAAGCTCTAGCACCCACAATAAGCCACCAAAATCAACAAACAGATACTGCACGGATAGCTTATCACCTAAACTCTTCCCAAACCAGATTTCAGACCTTAGATCCAACAAACAAAGAATTTATTGGATCTGATGTGTTTGAACAAGTTCAAACCAATTTTATCAGATTTTTCTAAAACTTGAAATCCCTTTTCTAAACCTCTTGATACTTAACCAGTGACCAAAACCTATTGCATATGACTTGTTTAGACTCCCCAAACCCTAAGAACCAAGGGCACAAGGCCATAAAGCCTTATGATCCCAAAATGCCAAACAGCCTTGTTTTAGTCCTTTTTTAAACAAACTTTTTATTCAGTCACATAACCTACTGATTTTATGGTTCAAAAACTTCAACTAGGTGACAACTAAGAGATACCAACTATAAAACACAAAGCACAAACACAAGAACAACAAATCACATGGCAAAGTACATAACAGACAATAATATGAAAAAATTTAGAGGAAACTTAACAAGAGGTTATACCTATCCCCCACAACTTCCTAGAAGGATCAGCTATGCTCCTTAGACCTTGTTCAACAGCTAGAACAAGACCAAGGTACTTGAACAAAGGAGATGAGATGTGCCTTGGTTGATGGTTCAAAGCAGAGCCTCAAGGGCTTTATGTCTTCAACACAAACAACAAACAACATATCCAAAGGTTGATAAACCTTCACTAGCTTGGTGTCAACAAGCTTGCAAGGACTCATAGATTTTGGATAAGGGTTAATATAAGTAAAATAAGCAAAACAGATGACTGATTTCAAGGTTTTTTCAACTTTGAAATCCTTACCAAACATAAACGTACTTAAACCACAAGATCTAAGCACCTTTATAACATCAAATTGAACTCAGAATTACCCTTAAACAATACCAACTTTCAAAAACATAAAAAGGAATTACAATTTTATTAAAATAACAACTTTTATAAATTTTAAAAAGGAATTACAATGTTTAAAGAGTAAAACTGGAACAAGGCTCTCTCACATGTTGAGGAGTCCTTATATAGGCAAATACAAAGCAGAGATAAGCAAAACCCTAGGCTATGAAGTCCCAAAATTGCACTTGAAATCTTCTAGACGAATTGTGTTGTTGAGCTGTCCAAATGCATCCAAATCGTTCATTTTAGCTTTGTATCCAAGCAAGGAGTGTGGGCTGTTGATTTGGCCATGTGTCATTCCTTGGAGGTTAAGTTGGATTGTGATTTGTGGACGTGTGAATGGGTGGGGTCCTTTGGTGAGTGGGGATTGGGGTTATGAGTGTGGGATGGGTTTTAGGGTGTGTGAATCAAACGTGTGCCAGGGTAATTGGGATTAACCCTTTGTTTTAAGTGAGATGGTAACTGGGGGTGAAAGGTAAACAGTAAACATTTTGATCCGTTTTTTGTGGAAAGGTAAGTGTTTGGCGCAATTCTTTGTTTGAATGTTTCATATGCACATGTTTGGCCCTTGTCTTTTGGTGAAAGTGGTAAACAAAGTATTTTAGCCATAGAAAACGGATTCCTTTTTTATTTAAGTTCTAAACTTCACACTTTTGCCCCAAAACTTTGGCAAAAGGTTTTCAAGGGTTGTTTTTGGGATTTTTGCATAGTTTGAGGACTTATCTTGGGCATTCTTGATCTTCAAAGGTCTTCAATGTATCTTTGTCTTCATGAGGGACCATTATTGACAATTTAGATTTATTGAGGGACTAAACTTGCCAATTCTTCAAAGTTGAAGGACCATTTTGTAATTTTGACAAACTTAAGGGACCAAACTTGTAATTATGAATATACAAGGTTATTAAGTGTCATTTATTCATAAATTGAGGATCAATATTGTACATCTTCAAGTCTTCAAGGGTTTTTCTTCGATAAATCATGAACTAGGGCCCGGTTCATTGCACGGCTTCGTTTCTCGTGTTCGTATTTCCTTGTTTCTTGTGATCTTTTGTCTTTTTCACGATATCCATACCTAAAACACACAAGTAAACAAATACAAGCATATATATGGTATAATTATGACATTTTATACATTTAAAGCCCGAAAAGAACGATGAGATCATGTATAAATGCCATCTCATCACTCCCCCATACTAAGCTATTGTCGTGCCCTCACGCAATGCTAGAATGAAGTATCTAAGCATCACCAAAATTCCATTTTATTAACATTTATTAAAAATTAAAATACTTGCAACAATGCTACGAAGATGTGTAAAGACATAATGTATGATTTTCATCACGAATGTGACTTTTAGGGTCAATGAATAGAAACAAGTAAATGTCCCATAGAGTAAATTTCATCATCCTTGATTGTCATACATTCCATGCTAAGTGTATAAACGAGATCATTGTTGGTACAAGTCACAATGCTAACACTACTCATATGTCCAAATTTTGTAATACTTTTTCTCCCCGCAATCCTAGTTATTATAAAAGGAAATGGGTTTCTAGAATTTATTAACTATTTGTCATGGATCACAAGTGATTCATATTGACTTATTTGAGTATTTATTAGTCCAAAAGTAAAGTAGCACGATTTAATCGATAGTTAGCCGAAGGACAAAATCTTTTAAAACGGCTTCTCGTGTATCTCCTTAAGTTCATATCTTGGCATAACTCGTTTCACGATTTGAGACCTTTCTTGGACCGATATTTGGCATGTACTTCATACTTCAAATCTTGGGAAGACGTTCTTGAAATTATGGTCTTCTCTTCATATATTGGAATTTCTTCACTTGACGTTTTTCAGAGATTCTTCATACTTGGACCACGACTTCATCATTTTTCTTCACTCTTTATTTTGGACTTTGATATACAACGATCCGCCTCCTTTTTGGACTTGGATATATTTATCCTCATACCTTGTAAGGGTCTTTTTGGATAGACTTTCTCCATGATCTTTAGGGGAGTAATTGCTTTTCGTCGTGTGTCTCGATCTTTCATATTGATTTTGGAATAATGATACTTCACATCATCTTGGATCTTTAGCAACAAAATAGAGCTCCTCGTGCCTTGTTAGGGCCTTTTTGGATCTTCACCAATCTTCGCATCCCGCTTCAATAAGTAATGCCTTGGCTATGAACTCTGTTCAACCCCGAGCAACTTTTAAACGATCTTGTGCTAGAAGCTAAGTAACCTTTCAAATCGTACGACCTTACTTATTGCAATTATTTTTATTCCTAATGCATTGATCTTATGGGAGAAAAAGCCACAATTAAAAACATATGAGTTTTTGAAAGAACATTTTCATGTTCTACGTTTAGCATGATCACTTGTCTAACTCTATCATTTCTCGTTCTTCACTATTTAAAGACCTCTAATTAAAGAGACTCGTGAATACTTAGCCATGCAAGTCAAAATTAAGCCAAATTTGGATTAGCTTTCATTAAGACTATATCAAATCGAAGTTTTGGGTTTTCAAGCCACCTATAGGATCTTGCACTTTCTTGGACTTTTTCAAGTTTAGAGAATGCTTTTTATAGTTCCCTTGATAAGTGACTTTCTAGGATCAATTATAGGAACTTGCGAAAAGTTCTTGTTCTTAACCCGAATGAGCTAAGACTTTCGCGTTTTAAAGTTACCTATATAAAAGTCTAGCAAAACTTGAATTGAGCAGGTTAAGGAATGTAAAGGGCTCCAAATGCCCATCAAGTCAAAAATTAGCTCTTATTCTACCCATCGGAAAATATACATTCGTGTCTTAAAACACTTATGAAAACTAAGAAAAAATTTAAAATTTGGCCATTTTTAGCCTTATTTTGCAACAATATGATAAACAAAAAGATAAACTTTGGAAAGCGTGAAGGTTTGGCAAGGCAAGTATCTATTCACCCCCCATACTAAAGTTAAACATTGTCCTCAATGTTTCGAGTCTAAGGGTTGGAAAACCCCCATACTAGAGACGTAGTCGAATGCTTAATCTAGCATAGAAAGGGTGTAACCGTTAAATTTAAAGCCATTTATGAAGTGTGCTATAAACCTAAGGTTAGAACATCAACAGATATATCATGGATATTGAGAAAGTCTTCAAAGCAAACGATCGAGTGCTCCCATAAAACGAACACGAGAGGCTCCAATCGTGAAGATAATGATCATCTAAAATCTACAATTTACAAACAACCACGGAACAAAGGTTGGAAGGGCACAAATCCCCTCACATTAACTAATTAGAAAGCGATAATATGTACATGCATAAGCATGGGTCTCCCCCACGAGGCACCTTGTTTTTGATAACCGAGTCAAAAGTTAGACTCGAATCCCCATAAATGTGATCATTTAGGGATAATCATGGTATGGTCAATTTTTGGTGGGGCTTACATGATAAACAAGGCCCAAAAACAACCAATATTAAGGACTAAGTCCTTTGATGGTGTAAAATACCGGGATCGAAGATGGCGTTCTCGTTTTCATTGGATAAACAAATCAATGCCACTTCAACATGTGCCAATACAAACCCAAAGGGTTTAAAGAAAATAGATGAGAGGAAATAGAAGGGTGGGACAAGGGGTACGTCACAAAAACCATGAGCTACTCGAGGTAGACTCGCACCAATCAAATAGAAAGATTTTCCATTTATTGCATCGGTGGAAGACCGAGATTCCCCTTTATATGTAATTCCGGGATCAAATATCTCGTCCTCGGTGGAGAAAGGGGAAGGAACATAAGGGGCTTCCCCCACACTAAGTCCACACAAAGCATCGTCGAAAGGAGAAGACGAGCTTGTAGTACTCAAAACACGAGGTGATGACGGAGTTAGCATAGTAGAAAATCTTTTAAATCCAATTCAAAAAAAATTCCTTTTTCATCTTTTAAACTCTCCTTATGAAAACCCGACTTGATTATGTCAAAAATATTTGGTGTTTCTAAAACGATGTTAGTCACACTAAAAATTCTCACATTTGAAAACCGTTTTGGTTTTGGTGGTGGTAAGTTCTCAAAACGTTTGTCGATAAATAAAACCTCCCCATCGGGGTCAACATACTCATCATCCGAAGAATCATTCGTGATTGGAGACGTAGGCTTAACACTCTTAACCTCCACCAGCGGAGGGGACGGAAAATCGTTTTCATCAACAACTCCTAAAACTCTTTTTGAAATTCTTTTGCAAATGTTTTTGATGGGATTAACATTGTTCAAAGACGTGATAGAATACACATGAGAAAGCATAGAGTTTTGAGTTGAATTTATAACGAGTTCTTCCTCATTGAAACGTATAGTGATTTTCCTAGCATGCACATCGATAAGTGCTCTCGAGGTATCCAAAAATGATCGACCTAAAATTAGAGGAACTTTAGGATCGATGGGAATGTCAACAACGATAAAGTCCACGGGATAGTAAAACTTTCCAACTTTCACGAAGACGTCCTCGGCTACTCCACAAGCTAGAATCGTAGAATGATCGGCCATCTCGATTGACATTCTTGAAGGAGTGAGATTACGAAGATTGAGCGACTTAGAAATCTCAAGAGGCATCAAATTTATACTAGCACCAAGATCAGCCAAGGCGTAGCGTTCCTCCATATCTTGTATTGCACATGGGATTAAAAATTTATCGGGATCACCGACTTTTTGAGGTATGCGGCTAAGAAAAACCGAAGAACAACTAGACGAGTTTTGCAATTTCTCTTTGTTATTCAACATACTTTTGAAGTTTGCGGCAAATCGAGGCATCATGACCAAGGCGTCGGCAAAACTTTTGTTAAAATGAAAGTCACGAAACATATTCATAAAAAGTTCAAATTGATAATTATTTCGTTCTTGTGCCTTTTCCTTGTTTCGTCTTGAAGGGTAAGGTAGGGGTGGTGTGGGTTGGGGCATATGCAACGGCCTTGGAATCTCGGGTTCCACTATTGGCATTGGTTCAACCGTAGGTGTGGTTTGAGCGGTACTTCGTGGGCTTGTAATTTTCTCCTTTTCAACCACCACCTCGGGTTCTTTCTCTATTTCCTTCTCCGTAGAAGTACTTGGACGAGAAATAGGTTCTTTGAAAGTTTTACCACTACGAGTAGTAATAACCTTCAATTCTCCTTTCGGGTTTACGATGGTATCACTAGGAAGACCACCCGAAGAAGAAGGTTTACACATGATAGCTTCAAACATTTTCCCATTCGATCTTCAAACTTAGATTGCCTAGCATCCGCTTTTAACAACTCTTGCTTAATTTCATGTTGACCTTGCTCCATTTTTTGTTGATTTTGTTGCAACGGCCTTGGAATCTCGGGTTCCACTATTGGTATTGGTTCAACCGTAGGTGTGGTTTGAGCGGTACTTCGTGGGCTTGTAATTTTCTCCTTTTCAACCACCACCTCGGGTTCTTTCTCTATTTCCTTCTCCGTAGAAGTACTTAGACGAGAAATGGGTTCTTTGAAAGTTTTACCACTACGAGTAGTAATAACCTTCAATTCTCCTTTTGGGTTTACGTTGGTATCACTAGGAAGACCACCCGAAGAAGAAGGTTTACACATGATAGCTTCAAACATTTTTCCCATTCGATCTTCAAACTTAGATTTCCTAGCATCCGCTTTTAACAACTCTTGCTTAATTTCATGTTGACCTTGCTCCATTTTTTTTTATTTTGTTGGAGACGTTGAATATTTCCTTCCATTTTATTAGCATGGTTTTTCAATTCATTAGCAAGTTCGTTTTTAAGCTCGTTTTTCAACTCGGATCTTAAGCTATTTATCTCACGTTGCATGTTATCAAACTTAGCATCGTTTGCCTTTGCATATTCTAAAAATTCTCCATTTAGATTTTTAGTGTGAGCATTTTGAAAACCTTGAGTAGTGTTTTGAAAATAACGGTTTTGGTTTTGGTTTGAAATTTTCCCATTTCCACTTTGGTAATTACCCTTGTTGTAGTTACGTTGATTTCCTTGGTAAGCATCATTTTGATTGTTTCGATAGTTGTTAGCATTTTGATTTTGTGGAGCTTGATTTTGGCGGGAACCTTGACCGTTTTGGTTATAAGTTCCCGTGGCTACGTAAGCATTCGAAGTGTTACCATCCGCGGTAATACACTTGGAAAAATCATGAGCTCCACCACACGAAATACAACTCTTGGCAACCGCTTTAACCGATGCGGAATTCAAAGCATCTTGTGCTTTCCAATGAGTTATAAGAGTCGAAAACCTATCGAAAAACTGATTCTCCTCATTTGCTTCATCTTGCAATGCACTCATGTTACGAGATGACGATGACGAACCCATAGTGGCAACACTCGTTGTGTTACGAGGGCTATAAACCTTAGACCTATTCTCAATGATTTTTAAAGCCTCATCAGTCGTTTTGCACAAAAAATTACCACCCGCGGTGGCATTTAAGTAATCTCGTTCATGATCATTAAGCCCATTATAAAAAGTGTCAATTTGATGCAATTCGGAAAAATCATGGTGTGGACATTCATGTAACATTTCCTTAAACCTTTCCCAAGCCATTGAAAAACTCTCATTAGATCTTTGAGTAAATCGTGAAATCTCGTTTTTCAAATGTGTTGTTTTAGATGGTGGAAAAATATGATTCACAAACTTAGAAACGAGATCACCCCACGTCAAAATCGAATTTGGGGGTTCTTTCTCGAGCCATATATTGGCAGGTCCATCTAACGAGTATGGAAACAACATCATCTTAATGGCATCGTGGGGTACATCCTTAAACTTGCTTGTCACGGTGAGACGATTGAATTGCCTAATGTGATAATGTGGGTTGTCTTTTTCCTGTCCGCGAAACTTGTTGGCTTGAAGCATAGACATTAAACCCGTCTTGATCTCGAAGTTCTCCGCACGGATGGCGGGAATCACAATGGCCTCTCTAAAACCCTCGGTGGGTGCTTGAAGCAACTCCATCATAGTACGATTAGCCATGATAGCTTCTTGTTCTACAATAGGTTCCTTACTTGGATTCTCTTCACTAGAAGGTGTTGGTGTGTTTTCCTTTCGATTACGACATTTACGTGCACGTCTTTCTTGGTTGAGAGTTTGCATAAACGTCACGTACAACGTGGGGATAAGCAAAGAAGATTCTTTTTGGTGTTTTTTACTTTTTCAATTTTTTTGGATTTTTGATTGTTTTTACTTTTTTGGATTTTGGAATTGTATTAAGTAGACAAAAATCTACAAATCTCCTCCTTAATCAAATCTCTTGATTAAAGAAGCCTCAAGGAATGAAAACGATCACGTGAAGTGAATGCCTTCGATGACTTTAGAACGTTGGTGGAACACCAAAACATCCAAGAGGGTTTAATCAAATGAAACCAAGAAAATATATATAATACTTAATAATACTTTGGGCGGCAAAACCCTCGATTAGCTTTCAATCTCAAAATACTCACAAGCAAGCGGGTAAACGAGGCGGCGTGAAGCACTTAAGAGCCTTTTTCCTTAGGGTATATTTTATAATACCCGCCTTATACCCACCTTATAGTTTGTATTTTTCAAAATCGAGCTTCACGAAAGTATTTATCTATTTTTACCTTTTCTTTCTTGTTTGAGATTCGAATACAATGATTGAGTAATGACCTTCCAATCAAGGTTGTGTTTTCACACTTTTGGAGTACTTGTGAATTTATTGTTCTACGTATACAATATAGTAATAGTATTTACACAAAAAAATGAAAAACCGATAATACGTATTAGTAGAGTGCTACTAATACAAATACTATTTATGGTTAGTATAAAAACAACAATTTCCAAATCAAAACACAACACGCCTCTCCGGCAGCGGCGCCAAAATTGATGTTTGTATTTTACAACCTTGTTTAGGAAAACAAGGTGTAATTAGGGTAAGTACGACGATTTAGGAAAATCGTGCACAAATGACCCAAAAGTGGGGATCGTTCTCAAGGAGGATAGTGTGTTGTGTAGAGAGATGATTAACTTTTGTGATTATAATTTATGAAGAAAGAAAATAGAAGAGAGATTAGAAGAGAATAACGGTTACGATTATGAATTAAACTTAGACGAAATGTCGTTCATGTAAAACCGTAAAAAGTGACAAAATTAAAAATTTACCCTAAAAATTCCTAAAAAATTGCAATAAATCCTAAAAAATGTAATTAGAGTTTACAAAAAATCAAAAATCATTCAAACCTTTTATTTAATTAAATAATAATTTTTTAATGCTAATTAAAGCCCAAAAAATCAATTTAATTAACAAAGCCCACAATGAGATTTTTTTCACTTGTAAACCTATAAAATGACTTAACTAAATTTAAAACTATTTTTGAAAATTTTAAGTTTAATTAAAACTATTTAAAAACAATTAAAAACTATTAAAACTTAAAATAATTCTAAAAATTAATCTAATGACAATGAAAATATTCTAAAAATTATAAAATTCCTAACTTAATGTATTTAACCTAAGAAAAATATAAAAAGTGCAAAAATATGACAATTGAAATTTAATAATAAAATAATATTAAAATAATATTAAAAATCCAAAAATTCTAAAAAATTCTAAAAACTTGCAAACTAGTTTATTTTAACCTAATTAAACAGAAAATGAACTTGAAATACCAAAAGTGCCCCTATTGGGCCTTTAAATGGGCCAAATACCCAAACAGATCCTTAATATTGGGCCCAATAAGAAAAAGTTCTCATAAATGGCCCAAAAGCTCCAGTCAAGCTTAAAATTTGATTTTAAACACAATTTTCCAAAGGCCCAAAAGCTGAAAATGAGCTTAAGCTAGCTTATTTCAAAACAGCTTATTCTTAATGGGCTTTTTGGCCCATTAAGCTATAAGTTGATGCCATAAGCTAAGATTTTACCCACGTCCTTCCCTTGACCTAATTAAGCTATTTGCAAAAAGAAACTTGAAATAAGCTCAAGGAATAAGCTTGAAATAAGACAAAGCCCTCTTCACAAAATGACAAAATAGTCGTTTTTGAGTTCTAGACTATTTCAAGAGCTGATTCAAGTTGCAATAAGTTACAAATGGCTTAACTAAGCTTAATCAACAAAAAGTTTTCCAATAAGCACACTCAATAAGCTGAAATAAGCAAAAAGCTGATTTTGAAAAAGAGAAAATAGTCGTTTTCTAGTCAAAACCTAAAACTAAAAGCTGTAAACTGCCAGAATCACTTATAAGCTCAAAATATTAAGACCTAGTACAAAAAATAAGTTGTTGCACATTGGAATAAGCTAAAATGACTTATTAATAAGCTAAACACCAAATATAACTAGAAGTGGCTAGAAACAAGGGAAAGGAGTTCCCACTGCCTTGACTTTTTGACTTTGATTTTTAGAGAGTTTCACTTGGTCTTTTTTGACAATCAAGGCACCCCTGTGATCAGTGAATCACAAGGGTCAATAGCAAGCAAATAATCACAAAAACACCCAACCAGTTAGTGCAGTTATTTCAATTTTTGCTTTGATGTGTTCCAGACAAGTAATAAGCTGATCTGGTGACTATAAGCTACTTTTAAGCTAGTAAAAGCTAACCACAAACCACCAAATGCATACACAAGCTCAATACAACTTAAAGAAACATAGATTAACACATTTCATCCAACAAATCCAACTTATGAACAAGATCTAGGCAAAAGTAGTTACTGATGAACAATGATGAACACAAGAACAATGTTTGCTGATCTACTTGACACAAAATCCAAATTAAAGGCCTCAGATCTATCACACAGGTTGTAATAACAATGATTTAACACTTGTTAGCCCTAGGTTAACATGAAATCTAGGTGTGCATAAGATTTTAGAGCAAAACAACAAGTTTTAAAGATTTATAGCCAATTGTTTGATTAAGTGATTCAAGGCACAAATTTTGCATATATCAGAACACAAATACCTCAATATCAGATAACAACTCAAATAACACCACAACACTTACTCAAAATCACACAAACTTGAACCAACAGTCAATCCCAAACACCCTTTTTACTTTTTAAAATCAAATTTAACAAATTAAAAGTCTTCTCAAGATTGATTTAAGCCCAAATAAGTATCATAACACTCAACAAATGAATCAAGAACCAATTTACAGGCATAAAAACACACTTATACCATCAGAATCACAAAATCACTTAGAACACAAATATTTAATCATAAAGATGAAGTTTTTAGAATTCAAACCTCCAAGATGTACATCCACACCTTGGAATCAATGAGCTGAGGTGCTAGCAAGAACAAGCACCAGCTTCCCCCTGCTAAGAACAACAAACAAGCCCAGCCAAAGGCTTGAGCCTAGGTTAACACAAATAGAGTAAAATAAGGTGACAAATGGTCAAGTCTATGCAAGACTTAGGTTCCCACAAGGCCTGAATCTTCACTTAAGGCCTCACCACCCCTTAATCAACCAAGATTAGCAGGCTATGATCACCCTTAAGCTCAAATAAGCAAGTTGTTGAACCACAAGCACTTAGCAAACCACTTGACTGATTTTTGATATAAAAACGTATACCAACTTCCAATATTGTTTAAGCTAGTGAATTGTGACTTATGTCACTTAAAGAAACACCTCAATGAATAATCCTCACGAAAGCACAAGCCAAATTCTTGACCTCGGCAAGAACAAAGGGACTCACAGGCTTAAAAGCACTCTTGGACTTGTTCAAAGTTTTGTTTAAGTACAAAAACGTGACAATTAGCTACTCAATACAATAACAATCAATGGAACTCAGTTTTAAATCACAACACAACACCACAATTTCATTAATTTCATAAAAGGGCTTTATAAGGCTTGACAAAAGTAAAACTGAGAACAAGAATTATGCTATAAATAAGGGTGCCTTATATAAGGCTACAATGATTCTAGAAACATAAAGGAAAGCTGAAAACCCTAGCTAATGAAGTTCTACGAATGCCCTTGACGATTTTGAACTATCTTGAACATGTGACTGATTTTTGGCTGTTGGCAGGGTGAAATAGTGATCAATGGCTCACAATGAAGCTTAGGATGAAAGCTGAATACTGAGTGTTGATTCCCTGGCACACTTTTGGTATTTTCCCCAAAACGTGTGAAGGATGGTTTATCATGTGAGCTGGATAGTGATGTGGCAAGAGGTTTTCAGGGTGGGTTTATGATTAATGGGACCTTAATCAAATATCTGGAGTTGATTGGGGTTTGATTTTCAATAATTAAGAAAAACCCAATTTTGGTATGAACACTAAGAACACATGGTTTTAATCTGATTAACGTTTTAAAAGGTGTTTAGGCGCGAAATATTTAACTAATATAGATTAGTTATAATCTGGTGTGAGTGGATGGTGAGGTGGAGGAATGGTGGAAGGTGATTGGTGGATTTTGGTGAGTGTGGCACGTGGCAGGCTGCCATAGGTCTAGGTATCTATTGTGTCTGCCATGTTTAGCCCCTCCTTTCTTCTCTCTTTGTCATTTCAGCTCAAACTAGCTATCAACGCCTATTCCATTGTTAACAACTTTTCTTTTTCATACTTTTGCCCCAAATACTTTTCCAAAGTATTTTCAAGGGTATTTCTTGCCATTTTATGATTCTTGAAGGGTTGTTTTGGCATTTTCTTCAAAGATAATGGTCTTGACTTGTATGGTTGACTTCTTGGAGGACTGAAATTGACAAGTCATGATTTATGAGGGACCATTTTTGCCAATTCTTCAAAGTGGAGGGTCCTTTTTGCAATATTGACAAACTTTAAGGACCAAACTTGTAATTATGAATATACAAGGGTTTAAAGTGTCAATTATTCAATATTAGAGGACCCTTCTTGTTCAATCTTCATTTCTTCAAGGGTTTTTCTTGGAAAATCATCACTTGGGTCCGGTTCATTGTGCGGCTTCTTTTCCCGTGTTCGTTTTTCTTTGATTCTTGTGATCTTTTGTCATTTTCTCAATATCCGTACCTAAAATACACAAGCAACAAACACAAGCATATATTTAGCCATTTTCATGATATTTAATGCATTTAAAGCCCTTTTTGGACGATGAGACTATGTATAAAAGCAGTCTCATCAGTATTCAAGAAGATGAAGGTCGTTGAAGACTGTCTCAAGGAATGATGGAATTCACGTTTATTAATTTTCTTTATTTTTGCTTGTAGGAATCATTCTAACCAACTAACGTGAGTCGCCATCTTAGAGGGAGATTGTTAGACTTACTTTTTGGTAAGTTGGCGCCTTTCACGTGAGTTGGACTAGAAATATTCCTTTTGCTATACGCATGGACTAAAGTTGTAGTCAAAGGATAGTATAGTTAAGTTAGGCCTATAAATACCCCCCCCCCCCCCATGACTCTCCATGGGGGTGTGGAAGTTTAGTCACTTTTCCTTTGTATTGTTTCACTTGAAATAATACACACATCTTTTCTTTCACCTCTCTCTAACTTTCTCTCACTAGAACAACATCATGTTTACCATGTTCTTTGATCATCCCCAACCCCCCGAACCAAGGTGGCTTTTTGATGCTTGTCAGTAATTGTTAGACTTACTTTTTGGTAAGTTGCCGCCTTTCACGTGAGTTGGACTAGAAATATTCCTTTTGATATACGCAGGAACTAAAGTTGTAGTCAAGGGATAGTATAGTTAAGTTAGGCCTATAAATACCCCCCATGACTCTTCATGGGGGTGTGGAAGTTTAGTCATTTTTCCTTTGTATTGTTTCACTTGAAATAATACACACATCTTTTCTTTCACCTCTCTCTAACTTTCTCTCACTAGAACAACATCATCTTTACCATGTTCTTTGATCATCCCCGACCCCCCGAACTAAGGTGGCTTTTTTATGCTTGTTAGATCATAAATAAGATGTTTAAAAAAGACGAATTTCCCAAAGAGTTTGTATTATTTGATTTAACACAAACTACTCTAGGTGTGTGTACATTGAATCCCACACCTAGAGATCAATGTTTACAGTAGGTTACATTGTGAATATGAAAAGTGATTAACAAAACCTACGTATTGTTCCTTTTAAAACATAAGGAAACCATGATACATGGAAACTAAATAATATATTAATGAATAAATCAAAACAGACTTATTCACTATTATCACTACTTTGACCAAATCTTTCTTCTTATCACATATGGCAGGGGTTTACAGCAGGGGAAAGTTTCACTAGCAGGGGAAACTTTGTAGTATTTAGTCCACCAGCTTGAAGTTTCACATAATGTCTTATTTGGTCCTTCTAGTTTCCATGGTGATTTGACTCATCAACTTTTAGCCCAACAATCTTCCCCTAGTTGATGATGTCAAAACACATCCCCTTAAGCATACAACATTAAAGATCAACAGGCTGAACATTTTTTGTAGACAACTTCCCCTTTTTGACATGATCAAATAGGGATCTTCTATGTGAACAACCTTGATTTTCAACTACTACTAACCAATATCATACATCAAACCCAAGTATCCTGCGCCCTAAATTACCCTCCATGAAGTTTTCCGCATCTTAACATGAATTTGAGAAGTAGAAACTTACATTAGTTGTAGTAATACTAATGAGCAGTAGCAAAAATCTTCACCTTGATGTCATATGTGAATGACTAACACTTTATCAAATAAGCTTCCCCTTAAAGTGTGCTAATCATTTATGAATCTTCAATTATGTAGGCTTTGAAAGTAATAATCATAAGCGAAGAAAATTCAATATCACCTATTTGATGTAGTAGTAGAAAAATCCGAATCCATGAGTTATAATGTGCACTATCCATATGATGTCGAACGTATACCAACCATTGATTTATAGGGGGTCTACATGCCCTTGACAAATACCTCATCTTCTTGGAGACACGGCCACGTGATAGCAAGTATGAGCTTAAAGCACCATAAGAAAAATCTCATACACTTGCTAGTATTTATTGCCAATTCTTCATCATATAATAAAGCATGAATAAAACACGTACTCGAACCATTCTACTTCATCTTCAAATAGCTAGTAGTCAATTACCTTCATGATCATGTAAACAATCAATATGAAAGCCTTTTATACCTTTACGACCAGTTGCTGTGAATATACCAAACTCCAAAACCTTGCTGTCCCAAAACTCATATCTGACAGCAGGGGGAACTTTCAAAAGCAGTGGCATTTAATGAAGGCAGGGGGAACGTAGCAGGGGGAACTTTTAATGAAAGCAGTGGGAACTTTTTCAAAAGCAGGGGGATCTTTTAATGCCCCTGTTTTTGTTATTAACTGTGCCAAACCCACATACTGTGTGAATGAATTTATAATAGTAGGATAAATAACAAAAACAGGATAAATTAAAAATTACCTATTGTTAAAAAAGAAATTCACTGTTAGTACATACCTACACTTTGGATACCCCTCTATGTATAATCAAAATAACAGTTGATCAAGAATGACCAATCATTATACCCCTGTTGCTTCATAATAGAACACTGGACCATTCAAACAATGGTATACGCATGCCTCTATTCATTTTAATTGCGTCTGGGGCCACAAAGTGAACAAAACACGTAGGACCTCACTTGAATGACATAGGATAATGAGCATTCATTATTGAGCATAGTAGCATGCAATCATATACGAATATAAATCCCTTGTATGTTTCCTTCGACCATGTCCTTTAGAATAAATCAAACTATCCCACACCTTTGTTGGGACCACCGAATATAAGACAGATTGATATCCCATTCCCACGTGAATATGACTTACCCTTGGGGATCACAAGTCTCTTTACCATTCTCGGATCACACAAGAATAATAATGAAAACTGTAATTGCTGTCTTGACCTACAATTTAATACTATAAATACTAAATAGTACTTATAGTATATGTGATCAGCCTATATCGAGACAACAATATAACCCCTCTTCACATGAGACAAAATATACAGTACCATATATTAACCAATCTTGTTACTTCAACTTTTATCCACATCTTTATTATTCTGTTTGTTTTAAGATGTGAATATTAGAAAAAGGAATAAACAACTCACGATGTTTTCTCTTTTTCATTTGTTTGTTGTGTGTAACCCACGTTACCCATATATCTCTCAAACACAGAAGCGGCACACATCTCAGCAAGCATCATAACCCCAAATAATTAATTACCTAGGGTTTTAACATAAACCCTAGATCTTCACAGTAACGAACACGAACACGAAAAACATCTTGATCCTCTTAGATATCAAGAGCCACCCGCTCTGATACCACATGTTGAATCCTAGAACTTTAGACTCAAACAGTAAAAATCCTTTTATCTAGGTTGATCATCATTCATATGATAACATAGCGGAATAAGAATAATGATCATAAATAAGATGTTTAACAAAGACGTATTTCCCAAAGAGTTTGTATTATTTGATTTAACACAAACTACTCTAGGTGTATGTACATTAAATCCCACACCTAGAGATCAATGTTTACAGTAGGTTACATTGTGAATATGAAAAGTGATTAACAAAACCTGCGTATGGTTCCTTTTATAACATACGGAAACCATGATACATGGAAACTAAATAATATATTAATGAATAAATCAAAACAGACTTGTTCACTCTTATCACTACTTTGACCAAATCTTTCTTCTTATCACATATGGCAGGGGAAACTTATAGCAGGGGAAGTTTCACTAGCAGGGGAAACTTTGTAGTATTTAGTCCACCAGCTTGAAGTTTCACATAATGTCTTATTTGGTCCTTCTAGTTTCCATGGTGATTTGACTCATCAACTTTTAGCCCAACAAAAGTGAACCAACCAACACCCTCTCCATCAAAGGAGAGGGTTTATATACCCCAATTCATATTGGACTTGGGCCTACGAGCCCATGGGTTGGTTTAGTAACTAATGTTTACATTTCTCCAACTACGAGCTAACAACGTTAATAATATTGTTGGAGTGACCATACTTCTAATATATGTTAAAATCGTATTTCTAACACAACCCATACTTGATGGATTGGATACGGGTGGTACCAGTGGGTCAGGCTCATGGCCCGACTAGGGACTATACGTTATCATGTCCCTCAAGTCTAGTTGTCGCATGTCGTAACGTGACTACTAGCCTATAAAAGAATTCAATGGTACGTTTTAAAGAAGTCGTCCACACTTAGAAAGTGAGTAGGTAACAAATGGGAGCGTACCCAGGAAGTTTCAAAACTTTTCCTACTCAAAACTTTTACTTACTTCCCTCCTTTTATCCACTCACTTGGTAAATGTGAAAAGTGTGTGAGACGTCAGTTGGTCGATTCATCTCCCACCATTTGATTAGCTTGGACAACATATGGCATCCATCTAAGAACGTGAACAGTAAAACCTAGAGGTATAAATACCACCAGCCTCCTTTTCACTGTGTTTTACACAATGAAAAAACTCTCAACCGCCATTAACAAAAGCTTCAAATCTAGCGCGACCAGCTTCCAAAAAAGGTATTCAGACTACGGCTCTTCCTTTTCTCGTTTATATTCACGATGGTTAAAAAAATTGTCTAAGATCAACCCACCAAGAACTTCTAGATTTTACATCGGAATACTATATTCCGATGAATCTCCATCCGGAAGTACCAGAACCGCACTTGCACATGGGGAAGTGTGGGTATACACAGTTTTTTTCAAATTTGCTAACAACCGTGTACCTTTGTCACGGTTCCTGGTGAACGTGCTCACATACCACCACATCCATATATCGCAGCTACACTGTATTGGTGCGACAAAGATATCAAACTTCGAGATAAACTGCCATCTCTTGGCCATAGAGCCCACAGTAAACATTTTCGTGCTTTTTACACCCCCGCATGGACGAATGGGTGGATCTGATTCTCCAAGCGTGTTGGTCGTTTACAGTGCTACGAAGAAAAACTCGACTCGTTAAAGCACCAGAACGACAAGTTCTTTCAGATAGATGATGTCGTATTCTCCTTCATTTTCACATTCTGACCCAAGAGACCCTAAGGAGAGACGGGCTCCCTGACCTGGCACGTACAATGAAGGGGATTATGAGGTAATAAACACCAACCGCATTCCCATAAGAGCGTACCCAGAAGAATTCTTGTACATGATTGTGTTAAGTCATCACACCACACTGCATGCAGATAAAGTACTACGGTTCTATCATGATGATGGCATGGGTCAGTGATCGCCCCTCTCCGTTTCTATTCTAATTAAGTACTTTTAGTCCCTTATACTAACTTGAATTGTATTTATTTGTTTCGCATATATGGATGTGTTTCAACTAGTTAGGGACCTTCAACCCAAGATTGTCGCGATAGAACCGCGACCCTTGGTGGCTAGGGAACAACCTGTGAGTGTTGGTGTAGCGGGTCATACTATGGACATGAGGTGCAAGAATCAAGTTCTTCGCATGCACAACAGATACCCAGCCTCCTTGCTACATCAATCACAAGCATGAACTAGATATAGTTCACCTTAAACCCAATACAACTAGTAAGAATAATCAAGGATTAAATAATCCTTGATCTATTTTCTTTCTCTTTTAGAACTCTAGTAACAATGATGGTGGAGTACTTGGATGGACAGGGAATATGGCTCATTATATAACCACAAAAAACGTAGCTCAGTTACTAGCAAAGTATATTAAAGGTTTCTCAATGAATGACATGCATAATTGCACTTTATTTTTGTAACTACACCCTAAAGTGCGCCGCAATTTTGGATTGTGCGTTGTACTTAGGCTAGTTCTCCAAATTCGTACTCCAGTAAATGTGCGCCGCACTTTCGAGATGTGCGTCGCACTTCTGTCATTTTCCATCTATATTTATTCTTTAGTCATTTTCTTCTCCTTTCTTCGATTTTCTTATCCATATATTTATTCTTCTCCTACAACAATGATACACTAAATTAGTAACAATTCAAAGGATATTGTATTTATTTACATAGCAAACAAGGACAAATGCATCATTGCAAACATGTATAAATGAGGCTTATCAAATTCCCCCATACTTAACTTCTTGCTTGCCCTGAAGCAAGGTAATATATTTAATTTTAGAAAGTGTCGAAAGAATAGATAATGTCAATAATAAAAAGCATAGATAACGCCACAATACACCTCACGAAGTAGGTATTTTTAATTCACACACTCTCATATAGCAAGGTAGAAATTTGTCGCTCAAAAGCATGGACATGAATAGTAAAATTACCATAAGCTTGTACAAGGAACTAAACTAAACCATTTTGGTGTAAGCACCCAGTATAATATCAAAAGAGGGCTTTCAAAATTTTATTACCACCACATGCGAAAGGAGTATACAATATATCATTATCTGCCATGTTGTTATTTTCATACTTCACAAACTTCATACTTCGAGGCCTTTTTTCCTTTATTCCCTTTTATTTCTTTTTTTTACCAACATTGCGGTAATGTATCTTCTCCCATACTTACGATCTACTACACTTCCTCGTAACATGGTTTCTAACAACATATCATAATCTTTAAACATTGGCAAACACTCTCACTCTTTTCTCTTTTATTTTTGCCTCCTTATCATTTAAAATACTTTTTATCATATAAGTATGATCCCACTATGGTCTCGTAAAGTTTACCAAGCACAAGTTATATAATTTAAACTAATCATCGGCATACTCACAAATTGATTTAAAGCATAAAAATGTATATGATATATAGGCTAGAAATCCTCACAATTGTGGCTAGAATTTTGTGCAAGTAACGTTATCAATTCCGAGTCAGATGACATTTTAATTACTGGAATTATCAATCTTTCTAACAAAACTTATTTATTTATTTTATTAATTTTTTTAACAAACATTTTCATTTTCAGAAACCCACCAGAAAGTACGACGCACAATTCAAATATGCAGCATACTTTTGGTCACAGGATACTAAAAAAATTCAACTTAAAATGCACTTATTTTCCGCTTATCACCTCCCCCCCGCCCCCATGCTTATTATGAGCATTGTCCCTAATTCTAAACATAAGGTAAAAGTAAAATAGAGAAAAATAAGAGTAATACTCCCCTTTTATTCCAAGTCGTGAACGAAGCAGAAATCTTCGATCTTCGTCTTTATTAGGCACCGACTCGCTTATTTTATGCGTTTAACACAAACAATATATACACATATTTCACATAACAAATAAAAAAATCCACACAAAAAGTTTAAATATCTTAAATGCCAACAAAGGCATATTACACAACCAAATATAAATATCCTAAGAAATGTTTAAGATTGTTTTAAAACATGTGACCAACACAAAGTCACAAATCAAGGCATCACATATCCTCTTTCGTTTCATCTTGGTGGTGGGCTTATGATTGGTAAAAATGAGGCGGATACGGTGGAGGTTGTCGGGTATAGTAGAATAGCTCGTGATGATATCTGGGCAGCCTATATGGTCCACTCATCGGCACATTCTATTGCTTTGCCATCCTCTCAAAAACTGGAGCATACCTATCCATACTATAACATTGTCGGTCCATCATAAACCAAAGTTGATCTTGCCTAATCTTCATCCGTCCCATCCCATCACACACGTCTTGAAGTGTCGCACGAGGAGCTCTCGGCATGGCTAAATGTGGTGCTCTCGCCGGTGCATCTTCTCGTATCAACCTTCCATCACCTCCAATCATATCTCTCAAAGTTATTTTGTCAATGGTGTCACAAATGATTGGTGGACTAAGACTACCCACAACAACTTCTGTAAGAAGTCTCATCCTTCGGGCTAGTCTAGTGTAACACCCCCATTTTTACACTGACGCAACGAAATAATATTTTGAGGGGTATTACTTCATGATATGAAAGCAAAGTGATAGAAAACAGCTCAAAAGAGTGTTTAAATAAACTTCATTTATTCTTTATAAATTTATCATTCAAAATCAGAGATTTTCAATAAAAACAACTATACATACGTTGTACATGACAGGTTCCCGAGATCTAGAAAATAGTTTTGAATGACAAAATCTTCCAAGATTATATCTCTCCACGTCATTAGTATGATGCTCCATGCTATCAATTTCAATACCTGAAATATATGCTTAAAGTCAACACAAAGGTTGAGTGAATTCATAGGTTTTAAAATCAGTTTGAATACAAGATCCTTTTCTTGAGCTACGTTGTTATTTGCTCGTAAGCTTGAATAAAATGATGATTTAATTTCACTAAGCTCATGATACCGCGACTAGACATAGGAACCAATAGTTTGCCCTTATGAGGAAGTGTGCCAAACTATTCTGATTAGCAAAATAAAGTATGCCTGTTTGACCACTGAGGTGCAAGCAAGTGCGACTTGCCCAGACAGGAAATGTCAGTCTCCAATATTACTATTTATGATATTAGCGCTCATTCCGAGAAATGATTAGTAGTTCACAATTAAAAAGGGACTTTCATAGGCAGCAGTCAACATAGTGTCAATGAATCATATCTGGAAAGCATACCAAAAACACTTGTATTCTATTTTTAGCATATATCCCCCTCACGGGTTTTGAAATCATTTGAAAGTAGTACACTTTAGTGAGGCTATGAGCTCACCTTATGTCCAGTAATCTTGTCAGGTTTATGTCACACAGATCAACTTGAGCTAACAAACAAGAATGTGGTCTCACACCAACCTGTTTTAACATAATTGGTATGGTATTAAGTTTTTAATCTTTTGATAAGTATCTTTAAGCATATGGTTATATTTTCTTCAATTATGATTTGGTTGTAAATCTAGCACCAGTGTTCGGCCATCATACTCAGAAGCCATTCTATAAACATTTGAGGAGCGAGGGCACTTTGAATCGTAAACCCAACCACTCAGTCAGAACGTAATATCGAGATGGAACATCTTTGTACAAAGCTCCTTACTAACATGATACTTTCATTACTTCCACATATTCATGATTAATCCTCTTTAGTTTCAAAGTTGACAAAAATAGTCCTTTTGGTTACATTTTGGCATAATTACACTTTTAACCCCTAAAGTATATAGATTCATAAATTGCAATTTAAACCTTCAATATTTAAACTTAGGGTCTCAAACTTTCTAACATTTATTCTTATAGCTTATACTTTCATAAAATGACACTTTTGGCCCAAAATGTTAAATAGTTTCAAAAATTACAGTTTTAGTCTCTAAACTTGTAAAAATCACATAACAAGCTCAAAAATGATCCAAATGATCTAGGATTTGAAAACAAAGTTTATAAACACATTTATAATCATAATAACAACTTTCTTCAGAATTATAGCTTTTGAAATGGGGTTTTGCTCATTATTTTATGTAGATTACAAAACTAGGGTTTTAAGACATCTTTAACTTATAACTTTCATTTAAAATAATAAAATGACTTGGTTTCTTTTAGATTATCTTTCTAACATAAATTGGCATTATAACAACTCTAAATAAGCATTATAACAAGATCAAAGCTTGATTAAATAGATTTTACCTAGGTAGCTCTAAAATGGCTCCTTATGGCTTCTTATGAACACAACTTGCTATCAAAGCTTCAAGAGCTTCAATGGCTAGCTTCTAGGCTTGGTTTTTGGTCTTGTAGGATGTACTAAGATGTATATAGAGGTGGAAATGGAGAATGGGTATGAGATACAAAGGAAACGGGGTGCAAGTTCAAATGAAGCAACCTATTTATACTTTTTTTCACTCTTAGCCTCCAAGTTATGAATCTAAACATGTAAGATAGATATAGGGGTGAATAATGAAGGCTAGTGAAGGTCTACACAAGTTTATAGCTTATAGTTTTGTCCTGTTTCTTCCTTGTGGTTCAAAATGAGTCACGACAACTGATATGAGTGTATTTACTCATATCATTAGTAGCTTAAAACATTGAAATATTGCATGAAATGTATCATATATGCCTTGGAAATGCTTGTTTCTTGTTTTCATGTGTGTAGGTACCAAGTTCGCAAAAAAACCGACGAAAACCGACACGAGATTGATGAAAAAGATCAAGGAAGCCAAAACCGAGCTCGATTTAGAGGATTTAATATTTTAATAAAGGATTTTGGCCAAGTGGGTCCCACAACGGGGTAAATGTGCTCAAAAGGCCATTTAAATCTCAAGTTAATAAAATGTGATTTGAGAAGCCCAAGACAATTGGCCCAAAATGGGAAAACTATTGTTCGGATAAATGTTGTTGGGCTAAAGGCCCAACTGTCCAAGATTGAAAAGAAATGGAATGAAACGGATGAATTTTGGGCCTAGGGTTTACTTCTCTTTTACAAAACGTGTAAACACATATTATATTCCATTTTCAGTCAAGAAAAATTCCACTCACGTTTTCTCAATAAATAAAAAATGCTTCATTTTATATCCCACTTGTTTTCATCCACTCATCTCCCACTCACCCATAAATTAATAAACATTCGTTAATAACAATGTTTTTATTTCCTCTTTCTTCCCCAATCCATCTACCCAAAAACTAGTGAAAGTTACTGTTTGACACAAACCCTAGCCAAATAAATTAGCCAATTAATTGGGGGTTTTTTATTTATCTCACTCGTGTGATGCACATGAGTGGTAATTAATTCCCCATCTTTTCAGGACTGAAGAATGGGTGCATAATGAAACGTGGCATCATATAACTGGATTTGACAGCAAGAATTCACCATTCAACCAATGATTGTCTGCCACGTCATCTTGGAAGAAGCACAAGAAGAACAAATCATTGCCACCCTGGCAATCCGAGTGAACAAGAGAGCTTATCCACCCTTGGATCAAAACAGAAAGAAGAGAGAGAAGAATGAAGGGTCGAGATAAAAGATTCGTCTTCAAAAAACCATCACCAATACCCTCTCGGGTTCCTTATAAAAACCCCCTTATTTTCATTATAATGGTATCCCTTTTCTTAGTGTAGAGTTATTATGTCAAAATTAGTATAGAATGTATTTTTTTTTAATCTTGTAATGTTTGAGGTAAATTTAAGTCAATAAAATCTTACAGTCTTTAATCTGATTCGCGTAACTATTTACTTTATTATATTATTCTCGAATTTATTAGATTTCATCTTATATTAATTTTGATATTTAGACTTGTGCTTAATCTCAAAAGCTTTCTAAATAGATTTTTGGGATTAACTTGAACTAAGTTTGGGAATCCGATTTATCATAGTGATAAATCGAAGAAAAGTTCGTTTTTAGTTTAGTTACTGTGAAGATTCGAATGGTGAGAAGTAATGGTGTTTCAAGGTGCTCTTGGTTTGAACATTTAGTAGCAGCTCAAGTTAAGTTTTGGTTCGTGAAAGTTCGTTATGGTTTTTGACTCATGTTTGGGTGTCGTTTTGGTCTAAGTCGGTTCAGCACCGTACTTCTGCTCAACGGTCTCTTCAAATTATGGTTAAGCTTGATTATTTTTCCTGAATTTATTTTTAGTATGTGTTGATGTTTTTGAATGTTAGTTCGTGAATCTGTTCATCTTTATGTTATAGGGTTTATTTAATCATAACTGCTTGCTTTATTTTGTAAGCTGTGTTAGATAGTTTAAACTGATGTGACGATTGAATCTGATTATCTGCTTTTACACTTTTCATATGAATCTTGTGTTATTCTTTGTGGAAGATTGGTATATTGCTTTTTCTGTTTGTGCTAAGTAATAATTGTATGATTGTTGCTTAATAGCTCACTGTGTAGATTGCTGAATCAATTTCTTTGGAGGTTTTAAACTGAATTTTGGATTTGTAGAATCTGTTATTTGAGCGTTTGTATTCATAACTGAGGCGTTCAGATTTGAACCTTAGTAATTCCTAGATAACTAGTAGCTCTAGGATTGAAATCTGCTAGTTACAGTTACCATAATCATGATATGATATGTCATTGTAGAAGATTTAGTTTCTTTTATTTTTCCGCTTAATTAGTCTTGTGTTGTTTACTGTATGGATTTAATAGCATTTTCTAATTGCTGAATGATCATGTAGCATTCTGGTTTAAAATTTGATAGGCAGTGTGTTATTATTTGAATTGATATTTTAGTTTTGCTGAATGATTGATTTAGCCCTATTCTAATTTATCTTCGAGCTGAATTTAGTGATTTAATGTATACTGGTTTTAGAAATCTGAGTAGAATAGGGTTTGCTGCTATAAGAGTTGATCTAATTTGCTATTATAATTGGTGATGTACTGAATGATGGCTTTTGTTGTTTACTGTTAATTTTGCTGAGATTTTACCCGAATTGACTGTTAATTATTGTCTGAAATAGATGTGATTGTTTTAATTTGATCTTTCTGTTTAGTCTTGTTTTGTATAATTTTGGTAGCCAGTAATTTGTTATGCTGAGATAATTTTCAGAGGATTGAGAACTGATATATAGCCTACGTTTAGAGTTTTTTTTTTGGGTTTATCTGAATTTGTGGATTAGCTTATGTCTGTATTTAACTTGTACCTGGATACATTTACTCGTGATTGGGTTTGTGGATATCTCACTTATCTGAAATCCATAAAGTATCAGTTGCAAAAATAAATTGCCAAAAATATGTCTCAAGTGGGTCTCGACCTCGTGACCTACAGTTCAACAGCTATAGATGTTAACCGACAGGGTCAGAGGGTTCTTTTGTTTATATTCTGCTCTAGTAATTAATTATCATTTTTGAACTTTTTCTTTTCTTTGAAGTTAATAGACGTTTTCTTTACTCTTATTATTAAAATTAATTTTTAACTTACTTTTTATAAATAAAATGGTATTAATTTTGAAATATTTGTTTGTTTAAAAAAAATTAAAAAAAAATAATAAATAAATAAATATTTTATAACTTTTAGATTTAAATTGTTTTAGGATTTTTTTTTAAGTAATTTAGTTCTAATTTGATGAGATGGCATTTATACATGATCTCATCGTTCTTTTCGGGCTTTAAATGCATTAAAATGTCATAAAATACCATATATATGCTTGTGTTTGTTTACTTATGTATTTTAGGTATGGATATCGTGAAAAAAGACAAAAGATCACAAGATACAAGGAAAAACGAACACGAGAAACGAAGCCGTACAAAGAACCGGGCCCTAATCATGGAATTTTCATCAAATACCCTTGAAGACTTGAAGACAAGCAAGATTGATCATCATTTATTGAAGAAATGACACTTAAAACCCTTGTATATTGATAAGTACAAGTTTGGTCCCTTAAGTTTGTCAAATTTGCAAAAAGGTCCTTCAACTTTGAAGAAAAGGCAAGAATAGTCCCTCAACATTTTCAAATTGCCAATAATGGTCCCTCAACAAGTGAAAGACTCATTGAAGACCTTTGAAGATCAAAATTGTCCAAGATTAGTCCTTAAAGAATCACCAAATGTCAAGTTACATCCTTGATAACCTTTTATCAAAAGTTGGTGCCAAAATTGTCAAAGTGGGAAAGTTAATAACAAAGGAAAGGAGATTTTAGGCTGAAAATCTTTAAAAGCCAAAAATTCCAAAAGACAAGGACCAAATTCGCCATTTTTGAAACATTCAAAAGAAAAGAGGCGCCTAACACCTTTGTTTCCCCCTTTTTAGGATCAAACTCAGTTACTATTCATCTTTACCATACCCAGAAATTACCCACCTTTTTACTTGGGTAAAACCCAATTAAACTTGCACACACTTAATTCACACATGCCAAAACCCTTCCCACTCCTAAAAACCTGCATCCCACTCATGTGCACCAAAACCCCAATTCCCCAATCCACCAATCACATCATTCCTTAGCCCCCAAGCTCATGACGTGGCTTAAATCAATGGCCAAGATTATTTGCTTCCTCCCAAAGCAAAATAAACGTTCAAGATCAAGAGAGGACAAAATGCACTCAAAATCATTCAAGGGCACATTTGGGATTTTCTATGTATTAGGGTTTTATGTTTTTATGCTTCTAGGATGTTCTATAGGCTCTATAAAAGGAGACCCAAGTTGTGGTGATCCCTTTGTTCCAGTTTCTAGTCTCTCACATGTAATTCCTTTTTAAAGAAATAAAAAGTTTGGTTTTTGAAATATTCAAGTGTAATTCCTTTTTTATTGTTTTTAAAAGTTTGTGTGTTGTGAGGAGATTGATTCTGAGTTCCACTTTTATTTGGTTAAGCAACTTTGATTTTCAAAGTTGTTTAAGGTGTTGAGATTTTGAGAGATTTTGGTAAAATCTTCTCAAAGGTATTTTGGTGTTTATGGTTCATGTTCATTGGTGATTTAAGTATAATAGAAACGTATTTGGAAGTTTGAAAAGGTTTTGGAAAGATTTAAGAGAAAGAAAAGAAAATCAAAAAAATATATATTGTTATATTATTTTGTTGTTTTCTTTGTTTTGTGTTCAAATAGGTTGAAGGCTTGTTGATTTAGTTCAGCTCCAACCCGGGTTGGATTGGAGGAGGATTTTCATCCTCTAGGTTCTTGGATGTAAGAACCTAAGGTATCTTCCTTTTACCTTGAAAAAGTTCAAAAATAGCTAGTTGTATGATCTTAAGTGATTTGGTGATTAAGTGTGTTTATATTGCATGATTTGTGTTCTAGTGTGTATGTTTACATGTTAGATGCACTTAGAATCAATTTGGTAGCTTTTGTAAGCATGTTGGTATGTTAAAAGTTGGTTTTTAGATTTTAAAAGGGTGTTTGGATATACGTTTTAGCAGGGGAGATAATTTGATTCAAGCTATTAAAAGGTATTAAAGTAATTGGTAAAGGTTAAGATAGGTTATTAGTAAGTAGTTAATTAGTTTGGAACAAGATTTGAACAAGTTTGTTAGGTTTTTAAGGATAAAGGGTGTTAAAAATCTGCATATTGCTATATTGCTTGGTTTTTCATGATTTTGATGCTTAATCTTTGATTCTTGTTGTTATTTGTGTGTTACTTGACTCCTTGTGCTTCATTGAGCACAAGGGTGCCCAATTGTTCCAACATATCTATCAAACAAGCTCATTACCAAGCTCCTCTTGGCATCACAAGTGCACAAGTGTGCACTTATTTGGTACATCAGCAAAACAACCAGACACGTAATACTAGTTGCGGCGCAAGACAGAAGTATTGCGGCGCAACTCAAGGAGCTGCAGATTTTGGTTTTCCCGTTTCACTTGTTGCGGCGCAAGGAATAAACGTTGCGGCGCAACTGAAGGTGCTGCTGATCTGGTGATCTCGCAACACTAGTTGCGGCGCAAGACACAAACGTTGCGGCGCAACTAAGTGACTTTTATTTTTTTTTTATTATTTTAATATTATTTTATTATTTAATTTTCAAAATTTTCTTTTTCTTTATTTTTCATTTTTTCTTAAGTTCTATAGCATTAAATAGGACTATTTCCATTTTTAGATTATTTTTATCACTTTTAGATTTATTTTTATAATTATTTTAAGTTTAATTAGGTTTTAATCATTTTTAATCATTTTTAGGGTTTTAAAAATAATTTTAATAGGTTTTAATTTTTAGAAAATTACTTTTTAGTCTTATAATAATATAAGTTGAGTAATTATTCAATAAAATCATATTTTTGACATTTGAATTAATTAAATTTAATTTTAGGGCTTTAATTAGCATTTAAAATTAATTATTTAATTAACAAAAGGTTTTAAAATATCTTTGTTGGATTTTTATCTTAATTTATATTATTTTAGACTTGTCTTTTTATTTTTGATATTTTGTTTTTGGTTTTAATAATTTTTAATTTTAGTGGTTTTTCTACGGTTTTACGTTTTCGTTTTTTACGTCATAGTGTAATTTCCAAGAAACCGTCATTCCATCTTCTCAATATTAATCTCAAATACATACAAGTTAATTCACAACACCATACCTCCTTGGGAAACGAATCTTTCATCTCTTTTTAAGTGATTGTGGGTCATTAGTGTTGATTTTTCCTAAAATCATCACTCGATACTTACCGCTATTTACGCTCTTTTCCTAAAGGGTAGTAAAACACTACAACCATTTTTGAATACCCTTGAAGACTTGAAGACAAGCAAGATTGATCATCATTTATTGAAGAAATGACACTTAAAACCCTTGTATATTGATAAGTACAAGTTTGGTCCCTTAAGTTTGTCAAATTTGCAAAAAGGTCCTTCAACTTTGAAGAAAAGGCAAGAATAGTCCCTCAACATTTTCAAATTGCCAATAATGGTCCCTCAACAAGTGAAAGACTCATTGAAGACCTTTGAAGATCAAAATTGTCCAAGATTAGTCCTTAAAGAATCACCAAATGTCAAATTACATCCTTGATAACCTTTTATCAAAAGTTGGTGCCAAAATTGTCAAAGTGGGAAAGTTAATAACAAAGGAAAGGAGATTTTAGGCTGAAAATCTTTAAAAGCCAAAAATTCCAAAAGACAAGGACCAAATTCGCCATTTTTGAAACATTCAAAAGAAAAGAGGCGCCTAACACCTTTGTTTCCCCCTTTTTAGGATCAAACTCAGTTACTATTCATCTTTACCATACCCAGAAATTACCCACCTTTTTACTTGGGTAAAACCCAATTAAACTTGCACACACTTAATTCACACATGCCAAAACCCTTCCCACTCCTAAAAACCTGCATCCCACTCATGTGCACCAAAACCCCAATTCCCCAATCCACCAATCACATCATTCCTTAGCCCCCAAGCTCATGACGTGGCTTAAATCAATGGCCAAGATTATTTGCTTCCTCCCAAAGCAAAATAAACGTTCAAGATCAAGAGAGGACAAAATGCACTCAAAATCATTCAAGGGCACATTTGGGATTTTCTATGTATTAGGGTTTTATGTTTTTATGCTTCTAGGATGTTCTATAGGCTCTATAAAAGGAGACCCAAGTTGTGGTGATCCCTTTGTTCCAGTTTTTAAGCTTGCACATGTAATACCTTTTTAAAGAAATAAAAAGTTTGGTTTTTGAAATATTCAAGTGTAATTCCTTTTTTATTGTTTTTAAAAGTTGAGTGTTGTGTTAAGCTTAATTCTGAGTTCCACACTTTTATTTGGTTAAGCAACTTTGATTTTCAAAGTTGTTTAAGGTTTTGAGATTTTGAGAGATTTTGGTAAAATCTTCTCAAAAGGTATTTTGGTGTTCTTGGTTCATGATTTTGGTAATTTAAGGGTTTTTGATACGTTTTAAGTAATTGGAAAAGGTTTTGGAAGAGTTTTAAAAAGAAAAAAAAAAAAAAAAAGAATCATATCATATCATATTATTTTTGTTCTTGTTTCTTTGTTTTGTGTTCAAATAGGTTGAAGGCTTGTTGATTTAGTTCAGCTCCAACCCGGGTTGGATTGGAGGAGGATTTTCATCCTCTAGGTTCTTGGATGTAAGAACCTAAGGTATCTTCCTTTTACCTTGAAAAAGTTCAAAAATAGCTAGTTGTATGATATTATTTGATTATGTGTTTAAGTGTGATTTAGCTGTTGATTTGATGTTATTTTGAGTTGATATACATGTTATGAAGCTTTGATAACAATTTGGTTAGGTTTCATAAGGTTTTGATTTGGAAAAATTGGATTTCAAAAAGTTTAAAGGGTGTTTGGCAACGCGTTTTAGCAGGACATAGTTTTGATTAGTGATAATTAAAAGGTGTTAGATTGCTTGTTTAGGGTTGATTAAGGTATTTAGTAAGTAGTTAATTAGTTTGGAACAAGATTTGAACAAGTTTGTTAGGTTTTTAAGGTAAAAAGGGTGTTAAAAATCTGCATAAGTGTTATCTTGCTTGTTTTTATGATCTTTGGTGCATTTGATTTCTTGAATTTGAGTGCTAAGTGATTTGTGCTTGTTTGTCTTGACTTCTTGTGATCAAAGGATCACAAGAGTGCCCTTTTGTCCAAAATATTCATCCAAATAAGCTCAATAAGCCCAAGTCCTCTTGGCTTAAAATCTCAAGCAAAACACAAGCTCAAACCTGCTTGTGCTAAAGTTCATAGCTGGTCCGTCACACCAATTGCGCCGCAAGACCAACTAGTTGCGGCGCAACACAAGGAGCTACTGACCAAAGGTGTTCCCGTTTCACAAGTTGCGGCGCAAGACAGAAGCATTGCGGCGCAACTGAAGGAGCTGCAGATCTTGGTATTCCCGTTTCACACGTTGCGCCGCAAGACACAAGCACTGCGGCGCAAGACAGTGTTTTAATATTATTTTATTAATTAATTTTCAAAATTTTATTTTTCTTTCTTTTTCATTTTTCCTAGGTTCTTTGTCATTGATTAGGACTATTTCCATTTTTAGATTATTTTTATAACTTTTAGATTTATTTTTATAATTATTTTAAGTTTAATTAGTTTTTAATTACTTTTAATCATTTTTAGAGTTTTAAAAATAATTTTAATAGGTTTTAATTTTTAGAAAATTACTTTTTAGTCTTATAATAATATAAGTTGAGTAATTATTCAATAAAATCATATTTTTGACATTTGAATTAATTAAATTTAATTTTAGGGCTTTAATTAGCATTTAAAATTTAATTATTTAATTAATAAAAGGTTTTAAAATATCTTTATTGGATTTTTGTCTTTATTTATATTATTTTAGACTTGTTTTAGTCTTTTTAATCTTTTTCTTGATTTTGTTTTTGGTTTTAATAATTTTTAATTTTAGTGGTTTTTCTACGGTTTTACGTTTTCGTTTTTTACGTCATAGTGTAATTTCCAAGAAACCGTCATTCCATCTTCTCAATATTAATCTCAAAGAAATACAAGTTAATTCACAACACCATACCTCCTCGAGAAACGAATCTTTCATCTCTTTTTAAGTGATTGTGGGTCATTAGTGTTGATTTTTCCTAAAATCATCACTCGATACTTACCGCTATTTACGCTCTTTTCCTAAAGGGTAGTAAAACACCACAACCATTTTTGGCGCCGCTGCCGGGGAGGTGTGTCGTGATTTAATTTGGAAAATTTTGTTTTTAATATTATCCAAAATAGTATTTGTGTTAAGTGGAACTCCCTTAACACGTATTATCGGTTTTCTCGGTTTTTCTTTGTGAATATTATTAATATATTGTATTAAGTATCACAACCAAAATACAATATCTCCAAAAGTGTGAAAACACAACCTTGATTCGGGATTTCATCACTCGATCATTGTATTCGAATCTCAAACAAAAAGAAAAGGCAAAAATAGATAAATACTTTCGAGAAGCTCGATTTTGAAAGATACGAACTATAAGGTGGGTATAAGGCGGGTATTATAAAATATACCCTAAGGAAAAAGGCTCTTAAGTGCTTCGCGCCGCCTCGTTTCCCCGCTTGCTTGTGAGTATTTTGAGATTGAAAGCTAATCGAGGGTTTTGCCGCCCAAAGTATTAATACGTATACTATATTTGCTTGGTTTTCTTTGTGATTAAACCCTCGTGAACAATTTGGTTTTCACCAAAGTTCTAAAGTCATTCGAAGGCGTTCACTCCACGTGATCGTTTTCATTCCTTTGAGGCTTCTTTAATCAAGAGTTTGATTCGAGGAGAGATTTTGTAGATTGTTGTCTACGAAGATACACCAAAAAACCAAAAAAATTAAATATCATCAAAAACACAAAAAAATTGAAAATCCACAAAACAACCAAAAAGAATCTTCTTTGCTCACCTCCCATTCTTCGTGAAGTTTATGATCACTCGTAACCAAGCTAAACGAGCTCGTAAACGACTTCAAAAGCAAGCAAATCAAGGATCGTTGATTGTTGAAGAACCTCCAATTGTTGAACCTATTATAGAACAAGAAGTCGTAATGGCTAATCGTACTATGATGGAGTTGCTACAAGCACCCACCGAGGGTTTTGGAGAGGCCATTGTTATTCCCGCCATCCTTGCGGAGAATTTCGAGATTAAGACGGGTTTAATGTCGATGCTACAAGCAAACAAATTTCAAGGTCACGAGAAAGACAACCCGCATTACCACATTAGGAATTTCAACCGTCTCACCGCCACTAGCAAATTCAAAGATGTTCCGCATGACGCCATTAAGATGATGTTGTTTCCATATTCGTTGGATGGACCCGCAAAAATTTGGCTCGAGAAAGAACCGCCAAATTCGATTTTGACATGGGCCGATCTCGTTTCTAAGTTTGTGAACAAGTTCTTTCCACCATCGAAAACAACACACTTAAAAAATGAGATTTCACGATTTGTGCAACGTAACAATGAAAGTTTTTCAATGGCATGGGAACGATTTAAGGAGATGTTACATGAATGTCCTCACCATGATTTTTCGGAATTGCATCAAATAGATACTTTTTATAATGGGCTTAATGATCATGAACGAGATTATTTGAATGCCGCCGCGGGTGGTAATTTTTTGTGCAAGACGACAAATGAGGCTTTACAAATCATTGAAAATCGATCTAAGGTTTATAGCCCTCGTAACACACCGAGTGTTGCCAATATGGGTTCGTCATCGTCATCACAATCGTCTCGTAGCATTAACGCCTTACATGATGAAGCTAATGAGGAAAATCGGTTTTTTGATAGATTTGCTAATCTAATGTCCCATTGGAAGGCTCAAGAAGCTTCCAATTCCGCTTCGGTTAAAGCGGTTGCTAAGAGTTGTTTATCGTGTGGAGGAGCTCATGATTTATCCGAGTGCATTACCGCGGATGGTAACACTTCGAGTGCTTATGTAGCAACGGGAACTTACAACCAAAACGGCCAAGGTTCCCGCCAAAATCAAGCTCCACCAAACCAAAATGCTAACAATTATCGAAACAACAACCAAGGTAATTACCAAGGCAACACACGCAATTACAACAAAGGGAATTATCAAAGTGGGAATGGACAAATCTCTAATCAAAACCAAAACCGTGATTTTCAAAATACTACACAAGGTTTTCAAAATGCTCACACGAAAAATTTGCAAGGAGAATTTTTGGATTATGCCAAAGCAAATGATGCTAAATTTGATAATATGCAACGTGAGATGATTAGCTTAAGGTCCGAGTTGAAAAACGAGCTTAAAAATGAACTTGCTAATGAACTTAAAACTCATGCTAATAAAATGGAAGGAAATGTCCAACGTCTTCAACAAAACCAACAAAAGATGGAATTAGGACAACATGAGATTAAGCAAGAGTTATTGAAAGCGGATGCTAGGCAATCAAAATTTGAGGACCGAATGGCTAAGATGTTCGAAGCAATCATGTGTAAACCCTCTTCTTCGGGTGGTCTTCCTAGTGATACCATTGCAAACCCGAAGGGAGAAATGAAGGTTATTACTACACGAAGTGGTAAAACTTTCAAGGAACCAATCTCTCGACCAAGTACTTCTACGGAGAAGGAAATCGAGAAAGAACCCGAGGTGATGGTCGAAAAGGAGCATATTACAATCCCACGAAGTACCGCTCAAACCACACCTACGGTTGAACCAATACCAATTGTGGAACCCGAGATTCCAAGGCCGTTGCCTAATGACCAACCCACACCACCTTTACCCTACCCTTCGAGACGAAACAAAGAGAAAGCACAAGAAAGGAATAATTATCAATTTGAGCTATTCATGAAAATGTTTCGTGATTTGCATTTTAACATAAGTTTTGCCGATGCTTTAATCATGATGCCTCGATTCGCCGCAAACTTCAAAAGTATGCTTAACAACAAAGAGAAGTTACAACAATCGTCTAGTTGTTCATCGGTTTTTCTAAGCCGCATACCACAAAAAGTCGGTGATCCCGGTAAATTTTTGATTCCGTGTGCTATACAAGATATGGAGGAATGCTACGCCTTGGCCGATCTTGGTGCTAGTATTAATTTGATGCCTCTCGAGATTTTCAAATCGCTTTCGCTTCCGGCTCTTACTCCTTCGAACATGTCCATCGAGATGGCCGATCATTCTACGATTATGGCATGTGGAGTAGCCGAGGACGTTTTCGTTAAAGTCGGAAAGTTTTACTATCCCGTTGACTTTATCGTTGTAGATATTCCCATCGATCGAAAAGTTCCTCTCATTTTGGGTCGTTCATTTTTGGATACATCAAGAGCACTTATCGATGTTCATGCTCGAAAAATCACCCTTCGTTTCAATGAAGAAGAACTTGTCATCAATGCAACACAAAACTCCAATCTTTCTCATGTCTATTCTATTGCAACTTTAAACCATGGTGACTCGACCAATGTCGTTTGCAAAGAATTTTCACCAAGAGTTTTAGGGAATGTCTCCAAAAACAATTTACCATTTCCTCCGCCGGTGGAGGTTATGAGTGATAAGCCTACAAAGAAGAAACCATCAATACTTGAATCGAAAAATCCTTCACCTTCATTTTTGAAAAGTGTTGATAAGTTGCCGGTTTCTACGGAAGATCTTTCGGATGATGAATATGTTGGCCCCGATGGGGAGGTTTTCTTCGTCGATAAACGTTTTGAGAACTTGCCACCACCAAAACCAAAACGGTTTCAAAATGTGAGAATTTTTAGTGTAACTAACATCATCTTAGAAACACCGAATATTTTCGACATAATCAACAAGGGTTTTCATAAGGAGAGTTTAAAAGATAAAAAAGGAAAAGATCTTAAATGTGATTTAATTGATTTTTCTACAAATCTAACTCCGTCATCACCGCGTGATTTGAGTAATACAAACTCGTCTACTCCTTTTGACGATGTTTTGTGTGGTTCTAGTATGGGGGAAGCCCCTTATGTTCCCTCATCCTTGTCCACCGAGGACGAGATATTCGATCCCGGAATTTCATATAAAGGGAAATCTCGGTCTTCCACCGATGCAATAAATGGAAAATCTTTCTATTTGCTTGGTGCGAGTCTACCTCGAGTAGCTCAAACGTTTGTCTTACCAATTGTCTCACCCTTCTACTTCTCATCTATTTTCTTCAAACTCTTTGAGTTTATGGCACATGTTCAAGTGGTGTTGATTTGTTTTTCCAATGAAAACGAGAACGCCATCTTCGACCCCGGTATTTTGCATCATTTAAGGACTTAGTCCTTTATACCGGTTGCTTTTTGGGCCTTGTTTATCATGTAAGCCCCATCAAAAATTGACCACACCATGATATCCCTAAATGTTCACATTTTGAGGGGATCGAGTCGAGCTCATGACTCGGTAATCAAAAACGAGGTGCCTCGTGGGGGAGATCCCATGCTTATCTTTATGCTTTATGTTCACTAATAAGGGGACTCGTACCCTTCCAACTCGTTGTCTCGTGGTTGTTTGTGATTGTGTTATCTAGATCATCATCGTCTACGATTGAAGACTCTCGTGTTCGTTTACGTGAGCCTCCATCGTTCGTTTGAAGAAGTTTTTCACGAATCCATGACATATCCTTTATTGTTCTAACAATTATCTTTTAGCATAATTAATAAACGGCTTTAGATATATTGTTGATCACCCTTTCCATGCTAGATCCTAAGCATTCGACTCTTCGTCTCTAGTATGGGGGTGCTCCACCTTTAGACTCGAAACATTGAGGACAATGTTTACTTTTAGTATGGGGGGGTGAATAGATACTTGCTTTGCTACGCCCTCACGTGTTCCATCTTTCAATATTTTGTTTTGCTAATAAGGCTAAAAATGGCCAAATTTTAAAATTTTTCTTAGTTTTCATAAGTGTTTTTAAGACACGAATGTATATTTTCCGATGGGTAGAATAAGAGTTAATTTTTGACTTGATGGGCATTTGGAGCCCTTTACATTCCTTAACCCGCTCAATTCAAGTTTTGCTAGACTTTTATATAGGGAGCTTTAAAACGCGAAAGTCTTAATTCATTCGGGTTAAGAACAAGAACTTTTCGCAAGTTCCTATAATTGATTCTAGAAAGTCACTTATCAAGGGAACTTTAAAACGCATTCTCTAAACTTGAAAAAGTCCAAGAAAGTGCAAGATCCTATAGGTGGCTTGAAAACCCAAAACTTTGATTTGATATAGTCTTAATGAAAGCTAATCCAAATTTGGCTTAATTTTGACTTGCATGGCTAAGTATTCACGAGTCTCTTTAATTAGAGGTCTTTATATAGTGAAGAACGAGAAATGATAGAGTTAGACAAGTGATCATGCTAAACGTAGAACATGAGAATGTTCTTTCAAAAACTCATATGTTTTTAATTGTGGCTTTTTCTTCCCATAAGATCAATGCATTAGGAATAAAATATAATTGCAATAAGTAAGGTCGTACGGTTTGAAAGGTTACTTAGCCTCTAGCGCAAGATCGTTTAAAAGTTGCTCGGGGTTGAATAGAGTTCATAGCCAAGGCATAACTTATTGAAACGGGACGCGAAGATTGGCGATCATCCAAAAAGGCCCTAACAAGGCATGAGGAGCTCTATTTTTGCTAAAGATCCAAAGATGATGTGAAGTATCATTGTTCCAAAATCAATATGAAGGATCGAGACACACGACGAGAAGCAATTACTCCCCTAAAGAATGGAGAAAGTCTATCCAAAAAGACCCTAACAAGGTATGAGGATAAATATATCCAAGTCCGAAAAGGAGGCGGATCGTTGTATATCAAAATCCAAAGTAAAGATTGAAGAAAAATGATGAAGTCGTGGTCCTATATGAAGAATCTCTCAAAAACGTCAAGTGAAGAAATTCCAATTATATGAAGAGAAGACCATAATTTCGAGAACGTCTTCCCAAGATTTGAAGTATGAAGTACATGCCAAATATCGGTCCGAGAAAGGTCTCGAATCGTGAAACGAGTTATGCCAAGATATGAACTTAAGGAGATACACGAGAAGCCGTTTTAAAAGATTTTGTCCTTCGGCTAACTATTGATCAAATCGTGCTACTTTGCTTTCGGACTAATAACTACTCAAATAAGTCAATATGAATCACTTGTGATCCATGACAAATAGATAAAAAATGCTAGTAACCCATTTCCTTTTATAAAAACTAGGATTGCGGGGAGAAAAAGTATTACACAATTTGGACGTATGAGTAGTGTTAGCATTGTGACTTGTACCAACAATGATCTTGTTTTTGCACTTGGCATGGAATGTATGACAATCAAGGACGACGAAATTTACTCTAAGGGACATTAACTTGTTTCTATTCTTAGACCCTAAAAGTCATATTTTGGTGATGAAAATCATACATTATGTCTTTACACATTCTCGTAGTATGTTGCAAGTCTTTTACTCTTCAATAAAGGTTAATAAAATTGAACTTTGGTGATGCTTAGATACTTTATTCTAGCATTGCGTGAGGGCACGGCAATGGCTTAGTATGGGGGAGTGATGAGATGGCATTTATACATGATCTCATCGTTCTTTTCGGGCTTTAAATGCATTAAAATGTCATAAAATACCATATATATGCTTGTGTTTGTTTACTTGTGTATTTTAGGTATGGATATCGTGAAAAAGACAAAAGATCACAAGATACAAGGAAAAACGAACACGAGAAACGAAGCCGTACAAAGAACCGGGCCCTAATCATGGAATTTTCATCAAATACCCTTGAAGACTTGAAGACAAGCAAGATTGATCATCATTTATTGAAGAAATGACACTTAAAACCCTTGTATATTGATAAGTACAAGTTTGGTCCCTTAAGTTTGTCAAATTTGCAAAAAGGTCCTTCAACTTTGAAGAAAAGGCAAGAATAGTCCCTCAACATTTTCAAATTGCCAATAATGGTCCCTCAACAAGTGAAAGACTCATTGAAGACCTTTGAAGATCAAAATTGTCCAAGATTAGTCCTTAAAGAATCACCAAATGTCAAATTACATCCTTGATAACCTTTTATCAAAAGTTGGTGCCAAAATTGTCAAAGTGGGAAAGTTAATAACAAAGGAAAGGAGATTTTAGGCTGAAAATCTTTAAAAGCCAAAAATTCCAAAAGACAAGGACCAAATTCGCCATTTTTGAAACATTCAAAAGAAAAGAGGCGCCTAACACCTTTGTTTCCCCCTTTTTAGGATCAAACTCAGTTACTATTCATCTTTACCATACCCAGAAATTACCCACCTTTTTACTTGGGTAAAACCCAATTAAACTTGCACACACTTAATTCACACATGCCAAAACCCTTCCCACTCCTAAAAACCTGCATCCCACTCATGTGCACCAAAACCCCAATTCCCCAATCCACCAATCACATCATTCCTTAGCCCCCAAGCTCATGACGTGGCTTAAATCAATGGCCAAGATTATTTGCTTCCTCCCAAAGCAAAATAAACGTTCAAGATCAAGAGAGGACAAAATGCACTCAAAATCATTCAAGGGCACATTTGGGATTTTCTATGTATTAGGGTTTTATGTTTTTATGCTTCTAGGATGTTCTATAGGCTCTATAAAAGGAGACCCAAGTTGTGGTGATCCCTTTGTTCCAGTTTTTAAGCTTGCACATGTAATACCTTTTTAAAGAAATAAAAAGTTTGGTTTTTGAAATATTCAAGTGTAATTCCTTTTTTATTGTTTTTAAAAGTTGAGTGTTGTGTTAAGCTTAATTCTGAGTTCCACACTTTTATTTGGTTAAGCAACTTTGATTTTCAAAGTTGTTTAAGGTTTTGAGATTTTGAGAGATTTTGGTAAAATCTTCTCAAAAGGTATTTTGGTGTTCTTGGTTCATGATTTTGGTAATTTAAGGGTTTTTGATACGTTTTAAGTAATTGGAAAAGGTTTTGGAAGAGTTTTAAAAAGAAAAAAAAAAAAAAAGAATCATATCATATCATATTATTTTTGTTCTTGTTTCTTTGTTTTGTGTTCAAATAGGTTGAAGGCTTGTTGATTTAGTTCAGCTCCAACCCGGGTTGGATTGGAGGAGGATTTTCATCCTCTAGGTTCTTGGATGTAAGAACCTAAGGTATCTTCCTTTTACCTTGAAAAAGTTCAAAAATAGCTAGTTGTATGATATTATTTGATTATGTGTTTAAGTGTGATTTAGCTGTTGATTTGATGTTATTTTGAGTTGATATACATGTTATGAAGCTTTGATAACAATTTGGTTAGGTTTCATAAGGTTTTGATTTGGAAAAATTGGATTTCAAAAAGTTTAAAGGGTGTTTGGCAACGCGTTTTAGCAGGACATAGTTTTGATTAGTGATAATTAAAAGGTGTTAGATTGCTTGTTTAGGGTTGATTAAGGTATTTAGTAAGTAGTTAATTAGTTTGGAACAAGATTTGAACAAGTTTGTTAGGTTTTTAAGGTAAAAAGGGTGTTAAAAATCTGCATAAGTGTTATCTTGCTTGTTTTTATGATCTTTGGTGCATTTGATTTCTTGAATTTGAGTGCTAAGTGATTTGTGCTTGTTTGTCTTGACTTCTTGTGATCAAAGGATCACAAGAGTGCCCTTTTGTCCAAAATATTCATCCAAATAAGCTCAATAAGCCCAAGTCCTCTTGGCTTAAAATCTCAAGCAAAACACAAGCTCAAACCTGCTTGTGCTAAAGTTCATAGCTGGTCCGTCACACCAATTGCGCCGCAAGACCAACTAGTTGCGGCGCAACACAAGGAGCTACTGACCAAAGGTGTTCCCGTTTCACAAGTTGCGGCGCAAGACAGAAGCATTGCGGCGCAACTGAAGGAGCTGCAGATCTTGGTATTCCCGTTTCACACGTTGCGCCGCAAGACACAAGCACTGCGGCGCAAGACAGTGTTTTAATATTATTTTATTAATTAATTTTCAAAATTTTATTTTTCTTTCTTTTTCATTTTTCCTAGGTTCTTTGTCATTGATTAGGACTATTTCCATTTTTAGATTATTTTTATAACTTTTAGATTTATTTTTATAATTATTTTAAGTTTAATTAGTTTTTAATTACTTTTAATCATTTTTAGAGTTTTAAAAATAATTTTAATAGGTTTTAATTTTTAGAAAATTACTTTTTAGTCTTATAATAATATAAGTTGAGTAATTATTCAATAAAATCATATTTTTGACATTTGAATTAATTAAATTTAATTTTAGGGCTTTAATTAGCATTTAAAATTTAATTATTTAATTAATAAAAGGTTTTAAAATATCTTTATTGGATTTTTGTCTTTATTTATATTATTTTAGACTTGTTTTAGTCTTTTTAATCTTTTTCTTGATTTTGTTTTTGGTTTTAATAATTTTTAATTTTAGTGGTTTTTCTACGGTTTTACGTTTTCGTTTTTTACGTCATAGTGTAATTTCCAAGAAACCGTCATTCCATCTTCTCAATATTAATCTCAAAGAAATACAAGTTAATTCACAACACCATACCTCCTCGAGAAACGAATCTTTCATCTCTTTTTAAGTGATTGTGGGTCATTAGTGTTGATTTTTCCTAAAATCATCACTCGATACTTACCGCTATTTACGCTCTTTTCCTAAAGGGTAGTAAAACACCACAACCATAATTAATATTGTCTTAAATAAATTTTAGATCTAAATATTTTTTTTTGTTTTATTAAAAGTAAATTTTTAAATAGAATTAGTTTAAATTTTAAATTGTTTTTATAAAATTGTCTTTTAGAAATTAATTGGGTACGTTTTATGCACTTTAAGATTTTAATTAAAAATCGTAGGATTAATTGTAGCTTAAAAACCATTAAACCAATTCAAATCAATTGTCCAAATCGAATCAAAACGTCTCAAATTCACTTGATCTTCGTGTACAACGAACTCGACTCACTCACGTGTTTTAATTGAATTCGTCATTGGTATTATTAGTCTATTACTTTTTCCTAAAGGTAATTTTCTAATTTACCCTATAGCGTATCCAAATTATCACTATACACATCAACTTACATCAAAAATTTTGGCGCCGCTGCCGGGGATCTTGTGTACGATTCGCTTTTGTGGAGATTTGTTGATCGTTGATTTGAAGACCCTTTCCGTCCTCGGAAAGTTTTGTTATTTTCTTATTATGTATCGTTTTTATGAAAAATACCAAAAATAATCTTCTTAATCCTCTATCATGTTTAATTCTTTTTCTCCTCACCCTCTAAACTTTAATTCTTCCTTCGTCGATTGTGTTGGGTGTGGAGAACCGTTATATGGTTTTTTCCCATGTCGGTGGTGCACGTGTGAGCATTGTGGAAATGACTTACGTCACGATATACGTGTTGGATTTTGTCCTTATTGTAATAAGATTACTTCATGTGGAAATCCGAATTTTTCAAATAATTCTCTCGATTTCAATCCACCTCCACACCCTACATACGAGACACCCTCGTTTGAGTTTTGTGGAAACGATTCTCATTTTGGTGATGATTGTTTGCATCGATTCTCGCTTAATTACGAGCAAGAACCGAGCTACAATCAAAACCTTAATGATAATTGTTATTCACAAGATTTACCGAGTTTATCACAACAATATCTTTGTTGTGAGTATTGTGGAGGTCCTCACGAGAGTTTTTGTTGTCAACCGAGAGATCAAAATTTTTATGAGCCTAATCCTTGCTATAATTCGACTCCTTCCGGTTTTGACCAATCTCCACAATCTTCTTTCGATATAGAACGAGCTCAAGCGGAAGCAAAATCTCTTGTTAATCGTGAACTCAAGCGTTTACTTCTTTTTGATGATGACGAGGATAGTACTATTTCTTTGAGAGATCTTATTGCTCTTCATCCTTTGTCTAGTGCTATCGTGTGTCCTATTCGTATCTTGGAGCCCGAGGATTCTCCCATCTTAGATTATGAGGAAATCTCTCATGACATCACCACTCCTATTCTTGATTCTTCCATCAAGGAACCCGAAAATTCTCTAAGCAAGGGGGACGAACATATTAGCACCATTCTTGTCCAAAACCCACGAGAGTTTGATGGTATTTCTAATGAGATGTGTGATTTGCCACATTGTGATGACTCGACTTTTTCCATTCACTTTGATATTTTATCTAATTCTAATGATGAAAATTGTGATGGAAATGAAGATTTTGAGGATGATTCCACTTCTAGTGAATTTTCTAATGAGGAGTTCTCCGATGAACTTTCTTATAAAGATGATATTCACGACTCGGATTTTGAGGGGTTTACCGATGAACCTACTCTTCTTCACCCATTTCCACCGGGAAATGAGGATGATAGTGATCCACTTTTTGAGAGGTTCACATTTGAACTTGCTCCTTTAGACCCATTTCCACCGGGAAATGAGGTTGATTTGACTATTCCGATCCTCGAGAAGTTCTCCGATGAACTTACTCATTTAGATGTAGAAGACGTGATTCTTCGTGAGAAGTTATCCAACGTCTATCTTCTCATTTCTATGATCGAGGCTTTGAATTCTAAGCCTAATCCCAAGTCTTTCTCTCCATCTCCTATTCCCGTTGAGGATAGTGATCCGCTTATGGAGGAGATTGATACTTTTCTTGCTTCTCATGATTCGATACCACCGGGTGTTGATGACATCGACCCGGAGGGGGGCGCTCTCTTTTTAGAGAATTTACTTGATGATGATTTCGTCCCAAGTCCTCCTCCCACCTACTTTGACCTTAATGTGCGGGTTTTTCACGTGTCTCATATTGAGTACCATGACCCTATTGATCACATTTCTAAGGGTGAAATGGTCGTTAAAGCTAAGAATGTCGATTCCACTATGGATGAGATTTTTATCCCACCATTTCCATGTGCTTTCTATGATCTTGAATTAGCATGGGGGGACGACACCGTGTTATCCTTTCCTTACTCCACCGAGGACGAGGTATTCGATCCCGGAATCGTTGATTTAGGGAAATCTCGGCCTTTCACCGATGCAATAATTGAAAGATTTTTCTATCATTTTGGTGCGAGTTTATCTCGGGGAGCATGCTTTATCCATACCATTTCTTGTGACTTCTATCTCTTTTTAGAAATTTGTGTTGGAGTTTCATCCTTTCGTTTGTCATCCGACAACGAGGATAAGATCTTTGACCCCGGCATCGTGCTTTATCATGGATTCTATTCCATTATGCCGGTTTTCACCACTTTCCCTAAGGACCAATGAATGCGGGGATCGAGTCGAGCTCATGACTCGGTGAACAAAAACGAGGTTCCTTGTGGGGGAGTCCCATACATTCTATCTTCTTTCTATTTTCTAACACCTAATAAGGCTTGATCTTTCAAGCTCGTGTTCGTGTTTTGTTGTGTTATGATCTTAGGTATGACCCTAATATTTGAAGACTCTCGTGTTCGGTTTTTGCCGGTCCACTTGATCTTCCATTCTTTGAATGCCAAAAAGGGGCACACTTTCTACCCTTGATTTTTATTGACTAACGTTTTATCTTTAGGCATAATTAATAAACGGCTTATAGATTTGCGTACTCTTTCCATGCTAGGAGTTTGCATTAGACTCTTCGTGTCTTAGCAAAGGGGTGTTACTCTTGAGCTAAGAAACATTGAGGACAATGTTTGGTTTTAGCATGGGGGAGTCAATCGATATAATCGCTTGCAATTGCTTTTGTCGTGTCCAAACGTGTTGTTTTTCTCATTTTTCAATAAAATTTTAAATTTTTAGTGTTATTTTTTTAGTAAAATAAGTGTTTTTGACACGAATGTAGGCTTTCAATAAGAATAGTTTTTGACTCGACTTGGTTTTTAACCTTAGCTTTTCCTTAACGTATTTGAATTAAGTTTTGCTAGGCTATTATATAGGGAGCTTTAAAACGCGAAAGTCTTAATTCATACGAGTTAAGGACAAGAAATTTTCGCAAGCTCCTATAATTGATCCTAGAAAGTCGTTTATCAAGGGAACTTTAAAACGCAAATTCTAAAACTTGTAAAAGTATAAGAAGATGCAAGATCCTATAGATGACTTGAAAACCCAAAACTTTGATTTAATAGGCTAAGTATCCATTTATGGAGAACAAGAGATGATAGAGCCAATTATAAGTTCGGTATTCTTTCGGGAATTTATGTGAGTTAATTATGAGCCTATTCTCCCATCACTTGTTAATAAATTTTAATTGCAATAAATAAGGTTGAACGATTTAAAAAGTTACTTAGCTTCTAGCCCAAGATCGTTTAAAAGTTGCTCGGTATGGATTAGAGTTCATAGCAAGGCATAACTTACTGAAGCGGGATGCGAAGATTGGCGAGTCCAAAAAGGTCCTAACAAGACATGAGGGCTATGTTTTATTGCTAAAGATCTCAAGTGATGTGAAGACTCATTTATCAAAAATCAATATGAAGGATCGAGACACACGACGAAAAGCAAAATACTCCCAAGAAGTCATGGAGAAGTCTATCCAAAAAGACCAAAATAAGGTATGAGGATAAATGAAGCCAAGTCCAAAAAGGAAGCGGATCGTTGTTAATCAAAATCCCAAGTAAAGATTGGAGAAAAATGAAGAAGTCGTGGTCCAAGTATGAATCTCTCAATAATTCAATTGAAGAAATATTATGAAGAGAAGACCATTATTTCGTGAACGTCTCTCAAGGTTTGAAGTATTAAGTCATTGCCAAATATCGATCCGAGAAAGGTCTCAAATCGCGAAACAAGTTATGCCAAGATATGAACTTTATGAAGTCCCGAGAAGCAGTTTTAAAAGATTTTGTCCTTTAGCTAACTATTGATTAAATCGTTCACTTTATTTTTGGCCTAATAAATTATCGAAATAAGTCAACAATGCATCCTCGTGATCATTCAAGACAACAATAAAATATAAGAGATACACCTAGGAATAAGGGAGTCTAAGTGAATAATTGGCCCACATGAGTTCGTGTTAGTCTACCAACTTATAATAACAATGATCTTGTTTTTGCACTTGGCATGGAAAAGTGAAAAGTCGAGGACGATGAATCTATTTGAGCTTTTATGATCCTTAAAGTTATTTTATGTCTTTGTAAAATAAAATGTCATAAGTTGAATAATGGTGTAGATATAGTTTTATTTTATCATTGCGTGAGGACACGGCAATTGCTTAGCATGGGGGAATTTGATATGAGTGTATTTACTCATATCATTAGTAGCTTAAAACATTGAAATATTGCATGAAATGTATCATATATGCCTTGGAAAAACTTGTTTCTTGTTTTCATGTGTGTAGGTACCAAGTTCGCAAAAAAACCGACGAAAACCGACACGAGATTGATGAAAAAGATCGAGGAAGCCAAAACCGAGCTCGATTTAGAGGATTTAATATTTTAATAAAGGATTTTGGCCAAGTGGGTCCCACAACGGGGTAAATGGGCTCAAAAGCCCATTTAAATCTCAAGTTAATAAAATGTGATTTGAGAAGCCCACGACAATTGGCCCAAAATGGGAAAACTATTGTTCGGATAAATGTTGTTGGGCTAAAGGCCCAACTGTCCAAGATTGAAAAGAAATGGAATGAAACGGATGAATTTTGGGCCTAGGGTTTACTTCTCTTTTACAAAACGTGTAAACACATATTATATTCCATTTTCAGTCAAGAAAAATTCCACTCACGTTTTCTCAATAAATACAAAACGCTTCATTTTATATCCCACTTGTTTTCATCCACTCATCTCCCACTCACCCATAAATTAATAAACATTCGTTAATAACAATGTTTTTATTTCCTCTTTCTTCCCCAATCCATCTACCCAAAAACCAGTGAAAGTTACTGTTTGACACAAACCCTAGCCAAATAAATTAGCCAATTAATTGGGGGTTTTTTATTTATCTCACTCGTGTGATGCACACGAGTGGTAATTAATTCCCCATCTTTTCGGGACTGAAGAATGGGTGCATAATGAAACGTGGCATCATATAACTGGATTTGACAGCAAGAATTCACCATTCAACCAATGATTGCCTGCCACGTCATCTTGGAAGAAGCACAAGAAGAACAAATCATTGCCACCCTGGCAATCCGAGTGAACAAGAGAGCTTATCCACCCTTGGATCAAAACAGAAAGAAGAGATAGAATAATGAAGGGTCGAGATAAAAGATTCGTCTTCAACAAACCATCACCAATACCCTCTCGGGTTCCTTATAAAAACCCCCTTATTTTCATTATAATGGTATCCCTTTTCTTAGTGTAGAGTTATTATGTCAAAATTAGTATAGAATGTATTTTTTTTTTAATCTTGTAATGTTTGAGGTAAATTTAAGTCAATAAAATCTTACAGTCTTTAATCTGTTTCGCGTAACTGTTTACTTTATTATATTATTCTCGAATTTATTAGATTTCATCTTATATTAATTTTGATATTTAGACTTGTGCTTAATCTCAAAAGCTTTCTAAATAGCTTTTTGGGATTAACTTGAACTAAGTTTGGGAATCCGATTTATCATAGTGATAAATCGAAGAAAAGTTCGTTTTTAGTTTAGTTACTGTGAAGATTCGAATGGTGAGAAGTAATGGTGTTTCAAGGTGCTCTTGGTTTGAACATTTAGTAGCAGCTCAAGTTAAGTTTTGGTTCGTGAAAGTTCGTTATGGTTTTTGATTCATGTTTGGGTGTCGTTTTGGTCTAAGTCGGTTCAGCACCGTACTTCTGCTCAACCGTCTCTTCAAATTATGGTTAAGCTTGATTATTTTTCCTGAATTTATTTTTAGTATGTGTTGATGTTTTTGAATGTTAGTTCGTGAATCTGTTCATCTTTATGTTATAGGGTTTATTTAATCATAACTGCTTGCTTTTATTTTGTAAGCTGTGTTAGATAGTTTAAACTGTTGTGACGATTGAATCTGATTATCTGCTTTTACACTTTTCATATGAATCTGCTGTTATTCTTTGTGGAAGATTGGTATATTGCTTTTTCTGTTTGTGCTAAGTAATAATTGTATGATTGTTGCTTAATAGCTCACTGTGTAGATTGCTGAATCAATTTCTTTGGAGGTTTTAAACTGAATTTTGGATTTGTAGAATCTGTTATTTGAGCGTTTGTATTCATAACTGAGGCGTTCAGATTTGAACCTTAGTAATTCCTAGATAACTAGTAGCTCTAGGATTGAAATCTGCTAGTTACAGTTACCATAATCATGATATGATATGTCATTGTAGAAGATTTAGTTTCTTTTATTTTTCCGCTTAATTAGTCTTGTGTTGTTTACTGTATGGATTTAATAGCATTTTCTGATTGCTGAATGATCATGTAGCATTCTGGTTTAAAATTTGATAGGCAGTGTGTTATTATTTGAATTGCTATTTTAGTTTTGCTGAATGATTGATTTAGCCCTATTCTAATTTATCTTCGAGCTGAATTTAGTGATTTAATGTATACTGGTTTTAGAAATCTGAGTAGAATGGGGTTTGCTGCTATAAGAGTTGATCTAATTTGCTATTATAATTGGTGATGTACTGAATGATGGCTTTTTTTGTTTACTGTTAATTTTGCTGAGATTTTACCCGAATTGACTGTTAATTATTGTCTGAAATAGATGTGATTGTTTTAATTTGATCTTTCTGTTTAGTCTTGTTTTGTATAATTTTGGTAGCCAGTAATTTGTTATGCTGAGATAATTTTCAGAGGATTGAGAACTGATATATAGCCTACGTTTAGAGTTTTTTTTTTGGGTTTATCTGAATTTGTGGATTAGCTTATGTCTGTATTTAACTTGTACCTGGATACATTTACTCGTGATTGGGTTTGTGGATATCTCACTTATCTGAAATCCATAAAGTATCAGTTGCAAAAATAAATTGCCAAAAATATGTCTCAAGTGGGTCTCGACCTCGTGACCTACAGTTCAACAGCTATAGATGTTAACCGACAGGGTCAGAGGGTTCTTTTGTTTATATTCTGCTCTAGTAATTAATTATCATTTTTGAACTTTTTCTTTTCTTTGAAGTTAATAGACGTTTTCTTTACTCTTATTATTAAAATTAATTTTTAACTTACTTTTTATAAATAAAATGGTATTAATTTTGAAATATTTGTTTGTTTAAAAAAAATAAAAAATAATAATAATAAAAAAATAATAATAAATATTTTATAACTTTTAGATTTAAATTGTTTTAGGATTTTTTTTAAGTAATTTAGTTCTAAATAATATTGTCTTAAATAAATTTTAGATCTAAATTTTTTTTTTGTTTTATTAAAAGTAAATTTTTAAATAGAATTAGTTTAAATTTTAAATTGTTTTTATAAAATTGTCTTTTAGAAATTAATTGGGTACGTTTTATGCACTTTAAGATTTTAATTAAAAATCGTAGGATTAATTGTAGCTTAAAAACCATTAAACCAATTCAAATCAATTGTCCAAATCGAATCAAAACGTCTCAAATTCACTTGATCTTCGTGTACAACGAACTCGACTCACTCACGTGTTTTAATTGAATTCGTCATTGGTATTATTAGTCTATTACTTTTTCCTAAAGGTAATTTTCTAATTTACCCTATAACGTATCCAAATTATCACTATACACATCAACTTACATCAACAACATTTAGATAGGAATGGTGATGTGTAGCAAGCAAGGAGGTGATCCACCTACTAGTCAGACTCCTAAAATATATTAGGATGGATAAATATCTGGTTTTTAAACTTGTAATGGAGGGAAATGGTTTGAAAATAAGTTTTGGAGGGAATTTACAAAACCGGATCCTAAAACTAGGGCTTGTAGCTTATAGTTTGTGTTTTTGGTGATTAAGGGCTTAGGAAAGTGATTAGTGAATTATTAGGGATTAATTAGGATTTAGACATTATATTTAAGAGATTTGAGTCCTTGGTTTGAGGTTTAACAAAGGTTTGATGTGAAAATAGGAAGTATACATTTGTAGATTAGGGTTTTCTAATGATATAGGGTTTAATCTTAGTAAAATGCTTTATCCTTCAATTATTTATTGATGTAAACTTAACTTAGGTCCTATGCATTGAGTTTCAAGTGTCCAGTGAGTTCTCACACTTGGTTTAAGGGTTTAGTTTAGGTAAACATGTCTAAAGAGTGAAAATACCTATTTTGACCTAATTTACAAGTCATGCATTGAAATCTTGTACCTTGTGCATTAGTGTACTTGTAAGTTGTCTTAATATTATCTTATAACCTTAATGAAGTCCTATGAATATTTATATACTTTTCCAAAAAGAACTAGGTAGTGATTCCATGTAGATTTCTTAATATTAGGGTTTTTAGGTCATTAATCCTAATGATTTTCTAACTTGGGTAATTAGGGTTTATATCCTTATGTATGCTTATTCTAGGGCTTATATGATATGTTTATGTCTTCTATGGGTTCTACATTCTTAGTTTGAGGGTTTATATAGATTTATCATATTCTAGGGTTAATTAAGGGAGCTTAAGATCTTATGCTTTGATAACTTGTACCTTATGCTTTACCAACTTGTAACTTGACTTAAAATGAATGTATCATCTTAATATGATATTTAGTTGAGTTTTATAATTCGTGGTAAAAGATTAGACTCTAATTCAATGTAAAATGGATTTTATATGCTAATCTTGGTTACTAGGTCTTAACTTGTAATTAGCATTGGATTAGTGAATATTAGCAATTTGGGATCAATTAACTTTCCTTTAGATGATAGATTGTAATTAGTATATTGTTTTTGATAATAGTACATGGATTTTAGGTAGTTATATTGCTTGAAATATTATTTATCAAAGTTTTTAGGTGGTGATCTAGACAATTATGTACAATTACTTGTACTTAGCTTTGTATGGTTTGTTCTTTCCATTCTTAGGTATTATTATGTCTTTAGAGTATACCTTATAACTTGTATATGTTCCATAATGACTTATTCATGAGTGTTCTTCATTTCATGTTTTAACATTCTTGTGTTTACAATTCATTTATAGGAATTCTAGGGTTTCTAAGGAAATTTAGGGCATCATAGTTATATTTGAGATGTTGAACTTATTAGATCTCTTTTATAGTTTAGACTTGTGTCTTTCATCATTATAGGAATGTGTGGTTATGATAGTTTATGGTGTGAGAAGCAGTTCATTCTATCAAGTAGTACACAAAAAGCAAAAATTTCTAGTGGCTTATCCACTCCTATTTAAACATAGCACATATTATACTTGCAAATTTTATAGGTTGTCATATCTAGTCACAAATTGCCCACACACAATCATACTACTTACTTGGCTTCCATGTCCTTTTTTCTTCATCCACTTAGCAATAACCCATGCCACATTAGCATATTGCTCATGGTTCTTGTCCCTAAACAGGCTTAACAACCACAAATCGTTCCTTTGAACCTTTTCATACCCCTTGGTTCTTTGGCAAACCGCATAGGCAATCATCTTTTGAAGTACCTTCAAAAGTGGACTAGAGATTCTAGTGGTGGAGCTCCTAAACAAGCTCAATGGTTCTTCATCCGGACAACTGAAAACTCTCTAGCATTGAAATAACCATCATCACACAAACCTCCTTGAAAATATACCTCAAAACCTTCCTCTTGACGCTCTTCTCGGGTATACAACTCCAAATATCTAGCAAACTCCTTCAAGGTTATAGCATGATCTCTACCACATAGACGAAAAGTTAAAATTTTCTTGGTTTCCAACTCATCATTTTCAACATCCTCATCAAATTGGAAAGTAGAGAAAAACACACGACAAAGCTCCGCATAAATTTTCTCCCTACATGTAAAAGCACGAACCCAAGCATCCGATCTAAATAACACTTCGTCTCCTCTAGCTTCTATCACAACAATCGTAAGCATCTCCCTAACTTGGGCTTCACAACCAAGATCATTCAACACTCCAAAGTCAACAAAACTTGGTGTAAAAATTTTTTTCGGTAGCAAAAGGCTTAGAGCATTGTTGTAAACAACTTTATCATTAGTGTTGTACCCAGGCCAACTCAAAAATGGGTGACTAGGGACTCCCATAAGCGCGACACTTGCCGATTCAATAGGCTTCTTTCTTACATCAGCTAGATTGGCCGGTCTCATAGTTTCCAGAACTTGTGTTCTGCAAAATTTACCACACAAACAGGCATATATCAATGTTAGATAAGCATTAGGGGTCAATTGCTTCCCTACGTGTGGTCGACGAACCTTGTGTTTGTTTTTAGACAGAAATTACGGCGCGTATATGAGATGTGCGGCATACTTTCTGGGTAAAATCTGCATAAGTGTTGCACACAAAGTGAAATGTGCGACGCACAATATGGGTAAATAAACTAGTATCGGGGTAACTAAAATTTTAACAAAATCCGCGAATTATTGGTTCCAAACTAATACAAAGGGCAAGAATCGAACACTAAATCAATCCTAATTCGTTCTATCCCACGACATTGCTTAATCAAATATTTCAATGTCAAAAACCCTAATTTTTTTATGATATTTTAATTTTATCCTATAATCAAAACCTAATCTTACAATTATCTTATTCTCTATCTATACATCTAATCCAATTCGATAAAATTACTAAGAACCCTAATCGAAAAATTAATCAAAAATTACAACTAATAAAGAAGAACAATTCTTAACTAAAGATAAAAACTTGCTCTAGGCATGATTTAGAATGTGAATTGGAGTGAAAATCGACTCAAAAATATTCTTGGTAAAGATTCAAAAAAGTACCGTCGGTTTTTGTGGTTTTTGTGTGTTTTTGGTTTTGTTTGGAATGAGAAAAATACAAGTTATATAAAATCTCCGTCCAGAAGTGCGACGCACTTTTGAAATGTGCGGCGCACATTCTGTGTTATCAGAAGACAGTACACACTTTTTATGTACATATGACACAATTTCAAAGAAAAACTTTCTCCAATTCATTCGATTCATTCTAAAAAGAAAAAGATAACTAGGGTAACATTCCCTTATTCAAAGACTATCCTAAAACATCTAGGACACTAGACTTTGGCATATGTTTTATTAATTATCTACATACAAAATAAAGATGCAAAAAGTAAACTAGGAGCCAATGGTGCACTCCTCTTCTCTTCCATGATTTCGTTATAGCAAAAGTTGAGAGGTGGCATTATATCACTCTCTTGGTAACGTCCCGAGACTTCTCTATTGGTGTCTTTAGTCTCGTACACTTTCTCGTACCTCTTTCCACGTGGATCAACTATTACCATGGCAACATGTCATTCACTATCTCTTTCTTTTTCAATGTTCTCAAATTCTCTCTTGTTCCCCACTTGCCAATATTTGTATTTTAGTGAAATGGTAAGTACTCCAAGTACTCCCACAATCTTCGTATACACACATATGTCAAAGAATGGGTTGTGGTAGCTCCACTCACTTAATGAGCCATCCAAAATATTATCCGGTTCGGTCCATGGTTGCAACTGGGTCCATAAATGAGCATACCATATTTATCTCTTTTCACGGTATAGTACTTGTCATCTTCATCATCACTATCATCATGTGTCTTAGCTTTAAGGACATTATAACTTTGATAGAAAAATCCATCAAAGCTAGACATGATAGCCTTTCCAACATCGACATTTGCACCAATGGTGTGTAAAAATTTTCTTCCAACAACTAGTTGAATGCCTCGATAAATAGGTATATCGATAACATGAAATCGGCTAGCAAAGTTGTTGTACCAATTTGGCAAAGGACGCCAAGAAATCTTCCAAATCCCTTCGCGTATGAGTGATCAAGCATTTTGATCCGATCAAACCTTGGTTTGACACGACCGACATCTAAGTGTTTGAAAATTCCAAAGGGCATAACATTCACATTGGATCCGGTATCAACTAGATCATTGTAACTAACTTTACCCTCCAACCTTATTGGTAAGACAAAGTATCCGGGATCATCCTTTTCAAGCCTCACTTTGTTTTCACGAAGCATTTGAATAACAACATCTTCGTATTTTGGTGTTAAGCCATCTTCAACTTTCAACTTATCATGCAAAAATCCATCAACAATCATTTTGTACTTGTCACTATATTTTAGAGTTTTGATGATAGGACGGTTCGTGTTTAGCAACATGACTCTTTCTTGAATATCTTCTTGAAGTTCTCCCATTGATAATTCTTCTCTAGTCAATGGTTTGTTAACGGTGAATGAAGGTTCTTCACCATTGTAGTTCAACTTGTAAGTGTGAGTGGGTTTCTTTCCTTGTTTCTTTTATTTTTACCCATACTACAAACAAATTGAGGAGCATCAACTCCTATAGGATCAACAGGTGGAAAATCATCAAAATTGATATTGTCAAGCAAAGCATCAATCTTCCAAAAATCTGAGCTCTCATGAACCTTTGGCCACAAAGTTAGTATGCCACAAGTAATATCAATGTGGGCATTGGAAAGCTTTAGTAATGATATCCCAAAGATTACACATGGCTCACAATCGTCTTCCTCCGGATTCACAAAGAAGTCAACGAAATACAATTCGTCTTTAAGCTTGACAATGAGTTTCTTGTCTATTTCCTTGTCTCCATTCCGGTGTGTTTTGTAAGTTAAGCCAAGCTTGATTACAAATTCATTAGTAATCAAACTTCGTTCCATCTCCAAATCTCCTTGTCCATCATAAAGAAATTTCCCTTCAACATGACAAGGCATCAAATATTTCTCACTAGGCATCAACTCCTCCATTCAAAAGAAAGTCATAACCTTTTGGATATCGCTATCGGTTGAGTCTTTACAGTCATAACCTGTCCAATCTCCTTCCGACTCCACTTTATCAATGAAACTAACATGCTCATCCTCTCTTAAGCATAATCTACCCAAGCTAGTATTCGGGTCCATTTCAATCTTTAAACAACAACACATCAAAAGAAACATTAGTATGTGAGTTCCATAAAATCCAAATGATATTTCATAACCTAAAGTTCTCAGGCAACACTTAAAATTCAACAAACTTTTCAATTTGACCAAGTTATAGGCAGTTTTAGCCTTCTTGTTTTACAGTTGTGCGGCGTACTTTTGAAAAGTGCGGCGCACTTTTGCGTGACACGGAAAAGCCGACGCACATTTGGGATGTGCGGCGCACTTTCTGCAACCAAAATTATTTTTGATAATAACACAACTTGTAAATCAATCAGTCCAAGTCATCAAACATTTCACACAACATTTCTCAATAAGTAATCAAGCAAAGAAATCATGACCAAGTTTAGGAACTTTTCCACAAGCATTTTTCGAAATATGACTATTTTTTCGTTTTCACTTGTTTTCTCATTTTTTTGTATTTTTGTTTTATCTAAAAATTCAGAAAAATTAATACAAATCATAATAAATAGTAAAAAATACATACCAAAGCAAATTATACTACTAAGAGCATCTCCAATGGGTAAACCTCCAAAAGCTTTTTCAAAGACTTTTTACTATTTGAAAAAGCTTTTGAAATTGTTTTTTAGCATTGCAACAAAGACTTTTTACATAGGTTTATAGAAAGACTTTGTAAACACAAAGTCTTTCATAAAACTCTTACCTATTAAATGGATTTATCATTTATGACATTAAATACAAAAAACTCTAAAAGCTTTTTAGCATTGGGGATGCTCTAAAGAGCAAACCAAATAGATAATAAAAACTTGAAAGCAAATATTTTTGTTTTTTTAAGGTGTAATATGGACAAACACACAAGCTTAAAAAGCATAAGTACACATAAAGCATTTCTCATGTTTTCAACAGTGGGTGTTGAAAGTAAAAGGTTTTGGTGGTATTTTGAAATCGTTTCAATAAACATTTTTGCAAATTCGCCAGGAAGTGCGGCGCACTTTTGAAATGTGCGGCGTATTCTGGGTTTTTCGACCAAAAAAACTTTTTCAGATTGCCAGAAATCTATACAGCGTGTTTAGAAATTTTTGTGTTAACCAAGTATCTCGGAAAGTTTATCAATTAACAAAACAATCCCCTGCAGCGACGCCAAAAACTTGATGTTCGTTTTACAAGTCTTAAATTTATATTACTAAAGATTACCCAACAATTGACTAATGCACAAACACGGGCAAGTATACCCTTTCATGTATAGTATAGTCTTAAGGTAAGTCCAGACCGTTCCACATGATTGGTGTTAAAATGTAAAACAATTATCTCTAGAGTGTCACAAGTTCTAGAAATTATACTTATCAAATGATTAAAAAGGTGCGTTTGGTTAAGGCTACAAACATAGAAAAGATACATAGCAAAGATGAATTATAAACACATAAACAATGTATGATAACATGTGGATGACTAGTCGCACACACAACGTCTATTTAATATAACAAGAAATCCTTTCGACCTATAGATCATGCTATATCAAATGCATTAAGAATGGTTTATGTTGGTTTCTATAATTCAAGTACTTGCTGAGCCAAACTTTCTCAAGCATGTGACAAAAGCATAAAAAAAATCATATAAGAGTTGGTATGCATTTTATTCACCAATTTCTACAAGATAAATATAAAGATTCATTTACTAGATGACATGAAATCCATTTAATCATATAAGCACTTTCGAACATCTTATAATCATGAGTGAATCAAATACATAACAATGATCAAATATAATAGTATCGAGTATAAGAACAAATCAACCATGTCAATAATCACGAACCAGGGAAAAAGTGCGCCGCACAAAGCTAATTGTGCGTCGTACTTCGCCCCTGCAAAGCTATTTCTATCTAATCATTTGGTTATAAATGCCTCAACCAAATACACAAGTCACTACTCCATAATAACAGTAATAACAAACGTCTTAATAGGCTGGAAATTAAAAGTAATAACAAACATTAAGATGAGAATAATACCAACAAGTATGATTAATATTACTCCAAAGATGTAAGTTTTGATCCCCACTATTACAAGAAATCAACTATGATTTCAAGTTCTCCTTGCTACAACAATCACAAGCATGAACTACATATAGTTCACTTTAAACCCAATACAACTAGTAACAATAATCAAGGATTAATGAATCCTTGATCACTTTTTTTTCTCCTTTAGAACTTTAGTAACAATGGTGGTGGAGTACTTAGATGGCCAGGGAATATGGCTCATTATATGACCCAAAAAACGTAGCTCAGTTACTAGCAAAGTATATCAAAGGTTTCCCAACGAATGCCATGCATAATTGCACTTTATTTTTGTAACTGCACCCCAAAGTGCGCCCCACTTTTGGATTGTGCGCCGTACTTTGGGTAGTTCTCCAAATTCGTACTACAGTAAATGTGCGCCGCACTTCTGTCCTTTTCCAACTTTATTTATTCTTTAGTCCTTTTCTTCTATTTCCTTCTCCATATATTTATTTTTCTCCTACAACAATGATACACTAAATTAGTAACAATTCAAAGCATATTTTATTTATTTACATAGCAAATAATGACAAATGCATCATTACAAACATGTAAATAAGGCGTTATCAAACATATAATGATTTCGCTCCCATTATCTACTCTAAACAACCACTATAACTGAAATCGAAATTGATATTTAAAGAAACATTCTTTTCGTGGTTGATTAAGAGATTTTTCAGTAGCTTAAAAAAGGCCACAAAATCTTTTTTCGTAATTGTTCATATCAATTAAGCTTACATCAACAAAGTTGAGGCATTGACAGTGAACAAACAATTGACAGACACGAAATAAACACTTACGACTACAAACCTTTTGATATATTAGTTTATCCCAACAATATTATAATTCAACGCACACTGACATCCAACATAAATCTAGGTACTAACAGACTAATCTACTAGAATAAAAAATGTGTGATTAATTAGCAAAAATCCACCATAACTAAAAACACATCAAAACGCACAATCAACTTAAAACAATGTAAAAAACGTACATAATAATCATAGAATCCCGCAATTTGTCAAGAATGAAGAACCTAAAAACTAGATTTCTTTATGATTTGAGTTTCTTCATCTAAAAATTCAACCGCGTTTTATCCCCTCCTTTTTAGACATACAACAAACAAACAACAACATACCATCCTTTTTAGGTATGTGATAAAAGTTGCATAAATCAACTACATTAGAAAGGGTGTGTGTTTTTCGGTTTGGTGGGAAGTCATTGGATGAAAAATGGAGCGCGGAGATATGGATTTGTGAAAGATGTGATGAGTCATCCTTGGTCTATAAAAGGAGGTAGTTAAGAGCGGTGTGAGTATTAAAAATGAAAGAGGTACTGTTCATAACGATTTAAATAGTATCTTTATAAAATTACTGTAGCATTTGTGAATGGTCAAAACTGATCAACATTTATTATATGAATTAAATTATAGATCATCTATGCAAACAATATAAAGAGCGGTATATTATTTTTTATTTCTAACGCTCAAACTTCCTCTCAAATCAATACTAAAGTTTGTATGTGTGAGATTTAAAGATTATTAAATAGACACGTACCACCAATGTTATGTATGTGAGTGAATGCGTCAGCTAAATCCCACTAGTAGACGACTGGAGAAGAAGAGAAAACTTCATGAGAGGAAATGAAAAATACACAACTAAAAAAAACGGGTGAAAGAATTTTGGTGTAAGAAAAAGTTTTAAACGCAAAGAATAAAAGATAGTATTCAGCAAAGAGAAAAATATCAACCTTAATTACTTTTATATTTTATATTTTTATTTGTTTAATTCACAATAATTAAACTAGATACATCTTAACTAAACCTTGAGGGTATGTTTGGCATTCTTAGGAGCCGGAGCGGATCGCTGGAGCGGGTTACTGGAGCTGGATGTTGGAGCATGTAGCTTGAGCTTATTTTTACATGCTACTTCAACTAGCATGTCATTTATGAGCTTATTTTTTTAACAAGCTCCTTCAAGCTCTGTCAGCTAAACGAGACTTATTTTTAGTAGTAGTTTATTTTTTTAAAAACAATAAGCTCATGCTACGATAAGCTTTGATAAGCTCACGCGCCAAACATAGCTTTAATTAAATAAAAAAAAAACAAAAAAAACTAAACCTTAAATACATTTAAATCAATCAAATCAAAATCGTACAAAAACTTAGCCTGGATCTAAAACATAAACCCAGCCCGACACAAACACAAACTAGTTTTAAAAACCTTCGAGAAGCCACAACACCTCTCTCTCTAAGTACTATAAATACACACCCTTTTCCCTCTTCGTACTTACTCTCCCAAGATCCGTCATAAAAACACACACCAAACCCTAAAAAAAACACACACACAAACAAATCGATCACACGCTCAAGGTACAATCACCTTAATCGCTTTTATTCGATCTATATGTTTTCTAATTACATTCGTTTTTATACGATTTGATTTATGTTTTTTTGTTTATTGTTATTAGGGTTTGGTATTATTCACAATGGCGGCAGCAGCTACAGTACCAGCAACTCAACCCGACCCTCAAGTTGTATGTTTTTTTATTAAAAATAATCCTTTTTGAATTGTTTTTAGGTTAATTAATGATTGTGTTATATGGATTCAATATTGATTTGATTGGTTGTTAATTGTGGGATCCTGTTTGATGAAACTTTATTATTCTATTAATTGTTTTATAAATAAAATCGCTGATTGCTTATGTAATTTTTTAAAGATAAGTTTATCGGATTAATTGTTTTTTTGATATAGGCTTATAGTAGTGAATATAATATTGATTTGATTGATTGGTTATCAATCGTGTGATATATAGTTGTTTTTTTTTAGATATGGTTTTTAGCTTTGAGATTGAGTTATGCTGTTTTTTGAAATTTTGTTTGTTGATTTAGTTTTAACAATATAATGTTAATTATTGTTTGTAGACTGATTTATTTAATCTGTATTATGGTTTTCGAGTATGATATTCATTAATCTTGAAACAACTCTGTTTGATCTGAGCTTTACATTAATTCTCGTTGTATATATGTTTGTTAGCTGTCTTATTAGTTCATATAGAACCGAGTCTTATTTATGTCTCTTTTATTTGGAGTTGTGTTTAGATAATTTTATTTGATAGTCCTTTCATTGTTGTTAGTTGTAATTTAATAGTTTATGCTGACTGTTTTGTTGAGGTGCTAAATTTGTGGTTGCTAAATTATTTGTATTATTGTATTATGCTCGTATATGATTAACAAGTTCAATGTGCCATCTTGCATATACATATATATTGGAGTAGTTTGGTGCAACCTTTGCAAGTGCCATAAGTAACTATGCTAACATTTGAAGAATTTAGTAATAACATTGATGTGGTTGTGCGCATGGGGTTTTCCAATTTTTCTTTTATCTTTTATGAGACTTAAGACCTTTTGATTTATGTCAACTAGTATGAACTCTAATCATTTGATCACATATTTTTTAATGCTATATTTCTGCAATTACATAAATATGTTCTGATATTTTGTTTGATAAACAGGTTGGGAATGCTTTCGTTATGCAATACTATCATATACTGCACCAGTCTCCACATTTAGTCCATCGATTTTATCAGAATATCAGTAGACTTGGACGACCTGAGGAGGATGGGTCCATGAGCTTGACAACTACTATGGAAGTATGTTCTTTATCTCTCTACTTCATCAATTTGTTTCTTTCTTACGAGTACTTCAGTTTCGCGGTTGTGTAGCTTTTGTACTTTGATTTTTTTATAATAATTCTAGTAGTTGTTTCTTAATTGATTTGAAAACTTGTTAGATACCACATTATTTTGGTACTTTTGCCTTTTTTTGACTAATCTTATTTTTCTGCCGCTCTAGAAAAACTTGGTAGTTGTTACTTTGTTGAGAGAAGTAGATTATTTGTTTCTACTTTAATCAATCTCTTTTTGATGTGCAGGACATCAATTCTAAAATATTATCACTTAACTATGATGAGTTGAGGGCTGAGATTAAATCAGTTGATGCACAAAACTCTTGGAATGATGGAGTCAATGTTTTGGTCATTGGGCAGTTGACTGGAAAGGACAATGTTGTCCGACAGTTCACCCAGTCTTTCTTTCTTGCACCACAAGACAAAGGCTTCTTTGTGTTGAACGATATGTTCCGTTACGTGGAGAATGCAAGTCATGATGAAGGAAGCATTGCTCTTGCTGAGGTTGTTGAAGCTCCGGTCATTCCTGAGCAAGGTAAAATTCTACATACATAGCTAATATTGATTGTTTGATACCCGTCTAGGTAATGGGTGAAAATGGCTACTCTGCCTAATAAAGTAGAAGTTTTGACTGATATAAATGTGTAATTTGACCAATGAAATATTTCAATGGTAACAAAACAGAAACATAATTCTTATATAAATTTGTGGTTATTCTGCTAATATTTTATTCTAACTACTTTTGAGGTTAGAGGAAATGAGTGAGTCTGATATTGATTTCATTTTTAATGAAATCATGGTTGCATGATTCGTTTTTGGTTTGTCATGTCATTTTTTTTGGAATCTTATATTCACTTTATGTTTGGTATATACAGTTGCTGAAAGTGTCCCTGTGCTGGAAAATGATACTTCTGTTGAAGTTGCCGTAACAACAGAAGAGCCTCAAGTGGAAGTAGTGAGCAATCTCCCAGAGAAAGTTGAAGAGGCAGTTGAAGAGGAGGAAGAACCAGTAGCTGAAGTTGTTGATGAAGTGCCAGAGGTTTCACAGCTGGTTGTCGAGTCTAACACCAAAATTGAGGAAGTGCCAAAGAAATCATTTGCGTCGATTGTAAGTTGTCTTTGACCAGTAGTTTTGGGTTGGGGACTGGAACAGTTTTAGTAACTAATTATATATTGGCTTTCTCAAATGGTGTAAAGGTTATCCATTAAGATATTCAATTAGTTGAGATATTGGCGGTTTTCCCTTGCTGTAATTTCTGATCTGTAATTATTATTGTAGGTACAAGCCTTGAAGCAGAATGCCGCCCCTTTCTCATCCCCAGCAAAGAAAATTCAACCAAGGAAACAAGTTCAGCAGGTGAACAATGTCCCACCAACTGCATCAGTCATTGAAGCTGCAGCATCAAATGTTGCTGCTGTTGAAAATGGTATTCATGAGGAAGAAGGTATGCTTACTTCCATTGATATACTATACATGTGTCAAGGCTGCTGGTCTACATCAAGATTATAGTCTAACACCACTGACACTTGCACAAATTTAACAATCCGTGCACATCAAAGTATATAATTAAGTAGTATACGTGTTCTTTAATCCATGTAGGATACTGAAACAATTACTCATAAAAGTAACCATTACAATTGTTATAGCTAGCTAGAGATATTACATTTTTACTTCCATGTCGAAATTTGCCAAAAGTGTATTTTAATAATTAAACCCTCCTATATCATTCTATCAAAAACGCTAACTTTTTAGTACTTTCTAGTTCTTTACGTCTTGTATATTTTCTTACCCAGAATCTGTTCTTTAATCTATTTTCATCTGATCTGTAAATTTTATTACCTATTCTGATTTAAAGTCTTTTCTAGCGCATGCACATATAATTCCTTTTCTTGTTTCAATCTGCACATATAATAAGTGGCAACCTTTATTGCATTTATTAGCAGATGGTTATTCCGTGTACATCAAGGGTCTCCCTATGAGTGCCACACCTGCTATGTTGGATGATGAGTTCAAGCAGTTTGGAACTATTAAGCCAAATGGCATTCAAGTTCGAAGCAATAAGGTACGTTTCCACTTCTTAAAACTCATTTGTTTTTGTTATTAATTTTTACTTTTCTTGGAAACTCATTTGTTGGCAACAGGGATTCTGCTTTGGATTTGTTGAATTTGAGGCGCCGGAGGCTGTTCAAAAGGCGATTGAGGTGTGCATTTTTGTTTATATTATAACTTACAATTTATTCGTCTCTCTTAGTATTACCAGTTTACCACAGCAGATAACTTCATCATGATTGTTTCAACATAAAAAGATGCAACCAGCTTGTTGGTGATTGTGATGTTATGGTTTCTGACATTTATCTGTTGTTTTAGGCTTCACCTGTCAGTATTGGTGGCCGTTCTGTTGTTGTTGAGGAGAAGCGATCCACAAACTCCAAAGGCAAGTTTTATATGTTTATAAGATATAATTTAGACAAGTAATATCTTCAGTTATGGATGGTTGCCTACACCACCAATCTCACCATGTTGAACCACATCCGCAAACCACAAACCATCATATTCGTTTAAGTAGATTGCCAAAAAGTCTATCCATACCATACTTTTATTTAATCTATAAAAAATTCTCCAATTCCTTTTTATTACCAACCACACACTCTCACTTTTTCCTTCCAATTAATTTCAATATCATCTTTATTTTATGGATCCACCATCGCATCCCATAAATTTGCTTGACAAACATCACATAATTGTATCCAACCATCAACCTTTTTTAATTTTCTTCATATTAAATTAGCTAAATCAAATTGGGTGCTATCATTTATTTAGAGAAGTTTTTTTTGTTGTCATCTGTTTTACCCATTTGTTAGGTCTTAATAGTTTAACCTAATCTCATTTACTAGTAACTTACCCAATAGATTCATTTGTCACAGCTATTTAGTTATCTATACTTTTTACGTGGTTGAAGATACTAAGCAGAACATATAATGCAGTCAGAAATTGAAAAAAGTGGCGATGTTTACGTGTTTTGTTTTTTGACATGTTTTTTTCTTCTTTTTTTTTCTCTACAGGAGGTGGACGTGGAAGATATCAAGCTGGAAGGGGGTCTGGATTTAGGAACGAGGGTGTGAGGGGACGTGGAAACTTCGGTAATGGTGGAAGAGGCTTCAACCGTGGTGGTGATTTTGGTGATAGGAGGAATGATTTTGGCGGCAGTAGGAATGAATATGGCAACAGGGGTGGTGGCCGTGGAGGAGCCCCCTCAAACCGTGGTGGTGGTGGTGATGGATTCCAGAGGGAGCGTGTCAACAGGGGCGTGGCTGTTAACGGGACAGCCAAGAATATGGCTCCACGAGTTTCTGCTACCGCTTGAATAACAAGAATAAGAGAGTGATCAGTTTTATTAAAATTTGGTAGGGGGATTCAAAGGGCGAGTTGATTGGTTTAGTTGGGAAAATTTTGTTTAACATTGGAGGATAGAATGAGGTTACTTTTTTTCTTTCTTGGTTATTTGTGTTGTGTAGTTTATAGTTCTCCCAAACTTTTTGTATTTCTCTTTTAATTTTTTGTTTGAAGTGGATTTTGTTAGGGTAGTAGAGATGAATATTTATTGTTTGGTGAACAACAGCGTATTATTGCCTTGTAATGAGGAAATAATAAATTATTTCTTTGGTTGCATATGACATAACTTGCTCAGAATGAGATGCTTGTATAAGATCCTACGCTAATCAGTGTTTCAACTTTTATAATTGAATCGGTGCGCAGGCAGGAGAGTAAATAACAGAGAAAAAGGGTAGTTTGGCATCTTAATATAATCTAAATGCTTATTTTTTTAGTTGCAGCTAAAGGGTTTCTCCTCTATTGCCCGAATCCTCAGAAACCAAATGGGAACTACTGAGGTCACATGTCTTGTGCAGATAACTTTCATGGTTCAGTTTAGTAGAAGAGACCCAAACTGATGACAGCAGACTGAATACAAATCAGTTTATTTCTTATCTTCATAAGATTAAGTCATTAATAGACTACCAATCAACTTAACATACCATAATTAGGTCTCATTTTAGAAATACAAAACCATTAATCTTAATTTGCAAGTCTTAATGAATCAATTATATCCATTAATCTTGATATGATCTAATGAGTATAATCAAACCAAACCATCATCATTTCTTAAAAAAAAAGATCTTGATCTACTATTCCGGCGACTAGTCCACTTTTCCGACAACCACCACAACCGACCTCCGTTTACCAACCCCGGTTTTCCGGTGATCTCCGCAACAAACCACCCATATCCATCGAGATCTACAACAAATCCACCATTTTCCGGCGAGATCCACAAGGATCCACCAATTCCGGCGAGTTCCACAACAAACCCAGTTCTCCGGTGACTTTCACAACGAATCTATCATTTTCCGACGACTTCCACAATAAATCTACTTTTCTGGCGATCTCGTCACTGACTTATATATGAGTCACCGACTCATACATGAGTCATGATGACTCACATATGACTCATGTATGAGTCGCCGTGACTCATGTATGAGTCATGGTGACTGATATGAGTCACCAGGATGACTCATACATGAGTAACCAGGATGACTCTTACATGAGTCACGGCGACTCATACATGAGTCACGGCGACTCATACATGAGTCACGACAACTCATACATGAGTCACCAAGATTCTGTTACAAAATTATTATTTGGGCTACAAACAACTACATCTTCATTGGCATTTACATTTTTGGTAACATTGGAAGATGGTGGCTTGTTGTGGAGGTCGTCAGAAAAATGGGTTTGTTGTAGAAGTCGTCCGAAAATGATAGTTTATTGTGGAGGTCCTCGAGGGTGAGTTTTTTGTGGACCTGATTTTTTGTAACAAAACTATTTCATTTATAGTCATATCATACTCAGAGACAAAATAAGTTTGTGCCCACTAGTATCACTATGTCATGTCAACCACCACTAGCAAATAATACCTGGCTGTAAATCTTGTCATAGGTCTACGCGTATGTACATGTTCAGACGATCAATGGTTTTTAAAGTCATACTATTTCTGGTCTTTTGAATTCGCCGGAAAATAGTGGGTTTGTTGTGGAAGTCGCCGGAAAATGATGGATTTATTGTGGAAGTCGTTGGAGAACTGGGTTTGTTGTGGAACTCGCCGGAAAATGATGTATTCTTGTAGATCTCGCCGAAAAATAATGGATTCTTATGGGGTGGCTGGAATCAACGGTGTGAGTGGGTGTGTGTGAGGGGCTGGTGGTGGTTGAGTCTGAGAAAGAAAAAAATGTAACGGCTGAAGAGATTCAGAAGGAGGTTATTTATTTTTTTATTTTAATTTAGGTCATAGGATGAAAATGGATTAGATGACTTTGATAAGTCCATCAAGCCTTTGATAAATATTGAGTCTTTATTGAACTTTTGACTACATATATGATTATCTAAAGTGAACCACCGCCTTCCATGCATTCCCTTTTAAGTTTCTATTACTATATTTTAAGGCTCCTAAGACAAGAACAAAGATTGTGGATGTTCTCTTTATATCCATTTCTCCTAATATCTTATATCACCAACGAAAATAGCTGAAAGTATATAAAAACCGCCGTCCATGGATCTCAAGAAAAAGCAAACTCCCCTACGCAAGTTGTTAGTGTTTAATGATCGCATTTACATAATTAAAAATATCTTTGAACGTTAAAAAGTCTCACTCATTGAGAGTTGGAGTATTAATCCATGAATCAAGATAAAACGACTCAAGAGAAAAAACATGTTGAAAAATTTAGTTATCAATAATACTTTAGAGGTTTACAAAAGGAGGTCTCAAAATACATACTAAACATAAAAATTTTAATGATAACAGGTTTAGACGTCTTCAAGTCCATGCCACTCCGTGTCTTAAAACCGCTAGAGACCTGTGATAAATATGCTAAAGGATCAACACATATGTTGAGTGATATTTATAAGTTTATAATGTAATGGTTGAATACAAGTAATGTAAGTAGTAAACGAATACAACTATTATGAAAAATAATATTATTACACTAACCTCATTAAATCAACAAGTTAACATGAAAATTATATCAATATCAATGATATTATTAAGGAACTAAAGTCCTTCTGGAAAGGCAATGTAGAATTGTGTAATCTATGATAGTAACTCAGAGAGAGAGAGAGAGAGAGAGAGAGAGAGAGAGAGAGAGAGAGAGAGAGAAACTATGTGTAATACTAGTGAAAATAAACCAACAACCACCCTCTCCATGAATGGAGAGGGCTTATATACCCAACTCCATGTAATAGACTTGGATCGTCGGCCAAGCTATGGTCTTGGATCGGGTTTGCTTACATTGTTGATATTAATCTAACTACGAGCCTATAATGCTATTATTGGAGTGACCGAGTCTTCTAACAGTAAAACGGTATTTTCAACGATCTCCCTTTAAGGGAGGTCACTCCAAGTTACAAAGTTCTAAACCTAGCAAGTTCTAAACCTAGCATGCTATACTAAATCTTCATTCTTGTGCTCGTAGTTCCTTCTCTTTCTTTTCTTTCCGTTATGAATATGTTGTGATAGTTGTTGATGGTAAGATCCTCCGGTAGGGCCTACTAGATAAAAGCTCCCTCCACGTAAGCCGAGTAAGATTCGGAGCACCTACTCACAAGTAACAGCACACGTTAGCTCGCCCCAGGTGTTATCCCAGGACCCAACTCTGGTGTGAGAATAGGTATGGGTCGAAGACGAGGGGTATAGATAGTAGTATTAAGTGTATTGTCAGACTATTCAATGCATGTGTGATAATAAATGTAAAGACTATTTATAGGGTACTGTGGATACCTGTGATGTTGACCGCTCATACATGTATCTTTCCTAAAACGGGCCTGTGCCCATTTTACCTCTGACACTGTCTCATTTCCTCTTTGGGTATAAGTCAAAGCAGTAGGTGGGACCTAGCCCATGATGACGTTGCTTTCATATCACTGTTCATGACAGGTCAGACCATGCTGACATCACTTTCATATCACTGTTTCATATCTCCGGCGCATGACCGGGACCATACACGAACATGTCCCCCCCTAGTATAATGTTATGCGGATGAGGATGCTGTTATACTTGACTGTTGGGCCTTTAACGGGTCCGAGTAGGTTATGGGCTGGAGTTTTCCTAGGGTTTCTTCTGAACCATCGAGAAGGTTCTCAAATTCAGCCACGTGTACCGCACTTACTCATTTTTATGGTTTTGCGAGTGCCACGCGTCCTTCTAATTAATGCCACCTTACCAATTCTCGAGGTACTCTATATATATACCTGTTTTTTCATTCTCATTTTCACTTTTCACTTTAACTTCTTGTTGTGTGTTAATTCCGAAGTGCATCTTTCTCCGAAATTCTCCAGGTAGGTCTTATATTCTTCGGTTTTATTTCTTGTTCGACATTTGCTTTGCATCTCTCGCCATATCCGACGATGATTCCGATGGTGTTGCTTCTAGTGCCGGTCTCTTAGATCCGAAGTGTGACATGCACCTCCGGTGTTCCGTTATGATCGATGAAGAGTTAACCCTCGCTATTGACCAATATCAGATTCCAGAGGATCTCCGGCCATATTTGCCGGATCCTGACATGACTATGGATATGCTATGAAAGGATAGGTATATAGGCGTCTATCTAGATCATATTGAGCATGGTGGCTTGTGGATCCCCTTCCACTCCTTCTTTCTCGCGGTTATAGGACACTTCAAGTTCCATATATCCCAATTGGTACCCGTCAACGTGAACCAAGTTGTTATGTTCGAGATCCGGTGTCGAAGCTTGAACATTGAGTGTGTAACACCTCACTTTGATAAGTGGACCGTTACGCGTAATTGTGGCGTGTCATCAAAGCATGCAAGGTAATATGTAGTAAAACATACATGACCATAGGGAAAACCGGAATCAAAACATCGGTTCCCAACATAAGCCCAAAACATAAATAAAGTAAATGAACTAGGAAAGACTAGACAAGCATAAGTATATGGAGAAAACGAGAAGAAGTTTATGGCAGCTTCCATCCTATGCACTTCCTCCAAATGCTCGAGTCCGTCCTTGGGTACCTGCCGTTTTGGGACATGAAAAGGAAAGTAACGACTGAGCATAATGCTCAGTGCATGTATATACGACATAGTATGAATGGCTGAAACATAAATAAGACTAATAGCAGCGGAAATGTATAAGTCCTAGAAAACCTGGAACATGTTCATAAAACTGGTTTTATAGTTTGAAAAGACTTATGTTCTATAGGAAAACTGTATTAAATTAGCGGAATAGCCTATATAGGTCATGAGGTTCCACCGTGCATGAATACTTAGAGGGGAGACCTCGTCATGCGATTAGAGGGGTTGCCTCTAATTAATTAGTCTGGGTAGGAGTGATCAACTCCTAGTGAAGGATACAAGGCACACATCTCATTCACTCTGATAATACTAGTAAACATGTAACTAGGATGCACCCATACGCCCCACATGATAATATAATATAATGGCCAAAACTGAAAAGGGACGCCACGAGCAATCACTTCGCCGTGGGGAAGTCATAACACTGGTGCCTCTAGTGTTATGATTATGGTACCTCCATAACTAGGTGACACTGGTCATGCATGTATAAGGCTTAAGATCTTATTCTAACATAAGTATCAAACATATAAAACAAATACTGGGAAAATAGTTGGCTGCAAACGGGAAATCCTAATAAGGAAAGAATGTCCATACTGAAAGGACGGGAAATCCGTACCTTATGTCCAGTGAACGAAGAAGACGAACGAAAGGAAGTCCTACTTCGATCTCACTAATGCTACATAAATAGTATACATGTATAAGTAATCTGTTTACTGAGTACGTAAATGATTTTATATCATGTCTTAGCTTGTTTTATATGTTCATGTCTTGTTTTACTGATTTTAACGTTATACTGTGTTTATCATGTATTCTGTATATTCTGATTAAGTATTACTTGTATTTCTTGTATTATTATACTTGTTGTGTTATAATAAGTAACTTTCTAAAAATAACAAGTTTCCTAAAATAGAAAGTTTCCAAAAATAGAAAGTTACCAAAAATAGATCAACTTCTTAAAATAGATCAGTTTCTAAAAATAGAAAGTTTCCAAAAATAGTAAGTTTCCCGAATTAAAAAGTTTCCATTTATAGAATTAAGCTGAATTAAATATCATAAGTCATGTGATATGGTATAGTTTATTAATCATAACATGTTAATTAAATAAACTATAGGTTGAATGATTTAATTAAATATAAGCCTAATTAAATTAAATTAAAGTGTATAAAAATACTTAGATTAAAAGATGTATTAATATTATATTAATAATAACCTAAGTCATGTTTATTAATTAATCATATTTCATGTCTTAATAATTAATTAATACTATAGTCTAAATTAAATAGATAAATACTTAGATTAAAACATGTATTATTTAATAAATAATATTTAACCTAAGTCCATGATTTAATTAAATTAATTATAAGTCATGTTGAATTAATTTAATTAACTTGTAAAATTTTATATCTTGTAAAATAAATACTTGTACTATTTTAGTTATTAACCGAACCCGTGTGTTAATTTAGACATGTCGTGAACTAGACCCGGAACCCCATGAACCGGACCGAATTAATCTAATAATTCTTGTAAAACATAACTAAGGTTTAAATATCATAGCCTAACTTGACAAGATTTAATCAATATTAATTAGATTAAATAAAATTAATATTGCATGGTTAATTTAATACCCTAATTAAATTAATATAATAACTTGAAAATGGTAAACCAAACATCCCCTTTTGTAATTCCTTAAACTGCCATCCAAACAACCTGACTAAAACCATCAGCGAAACACCCCTGTGTTGCTGCTGGCTGCCACTGCCAGGTCTGGGTTCCCTACCAGCAGTGGCCGTTTACTCCTGCTCGAGTCAATATTCCCACCGATACCACAAAGGTCTCGGTTCCCACTGCCTGACCAAACACCCCCGCTAGGGTTTCACTGACAGAACAAACCAAGCCCACCCACTAAGGGTTGCGGCTGGTGAACAGAGAAGCCACCAAGAGTCTCTTGACTCTCGGTTTGTGTGCAGTCGAGACCCAAGACCAACCAATCCCAATCATACCATGGTTTTTACCAACACAAAATCATGTTTTTATTTCTTATTAAATGGATTCAACCATGAATTACTAATAATATGAAAAAGAGTAAGGTTTTACTATACCGAATACGTGATGATCAGTGGTTAAAGAACACAAACATAAACACGTAACCCATCCGAATCGAGCAAGCTCATTCTCCCTTTTTCTTTGTCTACAGCCAACGACCACCATGAGGTCTGCTAGGGTTTTTCTTTGTTTGGAAAATGTGTTAAAATGAAAAAGTAAATGATCATACTTCCTGACATATATTTTGTTAAGTGGGTTGGGCCATAAGGCCCATTTTTTTTCTTTGTATCCGCGGGTAGGTGGGGCCCACAAAGGAAACCCGAACCTTTTTCCATGTTTAATAATTACATGTTCGTATGTTCTCGTTTAATTAAATATGTACCCGTGTCGTGTATTTTAATGTCGTGTAATATTAAAATACATATTTACTTGTTTATCGTGCAATAATATAGAATGCGTAGTTCACATGTTCGTGATTAAATGTTCGGTTATAAATATTATAATTAATAATTATCGTGTATTAACACGTACTTAATACTTATCATGTAATAACACGTACATAGTTTCTGTAATAATATTCGCGACACGTGTTCGTGCTATAAAAGGAAAGTTTTAGTTTGTACGTACGTTTACCAAGTGTACTGTTCATGGTAAAAGCATGCGGGTTTTACAACTCTTCCCCCTAAAGAGAATAATTCGTCCCCGAATTATAGATAAGATAATCTGAAAAGAACATGAACGCGACACGATTGACAAGGACATGGAACGTGACGTGTCTGAAAAGAACTTAAACGAATTATGGAAGGATGAGAGGATTAAATCCGGATGGACTCCTCCGTTTCCAAGTAGCTTCCCTAATAAGTGTGTAAACACTTATCCTTTTGCCACTAAAATCAAGGAAACACAAGATCTAATCATGTGTTTTAAATCGTAAATGTCGGAATTACGCGTGGTTTTGTATTTTGTGTTTTAAATAGGTACAAATGATCAAAAGAAGAGAAAACACGGGATTTCACGGTCAAATGATGAAGAAAAGTCCAAAAAGAGACAAAGACAAAGTCAAAAGACCAAAAGTGTGCCGAAGATCACGAAAACCGGAAAAATCAACACGGTTTTGAAGAAAAGATCGACAAAGCCGAAATCGAGCTCGTTCTTAGTGGGTTTAATATTATTTGAGTTTAATGGGTCTTGTGGGTCTCACATTTGCTTATTGGGCCCACAAGCCCATTTTGAAAATTAAACTACATGGATCAAGGCCCAAAATCAATTATTCATGGATGGATTAAAGAAAATCTGGGCCAAGCCCATATGTTGGACAAAAATGGGACGGATTGGGAAGCAAATGGGCCAAAGCCCAATTACACTTAACAATGGAACGGATGAAAATGTATTTACTTGGTCAATTAAGAGGTCAACAAACGCAACACTACAGACAAAGTTTACCCCCAATCCAACCCCATGTGTCTCCCATTTACTTTCCCCACTTAATAAAAAAATAAAAATATTTACCCACTATTTCATTTGTTACGTTATAAACAAAGTATTGCTTTCACCCACCACTTCTTCTCCCCCACAAAACTCGCAGACTACCCCCAAAACCCTAGTTTTTACCATCAATAATTTACTCACCCAAATTTGGGGGTTTTACCCTAAAAAGTTAATTCACAATCATGGGAATTAAATCCCCATGAAAAACGGATGATCCACCCAAGGAGTGGTCCTCAGTCCGAATCCTACATGGCCAAATCCTTCTTTGTGATTGGTTGTCACACGTTCCATAAACCCCTCATCCAATAAAATCATTCCACATCACCCATCAACTAGCACAACAAACACAGAATTGCCAGCCTGGTAATCCGTGTGATGCAAGAGTAATCCTCCACCGCAAGATTGAAGAAATTGAAGAGAGAGAAGAAGAATGATTGATTCTACGGCCCAGATTCAATGCTTACAGTTGAAGCTATCAATAGGGTTTCTTGGGGTTTCTCCTATAAAAACCCCTCATATCTGTAATTTTTGGAGTGCTTTTCTTTTAGTTTAATTCTTATTTCTGAAAAAATAGAATTAGGGTTATTGTAATTTTTTTAGAACTATTGTAATCAAAGTTTGATAATTTATGAAATTTCAGTTTTAATAAATTTGTGTCTCGTTTGATTTAATTTGCAATTTATTTTGATTTTATTTTTGATGAAATAATTATTAAGGTAATATGAAAAGTTAATTCCCTTTCCCCACTGGAAAGATAAAAAGAAAAAAAAAATAAGGTTCGTAATACTGTTGACGATGGTGATGAGTTTTGGGTAAAGAAGGTGGTGTTGGTTCGTTTGATTTCGGTTCACAAGGGGGTACATCGCCCACCTTCTACTCAAAGGTTTTCGTCAATAGGTTTGATCTCCTTTTTATTTTCATGTTAAGTTTTATGTTGATGTTTTAATTTAGTTTTAATCTGTTAAATTTTGGTTTGGATATCTGCTCATTTGTATCTGCTTAATCTGTTTTTTTTTGTGTTCGTTTGGATTATGTTTGAATCTGCTTAGAATAAGTTTGTTTGTTTCGAGTAATTAAATTTTGGGTCTGCTTTTCAGTTTTCGAGTTAGTAGGATCTGCTTATGATGTTTTGCTTATACTAGTATTTACGTTTTAATTATTGTTTGGATATTTGAATTATCTGTTTGGTTTGGGGTTGTTCGAATCTGCTTATGTTTTAGTCTGCTTAAGTTTATTTAATCGTTCGTTTGGATTTGCTTATTTTGGTGTTTTGATTTGCTTATTTTGAATCTTAGTTTTTAGCTTAATATGTTTTAGCTTATTACAGATTTCAGTTAGCTTATTTTAATTGTTAAACTGCTTATTTGGTTTTGAGTCTGCATATTATTTTTATCTGTCATAGCTTTTGGTTTGCTTATTTTCGTTTTAACTGCTTATTCGATTATCTGGTATAGCTTACTTGGTTTGTTCATTATTGCTTATCACTGTGTTAAAATTCAGACACCATTAGTCTGAGTTTAATATAAGTTCCACAAAAAATTAATAGCAAAATTTCGTCTCTGCTTAGGGTCGAACCATGGACCTCCTGTTTAGGGACCAATCAACACAACCATCTCTGCTAAACCCTTTCTTATGTTTGAGTTCGCTTAGTTTAATTAATATAGGAATATTTAATCTGGCAGTTTATTTAAATTAATCTAAATTCAAGTTTTTTTTAGTTTAATTAAATTTATATAAAAGTTTTATTTCATTTTCTTTTATTCAGTTTTGAAAAATATAAAAAGTTTAAAAAAATATTTTATTTACTTTTATAATTTTAATTTAGTTTTCAATAGACTTTTAGATTAGTTTATTTCAATTAGAAAATTAGATTTTATTTAAAGTTTTTAAAAGTCTTTAGTTTAAAACTAATTAGATTTCAATTTAGATTTAAGTTTTATTTTAAAATTAGTTTTATTAATATTAAATAGATTTTAGTTTAAAAAACCAAAAAAATATATTTTACCAAAAACAATCAAGTTTTACGTTTAATTGGAAATCAAATTCGAGTCGATTCGTGGAACGAAAATTAATTGGACTAAAAATCATAGTATTAATATGGCGCCGCTGCCGGGGAACAAATAAAACTAAATTGAAATAAAACTGAAAAAAAATTACAATAACCCTAATTCTATTTTTTCAGAAATAAGAATTAAACTAAAAGAAAAGCACTCCAAAAATTACAGATATGCGGGGTTTTTATAGGAGAAACCCCAAGAAACCCTCTTGATAACTTCAATTGTAAGCATTGAATCTGAGCCGTAGAATCAATCATTCTTCTTCTCTCTCTTCAATTTCTTCAATCTTGCGGTGGAGGATTACTCTTGCATCAAACGGATTGCCAGGCTGGCAATTCTATGTTTGTTGTGCTAGTTGATGGGTGATGTGGAATGATTTTATTGGATGAGGGGTTTATGGAACGTATGACAACCAATCACAAAGAAGGATTTGGCCATGTAGGATTCAGATTGAGGACCACTCCTTGGGTGGATCATCTGTTTTTCATTGGGATTTAATTCCCATGACTGTGAATTAACTTTTTAGGGTAAAACCCCCAAATTTGGGTGAGTAAATTATTGATGGTAAAAACTAGGGTTTTGGGGTAGTCTGCGAGTTTTGTGGGGGAGAAGAAGTGGTGGGTGAAAGCAATACTTTGTTTATAACGTAACAAATGAAATAGTGGGTAAATATTTTTTTTATTTATTAAGTGGGGAAAGTAAATGGGAGACACGTGGGGTTGGATTAGGGGTAAACTTTGACTGTGGTGTTGCATTTGTTGACCTCTTAATTGACCAAGTAAATACATTTTCATCCGTTCTATTGTTAAGTGTAATTGGGCTTTGGCCTATTTGCTTCCCAATCCGTCCCAATTTTTTCCAACATATGGGCTTAGCCCAGATTTTCTTTAATCCATCCATGAATAATTGATTTTGGGCCTTGATCCATGTAGTTCAATTTTCAAAATGGTCTTGTGGGCCCAATAAGCAAATGTGGGACCCACAAGGCCCATTAAACTCAAATAATATTAAATCCACTAAGAACGAGCTCGATTTCGGCTTTGTTGATCTTTTCTTCAAAACCGTGTTGATTTTTCCGGTTTTCGTGATCTTTGGCACTTTTGGTCTTTTGACTTTGTCTTTGTCTCTTTTTGGACTTTTCTTCATCATTTGACCGTGAAATCCCGTGTTTTCTCTTCTTTTGATCATTTGTACCTATTTAACACGCAAAACACAAAACCACGCGTAATTCCGACATTTACGATATAAAACACATGATTAGGTCTTGTTTTTCCTTTATTTTAGTGGCAAAAGGATAAGTGTTTACATACTTATTAAATCCCCTACACTTGACCATTGCAATGACCCCATGCAATGCATAGTTTTAAAGCATCAAGTTACATTTTTCTCATAATTAATCCATCTTAGCCTTTATTACTATTACTACTACTACTACGACGAAAAGATAGAAATTTAAAAGGAGACAAAAGTTATAACAATTTATTAACTTGGAAATTATTTGATGGAAGAAACTTGTAAAGAAATCTAAGACTTTAATTAGGGCTTTGGTGTCATGAATATTAATAACCCTCAAGTTTCACGTTCCCCATACCAAGCTTAAAAACGAGATCATTGTTTACCATAAGTCCTCAAGTTAAATCCCACTCATATAAGATAATTGTGTAATACTCTTTCTCCAATTCCTACTTTATATCTCTAGATTTTATTGATTGTCATTCACCCATAGGCTCATTTGACTTATTTGATAATTATTATTCCAAAAATGACGGCCAAACGGTGCAAACCCGACACTCAAAACCTAACCTCGTCCTCAAAAACGTTGTCACTAAAGTAAGCCCACATCAAGGATGATTTAACACGATTTGGGGAATAAATTCCCGGACCCAAAATTTGGCCAAATAGTACTACTTATTAATTATTCCTCCAAAGTCATGTCCCTCTCGGAACGGTTCCTACACAAGATCTTGACGCAAATGGTTACTCTTGGTCTTCATGACCTTGACTTGACAATACGTAAAACTTCCTGGTTATCAACGTAAGACCGATCCTCCTGAATTCGATCGAGTGGATAAGAATTATCACGCAAGGGAAAAATGAAACGCTACGATGCAAAAATAACCTAAAGTAACTGATATTAGTAACGTCTTAGCCATGATGCGCGAGACATACTGAAACGTAGTGTAGGTCCACGATTTCTAAAGATTGTTACAAGTGTTGGATTGATCTAAATAGAGAGAGGGATAGATGAAGATCTTGATATGAACTAGAGAGAGAAAGGAGAGGAGAAGAGATGTAGAGAGATAAAGTGATATTTGATTAATGAAATATGTGATGAAAAAATTACCAACCCCTCCTAACATGCTAGGAGGGGGTACATGTGGGCTATATGGACTATATGTATACATAATGGATCACGAGCCCAATACTTGAATATATATGATTGGAGTGACCGATCCTTTCTAAATACGTAAAAACGTATTTCGAACAATCTCCCCCTAAGGGAGGTCACTCCAAGTTACAATGTCCTAAATAGTCTATAGCTCGTGATCTATGCTAACAATGATGTGACCGAGACTTTCTTTGGAAAAACTTATTTCCAACAATCTCCCCCTAAGGGAGGTCACACCATTTTACAAAATCTTAAACCTAGCATACTATGCTTGAGTCTTCGATCTTGTTCATGTGAATATGCTTGATCTGATCTTTGACTTTAGTCTTGAGCATGTTTCTTTGCCTTGACATTGTGCATTCATCACTTGTGATATTTGCCTCCTCGTGACTTCATGTTCCACATACTTACACCTTTATAAATTCTTGAAATCTTCAGAGTTTGATACAGCGAAAGACTTGACTTTTAGGCTTTCTTGAATTTGTTGAAGTATTAAGTGCATAAAGCATAATCACGTGTTTACGACTTCTTCTGGATTGTACACCGCAATGCCAACTTCTTGTTACGCTGCATAAGACAATTAGCAACAAAACATATACACAGATGAAATGGCCTTGAACATTTCATTCTAATTCGGTAGCATTTTACCTCCGGTCGGTGAAGACCATTGGACGATATAAAATATCGTACTTGTGGCAGGTAGTTTCAATTAAGAACTTCCTTGACAAGATTTCGCGGGTAAACCCGTTCTCTTTATTCGACCGTCCAAAGCTGACTGCGAACATAAAGAGTGAATCATTTGGATAGAATTATCCGCATGATTGAAGCCGTCAATTCATGTTCCTGGAACAAGTGAAATTCAATTAAGAACCGCACCATCGTTGCTTTCCAGTTGTCACGAGCTTGATTCATATAGAATCTTGAAAGTTACCTACCAAGTGCTGTTTGAGGTTAACACTAGAAGGATTTCCACTCATCACTGTGAACACTATAGAGTGTCACTCTGAGTGTTCTGGCAAGATCACTAAGATATTGCGTAGAGGCCTGGAACGTGTTTAAATTCAGTTAAGAATTAAACCACTGTTGCTTTCCAGTTATCACAAGTTTGATTCCTAAAATATCGCACAAGTCACCTACCATGAGCTTTTTGATATTTGCTCAAGAAGGATTTCCATCTTCATTGTAAATACTTTCGTATTACTCAGATGTTCAGGCAAAATCATGAAGATTTTGCGTAGGACTCTTAAGATCTTTCTTACTTTTCACAGTGTGTGAAGAAGCAAGGAATTATGAAAGTGTGTCCTAATGAGATATTTGATGATCTCAAATGGCTCTAGACTCGATCGTGCATTTTGGATTTTTAGTGATCGGAGGCTGGAGAGGAGTGCCACCATTTCAATACCAATTTATTTGGAGTGAATAAATCAATAGATAATGTGTTGTCTCCGTGTGATTAAAACAAATATCTTTTATGAGATATCCGAGTTAGCTGGGATGGGTTGTGCCTTGCATCACTGGGTCCATGATGTCTATCTTCAATACCAAAAATCATTAAACATTGATCTTAATAGCATATGTATTGACCCAATTTCTGCCTAAGTTGTAAGGAGGTCTTCTTTCTTTACACCCTTTATCTTTACAATTCTTTTTCATTCTTCAACCCATTCAATGCTTACCAATACGTCATAATTAGCACCTTGTTGTGATTTTTCCAGTGCTAACTTAAGTACTTGGTCGACATTCAGCTACGTTCACAATCTTTCTCCATCTTTCCTAAGGACTAATATTTCTAGCTATGGAATGTCCTTGGGAAGATTCCTTCGGTTCTAGAAGAATCATTGGACTTTAACCTATCCTACCATCCTTATGTCACCACAATCTTTACCGTCGTGAATAGAGATGTTTTAGGTAAGTGTATGTCACCATGAAATCCATTTTGATATCCAAATCCATTTTGCTCCCCCTTAACATATGCCACGCTATTCGAAAACATTTCGCACATGTCGGGATGAGCCAGCACATTAAGTCAAACCATTAAGTTGATTGATCTCATTATTAAATCACATTTTCTCCCCCATATTAAAAATATTAACCCAGTCGATGTTTTTAATATCAATTGATTTAATAAAGTTGTAAGAGAATTTGGGAAGAAAAATGCCAATCCAATTATCTTCATGCTTTACACAAGCTCCCCCTCAAATTAATAAGGGTGTCTTGACACCAACATGTGAACTTGGCACTTTCGGCGTCAAAGATTCTGAATGCTGGACAATTGCTCCCCCTTAATTGTTGACCCGTGTTCTATTGAAAGAGTTGTAGTCGCCGTTTGAGTATTCGCATCGTCGAGTATGTAGATATCAATTGTAAATTACTACGGTTGGTGGAGATGATAACTTCATAAAAACAAGATTTCTCTTGTTTTAACAAATAAATGCATTGACACGTACATAAATTCGTGTTAAATTGTGTTATTACGTAAACACAATCCCTTACATGGTTGTAAAAGTAAACCATGCCCGAGAAAATTAATTCCCGTTGTTGAGTCACAGCTTTCCGGTGAAATGCTTGACTTTAATATGAAAAGCAGGTTACAATCTTAAGTAATAGCAAGCCATTTTGAGAATGTTTTAAAACATTTGAACTTTTGCTCGAACTTTATTTACAACCCCGTGTCATTATTGAATGACATTTCTAGTATCGTAAATATTATCGATTCCAGAAGACATGCTCTTTTTATCAAAACATTTTTGAACACACAATTTTGAAAGATTTAGAAAAACCTTTTTGAGAAATTATCAAAAAATTGTGTTCAAAGTTTTGAAACCCAATTACTTGAGCTTAAGATGTTGAATATCTTACAAAACGAGCTCAAGTCCGAGAAGTTGTAAGCTTCCCGTTGTTAAGGATAAGTTTATCATCGATGATAAACTTTCATTTTAACTAAAGGACGAGTCCTAAGTTGACATTTAATTAGAAGTCGTTTTCATGAGATTGAAAAACTTTGAATGTTTTAACGTAAAGCTCATGACCGAGAAAGATGAATTTCTCGTTATGAAGAAAAGTTCTCTTATTTAAAAAATACACTTTCCTTTCTGAGCTTAAAACTTGGAATGTTTTAATACAAGCTCATGACCGAGAAAATTTAGTTTCCCGTTACGAGGATAAGCTATCTTTAAAGATAAGCTTTCCTAAATATGAAATCCGAGTTACAGTCTGATATTTAACTGTAAGTCATTTTGCATGAGCTTAAAAACTTCGAATGTTTTTAATATTAGCTCATGCCCGAGAAAAATTAATTTCTCGTTGTAAGGATAAGTTTATCATCGGCGATAAACTTTCCTTTCTTTGAAGTCCGGGGCATAATCTTAAATATAATTATACACCATTTACACGAGCTTAAAACTTTTGAATAGTTTTAATGTAAGCTCGTGTCCGAGAAAATTTAACTTCTCGTTAATGAGGATAAGTTTATCATCGGCGATAAACTTTCCTTTATTTGAGGATCGGGTCATTGTCTGACATTTAACAATGAACCATATACAGGAGCTTAAAACCTTTGAATGGTTTTAGTGTAAGCTCGTGTCCGAGAAAATTTAATTTCTCGTTTTTGAGGATAAGTTTATCATCGGCGACAAACTTTCCTTTATTTGAATCGCGGGTTACAATCTGACATGTGACTGCAAGCCATTGTGCATGAGCTTAGAAACTTTGAATGTTTTTAACATAAGCTCATGCCCGAGAAAAATTAATTTCTCGTTGTGAGGATAAGTTTATCATCGACGATAAACTTTCCTTTCTCTGAAGAACGGGTCATCGTCTGAAATTTAACAATGAACCATTATAGACGAGCTTAAAACCGTTGAATAGTCTTAAAGTAAACTCGTGTCCGAGAAAATTTAATTTCTCGTTTTGAGGGTAAGTTATCGTTGACGAGATAAACTTCCCTTTCTTTGAAGAGCGGGTCACAGACTGTGATTTGAATGTGAGCCATATACACGAGCTTAAAACCTTTTAATGGTCTTAGTGTAAGCTCGTGTCCGAGAAAAAATAATTTCTCGTTTTTGAGGATAAGTTTATCATCGGAGATAAACTTTCCTTTCTTTGATGAACGAGTTACAGTCTGTGATGTGACTATAAGTCCTGTACACAAGCTTAACTGCGAATCCCCTAAGAAACTTGTTTCTCTAATATCAGATTCTTCAGTAACCAAACTCTGAGAGTGTCCTTAGTTGAACGATATGTAAAGATCGGACCGCTGTGTTCTTGTTGAACGTGTACTTTGGTACCTGCATTCGCATTTGAAGTTTGTATGATTTTATATGGGTTAGCAATATCTATCTTAGAATCCTGTGGGGATTCACAGTTTTCTTTTCTTGTGCCAGAGGTGACCCGAGGGGATGATTCACCTGTCTTAGTTGGCAAACGTTTCCTTTTATAGAAAACCTTAAGTTCAGGCTTAAGTGATGTATCATCCTTTGTAATTTCCTCCCTAGTCTTAGTAGAATCGGAGACTATCCTAGTTAAAGGGAACTCATTTCCTACAACAGTGAAAGTTCTACCAGTGGGGCGCCACATTTTACCAATGGGTTTGATTTTAGCCACCCACTGGGATTTAAGTCTAGCACGGGAGTTCACCTCATTAAGTAATTTCTTGACACAAGAATCATGATTGGCTTTAAAGAAACATTTCCTACATGTTTTACAAGTAGCATATTTAATGTCCGAGTAAGATCTAGAATTCCTAGATGATTGATTGATGCTCCTAGGATATGACATGCTATGGTTAGCAGTGTTGGGTAATCTAGAAGACATCTGACTAGGTTTAAAATTCATATCTCTTACTTGTGTCTTTTGAATAGCTTCCCTTAGACCAAATTTATGGCGAACGTCATTTGAACTAGTTCGAGACATGTTCTTTGGACTATGTCTAGGAGGCTAGATGCAATCATGTGATTAGGTCTAGCAAAAGCTGATTTAGTCACGTTAGGCCTAGTTGGTGGAGTGACTGTTCTAGAAGTATGAACCATATCAACTTGGGAGGTAAACCGCGGTCTCGAGGATTGTGGTCGCTCGGATCTAAATGCAGTCGGTTGTCTAACAGACTAAATTTGAGGCGGTTTCCCCAAGATTGATGTTTTTTCAACCTTAGTATCCATACTAGATCCTGTAGTTTTCCTCAATTCGTTTTTCAACGCAGCTATAGCAAAGACCTTTTCCTGTACTTGAGCCTTTAAAGTCTCATTCTCTTTGAGCAATTCATCTTGGGATGCCAACTTAGATTCAAGCAACTTAATTTGTTTTAAAAGATTAGCCTCTTCAGATTTAGAATCTAGAACTGTTTGATCCAATTTTCGTTCAAGAACAACGTTTGAATTTTAAAGTTTTTCAAAATACTTTTCAAATCTGTCCGTTTTCTTTGAAAATTCAATTTTGGCATCCTCAAGCTCTTTAGATTGCTGAGCTAAAATAATTTCGAGCTCTTTAATCCTAGAATCAGAATTATTTAAAGAAGCAGTCATAAGGCACTCAAGATGTACTATATCATTCTGAACAATCTCTCCCCCATTATGACGCACATCGGATGAATTTAAAGTGGTAAAACTATCACCCTTTTCCATCCCATGTTTTTCATAATTAGGTTCAAAATGCTCAACATGCGGTAGTTCATCGGCATTGACATCATATAAAACATTACATTGTACCATATGTGTAGGCTCTTCGTCATAAACGGGTATGGTGTCATCATAAGAGATGTCTGGAACATCCCCTGACGTGTTGCTGATGTCATGCTTAACTGTTGATTCCATGTCCTTGCACTCTTTAGAAACCTCCAATTCGTCAATCGTATGATCATTTTCCTCTTGCATCGTAGATTCTTACACTCCATTATCACACGCTTGCTGAAGTCAGGATCTTTCATAAATCGAAGACGAGACCGATGTCATGAGTTTCAATAAACTTGAAGCTCGGTATGTGTGACTCGAAGAAATAACTGAACTTTCAGACTTGATGATATTGAATTGGAGGAAAGGCGTGAGTTGTGTCACAAGAGCCTTATATGCAAGTGCCGATGCAAAGTGATTAAATTCTTCATGTTGGAGGTTTTCTGCTAGTTGGTTCAAGTTGAAGAACATCAATTCTGTGAATATATGACGATTGTGACCAAAGAGTGTCACAAATTCGCTCCCTCCTTGAAGCCATGAAATGTTCATTAGATGATACTGAAGCATTCGAAATGAGGTTATACCACTTTCTTTATCGTTTTCTTGCATTTGATGTAAATCTTCCTCTTGAAACATCGAAGTTAGTGATTCCACTGAAATTCGATGAAAGATAAGGTAAGGATTATTTATCGATGAAGTAAGAACACGTCTTCGAAAAAGAAAAATTCGTCTTCAATTTCAAATATTAATACCCGATAAAAGCCGTAGCCACAAAAATTCAAAATTTACTATTTTTCTTGGCCGTGTTAAAATAAATTTTGTCACTGTGTCTCGATATTTTTGTCTTCAAATCCGGTCACATAAACTTTTTACCCGTCAAATATTTTACCACTCGGTTCTTTCAAAATACCCACCTCTATCTACTAACACCCCGGGCTTAAACCAAAAATCCATACAATTTCCAAAACCACCCTTGTTATACAAAGATACCTTCTTTCTTGGATAACGTGTGCTTAAACAATTACCAAGGCATATTAATACCCCTCAACAATGGATAATGACAATGGATAACAAGGCATATTCAATGCACCAGTTTTTGTTTATGTGACACGTATCAAGAAAGTCTTATATTAATACCCCTCAACACTCACATATTTTTACTTTGAAAAATACTCACAAACTTGTTATCTCTGTTCCCCTCACAACCAAACCTAATCTCAAAATCTGCTTCCCTTCGTCTTCTTTCTTTAAGTGAATACTCCCAAACAAATCCACACCTTAAATCCTCCGTCTCACTCCCAAAACCACTTTCAGCCACCAAACTTCATCCTCTCAATTTGAAAAACTCCTCTAATCTCAAAAACACTCCACCCCACTCAGATGAAAAACAAAAGTCCACTGATTTCTTTCGTCTTTCTCTTCTGTCTGTGCTACCAAACCCTTTGAATCCCACACATACAAATCAAGAAACGCAGATAGACATATCTTGAATCCCTAGAAACACCCAAATCAGAGAAAGAACACCCACGAAGAACAAGCAAGAATGATTGCTTGCAAGTCAATTTGATTAACCAATGAAAGGCTTCAAGATCCTATATGGGTCTCGGGTAGGTGTGTTTTATATGTTTTCTGTGTTCGATTTTCGTTATGAGTCCTTGATCGATGATAGTTATGTGGTGACGGAGATCTTGATTTTTGAAGTTTTTGTTTTGTGTTTCGAGTTTAAGTCCAGATTCAGGTTTTGAAATCGATTCTAGTTGATGAGGTGTGATTGTTTTTGTTTGAGCCTGTTTAGGTGTGGGGCCGAGTCGTGTTTGTGTGGGTTTTGTGGTTGAGTCTGGGTTCAAGTGGGTTTGTGTCTGGAATAGGGTAGATCGAGTCTGTTGAGTCGAGTCAGGTTCTGTTAGTCGAGAGAATTTGAGGCTGTTGGTCAAAAATGGGTGTGAAGTTCGAGTCTAAGGTGTGGTTTTTGGATAAAGTGAAAGTCTTCGGAAAAATGTATAATCTTCGGAAAAGTTTAATATCTTCGGATAAATATATTATCTTTGGATAAATAAAGTATATCGGATAAATATAGAATTTTCGGATAAACAACAATCTTCGGATAAACAATTTTCTTCGGATAAAGCTTATTTTTCGGATAAACAGTTTTCTTCGGATAGAGAGTTATCTTCGGATAAAAACGTTTCTTCGGATAAAAATGAATCTTTGGGTAACAATCAATCTTCGGAAGAAAAAAAATCAACTTTTTTTGGATAATGTCAGATTTTTCGGATAATGTCAGACTCACCAAAATGAGTCTTCGGGTAACAACTGTTGATGGGAGTTTGGTTTAGGTAGTGTTGGGATTTTTCAAGTCGTTGGGTGTTGGAGTCTGGGTTCGAGAGTTGTGTGAAGTCTGGGTTCGAGAGTTGTGTAAGGTTGAGAGTCAAATCAGATGTGAATCCATCCAGGTTGTGTTGTGTTTGACGAGTCTGATTGAGACGAGAGTAAACTTTGGATACTGTGGACTTTATATAAATTTTCGGATAAGTGGAGATACTGAGAAAACTTCAGATAAATTGCACTAATTCAGAATATTAAACATCTTCGGAATAAATTGGCATCTTCGGATAAAAATGTGATGTTGGATTTCTTCGGATAAAAAATGACAAACTTCTTCGGAAAAGAAAACCCTTTTGCGAAGATACAGATTTTTTGGATGAATTTGTTTGGTAACTTTTCAGATAAACACAAGATGACAAAAATAGAAACTTGAAAACCAGAGATAGTGGATGTGAATGAAATCAACGTCCCGTAACCCAATATTACCCTAAAACACTAAATTATTTTTATGATTTTGTAACACCCCCAAATTTATACAACTCAGTTCAGCGGAAGACTAGTTGGTGTTACGGGATAGCACATTACTCACATCATAGACAACGCATAAAAATCGCGTCATTTAATAATAAATCATTTCCATTCATAAACATCAAAGTTACATAGGTCCCAAGTCATATTATTTCATACAAAGTTTTTACAAAGTATTTGAATGGAAAAATATTGTTTAAGTGCGGGCCATGAATTCTTGTTGTCTTCCCGAGAATTACCTTCAAGTACCTGAGATAAAACATGTTAAAAGAAAAGGTCAGCGATAACGCCGAGTGAATTCATAGAGTTTAGTAAATTCCATCAATATAATATCAGTATAAAAGTATTACTGAAAATCTTTTTTTTTACAAATCGTTTTGATAGGCCATGAAATAGCCAAATCATTTTATACAAATCTTCATCAAAATCATAATATAGGCATTTGCCTTAAAAACCAATATACGAATCATTGTCGTTAAAAACACCATACAATACGTCTTATGACGTTGTATGAAAATCAAAACCGTTATATGAATATGGTTATGAAAACCAAAATACAAACATAATATCAATAGTATGACCCATTATTGCTAGTCAGGCAATACATCGTAATTCGGAGCGTCCAGTAATATTTTGGTGATTGGATTATTATAAGCCGCATGACATTGTTACCTTACTAAAACCAAAACGGGTAGCTAACCCGATACCAATTTTGCCCATCTAAAGTAGCGTGTCGTCACAAAGGTCACGCTATTGGAAATCTTCTCATACATTAATTCGCTTACCAATCAATGTGGCACGACGGGGATCAACCGTCAAGGCGCGAACTGGGGTGATCGTCCCCAAATAGTACTATTAAATGCATAAGCGTCTACCAACTCCCGGTAGTTCACAATTCATGCTAATGGGACTTTTAGTGACATAACCTAACTTTAATAATCCATTTAATTTCATCTATCGGGTCCATTAATCATTTATTGGGTCATACAATCGGGTCATTCAATCATTCGGGTCCAAAATCAATAAACAAACAATCGGGACAAATGGTGTCCAAACTTTTATAAAAACTAACATTTTATCTCCCTCGCGGGTTTATAAAGCATTTATAAAACATTTAAAAGAGTGCGAGGCTATGAACTCACGTTGATGTGGGAAGGCGGGTTATCGGCAATTCGGACGTACGGTACGTGCTTCAATCACGGAAACCTAGACAAATAATACTCGGTCTTAGACTCATGTCCAATGACTTTATAAAAATAACAATTATGTATACATATGATGATTATATATATGATGATCAAGTGGGTTTACATATTCTCGTTTACTCATTTTAGAGTTTACGTTTTAGTATCGTCTTACTAGTTCACTAGTTTCACCGATTTTACCTATTTTAAGTTCATTAAGTCTTTTATAAGTTCTTTAACTTATTTTTACCCATTTTATACCTATATGATCAGTATATATATATCTTTCATGTTGGGCCCAAATGGGTTAAGCCCAAATAATTCTTTTTACAAGTTTTTATCTTACTAAGTCCAATTATTAGTCCAATACGTTTATTTAGCTCGTAAATGTCCGTATGCCCTAAAGTTCGGGTTTTATCGGTTTTTACTTGTTATACATGTCTATATATCAGTATATAAGTTTTATAAAGTTTTCATTAGACGGGTCCAACCATCTAAGTTTTATTTAATAAAAACGTTAATTTTACGGCAATAGCCGAAAAAGTCGTAAAAATCATATTTATAGTTTTATAACTTATAAAACTTAACAAGTTTCCATTTTTATCATTTATACACTTATTACACCTTTTATATATTTATATAAATAAGTTTTATAAGTTAGTGGGTTTTTATTTTACATTTTATATATTAAAATGTGAGTGCTTATATAATAGTATTATTCTTTAATTTCCAAAAATCTGATTTTTAACTTCATCTTCACCAAAACTGCCATATCTTGAGTTCTACATGGAGATAGAAGCTCAAATTTTTATCACATAAACTACATGATATGTGCTACATTTAACTCTTCTATAGCTACTGTTGAATCATCCTTTAAGTATTTTCTAAAAATCGTCCAAAACAGTAACTTCAGATTTATACCCTAAACTTGTTTTGATCATATCTCACTCATTATTTTGATTCCATTGCATGGCCAACTCTCACATGTGTACAAGACCCATAGCTTACTGTAAATGGGTTCTACTTCATCATATTATCAGTTTACCACTTGGTTCTTTACTGTTTTATACAGCCATGCAAATTAATCAAGATTTTAACCTTGTTTCATATGGTTTTTCACCTTTTTATCCATGATTATCAACAACAAATCCCCACATAACATTTTTATCATCATATAATCATCATAAATATATACAATAGGAAATAAAATACATTTTTACATAATTAAATTAACAAGAAGATGAGGAGGACAATCTTTATACCACCAACTTGATGTAGGTTATGATTTTGACATGGTGTTTGATGAAGAAACTTGTAGACAACCATGACCATCTTCAAGACCACCATGCTCCATGGACTCCTTGTGGAAAATCAGCCTCATGACACCATGAAAACTCCTCCATGGATGTTATAAGTACCACCAATCAATAGGGTTTTGAAAGGGCTTCAACATAGGTGTAAATTACATAGGATTTTGTGGTTAAAAATCATATGAAGGTGGTGTTTTGGAGGCTATATGGGACGGCATGTTTAAGCTAGAGAGAGAGAGTTTGTGAGTAGATTGCATGGTGAAAATGAAGTGAGTGGTAAAGGTTTGATGGTTTTGTGAAGTAAGTAGAAAGTTGCTTAACTTGTAAGCTTTAGCTTACAAGTGTAAGCTTGAAGCTAAAATGTGGACACATCATGGGATGTGTAGTTACTTAGGCCGGTTTTGGAGTGGGGTGGGACAAGTGTCCCACTTGTCTCATCCCATTTATTTACGGGTACTCCTCGATTCTAGTTTCCTCGATTTGCGTGCCCTCGGGTCGTTTTACGAAAAACGTTTTTATAAATTATGAATCACCGTCACAAAACGAATCCAATAAAAATTGTCTCATCAAAAACGGAGTTCGAAAACGTAAATACGTAATCCTAAGGTTTCCGGTTTAGTCGTAAAGGACGTTAAAATAAAATCGTAAATCCTAATCTCTTCTTGTAAATTTGTGAGTTTATGAACCAACACAAAATTTAAAACTCCAAAATAATATTTTCAGATAAATTTATTTTCTGAAATGTCGGACTGTCACCAAAGACGGTGTACGTAAACGTAAGCACGTAACGTTGAATCCTCCGGTTTAAACGTAGTCGATGCTACTCCAAGACGTACATCCAAATTTCTTCCCAAAAATATGTGAGTTCATATTGTAAATTGTTTTTAAATAATATTGGGAATAAAATATCAACCATAAATTGACGGATTGTCACAGCATTTACCCCTAAACAGGATCTTTGTCCTCAAAGATCATCTTACCTTACTACTCGCTTCTTATAGAGTTAAAGCCATGTGGGTATTTCCTCTACACTCGTTCTTTTCTCACAAGTGTAATCCATTATAATACGCGAGTTTCATCAAACATACTTACGGGAATAAGATCAGGCTTAATGTTGACTTACTTTCTCTATCCATGATGTTCACGGGTTTTTGATGAATGCAACTTTTCGCCGATCTAAGCTCTACTAAGAATAATTCAGATTTTCACTTGATAGATATTCCATCAAGTTCGATTTACGAAACATAATTCACGCAGTCTTTGAAGTCCTAGGGTAGATCCAGCTTGTATGCCTTTCAATCCCAACTTTTACATCATCTCAAGGGTCCCGTACAACGGGGACTTATATCCCATGATTTGTCAGATCATGAATTCATTTTTCCAAGGTTAAAAATTGTGGCATAGCTTCGCTACCCATTTGGCACTTCAAGATCTACATTTCACATTCACATAACCTCTTGCCCACTACCGGCAGTCAATAATCAAATCCCTATTTCAACAATCATTTCAGATTTCGCGGGTCGGGTATTTTGCAAGGATAGGTTCGCCATCATAGGAAACCTTAAACCTAAGAGACATGTCCAACTCACAATGGGTGTATGTCGGATGTCTTCATCTCAATTCCTGCTTACAGATTCTCTAAGATTTAGATCCTAACAAGATTCGATCTCAATCCTAATACGATAATTATCAATGATAATCTTTCCAAAGGAAAACGATTATACGGTCTATTACCAAAGGTCAATCATTCAAACATAAAACAGCACTTATATTACTTTGTATCGTTACTTTACCTCGTCCCTTCGATTTGGGATGGTACATAGTACTCTCATCAAGGTTCGTTCTTAATGATTTCTGAGCAAATCTCTAGAAATTCGATGCGAAGCGAGGATCTTGATAAAGATGTTCGATACAGGCACACTATGTTTACATAATTCTTTTGCATTTATCATTAACGGGAATGATATTAGCAGATTTGGTCAGTCTGTCGACGATGACCCAAATCGAATCAAATTTAGATGATGACCTTTGCAATAGCTAAACGTTAACTAATGTATGAGGCGATGTCTGCCTTCATGATTGCCATTAGTACAGCTTCTTCAGACAAAGATACTTTTAGTCATAAAATGACATACATATAATACTTATACTTACAAATTCCAACATAAGTATATCTCACAATCCTCCATATTTAGGCAATCATAAACGGCCCTTTAAAACATTTAACGCTATCGGCTTCTCAATTTTTAATGGTTCACAATTCACTCAGATATTCTTTCTATATTAAGCGGCAGTAATTACGTTCACTTTCTCCTGATGAAATCAATATCATAACTTTATTTATTCAAAATTCTTTCTTCATATTCTTTATGTTTCAGTTTCGTCTCATCTATCATTTTCATCCGTTTTACTCAATCCGTCGTCTAAGGCGTCGATAATTATCATAATTAAATAAATAATTATTAGTTAATTTTTATGAAGCGTAAAAGTTTTAAATTTCTTAGTTCGACCAATTATATAAAATGTTCAAAAATAAATTTGAATTTAATTAACAGGATTTTTGTTGATTTATCGAAAATATTTAATAAGATTCGTAAATGTTTGAAAAATCTTTGTTTATACTTTGGTCAAAATTTTCTTTAGTTTGAAAAGCGTAAATTATCACTTCAAATTTCAAATCATGTTTTATATAGTTTCCTCAATTCCTCTTAGTGGTCTAAAAGTATACACAAACATTTACCCCTAAACAGAAGTTTAGTTAAATGGTTTGTGTATAAGGGAATAATCCCTTAAAATCTTTTGTTAAAACATTTGTCAAAACATATTTCCATTTCTTTTTGGTAAAATCCAAAGTCTTAAAAGGGCTCTTAATTTTTGAAGAGTCAATTTATATTCTATTATCCTTTTAATCACATAGTCAAATCATGTAAAGGTTCAAGTCTTTAATCATGTGTTAATTATTCAAGGTTCAGGTGTTCATTGTTTAACCAATTAAGGGCATTCTTATTAATAATTATTAACTCATCCTTATTCTTATATACAAACAAATAGTCCTTAATGATCACGAGCATGAATTTATCAAATTACAGCCTACACACGTGATTCATCATATTTATGAATGCTACATGTGCATTGGTCAATCCAAACGACATCACGTGGAACTCATAATGTTCATTACAAGCACCGGATGTAGTGATTGAAATAGATAATCTCTTTCGCAGATGCGAAGTTGATGATAACCATGCTATGGATCAAATTTGCTAGAACCTTGTAAATGATCGAACAATTCTTCCATTTCGAGTTATGGATATCGTTTTCGATTGTCAATTTACTCAGTCACAGTAATCTATAAATATAAGGAAAGATAACACCATAGCTCTTCAGGATGACAGGCTTGGTATAATAAAATCTTTCTCCGACAACTATCTCAGTTGTACGGTAATTCCTTAAATTCAGATAATGCTGACGTACAGTGCACATGCCACAAGTGCAACACCGGAAATATAATCAATACCAATTTCAATCTGCCTTAATGGCGAAAGTCTAGGTAATTCATCAACAAATACTTACTAAAGTTTTAGATAACATTATCATCTTTTAATATATTCATATTAAGTTCTTCTAGATTACAATATCTATAACTAGTTCATAACCATTCACGGTATAATTTCAAGTCTAAATCCAGGATATGGTCATCCATCAAGAATTATTTAGATCACTTTTGATAATCAACATCTTATCATTTAGGGAATTCTACTCGAGTTCCCATCAATTAAGACAATGTCGTCATGTCATAATCAATCAATCCATTCTACCGGCACTATCAACTTTCTAGTTTCATTGCCGTCGATAAGATGTGAACTTCTCAAAAGACTAATAATAACTCATAATCCTTCACAAATTCAAGGATATATGGAGACATAACTAATCTCAAAAGAGTAAGGTCAACGCATAATCTACGCGAGAGAATTTCAAATCAAATTCAGACGAAAACATTTAACGAATATGAATATATCCCATGTTTTCATAATTTGAGTACGCATTCGAAAGCTCCTCGGATCGTTACCCAGGTCATTCAAATGAAACCAAATCAAAAGAAATGATAGGAACGTCGATACATCCAGTCGGGTATCAACACTCGGTAATCAGATACTTTTCCTAAGAATCTCACTACGGGAGAATTGGACAAGAAAGAATTGTCAATTGTCAAATAAGACAATTTCCACAGATGAGTAAATTCAACTCAGAAGAATAGATGCTACAGGCACATATGTAGGTGTCCCTAACACTATGTCCTTATTTTTGCACTTCTTGCAGATCTCATAAATTTTTTTTTTTTTTTATCTTTCACAATCTTCAAAGAAACTTTGGTGTTTATTCATTAGTTTTATGGTGACTACTAATCAGTCTTGCATAGTCCATTCCAAATTGTATGTAGGCGCGCAACTATATACAATTTCAAGATTAACGATGCAATACTCAGTTCGTCAAAATTTTATCATCATATTTATAAAAACATTTTCATGCTTAATTCTTAAATAAGAATCAAAATAAATTTACAAAGATTTTCCTTGTTATGAAAACAATTAAGTTTCCAAAGCTTTTCATAAACAACTTCATTTTGATATCAATCACTTATAATTCTCACTTTGAATAATCCTTATTGTGATGAAAATTAAATTTTCTCAAAGGATACCGTTTTAACTTTATAAAAACAATGTGTGATCTGCAAAAGAGTGATGAAGAGTTGTTCACCAAGAACTTAACTATGATATGATAGGGAATGAGCTTAGCCACTTAATCATGAAACTCATGACCTCGATGGCACTCACGAAGAATAATTCACAACATAACTTAAATCAAGATGAGTACTTGTTCAATGGTTACATTACTAATGCGAACATTAGGATGAAGCAAGAAAAGATACATAACATCGATACATGTAGAATTTAGTAATCAAAGGTAGTCTTTTCATTAATCACAAACAAGTCAAAATTGTACCGTAACACATTACGTGTCACTATGTCATACAATTCTCAGAACTCATCCTACCAACTGATATCTCAGTTAAGTTAGGGATATTTAAAAGATACCACAATGAATACTAATCTACAAGAGTCATTAGGTGTCCTGCCTGTCCCGGAAGATCCATTGGTTCCAATCCAGAAGAAGATTTCTTCAATTTATTTATTGGACACTGGGCATCCTCATCATTGGACAATGGCCTAGGAAAAACCTTTAACACGAACCTACAATCATTTAAATCCTTATAATTCAATCACAAAACTTAACGACTTCTATTAATAATTTCATATTCCATATAGGTTAAGTTTTACTTTTATTTATTCAAGTTTCAACCAATTTTATACTCAATTCGATATCCTACCTCAATCTCCAATACTTCAATCTTATTCTTCGGCCTTGTAAAGGCAATACAATCTCCATTTAAATCAACACTTAATTTCCAATCCTATTAGCTCTTACAACAATAATTATCAAATGAGTCATTAATATGAAATGACTTGATCATTCAACTAGACTTCTCGGAAAGGTATTAGTGGCATGAGGCTTTTGGGTAATGGTTCCAATAACAGCCTCAAGTGCAACATTCACCCTTTCGATTTCAATTTTAAGAATTGGGTGACAACGAATCAGATGACATCTTTCTAGGTCGTAATGTTTTATCAAACTCCACTCTATAAGAAAAGATCGTCATGACATCGATATCAGATTTAATCTCGCCAATTCTTTTTCAATATCGCAATCAACTAATATCTACATTTCTACGAATATCAACCATTTGTCGGGATCATAAATATCCACAACTTGGTTTAGATCTAGGATAGCTAGAATTCCTACGAGAATAGCTTCGATTAATTTACTAGGGGATTTAGGGTACATTGTGACAATCTACGTCGTATAAATACCTCGTATAAAAATCAAATATTCATCAAACAATCATGTAATCAATTTACATCATATATATATATATATATAATCCAAGTATATATATATTAAAATAACACTTCTCAGTCTTGGCCTTGTCGGTAACTCGGGAATTCTTCGGCACCGTTATAGTCAAAAGATTTTTAGACATTTTTAGAAAAATGTTTGTAGTTAAAAGATTTTGAAAAGTTTGATTCAAAACCTTAGTTTTAAAAATCTTTCGTTCTCTATAACGAGAGCTCTGGTACCAAACTGTAACACCCCCAAATTTATACAACTCAGTTCAGCGGAAGACTAGTTGGTGTTACGGGATAGCACATTACTCACATCATAGACAACGCATAAAAATCGCGTCATTTAATAATAAATCATTTCCATTCATAAACATCAAAGTTACATAGGTCCCAAGTCATATTATTTCATACAAAGTTTTTACAAAGTATTTGAATGGAAAAATATTGTTTAAGTGCGGGCCATGAATTCTTGTTGTCTTCCCGAGAATTACCTTCAAGTACTTGAGATAAAACATGTTAAAAGAAAAGGTCAGCGATAACGCCGAGTGAATTCATAGAGTTTAGTAAATTCCATCAATATAATATCAGTATAAAAGTATTACTGAAAATCTTTTTTTTTACAAATCGTTTTGATAGGCCATGAAATAGCCAAATCATTTTATACAAATCTTCATCAAAATCATAATATAGGCATTTGCCTTAAAAACCAATATACGAATCATTGTCGTTAAAAACACCATACAATACGTCTTATGACGTTGTATGAAAATCAAAACCGTTATATGAATATGGTTATGAAAACCAAAATACAAACATAATATCAATAGTATGACCCATTATTGCTAGTCAGGCAATACATCGTAATTCGGAGCGTCCAGTAATATTTTGGTGATTGGATTATTATAAGCCGCATGACATTGTTACCTTACTAAAACCAAAACGGGTAGCTAACCCGATACCAATTTTGCCCATCTAAAGTAGCGTGTCGTCACAAAGGTCACGCTATTGGAAATCTTCTCATACATTAATTCGCTTACCAATCAATGTGGCACGACGGGGATCAACCGTCAAGGCGCGAACTGGGGTGATCGTCCCCAAATAGTACTATTAAATGCATAAGCGTCTACCAACTCCCGGTAGTTCACAATTCATGCTAATGGGACTTTTAGTGACATAACCTAACTTTAATAATCCATTTAATTTCATCTATCGGGTCCATTAATCATTTATTGGGTCATACAATCGGGTCATTCAATCATTCGGGTCCAAAATCAATAAACAAACAATCGGGACAAATGGTGTCCAAACTTTTATAAAAACTAACATTTTATCTCCCTCGCGGGTTTATAAAGCATTTATAAAACATTTAAAAGAGTGCGAGGCTATGAACTCACGTTGATGTGGGAAGGCGGGTTATCGGCAATTCGGACGTACGGTACGTGCTTCAATCACGGAAACCTAGACAAATAATACTCGGTCTTAGACTCATGTCCAATGACTTTATAAAAATAACAATTATGTATACATATGATGATTATATATATGATGATCAAGTGGGTTTACATATTCTCGTTTACTCATTTTAGAGTTTACGTTTTAGTATCGTCTTACTAGTTCACTAGTTTCACCGATTTTACCTATTTTAAGTTCATTAAGTCTTTTATAAGTTCTTTAACTTATTTTTACCCATTTTATACCTATATGATCAGTATATATATATCTTTCATGTTGGGCCCAAATGGGTTAAGCCCAAATAATTCTTTTTACAAGTTTTTATCTTACTAAGTCCAATTATTAGTCCAATACGTTTATTTAGCTCGTAAATGTCCGTATGCCCTAAAGTTCGGGTTTTATCGGTTTTTACTTGTTATACATGTCTATATATCAGTATATAAGTTTTATAAAGTTTTCATTAGACGGGTCCAACCATCTAAGTTTTATTTAATAAAAACGTTAATTTTACGGCAATAGCCGAAAAAGTCGTAAAAATCATATTTATAGTTTTATAACTTATAAAACTTAACAAGTTTCCATTTTTATCATTTATACACTTATTACACCTTTTATATATTTATATAAATAAGTTTTATAAGTTAGTGGGTTTTTATTTTACATTTTATATATTAAAATGTGAGTGCTTATATAATAGTATTATTCTTTAATTTCCAAAAATCTGATTTTTAACTTCATCTTCACCAAAACTGCCATATCTTGAGTTCTACATGGAGATAGAAGCTCAAATTTTTATCACATAAACTACATGATATGTGCTACATTTAACTCTTCTATAGCTACTGTTGAATCATCCTTTAAGTATTTTCTAAAAATCGTCCAAAACAGTAACTTCAGATTTATACCCTAAACTTGTTTTGATCATATCTCACTCATTATTTTGATTCCATTGCATGGCCAACTCTCACATGTGTACAAGACCCATAGCTTACTGTAAATGGGTTCTACTTCATCATATTATCAGTTTACCACTTGGTTCTTTACTGTTTTATACAGCCATGCAAATTAATCAAGATTTTAACCTTGTTTCATATGGTTTTTCACCTTTTTATCCATGATTATCAACAACAAATCCCCACATAACATTTTTATCATCATATAATCATCATAAATATATACAATAGGAAATAAAATACATTTTTACATAATTAAATTAACAAGAAGATGAGGAGGACAATCTTTATACCACCAACTTGATGTAGGTTATGATTTTGACATGGTGTTTGATGAAGAAACTTGTAGACAACCATGACCATCTTCAAGACCACCATGCTCCATGGACTCCTTGTGGAAAATCAGCCTCATGACACCATGAAAACTCCTCCATGGATGTTATAAGTACCACCAATCAATAGGGTTTTGAAAGGGCTTCAACATAGGTGTAAATTACATAGGATTTTGTGGTTAAAAATCATATGAAGGTGGTGTTTTGGAGGCTATATGGGACGGCATGTTTAAGCTAGAGAGAGAGAGTTTGTGAGTAGATTGCATGGTGAAAATGAAGTGAGTGGTAAAGGTTTGATGGTTTTGTGAAGTAAGTAGAAAGTTGCTTAACTTGTAAGCTTTAGCTTACAAGTGTAAGCTTGAAGCTAAAATGTGGACACATCATGGGATGTGTAGTTACTTAGGCCGGTTTTGGAGTGGGGTGGGACAAGTGTCCCACTTGTCTCATCCCATTTATTTACGGGTACTCCTCGATTCTAGTTTCCTCGATTTGCGTGCCCTCGGGTCGTTTTACGAAAAACGTTTTTATAAATTATGAATCACCGTCACAAAACGAATCCAATAAAAATTGTCTCATCAAAAACGGAGTTCGAAAACGTAAATACGTAATCCTAAGGTTTCCGGTTTAGTCGTAAAGGACGTTAAAATAAAATCGTAAATCCTAATCTCTTCTTGTAAATTTGTGAGTTTATGAACCAACACAAATTTAAAACTCCAAAATAATATTTTCAGATAAATTTATTTTCTGAAATGTCGGACTGTCACCAAAGACGGTGTACGTAAACGTAAGCACGTAACGTTGAATCCTCCGGTTTAAACGTAGTCGATGCTACTCCAAGACGTACATCCAAATTTCTTCCCAAAAATATGTGAGTTCATATTGTAAATTGTTTTTAAATAATATTGGGAATAAAATATCAACCATAAATTGACGGATTGTCACAGATTTCTTCTAAAATAAGTAAACACAAAGATTTATTTATCAAATTAAACCATAAAATCACAAATTTTTTTAAGATTTGAGCTTGATTAAATTAAAACTCACCAAAATCAATCAGAACAAACACAAGAACAATCAATCAACCATAGCTCTTGATACCAATTGTAGGTCCACGATTTCTAAAGATTGTTACAAGTGTTGGATTGATCTAAATAGAGAGAGGGATAGATGAAGATCTTGATATGAACTAGAGAGAGAAAGGAGAGGAGAAGAGATGTAGAGAGAGAAAGTGATATTTGATTAATGAAATGTGTGATGAACAAATGACCAACCCCTCCTAACATGCTAGGAGGGGGTATATATAGCCCACCCTACATGTGGGCTATATGGACTATATGTATACAAAATGGATCACAAGCCCAATACTTGAATATATATCATTGGAGTGACCGATCCTTTCTAAATACGTAAAAACGTATTTCCAACACGTATGACGTGAACAATTGTGAACGTGATACGTGAACAATTGTGAACGTGATACGTGAAGATATGGTGAGTGTAATATGAGAAAACGTAAACGTGTAACGTATCGTGAACGTGATATGAGAACGTGGATTGAATATGACATGTGAAACATATCGTGAACATGGAATAACGGCGGCGGTAACTGTCACACCCCACCATGGCGGAATATGGGGCGCGACGTATGGATATCATCACAACATGACGTGTCTATAGAGATAACTATATGAAATAAGAAATGTCATAAAATGGAGACACAAAGTCATGACAATATCTCATCAGACTCAGGAGTCTAGGTAAGTAGGTAACAGTCCTACCGCTTACCCAAGACAAATAACATAACCAAACAAATATATGTGTGCCACAGTATCACTTATTAAAAGAACAAATAAAGACTAGGAAGGAAACGGGGATTCTCCTTTTATATTCACTCCTAAGCTTCTCCAATCCTAGCCACTTATGTTCTCATGCTTAACCATAGTATCACCTGAAAGAGACACTAAAACACATCAACATAAAGTTGGTGAGAGTCATAGGTTTAGACTCCAATGCTAAATCAATTACAAGCTGTGATTAACAACCATCAACACAATAACATATGGACAATGTGCTACAATTATGTATTAACAACTAGCATTCAAGATCAATCATTCCAAACTAAAATCCAAGGCTCCTACCTTGCCAAACAACATGGTACCATAGATGATCACACTATGTACCTATCCCAAGGCCACTACCTTGTCAAACCACAAGGCCACTACCTTGTCAAACCACAAGGCCACTACCTTGTTAAACCACAAGGCCACTACCTTGTCAAACCACAATAACTGAGACGGTACGTGTCCCCCGATCCAAATCATAAACACAATCAAGAATCACATAGCAGTTAATCACATAAGTGTACACACAAGTCCATCACAAACCATAAAACATTCACAACATCAATTTATAAATAACTCAACACAATGTCTCTTCCATCCCATTTGGAAGTCAAAATCAATATTAAACATGGGACTATGAAACTCACCTGATAGCTTCTTCACAAGTCCTCGCACTAGCAACAAGCTAACAAACCAAAAACACGAAATCAATACACGAACCAATCACTAAGATGGCTCATCAACCTATGATGGACATCTAGTCTATTCCCGTATAATTACCTCATTGTTAAGCTCTAATCACCCCATTACCCTTCCTTAACAAGTCCTTAACTTGGTTAAGTTTAATAGCTATCCCGTTCATAATTTTACACAAAACAGACCAGTTTTATCTCTCAAAACTTTAAGTCAAACGTCCACTTAAACATACCCATGGTTTCTGTAAAAGGAATATTCACACTTTTATACATGTTAGCTAAAACCTCCCACTTGCCCTAACCTTAAAGCTACTGTTAAGGCCCAGATATATGTGTATATATTGCTACCTATCCAGAATTCACTGATTTTAAACGTATGAAAAGTTCATTACCATTAGAGGGTCTTACCCTAAACCACAATCTTAGCCCAAGTGCAGATCCTTACTAAAATATATAAAACATCTCTCATGTTCGTGAGAAGATCCCAATGCAACCCTAAGTACCCCAAACAACCCAAAACTTAAAAAGAAAACATGCTGAATTCAAAACTGTTTTGACCTCTGACTGTTGTAACCTGTTTTTGACCCACTTCCCGACCTCCAATTTAGTTCTCGTTTCTTGATATAGAAAGCCAACTCAATTACCTATCCAGGTCTAGTTTGATCGCATCTTGAATGTTCCTAGAACTCGAGATATGATCAAAACAATAGACTCAAAATTCTGCCCAGTTTTTAAAAACGGGTTTTAAACAAATTGATCTAATTAATCACCTATAACCCTTCTAATACAAGCCCTAGATTATATGATCATCATATTATGATTAATACACCATTAATCTACCCTTTTTTATAAACCCTAACCCTTAATTCATCATAAGAATGATTAATTAAACATAAAAACAATTTAATTAAAAAGGTTAATGAAGGTTTTTACCTTAAATCAATGGAAGATGAAGAAAACCTAATTTTTTTGAAGAACCCTAATTCTCCTCTATGAAACCCACGAATTTTTCTTTGTCTCCAGGATTTATATTTTATTTTATTTATTAGATAACCTTATATAGTGTGTACATAAAATCCTAGTCCAAGTATAACACCCAACTTTCCTTTTTTTTTTTTTCCCTTTTCCCCTTTTTCTCTTTCTTTGGTGCGTCTAAACCGACCCAAACACCCAATAAATTCGTTTTTTTTATTTTTATTATTTAATATTATGTTAATAATATTACCTTAATTTTCCTTAATTTATTTCAGCTCCTAAAGCTTCCAAAACCTCAAAACCGTAAAACTAGTCAAATTTACGCGTTTTACCGTAAAAGACGTAAAATATACACTTTTATAAAAAATCTCAAATTTTGAAATAAACTTTATAACGAAGTCCTAAATGACTTAAAACCATCCCGAAAAATATTCATATGGATAATTACCTCACCCGAGACCTCTAAATGCTAAACCGTAAATCCTAAAAAAATACTATTACTATAATACTTATACGTATACGTAAACACCACAATATCACCATTTTCATTTCATAGTCACCACTTGTGAGCTCATGAACATGAAATAACCGTTCCTCGATTTACTTATGAGTACTCTATACTCATAAACGATAACCACACCAACCTCGTTCACACAAAATAAACACGTAAACACACAATTCAAGTAAGCACACATAAAATAACCTAAAAGTAAGACCAAGTGACAAACCCAAAACCACGGTTGTCACAGTAACACCGAACGCTATAAGGTGAGACGTGGAATGTGACGTGAAACGTTTGTTTGAGGATAGAGAGTTGTGCTCAATGTGAGTCTGGTCTCTCAAGCTTTTGCAAAACTTCCCAGAACGAAAATGAACATAAATCGTGAGCCAGGATACGATCATGAACGTGAATAGTGTCATGAACGTGAATGTGAAAGCAAGTCGTAAAATTTGGACAAAGGACAAGTAAGTAATTTTGGAACGCATTGTGAATCTTTGGTCTGGTCCGATAGCTGAGGGAGTACCAAGTGATCGGATGATCCTTGGCTGGAAAATGTCTGTAAATCTGCTAACTCTGGAATCCTTGCGGATGTATGGATTCTGCAGACTTGATCAAACTATTGACAATAACCCAGATAGCATCATGCTTCTTCTGAGTTTGCGTTAATCTGGTAACCAAATTCCATGGAGATCTTGTCCCATTTCTGTTTACAATTTCTGATGGAGGAAAAACATCCTAGTCTGTTGGTATTCTATCTTAGCCTATTGGTATGACCGGTACTTAAATATGAACGTAACTGTATCTTGCTTCATAGAAGCTCGATACCTAGGAGTTTGCAAAACTATGAGTCTCCCAAATTAGACTTTTCTTAGCGTAAGATTTTCTTGGAACACCTAACGTAGTGTAGGGTTATCACCTTTACGCATAAGCTGAGTCATGGTAAGATTAACCGTGAGAATCCATGTGATTCAGCGTGTCACTGTAATCAACCAGAATTATATTGGAAGATTTCAGGGTGAAATTTTCTCCTGTTGTAGAATTTGCAACATAGTGCAAATATGGTCTTCTTGCTCTTCTTTAGACTTAGATAAAATCATGTTGTCCTTGATAAAAACACTGATGGATTTGTTTATGAGTTCATGAAATTCAATTTATTAGGTCCATAATGCTGCTGGAGCATTTATGAGACTAATACAGAATCATGAATCTAGCATGACCAAGTCGTGTACGAATAGCAGTCATGGAAATGTCCTGCTCTTTCGCTCGTCACTGTTGGCAACATGATCATGAATCCGATCTTGGAAAAGTGCTTAACACCCTAAAGTCGATTGGACATGTTGTCAATGCGTGGAGGAGAATAACGGTTATGAATGGTGATTTGTTTAAATCGACGTTAGTCGACTAATACAATGATTTTTGTATGTAAAAAGTTATCGTCACAGTCTCTTCGAATTGACTATTGGTTTAAGTGCGACTCAGTCGTATTTTGGTGGAAAACAATAGATTGGTCGTTGTAGTATAATTAAATGTGCAAGACTTTAAAGGTAAATGACGAGTAATTAAAGCTAAAACTAATTAAAACGTAAATGGTGCAATATTAAAATTTTAAAAGTAATTAATTAAATGACAAAAATTAAAGCTCGACGAAAAGTAAATTTGACAATATAATAAAAATGCAAACAATTAAAATAACACTTAAAGAAAAATGGCGGGAAAATAAATGCTTGAAAATTAAAAGGGAGTAAACAAACCTAAGTCGGAACCCGAAATACTGTCACTATCCGGAATACCAAACTTACTCTGCTTATCCGGAATCTTCAAACAAGCAGCTTATCCGGAATATCCCCACAAGTTGTCACAATCTGGAATATAAATTCCGGACACTTATCCGGAATAACCTTCAAGCTCCAATCCGGAATGTATACACTTCTCCTTATCCGAAATATTTAGTCCTAGAGCTTATCCGGAATATTTCCTTTTCCTTATCCGGAATACCTTGTTGTTGAGCCTATCCGGAATACATGAAAATCGCCTTATCCGGAATCCTAACAAACTTCACTTTATTCGGAATATGTCCCCAGCTAGCTATCCGAAATCCAGGGTTTGCAGCTTATCCGAAATAAACAACCCTAGCTATATCCGGAATACCCTTTTACCCTTATCCGGAATCTAGTTCCGACCACTTATCCGGATTAATATTCTGATGATCACTATCCGGAATCCCCAAAGATGGCTTATCCGGAATGTTTTCTGAATCTTTTATCCGGAATTCACTAAGACAGCTTGTCCGGAATCTGGTTTGGGAGGCTATCTGGAATCAAGAGTTTTTGTGTAAATCCGGAATATGAGGGTTTTAATACAACCCGGATAAGAAACTTAATAAGCACAAAGTAAAAATAAGCTAAAAGCTAATAAGCACTCAACTAAAAACTTAACCAAATCGATTTTAAGAAAAACTAAATAAACTAAAATTTAAAAACTTTTAAAAACACTAAATAATAAAATATTTAAAATCAACTTTTTATAAAAATAACTTTTAAGCACTTAATTAAAAATAAGAAAAGCACACAATAGCTATAAAATCAATAAGCAAACACAATCATCAACATAAAAAAAATACAATTAATCAAATAAGCATGACAATAAGCACATAAACATAAAGATTAAGCAAGAAGAAGAAAGGTGGAATGAGAGATTAATTAAAACTTGATTAAAATTAAAGATCCAACAATTAAAAGTAAAGATTAAACTTACAAATTTAAGGTGCAAGACAAGGTAATTAAATGACAATTAAGTAAATAACATTAAAAAAACTACAAGTAATTAAATGGAAGAACTATTTTGTCAAGATAGTCAACACCTCCTAATGAGTGATTAGGAGGGTATTTATAGTGATTAGGGAGGTTAGCATGTGTTGCTCCTTTATTTCTTCTTCACGTCTTTTCGTCTTCTAAATTCTTCGACTCTTTCGACTTTGTCTCGGGATAAATTGAACTCGTCTTATAAATTCTTCATTTATTTAGACTTGAGTTCTTTGACTTCATTAAACTTCCGTCTTTATACTTTTCTTTGATAAATATTCAGAATAGACCTTGGACTTCCGTTCTTTTTGCACTCTTGATCTTTTGACTTCGTCTTTTGTCTTTTTTTCGATAAAAGCCCGTGAAAGCCCGTGTTTTCTTCCCTTTTCACATTTTGATCCTAAATCACAACAAAAACACAAACCACGCATAATTGCGACATTTACGACATAAAATACACGTTTTGGCTTGATTATTATCATTATAATTAAGTGGTAAAAGGATAAGTGTTTTCACACTTATTAAATCCCCTACACTTGACCATTGCAATGTCCTCATGCAATGCATTAATTACAAAGCAAGTTTTACATTTTCCATCATAAGCAATCCACCTTGGCCTTTATTAAAGAGATAGAAAATTACAAAATGTTTAAAGGAAGAAAAACAAGTAAAAATATCAAAAACATACCTTAGGGTTTTGAAATGTCATGAATGATTATAATCCTCAAGTTTTACGTTCCCCATACCAAGCTTAAAAACGAGATCATTGTTATTATAAGTTAGCAAACTAACACGAATTCATGTGGGCCAATTATTCACTTAGACTCCCTTATTCCTAGGTGTATCTCTTATATTTTATTGTTGTCTTGAATGATCACGAGGATGCATTGTTGACTTATTTCGATAGTTATTTAGGTCAAAAATAAAGTAGGACGATTTAATCAATAGTTAGCTAAAGGACAAAATCTTTTAAAACTGCTTCTCGGGACCTCATAAAGTTCATATCTTGGCATAACTCGCTTCACGATTTGAGACCTTTCTCGGACCGATATTTGGCATTGACGTCATACTTCAAATCTTGAGAGACGTTCATGAAATAATGGTCTTCTCTTCATAATAGGAATTTCTTCACTTGAATTTTTTGAGAGATTCTTCATATTTGGACCACGACTTCTTCATTTTTGCTCCAATCTTTATTTGGGATTTTGATATACAACGATCCGCCTCCTTTTAGGAGTTAGATCTATTTATCCTCATACCTTGTTAGGGCCTTTTTGGATAGACTTCTCCATGATCTTTAGGGGAGTATTTGCTTTTCGTCGTGTGTCTCGATCCTTCATATTGATTTTTGATAAATGATTCTTTACATCACTTGGGATCTTCAGCAACAAAATGTAGCCCTCATGCCTTGTTAGGACCTTTTCGGACTCGCCAATCTTCACATCCCGCTTCAATAAGTTATGCCTTGGCAATGAACTCTAATCAATACTGAGAAACTTTTAACGATCTTGGGCTAGAAGCTAAGTAACTTTTCAAATCTTACAACCTTATTTATTGCAAATATATTTATTAAAAAGCGATGGGAGAAAAAGCTCATAATCAACTCACATAAATTCATGGAAGAATACCAAACTTATAAATTGACTCTATCATCTCTCGTTCTCCATAATTTTAAAATCTCAAAGAATGAGACTCGTGGATGCTTAGCCAATTAAATCAAAGTTTTGGGTTTTCAAGTCGTCTATAGGATCTTGCAAATTCGTAGACTTTTTCAAGTTTAGAATTCGCATTTTAAAGTTCCCTTGATAAACGACTTTCTAGGATCAATTATAGGAACTTGCGAAAAGTTCTTGTTCTTAACCCGTAAGAGTTAAGACTTTCGCGTTTTAAAGCTCCCTATATAAAAGCCTAGCAAAACTTGACTTAAACACGTTAAGGATACTAGCTAGAGTAAACTTAGATAAGTAAACTCGGGTTGAGTCAAAAGATTCACAACGTTTGAAAATTAAAACCACTTTATTAAAAATTTATTCTAACAAAGAAAATAACTATAACAAAAGAAAATACAACTAGGCCAAAATCGATCAAAAATTTTGAAAAATGTCGAAAAATCAATTTTCTGGTTAAAATGAGGACAAATTCATGGAAAAGCCCACTTAACTTCGATAGAAGTCCCCCTACACTTAATATAAACATTGTACTCAATGTTTAAGCATGTGGAAGTAACCTCCCCTACACTTATGACATTGTGCACTTTGTTTAAATCTTGCTAAGGAAGAGACAACTAAAGTGATTCCTATTTCAATCATAAATGATAAAATAATGAATCAAAAGAGTTTAGGATAGAACCGGGAAGACGGGTACACGGGATCACGGTTCGTCAAAAGTCATCAAGAATGTATCTTTGAAAGCTTGAATCTCTACATATGATAAGAAAGAAAACAACAAACACATACTAGGGTCTCCCCTACACTTATTATAAAAAACAAAGAAAAAGGATAGATACTGCGGGTTGCCTCCCGAGAAGCGCTTGTTTTTGTTAACCGAGTCGTGAGCCTGACTCGACCTTGATTAGCATAGGAAGAAGCTTGAAACACATCCACCGGGATCAAATACATAGTTTTCGTCCATCAAGTAACACAAGCTTAAGGCGAACAAGGCAAGCCAAAGAAGAGTAGGCAAGGTTCCCTTAAGCAAAGATTGAGGACAGTGGTAGACAGTATGATGCAGAACAAGCATATCTCCATGGTTTCCAAAAGTCTTTACTTTTATTTCATCAGATGGATACTGAGATGGCTTAAAAATTGCAATACCGGGATCGAACACCTTTTCCTTTAGGGGAAAATAACACTCAGGCTCAGTAGAATTTGAAGAGGATCCGCTCATAAATCTTACAATCTCATCCTCAGAAGGTGGATAGAGAGGTGTCAAGACATAAGTGTTGTGGATATCGGTGTCGGCTGGCTTCTTCTCCTTTGAAAGGGGTTTCTTCATATCCAAAGGAGGATAAAGAGCTTCATCAAAGTCCTAAGGAGGAGCATCACTCTCATTGGGGAAGTAGGTATTGAGAAAAGTAGCAAAGTCTTCCTCAAATGAGTAATCATCCAAAGTAGGATCAAGCATTGTTGGTGGAGGATCTTCATCAAAAGTAGGTGCAAGGTTATCATGTGAAGAATCACTCGAAAGAGTATCGACATCGTCAAAATCAAAATCATCATATGTTGGCATGTCTTTATACTCAGAAGTAAAATCATCAGAATAATCCATATCAAAACTAGAATCATCATCATGGTCATCATAAATTGGAGGAGATTCATGAATTGGTGGGGGATCTAAACTGGAGAGAGAATCATCCACATCATCTTTGAAATGTGGATTGTCATAGCAAGTATCGAAAAGAGGATTGTTGTAGACGACAAAATCATCAAGCACATTAATCATATTCGTTGATTCTCTTCCATTGGGTTTGTTTGTGATCTTCCCCATTTTAAAAACTTGTGCATTGATATGTGTATAATGCAAGTTCGTTTTCTCAGTTCTTAACTAATAGAAAGTCCAACCAATATCGGATTTATAATTGTTCTTGGTTGTTCAAGCTTACTTGGTAATCTATTGCTAATTCAAACAACACTAATTAAAAATGAAAAATATAAACCTACTTATACGTAAAACAAGTTGCAAATTCCAAATTTTTATTCAAGTAAAATATAAAAATGCAAAACTTGAAACTAAAAGGACTGAAAATGTAATTTCTAGGAAAATTAAATGCTTGAAATGTAAGTTCTAAAAGTTATAAGGACTACTAATGCAAAACAGTTAACCTAAAGGACCAATTATGTAAAAACTCTAACAAACTAACCAAATAGTAACAAACTAACAAACTTAACAACTGAAATTTAACAAACTTCAAAGTCCAGGGACTGAATATATGCAAACCCTAAAAACTAGTAAGATTAGCCAAAGATTAACACTAATTGAAAAGCAAGGACTAAAGTGCAATAAAACTAAAGTTTTAACTAAAAACGGGACAAAGTAAAGATTAAGCTCGTTTGAGCTTATTACTCAACCAAATAAGCTGAAATCACTTGCAAAACTCTTAAAATCCAATTATAGCTACGTGTGTTCAAGGAAATAAGCTAAAAGTCCAAAATAAGCAATTGAGTGCTTATCAATAAGCTCAAAATAAGCTACAGCCTAATCCAAACATCCACAACTTGATTTTATTATCAAAACTGATTAAGCACTTGATTTAAAGAAGGGGAAATCAAATTAGAACCAATTTCATCCAGTAATAAGCTAGATATCCGAAATAAGCTAAAATGAGCTTATGTTGACCAAACGTTGACCAATTTTTGGAAAAAGTTCAAATTTTCAGAATCTCATATTCAACACTAATGAAACGTTTTTGTGAAAGAAAATTACAGCTTTTGTGAAGAGGATTAAGAGAATCAAGAAAACAGAATGCACTTTACATCAGAGAATGGAAAATGCTCATGCTTGAGCTAAAAAGCTTATTCCTAGCTTATTTCCTGAAACTGTATATTTTCCTTTTAAAGTCTAAAAGTTTATGATGTAAACTAAGTCTGGAAACAAATTTGAACAAATTTTATCAAGGAATGAAAGAGAATTAAGCAAATGAAATTGACAAGTTTTGGCTATCAAAGCTGAAATAAGAATGACCCAAACAATTTGATTACCAATTGCCTGTTTGACTATTATATTGACTTGTAAAAGACTTGGAACCAATTGTTAACATCTAATGACTGAAAATGATCACTAAAACACCAATTATCAACACTTGAAATCTACTTAAAAGCTACTACCAAACACTCCTTTATCAGTTTTAAACAAAATCTTACAAAGGCTTATTGAGTAATAGTTTGAACTGAAACAAAAGCTATAGCAGACTTGTTTTAGTGAACAAAATGAAAGCTAATGAAACTGAAATTAAGCAATTAACAAGACTAGAACTCAATTAAGCTGTTATGCTAAAAAGTTACTGAAAATGAGCTAATAACTAGAAAGCTGAACACAAATGCACAAGATTAAGCAGTAACTGAAATTTAAACACTCAAAACACAATCAAACAACAACATATAACAAGTATATCATGCAGCCATCAAAGTTATCTAGGAAAATGAGCATGCAAAGACTGTTTAGAGGAACATAAAACAAGAGCTAATGAACCTATTGTAGAGGTCCTTTGGGAAGAAGAGGAGCGCTGAGCTCTCTTGCACTAGTGATACCACCACCTATCACTAGTAATCAACAAGTATCATCCATCAAATCAGCTACAATGATCTGGAATCAATAAAACTACATACAATTCTTCAAGAACAATGGTATGGACTGAATTCTGAACAAACAGCTACAATTCTTCACAAATGTAAGCTATGATCAATGGTTGATCATAACATACATCAAACAGCAACAAGAACTCTTAACAGCAACAAGAATCACCAGGAATTTGAATAACAGAATTTGGCGGGAAAAGGTAATTTGAAATTTATTTGATGAATTCAGTTACAAAAGTTGTTACAAGCTACTAACTAACTAACTGACTCAAGAGTTTGTCAGACTCTTGAGTAGTTAGGTGAAAAGTAGGGAAAAAGGGAAAGGGAAATTTAAGAACTATGTGTTTTACAAATTTAAGCTACTATCTGAAATGAGGTACATCCTAGCTATTTATAGGCATGAGAGGAGATTCTGTTGGGGTTTGTGACGTGGCAGATCCAATCATAGCTTGACACGTGGAATATTCTGCAAATTCATCTTTGAAGGTTATGAACTGATTTGGGTGTTTTTAATTGAGTGGATGATATGTTAATTGGATTGCACCATTGAATTCGTCTTCCAAAATTGAGCAACTTAGGTGTTTTGATCTTCTCTTGAAACGGCTTCAATCAAAAACCCGATCCTGGAAATATTTTTGTTAAAGAAGATGGACACGTGGCGCCTTCTGGTTGGTTGTGAGGGTGTCACACGGATCACACTGTTTGGATATGGTATTAAATGTGGCGGCTGTTAATGGGTATTTAATGCTTGATCCGTGTGAACTATTTCCTTGTTTCTGATTGGTTTAGAGCTAATGCACATGGATCATGTCTTGTAATATTTTCCAAACTTGGCAAAACAAGCCCTTGTACTTGGCAGATTCCCATTTCAAGCTAGTATCTTCATTCCTTTGTCATTTTTGGTCCTTTAACTTCCAAGACTTGTACAAAATGGTCCTTTGACTTGGTTGACTTGATAGTTTGACCAGATTTGACTTTAATCTTGACTTTTCATAATTTGCACTTCTAGTCCTTCAACTTTCACAACTTGTCAAGATAGGTCCTTGAACTTCAAAGTCTTGTCACTTTTGATCCTCTTTTGTCTTTTTCATCCATTTGAGCTTGGTTTTTCCTTGTTTGCTTGAAATTGTATCCTTTTACCTACATAAGATCACACAAACACAAACATACCACATAACACTGCTTTTTACAAGATAAATGGGTATTTTGCTTCATGTTTTAGGGTTATTTGTTGATAAAAGGATATGAGTTTAAGCTCATATCAAATTCCCCTACACTTGAGCATTGCCATGTCCTCATGCAATAGTATATTTCAAGGTTTAAAAATTTACATTTCCCTCATAATTAATCCACCTTGGCCATATGAGATGCATCTACACTACTCTAAACTAGATGATGCATGATTTTGACTTTTAATAATGTAATGAATCAAAATACAATTTTATCTATATCTTTTTGGTTTTTCTTGAAATGGTTTTGATGGAAATAACTCATAAAGAACTCAATGACATGGATTAGGGCTTGGGTACCATGGACACTTATCACCCTCAAGTTTCACTTTCCCCATACCAAGCTTATAAATGGGATCATTGCACTCACAAATAAAAAGTGCATCAACTTATTCATGACAATTAAATGTGGAACCGGTTATTATTTGAGCAAATTGCTTGTGGGCAAATTTGTCATTATTAAAGTGTGAAATATAAGAAATGTAAAATCCGAAAATAAGGAAGCACGGTTTTAATCCTAAGTAATCTTCTCATCCATTACTTGAAAAACCGCTCACAATTAATACAAGTCCGTATTAAGAGTAATAAGTCATTCGCCTTATGTGTAAAATCCTCATGTCATGCTTTCATAAGTAACTACACACTCGCTAAGAAATGAAAAATAAAACTCACGCAATAATTTACATCCGCATCTTTTTGAGACTTTGGATCTTCAACCCCGCAACCCGTCAAGGTAATATTGGATTGGAGCAATCTATTGAATCCCCGCAACCCGTCAAGGTAATATTGGAACTCAATAGTCACTATAATTAACACCACACTGCCCCTCTTGGGAGTCTTGCATTATTTTTTTTCTTTTTCTTTTTTCTAGCCACTCATTTTTTTCATAAGCCGCTCTTATTTTTCTTTATTCCTCACCAAGAAATTTGAAAAGAAGAAAAGGAAAAACACCCGCTAAATATGGAGCATGACATAAGTCTAGTACACATAAAACGTGCTAACTTAGAATCCTAAGACGTACTCATATCAACCATAAATGATTAGCCAAAAATGCATAAGAGATTACAAACCAATTAAAACCGTACTTGATTATTTATTAACAATTATATACAAGCGAAGAAAATAGAGATAAAGAAGAGAAGGGTTTAGCCACAAGTAATTGCCATGAAGTCTATCTAGCCCTTTTACACTTGCTTCAACTCTATCATTTCCCATTCTCCACAAATTTAAAATTTCAAAGAATGAAATTGGTGGAAGCTTAGCCTAATAGACCAATGAAGGACTACATGGTTAAGGATACTAGCTAGAGAGTGCTAAAATAAGCAAACTCGGGTTGAGTCAAAATATCCATGGCGGGCCTAATATGTCAACGAAGTCTAAACTTGTTAAAACCATGTTTTATTATTATTTTTTTTTCCTTTTAAATATTTTTGATGAAAAATAAAAGAAGAAATATATACAATGCAAATGTGTTATGCAAATGAAAAATGATTGATGCAAAAATCATGAATGCATATTTTTGTTGGCCAAAGTAGATCAAAAATTTGAAAAATGTTGAAAATTCAATTTTTCCAATTATCATGCAAGACAATGACAAGTTCTAGGTAAGGTCACTTCGATAGAAGACCCCCCTACACTTAAGCTAAACATTGTCCTCAATGTTTAAGAGCATGGAAGTACAAAAACTTCCCCTACACTTATGACAATGAATAGACTTTGCTTAACCCAAGTTAAGGAAAGGACTACTATTAGTGAAATCATGTTTAAGCACAAGGTGTCAATGAAAAATCACTAAAGTAACGAAGTGAACCGGATACAAGGGCCTCCTCCATAAGCTCCAAAGCATGAGATGAGTGAGCAACCCTACAAACAAGCATGAAGACAAAAGAAGGTCTCCCCTACACTTATCTCCAAATCTATGCCTTTATTTCTAACCTACAACACTCTAAACCTAGTTATACGATGCTTGAGTTAATGAGTCTCTAGCTCGACTCGTCCCACACTTAAAAGTGTCTAAAACCTATCATGGAGAAGAAAATGTTTGCCCTTTTTAAGAAAAATCTCCATGATGAGGTAAAACAAGTGTTCATTTTCTCAAAACTCCATAAATATCCCCCAGGATCAAATACATAATTACCCTCCCACTTATAACACAAACCAACAACTAGCTTCCCAATCAATGGTGACAAGAATGAGGTGTAGTTCTCTAAATTGGTTTCCCATATGTTCTTTCCAAGGTGATGGTGTAAAGTTCTCAAATCTTTCACAAGGTTTCCTTTCGTTGCATCAGGTGGATACTGAGATGGTTTAGCAAGCTCTATGCCAGGATCAAAAATCCGTTCCTTGATGGGAAAACAACAAGTGATGATTGCCTTAGAAGATTCTCCTTTGTAGTTCACATGGTGAGAAAAAGGTTGTAGAGTGATTGGTTGTAGAAAAGTCGGGGTGGACAAAGAAGGTAAAGGATCGTCAAGCAATAAAGATTCTAGATAGAGTATGTCCCCCTCCTCATCAAGGTAACCAAGAGTATACTCAAAAGATATATCCTCCAATAAAAACTCATCACTCTCATCAATGATAGAATCCTCCTCATCACCATAAACATCATAGATTGGTCTATCAAAGATGGGTGATCCCTCAAAACCAAAGGAAGTATGATCATCAACAAATGGAGAGTCACAAGTAGAAAGCTCATCATCACTATAGTCATCATATGTTGGTGAATCACAAAGAAAAGATCCCTCATTACTTAAGTCCTCATCAAAGTGATTAGTATGGGGAAAAAATGGAGTGTCATATGGAATTTCACTAAAGTTTAGCTCTTGAGGTTCATGAAAATCCAAAGAGGAAGTAATGGAAGCAATGGTCTCAATATGAGGGTAATCAAAGTCTCCACTTGAGCAAGCTTCATAAAAGTACTCATCACAAACTTCATCAAGAAGATCATCTTGTGTTTCCTCCTCATGTACAACATCAATATGTTTTACCGCTTCGGGCTCATTAGACTTTTTGGACAACTTTCCCATGTTAAACACCACTCTCTCATCTCCTACCCGCATTGTAAGTTCTCCTTCCGCCACATCGATTAAAGTACGACCCGTTCTCAAAAATGGTCTACCAACAATCAAAGGCACTCTAGGATCCACATCATAATCAACTACCACAAAATCCGCGGGAAATGTAAATCTATCAACCCCAACAAAAACATCCTCCGCAATTCCCACCGGATAAGCTATAGTTCGGTTAGCCAACTCAAGAGTCATCTTAGTAGGAGTAAGCTCGGGAAGTGAAAGTCTCTTCCAAACCGATAATGGCATAAGATTTATGCTTGCTCCTAAATCCGCTAAAGCCATACAATTTTCCACCCCCGGGAAATTGCAAGGAATCAAAAACCGCCCCGGATCTCCAAGCTTAGTAGGCAACTTCTTAAGCAACACCGCGGAACAATTTTCATTCAAAGAAGCATTAGGCAAATCCACCAATCTTTCCTTGTTAGAAAGCAAATCCTTAATCATCTTAGCAAACTTAGGCATATTGGCTAAAGCTTCCGCAAAGGAGATGTTGATGTTAAGTTGCTTGAACATCCTCAAAAAGTTAGAAACTTGGATGTCATCCTTGTTCTTAAGCTTTTCTTTTCTCAATCTTGAGGGATAAGGAAGACTTGGTTTTGGTTGTGGTTGAGGTGTGGATGAAGGATTTTCCTTATTGAGTATTTCATGAATAGGCTTTGAAAGTGGAGCAATGGGAGCATTTTGAGGTGGTGAAGTAGAAGTAGAGGGCTTGTCACAAGTAGGAGCACAAGTGGGTTGAACAATAGTAGGTTTAGGAGGTGAAGGATCCTTTGTTGTTGTACCACTCCTTGTTGTAATAGCATTGACATTAGCCCTTGGATTTGTTTGTGTGTTTGAAGGTAAAGCCCCTTGTGGTCTTTGATTAAATGCCATCAAAAGCTTATTGAATTGGTCATTCATTTTCTTGTCTATAGCTTGAAATTTCTTTTCATTCTCTTGATTCATCTTTTGCAAAAGATCCATTGTAGTTAACTCTTGTGGCACATAACCTTGAAAACCTTGAGGTTGGAAAGGTAAAGGTTGGGAGTTAAATCCTTGATTTGGTGGATAAAAGGTATTTGCTTGAGGTTGAAATTGATTGGGTGCCTTGTAGTTATTTCCTTGGTATGGTTGTCTTTGCCCTTGATTCCTTGCTAAAATTTGAGGAGGATTTTGTGGAATTTGGGTGGGTGGTTGGGGTGGAAAGCCGGGTGGAGTAAGGTAATTTTGGGATTTGTAAGAAAGGTTGTTTGGATTGATGTTAGGCTTAAAGTGTTCACGGTGTTCCTCTTGGTAAGCATAGCATTCCCCTTGATACCCTTGCACCTTATCACATTGTTCATAAGAGTGGGGACCTCCACAAGTAACACAAGAAATGGTGATGGCATTCACATTGTTTGAGGAATTGTTCAATGTCATGCTCTTAAAATCTTGAATCATGCCTTGAGTCATCTCTTGCCCTTGTTTGACTGTTTGAAGGATCTCTTTAAGAATTTGGAGTTCACAAGGGGTTTGAGAAGTGTTTTGGATAACATGAACTCTTTCTTCAGATGGATCGTTTGTTTGAACCATTGCCTTAGTCTCAATAATGTTCAAAGCCTCATGGTATGTCTTGCAATGAATACTCCCTCCCGCGGAAGCATTTAGTGAATCTTGGTGGTGAGGTTTAAGGCCATTGTAGAAGGTATTGATTTGGACTAGATCATCCATTCCATGGTTAGGGCATCGCCTCAACAACTCACTATACTCTTCCCAAGCATCACCAAAGGATTGACTAGGTTTTTGTGTAAAGCCCATAATCAAATTCCTCAAAGCCATAGTCTTTTGTGGAGGAAAGAATTTGTTCAAAAACTTAGTGGTAAAATCATCCCATGTGGTGATACTATCGGGTGGTTGGGTGTCTAACCAATGCTTAGCACTCCCATCTAAAGAAAATGACACTAACATCAATCTAATGACCTCATGTGGAACCCCATTATGCTTAATGGTGTTGTAAAGTGAAAGGAATCTCTTAAGGTGAGCATGGGGATCCTCATTTTGTTTTTGCATGGAAAGGTGATGCAGCAACCATATTGATCATAGATGTATGTAGCTCAAATGTGTTGGCGGGAAAGTCGGGAATCTTAATGGCACTAACATATCCATGAACGTTGGATTGCATACGTTCATACAAAGTACGATTATCAATAGCCATGGCTCCTTGTGGTGGTGGCAAAGCACGATTCTCGTGATCGGCTTGGTGAACGGTGGTGGTCTTACTCTTTCTCTTTTTCTTCCTTTTCGGAGGAAGAGGTTGTACACCAATCGGTATTTGTGCACGCCCGCGAGTGAGCATGCAACTCAATACGAGGAATGAGAGAGAAGCTCTCGTGTGACTTTGAAAAGAATAAGATTATCCTCTTCGAGTTTCGATATTAAATATCCACAAGAAAATAACAATATATGTATTACTACTTTGAGTGCAAGACCCTCAATGAAGCTTTCCTTCTTAGAATACTCCCAAGTGAACGGGGGGTTAGGTGGCGCGAAGCACTTAAGTACCTATTGACCCTTAGATGGCATTTTATAGCACATCGCCTTTCTATTCACTTAAATGTTCGTATTCTTCGAATTATTGCTTATTGAGAGTATTTATCTATTCTTGCTTTATTTTGTTTGATCGATACGCGTGTCAAGGACCGGAACGCCCCTCAACACGGTGTATTGCCTCGGCAATACTTATGGAAGATATGTAGATTGATTGTTCTTATACGTATACGTATTTACTTATAATAATATATGGAAAATATTTTTGTATTTATGAGTTTTTAAAGGAAAATACTATATGTACATAAAAACCGATAGAATCCAATAATATATATTTTTGGGTGCAATCTCTTAGGAAAAAGATTGCTTTTTGGATTTTTTAATTTTTTTGGTCAATTCTTTAGGAAAAGAATTGTTTTGTTAATTTTTAGTTTTTATATATTTTTATATTTTTGATTTTTTTTATTTGTTTTTGATTTATGATACGTAAAAATAACGTTCACCAAATGAACGGATCCCAAAAGCCAATGAAAACCGTCAATCGATAGTCTCTCGTGTAGTCAAAGAACCGGCAGCGGCGCCATTTGATATGTGTATAATGCAAGTTCGTTTTCTCAGTTCTTAACTAATAGAAAGTCCAACCAATATCGGATTTATAATTGTTCTTGGTTGTTCAAGCTTACTTGGTAATCTATTGCTAATTCAAACAACACTAATTAAAAATGAAAAATATAAACCTACTTATACGTAAAACAAGTTGCAAATTCCAAATTTTTATTCAAGTAAAATATAAAAATGCAAAACTTGAAACTAAAAGGACTGAAAATGTAATTTCTAGGAAAATTAAATGCTTGAAATGTAAGTTCTAAAAGTTATAAGGACTACTAATGCAAAACAGTTAACCTAAAGGACCAATTATGTAAAAACTCTAACAAACTAACCAAATAGTAACAAACTAACAAACTTAACAACTGAAATTTAACAAACTTCAAAGTCCAGGGACTGAATATATGCAAACCCTAAAAACTAGTAAGATTAGCCAAAGATTAACACTAATTGAAAAGCAAGGACTAAAGTGCAATAAAACTAAAGTTTTAACTAAAAACGGGACAAAGTAAAGATTAAGCTCGTTTGAGCTTATTACTCAACCAAATAAGCTGAAATCACTTGCAAAACTCTTAAAATCCAATTATAGCTACGTGTGTTCAAGGAAATAAGCTAAAAGTCCAAAATAAGCAATTGAGTGCTTATCAATAAGCTCAAAATAAGCTACAGCCTAATCCAAACATCCACAACTTGATTTTATTATCAAAACTGATTAAGCACTTGATTTAAAGAAGGGGAAATCAAATTAGAACCAATTTCATCCAGTAATAAGCTAGATATCCGAAATAAGCTAAAATGAGCTTATGTTGACCAAACGTTGACCAATTTTTGGAAAAAGTTCAAATTTTCAGAATCTCATATTCAACACTAATGAAACGTTTTTGTGAAAGAAAATTACAGCTTTTGTGAAGAGGATTAAGAGAATCAAGAAAACAGAATGCACTTTACATCAGAGAATGGAAAATGCTCAGGCTTGAGCTAAAAAGCTTATTCCTAGCTTATTTCCTGAAACTGTATATTTTCCTTTTAAAGTCTAAAAGTTTATGATGTAAACTAAGTCTGGAAACAAATTTGAACAAATTTTATCAAGGAATGAAAGAGAATTAAGCAAATGAAATTGACAAGTTTTGGCTATCAAAGCTGAAATAAGAATGACCCAAACAATTTGATTACCAATTGCCTGTTTGACTATTATATTGACTTGTAAAAGACTTGGAACCAATTGTTAACATCTAATGACTGAAAATGATCACTAAAACACCAATTATCAACACTTGAAATCTACTTAAAAGCTACTACCAAACACTCCTTTATCAGTTTTAAACAAAATCTTACAAAGGCTTATTGAGTAATAGTTTGAACTGAAACAAAAGCTATAGTAGACTTGTTTTAGTGAACAAAATGAAAGCTAATGAAACTGAAATTAAGCAATTAACAAGACTAGAACTCAATTAAGCTGTTATGCTAAAAAGTTACTGAAAATGAGCTAATAACTAGAAAGCTGAACACAAATGCACAAGATTAAGCAGTAACTGAAATTTAAACACTCAAAACACAATCAAACAACAACATATAACAAGTATATCATGCAGCCATCAAAGTTATCTAGGAAAATGAGCATGCAAAGACTGTTTAGAGGAACATAAAACAAGAGCTAATGAACCTATTGTAGAGGTCCTTTGGGAAGAAGAGGAGCGCTGAGCTCTCTTGCACTAGTGATACCACCACCTATCACTAGTAATCAACAAGTATCATCCATCAAATCAGCTACAATGATCTGGAATCAATAAAACTGCATACAATTCTTCAAGAACAATGGTATGGACTGAATTCTGAACAAACAGCTACAATTCTTCACAAATGTAAGCTATGATCAATGGTTGATCATAACATACATCAAACAGCAACAAGAACTCTTAACAGCAACAAGAATCACCAGGAATTTGAATAACAGAATTTGGCGGGAAAAGGTAATTTGAAATTTATTTGATGAATTCAGTTACAAAAGTTGTTACAAGCTACTAACTAACTAACTGACTCAAGAGTTTGTCAGACTCTTGAGTAGTTAGGTGAAAAGTAGGGAAAAAGGGAAAGGGAAATTTAAGAACTATGTGTTTTACAAATTTAAGCTACTATCTGAAATGAGGTACATCCTAGCTATTTATAGGCATGAGAGGAGATTCTGTTGGGGTTTGTGACGTGGCAGATCCAATCATAGCTTGACACGTGGAATATTCTGCAAATTCATCTTTGAAGGTTATGAACTGATTTGGGTGTTTTTAATTGAGTGGATGATATGTTAATTGGATTGCACCATTGAATTCGTCTTCCAAAATTGAGCAACTTAGGTGTTTTGATCTTCTCTTGAAACGGCTTCAATCAAAAACCCGATCCTGGAAATATTTTTGTTAAAGAAGATGGACACGTGGCGCCTTCTGGTTGGTTGTGAGGGTGTCACACGGATCACACTGTTTGGATATGGTATTAAATGTGGCGGCTGTTAATGGGTATTTAATGCTTGATCCGTGTGAACTATTTCCTTGTTTCTGATTGGTTTAGAGCTAATGCACATGGATCATGTCTTGTAATATTTTCCAAACTTGGCAAAACAAGCCCTTGTACTTGGCAGATTCCCATTTCAAGCTAGTATCTTCATTCCTTTGTCATTTTTGGTCCTTTAACTTCCAAGACTTGTACAAAATGGTCCTTTGACTTGGTTGACTTGATAGTTTGACCAGATTTGACTTTAATCTTGACTTTTCATAATTTGCACTTCTAGTCCTTCAACTTTCACAACTTGTCAAGATAGGTCCTTGAACTTCAAAGTCTTGTCACTTTTGATCCTCTTTTGTCTTTTTCATCCATTTGAGCTTGGTTTTTCCTTGTTTGCTTGAAATTGTATCCTTTTACCTACATAAGATCACACAAACACAAACATACCACATAACACTGCTTTTTACAAGATAAATGGGTATTTTGCTTCATGTTTTAGGGTTATTTGTTGATAAAAGGATATGAGTTTAAGCTTATATCATGCATCATTCCCGACCCTTAAGATTAACTCACCTTCGGCAACATCGACTAAGGCTTTTTCGGTTCTCAAGAACGGCCGACCAAGTATTAACGGAATACGAGGGTCCATTTCATAATCAACAACAACAAAATCGACCGGAAAAGTGAAGGTGCCAATTTTAACAAACACATCTTCGACAATAGCAACGGGGTAAGCAAGAGTTCGATTTGCTAGCTCAAGAGTCATCTTAGTTGGTGTAAGGTCGGGTAATGATAGTGTTTTCCAAAGAATTAAAGGCATCAAATTTATACTTGCCCCGAGATCGGCTAAGGAAGTAAATTCTTCGGTTTGGTTAAAAGTACATGGTAGCACAAAACGACCGGGATCTCCAAGTTTTTTCGGAAGTTCTTTAAGAAGGATTGCAGAACAGTTTTCATTCAATCGAGTATTAACAAACTCGGCCATCTTCTCCTTCTTATTAAGCAATTCCTTAAACATCTTAACAAATTGCGGTATTTGGGCAAGAGCTTCAACAAGGCTAGGGGTGATGGTCACTCCCGAAATCTTCTTCCAAAAGTTTGACACTTGAATGTCATCCTTGGTGAGCAATCTGCCCTTGTCTAAGAGAGAAGGATAAGGGATGTTGGGTTTACAAGTGGAAGGTGGGGTTGGTGAAGGGTGTTTCGTGGGTACTTCTTCATTAAGAGGTGGAGACGATAATGGAGAACTAATACTAGGCGTGGGAGTAGGAGGGATAAATGGTGGTGGAGGAGGTGTAGATGGAGTAAATGGGGGAGGGGTAGATGGTCCTACAAGAGTTGATCCACTGCGTGTAGTAATAGCATTCACATTCGCTCTCGGGTTGGTGACGGTGTTTGAAGGTAGATAGCCCGAAGTAGAGGGTTGAGTAGTTGGTAAGAAACTCGCCATCATATTCTTAAAATCATTCGTTTGATTGCTGAAGGAGGTTTGCATATCATGTCGAAGCTCGGTTCTAATATCATTCCCTTGCTTAGTGATATCTCCTTTCAAATTGATGATTTGGCTTTGCAGATTCTTGATTTGCTCTCCTTGGGTCCTCATGAAAGTTTCTACATCTTGATTAATGGGTGGGGCTTGTTGAGCGGGTAGGTGATAAGTATTAGAAGCTCTAGGTGGGTTTGGGTTGCTTCTGTTGTAGTTGTTGGGGTTGTGGTTTCGAGGAGAAATACCGGGTGCAAGAAAGTTGTTCGAACGGTAACTTAGCAAGTTACGATCACCTTGAGGTCGGGCTTGGTAATTTTTCGTTGAATAGTTACCATAAGCCGCATACACGTTTTCCGGATTGTCATGAGTAGAAGGACAATCAGTGTATGAATAAGGACCGCCGCAGGTCTCATAAGAAGTTGCAACAGCTTTAACTTGTTGTTGTTGATTTGTAGCCAAGAGTTGCATATTCTTGCTCATTTCGACCATTGCGCGGGTCAATTTGGTGATATCAGGGTTTGAAGAAGTAGAAGAAACATTGAATCTCGGGTTATTCCTTGAATATGCAGATGAATCCCAATTTTTGTGATGAGTAGTCATGTTCTCGATAAGCTCTCTACACTCCTCAGGTCTTCTTTTCATAAATGTGCCACCGACGATTGCATTAATCGTATCACGATCACGAAAAGTTAAACCGTTGTAGAAAGTATCAATTAAGGTAATGAGGAGCATGTTGTGGTTTGGACATCGATCGATCAAAACATATATCGTTCCTAAGCATCAAAAAGTGATTCATCGGGTTCTTGAGTAAATCCACTAATTTGATTTCGAAGGCTCGTGACCATGGATGGTGGAAAGTAGCGTGACAAAAAGCGTTGAGTCATCTCATCCCAAGTATGAATTGAATTCTTCGGAAGACGATCAAACCATTTTTCGGCATGGTGGGATAAGGTGTGTGGAAATAGGTGAAGGCAAAGAAAATCCATAGTAACACCGGGCAACATCATGCTTTGAGTAACGGTAATGAACTTGTCGAGGTGTTTGTTGGCATCATCCTCCGGCAATCCGCGAAATCGACAAGTATTTTGAACTTGTTGGATCATGTGACGCTTCAACGAAAACTCAGGAGCCGTGATTTGCATCGGCGCAATCGGTCCTCCTCGTCCATTCATGGTGGGTTGACACAAATCCTCCATCGTTCGATGATTGGGTGGGGGAACATTGTTGTTGTTATTATTGTTGAGGTGCGGTGGGTTATTGTTGTTGTTCACACCAGCCATATCTAAATCTTCACGAGTCTCGGGCTCTGAATAAGATGAAGATCTAGTACGCATAGCAAAAGCAAAAGAAAAAGATACCAAAGAAATAGAGAATATATATGTATGTGTAAAAATAAAAATAAAAATCTTTTTGGATTTTTGAGATTTTTTAATTTTTATGGGTTTTTAACAATTTTTAATTTTTATGGATTTTTGAAAATTTTTTGAGCAAGAAAAATAACGTTCACGAGTGAACGGATCCCAAAATTCAACGCGTCTCTCACAGAAAACCGTTTATCTTCACGAAAAGAGCCGGCAGCGGCGCCATTGAATACAATGATTTTTGTATGTAAAAAGTTATCGTCACAGTCTCTTCGAATTGACTATTGGTTTAAGTGCGACTCAGTCGTCTTTTGGTGGAAAACAATAGATTGGTCGTTTTAGTATAATTAAATGTGCAAGACTTTAAAAGTAAATGACGGGTAATTAACGCTAAAACTAATTAAAACGTAAATGGTGCAATATTAAAATTTTAAAAGTAATTAATTAAATGACAAAAATTAAAGCTCGACGAAAAGTAAATTTGACAATATAATAAAAATGCAAACAATTAAAATAACACTTAAAGAAAAATGGCGGGAAAATAAATGCTTGAAAATAAAAAGGGAGTAAACAAACCTAAGTCGGAACTCGAAATACTGTCACTATCCGGAATACCAAACTTACTCTGCTTATCCAGAATCTTCAAACAAGCAGCTTATCCGGAATATCCCCACAAGTTGCCACAATCCGGAATATAAATTCCGGACACTTATCCGGAATAACCTTCAAGCTCCAATCCAGAATGTATACACTTTTCCTTATCCGGAATATTTAGTCCTAGGGCTTATCCGAAATATTTCCTTTTCCTTATCCGGAATACCTTGTTGTTGAGCCTATGCGGAATACATGAAAATCGCCTTATCCGGAATCCTAACAAACTTCACTTTATTCGGAATATGTCCCCAGCTAGCTATCCAGAATCCAGGGTTTGCAGCTTGTAGAATATTGATAATCAATGAATCTATGAAGGGGTTTGTTGATTTCTAGAGAGAGAAAGTTAGAGAGAGAAAGTGAGAGAAACTATGTGTTATTTTATTAAATGGAAACTAGCAAATGACAACAACCAACCCCTTTCCATGGTGGAAAGGGGTATTTATAGTTCCAAGCAAACATGGGCTTGGGCCGGTCCATGACAAGCCCATGGACCGGTTCTTACTTAAGTTAATAAGTAACTAATGACTATTTTCTAACTACGAGCTATTACAACATAAATATTATTGTGGAGTGACCGATACTTCTAATATACGTAAAAACGTATTTCTAACAATCTCCCCCTAAGGGAGGTCACTCCACGTTTACAAAGTTCTAAACCTAGCATACTATACTAAGTCTTCGTTCTTTAGCTCGTAGTCTTTTCTTCTTTTCTTTCTTTTGTTGTGAATATGTTGGTTTGATCTTTTTGGCTTTGGCTTGAGAGCATTGTTCTTTGGCCTTTCACGTGCGATCTTTGCCTCTCTTGTGAATTTGCCTTCTCGTGACTCCATGTTCCACACACTTATGTCTTTTTGTTGAATTCTCGAAAGTTTCAGAGTTTGGTACAGCGGAAGACTTTATCTTGTACTTTCTTGAATTTTTTGCTAAACTTTGATGCAGAAAGACATAAGCATGTGGGAACGACTTCTACAGGTACACCGCAACACCACCGTCTTCACTGGTACTCAGCAACGCCACCGTCTTCAACAGGTACACAGCAACGCCACCGTCTTTAACAGGTACATAGCAACGACACGAATAAAATGGCTTTGAACATTTTATTCTAATTCGGTAGCATTTTACCTCCGGTCGGTGAAGACCGTTGGACGATATTAGATATCGTACCCGTGACGGATAGTTTCAATTAAGTAACTTCCTGACAGGATTTCGCGGGTAAACCCGTTCTCTTTATTCGACCGTCCAAAGCTGACTGCGAACATAAAGAGTGAATCACTTGGATAAATTATCCTTGTGATTAGAAGCCGTCAATTCATGAAACCTGGAACAAGTGAATTTCAATTAAGATTTTCACCATCGTTGCTTTCCAGTTGTCACGAGCTTAATTCATAAAGAATCTTGCACGTCACCTACCAAGTGCTGTTTGATGTTGACACTAGAAGGATTTCCACTCGTCACTGTGGTCAATAAAGAGTCACTCTGAGTGTTCTGGCAAGATCATATGATAATGCGAAGAGGCCTGGAACGAGTTTAAGTTCAATTAAGAATTAAACCACTGTTACCTTCCAGTTTTTCACAAGATTGGTTCTAAAAGAACCGCACGTGTAACCTACCATGAGCTTGTTTGATGTTGGCTCAAGCAGGATTTCCATCTTCATTGTAATACTTACGTATTACTCGGATGTTCTGGCAATATTACAGGAATACTGCGTAGGACTCATAAAAATCTCTTACTTTTCACAGTGTGTGAGAAAGCAAGGAATAAATGGAAAGTGTCCTAATGAGACTTTTGATGATCTCTTGGCTCTAGACTCGATTGTGCGTTTTGATTTAGTGAGCGATGGCTGGAGAGGAGTACCACCTTTTCAATACCAGTCTATTCGGAGTGAATAAACCAATAGATAACGTGTTGATCTCCGTGTGATTAAAACAAATACCTTTTGAGAGATATTTGAGTTAGCTGGGAAGGGTTGTGCATTGCATCACTGGGTCCATGATGTCTTTCTTCAATACCGAGAATCATTAGCAAAAATGACCTCAATAGCATATGTATTGACCCGGTTTCTGCCTAAAGTTGTAAGGAGGGCTTCTTTCTTTACACCCTTTATCTTTACAATTCTTTTTCATTCTTCAACCCCTTCAATGCTTACCAATACGTCATCACTAGCACCTTGTTGTGATTGTTCCAGTGCTAGCTTAAGTACTTGGTCGGCATTCAGCTACGTTCACATTCTTTCTCCATCTTTCCTAGGACTTCTAATTCTATCTAGGGAATTGTCCTTGGGAAGATTCCATCGGCTCTGATGAATCATTGTACTAAACCTATTCCTACCACCCTTTTGTCACCACATTCGTCGTGAATTAAGCGTGTTTTAGGAAGGAATTGCCACCATGAAAAATCATTGAAAATCACCTAAAGTACTTGTGATATTGAAATCAAAAGTTTTGTACCTTAGGTGTTTTGTTCATCAAAAACGCTCCCCCTTAACACGTGCTTTACACATATTAAGTTGGATAATCTTTAAGTCTTTTTCATCTTTTAGCCAAGTATCACTTACGTCTCCTTAATCCCATTTTCTCCCCTTATCCAAAATGTTAACCATTAATATTTGGGATATTGAATGGATTAACCGGTCTTTGGGTAAAAAATGAAATCGATGTTTGGCCATAGAATAAGTTATTGCTCCCCCTTAAGTTAATAAGGGATAGTTGTAGTGCTTTAGTATGATATATTTTGAAAGATTTAGAATCTCGTGAGAAATTCTTGAAAAATTATCATACCTTAACACTACATCAAGCCATTAAAGCACATTATTCACAAATATACATATTCACAATTGAAAACCAATATAAAGTGGACCTGAAGTGTACGACCCATTAGATGGATCGTTGCAGTAGCTTGTGGTGCACTAAATACGGTCTTCCACCAACAAATCTTTCCAAGCTCCTCATCAATCTACGTTCACGGAGCTTTTGATCAATCTTCTTGATCACGTACTTTGCCATCTGCCGGTAACCCGGATGCCAATCCTCCGTCATCTCTGGCAAAGTCCCACCCGAGTTCAGATGCTCCAAATTTCCTCTGACTTGTAGAAGAGTTCCATCACTATACTTGTGGAGCTCCCCCACCCTCATAAACTTCATCAAACCTCGACTGTTCAAGTAGAAAATGCCGTAATTCGGGACAGAAATGCCGGTATAGGGACATCTTTCTACATGTTGAGGTAGCACTTGATTCACAGGACGGGTTAAGTTGAGCTTCCTTTGATAGCTTTCGACTCCCAACTGAAGATCTTCAACTCGTGACTTGATGACAACGCTTCGTGTGAACATGCGAAGTGCTGTATTCAAAGCAATCAGGTCTTCACGAGGAATATGTGTGAGTTGATCTCGGGTCATCAGAAGCAGCATATCTTCGATATCCTCAAGGCGAATGATGGAAAAATCTCCCTGCTGGATTTTGTATTCCCTGTCATCCTCCCTTTTCAAACGAATCTCCGTTACATGATAATAGCCATTCTTGGCTTCAGTTTTCATTCCTAAGATGCTGGAGATGCGGATGTCAGATCTAACATTGCTTCCAGAATTGACCAAGCAGCAACCCCTGTACGCCCTTCGGACTCGTTCGTCCCAATGAGATGCACCTATGACAGCATACATATCATAATTACGATTCATTTTTGGGACCCAGAGTCGATTTACCTTTTCCTCGATAAAGGGTATTGTCCCCCAGTTGGCAGCTTTCAGCAAGGTCAGGGAGGTTGCGTACTTTGATGACCCCTTCAGTAGATACACAAGATCATTGGTGACGAAGAAGTCAAGAGCAATCTGATTATCTTGAGCAGGATCCATTGGAGGTGGAGCTCTTTCTGATTCATGAAGACCTGGCCGTTGAACGGTATTCAGAGCCTTCAGGATCTCATCAGCATAATATTCAAACTCCATTCGGGTCAACCGGGTTTTGGCGCGAAGCCTCTTATCATTCAGCGCTTTCTTCACCAACGATGGAGTAACCGAAGTCTTATACTCATGAGCAAGAAATGCACATAAGTCAATCGGACTGCGGATACGGAGATACAACACATCTTTGTCAGCATCTGTGATCGGATCATATTGTGCTGCTGCCGTGATCCAAGCCTGTGGTGGTGCAGTCTCGTCTATCTCCAACGTGTCTGCCCAATCTCGTGTGCTTGGTTCAGGAACCGTAGATTGTTGTGCTTGTTGTAGAGGAGTAGAAGTGCGAACATCTGTTGGTTCAGTGTCAGGCATTTCGGCAGTGTCGTGAACTGGAGAGTGTTGTGCAGCTTCGGGTTCCGTCACTGATTCTGCAATAACAGGAGCAACAACAACAGAACTAATGGGGTTAGTGGTAATAGGTAAAGATACAGCGATAGAGGTACCGGGAACCGATGACGCTGTAGTGGCATTCACATCGTGGCGCCACTTAGTTCGTCTTGATTCCGACGATGTTGATTTGTCCTTCTGTGCTGCATCTTTCTTGGACTTGGTTCCAGTCTTAGCAGTTTTCTTGGAGCTGGTAACCTTTTCTCCCTCTTTCGGCTGTTCACCCCCATCATCATCCTGATTGTCATCCCCATTACTACCCCTAGCACTCTCCTCATTCCCATCACCACCATCATCGCCATCATCATCATCCTCATCATCGTCATCATCATCCTCATCCTTATCCTCATCATCACCATCATCGTCATCCTTTTCCTCTTCTTCTCCTTCTTCTTCCTCTTCTTCACCCGTACCCTCTTCTTCACTTTCTTCCCTTTCTTCCTCAGGTAAGATGTGATATGGTACCACACTTCCAAACGTTTTGAATAACTTATCATCCTCCATGATAGCGTCATTCAGGGATTTGTATAGAGCCCGTTGAATCCTAGACTTATCAAACAATCCAAGTTCCACCATACGAGCCTTAAGGATCTTCTTCAATTCAAAATCCGTCAAGTCATAAGCAATCTTGTAGGCGGCTTCTGAAGGATTGGATGATTTGATCATCAAGTTGTCAGCAGCAAGTGTCTTCAATTCATCACGCAGTTTAGGCATTAGGGATTCAACGGATTCTTGCACTCTTTCTTCCACAGAGGCTTCAAGTGCTTCTTTTTGCTCTTTGTATTTATCCCTCATCGCTTGAAGTCTGGTGATACGTGCAGCATGCTTATCAGCCTCAGCTTGCTTAACCCGAGCTAGTTCTTCTGCATGTGCTTTTCGAGTCACTTCCATATCTGCAGCGAACCTAGCAATCATCTCCTCTTGGGCTCTCCTAAATGCTTCTTCACTTTGAGCTCGTCTTTGTAACTCTTGGTGAAGTTCATCCATTTCGCGTTTGTGATTATCCACATGTTTATCCAACATTTCGGCCATCACCAACGCGGCCATGGTAGATGTTGCAGAGCTGCTCTGGGTTGATTGGAGAGGCTCGGTTGTTACTGCGGTACTAAGGATGGGAATTGTCGGTGGTGGAAGAAATGGTGTTGAAGCCGGTCTGGTTGGTAAGGGTTGTATTGGTGGAGGTTGAGTTGCTAAAGGTTGGGTTGACACCATGATCGTAGGAGCAACAGACTCCTTTTCCACACTTGCTGAAATAGGGATTGATGGCTCCTTCGAAGTGGAATAATGTTCACGTGACCCGAACTCATCAACATCATCTGGTTCCACGTACTCATCCTCAACATCTACCCTTGCACCTGAACCACTACCGCCAGTATCTTTCCTACTCCTTTGAATTGCTATCTTCATCATTTGTTCCTCTGTCTTGTCAAGAGCAGGATCAACAATATCTTCTTCATCACGTAAAGCCATCTCATCAGCCTTACCCTTTCCCTTCTTACCCTCTGTCTTCTTCTTCTTGGTTTCGGGTTCAGGTAACGCAGCTGGTTGTTTGCGTTTGCCTTTACTCTTAACCGTTGTAGACGAGTCTTCTCCAGTCTGAAGGTTTGCTTCCAGCTTCTTGATTTCTAGCTGCAGTAGCTTGTAATCAGCAGAACCTTTGATTTTCTCCGTCAGAAGATAATCGGGAATGGGACCAGGAATCACACCAATAGACGGTCCTTCATGCCTCAGATCCACAGTATCATCAGCTTCTTCAGTGTGATAACGACTTGCTGCACGCCTATCAATAGTAGCATCATTTTTCATAAAATAGTTAATGATAAGCTTGATAAACCTTGGATAAGGAAAGAAATTTGTCTTCAGCTTCTTGTTCTGGAAGAGTTGAAAGGTGAATTCTTCCCATATCAACAATGCATAATCTGCATTTGCCGCCTTGTACATGCCATAGAAGAGGTTTATTATAGGACTGCGCAGAGCATCATGGCCACTTGTTTTTGGTGTAAGACATTTACTGAGAATACCCATCAATGCTCTCCAAGGTTGTCCTACCTTAGCAGTGGTAAACTCAGACGCAACTCGTATTTCCGGACATCCAAGTGCGTCAAATAACTCCACGAGTTCATCTTTAGTAGGATCCCTCGAGAATGACATGCCTTTGGGTGTATCCCGTATACCAAGAATCTTACGGAAGTCTGAAACTGTGAGTGTCTGCTGCTTGTTGTCGATGGTGAAGGTGATCTTGTTTGAAGTGATTTCCTTGGTAGCCCAAAATTCATACATATACTCATACGGCACCGAGTCTGTACTCCTAAGGGCGTTCTTGAAATGAGAGTTATCGAGGATGGCTATGGCGACCTTAAAACCATGGTGAGTGGATTTTGAGACTTGCTTCAGCCGGTAGTTGTTGGGTATAAACTTAAGGGTTCGTGCTTTAGCAATATCGGCTTCTCTAGAGTCTTGGATTGCTTGTACTGTTGGATTAGTCATTGTATCTGCTTAAGATAAGACATGAAAGGTTGATGCACAAAAACATATAGATATATATCATTCTTACTTCTAAGCATAACACATTTCATAACATAATACAACAAGTACATATATAGCACGCAAACAATAATAATCAAACTCTTCATCCGGAACTTTTCCTTATTCGGAACTTCTTCATCCGGAACATTCCTTCATTCGGAACTTCTTTCATCCGGAAGTTCTTCATCCGGAACTTCCTTCATCCGGAAGTTCTTCATTCAGAACTTCCTTCATCCGGAAGTTCTTCATTCGGAACTTCCTTCATCCGGAAGTTCTTCATTCGGAACTTCCTTCATCCGGAACATTCCTTCATTCGGAACTTCCTTCATCCGGAAGTTCTTCATTCGGAACTTCCTTCATTCGGAAGTTCTTTATTCGGAACTTCCTTCATTCGGAAGTTTTTCATTCGGAACTTCCTTCATTCAGAACTTCCTTCATTTGGAACTTCCTTCATTCGGAACTTCCTTCATTCGGAAGTTCTTCATTCGGAACTTCCTTCATTCGGAAGTTCTTCATTCGGAACTTCCTTCATTCGGAAGTCCTTCATTCGGAAGTCCTTCATTCGGAACTTCCTCATTCGGAAGTTTTTCAGAAAAAATCCTTCATTCGGAAGTTCTTATCCTTGTTCATCCGGAACATCAAAAACGCATTCTAAGAGTATTAATTCTAAACGCATTTGTGATTTCTAAGGTAATCTAAGGCAATTTAAACATTATTTAAACTATTCCGAGCAAAACCCACCATAAATCCCTAATCAATTAAGCCTAATTGGGGCGAACGAACCCTAACTAGATTTAAATAGATTATCTGAATTAACCAGTTGGATTTACATGATTTAAACGAATTAGAATTTAAATAATTGATGTTATTTACCTTATTTGTTGAAAGAACAGGATCGGATGAATAAAGAGATGATTTTTAGAGCTTGTGTGTGTGATTATTCAACAATGGCGGCAAAGTGATGAAGATACAGTGAACAGGAATAGTGAGGGGCGGGGGGGTTTTGTTTTTTGACTTAGGTCAATTGTTGACTAGTTCCAATAAATCTCACTTTTAGTCCCTCTATTATCTATTCTTTTCCTTTTTGTTTCTAATTTTTCCATTTCACTTAACCCTTGTTTAACGTACACACAACTTAGCAAACGCAATCTATTAGCATATCTCCAATATCTAAAAACAATGCCTATCACTTAGAACGAACACAAGTCGTATTCTAAAGCAAAACCACTCAATTACCATGTAGCACTTAATTTTCACAATCACTTTTGAGAATCAGTTAAATGACGAAGATGATTTTAATATTTTCTCCCCCTTAAACGATGACCCGTTTTCTATTTAAAGAGCTGTAGTCATTGTTTAAAGAGTCAAATATTGATGAAAGCATTTCCAATTTATATTTTGAAAAAGTTTGATTCGTGGTGTCAATAAGATTTCTCTTATTTTAACAAATTAATGCACTGAGACGTACATTTATTCGTGTTAGACCAAGTTATAAAGTAAACTTGATCCCTTTGCATGATTTGGCTTGTAAATCACGCCCGAGAAAATTAATTCCCGTTCTGAGCCAACGTTTTCCAAGGAAATACGTGACTTTAATAAGAAAACCGGGTTGCAGTCAGAAATAACTACAAGCCATAATGGGCATGTTTTAAAAATGTACAACTTTTATACGGACTCTATTTATGGCACCGTGTCAATATTGATCGACATTTCTAAGGCCGTAAATATTACCGTACTAAAAGACATGCCCGATTTAAAACGAAAAATATTTTTGGTTTTTCTTGATTTTATAATTTTTATGGTTTTTCTAGGTTTTATATTTTTTTTATGGTTTTTGTTGGTTTTATATTTTTGTATTTTCTTTTTGTGGTTTATATATTTACGATAATATACATGATCACGAACAAAGGATACTCTGAATAGTTTACCACGACTATTCAGCTGATTCTTCTGCCAACTCTTTGAGAGTCGCTGGAGTGAATGATTTCATGCCAAGCTTGTCGATCAAAAACTCGATTCGTCCTCAATCTAAGGCTTTGGTGAACATATCCGCCAGCTGATACTCAGTAGTGACAAAATACAGCTCGATCACTCCGTTCTCCACCTGCTCTTTAATGAAATGGTAGCGAATGTCTATGTGTTTGGCCCGGGAGTGTTGAACATAGTTGCAGCAAAGGGCAATGACGCTCTTGTTATCACAATACATCGGGATTTTGTTGAATCCCAAACCGTAGTCAGTTAATTGTGATCTCATCCAAAGGACTTGAGCACAACAACCGGACATGGCGATGTATTCAGCCTCCGTGCTTGATATTGCAGCGCTTTTCTGCCTTTTTGAAGACCAACTGATCAATCTATCTCCAAGGAGTTGCACAGATCCAGAAGTGCTACGCCTCGTGTCTTGACATCTAGCATGATCGGCATCTGCGTATGATATTAAAGCAATGGAGGAATCCTTCGGATACCATAGACCATGATGAAGTGTTCCTTTTAGATACCGAAAGATCCTTTTCACAACATGTAGATGCTTTTCGGTAGGCCGAGCCTGATACCGGGCACACATGCATACATCAAATTGCAAATCAGGCCTGCTAGCAGTCAGATATAGAAGGGTGCCGATCATCCCACGGTAAAGTTTTGGATCGACAATAGTCCCATTCCTATCTTCATCTAACTTGGATTTCTCCACCATTGGAGTGTCCACGGGGTCACAATTTTCAAAGTTATATTTCTTAAGAGATTCTAGAGCATATTTGGATTGATTAATAAAGATGCCTCTGGGATTCTGAGAAATCTGTAATCCTAAGAAAAATGAAATTTTTCCCATCATCGACATCTGAAAGCGTGTGGACATTATCTTCTCAAAGCGATTTGACAATTCTATGTTAGTGGCAGCAAATATTATATCATCAACATAAATTTGTACCAGAATCATGTCGTTGCCTTCCTTGAGAGTGAATAATGTGGGGTCCACCTTGCCTTTGGAGAAGCCTTCCGAAATGAGATATGTTGACAGGAGATCATACCACGCGCGTGGAGCTTGTTTCAACCCGTAGAGAGCCTTCTTAAGCTTGTACACATGATTGGGAAACTCCGTACTGACGAACCCATTCGGCTGACTAACATAGACTTCTTCCCTTAGTTCACCGTTCAAAAATGCCGTCTTCACATCCATTTGATAGACGATCATGTTCATATGAGCAGCATACGCAAGGAATAGTCTAATAGCCTCCAATCTAGCCACAGGAGCAAAAGATTCTTCAAAGTCTATACCCAAGGCTTGTTTATATCCTCTAGCGACCAATCTAGCCTTATTCTTCAATACCGCACCCATCTCATCAAGTTTAACCTTATAAACCCATAACAAAGTAAGGATGTTAACCTTGTCAGGGAGAGGAACCAATTCCCATACTTCAAGTCGTTGGAATTCATTTAGTTCCTCCTGCATAGCTTCAATCCACGAAGATTGGGTCATAGCCTGCTGCCAATTTTTAGGTTCAACTTCAGAGAGAAATGCATCAAAGTAGCAATAAAGTGCACTCTCTTGTAATTGATGGCGTGTAGAGACGGGTCGATCTAGATCTCCAATAACATTCCTAATTGGGTGATCTTTTGTCCATTTAGTGCTATGGTTTTCAATCCTAGGTGGTCTGGAGTGAACAATAGAAGGAGCTTCTTCTGAGGTAGACGCGGCTGAAGGGTTTTCAGGGATCGCTACACCAAAGAAAGGAAGCTCTTGCAAGTGAGCATATTCCAAGTCGTGATCAGTAGAATCCTCTTCCACATCATTAGGCACGAGTAGGGGTGACGATTCAGGTGTAGTTTGAGAATCACTTGGTGAAGGTGCATCCGGTTCAATGTGAATTGTAGATGCATTAGATAAAGGTTCATTAGCTTGAGCAACCACTTCAGGGATTGGAGCGATTACTGCAGGTGCTGGAACTTCATCAGTCGGGGGATCGAAGAATTCATCAAACAATGGTTGAAACAGTTTATCCCACTCGGGCCTTGTTGGTGGTAAAAATGATGTAGAAGTAGGATTATTGGGAACTAATCCGGAACTAATAGCACCGGTTCCCATCTCATGAAGCGCGGGTTCAGAGCTGTGTTGCTCAGAAGCCATCGCTGTCAGCTCGTCGAAATCTGCGTCCATAGTTTCTACAATCTTGCCAAGACGACGGTTATAGATTCGGTATGCTTTCTTGGACGGTGAGTAACCAATGAAAATACCTATGTCGGCTTTTGGTTGAAGCTTACCCAAGTTCTCACTATTGATGTTTGGATAACACAGAGCACCAAACACATGAAAAAAATGAAACATCGGGTTTGCGGTCATGTAGAAGCTCATAAGGTGTTTTTCCATGGCGTTTCCGAAGGATAGAACGGTTTTGGGTGAAACATGCAGTAGAAATAGCCTCTGCCCACAAGAACAATGGAGCGTTCGCATAAATAAGCATGGTCCTAGCAGCTTCCATAAGTGTACGATTCCGTCTTTCAACGACATCGTTTTGTTGTGGAGTGCGTGCAGCGGATGTTTCATGTGATATACCAACTCCTTCATAATAATCACGAAGAGTCTGGTTGACGAACTCTGTACCATTGTCTGTACGAATACGGCGGACAGTGGTATTCAAACGTACCTGAATGAATTTCAGAAAAGTGACGATAGCCTTCGGTGCTTCATCCTTTGTACGTAGAAATCTAACCCATGTAAACCTGGAGAAATCATCCACAATTACCAGAATGAATTTCTTACCGCTCACACTTTTAGTTCTCATCGGCCCACAAAGATCCATATGTAAAAGATGAAGTTTTTCTTGATTGGTGTCTTCAGCTTTGGGCTTGTAAGATTTCTTGGTACTTTTCCCCTTTGAACACGCGGAACATAAATGGTCCTTGTGAAATTTAAGCTTTGGAAGACCACGAACTAAATCGTTTTTAGCCAGATGATTAATAGCATCAAAGTTAAGATGAGATAATCTGCGATGCCATAACCATGACTTGGTCTTAGATGCTTTAGAGAGAAGACATACTGGAGAGGCGGCCATCATGTCTTGTAAGGACAAGGTATAGAGATTTGCACCACGAGATCCCTTCAACAAATCTTTTCCTTCCAAGTTGCGGATGAAACAAGTGTGTTGTCGAAAAGCAACCTCAAGGTTGGAATCACAAAACTGTCCTACTGAGAATAAGTTATGACCAAGACCTTCTACATAGTATACCCTTGAAATCGTCACGTTTCCAATCTGATATTCACCATACCCCATAATCTTTGCTATATGATCATTCCCGAATTTAACCGTACCAAGAAACTTGCTGACGAAATTTCGGAGCATCGAGCGATTTCCGGTCATATGTTTTGAACAACCGGAGTCCAAATACCACAGGATGATTTGGACCACCTGAAAATATCACCACACGAAGAAAATGTAGAGGTATCGGAATCTGAGTGTTCCTTGTTATTAGCAGGTACAGATTTAATAATCTTAGATTTGCTAACTCTAGGTTTCTAAGATTTCCTAGCCTTCCTTTTCTTAATAGGTGGTGTAGATTCTAGTTGGCTTAAATCCTGAGGTATTTCTTCACTGATAGGCACTATAGTGGGGGCTGACCTAATTAAAGGGCGCTGTTTCCATACTTGAGTGCGAGTGTTCCTAACTAAAGGACGCTCAGACCTAACCTCAATGGATGCATTCCTAGTTAAAGGGCACATTTTTCCATCTAATGTAAAGGTCCTACCAATGGGACGCCATTGCCAGCCAACTTGGGCACGAGTTCTACCCGTTGGCTTCCATTCAAGACCATTCTTAATAGCATTCATTTCATTAACATGATCAATCAGACACAAATCATGACGCTGGGAAAACATACATTCATTACAATTCCAACAATTTAAATCAGAATTCACGAATGGTTTAGGCTGCTGCACAGGCGCAGAGCTTTTAGTCTTAACATGATTCTTTTTATTTAAAACTGAACTAGCATTCCTATTGTGGACTTCTACTTTCTTCTTTGTGGCACTACTAGTGGAGGGCTTGATCTTAGCTTTCTTGAGTGGCGATCCTTTAGCCTTAGTAGTCTCTTTTAATCTTGTAGAAGGCAAAGTGGGAACATTAGCAACAGATTTTAAAGGTGTCTTACTTGATTGTGCCAATGACGGTTTCGCTCCTGGAGTCTTATTAAATGGAGTGACAGCAATGGGCCTATTATTAAGTAGTTCCGAACCTGGTGTACCTATGTATTGCAAATATGCTAAGCAATATTGAACTCGCTTAACATATTCATGAGCCGAATAATAGTCGCTACTTTAGGGATCTAAGGCATAAAGACCGTCTAGAATATCCCTAAGAAGATCGACATGCTTAATGGCATTCCTCATATAATCATCGTAGGTAACCGGGTTTCTATGATGAAGCGGATTCTTATAAAGCACTACTGACTTGGTTGTTGGAGCACTAGTGGACGGTGCAGAGTCGGTAGCTAAGTTATCAACAACTTCTTGTCGGGTGAGAAGAAGTGTCTCCTTTAACTCAGCCAAAACCATATTTTTGTCTATGAGCAGGATGTTCAAATCAGAGATTTCCTCGCACTTTTGGTTCAGTTGTTCAATAAAAGATTGTTGCTGTGCCGCATTAAAAGCGAAGCGTTCTTCTAGTGAACCATAAAGAGCGGATAATCCCTGTCTTGTTCGATCCATCTCCCCTAGAATAGACAAAAGTCTAATTTCTAAGACTTGGTTTTTAGACTCTACAGCCTCTAGTTCCAATTTTAATGTTTCCTTTGATGATACCTCTCTCTTCAATCTCATGATTTCTTCCTCTAATGTCTTAACAATTGCAATCATCTTGTCACTAGTCTCAACACCGTTTTCACAAACATTTGATATCAAAGATTCTCATTTTGAGTTTGTTGTTTTAATTCTAAAGATATACAATGTTGTTCTAGTTGATTAAAGCGTTTTGAAAGTAAATTGTAGGAATCTTGTAGCATTAAAAACTCAGCGTTAGATTCGTGACAAGACTGATTATCTACCTCATTTACAGTATCAGCAACATTTACAGAAAGATTACAAACATCATCACAAATATCCTCAATAATATTCACAGCATCACAATTAATCATAGCGGATGTAAGCTCATTCGAATAATTAACATTTACAGTAGTAAGCACATCACACGAGATTACTGCAGACAAGAATCGGTCATATTCGGTTAAAATCTTTTCTTTTTCAATTAGTTGTAGTTCGTAAGCGGTGTCCATTTCATAAAACACTTTTTGAACTTCACCAATTTCAAACACAAGATTTTCTTTAAGAGATGCAAAAATTCCTTTTAGACTTTCGACAAACGGATTGATCTCATTTTTAAACACCTCGTTCATATGTTCGAAAGCCCATTCTCCGGCGTTTAGGCCATTTGAAGTCGTACGTTCCAAAATGACCTTGTCAAAATTAGTAAAGTATTGATTAATCTCTTGCAAGTTTAACCATACAGTGCTAACAGGTGGAAGATCCTTTGGAATTTCCTTAGGACCTTCCATATTGACAAGTGTAGGAAAAGTACTAGGGTTTTCTTCATCTAATATGTAGGTCGGTGCTGTTATGAGATCTTTGTCCATATAGAAGCGAATTCTAAAATCCGTTTTTGCAAGCTCCTTATTCAATTTAAATTAATCACACTCGGGATATTTTGTAGAATTGTATGACCGATCCTCATCAACTAGATCCTTACTTGTTCGATCATCGGGAAAAACAATCGGGTCTAAAGCCAATCCTAATTGAGTTGCATTATAAAGTCTAGGACTATGTCTTAAAGCTTGTTTTGCATACCGTGGATTAGGGGGAAGGCCTTTTAGACGTGATAAGTTAAACTCTCTAAACGAAGCATCAAATAAGTGCACTAGTTGAGAAGCAGCGTATTGTCTTAACAGCAAGTAATCTAGACTTCTAATCTTATTAGTGGCATTAATCTCCATTTCATTCTTCTTAGACTCAAGTGATTCAAAATCCGTTTGAAGTTTTTGAAAATTAGTGACCACTAACTCCTTTTCTTGAAGTTCATTAGACAGATTTGCTCTTAAGTTTTCGATTTCTTGCAAGTGACCCATTTGTTTGTTTCTAAAGTGATCATATTCGGGATTAGTTAGAACACTAGACGAAGGCACTAGTTCCAAGGTTTGAACTTTCTCATTGCTTAAGGCAAGCTCATCAGACAAATTCTTATTCTTAGCTAAGGTTTCTAAGAGTGCAGCATTCATTTGGCTAAGTAATGTAACAGGAACCATGACCAAATCTTGTTGAGCAGGAGTAGGCGTATGCGAACTGGGTCCCGGTTGTGATTCACTCAAAGTCTGGGGACTCACATTGATATTGCTATCATTGTTTGTCTCCTCGTTTGAAGGACTCACCACCGAAGATTCATTCGAATCAGCACTCTCTTGCACAACTTGATGTGGTTGAATACTAGCATCAGTGGTATTATCGGTGGTATTAATAAGTACCTCAGATCTCTTTTCTGGCCCTAAGCTGGAGATAGTTTCCATGAGAGCAGCCTTTGCAGATTGAAAGTCATCACAGTCTGAGTCATACGCATCGAGATCATCTGCTTGGTATGCTGCATTCTGTGTGGTGACCGTGTCTTGTTCAGCAATCCCTGGATCAGCAAGAAATGCAAGTTCCTCTTCATCAAGTTCCCTTCCTTGCGCCTGAGCATTTACCAGATAGATCTTTTCTGCAAACCACTGTCCATCCCTTCTCCTCTTGGGTTTCTTACAATCCCTGGACATATGACCCTCTTCCTTGCAGTTGTAGCATGTAATCATTCTCAACTTGCCTGTATTAGCCCGTGGAGGATTGTTGACCATTGGAGCAGGAGCAGGATTGACCGTGCGAGCATTGGTGGTTGATGTGGTAGGTCTCCCCTGATATGGTTGAATTGGCTGAACCATGACCCTGCCATTCTTAATAGTAGCTTGTTGACGAGAATTGGATGAATTCCTCAACTGATTGTTGGTAGGAGCTGATCCTCTGTATCCTCGTTTGCTTAAAGTTCTTGTGAGATAAGCAGACATAGTAGTTAGCACTTCAACTGGGTCAGCTCCTTGTTGGAATACAGGAACGGGGACTTCCTCATCATCACAATACAGTGCTTGATCTGGATGAGCTGCATAATCAGTAGAAGGAATACTCATTTGATCAGGGTAGCTTGTTGGATATGCTGCATTCTCTTGATAAGAAGAATATGAAGGCTGAGCATAAGGTGCAACATTTGCTGGATGAAGTTGTGAAGCATACTGTGGTGAAGGTGCATTGAACCGATATTGTTGCTGATGTGAGGTGGGTGGTTGTGGTAGAATCGAGTATTGTGGGAAGGTTGGTGTCATATAAGGTGATGGATGATAGGCTTGATGTCCCAAGATATAAGGTGTGTTGTTGTGTGACAAGCTTGGTTGATTCGCCATCAAAGCTAAGGAATCTGGGTACATACCGCGAGGAGAACGGTGCATAATCACATGCTTCTCATGCTGCTGAAGAAAAGCATAGATTTGATCTAAGTTGCACTTATGCAAATCCCGGGTTAACTTCACATCGGTAATATACTCACCCCATTCAGCTTGAGGTAAAGTATTCAAGAACTTGGTGTTAACCTGGAATGGAGCAATTACAAGATTGTATACATTCAGATCATTCATTAGAGTAGTGAATCTGAAGTAATAATCGTGTAGTGTTTCCCCTGGGCTGTACGTGAATCTATCAAACAGATCATACAACTGACACTCCCTTTCCTGTTTGGTGAGAGACGTACCTTGTAGCAACACCTTTAAACGTTCCCATAAATCTTTGACAACCGTATATTAACTAACCATACGATAAATATCATGCGGAAGAGCTTGGAGAAGTGTCTGTAGAGCCTTTTCATCAGCATCAGCAATGAGTTGTTGTGCCGGTGTGAGTTCTTCATATTCTCTTGGTCGAGACACGTTATTTGCCACAATGGTACCATAGTCGAGTGGACCATTCAAAATCGATTTGACCATAAGCCTTCCGTATGTTGGTTTGCCCTTCAAGTATTGCATCATACGGCCCTGCCATGCCTCAAACACCTCTTTGATAAGCATTGGTGGACGACTATCAGTCCCCGTTATGATCGAGATATCCGTAAGAGATGTCATCTGAGGCATTAATGAACTTGGATTCATTTTGTTTTCTTCAAAGAAACAGAGATTATCGGTTGATCGAGCAGTGAAGTAAAGCTTGTGAATTGTGTTGTGTTTTTGTTGTAAGAAACCAAGATTAAATCCTCTAAAAAATCGTCGAAAAAACAAGCAAAATAACCCTTGATTCGAAACTTTTTGTTGATTCGGAAGTTTGATTCGGAAGATTTGGCTTGGAATTACCTTGATTCGGAACTTTTGGCTTGATCCGGAACTTCTTGATTCGGAAGTTCTTGGTTCGGAACTTTGGCTTGATCCGGAACTTCTTGGTTCGGAAGTTCTTGATCCGGAACTTCTTGATCCGGAACTTCTTGGTTCGGAAGTTCTTGGTTCGGAAGTTCTTGATCCGGAACTTCTTGATCCGGAACTTCTTGATCCGGAACTTCTTGATCCGGAACTTCTTGATCCGGAACTTCTTGATCCGGAACTTCTTGATCCGGAACTCCTTGATCCGGAACTCCTTGATCCGGAACTTCTTGATCCGGAACTTCTTGATCCGGAACTTCTTGATCCGGAACTTCTTGATCCGGAACTTCTTGATCCGGAACTTTTGCTGAATAATCAAAAACTTGTTCCGATGAACAGTCGAACACTAAAAATGATGATTAAGCCCAGATTTTGACCAAATAACCCAAAAAGTTTTGTGATTTCAACAATAATAAGTAAAAACTAATACTTATCCACTAATCCCAATCACAAAAACACCAAAAACACCAAGAATCAAGATGGTTTTTCTTAAAGAACACTAATACAATCAAAAACTAAAAAAACCACACAAATCACTACCTTAAATCACCCCATCGCTCTTGATACCAAATGTAGAATATTGATAATCAATGAATCTATGAAGGGGTTTGTTGATTTCTAGAGAGAGAAAGTTAGAGAGAGAAAGTGAGGAAAACTATGTGTTATTTTATTAAATGGAAACTAGCAAATGACAACAACCAACCCCTTTCCATGGTGGAAAGGGGTATTTATAGTTCCAAGCAAACATGGGCTTGGGCCGGTCCATGACAAGCCCATGGACCGGTTCTTACTTAAGTTAATAAGTAACTAATGACTATTTTCTAACTACGAGCTATTACAACATAAATATTATTGTGGAGTGACCGATACTTCTAATATACGTAAAAACGTATTTCTAACACAGCTTATCCGGAATAAACAACCCTAGCTATATCCGGAATACCGTTTTACCCTTATCCGGAATCTAGTTCCGACCACTTATCCGGAATAATATTCTGATGATCACTATCCGGAATCCCCAAAGATGGCTTATCCGGAATGTTTTCTGAATCTTTTATCCGGAATTCACTAAGACAGCTTATCCGGAATCTGGTTTGGGAGGCTATCCGGAATCAAGAGTTTTTGTGTAAATCCGGAATATGAGGGTTTTAATACAACCCGGATAAGAAACTTAATAAGCACAAAGTAAAAATAAGCTAAAAGCTAATAAGCACTCAACTAAAAACTTAACCAAATCAAATTTATGAAAAACTAAATAAATTAAAATTTAAAAACTTTTAAAAACACTAAATAACAAAAATATTTAAAATCCACTTTTTATAAAAATAACTTTTAAGCACTTAATTAAAAATAAGAAAAGCACACAATAAGCTATAAAATCAATAAGCAAACATAATCATCAACATAAAAACAATACAATTAATCAAATAAGCATGACAATAAGGACATAAACATAAAGATTAAGCAAGAACAAGAAAGGTAGAATGAGAGATTAATTAAAACTTGATTAAAATTAATGATCCAACAATTAAAAGTAAAGATTAAACTTATAAATTTAAGGTGCAAGATAATAAGTGTGTAAACACTTATCCTTTTGCCACTAAAATCAAGGAAAAACAAGACCTAATCATGTGTTTAATATCATAAAAGTCGGAATTACGCGTGGTTTTGTGTTTTTGTGTGAAATAGGTACAAAAGATCAAAAGGAAAGAAAACATAGGATTTCACGGTCATTTGTTAAAGAAAAGTCCAAGAAAAATACAAAGTCAAAGTCAAGGAACCAAAAGTGAACCAAAGATCACGAAAACCAACAAAATCGACACGGGTTTAAAGGAAAGAACAAGGAAGCCGAAATCAAGCTCGTTTTTAGTGGATTTAATCTTATTGGAGTTAATTGGGCCTTATGGGTCCCACATTTGCTTATTGGGCCTGAAAGCCCAATAAAGGATGGAGTCTACTATCTTTTGGATTCAAAGCCCAATTTATATCCCATTAACCTTTAATTAAACGGATGGAGTGTTTATTGGGCTTAAAGCCCATTAACTTGGCATGCTACTAGACTTGTGAGGATATTACTTGGGCTTTAGGGTTATAACCGGTTATAAAGTTATAAACGTTTTCTAGTCAACGTTTATTTACTTACGCCAAACTCACATACACACCAAACTCACCCTTTGATACAACCTATGCAAACTCACCCCTCACTTTTCATCCCTCCCTCACCCAAATAAACGTAGTAACTATCACCACCCAAACCCTAGCCACAAAATAACATTTGGGGCTTTTCACAATTGAGGGCGCGTGTAACTCACGTCCCTTAATTAAATTGCCATCCTTTCCGGAGCTTGATAATGGGTGGTCCTCAAAGTGACGTGGCTCCTATCTTGTCTCTGATTGGTGTATACACGTCTCCACCACCAATCCTCCAATAAGATGAGTCCACCTAGGCATCAAACTAGCACAAGAAACACAAACCCATCCACGGTGGCAATTCGTGTGATGGGTAATGTGTTTTCAGCCGTAGATGATGAAAGAGAATGAAGAAAGAAGAAAAGAGCGGCTGTGATTTCTCTCCTTGCTCACCAAGTTTCATCAAGAAGGTTTTGCGGTTTGCCTATAAAAACCCCCATCAAATGTGTAATCAGTGTGCCATTTTTATTTTTATTTTATTATGCAAAAATACTTTTTAGGGTTAATTGTAATTTTCTTTTTCCAAGTATTGTACTCAATTTTAGTTATTAATAAAAATTTCTTTCGGTTTAATATTGTCTCTTTAATTATTTTAATTTTATTGCAATTTAATCTTTAATCTGTTTTTAATTAATAATATTAAATAAATTTTGGTATAAAATTTCCCCTACTGGGAAGTTTGTTAAAAATCTTGTTTGAGATATTAGTTCGCGATTTGTTGATGATTGGAGGTTCTTTTGGTTTAAACGGTGGTCTAGGTTTAGATTAAAAGGGGGTTCAGCGCCTTCCTTCGTTGCAAAGGTTATCGTCATCAGGTTCTTTCTCTTTTTTTATGTTAATTTTTAGATTAAGTTTTATGTTTGTTTAAGTCTTGGTTTAATAGATTTGAGTAGTAAATTGCGGTGTTAAGATTAGTCTGATTTTGAGTCTGCTAGTGTATTATTATTTGATAGTATTTGAATAATTTGTTTATTGAGATTTGCTTTGAGTTTGTTTTAGTCTGTTTAGTTATCTGATATTTCTGTCTGGGATTTATAGGAGTTTTAGTAAGTTTGATTGAGTCTACATATCTATCTTATTTAGTTTGCTGATATTTGATTTTGTTTTGCTTAGATTTGCTTATTAGATCTATTAGCTTATTTAAGTCTATTTGCTTGTTTGATATGGTCATGTTTGCTGTTTTGCTTTGTTTTGTTTGATTTGTGAATTCAGCTTACAGATTCATTTGGTCTGCAAGTATAATAGCTGATTTATCAGCTTTCAAAATTAATTCCAAAAAAAAAGAAAAAAATAATCATTCAAAATTGTCCACGCTGGGTCTCGAACCCGTGACCTTTCGTTTAATAGCTCAACACATTTACCATCTTAGCTAGCCCCTTATTTGTATTCTATTACGCGTTATTTAATTAATATAGGATTTATTAGGCTGCCAGTTTTATTAATTACATTTTTATACGAAGCTTTGTTTAATTAATTTTAATTAAAAGTTTCTTTTATAAATTAGTTTTTTTGTTAAACGTGTTTTTTCTTTATTATGAATTTAGTTTTTTAAAATATAAAAAAAATAGAAAAAATAAAAACAAACAAAATAATTATTTTATAACTTTTAGTAATTTCAATTGTTTCTAAAGTTTGTTTTGAAAATTAGTTTTTAATTCATTTAGTTTTATATAAAAATTAGTTTAAATAGATTTTGTTTAAATAAAATAGTTTTAGTTAAATATTAATTAGATTAAAAATTAGTTTTAAGTTTTATTTAAATTTGAATTAGTCTTCAAATAGTTTTATTTTGAATTGTTTAAATATTAAATAGTATTGTTAAAATTTTGTTTAAATAGAATTTTTAATAGTGAAAAAGTAGTTTTAATTAAACATTTCCTTTTAATTAGATTAATTAGTTTTTTTTATTAAATAGTTTTTACTTTTTAAATACCAAACAAAGTACGTTTTACCAAGAACAATTAATCCACGTTTAAATCTGATATCAATTCGAGTGAGTCGAGGAGAAAACGATAATGATAATTGCAAAATTCATACATTAAATTGGCGCCGCTGTCGCTTCGCTCGTTACGATTGACGATTTCGTGAGACGATTTGGATTTTGGGATCCGTTCAATTTTGAACGTTACTTTTCTTGCTAAAAAATCAAAAACATAAAAAAAAAAATCAAAAACTTAAAAATACAAAAAAATTAAAAATCATCGAAAGCAAACTCTTTCCTAAGATTTGCACCAAAAAATTAAAAAATCCAAAAGTAATACTTTTCCTACAGTATTACACCAAAAATATTACGTATTATTGTTATTTCTTATTTCGATCTCTTTCGATTTTTATTGTGAATATATATTTTTTTAAAAAAATACAAAAAGATTTTTCTTTTACTATATTGTATTACGTAGAACAATTAATTTACCTACTTTCAAATAAGACCTTAGTTGGGATTTCATCACCTAGCTATTGTATTCGAATCCCAAACGACAAAAAGGGCAAAATAGATAAATACTAATAAAAAGTTTGAACTCGATTTATACAAACTATAAGGTAGGTATAAGGCGACGCGCTATAAAAGGCCGTCTAAGGAAAAAGGTTTTTAAGTGCTTTGTGCCACCTCGTTTCCCCGTTTGCTTGTGCGTATATTGAGAGGGACGACCGATTATTGGTTTGCCAACTCAAGTAGTATTACGTATATATTTTTGTAGCTTTTTCATATTGAACCTCGAGAGGGATAATCCCTTTCCTCTCAAAGTCGACCGAGGTCTCCTACCTCATTCCTTGTGTTTAGTTGTATGCGCACTCGCGCGCGTGCACACATACCGAGTGGTGTACCAAATATTTCTAATTCTTCCAAAAAGAAGAAGAAGAACAAAAAGACCGTCACTCAAGCCGATCCCGAGAATCGCGCTTTCGACAATACGATGGCAACGGATAACCGACCTATGATCGAGATTTTGCAATCACACGTTGAGGGAATTGATGACGCTATCGTTGTCCCCGCAATTGGAGCAAATAATTTTGAAATCAAATCGGGTTTTATTCAAATGGTTTCCGCTACACCATTTTTGGGCCGTTCCCAAGATAACCCCCATGATCATATTAAGAGATTTATCCATTTGACTAATACGGTGAAATAGAATGGGGTGACTCAAGAAGCAATACGTTTGTTGCTCTTTCCTTTTTCCCTCGAAGGACAAGCCCGGATTTGGCTTGAAAAGGAACCACCCCAAAGCATTCTTACATGGGCGGATTTAGAGACCAAGTTCATTAACTACTTTTTCCCACCATCACGGACCACCTCTTTAAGGAATAACATCATTACCTTTAAACAAAAATATGGGGAAACGTTTAGTGAGTCTTGGGACCGTTTTAAGGAGCTTTTACGAAAATGTCCACAACATGGTTTTACAAAAGTGCATCAAATCAATACGTTTTACAATGGCTTAACTCTTAATGACCAAGACTCACTTAATAGTGCCGCGGGGGGCAATATTCTTGTGAAATCCATGAACGAGGCTTGGGAAATAATTGAAAACAAGGCAAAAGTATAAACCAAGAGTGTTAGGGCTACTATGGCAAGTGCTAGTACTAGTGAGAGCGACAAGAGAATTGATAAGCTTACTTCGCTTGTTGAAACAATTGCTCTACAAACCGCTAACAATACCAAAGCCATCAATGGTCAAGTAAATGCCTTAAAAGAGACTTGTGAAACGTGTGAGATTTGTGGTGGACCACATTCGTATTTTAATTGTGACAAGGTTTTCAATCAACAACAACAAGTTTATGCTTATAACAACAATGAAAATGAGCAGGTTCATTTCAAACCAAATGTTGATGTTAACAATTTGTCTTATAAGAGTACTAACTATTTGGCTCCCCCAGGTTTTATAGCTCCACAAAGACCACCCCCACCCGCCCAAAATACCCAATACCAAAACAGGAACCAAGGTCCTCAAATGGGTAATTTTCAAGGAAATTCAAATACAAGGGATTTTAATCAAAATCAAGGGACTTTTCAAGGGCAAAACCAAGGGTTTAATACTCAAATCAAGGTTTTCCTAATCAAGGTTTTCACAATCAAGGGTATAATCAAGGGAACATGCATAATCCTCAAATGGACTTGGTTCTACAAAACTTGACCGAACATGAGAAAACTATGAAACAAATGCAAGAGTTCACCGATAGGAAGTTCGTGCAAATGTTGCAAGCCCTTAGACCCCAAGGAGCCTTACCTTCTAATACCGAGATTAACCCTCGTGCTAATGTGAGTGCTATCACTACTCAAAGTGGAGCCACTTTAGTGGGACCTTCCATCTCTTCGCCCATAAAGGAGAGACAAGGCCCGGAGGTCATAATGAGTAATCCTACTCCCCCTTCGGTGATTCCTCCCACTACCACTCCTAGTACTAGTTCTCCATTGCCTAAAGAGCCCAACCCTAAGGTTGTTTAAGAAGCGAGTCCTTCTCCTTCTCAACCTTCAACGTCTAAGCCCAATATCCCTTATCCCTCTAGATTGAACAAAGCTAAAGTGCTCACCAAAGATGACGTTCATGTTTCCAACTTTTTGAAAATGATTTCCCAAGTGAATTTTAATGTTAGCCTTATTGAAGAACTTGCTCAAATGCCTAAATTTGTGAAAATGTTCAAAGATTTGCTCAATAAGAAGGAAAAAATGGTTGAGCTCGTTAATACTCGTTTAAATGAGAATTGTTCCGCGGTTCTTCTCAAAGAGCTTCTCGAAAAGCTAGGAGATCCCGGACGGTTCGTGTTACCTTGCTCATTTCCTCAAATTGATGATTGTATGGCTTTAGCGGATCTCGGCACTAGCATCAATCTTATGCCACTCTCGGTATTGAAACAATTATCATTACCCGACCTTGTACCGACTCGCATGACTCTCGAGTTAGCTAATAGAACTCTCGCATACTCCATTGGTATTGCTAATGTGATCGTGATAGTATATGTGATAATTAGATACGTTATAGGCTAAATTAGAAAATTACATTTAGGAAAAAGTAATAGACTAAAATTACCAAAGACGAATTCAATTAAACACGTTGGTGAACCAAGTTCGTTGTACACGAAGATCTTATGAATTTGAGACGTTTTATTTTGATTTGGACAATTGATTCGAATTGGTTTTCGGTTTTTAAAACAAAAATTAATTCTACCAATTTTAAACTAATTAATCCTAAGTGCATGAATCGTAACCCCGGATTAGGACAATTATTTAAATATTAAAACTTTTAAACTATTTTAAATAAATAATCTATTTAAAAATCAATTATAAATTTAATCTATTCAATTAAAATAATTTTACTCTATTTAAAAATCTATTAAAATTTTTAAACTAATTAAATCTATTAAAAATTACTTTTACTCCCTTAATAAACCAAATCTATTTTTAAAACTATTTTTATTTAAATCTAAAATAATAAAAATCTAATTATTTAAAAACTAATTAAACTTTTAAAATTAATAAAAACATTTTTATTTTTATTTTTATGTTATTTTTATTATATCTATTATTTAAAAACTTTATAAAAGTAAATATTATAAAATTATTATTTAAACTTAAGTAAAGTGAAAACTAGTATTAAACTATCTAAAATCAGACAGTGACTATTAAGCTATTAATACAACTAAATGAGTAATTAAACCAAAACATGAAGGTAGTTAAGCTGGATAACACGTATGACCTGTGACCAGGAGGTCACAGGTTCGAACCCCGTGGTTAACATTTTTGGTGAATTATTTCTTTTTTGACGAAAAATAAAAAGATAAGTCACAGGAGTGACTTTTGTGTAATAATCTGGAATGATTAATGGTACAAGTCACAGGAATGAATTGCTACGATGAAATTATTTCGACTTATAGACAATCAGACTGATATAAATCAGTTTAAGTAAAACAACAGCTAAAAATAATATCAGCAATCACTCATATCATTCAGCAAATTGTAAATAAAAAAAACTCAGATAAAACAACCTAAGTGAAACAAGATCTAGCTAAACAACAATGCAGGCAATCTATCAACTCAACAATAACAAAGGAACTCAATATTTATCAAAAACCAGTTACCAGCCTACAGCAGATCTCATTAACATTCATCTAAAATTAATATGCAGGCAACTAAAATCAATTAAACTGGCATACTAAAACTAATTACTATAAAGATTCTAACAGATCTTAATAAAAGCAGTAAAAATAGAACAAATCAGTTAAGAAAAGCTACAAATTTATGCAAATCTAACCCAACATTACCACAAGTTTATCATCAGACTAAGGATTCATAACAATAATGAATTGAGAACAGAAAATTAAGCAGATGTGAGAACAATTAAAGTAACATCTGCAAGTAAACCAGCTTCAAACTCATTATCAGACATTCAAAGTGCAGCCCCTCAAGTTATAAATCAATAATCAATATTTCTTATCAATTTACTGAAACTAAAAACTTGGTACAACAACCCTTCTCACAATCTAACTAAAATTCATCAATGACGAAAAACAGATCCATATCTTAAACACATAAGCATAAAGAATAACATAAAACTAAGGCATATTTAAACAGAAAGTAAAATTATGCTTGACCATTCTATGAAGATCCGTTGAGACGAAGGTAGGTGCTGAACCCCCTTAGATCCGAAACAGAATCACCATACCATCAAAGTAAGCATCAAAACATCAACCAAAACTCATATTCTCGAACAGTGACTTAACATCGACCCACCATTCTCATTCTTATCAACTGAATAAGCTACTGATTAAGTTTACACAACTGACTTTTAAATTATAATATCAATTTAGTGTAGAAAAATAGACTATATAATATTCAACAGAATAATTTTGCAAAATAAACAAGATGAAACTAAAATTCACTTTCATTAATTTCAGAAAACCATTACAATACTTTTTAAATGAAAATATAAAATCCTAAAACTAAATTAACATTATAACATTAAAGAAAAGAAAGGGATACAATTACTGAATAAATGGGGGGTATTTATAGCTGAAGAGATGTGTTGGGTTGTTGATGAAGAACAATTTTTAGCCCTTAGATCTTCTTATTCGTATTCTCTCTCTTGTCAGTTTTCATCCTACGGTTGATAAGGGCATATAGTCACACGGATTGCCAACGTGGCAATCCGTTGTGCTACTTGTGCTTCTTTGAGGCTGATTTTGCCACTCTTTATTGGTAGATTGGGAATGGTGATGTGGTTCACCCAATAACATGCTACCACGTCTCTTGCTTCTCTCCATCTATCCTCTCCGAAAATATGGGGGATTTATTCTCCCTCGTGTGAATCACACGCTCCAAGTGAAAGCCCCAAAAATAATTGGGTAAATGAATTATTAGGGTTTGGTGAAATAGTAATTTCTTTTGCAGGTTTATTTGGGGATGAAGGAAGAGATACATAGTAAATAACGAAAGTATTTGTGGTGAAAACGTGTGTATGTGATAATTGAATGTTGACCAAGATATAAATAAACCAATTTCCACCGTCCTTTATTTTGGACCCAAAATTATCAATCGTCCACTTTTCTTTAGTGTTGGGCTTTGTGACCCAAGATTGAAAATACTTCAAACCGTCTCATATATATTTACTCTTTTGGGCTTGGGCTGAAGATTTGCAAATGCTTCCATCCGTTTATATATTTTCTTGGGCTTGGACTTGGGCTTTTCAAATGGGATACTCCAAATGTAGCTACTTATCCATATTAATGGGCTTTAAGGCCCATAAGGCTTAAGTGGGTCCCACCAAGGCCCAATAACTTTATAAACTTGAATCCCGTCTTAAAAACAACTTGTCTTTTGGCTCTTGATAAAATCTTCAAATCCCGTATCGGTTTTGCCGGTTTTTGTGATATTGGTACCTGCACACATGAAACAACAAAACAAGCATATACCATATTATATTCATATAAAATATGCATTTATTGTCCATTTTATGATATAAATGATATGAGTAATTACACTCGTATCAATTGCCGAGGACGTTTTTGTTCGAGTTGTTACATTCACTTTTCCCGTGGACTTTGTCGTCGTCGACTATGAGATGGATCCTCGTATTCCGTCAATACTTGGTAGACCATTCTTAAGATCCGAAAAAGCATTAGTTGATGCGGCCGAAGGGGAGTTAATTCTTAGGGTTAGAGATGAACAACAAGTTTTTAAAATGGGAAAAATCACAACTAAATCAAATGGAAAAGAGTCGGTCAATATGATTGATGTTCTTAATTATGATAATAAAGAGATTTTTATTAATCCTTTTGGAATTAAAACGTCTAATCAAAATGATTTTGTGATAACTTCATCCCTTCCCTTAGAGCCTCAAATTTTTGAAACTCCTATTTACGATACTTATAGTGATGACACTTCATTAAGTGATCACACTATATTCGGTTAGACGACCCATCTTTTGACCCACCCACTTTTGAACCACCCATTTTTGATCCACCAATCTTTGATACTTACGATGATGACACTTCTTTAAGTGATCTCATTATTTTTGATGACCCACCTCATGATCTTAATGCACCTCATATCTCTATGAGTGATTCTCCCATTATGGAGACTCCTTTTGACTTTTATACTCCAATTTTAGAAGTCATGACTTTTGAGGAGGATCCTACACTCTTAGAGATCATTCCTACTTTAGAGGATATTCCATTTGAGGAGGATTTAGATATCTTTCTAAATACCTATTTTCCTCACGAGGAAGAGTTTTCATATGACTCCGATGATACTTATGTTTTCACATCAAGTTTGGAAGAGGACGACTTTCCCACTTTGGATTATGATGACATGCAGCGGAAATGTATAAGTCCTAGAAAACCTGGAACATGTTCATAAAACTGGTTTTATAGTTTGAAAAGACTTATGTTCTATAGGAAAACTGTATTAAATTATCCAAATAGCCTATATAGGTCATGAGGTTTCACCATGCATGAATACTTGGAGGGGAGACCTCGTCATGTGATTAGAGGGGGTGCCTCTAATTAATTAGTCTAGGTAGGAGGGATCAACTCATAGTGAAGGATGCAAGGCACACACCGCATTCACTCTGATAATACTGGTAAACATGTAACTAGAATGCACCCATACGCTCCACATGATAATATAATATAATGGACAAAACTGAAAAGGGAAGCCACGAGCAATCACTTCGCCGTGGGGAAGTCATAACACTGGTGCCTCTAGTGTTATGGTTATGGTGCCTCCATAACTAGGTGACACTGGTCATACATGTATATGGCTTAGGCTCTTATTCTAACATAAGTATCAAACTATAAAACAAATACTGGGAAAACAGTTGGCTGTAGACGAGGAATCCTAATAAGGAAAGAATATCCATACTGAAAGGACGGGAAATACGTACCTTATGTCCAGTGAACGAAGAAGACGAACGAAAGGAAGTCCTACTTCGATCTCACTAATGCTACATAAATAGTATACATGTATAAGTAATCTGTTTACTGAGTACGTAACTGATTTTATATCATGACTTAGCTTGTTTTATATGTTCATGCCTTGTTTTACTGATTTTAACATTATATTGTGTTTATCATGTATTATGTATATTCTGATTAAGTATTACTTGTATTTCTTGTATTATTATACTTGTTGTTTAATAATAAGTAATTTTCTAAAAATAGAAGGTTTCCTAAAATAGAAAGTTTCCAAAAATAGAAAGTTTCCAAAAATAGATTAACTTTTTAAAATAGACCAGTTTCTAAAAATAGAGAGTTTCCAAAAATAGTAAGTTTCTTGAATTAGAAAGTTTCTATATTTAGAATTAAGCTGAATTAAATATCATAAGTCATGTGATATGGTATAGTTTATTAATCATAACATGTTAATTAAATAAACTATAGGTTAAATGATTTAATTAAATATAAGCATGATTTAATTAAATTAAAGTGTATAAAAATAATTAGGTTAAAACATGTATTAATATTATATTAATAATAACCTAAGTCATGTTTATTAATTAATCATATTTCATGTCTTAATAATTAATTAATACTATAGTCTAATTTAAATAGATAAATACTTAGGTTAAAACATGTATTATTTAGTAAATAATATTTAACCTAAGTCCATGATTTAATTAAATTAATTATAAGTCATGTTGAATTAATTTAATTAACTTGTAAAATTTTATATCTTGTAAAATAAATACTTGTACTATTTTAGTTATTAACCGAACCCATGTATTAATTTAGACATGTCGTCAACTGAACCCGGAACCCCATGAACCAGACCGAGTTAATCTAATAATTCTTGTAAAACAAAACTAAGGTTTAAATATCATAGCCTAACTTGACAGTATTTAATCAATATTAATTAGATTAAATAAAATTAATATTGCATGGTTAATTTAATACCCTAATTAAATTAATAGAATAACTTGAAAATGGTAAACCAAACATCCCCTTTTGTAATTCCTTAGACTGCCATCAAAACACCCTGACTAAAACCATCAGCCAAACACCCCTGTGTTGCTGCTGGCTGCCACTGCCAGGTCTAGGTTCCCCACCAGCAGTGGCCGTTTACCCCTACTCGAGTCAATATTCCCATCGAGACCACAACGGTCTCGGTTCCTACTGCCTGACCAAACACCCCCGCCGGGGTTGCCACTGACAGAACAAACCAAGCCCACCCACTAAGGGTTGTGGCTGGTGAACAAAGAAGCCACCGAGAGTCTCTTGAATCTCGGTTTGTGTGCATTCGAGACCCAAGACCAACCAATCCCAATCATACCATGGTTTTTACCAACACAAAATCATGTTTTTATTTCTCATTTAATTGATTCAACCATGAATTACTAATAATATGAAAAAGAGTAAGGTTTTACTATACCGAATACGTGATGATCAGTGGTTAAAGAACACAAACATAAACACGTAACCCATCCGAATCGAGCAAGCTCGTTCTCCCTTTTTCTTTGTCTACAGCCGGCGACCACCATGAGGTCTGCTAGGGTTTTGCTTTGTTTGGAAAATGTGTTAAAATGAAAAAGTAAATGATCATATTTCCTGACATATATTTTGTTAAGTGGGTTGGGCCATAAGGCCTATTTTATTTCTTTGTGTCCTCGGGTAGGTGGGGCCCACAAGGAAAACCCGAACCTTTTTCCATGTTTAATAATTACGTGTTCGTATGTTCGCGTTTAATTAAATATGTACTCGTGTTCGTGTATTTTAATTTAGTATAATATTAAAATACATATTTACTTGTTTATCGTACAACAATATAGAATGCGTAGTTCACATGTTCGTGATTAAATGTTCGGTTATAATTATTATAATCATTAATTTACGTGTATTAACACATACTTAATACTTATCATGTAATAACACGTACGTAGTTTCTGTAATAATATTCACAACACGTGTTCGTGCTATAAAAGGAATGTTTTAGTTTGTACGCACGTTTACCAAGTGTACTGTTCATGGTAAAAGCATGCGGGTTTTACAGAGTGTACGGTTGATCTGTTTTGGGGATTCTTTAAGTTAGGGAAGCAAGGTCACTGGTTCTCTTTCGGTAGTAAAGTTCACAAGAAGGCGAGGAAATTCTGCATCGAGGCTATTTCGAGCTTAAAATGTTGGAAGACCCAGTTTTTCTTGATTGACCGTAGGGCTATCTCGGATGCCATACCGTGGAGGGACTGGGTTACTTGCATTTCGGTGTTTTTCCAAGGAAATATAATGAGGCTGATGCCGACTTATTACCGATGCCAAGATCTTGTTGAGACCGCCTCATAAAGGTTTGTTGTACTAGTGTGGTTTATCAAGACCACCTTTTCATCCGGAATGTTGACGTGCGCTACGAGATGCGAGAGGGAACGGTAATGTCTTTTATTTGTGTATGTCTTTCACGCCTTTACTAAATGTTGATTTTGTTACTTTCCTTTCCCTCATCTTCTTTCTCCTTCTTGCAGAGTTAACCATGGACCAATTTCTATCTTCCCAAATAGACTGGGACCAAGGTCACCACTAACGAGGAGATTTCGGCTGAACAACGCCCAATCGACCACACTTCTCAGCCATTAGACATAAGTGTTGCTATACCGGAGCTTAACCCAAAACAAAAGCTGATGAACAACCTGATGCCCAGATAAAAGCAGCTAGGGAGCGTGGGGACGGCGTTGCTCTCGAGAAGAACCTCTTGGAGCATACTCAAACTCTTGAGACGGATCGGGGTCAGAAGAGGAAAGATGAAGGCACTTCCAAAGGGCCTAAACAGAATAGGCTTCGTAAATCTATGACAACTGGAACGGGTTTACCTCGAACCGGACTATTATTGTGACCCCGGTCAACACTGCTGCACCGGTTAACGCTGTAGATGGGTCTGATTCTCGAGAGATGATGCGGCCCAATCTTACATCGATTTGAGTGAACACTCCAAGGGTTCCCGAGGAGGATAAGATGTCGGGACCAATAATCATGATCGTGTGGAGCAACACTGCGTTCCATCACCACAGAACCGCGACAAGGAACCACAAACCGGTATGTTTATGTTTTGTCTAGTTGTGTTTATTTTTTTTGTTAGTGTTGCACCAGTATTTCCCTTATTTGTTTTATTTTCAATCTTTTTATTTGCAGATGTCTCTCTCCACCTTGATGAGGGTGATGATGAAGACGATTGTTAAACACTGGTTTTACCATTATAATTTTATTAACTTTTGTATCCAATAATTCTAGAACTTAACTATCACTATCTTTACATAAATTCATGAAGTGTTATTTCTACTTGAGAATATTATCTTTTTATAGTTAACTGTTAGTCTATTTTGACTACTTGGGCAACTGACTGGCCACTTGACAAACAAGGATTTACAACAACATTATATATTTAATCATTTAAAAACAGACTGGAGAACTTTATCTCATGTACTACATTTTATTAAATGTTTGAACTTGCCTTTATGTGTATATATATACATACCTTACTAGAAGGAACTAGATGATACATTACCTAGAAACCATACATGGACAAACAATAAATACCCAAACTTAAAATAATACACAACTTTTAACAAAAATTAAACATACTACTACTCTATTTTTATCCTAGCCGTGTACATGCATACATGCATGCATACACTTTCTTATAAACTTTGAAAATGTCCATTATACCCTTCTAAGCCAATCTACACACTCATGGACCAACACTTGGCAAAACCTTGCCTCCTTTTGGTCACTTCTACACGACATATATGGAGGAAGATCAAGGGGTGCTTAGTTTTTACCAAATTAAGCAACACTTGGCATAGGAAATCTACCCAAGGTGATCTTGTCCCCCACCCTTCTCTCTTCTTAGCCGATCCAACTCACACACATACTCACTTCATGCAAAAACCAATCTCAAACATTCCCTCAATCTCTCTCTCCCTCAATCATTCGGATAGCAACAGACAATCCACCAAGATTCATCCAAAAACACATTAACTTCACCAAATCAATGTCTCATTCACCATAAATATCAATCATTGGTGTTACCTCTACCAACTTGATCTTCAAAGCAACCAAGAAAAACCCTAGCAAAACCATATTAGGTCACAACTTGGATTTTTTTAGGGTTTCACCATCTTCAAGCTTGAAACTTTAATCCTCCTTAGTTCACTTGTTTTTCTTGGATATCATTAACTAGTAAGTATCACTAAAACTTACTTTTCCTTTATTTACTTACATTTTCTTTGCATGCATAATCATTCACGTGAATCACATATGATGAACTTGTAAAAACTCAAAACTAGTGAAACCATGACCTATATAGGTCATGACATATTTTTATTTTGTCACAAGTCATGTATAAAAATTATTTGGTAATAAACACATGATTATGTACATATAATGAACTTGATAAAAATCATAAAAACCACCTATGAATTTAATTAGCCGTGGGCTATAGTCCTATTTTTGGACTTTTGGTGAACTTATAAATTCACAATAAGGCAAGATCTCATTCTTGGATTTTTGATTAACTTATAAACATATAACAAACCTTGATCTCATTTAAAACACCACAAATAAATATAGCCGTGGGCTATATAGTTCATTTTTGAACTTACGGTTAACTTGTAAACTTGCTATAAGCCTAGATCTCATTGTTGGACTTTTGGTTTACTTGTAAACATATAAAAAGCTTAGATCTCATTTTGAAACACCTTAAATAATTATAGCCGTGGCCTATAAATCTTATTTTGAGCTTATGACTAACATGCAAACGTATAACAAACATGGATCTTATTTTGAAACACCTTGAGTAAAACATGCCGTGAGTTGGGATCCATATTTAGAGATCTTAACATATTTTGTTGAACTTGAAATAAACTTAGAAAAACCCTAGATCTATACCTTGGTTAATTTTAATTTTCATTAATGGACTAGTTAAGCCCATGCAGAAATACCCGAATCATTAACTAGGCCCAATAGGCCCAATAAATGTAGCCGTATGTTTTAGGAGCCCATCAGGCTCATTTTGTGCCTTGTGAGCCCACTTAGTTAATCTTGAATTATTAATGGACTTAAAATATGTTTAGGCCCATTATGAAGCACAATAGTTCTTTTAACATATTTAATAAGACCACTTAGTATTTTTAATACTTAAATAAAGTTCTTATACCAAAATATAACTTATAAAAACTTTTGGACCAAAAATGTAAATTAATAAAACCTACGGATTTAAACCGAGACATTTGAAACTTGTTTTGATAAAACATTAAGTATAAGGACTAATATTGTAAATATCCGAAAGTTTAAGGGTTCATTTATTCCATTCTTGACTTATTAAACCCTAAGGACCATTTATGTGTATTCCCAAAAGTTAAATTGTCATTTTATAACTCTAAGGACTATTTATGTAAATAGCCGAAACATTGATGTGTACCGAGATAGATATATTTAAAGAATGCAAATACAAATCCTCGACAAGAAGCCAAAACTTGATGCGTTCTTCCACACATTTTGTTTTAAATTAATAAACAAGAATTACCGATATTAATTAGGAACACAAATTCGAGCAAGTATACTCTAGTCATGTTGCAATTAGATTGGTAAGTCAAGGTCGTCCCATGGGACTTGGTTATACTCAAGTGTAGTTATTTGTAACAATGGTAAGTATGATTGTCACGATCACACCACCATGAGAATTGTTAAAGGCACAAGCACACAAAGAACATACACGTATAGTCAAATGATCACATGGACATTTTGATGTTTAGCTTGGAAAACATATTAAAGGTAATCCTTTCGACCTATTGAACCAATAATAAGACACTAGTGCTTTATAAATCAAATATACATAAGTCTCAATCAAGTGGTCACTCATGAGTTTTATGCCTAAACGAATAACAACAAGAATCCTTTCGACCCATAGAGTTGGTGTTATCAATTTGATAAGTTCCATTTACTTGAAAGATGATTAGAACAATATATTCAAAAGACTCCTTTCGACCTATAATATAGATTAAACCTTTACTTGTTATGTTTATTAAGTCTCTTGCACAATCTTCACAAGCACAAGACCAAATCATTTGTCGATTAATGAATTAAAATCATCCATATCGAGAATAACTTCGACATATAGACTCAACAATGATTAACCAAGTTGACAAACAAGAACAAGTTCCAATTCAATCAAATATAATGTTATTACCATAAGTCAATGACAAGCACTAATAAAATCAAAACATCCATATATCACAAGTTTCATATGAACAATACAAGTATCAAGAAAACATTCACAATATCACACAAAACATAAGAATCACCATGAACATGAACATAAACTTCATTGAATAATAAAGAAGAAGTTACCAAACATTAGAGTTTATAGTACCAAAATACAATGGATCCTACCCACAACCTTCTTGGGTTTTGTATCGAGTATGGCTTTCTTCTCTACTCTCCTATGGCTTATTACATGGACATAGCTACCAATTCCACCACCCCTCACCACTTGGGTGAGGGGTGATATAAAAATCACAGAAATATGGGGATGGGATAGATGATGATTGAGTTGAGATTGGATAGGATTTAATGATTGTATAAACAATACCCCATGGGTCTTATTTATAAGTGATTTCTCCTTGGGCACCAAGCATATTTCTTGGAGCCAAAGATGAATAATAATGAGTGTAATAAAGCTTGGAGGAGTTATAATGGAGTTATGGCTGAACTTGGTGAGCAATGTGAAGTAATGGAGGTGTTGAAGTTTACTTGGAGAAGTGGCAGCCATGGGAGATGCTGGTGGCTTCTTCTCGTGCTGGTGGCTTCTCTCGTACTGGTGGCTTCTCAGCCATGCTGGTGGCTTCTTGGCCATCTTTTCCCTTATTTCTTCTTTGGTCCTTTTTCTTTGTTTCTTTCACTTTCTTTCTTCCAAACTTTCCAAGACTCTTATTCTTTGTATTATTTATCATACAAGAGCTACACTTTCATGTCTCGTTCATTCTTTCACCTCCAATAATCGTCTTTTCTTCATTTCTCGTGATGTAACCATTGATGAACCTACAATAACAAATAAGCTTCATTAAGTATCATATGTTCATAATAATCATATAAATATATGCATAAACACCACGAATACGCTCATATAAATATGTTAGATTTGAGCGGTATCAAATCCCCTCATACATAAGTTTTGCTCGTCCTCGAGCAAGGAAAAGAAAAACTTTGCTTGCCCTCAAGCAAATAAAAGAAAATTAAAGTTAAAAACAAAATACCTAGGTTCTAAAAGAAAATAAATTTTTTAAAATTCTATGAAAAATTGAAAATATTTTTGGTTTTTTATAAAAAATGGCTAAAGGTGCAAACCCCCTCGCACTTAAGAGGTTGCTTGTCCTCAAGCAGGTAAAAGAAAATATTTTTGGGATTTTTTTTATATATACGAAATCGCTAAAGGCGCAAACCCCCTCACACTTAAGAGGTTGCTTGTCCTCAAGTAAGTAAAAGAAAAATACTTTCCACATGGGGCATAAAATGGTTTAGAAAAATAAGATACAAATCTACAAAGTACAAAAAGACTAAACCAAATGGCGTGAGCACCAAGCGTAAACATCTAAAGAGGAATTTTATTCGGGTTACAAGACTAAGGCTTTGGGTTAATGGGTATGGATAAGACATGGAATTTTTTTATGAGAGGTGTATCACGAATATACAAGTTAAATGTTAGAAATACGTTTTAACGTATATTAGAAGTATCGGTCACTCCACAATATGATTTATGTTGTAATAGCTCGTAGTTAGTAATTAGTTATTATTTGCTTATTAACTTAAGTAAGAACCGGTCCATGGGCTTGTCATGGACCGGCCCAAGCCCAATGTTAGGCTTGGACTATAAATACCCCTTTCCACTAAGGAAAGGGGTTGGTTGTTGTTCCATTTTACACATTCATATTAATAAAATCTTTCACATATTCTCTCACTTTCTCTCTCTAGTTTCTCTCACTAGAAAACATCAACCCACTTCATAGATTCATAGGTTATCAATATTCTACATTTGGTATCAAGAGCTATGGGGTGATTTAAGGTAAGGATTGTGTTGTTTTTTTTTAGTTTTTGAATCTATTAGTGATCTTTAGGAAAAATTAATCTTGAATCTTGTTGTTTTTGGTGTTTTTGTTATTGGGATTGATTGATAAGGATTGGGTTTAGCTTATTTTGGTAAAAATCATAAAACTTTTTGTGGTTTTGGATCAAAAATCGGGGTTAAAAGCTTCTTTTTAAGTCTCGGAAACAATTTTTTCCAGAATTTTCCGAATAGGATTCCGAATAGGAGGATTTTCAGCATAGAAAGTTTATTCCGAATAGGATTCCGAATAGGAGGAGTTTCCGAATAGAAGAAATTTTTCCGAATAGAAGATTTTTTTTTTCCGAATAGCTGTCTTTTCCGAATAGCAAAAATTTTCCGAATAGCCCATTTTTCCGAATAGACACCAATTTTCCGAATAGCCAACTTTTCCGAATAGACACCAATTTTCCGAATAGCCAAAATTAGGAAATATTCCGAATTGCCATCATTCCGAATAGACAACAGTTTTTCCGAATAAGCCAAATTGCCAAGATATTCCGAATTGAAGAAAACATTCCGCATAGGGGTTTTTCCGCATAAGGGTTATTCTGCATAGAGTTTATTCCGAATAGGGTATTTTCAGCATAGGATTATTCCGAATAGGCATTATTCCGAATAAGGGTTTATTCTGAGTTTGGGTTATTCAGTATAAGCAAGTTCAAGGGGTATTTGAGTTTTTTCGACGATCTTTAGTGGATTTAATCTTGAGTTCAACCAACACAACACAAATTCTCAACCTTTCTTCACTGCTCGATCAACCGATAATCTTTGAGTCTGTTAAGTGATCGCAATGAATCCAAGTTCATTAATGCCTCAGATGACATCTCTTACGGATATCTCGATCATAACGGGGACTGATAGTCGTCCACCGATGCTTATTAAAGAGGTGTTTGAGGCATGGCAGGGTCGAATGATGCAATATCTAAAGGGGAAACCGACATACGGAAGGCTTATGGTCAAATCGATTTTGAATGGTCCACTCGACTATGGTACCATTACGGTTGACAACGTGACTAGACCAAGAGAATTTGAAGAACTCACTCCAGCTCAACAACTTGTTGCAGATGCAGATGAAAAAGCTCTTCAAACAATTCTCCAAGCTCTTCCCCATGACATCTATAGGATGGTGAGTCAGTATACGGTAGCAAAGGATCTATGGGAACGTCTTAAGGTGTTGCTACAAGGAACGTCTCTCACCAAACAGGAAAGGGAATGTCAGTTGTATGACCTGTTTGATAGATTCACGTACAACCCAGGGGAAACGCTCCACGATTATTACTTCAGATTCACCACACTCATGAATGATCTGAATGTATACAATCTTGTGATTGCACCATTTCAGGTTAACACCAAATTCTTGAATACTCTACCTCAAGCTGAATGGGGTGAGTACATTACCGATGTCAAGTTAACCAGGGATCTGCATAAGTGCAATTTGGATCAAATATATGCCTTCCTTCAGCAGCATGAGAAGCATGTGATTATGCACCGTTCACCTCGCGGTATGTACCCAGATTCCTTAGCTTTGATGGCGAATCAACCAAGCTTGTCTCACAACAACACACCTTATATCTTGGGACATCAAGCTTATCATCAATCACCTTACATGACACCAGCCTTTCCCCAATACTCGATCCTACCACAACCACCCACCTCACATCAGCAACAATATCGGTTCAATGCACCTTTACCACAGTATGCTTCACAACTTCATCCAGCAAATGTTGCACCTTATGCAGCATATCCATCAAGCTACCCTGATCAAATGAGTATTCCTTCTACTGATTATGCAGCTCATCCAGATCAAGCACTATATTGTGATGATGAGGAAGTCCCAGTTCCTGTATTCCAACAAGGAGCTGACCCAGTTGAAGTGCTAACTACTATGTCTGCTTATCTCACAAGAACTTTAAGCAAACGAGGATTCAGAGGATCAGCTCCTACCAACAATCAGTTGAGGAATTCATCCAATTCTCGCCAACAAGCTACAATTGAGAATGGCAGGGTAATGGTTCAGCCAATTCAACCATATCAGGGGAGAACTTCCACATCAACCAATGTTCGCACCGCCAATCCTACTCCTGCTCCAATGGTCAACAACCCTCCACGGGCTAATACAGGCAAGTTGAGAATGATTACATGCTACAACTGCAAGGAAGAGGGTCATATGTCCAGGGATTGTAAGAAACCCAAGAGGAGAAGGGATGGACAGTGGTTTGCAGAAAAGATCTATTTGGTAAATGCTCAGGCGCAAGGAAGGGAACTTGATGAAGAGGAGCTTGCATTTCTTGCTGACCCAGGGATTGCTGAACAAGACGTTGTCACTACGCAGAATGCAGCTTACCAAGCCGATGATCTTGATGCGTATGACTCCGACTGTGATGACTTTCAATCTGCAAAGGCTGCTCTCATGGCAACTATCTCCAGCTTAGGGCCAGAAAAGAGATCTGAGGTACTTATTAATACCACCGATAATACCACTGATGATAGTATTCAACCACATCAAGTTGTGCAAGAGAGTGCTGACTCGAACGAATCTTCGGTGGTGAGTCCTTCAAACGAGGAGACAAACAATGATAGCAATATCAATGTGAGTCCCCAGACTTTGAGTGAATCACAACCGGGACCCAGTTCGCATACGCCTACTCCTGCTCAACAAGATTTGGTAATGGTTCCTGCTACATTACTTAGCCAAATGAATGCTGCACTCTTAGAAACCTTAGCTAAGAATAAGAATTTGTCTGATGAGCTTGCCTTAAGCAATGAGAAAGTACAAACTTTGGAACTAGTGCCTTCGTCTAGTGTTCTCACAAATCTCGAATATGATCATTTTAGAAACAAACAAATGGGTCACTTGCAAGAGATCGAAAACTTAAGAGCAAATCTGTCTAATGAACTTAAAGAAAAGGAGTTAGTGGTCACTAATTTTCAAAAACTTCAAACTGATTTTGAATTACTCGAATCTAAGAAGAATGAAATGGAGATTAATGCCACTAATAAGATTAGAAGTCTAGATTACTTGCTTTTAAGACAATACGCTGCTTCGCAACTAGTTCACTTATTTGATGCTTCATTTAGAGAATTTAACTTATCACGTCTAAAAGGCCTTCCCCCTAATCCACAGTATGCAAAACAAGCTTTAAGACATAGTCCTATACTTTATAATGCAACTCAATTAGGATTGACTTTAGACCCGATTGTTTTTCCCGATGATCGAACAAGTAAGGATCTAGTTGATGAGGATCGGTCATACAATTCTGCAAAATATCCCGATTGTGATTATTTTAAAATGAATAAGGAGCTTGCAAAAACTGATTTTAGAGTTCGCTTCCATATGGATAAAGATCTCATTACAGCACCAACCTACATGATAGAGGAAGAAAGCCCTAGTACATTTCCTACACTTGTCAACATGGAAGGTCCTAAGGAAATTCCAAAGAATCTTCCACCTGTTAGCACTGTATGGTTAAACTTGAAAGAGATTAACCGTTACTTTACTAACTTTGACAAGGTCATTTTGGAATGTACGACTTCAAATGGCTTAAACGCCGGAGAATGGGCTTTCGAACACATGAACGAGGTGTTTAAAACTAAGATCAATCCGTTTGTCGAAAGTCTAAAAGGAAGTTTTGCATCTCTTAAGGAAAATCTTCAGTTTGAAATTGGTGAAGTTCAAAAAGTGTTTTATGAAATGGACACCGCTTACGAACTGCAACTAATTGAAAAGGAAAAGATTTTAACCGAATATGACCGATTCTTGTCCGAAGTAATCTCATGTGATGTGCTTACTACTGTAAATGTTAATTATTCGAATGAGCTTACATCTGCTGTGATTAATTGTGATGCTGTGAATATTTGTGAGGATATTTGTGATGATGTTGTAATCTTTCTGTAAATGTTGCTGATACTGTAAATGAGGTAGAAAATCATTCTTGTCACGAATCTAACGCTGAGTTTTTAAAGCTACAAGATTCTTACAATTTACTTTCACAACGCTTTAATCAACTAGAACAACATTGTATATCTTTAGAATTAAAACAACAAAATCAAAATGAAAATCTTTTGATATCAAATGTTTGTGAAAACGGTGTTGAGAATAGTGACAAGATGATTGCAATTGTTAAGACATTAGAGGAAGAAATCATGAGATTGAAGAGAGAGGTATCATCAAAGGAAACATTAAAAATGGAACTAGAGGCTGCAGAGTCTAAAAACCAGGTCTTAGAAATTAGATTATCAACTGTTCTAGGGGAGATGGATCGGACAAGGCAGGGACTATCCGCTCTTTATGGTTCATTAGAAGAACGCTTCGCTTTTAATGCGGCACAGCAACAATATTATGTTGAACAACTGAACCAAAAGTGCGAAGAAATCTCTGACTTGAACATCCTGCTCATAGACAAAAATATGGTTTTGGCTGAGTTAAAGGAGACACTTCTTCTCACCCGACAAGAAGTTGTTGATAACTTAGCTACCGACTCTGCACCGTCCACTAGTGCTCCAACAACCAAGTCAGTAGTGCTTTATAAGAATCCGCTTCATAAGAGAAACCAGGTTACCTATGATGATTATATGAGGAATGCCATTAAGCATGTCGATCTTCTTAGGGATATTTTAGACGATCTTTATGCCTTAGATCCCTCAAGTAGCGACTATTATTCGGCTCATGAATATGTTAAGCGAGTTCAATATTGCTTGGCTTATTTGCAATACATAGGTACACCAGGTTCTGCACTACTTAATAATAGGCCCATTGCTGTCACTCCATTTAATAAGACTCCAGGAGCGAAACAGTCATTGGCACAATCAAGTAAGACACCTTTAAAATCTGTTGCTAATGTTCCCACTTTGCCTTCTACAGGATTAAAAGCAACTACTAAGGCTAAAGGATCGCCACTCAAGAAAGCTAAGATCAAGCCCTCCACTAGTAGTGCCACAAAGAAGAAAGTAGAAGTCCACAATAGGAATGCTAGTTCAATTTTAAATAAAACGAATCATGTTAAGACTAAAAGCTCTGCGCCTGTGCAGCAGCCTAAACCATTCGTGAATTCTGATTTAAATTGTTGGAATTGTAATGAATGTATGTTTTCCCAGCGTCATGATTTGTGTCTGATTGATCACGTTAATGAAATGAATGCTATTAAGAATGGTCTTGAATGGAAGCCAACGGGTAGAACTCGTGCCCAAGTTGGCTGGCAATGGCGTCCCACTGGTAGGACCTTTACACTAGATGGTAAAATGTGCCCTTTAACTAGGAATGCATCCACTGAGGTTAGGTCTGAGCGTCCTTTAGTTAGGAACACTCGCACTCAAGTATGGAAACAGCGCCCTTTAATTAGGTCAGCCCCCACTATAGTGCCTATCAGTGTAGAAATACCTCAGGATTTGAGCCAACTAGAATCTACACCACCAATTAAGAAGAAGAAGGCTAGGAAATCTAAGAAACCTAGAGTTAGCAAATCTAAGATTATTAAATCTGTATCTGCTAATAACAAGGAACACTCAGATTCCGATACCTCTACATTGTCTTTGTGTGGTGATATTTTCAGGTGGTCCAAATCATCCTGTGGTATTTGGACTCCGGTTGTTCAAAACATATGACCGGAAATCGCTCGATGCTCCGAAATTTCGTCAGCAAGTTTCTTGGTACGGTTAAATTTGGGAATGATCATATAGCAAAGATTATGGGGTATGGTGAATATCAGATTGGAAACTTGACGATTTCTAGGGTATACTATGTAGAAGGTCTTGGTCATAACTTATTCTCAGTAGGACAGTTTTGTGATTCCAACCTTGAGGTTGCTTTTCGACAACACACTTGTTTCATCCGCAACTTGGAAGGAAAAGATTTGTTGAAGGGATCTCGTGGTGCAAATCTTTACACTTTGTCCTTACAAGACATGATGGCCGCTTCTCCAGTATGTCTTCTCTCTAAAGCTTCTAAGACCAAGTCATGGTTAGGCATCGCAGATTATCTCATCTTAATTTTGATGCTATTAATCATCTGGCTAAAAACGAATTAGTTCGTGGTCTTCCCAAGCTTAAATTTCACAAGGACCATTTATGTTCCGCGTGTTCAAGGGGGAAAAGCACCAAGAAATCTTACAAACCCAAAGCTGAAGACACCAATCAAGAAAAACTTCATCTTTTGCATATGGATCTTTGTGGGCCGATGAGAACTGAAAGTGTGAGCGGTAAGAAATTCATTCTCGTCATTGTGGATGACTATTCCAGGTTTACATGGGTTAGATTTCTACGTACAAAGGATGAAGCACCAAAAGCTATCATCACTTTTCTGAAGTTCATTCAGGTACGTTTGAATACCACTGTCCGCCGTATTCGTACAGACAATGGTACAGAGTTCGTCAACCAGACTCTTCGTGATTATTATGAAGGAGTTGGTATATCACATGAAACATCCGCTGCACGCACTCCACAACAAAACGGTGTCGTTGAAAGACGGAATCGTACACTTATGGAAGCTGCTAGGACCATGCTTATTTATGCGAACGCTCCATTGTTCTTGTGGGCAGAGGCTATTTCTACTGCATGCTTTACCCAAAACCGTTCTATCATTCGGAAACGCCATGGAAAAACACCTTATGAGCTTCTACATGACCGCAAACCCGATGTTTCATTTTTCCATGTGTTTGGTGCCTTGTGTTATCCAAACATTAATAGTGAGAACTTGGGTAAGCTTCAACCAAAAGCCGATATAGGTATTTTTATTGGTTACTCACTGTCCAAAAGAGCATACCGAATCTATAACCGTCGTCTTGGCAAGATTGTAGAAACTATGGACGCTGATTTCGACGAGCTGACAGCGATGGCTTCTGAGCAACACAGCTCTGAACCCGCGCTTCATGAGATGGGAACCGGTGCTATAAGTTCCGGATTAGTTCCCAACAATCCTACTTCTACATCATTTTTACCACCATCAAGGCCCGAGTGGGATAACCTGTTTCAACCGTTGTTTGATGAATTCTTCGATCCCCCGACTGATGAAGTTCCAGCACCTGTAGTAATTGCTCCAATACCTGAAGTGATTGCTCAAGTTAATGAACCTTTATCTAATGCATCTACTATTCACATTGAACCAGATGCACCTTCACCAAGCGATTCTCAAACTACACCTGAATCATCACCCCTACTTGTGCCTAATGATGTAGAAGAGGATACTACTGATCACGACTTAGAATATGCTCACTTGCAAGAGCTTCCTTTCTTTGGTGTAGCGATCCCTGAAGACCCTTCAGCCGCGTCTACCTCAGAAGAAGCTCCTTCTATTGTTCACTCCAGACCACCTAGGATTGAAAATCATAGCACTAAATGGACAAAAGATCACCCAATTAGGAATGTTATTGGAGATCTAGATAGACCAGTCTCTACACGCCATCAATTACAAGAGAATGCACTATATTGTTACTTTGATGCATTTCTCTCTGAAGTTGAACCCAAAAATTGGCAGCAGGCTATGACCCAATCGTCTTGGATTGAAGCTATGCAGGAGGAACTAAATGAATTCCAACGACTTGAAGTATGGGAATTGGTTCCTCGCCCTGACAAGGTTAACATCCTTACTTTGTTATGGGTTTATAAGGTTAAACTTGATGAGATGGGTGCGGTATTGAAGAATAAAGCTAGATTGGTCGCTAGAGGATATAAACAAGCCTTGGGTATAGACTTTGAGGAATCTTTTGCTCCTGTGGCTAGATTGGAGGCGATTAGACTATTCCTTGCGTTTGCTGCTCATATGAACATGATCGTCTATCAAATGGATGTGAAGACGGCATTTTTGAATGGTGAACTAAGGGAGGAGGTTTATGTTAGTCAACCAGATGGGTTCGTCAGTACGGAGTCTCCTAATCACGTGTACAAGCTTAAGAAGGCTCTCTATGGGTTGAAACAAGCACCACGCGCGTGGTATGATCTCCTGTCAACATATCTCATGTCGGAAGGCTTCTCCAAAGGCAAAGTGGACCCCACTCTATTCACTCTCAAGGACGGCAACGACATGCTTCTGGTACAAATTTATGTTGATGATATAATTTTTGCTGCCACTAACATAGAATTGTCTAAACAATTTGAGAAGATAATGTCCACACGCTTTCAGATGTCGATGATGGGAAAAATTTCATTTTTCTTAGGATTACAGATTTCTCAGAATCCCAGAGGCATCTTTATAAATCAATCCAAATATGCTCTAGAATCACTTAAGAGATATAACTTTGAGAACTGTGACCCCGTAGACACTCCAATGGTGGAGAAATCCAAGTTAGATGAAGATAGGAATGGGACTATTGTCGATCCAAAACTTTACCGTGGGATGATCGGCACCCTTCTATATCTGACTGCTAGCAGGCCTGATTTGCAATTTGCTGTATGCATGTGTGCCCGGTATCAGGCTCGGCCTACCGAAAAGCACCTACATGTAGTTAAAAGTATCTTTCGGTATCTAAAAGGAACACTTCATCGTGGTCTATGGTATCCGAAAGATTCCTCGATTGCTTTAATATCATACGCAGATGCCGATCATGCTGGATGTCAAGACACGAGGCGTAGCACGTCTGGATCTGTGCAACTCCTTGGAGATAGATTGATCAGTTGGTCTTCAAAAAGGCAGAAAAGCGCTGCAATATCAAGCACGGAGGCTGAATACATCGCCATGTCCGGTTGTTGTGCTCAAGTCCTTTGGATGAGATCACAATTAACTGACTACGGTCTTGGATTTAACAAAATCCCGATGTATTGTGACAACAAGAGCGCCATTGCCCTTTACTGCAACTATGTTCAACACTCCCGGGCCAAGCACATAGACATTCGCTACCATTTCATCAAGGAGCAGGTGGAGAACGGAGTGCCGAGCTGTATTTTGTCACTACTGAGTACCAGCTGGCGGATATGTTCACCAAAGCCTTAGATCGAGGACGAATCGAGTTTTTGATCGACAAGCTTGGCATGAAATCATTCACTCCAGCGACTCTCAAAGAGTTGGCAGAAGAATCAGCTGAATAGTCGTGGTAAACTATTCAGAGTATCATTTTGGTCGTGATCATGTATATTATCGTCAATATATAAACCACAAAAGAAAAATACAAAAATATAAAACCAAGAAAAACCATAAAAATTATAAAACCAAGAAAAACCATAAAAAATATAAAACCTAGAAAATCCATAAAAATTATAAAATCAAGAAAAACCAAAAATATTTTCGTTTTTAAATCGGGCATGTCTTTTAGTACGGTAATATTTACGGCCTTAGAAATGTCGATCAATATTGACACGGTGCCATAAATAGAGTCCGTATAAAAGTTGTACATTTTTTAAAACATGCCCATTATGGCTTGTAGTTATTTCAGACTGCAACCCGGTTTTCATATTAAAGTCACGTATTTCTGTGGAAAACGTTGGCTCAGAACGGGAATTAATTTTCTCGGGCGTGATTTACAAGCCAAATCATGCAAAGGGATCAAGTTTACTTTACAACTTGGTCTAACACGAATTTGTGTACGTTTCAGTGCATTAATTTGTTAAAATAAGAGAAATCTTATTGACACCACGAATCAAACTTTTTCAAGATATCAATTGGGAAATGTTTTTCATTATCATGTGTCTCGTTAAACAATGACTACAGCTCTTTAAATAGAAAACGGGTCATCGTTTAAGGGGGAGAAAATGTTTCATCATCTTTCACATCAAAAAGATCTTCAAAAGTTTTCAAGGAAACTCACAACGCTTAATAGTTAATGGTTGGATTGCTTTGGCATTTGTAGTGTTGTTGCTTATAAGTTTGTCGTGGATAGTTTTGTGCTTGTGTTAAGTTAAGTTAATCACTAAGGCTCGAAATAGTTAACATAAGATAGGGTCAAAATGGCTAGTATCAAAACTTGGTAACCAAAAGAATGATTGAATGAAGCAAAAAGAAAAATTGAGGGGGCAAAGTTGACAAATTGTCTAAACTTGTGGAAAAAATTTGACCTAGTCAAAATTCCCCCCCCCCCCCGTTCTTTTCTTTCATATCACTGTTCTTATTTAATCATTTGCCGCCATTAACAAACCTTCCACACAAACTCACGAAATCAAACAAACAAGTAACAATCAACATCTTCTAGATCAGATCTTCACAAAAAGGTATTAAATCGGATTTATTTTTCATGAACATCAAGTTAATTAAACTGTTTAAAGTGGAAAATCAATCGAATGAAATTACTGTTTAATTAGGGTTTAATTAATTGGGGTTTTTGCCTGGGGATGATTCGGAATAGGTCTAATTGCACTAATTTGGCCTTTAGAACACTTGAATCAAACGATTTAATGCCTAATTAGAAAATCGTAACTGTTTGTCACTTTCCGCATAGAAGCAGTTTTTTCCGAATAGAACTGTTTTTCCGCATAGGGCAAAAGTTCCGCATAAGGCAAAAGTTCCGCATAGGGCAAAAGTTCCGCATAGGGCAAAAGTTCCGAATAGGGGCAATGTTCCGAATAGGGCAAATGTTCCGAATAGGGCAAATGTTCCGAATAGGACAAATGTTCCGAATAGGGCAAATGTTCCGAATAGGACAAATGTTCCGAATAGGGCAACTGTTCCGAATAGGGCAAATGTTCCGAATAGGGCAAATGTTCCGAATAGGGCAAATGTTCCGAATAGGGCAAATGTTCCGAATAAGGACTTTATTCCGCATAGGCCCAAATGTTCCGAATGGAGAATCTATTCCGCATAGCCCAAATGTTCCGAATAGGGAATTTATTCCGCATAGACCAAAAGTTCCGAATGGGGAATTTATTCCGCATAAGACCAAATGTTCCGAATAGAGTATTTTATTCAGAATAGGGATGTTTTTCCGCATAGGCTATATGTTCCGAATAGACTAATGTTCCGTATAGGACTTATATTCAGTATAGACCTATTATTCCGAATTATGTGATTATTCCGAATAGAAGATGTTTGAATGGTTTCAAAGCTTAAGGGATTATGTCATATGTACAATGCTTAAGTTTAAAGTCATAATGATATTCATACTTGTTTGTATCAACCTTTGTGTTTTATCTTAAGCAGAGACGATGACTAACCCTACCGTACAACAACTACAAGACAACAGAGCCGCCGCCATTGCTGAAGCCAAGACTCTTAAGTTTGTTCCAAACAACTTCCGTCTGAAGGAGGTATCTCACTCTACCCATAATGGCTTTAAGGTAGCTACAGCCATGCTTGATAAATCTCACTTCAAGTATGCGCTAAGGAGAAGTGCTTCGGTGCCCTATGAATATCTTTACGAGTTCTGGGCTACCAAAGAGAGGACGTCGAACAAGATCACTTTTTCCTTGGACAACAAGCAGCAGACGCTTACTGTGTCAGACTTCAGAAAGATCTTTGGATTTCGACCGATACTCAAAGGTCTACCATCATACTCACCCAACCCAACCAAGGACCAGATCATGGAGATGTTCACCGCCATTGGATGTCTTGACATACGAACCCCGTCTGAGTTTACTACTGCCAAAATTGGTCAACCATGGAAAGCTATTTTTGGGATTCTAAGCCGATGTTTAACACCCAAAACGACTGGGTATGATGCTGTTCGTCCACCAATCATCAAGATGTTTTATGGTATGTTTAAAGGTATGGGTATTGATTATGCATCACTGCTATGGGAGGAGTTCACTTTTCAACTCTTCACTAACACAAAGGGTAAAGTTAAAACTTACCAATACCCTAGGTTTATTAAGTTGATCATACATTACTTTATGGAAAACGATGCATCCATTAACAAGCGTGCAGGTAGTCGTCACCACATGATAGATGATGATGATTTGGTAGACTTAAGACAGGAGACTCATTCGAATACGGTTATTCCTGGTCCCATTCCCAGTCATCTTCTGACCGATGAGATTATTGAATCTGATGATTATAAGAACTTGCTCACAGAAATTGAGAATCAACGAGCAAGCCTTCTAGCAGGTGAAGACTCTTCCACCACGGTTAAGAGCAAAGGTAAAAGGAAGCAAACAGATTTACCTGAACCTAAAACCAAGAAGAAGAAGACAGAGGGTAAGAAAGGAAAGGGTAAGGCTGATGAGATGCGTCTGCGTGACGAAGAAAATATTGCTGATCCTGCTCTTGAGAAAACTGAGAAACAAATAATGAAGATAGCCATTCAAAGGAGCAGGAAAGATACTGGCGGTAGTGGTTCAGGTGTAAGAGTAGACGTTGAGGATGAGTACATGGAACCTGATGATGTTGATGAGTTTGGGTCACCTGAACATTATTCCACCTCGAAGGAGCCATCAATCCCTGTTTCAGCTGGTATTGAAAAGGCATCTACTCAACCTTTAACAACTCAACCTCCACCAACACAACCCATACCAACCAGACCGGTTTCAACACCACTTCCTCCACCACCAATAAAGCCCATCCATAGTACCGCAGTTACAACCGAGCCTATTCCATCAACCCAGAGCAGCTCTGCAACATCTGCAATGGCAGCAATAGTGATGGCCGAGATGTTGGATAAACACGTAGATAGTCAAAAGAGAGAAATGGATGAACTTCGCCAAGAGTTAAATAGAAGAACTCAAAGTGAAGAGGCATCAAGGAAAGCTCAAGAAGAGTTGATTGCCAAGTTCGCTGCAGACATGGAAGCTACACGTAAAGTTCATGCAGAAGAACTTGCTCAGGTTAAAAAGGCTGAAGCTGATAGGCATAAAGCACGAATTACGAGACTTAAAGCTATTAAGGATGACCTCAAAGAGCAAAAAGCAGCTATTGAAGCTTCTATTGAGCAGAGAGTAAAAGACTCCATTGAATCCTTAATGCCTAAACTGCGTGATGACTTGAAGACGCTTGCTGCTGACAACTTAATGATCAAATCATCCAATCCTTCAGAAGCCGCCTACAAGATCGCTTATGACTTGACGGATTTTGAACTTAAGAAGATCCTCAAAGCTCGAATGAAGGAACTTGGATCGTTTGATAAATCAAGGAATCAACGGGCTCTCTTCAAATCCCTGAATGACGCTATCATGGAGGATGATAGGTTGTTCAAGACGTTTGGAAGTGTGGTACCCTACCACATTCTCCCTGAAGAAGAAAGGGAAGAGAGCGACGAAGAAGAGGGTAACGGTGGAGAGGAGGAAGAAGAAGAAGAAGAAGATAAGAATGATGAGGATGATGAGGATGATGAGGATGAGAATGATGATGATGAAGATGAAAATAATGATGATGATGAAGATGAAAATGATGATGAGAATGAGGATGAGAATGATGACGATGAGGATGCAGATGATGATGATAATGATGGTAATGATGGTGGTGATGGTCACCAGGAGAGTGTTAAGGGGAGCAATGCGGATAAAGGTGAACAGCGTGAGAAAGGGGATAAGGGCGCCAGCTCAAAGAAAGTGGTTAAGTCTGGCACCAAATCCAAGAAAGATGCAGCACCAAAGGAGAAATCTACATCCACGGAATCCAGACGATCGAAGTGGCGCCATGATGTGAATGCCACTACAGGGTCATCTATTCCTGGTACATTTATACATGCATCAATACCTGTTACACCTAACCCCGTTAGTTCTTGTGTTGTTGCCCCTGTGATTGCAGAATCGGTAACCGAACCAGAAGCTGCACAACACTCACCCGTCCATGACACTGCTGAAATGCTTGAATCTGAACAAGCAGATGTTCACGTCTCTACTCCTCTGCAACAAAACCCACAATCTACTATTCCTGAAACAAGCACAAGGGATTGGGAGGACACGTTGGAAATCGACGAGACTGCTCCACCACAGGCTTGGATCACGGCAGCGGCGCAGTATGATCCGATCACCGACACCGACAAAGAGGTCTTATATCTTCGTATCCGAAGTCCGATTGACTTATGTGCATTTCTTGCTCATGAGTATAAGACTTCGGTTACTCCATCATTGGTGAAGAAAGTACTGAAGGATAAAAGACTTCGCGCCAAAACCCGGTTGACCCAAATGGAGTTCGAATATTATGCCGAGGAGATCCTGAAGGCTCTGAATACCGTTCAACGGCCAGGTCTTCATGAATCAGAAAGAGCTCCACCTCCAATGGATCAAGATAATCAGATTGCTCTTGACTTCTTTGTCACCAATGATCTGGTGTATCTACTGAAGGGGTCATCAAAGTACGCAACATCCCTGACCTTGCTGAAAGCTGCCAACTGGGGGACAATACCCTTCATCGAGGAAAAGGTAAACCGACTCTGGGTCCCTAAGATAAATCGTAATTATGATATGTATGCTGTCATAGGTGCATCTCATTGGGACGAACGAGTCAGAAGGGCGTACAGGGGTTGCTGTCTAGTCAATTCTGGAAGCTCAGTTAGATCCGATATCCGCATCTCCAGCATTTTAGGGATGAAAACAGAAGCCAAGAACGGCTATTATCATGTGACGGAGATTCGTTTGAAAAGGGAGGATGACAGGGAATACAGAATCCAGCAGGGAGATTTTTCCATCATTCGCCTTGAGGATATTGAAGATATGCTGCTTCTGATGACCAGAGATCAACTCACACATATTCCTCGTGAAGACCTCATTGCTTTGAATACAGCACTTCGTATGTTTACACGAAGCGTTGTCATCAAGACACGAGTTGAAGATCTTCAGTTGGGAGTCGAAAGCTATCAGAGGAAGCTCAATTTAACCCGCCCTGTGAATCAAGTGTTACCTCAACATGTAGCAAGATGTCCCTATACCGGCATTTCTGTCCAGAATTACGGCATTTTCTACTTGAACAGTCGAGGTTTGATGAAGTTTATGAGGGTGGGGGAGCTCCACAAGTATAGTGATGGAACTCTTATACAAGTCAGAGGAAAGTTGGAGCATCTGAACTCGGGTGGGACTTTGCCAGAAATGACGGAGGATTGGCATCCAGGTTACCGGCAGATGGCGAAGTACGTGATCAAGAAGATCGATCAAAAGCTCCGTGAACGTAGATTGATGAGGAGCTTGGAAAGATTCGTGGGTGGTAGACCATATGGAGTGCACTACAGGACACTGCAACGATCCATCTAATGGGTCGTACATTTCAGGTCACTCTATATTGGTATTATTTGTGAATATGTGTATTTGTGAATAATGTGCTTTAATGGCTTGTTGTAGTGTTAAGGTATGATAATTTTTCAAGAATTTCTCACGAGATTCTAAATCTTTCAAAATATATCATACTAAAGCACTACAATCATCCCTTATTAACTTAAGGGGGAGCAATAACTTGTTCTATGGCCAAACATCGATTTCATTTTTACCCAAAGACCGGTTAATCCATTCAATATCCCAAATATTAATGGTTAACATTTTGGATAAGGGGAGAAAATGGGATTAAGGAGACGTAAGTGATACTTGGCTAAAAGATGAAAAAGACTTAAAGATTATCCAACTTAATATGTGTTAAGCACGTGTTAAGGGGGAGCGTTTTTGATGAACAAAACACCTAAGGTACAAAACTTTTGATTTCAATATCACAAGTACCTTATGTGATTTTCAATGATTTTTCATGGTGGCAATTCCTTCCCAAAACACGCTTAATTCACGACGGATGTGGTGACAAAAGGGTGGTAGGAATAGGTTTAGTCCTATGATTCATCAGAACCGATGGAATCTTCCCAAGGACAATTCCCTAGATAGAATTAGAAGTCCTAGGAAAGATGGAGAAAGAATGTGAACGTAGCTGAATGCCGACCAAGTACTTAAGCTAGCACTGGAACAATCACAACAAGGTGCTAGTGATGACGTATTGGTAAGCATTGAAGGGGTTGAAGAATGAAAAAGAAATGTAAAGATAAAGGGTGTAAAGAAAGAAGCCCTCCTTACAACTTTAGGCAGAAACCGGGTCAATACATATGCTATTGAGGTCATTTTTGCTAATGATTCTCGGTATTGAAGAAAGACATCATGGACCCAGTGATGCAATGCACAACCCTTCCCCAGCTAACTCAAATATCTCTCAAAAGGTATTTGTTTTAATCACACGGAGATCAACACGTTATCTATTGGTTTATTCACTCCGAATAGACTGGTATTGAAAAGGTGGCACTCCTCTCCAGCCATCGATCACTAAATCAAAATGCACAATCGAGTCTAGAGCCAAGAGATCATCAAAAGTCTCATTAGGACACTTTCCATTTATTCCTTGCTTTCTCACACATTGTGAAAAGTAAGAGATTTTCATGAGTCCTACGCAGTATTCCTGTAATATTGCCAGAACATCCGAGTAATACGCAAGTATTACAATGAAGATGGAAATCCTGCTTGAGCCAACATCAAACAAGCTCATGGTAGGTTACACGTGCGGTTCTTTTAGAACCAATCTTGTGAAAAACTGGAAGGTAACAGTGGTTTAATTCTTAACTGAACTTAAACTCGTTCCAGGCCTCTTCGCATTATCATATGATCTTGCCAGAACACTCAGAGTGACTCTTTATTGACCACAGTGACGAGTGGAAATCCTTCTAGTGTTAACATCAAACAGCACTTGGTAGGTGACGTGCAAGATTCTTTATGAATTGAGCTCGTGACAACTGGAAAGCAACGATGGTGAAAATCTTAATTGAAATTCACTTGTTCCAGGTTTCATGAATTGACGGCTTCAAATCACAAGGATAATTTATCCAAGTGATTCACTCTTTATGTTCGCAGTCAGCTTTGGACGGTCGAATAAAGAGAACGGGTTTACCCGCGAAATCCTGTCAGGAAGTTACTTAATTGAAACTATCCGTCACGGGTACGATATCTAATATCGTCCAACGGTCTTCACCGACCGGAGGTAAAATGCTACCGAATTAGAATAAAATGTTCAAAGCCATTTTATTCGTGTCGTTGCTGTGTACCTGTTAAAGACGGTGGCGTTGCTGTGTACCTGTTGAAGACGGTGGCGTTGCTGTGTACCAGTGAAGACGGTGGTGTTGCGGTGTACCTGTAAAAGTCGTTCCCACATGCTTATGTCTTTTGCAACAAAGTTCAGCAAAAAATTCAAGAAAGTACAAGATGAAGTCTTCTGCTGTACCAAACTCTGAAGCTTTCAAGAAATCAACAAAAAGACGTAAGTGTGTGGAACATGAAGTCACGAGGAGGCAAAGTTCACAAGAAAGGCAAAGATCGCACGTGAAAGGCCAAAGAACAATGCTCTCAAGTCAAAGCCAAAAAGATCAAATCAACATATTCACAACAAAAGAAAGAAAAGAAGAAAGGACTACGAGCTAAAGAACGAAGACTTAGTATAGTATGCTAGGTTTAGAACTTTGTAACGTGGAGTGACCTCCCTTAGGGGGAGATTGTTAGAAATACGTTTTAACGTATATTAGAAGTATCGGTCACTCCACAATATGATTTATGTTGTAATAGCTCGTAGTTAGTAATTAGTTATTATTTGCTTATTAACTTAAGTAAGAACCGGTCCATGGGCTTGTCATGGACCGGCCCAAGCCCAATGTTAGGCTTGGACTATAAATACCCCTTTCCACTAAGGAAAGGGGTTGGTTGTTGTTCCATTTTACACATTCATATTAATAAAATCTTTCACATATTCTCTCACTTTCTCTCTCTAGTTTCTCTCACTAGAAAACATCAACCCACTTCATAGATTCATAGGTTATCAATATTCTACATTAAAAGTCTAAGTCCCATGTTGCTAGTTATCGAAAAAATTACAAGCCCAAAAATGATCATAGCTACGAGCTTTATTCAACATATATCACGTCTTAGCATATTGGCCAATCGATATCTAAACATACTTCATCTTCCTTCATCTTCATAATATTGTCATCCCTTTTTTTTACTTTTTTTTCGATGACTTATTTTTTTTTTCTTTTCTCATCCTCCTCTTTTTTTTTTCTTTTTTTTCAACATTCATCACATGCTCCCCTCACACTTCGCTTGAACACACACCACAAAAAATACAAATAAGAAGCGGCCTACTTCATCTTTGTTGGAATGGCACACACACATAGCAAAGTGTGGCAACTATAAATCATCAAAAATGATCCAACACACCATGCAACTAGCAACCCACCATTTAGACTTTGACAAGGGTTAGGCTAAGGTTGAAGGTTAGATATTTTTTTTTTCTTTTTTAGTGGATTTAACAAAAATGAAAGGAATGGCTCAACGGGTATTCTAAGGGTATCTAGCACTAAACGAGAGTGCTAACAAAAGGGTTAATATGGGAGGTTAGCTAATAGATGTAACTAGCTAATGAAAATGGAAAAGGAGATTTGGGTTTTATTCCTAAGGTTGCATCTTTGTCACGCATATACACTTATATCACACAAGTGTGATCTCACTAAAACTTTTATTTTTTTTATTTTTTTATTATTTTTTTATTTTTTGAAATATTTTTTTTCACCATGTGGATGATTATTGAAATATAGTTACATACAAATTTGTGAAAACATTTAAATCCTAAGGGCAAACAAGTACTCAAACTCACCCTCTTTTTTTTCTAAATCATTTTTTATAATTAGCCCAAAAATTTATATTTTGAAAATTCGGTTTCGTTTTCCCATTTATTTCCTCTCACACTTAAGTTTTTGATTGGACTCAATATGAAAAGTAAACTTCAAAGCATGAAAATTAGGGTAAATAAATAAATAGTCCAAGAAAAGCGAAACTTCCCGGGTTAAGAAATTGCAACTGATCTCCGTATGATAAGATTCTAAGTAAGGAAGATCAAGCGATTCCGTCTCCAAAACGAGGATTCACATACAATCCATCAATCTAACCAATCCATCCACCATAAGCTTTATTAAATCTGCAAAATAAACTAAACTACAAAACTATTAAATTTATTAAGCACACTTTCGTAGACAACACGATTGCATTTAGCGTATGCAACAAGCCTTTAAACCCATCGGTATCCCGAGTGGACGAGTTAGAGTCTCGTGAGGGTTTCCAGCGAACACACCCAAAAAGTTCATACATCAACCACATGAACTTAAGCAAACACAAACACAAACACACATGCAAACAAAATGAACCAAGCACACAAGACAACAAACACAAAAAACAAACACAAAAAAGCAAACATTATGCATATATAAACATCACACATATGACAAATGAAAACAATATAAACTCTTAAAAATATAACACAACTCAACAAAAACTAAATAAGAAAAACTAATTTTTTTATTAAATGAAACAAAACACATAATAGAAGTTTTGTACCAAATCTATTAAACCGGAGGGTTTTCTAGACTTCGAGTTCTATCCACAGGGTTTGGGAATTAACCGGAGCGAATAGAAATACGAACAAGGCATAAAATGACTAAAACGGGGTGGTTGGGTGGGATATAAGCATTATTAATAATTGGTTCGAAACTCGATTAACGGATGTTTAGACGAGTGTAAAACACAATTAGAAATGGTTTTGGTCAAAGCCTAGTTTAAATAAAAGAAGACAAAAAGGAAATTTTTTTTTTAGAGAAGCCGGTCGGCAAATGGAGATGCCGGTCGGCAAATGGAGATGCCGGTCGACAAAGTTGATTTTGCTGAATTTTTTTTATAATTTTTTAAAATTTTTTTTTGCAAACATCCTTATAACTTAAAAATAAGAAATTTTTGAAAAAACACTTTTATTAAAATCATTAAAATATATAAGATATAGCTTCATCCAAACACAGCCTTAAAAACACATTATGCATGAAAATGGGAAATAAGCACAAAATAAAAAGAAAACACTAATAAGCTAGCAAAACATGTAAAACCATTTAGCACAAAACATTATAATAACAAAATGATACATAACACAATGCACATCTAACACATAACATGAAACAAATGGCATAAACTAGAATTCTAACTTTTCTTTTATTTTTCATCTATTTTCCATTTATTTTCAAAATAACTTTTTTAATTTTTTATTTTAACAAATATGACTTAAGATATCAAATACCACTTATTTTAACTAAAGGAGAATTTTTGAAATGATCAAAATCGTTAGATAATGACTAATCCAAACGCCCCCTTAAACTAGGAAAAACACAAAAATGCATACAATGGATGAAATGCAAACAAGCAAGTAAGAAAGCACATGAACACATAAGAACACAAACACATAAAAACACTTAGACACATGACACATAACTAGACACAAACTCACAAAACAAGAAAAACAAACAAACACAAAAAAAAATTCATGTGGTCAAGTAATTCTAGTCATCGACTAGAGAGATTCAGGACAAGGTTTTTGGGTTTTTGAGAACAAGCACTTTAGGACACAACTTGGAAGAAATCATTGAAACAAGCATTTTGAGAACACAAGAGAAGAAATCCCAACACCAAACATATGATTTTGGCGCCAAGACAATTTAAGCAACTTTTTGAGAATTAAGAGATTTTTAAGAAATGGTGTTCTAACCTTTGTCAAGGTTTAGAAAAAGAGCAAGCATTCAAGAGCAACGGAATTTAGAGCAATTCAAAGCCTCCAATTGAGTAGTCAACCACCAACCGAATTACCCCTATGTGAAGTTCGTCCCCCCTATGCAGATAAATGGGGTATAACAACTCTTTCGGGTTATGTATTAATTGGTAACACAAACGATTCAAGTAACAAGCAAGCAAACAAACAAACAAATACAAGATTACAAACTAGCAAGTCCCCGACAACGGCGCCAAAAATTTGGTGGCGATGCCGGATTATGAGAATGAAGCAAGCAATCAACAAGATATCGATTCCAACAAACAAACAAACAAACATAAAATGTATGAACTAGCAAGTCCCCGACAACGGCACCAAAAACTTGATGTGTACCGAGATAGATATATTTAAAGAATACAAATACAAATCGTCGACAAGAAGCCTAAAACTTGATGCGTTCTTCCACACATTAGGTTTTAAATTTATAAACAAGAATTACCGATATTAATTAGGTATACAAATTCGAGCAAGTATACTCTAGTCATGTTGCAATTAGATTGGTAAGTCAAGGTCGTCCCATGGGACTTGGTTATACTCAAGTGTAGTTGTTTGTAACAATACTAAGTATGATTGTCACGATCACACCATCATGAGAATCGTTAAAGGCACAAGCACACAAAGAACATACACGTATAGTCAAACGATCACATGGAAATTAGGATGTTTAGTTTGGAAAAATATTAAAGGTAATCCTTTCGACCTATATAACCAATAATAAGACACTAGTGCTTTATAAATCAAATATACATAAGTCTCAATCAAGTGGTCACTCATGAGCATGCCTAAACCAATAATAACAAGAATCCTTTCGACCCATAGACTTGGTGTTATCAGTTTGATAAGTTCTATTTACTTGAAAGATGATTAGAAATATATATTCAAAAGACTCATTTTGACTTATAATCTAGATTAAACCTTTACTTGTTATGTTTATTAAGTCTCTTTCACAATCTTCACAAGCACAAGATCAAATCATTTGTCGATTAATGAATTGAAATCAACCATATTAAGAATAACTTCGACATATAGACTCAACAATGATTAACCAAGTTGACAAACAAGAACAAGTTCCAATTCAACCAAATATAATGTTATCACCATAATTCAATGACAAGCACTAATAAAATCCAAACATCCATATATCACAAGTTTCATATAACAATACAAGTATCAAGACAACATTCACAATATCACACAAAACATAAGAATCATCTTGAACATGAACATAAACTTCATTGAATAATAAAGAAGAAGTTACCAAACACTAGAGTTCATAGTACCAAAATACAATGCATTCTACCCACAACCTTCTTGGGTTTTGTATGGAGTATGGCTTTCTTCTCGACTCTCCTATGGCTTATTACATGGACATGGCTACCAATTCCACCACCCCTCACCACTTGGGTTAGGGATGATATAAAAATCACATAAATATGGAGATGGGATAGATGATGATTGAGATGAGATTGGATAGGATTTAATGATTGTATAAACACTACCCCATGGGTCTTATTTATAAGTGAATTCACCTTGGCCACCAAGCATATTTCTTGGAGCCAAAGATGAATAATAATGAGTGTAATGAAGCTTGGAGGAGTTACAATGGAGTTATTGTTGAACTTGGTGAGCAAGGTGAAGTAATGGAGGTGTTGAAGTTTACTTGGAGAAGTGGCAGCCATGGGAGATGCTGGTGGCTTCTTCTCGTGCTGGTGGCTTCTCTCGTGCTGGTGGCTTCTTGGCCATCTTTTCACTTATTTCTTCTTTGGTCCTTTTTCTTTGTTTCTTCCACTTTCTTTCTTCCAAACTTTCCAAGACTCTTATTCCTTGTATTATTTATCATACGAGAGCTACACTTTCATGTCTTGTTCATTCTTTCACCTCCAATACTCGTCTTTTCTTCATTTCTCGTGATGTAACCATTGATGAACCTACAATAACAAATAAGCTTCATTAAGTATCATATGTTCATAATAATCATATAAATATATGCATAAACACCACGAATACGCTCATATAAATATGTTAGATTTGAGCGTTATCAAACATTTAGAAGCACTAGGGACTATTTTTGCCACTTAATGAAAGTTATAAAACCTAATTATAACTAGAGGGACTATTCTTGCCATAACCCGAAAGTATTACAAGCCCTAAGTACTAAAAGTGTTAAGATCCGAAAGTTATACCTTTAATAAAATATGGAGGGACTTGTTTTGCATATATCCAAAACTTAAACAAACCCCAAAACCCTTATTTCACTTAATTTATTAAAAATTGAATAAATCCTAAACTACAAGGACTATTTAATAAATTGTAGAAACTTTGGTGACTTTAAATTAAAAGTATTATTATTTTTATTAAACAATTTATATAAACTATATATATAAATTAAATAAAAGTAAAAATACAACAATTATAAGTAAAATACTTTTACTTAAGCAGTAATATTAATAATAAATTTAATTGGACGTTATTAATACTTGTTCTACAGTTTATTTAAATAGAACACATTAACATTTATAAACTGCCTAAAAATTGTATAAGCATGCACATATAATTGTCTAAGAATTTCTGCATTATTTACTGAGACTGTACCACTTAATTAGACAGTTAACTGTGACGTGAGCATTATCTGTATTTCTTTTGATACACAGATGTAATAGATACTAAGGTGAGTTTACGGCCCCACACAATATATTAATAAACTTATAAAAATCCTTTATGGGGGAGAAAACATGCAACTTGTTTTATGGACATAAACTGAACTGTACAAACTTTGATTACATTTGCCTATTGTAGAATTCCTCATGACCTGTGAACTGAAACTGTTAAAATTATTGCAATTGCCTGAATGTTATAAATAGATCTATTTGGGATTGACAATCCCCATCTGGGTGAGTCATGCTCACTGTGCCTTGGCCGAGACAACAAGTGTTTACCATCTCGGAACTGGAAAATGGGTGCCTTATTGTAAGGCGAAGGGTCCTCATCTATTGAGGGCTTAACGAGTCGTAGCCTCAGTTTCGGGCAATAGGGAATGTAATTACCTTTAAGTATTGATGCATTGTGCGTTACTACTTCTGTGAATGTTTTACTGTCCAAACTTATTTTATTAAACCTGTAAATTCACCAACTTTATGTTGAACCTTAGAGCATGTTTTTCTCAGGAAACTGAAGCAAGTACTTGGTGTGTGCATGGAATCAAGCATCGTGATAGACTGCATTGTAGAGCTCATCTGGGATTTTATAACTGGCGAACAAACCATCCTTTTAATAATGTAAAGACAATTTTTATAACAATTTGTAAAACTATTCATGTAATATATGTTTGATAATCTTTTATCTAATGCTCTATGTACTATTTGCTATCGATCCACCCCTGTGACATCCAACTATTATTTTACGCTGCATTTGACCTACCTGGGGGTGTCACAGAGAATGGTATCAGAGCGATAGTTATAGAGAACCAGATCAATTTAAAATAAAAATTTATAAAAATAATTTTTTTTATTAACTGGACTATAACTAAACAAAAATATTTTGAGGATATTTTTTGGGACTATATTAGTTAAGCATGTAAAACGTAGAGCATGCATATATATTATGTGGACCAAGTATACATTGATTATTAACATTTGGTTAATTAATCTTATAAGTATTAACATAACCTTTAATCGTTGCAACAATTAAAAGGCATTCACAATAAACTTACAACCTAGTTTTTTTTGAAACTTTCTTTTAACTTGAGTAAGCTTATACTTACGTCAAATTAAAATGATATTTTCAGAGTTATCATGACTTCACCAGTTGCATCTCCGACTGCTCTACCCGAAGTAGCTCCCGCACCGGCTATCTCGATATCTCCAACATCTGTACTACCAGGTTGGCTGTCAGCCTCAGACTCCGAGGACAACCAGACTGCCGGAGCCATATTGCTTGATGAATTTCTCACCGCTTCACCACCTGCTACACTGGTCTCTACTACCGAGGCGGAGGACCAGATGACTTATGACTTACCACCTTTAGCACCATCATCATCACCTCAGGGCTATGCTCTCGGGTCTCTGCCAACTCGTAAGAGGAGGTACGAGACTATCCCGACTCCACTTTTGAGGTTGGAGAGGGTTTTGGGGCTGGACATGCTCACCATGTCTAAGCCCAGATTGCTGCTTTAGCCTCCTGCTAGGAGCAGGACATGTCGGATGTCCACGGCCTGTTGACAACATGCCAGGTAGAGTGTTCTGTCGTGCATGAGCGCATCAATTCTCTCTCTTGGACTGTATGGGAAGAAGCCCAGGTTGCACGAGGTATTTGGGCCACGACCGATGAGGCCTTACAAGGGTTGTTGGAGGAGAACTAATATCTCCGCCAGTGTGTTCACACTTTGGAGGGTCTTCAACACCAAAACCACACTTCTCTCAAAGTATAGGAGCAGTCTTTGTCCATCTTCTTTGATCTTGCAGCCGTTCGCCATGATGGAGTGACCGCAGAGACCACCTAACTCCGAGGAGACGTTGACACTCTTCGAGCCCAGTTGGTGAGTACACTCTGTCTTCTTAAGGAGACTCGATTGGCTGTGAAGGCATAACATGATGCCATGCCAACACCTGTAGCCCCACCAGCACCACCTGCACCAGCTACATCCAGCAGATCTGTTAGGCAAGATTAGAGTAGATGTACTAGATCCCTTGTACATCATGATAAGCTTTTGGGTTGCATCCCAACTATCATGATATAGGACCTCATGTACTTTTATTTCTTTTCAGCTTTTGTATCATATCTTTTGTACTGTACTCTCCTAGATAGGTGTTCTGTATGTTTTGTACTATAGACTGTGTGCACCACTATCCCAAACAGGCATGCTGAACTTTTGTCTTGGATTAGTTGTGCTTTGGTGTTATGTTTATTTTCTTTCAGAAATGACATATACTCACTTTCTTTTGTTAAATATTATGTGCTGTATTATATTATGAAATCTTGACAAGTTATCCAATTTGTTATGAATTATATGTATGAACATTCCCGTGCAATTAATATAAAACTGTACTAACACCTAAACTAGCGATCTCATTTTGTGTATGACTATAGACAAATGGTGATCACTAGATCAGACCCCGACAATGCCGATGCTACTCAAAATGTCACTGCCGCCGAACTATGGGAAATGATTGATGAGGGCATCACGACTGCTATGGCAACCAGGGAAGCTAACAGAAACATGGATGATGGCCAGAACTCCAATGCCCGCAGAAACAACACCACCACCAGGGGTTGCTCTTATCCTGACTTCCTGAAATGCAAACCCACATACTACCGGGCAAGGAAGGTATTGTGGAACTAATGAAATGGTTTGAGAAATTGGAGACTATGTTCCGCATTAGTGACTGTGCTGATGAGAACAAAGTCAAATTTGCCACCTGCACATTGCGTGAGAGTGATCTTACCTGGGTAGTTGCTACCCTTGGACACAATGCAACTTACACTCTCACATGGGCCAACATAAAGGAAAGGATGACTGAAAAATACTGCCCAAGGGGTGAAATGAAGAAACTGGAGGTTGAACTATGGGATCTTAAGTGCAAGAACAATGATATAGTGTTGTACAACCAAAGATTCCAGGAACTACCCCTGATGTGCACCAGAATGTTCCCTCAGAGGGAAGAAAAGATTGAGAAGTATGTTGGTGGACTCCCAGACGCCATCCACGATAGTGTGCTTGCATATTGACCCACTACTATCGAGAGTGCTATGGAGTTTGCTACTGAACTGATCAACAAACGAGCCCGTACCATGTCAGAAAGGCAAACAGAGAACAAACGTAAGGCGGATGAAAACTTCCGTAGTCAGTATCAGCAGGCTTTTAGAAGACAAGACACTGGACAGGTTTACGGTGCTACCACCACCACAGGCACAAAGAACTACTCAGGTACCAAACCTCTGTACCCAAAGTGCCACTATCACCATCTAGTTGGTAGTCAGTATCACAGATGCTACAAGTGTGGCCAATTTGGCCATTTTTCCCGTGATTGCCCAGTCAATGCTGTCACCCTGGTCCAACCCAACAACAACCCTAGAAATAAAAACAAAGGCGGACCTAATTCCCGTGGGAACGGGAGCGGACAGCAGGGAAACCGTAACCCTACAGGAGGAAACAACAATGGTCTGAAGAAAGCAGTTGTGTTTTATGAATGTGGAGCACCCGGACACGTGAGACCAGATTGTCCCAAGTTGACCAACCAGAAAAAGGACGATAAGGGAAATTTGTCACGAGTGTACATGGTGGGAAATGTAAAAGCCAACCCAGATTCCAACATCGTTACTGGTACGTTTCTACTGAACCATTTGCATCTGTTTTATTTGATACTGGAGCAGATATAAGTTACATATCGACTGAGTTTAGTAATGTATTGGAACTCACCCCATCAGTTCTAGACCCCCACTACTCCGTATAATTAGCCGACGGCAAATTCGTGAAAGCCGATGCCATCATTCGAGGTTGTACCTTGAACCTTTCTAACCATCCGTTCAACATTGATATGATTCCAATAAACCTTGGTAGCTTCGATGTCATTATTGGCATGGATTGGTTAGCAAAATATCACGCAGTCATTGTGTGTGATGAAAAGCTGGTTCGTTTGCCATGGGGAAATGAAACTTTGATCATTTGAGGAGACAGTAACACAGACATCATCAACACTAGACTTAGTGTCATTTCTTGTACCAAAACCTAGAAATACTTGGTAAGAGGATACCTTATCTTCCTAGCTCATATTTCTCAGATCGACGAGAAAGACAAGCACCATCATAAAAGACATGTCCAACTCATAATAGGTGTACTTTGTAGGGTTATGTTTGTCATCTCCTAGAAAGAGATATCTGATGTCCCATGCTCTGATGCAATCTTCTTCCTCTTCGGGTCCAGTTAGTTCGACAATACCATCATCCACCAAGCCTTGAAATGAATGACCTCTTTATTTTAAAAGTCGAAATTTCTGCAAATTTTGAACCACTAACAGTGGATGCGCAACCCTTCCAGCATCATATAAGATGCATACTTCTTTATTCTTGGTATCTTCTTTTATTTCCACCATTTGAGGTACTTCTTTTCTACACCACTTACGCCCAAGCTCAGCCACAAATGAAGCAGATTCTTTGCAACTTCCTACCCAATCACCATCAACAATAATCTTAACCACTCCGCTGAGTGAAGCTTTAATGTCAAACTAATGTTTGCGTTCCACATGCTAGAAGTATATCAGAAAGCCTTTCACGTATTGTCGTTGACACAAGAGCGGTACCATCCAAAAAATCTTATATTGTTAACCCACATCTAATCACCTGACTGGTGACGACTTTCTTCTCAGCTTTGAGGACAAAGCTAAAATAACGGGGTGGTGCTGTAAAATCCCTGATTTTACCATTATAATTTTATCAACTTTTGTATACAATAATTCTAGAACTTAACTATCACTATCTTTACATAAATTCATGAAGTGTTATTTCTACTTGAGCATATTATCTTTTCATAGTTAATTGATAATTATGAAACTGTTAGTCTATTTTGACTACTTGAACAACTGACTGGCCACTTGACAAACAAGGATTTACAACAACAGTATGCATTTAATCATTTAAAAACAGATGGAGAACTTTATCTCATGTACTATATTTTATTAAATGTTTGAACTTGCCTTTATGTGTATATATATTCATACCTTACTAGAAGGAACTAGATGATACAATACCTAGAAACCTTACATGGACAAACAATAAGTACTGATGAGACTGCTTTTATACATAGTCTCATCATCCAAAAAGGGCTTAAAATGCATTAAATATCATCAAAATACCCAAATATATGCTTGTGTTTGTTGCTTGTGTATTTTAGGTACGGATATTGAGAAAATGACAAAAGATCACAAGAATCATGCAAAAACGAACACGGGAAACGAAGCCGCACAATGAACCAAGCCCTAATGAAGATTTTCCCAAGAAAACCTTTGAAGATTTGAAGATTTATGAAGAAGGGTGCTCCAATATAGAATAATTGACACTTTATACCCTTGTATCTTCATAATTACAAGATTGGTCCCTAAAGTTTGTCAAAATTGCAAAAAGGGCCCTCTACTTTGAAGAAATGGCAATTTTAGTCCCTCAACAAAACTAAAATGTCAATTTTTATCCTCCTCAAAGTCAAACATACCAAGAAGGACACCAAGTTACAAGAATTACAAGTTTGGTCCTTTGAAAATATCAAAATTACTAAAAGGACCCTTGACTTTGAAGAAATGGCAAAAATGGTCTCTCATTAATCATGACTTGGCAATTTCAGTCCTCCAAAAGGTCAATCATACAAGTCAAGACCATTATCAATCAAGAAAAGGCCAAAATAGTCCTCCAAGAATCAAGAAATGGCAAGAAATACCCCTAAAAATACTTTGGAAAAGTATTTGGGGCAAAAGTGTGAAAAGTGAAACTTGAAATACAAAGGGAATCCGGATTTAGGCTATTATTTACAAAGTGAAAGAAGTATTAAAGGTGAGGGGTTATTTTTGGCAGACATGGATAGTTACCTAGACTAATCCCCATCCAACACGTGTCCCACTCACTTTTTCCACCAATCAGATTCCACCCCCTTGCCACCTCACCCATCCACTAACCGAGATTAAATACTTATTTAATCTTGGCGCCTAAACACATTTTTAAACATAATCCACCCCTAAAACAGATTAAAAACCTGTTCTTCATGTTCTTCATAAGATTTGGGTTTTTCTTAATTACTAATAATTAAGTGATAAAACCTTCCAGATTAGTGATTGATGACCTCTTAATCACATCCCAACCTTAATACTGGCCACCACACCATTCACGTGTCCACATGGGACCTCCCCTGCTACACCTTTGAGCAAGAAGACAAGATTGTAACAGCCATCCAACATCCAAGGATCCAACTTACATTTCAAGCTTAATACAAGCCAATAGATCAACTTTTCACTTGCCAGCTACCACAAGACAACAAAATACAGTCACATGATCCTCAAAAGTTCAAAACCCTACAAGGGCATTTTGGGACTTCTACAACTAGGGTTTTACGTTTTTCTTAGCATCAATAGTTCATTGTATGCCTATATAAAGGCCTTAGTTCATTACATTTTAGCTTGATCTTGAATTTTCCTTGGTTCACTTTTCTGTAAATCCATTTTCAGTATTAATGAAATGTGTTTGAAATTGTGAAGAAAACTCAAGTGCCATCCTTTGTTTCTGCTTATTATTGTTACTTGTTTGCTATTCTTAAATCTCAAAACCTGTTTTCAAGGAGTGTGCAAAAGTTTGCACATTTTCCTTCAAACTTGATATTTTGCTAAGTTCTTGGTCTATCTTGGAATTCTTGGGCTATAGGGCTGATCATAGCATCCTGATATTGAGTTATCAAGGTGTGGTGAAGCTTATAACTTGGGGATAATCAAGTGTGGAGGACAAGAGTTGCATTAATCAAGGCTTTTCACTTTTCTGATTTTACTATTTTGCTTCTAACCTTGTTGAATCTTAGCAGTCTTTGTTGTGGAAGCTTGTACTTATTCTTGCTAGTACATAAGCTCAAAATTCGTGGGTGTGGATGTACATCCATGAGGTTTGCACACTTAATCCCAAAATCTGTTAAAATCTTGCTTTTTGGTGATTTTTGTGTGTGACTTGTGTTCTTGTGAATTTTGTGGTTTAATCTTGCTTGAATCTGCTTATCGTAACTGTTATTGTGTTGATTTGGGCTTGGGTAACCTTGGAATGCTGTTTTGATTTGAAAAGATTGATTTGAAAAGTTAAAAGGGTGTTTGGGATTACCTGTCTTGAATCATAACTTGGTATTGTGTGGATAGAAGTTTGTGTTTATGCTTGGTATCTGATATATGCTTGTTTGAGTGCATTTTGCTGCAAGTTTTCAGCTTTGAAACACCAAATCATACATTGTGCTATAACTACTTGATTTTAACTGTTTTTGACCCAATATTTTGGTGAAATCTAGAATTTATGCATTCTTAGGGTTAAAAGTTGTTTAAACATCATTTATATAACATATGTGATAGATTTGGAGGTCTCAATTTGGCTTGTTGGTCAATTGTATCAGCAAAAGTAAAAACTGCATGTTCTTGTTTTCATCAGTAACTTTAAGTGCTTGAATCTTGCTTATTACTTTGAATCAGTGCATGAAACCTATTTAAACTTGCTTATTTAAGTTTAATATTTCTTGTGTATGCATTTGGTTAAGTTTGGCTGGCTGAATTGTGCTAAAAGTGATTATTGAACCTCAACTGCTTAAGTGTTCATGTTTGTGTCAGATCTGGTGATTGATTGATTAAACTGTACTAATTGGCTGTTTTTTGTTGTGATTTCTTTGTTGTGTTTGACTCCTCTTGATCCACTGATCATTTGGGTGCCTTTGTGTAACTTGAATCTCCCAAAAAGTCACTAAAGAAAAAAAAGTCAACAAGTCAAGCAGTGGAAAAAGTTTCCACTGCTCAACACCCAAAACTAGCCCCTGCTAGTACAAATTTTCAGTTAGCTTATCAATAAGCCATTTTGGCTTATCTAGACCTGCAACAACTTATTTTTTGTGATAGATCTTCATTATTTGACCTATTTGATTGAACTGGAGCTTATTGGACTTTGACTTTGACTTTTTGCTAGAAAACCAACTTATTTTACTTTTTCATAAGTGCTTATTTACTTTTTCCAGCTTATTGAGTCAACTTATTTGAAAACTTTTTGTTGATTAAGCTTAGTTAAGTCATTTAAAAGCTTTTGCAATTTGAATCAGCTCTTGGGATAACCTAGAACTCAAAAACGACTATTTTGTCGTTTTCTTTAGATTGCTTTTTGCATTTTCAGGCTTATTCCTTTGGCTTATTTCAAATTTCTTTTTACAAAAGTCTTAATTAGGTCAAGAGAAGCTTGTGTGTTTAATTTCAGCTTATGGCATCAACTTAGGGCTTAATGGGCCAAAAAGCCCATTAAGAATAAGCTGTTGGTAATAAGCTAGCTTATATCACATTTTCAGCTCTTGGGCCTTTGGAAAAAGTTGTTTAGAATCAAATTTTGAGTCAAGTAGTGGTTTTTGGGCTGATTTGGGCCACTTTTTCTTATTGGGCCAATTCTAAGCCCATTAAGGGACTGTTTGGACTTTAGCCCATTTTCTAGGCCCAATAAGGGTATTTAGGTAATTTCAACTTCATTTCTGTGTTATTTAGGTTAAAATTAGCTAGTTTGCAAGTTTTTAGAATTTTTTATAAATTTTGGATTTTTAATATTATTTTATTATTATTTTATTATTAAAAATTAAAATTTAGATTTTTCAAGTGTTTACATTTTTCTTAGGTTAAATACATAAATTTAGGAATTTTGCAACTTTTAGAATATTTTTGTTGTTCTTAGATTAAGTTTTATAATTATTTTAAGTTTTAATAGTTTTTAATTGTTTTTAAATAGTTTTAATTAATTTTAAAATTTTCAAAAATAGTTTTAAATTAAGTTAGGGTATTTTAGAGGTTTACAAAGTGATAAAACTCACTTTGGGCTTTTTGTTAATTAAATTGATTTTTAGGGCTTTAATTAGCATTAAAGAATCATTATTTAATTAAATAAAAGGTTTGGGTGGTTTTTAATTTTTTGTAAACTCTAATTACATTATTTAGGATTTATTGCAATTTTTTAGGAATTTTTAGGGTAAATTGTTAATTTTGGTGCTTTTTACGGTTTTACGTGTACGACTCCTTCGTCTTTGTTTAATCCATAATCGTAACCGTCAATCTGTTCTTATCCCATTTGTATTTTCTTTTCTCATCATAATCATATAATCACATCACTAATCATTTCTCTACACAACACACAAGCCTCCTTGAGAACGATCCCCACTTTGGGTCTTAACTTGTGATTTTCGTAAGTCACTTGTTAATACTTACCCTAATTTGCCCTTCTTTTCCTAAAGAGTGGTAAAAACTCAACCATCATTTTGGCGCCGCTGTCGGGGAGGCGTGTTGTGTTTTGATTTGAAAATTGTTGTTTTTATATACTAACCATAAATAGTATTTGTATTAGTAGCACTCTACTAATACGTATTATCGGTTTTTCGTTTTTTTGTGTGAATACTATTACTATATTGTATACGTAGAACAATAAATTCACAAGTACTCTAAAAGTGAGAAATCACAACCTTGACTTGGGAGGTCATTACCCAATCATTGTATTCGAATCTCAAGCCAAAGAAAAAGGCAAAAATAGATAAATACTTTCGTGAAGCTCGATTTTGAAAAATACAAACTATAAGGTGGGTATAAGGCGGATATTATAAAATATATCCTAAGGAAAAAGGCTCTTAAGTGCTTCGCGCCGCCTCGTTTCCCCGCTTGCTTGTGAGTATTTGATTTTGAGAGCTAATCGAGGGTTTTGCCGCCCAAAGTATTATTAAGTATCATATATACTTTCTTGGTTTCATTTGATTAAACCCTCTTGAATGTTTTGGTGTTTCACCAACGTTCTAAAGTCATCGAAGGCGTTCACTTCACGTGATCGTTTTCATTCCTTGAGGCTTCTTTAATCAAGAGATTTGATTAAGGAGGAGATTTGTAGATGTTTTTCTACTTAATACAATCACAAAAATCCAAAAAAAGTAAAAACAATCAAAAACCACAAAAAAAAAAATTGGAAAAATACAAAATACCAAGAAGAATCTTCTTTGCTCATCCCCTCGTTGTACGTGACGTTTATGCAAACTCGCTCCAAAGCAAGACGTGCACGTAAACGTCGTCAAAAGGAAGGAAACCAAACATCTTCTAGTGAAGAATCTCCCATTGTCGAACCCATTGTAGAGAAAGAACCAACCATGGCGAATCGTACTATGGTGGAGTTACTTCAAGCACCCACCGAGGGTTATGGAGAGGCTATTGTGATTCCCGCTATCCTTGCGGAGAATTTTGAGGTGAAAACGGGTTTGTTGTCGATGATCCAAAACAAAAAATTCCGTGGTGATGAGAAGGACAATCCACACAACCATATCTGCCAATTCAATCGTCTTACCGCCACTTGCAAGTTTAAGGATTTTGCTAATTATTCGATTAAGATGATGCTTTTTCCGTATTCCTTAGCGGGGCCCGCAAAAATTGGTTAGAGAAAGAGCCACCCAATTCTATATTGACATGGAAGGATCTCGTTTCAAAATTTGTGAACCAATTTTTTCCACCCTCTAAGACTACGCATTTGAAAAACGAGATTTCAAAATTTTCACAAGAGTTTAATGAAAGTTTTTCAACGGCTTGGAATAGGTTTAAGGAAATGTTACATGAGTGTCCTCATCACGGTTTTTCCGATTTGCATCAAATTGACACGTTTTACAATGGACTTAATGATCATGAAAGGGATTATCTTAATGCCGCCGCGGGTGGTAATTTTTTGTGTAAAACGGTCAAGGAATCATTGTTAATCATTGAGAATAGATCTAAGGTGTATAGTCCTCGTAGCACGTCTAGTGTTCGTAAGGCTTCGTCTTCGGCTTCACCTTCTTTGTCTACTACCATCGATGCTTGCCAAATTGAGGCGAACTTGGAAAACAAAATCTTTGATAAGCTTAAGGGTCTTCTAATTGAGTTCAAAGTTGGAGAACCAAGTGCTCCCGCTACGGCTAAAGCGGTTGAGGTTTCATGCATGTATTGTGGTGGAGGTCATGATTTCTCCGAGTGCATTACCAACGGTGGTAACACTTCGAGTGCCTATGCGGCCACGGGAACTTACAACCAAAACGGTCAAGTTACCCGCTCTAATCAATTGACTCCACCGGTTTTTGGTTCAAATCAAAATGCTAACAACAACTATCGCAACAATCAAGTTGGTTTCAAAAACAATTACAACAAGGAAAACTATGGAAATCAAGGGGCTAATAATCAAGTTTCAAACAAAAATCAAAATGATTTTCAAAACAACAACAAAAGTTTGCAAACTTTGAAAGATCTTCCAAATGAATTTGTTGAATACGCTAATGGAAACGATGCTAGGTTTGACAACATTCAAAGAGAATATTATTAGCCTAAGATCCGAGTTTAAGAACGACTTGAAGAAAGAGTTGAAAAATGAGTTAGCAAATGAGCTTAAAATCCATACCAACAAGATGGAAGGAAATGTAACAAGGTTACAACAAAACCAACAAAAAATGGAACAAGGGCAACATGAAATTAAGCAAGAGATGATTAAAGCCGAGAAGAGGCAATCAATGTTTGAAGATAAAATTTCATCTATGTTTGAGGCAATTATGTGTAAACCGTCTTCGAGTAGTTTTCCTAGCAACACCCTATCAAACCCTAAGGGTGAGATGAAAGTGATTACCACACGTAGTGGTAAGATACTTAAGGAACCGACTCTTCAACCAATTGCTCCTTCGGAGGAAGTAATTGAGGAAGAACCCGAGGTGGTGGTCCAAAAGGAGCATGTCCCAATCCCACGAAGTACCGCTCATGCCACACCTACGGTTGACCCATTACCAACATTGGAACCCGAGATTCCAAAGGCTATGCCTATGCCTCAACCCACACCACCTTTGCCCTATCCATCGAGACTTAGAAAGGAGAAACATCAAGAGCGCGACAATTACCAATTTGAGCTTTTTATGAAAATGTTTCGTGATTTGCACTTTAATGTGAGTTTCACCGATGCTTTGGTCATGATGCCTCGATTTGCCGCTAACTTTAAGAGTATGTTGAACAACAAGGAGAAATTGCATCCATTGTCTAGTTGTTCATCGGTTTATCTTAATCGCATACCTCAAAAAGTCGGTGATCCCGGTAAATTTTTGATCCCTTGTGTAATTCAAGATATGGAAGAATGTTTTGCCTTGGCCGATCTTGGTGCTAGCATTAACTTGATGCCACTTGCAATCTTCAAGTCGCTCAATCTTCCTAATCTTACTCCTTCACTAATGTCTATCGAGTTGGCCGACCATTCCACGATTCCCGCATGGGGATTGGCGGAAGACGTTTTTGTGAAAGTGGGAAAGTTCTATTATCCGGTAGACTTTATCGTTGTCGATATTCCCACCTGTGCGTTTGGCTATTGGTGAGTCTGTCTTTCTTGATAAAAAAATGGAGCGACCAGCCCCTCCATTTGGGTCATGACTGTCCCATTAGATTGTCCTGCCTCTCTGGATCCTCAAGTTCCTCTCATTTTAGGTCGTTCGTATTTAGATACGTCTATGGCTTTGATCGATGTTCATGCTAGAAAGATTACCTTACGTTTCAACGACGAGGAACTTGTTATAAACGCAACTCAAAACTCTCAAATTTCTCATGTTTATTCCGTTTCAACCATAAACCTCGTTGGTATGATTGACGTGGTTTGCGAGGAATTTTCACAAGAAGTTCTAGGTTTTGGTGATGATGAAAATAGTGGCAATCCCACTATGTTAGATCCCATTCTTGATAACTCGACACCAACCTTCACTCCATTTGAAGGTGGTGGTTTTACGTTGGAAGAATTCGATGTTCCACGTACTTGTAACGAAGACCTCGACAACGACGAGGACTTCTCGATTATCAAGGATTTCCTTAACTATTTCCCATTTCCTCCACCCGAGGAGGTTATGAGTATCGAGCCCAAATCTTCAATTGAGGAACCACCTATCCTCGAGTTGAAAGATTTACCTCCTCATCTCGAATATGTCTATTTGGAGGAGGGCGACAAGTTGCCGGTTATTATTGCGAAGGAACTTTCGGATGATGAAAAAACCGCACTTGTCGATGTTCTAAAGGATCACAAAGGGGCAATTGCGTGGAAGTTATCCGACATTAAGGGGATCGATCCCAAATTTTGTACCCACAAAATCTTAATGGAGGAGGATAACAAGCCCGCAATCCAATGTCAAAGGAGGGCGAACCCCAAAATTCACGACGTCATTAAAAAGGAAGTCCTAAAACTCCTTGACGCGGGAATGATTTACCCTATTTCCGATAGCCCTTGGGTGAGTCCTATCCATTGTGTCCCTAAAAAGGGAGGAATGACCGTTGTGCCAAACGATGACAACGAGTTAATTCCCACTAGACGTGTGCATTGACTATCTTAAGTTGAATGAAGCCACTCGAAAAGACCATTTTCCCTTGCCCTTCATGGACCAAATGTTGGAGCGTCTTGCGGGAAACGATTTCTATTGCTTTTTAGATGATTTTTCCGGTTACTTCCAAATCCCCATCGATCCTCATGATCAAGAAAAAACTACGTTTATGTGTCCATATGGAACGTTTGCCTATCGTAGAATGCCATTCGGACTTTGTAATGCACCAGGAACCTTTCAAAGGTGCATGATGGCTATTTTTCATGATATGATCGAGAAGACGATGGAATTCTTCATGGATGACTTTTCCGTGTTTGGTTGTTCGTTCACTTCGTGTTTATCGAATCTTGAGAGAATGTTGAAGCGTTGTGAGGAAACCAACCTTGTGCTCAATTGGGAAAAATGTCATTTTATGGTTAAAAGTGGAATCGTCTTAGGGCACAAGGTCTCAAAAGCGGGGATTGAGGTAGATCAAGCTAAGGTAGACGTCATCGCCAAAATACCTCATCCCAAAGCCGTTAAGGGAGTTAGGAGTTTCCTAGGCCACGCGGGCTTTTATCGTCGATTCATCAAGGATTTTTCAAAGATCTCTCGACCTACTACACATCTTCTTGAAAAAGAGACACGTTTTGTCTTTGACAAAGATTGTGTACGAGCCTTTGAAATCCTTAAGAGGAAACTTACCGAAGCTCCCATTCTTGTTGCTCCCAAGTGGAACCTCCCCTTTGAGCTCATGTGTGATGCTAGTGACTACGATATAGGGGCCTTATTGGGGCAACGTCATGAAAATCACTTCTTGCCTATTCACTATGCTAGCAAGACGATGACCGAGGCTCAACTTAAATACACTACAACGGGAAAGGAGTTCCTTGCCGTGGTGTATGCATTTGAGAAATTTCGACCTTATCTCGTCTTGACGAAATGCATAGTGTATACGGATCATTCGGCTATCAAATATCTTATGGCTAAACAAGACGCTAAGCCAAGATTACTTCGTTGGATTCTCCTCCTTCAAGAATTTGATCACAAAATTGTTGAAAAAAAAGGAGCCGAGAATCTAGCGGCCGACCATCTTTCTCATTTGGAAGATCCTCACCAAAGTGTTTACGAGCCCAAGGAAATCACCGAAACATTTCCGCTCGAGACACTTGGTGTAGTGAATTCTAAGCTTGATTCTTCCACCCCATGGTTTTCGGACATCGCAAACTACCATGCGGGAAACTTCATCATCAAGGGTATGACGACTCAAGAAAAACGAAAATTCTTTCGTGACGTGAAGTTCTACTTTTGGAACGACGCTTACTTGTTTCGAACTTGTGCGGATCAAATCATCCGCCGTTGTGTATTTGGCACCGAAGCTTCTAACATCCTTAGAGCTTGTCACGAGGGACCCACGGGTGGTCACCATGGTGCTAATCTCATGGCTAAGAAGGTTTTTGATGCCGGCTTCTTTTGGCCTACTATTTACCGAGATGCACATGAACTTGTGAAGTCATGTGATTCATGCCAACGACAAGGAAAAGCCTCACAAAAAGATGAAATGCCACAAAATATCATCCAAGTGTGTGAGATCTTTGATGTTTGGGGCATAGACTTTATGGGGCCGTTCCCATCATCTCGTGGTAATAAGTACATCCTTGTTGCGGTTGACTACCTATCTAAGTGGGTGGAAGCTAAAGCTTTGCCCACCAATGATGATCGTGTGGTAGTCAAGTTTTTGAAAAACTTGTTTTCTCGGTTTGGAACCCCTCGTGTGATCATAAGCGATCGTGGAACCCATTTTTGTAACGACCAATTCGAAAGGGTCCTAAGGAAATATGGGGTTACACATCGGCTTTCTACGGCTTATCACCCACAAACGAGTGGGCAAGTCGAGGTTTCAAACCGAGCGTTGAAAAGGATCTTGGAGAGATCCATTGGGGAAAACCGACAATCATGGTCGGATAAGTTAAACGATGCTTTATGGGCCTTTAGGACCGCTCATAAGACGCCCATTGGGTGCACTCCCTATAAGCTTGTGTATGGGAAAAATTGTCATTTGCCAATTGAATTGGAACACAAGGCTTATTGGGCCCTAAAGCATTGTAATAATGACATGGAGACCGCGGGAAAACACCGGAAAATGCAATTAAATGAATTGGATGAATTAAGGGATATTGCTTATGAAAATTCATTGATTTATAAAGAAAAGACTAAAAAGTTGCATGATTCAAAAATTAAAAACCGGGTTTTTAACATTGGGGATCAATTTTTGCTTTTTAATTCTCGTTTGAAAATCTTTTCCTTTAAGTTGAAATCCCGTTGGTCCGGTCCATTCACCATGACTCAAGTTTTTCCATATGGGACCATCGAGCTAGCTCAAAATGATGGCCCTAATTTCAAGGTGAATGGACACAGGTTGAAGCACTGCTTTGGCGGGGAAGTTCCATCCTTGAACTACCTTGACCAAATCACCTTCCCCAATGATAATTAGTATTGAGGGGATCAAGTCGAGCTCATGACTCGGTAATCAAAAAGGAGGTGCCTCGTAGGGGAGTCCCATGCTTATCCTATGTACATATTATCGCTTTCTAATGTAGTAATGTGTGGGGATTTGTGCCCTTCCAACCTTTGTTCCGTGGTTGTTTGTGAATTGTGGATTTTAGATGATCATGATCTTCACGATTGGAGCCTCTCGTGTTCGTTTTATGAGAGCACTCGATCGTTTGCTTTGAAGACTTTATCAATATCCATGATATATCCTTTTGATGTTCTAACCTTAGGTTTATAGCACACTTCATAAACGGCTTTAAATTTAACGGTTACACCCTTTCCATGCTAGATTATGCATTCGACTACGTCTCTAGTATGGGGGTGTTTGCACCCCTAGAATCGGAACATTGAGGACAATGTTTAACTTTAGTATGGGGGTGAATAGATACTTGCCTTGCCAAACCTTCACGCTTTCCAAAGTTCATCTTTTTGTTTATCTTTTTGTTGCAAAATAAGGCTAAATATGGCCAAATTTTAAATTTTTTCTCATGTTTTATAAGTGTTTGAAGACACGAATGTAGGTTTTCCGATGGCGAGAATAAGAGTATTTTTTGACTCGACCGTGCGTGTTGAGCACTTAGCTTTGATTCCTTAACTTCACATTAGGCTATGTCTCTTAAATGAGGACGAGAAATGATAGGGTTAATTATAAGTTACTATGCTAAACGTAGAGTACTCGTATTCTTTCAAAAACTCATGTGTTCTCGTTGTTTGCTTATTCTCCCTTCGCTTGTAAATATTTTTTGCTTAATAAATATTGACTTAGCGGTTTAGTCTTGATTGTTGGGTTTCTAGTCTTTTCTAGTAGCTTCCGTGTAATTAAATTGGGAAGACATTAAGGTATCGCCAGCGTCACGGTTTTGAAGTATTGGCAACCCGAATAATCAAAAGCTTCACCCAATAATAAGATTTCAAGTGCTCACCTAAATCAAGCAAACAATTTGAAGCCCCACAAGGCCGAAAAATCTATGCAAAATTGAAAGTGAATCAAGCCTTAATCTTTGAAGCTTTAAAGATCCAAAATTCGCCTTAGCGTGAGGATATACGTCTTTGGCTAATAAAACTACCGATGAGGTGGATAATAAAAGGCAAGGCAAGACCGAAGTCATAATAAAAGCTTCATGGCGAAGTTGAATAAAAGATGGAGGTAAACCAAAGATAATAAGGCCCTTCCGTTAGGGGGCGTATAAAAGTATTGGTAATAAGTCTCATGTTCAAAACCGTTATAAAACCGTGTTTATCGATCCTTCTTGTTGACTTAATTTTTTGACATCGTTGTCTATTAGGAGGGGTTATTGATTTGATGGTCTTGGTTACACCGTTAGGACTCTATTTTTAGACCTAAATCTTTACTATCACATAAGTCAAACAATGTATCCTCGTGAAACATTCAAGACAAAATAAAATATAAGAGATACAACTTAGGAAATTGGGAGGATAAGTACGTGATTTGGGCATATGAGTAGTGTTAGCATTTCTAACTTATAATGACAATGATCTCGTTGCACGCTTGGCATTGAATTGGGGTGAAAATCGAGGATGATGAAATTATTTCTAACGAAGCATTCACGTGTTCTTGTTCTATGAACCTAAACGTCCCATTTTGCGATGAAAATCATACATTATGTCTAAAACGCAAGTAGTAGCAATATTAGTAGTGTAGCTAGTTTATCATTCAATAAAGTGAATAAAAATGAATTTTGGAGGTGCTACGATACTTTATTCTAGCATTGCGTGAGGGCACGACAATGGTTTAGTATAGAGGAGTGATGAGACTGCTTTTATACATAGTCTCATCGTCCAAAAAGGGCTTAAAATGCATTAAATATCATCAAAATACCCAATTATATGCTTGTGTTTGTTGCTTGTGTATTTTAGGTACAGATATTGAGAAAATGACAAAAGATCACAAGAATCATGCAAAAACGAACACGGGAAACGAAGCCGCACAATGAACCAAGCCCTAATGAAGATTTTCACAAGAAAACCCTTGAAGATTTAAAAATTTATGAAGAAGGGTCCTCCAATATAGAAGAATGGACACTTTATACCCTTGTATCTTCATAATTACAATATTAGTCCCTAAAGTTTGTCAAAATTACAAAAAGGGCCCTTCACTTTGAAGAATTGGCAATTTTAGTCCCTCAACGAAACTAAAATGTCAATATTTATCCTCCTCAAAGTCAAAAATACCAAGAAGGACTCTAAGTTACAAGAATTACAAGTTTGGTCCTTTGAAAATATCAAAATTACCAAAAGGACCCTTGACTTTGAAGAAATGGCAAAAATGATCCCTCATTAATCATGACTTGGAAATTCAGTCCTCCAAAAGGTCAATCATACAAGTCAAGACCATTATCAATCAAGAAAATGCCAAACAGTCCTCCAAGAATCAAGAAATGGCAATAAATACCCCTGAAAATACTTTGGAAAAGTATTTGGGGCAAAAGTGTGAAAAGTGAAACTTGAAATACAAAGGGAATCCGTATTTAGGCTATTATTTACAAAGTGAAAGAAGTATTAAAGGTGAGGGGTTATTTTTGGCAGACATGGATAGTTACCTAGACTAATCCCCATCCAACACGTGTCCCACTCACTTTTTCCACCAATCAGATTCCACCCCCTTGCCACCTCACCCATCCACTAACCCGGATTAAATACTTATTTAATCTTGGCGCCTGAACACATTTTTAAACATAATCCAGCCTTAAAATAGATTAAAAACCTGTTCTTCATGTTCTTCATAAGATTTGGGTTTTTCTTAATTACTAATAATTAAGTGATAAAACCTTCCAGATTAGTGATTGATGACCTCTTAATCACATCCCAACCTTAATACTGGCCACCACACCATTCACGTGTCCACATGGCACCTCCCCTTCTACACCTTTGAGCAAGAAGACAAGATTGTAACAGCCATCCAACGTCCAAGGATCCAACTTACGTTTCAAGCTTAATACAAGCCATTAGATCAACTTTTCACTTGCCAGCTACCACAAGACAACAAAATTCAGTCACACGATCCTCAAAAGTTCAAAACCCTACAAGGGCATTTTGGAACTTCTACAACTAGGGTTTTACGTTTTTCTTAGCATCAGTAGTTCATTATATGCCTATATAAAGGCCTTAGTTCATTACATTTTAGCTTGCTCTTGAATTTTCCTTGGTTCACTTTTCTGTAAATCCATTTTCAGTATTAATGAAATGTGTTTGACATTTTGAAGAAAACTCAAGTGCCATCCTTTGTTTCTGCTTATTATTGTTACTTGTTTGCTATTCTTAAATCTCAAAACCTGTTTTCAAGGAGTGTGCAAAAGTTTGCACATTTTCCTTCAAGCTTGATATTTTGCTAAGTTCTTGGTCTATCTTGGAATTCTTGGGCTATAAGGCTGATCATAGCATTCTGATATTGAGTTATCAAGGTGTGGTGAAGCTTATAACTTGGGGATAATCAAGTGTGGAGGACAAGAGTTGCATTAATCAAGGCTTTTCACTTTTCTGATTTTACTATTTTGCTTCTAACCTTGTTGAATCTTAGCAGGCTTTGTTGTGGAAGCTTGTACTTGTTCTTACTAGTACATAAGCTCAAAATTAGTAGGTGTGGATGTACATCCATGAGGTTTGCACACTTAATCCCAAAATCTGTTAAAATCTTGCTTTTTGGTGATATTTGTGTGTGACTTGTGTTCTTGTGAATTTTGTGGCTTAATCTTGCTTGAATCTGCTCATCTTAACTGTTATTGTGTTGATTTGGGCTTGGGTAACCTTGGAATGCTGTTTTGATTTGAAAAGTTAAAAGGGGGTTTGGGATTACCTGTCTTGAATCATAACTTGGTATTGTGTGGATAGAAGTTTGTGTTTATGCTTGGTATCTGATATATGCTTGTTTGAGTGCATTTTGCTGCAAGTTTTCAGCTTTAAAACACCAAATCATACATTGTGCTATAACTACTTGATTTTAACTGTTTTTGACCAAAGATTTTGGTGAAATCTAGAATTTATGCATGCTTAGGGTTAAAAGTTGTTTAAACATCATTTATATAACACATGTGATAGATTTGGAGGTCTGAATTTGGCTTGTTGGTCAATTGCATCAACAAAAGTAAAAACTGCATGTTCTTGTGTTTATCAGTAACTTTAAGTGCTTGAATCTTGCTTATTACTTTGAATCAGTGCATGAAACCTGTTTAGACTTGCTTATTTAAGTTTAATATTGCTTGTGTATGCATTTGGTTAGTTTGGCTGGCTGAATTGTGCTAAAAGTGCTTATTGAACCTCAACTGCTTAAGTGTTCATGTCTGTGTCAGATCTGGTGATTGATTGATTAAACTGTACTAATTGGTTGTTGTTTGTTGTGATTTCTTTGTTGTGTTTTACTCCTCTTGATCCACTGATCATTTGGGTGCCTTTGTGTAACTTGAATCTCCAAAAAAGTCACTAAAGACAAAATAGTCAACAAGTCAAGCAGTGGAAAAAGTTTCCACTGCTCAACACCCAAAACTAGCCCCTTCTAGTACAAATTTTCAGTTAGCTTATCAATAAGCCATTTTGGCTTATCCAGACCTGCAACAACTTATTTTTTGTGATAGATCTTCATTATTTGACCTATTTGATTGAACTAGAGCTTATTGGACTTTGACTTTGACTTTTTGCTAGAAAACCAACTTATTTGACTTTTTCATAAGTGCTTATTTGCTTTTTCCAGTTTATTGAGTCAACTTATTTGAAAACTTTTTGTTGATTAAGCTTACTTAAGTCATTTAAAAGCTATTTCAATTTGAATCAGCTCTTGGGATAACCTAGAACTCAAAAACGACTATTTTGTCGTTTTTTGTAGATTGCTTTTTGCATTATCAGGCTTATTCCTTTGGCTTATTTCAATTTTTTTTACAAAAGTCTTAATTAGGTCAAGAGAAGCTTGTGTGTTTAATTTCAGCTTATGGCATCAACTTATGGCTTAATGGGCCAAAAAGCCCATTAAGAATAAGCTGTTGGTAATAAGCTAGCTTATATCATATTTTTAACTCTTGAGCCTTTGGAAAAAGTTGTTAAGAATCAAATTTTGAGTCAAGTAGTGGTTTTTGGGCTGATTTGGGCCACTTTTTCTTATCGGGCCAATTCTAAGCCCATTAAAGGAATGTTTGGACTTATAAGGGTATTTAGGTAATTTCAACTTCATTTCTGTGTTACTTAGGTTAAAATTAGCTAGTTTGCAAGTTTTTAGAATTTTTTATAAATTTTGGATTTTTAATATTATTTTATTATTATTTTAATATTATTTTATTATTAAAAATTAAAATTTAGATTTTTCAAGTTTTTACATTTTTCTTAGGTTAAATACATAATGTTAAGAATTTTGCAACTTTTAGAATATTTTTGTTGTTCTTAGATTAATTTTTATAATTATTTCAATTTTTAATAGTTTTTAATTGTTTTTAAATAGTTTTAATTAATTTTAAAATTTTCAAAAATAGTTTTAAATTAAGTTAGGGTATTTTAGAGGTTTACAAAGTGATAAAACTCATTTTGGGCTTTTTGTTAATTAAATTGATTTTTAGGGCTTTAATTAGCATTAAAAAATCATTATTTAATTAAATAAAAGGTTTGGGTGATTTTTAATTTTTTGTAAACTCTAATTACATTATTTAGGATTTATTGCAATTTTTAGGAATTTTTAGGGTAAATTTCTAATTTTGGTGCTTTTTACGGTTTTACGTGTATGACTCCTTCGTCTTAGTTTAATCCATAATCGTAACCGTCAATCTGTTCTTATCCCATTTCTATTTTCTTTTCTCATCATAATCATATAATCACATCACTAATCATTTCTCTACACAACACACAAGCCTCCTTGAGAACGATCCCCACTTTGGGTCATAACTTGTGATTTTCCTAAGTCACTTGTTAATACTTACCCTAATTTGCCCTTCTTTTCCTAAAGAGTGGTAAAAACTCAACCATCAAATACCTAGACTTATAATAATACACAACATTTAACAAAAATTAAACATACTACTACTCCATTTTTATCCTAGCCGTGTACATGCATACATGCATGCATACACTTTCTTGTAAACTTTGGAAATGTCCATTATACCCTTCTAAGCCAATCTACACACTCATGGACCAACAATTGGCAAAACCCTTGCCTCCTTTTGGTCACTTCTATACAGCATATATGGAGGAAGATCAAGGTGGTGCTTAGTTTTTACCAAATGAAGCAACACTTGGCATAGGAAATCTACCCAAGGTGATCTTGTCCCCTACCCTTCTCTCTTCTTAGCCAATCCAACTCACACACATACTCACTTCATGCAAAAACCAATCTCAAACATTCCTTCAATCTCTCTCTCCATCAATCATTCAGATAGCAACAAACAATCCACCAAGATTCATCCAAAAACATATTAACTTCACCAAATCAGTGTCTCATTCACCATTAATATCAATCATTGGTGTTACCTCTACCAACTTGATCTTCAAAGCAACCAAGAAAAACCCTTGCCGAACCACATTAGGTCACGACTTGGATTTTGTTTAGGGTTTCACCATCTTCAAGCTTGAAACTCCAATCCTCCTTAGTTTACTTGTTTTTCTTGGATATCATTAACTAGTAAGTATCACTCAAACTAACTTTTCATTTATTTACTTACATTTTCTTTGCATGCATAATCATTCACATGAATCACATATGATGAACTTGTAAAAAATAAAAACTAGTGAAACCATGACCTATATAGGTCACGACATATTTTTATTTTGTCAGAAGTCATGTATAAAACTTATTTGGTAATAAACACATGATTATGTACATATAATGAACTTGGTAAAAATCATAAAAACCACCTCTGAATTTAATTATAGCCGTGGGCTATAAGTCCCATTTTTGGACTTTTGGTGAACTTATAAATTCACAATAAGGCTAGATCTCATTCTTGGATTTTTGATTAACTTATAAACATATAACAAACCTTGATCTCGTTTTTAAACACCACAAATAAATATAGTCGTGGGCTATATAGTTCATTTTTGAACTTGTGGTTAACTTGTAAACTTGCTATAAACCTAGATCTCATTGTTGGACTTTTGGTTTACTTGTAAACATATAACAAGCTTAGATCTCATTTTGAAACACCTTAAATAATTATAGCCGTGGGCTATAAATATTATTTTGAGCTTATGACTAACATGCAAACGTATAACAAACATGGATCTTATTTTGAAACACCTTGAATAAAACATGCCGTGAGTTGGGATCCTTATTTAGAGATCTTAACTTATTTTGTTGAACTTGAAATAAACTTAGAAAAATCCTAGATCTATACCTTGGTTAATTTTAATTTTCATTAATGGACTAGTTAAGCCCATGCAGAAATACCCGAATCATTAACTAGGCCCAATAGGCCCAATAAATGTAGCCGTATGTTTTAGGAGCCCATCAGGCTCATTTTGTGCCTTGTGAGCCCACTTAGTTAATCTTGAATTATTAATGGACTTAAAATATGTTTAGGCCCATTATGAAGCACAATAGTTCTTTTAACATACTTAATAAGCCCACTTAGTATTTTTAATACTTAAATACAGTTTTTATACCAAAATATAACTTATAAAAACTTTTGGACCAAAAATGTAAATTAATAAAACCTAAGGATTTAAAACGAGACATTTGAAACTTGTTTTGATAAAACATTAAGTACAAGGACTAATATTGTAAATATCCGAAAGTTTAAGGGTTCATTTATTCTATTCGTGACTTATTAAACCCTAAGGACCATTTATGTAAATTCCCAAAAGTTAAATTGTCATTTTATAACTCTAAGGACTATTGATGTAAATAGCTGAAACATTTAGAAGCACTAGAGACTATTTTCACCACTTAATGAAAGTTATAAAACCTAATTATAACTAGAGGGACTATTCTTACCATAACCCGAAAGTATTACAAGCCCTAAGTAAAAGTGTTAAGATCCAAAATTTATACCTTTAATAAAATATGGAGGGACTTGTTTTGCATATATCCAAAACTTAAACAAACCCTAAAACCCTTATTTCATTTAATTTATTAAAACTTGAATAAATCCTAAACTATAAGGACTATTTAATAAATTGTAGAAACTTTGGGGACTTTAAATTAAATTAAATAAAGTATTATTAGTTTTATAAAACATATTATATAAACTATATATATAAATTAAATGCAAGTATAATATAAAAGTAAAAATACAACAATTATAAGTAAAATACTTTTACTTAAGCAGTAATATTAATAATAAATTTAATTGGACGTTATTAATGTGACAATCTAACACTTTCAAGTAGTAAATTATTTTCTCGTATATTATTTTGAAACTTATTTTTGTGTTGGTTGATGAACTCACAATTTACGGATTGAAATTTGGGCTTACGTGCATAATTTAAAGTCCTTTATGACTAAACCGGAAACCCTAGGATTACGTGTTTGATGAGACAATTTTTATTAGATTCGTTTTGTGCCGTTGATTCATAATTTATAAAAATGTTTTTCGTAAAACGACCAGAGGGCACGCAAATCGAGAAAACTAGAATCAAGGAATACCCGTAATTAAATGGGGATGAGACAAGATAAACTTGGCCCACCTCCACACCATGGACGGCTTGCTTAAGCCAACACATCAAGAGATGTGTCAAGCTTACATAATAAGCTAAGACACTTGTCTTAGTTTACATACAATACCATTTTACCTCAAAACCACCAAGCTTAAACCATTCACTTCATTTCCATCCATGCAAAACACACATCTCTCTCCCACTCTCCCTCATCTTGCCGTCCACTTTCACACCTAAACACCCCATTTTGATCTTGATTCAACCATAAATCCTATGTTATTCATACATATGATGAAGTCCTTTTAAAGCTCTATTGATTGGTGGTGATTATAACATCCATTAAGAAGTTTCCTTGGTGTCTTGGGGCTTATTTTCAACAAGTAGTTTATAAAGATTGGTGATCTTGAAGTTGATTTTGGTGACCACAAGTTTTGCCATCAAAAGTCAAGCTTTGATCTTTACTTTCATAATCTTGGTTGGTAAAAAGATCATCCTTCCCATTTCCTTGTTAGTTTGTAAATGTAAATTTGTATTTTCTTTCTTAATGTATATGTATATGATGATATATGAGGATAAAAGTATTATGTGGGGATCATGTGTTGATAAACTTGGCTAAAAAGATTGAAAACAACATGAAAAGATGTTAAAATCATGCTTAAAATAGTAGGCTGTATAAAACAGTAAAGAACCTTATGATAAATTGTTAAAATAGCTTGGATAAATTAATATACAGTAAGATATAAGACTTGTACATATGTGAGAGTTGGCCACTCAATGGAATCCATAAAATGAGTGAGATATGATCAAAAAAATATTGAAGTTCAAATATGTATAGTCTATTTTGGACGGACAGTTAGAGACATTTAGAGATTGATTGAGCAGTAGCTATACTGGAGTTAATTGTAGCACATATCATGTAGTTTGTGCTGCCCAAAAATGAGCTTCTATCTCCTTGTAAAATTCAAGGTATGGTAAAAATGGTGAAAGTGAAAATCATAATCAGATTTGTAAAATAAATGTATATATTATAAAATGAGCACTCAAGTAAAACTAATATAAAATGTATACCTAAAACCCAGTAACTTATATATTACATATAAATAAGTATGTGCTTTAATAAATAAATGTAACATTTTATAAAAATGGCAATTTGATAAGTTTATAAGTTATAAAACTATATACATAAGTTTTACGTCTTTTCGGCTAAAACCGAAAAATTAACGTTTTCGTCAAATAAAACTTAGACAGCCGGACCCGTCTAATGTAAACTTTTTATAACTCATATAATGATGTATAAGTACATGTTACAAGTAAAAACCGATAAAACCCGAGCTTTATAACATATGGACATTAACGGGCCAAATTAGCCTTATTGGACTATTAACCCAAATAATTTGGCTAAACACTAATGGACTTACTCATTGGGCTTAACCCACTTGGGCCCAACATGTGAGTATAGGGCTGATGTTAAAAGTATAAAATGGGCTAACATAATTTAATGGGCTTATCATGGACTTATTGGGCCTTAACATGTAAAGAAGTTAAACTAGTGAAACTAGTATAAACTTTTACCAACACATGACACTATAATGTTGAATAAAGAAGTACAATCCCACTTGATCATCTTCATATTTATAAAATCATCATATATACACATAGTTATTATTTTTATAAAGTCATTGGACAAAAGTCTAAGACCGAGTATTATTTATATAGGTTTCCGTGATCGAAGCACGCCCGTCACCGATAATCCGCCTTTCATAATCAACGTGAGTTCATAGCCTCACACTCTTTTAAATGTTTTATAAAATGTTTTGTGACCCCGCGAGGGAGATAACATGCTAGTTTTTGATAAAAATATAACACAAGTAGTCCCTGATGGTATGCTTAATGATATGGACCTGAATGATGCTATGACCCAATAAATGAGATGAAATGGATTATTAGTAGTTAGGTTATGTCACTTAAAGTCCCATTAGCATGAATTGTGAACTACCGGGATTTGGTAGACGCTTATGCATATGTTAGTACTATTTGGGGAAGATCACCCCAGTTCGCGCCTTGACGGTTGATCCCCGTCGTACCACATTGATTGGTAAGCGAATTTATGTATGAGAAGATTTACATAGCATGATTTTTGTGACGACACGCTAACTTAGATGGGCAAATTGTTTGTCGAGTTCGTGGCCCGTTGTTGTGATAGTAAGGTAACAATGTCATGCGACTAGTAATAATCCAATATGCAAAATGCAACACTGTAATCTAAATATTCGATATGATACGATGCAAATAATGGTAATATTGAGACTACGGTCTCATGGACGGTTTAAGATGTACGATTTGATTTATATATTGCCTGACTAGAAATACGAGGACTTACTTCTGATATCATACTTGTGTTCTGATTTCGATGATTGTTTTATATAACGGTTTTATTAAACTCTATGAATTCACTCGGCATTCGCTGATATGATTTTTGCATGTTTTTATCTCAGGTGCTTGAAGGTAATTTGGATGGAGATCGACTCTGATGGCCCACATAATAAAAATTGTTCATTCGATCTATGTTTTGTAAACTTAATGATTGTGTAATTTGGGGACCTGTTGTACACTTAAAACTTTTGTTTCGAATGAATGTATGTTAAACCTTGTACAACCATTTTTATGCGTTGTCTATGATTCGAGTTATTGTGCTATCCCGTAACACTCTATTGACTCTTTCGTTGTACCGATATGAAATTTGAGAGTGTTACAGTTTGGTACCAGAGCTCTCGTTATAGAGAAATAAAGATTTTAAAAACCAAGGTTTTGAACAAAACATTTAAAAATCTTTTAACTATACACATTTTCTTAAAATGTTTGAAAAATCTTTTGACTATATCGGTGCCAATGATTTCCGACGTTACCAACAAGCCTTATTGAGAAGATATGTATTTTGATATATATAATTTAATTTATATATATGTATATATCGTGGTTTCAGTATGTAACTGTTTAATAATTATTTTTATGCTAATACGAGATATATATAAAATGCAGATTGTCATGGCTGACACTAATATTCCTGAGAGAACCATGCTATTCCCGAACCTAATGTAGATGATAACCCTTATTTAGACTTAGTGGATTATAATGTAGATGAGGTTATGGATGATGATGAGGAGGAACCAATTGAGGATCCCGAGCCCGAGATAGGACTAGGAGATCAGATTGCCCCTCAGGTTGATGCTGTAGAGAATGAGAATGATAATGTTGGTATTGAGAATGATGATGAGATTGGTATAGATGATGTAGGTAATGAGGATGACGACGAGGATGTCGAGGAGGAGATAGGTATAGATGATGAGGTTGATGATGATGATGAGGCCGAGCTTATGTTCCTTTATGATGTAGCGGAGGGTGAGCCCTTACCCCCTCCAGTTGATTGGTCTGATTCTGAGTTTGAGTTACTTAGAGATGAATTGTCTGAATCGTCTGAATCTGATTCTGAACCAGAGGATGATGAGGATGATGATGCACCTGATGGTACCGATGGGATTGCTACTCGTAGACATGTGATAGGAGAGTCGTCTAGGTTTCGAGAGGCTACTCATATTGATGGTCTTGCACCTTGGGCCTTGAGACGTGATTTGGACGCTACCCATGTTAAAGGTAGTATGGCAGAGGTTAGATTAGGTGTTTTTCAGACTCATGTTGCTTATTTGGAGTCGAAGACTAAGGTTGTTGAGAAAGAGCGTGAATTGCTTAACTTGGATTTGACTAATGTAGAGCGTGGTTTGAATGAGGCGTTTAGGAGGTTATCTGTGTTGGAAAGTGGTGAGTATGCTGAAATGAAGAAAAAGGTGAATACTCTGGAGATTCAGTTGAGTTTAGCTCGTGCGATGCGTGAGAAGGCTGAGAAAGAGTTGAATATATCTGTTGGTTGGAACAGTAGGTTTTATACTGAGATGGTCGAGAAAGGAGTGATTCGTAAGTTCCCAGTTGAAGATGTGTCTTGTGATCGTCCCACGAAGATACCGAAGACGATGGATGATGGACCATCTAGCCGTTCTCAGTAGACCAGTCTATCTTTAGTAGTTACCTTTGTATCTTTTGTATCTTTTGTAACTTTGACTGAACCGACTTATTAGTTAGTAGATCTGGCACGTATTTTGGGCCTGTATAGTGCTAGAAACCTTGGATGTGGAATGTAATTAACACAATGCGTTTGTTTCTAATCCAATGAAATATTTATCTTGTCTTGAATTCCATATCGTTCCTTATTTGTATCTTGATTATGAATTCAATCCGTCTTATATGAATCCCTTGTTGGGTGAATGCTTAATATACTTTGAAATTGTGAAATTATAGAACCATGCCACCCAAGAAAGCTGTGACTGAGGATGATGTACGTAGGATCATTGCGGAGCAAGTTGCCGCATCTATGACTGAATTTATGGCAAATGCTAGAAATGAAGCTGGCGGTAGTGGAGCTGGCGGTAGTGGAGCTGGATGTAGTGGAATTGGTGGTACTAATGTGAATGTGAATGATAATAATGTGAATGCTAATGCTGGAGGAAATGTAGGAGGACTTGGACCTAATGCACCTAAAGTCGGTGGTTGTACTTATGTGACGTTCATGAAGTGTGAACCTCTAACTTTTAATGGAACTGAAGGTGCTGTAGGATTAAGCCAATGGATTGAGAAGATTGAGTCAGTGTTTCGGATTAGTAAGTGTAAGGAGGAAGATAAGGTGACTTTTTCTATGGCTACTCTTAAAGGTCGTGTGTTGACTTGGTGGAACGGGAGAATTGCTTTCATAGGTATTGATGTTGCTAATGCTACTCCTTGGGCTGAAATTAAAAAGTGGATGACTCTGGAGTTCTGTCCCCGTAGTGTGATCATTAGGTTGCAACAAGAGTTGATTCATCTTAGAATGAAAGGTGTGAACATTAATAGCTACACAAACCGATTCCATGAGTTGGCCTTGCTGTGTCCTCGAATGGTGGAACCCGAAGAGATCCGAATTGAACAATATATTAAAGGGTTGACCAAGAACATCCGAGGGGACGTGACATCATCAAAACCACTGACCATTGATGATGCTGTTCGAATGGCTTACCAACTCATTGGGCAAATAATTCAGGATAAGGAGGATGAAACACGTACTGGTGAGAAAAGAAAGGGTGATGGAGATCGTGGAGATCGAGGTGATAATAGGAAGAATTTCAATCGCCGTCAAAACCAGAGAAAGGGAAATGAAAATGCTCTTACCAACAACACACCACGCAATGATGAAAAGTGTCCTAAGTGTGGTAATAAGAGGCATGCTGGCGACTGTTGGAAGTGCCGAAATTGCGGAAAGCTTGGACACAAAGTGGAAAAGTGTAAGAGGGGAGTTATTTGCTTCAATTGTAATGAAGAAGGTCATAAGAAATCGGATTGCCCTAAGTTGAAAGCGATTGGACCTGGAAGAAACCCCCAGGGTGGTGCTTATGAACTTGGAACAGTCGAGGTTAAGAAAGAGGATCCGAATGTCGTTACTGGTATGTTTTTACTCAACAATCATTATGCTGTTGCTTTATTTGATTCGGGTGCTGATAGGAGCTTTGTGTCCACTAAATTTAGTGCCCTTATTGACATTGAACCTGTTGAGATAAATACCAGTTACGAAGTATAATTGGCTGATGGTAAATTAGTAAAAACTAATAAGCTGTTAAAAGGATGCTCTCTAAATCTCTTAAACTATTCCTTTCCGATTGATTTATTGTTGATAGAACTAGGTAGTTTTGATATTATTGTTTGTATGGATTGGTTATCATTGAATAATGCTACTATTTTATGTGGAGAAAAGAAGGTTAAGATTCCTCTTAGGAATAGGACGTTAGTAATTGATGGTAATCGAGGTGAATCCCCTTTGAAAATCGTTTCGTGTATTAAAGTCCAAAAGTACATCTCGAACGGTTGCGAGCTATTCTTAGCTCTAGTGACCGGGAATGAGTCTAAGGAGAAACGATTAGAAGATGTACCTATTATCTGTGAATTTCCTGAGGTATTTCCTAAGGATTTACCCGAACTTCCGCCGATAAGGCAAGTCGAGTTTCGAATCGATTTAATTCCTGGTGCTGCACCGGTAGCACGTGCGCCTTACCGATTAGCACCTTCTGAATTAAAGGAATTATCTGAACAACTTAAAGAGTTGTCTGATAAAGGTTTTATTCGACTGAGCTCGTCGCCTTGGGGAACTCCAGTCTTGTTCGTTAAGAAAAAGGATGGATCTTTCCGTATGTGCATTGATTATAGGGAACTGAATAAGTTGACAATTAAAAATTGATATCCTTTACCAAGGATTTTGATGATTTGTTTGATCAACTACAAGGATCTAGTGTGTATTCTAAAATAGATTTGCGGTCTGGATATCACCAACTTCGCATCTGTGAAGAAGATATTCCAATAACTGTATTTAGAACTCGTTATGGATACTATGAATTTCAAGTAATGCCATTTGGGATAACTAACGCACCTGCGGTCTTCATGGATCTAATGAACCGACTGTGCAAACCCTATTTGGACAAATTTGTTATCGTGTTTATTGACGACATTCTAATCTATTCTAAGAACAAAGAGGAACATGGAGAACATTTAAGGATTATCTTGAGTTTGTTAAAGGATGAAAGTTTGTATGCTAAGTTTTCAAAATGTGATTTTTGGTTAGATTCTGTGCAATTTCTTGGTCATGTGATTAACAAAGATGGAATTCATGTTGATCCTGCAAAGGTTGAAGCCATTAAGAATTCGTCTGCACCGACAACGCCAACGGAGGTGCGACAGTTCTTAGGATTGGCTGGCTAGTATAGGCGATTCATTAAAGAATTTTCTTTAATAGATAAACCCCTGACTAAGCTAACTCAGAAGAATAAACCTTTCGTTTGGGGAAGTGAAAAAGATGGAGCATTTCAGATATTGAAGCAAAAATTATGTAGTGCGCCAATTCTATCATTACCCGACGGAAGTGAAGATTTTGTAGTATATTGTGATGCATCTCTTAGAGGTTATGGAGCTGTTTTGATGCAGAGAGAAAAGGTGATAGCTTATGTTTCTAGGCAATTAAGGAAGAATGAGGAGAATTATACTACTCATGATCTTGAGGTAGGAGCTGTAGTCTTTTCTCTTAGGTTGTGGAGACATTATCTGTACGGCACCAAGTGTACGGTATTCACCGATCATAAAAGCCTACAGTATATTCTCGATCAAAAGGAATTAAATATGAGGCAACGAAGATGGATAGAACTGTTAAGTGATTATGATTGTGATATAAAATATCACCCGGGAAAAGCAAATGTTGTTGCCGATGCATTAAGCAGAAAAGATAGAGAGCCTATCAGGGTACGTTCTCTAGTCTTGACCGTGCAAAATAATTTACCTGAGCAAATTAGAAATGCGCAAATAGAAGCCTGTAAGAATTTTTTTTGTTAATGAAGGGTTTCGAGGAGAAGGAGATCCTTTAGAGGTTAGAGCTGATGGAGTGAAATGCTTAAGAGGTCGTATGTGGATACCTAAGTTTAGAGGCTTAAGAGATTTAATTATGTTGGAATCCCATAAATCTAAATATTCCATTCATCCTGGATCTGATAAAATGTATCATGATTTGAAGAAGTTTTACTGGTGTCCAAATATGAAAGTTGATATTGCTATGTATGTTCTTCAATGCTTGACTTGTGCAAGAGTCAAAACTGAACATCAAAAGCCATCAGGACTACTTCAACAACCAAAGATTCCTGAATGGAAGTAGGAGCGAATTACAATGGACTTTATCACCAAGCTTCCTAGAACATCATCTGGAAACAACTCGATTTGGGTCATTGTCGATAGACTGACCAAATCAGCACACTTCATTCTGGTTAAAGAGCAGTTCTCACTGGAGAAGCTGACTCATATTTATCTTGATAATGTTGTATGCAAGCATGGAGTGCCTGTATCGATCATTTCAGATCGAGATCCTAGATTCACATCAAATTTTTCGAAATCTCTCCAAAGATATTTGGGAACGAATCTCAACATGAGCACTGCTTATCACCCCAGACTGATAGGCAGAGTGAAAGAATGATACAAACACTAGAAGATATGTTGAGAGCTTGTGTGATAGATTTTGGTAAGAATTGGGATAAACATTTACCTTTAGCAGAGTTTTCTTATAACAATAGTTACCATGCTAGTATTAAGGCTGCACCGTTTGAAGCTTTGTATGGTAGAAAGTGTAGATCTCCTGTATGTTGGAGTGAAGTTGGGGATACCCAGCTCACGGGACCGGAATTGATCCGGGAGACTAAGGAGATGATAGTTCAGATTAAGAACCGGCTGTTGACTGCCCGAAGTAGACAGAAAAGTTATGCGGATGTGCGGCAGAAACCATAGAGTTTGAAGTGGGTGACCGAGTAATGTTGAAAGTATCGCCATGGAAAGGCGTCATAAGATTTGGAAAGCGAGGGAAATTGAATCCCCGCTATATTGGACCCTTTAAGATTTTATCTAGAGTAGGTCCGGTGGCTTACAAACTAGAGTTTCCCCAAGAACTTCATGGTGTTCATAACACATTCCATGTATCTAATATGAAGAAATGTTTAGCAGTGAGTGATGAGAAAATCTCGTTGGATAAGGTTCTAATAGATGAGAAGTTTCATTTTATCGAAGAACCCGTAGAGGTTATGGATAGTGAGGTAAAGCAACTTAAACAAAGTCGGATACCTATCGTCAAGATCCGATGGAATTCAAAGCATGGACCAGAATTTACTTGGGAACGAGAGGATGAATTGTGGAAGAACTTCCCACACCTCTTTGATTTCAATAAGAAACGAACATCAAAATGAAATCCATCACGAGGACGTTGATCCCTTTTAGGAGGAAAAGCTGTGACAATCTAACATTTTCAGGTAGTAAATTATTTTCTCGTATATTATTTTGAAACTTATTTTTGTGTTGGTTGATGAACTCACAATTTACGGATTGAAATTTGGGGTTACGTGCATAATTTAACGTCCTTTACGACTAAACTAGAAACCCTAGGATTACATATTTACGTTTTTGATGAGACAATTTTTATTAGATTCGTTTTGTGTGCCGTTGATTCATAATTTATAAAAACGTTTTCGTAAAACGACCCGAGGGCACGTAAATCGAGGAAACTAGAATCGAGGAGTACCCGTAATTAAATGGGGATGAGACAAGATAAACTTGCCCCACCCCACACCATGGACGGCTAGCTTAAGCCAACACATCAAGAGATGTGTCAAGCTTACATAGTAAGCTAAGACACTTGTCTTAGTTTACTTACAATACCATTTTACCTCAAAACCACCAAGCTTAAACCATTCACTTCATTTCCATCCATGCAAAACACACATCTCTCTCCCACTCTCCCTCATCTTGCCGTCCACTTTCACACCTAAACACCCTATTTTGATCTTGATTCAACCATAAATCCTATGTTATTCATACATATGATGAAGTCCTTTTGAATCTCTATTGATTGGTGGTGATTATAACATCCAAAAAGAAGTTTCCTTGGTGTCTTGGGGCTGATTTTCAACAAGGAGTTTATAAATATTGGTGATTTTGAAGTTGATTTTGGTGTACCACAAGTTTTGCCATCAAAAGTCAAGCTTTGATCTTAACTTTCATAATCTTGGTTGGTAACAAGATCATCCTTCCCATTTCCTTGTTATTTTGTAAATGTAAATTTGTATTTTCTTTCTTAATGTATATGTATATGATGATATATGATGATAAAAGTATTATGTGGGGATCATGTGTTGATAAACTTGGTTAAAAAGATTGAAAACCACATGAAAAGTTGTTAAAATCATGCTTAAAATATTAGGCTATATAAAACAGTAAAGAACCTTATGATAAATTGTTAAAATGGTTTGGATAAATTAATATACAGTAAGATATGAGACTTGTACATATGTGAGAGTTAGCCACTCAATGGAATCAATAAAATGAGTGAGATATGATCAAAACAATATTGAAGTTCAAATCTGTATAGTCTGTTTTGGACGGACTGTTAGAGATATTTAGAGATTGATTGAGCAGTAGCTATACTGGAGTTAATTGTAGCACATATCATGTAGTTTGTGCTGCCCAAAAATGAGCTTCTATCTCCTTGTAGAACTCAAGATATGGTAAAAATGATGAAAGTGAAAATCATAATCAGATTTATAAAATAAATGTATATATTATAAAATGAGCACTCAAGTAAAACTAATATAAAATCTATACCTAAAACCCACTAACTTATATATTACATATAAATAAGTATATACTTTAATAAATAAATGTAACATTTTATAAAAATGGCAATTTGATAAGTTTATAAGTTATAAAACTATATACATAAGTTTTACGTCTTTTCGGCTAAAACCGAAAAATTAACGTTTTCGTCAAATAAAACTTAGACGGTCGGACCCGTCTAATGTAAACTTTTTATAACTCATATACTGATGTATAAGTACATGTTACAAGTAAAAACCGATAAAACCCGAGCTTTATAACATATGGACATTAACGGGCCAAATTAGCCTTATTGGACTATTAACCCAACTAATTTGGCTAAACACTAATGGACTTACTCATTGGGCTTAACCCACTTGGGCCCAACATGTGAGTATAGGGCTGATGTTAAAATTATAAAATGCGCTAACATAATGTAATGGGCTTATCATGGGCTTATTGGGCCTTAACATGTAAACAAGTTAAACTAGTGAAACTAGGATAAAAATTTACCAACACATGACACTATAATGTTGAATAGAGATGTACAATCCCACTTGATCATCATGATATTTATAAAATCATCATATATATACATAGTTATTATTTTTATAAAGTCATTGGACAAAATTCTAAGACCGAGTATTATTTACATAGGTTTCCGTGATCGAAACACGCCCGTCACCGATAATCCGCCTTTCATAATCAACGTGAGTTCATGGCCTCACACTCTTTTAAATGTTTTATAAAATGTTTTGTAAATCCGCGATGGAGATAACATTCTAGTTTTTGATAAAAATAGAACAAAAGTAGTCCCGATGGTATGCTTAATGATATGGACCCAAATGATGCTATGACCCAATAAATGAGATGAAATGGATTATTAGTAGTTAGGTTATGTCACATAAAGTCCCATTAGCATGAATTATAAACTTCCGGGATTTGGTAGACGCTTTTGCATATGATAGTACTATTTGGGGAAGATCACCCTAGTTCGCGCCTTGACGGTTGATCCCCGTCGTACCACATTGATTGTTAAGAGAATTTATGTATGAGAAGATTTCCTTAGCATGATTTTTGTGACGACACGCTAACTTAGATGGGCAAATTGTTTGTCGGGTTCGCGGCCCGTTGTTGTGATAGTAAGGTAACAATGTCATGCGTCTAGTCATAATCCAATATGAAAAATGAAACAATGTAATCTAAATATCCGATATGATACGATGCAAATAAGGGTAATATTGAGACTACGGTCTCATGGATGGTTTAAGATGTACGGTTTGATTTATATATTTCCTGACAAGCAATACGAGGACTTACTTCTGATATTATACTTGTGTTATGATTTCGATGATTGTTTTATATAACGGTTTTATTAAACTCTATGAATTCACTCAGAGTTCGCTGATATGATTTTTGCATATTTTTATCTCAGGTGCTTGAAGGTAATTTGGATGGAGATCGACTTTGATGGCCCACATAATAAAAATTGTTCATTCGATCTATGTTTTGTAAACTTAATGACTGTGTAATTTGGGGACCTGTTGTCCACTTAAAACTTTTGTTTCGAATGAATGTATGTTAAACCTTGTACAACCATTTTTATGCTTTGTCTATGATTGGAGTTATTGTGCTCCCGTAACACTCTATTGACTCTTCCGCTGTACCGATATGAAATTTGAGAGTGTTACAATTAATACTTGTACTACAGTTTATTTAAATAGAACACAGTAACTTTTAATTAGGCAGTTGACTGTGACGTGACCATTATTTGGATTTATTTTGATACACAGCTGTAACAGATACTAAGGCGAGTTTATGGCCCCACACAATATATTGACAAACTTTTAAAAATCCTTTACGGGGGAGAAAACATGAAACTTGTTTTATAGACGTAAACTGAACTGTACAAACTTCGATTACATTTTCCTATTGTAGAATTTCTCATGACCCGTGAACTGAAACTGTTAAAATTATTGTAATTGCTTGAATGTTATAAATAGATATATTTGGTATTAACAATCCCCATCTGGGTGAGTCATGCTCACTGTTCCTTGGCCGGGACAATAGGTGTTTACCATGTCGGAACTAGAAAATGGGTGCCTTACTGTAAGGCGAAGGGTCCTCATCTGTTGAGGGCTTAACGAGTCATAGCCTCAGTTTCAAGCAATAGGAAATGTAATTACCTTTAAGTATTGATGCTTTGTGCGTTACTACTTCTGTGAATGTTTTACTGTCCAAACTTATTTTATTAAACCTGTAAATTCACCAACTTTATGTTGACCCTCAGAGCATATTTTTCTCAGGAAACTGAAGCAAGTACTTGGTGTGTGCATTGAATCAAGCATCATGATAGACTGCATTGTAGCGCTCATCTGGGATTTTATAACTGGGGAATAAACCATCCTTTTAATAATGACAAGATAATTTTTATAACAATTTATACTACTGTTCATGTACTATATGTTTGATAATCTTTTACCTAATGCTCTATGTACTATTTGCTATCGATCCACCCTTGTGACATCCAACTATTATTTTCTGCTGCATTTGGCCCACCTGGGGGTGTTACAACGATGATGGTGACGAAGAGATTCAAACGTTTGTTCCCTAATGGAGGCTTCAACAAAATATGCTCATTGATAGTCACTTTGCTGGTAAGGAACTTCTTGTCCATCTTGCCACCCCGGCTGAACAGAAGGCGACGACCACGCTCTCGGATCATGAACTGATCCGTCATGGATACTATGCTCTCACTCGGACTGCTCTCAACCAAACTGAGATTCTCCAGCGGTTTGAGTTGTTGAATCATGACCATAGGGCGTTGGTGAAGTCGAGCTGCCAGGATGCTAACACTTTCAAGCGGGGGCAGGCCTTGCTGGAGCAGCTTTCCGAGAGCCACAAGAAACTTGAATATGATCATGCTACGTGTTCAACCATAGAGATGAAGCTAAACACTAATAACCAGCAACTGAAAGAGGCTGCAACGGCCTATGATCAAAAAGTGCGTGACCTTGAGTGTTCTCTTGGGTTGAAGGAGGAGGAGCTTGCTAGAGCCACAAAACGTGATCAAGAGCTTGAGGTTGCGAACATCAAAGTCACTTTCCATTTATCTAAGGCGGCCGTTGACATGAAGAGGTTAATCAAGGATTTCCTCCCTCATGTGATCCGTCGTCTTCACGACAATGCTGAGTACAAGCGGCACGTGGCTGGTGTTGCTTCTATTTGTTACACTAGAGGTTGGTATGACGGGATCAAGGTTAACCAGACTGCTGCTTCTCTTGCTCTTACCTTGTCCGAGGCAAACAGTTTTGACAAAGACCAGGACAAAGCATGGTCGGATAAGTGTAACAATCTATCTGCCCTGGCGTATCCTTTTATTGAGAAAGTTAGCAAGTCCTACAACTTGTCCGTGGGGGACCTGATGAAGCTTACTCCTGATGTTCCGGTCGTTGCTAACAAGACCCCATACGTGCCTACTATTTCCTCGATCTCTAAAGGTGCTCCGGCTTAGTTCACAGTTCTGAATACTCGTTATCATTTGTGTATCCTAGTGCTTGTTCCGGGTTAACTTTCTGGCTTCGGCCTGTGGTGTAATAATTAAACATGAAGTTATTTTGTTCTAGAGTCTGTTCCGGTTGTTAGACTAGAATGTGTAATAACTCTTGACATTTACTTCCTTTATGTTATGTTAATTATGCTCTTTGTTTTAATGATTATGCTTCGGTTTTATCTTTCCCTTTGCGTTGTTATTTTCGCTTCCGGTTTCATACTTGTTAGATCTGACCATGGTTCGATCCTTCGCAGCGTTGTTCCGGTTGATGAGGGCTACGTACTTTACAACCGACTGGTTGATGAGGACTTGTCCTTTACAATCGGTGGGTTGATGAGGACTTTGTCATTTGCAACCGTGGGTTGATGAGGACTTTGTCCTTTACAACCAATAGGTTACCATTTGATGAGGGTCTTATCCTTTACAAACGACCCTCTTCAACGTCCATATAGGAAGGTTGGTGTTGCTCCGGTTGATGAGAACCTCGTCCTTTACAACCAGTGGGTTGATGAGGACTTCATCTTTTACAACCAATAGGTTACCGTTTGATGAGGGTCTTATCCTTTTCAAACGGCCCTCTTCAACGTCTATATAGGAAGGTTGGTGTTGCTCCGGTTGATAAGGACCTTGTCCTTTACAACCAGTAGGTTGACGAGGAATTCGTCCCTTACAACCAATAGGTTACCGTTTGATGAGGGTCTTATCCTTTACAAACGGCCATCTTCAACGTCCATATAGGAAGGCTGGTGTTGCTCCGGTTGATGAGGACCTCGCCCTTTACAACCGGTAGGTTGATGAGTACTTCGTCCTTTACAACCAATAGGTTATTGTTTGATGAGAATCCTATCCTTTACAAATAGTCCTCTTCCTCCCGAGTTGATCAGACTCTTCAGAGGGTATGATTGTGCCCGCAGATTATACCAAAAGATTGCTTACTACATGTTTCAACATATTAGATTATGCCAAAGAGAAAATTGTCCTTCCCTCTTGGGGAAGAATCATTCATTTGATAATTAGATTGTACATCATCTGGACGGTTACATAAAACAGTTACTTAAGTTTATAGCATGTCAAGCCCTCGGAATTTCCTTTCCATTCATCGTATCCAATTTGTACGAGCCGTTTTGAAAGGCTTCCATGACACGATAACGACCCTTCCAATTTGGGGTGAGTTTTCCCAACTCGACTTGCGTCATTTTCCCAGTATACAAAGTCTCCGACCTTGAATGCCATGAGCTTCACCCTTTTGTTGTAGTACTGCTCCATCTTCTTTTTATATTTGGCTTCTCGAATGGCATCCATCTCTCTTCTTTCCTGAACCAGCTCTAGGTTCAGATGGAGCTCCTCTTCATTGGTCCCTTCGTTGAACATCAACGTTCTATATGTCCTCATCCTAATCTCGGCTGGGATAACCGCTTCACTCCCATATGTTAGACTAAAGGGTGTTTCACCGTTGCTGGTTTTCATCATGGTTCGGTGTGCCCAAAGCACATTGGGTTATTCGTCTACCCATCCGGTCATTTCCCGACCCATCCTGGCTTTCAAACCGTGCATAAGTGAATTGTTCTCTCTCTCAACGAGACCATTTACTTGCGGGTGGGGAACAACAATGTTCATTTGTTTTATTTACCATTTAACACACCATCCTATGAATGGATCGTTAACCAGCTATGTCTCATTGTCGGTGACAATTATCCCCGGTACACCGAACCTGCACACTATGTTCTCATACATAAAAATTTTCACGTCTTTGCCTCTTTCTTTGGCCATTGGTTTTGCCTCGATCCATTTGGTGAAGTAGTCCATAGCCACTATCATGAACTTATTGATCCCAAACTTAGATCGATTTAGCTTTGTGTTAACGAGATTAAATCAATTTTAACACGTAGAGAAACTTTGTTGTATTGAACAAACTAAGTGTTATGCGGAATTTAACACTTAGAACAAAGAACAAAACAAAGTAAACAAAACTTTCACTTTGATTAATAATATCAATGAATGATTACAATGAAAGTGTTATGAGATATGTGGAAGAGGTGTGTGAAAAAGATGTGTCTTATGTCTAACCCTAAGGCCTCCTTTTATAGGTTTAAGGAGCCTTGTACAAAAAGATAAGATCAACTATTTTTGGAAAAGACATAAGATAAACATAACTTATTGACTAAATCTTTTTAAACATTAAGAATATATTCTGAATTCTTATCTTCATATTTTGTCCACCAGCTTGAAGAATTCATCATTGGCAGATTTAGTCCTTGTCTTTGTCTTAAAATTCTTCTTGTCAACGCCTTGATAATTCTTATCAGCGTCTCACCTGTCAGTGCCTCGTTTACTCTTGTCAGCGTCTAATTTCCTCTTGTCAGCGTTCCAGTGACTTTGCTAATTTTATTCGCAACAATCCTCCCTAAACTTGATATCTACTCTAGTAATCAAGTTTCTGAATAAAATAAAACATACAGAGAGGATTCTTACAAACATACTTATCCCTGAATTTGAGTAATAATAAATCTCGAAAAGTCAATCACTCAAATCCCTTGTATAGTCAGCCTTCACTTGGTCTTAATCATCTTCAGTACCTGTAGTGTCTTTGGAGCTTTCTTGATTACTTTTTTCACTCAAATTTGATTGCTCCTCCCCTTTTTAAGACTCCTCTCCAAAATCAATATACAAGGACGGAAATAATAACATCCTCCTTGCATCAGCTTCTAAAACAACAAGTCTATCAGTTCAAAACTGTGATCCTTGACAATTTGTACCATTTATGTATTATGCTTTTACAAGCTAATACAGATTTTCGTCAATTCCATTAATGTCAAAGGTTTCATACTGTCCTCATTCGCATTCGGGAAATGAATCCTAAATGTTGATTCATAGGACATGGGGATGGACTTACTGATGATAAGACTGACTTAACCTGCATTAAAGCTAGTGCCAATAGTCTTAGCCATCTCCATAACACTATACACCCTTGTGAAAGTGATCTCTGCTGCTACTAGATGTCAATCACTAGGAAAAACATCTCAATGATCATTAGGCTTCCAGATATCCAAAAATTTTAAAAATGAAAGGGTGATGAAACATTTTGGGACTATAAAGAAGTTTATCAATGACACCAGCTAAGATGTCATAGCATAAAATGGACTTGTGAATGGAAAACTTTAGTTAGAACATAAACAAAGGTAATAATCCTAAGGAAATTAACTAGACTCTAATAAGCAAGAGTGACAAACACTGTTCATGCATACACTCATGCAAAATCATGATAGACACACATGAACTCTAGAGTCCTTTGTTCACAAATGCCCCAAAGAGAAAGTTAACTCATATAAAACCTTTGCAACTCCCCAAGTAACCCAAAAATATAACTACCCCAAGTCAGCCATACGACCACACCCAATTCTAGGTCAAAAGTCTAGGCAACATGCATGCAAAATAAACTACGTGCATGCTACAGTGCCTCGAGGTTTAGAAATTCCAACAATTTCATAAGGAAAGAGCCTTCATTATTTCTAACCCCCACTCACCAGTGGACACAATCTAGAATTGTGCAAGAGTGCTCTAAGAGTACCCAAAAACCTAGAGGTTTACCTCCCCTTAACAGAAGCATACATATCATTATATGTGATGAAGAAAATTTTTATTTCAAGACAGTAATGTAAACATTCCAACCATCAAAAATAAATTTTGCAACTTTGTATCCATCCAAATGTAGCTCCACATTCCTGCATAGTTAGACAAAAACCATAAAAACACACCAACAGAGGCTACCCTTTCCCACAAAAATGGGTAAAGATTACATGTTAGTGGAGAAAAATAATAACAGTGGAAAGACCAACAATGCATGTTCCTTGAGCATCCACTATCCCAATATCCTTGATCATTAACCTGCTTTTGGATAGGCTGCTTAAAAAGAAAACAAATTAGTTTTCTTTGGAGATCCAAGTCCTGTCAGACTTTGATCTGTCTAGTTGTTCAACTAGAGTGGACTTATTCTTTACCACAAATCCCTATTCATCCCTTTGGGACCTAATCACCCAATTTGTTCCAATGAGTCTAGTAATGACCTTCTCAAGATATTTAAGTCTATTGCAACTCATTGAAATACCATTAAAATTGGACTTTTGCTCTTGTTTAGGTTTCCATGTTAAGTGGGATGATGCTTCAGACCCTTGACACTTATTAACCAAGTATCTTTGTTTATATGGTCTAACATAAGGTCTCATACCAAACTTGGAGCTGCCAGCGCAGCATTTGCTCTTGTCAGCGTTGAATTTGTTCCTATCAGCGCTGAATTTGTTCTTGTCAGCGCCCAAATTAGGGTTTGCTACAGGAACATACTGTTTGTTTGACCAAGTGTTGGTCTTTTGAAAGGGCCTTTGTCCATGGGTATTAGCTGCCTTAGAGAAGAAAGGAGCTGGTCTAGTAGCCTGTGGTCTAGTGTGGACAAAAGGTCTATGGTTGACATTGGATGACCTATTGTCAGCGAATGAATTGTATCCACTCACACAATTATAGGCCAAATGTGAGAAGCTCCCACATGAATAACAAGCCTTTTTGGACACAAACTTAGGCTTAGACTAAGAAAACCCTGTCCCATTAACACTTGCTTGGCTTCTGAATGACCTAGGTTTCCTATACATTTCAGCGTATTTAACACTAGGTTGTTTCTTAATTGGGGAGCCAAGATTAACAGCTTTTCCAGTGATGGGATTTGTCACAGTTATAGGTGTAGATACAACTGGACTCTCAATGGGTGTAGGCACAAATGGACTCTCACTAAGTATCCCACCTTTAACAAATAAAGTGGGGTTGGCCTTTTTCCACTCTTCTAGGTCAATAACCTTTTGTTGATATTCCTCAACTGGGGAAAGAACTCTAGGTGGAGGAATAAATTCCTCTTCTTGGAGTTCTGGAATACCAGTCCTAGAGAGATCCTTTCTATGGACACCATAGAAGTCCCCAGCTGGTGGTGGAACAACAGTATAGTCTTTCATCCCAATCCCAGTCATGTCCTTAGGATCCCTCTGTTTACCAACACATTCTCCTAGGGTTTGTGAGGCCTTATCAAATCTCTGAATTTTAAGGTCTACATTATCCTTATTTTTTATAGGCTCATCTAACTTAGCCTGTAATTCAGCATTGACTCTCTCTATGATGTTTCTAATATCCATACTAGAGTTTAAATCACGTTTTAAGATATTAATTTTATCTTTTAGGTCAAACTCCATTTTCTTGTACTCAGAAACTGTCTTTTCAGTTTGAGTGAGAGCAATTTGATTGTTAGAAAGTTTGCATCTCTCAGTACTCACATCATCTAATATTCTTAACACCTCTTTGTTAAGTCTTTCAGTATTTAACCTACAAGAAGAGTTATCACATACCTCACTATCAGAACATGAAGATGAATTGGAACTTGAAGTAGACTTGGCCTTGACTGAAAACATCATCAGATTCTTCTTCACCTTCTTCCTTAGCCTGGTTCACCTCACGGTGTTGGATCTCATTCTTTAGATCAAAGTTTCTCAACAATCTCTGATACCACTTATTGATCCCAAACTTAGATCGATTTAGCTTTGGGTTAACGAGATTAAATCAAGTTTAACACGTAGAGAAACTTTGTTGTATTGAACAAACTAAGTGTTATGCGGAATTTAACACTTAGAACAAAGAACAAAACAAAGTAAACAAAACTTTCACTTTGATTAATAATATCAATGAATGATTACAATGAAAGTGTTATGAGATATGTGGAAGAGGTGTGTGAAAAAGATGTGTCTTATGTCTAACCCTAAGGCCTCCTTTTATAGGTTTAAGGAGCCTTGTACAAAAAGATAAGATCAACTATTTTAGGAAAAGACATAAGATAAACATAACTTATTGACTAAATCTTTTTAAACATTAAGAATATATTCTGAATTCTTATCTTCATATTTTGTCCACCAGCTTGAAGAATTCATCATTGGCAGATTTAGTCCTTGTCTTTGTCTTAAAATTCTTCTTGTCAACGCCTTGATAATTCTTATCAGCGTCTCACCTGTCAGTGCCTCGTTTACTCTTGTCAGCGTCTAATTTCCTCTTGTCAGCGTTCCAGTGACTTTGCTAATTTTATTCCCAACAGAACTTAACACCACCCGAAGCTTCAGGTTGCGGTCCGAGTATCTCTAAGCCCCATTGGTAGAATGACCTTGGGGACATAACCGAGGTCATAAGCGTCTTTGGGAGCTTAGGGACTGAGGCATGTATTCGGCAGGAATCGCACTTGAGCACCACTTCATACGTGTCTTGGTACATATTTTGGCTAGTAATACCCTTGTCTCATGATTTTAGCCACCACATACCTATCTCTAGGGTGCATCCCACAGCCTCCTTCGTACACTTCACAGATGATGTAGTTCGCCTGTAAGGGACCCACACATCTTAAAATGAGGGATAAGTATGATTTTTTGAAGAGAACTCCCCCCTCGATGACAAAGTGCGGTATTTTGATTCAGAGTTTCCTTGCTTCGTCTGGGTCTGTTGGCCATATCCCCTCTTTGAGGAATTTCAGGATTGAGGTAATCAAGTTATCTTCTTCTTCCTCAATCACGTCGTTGATTTCTTCCTGTTCAATAGAACGGGCTTTCAGGATTTTAACTAAAACTTCTTTTGTGAGGTGGTTGAAGGCTATGGATGCCAGCTTGTTGAGGACATCGACTTTTTGATTTTTGTTCCTTGGTATGTTCTGGATTGTAAATTTGTTAAACTTCAATATATGTTCCTTTGCCTTGGCCAGACATTTTTTCATTCTTTCGTTGCAGGCGACGAACTCACCGTTAATCTGGCATGCTACAAGCTTCGAGTCTACCTTTGTTCGGAGCGCTTGTACTCCCATCTTCTCTGCTAGCCTTAGCGCTGCTAACAATGCCTCGTATTCCGAGTCATTTTTGGAGCTTTCAAAGTTTAGTCGGAGGGAATATGTATATTTCATTCATGATGGGTCTATTAGTACTAACCCTGCTCCGACCCCTTTTGAGCTAGACGCTCCGTCTGTGAACAAGGTCCATTCCGCCTCGTTCTGCTCCGTTACCTCCGCGGTGCATACTAGTTCATCTCTCATTGTTGTCTCTACCAAAAAGTCTACTAAAACTTGCCATTTAATCGCGTTCATTGGCACATAATTTATCAAATAGGCTCCCAGTTCAATTGTATATTTTGCTAGCTTTCCTGAAGCTTCTACATTCGACATGACTTGCTTGATTGGCTGGTCCGTGATCACCTTAATGGGATGGGTTTCGAAGTACCTTCTTAACCTTCTTGATAAGTGCAATAGACACATGTCTAGCTTTTCCAACATAGCATATCTATGTTCAGTGTAGCACCCACTCTGAATAGAGACAAAGTATCACATTTATGGTGTCTTATCAGATACATCAAAACAAAAAGGTCCAAAATGAAACTTAGAAAATAAACATAAAGTATGAAAAGTAAATGCCAACATAGTCTAATCCCCAAAACAACGTGGTCCAAAATAACAAAGTACTGAAAATCAAAGTGTATCCAATAATTATGACAAAGGGTAACTCTAAGTGCACTCATCAAACTCTCAATGTCCCAACTCCCACTTAATACCTGCCGCATGGAAAATAAAACGGCTGAGCAAAACCCCTAGTGAACAGATATAAAAAAAGGCTAAAAGTAAAGAGTAGTAAAGGAAGCTGCATTATCAAGGTTATATGAACAAGGAAAAATGAATATAGGAGTCATCAAGAAGATAAAAGAAAGCTAAATTTATGCCACAAGCTCCTAACACAAATCATATATCATACCAAATCCAAAATAACCAAGTACACATGGGTAGCTACTCCCATGTACCTTGATTGTTATATGGAGCATATAGCACATGCCACCCATATCCCAAATCATATCTAAACTCACAAAAAGCCTAGGATGCATCCATACACCCCTTACAAATATAAAATAGCACGTACACTAGCTCATGACTAGCATACGAACTTAAAAAATATATAGTATAAATGGTCATCCAAAAGAGAATGCCAGGGTCTAATCACACCGCCCCAGATGGTGTCATGTCGTTGGTGTATCAACCGACATGGTCATGTTACCTCCATGACTAGATACAAAATATATGGCTCAGCATAAGGGTTCATAACAAAGTTCATATCAAAGTATATATCACAAATGGTCAAAATGTAGCATATAAAGGGATAACAAACAAAGGAATCATAACAGAACCAAAGGAATCATAACAGAACCAAAGGATTAGTGGATCATATCTAAACAGAAAATAAACTTATGGGAACACAACAAAGGCTTAGGTAATGATAAAAAGGAAGGAGTACAAAAGGGTAAGAGAAGGATTCTTCCTAAAAGAATCGAATATCCGTACCTTGTAGCAAAATAAACCAAAGATCCGCAAACAAAGTACCAAGCCCTAATCTCGTATCACCAAGGCAACAAAGTACATATAAAAACTCATACATACTAATGACAAACATCAAAATACAAGTTTCCAAAATGTAACACCCCCAAATTTACACAATTCAATACAACGGAAGACTCGTTGGTGTTACGGGATAGCACATTACTCACATCATAGACAACGCTCAAAAATCACATCGTTTAATAATAAAGCATTTCCATTCATAAATATAAGATTTACATAGGTCCCAAGTCATAATATTTCATACAGTTTTACAAAGCATTTGAATGGAAATTATTGTTTAAGTGCGGGCCATGAATTCTTGTTGTCTTCCCGAGAATTAACTTCAAGTACCTGAGATAAAACATGTTAAAAGAAAAGGTCAGCGAAAACGCCGAGTGAATTCATAGAGTTTAATGAAATCCATCAATATAACATCGGTATAAAATTATTTCCAAAATTCATTTTGTACAAATCTTTGTAATAGGCCATAAAATAGCCAAAGTCATTTTATACAAATCCTTATCAAAAATCATAATAAAGGCTTTTGCCTTCAAAATCATTATACGAACCAAAGTCGTAAAAACATCATACAATACGTTTTATAACGTTGTATGAAGTTAAATAAAAACCGTTATATGAATATGGTTATGTAAAACCAAAACACGAACATTAAATCAATTGTAAGACCCCGTATTGCTAGTCAGGCAATTCATTGTAATTCAGTGCGTATAGCAGTATTTCGTTATTTGGATTATTATAAGCCGCATGACATTGTTACCTTACTACAACAAACAACGGGTAGCTAGCCCGAAACTCATTTGCCCATCTAAATTAGCGTGTCGTCACAATAATCACGCTGGTGTAAATCTTCTCATACATAAATTCGCTTACCAAACAATGTGGCACGACGGGGATCAACCGTCAAGGCGCGAACTGGGGTGATCGTCCCCAAGAAGTACCATTATATGCATAAGCGTCTACCAAATCCCGGTAGTTCACAATTCATGCTAATGGGACTTTTAGTGACATAACCTAACTTTAATAATCCATTTCATTTCATTTATTGGGTCATATATTCATTCATCGCGTCATACAATCATTCGGGTCTAAATCAATAAACAAACTATCGGGACAAATGGTGTCCTATTTATCAAAACTAACATGTTATCTCCCTCGCGGGTTTATAAAACATTTCATAAAAACATTTAAAAGAGTGCGAGGCTATGAACTCACGTTGATGTGGGAAAGCGGGTTATCGGCAATTCGGATGTACGGTACGTGCTTCAATCACGGAAACCTAGACAAATAATACTTGTCTTAGACTCTTGTACAATGACTTTATAAAAATAATAATTATGTATACATATGATGATTTTATATAGATGATGATGATCAAGTGGGTTTATACATTCTCATTTACTCATTTTAGTGTTATATGTTGGTAACTTTTATACTAGTTTACTAGTTTTACCTATTTATATGTTTTAGGTCCAATAAGCCTATTATAAGTCCATTACCTTAAATTAGACCATTTTATACTTTTATTATCAGTATTATACTTTACATGTTAGGCCCAAGTGGGTTAAGCCCAATATGTAAATTTATAAGTGTTTAGCCCATTTAGTTGGATTATTAGTTCAATAATGCTAACTTAGCCCGTTAATGTCCATATGTTATTTAGTTCGGGTTTTATCTGTTTTTACTTGTATGAAGTACTTATATATAAGTATATGACTTTTTAAAAAGTTTACATTAGACGGGTCCGATCGTCTAACTTTTAATTGACAAAAAACGTTAATTTTACGGTACTAGCCGAAAAGACGTAAAAATCATGTTTATAGTTTTTATAACTTATAAAACTTACCAAACTACCATTTTTATATAATGTCCATTTATTTATCCTTATGCATATTTATATAAATGAAATATATAAGTTAGTGGGTTTTAATTCACATTTTATACTATATTTATTTGGGTGCTTATATAATAATATTAAACTTTAATTTCACAAAATCAATCCTAAACTTTAAGTTCACTAAAATGTCCATATCTAGAGTTCTATAATGAGATAGGACCTCAAACTTTTATCACAGAAACTAAATGATATGTGCTTCATTTTATTTCTGTATAGCTACTGATGAATCAACCTCTAAATATTTTAATAAATTCGTCCAAAACAGTGTAGGCAGATTTGCACTCTAAACTTGTTTTGATCATATCTCACTCATTTTTATGATTCCATTGTATGTCCAACTCTCACATGTGTATAACACCTAATACTTACTGTATTTTGATTCCACTTTACCATTTTATCAGTTTAACATTTGGTTACTTACTATTTTTATACATCCATCATATTAAACAAGATTTTAACCTTGTTACATGTGGTTTTCCATCTTTTTACCCATGTTTATCAAAACTTGATCCCCACACAACATTTTTATCATCATATATTCATCATATACATATACAATAGGAAAGAAAATACCATATTACATAATCAAAATAATAAAAGGATGGGAAGAACAATCTTTATACCACCAAGATTATGTAGGTTATGATCAAGACATGGATTTTGATGGCAAAACTTGTGATAGATCAACACTAATCTTCAAGGCCACCAATAATTGTAAACTTCATGTAGAAATCAGCCCTTGGACATCACCAAATCACCTCCTTGGATGTTAGAATCACCTCCAATCTTCAAGACTTCAAAGGAGCATCATCATGTGTATGAATAACACATGATTTGTGGTTAAAATTGATCAAATGGGGTGTTTATTTGATGATATGAGACGTCATAAATGGAGTAGAGAGAGAGATGAGAGTGTTTTGCATGGAGGAAATGAAGTAAATGGTTTCACTTGGGTGGTTTTGTGGTTTGGGTGGAAAGTGTAGCTTACTTGTTAAGCTTTGCTTAACAAGTGTAAGCATTTAGCTACCACTTTGACACATCAAGTGGTGTGGTGGCAAGCTTAAACCGTCCCATATTAGGGGTGGGGCAAAACTTGTTTTGTCTCATCCCCAATTATTTACGGGTACTCCTCGATTCTAGTTTCCTCGATTTACGTGCCCTCGGGTCGATTTACGAAAAACGTTTTTATAAATTATGAATCAACGGCACAAAACGAATCTAATAAACATTTTCTCATCAAAAACGGAGTTCAAAAACGTAAATACATAATCCTAAGGTTTCCGGTTTAGTCGTAAAGGACGTTAAATTATAATCGTAAGTCCTAATCCCTTCTCGTAAATTTGTGAGTTTATGAACCAACACAAATTTAAAATCTCAAAATAATATTCACGGATAAATTTATTTCCTGAAGTGTCGGACTGTCACCAAAACGGTGTATGTAAACGTAAGCACGTAACGTAGAATCCTCCGGTTTAGACATAGTCGATGCTACTTCAAGACGTAAATCCAAATTTCTTCCCAGAAATGAGTGAGTTCATAATATTACATTAAAATAATGTTTTTAAATAATACTTGAGAATAAAATATCAACCATAAATTGACGGATTGTCACAGCACTTACCCCTAAACAGGATCTTTGTCCTCAAAGATCATTTTATCTTACTACTCACTTCTTATAGAGTTAAAGCCATGTGGGTATTGCCACCACATTTGGTCTTTTCTCATAAGTGTAATCCTTTACAATATGCGAGTTTCTTCAAACATAACTACGGGAATAAGATCAGGCTAAATGTTGACTTACTTTCTCTATCCATGATGTTCACGGGTTTATGATGAATGCAACTTTTTGCCGATCTAAACTTTATCAAGAAGAATTCAGATTTTCACTTGATAGACATTTCATCAAGTTAGATATACAAATCATAATTTACGCAGCCCTTGAAGTCCTAGGGTAGATCCATCTTATATGCCTTTCAAACCAATTCTTTATATTATCTCAATGGTCCCATACAACGGGGACTTATTTCCCATGATCTTTCAGATCATCAATGTACTTCTCCATGGTTAAATTTTTTGGCATAACTTCGCTACCCATCTGGCACTTCAAGATCTACATTTCATATTCACATAACCTCCTGCCCACTACCGGCAGTCGATAATCAGATCCTAATTTCAACAATCATTTCAGGTCTCGCGGGTCGAGTATTTTGTAAGGTTAGGTTCTCCATCATAGGAAACCTTAAACCTAAAAGACATGTCCAACTCACAATGGGTGTATGTCGGGTGTCTTCATCCCAACTCCTGCTTACAGATGCTCTAATATATATCCTCACAAGATTCGATCTCGATCCTAATACGATAGTTTTCAATGATAATCTCTCCAATTTAAAACGATTATACGGTTTATTACCAAAGGTCAATTATTCAAGCATAACACAAGACTTCTAGTGTTTTGTATCGTTACTTTGCCTCGTCCCTTCGATTGGGGTGGTAAATAGTACTCTCATCAAGGTTCATTCCCAATGACTTCTGAGCAAATCTCTAGAAATTCGATGCGAAGCGAGGATCTTGATAGAGATGATTGATACGGCACACTATGTTTACACAACTCTTTTAAACACAAAGAGTCAATTTCTTCATCGAGAATCTATCATTAACAGGAATGATATTAGCAGATTTGGTCAGTCTGTCGACGATTACCCAAATCGAATCAAATTCAGATGATGACCTTTTCAATAGTTAGACGTTTACTAATGTATGAGGCGATGTCTGCCTTCATAATTTGCCATCAGTACAACTTCTTCAGATAAAGATACATTAGTCAGAAATGTCATGAATAGAATACTTATACTTACGAGATTCCAACATGACTACATCTCAAAATATCCATATTTAGGCAACCACAAGTGGCCTTTTATACATTTAATGCCATAGGCTCCTCAATTCTAATGGTTCATATTAACCGCGAACTCCTTTTTATTATCTATATTATCCTTCTTACAAGTATTGTTTATTTTTATATTGTTCGGCAATTTATTTTGCACCTTCATTATTAAGGAACATGTCCTAATTGGTTCTTTATCTTTTCTACATAATGTGTCAGTAATTATATTCACCTTCCTCGATGAAATAAATATCATGACCGTATTTATTCAGAAATTATTCCTTCATATTTTCTAAGTCTTAGTTCTATCTCAAGTATTATTTTTATCAATTTTGCTTGATCCGACGTTTTAAAGCGTCGATAATTATTACACGTAAATTAACAATAAATATTAAGTTTTTATGAAACGTAAACGTTAAAAGTTTAAATTTCTTAGTTCGACCAATTATAATAAAATGTTCAAAACAAATTTGAATTTAATTAACACGATTTTTGCTGATTTATCGAAAATAATTAATAAGATTCGTAAATGTTTGAAAAATATTTGGTTATACTTTGGTCAAAATTTTCTTAGTTGAAAAGCAAAAAGTGTCGTTTAAAATTTCAAGTCATGGTTTTTTCCTCAATCCCTCTTAGGTTGTCTTGAGGTATACACGAACATTTACCCCTAAACAGGAGTTTAGTTAAATGTTCTGGGTATAAGGGAATAATCCCTCAAAAGTTCTTTTAGATAGAACATTTGTCAAAACACATTTGCACTTTCTTTTTGGTATAACCCTAAGCCTTAATGGATCTAATATTTGAAGAGTCAATATATATACGTCTTACCATCATTAATCAAACGATCATTTTATGTAAAGGATCAAGCCTTAAATCACACGTTAATTATTTATGGTACAGGTTTTCATTGTTCGGACAACTCCAGGCAGTCTATAAATAATTATTAACTCATTCTTATTCTTATAAATAAACAAATGGTCCTTAATGATCACAAGCATGAATTTTTCAAATTACAGCCTACACACGTGATTCACCAAATTTATGGATGCTACATGTGTATTAGTCAATCCAAACGACATCACGTGAAACTCATAATGTTCATTACAAGTACCAGATGTAGTGATTGGAATAGATAATCTTTTTCGCGGATGCAAAATTGATGATAACCATGCCGAGGATCAAAATTTTAAAATATACGCTAGAACCTCGTAAATTATCGAACAAATCTATCATCTTGGGTAGTGGATATAGATTTTTAATCGCCAATTTACCTAGTTCACGGTAATCAATAAATATAAGAAATAATAACACCATAGCTCTTCATGATGACGAGCTTGGTAGAATAAAAGTCTTCTCATACAACTCTCTCAGTTGTAGGGTAATTCCTTTAATTCAAATGGTGCTGACGTACAGTGCACAAGCCACAGGTGCAGCACCGGGAATATAATCAATACCAATTTCAACTTACCTTAATGGCGAAAGTCTAGGTAATTCACCATCAAATACCTCCTAAAGTTTCAGATAACAGAAAAATCTTTTAATAAATTCATATTAGGTTCTTTCTAGATTATAATATCTATGACTAGTTCATAACCATTCACGGTATAATTTCAAGTCTAAATGCAGGATATGGTCATCCATCAAGAATTATTTAGATCACTTTTGATAATCAACATCTTATCTTTGAGGGGAATTCTACTTGAGTTCCCATCAATTAAGACAATGTCGTCATGTCATAATCAATCAATCCATTCTACCGGCACTATCAACTTTTCAGTTTTATTACCGTCGATAAGATGTGAAATTCTCAAAAGACTAATAATAACTCATAATCCTTCACAAATTCAAGGATATCCGGATACATAACTAACCTTAAGATAGTAAGGTCAACGCATGATCTATGCGAGAGAATTTCAAATCAGATACAGACGAAAACATTAACGAATATGAGTATATCCCATGTTTTCATAATTTGAGTACGCATTCGAAAGCTCCTCGGATCGTTACCCAGGTCATTCAAATGATATCAAATCAAAAGAAATGATAGGAATGTCGATACATCCAGTCGGGTATCAACACTCGGTAATCAGATACTTTTCCAAAGAATCTCACTATGGGAGAATTGGACAAGAAAGAATTGTCAATTTTCAAATAAGACAATTTCCACAGATGAGTAAATTCGACTCAGAAGAATAGATGCTACAGGCACATATGTAGGTATCCCTAACACTATGTCCCTATTTTTCACTTCTTGTAGATCTCATAAAATTTAATCTTTCACAATCTTCAAAGAAAATGTAGTGTTTATTAATCAGTTTTATGGTGACTACTAATCAGCCTTGCATGGTCCATTCCAAATTGTATGTAGGCGCGCAACTATATACAATTTCAAGATTAACGATGCAATACTCAGTTCGTCAAAATTTTATCATCATGTTTATAATAAAAACATTTTCATGCTTAATTCCTAAATAAGAATCAAAAATAAATTTACAAAGATTTTCTTTGTTATGAAAACAATTAAGTTTTCCAAGGTATTTCAAAATCAACTTTATTTCAATAATGATTTTTTATAAGTCTCACTTTAAATATTCCATATAGTGATGAAAATTCAATTTTCTCAAAGGATACTGTTTTATCTTATAAAAACAATGAGTGATCTGCAAAAGAGTGATGAAAAGTTGTTTACCAATAACTAACCACAATATAATAGGAAATGAGCTTAGCCAATTAATCATGAGGTGCATGACCTCGATGGCACTCAAAAAGAATAATCCACAACGTAACTCAATTCGAGATGAGTACTTGTTCAATGGTTGCATAACTAATGCGAGCATTAGGAAGAAGCAAGAAAAGATAGATATCATCGATACATGTAGAATTTAGCAATCAAAGGTAGTCTTTTTATTAATCACAAACAAGTCAAAATTGTATCGTAACACATTACGTGTCACTATGTCATACAATTCCAAGAACTCATCCTGCCAACTGATGTCTCAGTTAAGTTAGGGATTTTTAAAAGATACCACAATGAATACAAATCTATAAGAGTCATTAGGTGTTCCACATGTCCCGAAAGATCCATCGGTCCTAATTCAGAAGAAGATTTCTTCAATTTATTTATTGGATACTGGGCATCCTCATCATTGGACAATGGCCTAGGAACAACCCTTAACACAAACTAACAATCATTTAAAACCTTATAATTCAATCACAGGACTTAATGACTTCCTCTTAACAATCTCATATTCCATACGGGTTAAATTTTATTTCATTCAAGTTTCAATCAACTTATACTCAATGCGATATCCTACCTCATTTTCCAATACTTTCAACCTTATTCATAAACCTTAAAAGGGCAATAAAAGCTCAATATGAACAACACTTAATTTCCAATCCTATAGCTCTTACAATAATAGTTATCAAATAAGTCACTAGTATGAAATGACTCACACATTCAATTAGACTTCTCGGAAAGGTATTAGTGGCATGAGGCATTTGGGTAAAGGCTCCAATGACAGCCTCAAGTGCAACATTCACCCTTTCGATTTCAAATTTAAGAATTGGGTGACAACGAATCAGATGACATCTTTCTAGGTGGTAACGTTTTGTCAAACTCCACTCTATCAGGAACGATCGTCATGACATCGATATCAGTTTAATCTCGCCAATTCTTCTTCAATATCATAATCATCTAATACCAACATTTCTACAAATATCAACCATTTGTTGGGATCATAAATATCCACAACTTGGTTTAGATCTAGAATAGCTAGAATTCCTACGGGAATAGCTTTGATTGATTCGCTAGGGGAGTTAGGGTTCCTTGTGACAATCTACGTCGTATAAATACCTCGTATAAATATAAAAATAATCATCAAACAATCATGTAATCAAATTACATCATATATATATATATATATATATATATATATATATATATATATATATATATATATATATATATATATATATATATATATATATATATATATATATATATATATATATATATATATATATATATATATTAAAATAACACTTCTCAGTCTGGCCTTATCGGTAACTCGGGAATTCTTCGGCACCGTTATAGTCAAAAGATTTTTAGACATTTTTAGAAAAATGTTTATAGTTAAAAGATTTTGAAATGTTTTATTCAAAACCTTGGTTTTAAAAATCTTTCGTTCTCTATAACGAGAGCTCTGATACCAAACTATAACACCCCCAAATTTACACAATACAATACAACGGAAGACTCGTTGGTGTTACGGATAGCACATTACTCACATCATAGACAACGCTTAAAAATCGCGTCGTTTAATAATAAAGCATTTACATTCAAAAATATCAGATTTACATAGGTCCCAAGTCATAATATTTCATACAATTTTACAAAGTGTTTGAATGGAAATTATTGTTTAAGTGCGGGTCATGAATTCTTGTTGTCTTCCCGAGAATTACCTTCAAGTACCTGAGATAAAACACGTTAAAAGAAAAGGTCAACGAAAACGCCGAGTGAATTCATAGAGTTTAATGAAATCCATCATTATAACATCGGTATAAAATTATTAGCGAAAATCATTTTGTACAAATCTTTGTAATAGGCCATAGAATAGCTAAAGTCATTTTATACAAATCCTTATCAAAAATCACAATAAAGGCTTTTTCCTTCAAAATCATTATACGAACCAAAGTCGTAAAAACATCATACAATACGTTTTATAACGTTGTATGAAGTTAAATAAAAACCATTATATGAATATGGTTATGTAAAACCAAAACACGAACATAAAATCAATAGTAAGACCCCGTATTGCTAGTCAAGCAATTCATTGTAATTCAATGCGTATAGCAGTATTTCGTTATTTGGATTATTACAAGCCGCATGACATTGTTACCTTACTACAACAAACAACGGGTAGCTAGCCCGAAACTCATTTGACCATCTAAATTAGCGTGTCGTCACAATAATCACGCTGGTGTAAATCTTCTCATACATAAATTCGCTTACCAATCAATGTGGCACGACGGGGATCAACTGTCAAGGCGCGAACTGGGGTGATCGTCCCCAAATAGTACTATTATATGCATAAGTGTCTACCAAATCCCGGTAGTTCACTATTCATGCTAATGGGACTTTTAGTGACATAACCTAACTTTAATAATCCATTTCATTTCATTTATCGGGTCATATATTCATTCATCGGGTCATACAATCATTCGGGTCCAAATCAATAAACAAACAATCGGGAAAAATGGTGTCCTATTTATCAAAACTAACATGTTATCTCCCTCGCGGGTTTATAAAACATTTCATAAAAACATTTAAAAGAGTGCGAGGGTATGAACTCACGTTGATGTGGGAAAGCGGGTTATCGGCAATTCGGATGTACGGTACGTGCTTCAATCACGGAAACCTAGACAAATAATACTTGTCTTAGACTCTTGTCCAATGACTTTATAAAAATAATAATTATGTATACATATGATGATTTTATATATATGATGATGATCAAGTGGGTTTATACATTCTCGTTTACTCATTTTAGTGTTATGTGTTGGTAACTTTTATACTAGTTTACTAGTTTTACCTATTTATATGTTTTAGGTCCAATAAGCCTATTATAAGTCCATTACCTTAAATTAGACCATTTTATATTTTTATTATCAGTATTCTACTTTACATGTTAGGCCCAAGTGGGTTAAGCCCAATATGTAAATTTATAAGTGTTTAGCCCATTTAGTTGGATTATTAGTTCAATAATGCTAACTTAGCCCGTTAATGTCCATATGTTATTTAGTTCGGGTTTTATCGGTTTTTACTTGTATTAAGTACTAATATATAAGTATATGACTTTTTAAAAAGTTTATATTAGACGGGTCCGATCGTCTAAGTTTTAATTGACGAAAAACGTTAATTTTACAGTACTAGCCGAAAAGACGTAAAAATCATGTTTATAGTTTTTATAACTTATAAAACTTACCAAACTACCATTTTTATATAATGTCCATTTATTTATCCTTATGCATATTTATATAAATGAAATATATAAGTTAGTGGGTTTTAATTGACATTTTATACTATATTTATTTGAGTGCTTATATAATAATATTAAACTTTAATTTCACAAAATCAGTCCTAAATTTTAAGTTCACTAAAATGTCCATATCTAGAGTTCTATAATGAGACAGGACCTCAAATTTTTATCACAGAAACTACATGATATGTGATTCATTTTATTCCTATATAGATACTGATGAATCAACCTCTAAATATTTTAATAAATTCGTCCAAAACAGTGTAGGCAGATTTGCACTCTAAACTTGTTTTGATCATATCTCACTCATTTTTATGATTCTATTGTATGGTCAACTCTCACATGTTATAACACCTAATACTTACTGTATATTGATTCCACTTTACCATTTTATCTGTTTAACATTTGGTTACTTACTGTTTTTATACATCCATCATATTAAACAAGATTTTAACCTTGTTACATGTGGTTTTCCATCTTTTTACCCATGTTTATCAACACTTGATCCCAAAAAAACATTTTTATTATCATATATTCATCATATACATATACAATAGGAAAGAAAATACAAGATTACATAATCAAAATAACAAAAGGATGGGAAGAACAATCTTTATACCACCAAGATTATGTAGGTTATGATCAAGACATGGATTTTGATGGCAAAACTTGTGATAGATCAACACCAATCTTCAAGGCCACCAATACTTGTAAGCTTCATGTAGAAATCAGCCCTTGGACATCACCAAATCACCTCCTTAGATGTTAGAATCACCTCCAATCTTCAAGACTTCAAAGGAGCATCATCATGTGTATGAATAACACATGATTTGTGGTTAAAATTGATCAAATAGGTTGTTTATTTGATGATATGGCACGGCATAAATGGAGTAGAGAGAGAGATGAGTGTGTTTTGCATGGAGGAAATGAAGTAAATGGTTTCACTGGGGTGGTTTTGTGGTTTGGGTGGAAAGTGTAGCTTACTTGTTAAGCTTTGCTTAACAAGTGTAAGCATTTAGCTACCACTTTGACACATCAAGTGGTGTGGTGGCAAGATTAAACCGTTCCATATTGGGGGTGGGGCAAAATTTGTTTTGTCTCATCCCCAATTATTTACGGGTACTCCTCGATTCTAGTTTCCTCGATTTACGTGGCCTCGGGTCGATTTACGAAAAATGTTTTTATAAATTATGAATCAACGGCACAAAACGAATCTAATAAAAATTGTCTCATCAAAAACGGAGTTCAAAAACGTAAATACGTAATCCTAAGGTTTCCGGTTTAGTCGTAAAGGACGTTAAATTATAATCGTAAGTCCTAATCTCTTCTCGTAAATTTGTGAGTTTATGAACCAACACAAATTTAAAATCTAAAAATAATATTCACGGATAAATTTATTTCCTGAAGTGTCGGACTGTCACCAAAACGGTGTATGTAAACGTAAGCACGTAACGTAGAATCCTCCGGTTTAGACGTAGTAGATGCTACTTCAAGACGTAAATCCAAATTTCTTCCCAGAAATGAGTGAGTTCATAATATAACATTAAAATAACGTTTTTAAATAATACTTGAGAATAAAATATCAACCATAAATTGACGGATTATCACACAAAAATAGGTGATTGACTTTCCAAAAATAGGAGTCTCTTTATATAAAAGATTTACCAGTAATTAAGATATGATTCACTACTTAACTACCTATAATAGACTTCCCATAAATACCCATAAAATTTACAGAGGTTGAATTATTGGTCAATAAGGCCTGTGTAAGAGGGCTTAAGCCCAATGGTTACCCAACCCAAGATATGACCCAATAAGCTCAACCTAGCCCAATAATAGTCTGATCAGAACATATAGAATGTTGCCACGGTCTTGATGCATCTAAACAACTTTAAAATAATTTGAAAAAAATCAAGGAGATGCCCCAACATATCAACTAGGTGTCTGCAACAGACAAGGTAAGGATGTTGACCGTAGAAGAGTTATACAATGAGGAGGAGAAGTAGGTACAATGAGAATTAGGTGATAGTCGATAGACTGACTAATTCATTTTCATTTTCTATAAAAGCGAGAAGACGCATGGTTGAAAAGATGGAGAGACTACATAACAAGATGACACGTTATGGAATATGTGGTTCGTATGAAGAGTTATCCTATTAGGCGTGGAATGTTTTATGAAGAACTATGGCCAGTGTAGAAGTAATGAGAAGCGTGTGTAGCTCCTGGTAAGAGATACCATTGATAGAATAATGGTTAGCAAGAGCACACTGTGGATATTGTCAAGGTAAATGCCTAGAGTACGTGCGCAAGATTTAGAGATAGTTGGAATATTTCATTGATGAGGGTAGAGAAGAGAAGTTGTTTATTTATTTTGACATGCTAAAGTACTAAGAAGGGAAGGTGGTATGGACTTAAGATTATGGAGGAACAAGCAAAGTAGTAGTAGGAAGAATGGCTTGGAGAAGCAAGAAAAGGTCAAGATGTTTGGTTGATTATGGAAGGCATAACTATAGAGTAGAAGGTTAGTAATCGGGCGTGGTGGAAAGTTTCACCTAGAGAAAAGATAATAACCATTGGGACGAGGGATGATTAGTTGTAAGAGCTATGCGTGAACAAGTGAATGTGAGATGGTCATTATGGTATGTTTCATATGGAACATTACGAGAATTTTTTAGGCTATGTAATCCTACATATGTCGATAGATGTGATCAAGGATGATAGAACTTTGGGATGAAGGAGAGTTGTAGGGGTTAGGATCTGTTGGGTCTAGTGGTAAAGTTTATGGTAGATTACCAAGAGTGAATCCATAGGAGATGGGGTGGATCACCGTTACTGTGGGATGAAGTCAGAAGCAACTAACATATTGGACTGGAGGTGGATCAGAAAACAATAGAGGTGGTGGCAGTGCTTAAGTAGAAGTTGAAAATCGCGAAGGACCGACAAAAGAGCTATGCGGACAAGAGGCGTAAGCCGTTGGAATTTGAGGTTAGAGATAAGGTTATGCTAAAGGTTTCACCATTAAAAGGAGTGATGCGGTTTGGGAAGAAAAGGAAGTTAGCACCTAGATTCACGGGTCCATTCGAAATATTCGAAAGAATTGGACCAGTGGCTTATAGGTTGGGACTACTGGAAGAATTGAGTAGTGTGCATGATTTATTTCATGTGTTAAAGTTGAGGAAATGCTTAGCAAGAACCGACTTGCAAGGACGTTAGAAGACATTAGTATAGATACAAGTCTTCGTTTCATTGAAGAGCTGGTAGAGATTATGGATCGTGAAGCTAAGACGCTAAAGAGAAGTAAGATACCGTTAGTAAAGGTTAGATAGAATTCGAAACGTGGACCAAAGTTCACATGGGGACGGGAAGATTTTATGAGGAACAAGTATCCTCAATTATGCTAATGACGATCCTAAGGAATAGATCTCGGGACGAGATTTCCATTAGGAGGGAGTGATGTGACAACCCCGGTTTTTGAGGTTCGTCACTTAGTCTTATTTTTAGGGTATTTTGTGTAAATATGTGCTTATGTGTTTATTTTGTGTGATTGAGGTTGGTATGGACATCGTTTATGAGTACGAGGTACTCTTAAGTAAATCGATGAACGAATATATCATGAATCATAAGCTCACATATTAGTGACTATGAAGTGAAATGGTGTTATTTTTTGTTTTTACGTATACGTATATTTATTATAGTAAATCGTATTTTTACGATTTAGGGTTTAGTGTTTAGAGGTCTCGGATTAAGTATTTAGTCTAGGGAATAATTTACGGGTTAGTTTTAAGTCATTTTGGACTTAGTTATTTAGTTAATAACTTATTTTAAGAGTTTCCATAAAATTGTATATTTTACGTATTTTACGGTTATCGCGTAAAATTGACTAGTTTTACGGTTTTAAGGTTTTGGAGGTTTTAGGAACTAAAATAAATTAAGGAAAATTAAGGCAATATTAATAATACATTAATAAATAATAAAAAGAAAAATAAAATAAAATAAAATAAGGGGGTGTTTAGTCGGTTTGGGTCGACACATAAAGAAGAAAAAGGAAAGGAAAAGGAAACAAGTTGTTGGGTTGGGCTAGGACTTGTTTAGTGAAAGTATATAAGGATTTTTATTATCAAAACACACATAATTTTCCCCCCAGAGATCATATAGTCGACGGTCAAAAAGAGTTTTAGGGTTCTTCATAAAATGTTTGTCTTCCATTAATTCTAAGGTAAAACCTATGATCCTCTTTTCAATTTAATTATTATTAATGCATTCTTAACCAATACATGATGGATCAAGGGTTAGGTTTAAATTAAATTCTATATTTTAATGGTATAAACATGCTAATATTAATTAGGGTTAAAAACTATACATGTTATAGGTAATTAATTAGGCTAGTTGTGTTAAATTCGTCATTAAGAACTGGGCAAAACTTTAGGTCACTTGTTCTGATCATATCTAGAGTTTTTCAAACTTTATGAAGTCAGATCTTATACTCATGGAAAGGTATTTGAGTTAGCTTTTGAATTCAAGAAACAAGAACTAAATTGGAGGTAGGGAAGTAGGTCAAAAATGGGTTACAACAGTCGGATGTCAAAACAATTTTTTATCAGCTGGTTTATAATTAATGTTTTAAGTTGGTTAGGATACTTAGGGTTATAAGTGGACCTTTAAATTAACATGAGACGTAGTTTATATATTAAATAAAAGATCTGGAGGATGTCTAATTAAATGGGATAGCTAACACATATAAGGGAAAAGGGTTTCTTTTACAGAAAGTATGGGTTTGGTTAAGTGGGCATTTGACTCATAGTTTGGGGTATGCAAAACGGGACTGTTTTGGGGTAGAGTGATAACGGGTTATGTTATGAAATTAACTAGGTTAAGGGATTTAGAGAGGGGTGTAACGGGATGCTTATACCATATTAATGGGATTAAAATGTATGAGGGAGTTAGACATTCATTATAGATTGATGAGCCATTTTAGTTTTATTGGTTCATGTCTTGATAGTGTGTATTGTTTGTTTAGATTTTTGCTAGTGTGCAGATATTTGGAGAAGCTCGATCAGGTGAGTTTCATAGTCCCATATCTTTAAATGATTTTACTTCTAGATGGGATGGAAGAGACACATTCTTATGTTTTGTAAATGAATGCTGTGAATGTTTTTATGTTTTGATTGGACTTGCGTGTTTTACTTGTGCACTTAACTGCTATGTGATTTACTTAATTTGTTTAAGTATAACTTGATATCAAGGGATGAACAAGGCGGGGCCTTGGTGACGACAAGACGGGGTCTTGGGGATTGGGTCTTAGGTGTATGGGCGCCTAATAAACCAAGAGAGGAAGGTAGGAAAGGCTTGGAGCCTAGGTTGGATAGAATAAGCGCTTAAATATTAAATGTTTAGTTGTTAATGCATGTTAGTATCACCTTGTCCATATGTTTTATGAATGATGTTTATTCACAGCTCATGAACTTGTTATAACTTGATTTTGGCGTTGGAGTCTAAACCTATGACTCTCACCAACTTTATGTTGACGTGTTTTAGTGTCTTTTTCAGGTGAGTTTGTGGTTAAGCCTGCGAATAGGAGTGAGTAGACTTGGAAGCTTAGGATTGCATTTGGAGGAACCCCTTTCCTATTAGTTTTTTATTTTTCATTTAAATAAGTGATACTTGGACACCTATATGTTGAATTGTTTGTGTTATTTGTTTGTCTTGGGTAAGAGGTAGGAATTTTACCTACTTACCTAGACTCCTGCATTGTGGAGATATTGTCATGACATTTGTGTCGCCATTTATGACATTTCCATTTTATATAGTTTCTCTATAGACACACCATGTTGTGATGATATCCATAGCTCGCGCCCAATATTCCGCCATGGTGGGGCGTGACAGTAGTGCAGCAATGGCTCACTTCACTGCTTCGTCAAACGCCGGACCAGAATAGTTGGGGGAATTCTGACGAGTGTTCACCATCTAAGACATGTGAGAACAAAATCAGAGTGCATTTACGAAGTATGCGATAATATCAGAGTACGAAGAAGACGTCACTGTTCGGGCCATCATAATTCGGAAGCCAATCGATAAACGTTTGGGGAGCGAAGGCCCTTTAAATCATAAACCCAACCACTCGGCCATAACCTAATATCGAGATGGAACATCCTAATACGACGATCCCTACTAACGTGACAAATTATGTGAAAATGAATACGTATAAAAAAATAACGATAATATCAAAGTACCCATGGAAGCCTAATCTACCCAATTCTCATAGGTCAATCATAGGTCGTAGACGCTCTGATACCATAATTGTAACACCCGCTACGAATAGAGACAAAGTCTCACATTAATAGTGTCTTATCAGATACATCAAAACACAAAGGTCCAAAATTAAACTTAGAAAATAAACATAAAGTATGAAAAGTAAAAGCCAACATAGTCAAATCCCTAAAACAACAGGGTCCAAAATAAAAAAGTATTGAAATCGAAGTGTATCCAGTAATTATGACAAAGGGTAACTCTATGTGCACTCATCAAACTCTCAATGTCCCGACTCCCACTTAATACCTGCCGCATGGAAACTAAAACGGCTAAGCAAAACCCCCTAGTGAACAAATATAACAAAAGGCTAAAAGTAAAGAGTAGTAAAGGAAGCAGCGGTATCAAGGTTATATGAAAAAGGAAAAATGAATATAGGAGTCATATAGAAGATGAAAGAAAGGTAAAGGTATGACACAAGCTCCTAACACGAATCATATATCATACCAAATCCAAAATAACCATGTGAACATGGATAGCTACTCCCATGTACCTTGATTGTTATATGGAGCATACAGCACAAGCCATCCATATCTCAAATCATATCCAAACTTAACAAAAGCCTAGGATGTATTTATACGCCCCATGCAAATCTAAAATTGCACATACACTAGCTCATGACTAGCATACGCACTTACAAAATATAGAGCATAAATGGCCATCCAAAAGGGAACAATGAGGTTAAATCACACCGCCTCAGGTGGTGTCATTTTGTTGGTGCATCAACCGACATGGTCATGGTACCTTCATGACTAGGAAAAAATATATGGCTCGGGCATAAGGATTCATAACAAAGGTCATATCAAAGCATATATCACAAATGGTCAAAATGGAGCATATAAAGGTATAACAAACAAAGGAATCATAACGGAACCAAAGGATTAGTGGATCATATAAAACAACAAGTAAACTTATGGGAAACATAACAAAGGCTTATGGAATGTTAAAAAGGAAGGAGTACAAAAGGGTAAGAGAAGGGTTCTTACTAAAAGAACCGAATATCCGTACCTTGTAGCAAAATAAACCAAAGATCCGCAAACAAAGTACCAAGCACTAATCCCGTGTCACTAATAACTGTTATTTTAGTTGATTAAAAATGTTGCTTTTGCAAGATCTTTATTTGTGTTGCTCGTACCCAATGATATATGTCATTGTTTCGTTCTCGGTATCTTCTCGAATCGATCACGGTTCAAAGTGGAAAAGTTGTAATTGGTAACTAAAAAGGGGGAGCTTTGATCTATATCTACTAAAACGATAAATGCGAGAAGTAATAAAATTAAACTAAAAGCAATTACTGAAAATAAAACTAGAATTAAAATTAAACAGTAAAGTACCTAACTTGGAAAAACAGTTGATGCGGAATAAAAGCTTGATCCGGAATAAATGTGGTTGGTCCGGAATAATGACTGATCCGGAATGTAGTGGTTGATCCGGAATAGGAGTTTGATGCGGAATAAATTTCTATCCGGAATAAAATGATAAGAAGCTTGATTCGGAATAATTAGTTTACTCGGATAAAACTTGATCCGGAATATAAAACTTGATCCGGAATAAAATGACTGATCCGGAATAAAAAAAAGAAAAGACTGATTCGGAATGTTATTCCGAATGAAATCCCTTGATCCGGAATAATGGATATTCTGAATAAACAAGGTTGATCCGGAATGTTAGATATTCCGGATGGAGAAGGTTGATCCGAAATAATTGATATTCCGAACCAAAGAGCTTGATCCGGAATATAATCACAAAACCCTTGATCCGGAATATGGAGTTGATTCGGAATCTGGGCTGTGAAACACTAACAAGAACGAAGAACAGGGGATGTTTAATACCACGAATTAAACCCAAAATCCACCAAGTTTTTAATCAAAACTTAAACCAATTTAACCACTAATCATTTACCTATGATAAACATCAATCCAAAACAACAAAAACATAAAACCCACTTACTTTTTAAGATCAAACTCAATAAAATGAAACTTAGAACTTTTAATAAACAAGAGAAGAAAGAAAGATTAAATGAGAACTTGTATTAATGAATAAGATTCAAACAAACAAAATGGAAAGATTAAACTTACAAGATTGTGGAAGAATCAAAAGACAATAAAAATCACCAAACACCCTAATGGTGATGGTGTTTCCTACGAAACAGGAAAATAATAACATAAAGAAAGCTGGTTGAAAATGTGAATGGGAGGAGTATTTATAGTGCTTGGCTTGGTTTGGTGAGTGGGCTTTCTCTCTTTATTTTTGTCTTCTCGTCTTTTCAGAAAAGTCGACGTTTTTTATTTCGATTCGGGATTTGTCGACGAATAAATTCAACTCGTCTTTAAATTTCTTCAATTAATAGACTTGAGTTCTTCGACATATGTAAATCTTCCATCTTTGGTCCTTTTCTTCGATAAATCTTCAAATAGGCCCATCGACTTCAAATCTTTTGCATCTCTTGGATTATAGACTTCGTCTTTTCGTCTTTTTCTTCGATAAAACCCGTGCAATCCCATGTTTTCTTCAATATTTATCCGGTTGGCTCTGAAAACACAACAAACACACAAACCACGCATAATTCCAAACAAATGACATTAAATACGCGTTTTGGTCTTGTTTTAGCAAGAAATAAGTGGTAAAAGGATGGGTGTTTTCACACCTATCAAATCCCCTACACTTAACCATTGCCATGCCCTCATGCAATGTTACAATTTTAAAGCACGGTTTACATTTCTCATCATAAATAACCCACCTTGGCCTTTATTAAATTCTAAACATTAAGGAAACCAAAAGAACAAAACAAGTAAAGTTTTTAAAGACTTACATTGGGGTTTTAGATTGTCATGAATGTCCATCATTCTCAAGTTTCACGTTCCCCATACCAAGCTTAAAAACGAGATCATTGTTATTATAATTAGCAAACTAACACGAACTCATGTGGCCCAATTATTCACTTAGACTCCCTTATTCCTAGGTGTATCTCTTATATTTTATTTTTGTCTTGAATGATCACGAGGATGCATTGTTTGACTTATATCGATAGTTATTTAGGCTGAAAACAAAGTGGGACGATTTAATCAATAGTTAGCTAAAGGACAAAATCTTTTAAAACTGCTTCTCGGGACCTCATAAAGTTCATATCTTGGCATAACCCGCTTCACGATTTGAGACCTTTCTCGGACCGATATTTGGCAGCGACTTCATACTTCGAATCTTTGAGAGACGTTCTTGAACTTATGGTCTTCTCTTCATAATATGAATTTCTTCACTTGAAGTTTTGAGAGATTCTTCATCTTTGGACCACGACTTCTTTCATTTTTCTCCAATCTTTATTTTGGACTTTGATATACAACGATCTGCCTCCTTTTAGGACTTGGATCTATTTATCCTCATACCTTGCTAGGGTCTTTTCGGATAGACTTCTCCATGACTTTTGGGGAGTTTTTTCTTTTCGTCGTGTGTCTCGATCCTTCATATTGATTTTCGATAAATGATTCTTCACATCACTTTTGGATCTTTAGCAACAAAATGTAGCCCTCATGCCTTGTTAGGACCTTTTCGGACTCGCCAATCTTCGCATCCCGCTTCAATAAGTTATGCCTTGGCTAGGAACTCTAATCCATACCGAGCAACTTTTAAACGATCTTGGGCTAGAAGCTAGGTAACTTTTCAAATCGTACAACCTTATTTATTGCAGATAAATTTATTAGCAAGCGATGGGAGAATAGGCTTATAATCAATTAACATAAATTCACGAAAGAATGCCAAACTTATAATTGACTCTATCATCTCTCGTTCTCCACAATTTAAAATCTCAAGGAATGAGACTCGTGGATGCTTAGCCAATTAAATCAAAGTTTTGGGTTTTCGAGTCGCCTATAGGATCTTGTATCTTCTTAGACTCTTTCAAGTTTAGAATTTGCGTTTTAAAGTTCCCTTGATAAACGACTCTCTAGGATCAATTATAGGAACTTGTGAAAAGTTCTTGTTCTTAACCCGTGAGAGTTAAGACTTTCGCGTTTTAAAGCTCCTTATATAAAAGCCTAGCAAAACTTGACTTAAACACGTTAAGGATACTAGCTAGAGTAAACTTAGATAAGTAAACTCGGGTTGAGTCAAAATATTAACGACTTTGAAAAATTTAAAACCACTTTATTGAAATTTTATTCTAGCAAGGAGAGAAAATAAACATAACAAAGGAAAATGCAACTATAGAACTAGGCCAAAATAGATTAAAAATTTTGAAAAATGTCGAAAAATCGAATTTTCCGGTTAAATGAAGGCATTTTAATGGAAAAGTCCACTTAAAACTTCGATAGAAGTCTCCCCTACACTTAAGATAAACATTGTCCTTAATGTTTAAGCATGTGGGAAAAATCTCCCCTACACTTATGACATTGTACACGTTGGTTAAATCAAGTTAAGGAGGATACAACTAAAGTGATCAATTTCAAATGTGAGTATGAAGAAAATTGAATCACGATAGTTGAGAGATAGAACATGTATTGCGGATAACATGGGAGCACGGTTCTTCAAAGATTCCAAGAGTGCACTTATCCCTGTAATCACATCACCATACAAACACAAGCAACCAATATAGCTCCCCCTACACTTTGGATGAAAAATTGGAAAGGGGGAATAGATACTCGGGTTGCCTCCCGAGGAGCGCTTGTTTTTGTTAACCGAGTCACGAGCCTGACTCGGTCCCGAAACTAGTGCATGGGAAACGTGGTGAGGGATGGAATCATCTCATGAGAGATGTCCTCACCAAAGTACATCTTTAAACGCTGGCCATTCACCTTAAAATTGGGCCCATTTGGCTGAGAAAGCTCAATGGTGCCATAGGGAAAGACATTGGCGATGGTGAATGGACCAGACCAGCGGCTCTTCAACTTGCCCGAGAAGATCTTCAACCGATGTAACACTCTCAATTTTCGTATCGGTACAGCGGAAGGGTCTTTCAGAGTGTTACGGGATAGCACAATAACTCCAATCATAGACAACACATAAAAATGGTTGTTCAAGGTTTAACATACATTCATTCGATAAAAAGTTTTAAAATGTACAACAGGTCCCAAATTATATAGGTCATTAAGTTTACAAAACATAGATCGAATGAACATTTTTAATATTAAGTGGGCCATCAGAGTCGATCTCCATCCGGATTACCTTCAAGCACCTGAGATAAAAACATGCAAAAATCATATCAGCGAATGCCGAGTGAATTCATAGAGTTTAATAAAAACCGTTATATAAAACAATCATTTAAAATCATAACACAAGTATAATATCGGAAGTAAGTCCTCATATTGCTAGTCAGGCAATATATAATTCAAGCATACATCTTAAACCGTCCATGAGACTGTAGTCTCTATATTACCATGATAGGTAATATATTCATCGTTAATAGCGTCGTTTCATATCGGATATTTAGATTATATAGGTTGTAGGATTATTATTAGCCGCATGACATTGTTACCTTACTATGAAAACAGCGGGCCGCGAACCCGACAAACAATTTGCCCAACTAAGTTAGCGTGTCGTCACAAAAATCACGCTATGGAATCTTCTCATACATAAATTAGCTTACCAATCAATGTGGTACGACGGGGATCATCCGTCAAGGCGCGAACTGGGGTGATCGTCCCCAAATAGTACTATCAAATGCATAAGCGTCTACCAAATCCCGGTAGTTCACAATTCATGCTAATGGGACTTTAAGTGACATAACCTAACTACTAATAATCCTTTTAGTCTCGTTTATAGGGTCATAGCATCATTCGGGTCCATATCATTAAGCATACCATCGGGACTACTTGTGTTCTATTTTTATAAAATCTAGCATGTTATCTCCCTCGCGGGTTTACAAATCATTTTATAAAACATTTAAAAGAGCGCGAGGCTATGAACTCACGTTGATAATGAAAGGCGGATTATCGGCTACGGGCGTGCTTCGGTCACGGAAACCTATATAAATAATAATCGGTCTTAGACTTTGTCCAATGACTTTTATCAAAATAACAATATACATATGATGATTTTGTACATATGATGATGATCAAGTGGGTTTATATATCCTTGTTTACTCATTTTAGTGTTTACGTTTTGGTAACTTTTTACTAGTTTACTAGTTTTATCTACATATCTATTTTAAGTCCAATAAACTTATTATAAGTTCTTTAACTTGTTTTAATCCATTGTATACCTATATTATCAGTATATATACTTTCCATGTTGGGCCCAAATGGGTTAAGCCCAATAAGTTCTTTTTACAAGTATTTATCTTATTTAGTCCAATATGCTTAGTTAGCTCGTTAATGTCCGTATTTCCTATAGTTCGGGTTTTATCGGTTTTTACTTGTATTAGTTACTTATATATCAGTATATGACTTTTATAAACTTTACATTAGACGGGTTTGATCGTCTAAGTTTTATTTGGTGAAAAACGTTAATTTTACGGTAATAGCCGAAAAAGTCGTAAAAATCAAGTTTATAGTTTTTATTACTTATAAGTATTATTCCACTACCATTTATATAATTTATCCATTTATTTAACCTTTTACATATTTATATAAATAAGTTTCATAAGTTAGTGGGTTTTTATTTTACATTTTATACAATAAAATGTTTGTGCTTATATAATAATAATAAACATTAATTCTTAAAATCTGATTTTTATCTTCATTTTTACCATATCTAGAGTTCTATAATGAATTAGAAGCTCATGTTTGGGTGACATGTTCTTCATATTATGTGCTACATTTAACTTAGTTATAGCTACTGCTCATTTTAAGTTTATCTTACCTTAACAGTCCCTACAAAACTGCTTATTCAGATTAGAACACCTAACTTGTTTTGATCATATCTCACTCATTATATTGATTCCATTACATGGCCAACTCTCACATGTGTATAACATCTTGTACTTACTGTAAATGGATCATACCATACAATTTGATCAGTTCAAGTTTTAGTTATATACTGTTTTTATACAGCCAACTAAATAGTCATGATTTTAGCCTTATTTCTTATAGTTATTAACCTTTTTAAGCATATCTATCAACACTTGATCCCCACACAACATTTTTATCATCATATATACATCATATACATATACAAAATGAAAGAAAATACATTTGTTCTTTACAAAAATAACAAGAGAAAAATGGAGAGGATGATCTTCTTTACCAACCAAGTGTATTTCTTGTTTTTGGAAGACAAGAACTTGATGAACACCACAAGTAACTCCAAGATCATCAAACGCCAAGAACATAAGTTGGGAAATAAGCCCTAGGACACAAGCAAATCACCTCCAATGTTGTTAATATGGCCACCAAATGATCAAGGCTTCAAGATAACTCCATGATAGAGCTAGTAAACATGTATTTCATGGCTAGAAAAGATCAAAAGGGGTGTTTGTAGCTTGAAAGTGGACGGCAAGGGGGTGGGGTTTTGAGAGGATTTGTGTTGATTTTGCATGTATGGAAAGATGGAAATGAGTTAGTTGCTAGTTTTGAGTTAGTGGAAGTGGAATGAGCAGCTTAAAGAGTAAGCTTGGCTTACATATGTAAACACTTAGCTAACATGATGCCACATATGATTGTGGTGTCATGTTAGTGCCGTACCATATAAGCTAGTGGGGTGGGAAAATGTATTTTGTCCCATCTCACTAGTTTACGGGTATTTCTCGATTCTAGTTTTCTCGATATGCGTGCCCTCGGGTCGTTTTACGAAAAACATTTTTATAAATTATGAATCAACGTCACAAAAAGAATCCAATAAAAATTGTCTCATCAAAAACGGACTTCAAAAACGTAAATACGTAATCCTAAGGTTTCCGGTTTAATTGTAAAGGACGCTAAATTATGCACGTAAGCCCAAATTTAAATCCGTAAATTGTGAGTTCGTCAACCAACACAAAAATAAGTTTCAAAATATTATACGAGAAAATAATTCACTACCTGAAAATGTTAGATTGTCACAGCTTTTCCTCCTAAAAGGGATCAACGTCCTCGTGATCCATTTCATTTGGATGTCCGTTTCTTATTGAAATCGAAGAGGTGCGGATATTTCTTCCACATTTCATCCTCTTGTTCCCAAGTATACCCCGGTCCATGCTTTGAATACCATCGGATTTTGACAATAGGTATCCGACTTTGTTTCAGTTGCTTTACCTCACGGTCCATAACCTCTACGGGCTCTTCGATAAAATGCAACTTCCCATCTATTCGAACCTTACCTAACGAAATTTTCTCATCACTCACTGCTAGACATTTCTTCAGATTAGATACATGGAATGTGTTGTGAACACCATGAAGTTCTGGGGGTAACTCTAGTTTGTAAGCCACCGGACCTACTCTAGATAAAGTCTTAAAGGGTCCAATATAACGGGGATTCAATTTCCATCGCTTTCCAAATCTTATAACGCCTTTCAATGGCGATACTTTCAACATTACTCGGTCACCCACTTTAAACTCCATTGGCTTCCGCCGCACATCCGCGTAACTTTTCTGTCTACTACGGGCAGTCAACAACCTATTCTTAATTTGAACTATCATCTCCGTAGTCTCCCGGATCAATTCCGGTCCCGTGAGCTGGGTATCCCCAACTTCACTCCAACATACAGGAGATCTACACTTCCTACCATACAAAGCTTGAAACGGTGCAACCTTAATACTAGAATGGTAACTATTGTTATACGAAAACTCTGCTAACGGCAAATGTTTATCCCAATTCTTACCAAAGTCTAACACACAAGCTCTCAACATATCTTCCAGTGTTCGTATCGTCCTTTCACTCTGCCCATCAGTCTGGGGGTGATAAGCAGTGCTCCTGTCGAGATTCGTTCCCAAAGATCTTTGGAGAGATTTCCAAAAATTCGATGCGAATCTAGGATCTTGATCTGAAATGATCGATACAGGCACTCCATGCTTGTATACGACATTCTCAAGGTATATACGAGTTAGCTTCTCCAGTGAGAACTGCTCTTTAACCAGAATGAAGTGTGCTGATTTGGTCAGTCTGTCGACAATAACCCAAATCGAGTTGTTTCCAGATGATGTTCTAGGAAGCTTGGTGATAAAGTCCATTGTAATTCGCTCCCACTTCCATTCAGGAATCTTTGGTTGTTGAAGTAGTCCTGATGGCTTTTGATGTTCCGCTTTGACTTTAGCACAAGTCAAGCATTGAAGAACATACATAGCTATGTCAACTTTCATATTCGGCCACCAGTACAACTTCTTCAAATCATGGTACATCTTATCAGATCCCGGATGAATGGAATACTTAGATTTATGGGATTCTAACATAATCAAATCTCTTAAGCCTCCAAACTTAGGTATCCACATACGACCTCTTAAGCATTTCACTCCATCAGCTCTAACCTCTAAAGGACCTCCTTCTCCTCGGAACCCTTCATTAACAAAATTTTCCTTCTTACAAGCTTCTATTTGCGCATTTCTAATTTGCTCAGGCAAATTATTGTGCACGGTCAAGACTAGAGAACGCACCCTGATAGGCTCTCTATCTTTCCTACTTAACGCATCGGCAACAACATTGGCTTTTCCTGGGTGATATTTTATATCACAATCATAATCACTTAACAACTCTATCCATCGTCGTTGCCTCATGTTCAATTCCTTCTGGTCGAGAATATACTGTAGGCTTTTGTGATCGGTGAATACCGTACACTTGGTGCCATACAGATAATGTCTCCACAACCTAAGAGCAAAGACTACAGCTCCTAACTCAAGATCATGAGTAGTATAATTCTCCTCATTCTTCCTTAATTGCCTAGAAGCATAAGCTATCACTTTCTCTCGCTGCATCAAAACAGCTCCATAGCCTCTAAGAGATGCATCACAATACACTACAAAATCTTCACTCCCGTCGGGTAATGATAAGATTGGCGCACTACATAATTTTTGCTTCAATGTCTGAAATGCTCCATCTTCATCACTTCCCCAAACGAAAGGTTTATTCTTCTGGGTAAGCTTAGTCAAGGGTTTAGCTATCAAAGAAAATTCTTTAATGAATCGCCTATAATAGCCAGCCAATCCTAAGAACTGTCGCACTTCCGTTGGCGTTGTCGGTGCAGACCAATTCTTAATAGCTTCAACCTTTGCAGGATCAACATGAATTCCATCTTTGTTAATCACATGACCAAGAAATTGCACAGAATCTAACCAGAAATCACATTTCGAAAACTTAGCATACAACTTTTCATCCTTCAACAAATTCAAAACAATCCTTAAATGTTCTCTATGTTCATCTTCATTCTTAGAATAGATTAGAATATCGTCAATAAACACAATCACAAATTTATCCAAGTAGGGCTTGCACACTCGATTCATTAAATCCATGAAAACCGCAGGTGCGTTAGTTAACCGAAATGGCATTACTTGAAATTCATAGTGTCCATAACGAGTTCTAAATGCAGTTATAGTAATATCTTCTTCACGGACGCGAAGTTGGTGATATCCTGACCGCAAATCTATCTTAGAATACACACTAGATCCTTGCAGTTGATCAAACAAATCATCAATCCTTGGTAAAGGATATCGATTTTTAATTGTCAACTTATTCAGTTCCCTATAATCAATGCACATACGGAAAGATCCATCCTTCTTCTTAACGAACAAGACTGGAGCTCCCCAAGGCGACGAGCTCGGTCGAATAAAACCTTTATCAGACAACTCCTTAAGTTGCTCAGATAACTCCTTTAATTCAGAAGGGGCTAATCGGTAAGGCGCACGTGCCACCGGTGCAGCACCAGGAATTAAATTGATTCGAAACTCTACTTGCCTTATCGGTGGAAGTCCGGGTAAATCTTTAGGAAATACCTCAGGAAATTCACAAATAATAGGTATATCTTCCAATCGTTTCTCCCTAGACTCATTCCCGGTCACTTGAGCTAAGAATAACTCACAACCGTTCCTGATGTACTTTTGGACTTTAATACAGGAAACGATTTTCAAACGGGATTCACCTCGATTACCATCAATAACTAACGTCCTATTCCTAAGAGGAATCTTAACCTTCTTCTCTCCAACTAAAATAGTAGCATTATTCAACGACAACCAATCCATACCAATAATAATATCAAAACTACCTAATTCTATCAACATCAAATCAATCGGAAAGGAATGGTTTAAGAGATTTAGAGAGCATCCTTCTAATAGCTTATTAGTTTTCACTAATTTACCATCAGCCAATTCCACCTCGAAACTGGTACTTATATCAACAGGTTCAATGTCAATAAGGGCACTAAATTTAGTGGATACAAAGCTCCTATCAGCACCCAAATCAAATAAAGCAACAGCATAATGATTGTTGAGTAAAAACGTACCGGTAATGACATTCGGATCCTCTTTCTTCACCTCAATTGTTCCAAGTTGATAGATACCACCCTGGGGGTTTCTTCCAGGTACAATCGCTTTCAACTTGGGGCATTCCGATTTCCTATGACCTTCTTCATTACAGTTGAAGCAAATGGTTCCCTTCTTACACCTTTCAACCTTGTGTCCAAGCTTTCTTCAATTTCGGCACTTCCAGTAGTCGCCAGCATGCCTCTTGTTGCCACACTTAGGACATCTATCATCGTTGCGCGGTGCATTGTTGGTAAGAGCATTTGCATTCCCCTTTCTCTGGTTCTGACGGCGATTGAAATTCTTCCTATTATCACCTCTATCTACACGATCACCGTCTCCCTTTCTTTTCTCACCAACACGGGCTTCATCTTCCCTATCCTGAATTATCTGTCCAATGAGTTGGTAGTCCATTCGAACAACATCATCAATGGTCAGTGGTTTAGATGATGTCACGTCCCCCCGGATATTCCTGGCCAACCCTTTAATATATTGTTCAATTCGGATCTCTTCGGGTTCAACCAATCGAGGACATAGCAAGGCCAACTCATGGAATCGGTTCGTGTAACTATCAATGTCCACACCTTTCATTCTCAAATGGATCAACTCTTGTTCTAACCTAATAATCACACTACGAGGACAAAACTCCAAAGTCATCCATTTCTTAATTTCAGCCCAAGGAGTAGCATTAGCAGCATCAAGACCCATGAAAGCAATTCTCCCGTTCCACCAAGTCAACGCACGACCTATAAGAGTAGCCATAGCAAAAGTCACCTTATCTTCCTCCTTACACTTACTAATCCGAAACACCGATTCAATCTTCTCAGTCCACTGGCTTAATCCTATAGCACCTTCAGTTCCATTAAAAGGTAGAGGTTCACACTTCATGAACGTCACATAAGTACAACCACCAACTTCAAGTGCATTAGCTCCAAGTCCTCCTACATTTCCTCCAGCATTAGCATTCAGATTATTAGCATTCACATTATCAGCATTCACATTCACATTAGTACCGCCAATTCCACTACCGCTAGTTCCACTACCGCCAGCTCCACTACCGCCAACTCCACTACCGCCAGCTTCATTTCTAGCATTTGCCATAAATTCAGTCATAGATGCGGTAACTTGCTCCGTAATAATCCTACGTACATCATCCTCAGTCATAGCCTTCTTGGGTGGCATACTTCTATAATTTCACAATTTCAAAGTATTAAGAATTCATCCAACAAAGGATTCATTTAATATGGATTGAATTCATAATCAAGATACAAATAACGCACAATATGGAATTCAAGACAAGATACATATTTCATTCGATTTGAAACAAAAGTATTGTCTTAGTACATCCCATATCAAAGTTATAGCACTATATACACTCAAAATTCGTGCCAAGTCTACTACTAACAAGTCGGTTCAGTCAAAGCTACAAAAGTACAAAAGATACAAAGGTCACTACTAAATACAGACTGGTCTACTGAGAACCGCTAGATGGTCCATCATCCATCGTCTTCTGAATCTTCGTCGGACGATCACTAGACACATCTTCAGCTGGGCGCTTACGGATCACTCCTCTTTCAACCATGTCAGCATAAAATCTACTGTTCCAACCCACGGATATATTCAACTCCTTTTCAGCTTTCTCACGCATCGCACGAGCTACATTCAACTGAATTTCCATAGAATTCACCTTTCTCTTCATAGCAGCATACTCACCACTTTCCAACACCGATAACCTCCTAAAAGCCTCATTCAAACCACGTTCCACATCAGTCAAATCCAAACTAAGCAATTCTCGCTCTTTCTCGCCAACCTTAGTCTTCGACTCCAAATAAGCAACCTGAGTCTGAACAACACCTAATCCAACCTCTGTCATATAACTCTTAACATGGGAAGAATCTAGATCACGTCTCAAGGCCCATGGTGCAAGACCACCAATATGAGTAGTCTCTCAAGCACTAGACGACTCTCCTATCTCACGTCTACGAGTAGCAATACCATCAGTACCGTCAGGTGCATCATCATCCTCATCCTCCTCTGATTCAGAATCAGATTCAGATGATTCAGACATTTCATCCCTAGGTAACTCAACCTCAGAATCAGACAAATCAACTGGTGGGGGCAAAGGCTCGCCCTCTGGAACATCATAAGGATAAATAAGCTCGGCTTGCTCATCATCATCGACCTCAATATCTATACCTACATCCTCCTTGACATCCTCGTCGTCAATCTCATCATCTAAATTATCTAACCTAATCTCATCATCATTCTCTATATCAACATTCTCAATCTCATTCTCTACCAAGTCAACCTGAGGGGCAATCTGATCTCCTAGTCCTAACTCGGGCTTGAGATCCTCAAATGGTTCCTTCTCATCATCCATATCATAATCTACTAAGTCTAAATAAGGATCATCATCTACATTAGGTTCGGGAATAGCATGGTTTTCTACAGGAATATTAGGGCCAGCCATGACAATCTGCATTTATATATATATCTCGTATTAGGATAACATACTAGTTAAACAATTATATAATGAAATCACGATATATACATATATATAATTTAAATTATATATATCAAAATATATATCTTCTCGATAGGGCTTGTTGGTAACGTCGGAGATCTATGGCACCGTTATAGTCAAAAGATTTTTCAAATATTTTCTCAAATTTTCATTGTCAAAAGATTTTGAAAAGTTTTGTTCAAAACCTTGGTTTTTAAAATCTTTTGTTCTCTATAACGAGAGCTCTGATACCAAATTGTAACACTCTCAATTTTCGTATCGGTACAGCGGAAGGGTCTTTCAGAGTGTTACGGGATAGCACAATAACTCCAATCATAGACAACACATAAAAATGGTTGTTCAAGGTTTAACATACATTCATTCGATAAAAAGTTTTAAAGTGTACAACAGGTCCCAAATTATACAGGTCATTAAGTTTACAAAACATAGATCGAATGAACATTTTTAATATTAAGTGGGCCATCAGAGTCGATCTCCATCCGGATTACCTTCAAGCACCTGAGATAAAAACATGCAAAAATCATATCAGTGAATGCCGAGTGGATTCATAGAGTTTAATAAAAACCGTTATATAAAACAATCATTTAAAATCAGAACACAAGTATAATATCGGAAGCAAGTCCTCATATTGCTAGTCAGGCAATATATAATTCAAGCATACATCTTAAACCGTCCATGAGACCGTAGTCTCTATATTACCATGATAGGTAATATATTCATCGTTAATAGCGTCGTTTCATATCGGATATTTAGATTATATAGGTTGTAGGATTATTATTAGCCGCATGACATTGTTACCTTACTATGAAAACAGTGGGCCGCGAACCCGACAAACAATTTTCCCATCTAAGTTAGCGTGTAGTCACAAAAATCACGCTATGGAATATTCTCATACATAAATTCGCTTACCAATCAATGTGGTACGACGGGGATCAACCGTCAAGGCGCGAACTGGGGTGATCGTCCCCAAATAGTACTATCAAGTGCATAAGCGTCTACCAAATCTCGGTAGTTCACAATTCATGCTAATGGGACTTTAAGTGACATAACCTAACTACTAATAATCCTTTTAGTCTCGTTTATAGGGTCATAGCATCATTCGGGTCCATATCATTAAGCATACCATCGGGACTACTTGTGTTCTATTTTTATAAAATCTAGCATGTTATCTCCCTCGTGGGTTTACAAATCATTTTATAAAACATTTAAAAGAGTGCGAGGCTATGAACTCACGTTGATAATGAAAGGCGGATTATCGGCTACGGGCGTGCTTCGGTCACAGAAACCTATATAAAAATAATCGGTCTTAGACTTTGTCCAATGACTTTTATCAAAATAACAATATACATATGATGATTTTGTACATATGATGATGATCAAGTGGGTTTATATATCCTTGTTTACTCATTTTAATGTTTACGTTTTGGTAACTTTTTACTAGTTTACTAGTTTTATCTACTTATCTATTTTAAGTCCAATAAGCTTATTATAAGTTCTTTAACTTGTTTTAATCCATTGTATACCTATATTATCAGTATATATACTTTCCATGTTGGGCTCAAATGGGTTAAGCCCAATAAGTTCTTTTTACAAGTATTTATCTTATTTAGTGCAATTATTAGTCCAATATGCTTAGTTAGCTCGTTAATGTCCGTATTTCCTATAGTTAGGGTTTTATCGGTTTTTACTTGTATTAGTTACTTATATATATCAGTATATGACTTTTATAAACTTTACATTAGACGGGTTTGATTGTCTAAGTTTTATTTGGCAAAAAACGTTAATTTTACGGTAATAGCCGAAAAAGTCGTAAAAATCAAGTTTATAGTTTTTATTACTTATAAGTATTATTCCACTACCATTTATATAATTTATCCATTTATTTAACCTTTTACATATTTATATAAATAAGTTTCATAAGTTAGTGGGTTTTTATTTTACATTTTATACAATAAAATGTGAGTGCTTATATAATAATAATAAACATTAATTCTTAAAATCTGATTTTTATCTTCAGGTTCACCATTTTTACCATATCTAGAGTTATATAATGAATTAGAAGCTCATTTTTGGGTGACATGTTCTTCATATTATGTAATACATTTTACTTAGTTATAACTACTGCTCAATTTAAGTTTATCTTGCCTTAACAGTCCCTACAAAACTGCTTATTCAGATTAGAACACCTAACTTGTTTTGATCATATCTCACTCATTATATTGATTCCATTGCATGGCCAACTCTCACATGTGTATAACATCTTGTACTTACTGTAAATGGATCATACCATGCAATTTTACCAGTTCAAGTTTTAGTTATATACTCTTTTTATACAGCCAACTAAATAGTCATGATTTTAGCCTTATTTCTTATAGTTATTAACCTTTTTAAGCATATCTATCAACACTTGATCCCCACAAAACATTTTTATCATCATATATACATCATATACATATACAAAATGAAATAAAATACATTTGTTCTTTACAAAAATAACAAGATAAAAATGGAGAGGATGATCTTCTTTACCAACCAAGTGTATTTCTTGTTTTTGGAAGACAAGAACTTGATGAACACCACAAGTAACTCCAAGATCATCAAACACCAAGAACATAAGTTGGGAAATCAGCCCTAGGACACAAGCAAATCACCTCCAATGTTGTTAATATGGCCACCAAATGATCAAGGCTTCAAGTTAACTCCATGATAGAGCTAGTAAACATGTATTTCATGGCTAGAAAAGATCAAAAGGGGTGTTTGTAGCTTGAAAGTGGACGGCAAGGGGGTGGGGTTTTGAGAGGATTTGTGTTGATTTTGCATGTATGGAAAGATGGAAATGAGTTAGTTGCTAGTTTTGAGTTAGTGGAAGTGGAATGAGTAGCTTAAAGAATAAGCTTGGCTTACACATGTAAACACTTAGCTAACATGATGCCACATATGGTTGTGGTGTCATGTTAGTGCCGTCCCATATAAGCTAGTGGGGTGGGACAATGTATTTTGTCCCATATCACTAGTTTACGGGTATTTCTCGATTCTAGTTTTCTCGATTTGCGTGCCCTCGGGTCGTTTTACGAAAAACCTTTTTATAAATTATGAATAACGTCACAAAACGAATCCAATAAAAGTTGTCTCATCAAAAACGGAGTTCAAAAACGTAAATACGTAATCCTAAGGTTTCCGGTTTAATCGTAAAGGACGCTAAATTATGCACGTAAGCCCAAATTTACATCCGTAAATTGTGAGTTCGTCAACCAACACAAAAATAAGTTTCAAAATATTATACAAGAAAATAATTCACTACCTAAAAATGTTAGATTGACACAACCGAGAGTTAAAAGTAAGACTTGATCACCAACGTGGAACTCTCGGTTCTTAATTCTAGCATCGTGGATAATCTTGGTCTTCTCCTTGTAGATCAATGAGTTCTCGTAAGCTTCATTCCTCAATTCATCTAGCTCGTTGAGTTGAATCTTGCGAAGATCACCGGCTTTGTTGATGTCGAAGTTAGCCCACTTCAAGGCCCAGTATGCCTTATGTTCCAGCTCGATGGGGAGGTGGCATGCTTTCCCGTACACAAGACGATAAGGTGTACAACCAATCGATGTCTTATAGGCGGTACGGAAAGCCCACAAAGCATCATCAAGTTTAGCGGCCCACGAGGCACGATGCTCTCCTACAGTACATTCCAAAATTCGTTTCAATCCACGGTTGGATATCTCGGCTTGACTTGGTTTGAGGATGGTAAGCGGTGGAAAGACGGTGAGTGACACCATACTTATCCATGACTCTTGCAAATTGATCATTGCAAAAATGAGTCCCGCGGTCACTGATTATAGCACGAGGAACACCGAATCGAGCAAACAGTTGTTTCAAGAAATTACAAACCACCCTCGCTTCGTTAGTGGGTAAAGCTTTGGCTTCAACCCATTTAGAAACGTAGTCGACGGCGACACGGATGTATTTGTTTCCTTTAGAAGAAGGGAATGGCCTTATAAAGTCGATGCCCCATACATCAAAGATTTCACATTCTTGTATGAAATTTTGAGGCATCTCATCTTTATGTGTGATCTTGCCTTGTTTTTGGCAAGCATAACAATGTTTAACCATCTCGTGAGCATCACGATAAATGGTGGGCCAATAAAATCCCGAGTCAAACACTTTTTTGGCGGTGTAGTTGGGATCAAAGTGACCACCGGTGGGTCCTTTGTGGCAAGCCTTGAGAATGTCTAAAGCTGCCGGTCCATCAACACATCGGCGAATAATCAAATCAGCGCATTGTTTGAAGAGAAAAGGGTCATCCCAAAAATAAGTCTTAACATCATTCAAGAACTTCTTCTTTAGTTAGGATTCTAACCCTTTGATGAGAACACCACCCGCTAAGTAGTTTGCAATGTCGGCAAACCACGGGGTGTCATCCAGATTGAGATTTATAGACATTAAGGTCTCAAGGGGAAAAGAGTCATTGATCTCTTTGTTCGGATGATCCCCTTGATATGGATCCTCAAGTCTACTTAGATGATCCGCGACTAGGTTTTCGGCACCCTTCTTGTCACGAATTTCAATGTTGAATTCTTGAAGGAGTAAAACCCAGCGAAGAAGTCTTGGCTTAGAGTCGTGCTTAGTCATCAAGTACTTCAACGCGGAATGGTCCGTGTATACGATTGTGGTGGATAAAACAAGATAGGGGCGAAAATTTTCAAAAGCATAGACAACAGCTAAAAGCTCTTTTTTGGTTGTCTTATAATGCAATTGAGCCCCCGTCATTGTCTTTCTAGCATAATGGATTGGTTGGAAATGTTTGTTGATCCTTTGTCCCAAAACCGCACCAATAGCAAAGTCGCTAGCATCGCACATCAACTCAAAGGGTAGCTCCCAATTAGGGGTAACCAAGACTGGTGCCTTAGTTAGCTTATCCTTAAGAAGATTGAAGGCTTCGATACACTCTTCAGAAAAGATAAAAGGAGTATCTTTTTCCTAGAGGTGGGTCATCGGGCGAGCGATTTTAGAGAAATCCTAAATGAATCGACGATAGAAGCCCGCATGACCCAGAAAACTTCTCACACCCTTCACGGTTTAAGGTGGAGGTAATTTGGCTATGACATCCACTTTAGCACGGTCGACTTCAAGACCGGCTTTAGAGATTTTGTGTCCTATCACAATGCCTTCTTTTACCATAAAATGGCATTTTCCCAATTCAGAACAAGGCGAGTGTCTTCGCACCGCTTAAGCATACGTTCTAAATTGGCAAGGAAAGAAGAGAAGGAATCCCCAAATACCGAGAAATCATCCATGAAGACTTCCATGGTTTGCTCAACCATGTCATGGAAGATAGCCAACATGAACCTTTGGAAAGTCCCGGGGGCATTGCATAAGCCAAAAGGCATTCTTTTGTAGGCAAATGTGCCATAGGGACAAGTGAATGTTGTCTTCTCTTGATCTTGGGGATCGATGGGTATTTGGAAATAACCCGAGAAACCATCTAGAAAGCAGTAATATTCATTACCCGTTAAACGTTCAAGCATTTGGTCCATAAAAGGAAGAGGGAAATGATCCTTTCTCGTGGCATCATTGAGTTTGCGATAGTCTATAAAAACTCTCCACCCAGTAACGAGACGTGTAGGAATCAACTCATTGTTTTGATTGGGCACAACGGTGATTCCGCCTTTCTTAGGCACACAATGGACTGGACTAACCCATGGTGAATCCGAGATAGGATAAATCATGCTCGCATCAAGAAGTTTGATAATCTCTTTTTTGATAACGTCATGAATCTTAGGATTCACCCTTCTTTGGCTTTGAATTGTGGGCTTAAAGTCGTCCTCCATGAGAATTTTATGTGTGCAAAAGTGAGGATCAATTCCGCGAATATCGGAGATTTTCCAAGCGATAGCTCTTTTATGTTTCTTGAGAACTTCAATGAGACCAGTTTTCTCATCGGCTTTTAAGTCCTTAGCAATGATAACGGGAAGTTGATCAATGCCTTCTAAGAAAACATACTCGAGATGAGGAGGTAGGTCCTTAAGCTCAAGAGTATGGGGATCCTCAATAGATGGTGTAACTAAGGGGATCCTTAATAGATGGTGTAACTAACGATGGATCATCATTAGTCACCTCTTTAGGAGAAGGAGGAGAAAACGGGTCTTCATTGAGAAGTTTCTCAATAGTACGAATGTCTTCATCCCAATTGGTGGAAGAATCATCATACTTAAGATCGAGAGGACCCAAGCTAGCTTCAAAATCATCCAAGTCACTTTCTCCAAAAGGAGTCAATGACGGAGCAATTGAGGCAAAGGTCTCAACATTGGGTAGAGAAGAGAGAGTACTTTTGCAAGCATCATGAAAGTGTTCTTCACAAGCCTCATCGAGAACATCAATAGCATTAACACTCTCATATGAATAAGGTTGCTTAGAAATCTTACCCATGTTGAAGACAATTTTATCGTCACTAACTCTCATGATTATTTCGCCCGCGGCTACATCAATGAGAGTGCGACCGGTCCTCAAGAAAGGACGTCCAACGATTAATGGAACACGCGGATCCATCTCATAGTCAATGACAACAAAATCCGTCGGGAAGGTGAATTTGTCAACGCCAACGAAGACGTCTTCGGCTATCCCCACTGGATAAGCAACCGTACGGTTAGCTAATTCCAAAGTCATTTTGGTGGGGACTAGCTCGGGGAGAGATAATTGCTTCCAAACACTTAAAGCATTAAGTTTATACTGGTACCTAGATCGGCTAGGGCCATGCAATTCTCGACTCCCGGGAAGTTGCAAGGAATCAAGAAGCGACCCGGATCACCAAGTTTGGTAGGAAATTTCCTTAAGAGAACGGCGAAGCAATCATTAAGTTGGGTCTGAGCAATGTCAAGAAGCTTCTCCTTGTCACTAAGAAGATCTTTAAACATCTTCGCGTATTTAGGCATGTGAGCGAGAGCCTCAGCAAAGGAGATGTTAAAATTCAATTGTTTAAACATTTTAAGAAAGTTTGAAACTTGAATATCATCCTTGCTCTTTTGCTTCTCTTTCCTCAACCTTGAAGGATAAGGTATATCGGATGAAGAGGAATGCTTTAGGGGAGTAGGATCACTCACAACCACGGGTGGTGGGGGAATGGGGATAGAAGACAAAGGAGGTGAGGAAAGTTGCTCTTTTTCCTTGTTCACAATCACGGGTGGAGGTGTAGGAAGCTCGGATTCCGTATAACCTTTTCCACTACGAGTGGTGATTGCTTTAATCTCCCCTCTTGGATTCGCAACGGTGTTACTCGGAAGAGTACCCGAAGAAGAGGGTTGATTACCTTGGAAGAGAGAACTGATTATATCACGTATGTTATCCGCTTGAGTGCTGAAAGAGTCTCTCATGTCTGCACGAATATCATTGCTTTGTTTCACCATGTCATTCCTTAGCTCGGCTCAAATATCGCTCCCTTGTTTCGCCATGTCATTCTTCAAGTTGACGAATTGACTCTGAAGATTCGTCACCATCTTTCTATTAGTCCTCATGAACGTCTCGACGTCTTGATTCAATGCCATCGGTTGATTGAGAGGTGGAGCTTGGTAAGCTTGAGAATTTCCTTGAGGTGGGTATGGGTTTCTTTGGGATTGATATTGATTGTTAACACGAGGTAGGGATTGGTTGTTTCAGTTATAGATTTGTTGTTGGTTTTGGTTTGGAGGATTAAAACCGGGTGGAGCAAGATAGTTGTTTGAACGATAACTTATCAAGCTACGGTCTCCTTGAGGACGAGCTTGATAGCCTCCTGTGGGATAAGTACCGTATTCCGCGTTAACGTTTTCACAAAAATTGCCTTGAGTAGAAGGACAATCATTGTAAGAATAGGGACCACCACATGTGTCACAAGAAATAGTAACAGCTTTAGCTTGTTGAGTTTGGTTAGAAGCCAAAATTTGGATACTTTTGTTAATATGAAGAATAGCTCGTTCCATGACGGACATGTCGGTGGTGGAAGAAGTAGATGAAACACTGACTCTCTGATTAGATCTTGAGGATGCGGATGAATCCCAATTCTTGTGGTGAGTAGTCATGTTTTCAATCAACTCTCTACACTCCTCCGGTCTCCTTTTCATAAAAATACCACCGGCGGCGGCGTTGATCGTGTCACGATCACGAAAAGTGAGACCATTGTAGAAAGTATCAATGAGAGTGACGGGGAGCATGTTGTGATTTTGACAACGGTCGATCAAATCATTGTATCGTTCCCAAGCATCAACGAGCGATTCATCATTGTCTTGCATGAATCCACTAATTTGGTTACGAAGGCTCGTGACCATGGATGGTGGGAAGTAGCGCGACAAAAAACGTTGAGTCATGTCGTCCCAAGTATGAATAGAATTCTTTGGGAGACGGTCAAACCATTTTTCGGCATGGTGAGAAAGCGAGTGGGGAAATAGTTGGAGGCGAAGGTCATCTATAGAAACACCGGGGGACTTCATGCTTTGGGTGATGGTAATGAATTTGTCGAGGTGTTTGTTGGCATCATCATCCGGAATTCCGCGAAATGGATTAGTTTGCACTTGTTGGATCATGTGATGCTTCAACGCAAACTCCTGAGCCGTGATATGCATCGGTGAAATCGGGCCTCCCCGTCCGTTCATCGTAGGTTGGCATAGCTCCTCCATGGTTCGTAGGTCGGGTAAGGGTGGATTATTCATGTTTGGGTGGGGTGGATTATTATTGTTGGGGTGGGGTGGATTATTATTGTTGTTGTTGTGTACACCGGCCATGTCTAAATCTTTGAGAGTCTCGGGCTCTGAATAAGACGTTGATCGAGTACGCATACACTAAAAAGAAAATGCAAGAGAAAATATTTTTGGTTTTTATAGGTTTTTTAATGTTTTTGTATTTTTGAAAATTTTATATTTTTATGGGTTTTTTGAAAATTTTTGTGCTTGAAAATAACGTTCCCGAAAGAACGGATCCCAAAATCCAATTTTTCTCACAAGAAATCGTTGATCCTTACGAAAAGAGCCGGCAGCGGCGCCATTTTAATAACTGTTATTTTAGTTGATTAAAAATGTTGCTTTTGCAAGATCTTTGTTTGTGTTGCTCGTACCCAATGATATATGTCGTTGTTTCGTTCTCGGTATCTTCTCGAATCGATCACGGTTCAAAGTGGAAAAGTTGTAATTGGTAACTAAAAAGGGGGAGCTTTGATCTATATCTACTAAAACGATAAATGCGAGAAGTAATAAAATTAAACTAAAAGCAATTACTGAAAATAAAACTAGAATTAAAATTAAACAGTAAAGTACCTAACTTGGAAAAACAGTTGATGCGGAATAAAAGCTTGATCTGGAATAAATGTGGTTGATCCGAAATAATGACTGATCCGGAATGTAGTGTTTGATCCGGAATAGGAGTTTGATGCGGAATAAATTTCTATCCGGAATAAAATGATAAGAATCTTGATTCGGAATAATTAGTTTACTCGGAATAAAACTTGATCCGGAATATAAAACTTGATCCGGAATAAAATGACTGATCCGGAAAAAAAAAGAAAAGACTGATTCGAAATGTTATTCCTAATGAAATCCCTTGATCCGAAATAATGGATATTCCGAATAAACAAGGTTTGTAGAAACTAGAGGGGGGGGGGGGGGGGGGGGGGGTTGAATAGTTTCTCTTCAATTGGTGACCAAATTATAATTACTTTCAATTTGGTTTGTATCAAAACTATCTTTTACTTGAGGCTAAGTTGCATAATGATTAGGTTCAATTGAAATGCACTAGCAAGGATAATAAGCAAGTATAATGATAATGAAATAAGTAAAGAGTAAGGAAGGAGACAACCTAGTGGGAAGACACCAAGATTTATAGTGGTTCGACAACGAGGCTCTATCCTCGTTTCTACTCCACTCCTCGAGTACACCTACTCGAGATTTCCACTATATCCACAAGCTCCCTTCTCGGCGGAGAAAACCTTACATCGTTGCTTACATTATTTTCCAACACTAAGCTAAATGTCGAGACCTAATCTTTAGCTAGGACCAATCTACACGACGTTGCCTATTTCACAATTTAACGACACAAGGCTAGATGTCGGGTTCTAATCTTAAGGTATAACCAATCTTCATGACGTTGCCTACTTCACCATTTTACGACACAAGGCTAGATGTCGAGTTCTAATCGAAAGCTAGAACCAATCTTCACGACTCTTTACTTTGAAGCTAAGTGAGAACTTCACACAACACAACTACTAATCACTTTAAAGTTTAGTGAGAACTCACAAGACACAACCACATCACTTTATAGTTTAGTGAGAACTCCTAATCAAATCTATTACAACTCAACTAGACTTATCCAAGTACACACATGTAGCTTGGATTTACACAACACAAATCCAAGAAAACACATATGCAATGGATGTACACAACAAATCCAAGTATCCACAAATAACTTGGATGAACACAACTAGTCCAAGTATTGATAAATACATTGGATTGACCTAAAACAAGAAGGGTATCATGATGAATATGACTAGCTCATAGATTCATCTTTATCACTACACTAGTGAGTGAGTGATCTTCTCATTGGACATGGTAAAGGAGGGGATCAAGAGGATAATCATATGTAAACATCCTTAACAATTTAAGTGATCATTTACTAATGATTATGCTATAGAAAATATAAAGAGGGCTGAGAAAAACGTCCAAGAGGCTTGCTGGAAAATGAGATTTCACCCACTATTTAAAGGAGACAAAGTTACAACGGATCTATAACGGCTACTGTGCGCGGTACCTTATCTCACCCCGCGGTACCATATCGCTAAGGTACCGCGTAGGTACTTAAGGTAACGCCACTAGACTCCGCTCCTTTTTTTGTCTTTTAGTGGGGTGGGAATATCTGAGGTATTTGAACCCTTCAAAGGATATTCTAACAACATTTGGAATATGCCATTTTCAAATTTTCATTTTCCATTTTAATAAAACATTTTCTAAAAAAGAAAGTTTATTAAAAAGTCTTTTGTCTTATTAACAAAAGTGAGTTTTAAGGATAATCATTTTGATGATCACTATGTGGAACCTATAGATCGTTCGACTCAATGGTTAGGAACCATATATCTAGGTTTGATCATCGTTCATATGATAACATAGCGGAAAAGAACAATGATCATGACAAGGTGTTTAGGCACATAAGAACACGAATTAAAAACAAATAGGGATGTTCATTATATTAATAACAAACATCCACTAGACGTGTATACATTGAATCCCACGTCTAGTGTGACACACACTTTAGGTTTACATTGTGATTGAATGATATGATATTGAAACCTACGGTCTATGTTTTCTTTATATACTAGAAAACATAGCTTACAAAGAAAGCTAAAGTAATAAAAAGACTCCAACGGCTTGTTCTTTTGCAACTTGTACTTTTTAGCCCTTGTCTTCTTATTTTGTTGTGTTTTGACTTATCAACTTAATAATTGGACCCAACAATCTTCCCCTAGTTGATGATGTCAAAACACTCCTCTTAAGCATGAATCCTTTGTATGTAGTACATGATCTTCAAGAAGCTTCCCCTTAAGTATAGCACATATTCTTCCCCTTTTTGACACATCAATAGGGAATATGTGAAAGTATGCAATCTTGTAGATTCTCCAAAAGTAGCTCTATGTAATGATCCTGAAGAAAAATAAATAAAGTAGTCTTGATGCAGAAGTAGAATACCACAAACCTATGTTCCATGTCTTGTTTATCCATGTGATGAAGAACTTATACCAGATTGAAAAATATAAGTAGACCTCGATCCCTTGTCAATATTCTCATCCTTTGTGAGACACTGAGCACGATAATGTAACTCCTTCAAGTGTTTATGACAAGTCTTCGTCACCAACTATGTAAGCACGAACAAGTTACCTTTAAAGTCTACGGCACTTTAAGATATGATAGAACACAAACTTGTGAAAAATCTTCTTCAAACATCAAACTTCCCATAAGAATTCTTCCCCTTAAGCTAACACTTCTTCATGACGATTTTAATGGAATCACATCTTCATACCATATGTAAAAGCCAGCTAAGGATAACTCTTACATAGTTTAAATATCCATCAAATTCCCACAAATAATTGCTAACTCACTTTAAAATCATTAATCCTTTTAAAAATATCCGAGCCATAAATATCATAATGATATTCTGAATTAACCGGAGATTCCATGTACCTTTTGTGTGTCTTTCCCTTCTTTTTGTGTGCTTAAAACGTACTAGTTTTCTCAAACAGCAGCTATCCATGTGTTGTCCAATATCTCTTCTGTCCAATATCTTGGTCAGATGTATTGTCCGATATCTGACAATACTTATCAGCGTTGAAGTACATATATCGGACGACACTGTCAACCTATCAGTGTTGACTTATTCTGTCAGCGTCGAAACCCTTCCTGTCAGCGCCTAAACAACAAACGTCAGCGCCAACCAAAAATCCTGTCAGCGTTCATTCTTTACTCTTGTCAGCGTCAAATTCTTATCAGCGTCTAACTCTTTGTAATCCCACGTAAATAGGATATGACGTAGAGTATTTAGGATCCCATATGAAGATTGTGTCGTGTGAACACAATATATCGTAAATATTACAAAAACAATTTGTTTATATAATCTTTACGTGACCCAACATGAATATCATTTGCCAACCATCGTGTGAACATGAATATATTCCACCAATAAGAAGTTTAAAACCGTGTGAACGCATACTTTTGCTTAACCTCATGTGAATAACCAATCACAGTTCAATAACCGTGTGAACGCATAAGATATTCACCAATAGGAATGAAGGACTCACGGTTAATACAATACACTAGCATGTAGTGTATCAAACTTTTAACAAATTAGGGTTTTCTATTGGCCGAACCGTGTGAAAGCTAGATATCAAAACCGTGTGAATACACAACGTTTCCACCAATAAAATTCCTTCAACCAATAAGAAGAGTTGATCCGTGTGAACACTATAATCCTCCACCAATGAGAAGAGGGACTCACGGTAACAGAATGATCTAGCGTGTAGAGGATCCGAACATTAGGGTTTTGGTTGTATGAATACAGTAACACAACAACGAATGCAGATATACGTATGTATATTGTTCTTCCTTGGCTGTGTGAATGTAAATCCTTCTCCAATAATAAAACGAGCACCATATTTGCTCATAATAAATCAGATCCCTTTTATTCACTGTGACAACTTCTTTTTCTGTTTTGAATCGATCCTAGGGTTTATAATTTGAGCACCGAAACCCTAATTAGGGTTTGTTAATAATCCTAGCTCGATTCTTCCATCATAACAGCCACAAACTGCAGTTCTTCCTGCTCTTAAGTAGATCTAGGGTTTGAGGAACCCTAGGTCATGATTTCATGTGAAAAGCAGAAAACTGAAAATCACCTCTGCTGCCAACTTCGACGCTTAATAACTTTTGCCTGGGGATAAAACTCGACAATCCCTCCGGTGGATGTTTAGATCTATATATGTAGAACACATATCTAAAATTTCGTGACGATCCAACGGTTAGATCAAAAGTTATGACCTTCTGAATACTGCTGCGCACACAAAAACGTCCAGAAAAATTCAATACGAATTTTTCTTCTTCACCATACACGAACACCTCGTCGGACCTAGATATCAAGAGCCTTAGGCTCTGATACCAATTGTGGAACCTATAGATCGTTCGACTCAATGGTTAGGAACCATATATCTAGGTTTGATCATCGTTCATATGATAACATAGCGGAAAAGAACAATGATCATGACAAGGTGTTTAGGCACATAAGAACACGAATTAAAAACAAATAGGGATGTTCATTATATTAATAACAAACATCCACTAGACGTGTATACATTGAATCCCACGTCTAGTGTGACACACACTTTAGGTTTACATTGTGATTGAATGATATGATATTGAAACCTACGGTCTATGTTTTCTTTATATACTAGAAAACATAGCTTACAAAGAAAGCTAAAGTAATAAAAAGACTCCAACGGCTTGTTCTTTTGCAACTTGTACTTTTTAGCCCTTGTCTTCTTATTTTGTTGTGTTTTGACTTATCAACTTAATAATTGGACCCAACAATGTTGATCCCAAACTTAGATCGATTAGCTTTGTGTATACGAGATTAGATCAAGTACTACACGTAGAGAAACCTTTGCTTATGAATAAAGTAACAAAGTGCTATGCGGAATTAACACTTGATCTAAAACACAATGATGTTAAACAAACTTTCACTTGTATTAGAATAATCGTGTTGATTACAATGAAAGGTTTAACTTGCGAATACTATGAAAACTGATATTGAACATTAACCTAAAAGATCTTCTTTTATAGAACAAGAAGTCTTGTACAATAAGCTACGAATCAATTATTCTAGGTAAAGATAAACATAGAAAATACATTGTCGTTTCTATCCTTACTAGAAGTAATCTAGAATATAACATACGTGTAGCTCACAACTTCCATCAGTGCTTGTCTTCAATCTATCAACGCTTGACTTTATCTTGTCAACGCTTATGCTGTCAGCGCTCACTTTGCTCTTGTCAACGCTTGAGTTGTTCCTGTCAGCGTTCAAGTGTTCTGGCCTAAATTTATTCCCAACAATCCTCCCCTAAACTTGATATCCACTCTTATGATCAAGTTTCTGAATAATCATTAAGAACTTGGAGGAGTCTGACAAACCTTATCATATTGGTAATAAATAAATCTGATCAAATTCTTTGCCACGTCACTTGTGTAGTCTATCTCCAACTGGGTGTCCTTCATCTTCTCCAAAACAGCCTTGGATATGAAATACTGAGCATCTACAAGTAAATACTCAGCAAACTTTGTAGAACTCAAATGGTATACACCTGCAGCTGAATATAACCTCCATTGAAGACCACTGAGGTCATCTTCAAGATCCTTCCATATTTCAGGATCTTCTTCATTTGTCCCACACATTCTTTTGAATGTGGTCCAAAGTTTTATTCCATTGGCTGAAGTTGGTGCTTCAGCCTCATACTTGGTCTCTAGCAACCTCCAAAGGTCTACCAAGTCTTCTCTGTCACAACTTGCAAATAAAGATATGAGAGTGGTAAAAGTGTGTACCTCCTTGCCAAATCTTCCAATTTTCCAGAATCCACATTCATCTTCCTCATAACTTATAATTGGATTCCTGGAATCTAGTGGTAACACATGAACCATATCTGAAGCTTCTAATGGGGAGAGCTTGAGGCTCTTTCTAATGATTGCTTCACTTGGATACAGTTGAGACATATCTTTTGGAAACTCAAGAACAAATCCCTTCTTCACTGTTCTAGGGACTATCATAGCTTTCTTGATTGCCATCTCTTCTGCAAGTTGTTCCTTTCTTTCATCTGAAAGAAGTCTGAAAGTGTTCTCTTCCTGCACTTTCACCCAAATAGGATAAGCTCTATGTTCCAACTCATCAAATGTCAAAGCCTTCAGCTTTTGATGTGTCCATCCAACTCCATGACATTTGAGCAACATAAAATAGAGCTTCCTTCTATCCCTTTTCAATTCAGAGAGAATGTTGCTTGCCCTGTACTTCAACATTACCTTACAATCTTGCTGAACTCTAAGAAGAATTTCCAAACCCCATATCTGATCAGAAATGGTCAAGTCTGGATTATCCATGCAGCTTTCTTCCCAAGAATTGTACATCTGAACTACCTCTGGCATATCAAAATCAATTTGCAACTTCAAATTTCTCAGCCTTTCCCTAGCAAGCTCATCACCATACTCAAGTCTTTCTGGTTCAACAATCATCACACTTGAATCTGAGCTGCCTCCATCACTTTCTTCCTCAGAAGTCACAACAAATGGTGACTTTTCCTTCTCACCTTGTTCCATCATTTGCTCAGCCAATCTTCTATCAAATTCAACCTGAGCTGCATTCTTTGGAACATTTTCTTCTACCAACTTACCCTTACCTTTATCTGTTGGTTCAATTGTTGGTAAGGTAGATGATAATACCTGAGTAGGAACATCTTTGATGATAGATGATGACTGGAATACATCACCTCCATATGCAGATCTGTCAACGCCCAAATTTCCTCTATCAGCGCCCAAAATACTTCTGTCAGCGTCCAAACTTGTCTTATCAACGCTTAAATATTTTCCCTCAGCGCCTTGTGTAACCTCTCTCAGCATATCTGTAAATGATAAATTTAAATTTGTTGGAGAGATTAAGGACGTATCAAAACCTTTTTGTTCCTTCAAACTAGTAAGAGCTTCAGCAATATCCAATGATTGACCATCTTGACTGCTCTTATCACTCAGATTTCTTGCTTCCTCCCCTTTGGAAGACTCCTCCATACCTCCCCTTGAATGAGCACTCTCCAAAACAACAATCCTCTCCCTCAATTCTTTGAGTTCAAGGCCTTGGTTACTGACAATTTGTACTAAGTCTGCATTTTGCTTTTGCAAGCTAATGCAGACAGCCGTCAATTCTAAAAGCGTCATTGGTTCCAGTCTGCCCTCTTCCAAAATGGGAATTTGACCTCCCAAGTTAGGTTCATTGGGCATGGATGAGGACTTAATTATGGTGGGACTGTCTTGGCCAGCTTCTAAGCCAGAACCAATAGTCCCAGCCTCATCCAGGTCACCAACCACACTTGTGGTGGTGGTTCTCTCTGCTTCATGGATAGGACCACCAGAGGAGAACTCTCCAGCAGTCCTTTGGCGTTTAATCAACCTATATTCTGGTGGTGTGGAAGATGGTGTAGAAGATGGTGTAGATGTGGGTTGGTTAAGGGGTGTTTGGGATTGTGATGGTTGGGTGTCAACGTTGGAAATAGGCATATCAACGCCCACATTAGATGTGTCAGCGTCAAATAGATTTTGGTCTATTTGCATTTGGTCAGGTGAGGGTAAAGGTTCAGGGATAGGCTCAAGTTGTGGTTGAGGGTCAATATGAGGTTGGGGGTCTGGTTGGGGTTGTGCTGCTGCAATAACAGCAAGCATGGCTTGGGTTAAGGGTAGGTCTCTATGAGGTGGTGAATTCATCTTGGTGAAAATAGCCTTCTTTTGTTCAGGGATCTTATAAAAGTCATTGTGATCCCTTGAACAATATCTTTGAGCATCAAAAACCATTTGCAGAAAACGGGGATAAGCTAAAGTCATTTTTGTCCCCTTGTTTTTACACATTCCTTCAAAAATCATTTTAGACCAATTATAATTTTGCCCTGTTGCAATACACACAATAGCAGATGCAATAGATCTATTGATCTCATTATGTGCAGTACATTTGGGACTCAAACACTGAAGGAGAATGTGAATTAGGTACTTCCAGGCTGGGGGAAATTCCTGCTTATGGTACTTATTAAGAGTACCTTCATCAGGAATAGGGTATCCCAAAGCCCTTAGCCCTTGTTCTATTTCAGATATGGGAAGCATGGTTATACCATCAGCATCATTAAAATGCAAGGCCTGGCGTACCAAGGCCTCAGTAACCACCCAAGGTCTCCCATGTACAATAGAAGTCAATGTTGTCACTCCATTAACTGTTGTGGAACTGACAGTGTTCCAAAACTGTTTAATGTGTGTGACTGGAATGAGTGGTGCATGAGAAAGAGCATACCTTAAAGGGGATGCATTCAAATACTCCACCATCTGAGTATATTGAGGGAACAAAGTATTATCAGCAACAAGATAAGCAATCATGTTGTGTTGAGACTTGAACCCCAAATCCAATTCTGCAGAGTTAAATCTTGGTGCCATTGATGAAAGCTGTTAATTTGATGTATAAAAGATGAAGGTTGATAAGAGAAAAGTGTTAGACAAGAATTATAGATACCCTGTTTAAAATAGGAGCCAAATTTATAGGAGTGGATGAATGCACGTGATTGGCCCAAAAATAGGCAAAGATTTTCAAAAATCAATCATGAAAATATTGAAAAAGTTTATAAGTTATCCCATGCATTTAATGAAAGTAACAACTCCTAAAATTACGGCTTGAAAATATGTCAAAAAGTTACAACTGGGTAGGTCCCATTGTTTGTCAACGGTCAAATATAACCCATCAACGCCCAACGGCTATAATCCTGTCAACGTTCGCCTAAAGCCATGTCAGCGTCCATTTTGGTCACAACAACGCTTGGAAAAATCTTGTCAGCGTCCAAAAATAAAATTGTTTAAAAAGTGAAAAATGACCTTAACAAGTAATTTATCCTAGAGAAGATAACCAAAAGCTGATAATTATCATAGGGCGGCAAGCACTGTCCAGTTATGCACACTTGCATAAGCAAGATAGACATAACAGTCCTCTAGTGTCCCTTGCTAACCAAAATTCTTAACAACCAAGTTACCTCATAAAATCCTTGTTACTCCCAGGTAAAACCCATATCAAAAGGATTCCCAAGCCTCCCAACAGACCATAACCAATTCTAAGTCAAAAATGTCTTGGCAGCATGCAAAGTTGATATACTATGCATGCTACAGTGCCTCATGGTTTAGTAAAACTAACCCATACTCACCAGTGGACACAATCTAGAATTGTGATGAGAGTATTCTAAGAATACCCAAGAGTCCTAAAGGTTCCTTAAACCTCCCCTCAAACTATGATACATGAGTTCTCAAAATATATATATGAACATTAAAAATTTATGTCAAGATAGGAATATAAATATTCCAACCATCATCCATAAACAAAAACATGTCCAAATAACTCTTCAAAGATCCATAAGCAACTCTGTATCTAATGGCATAAAGCTACCATTACCTGCACATGTAGATGAAAACCACAAAACTAACATTTGTTGCTAACAGCGTCCCGACAACACTTAACAGCGTTGAAGGAACTCTTGTCAGCGTTAGACCATAATATCTCCAACAACGGCAAAATAACACTTGACAGCGTTGTATTTACCTTTGTCAGTGTTAGAAAAAGAATGTGGAAAATCTAAATCATCACAAAGACCAATAACAATGCATTATCCTGTACATACTTTTACAAAAATATTCCAAAACACATATTAAGTGAGATTAACCATTCCAATATTTGTTACCAAATATTGAAATCTTCCAGCATCAAAAGGTTTAGTTAATAAATCAGCTACATTATCTTCAGTATCTACCCTATCTGGTTGTATTAAACCTTTCTCAAAGCAATCTCTTATAAAATGATGTCTAATTTCTATGTGTTTGGTTTTAGAATGATGTACAGGATTTTTAATAATGCATAAAGTACTGTTATTGTCTACAAAAATCTTGGTATGCATAAAATTATACCCATAATCCAACAGCTGGTTCTGAATCCATAAGACTTGTCCACAACAAGCAGCTGCAGCAACATATTCTGCTTCAGTTGTAGAGTTGGCCACCACTGTTTGTTTCTTGCATTGCCAAGATATTAATCTGCTCCCAAGAAATTGGCATCCACCAGTTGTGGATTTCCTATCAAACTTGTCACCACCATAGTCACTGTCTGAATATGCAATAAGATCCAATGGAGAATCTTTTGGGTACCATAATCCAAGATCTGGATAACATCTTAGGTACCTAAAAATCCTCTTCACAGCAAAAAGGTGACATTCGTTGGGAGTCACTTGATGGCGTGCACATGCACACACAGCAAACATGATGTCAGGTCTTGAGGCTGTAAGATACATCAATGATCCAATCATTGATCTATAGTGCCTAACATCCACATCCTTTCCAGCTCCAAGTTTTCCCCAGGGGTATTGTCTGTCCATAGGAGTAGAAGCCTCCTTCTCATGTGGAGAAAAACCATATTTCTTCAAGATTTCAGCTACATACTTGTCCTGGGAGATGAAGATACCATCTTCTTTCTGCTGAACTTGTAAACCTAGAAAGAAGTTCATCTCACCCATTGCACTCATCTTGAATTTATCTGTCATGAGCTTGGAAAATTCCTCACTCATTTTTGGATCAGTAGAGCCAAAAATGATGTCATCAACATAGACCTGCACAAGTAACACATGTTTTCCTTTCTTCTTTGTAAACAGTGTCTGGTCTATGGTGCCCCTCTTGAAACCATTTTCCACCAAGTAGGTGGACAATGTACCATACCATGCTCTTGGGGCTTGATGAAGGCCATACATTGCCTTCTTTACTCTATAAACCTTGTCTGGATTCTCAGGATCTTCAAAACCAGGAGGCTGCATTACATAAACCTCCTCAACAATTGTGCCATAGAGGAAAGCACTCTTCACATCCATCTGATAAACAGTAAAATTCATGCAAGAAGCATAAGCTAAGAAAATTCTGATAGCTTCAATTCTTGCAACTGGAGCAAAGACTTCTTCATAATCTATGCCTTCCTCTTGTGTATATCCCTGAGCTACCAAACGTGCCTTGTTTCTGACCACAATGCCTCTTTCATCTTTCTTGTTCCTTAGAACCCATCTTGTCCCAATTGGTCTCACATATCTAGGACAATCAACCAGCTCCCAAACATCCTGTATAGCAAATTGGTGAAGCTCATCCTGCATTGCTTCCACCCAACTTGGTTCCTTGAGAGCATCAAAAATTTTCTTGGGTTCTTCCTGTGACAGAAAACAGGCAAACAAACATGCTTGTACAAGAGGGGTATCAACCTTCTTGTGTATATTGGCAATAAATCCACCAAGACCTTGATGGGATCTTCTTGTCTGAACTGGAGCCATAACATCACCAATGATTTGAGATGTGGGGTGATCTTTAGCTGTGGAAGTGAGAACTCCTCCTTCAAAAAGTCTGGTGTCCTCAATATCACGCTCCATGTTGCCAATATCTTCTTCAGTTTCTTCTTCATCAACAGGAATCTCTTCATGGATATTGGAAGGTCCACCCTGTTCAAAATGAGAAGAGAAAAGCTGTGTAAAGGTGTCTCCAAAGTCTGATCCTTGTGTGTCAGCGTTTGGGCTAACAACGCCTGAACTGGTGTTGTCAGCGTTGGAGCCATCAGCGTCTGAATTGGTCGTGTCAGCGCTGGATTTCCCTTTGTCAGCGCTTGAAGAATCATGCATGTTTGTAGTTGGTGGTATCTGAACACCACCATTATCTTTCCTTGCAGCAGTAGCAGCAGCATAATACTCATCTGTCCATATAGGAAGTGTAACAAATTCTTGTGTGGGAGATGATATAACTGCTGGTGGTCCATCCTCCTTAGCAACCTGTATACCTGAAACATTACCAATTCTCTTTTCCAAAACACTTGAAGTTACCTTCACAATGTCTGGATCAGTAACAGGCATATAATTTAAAGCTCTAGACAAAGGTTCTAAGTCAAACAACCAATTTGGACCACTCTCAGGATCACTAGGTTTACTTTCTAAAAACCTAACATGTACCTTTTCAAGTATACGTTTTTCCTTTTTAATGTAAACCCTATATCCTTTACTCTGCACTGAATAACCCATGAAGTAGCCTTCATCACCTTTTGAATCAAATTTACCTAGGGCCTCACTAGTTTCTAACACAACTACATGACAACCAAAAGGCTTCAGAAAACCAATATTTGGCTTCCTTCCCCAAAGTAATTCATAAGGTGTCTTATTATGTATCTTGTTGACCAATGCCCTATTTTGAACATAACAAGCTGTGTTAACAGCTTCAGCCCAAAAAGCTATAGGAAAGTGGGCATCAGCCAACATGGTTCTGGCTGCTTCAATAAGGGTCCTATTCTTCCTCTCAGCAACTCCATTTTGCTGAGGAGTTCTAGCTATGCTGAACTGCCTAGTAATCCCTTTCTTGGCACAAAAGTCATCTAATAACTGATTTCTAAACTCACCCCCATTGTCACTTCTAATAATTTTGACCTCATTACCATTTTTCTTTTCTATCTGGGTAATGAAATTAATCAGACTTAGGGCAGTTTCACTTTTCTTGGCTAAAAAGAAAGTCCATGTGAACCTGGAGTAATCATCAGTAATGACAAAACAATATGATTTACCCTTCAAACTCTCTATATTAGTTGGACCAAAGAGGTCCATATGCAATAAGTGAAGGGGTTTAGAACTAGAGTGCACCTGTTTAGACCTGAATGAGACCTTGTGCTGCTTGCCCTTAAGACATGCAACACAAGAGTGGTCATTGTGGAAAGCCTTTTCAGGCAAACCATCAACTAAACCAAGCCTCACAAGCCTATTAATATTCTTAAAGTTTATGTGCCCTAGTCTCCTGTGCCAAAGATTACTTTCATCTACTGAGGCCTTAGCATACAGACATGACATTTTATTATTTACCTTAATTCCATTAAGATTCACATTATATATGTCTTTATGCCTTGGTGTTCTAAAATCTATGTATTTCTCATCAGGGAGCTTATAATCTTTGCTTAACACCAAGCACTCAGTATCTGTGAAAAGAACCTTATTTTTGTTATCACACACTTGTGATACACTAAACAAATTATAATCCAGGTCTTTCACCAAGAAGACATTATCAAACCTTAGATTGTTGGTGACAAGGGTTCCTTTTCCAGTGATGGTGCCGTAGCCCCCTCCAAAGTATACCTTATCACCATCTTGAATAGGAGAGAAATTGGTCAGATAGTCTTCCTTTCCTGTCATGTGCCTTGAGCATCCACTATCCCAGTATCCATAGTCATTGATCTTCTTCTGAATGCCCTGCACATAAAGAAAACACATTAGTTTTCTTTGGGAACCCAAGCCTTGGAAGACTTGGATTCATTTGGTTGTTCAACAAGAACAGACTTGGTTCTCATAACAACCCCATTTTCATCCCTGTTTGAATGAAATTCCCAGTTAACCCCAATTGGTGTTGACAATGCTTTTGAAATATAATGAAACCTGTTGCATGTCATAGAAATACCAGTATTATTAGGGTTCTGGTCTTGTTTTGGTCTCCATGTTAAGCTAGTAGACGCTTTAGACCTATTTCCCTGTGGCTGCAAATACCTAGGTTTGTCAGCGCTGTAATTTCTCCTGTCAGCGCCCCGATTACTCTTATCAGCGTTGAACCTAGGGTTTGCTACAGGAACCCATTGCCTATTTGACCAAGTATTTGACTTTTGAAAAGGTCTTAGGCCTTGTGTGTTAGACCCTCTAGAAAAGAATGGGGCTGGTCTAACAACTTGTGAACTTTTGTTCACAAAGGTATTGGGTCTGACAGTGTTTGACCTATGTTGACTTTTGTCAGCGCTGAAATGGTTCCTGTCAGCGTTGACATTGGAAGCATTGACACATTTGTAGGCCAAATGTGAGAAGCTACCACATGTGTAACAAGCTTTTCTAGACATAGTCTTAGGTCTGAAAGCAAAGAAGCCTGTTCCATGATTACTAACTTGGCTTTTTGGTGACCTAGAATTTCTATACATCTCTGCATATTTAACACTAGGTTTTCTAACAGATTGTGGGCCAAGGTCAACAGCTTTGCCAGTGGTAGGGTGTGTGATCTTAATAGGTTTAGTATCAAGGCTCGTGATTGGTGTGGGCTCATTTGGACTTTCACACAATAACCCTCCCTTAACAAACAAAGTGTGGTTTGCTTTCTTCCACTCTTCTAGGTCAGTCAGCTTTTGCTGATATTCCTCAACTGGGGAAGTCACTCTAGGTGGAGGAATAAACTCCTCCTCTTGGAATTCTGGCAAGCCAGTCCAAGATAAGTCCTTTGATTGGACACCATAGAAATCCCCAGCTGGTGGTGGAACAACATTATAGTTATTTATCCCAATCCCACTCATATCCTTAGAGTCTCTTTGTTTACTAACACACTCTCCTAGGGATTGTGTGGCCTTATCAAATCTCTGGATTTTAAGACTCACATTATCTTTGTTTTTGTTAGCCTCCTCTAACTGAGCTATCAAATCAAGATTAACCCTATTTACTATATCTTGAACATCCTTACTCTGATGTAACTCATGTTTTAAGATATTTATTTGATCCTTTAAATCAAACTCCATTTTCTTATACTCAGTTACTGTCTTTTCTGTTTGGGTAAGAGCAATTTGATAGTTAGATAATTTGCACCTTAGAGTACTTGCTTCATCTAATAACTTAACTATCTCTTGTTTTGATTTTTCAGTATTTAAACGACAACCCTTAGAACAGAAAGCATCATCATATACCTCATTATCTGATGAAGAGGAGGAGTGTGCCATGAGAGCATATTCAGCATGCTCTTCTTTAACTTCAGCAACCAAAGCTCTGTCCTCTTCCTCATTCTTAGCCATCCAGCTCCAATCCCATTCCCCAACGCCATCAATTTGTTGAACAGCAACCATGGCCTTGGGATCTGGGTTCTTAATCATTTGGCTAGAAGGCTTCCCAGCATCAGATCTCCTTGGAGATCTACATTCCCTGATAAAGTGCCCCATCCTATGACAGTTGTAGCACTCCACCTTGGACTTGTCAAATCCAGCAACATCCTTAGCATTAAAGGTCATCTTCTTCTTGAACCTTTTATTGAACCTGTTTGCTCTTAAACTTACAAGAGCCATAGTCCACTTTATATCCATCTCTTCCAGTTGTTCATCACTTATCTGCTCAAGATCTTCATAAGTGATCCTTGAATCACTAGGCAAAGAAGCAATGAAGGCACACACAGTATCAAGATCAAAACCAGCAGGTTTAATTCTATCAGCGCCATGATTGTGTGTGTCAGCGCTTGAGTACAAAGCGTTGACAGGATATGATCCAGCGCTGACAGATTGACATCCAGCACTGACACCTTGAGATCCAGAGGCTGAATGTCCATAAAAGTTCATGGAATCAAATTGGCCTTCACTTTGTGAAAAGAAGGCCATGTTGCTGCTGGAAGATTTGTTATCACTCTCCAATTGCCATTCATTCTCCAACAGCCTTAACTTGTTGAAGATGTCATCAAACCTGGAAGTCTTGTGGGTGTTATTGACAAGAATAGATCTTGTCTCAATCTTCCATACATCACCAAGGCTTTTGAGAAAAGTAGCATTCAATTCAGGGTCATCAATCTGTTTTCCCATGAAGAAAAGTTGACTTGTGATGTCAAGAAGTCTACTTCTCACACTGCTGAGATTCTCATTAGGTTGAGCTTTAAAGACAGCATACTCATGCAAGAGTTGCTTCTTCTTTTCTTCTTTTGTGTCAGCATTGCCACCATGTGCTACTTCAAGAGCTTCCCAAAGCTCTTTTGCAGAATCAAAACGTTTGTACTTATGCTGATTCTCATGACCTAGGGCATGTTTCAAGATGTTCAAAATTTTCATGTCCACCCTCTTCTTGGCTATGTCTTCAACAGCTACCGCTCTCCCATCATCAGGCTTTTCCACTTTATCAGCTTCTGGACAATTAGGAATAGCTGACCTTGCCTCAATAGCAGCAGTAATCTTTGCTGCTTTATCGAATGTGTTCCCATATTCGATAATTTCCCAAAGAGTGTAGTCATGAATAGCTATGTATTGCTCAAAATTGGACTTCCAAAGTTCAAAGTTCCTGGCATCAAACATGGGAATTTTGATACTAGGATTTGAGAAGTTGTTTTGCAGCAAAGCAGGAGGTTGATTTGTGCCAGACATGGTGTTTTTAGGGTTTTGAGATTTTAGGGTTTTTAGGGTTTGGTGTTTTAGGGTTCTGCGTTACTTAAAGATCAAAAGTTTCTCAACAAGCTCTGATACCACTTGTTGATCCCAAACTTAGATCGATTAGCTTTGTGTATACGAGATTAGATCAAGTACTACACGTAGAGAAACCTTTGCTTATGAATAAAGTAACAAAGTGCTATGCGGAATTAACACTTGATCTAAAACACAATGATGTTAAACAAACTTTCACTTGTATTAGAATAATCGTGTTGATTACAATGAAAGGTTTAACTTGCGAATACTATGAAAACTGATATTGAACATTAACCTAAAAGATCTTCTTTTATAGAACAAGAAGTCTTGTACAATAAGCTACGAATCAATTATTCTAGGTAAAGATAAACATAGAAAATACATTGTCGTTTCTATCCTTACTAGAAGTAATCTAGAATATAACATACGTGTAGCTCACAACTTCCATCAGTGCTTGTCTTCAATCTATCAACGCTTGACTTTATCTTGTCAACGCTTATGCTGTCAGCGCTCACTTTGCTCTTGTCAACGCTTGAGTTGTTCCTGTCAGCGTTCAAGTGTTCTGGCCTAAATTTATTCCCAACACACTAAGTATGATTAAGAAAGGTTAGTGATATGATTATTACCTTGATGATAGTGTTAGTTAAATAATTCGTTTTGTGTTTTACACTAAATGTGTTATATGGTTTGTTGTGATCAAAACTAAGAAAGATTAGTTAACACTAATAATGTTTTTAGGCATCACTTGCATTAACAATCTCCCCCTTTTTGATTACGACAAACGATAAACTCATTTACGTAGAAACACAAACTATGGAATTATTAACTAGTTTATCGCTATCATTTCTCCCCCTTTGTCGTAGCAAAAAGGTTAGCATAAGTCTTTGAAGAACATCGAACTTTGCTAGTAGCTCCCCCTTGGTGGTTGCCCCCCTTGCTTGGGGCACCAAGTTTGTGAGCTAAGGTGACATGCTACATAAAGGTTAGTAGAAAGGAAAGAAACACCAATGTATATATGATCACTACCTACTAAGTAACTTGAGAGGGAGAAAGAGAAGAAATCTCAAATTAGAAGCACGTATTTTGCTAAGTATGTCCAAAGAGGTAATTGACAAAATCAAACTTCAATCCAATGAAGATGATAAGCTTGTCAATGGGTTAAAGCTTTAGAATTGATGGAATCACCCATAAGCAATTGTAAAAAATTAACCAAGATCAACTCAAAATAGAACTAATGAAATAGCACACAAATAACACAAAGGTTACATAAAAATACAACAAAGAAGATAGTCATACACATAGTATGAGTATCTAAAAGCAATAAATATGGAAAATAAACCACTAAGCATGAGCTATTCTAATAGTGATATTTTCCAAGATTGCTAAAAATAAAATAAAACTAAAAAGACGACGATGCATCATTCGAAGTTTTGTCCACCGGAACGAAAACTTGAATAGGAGGTCGAGTGAGGAGGAATTCAAGAAAATTTAACTTCTCATACACATGAGCAGTTCAATTTGTTGAAATCGGCAACAATCACACGAGAATCCATGATGCAACACAAAATCGTTTGATGGGGGTATGGCATCAAACTTAGGGTTTGGTGGTGGTGGGGTAAAGGGTTTGGGAGTGTTTTCACAATGCCTTGTGAGGTTTGGGAAGGTTGAAAGGTCATTGAGTTGAGAGGTATTGAAGGATTGTGGTGGTGGTGGAACATTTTCTTTTGCTCCGATGATGGGGTTTATGGTGTAAGTCTCATTCCAATACTTGATTGGAGAGAAGGTAGGGTTTTTGGGTGGTTTGGACGAAGATGGTTCATTCTTCTTAACCCAAACGGGTCGAACCGAGATTTTCGGTTTCTTTGAAAGCTTGGATGAGGAAGCTTTGGGTGAGAGGGGTTGTGACAAAGAAATGTCAAGGTTAGGAATGTAGGAGTTAGGCATTGTGAGAGTGTGAGAATGATATCTCAAGGTTATGTGAGAATGAATTCTCAAGGTTGGGAAGGTGTGAGAATGAAATCTCAAGGTTGGGGTATAAGTAAAATGTGATCACGGTAAGAATTTGAATACAAAATGTGTAGTGTCAAGTAATGTTTAGTCAATTTGAGTAAACAAGGAATCTTGACTGGGAATAGGGTTTTAAAAGTTTTGACCAAAAAATCGTCAAAAGCCACTTTCTGGCCGCGGTACCTTATAGGGGCCGGCGGTTCCATATCACTAAGGAACCGTGGGTCTTTAAGGAACCGCGTCCAGTGGACTTTAAACCATGTTTTTCCTGGGTTTTGGGAGAAACTAAGACTTTTTCAAAAAGTTGCAAATCTTGGAATTTTACCTCTATTAGAACCAAAATATGCTAGGGTTGCATAAAGTAACACATTCACAAAGAATGTCTTGACAAAGGATGACAAAATAATTTAGATATCATTTTGAACCAATTTTAGTCAAGTTTAGGGGTTGTGATAGATTTAGGTTCAATTTTAATTTCAAATTAAAGTTGATTAGTGTGCACAAAAGGATAGAATCACACAAAGCTAAATCCAAAAGTCAACAACATGAAACATTCATTAATGAGGAAAGTACATAGATAAATAAAGACTAACTAATACATAGCTAGCTTAATATTAAATCTAGATAAGTAGTTTTCTTAGGCTTGGTTTTGTTGAAAACTCTTATTAAAAGAACTCCATCATTCATCTCCTAGGAGGAGGCATGGAGAACAAGGCAAGCAAGAAGTCTTGCAAACCCCTATGTAGTCCATACATATCCATCCTTAGGTTATGGATGATGTAGTGGTTGTAGAGACAACATGGCCATCTAGGACCATGAGTTTGTTGAAACCCAAAGTAAGGATCACCCAAGAGGAAAGAAAGAGGGACACCCAAAATTGGGATGTTTGAGTTGGGTGGAGGTGGAGGAGGCAAGTTCTCCAAGGGTGATGTGGGTGAAAGTGGAGGCATGTTTCCCAAAGGGGAAATGGGTGAGTGTGGAGGTAAATCCTCCAAGGTTGGTGAAATGGGTGAGTTGTGAGGGGTAAATGGTGAAGTCACCAAAGTGTCATCAAAGTCATTCCCAAAAGGAATGCTTTGGATTGGTTGAGGTTGTGTGGTCACTTCCAAGGGTGCATTTGGAGTGAAGGGTGAAGAAAGCTCATTCATTCTTGAGTTGAATGAAGAGGAGGTAGAACCAATGGAGTGGTTAGTACCATGGGTGGATAAAGTCTTGCATGGTGCAAGAGGTGGGGAAGGTGATGAAGAAATGAGGATAGGAGCATTCTCATTCTTAGGTGTGTGGAAAGTGAGGAGTTAGGCTTAGCTACCTTAACCCTTATTTTGAGTGTTTTCCTTGGGGTGGAGGTTTTGGAAGTGTTTGAGGTTTTGGTACACACCATGGTTGATTAGGGTGGGTTGAGGTTTAGGGAAGTATGTTTGATGTGTGAAGAACATGGCAAACAAGGTGGGTTTAAATGGGTGAGGGGATGATCCAAACTAGTAATGGGTTAAAATCATTTTAGGTGAATAATGAATTTAGGTAACCTAGTTTAGGAAATGTGCAGTTTATTACTGAAAATCATGCAAGGTTTACACAAAATTAAGAAAACAGTGTAAAGCAAAGATGCTGTCGTGCACAGTGACCGGCGGTTCCTTATCTAGGACCGGCGGTACCTTATCGATAAGGAACCGCGAGTCGATATGGAACCGCGACCAGAAGTTTTTCAAAAATTTCCCTTCCTAGTTTTTGATAAACCCAGATTTTTCAAAAAAGTTTCACAAGCCAAAGTTAACTACAGATCATAATCTAATAAGCTAACTATCATAAGGCATGCACAAAGCTATGTAAAACACAAACATCATTGCGTAAGCAACATTTAGGATCAAAGAAAAAAATAATCCAAGCATAAGTTAATACATAACCAAATGAAGAGAAGAAAGACATGAAATCATCCTGGATGAGTGTTGCAAGTTATCATGAGCAAAATATCTAATTCCTTGATTCACTTCTGAGGCGTTCTCGAAGAAGATGATTGAGATAAAATTGATAATCGGAATCAATTTCATGGAATGAAGAAGTTGAGATAGAAGAAGTCATGAAGTTGAAGAAATTGGAAGGAGGATTGCAAAAAGACTCTTCTTGAGAGGTGTTTTCGACTTGACTCGAGTTCACATTGATCTCGGGTGAAATGTTCCCTTGAATGGGAGACATGACACGATCAACGGAGAGATAAGGTGACGAGAGAAGAGATGGAAAGTCAATGAGGACTCTTCTATGAAGACGAGAGAGAAGCATTCCGTAGGGAAGACTTGACTCAGATTCAAGAAAAACAGATCTAATTCTTCTAGCTATGAAAAATGCGAGATTGTAAGGAGTTGTTGTAGCAACACAATACAACATATGTGCAAGAAAAGCGGGTATTAAGTCCCGATTCCCATCTAGACACATTGCATTTTCCCTAATGATTTCGGCCCAAGGAATCATGAAATCATTAAGATCGCTAGGAAGTAATTCCCAAAGGGAGAGATTTCGAACAAATCTTTGAAATTTACCAAGAATAGGATGTTCACGAGGTTTAGAGATGACATGAATGATGTCTGAATATGATGGAAGCATAGTCACATAATGAGCATCAATAGGGGCCGATTCTAAAGAGTTAATACTCCAAGCATCGGTGAATCGACATTGACCATTAGATGGCACTCCAAGAATATCACCAAATTCTTCAAGAGTGTAAATAATGATTTTCCCCATAATGGAAAATCGTATAGACAAACCATTATTAATGCTTATCAATGTGAATGAGCTAAATAACTCCATAAGAAACGAAGGAAATATTGGCTCATCAATATCAAGAAGACAATCAAACCCAATAGACTTAAACATGGCACGAATAAACTCATTTGCAAAAAGGAACAAACGATGCGTCCTTCATGAAAACAACGATGTTCAAGAGACTTAGATGAGTTTTTGTGAGAGTGAATCAAATGAGGGTAAGAGGGCATGTATGCTCGTGTTCGTTCGTGATCTTTTTGATATCTTGAAGACATGACAAGTACCTAAACACGAAAAACAATCTTTCTAATCACTCATATGAGAATCAAAAGGAAAACGAAAAATGAAAATGTGTTATATCAATTTCTTGACAAACATAGGATTGAATCCATATCATTTTCATGTTCACAATGTGTCTATTCCATCATTAACCAAGAACACATGATCTATGTTAGATCAACAATGGATTAGAACATTGGTTTTTCAAAACAAGGTTTTTAGGTAAGCATTAACAATGTCATTACCTACTTGTTCATGGGTTCATCTCAAATCCATCATTCAACCAAAATCATTTAGCCTAAATTCGGATTTGTTCTACAAGTGGGTTTTAGTGAAATCTTAATGAATATCAACCTAAGGAATCATAGTAAGATTACCATGTCAACCCACATTCCTATTAAGGTTTTAATTCAATTTCAATTTTAAAAATCCCCAATTATGAAAGGATGAACCCTAGAACAAAATAGATAAAATTGAAAGAAAATACTTACAATTAATTGATGTTAGATGAAGGATGAGTGAAACCCACAACTTGGAATCAATTAATTTGAGTGATTGAAGGTTTTGGAAGCTTCAACAATGGTGGAAAAGGTAAAACACGTCGGCTGTGTGTTTTTGGGAGAGAGAGAGAGTTTGGTTTGAAAAAGAATAAAAAACTCAAACTGGCGCTCTGACAAAAGTTACTGCCCGTGGTACCTTATCGATAAGGAACCGCGGGTTTGAGCCGCGGAGATAAGGAACCGCCTACAGAGGCAGGTTTTTATCTCTGAAAAACGCCAAAATTTGAAAATCCAGTTTTTCTAAAATACTTAAAATTAAATCATGAGCCTTTTAGAATATCATTGGATCATCATAACACTAAGCAATATGCCTTAATGAAGGATTACGAGTTAAATCAAGATCGAAAAGAACCGAAACGGACAAACGACTACTCGCAGCAAAACGACTGAGTGGAGATAAGTCAAGAGAAGTGAATCAAGACTAGGATCAATGCTCAAGGGATTAATGACAATCTTCAAGTAGTTGTAACGAAGAGCTTGTGTCATATATAGTGGTTTAAGACGTGCCTTTCCGGCGCAACGAAAAACGGCTTTGGTAATGAATAAGCACAAAGCAATTATTCAAGTATAGACTAAGATCACTTTCAATAATAGTCTTAGTCTAAACTAAAATATGAGCAAGGTATTAATTCACTTTCTCTCCCACAAAGGGCCTACTAACCGTATGGGTGCAAACCATGGAAATCATGCTTGATACTTTAAGCTTCTACTAACTCACTCTACATCACCATAGTGAGTCAAGTATCCAAGCAATGAAGGTTTGAAAGGATAAAAGAAAAGAAACACAAACCACAAATAAATGTCAAGGCAAGGATGCCGAGAACAAGCACATAGTCAAGTAATGATCAAAAGAATGATCAAAGGGCATGTGGAAGAACAAAAGCGTACCTTGGCCACAAAGAGAAATCCATGAAGGAATAAGTGCTATGCCCAATCAATGACTATGATGAGTACTAAGTCTTCAAGGACTAGTATCATTCCCAATCATCTTGGTATCATCATTCAAAGATGTTAAAGATCAATGAAGATGATTCTTCTAAAAATGCAAGTAACTCAATCCATAACCAATTAATTGATTGATCTTCATGAGTACCTACACAAAGCAAGATGCAAACTAGTAGATACATTTCAAGAGTATATCTAAAATGCATAAAGGCTACTAATCTTAAGTGGGATGCAATATTATCAATTAAAAGACCTATTTTCAAAGAAAACATAGTTTTGACCAAAGAGAAACTTTAGTACAACTAGACCTTCTAATTTGAGGAGACAATGGATCGATCCAAGTTTCAAAGTATAATATACTTCAAAGATCTTGAGTGACCATCGCTCTGATACCAATTGTAGAAACTAGAAGGGGGGGTTGAATAGTTTCTTTTCGATTGGTGACCAAATTAAAATTACTTTCAATTTGGTTTGTATCAAAACTATCTTTTACTTGAGGCTAAGTTGCATAATGATTAGGTTCAATTGAAATGCACTAGCAAGGATAATAAGCAAGTATAATGATAATGAAATAAGTAAAGAGTAAGGAAGGAGACAACCTAGTGGGAAGACACCAAGATTTATAGTGGTTCGACAACGAGGCTCTATCCTCGTTTCTACTCTACTCCTCGAGTACACCTACTCGAGATTTCCACTATATCCACAAGCTCCCTTCTCAGCGGAGAAAACCTTACATCGGTGCTTACATTATTTTCCGACACTAAGCTAAATGTCGAGACCTAATCTTTAGCTAGGACCAATCTACACGACGTTGCCTATTTCATAATTTAATGACACAAGGCTAGATGTCGGGTTCTAATCTTAAGGTAGAACCTATCTTCACGACATTGCCTACTTCACCATTTTACGACACAAGGCTAGATGTCGAGTTCTAATCGAAAGCTAGAACCAATCTTCACGACTCTTCACTTTGAAGCTAAGTGAGAACTTCACACAACACAACTACTAATCACTTTAAAGTTTAGTGAGAACTCACAAGACACAACCACATCACTTTATAGTTTAGTGAGAACTCCTAATCAAATCTATTACAACTCAACTAGACTTATCCAAGTACACACATGTAGCTTGGATTTACACAACACAAATCCAAGCAAACACATATGCAATGGATGTACACAACAAATCTAAGTATCCACAAATAACTTGGATGAACACAACTAGTCCAAGTATTCATAAATACATTGGATTGACCTAAAACAAGAAGGGTATCATGATGAATATGACTAGCTCATAGATTCATCTTTATCACTACACTAGTGAGTGAGTGATCTTCTCATTGGACATGGTAAAGGAGGGGATCAAGAGGATAATCATATGTAAACATCCTTAACAATTTAAGTGATCATTTACTAATGATTATGCTATAGAAAATAGAAAGAGGGCTGAGAAAAACGTCCAAGAGGCTTGCTAGAAAATGAGATTTGACCCACTATTTAAAGGAGACAAAGTTACAACGGATCTATAACGGCTACTGTGCGCGGTACCTTATCTCACCCCGCGGTACCATATCGCTAAGGTACCGCGTAGGTACTTAAGGTACCGCCACTAGACTCCGCTCCGTTTTTTGTCTTTTAGTGGGGTGGGAATATCTGAGGTATTTGAACCCTTCAAAGGATATTCTAACAGCATTTGGAATATGCCATTTTCAAATTTTCATTTTCCATTTTAATAAAACATTTTCTAAAAAAGAAAGTTTATTAAAAAGTCTTTTGTCTTATTAACAAAAGTGAGTTTTAAGGATAATCATTTTGATGATCACTAAGTATGATTAAGAAAGGTTAGTGATATGATTATTACCTTGATGATAGTGTTAGTTAAATAATTCATTTTGTGTTTTACACTATATGTGTTGTATGGTTTGTTGTGATCAAAACTAAGAAAGATTAGTTAACACTAATAATGTTTTTAGGCATCACTTGCATTAACAAGGTTGATCCGGAATGTTAGATATTCCGGATGGAGAAGGTTGATCCGGAATAATTGATATTCTGAACCAAAGAGCTTGATCCGGAATATAATCACAAAACCCTTGATCCGGAATATGGAGTTGATTCGGAATCTGGGCTGTGAAACAATAACAAGAACGAAGAACAAGGGATGTTTAATACCACGAATTAAACCCAAAGTCCACCAAGTTTTTAATCAAAACTTAAACCAATTTAACCACTAATCATTTACCTATGATAAACATCAATCTAAAACAACAAAAACATAAAACCCACTTACTTTTTAAGATCAAACTCAATAAAATGAAACTTAGAACTTTTAATAAACAAGAGAAGAAAGAAAGATTAAATGAGAACTTGTATTAATAAATAAGATTCAAACAAACAAAATGGAAAGATTAAACTTACAAGATTGTGGAAGAATCAAAAGACAATAAAAATCATCAAACACCCTAATGGTGATGGTGTTTCCTACGAAACAGGAAAAGAATAACAGAAAGAAAGCTGGTTGAAAATGTGAATGGGAGGAGTATTTATAGTGCTTGGCTTGGTTTGGTGAGTGGGCTTTCTCTCTTTCTTTTTGTCTTCTCGTCTTTTCAGAAAAGTCGACGTTTTTGATTTCGATTTGGGATTTATCGACGAATAAATTCAACTCGTCTTTAAATTTCTTCAATTAATAGACTTGAGTTCTTCGACATATGTAAATCTTCCATCTTTGGTCCTTTTCTTTGATAAATCTTCAAATAGTCCCATCGACTTCAAATCTTTTGCATCTCTTGGATTATAGACTTCGTCTTTTCGTCTTTTTATTCGATAAAACCCATGCAATCCCATGTTTTCTTCAATATTTATCCGGTTGGCTCTGAAAACACAACAAACACATAAACCACGCATAATTCCAAACAAATGACATTAAATACGCGTTTTGGTCTCGTTTTAGCAAGAAATAAGTGGTAAAAGGATGGGTGTTTTCACACCTATCAGTCACCAAGGATAGAAAGTACATATATACAACTTATACATACTGATGACAAACATCAGAATACAAGTTTCTAAAAATAGTTGATTGACTTTCCAAAAATAGGAGTTTTCTTATATAAAAGATTTGCTAGTAATTAAGGTATGAATCACTACTTAACTACCCCATAATAGACTTCCCATAAATACCCAAAAAATTTATAGAGGTTAAATTATGGGTCCAGAAGGCTTCTGTTAGAGGGCTTAATCCCAATGGTTATCCAACCCAAGATATGACCCAATAAGCCCAACCTAGCCCAAAAACAGTCTGTTCAGAACATACATAATGTTGCCACAGTTTTTATCCATCTAAACAACTTTAAAAACATTAGCAAAAATCAAGGAGATGCCCCAAAATATGAAGTTCATCCAACTGAAGTGGCTTAAGTTAATTCAAAATTTTAAAGGTTTTATGGCATAAATCAAATTTGACACCTTATGGGAAAACAGTAGTAACCCGACCATAAAATGTTCCTATAAATAACTGGATACCATATTAACAAAGTAGACTCACAGTAGTTGATCAAGGACACAAGATTCATATCAAAAGCTGTTATGAAACTTATTTTATGGTGGTTACAAGATGACCCTTTTTCCAATCAGCGTAAAACCCTAGTTTTGTAAATCATGTTTCACCCATCTAGATCATCATAAGATGTCTAGATCTTTATCAAAATCATGTAATAAATTAATTAAAACATATATAGGGCGGATTAACATTGATCAAAATTATGATAAGAGTTTTTAATTTGTCAATCACCATAAACATGTTTTTAGGGTTTATAAACCGTAGAAATCATATACATAATAAAATTAAAGCCTGAAAGGTGACAGAAGGATTATAAGACATACATGAACTTAATACAAGGATATGCTAATCACCAAAACAAGTAATCAATAAGGAATAAAGGAGAAGGATGAAGAAAATCACCAAGAAATGAAGAAATAAGGAGCAAAATCACCAGAATCACCCAAAATCACCAATGTTTCTACACTGGAGATGTAGAGAAAACCTTACAAAATCAACAATGAAGATGTATGTGTGTGTGCTAGATGGGATGGACATAAGAGAGGAAAAGGGGAGGGGAATTTGTAATTTTAGCAACTAATTAATTACAAGAAAACATGTTTTGATATGTTTTTTATTACTTTCACTTAATACAATATTTAGCAAATAAAAAACACTTCTTTCCCCTTTATGGAGTCAAAACACACGGCTATACATAATGAGGATTAGTAAAAAATTTATTTTTTCCATTTATACAAAGTTTACAAAAAATCTTTAAACATTTTCTAAATTTAAAACCCTTTTAAATTAAGTAATAAACAAAATAAATCTTTTATTTTATTTTATATAAATTCCGGACCTATAAAGACTTTTATAAAAATATATTTAGTTTTCCTTTTAAAAAAACTATACATTATATTCTTATATTTTCAAAAGATTTTATGACCTAAAGTTTAATTATTTAAAACTTATTCAACATAATTAAATGCATACTTTTAAAATTCTAGAAATTAAATGAAATGAAATTTCTAGAAATGTAATAATTTTTCAGATTTGGACTTGAAATTTTCAAAATGACATAAATGACGCAAAAGTCATATTTCAAAAATGCGGGTGTTACATTCAGCGTCATGCAATACCCTACTGACATACCGGATGGGAGCTTGCCCCAACCCTTTCTCTGCTATCAACCAACCGCTGACCACCTCTTTAGCTGCAGCCAAGTATATGTATAGGTTTTCACCTTCTAGTGGGTGGTCAACAATGGCAGCTCCATCACTACCCTATTCATTTCTTGAAAGGCGGTTTCAGCCTCGGTTGTCCAACATTATTCGTCCTTGTTTTACTTGGTGATGTTCTTTAGGGTCTCGAAAAATGGAAAAGAACATTCTTCTAACTTAGAGAAAAACTGGTTTAGTGCAGCTAGCTTCCCACTTAGTGGCTGCATTTCTTTCAGCGTCTTAGGGATCTCATGTAAGCTATGGCCTTTGTTTTCTTTGGGTTGGCTCGTATTCCTTCCGAAGTTACCACACACCCTAGGAACTTTCCTTCTTCAACTCTGAAGAAGTACTTCCTCAGATTGAGCTTCATGTTTATTTTCCTATGATTGTCGAAGGTTTCGGAGATGTCCGCGAGAAGATCCTTCTCCGAGTTGCTCTTGATGACCATATCGTCGGCATAGGCTTCCAAATTCCAGCCTATCTGTTTTCTATAAGTGGTGTCAACCAATCTTTGATATGTGGCATCGGCGTTCTTGAGACTGAATGACATCTCGGTGTAGCAGTAAGTGCCTTAGTCCATGTAGAACACTGTCTTTTCTTCATCATCTTCATCCATATGGACCTGATGGTAGCCTTTGTAGGCGTCCAGGAAGCATTTGTATTTGAATCCCATCACTAATTCGATCTTCAAATCGATTTCTGGTAGCGGGTAGTAGTCTTTCGGACATGCGGAGTTTAGGTTCTTGAAATCTATGCACATTCGACATGATCCATCTACTTTCTTTACCAACACCGTGTTGGATATCCACGTGGGGTATCTTACCGGTCTATAAACCATTTATATCTAACCAAAAATTGTGTATCATCTGCTACATAATAATCAGGAAAATGTAGTGGCATGGAGGACTTGAAAAGAAAAGTTGTTAAAGTTTAGGTTTTAACCTTGTTCTATATAACTTCGGATTTTGATACTAATGTTTTCCACCACCTTATTTTCACAAAGCAGCGGAAGCTATAGTTGGGATAATAATTCATGAATCAACATTCATAATCATAGAAAATGACTCAAAAAGAGACGTTTTGGAAAATTTAGTTACCATTCAATAATATTTCTGAATTCTACAAAATGAGGTCCGAAAATACATATTAAACATAACGATTTGACTGATTAGAAGTTTGAACATCTTCAAGTCCATGCCACTCCATGCTTTTAAACCACTAGATACCTGAGATAAACATGCTAAAGGATCAACACAAATGTTGAGTGATATTCATAGGTTGATAATATAATGTTTGAATACAAGTAATATAAGTGGTAATAATTGCAACGAATATAACTATTATGGAAAATAATGTTATTGCACTAAGCTCATGAAACCAACACGTTAACATGAAAACCATATCGATGACATTATTAAGGAATCAAAGTACTTATGGAAAGGTAACCTGCCAAGTTACACATTAGTATCAAATATATTGCGCTTGGTTACCGCACTGGTAAACACAAACGGGATTCATCAATCCCGATACATCTATCCATAATATTTGCGTTCACACACAAGTGAGTAATGGTTCATGATAAACATATAATGGACAATAACGGAAAATTAGGCAATAATATATTAGCATTACATACATTTAGAAAGTACTTGTATTTGTGGTTTATAGTATCCCCCCGCAGGATTTTGAAAACATGTAAAGGCGGGAATATGAATTTACCTTAATAGGAGCTCTGATTGACGCAAAAAGTGACTCAAATGGAAATAAACAGCCTCGACACGCAGCCTGGGCTAATATTGTTGGGTCAAATTAATGAGTTGATCCGTCAAAACTAAAAGACAAGGACTAAATCTAAAAAAAGAAGATTCTACAAGCTGGTGGACAAACTTGTAGAAAATATATTGCAAGATATTTATAAGATTTCGTTTTATCTAGTTTCCTTTGTAAGTCTTGTTTTCTATTATATAAAGAAAACACAGACGTAGGTTTTATTCATTAGTTCAAAATACAATGTAAACCTAAAAGAGTGTGTGTGTTCTAGGGGTCCTGGTCATTGTAAGACGCCTAGGTTATTTGTGTTTTATTTTTAATGCAAGTAACATTGGGTAAATTAATCTTGCCCATAACACCTTGTTTAATTCTTTTCATTATATTCCTCCTTGTTTAATCAAGTGAATGATATGCATTCCTAGCAGCCAAAAGATCTAGGAATCTTAGGATTCCACAATTGGTATCAGAGCCCAGTGGCTCTCGATGCTAGGATCAACGAGGTGTTCGTATCGTAAAGTAATAAAGAAATCCATATTAGGGTTTTCTGGGTGGTTTTATGTGCGCAACAGTAGTTAGAAGGCCATAACTTTTTTCTGGAGGTTCTTGACACATGTTTCTAGGATCTCACAAGAGGGATTGTCTAGATGAGTTTCCAAGAATAATTTATATGGTGTTAAAGTTGACTGCAGAAGCTGCTTTTCAAGATGCTCAATCTAGGGTTTCTTCCAACAAACCCTAGGTGAGTCGATTGTTTTGCTTCTAATAATGATTACATTAGCTTTGGTGAGTTGATTTTCAAATCAACGATGAACCGTAGCGTAATCAATATCACAGTTGTTGTGATGATTTTCATATATTCATAATGTCGGTAGTAGCACATCGATGCGTGTTTTAATTATAGGAAGCAGGTCATGTAATAGAACGCAACAAGCAAAGGGTTTTGAACACACTCTAGATCGATTAAATAAAAGAAAAAGAAGGTTTTGCAGTGGGTTATGTGAACGGATCATGAGGTGCAGTAGCAGGGATGTTGAAACTTATGGTTTGTAGCAAATTAGAGTTTCTGTACGCCTAAAAGGATAGTGAAACAAGTTCTTTTAATGATACGATTGAATACAAGGGTTTTTGTACAAAATCGTACAAGCATTAAGAAAGTTGCTTCGTATACTACTGGTCTTGACAAAGTCAAAGTTATGATCACGTGTGGTATATGCTATCATTGATGGAGCATATGCGGTGGAAGTCATAAAAGCTGCTGCCACTAGGACGTCACGTGAGGAAAAAAAGTCAAAGCCGTGTGAAAGAAAGTTTTTTTTATCGCTGTTCTGATAAAGATCACAGGATAAATGTTGGCTAAACGTTTTGGTTGCTGATTTTTAGGAGGTATATGTCTTTTCCATATATAATATGTGATATAACGTGGTTTCCTAATTTACAGGGGATTTTGCAACGTGTGAATAGAAGAAATTATAAAAGAATCCCTGAATTTTAGGGGTATAAAACAGGACGTGTGAAAGACACAATAAGCATTTTCGAATGCAGCTATTGTGTTTATTATACCTATTGTTACATATTTTTCTAGCCACTGTCCCAATTCTCAAGCCACTGTCAAAAGGCTCGTAGACGCTGATGCTGTCAGCGGCTAGCTTTAGCCGTTGACAATCATATTTTTAGCCTTTGACAGATGATGTTTTGTCTGATATATATATTCTACCCTCTGAACGTGTTGTCCGATGTTGGACAATACATGTTGAATGGTTATCGGACAATAAAGGATCTCGAATGATGAAGAGTTTGCTGCTGTTTGAAATTTTGGTTTAGTTTGTGCACACAAAACGAGGAGGTTACACACATACACTAATATGACAAGATGTGTGTACTCGTTCGTTCTCGGTGTCTAATCGAATTGATCACGGTTTAACGTGGACTTATCATTTTTGGTAACTAAAGAGGGAGCGTTTGATTAGATATTTTAAAATAAACAAGAGAATTAAAGTAATAAAAAAATAAATTAAAAGTAAATTTGAGAATAAAATGAGATAAGACAATTTAAAATTAAACTAGACAAAAATGGTGAGAAAGAAATACACTTCGAAAAACACCTAAGTAAAATAAAACAAAGTAACCACCGACCGCACCCCGGATTGTAGTATGGATCGCAACAAGCGATCGCATCCACGATCGCAACCTACGATCGTGACTTTGATTTTCTCATACGATGGTAACTAGGATCGCAGCCACATATCACAACAGGGATCGGAGTCTGCAATCGCAGCCTGGATCGTAATGGACGATCGTGACTTTGATCTCACCCAGCGATCGCAATATAAGATCGCTGTCTTTGATCGCAATTTTTAATCGCAAGTAGAAACCCTTGGGTTTATGCGATTACGAAACTCGATCGGAACAAGTAAAACCCTTAAGAATATTACGATGGGATACGAAAGGAAAATAAGCAATAACCAAATAAGCACTTTTCTAATAAGCACTTACCAAAACTTAACCAAATCAATAATAAAAAGAACTAAATAAGCACGAATGAAAAACTTTCAAAACACTAAATAAGAAAGATTTATAAAATAAACTTTGAAAAGATTAAACTTTTAAAAACACTTAAAAGAAAATAACCTAAACATGAAATAAACAAAAAGCACAAAAAGTTGAGATTATCAATCGTATGAAATTGATAAGAACAACAAGATAAACTTTATAATCAAATAAGCATCAAGATGAAACAGGATAAATACTTTGAACCGAATCAAAATCAAGATTAAACAAGAAAGGTAGAATAAGATAGATTATGAGAAGCTTGAAATTAAACTTAGAGATTAAAGATTCAAATACAAGATTAGAGTGAAAAGCTTAAAACTTGAAAGAAAAATGAAAGAAATCTAGAGAGAGAAAGTAGAAGCACCTACTCCTACTTCTCTCTACAAGATATGAACTACTAAAAAAATGACTAACTCTGAAAATGAAGTTGTAGGGGAGTATTATAGGAGAGGAGAGGTGTGGTGTGTTGCTTCCATCTTTCTTTCTTTTGCCTTCTCGTCTTTTTAAATGACTCATCTTTTTCGACTTTGTCTCGGGATTAGTCGAATGATTAAATGAACTTGTCTTCTAATTTTCTTCTTTTAGTAGACTTGGTTCTTCGACTTCGTTAAACTTCCGTCTTTAGACTTTTTCTTCGATAAATCTTCAGAATAGGCCTTTGACTTCCGTTCTTCTTGCACTTTTGATCTTTTGACTTCGTCTTTTGTCTTTTTCTTCGATAAAATCCCGTGAAAGCCCGTGTTTTCTTCCTTTTTCATATTTTTGTCCTGAAACACAATAAAAACACAAACCACACATAATTCTGACTTTTACGACATCAAATACACGTTTAGGTCTCATTTTTACTTGTTTTAAGTGGTGAAAGGATAAGTGTTTTCACACTTATTAAATCCCCTACACTTAACCATTGCAATGCACTCATGTAATGCATTAATTTCAAAGCACGATTTATATGACAATCCGTCAATTTATGGTTTATATATTTTATTCTCAATATTTATTTGAAAACATTATTTTAATGTTACAATATGAACTCACTTATTTTTGGGAAGAAATTTGGATTTACGTCTTGAAGTAGCATTGACGACGTCTAAACCGGATGATTCTACGTTACGTGCTTACGTTTACATACACCGTCTTTGGTGACAGTCCGACATTTCAGAAAATAAATTTATCCGTGAATATTATTTTGGAGTTTTAAATTTGTGTTGGTTCATAAACTCACAAATTTACGAGAAGAGATTAGGACTTACGATTTTTATTTAACGTCCTTTACGACTAAACCGGAAACCTTAGGATTACGTATTTACGTTTTCGAACTCCGTTTTTGATGAAACAATTTTTATTAGATTCGTTTTGTGCCGTTGATTCATAATTTATGAAAACGTTTTTCGTAAAACGACCCGAGGGCACGCAAATTGAGGAAACTAGAATCGAGGAGTACCCGTAAATAAATGGGGATGAGACAAGTGGGACACTTGCCCCACCCCCATATAACCGGCCATAACTTGCCAACACATCAAAGATGTGTCAACACTTACACTTAATAAGTTTACACTTGTAAACTTAAGCTTCCTTTTGAAGCTACCTATCCCACTAAGCTAACTAAAAACCATTTGCTTCTTCATTCTACCATTTCACACATGCAAAACCACTCCTTTCTCTCCCATGGCTCCTATTCTTGTCGTCCAAAAACAACCCCAAACCACCCATTTGATCCAAATTTAACCACAAATCTTATGTTATTCTTGCATAAGATGATGTCCTTTTGAAGACTTATTGATTGGTGGTGCTTATAACATCCAAGGAGGAGTTTCCATAGAGTCTTGGGGCTGATTTTCAACAAGGAGTTTATGAAGATTGGTGGTCTTGAAGATGGTCTTGGTTCATCACAAGTTTCTCCATCAAAATCCATGTCCAAATCATAACCTACATCAACTTGGTGGTATAAATATTGTCCTCCTCATCCTCTTGTTATTTTTGATTATGTAATCTTGTATTTATTTTACTTATTGATGAGATGGCATTTATACATGATCTCATTGTTCTTTTCGGGCTTTAAATGCACAAAAATGTCATAAAATACTATATATATGCTTGTGTTTGTTTACTTGTGTATTTTAGGTATGGATATCGTGAAAAATACAAAAGATCACAAGATACAAGGAAAAACGGACACGAGAAACAAAGCCGTACAAAGAACCGGGCCCTAATCATGGAATTTTCAACAAATACCCTTGAAGACTTGAAGACAAACAAGATTGATCCTTATTTATTGAAGCAATGACACTTAAAACCCTTGTATATTCATAATTACAAGTTTGGTCCCTTAAGTTTGTCAAAATTACACAAAAGGTCCTTCAACTTTGAAGTAATGGCAAGATTAGTCCCTCAACAAATCAAAATTGCCAATAATGGTCCCTCATGAAGTGAAAGATACAATGAAGACCTTTGAAGATCAACATTGTCCAAGATCAGCCCTTGAAATATGCAAAAGTGTCAAAATTAACCCTTGATAACCTTTTTGGAAAGTTTGGGCCAAAACTGCCAAGTGATGAAAGTTGAATAACAAAGGAATACGTTTTGTCTACAAAATAAACTTGCTATTCACTTTTTTTTAAAACCCAAGGACTTAAACTGCCAACTCCAAAACTTCAAATCCCTAAAATTGCGCCAAACACTTACTGTTTGGATTTTTACCAGGCAAGAACACAATTTTTACCCAGGATCAAAAATAAGCAAAACAAAGGGGAAATCAAAATTGACTCAACCCACGTGTGATTCACATCACCTCAATCACATCCCACACCTTAAACCTTAAATCCCACTACCAGAATGATTCCCCTATCCCCACTCACAATACGACACTTGGCACTTGATCCTTACTTGGCCAAATCAAGGGCTGCAAATCATTACTTGGTCCCTAAGCACTCAACAAACGACCAGGATCCTCCCAAAACAGCTGGCAACTCACCTAGAAGATTCTGCAAGGGCATTTTAGAGAATTCAGTTGCTAGGGTTTATGAACAGTGTAGCCAGGCAATTGTCTATATAAAGACTCCTCAACATGTGAGAGAGCTTTTGTTCCAGTTTTAGGCTATTAATCTTTGTAATTCCTTTTTAAGCTTAATAAAATTTGAATTTCTAAATTTGAAATCTCTTTTTGATTTTGTTAAAAGTTTGGTGTTTGAGTAGCCTAATTCTGAGTTCCATTTGATTATTTAGACCTTCCTTAACCTTGTGGTTAAGGCACGTCTTGGTTTGAAAGGTTTTTAAGGTTTGAAAACCTTGAAAATCCTAGGTTCTGATGTTGGCTTATTTATGTGTACTAACCCTTAGCCTTAAGCCTTGAGTTATTTCAAGCTTGTTGACACCAAGCCTGAGAAGGATTCTAAGCCTTTGGTGGAGTTTGTTTGCTGCTTGTGTTGAAGATATAAAGTCCTTGAGGTTCTACTTTGAACCATCAACCAAGGCTGTTTGCATCTCCTTCATTGAAGTACCTTGGTCTTGTTCTAGTTGTTGAACAAGGTCCAAGGAGCATTGCTGGCCTTCCTAGGATGTTGTGGAAGGCAGGTATAAGCTCTTGTTAAGATTCCCCTAAAAATTTCATGTTTAAGATTGTTTTGGATTTTATGCTTTGATTTTGAGTATTTGTGTTTGTGCTGGTGATTTATGTGTTTGATTGTGTTAGTAGTTGCCTAATAAGTGTTTTTGATCATTAAAATCAGTAGGTTATTAGAAGAAATCACAAGCTTCTTTGATAAGTGACTGATTAAGGAGTGTTTGGGATTACTGCATAAGTCTGTCAACGTCTGATTTGTTCTTATCAGCGTTTGATTTAAACCTGTCAGCGTTTGTTAAGTGCTTGTGTGCTGTATGCAAGTTTTGGTATTTGGGAGTATTTGTTCATCTGTTTGCAGGTTTTGAGGGTTGAAACACCTCAAATCCATAAGAGGGCTTTAAAATCTTTGTTACTTGGTGAAATTGGTTGAAATTTAGAGGACACCTAGATCTAATCATAGACTAGGGTTAACAAGTGTTAAATCTAGGTTAATTACACCAGGAAAAGAGATTTGAGTGCTTGAATTTGGATCTGTGGTCAATTAGATCAGCAACTTTCTGCATATTGTTCTTATTCATATCAGTGACTGTTCTTGGTGATTTTTGCTTGATTCTTGTGTGCAACTTGTTGTTTTTTGTGTTTGTATTGACTCTCAATAAGCCAAAGCTTATTGAGGTGCCTTTTGTTCCATCAAACAGCAACAAGCAAGGCTTGAAATCAAGCCAAAACTTAACTGCATATCAAGCAGTGGGAACTCCTTTCCCCTGCTGGTTACCACTGCTAGTGTTAAATTTGGTGTCAGCTTATCAATAAGCTATAATAGCTTATTCCAACCTGCAACAACTTGGTTTTTGTAATAGGTGCTCATATTTTGATCCATTTGTTCATCCTGGAGCATTTGGGTGGTTGACTTTTAGGTTTGACTAGAAAACCAAGTCCTTTGACTTTTACATAAGTTCATTTGTGCTTATTCTGGCTTATTGCTTGTGCTTATTGGATTTTTGTTGATTGATATTGCTTATTGAGTCCATTTGAAAGCTTTTGCAAGTTGAATCAGCTTCTGAGGTTGAGTATTTCTCAAAAACGACTATTTTGTCGTTTTGTGGAATTTTGCTTTTCTATTTTCTGGCTTATTGAGTGAGCTTATTGAAAATTTCTTTTGACAGATCTCTTAAGCATCCAAAAAGAGGGTTGTGTGTCAAATTAGAGCTTATGGCATTAGCTTATGGCTTAATGGGCTGAAAAGCCCAATAAGAATAAGCTTGGTGTTCAATAAGCTGTGATAAGCACATTTTCAGCTTTTGGGCCTTTAGAGTTTTGTTCTTAGAATTAAATTTTAAGTCAGATAGGGCTTTTCCAAGTCAATTGGGCCAAGTTTGACTTTTTGGGCCCAAAAGCCCATTTGTGTTGACTGTTTTCGGATTTGGCCCATTTGAGGGCCCATTAGGGGTATATTGGTAATTTCACTTTCATTTTCTGATTATTTAGGTTAAAATAAACTAGTTTGCAAGTTTTTAGAATTTTTTATAATTTTTGGATTTTTAATATTATTTTATTATTATTATTTTTAAAATTTTACTTTTTCCAACTTTTTACATTTTTCTTAGGTTAATTACATTAAAATAGGAATTTAGCAACTTTTAGAATAATTTTATCATTTATGGATTAATTTTTATAATTATTTTAAGTTTTAATAGTTTTTAATTCATTTTAAATAATTTTAATTAATTTTAAAATATCTAAAAATAGTTTTTAATCATTTTAGGTCATTTTAGAGGTTTATCAATTGAAAAATCTTTATTTGGGCTTTTTGATAATTTATTTGATTTTTAGGGCTTTAATTAGCATTTAAAAATTGAATATTTAATTATTTAAAAGGTTTGAAAAAGTTTTGATCATTGGTAAACTTTTAGTTTATTATTTTTGATTTTTGGTAAATTTTTGGTAATTTTTAGAATTTATTTTATTTTTGTGATTTTTTAGGTTCTACGTCTTAACTTTCTAATAGTGATTTTTAGTTAATTTTTATTTTTACGCTTTCGTCATTTTCTCTTCTAATCCCCTTCTAAACCAAATATTAATCTCAAATAATTACAAGTTAATTCACACACATATACCTCCTTGGGAAACGAACTTTCTCTCTTTTATTTGATTGGGTCATTAGTGTTGATTTTTCCTAAAATCATCACTCGATACTTACCGCTATTTTTAGTTGCTTGTTTTTCCTAAAGCAAGTATCTAAATTTACTACAATCGTTTTGGCGCCGCTGCCGGGGAGGTGTGTCGTGATTAATTTGCATTGTTGTTTTTAATATTAACCAAATAGTATTTGTATTAGTAGAACTCTACTAATACGTATTATCGGTTTTCTTGGTTTTTCTTTTACAAATATTATTACTATATTGTATTAAGTATCACAATAAATTTACAATATCTCCAAAAGTGTGAAAACACAACCTTAATTGGGATTTGATCTCCTAATTATTGTATTCGAATCTCAAACAAAAAGAAAAGGCAAAAATAGATAAATACTTTCGTGAAGCTCGATTTTGAAAGATACAAACTATAAGGTGGGTATAAGGCGGGTATTATAAAATATACCCTAAGGAAAAAGGCTCTTAAGTGCTTCGCGCCGCCTCGTTTCCCCGCTTGCTTGTGAGTATTTTGAGATTGAAGGCTAATCGAGGGTTTTGCCGCCCAAAGTATTATTACGTATACTATATTTGCTTGGTTTTCTTTGTGATTAAACCCTCTTGAACAATTTGGTTTTCACCAAAGTTCTAAAGTCATTCGAAGGCGTTCACTCCACGTGATCGTTTTCATTCCTTTGAGGCTTCTTAAATCAAGAGTTTGATTCGAGGAGAGATTTTGTAGATTGTTGTCTACGAAGATACACCAAAATCCAAAAAATTAAATATCATCAAAAACACAAAAAATTGAAAAATCCACAAAACACCCAAAAGAATCTTCTTTGCTCACCTCCCATTCTTCGTGAAGTTTATGATCACTCGTAATCAAGCAAAACGAGCTCGTAAACGGCTTCAAAAGCAAGCAAATCAAGGATCGTTGATTGTTGAAGAACCTCCAATTGTTGAACCTATTGTAGAACAAGAAGTCGTCATGGCTAATCGTACTATGATGGAGTTGCTACAAGCACCCATCGAGGGTTTTGGAGAGGCTATTGTGATTCCCGCCATCCTTGCGGAGAATTTCGAGATTAAGACGGGTTTAATGTCTATGTTGCAAGCAAATAAGTTTAGAGGTCACGAGAAAGACAACCCGCACTACCACATTAGGAATTTCAACCGTCTTACCGCTACTAGCAAATTTAAGGATGTTCCACATGACGCCATTAAGATGATGTTGTTTCCATACTCGTTGGATGGACCCGCAAAAATTTGGCTCGAGAAAGAACCGCCAAATTCGATTTTGACATGGGCCGATCTCGTTTCTAAGTTTGTGAACAAGTTTTTTCCACCATCTAAGACAACACACTTAAAAAATGAGATTTCACGATTTATGCGACGAAATAATGAAAGTTTTTCAATGGCATGGGAACGATTTAAAGAGATGTTACATGAATGTCCACACCATGATTTCACGGAATTGCATCAAGTGGATACTTTTTATAATGGGCTTAATGATCATGTACGAGATTATTTGAATGCCGCCGCGGGTGGTAATTTTTTGTGCAAGACGACAAATGAGGCTTTTCAAATCATTGAAAATAGATCCAAGGTTTATAACCCTCGTAACACACCGAGTGTTGCCAATATGGGTTCGTCATCTTCGTCACAATCGTCTCGTAGCATTAACGCCTTACATGATGAAGCTAATGACGAAAACCGGTTTTTTGATAGATTTGCTAATCTTATGTCCCATTGGAAGGCTCAAGAAGCTTCCAATTCCGCTTCGGTTAAAGCGGTTGCTAAGAGTTGTTTATCTTGTGGGGGAGCTCATGATCTTTCCGAGTGCATTACCGCGGATGGTAACACTTCGAGTGCTTATGTAGCAACGGGAACTTATAACCAAAACGGCCAAGGTTCTCGTCCAAATCAAGCTCCACCAAACCAAAATGTTAATAATTATCGAAACAACAACCAAGGTAATTACCAAGGCAACACACACAATTACAACAAAGGGAATTATCAAAGTGGGAATGGACAAATCTCTAATCAAAACCAAAACCGTGATTTTCAAAACACTACACAAGGTTTTCAAAATGCTCACACTAAAAATTTGCAAGGAGAATTTTTGGATTATGCAAAAGCAAATGATGCTAAATTTGATAACATGCAACGTGAGATGATTAGCTTAAGATCCGAGTTGAAAAACGAGCTTAAAAATGAACTTGCTAATGAACTTAAAACTCATGCAAACAAAATGGAAGGAAATGTCCAACGTCTTCAACAAAACCAACAAAAGATGGAATTAGGACAACATGAGATTAAGCAAGAATTATTAAAAGCGGATGCTAGGCAATCAAAATTTGAGGACCGAATGGCTAAGATGTTTGAAGCAATCATGTGTAAGCCCTCTTCTTCGGGTGGTCTTCCTAGTGATACCATTAACAACCCGAGGGGAGAATTGAAGGTTGTTGCTACACGAAGTGGTAAAACTTTCAAGGAACCAATCTCTCGTACAAGTACTTCTAAGGAGAAGGAAATCGAGAAAGAACCCGAGGTGATGGTCGAAAAGGAGCATATTACAATCCCACGAAGTACCGCTCAAACCACACCTACGGTTGAACCAATACCAATTGTGGAACCCGAGTTTCCAAGGCCGTTGCCTAATGACCAACCCACACCACCTTTACCTTACCCTTCGAGACGTAACAAAGAGAAAGCACAAGAACGGAACAATTATCAATTTGAGCTATTTATGAAAATGTTTCGTGATTTGCATTTTAACATAAGTTTTGCCGATGCTTTAATCATGATGCCTCGATTTACCGCAAACTTCAAAAGTATGCTTAACAACAAAGAGAAGTTACAACAATCGTCTAGTTGTTCATCGGTTTTTCTTAGCCGCATACCACAAAAAGTCGGTGATCCCGGTAAATTTTTGATTCCGTGTGCTATTCAAGATATGGAGGAATGCTACGCCTTGGCCGATCTTGGTGCTAGTATTAATTTAATGCCTCTCGAGATTTTCAAATCGCTTTCGCTTCCGGCTCTTACTCCTTCGAACATGTCTATCGAGATGGCCGATCATTCTACGATTTTAGCATGTGGAGTAGCCGAGGAGGTTTTCGTTAAAGTCGGAAAGTTTTACTATCCCGTTGACTTTATCGTTGTAGACATTCCAATCGATCGAAAAGTTCCTCTCATTTTGGGTCGTTCATTTTTGGATACATCAAGAGCACTTATCGATGTTCATGCTCGAAAAATCACCCTTCGTTTCAATGAAGAAGAACTTGTCATCAATGCAACACAAAACTCCAATCTTTCTCATGTCTATTCTATTGCAACTTTAAACCATGGTGATTCAACCAATGTCGTTTGCAAAGAATTTTCACCAAGAGTTTTAGGAAATGTCGCCAAAAACAATTTACCATTTCCTCCGCCGGTGGAGGTTATGAGTATTAAGCCTACAAAGAAGAAACCATGAATACTTGAATCGAAAAATCCTTCGCCTCATCTCGAACAATCATTTTTGAAAAGTGTTGATAAGTTGCCGGTTTCTACGAAAGATCTTTCGGATGATGAATATGTAGACCCCGATGGGGAATTTTTCTTCGTCGATAAGCGTTTTGAGAACTTGCCACCACCAAAACCAAAACGGTTTCAAAATGTGAGAATTTTTAGTGTAACTAACATCGTCTTAGAAACACCGAATATTTTCGACATAATCAAAAAGGGTTTTCATAAGGAGAGTTCAAAAGATAAAAAAGGAAAAGATCTTAAATGTGATTTAATTGATTTTTCTACAAATCTAACTCCGTCATCACCACGTGATTTGAGTGCTACAAGCTCGCCTACTCTTTTTGACGATGCTTTGTGTGGTTCTAGTATGGGGGAAGCCCCTTATGTTCCCTCATCCTTGTCCACCGAGGACGAGATATTCGATCCCGGAATTTCGTGTAAAGGGAAATATCGGTCTTCCACCGATGCAATAAATGGAAAATCTTTCTATTTGCTTGGTGCGAGTCTACCTCGAGTAGCTCGAAAGTTTGTCTTACCAATTGTCTCACCCTTCTACTTCTCATCTATTTTCTTCAAACTCTTTGAGTTTATGGCACATGTTGAAGTGGCGTTAATTTATTTTTCCAATGAAAACGAGAACGCCATCTTCGACCCCGGTATTTTGCATCATCTAAGGACTTAGTCCTTTATACCGGTTGCTTTTTGGGCCTTGTTTATCATGTAAGCCCCATCAAAAATTGACCATACCATGATTTTCCCTAAATATTCACATTTTGAGGGGACCGAGTCGAGCTCATGACTCGGTAATCAAAAACGAGGTGCCTCGTGGGGGAGATCCCATGCTTATCTTTATGCTCACTATTCACTAATAAGGGGACTTGTACCCTTTCAACTCGTTGTCTCGTGGTTGTTTGTGATTGTGTTATCTAGATCATCATCATCATCTACGATTGAAGACTCTCGTGTTCGTTTACGTGAGCCTACATCGTTCGTTTGAAGAAGTTTTTCACGAATCCATGACATATCCTTTATTGTTCTAACAATTATCTTTTAGCATAATTAATAAACGGCTTTAGATATATTGTTGATCATCCTTTCCATGCTAGATCCTAAGCATTCGACTCTTCGTCTCTAGTATGGGGGTGCTCCACCTTTAGACTCGAAACATTGAGGACAATGTTTACTTTTAGTATGGGGGGGTGAATAGGTACTTGCTTTGCTACGCCCTCACGCTTTCCAATTTTCAATGTTTTGCTAATAAGGCTAAAAATGGCCAAATTTTAAAATTTTTCTTAGTTTTCATAAGTGTTCTTAAGACACGAATGTATATTTTCCGATGGGTAGAATAAGAGTTAATTTTTGACTTGATGGGCATTTGGAGCCATTTACATTCCTTAACTCGCTCAATTCAAGTTTTGCTAGACTTTTATATAGGGAGCTTTAAAACGCGAAAGTCTTAATTCATTCGGGTTAAGAACAAGAACTTTTCTCAAGTTCCTATAATTGATTCTAGAAAGTCACTTATCAAGGGAACTTTAAAACGCATTCTCTAAACTTGAAAAAGTCCAAGAAAGTGCAAGATCCTATAGGTGGCTTGAAAACCCAAAACTTTGATTTGATATAGTCTTAATGAAAGCTAATCCAAATTTGGCTTAATTTTGACTTGCATGGCTAAGTATTCACGAGTCTCTTTAATTAGAGGTCTTTATATAGTGAAGAACGAGAAATGATAGAGTTAGACAAGTGATCATGCTAAACGTAGAACATGAAAGTGTTCTTTCAAAAACTCATATGTTTTTAATTGTGGCTTTTTCTTCCCATAAGATCAATGCATTAGGAATAAATCATAATTGCAATAAGTAAGGTCGTACGATTTGAAAGGTTACTTAGCCTCTAGCACAAGATCGTTTAAAAGTTGCTCGGGGTTGAATAGAGTTCATAGCCAAGGCATAACTTATTGAAGCGGGACGCGAAGATTGGCGATTATCCAAAAAGGCCCTAACAAGGCATGAGGAGCTCTATGTTTGCTAAAGATCCAAAGATGATGTGAAGTATCATTATTCCTAAATCAATATGAAGGATCGAGACACACGACGAGAAGCAATTACTCCCCTAAAGAATGGAGAAAGTCTATCCAAAAAGACCCTAACAAGGTATGAGGATAAATATATCCAAGTCCGAAAGGGAGGCGGATCGTTGTATATCAAAATCCAAAGTAAAGATTGAAGAAAAATGATGAAGTCGTGGTCCTATATGAAGAATCTCTCAAAAAACGTCAAGTGAAGAAATTCCAAAATATGAAGAGAAGACCATAATTTCAAGAACGTCTTCCCAAGATTTGAAGTATGAAGTACATGCCAAATATCGGTCCGAGAAAGGTCTCAAATCGTGAAACGAGTTATGCCAAGATATGAACTTAAGGAGATACACGAGAAGCCGTTTTAAAAGATTTTGTCCTTCGGCTAACTATTGATCAAATCGTGTTACTTTGCTTTCGGACTAATAACTACTCAAATAAGTCAATATGTATCACTTGTGATCCATGAAAAATAGATAAAAAAATGCTAGTAACCCATTTCCTTTTATAATAACTAGGATTGCGGGGATAAAAAGTATTACACAATTTGGACGTATGAGTAGTGTTAGCATTGTGACTTGTACCAACAATGATCTTGTTTTTGCACTTAGCATGGAATGTATGACAATCAAGGATGACGAAGTTTACTCTAAGGGACATTAACTTGTTTCTATTCTTTGACCCTAAAAGTCACCTTTTGGCGATGAAAATCATACATTATGTCTTTACACATTCTCGTAGTATGTTGCAAGTCTTTTACTCTTCAATAAAAGTTAATAAAATTGAACTTTGGTGATGCTTAGATACTTTATTCTAGCATTGCGTGAGGGCACGGCAATGGCTTAGTATGGGGGAGTGATGAGATGGCATTTATACATGATCTCATCGTTCTTTTCGGGCTTTAAATGCACAAAAATGTCATAAAATACTATATATATGCTTGTGTTTGTTTACTTGTGTATTTTAGGTATGGATATCGTGAAAAAGATAAAAGATCACAAGATACAAGGAAAAACGGACACGAGAAACAAAGCCGTACAAAGAACCGGGCCCTAATCATGGAATTTTCAACAAATACCCTTGAAGACTTGAAGACAAACAAGATTGATCCTTATTTATTGAAGAAATGACACTTAAAACCCTTGTATATTCATAATTAGAAGTTTGGTCCCTTAAGTTTGTCAAAATTACACAAAAGGTCCTTCAACTTTGAAGTAATGGCAAGATTAGTCCCTCAACAAATCAAAATTGCCAATAATGGTCCCTCATGAAGTGAAAGATACAATGAAGACCTTTGAAGATCAACATTGTCCAAGATCAGCCCTTGAAATATGCAAAAGTGTCAAAATTAACCCTTGATAACCTTTTTGGAAAGTTTGGGCCAAAACTGCCAAGTGATGAAAGTTGAATAACAAAGGAATACGTTTTGTCTACAAAATAAACTTGCTATTCACTTTTTTTTAAAACCCAAGGACTTAAACTGCCAACTCCAAAACTTCAAATCCCTAAAATTGCGCCAAACACTTACTGTTTGGATTTTTACCAGGCAAGAACACAATTTTTACCCAGGATCAAAAATAAGCAAAACAAAGGGGAAATCAAAATTGACCCAACCCACGTGTGATTCACATCACCTCAATCACATCCCACACCTTAAACCTTAAATCCCACTACCAGAATGATTCCCCCATCCCCACTCACAATACGACACTTGGCACTTGATCCTTACTTGGCCAAATCAAGGGCTGCAAATCATTACTTGGTCCCTAAGCACTCAACAAACGACCAGGATCCTCCCAAAACAGCTGGCAACTCACCTAGAAGATTCTGCAAGGGCATTTTAGAGAATTCAGTTGCTAGGGTTTATGAACAGTGTAGCCAGGCAATTGCCTATATAAAGACTCCTCAACATGTGAGAGAGCTTTTGTTCCAGTTTTAGGCTATTAATCTTTGTAATTCCTTTTTAAGCTTAATAAAATTTGAATTTCTAAATTTGAAATCTCTTTTTGATTTTGTTAAAAGTTTGGTGTTTGAGTAGCCTAATTCTGAGTTCCATTTGATTATTTAGACCTTCCTTAACCTTGTGGTTAAGGCACGTCTTGGTTTGAAAGGTTTTTAAGGTTTGAAAACCTTGAAATCCTAGGTTCTGATTTTGGCTTATTTATGTGTACTAACCCTTAGCCTTAAGCCTTGAGTTCTTTCAAGCTTGTTGACACCAAGCCTGAGAAGGATTCTAAGCCTTTGGTTGAGTTTGTTTGCTGCTTGTGTTGAAGATATAAAGTCCTTGAGGTTCTACTTTGAACCATCAACCAAGGCTGTTTGCATCTCCTTCATTGAAGTACCTTTGTCTTGTTCTAGTTGTTGAACAAGGTCCAAGGAGCATTGCTGGCCTTCCTAGGATGTTGTGGAAGGCAGGTATAAGCTCTTGTTAAGATTCCCCTAAAAATATCATGTTTAAGACTGTTTTGGATTTTATGCTTTGATTTTGAGTATTTGTGTTTGTGCCGGTGATTTATGTGTTTGATTGTGTTAGTAGTTGCCTAATAAGTGTTTTTGATCATTAAAATCAGTAGGTTATTAGAAGAAATCACAAGCTTCTTTGATAAGTGACTGATTAAGGAGTGTTTGGGATTACTGCATAAGTCTGTCAACGTCTGATTTGTTCTTATCAGCGTTTGATTTAAACCTGTCAGCGTTTGTTAAGTGCTTGTGTGCTGTATGCAAGTTTTGGTATTTGGGAGTATTTGTTCATCTGTTTGCAGGTTTTGAGGGTTGAAACACCTCAAATCCATAAGAGGGCTTTAAAATCTTTGTTACTTGGTGAAATTGGTTGAAATTTAGAGGACACCTAGATCTAATCATAGACTAGGGTTAACAAGTGTTAAATCTAGGTTAATTACACCAGGAAAAGAGATTTGAGTGCTTGAATTTGGATCTGTGGTCAATTAGATCAGCAACTTTCTGCATATTGTTCTTATTCATATCAGTGACTGTTCTTGGTGATTTTTGCTTGATTATTGTGTGCAACTTGTTGTTTTTTGTGTTTGTATTGACTCTCAATAAGCCAAAGCTTATTGAGGTGCCTTTTGTTCCATCAAACAGCAACAAGCAAGGCTTGAAATCAAGCCAAAACTTAACTGCATATCAAGCAGTGGGAACTCCTTTCCCCTGCTGGTTACCACTGCTAGTGTTAAATTTGGTGTCAGCTTATCAATAAGCTATAATAGCTTATTCCAACCTGCAACAACTTGGTTTTTGTAATAGGTGCTCATATTTTGATCCATTTGTTCATCCTGGAGCATTTGGGTGGTTGACTTTTAGGTTTGACTAGAAAACCAAGTCCTTTGACTTTTACATAAGTTCATTTGTGCTTATTCTGGCTTATTGCTTGTGCTTATTGGATTTTTGTTGATTGATATTGCTTATTGAGTCCATTTGAAAGCTTTTGCAAGTTGAATCAGCTTCTGAGGTTGAGTATTTCTCAAAAACGACTATTTTGTCGTTTTGTGGAATTTTGCTTTTCTATTTTCTGGCTTATTGAGTGAGCTTATTGAATTTTTTTTTTGACTTATCTCTTAAGCATCCAAAAAGAGGGTTGTGTGTCAAATTAGAGCTTATGGCATTAGCTTATGGCTTAATGGGCTGAAAAGCCCAATAAGAATAAGCTTTGTGTTCAATAAGCTGTGATAAGCACATTTTCAGCTTTTGGGCCTTTAGAGTTTTGTTCTTAGAATTAAATTTTAAGTCAGATAGGGCTTTTCCAAGTCAATTGGGCCAAGTTTGACTTTTTGGGCCCAAAAGCCCATTTGTGTTGACTGTTTTTGGATTTGGCCCATTTGAGGGCCTATTAGGGGTATATTGGTAATTTCACTTTCATTTTCTGATTATTTAGGTTAAAATAAACTAGTTTGCAAGTTTTTAGAATTTTTTATAATTTTTGGATTTTTAATATTATTTTATTATTATTATTTTTAAAATTTTACTTTTTCCAACTTTTTACATTTTTCTTAGGTTAATTACATTAAAATAGGAATTTAGCAACTTTTAGAATAATTTTATCATTTATGGATTAATTTTTATAATTATTTTAAGTTTTAATAGTTTTTAATTCATTTTAAATAGTTTTAATTAATTTTAAAATTTCTAAAAATAGTTTTTAATCATTTTAGGTCATTTTAGAGGTTTATCAATTGAAAAATCTTTATTTGGGCTTTTTGATAATTTATTTGATTTTTAGGGCTTTAATTAGCATTTAAAAATTGAATATTTAATTATTTAAAAGGTTTGAAAAAGTTTTGATCATTGGTAAACTCTTAGTTTATTATTTTTGATTTTTGGTAAATTTTTGGTAATTTTTAGAATTTATTTTATTTTTGTGATTTTTTAGGTTCTACGTCTTAACTTTCTAATAGTGATTTTTAGTTAATTTTTATTTTTACGCTTTCGTCATTTTCTCTTCTAATCCCCTTCTAAACCAAATAATAATCTCAAATAATTACAAGTTAATTCACACACATATACCTCCTTGGGAAACGAACTTTCTCTCTTTTATTTGATTGGGTCATTAGTGTTGATTTTTCCTAAAATCATCACTCGATACTTACCGCTATTTTTAGTTGCTTGTTTTTCCTAAAGCAAGTATCTAAATTTACTACAATCACTTATGTATATGTATATGATGATGAATGATGATTAAAAATATCGTGTGGGGATTTGGTGTTGATAAACATGCTTAAAAAGATGAAAAACTATAAGAAACAAGGCTAAAATTTTGTTTAAATTTGTTGGCTGTATAAAACATTAAAGAATCAAATGGTTAACTGATAAAAATGGCATAGATTAATGAATAAACAGTAAGCTATAGGTCTTGTACACATGTGAGAGTTGGCCATGCAATGGAATCATTGTAATGAGTGAGATATGATCAAAACAAGTTTAGAGTACCAATCTGAGTTCACTGTTTTGGACGATTTTTAGAAAATACTTAGAGGCTGATTCAACAGTAGCTATAGAAGCGTTAAATGGAGCACATATCATGTAGTTTATGTGATAAAAATTTTAGCTTCTATCTCCATATAGAACTCTAGATATGACAGTTTTGGTGAAGATGAAAATAAAAATCAGATTTTGAGAATTAATGTTTATTATTATTATATAAGCACTCAAAATTATATTGTATAAAATGTAAAATAAAAACCCACTAACTTATGGATTTTATAAATATAAATATGTAAAAGGTTAAATAAGTGTATAAATTATAAAAATGGTAATGGAATAACACTTATAAGTAATAAAAACTATAAACTTGATTTTTACGACATTTTCGGCTAGTACCGTAAAATTAACGTTTTTCGCCAATTAAAACCTAGACGATCAAACCCGTCTAATGTAAAGTTTTTAAAAGTCATATACTGATATATAAGTAACTAATACAAGTAAAAACCGATAAAACCCGAACTATAGGACATACGGACATTAACGAGCTAACTAAGCATATTGGACTAATAATTGGACTAAATAAGATAAACACTTATAAAAAGTACTTATTGGGCTTAACCCATTTGGGCCCAACATGGAAAGTATAGATACTGATAATATAAGTATAAAATGGATTAAAACAAGTTAAAGAACTTATAATAAGCTTATTGGACTTAAAACGTGTAAATAGGTAAAACTAGTAAACTAGTAAGAAGATACCAATACGTAAACACTAAAATGAGTAAAAGGGAATATGTAAACCCACTTGATCATCATATATATAATCATCATATGTATACATAATTGTTATTTTATAAAGTCATTGGACATGAGTCTAAGACGAGTATTATTTGTCTATGTTTCCGTGATTGAAGCACGCACCGTACGTCCGAATTTGCCGATAACCCGCCTTCCCATATCAACGTGAGTTCATAGCCTCGCACTCTTTTAAATGTTTTATGAAATGTTTTATAAACCCGCGAGGGAGATAACATGTTAGTTTTTATAAAATAGGACACCATTTGTCCCGATTGTTTGTTTATTGATTTGGACCCGAATGATTGTATGACCCGATTGTATGACCCGATAAATGATTAAAGGACCCGATAGATGAAATTAAATGGATTATTAAAGTTAGGTTATGTCACTAAAAGTCCCATTAGCATGAATTGTGAACTACCGGGATTTGGTAGACGCTTATGCATATAATAGTACTATTTGGGGACGATCACCCCAGTTCGCGCCTTGACGGTTGATCCCCGTCGTGCCACATTGATTGGTAAGCGAATTTATGTATGAGAAGATTTCCATAGCGTGACCTTTGTGACGACACACTACTTTAGATGGGCAAGTTTGGTATCGGGTTAGCTACCCGTTGTTGTGATAGTAAGGTAACAATGTCATGCGGCTTATAATAATCTAAATTAACAAAATACTACTAGACGCACCGAATTACGATGTATTGCCTGACTAGCAATACGGGGTCATACTATTGATATTATGTTCGTGTTTTGGTTTTCATAACCATATTCATATAACGGTTTTTATTTTCATACAACGTCATAAGACGTATTGTATGATTGTTTTTACGACATTGGCTCGTATAATGATTTTTAAGGCAAACGCCTATATTATGATTTTGATAAGGATTTGTATAAAAATGACTTTGGCTATTTTATGGCCTATTACCATAATTTGTACAAAATAATTTTTGGAAATAATTTTATACCAAAGTTATATTGATGGAATTTATTAAATTCTATGAATTCACTCGGCGTTATCGCTGACCTTTTCTTTTAACATGTTTTATCTCAGGTACTTGAAGGTAATTCTCGGGAAGACGACAAGAATTCGTGGCCCACACTTAAACAATATTTTCCATTCAAATATTTTGTAAAACTCTGTATGAAATGTAATGACTTGGGACCTATGTAACTTTGATATTTATGAATGGAAATGTTTTATGTGGAAACCTTGGTTTCCGGATCTTTTAAGCAACTAGGAATGCACCATGTTCATATGATTAGATAATCAAAGCGGAATTAGAACATGATACATTAACAAGGTGTTTAGGGCACAATAACATGAATTAAAACAAAAGGATTGTTAATTATATTAATAATCAACAACCACTAGACATGTATACATTGAATCCCACGTCTAGTGCACACACGCTTTTAGGTTTACATTGTGAATGAATTGATGATTAAAACCTAAGACCCTTGGTTCCTTTTTGTCTACGTTTTGTCAATGCTTGAATTGCATGTAACAATGCTTAGATTGTACATGACAACTCTTGAGCTAACAACGCCTAATTTGCTCTAATCAACGCTTGATTAACTCTTGACAACGCTTGGACAATATCTTCATGTTTTCTTTGTTTTTGAGTTTCTGCAACATCAACTTTTTGACCCAACAATCTTCCCCTAGTTGATAGTGGCAAAACTCTATGTGTATCTCTTGTAAGTTGTACATGATCTTCAAATTGCTTCCCCTCAAGTGTAGCATGTATTTCTTCCCCTTTTTGTCACATCAACAGGGAAGTATCCAATGTATGCAATCTTTGAAGATTCTCCAAATGTAGGCTCTGTGTAATGATCTTGAAGAACAATTAATATAATATTTTTGAAGTAGAAGTAGAATAACCCAACCTTGTGTTCCATGTCTTGTACTATCCACGTGACTAAGAACTTATACTCATGGTACAAAGTATAAGTAGACCTCGATCCCTTGTCAATATTCTCATCCTTTGTGAGACACTGAGCACGATAATGTAACTCCTTCAAGTGTTATGACAAGTCTTCGTCACAAACCATTAAAAGCATGAACAAGTTACCTTCAAAATTGCTTTGACATTTGAAGATATAATAGAACACAAACTCGCGAAAATCTTCTTCAATCATCAAACTTACCATAAGAATTCTTCCCCTTAAGCCAACACCTCTTCATGACGAAACGTTTTCTTCATATCATATGTAAAAGCTTTTGGATGGATAACTCTTTTACAAGGCTACCTTGATTACATAATCAAATCCAATAAATTACCTCACGAATTGTTGTCAACTCGCATTAAAACCATTAATTCCTTTTAAAAATATCCGAGCCATAAATATCAACATGATATTCTATATTAAAACAGAGATTCCATGTACCTTCGTGTGTATAATCCTCCTTTTTGTGTGCTTAAAACGTACCAATTTTCTCAAACAGCAGCAAACATTGTGTTGTCCAACATCCTTCTCTGTCCAATATCTTTACCAGATGTATTGTCCGATATCGAACAATACCTATCAGCGTTGAAGTTCATATATCGGACGACACTGTCAACTCTATCAGCGTTGACTTATTCTGTCAGCGTCAAAATCCTCTTTGTCAGCGTCAAACCAATCATGTCAGCGTCCCTTTCTGTTTGACGTCATCAAGTGGCTAAAATACAATAGTGGATAAATATCATAACAACGACTAGAATATTACCTTATACCACTGTGGTCCATTATGGTATACGTAACAATTTACCAGCTCACCAAGGTCAAACGTGATAAACATATATATATGTCCAAAATAGATAACCACTACCATCCACGTCTTTCTTCTTTCCTATAATATTCTATGCAAGTTGTTTTATAGTAAAAGCCCATATAACATAAATACCATCCACGTATCCCGCAAAATCAGAGAACTATATTTGCATCACACGTCTTTGATCCAGACTGTTTTGCAAAATCATTCTCGTGAAAAATTAACTTCCAAAAAGAAAAACTGATTTTTCTTTAAACACGTCATGGCCATAAATATGTCATCCAATCAAAATCTTCTTACCGTGTGAACACAATACTTCTTCATATGAACACAAACTGAATACCAATCAAATGCACCCTTTTGATCGTGTGAACGCAATTGATATTGACCAATTATCTTGGATGCACCGTGTGAACACAATTATGACATTAGAAATCACTTTGCTTCTTAGATCGTGTGTATGCAGGTGTACCGTAATCATATACTATTAATCTCCTTTGCTGCTCAAAACACTCGTCCATATGTCGCTGTTAATCTTAGTTGGTTGTGTGAACACAGACGTGAATACCACACCATCAACTTTTCAATCGATCTAGGGTTTAAGATCAAACCCTAAAAATTAAAATTAAATCACAGCTTCAATCGACTTCATAGTAGCATAACATAACCACAACACTTCTTTTTCTGTCTTCAAAAACGTTCTAGGGTTTGGAGAAAACCCTAATTTATGATTTCATGTGAAAATAGAATGTTGAATACCTTCTTTGCAGCCAACTTCAACATATGATAACTTCATCATTTGAGCTCAAATCGAAGATCCCTTCGGTGAGATTCTAGACACAAGTGCCAAGAACCTACAGTCCAAAAATCACAAAGATCCAACGGTTAACGAAGGAGAGATCGTGTTTTGAACATGGCTGTTCACAGAAAACTGCATACCTCCTTCTGCTGACTTTGACGCCTAATAACTTTTGCCTGGGGATAAAACTCGACAATCCCTCTGGTGGATGTTTAGATATATGTATAAAGAACACACATATAAAATTTCGTGACGATCCAACGGTTCAATCAAAAGTTATGACCTTCTGAATACTGCTGCGCACATAAAAACGTCCAGAAAAACCCTAGACGGATTTTTCTTCTTTTCACCATACACGAACACCTTGTTGGTCCTAGCATCACGAGCCACGAGGCTCTGATACCAATTGTGGAAACCTTGGTTTCCGGATCTTTTAAGCAACTAGGAATGCACCATGTTCATATGATTAGATAATCAAAGCGGAATTAGAACATGATACATTAACAAGGTGTTTAGGGCACAATAACATGAATTAAAACAAAAGGATTGTTAATTATATTAATAATCAACAACCACTAGACGTGTATACATTGAATCCCACGTCTAGTGCTGTTAGCCCTATATTTTATATAGTCGAACAAGAATGTAATAGGTCATCTCAGTCGTTAAATGGTCTTGTATTGTAATAGGTTAGTCGGGAAAACCGGGCTTGAACTTTAAGCTAATATTGTATAAGTTAGGGGCGTAAGCCCAAAACAAAGCCAAGCCCGACCCAAGATGAAGCCCACAAAGGCCTTATAGCCGTGGGGTATATAACCCTCTTTCACATGTGAAAGAGGGTGTTGGTTCATTTTACTTTCTCTCTCTAGTAAACATAAACCTTCCAAATCTCTCTTGTTTCTCTCTCTACTTTTCTTCTCTTTCTCTCTCTAAATCTTGTGTTATGGATTGAATAAGAACAACATTTGGTATCAGAGCCTATAGTGGATAGGTGATTGAAGATTCGTGTGGTGTGTTCTTGATTTTTCGTGATCATTTTGATCTTTATATCACGTCCAAAATTTTTTTTCTTGTGTTTTTTATGGTTTTTTCTTGATACAAATCTTCTACATAGTTGTGGTAGAGATTTGGTATTGATACCTTGGCTAAAAACACAAAATTTTTGGGTGTTTTGATCATTTTTGGCTTAAAATCACGAATTGGTTGAGTTTTGTCCGAGAAAAGTGGGAATTATTCCGATCAGGTCATCAGAAAAGGGCTTACAGTTATTCCGATTGGTGTAATCGGAATAGGGTTTATACATTCTGATTGATCATTCCGATTGGACATTCCGATTGGACATTCCGATTTAACATTCCATTTGGACATTCCGATTGGTCATTCCGATTGACATTCCGATTGGTCATTCCAATTTAAACATTCCGATTGGTCATTCCGATTGACATTCCGATTGGTCATTCCGATTTGACATTCCGATTAGGGTATTCCGATTAGTATTCCAATTTGGACATTCCGATTGGGTATTCCGATTTGACATTCCGATTGGTCATTCCGACAAGGTTATTCCGATGGGCATTCCGATGGATATTTTGTTTGAGTAATTTTTAGACTTAGCCACTATCTAGACTAGTTTAGGAACATCGTTTACACTATTGTGCACGATATCAAGCCAGACCTACTCAAAAGCACCTCAAAGAGGTTAAACGGATATTTCGGTACCTTAAGAATACCATTCACATGGGACTCTGGTATCCGAGGGAAACCGGTTTTCATCTAACGGCTTTTTCAGATTCTGATCACGCAGGTTGTCTTGATAGTCGTAAAAGCACTTCTGGTAGCATACAATTTCTAGGGGAAGACAAGCTTGTTAGCTGGTCGTCAAAGAAGCAGGATTGCACTTCGCTCTCATCAGCTGAAGCAGAATATGTGGCTCTATCCGCGTGTTGTGCTCAAGTCCTCTGGATGAGAACTCAACTCACGGATTATGGCTTCCACTTTGATAAAATACCTATGTATTGTGACTCAAAGTCGGCCATAGCCATATCTTGCAATCCGGTTCAGCACTCCCGCACCAAGCACATCGATGTCAGATATCACTTCATCAAGGAACAAGTGGAACGCGGCATCGTGGAATTATACTTTGTCAGAACTGAGTACCAGCTGGCAGACTTGTTTACAAAAGCTCTATCGAAAGATAGGTTTGCGTATCTCGTTGGCCGTCTTGGTATGAAGTATATGACTCCAGAAGACTTGGAGGTTTTGGCAAATGAAGCTGCTTGATATTCTCTCACAATGACTTCTAAGCACATCACAGCTTAGGACTCGGACCTCAACTAAGGAAAGTTTATCTCGGACGATAACTTATCCTTCTCAACGAGAAATTCATATTTCTCGGTCATGAGCTTCTCATAAAAACATTCAAAGTTTTTAAGTTCATGAAAAACGATTTCTAAGTAAATGTCAGCTTAGAACTCGAACTTCAACTTAAGGAAAGTTTATCACGGATGATAACTTATCCTTCACAACGGGAAATTTATTTTTCTCGGTCATGAGCTAGTCACAAAACAATCAAAGTTTTGAGCTCATGAAAAACTGACCCGAAAGGGGAGTCTACGTTTCAGTGCGCTTTCCCTAATCAATAGAAGAGAAGTCTTCTATCCTGATTATTTTAAAACCATTGAACACAATTTTTCAAGAATTTCTCAAAAGGTTTTTCTAAATCTTTCAAAATTGTGTGTTCAACACTCCCTTCCTCATAAGTGGTTTTTATATCTCAAAATTGTCATATGTTATTTTGATCAATTTTTGAGGGGGAGCGTTTTAAAATCAAGCCTTTTAATGTTGTTGGGTACATCTCTAAAATTGTCATATTTTATCTATCCAACACATTCCGAAAATGATATGAAATTGTCAATGTAATATATTATATCGGAAAAGGCATCTCAACTCCGTACCTCAACATATTTTGTGGTGTCGTTTTTCTAAAATTTTGTCAAATTTTGTCTCAAGACACACATATATTGTTGAGGGGAAGCGACCCGACTGAAAATGTTCCATGCTTCATACGTGCACACATGTTTCTCTCCGAATCGGCTTTCAGAAATTGTCATATTCTAATCAATTAGTATCTCTAATATGATGTTTTTATATTAGAGATAGGGGGAGAAAATGTGATTAAAATGTAATATATCGCAACATGTGATCTTAAATACTCAAGTGCAACTCTTTCCTTCACATGCCAAACTATTTCGTATATCGATGCATGTGTGTAGGGGGAGCTTTTTGAAAAGATAAAACTTTCAAAGTGTTAAAAGTTTTGATTTTTATCAAGCACTTTGAATGGTTTTCAATGGTTTTATGGTTACGATCTTTACCCAAAACAACCTACTATCCACGACGGAACGATGGAGTCAAAAGGTGGTTTAGGATAGGAAACTAAGTCCTATGATCCAACCAGAACCGGAGGGATCTACCCAAGGACATTCCATAGCTAGAAATAGTTGTCCTTAGGAAAGATGGAGTGAAATGAAGCTGAATGCGGACCAATTACTTAAGTTAGCACTAGAACAATCACAACAAGGTGCGAATGATGACGTATTGGTAAGCATTGAAGGAGTTGAATATTCTGTGCAACTTAGGTAGAAACCGGGTTAACACATCTTTTGAAGACAAGTGTCATGGACCAGTGATGCGATGCACAACCCTTCCCAAACCATTCGAGTTTCTATCAAAAGAAACTTGTCTCATTGTCACGGAGATCAACACGTATCTATTGACTTTCTCACTTCGAGTCAGTTAATATTGAAAAGGTGGCAGTCTGCTCCAGCCTCCGATTACCAAAATGCACTTATTGAGTCTAGAGCCAATCGAGATCAATTTATCATCTCATTAGGACACAATCGAGTCCTACGCATTATCCTTGTGATATTGCCAGAATATCTGAGTGATACGATTCACAATGAAGATGGAAATACTGCTTGAGCCAACATCAAACAAGCTCATGGTAGGTAACTTGTGCGATTCTACACGAATCAAACTTGTGAGAACTGGAAAGCAACTAAGTTTGGATTCTTGATTTATTCAAACTTGATTCCAGGTTTCTTCGCAAAATCCATGTGATCTTGCCAGAACATTCAGAGTGACACTCATTAGTGTTCACAGTGACGAATGGAAATCCTTCCAGTGTCAACATCAAACAGCACTGCGGTAGGTAACTTGCAAGATTCTCTATGAATCAAGCTTGTGACAAACTGGAAAGCAACAATGGTGCGATTCTTTTAGAATCAAACTTGTTCCAGGAATTCTGAATTGACGACTCTAATCAGACGGATAATTTATCCTTATGATTCACTCTTTACGTTCGTAGTCTGCTTTGAGACGGTCGAGTAAAGAGAACTGGCTACTACCACCGGGAAACCCTGTCAAGGAGGTTCTTAATCGAATCTACCTGATCACAGGTACGGTATTTAATACCGTTTAACGGTCTTCACCGACCGGAGGTAAAACGCTACCGAGTTAGGATGAAATGTTCAAAGCCATTTTATCCGTGTCTATATATGTTGCTGCATATCAAGAAGGTGGCGTAGCTGTGATACCGATGTCGATTCAGAAGTCACAAGAGCACAAGATGGCGATAATCAAGATACCTAAGAATGTAAGAATGTAATAGGTCATCTTAGTCACAAGGAGTACAGATGAAGATCTCAAGCACTCAAAGTCAAATGACAAAGGCTCAAGATAAAGATCACGAAAGCATGAAGGAACAAAGCTGTTACAAACAAGATCAACACCAAGATACAAGACCAAAGCAGGAAGATCTCCTCTACAAGAATGTATTCACTCAACCATCTTATGCTTTTTAAGCATTTTAAGATGACCGATACATTGGGGGAGATTGTTAGCCCTATATTTTATATAGTCGAACAAGAATGTAATAGGTCATCTCAGTCGTTAAATGGTCTTGTATTGTAATAGGTTAGTCGGGAAAACCGGGCTTGGACTTTAAGCTAATATTGTATAAGTTAGGGGCGTAAGCCCAAAACAAAGCCAAGCCCGACCCAAGATGAAGCCCACAAAGGCCTTAGAGCCGTGGGGTATATAACCCTCTTTCACATGTGAAAGAGGGTGTTGGTTCATTTTACTTTCTCTCTCTAGTAAACATAAACCTTCCAAATCTCTCTTGTTTCTCTCTCTACTTTTCTTCTCTTTCTCTCTCTAAATCTTGTGTTATGGATTGAATAAGAACAACAAGTGCACACACGCTTTTAGGTTTACATTGTGAATGAATTGATGATTAAAACCTAAGACCCTTGGTTCCTTTTTGTAGTATAAGGATTAGGGTTTACAAGAGATAAGAATGAATAAACAAGTAAATCTTCTATTTAAATAAACTTATGCAGAATATCTTTGCATGTTTATCTAAATAGAAGCTTCCATAAGCTTCTTTGTCTACGTTTTGTCAATGCTTGAATTGCATGTAACAATGCTTAGATTGTACATGACAACTCTTGAGCTAACAACGCCTAATTTGCTCTTATCAACGCTTGATTAACTCTTGACAACGCTTGGACAATATCTTCATGTTTTCTTCGTTTTTGAGTTTCTGCCACATCAACTTTTTGACCCAACATTTTATTAATAAACGACGCGATTTTTTTATGCGTTGTCTATGATGTGAGTAATGTGCTATCCCGTAACACCAACGAGTCTTCCGCTGTATTGAGTTGTATAAATTTGGGGGTGTTACAGTTTGGTACCAGAGCTCTCGTTATAGAGAACGAAAGATTTTTAAAACTAAGGTTTTGAATAGAACATTTCAAAATCTTTTAACTATAAACATTTTTCACAAATGTCTAAAAATCTTTTAACTATAACGGTGCCGAAGAATTCCCGAGTTACCGACAAGGTCAGACTGAGAAGTGTTATTTTAATATATATATATAACTTGGATTATATATATATGATGTAATTTTATTACATGATTGTTTGATGATTATTTTGATATTTATACGAGGTATTTATACGACGTCGATTGTCACAAGGAACCCTAAATCCCCTAGTAAATTAATCGAAGCTATTCTCGTAGGAATTCTAGCTATCCTAGATCTAAACCAAGTTGTGAATATTTATGATCCCAACAAATGGTTGATATTCGTAGAAATGTAGATATTAGTTGATTGTGATATTGAAAAAGAATTGGCGAGATTAAATCTGATATCGATGTCATGACGATCTTTTCTTATAGAGTGGAGTTTGAAAAAATGTTACCACCTAGAAAGATGTCATCTTATTCGTTGTCATCCAATTCTTAAATTGAAATCGAAAGGGTGAATGTTGCACTTGAGGCTATCATCGGAACCATTACCCAAAAGCCTCATGCCACTAATACCTTTCCGAGAAGTCTAATTGAATGTATGAGTCATCTCATACTAGTGACTCATTTGATAACTATTGTTGTAAGAAACTATAGGATTGGAAATTAAGTGTTGTTCATATTGAGCTTTTATTGCCTTTACAAGGTCGAAGAATAAGGTTGTAAGTATTGGAGAATGAGGTAGGATATCGAATTGAGTATAAAATTGGTTGAAACTTGGATAAAGTAAAATTTAACTCGCATGGAATATGAGATTGATAAGAGGAAATTAATAAGTCATGTGATTGAATTATAAGGTTTTAAATGATTGTTGATTCGTGTTAAGGGTTCTTCCTAGGCCATTGTCTACTAATGAGGATGCCCAGTGTCCAAGAAATAAATTGAAGAAATCTTCTTCTGAATTGAGACCGATGGATCTTCCGGGACATGTGGAACACCTAATGACTCTTGTAGATTAGTATTCATTGTGGTATCTTTTAAAAATCCCTAACTTAACTGAGATATCAGTTGGTAGGATGAGTTTTGTAAATTCTATGACATAGTGACACGTAATTTGTTATGGTACAATTTGACTTGTTTGTGATTAATGAAAAGACTACCATTGATTTGCTAAATTCTACATGTATCGATGTTATCTATCTTTTATTGCTTCATCCTAATGTTCGCATTAGTGATGCAACCATTGAACAAGTACTCATATCGAATTGAGTCACGTTGTGAATTATTCTCTTTTGAATGCCATCGAGGTCATGAACCTCATGATTAATTGGCTATGCTCATTTCCTATCATATTGAAGTTAGTTCTCGGTGAACAACTCTTCATCACTCTTTTGCAGATCACTCATTGTTTTTATAAGATAAAATAGTATCATTTGAGGAAATTGAATTTTCATCACTATAAGGATTATTCAAAGTGAGATTTATAAGTGATTGTTATCAAAATGAAGTTGTTTATGAAATACCTTGGAAAACTTAATTGTTTTCATAACAAAGAAAATCTTTGTAAATTTATTCTTGATCCTTATTTAAGAATTAAGCATGAAAATGTTTTTATTATAAACATGATAATAAAATTCTGACGAACTGAGTATTGTATCGTTAATCTTGAAATTGTATATAGTTGCGCGCCTACATACAATTTGGAATGGACCATGCAAGGCTGATTAGTAGTCACCCTAAAACTAATGAATAAACACTACATTTTCTTTGAAAATTGTGAAAGATTAAAATTTATGAGATCTGCAAGAAGTGAAAAATAGGGACATAATGTTAGAGACATCTACATATGTGCCCATGCCATCTATTCTTCTGAGTCGAATTTACTCATCTGTGGAAATTGTCTTATTTGATAATTGACAATTCTTTCTTGTCCAATTCTCCCGTAGTGAGATTCTTAGGAAAAGTATTTGATTACCGAGTGTTGATACCCGATTGGACGTATCGACGTTCTTATCATTCCTTTTGATTTGATTTCATTTGAATGACCTGGGTAACGATCCGAGGAGCTTTCGAATGCGTACTCAAATTATGAAAACATGGGATATATTCATATTCGTTAAATGTTTTCGTTTGTATCTGAATTGAAATTCTCTCGCATAGATTATGCGTTGACCTTACTCTTTTAAGGTTAGTTATGTATCCAGATATCCTTGAACGAGTGAAGGATTATGAATTATTATTAGTCTTTTGAGAAGTTCACATCTTATCGACGGCATTGAAACTGGAAAGTTGATAGTGCCAGTAGAATCGATTGATTGATTATGACATGACGACATTGTCTTAATTGATGGGAACTCGAATTGAATTACCCTAAATGATAAGATGTTGATTATCAAAAGTGATCTAAATAATTCTTGATGGATGACCATATCCTGCATTTAGACTTGAAATTATACCATGAATGGTTGTGAATTAGTCATAGATATTATAATCTAGAAAGAACCTAATATGAATTTAATAAAAGATGTTTCTGTTATCTGAAATTTTAGAAGGTATTTGTTGACGAATTAACTAGACTTTCGCCACTAAGGCAAGTTGAAATTGGTATTGATTATATTCCCAGTGTTGCACCTGTGGCTTGTGCACTGTACGTCAGCACCATCTAAATTAAAGGAATTACCGTACAACTGAGAGAGTTGTCGGAGAAGGATTTTATTATACCAAGCCTGTCATCATGAAGAGGTATGGTGATATCATTCCTTATATTTATAGATTACTGTGAACTGAGTAAATTGACAATCTAAAACGATATCCATAACTCGAAATGGAAGATTTGTTCGATCATTTACAAGGTTCTAGCGTATGTTTTAAAGATTTGATCCATGGCATGGTTATTTTCAACTTCGCGTCCGCGAAGGAGATTATGTATTCCAATCACTACATCCGGTACTTGTAATGAACATTATGAGTTTCACGTGATGTCGTTTGGATTGACTATACACATGTAGCATTCATAAATTTGGTGAATCACGTGTGTAGGCTGTAATTTGGTAAATTCATGCTCGTGATCATTAAGGACCATTTATTTGTTTATAAGAATAAGAATGAAGTTAATAATTAGTTATAGACTGCCCTAAATTGGCCGAACAACGAAAACCTGTACCTTGAATATACAACATGTGATTTAAGACTTAATCCTTTACATGATTTAACCGTGTGATTAATAGATAGTGGAATATAAATTGACTCTTCAAAAATTAGAAGTCATTTAATACTTTGAGTTATACTAAAAAGAAAGTGCAAATATATTTTGACAAATGTTTTAACAAATGATTTTAAGGGATTATTCCCTTATACACAAACCATTTAACTAAACTTCTGTTTAGGGGTAAATGTTCGTGTATACTTCTAGACAACTTAAGAAGAATTGAGGAAACATTTAAACCATGACTTGAAATTTGAAACGATACATTTCACTTTTCAACTAAGAAAATTTTGACCAAAGTATAAACAAAGGTTTTTTGAATATTTACGAATCTTGTAAAATATTTTCGATAAATCAACAAAAATATTGTTAATTAAATTCAAATTTATTTTGAACATTTTATATAATTGGTCGAACTAGGAAACTTAAAATTTTACGTTTACGTTTCATAAAAATTTAAATATCTAACCTTTAATTACTTTTAATACTTATCGACGCTTAAAACGTCGGATTGAGAAAAAAAAAATAGATAAAGATATTAGTAAAGACGAAACTAAAACATAGAAGATATGAAGAAAGAATTTTTGAATAAATACGGACATGATAACTATTTCATCAGGAAAGTGAACGTAATTACTGACACATTATGTATAAAAGATAAAGAACCAATTAGGATGTGTTCCTTAATAATGAAGGTGCAAAATAAATTGCCGAACGATATAAAAATAAACAATGTTTGTAAAAAGGATAATATAAATAGTGAAAGGTTTCACGGCTAATGTGAACCATTAGAATTGAGAAGCCAATGGCGGTAAATGTTTTTAAAGACCACTTGTGATTGTCTAAATATGGAGATTGTGAGATGTAATTATGTTGGAATTTGTAAGTATAAGTATTCTATTTATGTCATTTATGACTAAAAGTATCTTTGTCTAGAGAAGTTGTACTAATGACAAATTGTGAAGGCAGACATCGCCTCATACTTTAGTAAACGTCTAGCTATCGCAAAGGTAAACATCTAAATTTGATTCGATTTGGGTCATCGTCGACAGACTGACGAAATCTGCTAATATCATTCCCGTTAATGATAAATGCAAAAGAGTTATGTAAACATGGTGTTCCTATATCGAACATCTTTATCAAGATCCTCGCTTCGCATCGAATTTCTAGAGATTTGCTCAGAAATCATTAAGAACGAACCTTGATGAGAGTACTATGTACCACCCCAATCGAAGGGACGAGGTAAAGTAACGATACAAAGTAATATAAGCGCTGTTTTATGTTTGAATGAATGACCTTTAGTAATAAACCATATAATCATTTTCCTTTAGAGAGATTATCATTGATAATTATCGCATTAGGATCGAGATCGAATCGTGTCATGATCCAATTATTAGAGCATCTATAAGCAAGAGTTGAGATGAAGACATCCGACATACACCCACTGTGAGTTGGACATGTCTTTTAGGTTTAAGGTTTCCTATGATGGCGAACCTAACCTTACAAAATACCCGACCCGCGAGATCTGAAATGATTGTTGAAATTAGGATCTGATTATTGACTGCCGGTAGTGGGCAAGAGGTTATGTGAATATGAAATGTAGATCTTGAAGTGCCAGATGGGTAGCGAAGTTATGCCAAAAAATTTAACCTTGGAGAAATGAATTAATGATCTGACAAATCATGGGATATAAGTCCCCGTTGTATGGGACCATTGAGAGGATGTAAAAGATTGGTTTGAAAGGCATATAAGCTGGATCTACCCAAGGACTTCAAGAGATGCGTGAATTATGTTTCGTAAATCAAACTTGATGGAATATCTATCAAGTGAAAATCTGAATTCTTCTTAATAAAGCTTAGATCGGCGAAAAGTTGCATTCATCAAAAACCCGTGAACATCATGGATAGAGAAAGTAAGTCAACATTTAGCCTGATCTTATTCCCGTAGTTATGTTTGAGGAAACTCGCGTATTGTAATGGATTACACTTGTGAGAAAAGACCGAATGTGGAGGAAATACCCACATGGCTTTAACTCTATAAGAAGCGAGTAGTAAGATGATCTTTGAGGACAAAGATCCTGTTTAGGGGTAAATGCTGTGACAATCCGTCAATTTATGGTTGATATTTTATTCTCAATATTTATTTGAAAACATTATTTTAATGTTACAATATGAACTCACTTATTTTTGGGAAGAAATTTGGATTTACGTCTTGAAGTAGCGTTGACTACGTCTAAACCGGAGGATTCTACGTTACGTGCTTATGTTTACATACACCGTCTTTGGTGACAGTCCGACATTTCAGAAAATAAATTTATCCGTGAATATTATTTTGGAGTTTTAAATTTGTGTTGGTTCATAAACTCACAAATTTACGAGAAGAGATTAGGACTTACGATTTTTATTTAACGTCCTTTACGACTAAACCGGAAACATTAGGATTACGTATTTACGTTTTCGAACTCCGTTTTTGATGAAACAATTTTTATTAGATTCGTTTTGTGCCGTTGATTCATAATTTATGAAAACGTTTTTCGTAAAACGACCCGAGGGCACGCAAATCGAGGAAACTAGAATCGAGGAGTACCCGTAAATAAATGGGGATGAGACAAGTGTGACACTTGCCCCACCCCCATATAACCGGCCATAACTTGCCAACACATCAAAGATGTGTCAACACTTACACTTAATAAGTTTACACTTGTAAACTTAAGCTTCCTTTTGAAGCTACCTATCCCACTAAGCTAACTAAAAACCATTTGCTTCTTCATTATACCATTTCACACATGCAAAACCACTCCTTTCTCTCCCATGGCTCTTATTCTTGTCGTCCAAAAACAACCCCAAACCACCCATTTGATCAAAATTTAACCACAAATCTTATGTTATTCTTGCATAAGATGATGTCCTTTTGAAGACTTATTGATTGGTGGTGCTTATAACATCCAAGGAGGAGTTTCCATGGAGTCTTGGGGATGATTTTCAACAAGGAGTTTATGAAGATTGGTGGTCTTGAAGATGGTCTTGGTTCATCACAAGTTTCTCCATCAAAATCCATGTCCAAATCATAACCTACATCAACTTGGTGGTATAAATATTGTCCTCCTCATCCTCTTGTTATTTTTGATTATGTAATCTTGTATTTATTTTACTTATGTATATGTATATGATGATGAATGATGATTAAAAATATTGTGTGGGGATTTGGTGTTGATAAACATGCTTAAAAAGATGAAAAACTATAAGAAACAAGGCTAAAATCTTGTTTAAATTTGTTGGCTGTATAAAAAAGTAAAGAATCAAATGGTGAACTGATAAAAATGGCATAGATTAATGAATAAACAGTAAGCTATGGGTCTTGTACACATATGAGAGTTGGCCATGCAATGGAATCATTGTAATGAGTGAGATATGATCAAAACAAGTTTAGAGTACCAATCTGAGTTCACTGTTTTGGACGATTTTTAGAAAATACTTAGAGGCTGATTGAACAGTAGCTATAGAAGCGTTAAATGGAGCACATATCATGTAGTTTATGTGATATAAAATTTAGCTTCTATCTCCATATAGAACTCTAGATATGGCAGTTTTGGTGAAGATGAAAATAAAAATCAGATTTTGAGAATTAATGTTTATTATTATTATATAAGCACTCAAAATTATATTGTATAAAATGTAAAATAAAAACCCACTAACTTATGGATTTTATAGATATAAATATGTAAAAGGTTAAATAAGTGTATAAATTATAAAAATGGTAATGGAATAACACTTATAAGTAATAAAAACTATAAACTTGATTTTTACGACATTTTCGGCTATTACCGTAAAATTAATGTTTTTCGCCAATTAAAACTTAGACGATCAAAACCGTCTAATGTAAAGTTTTTAAAAGTCATATACTGATATATAAGTAACTAATACAAGTAAAAACCGATAAAACCCGAACTATAGGACATACGGACATTAACGAGCTAACTAAGCATATTGGACTAATAATTGGACTAAATAAGATAAACACTTATAAAAAGTACTTATTGGGCTTAACCCATTTGGGCCCAACATGGACAGTATAGATACTGATAATATAAGTATAAAATGGATTAAAACAAGTTAAAGAACTTATAATAAGCTTATTGGACTTAAAACGTGTAAATAGGTAAAACTAGTAAACTAGTAAGAAGATACCAATACGTAAACACTAAAATGAGTAAAAGGGAATATGTAAACCCACTTGATCATCATATATATAATCATCATATGTATACATAATTGTTATTTTATAAAGTCATTGGACATGAGTCTAAGACGAGTATTATTTGTCTAGGTTTCCGTGATTGAAGCACGCACCGTACGTCCGAATTTGCCGATAACCCGCCTTCCCATATCAACATGAGTTCATAGCCTCGCACTCTTTTAAATGTTTTATGAAATGTTTTATAAACCTGCGAGGGAGATAACATGTTAGTTTTTATAAAATAGGACACCATTTGTCCCGATTGTTTGTTTATTGATTTGGACCCGAATGATTGTATGACCCGATTGTATGACCCGATAAATGATTAAAGGACCCGATAGATGAAATTAAATGGATTATTAAAGTTAGGTTATGTCACTAAAAGTCCCATTAGCATGAATTGTGAACTACCGGGATTTGGTAGACGCTTATGCATATAATAGTACTCAGGTACCAATTACTTTACCAAACATTGCTTCTGGTGTATCCCAACCACCATTAAGCATTAAAGAAGTATCTACTCAGGTACCAATTACTTTACCAAACATTGATCCACAAGATAAGGGTAAAGGCATATTGGTAGAAGCACATGTCCCCAAGGATGCAACACAAGTCAAGTTTGATACATTGTTGGCTCAACGATTACATGAGCAAGAGCTAAGGGTACTAAAGAAAGGAGACATTAAGGCTCAGATTGCAAGTTCTGAGTCTGAAAGTATGAACGGAGCTGATGGTGAGGAGGAGAGTTCACATGATTCTACTACTGATGTGGAGGTGGACAATGAACCAGAAATGTTGGAATATGGTGAAGGTGAAGTAGCTAAAGAGAAATTAAGACAGCTGAAGCTGTTGTTAGATTTTGATATGCCTTAGATAACTAGCTTGTATCATAGGCATGAAGAAATGGCAATGGACGATCCATCTATTACATTGTCTATGAGAATTTTGGGGTTGGAACAGTTGTTGAGGGTTCAACATGATGTTAAAGTAATCTTGGAGAATAAGGCTTCCAATGTTAAGGAGAAGTCAAAGACAACTAGGAGGGAATTGTACTACATGTTGTTCAGAGGTCACCAAGAAGGTTGGACCTATAGGAAATTGCAGGCATTATCATTTGATCAGCTGGAGTATCTTGCATATCCTATTTGGGTCTATGTTGGTGATCATAATACACATTTGAAGATGTCTACTGAGAGGCATGAGGAGATTGAGGAGCAGTTAAGGATCAAGAAGGCATCACAATCACCTAGGCATGTGAAGAAGGGAGTAAAGTTTATGTTTCATGAATTTGATCCATTAAATCTAATGTTCAATGAAGGTGTTTTAAAGAAGAATTTAGAGCTTTCTCCCTTCGAGGTTGGTGACATTGCTGCTGTTGTACCTCTTGACTTCAGAAATCCTATGATAAAGTATAAAGAGGATCTAACCACATGTTTCTTGAAGATCACAAGACATGGGGACAAGGTACATGTGTTCTCTTCTCTTATGTCCCTGTTTGGCAGTATTGATAGTGAATACTTGGGGACCATTTAGGGTCTGTTGAAGAAGTATGAAGCTAAAGCTCCTTCAACTCTTGGTGGAATAAAGATATGGTCAACATTCATAAGAATGTTTGATCATAATGAAGATGATCCAGTTTGGGTAGATCTTGATGATTTGACGGGTATGGAGTGGCGTTTGTTTTCAACTACAGGAGTGTATCATCTTTTCTCCATGAAGTTTTCAAAATATTTGCTAGTGGATAGGGTCTATCCCTTTTCACAAGACTTGTTGAAAAAGATGGTGAGCACAAAGCTGAAGGTTGACTATACTAGTGGCGTAGGTGTTGATCTTATGAAATTTCTTCACTCTCAAATTAAAAAATAGGTTTATTTGTAAGAATCCTCTCTGTATTTTGTTTTTTTCATGTGATAATCCTTAAATTTCACATATGTGTTATGTACTATCATTGTCTCAATATGAAAATTTGGCTGGATATTTTTTCTTTTATATCTTACTTGGTAAGATGAACTGCTTCTAACAACCTGAACAGCCACTTCAACATATTCCTATATGTTTTAAACACAATGTATATATCAAGTCTAAAGTACTAAAAGTAATCTTATAAGTTCAATATTGATAATAACATCTCAAATATAACTATGATTCCCTAAATTCCCTTAGAAACCCTAAAAATAAGTTGTAACCTCAAAGGATGGTAAACAATGAATCGAAAGTACATATGAATAAGTCATTAAGGATTATTAACAAGTTGTAAACTATACTTTGAAGACATAATAATACCTAAGAATAGTAAGAACAAACTATACAAAGCTAAGTACAAGTAAATATACATAATAGTCTAGGTCATCATCTAGAAACCGTTAGTAAACAATTTTTCAAGTAATATAACTACATAATATCTATGTACAAGTATTAAATGCAACATACTAACTATAATCTATCATATAAAGAAGAGATAAGTAATCAAAAAATACTAATATTCACTAATCTCAAGCTATTTACATGTTAAGACCTAGTAACCAAGATTAGCATAAAAAATCCATTTCACATTGAATTAGCGTCTAATATTTTGAAACTAATTATAAAACTCAAATAAGTATCATATTAAGGTTATACATTTATCATAAACTATAACACCCCCACAAATGGTATGCGCAGCGGAACTACAACATTTGGGTGCTACGTAGTTATAATCACACATAAGCTATATTAAACGACTCAAAGAGACGTAAAAGTTTAAACATAAAATAAAGATTGATTAAATCATCAAAGTCTACAGTTTTCCAAATCACAAGATGATACAAAACAGAGTTTGCGTTTAGGTCCCCACTAAATCTCAACCCAAAAGTACATTTTCGTTCACATGACATAATATAAAATATTTAAGTGCAAAAAGGGAAGAAAAACAAAGTAGACCGCCAAGCCACAACAACTTCCATCCTCGCATGCTCCGCTTCTATCAATCTTGGTTACCTGAAACACATGCTTAAAACCGTCAACACAAAGGTTGAGCGAATCTATAGGTTTATCAAATCATAAGTTGAACATAAGTATTAAAACCAATCATGACCGTTGAATAGCATTGTCGTACTCACAATCTATTATTCAAGGATATGACAATTGTGTTTAAGCTCATGACACTAATCCGTTAACTCAATCACCCGCGTAATAATTACCGACGTGATTCAGATGAAACCAGTGCCCCTACTAAAGGCATCAGTTGCAATTATACCTTATCTCTTATCACAAATTATCCGTCTGCAGGGGGTACCCAACGTACTATCCCTCGTCTCGGATAGGGTCGTCAACCCCATAGTACTATCACTTTGTATAAGCGGCTATTTCCCCCTTCGCAAGGGCAAGAAAATAGTTAATAGTTCATGAAATTAGGGCCTTTTGCAACTAGGTACTCAACACAATTTCTAAGGCAACATTCGGGTCCAACAATCATTCATGACTTATGTTCATTTTCATTTAAATAGCATGTATCCCCCTCGCGGGTAAAAACATTTGAAATAAGTAAAGAGCGAGGCTATAGACTCACCTTAAGTAGTAGTGGTAGTATTAGTAACTACGGCGTAAACGAAATCGATCACCGACGATGAGGATGCCCCGGGAAATCAAATACAACACCTAACGAATAAACACGTAATGAATCAACACATTCAAGTACCTTCAAGTACTGTATGTACATAATTAAAAACACTCAAGGTTCATATAAACTCACGCCAAAAATCCATACAAGTAATATTTACTAGACACGTCCAATTTTATACTTTATTAGAACTATTGCGTATTTTACAATTCTGCCGGTACATACCAAATGTACGGGCTGTTTGCTATGACTTAAGCAACTATATAAATTTCAAGAAAATTCACAAAAATGTCTCATGATCTGTATAAAACCCATATTTAATCCCATGAAAAGTTTTCACTTTTATGACCCGTTACACATCACATTACTAAACATAAGTTTTTAGGACTGATTTTGCACTTCTAACATGTAAGATTTGTTTGACCCATTTAAAATAAACCATTGACCAATACAACACCTAAGTCCAAACATAGACTCACAAGTGCAGGTTTGAGGCCAAAAATCAACTTTCAATCATTTACCAAACTCTATCTATGGTCCCCGAGATTTGACCAAAAATCGAACATAATTTCGGATTATGTCGACTTTCATCTCCCGGTACACGAAAATTCAAACTAGCGTAACTTTTGACTCGTTTGGAGTCAAAAGCTCTATCTTATACCAAAACGAAGCTAAAAAGAAGCTCTACCACAATATCCTATCATATCAACCTGGACTTAGACTTAAAACCACGAAAAATACCCCTAAAGTTTCTGATCTAAAAATACCTCTTTCAAAACCGTAAAAATCATCATTCCAACCCTTTTCCTTACATCCTAGACCTATTCCAACATCAATTAACCAATCCAAAACATCCTAACTATCCTTAATCACTTGTATGAACAATCACAACAAAAAACCCATTTCATAAATCACACATGCAATTCAAAGATAATAATAATAAAATAATAATAACAAGGAGATGGAACCTTACAATGATTAAATGGATCAAAAACACCAAGAACACCCAAACCCCCCACATATTTCGTGGGTTTTGGGGCTGTGGAACACCAAAAACATAATCCCAAGCTTGATTGATCACTTAATTAAGATCATAGCAACATTAGAACAACAATACATGTGTTTAATTTGATCAAATCAACCATTTTACAAAAATTAATCTTGAAAAATTAAAGTGGTTGCATGATGGATTTTTGTGGTGGGATTTACTTAAAATGATGTTACAAACATGGGTCATTGCTTAGATTTCTTAAAAACGAATTTTTGACGGTGGATTTAGATGGCGGTGGGTTGGCCGTGAGGTAGAGAGGAAGGGAGGAGGAGAGAATTTTTTTTTTTGAAGTTAAAGATGAAGAGTGTGTGTTTGTTTGTTTATTTTGTAAGGTTAGGAGGGACCAAAGTGCAACTATAGCTTTCTTTTGGCCTTAAATGGCAAACAAGTATTTAAAGAGCGGGATTATGACTTGTAGTCGATTTTAAAATTTTACGGGAGTCGGGTTTAGTCCCGGCTACCTCAAAATACCTTTAAATGGTTCAAACGCACACAAAACGATTATACATATGGTTCCGACTCGACTTAACATGTAATAAAAATAAAAATCTCGAAAAACTCAAATATCAATCAATCGATAATAAAATGTAAGTTTTGGGCATTCGTTGATATCGTAGTCGTTATCGGTTCTTCTTAAATCGTCAAACGTTAAATTACGACCGTAAACGTTGGTTTCAACTTAAACCGTCAAATAAATCCACGATAAAAATTCTTAAAAATTTCAAAAATATACGTAAAATAAGATTAAATAAATGACGTTGGGCTCGGGATATCACATCCACAAGTGAGCCACAACTTAAGAGAGATGCTCATACTGAACAGCTCTTGAGACAATAACTTAGCATCATACGACACTTTCACTGGTATTACATCCTCCCCTCCTTAAGGGAGCGACGTCCTGGCGCTCTTCGGTTCTTATACTCGCATTTCGTACTACTAGAAAGATGAGGGTACTACTTCCTAAAGAGGTCTTCACATTCCGATGTGGACTTCGGTTCACGTCTCGGATTCCATCACACCTTCACGATGAGTATTATACCTTGCTTCAATCTCTTAACATCTCGATCCATGGTCTCCACTTCAATTTCCCAATTTCTTCCTACGGTTATCAACACGTCTCTTCTCATAGCTCCTCGCGGTTAACAAGTGATTCTTAATTTACACCATCTCTTCCGTAGCCTCTCGAATCATTTCAAGTCCATTCAACTGACTTTTTCCTACTTCATTCTATCCAACTGGCGATCTATATTTTCATCATCATAATTCCTCAAATGCTGCAGCTTCAATGCTACCATGGTAAATGTCGTTGTACAAAGATACTACCAACGGCAAGTATCGATCTCAACAACTATCAAAATCAATCACACACGTTCGGAGCATGTCTTCCAACTTTCGAATCGTCCTTTCACTTGGTTCATCATCTCATAAAAACAACTACTCACAAAATAGAATCGCACGGGTCACACATAACTCCATCGAAAACGTTCAGAATATACAAGACGAAGTAATTATTACTAGTCGTACAAAATCACCTTATCGCAATATTACGTACATACAACCCTAGTTCGTCAAAAACGAATTCATCGATACCCTAATCATTCGACGTATACATAACTCTCTCGAAAACATCACAAACCAATCAAACACAAAAGCTATTATGAAGCACATAAAGCCGTATCACGACATGTTTGCGAAATAGCCAAACCATGCCAAGTAAATAAGTTCAACCAAGTTAACTCATGCTTGCTAATCAGCCAAGTCATGATAAAATAAGGATATTTGACATATTTCTCGGATGAGTCCAGTTAAAAGAAAATTGCAAGTTAAAGAAGGTTCACGAGCTTGCTAGCTATGGATGTGTGACAATCTGTCAATTTATGGTCAATATTTTATTCCCAATATTTATTTGAAAATATTATTTTATGAACTCACTTATATTTTGCGAAGAAATTTGGATTTACGTCTTGAAGTAGCGTCGACTACGTCTAAACCGGAGGATTTAACGTTACGTGCTTACGTTTACATACACCGTCTTTGGTGACAGTCCGACATTTCAGAAAATAAATTTATTCGTGGATATTATTTTGGAGTTTTAAATTTGTGTTGGTTCATAAACTCACAAATTTACGAGAAGAGACTAGGACTTACGATTTTAATTTAACGTCCTTTACGACTAAACCGGAAACCTTAGGATTACATATTTACGTTTTTGAACTCCGTTTTTGATGAGACAATTTTTATTGGATTCGTTTTGTGTCGTTGATTCATAATTTATAAACACGTTTTTCGTGAAACGACCCGAGGGCACGCAAATCAAGGAAACTAGAATCGAGGAATACCCGTAAATTAGTGAGGTGGGACAAAATACATTATCCCACCCCACTAATACACATGGGATGGCACAACATGACACCACATCAAAGATGTGGCATCATGTTAACTTGTAGCTTACAAGTGTAAGCACTAGCTTAATACTTAAGCTAGTTTCTTCCACTCATCCCAGAAAAACAACTAGCTACTCATAACCACCATTTTCACTCATGCAAACCACTCTCATCCTCCCATTTCTCTCTCAAAAATTCGTCCTACTCTCACCCTAAATAACCCATTTGATCTTGATTTAACCATGAAATCATATGTTATTCACACATATGATGAAAACCCATTGAAGTTATGAAGATTGGAGGTGATCTTAACATGTAAAAAGGAGTTTTCAAGGGAGTTTGGGGCTGATTTCTCAAGGAGTTTTCATGAAGAACAAGGGCTGATTTTTGGAGGAATCTAAAATACTTGGTGATCCTAGAAGTGGTGTTGATATCTCATAAGATTGGTTACCCAAAACCATGTCTTGTTCATCCAAAAGCTCATCATTTCATCATCATGGTGGTATAAAGATTTTTCTCCTCATCCTCTTGTTATTTTGATTATGTAATCATGTATTTTATTTCCTATTGTATATGTATATGATGATTATATGATGATAAAAGTGTTGTGTGGGGATTTGTTGTTGATAAACATGCTTAAAAAGATGAAAGACTATAAGAAACAAGGCTAAAATCTTGTTTAAATTTGTTGGCTGTATAAAACAGTAAAGAATCAAATGATGAACTGATAAAAATGGCATAGATTACTAGATTTAGAGTAATCTATGGGTCTTGTACACATGTGAGAGTTGGCCATGCAATAGAATCTAAATAATGAGTGAGATATGATCAAAACAAGTTTAGGGTATAAATCTGAGGTTACTGTTTTGGACAATTTTTAGAAAATATTTAGAAGATGATTCAACAGTAGCTATAGTAGAGTTAAATGTAACACATATCATTTAGTTTATGTGATAAAAATTTGAGCTTCTATCTCCATATAGAACTCAAGATATGGCAGTTTTGGTGAAAATGAAGTTAAAAATCAGATTTTTGGAAATTAAAGAATAATACTATTATATAAGCACTCACATTTTAATATATAAAATATAAAATAAAAACCCACTAACTTATAAAACTTATTTATATAAATATATATAAAAGGTTAATCAAATGGATAAATTATATAAATGGTGGTGAAATAATGTTTATAAGTAATAAAAACTATAAACATGATTTTTACGACTTTTTCGGCTATTGCCGTAAAATTAACGTTTTTGTTAAATAAAACTTAGATGGTTGGACCCGTCTAATGAAAACTTTATAAAACTTATATACTGATATATAGAAATGTATGACAAGTAAAAACCGATAAAACCCGAACTATAGGACATACGGACGTTAACGGACTAAATTAACGTTATTGGACTAATAATACAACAAAAATGGACTAAAACACTTATAAACTTATTATTGGGCTTAACCCATTTAGGCCCAACTTGTAAAGTATAGATACTGATAATATAAGTATAACATGGATTAATACAAGTTAAAGAACTTATAATAAGTTTATTGGACCTAAAACACGTAAATCGGTAAAACTAGTAAACTAGTATAAAAGTTATCGACACATAACACTAAAACGAGTAAATGAGAATATGTAAACCCACTTGATCATCATATATAAATAATCATCATATGTATACATAATTGTTATTTTTATAAATTCATTGGACAAAAGTCTAAGACGAGTATTATTTGTCTAGGTTTCCGTGATTGAAGCACGTACCGTACGTCCGAATTGCCGATAACCCACCTTCCCACATCAACGTGAGTTCATAGCCTCGCACTCTTTTAAATGTTTTTATGAAATGATTTATAAACCCGCGAGGGAGATAACATGTTAGTTTTTATAAAATAGGACACCATTTGTCCCGATTGTTTGTTTATTGATTTTGGACCCGAATGATTGAATGACCCGATTGTATGACCCGATAAATGATTAATGGACCCGATAGATGAAATAAAGTGGATTATTAAAGTTAGGTTATGTCACTAAAAGTCCCATTAGCATGAATTGTGAACTACCGGGAGTTGGTAGACGCTTATGCATTTAATAGTACTATTTGGGGACGATCACCCCAGTTCGCGCCTTGACGGTTGATCCCCGTCGTGCCACATTGATTGGTAAGCGAATTAATGTATGAGAAGATTTCCATAGCGTGACCTTTGTGACGACACGCTACTTTAGATGGGCAAAATTGGTATCGGGTTAGCTACCCGTTGTTGGTTTAGTAAGGTAACAATGTCATGCGGCTTGTAATAATCCGAATTAACGAAATACTAATAGACGCTCCGAATTACGATGTATTGCCTGACTAGCAATACAGGGTCATACTATTGATATTATGATTGTATTTTGGTTTTCATAACCATATTCATATAACGGTTTTTATTTGATTTTATACAACGTCATAAGACGTATTGTATGATGTTTTTACGACATTGGCTCGTATAATGATTTTTACGGCAAATGCCTATATTATGAATTTCGATAAGGATTTGTATAAAACGACTTTGGCTATTTTATAGCCTATTAAAATGATTTGTATAAAATGATTTTCAGTAATAATTTTATACTGATATTATATTGATGGATTTTATTAAACTCTATGAATTCACTCGGCGTTATCGCTGACCTTTTCTTTTAACATGTTTTATCTCAGGTACTTGAAGGTAATTCTCGGGAAGACGACAAGAATTCATGGCGCGCACTTAAACAATATTTTTCCATTCAAATACTTTGTAAAACTTTGTATGAAATATAATGACTTGGGACCGATGTAACTTTGACAATTATGAATGGAAATGCTTTATAAATAAACGACGCGATTTTTATGCGTTGTCTATGATGTTAGTAATGTGCTATCCCGTAACACCAACTAGTCTTCCGCTGTATTGAGTTGTAAAAATTTGGGGGTGTTACAGTTTGGTACCAGAGCTCTCGTTATAGAGAACGAAAGATTTTTAAAACTAAGGTTTTGAATAAAACTTTTCAAAATATTTTAACTATAAACATTTTCTCAAAATGTCTAAAAATATTTTGACTATAACGGTGCCGAAGAATTCCCGAGTTACCGACAAGGCCAAGACTGAGATGTGTTATTTTAATATACATATATATAACTTGGATTATATATATGATGTAATTTTATTACATGATTGTTTGATGATTATTTTGATTTTTATACGAGGTATTTATACGACGTAGATTGTCACAAGTAACCCTAAATCCCCTAGTAAATTAATCGAAGCTATTCTCGTAGGAATTCTAGCTATCCTAGATCTAAACCAAGTTGCGGATATTTATGATCCCAACAAATGGTTAATATTCGTAGAAATATAGATAGTAGTTGATTGTGATATTGAAAAAAGAATTGGCGAGATTAAATCTGATATCGATGTCATGACGATCTTTTCTTATAGAGTGGAGTTTGACAAAACCTTACCACCTAGAAAGATGTCATCTGATTCGTTGTCATCCAATTCTTAAATCGAAATCGAAAGGGTGAATGTTGCACTTGAGGCTGTCAATGGAACCATTACCCAAAAGCCTCATGCCACTAGTACCTTTCCGAGAAGTCTAGTTGAATGATCAAATCATTTCATACTAGCGACTTATTTGAAAATTATTGTTGTAAGAGCTATAGGATTTGAAATTAAGTATTGATCATATCGAGCTTTTATTGCCCTATTAAGGTGTAAGAATAAGGATGAAAGTATTGGAAAATGAGGTAGGATATCGTATTGAGTATTACTTGGTTGAAACTTGAATAAAGTAAAATTTAACTCATATGGAATATAAGATTGATAAGAGGAAATTATTAAGTCATATTATTGAATTATAAGGTTTTAAATGATTGTTAGTTTGTGTTAAGGGTTGTTCCTAGACCATTTTCCACTAACGAAGATGCCCAGTGTACAATAAATAAATTGAATAAATCTTCTTCTGAATTAAGACCGATGGATCTTCCGGGATATATGGAACACCTAATGACTCTTGTAGATTAGTATTCATTGTGGTATCTTTTAAAAATAATCCCTAACTTAACTGAGACATCAGTTGGTAGGATGAGTTCTGAGAATTGTATGACATAGTGACACGTAATGTGTTACGATACAATTTTGACTTGTTTGTGATTAATGAAAAAGACTACCTTTGATTGCTAAATTCTACATGTATCGATGTTATCTATCCTTTATTGCTTCATCCTAATGTTCGAATTAGTAATGCAACCATTGAACAAGTACTCATCTTGATTTGAGTTACGTTGTGGATTATTCTTTTTGAGTGCGATAGAGATCATGAATCTCATGATTATTTGGCTAAGGCCCATTTCCTATCTTACTGTAGTTAATTCTTGATGAACAACTCTTCATCACTCTTTTGCAGATCACACATTGTTTTTATAAAGTTAAAACGGTATCCTTTGAGAAAATTTAATTTTCATCACAATAAGGATTATTCAAAGTGAGATTTATAAGTGACTGATATCAAAATGAAGTTGTTTATGAGACGCTTTGGGAAACTTAACTGTTTCCATAACAAAGAAAATCTTTGTAAATGTATTTTTGATTTTTAATTAAGAATTAAGCATGAAAATGTTTTTTTATTATAAACATGATGATAAAATTTTGAGGAACTGAGTATTGCATCGTTAATCTTGAAATTGTATATAGTTGCGCGCCTACATACAATTTGGAATGAACTATGCAAGGCTGATTAGTAGTCACCATAAAACTAATGAATAAACACTACATTTTCTTTGAAGATTGTGAAAGAATAAATTTTATGAGATCTGCAAGAAGTGAAAAATAGGGACATAATGTTAGGGACACCTACATATGTGCCTATTGCATCTATTCTTCTGATTCGAATTTACTCATCTGTGGAAATTGTCTTATTTGACAATTGACAATTCTTTCTTGTCCAATTCTCCCGTAGTGAAATTCTTAGGAAAAGTATTTGATTACCGAGTGTTGATGCCCGACTGGATGTATTGACGTTCTTATCATTTCCTATGATTTGATTTCATTTGAATGACCTGGGTAACGATCTGAGGAGCTTTCGAATGCGTACTCAAATTATGAAAACATGGGATATATTCATATTCGTTAAATGTTTTCGTCTGTATCTGATTTGAAATTCTCTCGCGTAGATTATGCGTTGACCTTACTCTTTTAAGGTTAGTTATGTATTCTAATATCCCTGAATTTGTGAAGGATTATGAATTATTATTAGTCTTTTGAGAAGTTCACATCTTATCGACGGCAATGAAACTGGAAAGTTGATAGTGCCAGTAGAATGGATTGATTGATTATGACATGACGACATTGTCTTAATTGATGGGAACTCGAGTAGAATTTCCCGAAAAGATAAGATGTTGATTATCCAAAGTGATCTAAATAATTCTCGATGGATGACCATATCCTGTATTTAGACTTGAAATTATACCATGAATGGTTGTGAATTAGTCATAGATATTATAATTAGAAAGAACCTAATATGAATGTATTAAAAGATGTTTATGTTATCTGAAACTTTAGGAGGTATTTATTGGTAAATTACCTAGACTTTCGCCATTAAGGAAAGTTGAAATTGGTATTGATTCTATTCCTGGTGCTGCACCTGTGGCTTGTGCACTGTACGTCAGCACCATCTAAATTAAAGGAATTACCGTACAACTGAGAAAGTTGTCGGAGAAAGATTTTATTATACCAAGCCTGTCATCCTGAAGAGCTAGGGTGTTATCATTCCTTATATTTATAGATTACTGTGAACTGAGTAAATTGACAATCGAAAACGATATCCATAACTCGAAATGGAAGATTTGTTCGATCATTTACAAGGTTTTAACGTATGTTTTAAAGATTTGATCCACGGCATGGTTATCATCAACTTCGCATCTGCGAAAAAGATTATTTATTCCAATCACTACATCCGGTACTTGTAATGAACATTATGAGTTTCACGTGATGACGTTTGGATTGACCAATGCACACGTAGCATTCATAAATTTGGTAAATCACGTGTGTAGGCTGTAATTTGATAAATTCATGCTCGTGATCATTAAGGACTATATGTTTTTTTTTATAAGAATAAGAATGAAGTTAATAATTATTTATAGATTGCCCTGAATTGGCCGAACGATAAAAACCTGTACCTTGAATAATTAACACGTGATTAAAGACTTAACACTTTACATGATTTAACCATGTGATTAATAGATAATGGAAGCTATATTGACTTTTCAAAGATTAGAACCATTAACGCTTAGGGATTAAAAACTTAATCCTTTACATAAAATGACCGTTGGATTAATAATGGTAGGATGTATGCATATAGACTCTTCAAAATTTAAGAGCCCTTTTAAGACTTTGGATTTTACCAAAAAGAAAATGGAAATATGTTTTGACGAATGTTTTAACAAAGGATTTTTAAAAGGGATTATTCCCTTATACACAAACCATTTAACTAAACTTCTGTTTAGGGGTAAATGTTTGTGTATACCTCAAGATAACTTAAGAAGGATTGAGTAAAACCACTTATACCATGACTTGAAATTCGAAACGACACTTTTTGCTTTTCAACTAAGAAAACTTTGACCAAAGTATAAACAAAGGTTTTTCGAATATTTACGAATCTTATTAATTATTTTCGATAAATCAGCAAAAATCTTGTTAATTAAATTCAAATTTATTTTGAACATTTTATATAATTGGTTGAACTAAGAAATTTAAAACGTTTACGCCTCATAAAAATTAACTAATAATTATTTAATTAATCATAATAATTATCGACGCTTTAGACGATGGATTGAGAAAAACGGATAAAAATGATAGATAAGACAAAACTGAAACTTAGAAAATATGAAGAAAGAATTTTGAATAAATACGATTGTGATATTTATTTCATCAGGAAGGTGAACGTAATTACTGACGCATAATATAGAAAGAATGCCTGAGTGAATGATGGACATGATAATTATATCATCGTGAGAAGTAAATATAGATACTGACGTATTATACAAAAAGGATAAAGAAACAATTAGGATATATTTCTTAATAATGAACGTGCAAAATAAATTGCCGAACGATATAAAAATGAACGATGTGTGTAAGAAGGATAATATAAATAGTGAAAGGTTTTATGGCTAGTATGAACCATTAGAGTTGAGAAGCCGATAGCGTTGAATGTATAAAAGACCGCTTGTGATTGTATAAATATGGAGATAGTGAGATATAGTTATGTTGGAATTTGTAAGTATAAGTATTCTATTTATGTCATTTCTGACTAGAAGTATCTTAGTCTGAAGAAGTTGTACTAATGGCAATTATGAAGGCAGACATCGCCTCATACATCAGTAAACATCTAGCTATTGCAAAGGTCATCATCTGAATTTGATTCGATTTAGGTCATCGTCGACAGACTGACCAAATCTGCTAATATCATTCTCATTAATGATAAATGCAAAAGAGTTATGTAAACATAGTGTGCCTGTATCGAACATCTATATCAAGATCCTCGCTTCGCATCGAATTTCTAGAGATTTGCTCAGAAATCATTGAGAACGAACCTTGATGAGAGTACTATGTACCACCCCAATCGAAGGGACGAGGTAAAGTAACGATACAAAGTAATATAAGTGCTGTTTTATGTTTGAATGAATGACCTTTAGTAATAAACCGTATAATCGTTTTCCTTTGGGGAGATTATCCTTGATAACTATCGTATTAGGATCGAGATCTAATCTTGTTAGGATCTAAATCGTAGAGCATCTATAAGCAAGAGTTGAGATGGAGACATCCGACATACACCCATAGTGAGTTGGACATGTCTTTTAGGTTTAAGGTTTCCTATGATGGCGAACCTAACCATACAAAATACCCGACCCGCGAGATCTGAAATGATTATTGAAATTAGGATCTGTTTATTGACTGCCGGTAGTGGGCAAGAGGTTATGTGAATATGAAATTAGATCTTGAAGTGCCACATGGGTAGCGAAGTTATGCCACAATTTTTAACCTTGGAAAAATGAATTCATGATCTGACAAATCATGGGATATAAGTCCCCGTTGTATGGGACCATTGAGATGATGTAAAAGATTGGTTTGAAGGGCATATAAGCTAGATCTACCCTAGGACTTCAAGAACCGCGTGAATTATGTTTCGTAAATCGAACTTGATGGAATATCTATCAAGTGAAAATCTGATTGTTCTTAGTAAAGCTTAGATCGGGGAAAAGTTGCATTCATCAGAAACCCGTGAACATCATGGATAGAGAAAGTAAGTCAACATTAAGCCTGATCTTATTCCCGTAGTTATGTTTGCTGAAACTCGCGAATTGTAATGAATTGCACTTGTGAGAAAAGACCGAATGTGGAGGAAATACCCACATGGCTTTAACTCTATAAGAAGCGAGTAGTAAGGTAAGATGATCTTTGAGGACAAAGATCCTGATTAGGGGTAAATGCTGTGACAATCCGTCAATTTATGGTCAATATTTTATTCCCAATATTTATTTGAAAATATTATTTTATGAACTCACTTATATTTTGCGAAGAAATTTGGATTTACGTCTTGAAGTAGCGTCGACTACGTCTAAACCGGAGGATTTAACGTTACGTGCTTACGTTTACATACACCGTCTTTGGTGACAGTCCGACATTTCAGAAAATAAATTTATTCGTGAATATTATTTTGGAGTTTTAAATTTGTGTTGGTTCATAAACTCACAAATTTACGAGAAGAGACTAGGACTTACGATTTTAATTTAACGTCCTTTACGACTAAACCGGAAACCTTAGGATTACGTATTTACGTTTTTGAACTCCGTTTTTGATGAGACAATTTTTATTGGATTCGTTTTGTGTCGTTGATTCATAATTTATAAACACGTTTTTCGTGAAATGACCCGAGGGCACGCAAATCGAGGAAACTAGAATCGAGGAATACCCGTAAATTAGTGAGGTGGGACAAAATACATTATCCCACCCCACTAATACACATGGGATGGCACAACATGACACCACATCAAAGATGTGGCATCATGTTAACTTGTAGCTTACAAGTGTAAGAACTAGCTTAATACTTAAGATAGTTTCTTCCACTCATCCCACAAAAACAACTAGCTACTCATAACCACCATTTTCACTCATGCAAACCACTCTCATCCTCCCATTTCTCTCTCAAAAATTCGTCCTACTCTCACCCTAAATAACCCATTTGATCTTGATTTAACCATGAAATCATATGTTATTCACACATATGATGAAAACCCATTGAAGTTATGAAGATTGGAGGTGATCTTAACATGTAAAAAGGAGTTTTCAAGGGAGTTTGGGGCTGATTTCTCAAGGAGTTTTCATGAAGAACAAGGGCTGATTTTTGGAGGAATCTAAAATACTTGGTGATCCTAGAAGTGGTGTTGATATCTCATAAGATTGGTTACCCAAAACCATGTCTTGTTCATCCAAAAGCTCATCATTTCATCATCATGGTGGTATAAAGATTGTTCTCCTCATCCTCTTGTTATTTTGATTACGTAATCATGTATTTTCTTTCCTATTGTACATGTATATGATAAACATGCTTAAAAAGATGAAAGACTATAAGAAACAAGGCTAAAATCTTGTTTAAATTTGTTGGCTGTATAAAACAGTAAAGAATCAAATGATGAACTGATAAAAATGACATAGATTAATGGATTTAGAGTAATCTATGGGTCTTGTACACATGTGAGAGTTGGCCATGCAATGGAATCTAAATAATGAGTGAGATATGATCAAAACAAGTTTAGGGTATAAATCTGAGGTTACTGTTTTGGACGATTTTTAGAAAATATTTAGAAGATGATTCAACAGTAGCTATAAAAGAGTTAAATGTAGCACATATCATATAGTTTATGTGATAAAAATTTGAGCTTCTATCTCCATATAGAACTCAAGATATGGCAGTTTTGGTGAAAATGAAGTTAAAAATCAGATTTTTAGAAATTAAAAAATAATACTATTATATAAGCACTCACATTTTAATATATAAAATGTAAAATAAAAACCCACTAACTTATAAAACTTATTTATATAAATATATATAAAAGGGTAATAAAATGGATAAATTATATAAATGGTGGTGAAATAATGTTTATAAGTAATAAAAACTATAAACATGATTTTTACGACTTTTTCGGCTATTGCCGTAAAATTAACGTTTTTGTTAAATAAAACTTAGATGGTTGGACCCGTCTAATGAAAACTTTATAAAACTTATATACTGATATATAGACATGTATGACAAGTAAAAACCGATAAAACCCGAACTATAGGACATACGGACGTTAACGGACTAAATTAACATTATTGGACTAATAATACAACAAAAATGGACTAAAACACTTATAAACTTATTATTGGGCTTAACCCATTTAGGCCCAACTTGTAAAGTATAGATACTGATAATATAAGTATAACATGGATTAATACAAGTTAAAGAACTTATAATAAGTTTATTGGACCTAAAACACGTAAATCGGTAAAACTAGTAAACTAGTATAAAAGTTATCGACACATAACACTAAAACGAGTAAATGAGAATATGTAAACCCACTTGATCATCATATATAAATAATCATCATATGTATACATAATTGTTATTTTTATAAATTCATTGGACAAAAGTATAAGACGAGTATTATTTGTCTAGGTTTCCGTGATTGAAGCACGTACCGTACGTCCGAATTGCCGATAACCCACCTTCCCACATCAACGTGAGTTCATAGCCTCGCACTCTTTTAAATGTTTTTATGAAATGATTTATAAACCCGCGAGGGAGATAACATGTTAGTTTTTATAAAATAGGACACCATTTGTCCCGATTGTTTGTTTATTGATTTTGGACCCGAATGATTGAATGACCCGATTGTATGACCCGATAAATGATTAATGGACCCGATAGATGAAATAAAGTGGATTATTAAAGTTAGGTTATGTCACTAAAAGTCCCATTAGCATGAATTGTGAACTACCGGGAGTTGGTAGACGCTTATGCATTTAATAGTACTATTTGGGGACGATCACCCCAGTTCGCGCCTTGACGGTTGATCCCCGTCGTGCCACATTGATTGGTAAGCGAATTAATGTATGAGAAGATTTCCATAGCGTGACCTTTGTGACGACACGCTACTTTAGATGGGCAAAATTGGTATCGGGTTAGCTACCCATTGTTGGTTTAGTAAGGTAACAATGTCATGCGGCTTGTAATAATCCGAATTAACGAAATACTAATAGACGCTCCGAATTACGATGTATTTCCTGACTAGCAATACAGGGTCATACTATTGATATTATGATTGTATTTTGGTTTTCATAACCATATTCATATAACGGTTTTTATTTGATTTTATACAACGTCATAAGACGTATTGTATGATGTTTTTACGACATTGGCTCGTATAATGATTTTTACGGCAAATGCCTATATTATGATTTTCGATAAGGATTTGTATAAAACGAATTTGGCTATTTTATAGCCTATTAAAATGATTTGTATAAAATGATTTTCAGTAATAATTTTATACTGATATTATATTGATGGATTTTATTAAACTCTATGAATTCACTCGGCGTTATCGCTGACCTTTTCTTTTAACATGTTTTATCTCAGGTACTTGAAGGTAATTCTCGGGAAGACGACAAGAATTCATGGCCCGCACTTAAACAATATTTTTCCATTCAAATACTTTGTAAAACTTTGTATGAAATATAATGACTTGGGACCGATGTAACTTTGACAATTATGAATGGAAATGCTTTATAAATAAACGACGCGATTTTTATGCGTTGTCTATGATGTGAGTAATGTGCTATCCCGTAACACCAACTAGTCTTCCGCTGTATTGAGTTGTATAAATTTGGGGGTGTTACAGGATGCATATCCATAAGGAAAGAAAAATACATACATATGTCATCGCAGGGCGTTCACCCATTAGATTTATACACAAAAGATATTACAAGAACACCATCTCACTTTCGTCCCAACCATGGTAAAAATCCCAATATATATCATCGTTCATAGTAAAAAAAAAATATATTACATGGCATGTGTTCTCCCTGATCGGACTTCATTGGACAATGTCGTCTCAAGTTCTCACAACTTACGATCACTCGACCAGATCACTTACCGCATGAACACATAAAAGGCAAGGGTTTACCACTAGAACATCAGCTATGGCTATCTATCGTTTAACCATCGATAATCAAGGATGGTTGAGTCAAGCAAAGAGGATTCCTCACTTAAATAAACGAAGACGGCAATGGAATTGTCTTCCAACTACCGATGCACAGTTGGTAAACTTCAACAGTTTATCGCATGTCGTTAAACATATCAAAAGAACGAGAAGAGAAAAAAAAATAAGGTACAATACGTTTGATGCAGGAGAAGTCTTCTTTATTTCCCTCGGAGTTATTCGAACTCGGAGTTCCTCTACTTCAGCAGTCTTCTATTTTGGTTAAAAACTCTTCTCAGTGTCGATACGAGCCCCTTAGGTATTTAATCAACACCCTCGTGATTCCGATGAAATTCACATGTTACATTCAACACATAAAACATTTTCCAAAATTACTTGGTCAAGGTGACTTACTAAGTCAACACAAAATGAAAGAAAAGATTTCAAGGAAACACAAGAAAATTCAAAAAAATTTCTCTAGGGGTCAAGGAGAATACAATTACTTGCATAAGGATCCACCATTTTTAAAAACATTCTCATCCAAACATTTATCAAAAACACTACCGGTTGTAAAGATGACCAATTGATTTGAAACTACATTGCCCTTCCTAAACTATGCATAATTAGCTAGATCATGCATACTTAAGGGTCAAGCAACGACAATTAACAAAACAGGACTCTTCCCGAATTATGCATAGTTAGCTAAGCTGTGCATAATTGAGGATCGAGTGACGACACAAACATTATTAATTACATACCAAATATGACTACGAAAGTTTTCGACCAAATCTTCAAAATAATTAAACCATTTGAAATGGAATTTGAAATGGGAAAATATTGTTACCATCGCTTTAAGAAACACATCAAACATTTTTCATACACTTTGAAAACATATTTTTGCTTTGCCTTTTTATGAGAAAATAAATAAATAATTAAGTAAATAAATCGACACCATTTACATTTGGTTAAACGAAATATTTCACACTCATACATATTTTCAAAATAGACTATTCACCAAATAATGGTAAGGTGGTTCAAGATTAAAGATCATTGCAAACACAACAAGTAATAAAATCCAAAAATCAATGAGATCGAACTAGGTAAACGAGCAATATAATTGCCAACTGAAATTAACTATATTAGAAATGAAGATACTTTGAAGATATGACAAGAGTTTCAGAATAATCAACGGCAATCTACGAATACATAGAGTAAAATTTGAATATCAACGCAAGCGTCAAAAATAAAACAACGATCATAATTCCCATCATCTCGAGTTGCACACACATTCCACCAAGGGCAAACGGGGAGAGAAGAATAATCACTTGGTTAAATAGAAACAATTTCACCAGGAAGATCGAGTTCTTTCACCTCTACAATTTGATAAAGCGGCTTCGCCTCCTTGCTTTTGTTCAATATAAATAAATAACCAATTTAATGAAGATTTATAGCATCATTCAAGTAAATACAGAATTTCAGGTTCCATTAACCGAAAGAAGAAAAGTTACGGCGTCCATGAACATGACAAAAATACACCGGGTAACATACCCTCATTATCAAGTGCTAGTGAAATAGTAGTTTTAAAATAAATATAATAATAATGGTTTCATACCATAGACAATATTAAAATAAACAATCACATGACTACTCAAGCTTAGATATAGACTTGCAAAATCAGAGAAGTGATGCTGTACGATCGAACCATCGTGACTCAAAATATTACGTCTTAAGAAAATAATACAAATATGCGTTTGTTGGGTAATCCATTTGCATTTTCTAGTTAATGTTACCTTGTATATTGTAAAACCGAATATTTGCACATTTTCAATTTGTGTTACACCATTAAATAATTTATATCTTTCATTTCTCAATCTTTACAAAGTTTTTATTTCTGGAAAAATTACATTTTCTAGGTAATTATTAACATTAGTAGATGCGGTGACTCGGTTATTATAATTGAAAAAGTCATTAGGTTTGAAAATCTCAATACTTGTGTCAAAATCCCATTTTCAAAGTCTTACGTTATTATTATTATGACTTACCCTATCACATATATACAAGTAACCAACGCAACTCAAATTAGTCCAACTGACTCTTAAAATTAACCTTGACTTTTTATTATACACATGTCTTCCTTAGAATTTGTATGCTATATTTTATTCACGCGACTCGAGTCAGGCGTCAAAGACGTTTCACGTAGTATTATCTCGGATAAATTACTGATTTTAGTCGAGACTTGAATCTCAAAAATAATAATAATATATTAATATAATAATTAATCAGAAATGCTTATTTCAATAATTCTAAAATGTAGAAAATTCAACTTTTAATCCTTAGCCCATTATCAAACGGTTTTTAACATTAACACATCTCGCAACGGAATAAACAAAAGAATTTTCAAACGATTTTAAACAAGCATCATCGAATTATGCATAGTGATTCTCTATAACGACAATTAAATAAACAAATGATTTCCAATGACGTTCCATCAATGTTTAAAAATTTATTTCAAGCGTTAGAATTTCTCACTTATAGTGTATATTCCGATTTTATCCCAGTTTATTCACTACAACAAGTAACGTGTTCTAGTTTACACCAATGCATACATAAACATAAACTTATGTTTAAAATAAAACCAATTTTACAAATTTTTTAGCTCCAAAATACATGACCAATTCTTCTACTCATGTTTTATATTACAAGATACGCCAAAAGTTTGCTACATTGACCCGAAAATTAATTCATACTAAATCCAAGTTACATATACTCAACAGTCATATCGTAAATTTTTATTATAAACCCCTTTTTCAAATTATATTAAACAAATTCTTAACAAATCCATCACTAGCTTCTAGTATCAAATTATTAATGTATAAAAACAAGGATTTTACGAGTAATATAAATTACTTATTAAGATATACCAACCAAGGTTGAAGGAAAAATAATTTCACTTTGTTCATTTCTTCTCTATAAAAATTCTACTTGTTATAAGACACACCATAGGTCATTTTATTTTTTTTTCAAAAGTTTCATTCACCATTTATTTAATATGTAAAACACTTTATGTTTAACTCATTCAATCAACAAAGTTTAGTGCTTACTTAACTCACACAAATGTCGGACCTCGTCATATATACTATCAAATTTAAAATAATAAGACAACAAGGACAAAATTTAAATAAACGAAGCGAGAATACGTATGTCAACTAAGTGTTGTTATCGGCCTCGGATGAGTCTCGAAATCGTACACCACTAAATTAACACAAATCAACCAAATTTCAAGTTATCGCGATTGATCACAACGCTAGTCTATTTTTAAAACACATCCTTAAATTCAAGTAAAATAGTAAACAACGATTAAATGGCAACACGCCTCAACCACGTTTTATAACACACACATGTGATTCGTTGCTACGATGTACGCATCGTTGATTATACTTCGTCTATATTATAGTTATGCCAATTTACATATCAAACCCATGAGGAATAAAGGAAAATAAAGTAATACGTAAGTAAATTACGTTTCAAAAGAAAATGTCCAAAATGACACATCACGGTGCGATAACGGCAATCGAGATCAATCTAGTCAGTATACAATATGTTACGAAGCGTTATTTACGTATCTAGAGTATCAAACTAGGTTCATATTCGGTTATCCAAACAATAAATTAATTATCAAGATTGATAATTAGCGGTAAGGCCGAATTCTCAACAAAACCGCATTTTAATGTACGATAATTACCCAAGGACCATTGCTTCGCGTGCAATCCCTTTAAATACCATAGTATATACATACTTATACATACAATCATTCCTACATACACGTAGGATTACAACGCGGTGTTGCCATGTAATGCAATGTAGCCCGTTATGCCAAATACATGCAACATATATGATAGCCGTATAAGTGTTTGTAAATTACAATGATAAGTACCCAACGTATATAATAATATATCTCAATATATATCATAGTATTTAATTACTAAATACTAGAGAATTTATGTCAGTTTTGAGGGATACATCTAAAATATAAAGCAATGCTAAAGAAATCTTACCGGAGCCATGCAGGATAGTTGTGTGCTTGGACAATTTCTTACGACACCAAAAGTTATAGTTTAGGATTTTCAAAATAACCTAGTTCTCTATAACTCATGGCTCTGATTACCAATCTATAACACCCCCACAAATGGTATGCGCAGCGGAACTACAACATTTGGGTGCTACGTAGTTATCATCACACATAAGATATATTAAACGACTCAAAGAGACGTAAAAGTTTAAACATAAATTAAAGATTGATTAAATCATCAAAGTCTACAGTTTTCCAAATCCCAAGATGATACAAAACAGAGTTTGCGTTTAGGTCCCCACTAAATCTCAACCCAAAAGTACATTTTCGTTCACATGACATAATATAAAATATTTAAGTGCAAAAAGGGAAGAAAAACAAAGTAGACCACCAAGCCACAACAACTTCCATCCTCGCATGCTCAACTGCTATCAATCTTGGTTACCTGAAACACATGCTTAAAACCGTCAACACAAAGGTTGAGCGAATCTATAGGTTTATCAAATCATAAGTTGAACATAAGTATTAAAACCAATCATGACCGTTCAATAGCATTGTCGTACTCACAATCTATTATTCAAGGATATGACAATTGTGTTTAAGCTCATGACACTAATCCGTTAACTCAATCACCCGCGTAATAATTACCGGCATGATTCAGATGAAACCAGTGCCCCTACTAAAGGCATCAGTTGCAATTATACATTATCTCTTATCACAAATTATCCGTCTGCAGGGGGTACCCAACGTACTAGCCCTCGTCTCGGATAGGGTCGTCAACCCCATAGTACTATCACTTTGTATAAGCGGCTATTTCCCCCTTCGCAAGGGCAAGACAATAGTTAATAGTTCATGAAATTAGGGCCTTTTGCAACTAGGTACTCAACACAATTTCTAAGGCAACATTCGGGTCCAACAATCATTCATGACTTATGTTCATTTTCATTTAAATAGCATGTATCCCCCTCGCGGGTAAAAACATTTGAAATAAGTAAAGAGCGAGGCTATAGACTCACCTTAAGTAGTAGTGGTAGTATTAGTAACTACGGCGTAAACGAAATCGATCACCGACGATGAGGATGCCCCGGGAAATCAAATACAACACCTAACAAATAAACACGTAATGAATCAACACATTCAAGTACCTTCAAGTACTGTATGTACATAATTAAGAACACTCAAGGTTCATATAAACTCACGCCAAAAATCCATACAAGTGATATTTACTAGACACGTCCAATTTTATACTTTATTAGAACTATTGCGTATTTTACAATTCTGCCGGTACATACCAAATATACGGGCTGTTTGCTATGACTTAAGCAACTATATAAATTTCAAGAAAATTCACAAAAATGCCTCATGATCTGTATAAAACCCATATTTAATCCCATGAAAAGTTTTCACTTTTATGACCCGTTACACATCACATTACTAAACATAAGTTTTTAGGACTGATTTTGCACTTCTAATATGTAAGATTTGTTTGACCCATTTAAAATAAACCATTGACCAATAAAACACCTAAGTCCAAACATAGACTCACAAGTGCAGGTTTGAGGCCAGAAATCAACTTTCAATCATTTACCAAACTCTATCTATGGTCCCCGAGATTTGACCAAAAATCGAACATAATTTCGGATTATGTCGACTTTCATCTCCCGGTACACGAAAATTCAAACTAGCGTAACTTTTGACTCGTCTGGAGTCAAAAGCTCTATCTTATACCAAAACGAAGCTAAAAAGAAGCTCTACCACAATATCCTATCATCTCAACCTGTACTTAGATTTAAAACCACGAAAAATACCCCTAAAGTTTCTGATCTAAAAATACCTCTTTCAAAACCGTAAAAATCATCATTCCAACCCTTTTCCTTACATCCTAGACCTATTCCAATATCAATTAACCAATCCAAAACATCCTAACTATCCTTAATCACTTGTATGAACAATCACAACAAAAACCCATTTCATAAATCACACATGCAATTCAAAGATAATAATAATAAAATAATAATAACAAGGAGATGGAACCTTACAATGATTAAATGGATCAAAAACACCAAGAACACCCAAACCCCCCACATATTTCGTGGGTTTTGGGGCTGCGGAACACCAAAAACATAATCCCAAGCTTGATTGATCACTTAATTAAGATCATAGCAACATTAGAACAACAATACATGTGTTTAATTTGATCAAATCAACCATTTTACAAAAATTAATCTTGAAAAATTAAAGTGGTTGCATGATGGATTTTTATGGTGGGATTTACTTAAAATGATGTTACAAACATGGGTCATTGCTTAGATTTCTTAAAAACGAATTTTTGATGGTGGATTTAGATGGTGGTGGGTTGGTCGTGAGGTAGAGAGGAAGGGAGGAGGAGAGAATTTTTTTTTTGAAGTTAAAGATGAAGAGTGTGTGTTTGTTTGTTTATTTTGTAAGGTTAGGAGGGACCAAAGTGCAATTATGGCTTTCTTTTGGCCTTAAATGGCAAACAAGTATTTAAAGAGCGGGATTGTGACTAGTAGTCGATTTTAAAATTTTACGGGAGTCGGGTTTAGTCCCGGCTACCTCAAAATACCTTTAAATGGTTCAAAGGCACACAAAACGATTATACATATGGTTCCGACTCGACTTAACATGTAATAAAAATAAAAATCTCGAAAAACTAAAATATCGATCAATCGATAATAAAATGTAAGTTTTGGGCATTCGTCGATATCGTAGTCGTTATCGGTTCTTCTTAAATCGTCAAACGTTAAATTACGACCGTAAACGTTGGTTTCAACTTAAAACGTCAAATAAATCCACGATAAAAATTCTTAAAAATTTCAAAAATATACGTAAAATAGGATTAAATAAATGACGTTGGGCTCGGGATATCACATCCACAAGTGAGCCAAAACTTAAGAGAGATGCTCATACTGAACAGCTCTTGAGACAATAACTTAGCATCATACGGCACTTTCACTGGTATTACATAAACTAAGTTACAAGTTACTAAAGCATAAGGTACAAGTTATCAAAGCATAAGATCTTAAGCTCCCTTAATTATCCATAGAATATGATAAACGTATATAAACCCTTAAAAATAAGAATGTAGAAACCTTAAAAGTCATAAAAATACTATATAAGCCCTATAATAAGCTTACATTAGGATATAAACCCTAATTACCTAAGATAGAAGGTCATTAGGCATAATGACCTAAAAACCCTTATATTAAGAAATCTACATAGAATCACTACCTAGTCTTTTAGGACAAGTCTAAAAACACTCATAGCACTTCATTAAGGTTATAGGATTATGTTACGACAAAAGGTACAAGATTTCAATGCATAACTTATAAATTAGGTTAAAATGGGTATTTTCACCCTTTAGACATTTTTACTTAGAATAACTTAGTCTAACCAATGTAGGGAATTCATGAACACATTAAGGTAAATGCAGGATGTATAAATTGAGTTTACATCAGTATCTAATTGAAGGATAATCACTTTCACTAAGACTTAACCATAAATCATTAGAAACCCTAACCCGCCTAAGTTTTCTTCCCATTTTCACATCAAACCTTTGTTAAACTTCAAACCAAAGACCCAAACTTCTTAAATACAATGTGTATACCCTATGTAAACCCTAATACATCACTAATTACATTCCAAAACACTTAATCACGAAAATCAAAAAGTATAAAGTTACAAGCCCTAATTAGGACCTGGTTTTATGTTTTACCTCCAAAACTTGTTTTAAGCCTTTTTTTTGATCCCTTTGATTGGATCTATATTTTGTTAAGAACTAGTATAGTATTTTGTAATCAAACTAAAACACTTTGAGAACTCTTACTCAAGCTAAATAAGTTATGCGGAATCTAACTTATAAAGCACAGAAGAACATTATTACTTTTAACTATTCGATTCTCTTATTAATCGACTTGAATGAGGTACATGAATGACATTGTACCTATGTTCCTTTTATAGAGTAAGGAACCCTAGAAACCTTAGACTATTCTGTAAAGATGACTATATCACAGACGATATATTATAATATTCTAACTATTTAAGTATATCACAAAAGATATACTCTAACTATAACTATGACATATCTTATACAAACATATATGCGTCTTAATCAATACAGCAGTACTTACTTTATAAGTAGCAGTACTTACTTAGTACCGCATTAACACTAACAGTACTTGAGAGATAACTAACAGTACTTGAACAACACTAACGGTACTTGACACTTAACAAATAATTACTAACAATCCTCCCCTAAACAAGAATGATAACTTGTTGTCTTATTATTTCTATTGTACTGGATGTATTTAGAATACATGTCTTCAGTCTTTCCTTCATCCTTGGATTGAACTTGGTAATTTGTATTTGTATCAAACTGAATGTAGCCAAACACTTTAATATAGATCTTCTCCTGATAAAATAATCTTCAAACAGCATGAACATCATCTTTGTCTTCAAACTATGATCTTCTTGTGTCTTGTAAACATTCATTTGTCTTTGCAGCATCAGTAATTGTCTTCTTGAGTTAAATCTATGAAATCTGAATCATGAACTTCAGTCTTGATTTGATTAGACAAAACCTTCTAAGTATTTTCTTCTTGAATACTTCTTTGCTTGCAATCTTCATACCTGAAATAGAACAGTTAACTACAAAAACCAATATGTATTGGCTTCATGATTTTTTGCAAATCACCAACTATCAACGGATTTGATATATTCTTTACCAGTTAGCCGTACACTCTGGAATAGCCAATACTTTATTCATGAAGAATAAGGTGTACTGATAACCCTACAATTTTTGGTAAATTTTCAACCATCAACGGATTTGATGAAGTCTTTACCTAGTACCGTTTGTCTAGGACTAGCCAACTCTTTCTCTCGAAACAAGGTGAGTCAGAACCATATAGTTTTTAGCAAACTACCAGCTTTCAACGGATTTGAGAAGTCTTTACCACAAATCGTTTGCTTATGGACTAGCCAGTTCTTATGTGTGTTAGACATGGTGAACTGAGACCCATTTGTGAAGTGTGACTGAAAGTCAAACACTTAAGGCTCTTTCTTAGCTTCTTCCTCATCTTTCAAATCCTTGTTGTTGTTTAACTATTCTGGTCAACTCTAAAGCATCAACAGATTCTTCTGTAACTTCTAATTGTTGTTCCAGCATTCTTTCCAATAATCTTCTTTTGAATGGATAATTCTTCTCTTGTAGCATATTGTAGGTAACATCATCTATATCCAAAATATGCAATCCAAATGACCTATAATATCTCAAGTAACTAGGAACCTGATTCTCTAATTGCTTCAATATTTCTTGATCATAGTTGTGTGGTTCATACATGAAGAGCATTTCCCTATACAATAGTGATACTTCAGTTTACCTGCACTGGCTTCTTGAACTAACCTGAAAAGATCCTGAATATCTTGTATGTCAAGAATGTGAAGAATATCTTCCAAAAGTCTGAATATTCTTGTTGTGCCATCAGTTCTTTGATTTCTATGAGCTTCCCGTCCTTGATCCATAGAGTATATCCATCTAGCAATAGATGAGCTCTTTCCAAAAATCTCTGTATCAATACATTGATCTTCAAATTTTACTATCTTCAAGTACTTCTTCAAGCTCTCATCATCATCACTATCTTCTGTTATTGACTTAGCCCTTTTGGCAATCTGCTTTCTCTTAGTTGATCTTTTCCTTTTAACACCCTTGGAGGTTCCGTCAAATTCTGTTGAACCCTCTTCCAAGTTTGTATGTACCATTTCTTCAGTATGTACTGTTGACTGTGTATGTACTGCTTGTACATTTTCAGTCTGAGCAATATCTTGAGCATTATCTCCTTTATTCATTCTTTGAGCAGTCTCTTCCTTCTTTGAACTTACCTTCTCCTTTATATGCTTCCTCACATAAGTGGTCTTGAGAGTTGGAGATGCATTTATATGTTCAGCAGTACTTGGCTTATTTCTAGGAGCACTTCCAAATTGCCTTTGTTGTTGCAGATGTCTTCTATGTCTTTCAACAACTATTCTATCTGCTTCATATCCAATCTCAACAAAATTTAATTCAGTTTTCTTATGTTGCTCATACAAAGTCATGATTTCTTCAAAATTCTTCTTGTCCAGCTGAGTATGAGTGAAATCCTTAATTTTCTTGAGAAAGTTCATCATTAAATTTCTAATCTGCATAGTAGTTGGAGGCTTAATCTTTTCTCTACTTCTCTTTTCAAAAAAGAATCTTTGTTGCTCCCTTACCAGATCATCAATCAACTTTGATTTCTCTTCTTCATCATAAGCATCTCTCTCTTCAGCTATCAATGAGTCTACAAGAAGCTCACTTGCATGTAATTCAACTTGAATCCTATCATACTCTTGTATGTTCCATTCTTGTTGTTTCTCTTAGCTTCTAGCAAATGCTGCTTAGCTTCAAGTTCTTTTTGTAAGTCTTCTTTACGAATCTGAGCTTGCATCCTAAGAGCATATTCCTCATCATAGTCTAATTGATTAATCTATACATGACTTTTCTTATATCTTCATCTGAATCACTTTGATTTTCAGATTCTGATAGTATTTGCTTCTTCCCCTTATCCTTATGATTAATCTTAGGTAGCTTCTTCTTCAGCTTAGAAGGTCTTTCCTCATCAGCTTGATGTTGAATAACTATACCTTTAGTAGGGTGTGAAGCTTGAAATTTCTTACCTTTAGTTTGATCCTTTTTGGCAAGAACTTCTTGTTGTGTCTTCTTCTCTGCCTCTGCTTGTTTTGCTTTTTTAGCTGAATTCTTCTCTCTTAAGTCAAGCAATATTTGGGATAAAGTCTCATCCTCTCCAAAAGGAGTTTGATTTTCTAGTGAATGATGATCACCAACGGTACTTGCAATCGGCTTAGTTGGCTTAGCAGTACTTGGATCTTCAACAATGTCAGCAGTACCTGCAGTCAGCTTAGTTGGCTTAGCAGTACTTGGATCTTCAACAATGTTGACTTCACCAGTATTAGACACATTTGTTTCTTCAATTACTTGTGTATCTTCAGATACTCTTTCTTCCACTAAAGCTATCTTTTCAACTTGCACCTCTTTAGTCTTGTCTGATCCAATGCTCATTCTTGATCTGGACAGTACTTGCAAAGACTGTTTCTTGTGAAACCAAATTTGTCTTTGTGGTGGTGAAGTTGAGGATACAGGAAATTGAACATTTATTTCCTCCAACTTCTCATAGAAAGTACTCTAATTCACTTGAAGTGGCGATTGAGGTGTTGGTGTTGGCTGAGTTACCATCATTTCTTCAACTTGTGGCTCCTCATGAGTAGGTTGTGGTTCTTCCTGTTGAAACTCCATGTTTGTAGGTTCATCCGCACCAGTCTCTAAACCAGTTCCATTTTCATAAGTCCAAATGACATCTTCATCTAGCTCAAAATTGATGTGCTTTCCAGAGATCCTTGTCTGATTATCAGAAGAAGGTGGTTGTTCTTTATAATTCCTCCCATGTTTGGTTTCATCCAGTTGCCTTTTCTTGTGGTTTCTGAATCTGTTCTTTTTGAGTACAACCTTCTGAATAGATCTATGTTGCCTCATCCAAGGTGATACTTTTTTCCTCAACTTGATTAGGCTAGCTTCCAATTCAGCAATTTTCTTGTCTTGAACAAGTTTTTTCTTTTTGCAACACCTGTACCTGTTGGGACAAACTAGTACACAAAGTAGTTATATTTGCAACATCCACCACCTCTGGTGCTTATGCTGGTGGTGAACCACTAGCAGCAATAGAAGCAGCAGGTGTATGGATCATCTCATCAGTATTTGGTGGAGCACCAACATTGTGAGAAGAAGATTGTGAATCTTCTAGGGAATGAGAACTCTGGTGAGAAGGAGTTTACTGAGAAGCACTAGCATTGCTAGGTTCCTCACCTTCTTGGTTGGCAGGTTGGGCTAACATATGAGCAAACAATGGTGTAACTATTCCTGTAAAGGCATTGCCTTGTTTGATCAAGAAAGAGAAATTTCTCTTTATGAATGTAGGAACATCTTGTGACACCCTGGGTAGGGTCAAAATATGCGGAATTACCAACGGAGATGTCACAAGGGTGGATCGATAGCACATAGTTCATAGAGCATAAGATAAGAGGTTATTCAAAACAGATTACATGATTGTTATAAAAATTTATAAAAATTGTCTTCAACATGATAAAAGTAGATTGTTTATGTTTCCCAAATAGAAACCTTGACGAGTCCTACAATGCAGATTACAATGATGATTGAGTCCATGCACATACCACGTACTAACTTCATTTTCCTGAGAAAAACATGCTTAGAGGGTCAACATAAAGTTGGTGAATTTACAGGTTTAGTAATAATTAGTTTGGACATACATTAATCATAGAAGTAACAATGCACAAAGCATTTTTACTAAAAGGTAGATTACATTTTCTATTACTCGAAACTGAAGCTTAACCTTCCATAGTCCTTAACAGATGAGAACATAGTGTTTTACAAAAAGACACCCAAACCCAGTTCCAACATGGTATACATATGTTGTATCGACCAAGGCACAGTGAGCATGACTCACCCAGATGGGGTTGGTCAATCCCTAATAGATCTAATTATAACATTCGGGCAATTTACAACAATTTAACAGTTTCTATAATAGTCAATCGTAGTCAAGTTTATACAATTCATTATGTCCAATAAAATAGTTGCATGTTTTCTCCCCCGTAGAGGAAAAGTTTATCAATAGTTTATATGGGGCTGTAAACTCACATGGGAGTTGGCAATAGCTGTATAATACGAATATAGAAATAATGCTCACAGCAAAAGCTATGCCTATTCAAATAGTACAGTCTTAATAGATAGTACATGAAACGTATGTGTATGCTTATACATATTTTTAGTCAGTTCATCAATGCTACAGTATTTGTCTAAATAACTGTAGTACATGTATTAACAATATCCATTTAAACTTGTAATTAAGTTTCATATTTAAGTAAACATAAAATGTTTTACTTAAAATATTAGTTTACGTTCGTAGTACAAGTATTAGTAATAACCATTTAAACTTACAATTAAGTTTCATATTTAAGTAATAAAATGTTTTACTTATAATATTAGTTTACGTTTTTGTATTCAATTTATTTAACGTTCATATAATTTTATTCCCTAAAAGTATATGAGTACATGTATTATTAATACATATCCATATTGTTTATACAATTCATTTCATAAAGCAAAATATAAATGTTTTATTTTTGAGAAGTAAAAATATAAATATTTTATTTAACTTTAAAGTTCCCATAAATTATTTAACATTTATTAAATTATTTATAAATTACAAGTTTAAGAATTTATACATTAAATCCTTATGGTTTAGAGTTTATTTAAGTTTTAATAAATTTAAAATAGAATTAGGGTTAGGGTTTGTTAAAGTTTCGGAATATGGCAAAACTAGTCCCTCCATATTTTAAACAAAGTAAAACTTTCGGATTTTATACATTTAGTACCTAGGTGTAACACCCCATTTTTATAAATGGAATGTCACGCGTAATTATGGCGTGTCATCAAAGCATGCAAGGTAATATGTAGTAAAACATACATGACCATAGGGAAAACCGAAATCAAACATCGGTTCCCAAACATAAGCCCAAAACATAACAAAGTAAATGAACTGAATGAAAGACTAAACAAGCATAAATATATGAAGGAAACAGGAGAAGAAGTCTATGGCAGCTTCCATCCTATGCATGTCCTCCAAATGCTCGAGTCTTGGGTACCTGCCGTTTTGGGACATGGAAAGGAAAGTAACGGCTGAGCAAAACGCTCAGTGCACGGATATACAATATAGCATGAAATAGGATAAGCATGTAACATATAACAGCGGAAGACTAAGTTCTGAGTAAACTGGTTAAGTATTAAGAAAACTGGTTTTATAGTTTGAAAAGCCTTATGTTTATCTTATGAAAACTGTTTTAACATAAATATACCATAACCCATATAGGTCATGAAAAGGTCACGTGCATGAATACTTGGAGGGGTGACCTCATCATGCTGATTAGAGGGGATGCCTCTAATCAATATACTGGTTTGGGTAGGAGGGATCAACTCCTTGTGAAGGGTGCAAGGCACACACCACATTCACCATGAAATACTGAATAAAACATGTAACTAGGATGCACCCATACGCCCCACATGATATAATAATATGGCCAGAACTGAAAGGGACGCCACGAGCAATCACTCTGCCGTGGGGAAGTCATAACATCGGTGCCTCCAATGCTATGGTCATGGTACCTCCATAACTAGGTGAAACTGGTCATGCTTGTATATGGTTATAGATTATGCTAATTAAACATAAGCAGTTCAAAACAATAAAACAAATGTTGGGGAAAACAGTTGGCTGCATACGGGGAAATCCTAATAAGGAAAGAATGTCCATACTGAAAGGACGGGAATCCGTACCTCAAGTCCAGTGAATGAACGGAAGAAAGACTCCTACTTCTGGATCACTAAAGCTACATGAATACACACGTGTATAAGTATCGATTCACTGATTACGTACTGGGTTTTATGTCTCATTTTAGCTGACTTGGTATGTTTTAGGTCATGGTTCACTGTTTAAAGTCTTAAACTGTGTTTATCTTGTATTTTGATTACTCTGTTTAAGTACTACTGGTATTTCATGTATTATTATACTTACTGTGTAATAATAAGTAACTTTCCAAAAATAGCAGGTTTCCAAAAATAGAAAGTTTCCAAAAATAGAAAGTTTCCAAAAATAGAAAGTTTCCAAAAATAGAAAGTTTCCAAAAATAGAAAGTTACCAAAAATAGAAAGTTTCCAAAAATAGAAAGTTTCCAAAAATAGAAAGTTTCCAAAAATAGAAAGTTTCCAAAAATAGAATTTACTGCTTAAAATAGATTAGTTTCTAAAAATAGAAATTTTCCAAAAATAGATCAGCTGCCTTAATTAAATAAGTTTCCATATATAGAAGGTTTCCATGATTAGATTAGCTGCCTGAATTAGATAGATTTCCATATATAGAAGGTTTCCATTAATAGATTAGTTGCCTTATTTAATTAAGTTTCTATAAATAGAAGTTTCCATATTTAGAATTAAGCTGGTTACATAAGCTAACATATAAGTCTACGTGTTTATAAGCTGATTTCTTAAGTCATATGATATAGTATATAGTTTAATTATTGTTTCATGTATTTTAATTAAACTATAGGTTAAGCATTTTAATTAAAGTATAACATGTTTTAATTAAAATGAAATGAAAAAAAAATACTTAGGTTAAAAATGTGTATTATTATTATTAATAATATAACCTAAGTCATGTCTAAATTAATTAATTATAGGCATGTTTTAAATAATTAATTAATTATAACTTATAACATAAAATACTTAGGTTAAATTAATATCATGCTAAATTAATAATTAGAATAACCTAAGTCATGATTTAATTAATATCTCATGTTATTAATTAATTTATATCCTAAGTTCATGATTCATAAAAATTAACATGTAACATAGATCATGATTTAACCAACGAACCGTGAACCGGGCATGAAATCGACACCGTACCCCGAACCAAATCGGGGTTCCCCTTGGTTCCTTGCTGCCGTGGGACCCACACCACCAAACCGGGACCACATGGTCTCGGTGGTGGTTTCTAGGCCAAGCCGTGACCCCCTTAGGGCACGGTCTAGGCGTCGGCTAAACCAAACACCCGTAAAACACCCTTTTGATTTTACCCTTTAACCAAATACATGTTAATTTTATGTTTTTAATTAGGTTTTAAAAACATCATGTTCTTAATTAATTTTACCAAATCAAATCAAAAGAAATAATTAAAAAGAAAGGTTAAAAAGGTATACCGAATGTGTGGATCAATAAAGGATGAACAAACACTAACACTTGTACAATATCCATGATCAAAATCAACAAGAACACCTCCTTTGGTGTTGTAGAAGTGGCGGCCAAAAATGGGGAGGAAGAAGGAGAGGAGAAACTTTTTAGGGTTTTATCTTTTTTCTAGGTTTTGTCAAAATGAACAAGTTTTCCAAATTTTTCATGTTAGTAATTTTGCATGGGCTAAGCCCATTTCTTCTTCCAAATTTCGTGGATATGGGGCCCACAAGGGGTAACCCAAATGTTTTTCGTGTCTAAATAATAAGTGTGTTCTCGTGTTCGTTCGTGGTTAAACGTGTTCGTGTTTAAAGTGTTTCTGTTTATTTTATCATGTAGTTTATCGTATTCTTAACGCTCATAATTATATTATATGTATTTACGTAATTATTTTAGTTCGTGTTTTAATTATGTTCATGATTTCATGATCGCATGTTCGTGATTAATTATTGTTTAAATAATTATTACGTGATCGTGCATAGTAATTACTTATTAACTGCTTATCATGAGTTTGTACGTAATCGATACTTATCATGTCATACACGTATGCACTTACTTGATTAATAGCACATGAATGTGATCAATACTGAATAAGGTAAGTTTTAATCTAGGACGTACGATCTTAAGGGCACTATTCATGGTAAAAGCATGCGGGTTTTACAATTCTTCCCCCCTAAAAAGAATAATTCGTCCCCGAATTATAGATAAAGTAACTGGAAGCGAAACATACCCGAATCAAACTGGAAAGGTATGCAAAATAACGGAAATGAAGGTGACATGGTAGAAGGGAACGTGGAACGTGACATGTCTTGAAAGGACATGGAACGTGACGTGACTGAAAGGACATATCTAATTGATGAGAAAACGGATAAAAGTCCGGATGAACTTGTCCGTTTCCAAGTGGCCTCCCTCTTGGAACGGTTCCTTCAAAAGATCCTGACACTAATGATAAATCTTGGTCCTCCTGACCTTGACTTGGAATACGAAGAAATTCTTGGTTATCAACGGAAGGTAGATCCCCTAAATTCGATCGAGGAAAAAGAGTTAACGTACAAGGGTAACTGAACGTTACGATGCAAGACAATCTGACTTAACTGATAATTAGAAACGATGCGCGAGACATAAGGAAACGTAGTACGTGAAAAATTTTGAACGTGATACGTGAAAATTTTTGAACGTGCTACGTGGAGATATGGCGAGTGTAGTATGAGTAAACATATCGTGATCCATGATACGTGTAACATATCTTGATCATGATATGAGGAACGTGGAATGAACATGACATGTGAGACATATCGTGATCATAGAATATAATGGTGGTAACGCCAAACGTTACAAGGATAGACGTGGAATATGACGTGAAACGTCTATCTGATGATGGAGGGTTATACTAAACTTGGGTCTGGTCTCACAAGTTCTTGCAAACTTCCCAGAATGAGAAAAGAAATGAACGTAAAATCGTAAGCCAAAATACGATCATGAACGTGAATAGTGTCATGAACGTGAGCGCGAAAGCAAGTCGTAGAATTAGAATGAAGACGTAAGGTAAGTTAGGAGTAAAATTACGAATCTTTGTCTGACCGATAGCTGAGGGATTGCCAAGTGATCGGATGAGCCTTGGCTGGAACATGTTTGTTCAATCTGTTGGTTCTGAAATCCGTACGGATGTAAGGATTCTGCAGACTTGATCAAACTGTTGACAATAACCAAGATAGCATCATGCTTCTTCTGAGTTTGCTGAAATCTGGTAACTAAAATCCATGGAGATCTTGTCCCTTTTCGATTCACAATTTCATATGATGAAAACATACCCATCTGTTGGTGTCCTATCTTAGCCTGTTTGTATAACAGGTATGAAGATATGAACGTAACTGTATCCTGCTTCGTAGAAACTTGATACATAGAAGGTTGCGAAACTCTTAGTCTTTGAATCAGACTTCTCCTAGCGTAGGATTTCCTAGAACACCTAATGTAGTGTAGGGTTCTCTCCTTTACGCATAAGCTGAGTCATGGTAAGATTAACCATAGAAACCCATGTGATTCAGTGTGTCACTGTAATCAAACAGAATTGATATTGGAAAAAAATTTCCAGGGTAGAGTTTCTCTTGTCATAGAATTTGCAACATAGTGCATATATGGTCTTCCTGTTCTTCTCTAGGCTTAGAGGAAATCAGGTTATCCTCAATGAAAACGCTGATGAATTTGTTTAGGAGTTCATGGAAACTCAATTTATTAAGTCCATAATGCGGTTGGAGCATTGATGAGACTAATTCAAAATCATAAATCTGGCATGACCGAGTCGTGCACGAATAGCAGTCATGGACATGTCCTGCTTTTTCACTCGTCACTGTTGGCAGCATGATCGTGAGTTCGATCTTGAAAAAAATGATTAACACCATACGGTTGATTGGACATGTTGTCAATATGTGGAGGAGAATAATGGTCATGAATGGTGATTTGTTTAAGTCGAGGGTAGTCGACACATAATCTCATGGTACCGTTATTCTCCTTGTAGGTTCTTCTGGAATGTATAGGAAGATTTTGGAATAATCCACTGGCTATGCGTAAAAGGACTTAAGTAGTCGTGTCTTACTGACAGCTAGAAAATTTTAGCGACCATGGCTAACAATGAACCTGCTTGTAAGCGTAGATAATTTGTACGGATTTTCCTGATGGAAAATCAAGCTGAATGTATTTAGGAGCCTGAACATTACTGTACATAATTATGAATCGTAGCATGGTGTGATGTTCATAGTACATAATTAGGGTAAAAATTTATCTCGTGTCTGTCCGAGGAAAATGCGTTAGCAGCTTGGATCTTATCATTAAGCTGAAGAAAAACCTTCGTATACGTGGGAATACGAAAGGCGTCCTTCATGGTTATGAATATATGAACTATGGTGAAAGAAATGAAAGTGACATCGGCAACGTGACAGTTCTCACTGATGCGCCGATAATGGTATTGAAATTCTTGTGGCCTGATTAATACATGGCACAACAACATAGATATACCCTTGGAGGGTACCCTGAATTTCTTAGAAATGTTCCATAATTAGACGTGAGTCATGTGTCTTGACTCGTGTCTTGAGAAATGTAAGCGTGACATATGTCTTGACTGGTATTTTGAGATGTGTCCTCAGAAAGTATACGTGAGACATGTGTCTTGACTGATGTCTTGACATGTGTCTCGAGATGTGAAACAATTAGAATTACAAATATTAGGTTAATATGCCAGAATTGGCGGATCGGTTGGACTACTGATCATTTGTATGTCTGATCACGTCCGTGGCCGGAGCCTCGGTTGCGATTTCTAGGATAGTTGCTGTCATAGTAGTGGTTACTATCATCTTGTCTGTCGGTTCCATGACGGTCATTCTCATGACCGTGACTCATGTAACTATTTAGCTGAGTGGCCGGCTGGTACTGGTTTGAACTCATATGGCTGAAATGACAGCCGAACGACGTGTGACATGTAACTATGAATTTGGGACAATGATTGATGGGAATTGTCTGATGGTGAAGCATCTTCTCGTCCAATTGCTTTGCTCCGACGCCTTTGTCTTCGTCTTTTAGGATCTCCAGGTTGTGAACAGCATCAGCATCAGCATCTCGTAGCGTCTCCCAACATCAGCAGCATCAACCTTCAGTAACATCTCCAATCTATGAGCGACATCGACAACCTTGTAGAATATCAGCAAGTGAACATACGCCTGAGATGATTTAGAATCGACTAGCGAATACTCGTGAAGTATTGCAAGTGGAATACACATGGATTAAGGTACATGTAATACACATGAAATACGGTACGTGGAGTACACATGGAATACACATGAAATGATCGGTATGGGCTCGATCATTTGTCCTGATTTAAGGAAAGTAAACCGGTTAAACGGTTAGGAAAACCATCATGATAACCTGGCAGTATTAGCATAGACATCATTCTGGTTGCATAGAGAAACGCTAAAGTGTGGTTACACAAAATTCAACGATGATTTGCCTGACAGCATGATCAATGAAAACCAACCATGACTATCATGAAAGCATGATTAAAGAAATCTAACAATGTCTTGCAGGACAACGTAAATAACAAAAGAGGCATGAAACATAATCAACATGAAGACGGAATTATCATGAGGAAACATGAAACCATCTATTACGAAGAAGTGTATAACATAACCAGCATGAAACTGAAGTTAACCATGACAGTATGAAGGCATACTTGACATAAAGACATAATAACTTATGATGGGACATGAAAAAAAATCTATGCCAATTTAAATCATGAGAAAAATTTTATGCAAGAAAAACAGTGCATGAATGCGTAATGTAGTTTATAAAACCTTTATATGTGCGAGGGAACGCCTATGGGTCGGTTCCAAAACAAAAGACATGGCGAGGGGACGCCTATGGGTCGGTCCCAAAGTTAAAAGTTTTGATAAAAGCACATGCGACTAAATAGGGCCAGTCCTGTACCAACCATTACTTAGTCAAAATTCCTGCAACAGATGACATATGATATAAATGCATGAATGCATGGAACATAATAATTAAAAATCCTTGTCAAAACTTAACAGAAAAATTTTATGTGAAAATTATGAACTACTGGGGTCAGTCCACATCGTCATAGTTCACGAGGAACATCATGCATAGACAATGACACATAACTAAGTATGGATGACGGTTGTTCATTCCATATTAGTAAGACGATACTGGTGAAAATATCATGGTGAAAACAACAAGGTGCTGAAAACGTCATGGCTAAAACAAAAAGGTGCTGAAAACATAATGGTTAAAACAACAACGCGCTGAAACATCAATAAGTGGAATAACAATCGTTGGCTTAGGAAGATCCTGGTGACTACCCACTAGTCACAAGTCAAGTTTTAGAGCCTACAGGTCGAAGCCTTGGCTCTGATACCATAATTGTAACACCCCATTTTTATAAATGGAATGTCACGCGTAATTATGGCGTGTCATCAAAGCATGCAAGGTAATATGTAGTAAAACATACATGACCATAGGGAAAACCGGAATCAAACATCGGTTCCCAAACATAAGCCCAAAACATAACAAAGTAAATGAACTGAATGAAAGACTAAACAAGCATAAATATATGAAGGAAACAGGAGAAGAAGTCTATGGCAGCTTCCATCCTATGCATGTCCTCCAAATGCTCGAGTCTTGGGTACCTGCCGTTTTGGGACATGGAAAGGAAAGTAACGGTTGAGCAAAACGCTCAGTGCACGGATATACAATATAGCATGAAATAGGATAAGCATGTAACATATAACAGCGGAAGACTAAGTTCTGAGTAAACTGGTTAAGTATTAAGAAAACTGGTTTTATAGTTTGAAAAGCCTTATGTTTATCTTATGAAAACTGTTTTAACATAAATATACCATAGCCCATATAGGTCATGAAAAGGTCACGTGCATGAATACTTGGAGGGGTGACCTCATCATGCTGATTAGAGGGGATGCCTCTAATCAATATACTGGTTTGGGTAGGAGGGATCAACTCCTTGTGAAGGGTGCAAGGCACACACCACATTCACCATGAAATACTGAATAAAACATGTAACTAGGATGCACCCATACGCCCCACATGATATAATAATATGGCCAAAACTGAAAGGGACGCCACGAGCAATCACTCCGCCGTGGGGAAGTCATAACATCGGTGCCTCCAATGCTATTGTCATGGTACCTCCATAACTAGGTGAAACTGGTCATGCTTGTATATGGCTATAGATTATGCTAATTAAACATAAGCAGTTCAAAACAATAAAACAAATACTGGGGAAAACAGTTGGCTGCATACGGGGAAATCCTAATAAGGAAAGAATGTCCATACTGAAAGGACGGGAATCCGTACCTCAAGTCCAGTGAATGAACGGAAGAAAGACTCCTACTTCTGGATCACTAAAGCTACATGAATACACACGTGTATAAGTATCGATTCACTGATTACGTACTGGGTTTTATGTCTCATTTTAGCTGACTTGGTATGTTTTAGGTCATGGTTCACTGTTTAAAGTCTTAAACTGTGTTTATCTTGTATTTTGATTACTCTGTTTAAGTACTACTGGTATTTCATGTATTATTATACTTACTGTGTAATAATAAGTAACTTTCCAAAAATAGCAGGTTTCCAAAAATAGAAAGTTTCCAAAAATAGAAAGTTTCCAAAAATAGAAAGTTTCCAAAAATAGAAAGTTTCCAAAAATAGAAAGTTACCAAAAATAGAAAGTTCCCAAAAATAGAAAGTTTCCAAAAATAGAAAGTTTCCAAAAATAGAAAGTTTCCAAAAATAGAATTTACTGCTTAAAATAGATTAGTTTCTAAAAATAGAAAGTTTCCAAAAATAGATCAGCTGCCTTAATTAAATAAGTTTCCATATATAGAAGGTTTCCATGATTAGATTAGCTGCCTGAATTAGATAGATTTCCATATATAGAAGGTTTCCATTAATAGATTAGTTGCCTTATTTAATTAAGTTTCTATAAATAGAAGTTTCCATATTTAGAATTAAGCTGGTTACATAAGCTAACATATAAGTCTACGTGTTTATAAGCTGATTTCTTAAGTCATATGATATAGTATATAGTTTAATTATTATTTCATGTATTTTAATTAAACTATAGGTTAAGCATTTTAATTAAAGTATAACATGTTTTAATTAAAATGAAATGAAAAAAAAAATACTTAGGTTAAAAATGTGTATTATTATTATTAATAATATAACCTAAGTCATGTCTAAATTAATTAATTATAGGCATGTTTTAAATAATTAATTAATTATAACTTATAACATAAAATACTTAGGTTAAATTAATATCATGCTAAATTAATAATTAGAATAACCTAAGTCATGATTTAATTAATATCTCATGTTATTAATTAATTTATATCCTAAGTTCATGATTCATAAAAATTAACATGTAACATAGATCATGATTTAACCAACGAACCGTGAACCGGGCATGAAATCGACACCGTACCCTGAACCAAATCGGGGTTCCCCTTGGTTCCTTGCTGCCGTGGGACCCACACCACCAAACCGGGACCACATGGTCTCGGTGGTGGTTTCTAGGCCAAGCCGTGACCCCCTTAGGGCACGGTCTAGGCGTCGGATAAACCAAACACCCGTAAAACACCCTTTTGATTTTACCCTTTAACCAAATACATGTTAATTTTATGTTTTTAATTAGGTTTTAAAAACATCATGTTCTTAATTAATTTTACTAAATCAAATCAAAAGAAATAATTAAAAAGAAAGGTTAAAAAGGTATACCGAATGTGTGGATCAATAAAGGATGAACAAACACTAACACTTGTACAATATCCATGATCAAAATCAACAAGAACACCTCCTTTGGTGTTGTAGAAGTGGCGGCCAAAAATGGGGAGGAAGAAGGAGAGGAGAAACTTTTTAGGGTTTTATCTTTTTTCTAGGTTTTGTCAAAATGAACAAGTTTTCCAAATTTTTCATGTTAGTAATTTTGCATGGGCTAAGCCCATTTCTTCTTCCAAATTTCGTGGATATGGGGCCCACAAGGGGTAACCCAAATGTTTTTCGTGTCTAAATAATAAGTGTGTTCTCGTGTTCGTTCGTGGTTAAACGTGTTCGTGTTTAAAGTGTTTCTGTTTATTTTATCATGTAGTTTATCGTATTCTTAATGCTCGTAATTATATTATATGTATTTACGTAATTATTTTAGTTCGTGTTTTAATTATGTTCATGATTTCATGATCGCATGTTCGTGATTAATTATTGTTTAAATAATTATTACGTGATCGTGCATAGTAATTACTTATTAACTGCTTATCATGAGTTTGTACGTAATCGATACTTATCATGTCATACACGTATGCACTTACTTGATTAATAGCACATGAATGTGATCAATACTGAATAAGGTAAGTTTTAATCTAGGACGTACGATCTTAAGGGCACTATTCATGGTAAAAGCATGCGGGTTTTACACTAGGGCTTGTTAAACTTTCGGGTTTTGGCAGATTTAGTCGTCCTAGTTATATCTAGGTTTTATAACTTTTATAAATTGTCAAAAACAGTCCCTAGGGCTTCTTTAGGTTTCAGATTATTACAAAAGTGGTCCTTAGGGTTATGAAATGACAACAAAACTTTTAGAAACTTTCCAAAATAGTCCCTAGGGTTTAATATGCCACGGATGGTATTTATTAAACCCTAGACTTTTGGATAATTACATTTTTAGTCCTTGTGTTTATTAATTTATCAAAACAAGTTTCATATGTCATGGTTTTAGTTCTTAAGTTTCATAAATTGTCATTTTAGTTCAAAAGTTTTTATAAGTTGTATTTTATTATAAAAACTTTTATTTAAATATCCAAAACATTAAATGGGCTAAAATATCTAATGGGCCATCTAGTGGGCCTAAATACATTTTAAGTCCACTAATTTGTTAAATGGGCCTTTAAAACATTTATTGGGCTTAAATACATTTTTAAGTCCATTAATTAATTAAATGGCCCTAAGCATATTCTTAAGTCCATTAAGGTACTAAGATTTGTTAAATGGGCTTATTGGGTCCATTAAGTCTTGGACTAATGTTGCATGGGCTTGATTAGTTCATCAATGCTACTTTTTCATTTTATGTAAGTAATAATCTAGGATTTTCTCATAAGCTTATTATTAGCTTATCCATATTTAGTTATAAACCTTAATAAAAGAATAAAACTCATAGATTGTTTTATTTGATGTACCAAATGAGATCTAGATGTGTTTCATGTTGCATGCAAGTCATAAGCTCTACCATGAGCTTATAACTCACGGCTATATTAAGTTATAACTTATTAAGATAAGTCAAAACTTGTTTTACGGTTGGATGTACTTATAAATGTCGAAAAATAAGATCTAGCTATGTACAAACCAAGAAACCAAATCATAAGTCCATGTATACATATATATAGCCCACGGCTATAATTTAATCTTGGTGTTTCCAAGATGAGATTTTTAGCTAGTTGTGTGTCTTATTAATATTTATAAAATCCAACATAGTTATCTAGGCTTATTGCATGTTTCCAAGGTTACCTTGAATCCAAGAAAAACAACATATAGCCTACGACTATATTGTTTTTCCCCAAATGTTCCCATAAGATCTTGATTCTTGTTTTATGTTTATTATGTTAAGTTAAACTCTTAGCACTAGATCTAGGTTTTATATAGGCATGTATGTACATTTAAAATCCATCCAAGGACATAGTGTACACATAAAGTGTTTTAGTGATTTTTAGTAGTCCATTATACATGTATACATACATATTCCATTATTTAAGACTTAGTACATAAATCATAGATATCCATTTAATTATGCCGTGACCCTTAAGGTCATGATTTTTCATGGTTTTGAGTTACACAAGTTCACTTATGAGATTTATAATTATTAGTTAACCAAAATCCCAAAAAGTGAGATTTGTAACCCACGGCTACATTTAAATTCATAAAATGATTCTTATGATTTTTAATAAAGTTTAGACATAGAATACTAGTCATAGGTTTCTTTATTAAAAGTTTTTAACCATGACTAATGGTATTCAATATATGCCGTGACCTTTAAGGTCATGGTTTTCATCAAATCTTGATTTTTAACAAGTTTCTTACATTTGTTTATAGGTGAATGTTGATGCATGTAAGTAAAAATGAAGAAAGCATAATGAGTAATACCTTTCTTGATAAAGTTACCAAGGAAGATCTAGAGGACAAAGGAGATTAGGGATCTAATCTTGATGATGATGAAAACCCTAACTATAACCAAGCCGTGACCCTTAAGGATTCGGCTAGGGCTTGTTATAATGATTCCAAAGGTGGAGATACTACTAATGATTAGTTGTTAAGATGTAGACAAAGATCTAGTGAAGTTAATGTATGTTCTTGGATTTATTCGTATGATTTGAGAGAGAAGGAGATGAGAGAAATGATATTGTATTGCATGTGTGAGAATGAAGAGTGTGTGTGTTTTTCGGCTTAAAGGGGATAGAGAAAGGGCAAGGCAAAAGGCATGATTGCCTTGGTAAGAGTCATTGTGCCAAGTGTTGGCTTTTCCAAACCCAAGGCAACTCTTCTTCTTCCATATAGTGGGTGAGTGTGCCGTGTAAGGCTAACCAAAGGAAGATGGGCTTGTTGTGGGCTTATGTTGGGCTAGCACACAAAGAGGAGGCTATCTTGGGCTAGTCCAAGATGGTGCAAGTATGCTTATAGTATGCATACATACATATACAGCTACATATACATTTGTGTAGCATGTTTTCCAAATTTGTTAAGTGTTGTATATACATAGTTAGTTATGCATCTCATTACTTGTTCTCCTAGTTTTTAAGTGCATGGTTTCAGTTATGTAACTTATTACAATAGGAAAGGATTGTAAAAGAATAAGTACATAATGGACAAGTTCACACACATCTTATAGAAATATAGCACATGAGTGAATGTTTTTAAGATCATTGGGTGAAACTTTATTACATTTAATCATGGTAAAATCATGGATTTTACAGCACCACCGGGTTATTTTATCTTTGTCCTCAAAGCTACAAAAAACATAGTTATCTTTTAAGTGAAAATATGTGGGTACTTGGCTTTGAATATGTCTTCTCGTTCCCAGGTGTACTCGTGGCCTCTGTTCGAGTCCCATCGCACTTTGATTAACGAGATGCGGCTACGTTTCAACTTCTTGGTTTTTCTCTCCATGATTTCCACTAGTTTCTACGTAAATTAGAGTTGGTCGTCGATCTGGACTCCTTCTAAGGGCATAACCAAAGGTTCCTCAGCGTAGCACTTTTTCAGATTAGATACATGGAAGGTGGGGTGTATCTGAGTTAATTGTGGTGGCAGCTCTAAGCGGTAAGCCACTTCTCCGACCTTAGCTACCACTTTGAAAGGGCCCACATATCATGGATTCAACTTTCCACGCTTTCTAAATCGTATAACTCCCTTCCATGGTGACACTTTTAGCATGACGTGTTCTCCTACTTTGAACTGCATGGGTCTGCGTTTCTGATTCGCGTAGCTCATTTGTCGATCGCGAGCAGCTTGCAGTCTCTGTTTTATAAGGACAATTTTGTCTGTAGTCTCCTGAATCAGTTTAGGCCCATTGAGTTGGAACTCACCTACCTCTGCCCAGCACACAGGAGAACGACATTTCTTTCCATAGAGGGCTTTAAAAGGGGTGGCCTTGATACTGGCGTGGTAGCTATTGTTGTAGGAGAATTCAACCAAGGGTATATTGTCGACCCAACCATTTCCAAAATCAATTACACATGCCCTTAGCATGTCCTCTAAGGTCTGGATGGTTCGTTCTTCTGACCATCTGCTTGTGGATGATAGGCGGTGCTCATATCCAGTTGGGTACCCAACGCTCGTTGGAGAGCCCTCCAGAAGTTTGAAGTGAATATACTGTCCCGATCACAAATTATTGAGACTGGTACTCCATGTTTGGTCAAAATCTCCTCAAGGTAGGTCCTTGCCAACTTGGATAGGGAGTTAGATTTCTTTATAGGTATGAAATGAGCAGACTTGGTGAGTCGGTCGACTATCACCCAGATGGTGTCATATCCGTGTGATGATTTTGGGAGTTTGGAATGAAGTCCATGGTAATATTTTCCCACTTCCATTCAGGTATCTTAGGCTGTACCAGTAAACCTAAGGGTTTTGGTGTTCTGTATTGACACGTGAGCATGTCAAACATTTCTGTATGTAAGTGGCGATGTCAGCTTTCATGTTTGGCCACCAGTATAGTTTCCTCATATCTTGATACATCTTTTCTGATCCAGGATGTATAGAATATTTGGATTTATGTGACTCGTGCATGATTACGTCACTCAAATTCCCATAACGGGGTAGCCAACTCCTCCCGTGTAAGCACAAAGTTCCATCCGCCCTTGGTTCCAGTTTCTCTTTGGAGAGGTCGGTTTGAAGCATTCCCCCAATGTCTTCTTTCCAGAGGTTTTGGGTCTCTGCGTTTGAATTTGTGCTTCTAGAATTTTCTTGGGCAGGTCTAGATTGATGGTCATGGTTAAGGCTCGAACCCTCATGGGTGGATCTTTATCCTTACGGCTTAATGCATAAAAAACTACGTTTGCTTTACCTGGGTGGTATTTTATGTCACAGTCGTAATCTCTTAGCAATTCGATCCAACGACGCTGCCTCATATTAAGCTCATACTGATCTAGTATATGTTGCAGACTTTTGTGGTCGGTGTACACCGTACACTTTGTTCCGTAAAGGTAATGCCTCCAAATTTTTAAGGCAAAGACTACAGCTCCAAGTTCTAAATCATGAGTAGTGTGGTTCTTCTCATGCTTCTTCAATTGCCTAGAAGCGTAGGCAATTAATTTCTTTCTTTGCATCAATACTGCCCCCAATCCTTTATATGACGCATCACAATATACCTCAAAGTCATCAATGCCCTCAGGTAAAGATAAGAGAGGTGCACAACATAGCTTCTGTTTTATCAACTGGAAAGCTGATTCCTCCTTTTCTCCCCAATTAAATTTCACTCCCTTCTGAGTGAGCTTGGTCATTGGTTTGGTTATCTTGGAGAAGTCTTCGATGAATCTGCGATAGTATCCAGCAAGGCCCAGGAATTGGCGGATCTCTGTCGGTGATTTAGGAGATGTACAACTCTTAACGTACTCAACTTTCGCAGGATCTACGTGGATACCATCGCTGTCAATGACGTGACCTAGGTAGTGGACTCTAGATATCCAGAACTCACATTTGGAAAATTTTGCATACAGCTGCTCTTCCTTGAGTACTTTCAATACTTGTGACAGGTGCTCCGCATGGTCTTGCTTGTTCTTGGAGTAGACAAGTATATCATCGATGAAAACTTTCACGAACTTATCCAGATAGGGTTTACACACCCGGTTCATGAGGTCCATGAATATTGTTGGTGCATTTGTTAACCCAAAAGGCATAACTCGGTATTTGAAATGACCGTAACGAGTTCTGAAAGCTTTCTTAGGAATATCTTCTTCCCGGACTCTCAGTTGGTGATATCCATATCTTAGATCAATCTTAGAATATATACTCGATCCTTGGAGTTGATCGAATAAGTCGTAGATGCGAGGTAATGGATAACGATTCTTTACCGTTAGTTTATTCAATTCCTGGTAATCGATACACATCCGAAAAGAGCCGTCTTTCTTCTTGACAAACAGAACAGGGGCTCCCCACAGAGAGAAGCTAGTCCTAATGAATCCTTTTTCTGATAGTTCCTGGATTTGTTTGGCTAATTCCTTCAATTCCGATGGTGCTAACCGGTAGGAGGCCTTAGCTACAGGTGCAGCCCCAGGAATCTAATCAATTTGGAATTCTATTTGTCGCACTGGAGGCATACCCGACAATTTATATGGAAATACTTTAGGAAAGTCTCGGACAATTGGTACGTCCTCAATCCGTTTTTCCTCGGGTTTGTCTTCTACATCAATTCTAGAGAGGTGTGCTAGGAAGATGGGTCATCCTTTGACCAAGTATTTCTGGACTTTGGTGCAAGAAATGACACTAAGTCTAGTGTTGATTACATTGGGGTTAACATCCCCTCGTATAATCAAGGTTTCATCTCCCCAAGGTATACGAATAAATTTTTGATCGCATATGATAATAGCATGATATCTTGCTAGCTAATCCATGCCAATAATGACATCAAAGCTACCAAGACTTACCGGAATCAGGTCGATGTTAAACGGGTGATTAGAAAGGTTTAAGGTATAACCTCGAATGATGGTGTCAACCGTTACAACGTTTCCGTTGGATAGTTCTACAATATAATAGGGGTCTAAAACTGATGGGGTGACCTAAAATATTTTACTAAATTCAGTAGATATAAAGCTTCGGTCTGCCCCGGTGTCAAACAAGACAGATGCATATCGTTGGTTTAGTAGAAACGCAACGGTGACGATGTTCGAATCTGGATTGGTTTGGGCATTGCCAACCATGTACACTTGTGATGAAGTTCCCTTGTTGTCCTTCTTTTGGTTGGCCAACTTGGGACAGTCCGGTCTCACGTGCCCAGGGGTTCCACATTCGTAACATACTACAGCTCTCTTTGGTCCACTGTTGCTTCCACCTGTGGGGTTTCGGTTTCCCTGTTGCCCATTTCCGCTCCCACGAGCATTGGACTTGCCCTTGTTGTTGTTTCCGGGGTTGTTATTGGGTCGAACCGAGGTAACAGCACTTGCTTGACATTCACGAGCAAAATGGCCTTGTTGTCCGCACTTGTAGCATCCCTGGCATTGTCCTCCAGCAACATGGTGATAGTTGCACTTTGGACACTTAGGCTTGGATCATGAGTAGTTCTTGGTGCGGGTTGTGGGAGTAGTATCATAGGCTTGCCCAACGTCTTGCCTTTTGGAAGACTGCTGGTGATGGCTACGAGAACTTTCATCCGACTTTCTCTTGTTATCCGTTTTCTTTTTAGACAAATTACGGGCTCGCTTGTTGATCAACTTAGTTGCAAATTCCATAGCACTTTCAACGGTAGTGGGTCGTGATGCTAGCACACTGTCATGAATGTTGTCAGGGAGTGCTGTAACACCCCCAAATTTACACAATTCAATACAGCGGAAGACTCGTTGGTGTTACGGGATAGCACATTACTCACATCATAGACAACGCTTAAAAATCGCGTCGTTTAATAATAAAGCATTTCCATTCATAAATATCAGATTTACATAGGTCCCAAGTCATAGTATTTCATACGATTTTTACAAAGCATTTGAATGGAAATTGTTATTTAAGTGCGGGCCATGAGTTCTTGTTGTCTTCCCAAGAATTACCTTCAAGTACATGAGACAAAACATGTTAAAAGAAAAGGTCAGCGAAAATGCCGAGTGAATTCATAGAGTTTAATGAAATCCATCAATATAACATCGGTATAAAATTATTACCGAAAATCATTTTGTACAAATCTTTGCAATAGGCCATAAAATAGCCAAAGTCATTTTATACAAATCCTTATCAAAAATCATAATATAGGCGTTTACCTTCAAAATCATTATACGAACCATTGTCGTAAAAACATCATACAATATAGGCGTTTACCTTCAAAAGTCTTCTCCGACATCTCTCTCAGTTGTACGGTAATTCCTTTAATTGAGATGGTGCTGACGTACAGTGCACATGCCACAACTGCAGCATCGGGAATATAATCAATACCAAATTCGACTTGCCTTAAAGGCGAAAGTCTAGGTAATTCACCAGTAAATACTTCCTAAAGTTTTAGATAATAGAAACATCTTATCTTTTAGGGTATTTCTACACGGGTTCCCATCAATTAAGACAATGTCGTCATGTCATAATCAATAAATGCATTCTACTGGTACTATCAACTTTCCAGTTTCATTGCCGTCGATAAGATGTAAACTTCTCAAAAGACTAATAATAACTCATAATCCTTCACAATTCAAGGATATCTGGAGACATAACTAACCTTAAAAGAGTAAGGTTAACGCATAATCTACGCGAGAGAATTTCAAATAAGATACATACGAAAACATTTAACGAATATGAATATATCCCATGTTTTCATAATTTGAGTACGCATTCGAAAGCTCCTCGGATCGTTACCCAGGTCATTCAAATGAAATCTTAATCAAAAGAAATGATAGGAACGTCGATACATCCAGTCGGGTATCAACATTCGGTAATCAAATACTTTTCCTAAGAATCTCACCACAGGAGAATTGGACAAGAAGAGAATATCAATTGTCAATTAAGACAATGTCTATAGATGAGTAAATTCGACTCAAAAGAATAAATGGTACGGGCACATATGTAGGTGTCTCTAACAATATGTCCCTGTTTTTTGCACTTCTTGCAGATCTCATAACATTTTATCTTTCACAGCTTCAAAGAAGATTTAGTGTGTATTAATAATTTCATGGTGACTACTAATCAGCCTTGCATGGTTCCTTCCAAATTGTATGTAGGCGCGCAACTATATACAATTTCAAACTTAACGATGCAATACTCAGTTCGTCAAAATTTTATCATTATGTTTATAATAAAAACATTTTCATGCTTAATTCTTAAATAAGAATCAAAAATAAATTTATAAGGATGTTCTTTGTTATGGAAGCAATTAAGTTTTCCAAGGTATTTCATAAATAACTTTACTTCGATAACGATTACTTATAAGTCTCACTTTAAATAATCCATATGGTGATGAAAATTCAATTTTCTCAAAGGATACTATTTTAACTTTATAAAAACAATGAGTGATCCGCAAAAGAGTGAAGAGTTCTTCACCAAGAACTAACTACAATATGATAGGAAATGAGCTTAGCCAATTAATCATGAGGTTCATGACCTCGATGGAACTCAGGAATACAAAGAGAAGAATCTACAACGCAATTCAAGTCGAGATGAGTACTTGTTCAATGGTTGCATCACTAATGTGAGCATTATGATGAAGCAATAAAAGATAGATAACACCAATACATGTAGGATTTAGCAATCAAAGGTGGTCTTTTCATTAATCACAAACAAGTCAGAATTGTACCGTAACACATTGTGTGTCACTATGTCATACAATTCCAAGAACTCATCCTACCAACTGATATCTCAGTTAAGTTAGGGATTTAAAAGATACCACAATGAATACTAATCTACAATAGTCACTAGCTGTTCCATCTGTCCCGGAAGATCCATCGGTCCCTATTCAGAAGAAGATTTCTTCAATTTATTTCCTGGATACTGGTCATCCTAATTATTGGACAATGGCCTAGGAACAACCCTTAACACGAATCAACAATCATTTAAAACCTTATAATTCAATCACAGGACTTAATGACTTCCTCTTAACAATTTCTTATTCCATACGAGTTAAATTTTACTTCATTCAAGTTTTCAATCAACTTATACTCAATTCGATATCCTACCTCATTCTCCAATAATTTCAACCTTACTTTTAGACTTTGAAAGGGCAATAAAAGCTCTAAATTAACAACACTTAAGTTCCAATCCTATAGCTTTTACAAAAATAGTTATCAAATAAGTCACTAGTATGAAATGACTCACAAATTCAATTAGATTTCTCGGAATGGTACTAGTGGCATTAGGCTTTTGGGTAATGGTTCCAATGACAGCCTCAAGTGCAACATTCACCATTTCGATTCTCAAATTTAAGAATTGGGTGACACTGAATCAGATGACACCATTCCAGGTGGTAAGGTTTTGTCAAACTTTACTCTATTAGGAAAGATCGTCATGTCATCGAAATCAGATTTAATCTCGCTAATTCTTATTTAATATCATAATCAACTACTATCAACATTTCTACGAATATCAACCTTTTTGTTGGGATCATAAATATCCACAACTTGGTTTAGATCTAGGATAGCTAGAATTCCTACGGGAATAGCTTCGATTGATTTGCTAGGGAAGTTAGGGTTTTTTTGTGACAATCTACGTCGTATAAATACCTCATATAAATATTAAAATAATCATCAACTAATCATGTAATCAAATTACAACATATATATATATATATATATATATATATATATATATATATATATATATATATATATATATATATATATATATATATATAAAAATAACACTTCTCAGTCTGGCCTTGTCGGTAACTCGGGAATTCTTCGGCACCGTTATTGTAACACCCCCAAATTTATACAACTTAGTACAGCGGAAGACTAGTTGGTGTTACGAGATAGCACATTACTCACATCATAGACAACGCATATAAATCGCGTTGTTTAATAATAATTCATTTCCATTCATAAATATCAAAGTTACATCGGTCCCAAGTCATTATATTTCATACAAAGTTTTACAAAGTATTTGAATGGAAAATATAGTTTAGGTGCGGGCCATGAATTCTTGTCGTTTTCCCGAGAATTACCTTCAAGTACCTGAGATAAAACATGTTAAAAGAAAAGGTCAGCGATAACGCCGAGTGAATTCATAGAGTTTAATAAATTCCATCAATATAATATCAGTATAAAATTATTACTGAAAATCATTTTGTACAAATTATTTTAATAGGCCATAAAATAGCCAAAGTCATTTTATACAAATCCTTATCGAAAATCATAATATAGGCATTTGCCGTAAAAATCATTATACGAGCCAATGTCGTAAAAACATCATACAATACGTCTTATAACGTTGTATAAAATCAAATAAAAACCATTATATGAATATGGTTATGAAAACCAAAACACAAACATAATATCATTAGTATGACCCTGTATTGCTAGTCAGGTAATACATCGTAATTCGAAGCGTCTAGTAGTATTTCGTTAGTTTGGATTATTATAAGCCGCATGACATTGTTACCTTACTAAACCAAAACGGGTAGCTAACCCGATACCAATTTTGCCCATCTAAAGTAGCGTGTCGTCACAAAGGTCACGCTATGGAAATCTTCTCATACATAAATTCGCTTACCAATCAATGTGGCACGACGGGGATCAACCGTCAAGGCGCGAACTGGGGTGATCGTCCCCAAATAGTACTATTAAATGCATAAGCGTCTACCAAATCCCGGTAGTTCACAATTCATGCTAATGGGACTTTTAGTGATATAACCTAACTTTAATAATCCATTTATTTTCATCTATCGGGTCCTTTAATCATACAATCGGGTCATTCAATCATTCGGGTCCAAAATCAATAAACAAACAATCGGGACAAATGGTGTCCTATTTAATAAAAACTAACATGTTATCTCCCTCGCGGGTTTATAAAATATTTAAAAGAGTGCGAGGCTATGAACTCACGTTGATGTGGGAATGCGGTTTATCGGCAATTCGGACGTACGGTACGTGCTTCAATCACGGAAACCTAGACAAATAATACTCGTCTTGGACTCATGTCCAATGACTTTATAAAAACAACAATTATGTATACATATGATGATTTTATATATATGATGATCAAGTGGGTTTACATATCCTCATTTACTCATTTTTGTGTTATGTGTCGATAACTTTTATACTAGTTTTCTCGTTTTATCTATTTACGTGTTTTAGGTCCAATAAGCTTATTATAAGTTCTTTAGCTTGTTTTAGTCCTTGTTATACTTATTTTATCAGTATGTATACTTTCCATGTTGGGCCCAAATGGGTTAAGCCCAATAAGTTCTTTTTACAAGTTTTTATCTTATTTAGTCCAATTATTAGTCCAATATGCTTAATTAGCTCGTAAATGTCCGTATTTCTTATAGTTCGGGTTTTATCGGTTTTTACTTGTATTAGATACTTATATATCAGTATGTGACTTTTATAAACTTTACATTAGACGGGTTTGGTCGTCTAAGTTTTATTTGGCTAAAAACGTTAGTTTTACGGCGATAGCCGAAAAAGTCGTAAAAATCAAGTTTATAGTTTTTATTACTTTATAAATATTATTTCACCACCATTTATGTAATTTGTCCATTTAATTAACCTTTTATATATCTATATAAATAAGTTTTATAAGTTAGTGGGTTTTTATTTTACATTTTATAAAATAAAATGTGAGTGCTTATATAATAATAATAAACATTAATTCCAAAAATCTGATTTTTATCTTCATGTTCACCATTTTTACCATATCTAGAGTTCTATAATGAATTAGAAGCTCATTTTTGGGTGACAAGTTCTTCATATTATGTGCTACATTTAACTTAGTTATAGCTACTGCCTATTTTGAGTTCATCTTGCCTTAACAGTCCCTACAAAACTGCTTATTCAGATTAGACCACCTAACTTATTTTGATCATATCTCACTCATTATTTTGATTCCATTGCATGGTCAACTCTCACATGTGTACAAGACACATAGCTTACTGTAAATGGATTCTACTTCATCATTTTATCAGCCCATGACCTGTTTCTTTACTGTTTTATACAGCCATTACTTTTAACCAAGATTTTAACCTTGTTCTTTATAGTTTTTCACCTTTTTAATCATGTTTATCAACACCAAATCCCCACATAACATTTTTATCATCATATAATCATCATATACATATACAATAGGAGGACAAGAAGATTAGGAGGACAATCTTTATACCACCATGATGATGTAGGTTGTGATCAAAACATAGATTTTGATGGAGAAACTTGTGATGCACCAAGACCATCTTCAAGACCACCATTTTTCATAAACACCTTGTGGAAAATCAGCCTCAAGACACCAAGGAAACTTCTTTTTGGATGTTATAATCACCACCATTCAATAGAGCTTCAAGAGGGCATCATCATATGTATGAATAACATAGGATTTCATGGTTAAAACAAGATCAAAATGGGAGTCTTTGGTTGTTCTTGGACGAAATTTAGAGATAGAGGAGAGAGTTTGGTGAGTGGTTTGCATGAGTTATGAGAGCAAATGGTAAAATGAAGTTGTTTTGATGGTTTGGTGGAGGATGTAGCTTACATGTTAAGCTTAAGCTTACATGTGTAAGCTATAGTTACAAGTTTGACACATCAAGTGATGTAGTGGCATTAGTTGGCCTCCCTTTTGAGTGGGGTGGGATAAACTTGTTTTGTCCCATCCTACTAATTTACGGGTATTCCTCGATTTTAGTTTCCTCGATTTGCGTGCCGTCGGGTCGTTTTACGAAAAACGTTTTTATAAATTATGAATCAACGACACAAAACAAATCTAATAAAAATTGTCTCATCAAAAACGGAGTTCGAAAACGTAAATACGTAATCCTAGGGTTTCCTGTTTAGTCGTAAAGGACGTTAAAATAAAATCGTAAGTCCTAATCTCTTCTCGTAAATTTGTGAGTTTATGAACCAACACAAATTTAAAACTCCAAAATAATATTCACGGACAAATTTATTTTCTGAAATGTCGGTCTGTCACCAAGGACGGTGTATGTAAACGTAAGCACGTAACGTTGAATCCTCCGGTTTAGACGTAGTCGATGCTACTTCAAGACGTAAATCCAAATTTCTTCCCAAAAATAAGTGAGTTCATATTGTAACATTAAAATAATGTTTTCAAACAAATATTGAGAATAAAATATCGACCATAAATTGACGGATTGTCACAGCATTTACCCCTAAACAGGATCTTTGTCCTCAAAGATCATCTTACCTTACTACTCGCTTCTTATAGAGTTAAAGCCATGTGGTTATTTCCTCCACATCCGGTCTTTTCTCACAAGTGTAATTAATTACAATACGCGAGTTTCATCAAACATAACTACGGGAATAGGATCAGGCTAAATGTTGACTTACCTTCTCTATCCATGATGTTCACGGGTTTTTGATGAATGCAACTTTTCGCCGATCTAAGCTCTACTAAGAATAATCAGATTCTCACTTGATAGATATTCCATCAAGTTCGATATACAAAACATAATTTAAGCAGCTCTTGAAGTCCTAGGGTAGATCCAACTTATATGCCTTTCAAACCAATCTTCTTACATCATCTCAATGGTCCCATACAACGGGGACTTATATCCCATGATTTGTCAGATCATGAATTCATTTTTCCAAAGTTAAAATTGTGGCATAACTTCGCTACCCATTTGGCACTTCAAGATCTACATTTCATATTCACATAACCTCTTGCCCACTACCGGCAGTCAATAATCAGATCCTAATTTCAATAATCATTTCAGATCTCGCGGGTCAGGTATTTTGCAAGGTTAGGTTTGCCATCATAGGAAACCTTAAGCCTAAAAGACAGGTCCAACTCACAATGGGTGTATGTCGGGTGTCTTCATCTCAACTCCTGCTTACAGATGCTCTAATATTTAGATCCTAACAAGATTCGATCTCGATCCTAATACGATGATTATCAATGATAATCCTTCCAAAGGAAAGCGATTATACGGTCTATTACCAAAGGTCAATCATTCAAACATAAAACAACACTTATATTACTTTGTATCGTTACTTTACCTTGTCCCTTCGATTTGGGGTGGTACATAGTACTCTCATCAAGGTTCGTTCTCAATGTTTTCTGAGCAAATCTCTAGAAATTCGATGCGAAGCGAGGATCTTGATAAAGATGTTCGATACAGGCACACTATGTTTACATAACTCTTTTGCATTTATCATTAACGGGAATGATATTAGTAGATTTGGTCAGTCTGTCGACGATGACCCAAATCCAATCAAATTCAGATGATGACCTTTGCAATAGCTAGACGTTTACTAATGTATGAGGTGATGTCTGCCTTCATAATTGCCATCAGTACAACTTCTTCAAACAAGGATACTTTTAGTCATAAAATGACATAAATAGAATACTTATACTTACAAATTCCAACATAACTGTATCTCACAATCTCCATATTTAGACAATCACAAGTGGTCTTTTAAATATTTAACGCTATCGGCTTCTTAAAGCTAATGGTTCACATTAGACGCGAACCCCTTTTATTATCTATATTATCCTTTTTACAAACAAGGTTTATTTTCATATTGTTCAACACTTTATTTTGCATGTTCATTATTAAGAAATATATCTTAATTGGTTCTTTATCCTTTTTAAATAATATGTCAGTATCTATATTCACTTCTCATGATGATGTAATTATCATGTCCACAATTTACTCAGATATTCTTTCTATATTATGCGTTAGTAATTACGTTCACTTTCCTGATGAAATAAATTTCATAACCGTATTTATTCAAAATTTCTTTCTTCATATCTTCTATGTTTTAGTTTCGTCTTTACTATCATTTTTATCAGTTTTTCTCAATCCGGCGTTTTTAAAGCGTCGATAATTATTACAACCAATTAAATATTAAATATTCAATTTTTATGAAATGTAAACGTAAAGGTTTTAAATTTCTTAGTTCGACCAATTATATAAAATGTTCAAAGATAAATTTGAATTTTATTAACACGATTTTTGTTGATTTATCGAAAATATTTAATAACATTCGTAAATGTTCGAAAAACCTTTGTTTATACTTTGGTCAAAGTTTTCTTAGTTGAAAAGCAAAAATTGTCGTTTTAAGTTTTCAGGTTATGGTATAAATGGTTTTACTCAATCCTTCTTAAGTTATCTTGAGGTATACACAAACATTTACCCCTAAACAGAAGTTTAGTTAAATGTTTAGTGTATAAGGGAATAATCCCTTAAAATCCTTTGTTAAAACATTTGTCAAAACATATTTGCACTTTCTTTTTAGTAAAACCCAAAGTCTTAAAAGGGCTCTTAATTTTTGAAGAGTCTATATGCATACATCTTACCATTATTAATCCAACGGTCATTTTATGTAAAGGATTAAGTTTTTAATCCCTAAGCGTTAATGGTTTTAATCTTTAAAAAGTCAATATAGCTTCCATTATCTATTAATCACACGGTTAAATCATGTAAAGAATTAAGTCTTAAGTCTTATGTTAAATATTCAAGGTACAATTTTAGTTGTTCGGCCAATTCAGGGCAATCTATAATTAATTATTAACATCATTCTTATTCTTATAAACAAACATATAGTCCTTAATGATCACGAGCATGAATTTATCAAATTACAGCCTTCACACATGATTCACCAATTTTATGAATGCTACATGCGCATTGGTCAATCCCAACGACATCACGTGAAACTCATAACATTCATTACAAGTACCGGATGTAGTGATTGGAATACATAATCTTTTCCGCAGATGCGAAGTTGATGATAACCATGCTGTGGATCAAATCTTTAGAACATACGCAAGAACCTTGTAAATGATCGAACAAATCTTCCATTTCGAGTTATGCATATTGTTTTCGATTGTCAATTTACTCAGTTTATAGTAATCTATAAATATAAGGAATGATAACACCATAGCTCTTCAGGATGACATGCTTGGTAGAATAAATCTTTCTCCGACAACTCTCTCAGTTGTACGGTAATTCCTTAAATTCAGATGGTGCTGGCGTACAGTGCACAAGCCACAGGTGCAGCACCGGAAATATAATCAATACCAAATTCAACTTACCTTAATGGCAAAAGTCTAGGTAATTCATTAACAAATACTTACTAAAGTTTCAGATAACAGAAACATCTTTTGATAAATTCATATTAAGTTCTTTCTAGATTATAATATCTATAACTAGTTCACAACCATTCACGGTATAATTTTTAAGTCTAAATACAGGATATCGTCATCCACCAAGAATTATTTAGATCATTTTTGATAATCAACATCTTATCATTTAGGGAATTCTACTCGAGTTCCCATCAATTAAGACAATGTCGTCATGTCATAATCAATCAATCCATTCTACCGGCATTATCAACCTTTCAGTTTCATTGCCGTCGATAAGATGCGAACTTCTCAAAAGACTAATAATAACTCATAATCCTTCACCAGTTCAAGGATATCTGGAGACACAAATACTATTAAAAGAGTAAGGTCAACGCATAATCTATGCGAGAGAATTTCAAATCAGATACAGACGAAAACATTTAACGAATATGAATATATCCCATGTTTTCATAATTTGAGTACGCATTCGAAAGCTCTTCGGATCGTTACCCAGGTCATTCAAATGAAATCAAATCAAAAGAAATGATAAGAACGTCGATACATCCAGTCGGGTATCAACACTTGGTAATCAAATACTTTTCCTAAGAATCTCACTACGGGAGAATTAGACAAGAAAGAATTGTCAATTGTCAAATAAGACAATTTCCACAGATGAGTAAATTCGACTCAGAAGAATAGATGCTACAGGCACATATGTAGGTGTCCCTAACATTATGTCCTTATTTTTCACTTCTTGCAGATCTCATAAAATTTAATCTTTCACAATCTTCAAAGAAAATGTAGTGTTTATTCATTAGTTTTATGGTGACTACTAATCAGCCTTGCATGGTCCATTCCAAATTGTATGTAGGCGCGCAACTATATACAATTTCAAGATTAACGATGCAATACTCAGTTCGTCAAAATTTTATCATCATAAAAACATTTTCATGCTTAATTCTTAAATAAAAATCAAAATAAATTTACGAAGATTTTCCTCGTTATGAAAACAATTAAGTTTCCAAAGCGTTTTATAAACAACCTCATTTCAATAACAGTCACTTATAAATCTTATTTTGAATAATCCTTATAGTGATGAAAATTCAATTTCCTCAATTGATACTGTTTTATCTTATAAAAACAATGAGTGATCTGCAAAAGAGTGATGAAAGCTTGTTCACCAAGAACTAACTACAATACGATAGGAAATGAGCTTAGCCAAATAGTCATGAGGTTCATGATCTCGATGGCACTCAAAAGAATAATCCACAACGTAACTCAAATCGAGATGAGTACTTGTTCAATGGTTGCATCACTAATGTGAACATTAGGATGAAGCAATAAGAGATAGATAACATCGATACATGTAAAATTTAGTAATCAAAGGTAGTGTTTTTCATTAATCACAAACAAGTCAAAATTTTACCGTAACACATTACGTGTCTCTATGTCATACAATTCTCAGAACTCATCCTACCAACTGATATCTCAGTTAAGTTAGGGATTATTTTTAAAAGATACCACAATGAATACTAATCTACAAGAGTCATTAGGTGTTCCACATGTCCCGAAAGATCCATCGGTCTCAATTCAGAAGAAGATTTCTTCAATTTATTTCTTGGACACTGTGCATCCTCGTCAGTGGACAATGGCCTAGGAACAACCCTTAACACGAATCAACAATCAATTAAAACCTTATAATTCAATCACAAAACCTAACGACTTTATTAATAATCTCATATTCCATATGGGTTAAATTTTACTTTATTCAAGTTTCAACCAATTTATACTCAATTCGATATCCTACCTCATTTTCCAATATTTTCAACCTTATTTTTAGACCTTAATAGGGCAATAAAATCTCAATATAAACAACACTTAATTTCCAATCCTATAGCTCTTACAACAACAATTATCAAATGAGTCACTAGTATGAAATGACTCATACATTCAATTAGACTTCTCGGAAAGGTATTAGTGGCATGACGCTTTTGGGTAATGGTTCCAATGACAGCCTCAAGTGCAACATTCACTCTTTCGATTTCAATTTAAGAATTGGATGACAACGAATCAGATGACATCTTTCCAGGTGATAACGTTTTGTCAAACTCCACTTTATAAGGAAAGATCGTCATGACATCGATATCAGATTTAATCTCGCCAATTCTTTTTCAATTTCACAATCAACTAATAACAACATTCCTACGAATATCAACCATTTGTTGGGATCATAAATATCCACAACTTGGTTTAAATCTAGGATAGCTAGAATTCCTACGAGAATAGCTTCGATTAATTTTCTAGGGAAGTTAGGGTTTCTTGTGACAATCTACGTCGTATAAATACCTCGTAAAAATATAGAAATAATCATCAAACAATCATGTAATCAAATTACATCATATATATATAATCCAAGTTATATATATATATTAAAATAACACTTCTCAGTCTGGTCTTGTCGGTAACTCGGGAATTCTTCGGCACCGTTATAGTCAAAAGATTTTTAGACATTTTGAGAAAAATGTTTATAGTTAAAATATTTTGAAATGTTTTATTCAAAACCTTGGTTTTAAAAATCTTTCGTTCTCTATAACGAGAGCTCTGGTACCAAACTGTAACACCCCCAAATTTATACAACTTAGTACAGCGGAAGACTAGTTGGTGTTACGGGATAGCACATTACTCACATCATAGACAACGCATAAAAATCGCGTTGTTTAATAATAAATCATTTCCATTCATAAATATCAAAGTTACATCGGTCCCAAGTCATTATATTTCATACAAAGTTTTACAAAGTATTTGAATGGAAAATATAGTTTAGGTGCGGGCCATGAATTCTTGTCGTTTTCCCGAGAATTACCTTCAAGTACCTGAGATAAAACATGTTAAAAGAAAAGGTCAGCGATAACGCCGAGTGAATTCATAGAGTTTAATAAATTCCATCAATATAATATCAGTATAAAATTATTACTGAAAATCATTTTGTACAAATCATTTTAATAGGCCATAAAATAGCCAAGTCATTTTATACAAATCCTTATCGAAAATCATAATATAGGCATTTGCCGTAAAAATCATTATACGAGCCAATGTCGTAAAAACATCATACAATACGTCTTATAACGTTGTATAAAATCAAATAAAAACCATTATATGAATATGGTTATGAAAACCAAAACACAAACATAATATCATTAGTATGACCCTGTATTGCTAGTTAGACAATACATCGTATATCGAAGCGTCTAGTAGTATTTCGTTAGTTTGGATTATTATAAGCCGCATGACATTGTTACCTTACTAAACCAAAACGGGTAGCTAACACGATACCAATTTTGCCCATCTAAAGTAGCGTGTCGTCACAAAGGTCACGCTATGGAAATCTTCTCATACATAAATTCGCTTACCAATCAATGTGGCACGACGGGGATCAACCGTCAAGGCGCGAACTGGGGTGATCGTCCCCAAATAGTACTATTAAATGCGTAAGCGTCTACCAAATCCCGGTAGTTCACAATTCATGCTAATGGGACTTTTAGTGACATAACCTAACTTTAATAATCCATTTATTTTCATCTATCGGGTCCTTTAATCATTTATCGGGTCATACAATCGGGTCATTCAATCATTCGGGTCCAAAATCAATAAACAAACAATCGGGACAAATGGTGTCCTATTTAATAAAAACTAACATGTTATCTCCCTCGCGGGTTTATAAAATATTTAAAAGAGTGCGAGGCTATGAACTCACGTTGATGTGGGAATGCGGTTTATCGGCAATTCGGACGTACGGTACGTGCTTCAATCACGGAAACCTAGACAAATAATACTCGTCTTAGACTCATGTCCAATGACTTTATAAAAACAACAATTATGTATACATATGATGATTTTATATATATGATGATCAAGTGGGTTTACATATCCTCATTTACTCATTTTTGTGTTATGTGTCGATAACTTTTATACTAGTTTTCTCGTTTTACCTATTTACGTGTTTTAGGTCCAATAAGCTTATTATAAGTTCTTTAGCTTGTTTTAGTCCTTGTTATACTTATTTTATCAGTATGTATACTTTCCATGTTGGGCCCAAATGGGTTAAGCCCAATAAGTTCTTTTTACAAGTTTTTATCTTATTTAGTCCAGTTATTAGTCCAATATGCTTAATTAGCTCGTAAATGTCCGTATTTCTTATAGTTCGGGTTTTATCGGTTTTTACTTGTATTAGATACTTATATATCAGTATGTGACTTTTATAAACTTTACATTAGACGGGTTTGGTCGTCTAAGTTTTATTTGGCTAAAAACGTTAATTTTACGGCGATAGCCGAAAAAGTCGTAAAAATCAAGTTTATAGTTTTTATTACTTTATAAATAATATTTCACCACCATTTATGTAATTTTTCCATTTAATTAACCTTTTATATATCTATATAAATAAGTTTTATAAGTTAGTGGGTTTTTATTTTACATTTTATAAAATAAAATGTGAGTGCGTATATAATAATAATAAACATTAATTCCAAAAATCTGATTTTTATCTTCATGTTCACCATTTTTACCATATCTAGAGTTCTATAATGAATTAGAAGCTCATTTTTGGGTGACAAGTTCTTCATATTATGTGCTACATTTAACTTAGTTATAGCTACTGCCCATTTTGAGTTCATCTTGCCTTAACAGTCCCTACAAAACTGCTTATTCAGATTAGACCACCTAACTTATTTTGATCATATCTCACTCATTATTTTGATTCCATTGCATGGTCAACTCTCACATGTGTACAAGACATATAGCTTACTGTAAATGGATTCTACTTCATCATTTTATCAGCCCATGACCTGTTTCTTTACTGTTTTATACAGCCATTACTTTTAACCAAGATTTTAACCTTGTTCTTTATAGTTTTTCACCTTTTTAATCATGTTTATCAACACCAAATCCCCACATAACATTTTTATCATCATATAATCATCATATACATATACAATAGGAAATAAAATACATGTTTACATAATCAAAATAACAAGAAGATTAGGAGAACAATCTTTATACCACCATGATGATGTAGGTTGTGATCAAAACATGGATTTTGATGGAGAAACTTGTGATGCACCAAGACCATCTTCAAGACCACCATTCTTCATAAACACCTTGTGGAAAATCAGCTTCAAGACACCAAGGAAACTTCTTTTTGGATGTTATAATCACCACCATTCAATAGAGCTTCAAGAGGGCATCATCATATGTATGAATAACATAGGATTTCATGGTTAAAACAAGATCAAAATGGGAGTCTTTGGTTGTTCTTGGACGAAATTTAGAGATAGAGGAGAGAGTTTGGTGAGTGGTTTGCATGAGTTATGAGAGCAAATGGTAAAATAAAGTTGTTTTGATGGTTTGGTGGAGGATGTAGCTTACATGTTAAGCTTAAGCTTACATGTGTAAGCTATAGTTACAAGTTTGACACATCAAGTGATGTAGTGGCATTAGTTGGCCTCCCTTTTGAGTGGGGTGGGATAAACTTGTTTTGTCCCATCCCACTAATTTACGGGTATTCCTCGATTTTAGTTTCCTCGATTTGCGTGCCGTCGGGTCGTTTTACGAAAAACGTTTTTATAAATTATGAATCAACGGCACTAAACAAATCTAATAAAAATTGTCTCATCAAAAACGGAGTTCGAAAACGTAAATACGTAATCCTAGGGTTTCCGGTTTAGTCGTAAAGGACGTTAAAATAAAATCGTAAGTCCTAATCTCTTCTCGTAAATTTGTGAGTTTATGAACCAACACAAAATTAAAACTCCAAAATAATATTCACGGACAAATTTATTTTCTGAAATGTCGGTCTGTCACCAAGGACGGTGTATGTAAACGTAAGCACGTAACGTTGAATCCTCCGGTTTAGACGTAGTCGATGCTACTTCAAGACGTAAATCCAAATTTCTTCCCAAAAATAAGTGAGTTCATATTGTAACATTAAAATAATGTTTTCAAACAAATATTGAGAATAAAATATCGACCATAAATTGACGGATTGTCACAGTTATAGTCAAATGATTTTTAGACATTTTGAGAAAAATGTTTATAGTTAAAAGATTTTGAAATGTTTTATTCAAAACCTTGGTTTTAAAAATCTTTCGTTCTCTATAACGAGATCTCTGGTACCAAACTGTAACACCCCCAAATTAGACAATTCAATACAGCGGAAGACTCGTTGGTGTTACGGGATTAGCACATAACTCACATCATAGACAACGCTTAAAAATTGCGTCTTTAATAATAAAGCATTTCCATTCATAAATATCAGATTTACATAGGTCCCAAGTCATAGTATTTCATACGAGTTTTACAAAGCATTTGAATGGAAATTGTTATTTAAGTGCGGGCCATGAATTCTTGTTGTCTTCCCAAGAATTACCCTTAAGTACCAGAGACAAAACATGTTAAAAGAAAAGGTCAGCGAAAACGCCGAGTGAATTCATAGAGTTTAATGAAATCCATCAATATAACATCGGTATAAAATTATTACAGAAAATCATTTTGTACAAATCTTTGTAATAGGCCATAAAATAGCCAAAGTCATTTTATACAAATCCTTATCAAAAGTCATAATATAGGCGTTTGCCTTCAAAATCATTATACGAACCATTGTCGTAAAAACATCATACAATACGTTTTATAACGTTGTATAGAGTTAAATAAAAATCGTTATATGAATATGGTTATGTAAAACCAAAACACGAACATAATATCAATAATAAGACCACGTATTGCTAGTCAGGCAATATATTGTATTTCAGTGCGTATAGCAGTATTTCGTTATTTGGATTATTATAAGTCGCATGACATTGTTACTTTACTACAACAAACAACGGGTAGCTAACCCGAAACTTATTTTCCCATCTAAATTAGCGTGTCGTCACAAAAATTACGCTATGGAAATCTTCTCATACATAAATTCACTTACCAATCAATGTGGCACGACGGGGATCAACCGTCAAGGCGCGAACTGGGATGATCGTCCCCAAATAGTACTATTATATGCATAAGCGTCTACCAAATCCCATTAGTTCACAATTCATACTAATGGGACTTTTAGTGACATAACCTAACTTTAATAATCCATTTTATTTCATACATCGGGTCACATAATCATTCATCGGGTCATACAATCATTAGGGTCCAAATCAATAAACAAAAAATCGGGATAACTAGTGTCCTATTTCATAAAACCTAACATGTTATCTCCCTCGCGGGTTTATAAAACATTTCATAAAAACATTTAAAAGAGTGCGAGGCTATGAACTCACGTTGATGTGGGAAGGCGGGTTATCGGCAATTCGGACGTACGGTACGTGCTTCAATCACGGAAACCTAGACAAATAATACTTGTCTTAGACTCTTGTCCAATGACTTTATAAAATAACGATTATGTATACATATGATGATTTTATATATATGATGATGATCAAGTGGGTTTATACATTCTCATTTACTCATTTTAGTGTTATGTATTGGTAACTTTTATACTAGTTATACTAGTTCAACTTGTTTACATTTTGGAGGCCCAATAGGCCCATTACAAGCCCAATACTTTTCATTAGCCCAACTATACTTTTATTATCAGTATTATACTTTACATGTTGGGCCCAAGTGGGTTAAGCCCAATAAGTAAATTTATAAGTGTTTAGCCAAATTAGTTGGATTAATAGTCCAATAAGGCTAACTTAGCCCGTTAATGTCCATATGTTATATAGTTCGGGTTTTATCAGTTTTTACTTGTTATATAAGTTTATACATCAGTATGTGAGTTTATAAAGTTTACATTAGACGGGTCCGACCGTCTAAGTTTTATTTGACAAAAACGTTAATCTTTCGGTTTTAGCCGAAAAGACATAAAACTTAGGTATATAGTTTTATAACTTGGAAAAATATTTATACTTGTAATTTATATAACATGTCCCATTTTAATATCAATATTTATATATCTCTTTATTTATGATTATTATCAACTAGTGTGTTTTATATATGTATATTTTATATAAATTTTTGAGTGCTTATATTATATACTATTTATTTACAAAATCAGTCCTAAATTTTAAGTCCACTAAAATATCCATATATAGAGTTCTAGGACCTCAATTTTTTATGAAAATTACTACATAATATGTGCTTACTTTTACTTCTTTATAGCTACTGATGAATCAACCTCTAAATATTTTAATAAATTCGTCCAAAACAGTGTAGGCAGATTTGCACTCTAATCTTGTTTTGATCATATCTCACTCATTTTGATGATTCCATTGCATGACCAACTCTCACATGTGTATAACACCTAATACTTACTGTAAATTGATTCCACTATGCCATTTTATCAGTTTATCATTTGGTTACTTACTGTTTTTATACAGCCATCATTTTAAGCAATATTTTAACCTTGTTACCTATGGGTTTCCATCTTTTTAACCATAATTATCAACACTTGATCCCCACACAATATTTTTATCATCATATATTCATCATATACATATACAATAGGAATGAAAATACAAGATTACATAATAAAAATAATAAGAGGATAGGAAGGACAATCTCTATACCACCAAGATTTAGTAGTTTATGATCAAGGCTTGGATTTTGATGGAAAAACTTGTGATAGATCAACACCAACTTTGAAGACCACCAATATTTGTAAACTTCTTGTAGAAATCAGCCCTTGGACATCACAAAATCACCTCCTTGGATGTTAGAATCACCTCCAATCTTCAAGGCTTCAAAGGGGCATCATCATATGTGTTTATAACATAAAGTTTATGGCAAAATTTAATCAAAAAGGATGTTTAGTGGTGGTAGTGGGACGGAATAGAGAGAGGGAGGAAGGGAGGATGAGTGGTTTTGCATGTGTAAATGAAGAAATGGTTTGATTTAGTGGTTTTGGTGTTGGTGTAGCTTACTTTGTAAGCTTAGCTAACAAGTGTCTTGCAAGTTTATGTATAAACTTGCCACCAAGGCTTGTTTTGGCCGTCCCATGTTAGTGGGGTGGGGAAAAACTTGTTTTGTCTCATCCCACTAATTTACGGGTATTCCTTGATTCTAGTTTCCTCGATTTTCGTGCCCTCGGGTCGTTTTACGAAAAACATTTTTATAAATTATGAATCAACGGCACAAAACGAATCTAATAAAAATTGTCTCATCAAAAACGGAGTTCAAAAACGTAAATACGTAATCCTAAGGTTTCTGATTTAGTCGTAAAGGACGTTAAATTATGAACGTAAGTCCTAATCTCTTCTCGTAATTTTGTGAGTTTATGAACCAACTCAAAATTAAAATCCCAAAATAATATTCACGGATAAATTTATTTCCTGAAATGTCGGACTGTCACCAAAAATGGTGTATGTAAACGTAAGCACGTAACGTAGAGTCCTCCGGATTAGACGTAGTCGATGCTACTTCAAGATGTAAACCCAAATTTCTTCCCATAGGTGAGTGAGTTCATAATATAACATTAAAATAATGTTTTTAAATAACACTTGAGAATAAAATATCAACCATAAATTGACGGATTATCACAAGTGCGCTGACATACTTCTCAATCTTGTCGTTCCTTTGAGGGAGCATTCTGGTGCACATCAAGCTTAACTCTTGAAATCTTTGTTGTACCAAAGGATATCATTGTTCTTGCATTTTAGATTCTACAGTTTGATTTCCAACTTCTTCATTTCTCCTCTAGGACAATACTTCTCAGTCATCCTCTCTTTGAGGTTGGCCCAAGTGAGAGTATAAGCAGTGTCATGTCCAAGGGTAGCGACCACAGAGTTCCACCAGGTAAGGGCGCTCTCGAGTAATATGCATGTGGCAAACTTAACTCTGTTCTCGTCAGCACAACCGCTGATGCGGAAAACTATCTCTAGTCTTTCAAACCATTGCATCAATTCAACAACTCCTTCTTTTCCTCGGTAGTATGAGGGTTTGCACTTCAAGAAGTCGGGGTAAGAACAACCTCTATTAGCGTTGTTTTTGCGCATATTGAGGTTTGGATCATTGTTCACATTTGGATCAGCTCCTCTGGCTGCCATAGCTGCTGTAATGCCTTCACTTATCATTTCCCTGAGTTGAGCAGCGGTGACATTTTGAGTAGCTTCAGGAAATTCGGCATTAGCGGCATTTGAAGTAGTTGCATTATTAGGATTTGATCGCGTAATCACCATTTGTCTATAATCATACACAAAATGATATTATTAGTTTAAATGTTAGTACAGTTTTTATATTATTTGCACGGGGAAAATTCATGCATTGATTTCATAACAAATTGGATAACATGTCAAGATTTCATTATATAATACATTGCGTAACAGATATAACATAAGAAAATGATTACATGAAAATTTCCGTAAGGAATTAAACATTCATCGAGCATAGCAAATCCGAGACAAAGGCTTAGCTATCCTTGTCCTGGGTAGTGGTACACATTGTCTTAAGTACATCATATCCAAAAACACATGTCAGAAAAGAAAGTACAGTACATGATTACATCACAAAAGCTGAAAAGAAATAAAAGTACAAAAGTCCTATACCATGATAGCTAGGGTACAACCCATAAGCTGATCATGATGTACAAGAAATTTAGTACATCTACTCTACTCCTGCCTAGGTGGTCTGCTAGATGAAGCTGGTGTTGGTGGGGCCGATGAAGCTGCAAATGCTCTCATGGTACTCCATAATGTCCGAACTGTCGCTTGGGCCTCCTTAAGCATACAGAATGCTGTCAGCTGCTGGGTCCTATGTCTGTCGACGGCCCCTCGAAGATAAGTCATCTCTGCAGTAATCCCATCGTGTCGGACGATGGCAAGGTCAAAGAAAATAGACAGGGACTCCTGATAGAGCAGCATCGGTATGATGCTGGAGACTCTCCATGACCTGGATACGCTGGTGGAGACGATAGTTCTCCTCCCTGTTGATCCCAAACTTAGATCGATTAGCTTTGTGTATACGAGATTAGATCAAGTATAACACGTAGAGAAACCTTTGTTATATGCTTTGTGAATCTAAGTGTTATGCGGAATTTAACACTTAAGTAAGAACACAAGATGTAAACAAAACTTTCACTTTGATTATGAATGTCGAACTTGCTTACAATGAAAGATGTTTACAAATGAAAACTTATGAAAACTTGATACTAAACATTAACCTAAATGCCTTCTTTTATAGACTAAGAAGCCTTGTACAATAAGCTACGTATCAACTATTCTAGGTAAAGATAAACATAGAAAATACATTGTCGTTTCTATCCTTACTAGAAGTATTCTAGAATATAATAAACGTGTAGCTTACATCTTCCATCAGTGCTTGTCTTCAATCTGTCAACGCTTGACTTTAACTTGTGAACGCTTAAGCTGTCAGCGCTCAATTTGTTCTTGTCAACGCTTGAGTTGTTCTTGTCAGCGTTCAAGTGATCTGGCCTTAATTTATTCCCAACAATCCTCCCCTAAACTTGATATCCACTCTTATGATCAAGTTTCTGAATAATCATTGAGAACTTGGAGGAGTCTGACAAACCTTCTCATATTGGTAATAAATAAATCTGATCAAATTCTTTGCCACGTCACTTGTATAGTCTATCTCCAGCTGAGTGTCCTTCATCTTTTCCAAAACAGCCTTGGATATGAAATATTGAGCATCCACAAGTAGATACTCAACAAACTTAGTAGAACTCAAATGGTATACACCAGCAGCTGAATATAACCTCCATTGAAGACCACTGAGGTCATCTTCAAGATCCTTCCTTATTTCAGGATCTTCCTCATTTGTCCCACACATTCTTTTGAATGTGGTCCAAAGTTTTATTCCATTAGCTGAAGTTGGTGCTTCAGCCTCATACTTGGTCTCCAGCAACCTCCAAAGGTCCACCAAGTCTTCTCTATCACAACTTGCAAATAAAGATATGAGAGTGGTAAAAGTGTGTACCTCCTTGCCAAATCTTCCAATTTCCAGAATCCACATTCATCCTCATCATAACTCACAATTGGATTCCTGGAATCTAATGGTAACACTTGCACCATATCTGAAGCTTCTAATGGGGAGAGCTTGAGGCTCTTTCTAATAACTGCTTCACTTGGATATAGTGGATTCATATCTTTTGGAAACTCAAGTGTAAATCCCTTCTTCACTGGCCTGGGAACTATCATAGCTTTCTTGATTTCCATCTCTTCTGCAAGTTGCTCCTTTCTTTCATCTGAAAGAAGTCTGTAGGTGTTCTCTTCCTGCACTTTCACCCAAATAGGATAAGCCCTATGTTCCAACTCATCAAATGTCAAAGCCTTCAACTTCTGATGTGTCCATCCAACTCCATGACATCTGAGCAACATAAAATAGAGCTCCCTTCTATCCCTTTTCAACTCAGAGAGAATATTGCTTGCCTTGTGCTTCAAAATCACCTTACAATCCTTCTGAACTCTAAGAAGAAGCTCCAAACCCCATATTTGATCTGAAATGGTCAAGTCTGGATTATCCATACAGCTTTCTTCCCAAGAATTGTACATCTGAACCACCTCTGGCATGTCAAAATCAACCTGCAATTTTAAATCTCTCAACTTTTCCCTAGCAAGCTCATCACCATACTCAAGCCTTTCTGGTTCTATAATCATCACACTTGAGTCTGAGCTAGCTCCATCACTTTTTTCTTCAGAAGTCACAACAAATGGTGACTTTTCCTTTTCACCTTGTTCCATCATTTGCTCAGCCAATCTTCTATCATATTCAACTTGAGCTGCATTCTTTGGAACAATTTCTTCTACCAATTTACCCTTACCCTTATCTGATGGTGCAATGGTTGGTAAGGTAGATGGTAATACCTGAGTAGAAACTTCTTTGATAATAGATGATGACTGGAATACATCACCTTCATGTGCAGGTCTGTCAACGCCCAAATTTTCTCTATCAGCGCCCAAAATACTTCTATCAGCGTCCAAACTTGTCTTGTCAACGCTCAAATATTTTCCCTCAGCGCCTTGTGTAACCTCTCTCAACATAGCTGTAAATGATAAATTTAGATTGGTTGGAGAGATTAAGGACGTATCAAAACCTGTTTGTTCCTTCAAAGTTGTAAGAGCTTCAGCAACATCCATTGATTGACCATCTTGACTGCTCTTATCACTCAGATTTCTTTGATCTTCCTCCCCTTTGGAAGACTCCTCCATACCTCTCCTAGCATGATCACTCTCCAAAACAACAATCCTCTCCCTCAATTCCTTGAGTCAAGGCCTTGTGAGCTGACAATTTGTACTAAGTCTGCATTTTGCTTTTGCAAGCGAATGCAGACTGCCGTCAATTCCAAAAGAGTCATTGGTTCCAGACTGCCCTCTTCTGAAATGGGGATTTGACCTCCCAAGTCAGGTTCATTGGGCATGGATGAGTACTTAATTATGGTGGGACTGCCTTGGCCAGCTTCTAAGCCAGAACCAATAGTCCCAGCCTCTTCCAGGTCACCAGCCACACTTGTGGTGGTGGTTCTCTCTGCTTCATGGCTAGGACCACCAGAGGAGAACACTCCAGTAGTCCTTTGGCATTTGATCAACCTATATTCAGGTGGTGTGGAAGATGGTGTGGAAGAATGTGTAGATGTGGGTTGGTTAAGGGGTGTTTGGGATTGTGATGGTTGGGTGTCAGCGTTGGAAATAGGCACATCAACGCCAACATTTGATGTGTCAGCGTCAAAGGGTTCTTGGTCTATTTGCATTTGTTCAGGTGAGGGTAAAGGTTCAGGAATAGGTTCAAGTTGTGGGTGAGGGTCTATATGAGGTTGGGGGTCTGGTTGGGGTTGTGCTGCTGCAATAACAGCAAGCATGGCTGGGGTTAAAGGTAAGTCTCTATGAGGTGGTGAATTCATCTTTGTAAAAATAGCTTTCTTTTGTTCAGGGATTTTATAAAAATCATTGTGATCCCTTGAACAATATCTTTGATCATCAAAAATCATTTGTAGAAAACGGGGATAAGCTAAAGTCATTTTTGTCCCCTTGTTTTTACACATCCCTTCAAAAATCATTTTAGAATAGTTATATTTTTGCCCTGTTGCAATGCATACAATAGCAGTTGCAATGGATCTATTGATCTCATTGTGTGCAGTACATTTGGGACTCAAACATTGAAGGAGAATGTGAATGAGGTACTTCCAGGCTGGGGGAAATTCCTGCTTATGGTACTTATTAAGAGTACCTTCATCAGGAATTGGATATCCCAAAGCCCTAAGCCCTTGTTCTATTTCATTTATAGGAAGAATGGTTATACCATCAGCATCATCAAGATGCAAGGCCTGGCGTACCAAGGCCTCAGTAACCACCCAAGATCTCCCATGAACAATAGAAGTTAATGTGGTCACTCCATTAACTGTTGAGGAACTGACAGTGTTCCAAAACTGCTTAATGTGTGTGACTGGAATGAGTGGTGCATGAGAAAGAGCATACCTTAAGGGGGATGCGTTCAAATACGCCACCATTTGTGTGTATTGAGGAAACAAATCATTATCAGCAACAAGATAAGCAATCATGTTGTGTTGAGACTTGAACCCCAAATCCAATTCTGCTGAGTTAAACCTTGGTGCCATTGATGAAAGCTGTTAATTTGAAGTGTAGAAGATGATGGTTGATAAGAGAAAAGTGTTAGACAAGAATTATAGATACCCTGTTTAAAAATAGGAGCCAAATTTATAGGAGATAAAGAATGCATGTGATTGGCCCAAAAATAGGCAAAGATTTTCAAAAACTAATCATGAAAATATTGAAAAAGTTAAAAGTTATCTCATGCATTTAATGAAAGTAACAACTCCTAAAATTACGGCTTGAAAATATGTCAAAAAGTAACAACTGAGTAGGTCCCATTGAGTGTCAACGGTAAAAAATAACCCATCAACGCCCAACGGCTATAATCTTGTCAACGTTCGCCTAAAGCCATGTCAGCATCCAATTTGGTCACAACAACGCTTGGAAAAATCTTGTCAGCGTCCAAAAATAAAATTGTTTTAAAAAGTGAAAAATGACCTTAACAAGTAATTTATCCTAGAGAAAATAACCAAAAGCTGATAATTATTATAGGGCGGCAAGCACTGTCCAGTTATGCACACTTGCATAAGCAAGATAGACATAACAGTCCTCTAGTGTCCCTTGCTAACCAAAATTCTTAACAACCAAGTTACCTTACAAAATCCTTGTTACTCCCAGGTAAATCCCATATCAAAATCATTCCCAAGTCCCCCAACAGACCACAACCAATTCTAGGCCAAAAATGTCTTGGCAGCATGCAAAGTTGATATACTATGCATGCTACAGTGCCTCATGGTTTAGTAAAACTAACCCATACTCACCTGTGGACACAATCTAGAATTGTGATAAGAGTATCATATGGATACCCAAAAATCCTAAAGGTTCCTAAAACCTCCCCTTAAACTATGATACAAAAAGTTTGCTAAAATCATGCATGAACATAAAAAATTTATGTCAAGATAGGAATGAAACATTCCAACCATCATCCATAAATAAAAACTTGTCCAAATGCTTCTCCTTTGATCCATAAGCAACTCTGTATCCAATGGTATACGGCTAACACCATCTGCACATTTAGATTAAAAACCACAAAACTAACATTGTTGCTGACAACGCCCCGATAACACACAACAGCGTTGAAGGAAGCTTTGTCAGCGTTAGACAATTATATTGCTGACAACGTTGCAAAAACACTTATCAGTGTTCAAACAACCTTTTTCAGTGTTAGAAAAGTATAGTGGAAAATCTAAATCATCAATAAGACCAATAACAATAATGCATCATCCTGTACATACTTTTACAAAAAGAATCCAAAACACATATTTAAGTGAGATTAACCATTCCAATACTTGTTACCAAGTATTGAAATCTTCCAGTATCAAAAGGTTTAGTTAATAAATCTGACACATTTTCCTCAGTGTCAACCCTATCTGGTTGTATTAAACCTTTCTCAAAGCAATCTCTTATAAAATGGTGTCTAATTTCTATGTGTTTAGTTTTAGAATGATGTACAGGATTCTTAATGATGCATAAAGTGCTATTATTGTCAACAAATATCTTAGTATGCATGAAATTATACCCATAGTCCAACAGCTGGTTCTGAATCCACAACACTTGACCACAACATGCTGCTGCAGCCACATACTCTGCTTCAGTTGTAGAGTTAGCCACCATTGTTTGTTTCTTGCATTGCCAAGATATTAATCTGCTCCCAAGAAACTGACATCCACCAGTTGTGGATTTCCTATCAAACTTATCACCTCCATAATCACTGTCTGAATATGCAATCAGCTCCAATGGTGAATCCTTTGGGTACCACAAACCAAGATTAGGGAAACATCTTAGGTACCTAAAGATCCTCTTCACAGCATAAAGGTGACATTCTTTGGGAGTCACTTGATGACGTGCACAAGCACATACATCAAGCATGATATCAGGTCTGGAAGCAGTAAGATACATCAAGGATCCAATCATGGATCTATAATGCCTGACATCAACATCTTTCCCATCTCCAATCTTTCCCCAAGGGTGTTCTCTATCCATAGGAGTAGAAGCCCTCTTTTCATGTGGAGAAAAGCCAAACTTCTTCAAGATCTCAGTAACATATTTGTCCTGGGAGATGAAGATACCATCTTCTTTCTGCTGAACTTGTAACCCAAGAAAGAAGTTCATCTCCCCCATAGCACTCATCTTGAATTTCTCTGTCATAAGCTTGGAGAAATCCTCACTCATCTTTGGATCAGTAGACCCAAAAATGATATCATCAACATAGACCTGCACAAGCAACACATCTTTGCCTTTCTTCTTTGTAAATAGTGTCTGGTCTATGGTGCCCCTTTTGAATCCATTGTCCACCAAATAAGTGGACAAAGTACCATACCATGCTCTAGGGGCTTGATGAAGGCCATACATAGCCTTTTTGACTCTATACACTTTATCTGGATGCTCTGGATCCTCAAAACCAGGAGGTTGCATGACATAAACTTCCTCAACAATGGTGCCATACAAGAATGCACTTTTGACATCCATTTGATAGACTGTGAAGCCCATGCAAGATGCATAGGCTAGAAAAATCCTAATAGCTTCAATCCTCGCAACTGGTGCAAAGACTTCTTCATAGTCTATTCCCTCCTCTTGTGTATAACCTTGAGCCACTAACCTTGCCTTGTTTCTGACCACAATACCTCTTTCATCTCTTTTGTTCCTGAGAACCCATCTTGTCCCTATTGGTCTGACATATCTAGGACAATCAACCAGCTCCCAAACATCCTGAATAGCAAATTGGTGAAGCTCATCCTGCATTTCTTCCACCCAACTTGGTTCTTTGAGAGCATCAAATATCTTCTTGGGTTCTTCTTGTGACAGAAAACATGCAAACAAACATGCTTGCACAAGAGGGGTATCAACCTTCTTGTGTATATTGGCAATAAATCCACCAAGTCCTTGATGAGATCTTCTTGTCTGAACTGGAGTCATAACATCACCAATGATCTGAGATGGGGGGTGATTCTTCATTGTGGAAGTGAGAACTCCTCCTTCAAAAAGTTTGGTGTCCTCAACTTCACGCTCCATGTTGCCAATATCTTCTTCATCAGACTCTCTTTGAGCAACAGGAATCTCTTCATGAACATTGGAAGGACCACCTTGTTCAAAACTAGAAGAGAAAAGATGCCCATAAGTGTTTTCAACATTTGAATCTTGGTTGTCAGCGTCAGGGCTGACAGCGCCTAAAATGTTGTTGTCAACGTCTGAATTGGTCTTGTCAGTGCTAGATTTGCCTTTGTCAGTGCCTGACGAACCATGCATGTTTGTATCTGGTGGTATTTGGAAACAACCATTATCTTGTCCAGCAGCAGCAGCAGCAGCAAAAGCATCAGTCCAAATGGGAATTGTGACATATTCAAATGTAGGAGATGCCTTTTCTGCTTGTGATCCAACCCTCTCATCAACCTGTGTACCTGAAACATTAACAACTTGTTCCTCCACAACATTTGAAGTTACCTTCACAATGTCTGGATTAGTGACAGGCATATAATTTAAAGTTCTAGATAAGGGTTCCAAATCAAACAACCAATTAGGACCACTTTCAGGATCACTAGGTTTATTCTCTAAGAACCTAACATGTACTCTCTCAACAATACGTTTGTCCTCCTTAAGATAAACCTTATAAACCTTGCTCTGCACTGAATACCCCATGAAGTAACCTTCATCACCTTTTGCACTAAATTTCCCTAAGGCATCACTAGTGTCTAAGACTACTACATGACATCCAAAAGGTCTGAGAAAACCAATATTAGGTTTTCTTCCCCAAAGTAACTCATAAGGTGTTTTGTTCTGAATTTTGTTAACCAATGCTCTATTTTGCACATAGCATGCTGTATTAACAGCCTCAGCCCAAAAGGCTATGGGAAAGTGAGCATCAGCCAACATTGTTCTGGCTGCTTCGATTAGGGTTCTATTTTTCCTTTCAGCAACCCCATTTTGTTGTGGGGTTCTAGCAATACTGAATTGCCTAGTAATTCCCTTCCTGGTACAAAAATCATCAAGCTTCTTGTTCCTAAATTCTCCACCATTATCACTCCTAAGCATCTTAACCTCATTTCCAGACCTTTTCTCAATTTGAGTGATAAATTCAATAAGAACATCAGCTGTTTCACTCTTCATAGCTAGAAAGAATGTCCAAGTAAACCTAGAAAAGTCATCAGTGACAACAAAACAATATGACTTGCCATTTAAACTTTCTATATTAGTTGGACCAAAGAGGTCCATGTGAAGCATATGAAGAGGTCTGGAACTAGTATGCACCTGTTTGGACTTGAATGAGACCTTGTGCTGCTTGCCTTTAAGACATGCAACACAAGAGTGGTCATTGTGGAAAGCCTTCTCAGGCAAACCATCAACTAAACCAAGCCTCACAAGTCTATTTATATTTTTAAAATTTATGTGCCCTAGTCTCCTGTGCCACAAATTACTTTCATCTACTGAGGCCTTAGCATAAAAACAAGACATATTTGCATTCACTTTAATCCCATTTAAATTCACATTATATATGTCCTTATGCCTAGGTGTTCTATACTCAATGTACTTCTCATCAGGGATCTTAAAATCCTTGCTTAACACCAAACACTCAGTATCAGTGAAAAGAACCTTATTTTTGTTATCACACACTTGTGATACACTAAACAGATTATAATCCAGTTCTTTAACCAGGAAGACGTTCTCAAAACGTAGATTATTGGTGAGAAGGGTTCCTTTGCCTGTAATGGTGTCGTAGCCCCCTCCAAAGTATACCTTATCACCATCTTTATTAGGAGAGAAGTTCGTCAGATAGTCTTCCTTTCCTGTCATGTGCCTTGAGCATCCACTATCCCAATATCCATAATCATTGATCTGCTTTTGAATGCCCTGCACATAAAGAAAACAAATTAGTTTTCTTTGGGAACCCAAGTCTCAAAAGACTTGGATTCATCTGGTTGTTCAATAAGAACAGACTTAGTTCTCACAACAACCCCATTCTCATCCTTTTTAGGATGAAATACCCAGTTAACCCCAATTGGTTTTGTAATGACCTTTGAAATGTAATTAAATCTATTGCAAGTCATTGAAATTCCATTATTATTAGGGTTTTGATCTTTCTTGGGTCTCCATGTTAAGCTTGAAGAAGCTTTAGACCCCTTTCCTTGTGGTTACAAATATTTAGGTCTGGTCACGTTTCTGGCAGCGTTGGATTTTGTCCTGTCAACGCTGAAATTACCCTTGTCAGCGTTGAACCTAGGGTTTGCTACAGGAACCCATTGCCTATTTGACCAGGTGTTTGTCTTTTGAAAAGGTCTTTGTCCATGAGTTTTAGACCTTCTAGAGAAGAATGGGGCAGGTCTAATTACTTGTGGACTTTGCTGCACACAAGGTTTGGGTCTGACAACGTTTGACTTCCTAACAATGTTGACTTTCTTCCTATCAGCGCTAAAATTGTTCCTATCAGCGCTGGCTTTGGGAGCGTTGACACACTTGTATGCCAAATGTGAAAAGCTACCACAAGTATAACAGGCTTTCTTAGACACACTCTTAGGTCTAGAAGCGAAGAAACCTGTTCCATGATTGTTAACTTGGCTCTTGGGTGACCTATTATTTCTATACATCTCTGCATATTTAATGGTAGGTCTTCTAACAGTTTTTTAGCCTAGGTTAAAAGCTTTACCAGTAACTGGGTGAGTAACCTTAATGGGTGGTGATTCATTGGGACTTTCACATAGCAAACCTCCCTTAACAAATAAAGTAGGGTTAGCTTTCTTCCACTCATTTAGGTCAGTCAGTTTTTGTTGATACTCTTCCACTGGAGTGACAACTCTTGGTGGAGGAATGAATTCCTCTTCTTGGCATTCTGGTATACCAGTCCAAGATAAATCCTTTCTAAGGACACCATAGAAGTCACCAGCTGGTGGTGGAACCAGAGAGTAATCATTCATCCCAATCCCAGTCATGTCCTTAGGATCCCTTTGTTTAGCTACACTGTCTCCTAGGGCTTGGGTGGCTTTATCAAATCTTTGAATCTTGAGGTCAACATTATCTTTATTCTTAATGGCCTCATCTAACTTAGCCTGAAGGTCTCTATTGACCTTTGTCATGATATTTCTAATATCCATACTACCCTCTAGCTCATGTTTTAAGATATTTATCTTATCTTTTAAATCAAATTCCATTTTCTTGTATTCAGAAACGGTTTTCTCAGTTTCAGTAAGAGCTAGTTGGTAATTGGACAATTTACACCTTTCAGTGCTCATATCATCTTTTAGTTTTAACACCTCTTTGTTAAGTCTATCAGTGTTTAGCCTACAACCTTTGCTACAGAAAGCATCATCATATACCTCATTATCAGATGAAGAGGAGGAGTGTGCCATGAGAGCATATTCAACATGCTCTTCTTCTTCAATATCAGCAATCAAAGCTTTGTCCTCTTCAGCATCCTTAGCCAGATAGCTCCAATCCCATCCAGTACCATCAATTCCTTGAACTGCAACCATGGCTTTGGAGTCTTGAGCTTTAACAACCTGACTTGAGGGTTTACCAGCATCAGATCTTCTAGGAGATCTGCATTCCCTCATAAAGTGCCCCATGCGATGACAGTTGTAGCACTCAACTTTGGATTTATCAAATCCAGCAGTGTCTTTAGCATTGAAGGTCATCTTCTTCTTGAACCTTCTATTCCACCTATTTGCTCTTATACTAGCAAGAGCCATGTTCCACTTGATGTCCATCTCTTCCAAGTGTTCATCACTTATCTGCTCAAGGTCCTCATATGTAATCACTGAACCATTGGGCAAAGAAGCAATGTAAGCACACACAGTATCTAAATCCAAACCAGCAGGTTTAACTCTTGGGCAGTCATTCATGAATGTGTCAGCGTCTGAAAAGGAGACGTTGACATGACTTGTTCCAGCGCTGACAAATGATGATCCAGTAACTGGATGCATAAAAGAGTCCTTCTGATTGAATTGACCTTCACTATGAGAGAAGAAGGCCATGTTGCTGGTGCTAGCTTTGTTTCCATGAGCTGAAAGAGTTTCATCTTCCAACAGTCTTAGTTTGTTGTAGATGTCATCAAACGAAGAGCTCTTGTAAGTATTATTGGCAAGAATAGATCTTGCCTCAATCTTCCATGCCTCACCAAGACTTTTCAGAAAGGTAGCATTGGTGTCAACATCACCAACTTGTGTCCCCATGAAGGACAACTTGCTTGTGATGTCAAGCAATCTGCTTCTCACACTACTTAGTTTCTCATTGGGCTGAGCTTTGAAGACATCATAATCATGCATAAGTTGCTTTTTCTTTTCTTCCTTAGTGTCTTCATTACCACCATATGCAACTTCAATTGCTTCCCAAAGATCCTTAGCAGATTCATAGCCTCTATATTTGTGCTGATTTTCTTGTCCCAAAGAGACTTTCAGAATATTTAGGGCTTTCATGTCAACCCTTTTCTTTGCAATATCTTCAGCACCTACAGCTCTACCATCTCCAGGTTTTTCTTTCTTATCTTCATCAGGACATCCTTCAACAGCTGATCTTGCCGTATTGGCATCCTGAATCTTTTGAGCCTTATTGAATGAGTTTCCATATTCAATAATCTCCCAGAGTGTGTAATCAAAGATCCCCAGATATTGTTCAAAGTTGAACTTCCATAAGTCAAAGTTGGTTGCATCAAGCATGGGAATCTTGATGTTTGGTAAAGGTGAAGAGGAGGAAGTTATTGCTTCAGACATGATGTTGTTAGGGTTTTGAGAAAATTAGGGTTTTGGTGTTCGTGTATCGTTCTGGTGTTCTTCAAAGATCAAAAGTTCCTCAACAAGCTCTGATACCACTTGTTGATCCCAAACTTAGATCGATTAGCTTTGTGTATACGAGATTAGATCAAGTATAACACGTAGAGAAACCTTTGTTATATGCTTTGTGAATCTAAGTGTTATGCGGAATTTAACACTTAAGTAAGAACACAAGATGTAAACAAAACTTTCACTTTGATTATGAATGTCGAACTTGCTTACAATGAAAGATGTTTACGAATGAAAACTTATGAAAACTTGATACTAAACATTAACCTAAAGGCCTTCTTTTATAGACTAAAAGCCTTGTACAATAAGCTACGTATCAACTATTCTAGGTAAAGATAAACATAGAAAATACATTGTCGTTTCTATCCTTACTAGAAGTATTCTAGAATATAATAAACGTGTAGCTTACATCTTCCATCAGTGCTTGTCTTCAATCTGTCAACGCTTGACTTTAACTTGTCAACGCTTAAGCTGTCAGCGCTCAATTTGTTCTTGTCAACGCTTGAGTTGTTCTTGTCAGCATTCAAGTGATATGGCCTTAATTTATTCCCAACACTCCCATAGCCACTATAATGCCTCGTTAGTCTTAGCCTGAACACCTCTGGTTGTATGTGCCTCTCCCCTCATAGTGTGAGTGAGAGAGTCGATACGCTCATGGATAGCAGTGTAGCCCAGATGACCAGCTGTCAACAGGCTGCGAAGGTCTTATATATCCCGCTCCTGGTGTGCGGCCAGTACGGCGATCTGGGCCTGGACAGAATCGGCATGTCCCATCGCGGATCCCTTCCTGATCTTGAAAGTGGAGTCGGGTATAGACTCGGGAAAATAGCCCGGTGATAAAGATGAAGGTACAGAAGATGGTAGGTCAAGAGATACCCGGTCCTCCTCCATAGAGGTGGGGACCAGTATGGCTGATGCTGGAGCAGAAAAAGGGTCCTCGGGAAGTACAGCTTCGATAGTCTGGTCATCCTCTAAATCTGAGGCTGATAACCATCCATACTATACTGATGGTGGTGAGTCGGAGGTGCAGTAGGCGGAGTCATGGTGCTCTGAAAATAATATAGTTTTAAATATGAAGTAAGTATAATCTTACAAACAAAAGAAATATATTATTTTTGGTTACAAGTTTTATGAAGTATACCCCTTTTAAACAATAACGCAATGTTTTAAGGTTATATATATATTAATACTTATATATATATGTTCATTTAACCAGTTTATTTATCAATCAATACACGCTTAGTTGATATAGCACAAAATGCCCTACGATCTACATGCTTAACTAATACGGTAAAAAAAAAATCCCAAAAGATTTTTATAAAGTTATAGTCCAGTTTTAAATAAAAGAAAATTTTACTTTATTTTTATTTTATTTAAAAATTTATTTGGTTCTCTATAACTAATGCTCTGATACCAATCTCTATGACACCCGGGGTAGGGTCAAAATATGAGGAATTATCAACGGAGATGTCACAAGGGTGGATCGATAGCACATAGTTCATAGAGCATAAGATAAGAGATTATTCAAAACATATTACATGATTGTTATACAAATTTATAAAAATTGTCTTGAACATGATAAAAGTAGATTGTTTATGTTTCCCAAATAGAACCCTTGACGAGTCCTACAATGCAGATTACAATGATGCTTGGGTCCATGCACATACCACATACTAACTTCATTTTCTTGAGGAAAAATATGCTTAGAGGGTCAACATAAAGTTGGCGAATTTACAGGTTTAGTAATAATTAGTTTGGACATACATTAATCATAGAAGTAACAATGCACAAAGCATTTTTACTAAAGGTAGATTACATTTTCTATTACTCAAACTGAAGCTTAACCTTCCATAGTCCTCAATAGATGAGAACGTAGTGTCTTACAAAAAGACACCCAACCCCAGTTCCAACATGGTATACATCTGTTGTCCCAGCCAAGGCACAGTGAGCATGAATCACCTAGATGGGGATGGTTAATCCCTAATAGATCTATTTATAACATTCGGGAAATTTACAACAATTTAACAGTTTCTATAATAGTCAATCGTAGTCAAGTTTATACAATTCCATTATGTCCAATAAAATAGTTGCATGTTTTCTACCCCGTAGAGGAAAAGTTTATCAATAGTTTATATGGGGCTGTAAACTCACCTGGGAGTTGGCGATAGTTGTATAATAAGAATATCCAAATAATGCTCTGATATGAGCAAAATCTCATATCAATTAATCAACAAATCACCCTAAAACACATGGAAAATATTTAACTTTTGTGCTATAAAGCGGAATTATGTGGTATGTTTTGTGTTTGTGTTTAAATAGGTAACATGGATACATTTTCAAGCAAACAAGAAGAAATCAAGCTTATTGGTGATGAAAAAGACAAAGAAGGATCAAAGATGACAAGACTTTGAAGATGAAGGACCTATCTTGACAACATTCCAAAGTTAAGGGACTTAAAGTGCAATTTGGTCAAAGTTAAGATTCAAGTCAAACCTGGTCAACTCTAAAGTCAACCGAGTCAAAGGGCCAAAATGAAAAAGAATGCAAGATGAAGGACTAAAAATGACACTGGAATGAAGAATTGAGCATAAATGATGAATCTGCCAAACTCTTGGGATTGATTTTGTCAAAAATACCTCAAGTTTATATGTGATCCGTGTGCATATGCTATTAGCCAATAAATACTCTTGAAAAATGAAACATGGATTGCCAACAAAGTGGCCAGCTCACCAGCTCAATAAATGAGCCGTATCTACACAGTAATGTCCACTATCTCACTTTTGAGACAATAAGAAGATTACATGCAATAATTTCATTTATCCGTTTTGGATAGCAATCCGTGTGACACAAAATCAACCAACCACATCATTCCACGTATCATCTTCTTCTTCATACGAACCCAAAATGGGGATTTGTCTACAATGAGTTTCAAGAAAAGTGGTCTACATGAAAAGTGTTCGTTTTTTACCAACGAATTCAACCCCACTAACTTAATTAGCCTGAAAGTCAACCAAGAAGAAAAGCCCAAATTCAAGTTCATAACGGCTAGTATCAATCAAGAGATTGAGGACACCTGGCAACTTCTAATTGGTGGGAACATGTCACTGACATCCCCTGCACTTCATCTCACTTCTATAATTAGGCCTCTAGAATCTCATTTGTAACAAGTAGCTAAAGTGTGAAAACACACACACAATTTCCTTTCTTCTTCAGTTATGTTATGTTTTATTAGCAACTCAAGAGCTTGACAACCTCTTGAGTTTGTTAGTAGTTATAACATATTTACTTACCTTTTGTAACAACTTTTACCTTCATCAATAAAAATTCATAAATTCCTCTTCAATCTTCATTCTGTTCATCTCATTCTTCTTAACCTGTTACTATTCTAAGTTTCTATTGATCACCATTGATCAATGGAAGCTTTGTGAAGAGTTGATGCTGTTCAGTTCATTCAAAAAGAAGTTAAGAAGATTGTAGCAGTTTTGAAGCAGTGGTTTGATTTTGTTCAGAAAAAGGTGTTGGATGTGATTAAATGGTGTATGTTGATGATATTATGGTGTTTTTATAGAATTGAGTTGGTTCAGCACCACACTCCTCCATCAAAGGAGGGCTAAGCTCACAAGTTTGCAAAAATCTTGTTTTTAAATTCCACTAAAATGTTCATTGCATGCTCAATTATAGTGTAATCATTCTATGTTGCTATGATAATGTGTTTTTGACTTGTTCTAGCATAATTGGTTTGACTGACTGCTTGTTGGTAGTTTTGTAGCTTCTAGTTTGATATTACTTGTTTCTGATCTAAATTTCGTCAGTAAGTGCTTGTAGAGTGAATTTTGAGTTTTAGTGTGTTTACAAGTCTGATTTTAGCTCATTCACCTTTCATTTTACCTTTTAAACTTGTTATGATATAAGTCTTTACTTGATTCATCTTTTAAATCAATGTTGCTTTGTAAAAATTCATTCTAGTTTACATAACTAGTGTTTGGATCTGCATACTTTAGTGATTCAAGTCAGATAATTTTGATAAGTTTTGTTCATTTTCCATTCAGAAGTCATTTGTAAACATTTGTATTCAAGTTTATGGTCAAAATTTAAGTCAAACAGGCAATTGGTCATGAAATAGTTTTGGTTCAAGTTCTTGTTATTTTTCATCAGAAACTAGAAATTTTCAATCCCTTGCCATTGATTCATTACTCAACTAAATTCATTGAAACCAGTTTCTATTAGTGTCTTGACATCCAAAGTTTAAGTTCTAGTAAGGAAATTCTACAGCTTTCATAAATAAGCTAGAAATTAGCTTTTGAATAAGCACTTAGGCAAATGCAAGTTTCTGTGATATTTGAGTTGACTGTTTTCTTGTAGAACCAAATCCACTTCATAAAACCTGTGATTTTCTTTCATATTCTTGTTTAGAAACATGTCTTGAGTAGAATTTGAGCTTTTCAACTCTTTCAACTTTTGGTCAACAAATGTCAAATAAGCTAGGTTTCAGCTTAATTCCATTTTTCTGCTTATTCACTTGATCATTTTGAAAAAGGAAAGACATTCCATACTCACAATAAGCTGTTTAACAAGATTGGGCTTAAAAATCTGAAAGTGCATGTCTGGAATTTCATTGAGCTTATTCATGGCTTATTGGTTTGAGCTTATTTGAGTTTCATTGAGTTTTATGCCATTTCCTTAAGCAGGTCTAGCTTATTTTCGATTTTAAGTAGTTTGAAACTTGTTTGAGTTTATTTGGTTCATTAATAAGCTCATACGAGCTTATTTCTTACTTGTGCCCGTTTTTGAATAACTTGTCCTCTTAATTGCATTTTGGTCCTTATTGTTTGTTCCTGTTTGCACTGTTAGCTAAACTTGCTAGTTATTAGGGCTTGCAAATTTTAAGTCCTAAACTTTTAGCTAATTGTCATTTTCAGTTAGTTAGTTTACAAGTTTGTTACATTCAGTTAGAAAGTTGTTAGAATTTACACATTTGGTCCTTTAACTTTTCAGAATTTACATTTCAAGCTTAGAACTTCCATTTACTTACATTTTTGGCACATAACTTTCATACTTTTACATTTTTTGTCCTTATTTGAATATAAATTTGGTAATTGCTAAGTGTTATACGGTTACGTAGCTTAATCTTTTTCACCATTTTTACGTGCTTGGTTAAATAGAAATAGAATATCCAAAAAATCATATCAACCAAAAACAATAATAAACTTGAGATTGTTAGGACTTTCAATTGGTTAAGAATCGAGAGAAACGAACTTCAATATACTTAATTTCAAATGGCGCCACTGCCGGTTCTTTGACTTTACGAGAGACTATCGATTGACGGTTTTCATTGGCTTTTGGGATCCGTTGACCTCGTGAACGTTATTTTTACGTATCATAAATCAAAAACATAAAAAATCAAAAATATAAAAATATAAATACTTAAAAAATAACAAAACAATTCTTTTCCTAAAGAATTGACCAAATTTTTTTTTTCAAAAAGCAATCTTTTTCCTAAGAGATTGCACCCAAAAATATATATTATTAGATTTCCTCGGTTTTTATGTACATATAGTATTTTCTTTGAAAAACCACAATGAATTCAAAAATATTTTCTCTATATTATTATATGTAAATACGTATACGTATAAGAACAACCAATACACATATATTCCATAAGTATTGCCAAGGCAATACACCGTGTTAGGGGGCGTTCCGGTCCTTGACACGTGTATCGATCAAATTCAATAAAGCAAGAATAGATAAATACTTCCAATAGGCAATAATTCGAAGAATACAAACTACAAAGTGAATAGAAAGGCGATGTGCTATAAAATGCCATCTAAGGGTGAATAGGTACTTAAGTGCTTCGCGCCACCTAACCCCTCGTTCACTAGTGTGTATTCTAAGAAGGAAGGCTTTATTGGGGGTCTTGCACCCAAGTAGTAATTACGTATATTATACTTTATTGTGGATATTTCATATTGAATCTCAAAGAGGATAATCCCTTCTTCTTCAAAGTCAAACGAGAGCTTTTCTCTCATTCCTTGTATTGAGTTGCATGCTCACTCGCGGGCGTGCACAAATACCGATTGGTGTACAACCCCTTCTTCCAAAAAGGAAGAAAAAGAGAAAGAGTAGGAACATCACCGTCCATCAAGCCGATCCCGAAAAACGTTCTTTGATCCACACACCACAAGAAGCCATGGCAGGAGTTGACACCCGACCTTTGATGGAGCACTTGCAATCCAATGTGCAAGGATATGCTGATGTTATCAAGATACCCGATATTCCCGCAAACACATTTGAGTTAAAAACATCCATGATTAACTTGGTTTCAAACACACCATTTTTTGGGAATAAGAATGATAATCCACATGATAACCTTAAGAAGTTTCTTGCTCTTTGCAACACCATTAAGTACAATGGAGTACCCCATGATGCCATTAAGTTGATATTGGTATAATTTTCACTAGAGGGTCCGGCTAAGCATTGGTTAGATACACAACCACCCGAGAGCATTACCACATGGGATGGTTTCACTAAGAAGTTTTTGAACAAGTTCTTTCCCCCATCTAAGACCACGACTTTGAGGAACTTAATTATAGGCTTTCAGCAAAAACCTAGTCAAACCTTTAGTGATGCTTGGGAGGAGTATAATGAGTTATTGAGAAAATGTCGAAACCATGGATTCGATGAAGTTCACCAAATCAACACTTTCTATGATGGATTGAGACCACACCACCAAGATTCACTTAATGCTTCCACGGGTGGAAATATTCTTGCTAAATCCATTCAAGAAGCTTGGGATATTATTGAGACCAAAGCAATAGTGCAAACTAACACTCAATTTGAAGAAAGGGTTCATGTTATCCAAAATAATTCTCAAACACCTTGTGATAACCAATTCCTCAAGAGTCACCAAGAGATACTTCAAAGAATAGATAGGGATCATGAGATGCATCTTAAGTCAAGTCAAGAATTGATCCAAGCCATTAAGGGCCTTTCCTTGAACGATTCCACCAATGATGTGCATGCTATTACTCTTTCATGTGAGACTTGTGGAGGTCCCCATTCCTACCAACAATGTGATAAGGTGCAAGGTTATCAAGGGGAGTGTTATGCTTACCAAGAAGAACATCGAGAACATTTCAAACCCAACATAAATTCAAACAACCTTTGTTACAAGTCTTAAAATTACCTTGCTCCACCAGGATTCCCACCTCACCCATCCACCATTACTCAACCCAATCCACCTCAATTGTTACAAAGAAACCAAGGTCCAAGACCACAATACCAAGGGAACAACTACAAGGCACCTAACACCTTTCAAAATCAAGGAAATAATTTTCAACCACCCAATCAAGGATTTCACCCACCACCCTTCCCAAATCAAGGATACCCTCAAATTCAAAATCAAGGATATGTGCCATATGATAATCAAGAGTATGTTGAGAGGAGAATTCGTGAAAGTGAGAAAAGAATGCAAGAGCAAATGAAACTTATTGCGGAGGAGCAATGTTGATCCCTTTGGTTGGATCTATATTCTGTTAAGAATTAGTATAGTAGTTTGTAATCAAACTAAAACACTTTGAGCACTCTTACTAACACTAAATAAGTTATGTGGAATCTAACTTATAAAGCACAGAAGAACATAATTACTTTTAACTATTCGATTCTCTTATTAATCGACTTGAATGAGGTACATAAAAGACATTGTACCTATGTTCCTTTTATAGAGTAAGGAACCCTAGAAACTTAGAATATTCTATAAAGATAACTATATCACAGACGATATATTATCAATATTCTAACTATTTAGGTATATCACATAAGATATACTCTAACTATAACTATGACATATCTTATACAAAGATATATTCGTCCTAATCATCATATCAGTACTTACTTTATAAGTAGCAGTACTTACTATGTACCGCGTTAATACTAACGATACTTACATAACACTGACAATAATTAAAATACACTAACGATACTTGACACTTAACAAATAATTCCCAACAATCCTCCCCTAAACAAGAAATGATAACTTGTTGTCTTCTTGTTTCTCTTGTACTGGAGGTATTAAAATACATGTCTTTAGTCTTTCCTTCATCCTTCGATTGAACTTGGTAATTTATATTTGTATTCAACTAAATGTAGCCAAACACTTCAAATGTAGATCTTCTTCTGATAAGATAATCTTCAAGCATCTTGAGTATCATCTTTGTCTTTAAACTATGATCTTCTTGTGTCTTCTAAACATTCACTTATCTTTGCAGCATCAGTTATTGTCTTCTTGAGTTTAAATCTTTTAACTCTTAATCATGAACCTTTGTCTTGATTTAATGAGACAAAACCTTCTAAGTATCTTTTAAATACTTCTTTGCTTGTAATCTTCCTACCTGAAATAAAATAGTTAACAACAAAAACCAATCTGCATTGGCTTCATGATTTTAAGCAAATCACCAACTATCAACGGATTTGATAAATTCTTTACCAGTTAGCCGTACACTATGGAATAGCCAATACTTTATTCATAAAGAATAAAGTGTAATGAAAACCTTACAATTTTTGGTAAATTGTCAACCATCAACGGATTTGATGAAGTCTTTACCTAGTACCGTTTGTCTAGGACTAGCCAACTCTTTGTCTCGAAACAAGGTGTGTTAGAACCATATAGTTTTTAGCAAACTATCAGCTTTCAACGGATTTGATAAGTCTTTACCACAAACCGTTTGCTTATGAACTAGCCAGTTCTTATGTGTGTTAGACATGGTGAACTGAGAACCATTTGTGAAGTGTGACTGAAAGTCAAACACTTAAGGCTCTTTCTCAGCTTCTTCCTCATCTTTCAAATCCTTGATTTGTTGTTTAACCATTCTGATCAACTCCAAAGCATCAAAAGATTCTTCTGTAACTTCCAATTGTTGTTCTAACATCCTTTCTAACAATTTTCTTTTGAAAGGGTAAGTTTTCTCTTGCAGCATATAGTATGTAACATCATCTACATCTAAAATATGCAATCCACATGACCTATAATATCTCCAGTAACTAGGAACCTAATTCTTTAATTCTTTCAACATTTCTTGATCACAATTGTGTGGCTCATACATAAAGAGAAATTCCCAGTATAATAGTGATACTTCAGTTTTACATGCACTGGCTTCTTGAACTAACCTAGAAAGATCTTGAATATCTTGTCTGTCAAGAATGTGAAGAATATCCTCTAAAAGTCTGAATATCCTTGTTGTGCCATCAGTTCTCTGAATTCCATGAGCTTCAAGTCCTTCAGACATAGAGTAAATCCATTTAGCAATGGATGCTCTCTTTACAAAAATCTCTGTATCAATACATTGATCTTCAAATTTTACAATCTTCAAGTACTTCTTCAAGCTCTTATCATCATCACCATCCTCTGCTGTTGACTTAGCCCTCTTGGGTTTCTTCTTTGTCTTTGTTGACCTTTTTCCTTTTAACACCCTTGGAAATTCCCTCAAATGCTGTTGAACCCTCTTCCAAGTTTGTATGTACCGTCTCCTCAGTATGTACTGTTGTATGTACTGTTGACTGTGTATGTACTGCTTGTACATTTTCAGTCTGAGCAATATCTTGAGTTTCAACTCCTGTATTCATTCTTTGAGTAGTCTCTTCCTCCTTTGAACTTACCTTCTCCTTTCTATTCTTCCTCACATAAGTGGTCTTGATAGGTGGAGATCTATTTGTAGGTTCAGCAGTACTTGACTCAATTCTAGGAGTACTACCAAATTGCCTTTGTTGTTGCAGATGTCTCTTAAATCTTCAACAACTTTTCTATTTGCTTCAGATCCAATCTCAACAAAATTCAATCCAGTTCTCTTATTTTGCTCATACAAAGTCTTGATTTCTTCAAAATTCTTCTTGACCGACTGAATATGAGTAAAACCTTTAACTTTCTTAAGAAAATTCATCATCTGATTTCTAATCTGCATAGTAGTTGAAGGATTAATCTTTTCTTTTCTTCTCTTTTCAGCAAAGAATCTTTGTTGCTCCCTTACCAGATCATCAATCAATTTTGATTTCTCTTCTTCATCATATGCATCTCTCTCTTCAGCTATCAATGAGTCTGCAAGAAGCTCACTTGCATGTAATTCAGCTTAAATCCTGTCATACTCTTGTATGTTCCATTCTTGCTGTATTCTTTTAGCTTCTAGCAAATTCTGCTTTGCTGCAAGTTCTTCCTATAATTCATTTTCATGAATTTGTGTTTGCATTCTGTAAGCAAATTCCTCATCATGGTCCAATTGATTAAATCTGTACATGACTTTGTTTATATCATCATCTGAATCACTTTCATCTTCAGACTCTGATAATATTTGCTTCTTCCCCTTATCCTTTGGATCAATCTTAGGTAGCTTCTTCTTCAGCTTGGTAGATCTTTCCTCATTAGCTTGCTGTTGAATAACTATACCTTTAGTAGGGTGTGAAGCTTGAACTTTCTTACCTTGAATTTGATTCTTTTTGGCAAGAACTTCTTGTTTTGTCTTTTTCTCTGCCTCTGCTTGTTTAGTCTTCTCAACTAAATTCTTCTTTCTTAAGTCAAGCAACAATTGGGCTAAAGTCTCATCTTCTCCAAAAGGAGTTTGACTTTCTAGTGAAGGATGATCACCAGCGGTACTTGCAATCGGCTTAGTTGGCTTAGTAGTACTTGGGTCTTCAACAATGTCAGCAGTACTTGCAGTCGGCTTAGTTGGCTTAGCAGTACTTGGATCTTCAACAATGTTGATTTCACCAGTATTAGACATACTTGTTTCTTTAATCACTTGTGTATCCCCAAATACTCTTTCTTCCATAGAAGCCATCATTTCAACATGCACCTCTTCAGTCTTGTCTGATTCATTGCTCATTCTTGATCTAGACAGTACTTGCAAAGTCTGTTTCCTTACCATACTTGTCTTGGTGGTGATGGAGTTGAATATAAAGGAAACTGAATATTAATTTCCTCCAACTTCTCATAGAAAGCACTCCAGTTTGTTTGAAGTGGTGATCGAGGTGGTGGTGCTGGCTCAGTTACCAAAATTTCTTCAACTTGTGGCTCCTCATAAGTAGGCTGTGGTTCTTCCTGCTGAATCTCCATATTTGAAGGTCCATCCACACCAGTCTCTAAACCAGTTCCATCTTCATAAGTCCCCATGACATGTTCATCCAATTCAAAATTTATGTCATTTCCTAACACCCCCAAATTTACACGCAGCGGAATACATCTTTGGGTGCTAAACAATGATACAACAACACATAATTTATAAAGAACGACTCGAAAAGAGACGCTTTAAATTTATCGTTCCAAAACATTTATCAGAGTAGCGTAGTCCCAAGACATCATAACCAAAGTACAACCAAAACAAAGGATTTAAATTGTTTTGAACAAAAGGAACGACAAATATTCAAAGAGTTTATATTGCAAAGTAGTGCACAACATTCATTCCCGTGGCTTCCAAGCTTCAGCCTTCTTGATTACCTGAAATACATGTGAGAAAATCATCATCAAAAAATGCCGAGTGAATCTATAGGTTTATATAATCATTTTGAACACAAGCAAAGATTATAAGTTTGTGGCATGCTTAAAGGCAACAAGAATCTAATAATTTGCATCAACAATAATAATTGTATTTAGCATAAATTGCAATAAGCTCATGGAACCGAGCCCTTAGACACTCCCATATCAGTCTAATAAGACGAGAGATTTATTAATTGTCGGTTACCTCCAGATTATTGGTACATTGCCGTATACCTGACTTCTCAATACAATATGTTCAAAAGTGTGGAGGTCGGGCCTAAGCTTCTATGACAAGTCCACAAAAACTAAACCGGGGCGGCTTCCCCCATAGATCTATTAACTGTACTAGCGGTTAACCCATCATAGGTTAATTAACGGTCCATAATTGAGGCTTTAACTAAGGCAATAACTTAATGCAATTTAAAGGCAACTACGGGTCCATTCATAGAGGGACAAGCATACCATAAAATCTTGTGTTCTAAGTTTTTAAAAAAAAACATGTATTCCCCCTCGCGGGTTTTTAAAAATATTTGAATGAGCTCAAACGAGGCTATAGACTCACATTGATAATGAAAGGCGGATTATCGGCTACGGGCGTGCTTCGGTCATGGAAACCTATATAAATAATAATCGGTCTTAGACTCTTGTCTAATGAATTTTATCAAAATAACAATATACATATGATGATTTGTACATATGATGAAGATAAAGTGGGTTTATATATCTTTGTTTACTTATTTTAGTGTTTACGTATTGGTAACTTTTTACTAGTTTTACCTATTTACCTATTTTGTGTCCAATAAGCTTAGTATAAGTTCTTTAACTTGTTTTAATCCATTTTATACCTATATTATCAGTATCTATACTTTCCATGTTGGGCCCAAATGGGTTAAGCCCAATAAGTTCTTTTTATAAGTGTTTAACTTATTTAGTCCAATTATTAGTCCAATATGCTTAGTTAGCTCGTTAATGTCCGTATGTCCTATAGTTCGAGTTTTATCGGTTTTTACTTGTATTAGTTACTTATATATCAGTATATGACTTTTAAAAACTTTGTATTAGACGGGTTTGATCGTCTAAGTTTTATTTGGCGAGAAACGTTAATTTTACGGTAATAGCCGAAAAAGTCGTAAAAATCAAGTTTATAGTTTTTATTACTTATAACTATTATTCCACTACCATTTATATAACTTATCCATTTAATTAACCTTTTACATATTTATATAAATAAGTTTCATAAGTTAGTGGGTTTTTATTTTACATTTTATATAATAAAATTTGAGTGCTTATATAATAATAATAAACATTAATTCTCAAAATCTGATTTTTATCTTCATGTTCACCATTTTTATCATATCTAGAGTTCTATAATGAATTAGAAGCTCATTTTTGGGTGGCATGATCTTCATATTATGTGCTACATTTAACATAGTTATAGCTACTGCTCATTTTAAGTTTATCTTGCCTTAACAGTCCCTACAAAACTGCTTATTCAGATTAGAACACCCAACTTGTTTTGATCATATCTCACTCATTATATTGATTCCATTGCATGGCCAACTCTCACATGTGTATAACATCTTGTACTTACTGTAAATGGATCATACCATGCAATTTTATCAGTTCAAGTTTTAGTTATATACTGTTTTTATACAGCCACACAACACTTGATCCCCACACAACATTTTTATCATCATATATACATCATATACATATACAAAATGAAAGAAAATAAATTTGTTCTTTACAAAAATAACAAGAGAAAATGGAGAGAATGATCTTCTTTACCAACCAAGTGTATTTCTTGTTTTTGGAAGACAAGAACTTGATGAACACCACAATTAACTCCAAGATCATCAAACACCAAGAACAATAGTTGAGAAATCAGCCCTAGGACACAAGCAAATCACCTCCAATGTTGTTAATATGGCCAGCAAATGATCAAGGCTTCAAGATAACTCCATGATAGAGCTAGTAAACATGTATTTCATGGCTAGAAAAGATCAAAATGGGTGTTTGTAGCTTAAAAGTGGACGGCAAGGGATGGTGGTTTTGAGAGGATTTGTGTTGATTTTGCATGTATGGAAATGGTGTGTGAGTTAGTTGCTAGTGGTTTTGTGTTGGTAAGTGGAAAGTGTAAGCTTAAAGAGTAAGCTAAGTTACACTTGTAAGTGTTTAGCTAACATGATGCCACATAAGGTTGTGGTGTCATGTTGGTGCCGTCCAAACTAGCTAGTGGGGTGGGACAATGTATTTTGTCCCATCTCACTAGTTTACGGGTATTCCTCGAGTCTAGTTTTCTCGATTTGCGTGCCCTCGGGTCGTTTCACGAAAAACGTTTTTATAAATTATGAATCAACGTCACAAAACGAATCCAATATAAATTGTCTCATCAAAAACGGAGTTCAAAAACGTAAATACGTAATCCTAAGGTTTCCGGTTTAGTCGTAAAAGACGCTAAATTATGCACGTAAGCCCAAAATTTAAATCCGTAAATTGTGAGTTCATCAACCCACACAAAAATAAGTTTCAAAATATTATACGATATAAAACTTTTGGCATCAGTCGGTATCGCGATCACTAGTAGTCCTCGTTGCTCGTCAAAATATTAAAATAAAATATTTAATATCGGTTTCAACTTAAACCGTTAAACATAATAATATTTAATATTATAAAATAATTCAAAAATAATTGAAAAGTAAGATTAAGTAATGACCTTATTTTGTGGGTTTTACATCCTCACCACCTTAGGAGAGCACCTTCCCGGGGCTTACTTCTCCTTAGGTCCGTCTACGAATAACTGCAGATACTTACTCTTGAAGTAGTCCTCTCGCTCCCAAGTGTATTCGGGTCCACTTCGGGAATTCCATCGCACTTTTACTATCGGGATCCGAATTTGCTTAAGCTGTTTCACCTCTCAATCCATAATCTCCACCGGTTCCTCAATAAAATGCAGCTTGTCGTCCAGTTGAATCTCCTCAAGTGGAATTATCAAATTCTCATCCGCCAAACACCTCTCAAGATTAGAAACGTGAAAAGTATTGTGAATAGCACTTAACTTTTCTGGCAATTCCAACTTATATGCCACAGGACCAACTCGATCAATAATCTTGAATGGACATATATAGCGCGGACTAAGCTTTCCTCGCTTGCCAAATCGAATTACTCATTTCCAAGGTGATACTTTCAGCATAACCATGTCGCCAATATCAAACTCCAATGGTTTTCTCCTCTTATCCGCATAGCTCTTCTGTCTACTACGAGCTGTCAATAAACGATTCTTGATTTGCACGATCTTCTCAGTCGTTTCTCTAATCAATTCAGGACCCGTCAACTGACTTTCTCCAATCTCACACCAACCAACTGGTGATCTACACTTTCGCCCGTAAAGTGCTTCAAAAGGCGCAGCCTTAATACTTGCATGGTAACTGTTGTATGAGAACTCCACCAAAGGTAAGTGTCGATCCCAACTACCTCCAAAGTCTATTACACACGCTCGTAACATATCCTCCAAGGTCTGAATAGTCCTCTCACTTTGTCCGTCCGTTTCCGGATGATACGCAGTGCTCATATCCAACTGAGTCCCCAAAGCTCGCTGAAGCGATTTCCAAAACTCAGATGTGAACCTACTATCTCGATCAGAAATAATTGACAAAGGAACCCCATGTCTACAAACAACTTCCTTCAAATACAACCGAGTAAGTTTGTCTAAGTCATCAATTTTCTTTATCGGCAAGAAATGAGCCGACTTAGTCAACCGATCAACAATCACCCAAATCATATCATAACCACTAGAAGTTCTCGGAAGTCCCGAAACAAAGTCCATAGTGATCTTCTCCCATTTCCATTCTGGAATTTCAGGTTGTTGCAGTAAACCCGAAGGTCTCTTTTGCTCAAACTTCACCTTAGCACAAGTCAAACATTTACTAACATAAGTAGCAATGTTAGCCTTCATATTCGGCCACCAGTAACATTTCTTCAAGTCTTGGTACATTTTATCTGATCCTGGGTGAACCGAATATTTAGACTTATGAGATTCGTGTATAATTAGATCTCTCAGTCCTCCATACACCGGTAATCACACACGATTCTCGAAATATCGAATTCCGTCATTACGAATTTCGAATATAGGTGTCATCCTTCTACCCAAGTCTTCATCTCTCACATTCTCTTCCTCTATCGCCTTAGTTTGAGCTTTAAGTATTCGATTAGATAAATCAGAATAAGTTTTCATGGCTAAAGCTCTAACCCTTTTGGTTATTTCTCTGTCCTTCCTACTAAGTGCATCGACAACTACATTCGCCTTGCCGGGATGGTAGCAAATTTGAATGTCGTAATCACTCAAAAATTCTACCCATCTTCTCTGCCTCATATTGAGCTCCTTCTGATCTAAAATATGTTGCAGGCTTTTATGATTGGTATATACCACACTCTTTGTACCGTAGAGATAGTGTCTCCAAAGTCTAAGAGCAAAGAAAACAGCTCCTAATTCCAAATCATGTGTAGTATAGTTCTCCTCATGCTTCCTCAATTGACGAGATGCATACGCGATCACTTTCTCCCTTTGCATCAACACAGCACCAAAACCCTTACGTGATGCGTCACAATATACCACAAAGTCTTCAGCTCCATCGGGCAAAGCAAAAATTGGTGCAGAACACAGCTTCCACTTCAAAGTTTGGAATGCTTCTTCTTCTTCTGAACCCCACTCATACTTCTTGTTTTTCTGTGTAAGTTTAGTAAGAGGTTTAGAAATTAAAGAGAAACCTTCAATAAATCGCCGGTAGTATCCAACTAATCCCAAGAATTGTCTAACTTCAGTCGGGGTCGTAGGCTTAGCCCAATCTCTAATAGCTTCAATTTTGGAAGGATCAACATGAACACCGCTACTATCGATCACGTGCCCAAGGAATTGGACTGAATCCAACCAAAAATCACACTTGGAGAATTTTGGATACAACTTCTCCCTCTTCTACAACTCCAAAATAATCTTCAAATGACCTTCATGCTCCTCCCGACTTTTGGAATAAATCAGGATATCGTCGATAAATACAATCACAAACTTGTCGAGGTATGGTTTACACACACGATTCATTAAGTCCATGAATACCGCAGGTGCGTTAGTTAACCCAAACGGCATTACTTGAAATTCAAAGTGTCCATAACGCGTCCTAAAAGCTGTAATAGGTATGTCCTCCTCTTTCACACGAAGTTGATGATAACCCGACCTCAAGTCGATCTTCGAGTACACACACGAACCTTGAAGTTGATCGAACAAATCATCGATCCTAGGAAGTGGAAAACGATTTTTAATAGTTAACTTGTTCAACTCTCGGTAGTCTATGCACATTCTGAACGATCCGTCCTTCTTCTTCACGAACAATACTGGAGCTCCCCAAGGTGACGAACTTGGTCTAATGAACCCCTTCTCCATTAACTCCTTCAACTGATCTGCCAACTCCTTCATCTCAGACGGTGCCAAACAATAAGGTGCACGCGCCACCGGTGCAGCTCCCGGCACTAGGTCAATCTTGAACTCGACTTCTCGCTGAGGCGGAAGCCCTGGCAAGTCATCGGGAAATACTTCAGGAAAATCACGATTAACCGGAACATCTTCCACACGCCTAACCGGTAGTTCTTTCTCCACTGCTTGAGCCAAGAACAGGTGACAACCTCTTTCTACATATTTCCTCGCCTTGATACAAGATATCACCGTCAGTTGAGATCTACCGACATCACCTTTAACTACTAACACCTTACCCTTAACCGGTATGTGGACAACTTTCTCCCCACATATAATTACCGCATCATGAGCAACCAACCAATCCATACCAACAATCACATCAAATGAACCCAACTCTATCGGCATCAAATCAATTTCAAACAAATGATATGCTAATTTCAAAGGACACTTCTTAAATATAGTGGTAGTACTAACTAATTGTCCATCAGCTAACTCGACCTCATAACTAGTATTTAGGCTTGTTGGCTCAATATCAATTAAACGACTAAAGGAAGTGCTTATAAAGCTCCTATCAGATCCTGAGTCAAACAACACACTAGCATAACGATGGTTGAGTAAGAACGTACCCGTCACCACATTTGGACCTTGTGCCTGATCAGCATCCTTAACAACATAAACTGCCCCAGCAGCTTCACCTGCTTTCTTGTTCTTCAACTTCGGGCATTTGGGACGAACATGATCACGTTCTCCACATTCAAAGCAAGTCTTGATTGGAATAGCATTTGCTCCAGTGGCAGGGATCCATGCCTTGCACTTCTCCGCAACATGCCCAACCTTTCCACATTTAGTCCACCTTGGTGGACAATTACCAAAGTGACAAACACCACAGCTCTTACATTTTTGGGCTGGTCCCCCATAGTCAGCATTGTCATTCTTGTTAGTTGCAGCTATAGCCCCATCATTTCTCTTCTGATTGTACTGCCTATGGCGGTTACTACCTTGATTACTACTCTGCGAATTCTCCCATTTCCTTTTATTACCCTTAGCAGCTTTCTCAGCCCTATCTTGAACTTTCTGCCCCATGAGTGTATGAGCCATTCTTACAGTCTCAACAAAGTTCTTGGGTCGAGATGAAGTTGTCTCACCTTTAATGTACCCAGGCAACCCTTTGATGTATTGATCCATCTTCTTTTTCTCAGTAACAAAAGCATCTGGACACAACAAAACCAACTCACTGAATCGGCTAGTATATGCAGCAATGTTATTATCTTTCAGCTTCAGGTGCCTCAACTCATCCTCCAAAGCAGATAACTCTTCTTCTGGACAGAACTCTTCTTTCGATAACCTTTTAATTTCATCCCAAGGTTTCCTGTTTGCAGCTTCTAAACCAACTGTAGCAACTTGAGTCTTCCACCAGCTTAAAGCTCGATCCTTGAAAGTAGCAACTGCGAACTTAACCTTGTTCCTTTCTGAGCAATCACTAATCTCAAATGTTGTTTATGTTTTCTCAATCCACCTGAATAATTCCAGTGCTCCACCAGTTCCTTGAAATGTAGTGGGTCCACATTTCATGTATCCAGCAAAAGTACATTCTTTAACCGCATCATCAGCCTGAGCAACCTCATCTGCAGGATTCTCATCTACACCTGCTCCGCAGCTTCTGGTCCAGCGGGTTCACCTTCACCTTCAGCACCCGCACCTCCAGAGCCACCTGCTCCTTCAGTGTTAACACGCGCAACTCTATCCACGGCTAATGCTTTCGCAACCTCTTCAGCAACTAGCCTTGCAATGGCATCATTTGTCATTCTCCTAGGTGGCATGATTCTATCACATCACAAAGAGAAGATAAAATGAATGAGTTAATTGTATTCATGGTATAGTCATATCATGTACAAAATCAATCATCAAATGCATACAAATTATCAATACAAGGATTCACAATCATTATAAGGATCAAAGGAAACTATTATCATCGATCAACAAGGAATGATCTTAAAGACAAATAGAGTACAACGACACCAAATAATAAACACTAGTCACGTAGGGATCCACATGGCTTAATTGACTGTGTCTCGCTTGCAGCACTGAAACCTGCTTCCTCCTCATCGAAGGCGTAATTTGACGGTGGTAAATTTCACAAAATAGATATAAGGTCATAATAAAATGAAATAGGATAATTTCCAAAAATGTTAAATAAATATAGAAAATCCTTCAAAATAATTACAGGAAAAATTCCAAAAATTTATTTAAGTAAATCATTAATAAATGATAGCTCTTATCGAAAAGTTTAACGATATCAATATATATATATCGATAAAGGATTATAGTATTTATTTAGAAATACTTATCAATAAGGCATACATAATAATGTATACTAAAGTTTTAATCCCAGAAGTAGCTTGAACCTAAAGTCACACGAAATCATGTGCACCGACTCTTTTGAAAAATAAAACCGACAGTTATAGTTTAGGTTTTTAGAAAAAGACATAGTTCTCTATAACTCATGGCTCTGATACCAATCTTTAACACCCCCAAATTTACACGCAGCGGAATACATCTTTGGGTGCTAAACAATGATACAACAACACATAATTTATAAAGAACGACTCGAAAAGAGACGTTTTAAATTTATCGTTCCAAAACATTTATTAGAGTAGCGTAGTCCTAAGACATCGTAACCAAAGTACAACCAAAACAAAGGATTTAAATTGTTTTGAACAAAAGGAACGACAAATATTCAAAGAGTTTATATTGCAAAGTAGTGCACAACATTCATTCTCGTGGCTTCCAAGCTTCAGCCTTCTTGATTACCTGAAATACATGTGAGAAAATCATCAGCAAAAATGCCGAGTGAATCTATAGGTTTATATAATCATTTTGAACACAAGCAAAGATTATAAGTTTGTGGCATGCTTAAAGGCAACAAGCATCTAATAATTTGCATCAACAATAATAATTGTATTTAGCATAAATTGCAATAAGCTCATGGAACCGAACCCTTAGACACTCCCATATCAGTCTAATAAGACGAGATATTTATTAATTGTCGGTTACCTCCAGATTATTGGTATATTGCCGTATACCTGACTTCTCAATACAATATGTTCAAACAGTGTGGAGGTCGGGCCTAAGCTTCTATGACAAGTCCACAAAAACTGAACCGGGGCGGCTTCCCCCATAGATCTATTAACTGTACTAGCGGTTAACCCATCATAGGTTAATTAACGGTCCATAATTGAGGCTTTAACTAAGGCAATCACTTAATTCAATTTAAAGGCAACCACGGGTCCATTCATAGAGGGACAAGCATACCATAAAATCTTGTGTTCTAAGTTTTAAAAAAAAACATGTATTCCCCCTCGCGGGTTTTTAAAAATATTTGAATGAGCTCAAACGAGGCTATAGACTCACATTGATAATGAAAGGCGGATTATCGGCTACGGGCGTGCTTCGGTCACGGAAACCTATATAAATAATAATCGGTCTTAGACTCTTGTCTAATGACTTTTATCAAAATAACAATATACGTATGATGATTTTGTACATATGATGAAGATCAAGTGGGTTTATATATCTTTGTTTACTTATTTTAGTGTTTACGTATTGGTAACTTTTTACTAGTTTACTAGTTTTACCTATTTACCTATTTTGAGTCCAATAAGCTTAGTATAAGTTCTTTAACTTGTTTTAATCCATTTCATACCTATATTATCAGTATCTATACATTCCATGTTGGGACCAAATGGGTTAAGCCCAATAAGATCTTTTTATAAGTGTTTAACTTATTTAGTCCAATTATTAGTCCAATATGCTTAGTTAGCTCGTTAATGTCCGTATGTCCTATAGTTCGGGTTTTATCGGTTTTTATTTGTATTAGTTACTTATATATCAGTATATGACTTTTAAAAACTTTACATTAGACGGGTTTGATCATCTAAGTTTTATTTGGCGAGAAACATTAATTTTACGGTAATAGCCGAAAAAGTCGTAAAAATCAAGTTTATAGTTTTTATTACTTATAAGTATTATTCCACAACCATTTATATAACTTATCCATTTAATTAAACTTTTACATATTTATATAAATAAGTTTCATAAGTTAGTGGGTTTTTATTTTACATTTTATATAATAAAATTTGAGTGATTATATAATAATAATAAACATTAATTCTCAAAATCTGATTTTTATCTTCATGTTCACCATTTTTATCATATCTAGAGTTCTATAATGAATTAGAAGCTCATTTTTGGTTGGCATGATCTTCATATTATGTGCTACATTTAACTTAGTTATAGCTACTGCTCATTTTAAGTTTATCTTGCCTTAACAGTCCCTACAAACTGCTTATTCAGATTAGAACACCCAACTTGTTTTGATCATATCTCACTCATTATATTGATTCCATTACATGGCCAACTCTCACATGTGTATAAAATCTTGTACTTACTGTAAATGGATCATACCATGCAATTTTATCAGTTCAAGTTTTAGTTATATACTGTTTTTATACAACCAACTAAATAATCAAGATTTTAGCCTTATTTCTTATAGTTATTAACCTTTTTAAGCATATCTATCAACACTTGATCCCCACACAACATTTTTATCATCATATATACATCATATACATATAAAAAATGAAAGAAAATACATTTGTTCCTTACAAAAATAACAAGAGAAAATGGAGAGGATGATCTTCTTTACCAACCAAGTGTATTTCTTATTTTTGGAAGACAAGAACTTGATGAACACCACAAGTAACTCCAAGATCATCAAATACCAAGAACAATAGTTGAGAAATCAGCCCTAGGACACAAGCAAATCACCTTCAATGTTGTTAATATGGCCACCAAATGATCAAGGCTTCAAGATAACTCCATGATAGAGCTAGTAAACATGTATTTCATGGCTAGAAAAGATCAAAAGGGGTGTTTGTAGCTTGAAAGTGGACGGAAAGGGATGGTGGTTTTGAGAGGATTTGTGTTGATTTTGCATGTATGGAAATGGTGTGTGAGTTAGTTGCTAGTGGTTTTGTGTTGGTAAGTGGAAAGTGTAAGCTTAAAGAGTAAGCTAAGTTACACTTGTAATTGTTTAGCTAACATGATGCCACATAAGGTTGTGGTGTCATGTTGGTGCCATCCAAACTAGCTAGTGGGGTGGGACAATGTATTTTGTCCCATCTCACTAGTTTACGGGTATTCCTCGAGTCTAGTTTTCTCGATTTGCGTGCCCTCGGGTCGTTTCACGAAAAACTTTTTTATAAATTATGAATCAACGTCACAAAACGAATCCAATATAAATTGTCTCATCAAAAATGGAGTTCAAAAACGTAAATACGTAATCCTAAGGTGTCCGGTTTAGTCGTAAAAGACGCTAAATTATGCACGTAAGCCCAAAATTTAAATCCGTAAATTGTGAGTTCATCAACCCACACAAAAATAAGTTTCAAAATATTATACGATATAAAATTTTTGGCATCAGTCGGTATCACGATCACTAGTAGTCCTCGTTGCTCGTCAAAATATTAAAATAAAATATTTAATATCCGTTTCAACTTAAACCGTTAAACATAATAATATTTAATATTATAAAATACTTCAAAAATATTTGAAAAGTAAGATTAAGTAATGACCTTATTTTGTGGGTTTTACATTTCCAGAGATCCTTGTCAGATTATTAGGAGAAGGTGGTTGTCCTTCATAATTCCTCCCATGTTTGGTTGCATTCAGTTGCCTTTTCTTGTGGTTCCTGAATCTTTTCTTCTTGATTGCAGACTTCTGAATAGATCTATGTTGCCACATCCAAGGTGACACTTTGTTCCTTAACTTGATTAGGCTAGCTTCCAATTCAGCAATTTTCTTGTCTTGAACAAGCTTTTCTTTCTGCAACACCTGTACCTATTGGGACAAACTTGTACATAAAGCAGTTAAATTTGCAACGTTCACCACCTCTGGTGCTTGTGCTTATGGTGAACCACTAGCAGCAATAGAAGCAGCAGGTGTGTGGATCATCTCATCAGTGTTTGGTGGAACACCAACATTGTGAGAAGAAGATTGTGAATCTTATAGGGAATGGGAACTCTGGTGAGAAGGAGTTTGCTGAGAAGCACTAGCATTGCTCGGTTCCTCACCTTCTTGATTAGCAGGTTGAGCTAATATATGAGCAAACAATGGTGTTACTTTTCTTGTAAAGGCATTGCCTTGTGTGGTCAAGAAAGAGAAAGTTCTCTTTGTGAATTTAGGAACATCCCATGTATCAATTAACTCTGGTAGGTTAGGTATTTGGTCATAAAAACTTCTTAGTCCCTTCCAAATTCCTAGTCATGCCTTCAAAAATTAATTTTGAAAAATTAAAAACCCTGTTATTTGCTAGACAAACACCAGCTGATGCCAATGCAGCAGGAATTTGATCAAAAGATGTACTTTTAGAACTTAAACAGTGAATAATAACATGAAAAAGCAATTTTCTTTGAGACAATAATAAAGCTTTAAAGAAAGTAAGACTTTCCCTACCACCTCCATAGCCCATGGCTGCAAGGCCATCATGAATCTCTGTATTATTAAGCATACTAAGTCCATTTTCATCATTTAATATCAAATTTTCTCTTAGCAGTACCTCAGTTACATATATGTTTTTATGATTCACCCTAGCCTTAATGCAAGGTTGATCAAACTGAGTACCTAATAAGCAGTATTCCAAAATTGTTCAACAATGGAAATAGAGACAACTGTACTTACAGTGAGTGCAAAGCGAACATGACTTCGAGATAGGAAACCAAGCATCTCATGGAAACCAAGAGAGTCATCATTCGTAGCAAGATTCGCAACCAAAATATGCTTAGAGGTTACTTGTAAAGCAGCCATTAGTATTTTTGATGATCGAAAAATTAGAGAGAAGGTTATAGAATCAAGAGATAAAAATAAAATATTAGGTGAATCAATTATGTAATTGGAGTAAGTATTCAAGTAAATAACAAACCCAAGCGCGAAGAAACCACCAAATTTACAAAAGAGACCCTTAACGGTACAACGGACATGTAGCGATACATGGAACATAAGCGGTACTTGAATTTGTGCTAGCGGTACTTAGAGTGACAATGGTACCTCACAATATTGACCAGTTCATGCTTTCCACTAACAATGTAACCTCTTTTATCCTTTTCTATTAACCTGCAATTACATCAAAAACACAAAACATAGACTATACAATAAAAATTCTAAATTTTTTTACAGCTATTACCTCCCCTCAACATATGCAGCATGTTATTGGTTGAGCATACCAATGTGTGTCACCAAGAATTCGAATCTCTTTGCATCAAATGCCTTGGTCAACAAATCAGCTACATTGTTGTGTGTATGAATCTTCAAGACTTGAATAAGCTTTTTGTCATAAGAATCTCTTATAAAGTGATGTCTTATTTCAATATGCTTGGTCTTAGAGTGAAATACTGGATTCTTGACAATGCATATAGTACTTTAATTATCAATGTAAATCTTGGTGTTCATGAAGTTAAACCCATAGTCCAACAATTGATTTTGATTCCAAAGTACTTGTCCACAGCAATGAGCAGCAGCTACATATTCAGCTTTAGTTGTAGAAGTAGCAACAATGGTTTGCTTCTAACACTGCCATGATATGAGTCTTCTGCCTAGGAATTGACAACCTCCTGTTGTGGATTTCCTATCATGATTAGCTCCAGCATAATCACTATCTGAGTAAGCTTCCAATTCAAAGGTGGAATCTCTAGGATACCATAATCCTAAATTGGGTTGACTTTTAAGATATTTAAAAATCTTCTTCACAGCATGTAGATGTGACACCTTTGGATGAACTTGGAACCTTGAACAGGCACACACAGCAAACATTATATCTGGCCTTGAAGTAGTGAGATACATCAATGAACAAATCGTTGACCTGTATAGATGAATGTCAACATCTTCTCCATGTTCATCTTTTGATAAAGACTTCTTGGCTTCAAAAGGTGTGCTTGTACTCCTTGTATCCATACCTGAAAATTTCTTCAGGATTTCAGCAACATATTTATCTTGGCTGATAAATATTCCATCTTTCCTTTGTTTGACTTGCAGTCCCAAAAAGAAAGTTAGTTCTCCCATAGAACTCATTTGAAATCTTCCTTTCATCAAAGCTTCAAACTCTTCACACCATGTCTTCTTGGTAGAACCAAAAATGATGTCATCAACATAAACTTGAACTAGAATGATGTCCTTTGCATTCTTCTTGATGAATAGAGTTTTGTCAATGGTTCCTCTCCTATATCTATGTTCTAGCAGAAAGTTGGATAAGGTTGCATACCAGGCTCTTGGAGCTTGATGCAGACCATAAAGTGCTTTGATAACCTTGTAGACTCTATTGGGGAATTTAGGATCTACAAAACCTGGAGGTTGTGAGACATATACCTCCTTTGAAATAGTACCGAATAAAAAGGCACTTTTCACATCCATTTGATAGACTATAAATCCCATATATGATGCAAAGGCCAAAAATAACCTAATGGCTTCTATCCTTGCCACTGGTGCAAAAACCTCATCATAGTCTATCCCTTATTCTTGTCTATAGCCTTGAGCAACAAGTCTTGCCTTGTTCCTCACAACAACCCCTCTTTCATCCTTCTTGTTCCTGAAGACCCATCTAGTACCAATTACTCTTTTACCTGAGGGAAGATCCACAAGAATCCAAACTTTTTGTAGCTCAAATTGTGTTAATTCTTCTTGCATGGCATCTACCCAACTTTCTTCATCAAGAGCCTAAGAGATGTTTTTGGGCTCTACTTGAGATAAGAAACAGGCAAACAAACAATGCTGAGTATCTTTATGATCTGTTCTCTGCTGTTGTTTGACATAACTCACAAGTGCATGAGTTTCAATATTGGTTTGAAGTTGTCTTCTGGTTTGTACAGCAGATTTGGGATCTCCAATAATCTGTGTAGTAGGATGGTTGTTGTTGACTTTATGAGTAGGAATAGAACTGACTGGAATTTCTGTTTCCAAATTGTTGAAATCAGTTACTGCACCCTGCTCATCATAGGAAGCTTTGGAGAAGATTCCTTCAGCTGGACTAACATATAAGTCTTCATCGTCCATGGCTTGTAAAATCTCTTATAGTGAGTCAACAGATTTGGCAGATTTTGACTTAGTAGTACTTGCAAAAGAAGTATCGCTAGGTGTAGTATGTATTGCTGAGTGTTGTGACTCAAAAGATTCTTCTCCTGAATGCTTATTAGTAGATGTAGCATTCTTTTCTTGATCTTGAAGCCTCTTAAGCTCCTAGGAGGCTTGATCATCATTTGATGGCATGGTTTGCTTCTTGGGAGAGGCAGACATAGGAGCAACAGTAGGCATGTTGGGCACATAGATATGAACATCATCATCTGATGAAGAAACATCTTCTTGAGTATCTACATTAGTTGCACTTGACTCCTCACCTGCGTTGTTAGTTTGACAATCCTTTTGCAAAGAATAGTAATCCATGGAGTTAGTTAGATAATCTAAATCAAACATCCAAGCATAACCTATTCCTGGGACATTGGGTTTATTTTCTAAGAAATTAACATGAGCCTTTTCTTCAACCTTCTTAGTTGCCAAATTATAAACCCTATATGCTTTACTTTGCACTGAATATCCTACAAGATATCCTGGATGAGACTTTCCATCAAACTTTCCCAAACAATCAAGAGTATTTAGTATAGACACATAACACCCAAAAGGTCTTAAATGACTTATGTTAGGTTTTACATCAGTCAAGAGTTCATAAGGTGTTTTGTTTTGAGGCTTCGTTACTAGGACTCTATTTAACACATAACATGCAGTATTGATTGCTTCTGCCCAAAAGGTATTTGGCAAAAGTGAATCAGCCATCATAGTTCTAGCAGCCTCAATCAGTGTCCTATTCTTCCTTTCAGCTACTCCATTTTGTTGTGGAGTCCTAGGACTACTAAATCGTCTCTTAATTCCTTTAGACCTACAGAATTCATCAAATTCAGCATTCCTAAATTATGTCCCATTATCAATCCTAATGATTAAAACCTGTTTAGTGAACTGATTTTCAACTAAAATGATAAAATCCTTAAGTAATTCACTTGATTTACTTTTAAGAGCTAAAAATAAAACCCAACTGAATCTACTATAATCATCAGTTATGAATAGACAAAAGGTCTTATGACTAATGCTTCTAATAGAAACTGGACCAAACAAATCCATATGCAAAAGCTACAAAGGTTTTGTCACAGTGTTAACAGTCTTGGTCTTACAAGCGGCTCTATGTTGTTTACCTTTTTGACAGGCACCACAAGTGAAATCATTTTGAAAAGTTCTGTTAGGTAGACCTCTAACCAAATTCCTATTCACCAATCTATTAAGATTCTTGAAATTCACATGACCTAACCTTCTATGCCACAAATTTGACTCATCTAAAGAAGCCTTAGCTAGCAAACATGTAATACCACCTGTTGGAGTAATAGTATGAAGATTAAAGGTGTACATATTTTCTTGCCTGGGTACTTTAAGCAGTATTTGAGATTCCTTAGGCATCTCAAAGTCTTTAGACAACACCAAGCAGTCTTTGTCTGTGAATAGCACCTTGTTATTCTTATCACACATTTGTGATACAGGAAAGAGATTAAACTCATTCAATTCTTTTACAAAGAACACATCTTCAAATTCCAACTTTCCTGTGTTGATTTTCCCTTTGCCATTGATTCTACCTTTGCTACCCCCAAAGGCTACTGGACCTCCTCTGAATTCTTCAAAATCAGCAAGAAAATCTTTGTTTCCTGTCATGTGTCTTGAGCATCCACTATCTACTATACCTTTATCTTTCAATTCATCAATTAGATGCCCCTGCACATTAATAAAACTCATTAGTTTTAACAGGGACCCAAGCCACATTTGGCTCGGATCTTGTGGGACCTACACATTTAAGAGTTTGTACTGAAGCATTCCCGATAATGTTACTTTTGCTCTTATACTTCATGGTTTCATTTATGTAGTGAAAGTCATAGGGTGAATCTATGTGCTCAAACTTCTTTGCCTTAAGTACTACTTTAGCGGTACTTGCTTTAACACATGATTTATCTCTTTTAGGAAACCACATTTGCACTGGTTTGTTTTTATCCTTACTTCTAGGTGTTTTAACTTTTTCAAAAACTTTCTTAGAAGTCTTGGAGAACTTTGGTTTTACAGACATTAAACCAACAGTACTTAAGTTTGGTCTAGCAGTACTTGCAGGTCTAGAGTTGCCGGTACTTGCTTTACCAGAATTTAAAGGTACTAGATCTTGTTTTATAAGTACTGCCCTAGGAACAAAACTTTTGGTAGAGTTATTTTTAATCTGTTTAACTACCCTTGTGTGATCAAACTTAGGTTTGTCATTTTTAAGTTTCTGATTCCTATAAACCTGTGCATTTTTCCCATTACTGTTTTTCATGACCCTTTGTGTAGCCTTTTGTTTCACAATTTTATCTTCATGTAATGTACAATCTTTGATAAAATGACTTAGACTACCACAAACATAACATCCTTTTCTTCTTAAAGAAGACCCAAAAGGTTGTTTTGACTTCACTTTTTTCAAAACCTAGCCCACCCATTTTGGCTTTATTATGTTTTACATTGTTTTCTAATATCTTGCTAGGAGTTTTTACCTGCTTGGGAGAAGAACTAGTCTTAGATTCCTTAGAAACAAAGTTGTTAATTAAAGGTGGATAAACAATATTTTTGGTCACAACAGTCTTTTCTTGGGACAAAGTACTAGAGTTTAAGGTATTTTTAACCTTTGGTTCTTCTAACTCTATACTTGTATCATTACAAGGGGGCATGAAAATTCCTGATAGTGGTGGAGGAACTGCCTTCATTCCTTTAGCATATTTATCATTTCCAGGTGTATCATCTGACTCACTAGAACTATCAAAAATCCCTTTTGATAAGTCCTTGTCAGTTAAAGTTATCCCAGGTTGGTCCTTAATATATCCTAGGCCTGATTTATCATAATACCCCATTTGTGAATTAATAAACTTTCCCAATCCTTTAGAGGATTTTTGCCAATGATTAATAATAACAAGATTTTTACTCGTTGAAAGTTCGTTTTCTCGGTGTCTAATCGAATTGATCTCCGGTTAATTGTGTGAGATTAGTTGTTCTTGGTGACCCAAATATTTTTGGTTTTGGAAAATAAATAAGCAAGACTTAATAATAAATGACGAGAAATTAAAACAAGTTAAAATGTAAACGGTGCGATATTTAAAACTTTAAAATTAAATGATGAGAAAAGAAAAGACGTAAAATTAAAACTTAACAAAAAGTAAATGATGCAACCCAAAAATTAAACTAAAAGGAAAGTAAATAAAAATTCAAATAAAGAAAAAGGCGGGAAAAATAATCTTGAAAATAAAAGACAAAAACTTAAAAGGAAAAACAAACAAACACAAACTGACAGAGCTTCATTCGGAACTTTCATCTTCCGGATGAAGGTGCTTCATTCGGAACCTTCAACTTCCGGATGAAGGTGCTTCATTCGGAACCTTCAACTTCCGGATGAAGGTGCTTCATTCGGAACTTTCATCTTCCGGATGAAGGTGCTTCATTCGGAACCTTCAACTTCCGGATGAAGGTGATTCATTCGGAACCTTCAACTTCCGGATGAAGGTGCTTCATTCGGAACCTTCAACTTCCGGATGAAGGTCACCTGGGGATGATTAAATACAGAAACAGCAGACTCGAAGAACAGGGGATGCACAGTAACAATAATCGATCCATAAATTAATCAGATTCAAACAAAAGATTAAAACAAAACAACCAATAAGCATCAACAAACAATAATCAATCGAAACAAATCATCAAAACTAACAAACATAACCAAATCAATCAAAACCCACTTGATCAAAATCATAAAAACTCAAGAACATGAACAATGATGAATAAGAACAAATCAAACTAGAAAGGAAGAAGATGATGATTTAAAAGCTTAATTAAAAAGCAAAGATTCAATAACAAAAGCTTAAACACAAATTAATCTAGAGAGAGAAAACATAAGTTTAGAGAGAGAAACTACCTACTCCTAATCTAATCCTAAAACTAAAACTAAAACTAACCCCCCCTTCACATGTTGTGAGGGTGGTATTTATAGGAGAGGGGAGTGGTTGGTGGCTCCCTCTTTCTTTCATTCTTTCTTGGTCCCCAGTCTTCCAGTATTTCAGTCTTCTTAAATTCTTCGACTTTTCAGACTTCGTCTCGGGATTTCTTCATAATTTAGACTTGAGTTCTTTGGCTTTTAGTAAACTTCCGTCTTTTGACTTTTTCTTCGATAAATCTTCAGAATTGGTCTTGGACTTCCGTTCTTTTTCCACTTTTGATCTTTCGACTTCGTCTTTTGTCTTTTCCTTCAATAAAATCCCGTGAAAGCCGTGTTTTCTCCAGTTTTCACCTTCTCGACCCTGAAACACAATAAAAGCACAAACCACGCATAATTCCGCCATTTATGACATAAAATATATGTTTAGGTCCCGTTTTAATGTAATTAAGTGGTAGAAAAGATGGGTGTTTTCACACCTATCAAATCCCCTACACTTAACCATTGCAATGCCCTCATGCAATGCTTAGTGATAAAGCAAGGTTTACAGTTTCCATCATAATCAACCTACCTTGGCCTTTATTAAACAACTAAGGAAAAGATAGAAAATAACAAGATGTAACAAGGAAGAAACATGTAAAGAAATCTAAGACTTACATTAGGGCTTGTGTGTCATGAATGTTTATCACCCTCAAGTTTCACGTTCCCCATGCCAAGCTTAAAAACAAGATCATTGTTAGCACAAGTTAGCATAACAAACATTTACTCATGCGGTTCAATTAATCACTTAAACTCCCTTATTCCTATGGGTATCTCTTATGTTTTATTGATGTCTTGAATGATCACGAGGATGCATTGTTGACTTATTTCGATAATTTATTTATGATGAAAGCAAAGTAGGACGTTTTGATCAATAGTTAGCTAAAGGACAAAATCTCTTAAAATTGCTTCTCGGGATATCAAAAAGTTCATATCTTGGCATAACTTGGTTCACGATTTGAGACCTTTCTCGGGCCGATATTTGGCATGTACTTCGTACTTCATATCTTGAGAGACGTGCTTGAGATAATGGTCTTCTCATTGTTCATAGAGTTTCTTCACTTGGAGACTTTTGAGAGGTACTCCAACTTGTTGACCACGAATTCATGATTATTTCTTCAATCTCTATTGGGGATTTTGAGATACAACGATCCGCCTCCTTTTCGGACTTGGATATATTTATCCTCATACCTAGTTAGGGTCTTTTCGGATAGACTTCTCCATCATCTTTATTGGAGTTGATTGCTTTTCGTCGTGAGTCTTGATCCTTCATATTGACTTTGGGAATAATGCTTTTCACATCACTTTGGATCTTCAGCAATAGAATGGAATCCTCATGCCTTGTTAGGGCCTTTTCAGACTCGCCAATCTTCGCGCCCCGCTTCATAAGTTATGCCTTGGCTATGAACTCTTATCATTACCGAGCAACTTTTAAACGATCTTGGACTAGAAGCTAAGTAACTTTTCAAATCGTACGACCTTACTTATTGCAGATAATTTATTAGCAAGTGATGGGAGAAAAAGATCATAATTAACTCACATAAGTTAATGAGAGAATACCAAACTTGTAGCCAACTCTATCATTTCTCGTTCTCCACAATTTAGAATCTCAAGGAATGAGACTCGTGGATGCTTAGCCTAATAAACCAATTAAGGTCTACATGGTTAAGGATACTAGCTAGAGTGAACTTGGATAAGTAAACTCGAGTTGAGTCAAAATATTCACAACGGGCCTAATATATCTGAGATGTCTAAACTTTCTAAAACCATTTTTATTAAAATGCTTAGAAAGTAACAAAAATAAAGGAGACTACAACTAGGCCAAAATAGATTAAAAATTTTGAAAAATGTCGAAAAATTGATTTTCCGGTTAAAATGAGGGCAAATACAAGGAAAATACCACTTAACTTCAATAGAAGTCCCCCCTACACTTAATAGAAACATTGTCCTCAATGTTTAAGCATGTAGGAGTAAACTCCCCTACACTTAGGACATTGTGCACTTTGTTTAAATTTCGTTAAGGAAAAGACAACTAAAGAGATTCCTATTTTAATATTTGAGAAATATAAAATAGTGAATCGAAAATAGTTTAGGATAGAACCGGGGAGAAGGGAACACGGAATCACGGTTCGTCAAAAGTCATCAAGAGTGTGTCTTTGAAGCTCTAATCCATGCATATGATAAGAAAGAGAACAAGAAACACCAACGGGGCTCCCCCTACACTTATGGTAAAGATAGATAGATAATTGGGTTGCCTCCCAAAAAGCGCTTGTTTTTGTTAACCGAGTCACGAGCCTGACTTGTCCCTGAATTAAATGGTCCATGGGGAAGCCTCGAATGTAATACCGGGATCAAAGACCTTGTCCTCGTTCCCAGTTGACATCAACAAAGGAGAGGCGGGGGAATAAGTCTTGAATGGGAGAAAAACCCTTTCGACATACGAGAAGTATGTGAATTCAAGATCCACGGGAGGTGGGGTTGTTAAAGTAAGCACATTGTCATCCCCCAAAGACAATGGATGTTGAGCACTCGGCAAATCCGTGAGGGTATCAATTATAGAATTGTAATTGTCACCTCCCGGGTCAAAGCACTCATCCTCATTTCCCGGTTTGAAACGAGGAGAGTAAAAGTGATACATCACCCGCTTGGGTGTGCACGTGGTAGGATGAGGTGGCAATATAACATGAGAAGTATGATAACAATTACCTTCCACCTGCGTCTCTTTTTGAGTAGATTCACGTCTTTCCACCTCTGGGATAGGAGGTATGGCTAACAAAGTATGCTCATGAATAGTAAGAGAAGCAGCGCTATCAATGTCCTCAATCCCTTCGTCAAAGAGCGGATTCACCTCACTAGATATGTAGGCGTCATCAAAATCAAATAAAGGGTTCGATTAAATCTTGAAAGTTTCATGCAGAACGTCTTCATCGGATAGTGACTCGTCATCACTAGAAGTAAAATCATCATCTTGATCAAAAAGAGGATTAGAGAAAGCCAAAGAATCATCTCCCAAAGTGTTGGTGGAAGGAACATCATCATTAAGAGCGATCTCATCCGTAAGCTCCTCAAAAGGTAGTACATCACAGACCTCATGAAAGAATTTATCAAGACCGAAATCACTAATCTCACTCGAAGTATCACAATCCTTAGAGGCGTTGGGGAAATAGAGAGGAGGGATGACAATAGCACTAGGACATTGAGCAGTAAGATCATTCCAAGAAATAGTAGGCTCATCGTCATCATCATCGTAATAGTATTGATGCACAAGAGGAGGGGTATAATCACTAAGATTAGAAACTTGCTCTTGTTGCAGTCGCTTTTCCTCGTCCCTAAGTTCTTTAAGTTAAACAACGGCTTCTTGAAGTTGCAAAACGATGGAGTGTGTTTCTTCATTCAAGGTAGTGAGTTATGGGTCAAGATTAATTTGTTGAGAGGATTGATGATTGAGGGTGTGATGTGGGGACTCAAAGTGTTGAAAACCTGAATTATAGTAAGGTTGTGGCTCATAGTTGTTCATCGGTTGAGAAGAATTAGAAACCGGGTTTGGTTCATAATAATCCATAGGTAAAGAAAACTGAGGACACGGATTTTGCTCATAATAATTCATTGGTTGACAATAATAGGTATCGTGAGGACCCCCACAGTTGTTGCAAACCGGGTATGGAGAAAAATCAAGTGCATCTTGTGGATAGCTATTATCATTGTTATAATTGTACCCCGGTTCTTGCCCGTGTCTAGACGGGTATTGAACCGGGCACGAAACATGCCAATGAAAATCGCTTCCACAATAGATGCACGGGGGAACAGGAGGTGGGTTCAAAAAGAGTGAATTAGTCGAGTTGCACAAGGGACAAAATCCGAATTGTGTGTAGTCGATATTGTTTCCGCACCGCTCACATGTACACCATTGACAAGAGTCGTTCCCAGATAATTGTTTCCCACACCGGACGCAATGGACATAAAAATCCATGAAGAAAGATAGATAAGCAAGAAGAATATTTTTGGTGCAAAACTTTGAAAAAGAAATGCTTTTTATGATTTTTCAAATGTTTTTGGATTTTTGAAAATTTTTGGACACGAAAAATAACGTTCACAAGTGAACGGATCCCAAAATCCAACGCTTCACTCACAAAAAACCTTCGATCTTCACGAAAAGAGCCGGCAACAGCGCCATTTAATAACAAGATTTTTACTCGTTGAAAGTTCGTTTTCTCGGTGTCTAATCGAATTGATCTCCGGTTAATTGTGTGAGATTAGTTGTTCTTGGTGACCCAAATATTTTTGGTTTTGGAAAATAAATAAGCAAGACTTAATAATAAATGACGAGAAATTAAAACAAGTTAAAATGTAAACGGTGCGATATTTAAAACTTTAAAATTAAATGATGAGAAAAGAAAAGACGTAAAATTAAAACTTAACAAAAAGTAAATGATGCAACCCAAAAATTAAACTAAAAGGAAAGTAAATAAAAATTCAAATAAAGAAAAAGGAGGGAAAAATAATCTTGAAAATAAAAGACAAAAACTTAAAAGGAAAAACAAACAAAAACAAACTGACAGAGCTTCATTCGGAACTTTCATCTTCCGGATGAAGGTGCTTCATTCGGAAACTTCAACTTCCGGATGAAGGTGCTTCATTCGGAACCTTCAACTTCCGGATGAAGGTGCTTCATTCGGAACTTTCATCTTCCGGATGAAGGTGCTTCATTCGGAACCTTCAACTTCCGGATGAAGGTGATTCATTCGGAACCTTCAACTTCCGGATGAAGGTGCTTCATTCGGAACCTTCAACTTCCGGATGAAGGTCACCTGGGGATGATGAAATACAGAAACAGCAGACTCGAAGAACAGGGGATGCATAATAACAATAATCGATCCATAAATTAATCAGATTCAAACAAAAGATTAAACCAAAACAACCAATTAACATCAACAAACAATAATCAATCGAAACAAATCATCAAAACTAACAAACATAACCAAATCAATCAAAACCCACTTGATCAAAATCATAAAAACTCAAGAACATGAACAATGATGAATAAGAACAAATCAAACTAGAAAGGAAGAAGATGATGATTTAAAAGCTTAATTAAAAAGCAAAGATTCAATAACAAAAGCTTAAACACAAATTAATCTAGAGAGAGAAAACATAAGTTTAGAGAGAGAAACTACCTACTCCTAATCTAATCCTAAAACTAAAACTAAAACTAACACCCCCTCACATGTTGTGAGGGTGGTATTTATAGGAGAGGGGAGTGGTTGGTGGCTCCCTCTTTCTTTCATTCTTTCTTGGTCCTCAGTCTTCCAGTCTTTCAGTCTTCTTAAATTCTTCGACTTTTCAGACTTCGTCTCGGGATTTCTTCATAATTTAGACTTGAGTTTTTCGGCTTTTAGTAAACTTCCGTCTTTTGACTTTTTCTTCGATAAATCTTCAGAATTGGTCTTGGACTTCCGTTCTTTTTCCACTTTTGATCTTTCGACTTCGTCTTTTGTCTTTTCCTTCAATAAAAGCCCGTGAAAGCCGTGTTTTCTCCACTTTTCACCTTCTCGACCCTGAAACACAATAAAAGCACAAACCACGCATAATTCCGCCATTTACGACATAAAATATATGTTTAGGTCCCGTTTTAATGTAATTAAGTGGTAGAAAAGATGGGTGTTTTCACACCTATCAATTAATCACTTCCCTTTCATTACAAAGACTGGCTTTTAAAGCTTCATTTTCTGTTGATATTTTTAACAGCTGTCTTTCAAAAGCTTTTATTTCCACATCTTTTTCCCTCATTTGAAGATTCAAAATCCTTATTTTCTCTTCATAGTTTTGTTGAGCCTTTTTGTACAAAACTATATTTTATTCTAATTTAACAACACCCTGTTTAAAAGCATTTAATTCTACAATGCATGTGTTAACCTTTTGATATTGTTCCTCTAGTTCTACTTTTAGACTATTAAATTTAAGAACACAGTCTTTAGAACAAGGATGTACCTCAGTATCTTCATGTGAGAAAGCCATTAAACCAAGCTCTTCTTCTTCTTCATCTTCTGTCCAGTTCACCACTCCATCTACAGTAACCAATGCTTTGGTTCCTTTAGGACTCCTGCTTTCCTTTTGGAAAGCTTTTAGTTATTCTTGGACTGGTTCTATAGCTGTGCTTGGACTTCTTATTGCTATTGTCAGCTTTGTCTCTAGAGCATTCTCTTGCAAAGTGTCCATTCCTTCCACAGTTATAGCATTCAACTTTGGACTTGTCATATCCTAATGGCTCATTAGTATCAACGGTCATTTTTCTTCCAGTCTTCTTGAAGAACCTATTAGATCTTACTGACACCATAGCAGCTTGCCATTTAAGATCCATCTCTTAAACATCAGCATAATCCATTTGGAACAAGTCATTGAGTGTTAATCTTGGCCTGTTGTCTTGTCCAACGAAGAATGAGAAGGCATCATTGTCACTAAACAATGGTGAAGGCCTTCCATGTGGATTTTTAGAGACTATAGGGCTGCTTTCAATACTTTGTGGGTAAGTACTGCTTGTAAGTCCTCCAGCGGTATTTGTGAAGTATGTACCGCTGCTAGATCCACTAGCGGTATTATGAAAGTAAGTACCGCTGTTCCCATCTGATACAAAAGCCAAGTTAGACTTTGAAGTAGTCGCTGTCTTAATTTTAGTGCCTTTCACATCCATCTCATATGCTCTAAGATTGTGTAGAGATGATCAAAATGAATTGTTTCAAATCATCTCTTGTGATGAAGTGCATAGCCATTGCTTTCCACTCCGGTGGAAGACTTCTTAAGAATTTTAAATTAGCTTCTTCAAAAGGAATTACTTGTCCATAAACTGCCAACTGAATAAGCAACTTACTGAACCTTCCATATCCACCATGTATCCCCTCTATACTGGTAATTGAGAAGTTATCAAATTCTTGCTTAAGAACAATCTTCTTAATCTTCTTAGATTTGTCATTGCCCCCAAATCTAAGTTTTATAGCATCCCACATAGCTTTAGCATCCTTATAATGATGAAAGCTTGGTAGAATGTCTTCAAAAAGAGCCATAGCCAAAGCAGTTCTGGCTTTTCTCTCTCTGAACTCTGCTTGTACCTCCTCAGCAGTCACAGCAGGTAGAGCATAGCATGTACCGTCTGGCAACCAGTATAGCTTCTTTGGTGTATTCCCATTCTTGATAACTTGCCACATAGTGTGATCTGTGTGATTCAAGTAATGTTCCATCAGCATAGCCCATGTCTCATAATTGTCACCTTTGAGAACTGGGAGTTTAATAGCAGACATATTATGAGAAGGTGTTGTTGTAGAGGTAGCTACAGTATTCACGGCTTGAACACCTTGTGCTGGTGCAAGATGCACAACTTGTGGTTGTCCCTGTGGTATAGGATCAGGGTTCTAAACATCATCCAAGTAGGCATTATCATTATCTGGTTGAGACATTGAGTTTTGGTATGTGTGGAGTGTTTGGGGTTGTGTTCTTCTTTTTCAGAGTTTCTCAACAAGCTCTGATACCACTTGTTGACCCCTTTGGTTGGATCTATATTCTGTTAAGAATTAGTATAGTAGTTTGTAATCAAACTAAAACACTTTTAGCACTCTTACTAACACTAAATAAGTTATGCGGAATCTAACTTATAAAGCACAGAAGAACAGAATTACTTTTAACTATTCGATTCTCTTATTAATCGACTTGAATGAGGTACATAAAAGACATTTTACCTATGTTCCTTTTATAGAGTAAGGAACCCTAGAAACCTTAGAATATTCTATAAAGATAACTATATCACAGACGATATATTATCAATATTCTAACTGTTTAGGTATATCACATAAGATATACTGTAACTATAACTATGTCATATCTTATACAAAGATATATTCGTCCTAATCATCATAGCAGTACTTACTTTATAAGTAGCAATACTTACTATGTACCGCGTTAATACTAACGGTACTTACATAACACTGACAGTACTTAAAATACACAGACGGTACTTGACACTTACAAATAATTCCCAACAAGCAAGCTAAGAGGCTTTTAATGACATTTAATCAAAGACCACAAGCGGCTTTACCATCTAACACACAAACAAACCTGAGGGCCAATGTCAATGCTATCACAACAAGAACTGGAAAGAAAACTCATGATTCTTCACCACCTAAACCTAATTTGGTAAAGCCTACTATGATTCCTTCTTGTGATAAGCCTTCTACATCTACTTCACCACCTTCAAGTTCTACACCTTCTCAACATATACCCACTTCTCCTTTACCTTCCACACTCATAAATGAAGAAACCAACAAGGAAAATCCTTCAAGAACGACTCAACTACAACCAAAACCAAGTATCCCTTATCCATCAAGATTGAGAAAGGACAAGCTTAAGAAAAAGGATGATATACAAGTCTCAAACTTTTTGAGGATGTTCAAGCAACTTAACATAAACATCTCCTTTGCGGAAGCCTTAGCCAATATGCCTAAGTTTGCTATGATGATTAAGGATTTACTTTCTAACAAGGAGAGATTGGTGGATTTTCCTAATGCTTCCTTAAATGAGAATTGCTTCCCGATTTCGCTTAAGAAGTTGCCTACTAAGCTTGGAGATCCGGGAAGGTTTTTGATTCCTTGCAATTTCTCGGGGGTGGAAAATTTCATGGCATTGGCGGATTTAGGAGCAAGCATAAATCTCATGCCATTATCGGTTTGGAAGAAACTTTAACTTCCCAAGCTCACTCCTACTAAGATGACTCTTGAGTTGGCCAACCGTACTATAGCTTATCTGGTGGGAATTGCAGAGGATCTTTTTGTTGGGGTTGATAGATTTACCTTTCCCGCGGACTTTGTGTTGGTTGATTATGATATGGATCCGAGAGTTCCTTTGATTGTTGGTAGGCCATTTTTTAGAACGGGTCGAACTCTAATAGATGTGGCGGAGGGTGAACTTACAATGAGGGTAGGAGATGAAAGAGTTTTGTTTAACATGGGGAGGTTGTCAAAGAAGTCTAATGAGCCCAAAGCGGTGAAGCATATTGATGTTGTGAATGAGGAAACTTAAGATGATATCCTTGATGAAGTTTGTGATGAATACTTTTATGAAGCTTGCTCAAGTAGAGATTATGATTTACCTCATGTTGAGACCATTGCCTCCATTACTTCATCCTTGGATTTTCATGAACCTCAAGAGCTTAACCTTGGTGATTTTGTGATTTATTCTAATCCTTTCTTTGAAACCTCATATGATAACCCACTTTTCCACAATGATGAAATTCATGAGGATTTTAGTGATGAAGAATCTTTTCTTTGTGATTCACCAACATATGATGATTATAGTGATGATGAGCTCTCCACTTGTGACTCTCCATTTGTTGATGATCACACTTCTTTGGGTTTTGAGGAATCACCAATCTTTGATAGACCAAGCTATGATGTTTATGGTGATGAAGAGGATTCTATCATGGATGAGAATGGTGAGTTCTTAGAAGTGGATATACCTTTTGAGTACACTCTTGGTTATATTGATGAGGATGGGAACATACTCTATCTAGAATCTCTATTGCATGAAGATCCTTTACCTTCTTCCTTGTCCACCTCAACCTTTCAAAGTGATAAAGGAAAACAAGCCATGATGGTTCCTTCCAAGAGCTTGTTATTACCCTTTACTCCACAACCTTTCTCTCACCATGTGACTTACAAAGGAGAATCTTCTAAGGCAACCAACACTTGTTTTTTCCCATCAAGGAACGAATTTTTGATCCTGGCATAGAGATTGCTAAACCATCTCAATATCCGCCTGATGCAACAAAAGGAAAACTTGTGGAAGATTTGAGAATATCACCTTATCACCTTGTGAAGAACATATAGGAAACCATTTTGGATAACACCAACTCACCTTTTTCACCGTTGCTTGGGAAGTTAGTTGTTGAATTGTGTTATAAGTGGGATGGTAATTATGTATTTGATCCGAGGGGATATTTATGGAGTTTTGATAATTGAAAACTTGTTTTACCTCATCATGGAGATTTTTCTTAAAAAGGGCAAAACTTTTACTCTCCATGATAGGTTTTAGACACTTTTGAGTGTGGAATGAGTCGAGCTAGAGACTCTTTAAATCAAGCTTGAATAACTAGGTTTAGAAGTTTTAGACTTAGAGTGTTGTAGGTTAGAAATAAGGATAGAGAGTTGATGAGAAGTGTAGGGGAGACCTTCTTTTGTCTTAATGTTGTTTGTAGGGTTGCTTACTCATCACATGCTGGAGCTTATGGAGGAGGCCCTTGTATCCGGCTCACTTCGTTACTATTGTGATTTTTCATAGACACATTGTGCTTAAAAAATGAATTCACTATAGTTGATCTTTCCTTAACTTGGATTAAGCAAAGTCTATTCATTTTCATAAGTGTAGGGGAAGTTTTATACTTCCATGCTCTTAAACATTGAGGACAATGTTTAGCTTAAGTGTAGGGGGGTGTTCTATCGAAGTGACCTTACCTAGACTTTGTCATTGACCTTCATGATAACTCGGAAAATTATTTTTTTCAAACATTTTTCAAATTTTTGATCTACTCTGGCCACCAAAAATATGCATTCATAATTTTTTCATTAATCATTTTTCGTTTGCATAACACATTTGCATTGTATATATTTCTTCTTTTTCATCAAAAAAATATATAAAAAAATATATAAAAAAATATAATAAGGATATGGTTTAACAAATTTAGACTTCTTTGACATATTAGGCATGCCATGGATATTTTGACTCAACCAGAGTTTGCTTATCAAAGCATTCTCTAGCTAGTATCCTTAACCATGTAGTCCTTCATTAGTCTATTAGGCTAAGCATCCACCACTCTCATTATTTGAGATTTTAAATTAGTGGAGAATGGGAGATGATAGAGTTGACGCAAGTATAAAAGGGCTAGATAAACTTCATGATAATTACTTGTGGCTAAACCCTTCTCTTCTTTATCTCTATTTTCTTCGCATGTATATATGTTAATAAATAATCAAGAACGCTTTTAATTGGTTTGTAATCTCTTATGCATTTTTGACTAATCATTCATGGTTGGTATAAGTACGTCTTAAGAATCTAAGTTAGAACGTTTTATCTGTACTAGACTTATGTCATGCTTAATACTTAGCGGGTGTTTTTTCCTTTTATTTTTTTCAACTTTCTTTGTGAGGAATAAAGAAAAATAAGAGCGGCTTGCAAAAAAATGAGTGGCTAGAAAAAAAAAGAGAAAAAGTAAAAAGAAAAGAAAAAAAATAATTATACAAGACTCCCAAGAGGGGCAATGAAGTGTTAATTATAGTAACTATTTGATTCCAGTATTACCTTGACGGGTTGCGGGGATTTAATAGTTGCTCCAATCCAATATTACCTTGATGGGTTGCGGGATTGAAGATCCAAAGTCTCAAAAAGGCGGAGGATGTAAATAATTGCGTGTGTTTTATTTTTCTTTCCTTAGCGAGTGTGTAGCTACTTATTAATGCATGACATGAGGATTTTACACATAAGACGAATGACTTATTACTCTTGAGACGGACTTATATTAATTGTGAGCGGTTTTTCAAGTAATGGATAAGAGGATTACTTAGGATTAAAACCGTGCTTCCTTATTTTTGGATTTTGCATTTCTTATATTTCACGCTTTAAATAATGACAAATTTGCCCAAAAGCAATTTGCTCAAATAATAACCGGTTCCACATTTAATTGTCATGAATAAGTTGATGCACTTTTTACCTATGAATGCAATGATCCCATTTTTAAGCTTGGTATGGGGAAAGTGGAACTTGAGGGTGATAAGTGTCCATGGTACCAAAGCCCTAATTTAAGTCATGGATTTCTTTATGAGTTTTTCCATCAAAGCCATTTCAAGAAAATCAAAAAGATATATATATAGAATTGTTTTCTTTGCATTGCATTGTTCAAAATCAAAATCATGCATCATATAGAGTAGTATAGTATAATAGCATTCCATATTGGCCAAGGTGGGTTAATTATGAGGAAAATGTAAAATTGTGCTTTAAAATATAGCATTGCATGAGGTCATAGCAATGTTCAAGTGTAGGGGATTTGATATGAGCAAAATCTCATATCAATTAATCAACAAATCACCCTAAAACACATGGAAAATACCTAACTTTTGTGCTATAAAGCGGAATTATGTGGTATGTTTTGTGTTTGTGTTTAAATTGGTAACATGGATACATTTTCAAGCGAACAAGAAGAAATCAAGCTTATTGGTGATGAATAAGACAAAGAAGGATCAAAGATGACAAGACTTTGAAGATGAAGGACCTATCTTGACAACATTCCAAAGTTAAGGGACTTAAATTGTAATTTGGTCAAAGTCAAGATTCAAGTCAAACCTGGTCAACTCTAAAGTCAACCAAGTCAAATGGCCAAAATGAACAAGAATGCAAGATGAAGGACCAAAAATGACATTGGAATGAAGAATTGAGCATAAATGATGAATCTACCAAAGTCTAGGGACTGATTTCGTCAAAAATACCTCAAGTTTATATGTGATCCGTGTGCATATGCTATTATCCAATCAAAACGCTTGAAAAATAAAACATGGATTGCCAACAAAGTGGCCAGCTCACCAGCTCAATAAATGAGCCGTATCTACACAGTAATGTCCACTATCTCACTTTTGAGCCAATAAGAAGATGACATGCAATAATTTCATTTATCCGTTTTGGATAGCAATCCGTGTGACACAAAATAAACCAACCACATCATTCTACGTATCATCTTCTTCTTCATAGGAACCCAGAATGGGGATTTTTCTACAATGAGTTTCAAGAAAAGTGGTCTACATGAAAAGTGTTCGTTTTTGACCAACGAATTCAACCCACTCACTTAATTAGCCAGAAAGTCAACCAAGAAGAAAAGCCCAAATTCAAGTTCATAACGGCTAGTATCAATCAAGAGTTTGAGGACACCTGGTAACTTCTAATTGGTGGGAACACGTCACTGACATCCCCTGCACTTCATCTCACTTCTATAAATAGGCCTCTAGACTCTCATTTGTAACAAGTAGCTAACGTGTGAAAACACACACACAATTTCCTTTCTTCTTCAATTCTGTTATAGTTTAGTTAGCAACTCAAGAGCTTGAAAACCTCTTGAGTTTGTTATTAGTTATAACAGATTTACTTACCTTTTGTAACAACTTTTACCTTCATCAATAAAAATTCACAAATTCCTCTTTAATTTTCATTCTGTTCATCTCATTCTGCTTAACTTGTTACTGTTCTAAGTTTCTATTGATCACCATTGATCAATGGAAGCTTTGTGAAGAGTTAGATGCTGTTCAGTTCATTCCAAGTAGAAGTTAAGAAGATTGTAGCAGTTTTGCAGCAGTGGTTTGATTTTGTTAAGAAAAAGCTGTTGGAGGTGATTAAATGGTGTATAGGATGATATTATGGTGTTTTGATAGAATTGAGTTGGTTCAGCACCACACTCCTCCGTCAAAGGAGGCCTAAGCTCACAAGTTTGCAAAAATCCTGTTTTTAAATTCCACTCAAATGTTCATTGCATGCTCAATTCTAGTGTAATCATTCTATGTTACTCTGATAATGTGTTTTTAACTTGTTCTAGCATAATTGGTTTGATTTGACTGCTTGTTGGTAGTTTTGTAGCTTCTAGTTTGATATTACTTGTTTTTGATCTAAATTTCATCAGTAAGTGCTTGTAGAGTTAATTTTGAGTTTTAGTGTGTTTACAAGTCTGATTTTAGCTCATTCTCCTTTCATTTACCTTTTAAACTTGTTATGATATAAGTCTTTACTTGATTCATCTTTTAAATCAAAGTTGCTATGTAAAAATTCATTCCAGTTTACATAACTAGTGTTTGGATCTGCATACTTTAGTGATTCAAGTCAGATAATTTTGATAAGTTTTGTTCATTTTCCATTTAGAAGTCATTTGTAAACATTTTTGTTCAAGTTTGTGGTCAAAATTTAAGTCAAACAGGCAATTGGTCATGAAATAGTTTGGGTTCAAGTTCTTGTTATTTTTCATCAGAAACTAGCAATTTTCAATCCCTTGCCATTGATTCATTACTCAACTAAACTCATTGAAACCAGTTTCTATTAGTATCTTAACATCCAAAGTTTAAGTTCTAGTAAGGAAATTCTATAGTTTTGATAAATAAGCTAGAAATCAGCTTTTGAATAAGCACTCAGGCAAATGCAAGTTTCTATGATATTTGAGTTGACTGTTTTCTTGTAGAACCAAATTCACTTCATAAAACCTGTGATTTTCTTTCATATTCTTGTTTAGAAACATGTATTAAGTAGAATTTGAGCTTTTCAACTTTTTCAACTTTTGGTCAACAAAAGTCAAATAAGCTAGGCACCTCCGGGCTTCTTCGCACCTAGATAGTACTAGGACCCTTGTGCCCCGGCCCCTGATCAGAAAAAGCTGCCCGCCCTATGACCCACAACTCAAAATGAGCCTTTTTCAGCTTAATTCCATTTTTCTGCTTATTTACTTGATCATTTTGCAAAAGGAAAGACATTCCATACTCACAATAAGGTGTTTAACAAGATTGGGCTTAAAAATCTGAAAGTGCATGTCTGGATTTTCATTGAGCTTATTCATGGCATATTGGTTTGAGCTTATTTGAGTTTCATTGAGTTTTAAGCCATTTCCTTAAGCACGTCTAGCTTATTTTTTATTTTAAGTAGTTTGAAACTTGTTTGAGTTTATTTGGTTCAGTAATAAGCTCATACGAGCTTATTTCTTACTTGTGCCTGTTTTTGAATAACATGTCCTCTTAATTGCATTTTGGTCCTTATTGTTTGTTCCTGTTTGCACTTTTAGCTAAACTTGTTAGTTATTAGGGTTTGCAAATTTTAAGTCCTAAACTTTTAGCTAATTGTCATTTTCAGTTAGTTAGTTTACAAGTTTGTTACATTTAGTTAGAAAGTTGTTAGAATTTACACATTTAGTCCTTTAACTTTTCAAAATTTACATTTCAAGCTTAAGAATTTCCATTTACTTACATTTTTGGCACATTACTTTCATACATTACATTTTTTTGTCTTTTTGTTTATATAAATTTGGTAATTGCTAAGTGTTTTACGGTTACGTAGCTTAATATTTTTCACTATTTTTACGTTCTTGATTAAATAGAAATAGAATATTGATGAGACTGCTTTTATACATAGTCTCATCTTCCAAATAGGGCTTAAAATGCATTAAATATCATCAAAATACCCAAATATATGCTTGTGTTTGTTGCTTGTGTATTTTAGGTACGGATATTGAGATAATGACAAAAGATCACAAGAATCATGCAAAAACGAACACGGGAAACGAAGCCGCACAATGAACCAAGCCCTAGTCAAGACTTTCCCAAGATCAACCCTTGAAGATTTGAAGAATTATGAAGAAGGGTCCTCCAATTATGAAGAATTGACACTTTATACCCTTGTATCCTCATAATTACAAGTTTGGTCCCTAAAGTTTGTCAAAATTACAAAAAGGACCCTCCACTTTGAAGAATTGGCAAGTTTAGCCCCTCAACAAAGCTAAATTGTCAACCAAAATCATCCACAAAGTCAAATACATCATGAAGTCCTTCAAAATACAAGAAATGACAAGTTTGGTCCTTTGAAAAATCCAAAATTACAAAAAGGACCCTCAACTTTCAACAATTGGCAAAAATGGTCCCTCATTTATCAAGACTTGGCAATTTCAGTCCTCCAAAATGCTCAACATACAAGTCAAGACCATTACCTTTGAAGAAATTACCAAACCAGCCCTTGAAGAATTCAAATATGGCAAGAAATACCCCTGAATTCATTTTACAAAAGTTTATGGGCCAAAAATGCAAAAAGTCCAAAGTTGACAAAGCTAATATGGGCGCTGATGGAGTTTTCAAGTAAAAAGACAAGAAGAAAGGAAGTGAGGGATTAAAGTTGTCCAGACATTAAACTTACCTAGACCAACCAGCTTGTGCCACCTCACCCCACTCACTCTCTCCACCAATCAAATCCCTCCCTGGTGCCACATCACATCCCACTCACACCCGTTTTTAACTAATCTTTATTTTAAATAAAGATTATGGCGCCTAACACACAATTTAAACATTAAAACAGATCAAATGAGGTGTTCTTCATGTTCTTGATAAAATTAGGGGTTTCTTAAATTCTTGTAATTAAGCCCTAATAACCTCCAGAATCTTGATTAATGGCCTCTTAATCAAAACCCAACCCCTAAACTCCCATCACTCTCATGCATGTGACAATGCCAACCCTCCCCTGCCCCACTCTTCACGTCCAAACAAAAATAAACCAGCAATCCAACGTTTGAGACTTGTGCTTATTTTCTAAGCTTCATACACACCTTTGGATCAACTTAACACTTGCCAGCTCTTACATAACTCCAAAACAAGTCACATGATTCAAGAAGATGCCAAAAGTTCTCAAGGGCAAATTTGGAAGATCAAGCATTAGGGTTTTAAGTTTTTATCTGTTCCTTAGTCATTTGTATGCCTATATAAAGGCCTTAGGATGCTTCATTAGACGTTTGCTTTTGGTTTTTCCTTTGTTCAAACACTTGTAAATCCTTTTCAGTTTAATGAATTTGAGTTAAGTGCTTTGAAGAAAGACCAAGTGCCATCTTTATTCTGCTTATTATTGTTCTTAGTTTACTGTTTTTGAAGTTAAAAACCTGTTTTCAAAAGAGGAGTGTGCACAAGTTTGCATATTTTCCTCATTTTCATGATATTTTGCTAAGTCTTGTTCCAATCTTGGAATTCTTGGGCTATAGGGCTGATCATAGCATCCTAACTGAGTTGGTTAAGGTGTGGTGAGGCTTATAACTTGGGGATAATCAAGTGTGGGGTAACAAGTTTGCATCAATCAAGATTTTTCCAAGTTTCTGATTTTTCATGTTATTGTGCTTAACCCTTGTTGAATCTTAGCAGGCTTTTGTGGAAGCTTGTGCTTGTTCTTGCTAGCACATAAGCTCAAAATTCGTGGGTGTGGATGTACATCCATGAGGTTTGCTTACTTAATCTCCAAATCTGCATAAATTGTGATTTTTGGTGATATTTGTATGAAACTGTTGTTCTTGTGAATTTTGTGGCTAGTTCTTGCTTGAATCTGTTTATTAGACTTGTTTGAGTGTTAATTGATGCTTGGTTGGCCTGAAATCTTGTTTTGCTTTTGAAAATCTTGATTTGAAAAAGTTAAAGGGGTGTTTGGGTCTACTGGTTTATGCTTGTAATCTGATTTTGTGTTAAGGGAAAGTGTTGTTCATGCTTTGTATCTGTTATACCTTTGTTTGAGAGTGTTTTGCTGCAAGTTTTTGGGTTTGAACACTTGAATTGATCAATCTGCTATATAGACCTTGTTTCTGCTTGTTTTGACCTAGGATTTTGGGAACACTTAGTGTGTATGCATGCTTAGGGATAAAAGTGGTTTAAACAAAGTTAACATAACCTGTTTGAAAGATTTGAGGTGTTGAAATTGGCTTGTGTGTCAAATACATCAGCAAAAGTAGAATTCTGCATGTGTAGTGTTCATCAGTAACTTTCATAGCTTGGATCTTGCTTAATTCTTTGAACCAGTGCATGAAACCTGTTTAGACTTGCTTATTGGAGTTTATTATAGCTTGTGTGTGCATTTGGTTGAATTTGGTTGGCTGATTTGTGCTAAAACTGCTCTTGAATGCTAAACTGCTTATTGTTCATGTCTGTGCAATGTCTGGTGATTAATTGATTAAACTGTATCAATTGGCTGTTTGTGATTGTGTTATTTTGATTGTTATTGACTCCTTTTGATCCAAAGATCAATTGGGTGCCTTTGTGAAAACTGAATCCAAGAAAAAGTCACTAAAGACAACAAGTCAAAATAGTCAAGCAGTGGGAAAAGTTCCCACTGCTCAACATCCAAAACTAGCCCCTGCTAGTGCAATTTTATCATCAGCTTATTAATAAGCTATTCTAGCTTATTCTGACTTGCAACAACTTATTTTTTGTAATAGATCTTCATTATTTGACCCATTTAAGTGAACTGGAGCTTATCAGACTTTGACTTTGACTTTTCACTAGAAAACCAACTTGTTTGACTTTTAAGATAAGTGCTTATTTGATTTTCCAGCTTATTGAGTGTGCTTATTTGAAAGTTCTTTGGTTTATAAGCTTAGTTTTGTCAAAAGAAACATTTTGCAACTTGAATCAGCTTCTGAGGTGGTCTAGATCATAAAAACGACTATTTTGTCGTTTTGTGAATAAGTTGTTGACTTGTTTCTGGCTTATTGAGTGGTCTTATTTGAAATTTCTTTTTGCAGAAGTCTTTGTTAGGTCAAAAGAAGGTTGTGTGTTAAATTTTAGCTTATGGCATCAACTTATAGCTTAATGGGCCAAAAAGCCCATTAAGAATAAGCTGCTTATTATAAGTTAGCTTATTTCACATTTTCAGCTTTTGGGCCTTGGAAAAAGTTGTTTAAAATCAAATTTTGAGTCACCCTGTGCTTTTTGAGCTTATTTTGAGCACTTTTTCTTATTGGGCCTTAATTAAGCCCAATAAGGGACTGTTTTGGGTTTGGCCCATTTTCTAGGCCCAATAGGGGTATTTAGGTAATTTCACTTTCATTTCTGAGTTATTTAGGTTAAATTAAGCTAGTTTGCAAGTTTTTAGAATTTTTTATAATTTTTGGATTTTTAATATTATTTTAATATTATTTTATTATTAAAAATTAAAAGTCTGATTTTCTAGGTTTTTATATTTTTCCTAGGTTCTAAATACTTAATTAGGATTTTTGCAACTTTCCAAATATTTTTTAGGTCTTTTAATTATTTGTTATAATTAATTTAAGATTTAATTGATTTTAGGAGTTTTTAATTATTTAAAAATAGTTTTAATTGGTTTTAAAATTTTGAAAAATAGTTTTTAGCTTAATTAGAGCATTTTTGAGGTTTACAAAATTGAAAATCTTGTTTAGGGCTTTTTAATAATTAATTTTGATTTTTAGGGCTTTAATTAGCATTAAAAAGTCATTATCTAATTAATTAAAAGGTTTTTGCAAGTTTTGATTTTTTGTAAACTCTTAGAATATTATTAAGGATTTTTGGTGATTTTTAGGAATTTTTAGGTATTAATTTTAATTTTGGTAGGTTTTTTACGACTTTACGTGTACGCCTTTTTAGACTTAGTTAAATCCGTCTTCATAACCGTCACTCTCTTCTAATCCCCTTTCTATTCTTCTTTTTCAAATATAATCACAAATTAATCCCAATCATTACACACATAACACACTAGCCTCCTTGAGAACGAACTTAATTGGGTCATTCACACACGGTTTTCCTAAATCGTCGTGCTCACTTGCCCTATTTATTGCATCCTTTTCCTAAAGGGTTGCAAAACTCCAACATCATTTTGGCGCCGCTGCCGGGGAGGCGTGTTGTGTTTTGATTTGGCATTGTTGTTTTTATACTAACCATAATTAGTATTTGTATTAGTAGCACTCTACTAATACGTATTATCGTTTTTCAGTTTTTGTGTGAATATTATTACTATATTGTATACGTAGAACAATAAATACACAAGTACTCCAAATACGTGAGCAATCACAACCTTGACTTGGGAGGTCATTACCCAATCATTGTATTCGAATCTCAAACCAAAGAAAAAAGGCAAAAATAGATAAATACTTTCGTGAAGCTTAATCTTGAAAATACAAACTATAAGGTGGGTATAAGGCGGATATTATAAAATATATCCTAAGGAAAAAGGCTCTTAAGTGCTTCGCGCCGCCTCGTTTCCCCGCTTGCTTGTGAGTATTTGATTGTGAGAGTGAATCGAGGGTTTTGCCGCCCAAAGTATTACTAAGTATCATATATATTTTCTTGGTTTCAATTTGATTAAACCCTCTTGAACGATTTGGTGTTCCACCATCGTTCTAAAGTCATCGAAGGCGTTCACTCCACATGTTCGCTTTCATTCCTTGAGGCTTCGTTAATCAAGAGATTTGATTAGTGAGGAGATTTGTGGACTTTTTGTCTACTTAATACATTTCACCAAGTTCCAAAAAGGTTAATACAACCAAAAACCACAAAAAAAAAATTGAAAAAATACAAAACACCAAAAAGAATCTTCTTTGCTCATCCCCTCGTTGTACGTGACGTTTATGCTAACTCGAAATCAAGCAAGACGTGCTCGTAAACGAAAGAACAAATCCATCACTCCAAACAATTCTAGTGAGGAGTCTCCTATTGACGAACCCATTGTAAGAGAAGCACCAACCATGGCGAATCGAACTATGATGGAGTTACTTCAAGCACCCACCGAGGGTTATGGAGAGGCTATTGTGATTCCCGCTATCCTTGCGGAGAATTTTGAGGTTAAGACGGGTTTGTTGTCCATGATTCAAAACAACAAATTCCGTGGTGATGAGAAGGACAATCCATACAACCATATCCGCCAATTCAATCGTCTTACCGCTACTTGCAAGTTTAAGGATGTATCTAACGACTCGATTAAGATGATGCTTTTTCCGTATTCTTAGCGGGGCCCGCAAAAGTTTGGTTAGAGAAAGAGCCACCCAATTCTATATTGACGTGGAAGGATCTCGTGTCTAAGTTTGTGAACCAATTTTTTCCGCCCTCTAAGACTACGCACTTGAAAAACGAGATTTCAAAGTTTTCACAAGAATTTAATGAAAGTTTTTCAACGGCTTGGAATAGGTTTAAGGAAATGTTACATGAATGTCCTCATCACGGTTTTTCCGATTTGCATCAAATTGACACGTTTTACAATGGACTTAATGATCATGAAAGGGATTATTTTAATGCCGCCGCGGGTGGTAATTTTTTGTGTAAAATGGTTAAGGAAGCTTTGGTGATTATTGAAAATAGATCTAAGGTGTATAGTCCTCGTAGCACGTCTAGTGTTCGTAAGGCTTCGTCTTCGGCTTCACCTTCTTTGTCTAATACCATCGATGCTTGCCAAATTGAGGCGAACTTGGAAAACAAGATTTTTGATAAGTTGAAAGGACTTTTGATTGAGTTTAAAGTTGGTGAACCAAGTGCTCCCGCTACGGTTAAAGCGGTTGAGGTTTCTTGCATGTATTGTGGTGGAGGTCATGATTTCTCCGAGTGCATTACCAACGGTGGTAACACTTCGAGTGCCTTTGCGGCCACGGGAAATTACAACCAAAACGGTCAAGTTTCACGCTCTAATCAAATGACTCCACCGGGTTTTGGATCAAATCAAAATGCTAACAACTATCGCAACAATCAAGTTGGTTTTAAGAACAATTATAACAAGGGAAATTATGGGAATGAAGGGGCTAATAATCAAGTTTCAAACAAAAATGATTTTCAAAATAACAACAAGAGTTTGCAAACATTGAAAGATCTTCCAAGTGAGTTTGTTGAATATGCTAGTGGTAATGATGCTAGATTTGACAACATTCAAAGAGAAATAATTAGCCTAAGATCCGAGTTCAAAAACGACTTGAAGAAAGAGTTGAAAAATGAGTTAGCTAATGAACTTAAAATCCACACCAACAAGATGGAAGGAAATGTCACTAGGTTGCAACAAAACCAACAAAAAATGGAACAAGGGCAACATGAGATTAAACAAGAGATGCTTAAGGCCGAGAAAAGGCAAACCGAAGCCGTATTGAGGCAATCTAATTTTGAAGATAAAATCTCGTCTATGTTTGAGGCAATAATGTGTAAACCGTCGTCAAGTGGTCTTCCTAGTAACACAATATCCAACCCTAAGGGTGAGATGAAAGTGATTACCACACGTAGTGGTAAGACACTTAAGGAGCCGATTCCTCAACCAATTGCTCCTACGGAGGAAGCAATTGAGGAAGAACCCGAGGTGGTGGTCCAAAAGGAGCATGTCCCAATCCCACGAAGTACCGCTCATACCACACCTACGGTTGACCCATTACCATCATTGGAACCCGAGATTCCAAAGGCTATGCCTACTATGCCTCAACCCACACCACCTTTGCCCTATCCATCGAGACTTAGGAAGGAGAAACGTCAAGAGCGCGACAATTACCAATTTGAGCTTTTTATGAAAATGTTTCGTGATTTGCACCTTAATGTGAGTTTCGTCGATGCCTTGGTCATGATGCCTCGATTTGCCGCTAACTTTAAGAGTATGTTGAACAACAAGGAAAAATTGCACCAATTGTCTAGTTGTTTGTCGGTTTATCTTAATCGCATACCTCAAAAAGTCGGTGATCCCGGTAAATTTTTGATCCCTTGTGCAATCCAAGACATGGAAGAATGCTTCGCCTTGGCCGATCTTGGTGCTAGCATTAACTTGATGCCACTTGCAATCTTCAAGTCGCTCAATCTTCCTAATCTTACTCCTTCACTAATGTCTATCGAGTTGGCCGACCATTCCACAATTCCCGCATGTGGTTTGGCGGAAGACGTTTTTGTGAAAGTGGGGAAGTATTACTATCCCGTAGACTTTATTGTTGTTGACATCCCCACGGATCCTCAAGTTCCTCTTATTTTAGGTCGTTCGTTTTTAGATACGTCTATGGCTTTGATTGATGTGCATGCTAGAAAGATCACCTTACGTTTCAACGACGAGGAACTTGTTATAAACGCAACTCAAAATTCTCAACTTTCTCATGTTTATTCCGTTGCTACCATAAACCTCGTTGATATGATCGACGTGGTTTGCGAGGAATTTTCACAAGAAGTTTTAGGGTTTGGTGATGAAGAAACTAGTGGCAATCCCACTATGTTAGATCCAATTTTTGATAATTCGACACCAACCTTCACTCCTTTCGAAGGTGGTGGTTTTACGTTGGAAGAATTCGATGTTCCACGTACTTGTGACGAAGACCTCGACAACTATGAGGACTTCTCGATTATCAAGGATTTTCTCAACGATTTCCCATTTCCTCCACCCGAGGAGGTTATGAGTATCGAGCCCAAATCTTCACTTGAGGAACCACCTATCCTCGAGTTGAAAGATTTACCTCCTCACCTCGAATATGTCAATTTGGAGGAGGACGACAAGTTGCCAGTTATTATTGCGAAGGAACTTTCGAATGATGAAAAAACCGCACTTGTCGATGTTCTTAAGGATCACAAAGGGGAGATTGCGTGGAAGTTATCCGACATTAAGGGAATCGATCCCAAATTTTGTACCCACAAAATCTTAATGGAGGAGGATTTCAAGCCAACAATCCAAAGTCAAAGGAGGGTGAACCCCAAAATTCACGACGTCATCAAAAAGGAGGTCCTTAAACTCCTTGACGCGGGAATGATTTACCCTATTCCGATAGCCCTTGGGTGAGTCCTATTCATTGTGTCCCTAAAAAGGGAGGAATGACCGTTGTGCCAAACGATGCCAACGAGTTAATTCCCACATGACTCGTGACCGGATGGAGAGTGTGCATTGACTATCGAAAGTTGAATGAAGCCACTCGAAAAGACCATTTTCCCTTGCCCTTCATGGACCAAATGTTGGAGCGTCTTGCGGGAAACGATTTCTATTGCTTTTTAGATGGTTTTTCCGGTTACTTCCAAATTCCCATCGATCCTCGTGATCAAGAAAAAACTACGTTTACGTGTCCATATGGAACGTTTGCCTATCGTAGAATGCCATTCGGACTTTGCAATGCACCGGGAACTTTTCAACGATGCATGATGGCTATTTTTCATGATATGATCGAGAAGACGATGGAAGTCTTCATGGATGACTTTTCCGTGTTTGGTGATTCCTTTACTTCGTGTTTGTCGAACCTTGAGAGAATGTTAAAACGTTGTGAGGAAACCAACCTTGTGCTCAATTGGGAAAAGTGTCATTTTATGGTTAAGAGTGGAATCGTCTTAGGGCACAAGGTCTCGAAAGCGGGGATTGAGGTAGATCAAGCTAAGGTAGACGTCATCGCCAAATTACCTCATCCCAAAACCGTCAAGGGAGTTAGGAGTTTCCTAGGCCACGCGAGCTTTTATCGACGATTCATCAAGGATTTCTCGAAGATTTCTCGACCCATTACACATCTTCTTGAAAAAGAGGCACGTTTTGTCTTTGACGAAGATTGTGTACGAGCCTTTGAGATCCTTAAGAGGAAACTTACCGAAGCTCCCATTCTTGTTGCTCCAAATTGGAACCTCCCCTTTGAACTTATGTGTGATGCAAGTGATTACGCTATTGGGGCCGTTTTGGGGCAACGTCATGATAAGCACTTCTTGCCTATTCACTATGCTAGCAAGACGATGACCGAGGCTCAACTTAAATACACTACAACGGAAAAGGAGTTCCTTGTCGTGGTGTATGCATTTGAGAAATTCCGACCTTATCTCGTCTTGACGAAATGCATAGTGTATACGGACCATTCGGCTATCAAGTATCTCATGGCTAAACAAGATGCAAAGCCGAGATTACTTCGTTGGATTCTCCTCCTTCAAGAATTTGATCACACCATTGTTGACAAAAAAGGAGCCGAGAATCTAGCGGCCGATCATCTCTCTCGTTTGGAAGATCCTCACCAAAGTGTTTACGAGCCCAAGGAAATCACCGAAACATTTCCGCTCGAGACACTTGGTGTAGTGAATTCTAAGCTTGATTCTTCTACCCCATGGTTTGCGGATTTTGCAAATTACCATGCGGGTAACTTCATCATTAAGGGTATGACGACTCAAGAAAAACGAAAATTCTTTCGTGACGTCAAGTTCTACTTTTGGAACGACCCTTACTTGTTTCGAACTTGTGCGGATCAAATCATCCGACGTTGTGTATTTGGCACCGAAGCTTCTAACATCCTTAGAGCTTGCCATGAGGGACCCACGGGTGGTCACCACGGTGCTAATCTCACGGCTAAGAAGGTGTTTGATGCCGGCTTCTTTTGGCCTACTATTTACCGAGATGCACAAATCCTTGTGAAGTCTTGTGATTCATGCCAACGACAAGGAAAAGCCTCACAAAAAGATGAAATGCCACAAAATATCATTCAAGTATGTGAGATCTTTGACGTTTGGGGTATAGACTTTATGGGGCCGTTCCCATCATCTCGTGGTAATAAGTACATCCTTGTTGCGGTTGACTACCTATCTAAGTGGGTGGAGGCGAAGGCCTTGCCCACTAATGATGCTCGTGTGGTAGTTAAGTTCTTGAAAAGTTTGTTTGCTAGGTTTGGAACCCCTTGTGCGATCATAAGCGATCGTGGAACCCATTTTTGTAATGACCAATTCGAAAGAGTCTTAAGGAAATATGGGGTTACACATCGTCTTTCTACGGCTTATCACCCACAAACGAGTGGGCAAGTCGAGGTTTCAAACCGAGCATTGAAGAGGATCTTGGAGAGATCCATGGGGGAAAACCGACAATCTTGGTCGGATAAGTTAGACGATGCTTTATGGGCCTTTAGGACCGCTCATAAGACGCCCATTGGGTGCACTCCCTATAAGCTTGTGTATGGAAAGAATTGTCATTTGCCTATCGAGTTAGAACACAAGGCTTATTGGGCCCTAAAGCATTGTAATGATGATATGGAGACCACGGGAAAACACCGGAAAATGCAATTAAATGAATTGGATGAATTAAGAGACATTGCTTATGAAAATTCATTGATTTACAAAGAGAAAACTAAAAAGTTGCATGATTCAAAAATTAAAAACCGGGTTTTTAACATTGGGGATCAAGTTTTGCTTTTTAATTCAAGATTGAAAATATTTTCCGGTAAATTGAAATCCCGTTGGTCCGGTCCATTCACCGTGACTCAAGTGTTTCCGTATGGGACCATCGAGCTAGCTCAAGATGATGGTCCTAACTTCAAGGTGAATGGACATAGGTTGAAGCACTACTTTGTTGGGGAAGTTCCATCCTTGAACTACCTCGACCAAGTCACCTTCCCCAATGATAATTAGTGTTGAGGGGATCGAGTCGAGCTCATGACTCGGTAATCAAAAACGAAGAGCCTCGTGGGGGAGTCCCATGCTTATCCTATGTGCATATTATCGCTTTCTTAGTCTAATGTAGCTTACGTGTGGGGATTTGTGCCCTTCCAACCTTTGTTCTGTGGTTGTTTGTGATATGTGGTTTTTAGATCATGATCTTCACGATTGGAGCCTCTCGTGTTCGTTTTAAGGGAGCACTCGATCGTTTGCTTTGGAGACATTTCTCAATATCCATGATGTATCCTTTTATGTTCTAACCTTAGGTTTTTAGCACACTTCATAAACGGCTATTAATTTAATGGTTACACCCTTTACATGCTAGATTAGGCATTCGACTACGTCTCTAGTATGGGGGTGTTTGCACCCCTAGACTCGAAACATTGAGGACAATGTTTAACTTTAGTATGGGGGGTGAATAGATACTTGCCTTGCCAAACTTTCACGCTTTCCAAAGTTTATCGTTTTGTTTATCATTTTTTGTTGCAAAATAAGGCTAAAAATGGCCAAATTTTAAATTTTTCTTATGTTTTATAAGTGCTTAAAGACACGAATGTAGGTTTTCCGATGGCGAGAATAAGAGTAATTTTTGACTCGACCGTGCGTGTTGAGCACTTAGCTTTGATTCCTTAACTACACATTAGGCTAAGTCTCTTAAATGAGGACGAGAAATGATAGGGTTAATTATAAGTTACTATGCTAAACATAGAGTACTCGTATTCTTTCAAAAACTCATGTGTTCTCGTTGTTTGCTTATTCTCCCTTCGCTTGTAAATATTTTTTGCTTAATAAATATTGGTTTAGCGGTTTAGTTAGGATTGTTGGGTTTCTAGTCTTTTCTAGTAGCTTCCGTGTAATTAAATTGGGAAGACATTAAGGTATCGCCAGCGTCACGGTTTTGAAGTATTGGCACCCCAATAATCGAAAGCTTCAACCAATAATAAGATTTCAAGTGCTCACCTAAATCAAGCAAACAATTTGAAGCCTCACAAGGCCGAAAAATCTATGCAAAAATTAAAAGTGAATCAAGCCTTAATCTTCGAAGCTTTAAAGATCCAAAATTCGCTTTAGCGTGAGGATATACGTCTTTGGCTAATAAAACCACCGATGAGGCGGATAATAAAAGGCAAGGCAAGACCGAAGTCATAATAAAAGCTTCATGGCGAAGTTGAATAAAAGATGGAGGTAAACCAAAGATAATAAGGCCCTTCCGTTAGGGGGCGTATAAAAGTCTTGGTAATAAGTCTCATGTTCAAAACCGTTATAAAACCGTGTTTATCGATTCTTCTTGTCAACTTAATTTTTTAACATCGTCGTCTATTAGGAGGGGTTATTGATTTGATGGTCTTAGTTACACCGTTAGGACTCTATTTTTAGACCTAAATCTCTATTATCGCATAAGTCAAACAATGTATCCTCGTGCAACATTCAAGACAAAATAAAATATAAGAGATACAACTTAGGAATAATGGGAGAATAAGTACGTGATTAGGGCATATGAGTAGTGTTAGCATTACTAACTTATAATGACAATGATCTCGTTGCACGCTTAGCATGGAATTGGAGTGAAAATCGAGGACGATGAAATTATTTCTAACGAAGCATTCACGTGTTCTTATTCTATGAACCTAAACGTCCCATTTTGCGATGAAAATCATACATTATGTCTATAACACAAGTAGTAGTAATAGTAGTAGTGTAGCTAGTTTATCATTCAAATAAAGTCATAAAATTAAATTTTGGAGATGCTTTGATACTATATTCTAGCATTGCGTGAGGGCACGGCAATGGTTTAGTATGGGGGAGTGATGAGACTGCTTTTATACATAGTCTCATCTTCCAAATAGGGCTTAAAATGCATTAAATATCATCAAAATACCCAAATATATGCTTGTGTTTGTTGCTTGTGTATTTTAGGTACGGATATTGAGATAATGACAAAAGATCACAAGAATCATGCAAAAACGAACACGGGAAACGAAGCCGCACAATGAACCAAGCCCTAGTCAAGACTTTCCCAAGATCAACCCTTGAAGATTTGAAGAATTATGAAGAAGGGTCCTCCAATTATGAAGAATTGACACTTTATACCATTGTATCCTCATAATTACAAGTTTGGTCCCTAAAGTTTGTCAAAATTACAAAAAGGACCCTCCACTTTGAAGAATTGGCAAGTTTAGCCCCTCAACAAAGCTAAATTGTCAACCAAAATCATCCACAAAGTCAAATACATCATGAAGTCCTTCAAAATACAAGAAATGACAAGTTTGGTCCTTTGAAAAATCCAAAATTACAAAAAGGACCCTCAACTTTCAACAATTGGCAAAAATGGTCCCTCATTTATCAAGACTTGGCAATTTCAGTCCTCCAAAATGCTCAACATACAAGTCAAGACCATTACCTTTGAAGAAATTACCAAACCAGCCCTTGAAGAATTCAAATATGGCAAGAAATACCCCTGAATTCATTTTATAAAAGTTTATGGGCCAAAAATGCAAAAAGTCCAAAGTTGACAAAGCTAATATGGGCGCTGATGGAGTTTTCAAGTAAAAAGACAAGAAGAAAGGAAGTGAGGGATTAAAGTTGTCCAGACATTAAACTTACCTAGACCAACCAGCTTGTGCCACCTCACCCCACTCACTCTCTCCACCAATCAAATCCCTCCCTTGTGCCACATCACATCCCACTCACACCCGTTTTTAACTAATCTTTATTTTAAATAAAGATTATGGCACCTAACACACCATTTAAACATTAAAACAGATCAAATGAGGTGTTCTTCATGTTCTTGATAAAATTAGGGGTTTCTTAAATTCTTGTAATTAAGCCCTAATAACCTCTAGAATCTTGATTAATGGCCTCTTAATCAAAACCCAACCCCTAAACTCCCATCACTCTCATGCATGTGACAATGCCAACCCTCCCCTGCCCCACTCTTCACGTCCAAACAAAAATAAACCAGCAATCCAACGTTTGAGACTTGTGCTTATTTTCTAAGCTTCATACACACCTTTGGATCAACTTAACACTTGCCAGCTCTTACATAACTCCAAAACAAGTCACATGATTCAAGAAGATGCCAAAAGTTCTCAAGGGCAAATTTGGAAGATCAAGCATTAGGGTTTTAAGTTTTTATCTGTTCCTTAGTCATTTGTATGCCTATATAAAGGCCTTAGGATGCTTCATTAGACGTTTGCTTTTGGTTTTTCCTTTGTTCAAACACTTGTAAATCCTTTTCAGTTTAATGAATTTGAGTTAAGTGCTTTGAAGAAAGACCAAGTGCCATCTTTATTCTGCTTATTATTGTTCTTAGTTTACTGTTTTTGAAGTTAAAAACTTGTTTTCAAAAGAGGAGTGTGCACAAGTTTGCATATTTTCTTCATTTTCTTGATATTTTGCTAAGTCTTGTTCCAATCTTGGAATTCTTGGGCTATAGGGCTGATCATAGCATCCTAACTGAGTTGGTTAAGGTGTGGTGAGGCTTATAACTTGGGGATAATCAAGTGTGGGGTAACAAGTTTGCATCAATCAAGATTTTTCCAAGTTTCTGATTTTTCATGTTATTGTGCTTAACCCTTGTTGAATCTTAGCAGGCTTTTGTGGAAGCTTGTGCTTGTTCTTGCTAGCACATAAGCTCAAAATTCGTGGGTGTGGATGTACATCCATGAGGTTTGCTTACTTAATCTCCAAATCTGCATAAATTGTGATTTTTGGTGATATTTGTATGAAACTGTTGTTCTTGTGAATTTTGTGGCTAGTTCTTGCTTGAATCTGTTTATTAGACTTGTTTGAGTGTTAATTGATGCTTGGTTGGCCTGAAATCTTGTTTTGCTTTTGAAAATCTTGATTTGAAAAAGTTAAAGGGGTGTTTGGGTCTACTGGTTTATGCTTGTAATCTGATTTTGTGTTAAGGGAAAGTGTTGTTCATGCTTTGTATCTGTTATACCTTTGTTTGAGAGTGTTTTGCTGCAAGTTTTTGGGTTTGAACACTTGAATTGATCAATCTGCTATATAGACCTTGTTTCTGCTTGTTTTGACCTAGGATTTTGGGAACACTTAGTGTGTATGCATGATTAGGGATAAAAGTGGTTTAAACAAAGTTAACATAACCTGTTTGAAAGATTTGAGGTGTTGAAATTGGCTTGTGTGTCAAATACATCAGCAAAAGTAGAATTCTGCATGTGTAGTGTTCATCAGTAACTTTCATAGCTTGGATCTTGCTTAATTCTTTGAACCAGTGCATGAAACCTGTTTAGACTTGCTTATTGGAGTTTATTATAGCTTGTGTGTGCATTTGGTTGAATTTGGTTGGCTGATTTGTGCTAAAACTGCTCTTGAATGCTAAACTGCTTATTGTTCATGTCTGTGCAATGTCTGGTGATTAATTGATTAAACTGTATCAATTGGCTGTTTGTGATTGTGTTATTTTGATTGTTATTGACTCCTTTTGATCCAAAGATCAATTGGGTGCCTTTGTGAAAACTGAATCCAAGAAAAAGTCACTAAAGACAACAAGTCAAAATAGTCAAGCAGTGGGAAAAGTTCCCACTGCTCAACATCCAAAACTAGCCCCTGCTAGTGCAATTTTATCATCAGCTTATTAATAAGCTATTCTAGCTTATTCTGACTTGCAACAACTTATTTTTTGTAATAGATCTTCATTATTTGACCCATTTAAGTGAACTGGAGCTTATCAGACTTTGACTTTGACTTTTCACTAGAAAACCAACTTGTTTGACTTTTAAGATAAGTGCTTATTTGATTTTCCAGCTTATTGAGTGTGCTTATTTGAAAGTTCTTTGGTTTATAAGCTTAGTTTTGTCAAAAGAAACATTTTGCAACTTGAATCAGCTTCTGAGGTGGTCTAGATCATAAAAACGAATATTTTGTCGTTTTGTGAATAAGTTGTTGACTTGTTTCTGGCTTATTGAGTGGTCTTATTTGAAATTTCTTTTTGCAGAAGTCTTTGTTAGGTCAAAAGAAGGTTGTGTGTTAAATTTTAGCTTATGGCATCAGCTTATAGCTTAATGGGCCAAAAAGCCCATTAAGAATAAGCTGCTTATTATAAGTTAGCTTTTTTCACATTTTCAGCTTTTGGGCCTTTGGAAAAAGTTGTTTAAAATCAAATTTTGAGTCACCCTGTGCTTTTTGAGCTTATTTTGAGCACTTTTTCTTATTGGGCCTTAATTAAGCCCAATAAGGGACTGTTTTGGGTTTGGCCCATTTTCTAGGCCCAATAGGGGTATTTAGGTAATTTCACTTTCATTTCTGAGTTATTTAGGTTAAATTAAGCTAGTTTGCAAGTTTTTAGAATTTTTTATAATTTTTGGATTTTTAATATTATTTTAATATTATTTTATTATTAAAAATTAAAAGTCTGATTTTCTAGGTTTTTATATTTTTCCTAGGTTCTAAATACTTAATTAGGATTTTTGCAACTTTCCAAATATTTTTTAGGTCTTTTAATTATTTGTTATAATTAATTTAAGATTTAATTGATTTTAGGAGTTTTTAATTATTTAAAAATAGTTTTAATTGGTTTTAAAATTTTGAAAAATAGTTTTTAGCTTAATTAGAGCATTTTTGAGGTTTACAAAATTGAAAATCTTGTTTAGGGCTTTTTAATAATTAATTTTGATTTTTAGGGCTTTAATTAGCATTAAAAAGTCATTATCTAATTAATTAAAAGGTTTTTGCAAGTTTTGATTTTTTGTAAACTCTTAGAATATTATTAAGGATTTTTGGTGATTTTTAGGAATTTTTAGGTATTAATTTTAATTTTGGTAGGTTTTTTACGACTTTACGTGTACGCCTTTTTAGACTTAGTTAAATCCGTCTTCATAACCGTCACTCTCTTCTAATCCCCTTTCTATTCTTCTTTTTCAAATATAATCACAAATTAATCCCAATCATTACACACATAACACACTAGCCTCCTTGAGAACGAACTTAATTAGGTCATTCACACACGGTTTTCCTAAATCGTCGTGCTCACTTGCCCTATTTATTGCATCCTTTTCCTAAAGGGTTGCAAAACTCCAACATCAAATATCCAAAAAATCATATCAACAAAAAACAATAACAAACTTGAGATTGTTAGGACTTTCAGTTGGTTAAGAATCGAGAGAAACGAACTTCAATATACTCAATTTCATGCTCACGCCACAAGCTATGCCTAATCAAATAGTACAGTCTTAATAGATAGTACAAGAAACGTATGTGTATGCTTATATAGATTTTTAGTCAGTTCATTAATGCTACAGTATTTATCTAAATAACTGTAGTACATGTATTAACAATATCCATTTAAACTTGTAATTAAGTTTCATATTTAAGTAAACATAAAATGTTTTACTTAAAATATTAGTTTACGTTCGTAGTACATGTATTAGTAATAACCATTTAAACTTACAATTAACTTTCATATTTAAGTAAACATAAAATGTTTTACTTATGATATTAGTTTACGTTTTTGTATTCAATTTATTTAACGTTCATATAATTTTATTCCCTAAAAGTATATGAGTACATGTATTAATAATACATACCCATATTGTTTATACAATTCATTTCATAAAGCAAAATATAAATATTTTATTTTTGAAAAGTAAAAATATAAATATTTTATTTAACATTAAAGTTCCCATAAATTATTTGACATTTATAAAATAATTTATAAATTACAAGTTTAAGAATTTATACATTAAATCCTTATGGTTTAGAGTTTATTGAAGTTTTACTAAATTTAAAATAGAATTAGGGTTAGGGTTTGTTAAAGTTTCGGAATATGGCAAAACTAGTCCCTCCATATTTTAAACAAAGTAAAACTTTCGGATTTTATATATTAAGTACCTAGGGCTTGTTAAACTTTCGGGTTTTGGCAGATTTAGTCCTCCTAGTTATATCTAGGTTTTTTAACTTTCATAAAATGGCAAAAACAGTCCCTAGGGCTTCTTTAGGTTTCAGATTATTACAAAAGTGGTCCTTAGGGTTATGAAATGACAACACAACTTTTAGAAAATTTCCAAAATGGTCCCTAGGGTTTAATATGCCACGGATGGTATTTATTAAACCTAGAGTTTTGGATAATTACATTTTTAGTCCTTGTATTTAATAATTTATCAAAACAAGTTTCATATGTCACGGTTTTAGTTCTTAATTTTCATAAATTGTCATTTTAGTTCAAAAGTTTTTATAAGTTGTATTTTATTATAAAAACTTTTATTTAAATATCCAAAACATTAAATGGGCTAAAATATCTAATGGGTCATCTAGTGGGCCTAAATACATTTTAAGTCCACTAATTTGTTAAATGGGCCTTTAAAACATTTATTGGGCTTAAATACATTTTTAAGTCCATTAATTAATTAAATGGGCCTAAGCATATTCTTAAGTCCATTAAGGTACTAAGATTTGTTAAATGGGCTTATTGGGTCCATTAAGTCTTGGACTAATGTTGCATGGGCTTGATTAGTCCATCAATACTACTTTTTCATTTTATGTAAGTAATAATCTAGGATTTTCTCATAAGCTTATTATTAGCTTATCCATATTTAGTTATAAACCTTAATAAAAGAATAAAACGCATAGTTTGTTTTATTTGATGTACCAGATGAGATCGAGATGTGTTTCATGTTGCATGCAAGTCATAAGCTCTACTATGAGCTTATAACTCACGGCTATATTAAGTTATAGCTTATTAAGCTAAGTCAAAACTTGTTTTAAGGTTGCATGTACTTATAAGTGTCCCAAAATAAGATCTAGCTATGTACAAACCAAGAAACCAAATCATAAGTCCATGTATACATATATATAGCCCACGGCTATAATTTAATCTTGGTGTTTCCAAGATGAGATTTTTAGCTAGTTTTGTGTCTTATAAATATTTATAAAATCCAACATAGTTATCTAGGCTTATTGCATGTTTCCAAGGTTACCTTGAATCTAAGAAAAACAACATATAGCCCACGGCTATATTGTTTTTCCCCAAATGTTCCCATAAGATCTTGATGCTTGTTTTATGTTTATTATGTTTAGTTAAACTCTTAACACTAGATCTAGGTTTTAGATAGGCATGCATGTACATTTAAAATCCATCCAAGGACATATATAGCCCACGGCTATATTTGTACACATAAAGTGTTTTAGTGATTTTTAGTAGTCCATTATACATGTATAAATACATAATCCATTATTTAAGACTTAGTACATAAATCATAGATTTCCATTTAATTATGCCGTGACCCTTAAGGTCATGATTTTTCATGGTTTTGAGTTACACAAGTTCACTTATGAGATTTATGATTATTAGTTAACCAAAGTCCCAAAAAATAAGATTTGTAACCCACGGCTACATTTAAATTCATAAAATGATTCTTATGATTTTTAATCAAGTTTAGACATAGAATCCTAGTCATAGGTTTCTTTATTAAAAGTTTTTAACCATGACTAATGGTATTCAATATATGCCGTGACCTTTAAGGTCATGGTTTTCATCAAATCTTGATTTTTAACAAGTTTGTTACATTTGTTTATAGGTGGATGTTGATGCATGCAAGTAAAAATGAAGAAAGCATAATGAGTAATACCTGTCTTGCTAAAGTTACCAAGGAAGATCTAGAGGACAAAGGAGATTAGGGATCTAATCTTGATGATGATGAAAACCCTAACTATAACCAAGTCGTGACCCTTAAGGATTCGGCTAGGGCTTGTTATAATGATTCCAAAGGTGGAGATACGACTAATGATTAGTAGTTAAGATGTAGACAAAGATCTAGTGAAGTTAATGTATGTTCTTGGATTTATTCGTATGATTTGAGAGAGAAGGAGATGAGAGAAATGAGATTGGATTGCATGTGTGAGAATGAAGATTTTGTGTGTTTTTCGGCTTAAAGGGGAGAGAGAAAGGGCAAGGCAAAAGGCATGATTGCCTTGGTAAGAGTCATTGTGCCAAGTGTTGGCTTTTCCAAACCTAAGGAAACTCTTCTTCTTCCACATAGTGGGTGAGTGTGTCGTGTAAGGCTAACCAAAGGAAGATAGGCTTGTTGTGGGCTTATGTTGGGCTAGCACACAAAGAGGAGGCTATCTTGGGCTAGTCAAAGATGGTGAAAGTATGCTTATAGTATGCATACATACATATACGGCTACATATACATTGTGTAGCATGTTTTCCAAATTTGTTAAGTGTTGTATATACATAGTTAGTTATACATCTCATTACTTGTTCTCCTAGTTTTTAAGTACATGGTTAAGTTATGTAACTTATTACAATAGGAAAGGATTGTAAAAGAATAAGTACATAATGGATAAGTTCACACACATCTTATATAAATATAACACATGAGTGAATGTCCTTAAGATCATTGGGTGAAACTTTATTACATTTAATCATGGTAAAATCATGGATTTTACACATCCCATGTATCAGTTAACTCTGGTAGGTTAGGTATTTGGTCACTAAATAAAGTTTGAATGAATCTAGGATACATCAAAAACTTCTTAGTTCCTTCCAAATTCCTAGTCATGCCTTCAAAAATTAATCTTGAAAAATTAAAGACCCTGTTGTTTGCTACACAAATACCAGCTGATGCCAATGCAGCAGGAATTTGATAAAAAGATGTACTTTTAGAGATTAAACAGTGAATAATAGCATGAAAAAAAACAATTTCAATTGAGGTGAAAATAAAGCTTTAAATAAAGTAAGACTTTCCCTACCACCCTCATAGCCCATGGCTGCAAGGCCATCATGAATCTCTGTGTTATTAAGCATACTAAGTCCATTTTCATCATTCAATCTCAAACTTGCTCTTAGCAGTACCTCAGTTACATATATATTTCTATGATTCACCATAGCCCTAATGCAAGGTTGATCAAACCGAGTACCTAACACGACAGTGTTCCAAAATTGTTCAACAATGAAAAAAGAGACAATGGGACTTACAGTGAGTGCGAAACGAACATGACTTCGAGATAAGAAACCAAGAATCTCATGAAATCCAAGAGAGTCATCATTCAAAGCAAGATTCACAACCAAATTATGCTTAGAGATCACTTATAAAGCATCCATTAGTATTTTTGATGATCGAAAAATTAGAGAGAAGGTTATAGAATTAAGAGATAAGAATAAAATATTAGGTGAATCAATTGTGTAATTGGAGCAAGTATTTAAGTAAATAACAAACCCAAGCACGAAGAAACTGTCAAATCTACAAAAGAGACCCTTCACGGTACAACGGACATGTAGCGGTACATGAACATACTCGGTACTTGAACTTGTGCTAGCGGTACTTGGAGTCATAACGGTACCTCACAATTTTGACCAGTTCATGCATTCCACTATCATTATAACCTCTTTTATCGTTTTCTATCAACCTGCAATCACATCAAAAACAAAAAAACATAGTCTATACAATAAAAATTAGTATAAAAATTGTACAACTATTACCTCCCCTCAACATATGCAGCAGTCTATTGGTTGAGCATACCAATATGTGTCATCAAGAATTCAAATATCTTTGCATCAAATTCCTTGGTCAACAAATCAGCTACATTGTTGTCTGTATGAATTCTCAAGACTTGAATAAGCTTCTTGTCATAGGCATCTCTTATGAAGTGATGTCTTATTTCAATATGCTTGGTCTTGGAGTGAAATACTGGATTCTTGACAATGCATATAGTACTTTCATTATCAATGTAAATCTTGGTGTTCATGAAGTTAAACCCATAATCTAACAATTGATTTTGAATCCAAAGTACTTGTCCACAACAATGAGCAGCAGCTACATATTCAGCTTCAGTTGTAGAAGTAGCAACAATGGTTTGCTTCTTACACTGCCATGATATGAGTCTTCTGCCTAGGAATTGACAACCTCCTGTTGTGGATTTTCTATCATGATTAGCTCTAGGATAATCACTATCTGAGTAAGCTTCCAATTCAAAGGTGGAATCTCTAGGATACCATAATCCTAAATTGGGTTGACTTTTAAGATACTTAAAAATCTTCTTCATAACATGTAGATGTGACACCTTTGGATTGACTTTGAATCTTGAACAGGCACATACAACAAACATAATATCTAGCCTTGAATCAGTAAGATACATCAATGAACTAATCATTGATCTATATAGATGAATATCAACACTTTCTCCATGTTCATCTTTTGATAAAGACTTCTTATCTTCAAAAAGGTGTGCTTGTACTCTGTTTATCCATAGATGAAAATTTCTTCAAGATTTCAGCAACATACTTATCTTGGATGATAAATATTCCATCATTCCTTTGTTTGACTTGCAGTCCCAATTACTCTCTTACCTGAGGCAAGATCCACAAGAATCCAAACCTTTTGTAGCTCAAATTATGTTAATTCTTCTTGCATGGCATCTACCCAACTTTCTTCATCAAGAGCCTGAGAAATGTTTTTGGGCTCTACTTGTGATAAGAAACAGGCACACAAACAATGCTGAGTATCTTTATGATTAGTTCTCTGCTGTTGTTTGACATAACTCACAAGTGTATGAGTTTCAGTATTGGTTTGAAGTTATCTTCTGGTTTGTACAGCAGACTTGGGATCTCCAATGATCTGTGTAGTAGGATAGTTGTTGTTGACTTTATGAGTGGGAATATAACTGACTGGAATTTCTGTTTCCAAATTGTTGAAATCAGTTACTGCACCCTGCTCATCATAGGAAGCTTTAGAGAAGATTCCTTCAGTTGGACTAACATATAAGTCTTCATCGTCCATAGCTTGTAAAATATCTTCTAATGAATCAACAGAATTTGCAGATTTTGACTTAGCAGTACTTGCAAATGAAGTACCGCTAGGTGTAGTACGTATTGCTGAGTGTTGTGACTCAAAAGATTCTTCTCTTGAATGCTTATTAGCATATGTAGCATTCTTTTCTTGATCTTGAAGCCTCTGAAGCTCTTGGGAGGCTTGATCATCTGTTGATGGCATGGTTTGCTTCTTGGGAGTAGCAGACATGGGAGTAACAGTAGGCATATTAGGTACATAGATATGAACATCATCATATGATGAAGAAACTTCTTCATGAGTACCTGCATTAGTTGCACTAGACTCTTCACCTGCATTGTTATTTTGACAATCCTTTTGCACAGAATAGTAATCCATGGAGTTAGTTAGATAATCTAAATCAAACATCCAAGCATAACCTATTCCTAGGATATTGGGTTTATTTTCTAAGAAATTAAAATGGGTATTTTCTTCAACCTTTTAGATGCCAAATTATAAACCCTATATTCTTTACTTTGCAATGAATATCCTACAAGATATCTTAGATCAGACTTTCCATCAAACTTTCCCAAATGATCAAGAGTATTTAGTATGGACACATGACACCCAAAAGGTCTTAAATGACTAATGGTTGGCTTAACACCAGTCAAAAGTTCATAAGGTGTTTTGTTTTGAGGCTTGGTCACTAAGACTCTATTCAACACATAACATGCAATGTTGATTGCATCTACCCAAAAGGTATTTGGTAAAAGAGAACCAGCCAACATAGTTCTAGCAGCCTCAATTAGTGTCCTATTCTTCCTTTCAGCTACTCCATTTTGTTGTGGAGTCCTAGGATTACTAAATTGTCTCTTAATGCCTTTAGACCTACAGAATTCATCAAATTCAGCATTCTTGAATTCTGTCCCATTATCTGTCCTAATGATTAGAACTTGTTCAGTGAACTACTTTTCAATTAAAGTGATAAAATCCCTAAGTAATTCATTGGTTTCACTCTTAAGAGCTAAAAAGAAAACCCAACTGAATCTACTATAATCATCAGTTATGACTAGAAAAAAGGACTTATGACTAATGCTTCTTACAGAAACTGGACCAAATAAATCCATATGCAAGAGTTGCAAAGGCTTTGTCACAGTATTGACAGTCTTGGTCTTACAAGAGGTTCTATGTTGTTTACCTTTATGACAAGCAGCACATGTGAAATCATTTTGAAACGATTTGTTAGGTAACCCTCTAACCAAATTCCTATTCACTAATCTGTTAAGATTCTTGAAATTCACATGACCTAACCTTCTATGCCATAAATTAGACTCATCATAAGAAGCCTTAGCTAGCAAACATGTAATACCACCCGTTGGAGTAATAGTATGAAGATTAAAGGTGTACATATTTTCTTGCCTGGGTACTTTAAGCAGTACTTGAGATTCTTTAGGCATATCAATGTCTTTAGACAACACCAAGCAGTCTTTGTCTATGAACAACACCTTGTTCTTCTTATCACACATTTGTGATGCAGAAAAGAGATTGAACTCATTCAATTCTTTCACAAAGAACACATCTTCAAATTCCAACTTCCCTGTATTGGTTTTCCCTTTGCCAGTAATTATGCCCTTGCTACCTCCAAAGGCTACTGGCCCTCCTCTGAATTCTTTAAATTCAGTAAGGAAGTCTTTGTTCCTTGTCATGTGTCTTGAGGATCCACTATCTACAATACCTTTTTCTTTCAATTATGAATTAGATGCCCCTGCACACAAACAAAACTTATTAGTTTTTAACAGGGACCCAAGCCACATTTGGTCCGGATCTTGTGGGACCTACACACTTAAGAGTCTGTTCAGAAGCATTCCCAGTAATGCTGCTTTTACTCTTATACTTCATGGTTTCAGTTATGTAGTCAAAGACATAGGGTGACTCTATGTGCTCAGACTTCTTTGCCTTAAGTACTGCTTTAAGAGTACTTGCTTTAACACATGATTTTTCTCAACCCACATTTGCACTGGTTTGTTATTAAACTTACTTCTAGATGTTTTGGATATTTCAAAAACATTCTTAGATGTCTTGGAGAACTTTTGTTAAACAAACTTTAAACCAGCAGTACTTGGGTTTGGTCTAACAGTACTTGCAGTTTTAGACTTGCCGGTACTTGGTTTACCAGACTTCAAAGGTACTAGACCTTGTTTCATAAGTACTGCTCTAGGAATAAAACCTTTGGTAGAGTTATTTTTAACCTGTTTAGCTACCCCTTTTGAGTGATCAAACTTAGGTTTGTTATTCTTAAGTTTTTTATTCCTATTAACCTGTCAATTTTTCCCATTACTGTTTTTCATGACCTTTTGTGTAGCCTTTTGTTTCACAATTTTATCTTCATGTAAAGTACAATCTTTGATAAAATGAGTTAGACTACCACAAACATAACATCCTTTTCTTCTCAAAGAAGACCCAAAAGGTTGTTTTGACTTAACTTTCTCAAAACCTAACCCACCCCTCTTGGTTTTATTATGTTTTACATCATTTTCCAATATCTTGCTAGGAGTTTTTACCTGCTTGGGAGCAGAACTAGTCTTAGATTCTTAAAAAACAAAATTGTTCATTAAAGGTGGATAAACAATGTTCTTGGTCACAACAGTCTTATCTTGGGACAAATTACTAGAGTTCGATGTATTTTTAACCTTTGGTTCTTCTAACTCTATACTAATATCATTACTAGGGGGCATGAAATTTTTTGATAATGGTGGAGGAATTACCTTCATTCCTTCAGCATATCTGTCATTCTCAGGTGTACTATCTGACTTACTAGAACTATCAAAAATCCCATTTGATAAGTCCTTGTCAGTTAAAGTTATCCCAGGTTGGTCCTCAATATATCCTAGGCCTTACTTATCATAATACACCATTTGTGAATTAATCAGTTTTCCCAATCCTTTAGAGGACTTTTGACAATGATTAATCACTTCCCTTTCATTATAAAGACTGGCTTTTAAAGGTTCATTTTCCTGCTGACACTTTCAAAAGTTGTCTTTCAAAGGCTTTAATTTCCACATCTTTTTCCCTCATTTGAAGAGTTAAAGTTCTTATTTTATCTTCATAGTTTTGTTGACCCTTTTTATATAAAATTATATTTTCTTCTAACTTAGCAACACCCTGTTTAAAAGCATTTAGTTCTACAGTGCATGTGTTGAATTTTTGATACTGTTCCTCTAGTTCTACTTTTAAGCTATTAAATTTAAGAACACAGTCTTTAGAACAAGGATGTACCTCAATATCTTCATGTGAGAGAGCCATTAAACCAAGCTCTTCTTCTTCTTCATCTTCAGCCCAGTTCACCACTCCATCTACAGTCACCAATGCTTTGGTTATTTTAGGACTCCTGTTGTTTTCTTATGGAAAACTTTCAGTTATTCCTGGACTGGTTCTATAGCTGTTCTTGGACTTTTGACTGCTACTCTAAGCTTTGTCTCTAGTGCATTCTCTTGCAAAGTGTCCATTCCTTCCACAGTTATATCATTCAACTTTAGACTTGTTATATCCTAATGTCTCATTAGGATCAACAGTCATCTTTCTTCCAGTCTTCTTGAAGAACCTGTTAGATCTTACTGACACCATAGCATCTTACCATTTAAGATCCATCTCTTCAACATTAGCATCATCCATTTGAAACAAGTCATTGAGTGTTAGTCTTGGACTGTTGTCTTGTCCAGCAAAGAATGAGAAGGCATCATTGTCACTAAACAATGGTGAAGATCTTCCATGTGGATTTTGAGAGACTATGGGGCTTCCTTCAGTACTTTGTGGGTAAGTATCGCTTGTAAGTCCCCAGCGGTATTTTTGAAGTATGTACCGCTACTTGATCCACGAGCGGTATTATGAAAATAAGTAACACTGTTTCCTTCTGACACAAAAGCCAAGTTAGACTTTGTTGTAGTTGCTGCTTTGGTCACCTTAATGCCTTATACATCCATCTCGTATTCTCTAAGATTGTTGTAGAGATGATCAAAAGGAATCGTTTCTAGATCATCTCTTGTGATGAAGTGCATAGCCATTGCTTTCCACTCTTGTGGAACACTCCTTAAGAATTTTAGATTAGCTTATGCATTAGGAATTACTGGTCCAAAAACTGCCAATTGAATAAGCAGCTTACTGAATCTTCCATAGCCACTATGTATTCCCTCTACACTCCCTCTATACTAGAAATTGAGAATGTGACATCCGTCAAATTTCCATCTTAATTTATTCATGTAGTACGAGTACTTTAACTGTTTACCGACGAGTTGTCGACATGAATGTGTTAATTATTTTGCTTTGCGGACAAAGCCCTTTTTAGGGAGAGCATATGTAACATCTCGAGTTTTCGCGATTATTAAGTTGAATGCAATACACGAAGTTGGTGGGCGTATTATGTTTGCTGTACGTTTATTTGATATACTTACTAGATCACGTGAAGTCTCGCACAATTGCCTTTGTTTTGGATCGTGTGTCAAACGGTTATAGAGTCGTGTTTATTCAGTTCGCGTCTAAACTTAAACACCGTGAACCCGAGTCGAGTTATATAACTGTTACAGCATGTACATATATTTGAGTATAAACTTTCATTCATGTTTATTGCAAAAACTTGCTTAACAAGTGTCCCAATTTCAGTCACATGTCCAGCTACAAATAAACCCCATAGTTTATTACCCACTAACCACTACAAGACAGCACACATGCCTAGTTTACCCAATTTGGGTATATCACAAGTTACCATTTTCAGCTTGAATCTAACCCTAGACTAACAATACATGATTAAATACAAATCCAAAGGTTACCCAATGTCCAAACACAAAGTTTATCACAGTCCAAATTACAAACACAAATTTTGTACAAGTCTTTCAAAAACAAACTCCTGGGTGGAGTGAAGATTAGTGTCCAGCCGACCCACACGTTGCGTCCAAACCTGCAAAACCGAAAGAGTCAAGCCTTCCATCTCGTCCGAACCTGCAAACCGAAACTTAGCATCCCATTGTGAGTCTTTTCGTCCCTTCGTTTTTCCTATATGAAGTCTTAGTTGTGCTCGTCTTTTACAAACCTGCGAATAATCAAACTAATGTGTTAGTCTTTGTAACGGTCTTATTTTTAACTAAAAACTGAAAAGGTTAAACCTTAGTACTAATACTTGAAACATGACTATGACTTTACTTTTCTGTCAACCAAACCGCGACCCCGACTTAAACCAAACCGAGACCCCGACCTAGACCAAACCGTGACCCAACCAAGACCACAAACAAGACCAAGCCAAGAACCAAACCGAGACCCAAGCCAAACCAAACCGAGACCCAATTCACGGCCAAACCGAGAACCAAACCAAGCCAACCAAATTGCTTATTTTCTGCCGAAACTATCAACAATCAATACCACATAATCCAAATGTCTTAACCACTTTCATTTTACAGAAACACCCTAAAAACCCTCAATCATGCCGCGGGTATAAAAACCCCCATTGTAAATCGGAACCCTAGAAATTAAAAACCTTTTAAACATTAAATTAACATTTTCCACATTCCAAAAACACCACATAATCATGAGTATCAACCAAATATAAAACCCCCCAATTTTATATAAACCCTAGATTGATTTTTATTAATTAAAACACTAATTAAACCTAATCTAAACCCGAATCCAATAGTTAATTTAATTGAAAACGAGATATGTAAAAACCCCCAATTGACCGAAACCCTAATTTTTTATAAACCGATTATATGTTGAAATTAGTTTGATTTTATACAAGAAAACATCAATTAATTGCATTTAAACCCGAGATTGATAGAAACCCCCAAATATTTCAAAACCCTAATTCGTTTATTTCAAATCCGAGAGCCATATGGTTCTCAACAAGTTTATACAAATTAATCAAACCCACTGATCTTTTATAAATCGAAAATCAATTAACTTTTGTTAAAAGAAAATAAGGAGAAACAAACTTATCTTTGATTTTGGCTGATGATTAACGTGACCATAAGGATGAACACATCAGAAACCCAATCGGTTTGATGTGGGGATGAAACCCCACATCTCACGCGATCTAAACACCTCAGACCACCCCATATATGATTGTTATATTCAAACTGAAAAGATATTAGCCATGGAAGGGATGAACCGATCCAGATTTGAGAGAGAGATGAGAGTGGGGCGGTGGGGATATTTCGAGAGAAGAGAGAGAGAGTGACTCTCTGTTTTTGAGAGTTGTGTGAGTAAACACACGCGTATTTACTCCTTTGTGTTCCTTGTTTATACCGCCTATGGGCCGGGCCGGGTCATATGACCCTTGGGCCGGTTTGTGAGTGAGGATATTGGACCCATTTTGGGCCAAGTGTATATATTAAGTTTAGTTAAAGCCCATAAAACGAATTTTATAAATTAAGGGTATAATTTAACCCGTAAAACCCGACCGTTTATTAACCGACTTTTATTTGTCGTACTTTTCCGTTAACGTAAGGTTTCGTCAAGCACAACTAAGGTGTCGTGTCTTTTATTAATATAATTTTTCGTATCGTAACTCGATCCTCATAATTAAATAGGTCGCGGCTAGCGTAACCATACTCTCGAGCTATTTTATCTTCGTTCTCTTTGCTAAATTACGAGGTGAGTTTATAGCCCCATACTTTACTATTTTCACTGCTTTTTGGGGTGAGACATTGCTTGATTTTAACGTGTGAACACAAGTGCATTTACTGATTTATATATTAGTCTAAGTCCCACTAAAAACCCAGTTGCTTTGGCCCGTGAATCGTGAACCGTTAATTACTTTGTGTAAGCGCGAATGTTATGGATAGATCTATCGGGATTGACGTCCCTGTCTGTCTTGTCCAACAAGGGGACAAGCGGGCACAGTTTCATTTGAGTCTGAGATAGGATGTCGTGGGTTTAGGCATCTAGTTTGGGCTACATTTATATGATTATACTGCCGGTGTTGTTAACGCTTCGGTGTCACGAGCTTAGACTGTAATAAATACTTTTGAGATGACTTTGTATCTGTTATATTGTCATCACTTTTGGGAAAAATCTTGTGGTTCATTAAACATTTCCACTTAACTAAACCTATGAACTCACCAACTTTATGTTGACACTTTAGCAATGTTTTTCTCAGGTATTAAGAAGGAAGATGCTAAATGAGGTCTCATGCATTGCCGTCATTTCTTTGAAACAAAGATCATTTGTACCATTTGAGAAAACTATGTTTTGTAACTGTATTCAGTTTATGCTTCCGCACCTTGTTAAAACTATTTATGTTATTAATTACAAGTGATCTATTTTCCGAACGTCTCATTTAGAGGTCGTTCTTTGTGACTATGTGCGTATGATAATCATGACGTCACCACTCCCTTGTCGCCATTATACTCTGATATTTTGGGAGTGTGACAGATTGGTATCAGAGCCATAGTTATAGAGAACTAGGTTGCATTTAGTAACTCTAGACTATAACTGCTCTATGTTTAATCGATTATCATACGGATTGTAAGTATTAAGTATATGTAGATACATAAGTAATAAATGGGATACATGTGATTTAACAATTACGAGGTATATTTACATGGGTTACATGTGCAACAACGAAATCTGAATTATGTTATATGGGATACATGTGGATTCAACAATGATTGCTATGTTATGTTAATGTCCTTTTTACGGACTAATTTTATAAGATATATACACACATTTATTTTGTTTATGATTACAGCGATGTCTTCATCTGATGGTTCCACGTCTACAGGAGCGTACTACAACCGTAGTTCACAGTCGACTATCAGTTCATCAGTAGGACTACCTAGAGGATCGCCATCAGGATATCCGTGGTACCGGATGGTTTCAGATGACGATACAGAGAGAGAGACTGAGGAGGTTCGTCATTCACTGATTTGTATTCCTGATGCATCAGTTGACGATGTACTTAGCCTAGAAGGCGGAGGAGAGGATGACTTAGACACTGACGTGGTGCAGTCACCAGGTCAGACATCAGTGACTAGAGATGAGACGGTAGAGGAGACAGAGGATGATGAGATGGAGTTCACAGATGGGGAAGGAGAGCCCATGGAGGTCACAGACACTGAGGACCCTCCTACTGCATATGCTGCTACTCCTGAGGTTTCCCTAGCACACATCTCCTCATCTTCATCTGAAGACGAAGGAGAAAGGACTGCTATTCCTGTTCCAGCACCTGGTACTCTACCTTTCTACTATGTGAGATGACGTCTTCGGGGGAGAGCTGCCCGACCACCACTTTCACCTTACCGACCTCTCATACCTTTCACTGCCACTGACAAGCATGCAGCCCGCACACCTGCCAGTCCTGTCCTAGAGACACCACTACTACTACCACCACCAGAGATTGTACCTGCTGTGTACCAGGAGATGCTTACTGATGCTGGTATCTCTACTGAGCCGAGAGCTATGACTCCTCTTCCTAGGAGAGCTACATCGACGGTGGTGATGCTTGGGGCGGCAGATGGATGTGTGACGATACGATTGAACAGGTTGGAGGATGTTGTAGAGGCTTTAGGTGAGGAGTATAATGAAGTGCAGGATAAGTTGGAGGCACTGGCAAAGAAGAGTCCAGTTAGGGATGAGACAATGTTGACAGTATGTGTGACCCGTCTACGAGGACAGCTTCTTACTGTTCTTGATCAGATGGAATCCATGCCGAACGCTCGTCTTGAGGAGATTGGGAGCCTGATGACCCGTTGGGTAGTAGAGCCATTGGTGGAGACAGACGGACTAGAGGCACCAGTGGAGGACCCCGTTGCAGACTTGGATAAGAGGTTTAGAGCCGCTTGTTATGATACCGATGTTAGACTGAGAGATTCCCAGGCTCGTGAGCTCGTGGTTGAGAGGAGGTTATCAGAGTTGGAGAGAGAGCTTCATCAGCGCCATGAGGGCACTAGTTAGATTTATCTTGTACCATCGACCTATCCTTGTATGACCACTAAGCTTTGAAGTTTATCTTAGCTAGTTGGTATTTTATTTTCTTTTATTATGTTATGACAAACTATGATGTACTATCAAACGATTCTATGAATGATATTATGGGTTACAAAAATTGTGAGATCATTATATGTTGTGTATTATACCCTGGAGCATTTCATAATTGTATTGTGTGTGCCATGCATGTTATGTCTGGCAAAACTCATTATCCTATTACCTTGTTAGATTATGGCGCCAGTTAGAAGATCCGAAACGCAGAATCCACCAGCCGCTACCGGTGGAATTGACACCGTCATGCTAAGCCAAATGATAGCCGAACGAGTGGCCGAGGCACTCGCGACCGCTGAAGCAAATCGTACAGCTAGCACACAGGAGGAGACCAACCGAGGAGCTACTAATGCTATTGCACGGACTTGTACCTACAAGGAATTTCGTGCAGTTACGCAAGTAAGTTTCCGCGGTACTGAAGGAGCAGTAGGATTAACCAGATGGTTTGAGAAGCTAGAATCCCAATTTGGGATTAGCTATGTCGCTGAAGCCGATAAGGTGAAGTTTGCGTCAAGCACGTTAGTGGATGGTGCTCTGACTTGGTGGAACGTCTATGCTCGTTCAGTGACCATTGACGTTGCCCAAGCGACGCCCTGGAGTGAATTTAAAGCTATGTTTGTGAGGAAATACTGCCCACGAAATGAAGTCAAGCAGATGGAAGTTGAGCTGTGAAACCTGAAGGTCAAGGGTACTGCTCTTACTGCTTACAATCAGCGCTTTCAAGAGCTGATCTTGTTATGTCCTGAAATGGTGCCCAACGACGACCGATTGTTGGAGCGATACATTGAAGGACTACCTTTGAGCATCAAAGGGAATGTGACTTCATCCAAGCCAACTGATTTGCACGAGGCAATCGACATGGCTCAGAGTCTGATGTACCAAGTGGTACAGGAGTTGGGAGAAAATACTGGGGATAAAAGAAAGTGGTCTGGCAACCACTACAACAACAATACCAACAATACCAACAACAGCAACAACCCAAACAACTACAACCAGAACAAGCGACAAGAAGTAGCAAGAGTGTTTACTGCTGGACAAGGTAATACTGGAAACTACGCTGGAAGACTTCCTTTCTGCGGAAAATGTGGCCGACACCACGAAGGAGCATGTCCCCCTACGTGCTACAATTGTGGGAAGGCGGGACATAAGGCAAAGGAATGTCGAGCACCACCTCGTTCTACTAATCAAAGAGGACCTGGAACGCAAGGTGGCCAAGGAGCAAATGTCACTTGCTTTGGATGTGGAGAGAAAGGTTACTACAAGAACAAGTGTCCAAGTAGTGGGAACCAAGGTCGTAGTAACCAGATTCGAGGGAATCAAAATCACAACCAAGGGAACCAGAAGCAGAATCAAGGGAACCGAGGAGGGAATAACCGAACCACAACTAGTACTCCTGGAGGATTCACGGCACCTAGCAAAGTGTATCATCTCTGTGCTGAAGCTGCAGTGCAAGACAACAATGTTGTGACTGGTACGTTTCTAGTCAATAACAACTATGCTTCAGTACTATTTGATTCTGGTGCGGATAGGAGTTTTGTGTCGTCTATATTTAGTGAACGCCTAAATGTTACCCCTACTGCGTTAGACGTTAAGTATAATGTAGAATTAGCCGATGGGAAGTCAGTAACCACCGACGTTATTCTGAAAGGATGTAGTGTAAGGTTACAAGGTCGTTCGTTTAGTATCGACCTACTCCCTATAGAATTGGGAAGTTTTGAAGTCATCATTGGAATGGATTGGATGTCGAAGCATCACGCGGAGATTGTATGTCATGAGAAGTGTGTCCGTGTTCCTTATGGAAACGACGTACTCATCATACAAGGCGAAAGAAGTGGAGTGAAGAATGGATCAAGATTGGAAGTCATCTCATGTATCAGGACCCAAAGATACATTGAGAAGGGATGTCCGGTATTCTTGGTTCAAGTAACACAAAAGGAAGGAGAAGAAGATCACGAGAAGAAGGTGGAAGATGTACCGATCGTTAGAGACTTTCCGGACGTATTCCCAGAGGACTTACCCGGACTACCACCAGCACGGCAAGTGGAGTTTCACATCGAGCTTACACCAGGAGCCGCGCCTGTTGCTAGAGCCCCATACCGTCTAGCACCGGCCGAGATGACAGAGTTAGCTGAACAGATAAAGGAACTTTCTGACAAAGGTTTCATTAGACCAAGTTCCTCACCTTGGGGAGCGCCGGTCTTATTTGTCAAAAAGAAAGATGGATCCTTTAGAATGTGTATCGATTACCGAGAATTGAATAAGCTGACGATAAAGAACCGCTACCCATTGCCGAGAATTGACGATCTTTTCGACCAATTGCAAGGATCTAGCATATACTCGAAGATCGATTTAAGGTCAGGATATCATCAACTAAGGGTTAGAGAGGAAGACGTTCATAAGACGGCTTTTAGATCCCGGTACGGACACTACGAGTTCCAAGTTATGCCTTTTGGTTTGACAAACGCGCCTGCGGTATTCATGGATCTCATGAACCGAGTTTGCAAACCATACTTGGACAAGTTTGTGATTGTATTTATCGATGACATTCTCATCTATTCTCGTAATGAAGAAGAGCACAAGGAACATTTGAAGACCATATTAGAGCTGCTAAGGAAGGAGAAGTTATATGCAAAGTTTTCCAAATGTGAGTTTTGGATAAACACAGTGCAATTCCTTGGGCATGTGATCGACAGCAGTGGTATTCACGTTGATCCTGCTAAGATCGAGGCCGTAAAGGATTGGGCGACTCCAACAACACCCACGGAGATCCGCCAATTTTTAGGTCTTGCTGGTTACTATAGGAGATTCATTGAAGGTTTCTCCAAGATAGCTAAACCAATGACGGAATTGACTCAAAAGGATAAGAAGTTTGAGTGGAAGGAGGATCAAGATTTGGCATTCCAGACATTGAAGCAGATGTTGTGTGAAGCACCTATACTAGCCCTACCCGAAGGTAATGAAGACTTTGTGGTGTATTGTGATGCATCTATAAAAGGGTTAGGTGCAGTACTGATGCAAAGGACTAAGGTCATAGCTTACGCATCAAGACAACTAAAAGTGCACGAGAAGAACTACACAACTCATGACCTAGAGTTGGGAGCAGTGGTGTTTGCCTTGAAGATTTGGAGACACTACCTTTATGGTACTAAGTGTGTTGTATTCACTGATCATAAGAGTCTACAACATATTTTGAATCAAAAGGAACTCAACATGAGACAACGACGTTGGCTAGAGTTGCTCAGTGATTACGATTGCGAGATCCGTTATCACCCGGGCAAGGCAAATGTCGTGGCCGACGCTTTGAGTCGAAAGGAGAGAGTTCTTAGGGTGAAGGCTTTAGTGATGACCATTGACTTAGACCTTCCATCCTTAATTCTCAAGGCTCAGAAAGAAGCAGTCGAGGAAGAAATTCTCAAGACTGAAGATGTTGGAGGAATGATAAAGAAGTTGGAAGCACGTGCGGATGGAACGTTATGCCTTGATAATAGGAGTTGGTTACCATGCCATGGTGACCTACGATCCTTGATTATGCATGAGTCGCATAAGTCAAAGTACTCCATACATCCGGGATCTGACAAAATGTATCATGATCTGAAGATGTTGTATTGGTGGCCGAACATGAAGGCGGATATTGCTACATACGTTAGCAAGTGTTTGACTTGCGCCAAAGTCAAAGCCGAACATATGAAACCATCAGGATTATTGGTCCAACCCGAACTGCCAGAATGGAAGTGGGAAAGGATCACTATGGATTTCATTACCAAGCTACCAAAGACCGCAGCCGGATTCGACACGATTTGGGTAATCGTCGACCGACTCACCAAATCGGCTCATTTCCTACCCATCAAGGAGACTGATGGAATGGATAAGTTAGCAAGGACATACTTGGAGGAAGTAGTCACGAAGCATGGTGTCCCTATGTCTATAATCTCCGACCGAGACAGCCGATTTACTTCGCAGTTTTGGAAGTCACTGCAGAAGGCATTGGGAACGCAGTTGGATATGAGCACTGCGTACCATCCCCAAACTGACGGTCAAAGTGAGCGGACCATTCAAACCTTAGAAGATATGCTGAGAGCTTGTGTGATTGACTTTGGAAATAGATGGGATAGACACCTACCTCTGGTGGAGTTCTCATACAACAATAGTTATCACACTAGCATTAAGGCAGCGCCGTTCGAAGCACTGTATGGTAGGAAGTGTCGTTCACCCGTGTGTTGGGCAGAGGTCGGTGAAGCACAACTCACTGGACCCGAGATCATACACGAGACTACTGAGAAGATCTTTAAGATTAAGGGCCGTATGCAAGCCGCAAGAGATCGACAGAAGAGTTATGCTGATATGAGACGCAAACCCCTTGAGTTTGAAGTGGGTGATAGAGTCATGTTAAAGGTCTCACCTTGGAAGGGTGTGATTCGCTTTGGAAAGCGTGGAAAGTTAAACCCTCGTTACATTGGACCCTTCAAGATTATAGAGAGGATTGGTCCCGTAGCCTATAGTTTGGAATTACCCCAAGAACTTAGCCGAGTGCATAATGTGTTCCACATTTGCAATCTGAAGAAATGCTTAGCCGACGAGACACTCGTTATCCCTTTGGAAGAGATTCAACTCGACGACAAACTCAACTTTGTAGAAGAACCAGTAGAAGTTATGGACCGTCAAGTCAAACAACTCAAGCAAAGCCGTATACCTATTGTGAAGATCCGTTGGAATGCACGTAGAGGTCCAGAATACACGTGGGAACGTGAAGATCAATTCAAGAGCAAGTATCCTCATCTTTTCGCTAACTATCCTACTACAACAACGTCTTGATTTCGTGACGAAATCTCTAAAACATGGGAATACTGTGACATCCGTCAAATTTCCATCTTAATTTATTCATGTAGTACGAGTACTTTAACTGTTTACCGACGAGTTGTCGACATGAATGTGTTAATTATTTTGCTTTGCGGACAAAGCCCTTTTTAGGGAGAGCATATGTAACATCTCGAGTTTTCGCGATTATTAAGTTGAATGCAATACACGAAGTTGGTGGGCGTATTATGTTTGTCGTACGTTTATTTGATATACTTACTAGATCACGTGAAGTCTCGCACAATTGCCTTTGTTTTGGATCGTGTGTCAAACGGTTATAGAGTCGTGTTTATTCAGTTCGCGTCTAAACTTAAACACCGTGAACCCGAGTCGAGTTATATAACTGTTACAGCATGTACATATATTTGAGTATAAACTTTCATTCATGTTTATTGCAAAAACTTGCTTAACAAGTGTCCCAATTTCAGTCACATGTCCAGCTACAAATAAACCCCATAGTTTATTACCCACTAACCACTACAAGACAGCACACATGCCTAGTTTACCCAATTTGGGTATATCACAAGTTACCATTTTCAGCTTGAATCTAACCCTAGACTAACAATACATGATTAAATACAAATCCAAAGGTTACCCAATGTCCAAACACAAAGTTTATCACAGTCCAAATTACAAACACAAATTTTGTACAAGTCTTTCAAAAACAAACTCCTGGGTGGAGTGAAGATTAGTGTCCAGCCGACCCACACGACGCGTCCAAACCTGCAAAACCGAAAGAGTCAAGCCTTCCATCTCGTCCGAACCTGCAAACCGAAACTTAGCATCCCATTGTGAGTCTTTTCGTCCCTTCGTTTTTCCTATATGAAGTCTTAGTTGTGCTCGTCTTTTACAAACCTGCGAATAATCAAACTAATGTGTTAGTCTTTGTAACGGTCTTATTTTTAACTAAAAACTGAAAAGGTTAAACCTTAGTACTAATACTTGAAACATGACTATGACTTTACTTTTCTGTCAACCAAACCGAGACCCCGACTTAAACCAAACCGAGACCCCGACCTAGACCAAACCGTGACCCAACCAAGACCACAAACAAGACCAAGCCAAGAACCAAACCGAGACCCAAGCCAAACCAAACCGAGACCCAATTCAAGGCCAAACCGAGAACCAAACCAAGCCAACCAAATTGCTTATTTTCTGCCGAAACTATCAACAATCAATACCACATAATCCAAATGTCTTAACCACTTTCATTTTACAGAAACACCCTAAAAACCCTCAATCATGCCACGGGTATAAAAACCCCCATTACAAATCGGAACCCTAGAAATTAAAAACCTTTTAAACATTAAATTAACATTTTCCACATTCCAAAAACACCACATAATCATGAGTATCAACCAAATATAAAAACCCCCAATTTTATATAAACCCTAGATTGATTTTTAATAATTAAAACACTAATTAAACCTAATCTAAACCCGAATCCAATAGTTAATTTAATTGAAAACGAGATATGTAAAAACCCCCAATTGACCGAAACCCTAATTTTTTATAAACCGATTATATGTTGAAATTAGTTTGATTTTATACAAGAAAACATCAATTAATTGCATTTAAACCCGAGATTGATAGAAACCCCCAAATATTTCAAAACCCTAATTCGTTTATTTCAAATCCGAGAGCCATATGGTTCTCAACAAGTTTATACAAATTAATCAAACCCACTGATCTTTTATAAATCGAAAATCAATTAACTTTTGTTAAAAGAAAATAAGGAGAAACAAACTTATCTTTGATTTTGGCTGATGATTAACGTGACCATAAGGATGAACACATCAGAAACCCAATCGGTTTGATGTGGGGATGAAACCCCACATCTCACGCGATCTAAACACCTCAGACCACCCCATATATGATTGTTATATTCAAACTGAAAAGATATTAGCCATGGAAGGGATGAACCGATCCAGATTTGAGAGAGAGATGAGAGTGGGGCGGTGGGGATATTTCGAGAGAAGAGAGAGAGAGTGACTCTCTGTTTTTGAGAGTTGTGTGAGTAAACACACGCGTATTTACTCCTTTGTGTTCCTTGTTTATACCGCCTATGGGCCGGGCCGGGTCATATGACCCTTGGGCCGGTTTGTGAGTGAGGATATTGGACCCATTTTGGGCCAAGTGTATATATTAAGTTTAGTTAAAGCCCATAAAACGAATTTTATAAATTAAGGGTATAATTTAACCCGTAAAACCCGACCGTTTATTAACCGACTTTTATTTGTCGTACTTTTCCATAAACGTAAGGTTTCGTCAAGCACAACTAGGGTGTCGTGTCTTTTATTAATATAATTTTTCGTATCGTAACTCGATCCTCATAATTAAATAGGTCGCGGCTAGCGTAACCGTACTCTCGAGCTATTTTATTTTCGTTCTCTTTGCTGAATTACGAGGTGAGTTTATAGCCCCATACTTTACTATTTCACTGCTTTTTGGGGTGAGACATTGCTTGATTTTAACGTGTGAACACAAGTGCATTTACTGATTTATATATTAGTCTAAGTCCCACTAAAAACCCAGTTGCTTTGGCCCGTGAATCGTGAACCGTTAATTACTTTGTGTAAGCGCGAATGTTATGGATAGATCTATCGGGATTGACGTCCCTGTCTGTCTTGTCCAACAAGGGGACAAGCGGGCACAGTTTCATTTGAGTCTGAGATAGGATGTCGTGGGTTTAGGCATCTAGTTTGGGCTACATTTATATGATTATACTGCCGGTGTGGTTAACGCTTCGGTGTCACGAGCTTAGACTGTAATAAATACTTTTGAGATGACTTTGTATCTGTTATATTGTCATCACTTTTGGGAAAAATCTTGTGGTTCATTAAACATTTCCACTTAACTAAACCTATGAACTCACCAACTTTATGTTGACACTTTAGCAATGTTTTTCTCAGGTATTAAGAAGGAAGATGCTAAATGAGGTCTCATGCATTGCCGTCATTTCTTTGAAACAAAGATCATTTGTACCATTTGAGAAAACTATGTTTTGTAACTGTATTCAGTTTATGTTTCTGCACCTTGTTAAAACTATTTATGTTATTAATTACAAGTGATCTATTTTCCGAACGTCTCATTTAGAGGTCGTTCTTTGTGACTATGTGCGTATGATAATCATGACGTCACCACTCCCTTGTCGCCATTATACTCTGATATTTTGGGAGTGTGACAGAGAAGTTATCAAATTCTTGCTTAAGAACAATCTTCTTCATCTTCTTAGATTTGTCATTACCTCCAAATCTAAGTTTTGTGGCATCCCTCATAGCCTTGGCATCCTTATAATGATGAAAGCTGGGTAAGATGTCTTCTGAAAGTGCCATAGCCAAAGCATTTATGGCTTTTCTCTCTCTGATCTCTGCTTGTACCTCCTCAGCAGTCACAACAGGTAGAGCATAACATGTACCATCAGGCAACCAGTGTAGCTTCTTAGGTGTATTCCCATTCTTGATAACTTGCCACACAGTATGATCTGTGTGATTCAAGTAATGTTCCATCTGCATAGACCATGCTTCATAATTGTCACCTTTGAGCACTGGGAGTTTGGCAGCAGAAAGAGTATCAGAAGGTGTTGTAGTTGTAGAGGTAGCTACAGTATTCACGGCTTGAACACCTTGTGCTGGTGTAGGATACACAACTTAAGGCTGTCCCTGTGGTATTGGATCAGGATTTGGAATATCATCCAAGAGTGCGTTATCACCATGTTGAGACATTGAGTTTTGGTGTGAGTGAAGTGTATGGGGTTGTGTTCTTCTTTTTCAGAGTTTCTCAACAATCTCTGATACCACTTGTTGATCCCTTTGATTGGATCTATATTCTGTTAAGAACTAGTATAGTAGTTTGTAATCAAACTAAGACACTTTGAGAACTCTTACTCAAGCTAAATAAGTTACGCGGAATATAACTTATAAAACAAAGAAGAATAGAATTAGTTTTAACTATTCGATTCTCTTATTAATCGACTTGAATGAGGTACATGGATGACATTGTACCTATGTTCCTTTTATAGAGTAAGGATGTAACACCCCCAAATTTATACAATTCAATACAGCGGAAGACTCGTTGGTGTTACGTGATAACACATTACTCACATCATAGACAATGCTTAAAAATCGCGTCGTTTAATAATAAAGCATTTCCATTCATAAATATCAAATTTACATAGGTCCCAAGTCATAGTATTTCATACAATTTTTACAAAACATTTGAATGGAAATTGTTGTTTAAGTGCGGGCCATGAATTCTTGTTGTCTTCCCGAGAATTACCTTCAAGTACCTGAGATAAAACATGTTAAAAGAAAAGGGTCAGCGATAACGCCGAGTGAATTCATAGAGTTTAATAAAACCATTAATATATCATCGGTACATAATTATTACCGAAAATCATTTTGTACAAATCTTTATAATAGGCCATAAAATAGCCAAAGTGATTTTATACAAATCCTTATCAAAAATCATAATATAGGCATTTGCATTCAAAATCATTATACGAACCATTGTCGTTAAAAACATCATACAATAAGTTTTATAACGTTGTATAGAGTTAAATAAAAACCGTTATATGAATATGGTTATGTAAAACCAAAACACGAACATAATATCAATCATATGACCCCGTATTGCTAGTCAGGCAATAAATTGTAATTCAGTGCGTATAGCAGTATTTCGTTTTTTGGATTATTATAAGCCGCATGACATTGTTACCTTACTACAACAAACAACGGGTAGCTAACCCGAAACTCATTTGCCCATCTAATTAGCGTGTCGTCACAATAATCACGCTTGTGTAAATCTTCTCATACATAAGTTCGCTTACCAATCAATGTGGCACGACGGGGATCAACCATCAAGGCGCGAACTGGGGTGATCGTCCCCAAATAGTACTATTATATGCATAAGTGTCTACCAAATCCCGGTAGTTCACAATTCATGCTAATGGGACTTTTAGTGACATAACCTAACTTTAATAATCCATTTCATTTCATACATCGGGTCATATAATCATTCATCGGGTCATACAATCATTCGGGTCCAAATCAATAAACAAACAATCGGGACAAATGGTGTCCTATATTATCAAAACTAACATGTTATCTCCCTCGCGGGTTTATAAACATTTCATAAAAACATTTAAAAGAGTGCGAGGCTATGAACTCACGTTGATCTGGGAAAGCGGGTTATCGGCAATTCGGATGTACGGTACGTGCTTCAATCACGGAAACCTAGACAAATAATACTCGTCTTAGACTCATGTCCAATGACTTTATAAAAATAAAAATTATGTATACACATGATGATTTATATATATATGATGATCAACTAGGTTTATACATTCTTATTCACTCATTTTAAGGTTATGTGTTGGTAACTTCTATACTAGTTTACTAGTTTTACCTATTTACATGTTTTAGGTCTAATAAGCTTATTATAAGTACATTACCTTAAATTAGACCATTTCATACTTTCATTATCAGTATTATACTTTATATGTTGGGCCCAAATGGGTTAAGCCCAATAAGTAATTTTTATAAGTGTTTAACTTATTTAGTTAAATCATTAGTCCAAATATGCTAACTTAGCTCGTTAATGTCCGTATGTCATATAGTTCGGGTTTTATCGGTTTTTACTTGTTATATATGTTTTTAAATCAGTATGTGAGTTTATAAAACTTTACATTAGACGGGTCCGTCCGTCTAAGTTTTATTTGACAAAAACGTTAATCTTTCGGTTTTAGCCGAAAAGACGTAAAAATCATGTTTATAGTTTTATAACTTATAAAACTTATCAAACTATCATTTTTATAAAAAAAAGTCCATTTATTTATCTTTATACATATTTATATAAAAGTAATATATAAGTTAGTGGGTTTTAATTCACATTTTATACTATATTTACTTGAGTGCTTATATAATACTATTATACTTTAATTTCCAAAATCTAATTTTTACTTTTACTTTCACCATTTTTACCATATCTTGAGTTCTACAAGGAGATAGAAGCTCATTTTTGGACACCATAAACTAAATGATATGTGATACAATTAACTTAGCTTTAGCTACTGCTCAATCCAATTCTAAATATCCCTAACAGTCCGTCCAAAACTGACTATTCAGATTGGTACTCTAAACTTGTTTTGATCATATCTCACTCATTATAATGATTCCATTGCATGACCAACTCTCACATGTGTACAAGACCTAATACTTACTGTATATTAATTCCACTTTGCCATTTTACCAGTCTAACATGTGGTTAGTTACTGTTTTTATACAACCTACCATTTAAGCAATTTTTAACCATTTTTACATGTAGTTTGTCCATCTTTTTACCCATGTTTATCAAATCTATCAACACTAAATCCCCACATAATATTTTTAATCATCATTCATCATATACATATACATAAGTAAAAGAAATACAAGATTACATAATCAAAATAACAAGAAGATGGAAAGAACAATCTTTATACCACCAAGGTTGTGTAGTTTATGATCAAGGCTTGGATTTGGATGGCAAAACTTGTGATAAACCAATATCATCTTCAAGTCCACCAATCTTCAAGAACTCCTTGTGGAAAATCAGCCCTAAGACTCCATAGAAACTCCTTGCTAGTTGTTAAAATCACCTCAGATCAACAAGTCTTCAACTAAGCTTCAACATATGTTGATCATAGCTTAAGTTCACGGTTAAATTTTTGAGGATGATGGTGTTTAGTGGTGATGGTGGGACGGCAAGATGGAGAAAGAGAGAGAGTTTGGTGGTTTTTGCATGTAATAAATGAAAGCAAATGGTTATGCTTAGTGGTTTGGATGTTTAGGTAGAGAGTGTAGCTTACTTTGTAAGCATAGGACATGTGCTAAGTAACTTAGCTTACAACTTGACACCAATGTTGGTGTGGTGTAGTATTGTGGCCGGTTATGAGTGGGGGTGGGGCAAAAGTCATTTTGTCTCATCCCCATTTATTTACGGGTACTCCTCGATTCTAGTTTCCTCGATTTGCGTGCCCTCGGGTCGTTTTACGAAAAACGTTTTTATAAATTATGAATCAACGACACAAAATGAATCTAATAAAAATTGTCTCATCAAAAACGGAGTTCGAAAACGTAAATACGTAATCCTAAGGTTTCCGGTTTAGTCGTAAAGGACGTTAAATTATAATCGTAAGTCCTAATATCTTCTCGTAAATTTGTGAGTTTATGAACCATCACAAATTTAAAATCTCAAAAATAATATTCACGGATAAATTTATTTTCTGAAATGCCGGACTATCACCAAAAACGTAAGCACGTAACGTAGAATCCTCCGGTTTAGACGTAGTCGATGCTGCTTCAAGACGTAAATCCAAATTTCTTCCCAAAAATAAGTGAGTTCATAATATAACATTAAAATAATATTTTCAAATAAATATTGAGAATAAAATATCAACCATAAATTGACGGATTGTCACAACATTTACCCCTAAACAGGATCTTTGTCCTCAAAGATCATCTTACTACTCGCTTCTTATAGAGTTAAAGCAATGTGGGTATTTCCTCCACATTAGGTCTTTTCTCACAAGTGTAATCCATTACAATACGCGAGTTTCATCAAACATAACTAAGGGAATAAGATCAGGCTAAATGTTGACTTACTTTCTCTATCCATGATGTTCACGAGTTTATGATGAATGCACATTTTCGCCGATCTAAACTTCATCAAGAAATGATCAGATTCTCACTTGATAGACATTTTATAAAGTTTGATATACGAAACATAATTCACACAACTCTTGAAGTCCTAGGGTAGATCTAGCTTATATGCCTTTCAAACCAATTTTTACATCATCTCAATGGTCCCATACAACGGGGACTTATATCCCATGATCTTTTAGATCATCAATTCATTTTTCCATGGTTAAAATTTTTGGCAATACTTTGCTACCCATCTGTCACTACAAGATCTACATTTCATATTCACATAACCTCCTGCCCACTACCGGCAGTCAATAATCAGATCCTAATTTCAACAATCATTTCAGGTCTCGCGGGTCGAGTATTTTGTAAAGTTAGGTTCGCCATCATAGGAAACCTTAAACCTAAAAGACATGTCCAACTCACAATGGGTGTATGTCGGGTGTCTTCATCCCAACTCCTGCTTACAGATGCTCTAATATTTAGATCCTAACAAGATTCGATCTCGATCCTAACACGATAATTATCAATGATAATCTCTCCAAAGGAAAACGATTATATGGTTTATTACCAAAGGTCAATTATTCAAACGTAAACCAGCACTTATAGTATTTTGTATCGTTACTTTACCTCGTCCCTTCGATTGGGGTGGTACACAGTACTCTCATCAAGATTCGTTCTCAATGACTTCTGAGCAAATCTCTAGAAATTCGATGCGAAGCGAGGATCTTGATAGAGATGATCGATACAGGCACACCATGTTTACACAACTCCTTTAAATACAAAAGAGTCAATTTCTTCATCAAGAATCTATCATTAATAGGAATGATATTATCAGATTTGGTCAATCTGTCGATGATGACCCAAATCGAATCAAATTTAGATGATGACCTTTGCAATAGTTAGACGTTTGCTAATGTATGAGGCGATGTCTGCCTTCATAATTTGCCATCAGTACAACTTCTTCATATAAAGATACATTTAATCAGAAATGACAGGAATAGAATACTTATACTTACAAGATTCCAACAAAGCTATATCTCAAAATCTCCATTTTTAGGCAACCTCAAGTGGCGTGTTATACATTTAACGCTATCGGCTTCTCAATTTTGATGGTTCACATTAGTCGCGAACCCCTTTTTATTATCTATATTATCCTCTTTACAATCATTGTTTATGTTTTAAATTGTTCGGCAATTTATTTTGCATCGTCATTACTAAGGAACACATCCTAATTGGTTCTTTATATTTTCTACATAATGTGTCGGTATCTACATTCACTTTCTCCTGATGAAATATATATAACATGACCGTATTAATTCAAAATTTCTTTCTTCATATCTTCTATGTTTTAGTTCTATCTCAACTATTATTTTTATCTGTTTTACTCAATCCGACGTCTAAAGCGTCGATAATTATTACAATTAATTAAATAATAATTATTAAGTTTTTATGAAACGTAAACGTTAAAAGTTTAAATTTCTTAGTTCGACCAATTATAATAAAATGTTCAAAACAAATTTGAATATAATTAACACGATTTTTGCTGATTTATCGAAAATAATTAGTGAGATTCGTAAATGTTTGAAAAATCTTTGGTTATACTTTGGTCAAAATTTTCTTAGTTGAAAAGCAAAAATTGTCGTTTTAAATCTTGTTTTAAATGGTTTCCTCAATCCCTCTTAGGTTGTCTTGAGGTATACACGAACATTTACCCCTAAACAGAAGTTTAGTTAAATGTTCTGGGTATAAGGGAATAATCCCTTAAAAATCCTTTGTGAAAACATTTGGCAAAACACATTTGCACTTTCTTTTTGGTAAAACTCAAAGTCTTAAAAGGGCTCTTAATTTTTGAAGAGTCAATATAGATTCCATTATTTATTTATCAAACAGTCAAATAATGTAAAGGATTTAGTCTTTAATCAAATGTTAAATATTCAAGGTACAAGTTTTCACTACTCGGCCGACTCAAGGCATTCTACAAATAATTATTAACTCCTTCTTATTCTTATAAACAAACAAATAGTCCTTAATGATCACAAGCATGAATTCATCAAATTACAGCCTACACACTTGATTCACCAAATTTATGAATGCTACATGTGCATTGATCAATCCAAACGACATACATGAAACTCATAACGTCCATTACAAGCTCTGGATGTAGTGATCGGAATAGATAATCTTTTTCGCGGATGCGAAGTTGATGATAACCATGTCGTGGATCAAATCTTTAGAACATACGCTAGAACCATGTAAATGATCGAACAAAATCTATCATCTTGGGTAGTGGATATAGATTTTTAATTGTCAATTTACCTAGTTCACGATAATTAATAAATATAAGGAATGATAACACCATAGCTCTTCATAATGACGAGCTCGGTAGAATAAAAGCTTTCTTCGACAACTCTCTCAGTTGTACGGTAATTCTTTTAATTTAGATGGTGCTGACGTACAGTGCACAAGCCACAGGTGTAGCACCAGGAATATAATCAATACCAATTCAACTTTCCTTAATGGCGAAAGTCTAGGTAATTTACCAATCAAATACTTTCTAAAGTTTCAGATAACGGAAACAACTTTTAATAAATTCATATTAGGTTCTTTCTAGATTATAATATCTATGACTAATTCACAAACATTCACGGTATTATTTCAAGTCTAAATGCAGGATATGGTCATCCATCGGGAATTATTTAGATCACTTTTGATAATCAACATCTTATCTTTTAGGGGAATTCTATTCGAGTTCCCATCAATTAAGACAATGTCTTCATGTCATAATCAATCAATCCATTCTACTGGCACTATCAACTTTTCAGTTTTATTGTCGTCAATAAGATGTGAACTTCTCAAAAGACTAATAATAACTCATAATCCTTCACAAATTCAAGGATATCAGGAGACATAACTAACCTTAAAAGAGTAAGGTTAACACATAATCTATGCGAGAGAATTTCAAATCAGATACAGACGAAAACATTTAATGAATATGAATATATCCCATGTTTTCATAATTTTAGTACGCATTCGAAAGCTCCTCGGATCGTTACCCAGGTCATTTAAATGAAATCATATCAATAGAAATGATAGGAACGTCTATGCATCCAGTCGGGTGTCAACACTCGGTAATCAGATACTTTTCCTAAGAATCTCACTACGGGAGAATTGGACAAGAAAGAATTTGTCAATTGTCAAATAAGACAGTTTCTACAAATGAGTAAATTCGACTCAGAAGAATAGATGCTACAGGCACATATGTAGGTGTCCCTAACACTATGTCCCTATTTTTCACTTCTTGCAGATCTCATAAAATTTAATCTTTCACAATCTTTAAAGAAAATGTAGTGTTTATTAATCAGTTTTATGGTGACTACTAATCAGCCTTGCATGGTCCATTCCAAATTGTATGTAGGCGCGCAACGATATACAATTTCAAGATTAACGATGCAATACTCAGTTCGTCAAAATATTATCATCATGTTTATAATAAAAACATTTTCATGCTTAATTCTTAAATAAGAATCAAAAATAAATTTACAAAGATTTTCTTTGTTATGAAAACAATTAAGTTTTTCAAGGTGTTTTATAAACAACTTCATTTCGATAACAATCACTTATAAATCTCACTTTGAATCATCCTTATAGTGATGAAAATTCAATTTTTCTCAAGGGATACTGTTTAATCTTATAAAACAATGAGTGATCTGCAAAAGAGTGGTGAAGAGTTGTTCACCAAGAACTAACTACAATCTAATAGGAAATGAGCTTAGCCAAATAATCATGAGGTTCATGACCTCGATGGCACTCAGAAAGAATAATTCACAACGTAACTCAAATCGAGATGAGTACTTGTTCAATGGTTGCATCACTAACGCGAACATTAGGATGAAGCAAGAAAAGATGTATAACATCGATACATGTAGGATTTAGCAATCAAAGGTAGTCTTTTCATTAATCACAAACAAGTCAAAATTGTACCGTAACACATTACGTGTCACTATGTCATACAATTCCAAGAACTCATCCTACCAACTGGTGTCTCAGTTAAGTTAGGGATTACTTTTAAAAGATACCACAATGAATACTAATCTACATGAGTCATGGGGGTTCCACCTGTCCCGGAAGATCCATCAGTCTCAATTCAGAAGAAGATTTCTTCAATTTATTTATTGGACACTAGGCATCCTCGTCATTGGACAATGACCTAGGAACAATACTTAACACGAACTAACAATCATTTAAAACCTTATAATTTAATCACAAAACTTAAAGACTTCCTCTTAATAATTTCATATTCCATACGAGTTAAATTTTACTTTTATTCAAGTTTCAATCAACTTATACTCAATGCAATATCCTACCTCATTCTCCAATACTTTCATCCTTATTCTTAGACCTTAATAGGACAATAGAAGCTCGATATGATCAACACTTAATTTCCAATCCTATAACTCTTACAACAATAGTTATCAAATAAGTCACTAGTATGAAATGACTCACACATTGAATTAGACTTCTCGGAAAGGTACTTGTGGCATGAGGCTTTTGGGTAATGGTTCCAATGACAGCCTCAAGTGCAACATTCACCCTTTCGATTTCAAATTTAAGAATTGGGTGACAACGAATCAGATGACACCTTTCTAGGTGGTAACGTTTTGTCAAACTCTACTCTTATAAGGAAAGATCGTCATGACATCGATATCAGATTTAATCTCGCCAATTCTTCTTTAATATCACAATCAACTAATATCTACAATTTTACGAATATCAACCATTTGTTGGGATCATAAACATCCACAACTTGGTTTAGATATAGGATAGCTAGAATTCCTACGAGAATAGCTTCGATTAATTTACTAGGGGATTTAGGGTTCCTTGTGACAATCTACGTCGTATAAATACCTCGTATAAATATCAAAATGATCATCAAACAATCATGTAATAAAATTACATATATATATATATATATATATATATATATATATATATATATATATATATATATATATATATATATATATATATATATATATATATATATATATATATATATATATATATATATATATATATATATATATATACATAATCCAAGTTATATATATTAAAATAACACTTCTCGGTCTGGCCTTGTCGGTAACTCGGGAATTCTTCGGCACCGTTATAGTCAAAATATTTTTAGACATTTTTAGAAAAATGTTTATAGTTAAAAGATTTTGAAATGTTTTATTCAAAACCTTGGTTTTAAAAATCTTTCGTTCTCTATAACGAGAGCTCTGGTACCAAACTGTAACACCCCCAAATTTATACAATTCAATACAGCGGAAGACTCGTTGGTGTTACAGGATAGCACATTACTCACATCATAGACAATGCTTAAAAATCGCGTCATTTAATAATAAAGCATTTCCATTCATAAATATCAAATTTACATAGGTCCCAAGTCATAGTATTTCATACAATTTTTACAAAACATTTGAATGGAAATTGTTGTTTAAGTGTGGGCCATGAATTCTTGTTGTCTTCCCGAGAATTACCTTCAAGTACCTGAGATAAAACATGTTAAAAGAAAAGGGTCAGCGATAACGCCGAGTGAATTCATAGAATTTAATAAAACCATTAATATATCATCGGTACATAATTATTACCGAAAATCATTTTGTACAAATCTTTATAATAGGCCATAAAATAGCCAAAGTCATTTTATACAAATCCTTATCAAAAATCATAATATAGGCATTTGCCTTCAAAATCATTATACGAACCATTGTCGTTAAAAACATCATACAATACGTTTTATAACGTTGTATAGAGTTAAATAAAAACCGTTATATGAATATGGTTATGTAAAACCAAAACACGAACATAATATCAATCATAAGACCCCGTATTGCTAGTCAGGCAATACATCGTAATTCAGTGCGTATAGCAGTATTTCGTTATTTGGATTATTATAAGCCGCATGACATTGTTACCTTACTACAACAAACAACGGGTAGCTAACCCGAAACTCATTTGCCCATCTAAATTAGTGTGTCGTCACAATAATCACGCTTATGTAAATCTTCTCATACATAAATTCTCTTACCAATTAATGTGGCACGACGGGGATCAACCGTCAAGGCGCGAACTAGGGTGATCGTCCCCAAATAGTACTATTATATGCATAAGCGTCTACCAAATCCCGGTAGTTCACAATTCATGTTAATGGGACTTTTAGTGACATAACCTAACTTTAATAATCCATTTCATTTCATACATCGGGTCATATAATCATTCATCGGGTCATACAATCATTCGGGTCCAAACCAATAAACAAACAATCGGGACAAATGGTGTCCTATTTTATCAAAAATAACATGTTATCTCCCTCGCGGGTTTATAAAACATTTCATAAGAACATTTAAAAGAGTGCGAGGCTATGAACTCACGTTGATGTGGGAAATCGGGTTATCGGCAATTCGGATGTACGGTACGTGGTTTAATCACGGAAACCTAGACAAATAATACTCGTCTTAGACTCATGTCCAATGACTTTATAAAAATAACAATTATGTATACATATGATGATTTTATATATATATATGATGATCAAGTGGGTTTATACATTCTTATTCACTCATTTTAAGGTTATGTGTTGGTAACTTCTATACTAGTTTACTAGTTTTACCTATTTACATGTTTTAGGTCCAATAAGCTTATTATAAGTCCATTACCTTAAATTAGACCATTTCATACTTTCATTATCAGTATTATACTTTACATGTTGGGCTCAAATGGGTTAAGCCCAATAAGTAATTTTTATAAGTGTTTAACTTATTTAGTTAAATCATTAGTCCAAATATGCTAACTTAGCTCGTTAATGTCCGTATGTCATATAGTTCGGGTTTTATCGGTTTTTACTTGTTATATATGTTTTTAAATCAGTATGTGAGTTTATAAAACTTTACATTAGACGGGTCCGTCCGTCTAAGTTTTATTTGACAAAAACGTTAATCTTTCGGTTTTAGCCTAAAAGACGTAAAAATCATGTTTATAGTTTTATAACTTATAAAACTTATCAAACTACCATTTTTATAAAAAGTCCATTTATTTATCTTTATAAATATTTATATAAATGTAATACATAAGTTAGTGGGTTTTAATTCACATTTTATGCTATATTTACTTGAGTGCTTATATAATACTATTATACTTTAATTTCCGAAATCTGATTTTTACTTTTACTTTACCATTTTTACCATATCTTGAGTTCTACAAGAAGATAGAAGCTCATTTTTGACACCATAAACTACATGATATGTGCTACAATTAACTTAATTTAGCTACTGCTCAATCCAACTCTAAATATCCCTAACAGTCTGTCCAAAACTGACTATTCAGATTGGTACTCTAAACTTGTTTTGATCATATCTCACTCATTATAATGATTTCTTTGCATGGCCAACTCTCACATGTGTACAAGACCTAATACTTACTGTATATTGATTCCACTTTGCCATTTTATCAGTCTAACATGTGGTTAGTTACTGTTTTTATACAGCCTACCATTTAAGCAAGATTTAACCATTTTTACATGTAGTTTGTCCATCTTTTTACCTATGTTTATCAAATCTATCAACACCAAATCCCAACATAATATTTTTAATCATCATTCATCATCATATACATATACATAAGTAAAATAAATACAAGATTACATAATCAGAATAACTAGAAGATGGAAAGAACAATCTTTATACCACCAAGGTTGTGTAGTTTATGATCATGGCTTGGATTTTGATGGCAAAACTTGTGATAAACTAATATCATCTTCAAGTCCACCAATCTTCAAGAACTCCTTGTGGAAAATCAGCCCTAAGACTCCATAGAAACTCCTTGCTAGTTGTTAAAATCACCTCCAATCAACAAGTCTTCAACTAAGCTTCAACATATGTTGATCATAGCTTAAGTTCATGGTTAAATTTTTGAGGATGATGGTGTTTGGTGGTGATGGTGGGACGGCAAGATGGAGAAAGAGAGAGATTTTGGTGGTTTTTGCATGTAAGAAATGAAAGCAAATGGTTATGCTTAGTGGTTTTGATGTTTAGGTAGAGAGTGTAGCTTACTTTGTAAGCTTAGGATGTGTGTTAAGTAACTTAGCTTAGAACTTGACACCAATGTTGGTGTGGTGTAGTATTGTGGGCGGTTATGAGTGGGGGTGGGGCAAAAGTCTTTTTGTCTCATCCCCATTTATTTACGGGTACTCCTCGATTTTAGTTTTCTCGATTTACGTGCCCTCGGGTCGTTTTACGAAAAACATTTTTATAAATTATGAATCAACGGCACAAAACGAATCTAATAAAAATTGTCTCATCAAAAACGGAGTTCGAAAACGTAAATACGTAATCCTAAGGTTTCCGGTTTAGTCGTAAAGGACGTTAAATTATAATCGTAAGTCCTAATATCTTCTCGTAAATTTGTGAGTTTATGAACCATCACAAATTTAAAATCTCAAAATAATATTCACGGATAAATTTATTTTCTGAAATGTTGGACTATCACCAAAAACGGTGTATGTAAACGTAAGCACGTAACGTAGAATCCTCCGGTTTAGACGTAGTCGATGCTGCTTCAAGACGTAAATCCAAATTTCTTCTCAAAAATAAGTGAGTTCATAATATAACGTTAAAATAATATTTTCAAATAAATATTGAGAATAAAATATCAACCATAAATTGACGGATTGTCACAAAGGAACCCTAGAAACCTTAGAATATTCTATAAAGATAACTATATCACAGACGATATATTATCAATATTCTAACTATTTAAGTATATCACATAAGATATACTCTAACTATAACTATGACATATCTTATACAAAGAAATATTCGTCCTAATCAATATAGCAGTACTTACTTTATAAGTAGCAGTACTTACTTTATAAGTAGCAGTACTTACTATGTACTGCGTTAACACTAACGGTACTTGAAAGATAACTAACAGTACTTGAACAACACTAACGGTACTTGACACTTAACAAATAATTCCCAACACTTTACCTCCCATTACAAGTTTGAAAATCAGATATTTAAGATGTTGTAGGATATTTTACATGTGGTTACAAGTAGGTGAATCACATACTTGTGTGCTACACATCACCATTCTTATCTTATATGTGCCGTGAGTCCATTCTAGCCACAAACCATGGATTGGTTTGAATCTAGCTCCTATAAACTTTCATAGATCTCTTCTAGCCTCCCCTAGTCACTATGCTATCTATCCTACACGTTTACAAGACAAACTTGAAGCCTAAGTGTTGGAAAAACTATAAATAGGGGCGAAATGCATACCTTGAATACTTGCACCCCATTTCCTTTGTATCTCCTACCCATTATTCATATTCACTTACATATATGTCCTAGGACATCCCATAAGACCAAAAACTAGGTATAGAAGGAAGCCATTGAAGTTCTTGAAGTTTTGATAGCAAGTAATGCTCATAGGTAGCCATAATGAGCCATTTTGGAGCTACCTAGGTAATCTTTATGTTAGATAAGCTTTGATCTGGTTATAATGAATTATTAGACTTACTATAATGCTAAAATAATGTTAGAAAGATAATATAAAATAAATTATAGCATTTCATCATTTTATATGAAAGTTATAAGCTAAAGATGTCTTAAAACCCTAGTTTTGTAATTTACATGAAATAATGAGTAAAAACCCATTTCAAAAGCTATAATTCTGATAAAATGTTTTTATTATGATTATAAAAATGTTTTTTAACTTTGTTTTAAAATCCTAGATCATTTGGTTAATTTTTGAAGTTGTTATGTGATTTTTAAAAGTATAGGGACTAAAGTTGTCATTTTTGAAACTATTTAACATTTTGGGCCAAAAGTGTCATTTTGTGAAAAGATATAAGAATATATGTTAGAAAGTTTGAGACCCTAAGGTAAAATATTGAGGGTTTAAATTGTAAATATTGAAACTATATACTTTAACGGTTAAAAGTGTAATTAAGCTAAACTAAAACTATAAGGGCTACTTTTGCCTATATTGAAAGTAAAGGATATAAAATATATATTATACTCTACTTAAAAGTAATAACCATGTCATGTTAGTAAGGAACTTGTGCAAAGATGTTCCATCTCGATATTACGTTTTGACTGAGTGGTTGAGTTTACGATTTAAAGTGCCCTCGCTCCTCAAACGTTTATAGAATGGCTTCTGAGTATGATGGCCTGAACAATGATGTGATATTATAACTAAACTATGAATATTAAGAAAATATCACAAAGAAATACTTAAAACTTTAAACTAGAGATCAATAGACTTGCGCCTATACAAAATGTGTTAATCCAAGTTTATGTGAGATCAAGCTGTTGTTTATATGTGATACCCAGAACCTGAGATCGTTATTTAACCCTAATTTACGTATATATTCGAAATTTTTAAGAAATTTTGTTGGTAATATGTTTGGCGGTTTGAGTTGAAACCAATGTTTGAGGTCGTGTATTTTACGTTAGATGATTTACTAGAGACTACGATACCGACGGATGCCCAAAAATTTATCCTTTATTTTCGATTGATCGATATTTGAATTTTTCGAAGTTTTTATTTTATTTACGTGTTAAGTCGAGGCGGAACCATTTCACTTCATTTTGTGTGTGTTTAAACCTTTGAAAAGTATTTTTAGGTAGATGGGACGAACCCCGACTCCCGCAAAAATTCAAAACCCGTCATTTAGCCAAAATCCCGCTCTTTATTGTTACTTTTCCCATGGAGGCAAAAAGATAGGTAAGTTGTCAAAAATTACCCTTACCCTAGTATAAAAGGATTTCACCCTTATACACACTCTCATTTTTCATTTCAAATTTTTTGAAAACTCTCTCTCTTCCTCTATTGAATGTCGCCGGTCACCACCACCACTAAACCACCACCATCAAAAATTTTCTTGAGTTTTGGAAGAAAATAATCAAATAACAATATAAATTTTCTTCTTGTGAGTGTTTTGAATCAATAAAAACACACATGCAACAACTTTAGTTTTTCTAAAAATTATTTTCATAATTAAGTGGATTTTGATCTAAAAATCTTGTGTACAGGTTTTAGAAATGTGTTTATGAACAAAGGAAACTAATTAAACAAGAAGGGGCAACATAACCCACGGCCAAAGGAGGGGTCTTTGGTTTTGTTGATTTTGATCTATTTTGCTTGTGGGTTTTATGTTTATGTTGATGTTAACTTCATTTTAAAATTAATTAATCATATTGCAATTATGATTTATGAAATGAGTTTTCTTAAGTGATTCTTCATACCAGTGATTAAGTATGTTAGGAATAGATTAGGATGTTTGATTAGTGTTACAATAGGTTTAGGTGTTGAGAAAAATGATTGAAAAGATGTTTGGTATGATTTTTAAAGTAGTATTTTGGACCAGATTGTTTAAGGGGATTTTTCGTGGTCTTAAGCCTAAGTCAAGGTTGATACTATGGGATATAGTTGTATATCTTCTTTCAATCTTCGATTTGGTATAAGATAGACCTTCTAACTCAAAACGAGGTAGAAATTACGCTAGTTTGAATTTTCGTGTACCGGGAGGCGAGTATCGACGCAATCCGAATTTGTGTTCGATATTAGGTCAAATATCGGGGACTATTGTTGGAGTTTTAAAAATGTTTGAGGGTTGTTCTTAGGATCTAAACCTGGAGCCTCGAGTCTATTTTCAAACTTAGGAGTCGTATTTACAAATGGTATCGTTTAGGCGAGTCAAAATGGTTTTACAATGCAATGGTACAAATCTGCCCGGTTTTTCAAGTTTGGAAATGTGTTGAGCAACTAGACTTAAAAGTAAAATATTTTAATAAAAATGTTTTTGAGTGTTTTTTCTACATGATGTAAGTGAGACCTCTAGTGAGTTTCGTGAAAACTCATGGTGTTTAAGTATGGGAATTCTGTACGTACATTTGGTATGTACTAGCAGAATTTAAGAGTATTGGTTCTAATAAGATAGAAAAATGTAAATGTCTAGTAAATATCACTTCTGTGTATTATTGGCGTGAGTTTGATGAAGTTTTGTGTAAACTTATTTATTTATATTAAGTACAAGTTGGTACTTGAATGTATTGATTCATTTTGTGTTTTATTCGTTAGGTGTTGTCCTTGATATTCCCGGGCGTCCTCATCGTCGGTGATTGTCGTCTTTGCTACTACTACTACCACTACTACTTAAGGTGAGTCTGTAGCCTCGCTTTCAATTGTTTTAAATGATTTTACCCGCGAGGGGGATATATGCAATTTAAATAAAAAGAAACATGAGTCGTGAATGATTATTCGGACCCGAATGATGCCTTAAATTATTTTAAGTACCTAGTTGCTAAAAGGCCCTAAATTCATGAACCGTTAACAATTGTCTAATCCTTGTGTGGGTTGGAAATATCCACCTGAACAATTGATAGTACTATTGGGTTGACGACCCTATCCGAGACGAGAGCTAGTACGTTGAGTACCCTTTGCGAACGGATAACTTGTATTAAGAAAAAGGTATAATTTGCAACGAATACCTAAGAGGGGCAATTATTTAAATCACGCCAGCAAATTGGCGCGGGTGATTAGTTTATGGGGTCGGTGTCATGAGCTTAAACATAATTAATTAGCTTTTGCTATAATAAGAAATGCCTGAATAATAGTTGTAATGATCGACATTCTATTGAATAATCATGAATGATTTTATACTTATGTTCAAATTGTGATTTATAAACCTATAGTTTTTGCTCAAAATTATTTGTTGACCCTTTCTGGTAATCAAGGATGAGTGTGGCGGAGCTTGCAATGGATTGTTGTTGTGGCTTTTGGGCAGCCTAAATTTCATTTCCTCCCTTTACTTATAAACAATTTATGCTTTATTTTGTTTAAATTTTCAAAACTGGATTTATGTGGTTGATATTCATGGGGAGCTAAACGCTACCCTGTTGTAACTTTTGGGGTTGGAAACATTTAGACATGTTGTTGTAACTTTATTAATAAAATCTTGGTTAATTTGAAACGTCTCTTTTGAGTCGTTCGATATGGATTATGTGATGATTCTTTGCCTAGTACCCAAATGTGGTATTCCGCTACGTGGTAAATTTGGAGGTGTTAGAGATTGGTAATCAGAGCCACAAGTTATAGAACTAGGTCGATTTTGAAAAAGTCCTAAACTATAGCTTTTGGTGTCGTAAATGTTTTTCCAAAAGCACACAACTATTTAGCATGGCTTTGGTAAGATTTCTTTTAGCATTATTTTATAATTAGATGTATCCCTTGAAACTGAAATGATTTCCTGAGTATTTATTAAGTAAATACTATGTTATTATATCGAGATATTGTGAATGTACGTTGAGTACTTGACATCGTAATTTTTGCATTGCATTTGCATGGCTATCATATTGTTGCATATTGGCATACGTACTACATTTGCATTGCATGTGCATGCATGTATATATAATTTTTAAATAATGACCTTATATTCCCTCTAACTTTATGTATTTGCAGAAATGGCCAAAGTACCACCAAACAAAAATGGAGACGAGTATGTTATGGGATTTGAGAGAGGAGCTAATGCCCCAAACCCGTAAGGTGATAGTGGTTAGATAGAACCAGAATGAGAAGTGAACGAGGTTGTAGGGAATGGCGATGATAGTGTTGTGGATAGTTTCAGTGGGAGTGACGATACCGATTAGGAACCTAAGGAGGACGATCCTGTGGATGATGGAATTCCTACAAATGTTGTTGGTCAGACTAAGCCTGACGTGGTGCAACCTAATAGATCACCAAGGGGACCCGATGTACCACCGACTGGTCGTTACGATCAGCGACATGTTCGTTCTGCCATGCCCACATGTGAAGCTTATTTGAGTGATTTACCAAGAGATGCTCATGTGAATGATGACTTTCATGTAGAATCCAGTGCTACAGCCAGTGCATATTCTCTCTATGAGAACATTGCTAGGGTTTATTGTCCTAGACCGAGGCCTTACAGTAACACTGTTCATTTCTTGAGAAAGTTTGATAGATTGATGTATGAAAGGTATGTGGAAACAAGGGTGTTTAGACGATTTGAGGAGTATGAGAGACCATTTCAGAGATTCATATTTGGTGTGATGAGAACTGATTGTTCTAGGGATCATGAGAGGGTGGAGTTGGAAAACCTGAAGATGATTGTGGGAAAATTATGTGCTGAGTTTGAGGAGATCAAGGAAGATCATATTAGGTATGATCGTCTGCGAAGTTGGGAAGCACGTGTGAGACCGTTGTTGATGGATGCATGGAAATTCAAAAGTAACCCTAAGTATGCGGACACGCATTTTATGATTCAACCACCAGAGGTGGGCGAGTATATCACTTTTGAAGATAAGTTGTATTTTTCAGGAACAAGCTTCCATCGGGTGAAGGATCGAAATCAAGAGGCAAAGGGAAAATGTAAGAGGAGTCTACTTCTAAGGGAAAGAGGAAGATTGACGAGAGTGATGAAGAGCCCGAGGAGGATAGTGATGATGAAGACGAGCCGCCATAAAAGAAGTCATGTGGATAACCACGTGATTGGTTATTACTATTTCATTTTATTTTCCTCGTTGTAATCAAAATTGTTTAGACTTTTGTACTATGGTATTGTGATAAACCTTAATATCTTTTGGGTTACTTTGTGGATGATTGTAGTGACATGGTTTGTCACAAATTTTTTGATTTATCAATGCCATCTACATTTACCTTTCATGATCTATAACATGTCTTTATTAGCTCTTTTGTGATATGGTTGATGAATACTTGTAGCCTTCGTTGATTGTGCTTGTTGTATTTATATTATGTCTTCATAAAGGAATCCTTCTTGATCTTGATGTGCATACTTACCATGTTTCTTTCTTCTGTGATGACAGGGGAAGGAGTTAGGGAGGCATTTCTGTTATCCTTGAATTGTTGCTTGACCAGTTCTTTCAATATGCCTCCAAAGTAGACAACTGCTCGTGTGAATACCATGATTGAAGAAGAAATAGCTAATGCGCTTGAGGCAGATCATGCCGCAAGAAGACAAAGACAAGGTGGAAATGTTGGTGGACCACAAGCTCCTTGAGAGTGTTCTTATGCCAGTTTTATGAAATGCGGGCCTACGTAGTTTTGTGGTACTGGAGGAGTGTTGGAACTTCGTCGTTTGGTGGATAAAATAGAAAGTACATTTGAAATCAGTGGGTGTTCTAAGGAAAACAAGGTGAATTTTGCGGCTGCTACTTTTCAAGGTGATGCGTTGCGTTGGTGGAACAATTAAGTGTCTACCGTTGGGCTTGTAGTGGCTAATGGAAGAACTTGGGCTGCTACAAAGGAGTTATTGACTAAGAAGTTTTGTCCTGAAGAAGAACTGGGTCATCTGGAAGATGAATTGAGGCAATTAGTGTTGAGAAATAATGATATCACTGCTTATACCAAGAGATTCAATGAGTTGAGCTTGCTGTGCCCCGATGCTTTTGCGGATGACCGTAAGAAACTGAAATAGTATATCAAAGGACAGTCAAGCAACACCAAGGATGAGACTACTTCGTCAAAGCCTATATCTTTCGATGAAGCTGTCTAGATGGCTCACGCTCTAATGGACGTTAAGATGCAAGACAAGAAAGATAGTGCGGCTGAAGGGAACAAGAGAAAGTGGGAGTCTGCCCAATCCAATCAATCGCAAGGTCAAAACCGTGGGGGTTATCGTAATAACACTCAGGGATCGAACCAAAATCAGCAATTCAACTACAGAAGAAATAATGGGATGCATGCTGCCACCGTGCCTAGAGGAAACAAGATCAATCCCAGGTGTGGCCGATGTAGTTTTTATCATGTGGGAAATTGTCCTCCTGCTTGTAACAAATGTGGAAAGGCTGGACATAAAGCTATGGAGTGTCAGACGAGAGGTGTGGCTATGGGAGCAATTGCCACTAGAGTTATGGTTTGCTTTGGTTGAGGTGAGAGAGGACACAAACAAGGTAATTGTCCAAAGGCTGGGAATAGACAAGGAGGAAACGCTGCCGCTCCAGCTTATGTTGTAGGGACTACAGACAAGCCTCAAGGTCCGAAAGTAGTAACCGATACGTTCTTAATTGATGCTCGTTATGCTAGCGTATTGTTTGATTCTGGATCAGATAGAAGCTTTGTGGATGTAAAATTCAGCCGCCTTATCAATAGAGAACCAGTAAGGTTAACAACTAACTATAATGTAGAATTAGTCGATGGAAAGATTGTTAGCACTAATTCTATACTAAAAGGGTGTTCCTTGAAGTTAGGGAACTACGTGTTTGATATTGATTTGATGCCTATAGAGCTAGGATCGTTTGACGTGATCATTAGGATGGATTGGTTAGTTTCGCATGGTGCGGTGATTGTTTGTGGTGAGAGGTTAGTTTAGATTCTTTTGAGAGATAAGGTGTTGACGGTGAAGGCAGATGAATGTACTTCTCGTTTGAGAGTAATATCGTGCTTGAAGATGATGAGGTACATGGAGGAAGGGTGTGATGTATTTTTGGCTCAAATTACTGGCGACAGTGATGTAGAGACGAAGTTGGAAGATGTGCCAGTGATTCAAGAGTATCCTGAAGTTTTTCCTGAAGAGTTGACGGGAGTACCGCCATCTCGTGAAGTAGAATTTCAGATCGATTTGGTGCCTGGAGCTGCACCGGTTGCTCGTGCGCCTTATCATTTGGCACCGTCAGAATTGAAGGATTTATCCGATAAATTGAAGGAATTGATGGATAAGGGGTTTATTAGACTAAGTTCATCGCCTTGGGGAGTGCCTGTGTTGTTTGTGAAGATAGAAGGATGGATTGTTCAGAATGTGTATCGACTATCGAGAGCTTAACAATTTGAAGATCAAAAATCAGTATCAATTGCTGATGATTGATGACTTATTTGATCAGTTGCAAGGTTCAAGTATGTACTCGAAGATCGATTTGAGATCGGGTTATCACCAACTGCGAGTTAGAGAGGAAAATATTCCTATAACAGCTTTCCGTACTCGGTATGGGCATTTTGAGTTTCAAGTTATGCCGTTTGGTTTGACGAATGCGCCTGCTGTGTTTATGGATTTGATGAATCGTGTGTGATGCTGTATTTGGATAAGTTCGTCATCGTGTTCATTGACGATATCCTTATTTACTCCAAGAGCAAGGAAGAGCATGAGAAGCATTTGAGAACAATTTTGGAATTGTTGAAGAGAGAAAAGCTTTACGCAAAGTTCTCCAAGTGTGAATTTTGGTTGGAATCTATGCAATTTCTGGGCCATGTGATTGACAACAAAGGTGTTCGTGTAGATCCTACCATGATTGAGGAAATTAAGGACGGGTCGGTACCGACAATGCCGACTGAAGTTCGACAATTTATTTGTTTAGCTAGTTACTATCAAAGATTTATCGAAGGGTTTTCGTTAATCGCAAAGCCATTGACCAAGCTTACTGAGAAGAATCGGGGGTTTGAGTGGGGACTAGATGAAGAAGCCACTTTCCAAATGCTTAAGGACAAGTTGTGTTCTGCTCTAATTTTGTCATTGCCGGAAGGAATCAAAGATTTCATGGTTTACTGTGATGCGTCTCATAAGGGTTATGGAGCTGTGTTGATGCAACGTGAGAAGGTGATTGCTTACGCGTCAAGGTAACTGAGAAAGCATGAGGAGAATTACACTACGCATCATTTGGAACTTGTTGTTGTAGTTCTTGCATTGAAGTTGTGGAGAGACTACTTGTATGGAAGCAAGTGTATGGTGTTCACCGATCACAAGAGTTTGCAACATATCTTGGATCAAAAGGAGTTGAATATGAGGCAACGAAGATGGGTTGAGTTACTGAGTGATTATGACTGCGAGATTTGCTACCATCTTGGTAAGGCGAATGTAGTAGTTGACGCGCTTAGTAGGAAGGAAAGAGAAAAGCATGTTAGAGTTAGAGCTTTTGTTATGACTAAGTGTGTTGATTTGACTGGAATTTATATTGAATCCTCAAGAAAATGGGTTGTTGAGGGAGAATGTCAAGGCAGAGAATTTGGGGATAATGATGAATCCTATTTTTGTGGTAATTTCGGATGGACTGAGGTATTTTGAGAATCAGATTTAGTTACCGTTATGTCCACCCGAGGAAGGAGTACCTGGAGTGCGAGATTTGGTTATGAACGAGTCTCATAAGACAAAGTATTCGATACATCCTAGATCGGATAAGATGTATCATGATATGAAGAAGGTGTATTTGTGGCAGAATATGAAAGCAGACATTGCTCGGTACGTTAGTAAGTGCTTGACTTGTGCGAAAGTTAAGGCTGAACACAAAAGACCGTCTGGATTATTGGTGCAACCTGATATTCCAGAATGGAAGTGGGAGAAGATCGCTATGGATTTCGTAATGGTTTACCGAGAACTCCTAGTGATTATGATATGATTTGGGTAACAGTGGATAGATTAACGAAATCCGCTCACTTTTTGCCTATGAAAAAGACGGATAGTTGGGAGAAGCTTACCAGTGTGTATGTGTTGGAGATCGTTTGTCGACATGGGGTGACTTTGTCGATTATTTCGGATCCCGACAGCCGATTTACATCTGAGTTTTGGAGATCTCTCCAGCGTGCGTTAGGCACTGAGTTGAGTTTGAGTACGGCTTATCATCCCGAGACTGATGGCCAGAGTGAGAGAACTATTCAAACGTTGGAAGACATGATTCGGGCGTGCGTGATTGATTTTGTTGGAAGTTGGGAACGTCATATGTGACAATATGACATTTTCAGGTAGTAAATTATTTCTCGTATATTATTTTGAATTTTTATTTTTGTGTTGGTTTATGAACTCACAATTTACGGGTTGAAATTAGGGCTTACGTGCATAGTTTAACGTCCTTTACGATTAAACCGGGAACCCTAGGTTTACGTATTTACGTATTTGAACTTCGTTTTTGATGAGACAATTTTTATTAGAATCTTTTTGTGTCGTAGTTTCATAATTTATAAAAACGTTTTTCGTAAAATGACCCGAGGGCACGTAAATCGAAAAAACTAGAATCGAGGAGTACCCGTAAATTAGTGGGGATGAAACAAGTTTACACTTGTCTCAGCCCCACTATGGGCGGCCAAGACAAAACCAAGACCACCTTTGGTGGCAAGTTTATATTAACAATGAGGACACTTGTCCTCCCTATTTTACTAAACCAAAAACCATTACCCCAAAAACCGTTTACCATTTCTCATAACATGCAAAACTAGAAAAAAAAATCCTCCCACTCTCTTGTCTCTTCTCTTTTGCCGTCCCATATACACCACCACCACCACCATACATAAAAAATTAGCCATAAACTTTACATACAATCTACATATGTTGATCTCTATTTGAAAAGATGAAGATTGGAGGTGATCTTAACAAGTAGAAAGGAGTTTTCAGGTTTAGGGCTGATTTCTCAAGAAGTATACATACATTTGGTGATCTCAAAAGTGGTCTTGCTATCTCATAAGATTTGGTTACCAAAAATCAAGTCTAGTTCATCAAAAACCTTAACCTTTCATCATATTGGTTGGTACAAGATCATTTATTTCCATCACCTTATTGTTTTGTAAATGTACTCATGTATTTTCTTCATAAATTTATATGTATATGATGATAAATGATGATCAATATATTGTGTGAGGATTTTGTGTTACTAGATTAGGATAAAAAGGTTAAAATCTACAAGTAAAATGTTAAAAATCCTGACTAGTCATATAGGCTGTATAAAACAGTAAGTTTAAATATGTTCACTTGGTTAAATGGCTAGGATTATTAAATATACAAATAAATAAATGATTTTTACATATGTGGTGAGTTGGCCATGCAATGGAATGTTAAAAATGAGCAAGATATGTCCAAAACACTTTTGTAGTACAAATCTGTATAGTCTGTTTTGGACGAATTATTAAAAATACTTACATGCTGTTTGAGCAGTAGCTATACAAGATTTATTTGTAGCACACATCATGTACTTTATTCTGTTTAAATTCGAGGTTCTATCTCCTTGTATAACTCAAGATATGACAAAAATGGTGGACTTAACTTTAGAAATCAGATTTCTAAATAAACTATATAATATAAAAAGAGCACTCAAAGTAAAATACTATTATAAAATAAGTATATAAAAGCCACTAGATAATAATAACTATTATAAAATAAGTTTTTATACTATAATAAATAAACATGACATTTTTTATAAAAATAAAATTCAAATATTTTCTAAAACTACAAACTATATATAAGTTTTACGTCTTTTCGACTAAAACCGAAAGATTAACGTTTTTGCCAAATAAAACTTAGATGGTCGGACCCGTCTAATGTAACATTTTTATAAATCATATACTGATATGTAAACACATATGAAAAGTAAAAATCGACAAAACCGAGCTTTATAACTTATGGACCATAGTGGGCCAAAGTAGCCTTATTGGACCATTAGGCCCAACTAGTTTGGCTTAACACTAATGGACTTAGTCAAGGGCTTAACCCACTTGGGCCCAACATATGAGTATATGCCTGGTATTAAAAGTATAAATGGGCTAGTATAATGCATTGGACTCTTAATGGGCTTATTGGGCCTTAATAGGTAAATGGGTTAAAACTAGTATATCTAGTCTAATTTAACTAACACATAACCGTTATTTTTATAAAGTCATTTGACAAAAGTCTAAGACTGAGTATTACTTGTTTAGGTTTCTCGTGTTCGAAGCACGCACCGTACATCCTAATCGCCGATAACCCGCCTTTCCGATGCAACGTGAGTTCATAGCCTCGCACTCTTTTAAATGTTTTATGAAATGTTTTATAAACCCGCGAGGGAGATAACATGCTAGTTTTGATAAAAAAAGAACACAAGTAGTCCCGATGGTATGCTTGTTGATATGGACCCGAATGATATTATGACCCAATGAATGATATGAAATGGATTATTATTAGTTAGCTTATGTCACTAAAAGTCCCATTAGCATGAATTATGAACTACCGGGATTTGGTAGACACTTATGCATATAATAGTACTATTTGAGGAAGATCACCCCAGTTCGCGTCTTGACGGTTGATCACCGTCGTGCCACATTGATTGGTAAGCGAATTTATGTATGAGAAGATTTATATAGTTATTTTTTGACGACACGCTAATTTAGATGGGCAAATGTTTGTCGGGTTCGCGGCCCGTTGTTTATTTTAGTAAGGTAGCAATGTCATGCGGCTGGTAATAATCCAATAACAATAGCAACAACAATAATAATGATTATAATGTTACCTATAATGGTAATATCGAGACTACGGTCTCATGGACGGTATAAGATGTATGACTTGATTTATAATATATTGCCTGACTAGCAATACGAGGACTAACTTCTGATATTATACTTATGTTCTGCTTTCTATAACTGTTTATATAACGGATCTATTAAACTCTATGAATTCACTCGGCATTCGCTGATGTAAGTTCCGCATGTTTTATCTTAGGTTCTTGAAGGTAACTTGGTTGGAGATCAACTCTGATGGCCCACATAATAATGATATTCATTCGAACTATGTTTTGTAATCTTTATGACTGTGAAACTAGGGGACCTTGTGTAAACTTCAAACTTTTATTCGAAAGAATGTATGCTTGACCTTGTACAACCCTTTTTATGCGTTGTCTATGATTTGAGTTATTGTGCTATCCCGTAACACTCTATTGACCCTTCCGCTGATCCGATACGAAATTTGAGAGTGTTACATCCTATGCCTTTAGTCGAATTCTCGTATAACAACAGTTATCACGCGAGTATTAAGGCCGCATCGTTTGAAGCGTTGTATGGGCAGAAATGTAGGTCTCCAGTGTGTTGGAGTGAGGTAGGGGAGAGTCAGTTGATTGGAGACTACTGATAAGATTGTGCAAATCAAGAACCGATTGCTTGCTGCAAGAAGACGACAGAAGAGTTACGCCGATAATAGGAGGAAACCGTTGGAATTCGAGTTTGGCGACATGGTTATGCTTAAGGTGTCGCCATAGAAAGTGTAGATTTGTAAATCTATGCTTATGTTTTTAGAGAGAGAAAGAGATAGAAAGATGGTGGATTTCACACTTCTAGAGAGAGAAAGTTAAGAACAACTATGTGTAAATTATGAAAAACCACACCCTCTCCATCAAAGGAGAGGGTTTATATACCCAAGCCCATGTGATGGGCTTGGGTTTACAATAGGCCGCCGGCCCATACAATCCATGGGCTCGGTTTCGGGCTTTGTTTGATAAAAGTAAATAACTAAACTACGAGCTATTACATGGACTATTGTTGGAGTGACCGATCCTTCTTAATACGTAAAACGTATTTCCAACAATCTCCCCCTAAGGGAGGTCACTCCAAACAAGGGCGTTACCCAAGTTACAACAGTAAAATAAACCTAGCATACTATGCTTGTCTTGAGCTCGTAATCTTCGTCTTTCTTTTTCTTCTTTTTCTTTTCTGGTGAACATGTTGATGTGATCTTTGATATCAATCTTTGAGCATCAATCTCTTGCCTTGATCTCGTGCATCCATCACTTGTGATCTTCGCCTCTTCGTGACCTCACGTCCTACATACATATACCTTCGTAATTCTTGAAGGCTTCAGAGTTTGAAACAGCGGAAGACTTAACTTTTAGGCTTTCTTGAATTAGATGAGATATTAAGTGCATAAAGTATAAGTATGCGGGGACGACTTCTTCTCGGATTCCGCACTGCCACCGTCTTCAAATGCCGCAACATAAGTAGACACGAACGAAATGGCTTTGAACATTTCATTCTAAATCGGTAGCATTTTACCTCCGGTCGGTGAAGACCGTTGGACGATATTAGATATCGTACCCGTGACGGATAGTTTCAATTAAGTAACTTCCTGACAGGATTTCGCGAGTAAACCCGTTCTCTTTATTCGACCGTCCAAAGCTGACTGCGAACATAAAGAGTGAATCATTTGGATAATAATATCCGCATGATTTGAAGCCGTCAATTCATGTTCCTGGAACAAGTGAAATTCAATTAAGAACCGCACCATCGTTGCTTTCCAGTTGTCACGAGCTTGATTCGTATAGAATCTTGCAAGTTACCTACCAAGTGCTGTTTGAGGTTAACACTAGAAGGATTTCCACTCATCACTGTGAACACTAAGGTATCACTCTGAGTGTTCTGGCAAGATCACAAAGATATTGCGTAGAGGCCTGGAACGTGTTTAAATTCAGTTAAGAATTAAACAGCCGTTGCTTTCCAGTTATCACAAGTTTGATTCATAAAGAATCGCACAAGTCACCTACCATGAGCTTTTTGATGTTCGCTCAAGAAGGATTTCCATCTTCATTGTAAATACTTTCGTATTACTCGGATGTTCAGGCAAGATCATGAAGATTTTGCGTAGGACTCTTAAGATCTTACTTTTCACAGTGTGTGAAGAAGCAAGGAATTATGAAAGTGTGTCCTAATGAGATATTTGATGATCTCAAATGGCTCTAGACTCGATCGTGCACTTTGGATTTTAGTGATCGGAGGCTGGAGAGGAGTGCCACCATTTCAATACCAATTTATTCGGAGTGAATAAATCGATAGATAACGTGTTGTCTCCGTGTGATTAAAACAAATACCTTTTGAGAGATATCTGAGTTAGCTGGGATGGGTTGTGCATTGCATCACTGGGTCCATGATGTCTTGTCTTCAATATCAAGAATCATTAAAAATGATCTCAATAGCATATGTATTGACCCGGTTTCTGCCTAAAGTTGTAAGGAGGGCTTCTTTCTTTACACCCTTTATCTTTACAATTCTTTTTCATTCTTCAACCCCTTCAATGCTTACCAATACGTCATAACTAGCACCTTGTTGTGATTGTTCCAGTGCTAACTTAAGTACTTGGTCGGCATTCAGCTGCGTTCACAATCTTTCTCCAACTTTCCTAAGGACTACTATTTCTAGCTATGGAATGTCCTTGGGAAGATTCCTCCGGTTCTGGAAGAATCATAGGACTTAACCTATCCTACCATCCTTATGTCACCACAATCTTCATCGTCGTGAAATAAATGGGTTTTGGGTAAGTATATGTCGCCATGAAAATCCATTTTGATATGCAAATCCATTTTGCTCCCCCTTAACATATGCCACGATATTCGAAAACATTTCGCACATGTCAGGATGAGCCAGCACATTAAGTCAAACCATTTGTGATAATATCCCATATTAAATCACATTTTCTCCCCCATATTAAAAATATTAACCCAATCGATGTTTTTAATATCAATTGATTTAATGTTGTTTTAACAAAGGTTTTGGGAAGAAAAATGCAAGTCCATTTTATCTTCATGATATCAAACGCATGAGATATGATACCGATTTGTAGCATGATCACATATTCACCATATTAGAAAAGAATTGACAAGGTTGGACCTGATAGATGAGAACATCATATGATAAGATCAAATGGTTCTTGTCAGCATATGTTGGTCACCTCGTCACGTTTGAAGTCATCTCTTGACACCACGTGTACGATTGGTATTGTTGTCTTGACACCAGTTAGTGAGCTTGGCACGTTCGGCATCGAAGATTCTGAATGCTTGACAATTGCTCCCCCTCAATTGTTGACCCGTGTTCTATTGAAAGAGCTGTAGTCGTCGGTTGAGTAGTCGCATCGTCGAGTATGTAGATACCAATTGTAGATAGCATGGTTGTAGAGATGATAGCTTCATAAAAACAAGACTTCTCTTGTTTTAACAAATAAATGCACTGAAACGTACATAGATTTGTGTTAGACCAAGTTATAAAGTAAACTTGATCCCATACAAGGTTTTAAAGTAAACCTTGCCCGAGAAAATTAATTCCCGTTGTGAGCCAAAGGTTTCATAAGAAATACTTGACTTTAATATGAAAACCGGGTTGCAGTCAGAAATAACTACAAGCCATTTAGGCATGTTTTATGAAATATTTACAACTTTTGTACGAACTCTATTTATGGCGCCGTGTCGATATTAATCAACATTTCTAAGGCCGTAAATATTATCGTACCAAAAGACATGCCTTTGAAACATAAAGTAAAAATATTTTTGGATTTTTCTGAATTTTTCAATTTTTATGGATTTTATATGGTTTTATATTTTTGTATTTTGCTTTTGTGGATAAAAATATAAACAATATATACAAATGATCACCAAGGATACGGAGAATAGTTTTACCACCACTATTCTTTCGCTTCATCTGCTAGTTCCTTAAGAGTCTCAGGCGAGAAGGTTCTCATTCCTAGCTTGTCGGCCAAAAATTCAATTCGAGCGCGATCTAAAGCCTTCGTGAAAATATCCGCCAATTGATACTCAGATCGGACAAAGTAAAGCTCGATTACTCCATTTTCTACTTGCTCCTTGATGAAATGGTAGCGAATGTCAATATGCTTCGACCGGGAGAATTGAACATTGTTGCAGCATAAGGCAATTGCACTTTTGTTGTCGCAGTACATCGGAATCTTGTTGAAACCTAGACCATAGTCGGTTAATTGCGATCTCATCCAAAGAATTTGAGCACAGCAACCGGACATAGCTATGTATTCTGCTTCCGTACTTGAGATTGCAGCGCTTTTCTGCCTTTTCGATGCCCAACTGATTAGACGATCTCCTAGTAGTTGCAAAGTTCCACTCGTGCTACGCCTGGTATCTTGACAACCCGCGTGATCCGCATCTGCATATGCCATTAGTGCAATAGAAGAGTCCTTCGAATACCAAAGTCCCCGATTAATGGTTCCTTTAAGATATCGAAAGATCCTTTTAACAGTAGCTAAGTGTAACTCAGTAGGCCTAGTTTGATACCTGGCACACATACATATAGCAAACTGAAGATCAGGGCGACTGGCTGTGATATACAAAAGAATACCGATCATTCCACGATAAAGTGTCGGATCAACGGCAACTCCATGTGGATCTGCATCAAGCTTAGTTTTCTCCACCATTGGAGTGTCCACGGGGTCGCAAGATTCCATCTTATATTTCTTAAGCGATTCAAGGGCATACTTGGATTGATTGATAAAGATGCCTCTGGGACTCTGAGATATCTGAAGACCTAAGAAGAATGATACCTTGCCCATCATTGACATCTTAAACTTGGAAGACATGAGTGTCCCAAACTCATCCGATAAGGTTTGGGTCGAGGCTGCAAATATAATATCATCAACATATATTTGTACCATAATCATATCTATACCTCGTTTCTTAATGAACAGCGTGGGATCCACCTTGCCTTTTGCGAAGCCTTGAGTAATGAGGAATTGTGACAATAGATCGTACCATGCGCGTGGAGCTTGCTTCAACCCATAGAGAGCCTTCTTAAGCTTGTACACATGATTAGGATAATTAGGATTCACAAAACCATCCGGCTGTTGAACATAGACCTCTTCCTTGATTTCTCCATTAAGAAATGCCGTCTTTACATCCATCTGATAGACGATCATATTCATATGGGCTGCATAAGCGAGGAATAGTCTAATAGCTTCCAAACGGGCAACAGGTGCAAAGGATTCCATAAAGTCGACGCCCAATAATTGCTTGTATCCACGAGCTACTAGTCGAGCTTTGTTTTTCAATATTCCGCCTAACTCATCGAGTTTCACCTTGTAAACCCATTTCAAAGTGAGTAACTGCACTTGATCCGGGCATGGGACAAGTTGCCAAACATCAAGACGTATGAATTCGTTAAGTTCTTCTTGCATAGCTTCTATCCAACAGGATTGAGTAAAAGCTTGTTGCCATGTCTTAGGTTCAACTTCAGTGAGAAAAGCATCAAAGTGACAAAACAGGGCACTTTCTTGTAACTGACTTCGTGTGGATACTGGACGATTAGGGTCACCAATAATAGAATCTATAGGATGATCCTTTGTCCACTTGCTGTCATGTTCACGAATCCGTGGATTGGAGTAAATTGTAGAAGGAGCTTCCTCTGAGGTGGACGACCCGGCTTGATTAGGGTCGGGAATAGATACACCAAAGAATGGAAGTTCACGCATTTGAGCGAATTCCAAATCGTGATCATCGTCATCCTCTTCATCATCAATAGGCATGACATGGGTAGTTGTTACTTGTGTTGGTTGAGAATTACTCGTTGTTGGTATATCTTGACCAATTGTTGGTGCAGATGTGTCTGATTGTGCAACGGTTGCTGGAGCGACAACTTCGGTTACCGGAGCTATTACTTCAGGTTCTGGAGCAACAATACTTGGAGGAGTAAAGAATTCATCAAAGAACGGTTGAAACAACGTATCCCATTCCTTCCTAGTAGGTGGTGTAAATGATGATGAAGTAGGGTTGTTTGGGACAAGACCAGAACTAATATTACTGGGTCCCATTTCATGAAGTGCGGGTTCAGAGCTGCTTTGCTCAGAAGCCATTGCTGTCAGCTCATCAAAATCAACATTCATAGTTTCGAGGATCTTGCGAGAGTTACGGTTGTATATTCGGTATGCCTTCTTTGCGGGGGCGTAACCAATGAAAATACCAATATCAGCCTTTGGTTGAAGTTTTCCCAAATTGTCACCATCATTATTTGGATAGCAAAGAGAACCAAATACATGAAGATATGATAAATCTGGTACTTTTCCATGGAGAAGCTCATAGGGTGTTTTACCATGGCGTTTACGAATTAGTGACCGGTTTTGGGTGAACACTGCTGTAGATACTGCTTCTGCCCATAAAAACAATGGAGCCTTTGCGTAAATTAACATCGTTCGAGCAGCTTCCATAAGTGTGCGATTTCGCCTTTCAACGACACCGTTTTGTTGTGGAGTGCGTGCAACGGATGTTTCATGAGATATGCCAACTTCTTCATAATAATCACGCAAAATTTGATTCACAAATTCGGTTCCATTATCTATACGAATGCGTCGGACAGTAGTGTTGAGACGCACTTGAATCATCTTGAGAAATCTGATGATGAATTTAGGTGCCTCATTTTTTGCTTTAAGAAATTTCACCCATGTAAACCGAGAGTAATCATCGACAATGACGAGGATGTACTTTTTGCCACTAAGACTTTCAACACGCATTGGCCCACAAAGATCCATATGCAACAGATAAAGTTTCTCTTGGTTGGTGTCTTCAGTCTTGGGTTTGTAAGACTTCTTAGTGCTTTTCCCCATTGTACACGCGGAACACAAATGATCCTTGTGAAATGATAGTTTAGGAAGACCACGAACAAGTTCGTGTTTCGCCAAATGATTAATAGCGTCAAAGTTAAGATGAGATAACCGTCGATGCCATAACCATGACTTAGTCTTCGATGCTTTGGAGAGAAGACATACGGGAGAAGCGGCCATCATGTCTTGTAGAGACAAAGTATACAAATTATTCCCTCGAGTACCTTTCAATAAATCAACCCCTTCCAAATTACGAATGAAGCAGGTATGTTCTCGAAAAGCAACTTCTAGGTTTGCATCACAAAATTGTCCCACAGAAAATAAGTTGTGACCGAGACCTTCCACGTAATACACTCTTGAAATTATAACATTCCCAATATGATATTCACCATAACCCATTATCTTTGCAATATGATCATTTCCAAATCGAACCGTACCAAGAAACTTGCTGACGAAATTTCTGAGCTGAGAGCGATCTCCGGTCATATGCTTGGAGCAACCAGAGTCCAAATACCAGAGAACAATTTGGACCACCTGTTTTCAATAACAACAGTAGACAATGCATTGGAAACTATTGGTTCCGGAGTGTTAGCAGATACAGATATAGAATTATCAGAATTGCTAACTTTTTTTGAGACCCTTAGGTTTCCTGTGTTTTCTAATGATAGTTTTAGCACTAACAGGTTTTACTGTTCCAACTTTCTTAGGTTTTGGATTATTCGCGTGCACTACAGTGGGAGTAAACCTATTTAAAGGGCACTTTGTTCCTACAGTAGTGTCGGTGTTCCTAGTTAAAGGACACGCTTGTGTTTTGGTAGCCTTGGTACTCCTAGTTAAAGGGCACGCTTTCTTCGCTATAGTGGGAGTGATCCTAGTCAAAGGGCACATATTTCCTACTATAGTGAAAGTTCTACCAGTGGGACGCCACATCCAGCCAACTTGGGTTAACACCTTCCCAGTCGGTTTCCATTCTAATCCATTTTTCCGGGCATGCATCTCATTCACATGGTCAATAAGGCAAGAATCATGATGACTAGAAAACATACATTCATTGCAATTCCAACATTTTAAATTAGAATTCACAGTAGGCTTAGAACGCTGCACAACCGCAGAGCCTTTAGGTTTAGCTACATGATTCTTTTTATTCAAAACAGAAATAACATTCCTAGGATGTGCTTCTACTTTCTTCTTCACTTGACTACTAGATGGGGGCAAGATCCTATCATTCTTCTTGTTTCTTTTAAGCTTAGATCTTTGAGCCTTAGTAGTGGTGCTTACTCCTGTAGAAGGCAACACGGGAATATTAGAAGCTGGTTTTGATTCCGCCTTATCTTTAGTGACCAAAGTTTGAGATGGTTTAGTCCTAGGGCCCTTGTTAAGTGGTGTGACGGCTATAAGGGTTCTTTTGATTGCACTAGAGGACGATGCTGAGATAGTGGCTGCGTTATCCACAACATTCTTACCTTTTAGAGTACGAAGTGTTTCCTTTAACTCAGCCAATACCAAATTCTTATCACAAATTTGTTCCCTCAAATCAGATATTTCCATCGACTTTCGATTCAATTGTTCAATCAATGATTGATTATGTGCAGTGGTATCAACACATGCGGTCTGTACTGAATCGAATAGTCGTGTATTTTTCTGTTTTAAGTTATCAACTTTGGACAAAATCTTGGAAACTTGCTTGTCTAGATCAAGTCTAAAACTCTCAGCGGCCTCAAGTACGTTCACACAGTTAAGCTCCTTAGATTTCTCTATTTCTATCGGCAAAGAGTTAGCAACTTTGTCACTTGGCTGACGCTGTTTTGATTGTAAATTCAATCGAAAATTCTTTTCAAAATTTGCATCATCGATATTAACACCTTCGAATGACGTTTCAAAGATTTCTTGAATAAATTGTTGCTTGCATTCAAGCGAAATACAATGTGTTTGAATCTCATCAAAAAGTTTTGAAAGCGATGAATATGAATCTTGAAGCTTTAAAAATTCAGCGTCAGATTCGTGACAAGTACTATCTACCACAGTATCCACAGATTCAACATTATGCACAATAGAATCATTATCAACACTTTTATTCACACAGACAGAAACTATATCATGAGACATCACTTGATTCAGAAGCAGATCATTATGGCGTGAAACCCGTTCTATTTCAAGTAAACTGTTTTCATAAGCATCTTCCATTTCATTGAAAACACGTCAAACTTCTTCTATTTCCAAAAACAAATCTTGATCAATATTACGAAGACAAGCCTTAACATTGTTTACAAACGGAACAATTTCATCTCGAAACGCAGCTCTAGTGTGCTCAAAGTTCCATTCACCTTCCGTTATGGCCGTGGCCGTCGTACGTTCCAAAATGACCTTGTCAAAATTGGCTAAGTGTTGGTGAACCGTATTTAAGTTAACGGACGCCTTACTTACCGGTGGAATTAACTTCGTTAAATCCTTTTTGACGAGTGTAGGAGACGTACTAGGAAGGTTTTCATTTGACAAACTTTGGGGCACAAGAACTGTTAATTCTGCTAGTTCCTTTTGTAAGCGAATGCGTGTCTTTTTCGAAAATTGATCTTTGTTATGTTGATCATAATCAATTGTATGGAATTTTGAAAGCATTTTAGAATGAGTTTCATCCCCAAGTGATTGTGTCTCCTCAGTACTACGAACAAAAGGTGCTTCTTTCGATTTGCCAATTATGGTCATGTCATAAAGGCCGGGAATATATTCCTGAGCTTGTTTTGCATAACCGGGATTAGGTGGTAAATCTTGAAGACGCTTAAGTTCGAATTCTTTAAATGATTTAGTTAGAAGATGAACCTTTTCTATGGAAGCGTATTGTTTTAAAAGCTGTTGTTCTTTGAATTTAAGAAGTTTGGTAGCATTAATTTCCGATTCAACCTTTTTAGACTCGAGAGTTTCGAAATCCATTTTAAGTTTCTGAAAATCATTGATAACTGACTCCTTTTCTTTTAATTCATTAGAAAGATTAGCTTTTAATGATTCTATTTCTTTCAAGTGTTCAATCTTTTCAAAACGAAATTGGTCAAATTCAGAACATGTTATTTTCTCTTCTTGAGGGACCATTTCAAAAGTTTTGACCTTTTCTTTATGCAACGCAAGCTCAGCAGTTAGGGTGGAATTCGTATCTACGGATTGTCTGAGGGCCATATGCATTTGATCAATAATATGTTTAGGCACCATGACCAAATCATGTTGAGCATAAGATTCCATACCCGTCGTAGCGTTTGGTTGAGGTTCACTCAAATGTGTAGGTTTGGGTACCACATCATTTGAATTACTAGTTCCCGAATGCTGTTCGAGGTTGTCATTTTCATGCCCAACTTGATGTTGGTTATCATCAATATTATTAGATGTGGTTGGTACCTCACTGATGACATCAGAACCGTAGTGAGAGAGATTGGCAACGAGAGCAGCTTGGGCAGAATGAATGTCATCACAATCCGAATCGTATGCATCAAGATCATCCGCTTGATAAGCTGCATTAGAAGTAGAAACGACTGCAATGCCTTCAGTATCTGCTGCCCCTGGGTCTGCCAGAAATGCCAACTCCTCTGAATCCAAAATCTTCCCCTTAGACTGAGCATCAACCAAATACATCTTCTCACGAAACCATGCATCATCCCTTCTCCTTTTCGGCTGAGTGCATTCCCTAGCCATATGACCTTGTCCTCGGCAATTATAGCAAGTCACAACCTTCTTAGGACCCATAGGACTCCCATTTCCACTAGCTTGAGCATTCACAGCTTGATTGTTCCCAGTCCTTGTAGGAGGTCTATATGAATTTTGCCTTCCCTGAATAGGTTGTACCGTCACTTGACCATCTTGAACAGTGGCTTGTTGTCGAGGATTTGATGAGGTGCGGAGCTGATTGTTTGTTGGTGGAAATCCTCTAGTTGCAACAAGTTTTGACAAGTAAGCGGTGAGATGGTTTAGTACATCAGCCGGCGTATCATTTGGAGTAAAGACCGGTGCTTGGATTGGTGGAAGTTCATTAGAGTAGAAAGCTTGTGCTGGTTGTGCTTCTATTGGAAAATATCCTTGCTGAGGAGTATAGCCCAATGGAGAAGTGTTGGCTTGTGATGGTGTTGATTGATATGGTGGTTGTTGTTGAAAAGATTGTTGATGAACACTTTGTTGATATTCTTGCTGTGGCAGCATTGGTGGTTGATAAGATGGTTGTTGTGGTTGCTGATAGATGTGTGGTGGTGGCTGCTGCAAGTATGATGGTTGTTGATAAGTAAAAGCCATGTTTTGTTGAGAAGCATACATTGCAAGTGGATCATGAACTTGAGGTGTAGACAACCGAGCCTCGATCACATGGCATTCGTGTTGTTGAAGAAAAGCTTGCAGTTGATCCACATTGGTGTTATGCAAATCCTTAGCCAATTTAACATCCGTCACGTATTTTTTCCATTCTGGAGGAAGAGTGTTCAAATACTTGGTGTTCAATTGAAAGGTAGGAATTGCCATGCCATAAATATTTAGCTCATTCAACAATAGGGTAAATCTCAGATAGTAGTCATTGAGAGTCTCCCCTGGCACATAGGCAAACTTATCAAACGCATCATAAAGCTTACACTCTCGTTCTTGTTTGGTTAACGAGGTGCCTTGCATTAGAACCCGAATTCTATCCCATAACTCTTTGGCAACTTTATGTTTGCTGACGAGTTTGTAGACATCTGGAGGAAGGGCTTGGAGAATGATGTTTGTAGCATACTTATCACATTTATCTTGAATCTTCATATCTCCAGTCAACTCACCCGTTGTGCGAGGACGAGTGGTCGTACCTTCCGTCACAGTACCATAATCTAATGGTCCATTGAGCACCGATGCCCAAATTAGATGACCATTCTCCTTGTTCAACATATAAAGTTCCATTCGGGAAGCCCATTCCTCATACATAGTCTTCACCAACATTGGTGGACGATTATCCGTACCCGAGAGGATGGACTTATCCGTAAGAGATGTATACTCCATTTCAATAAGTTAAGATTTACAAAGTTGATCGAATCAATGAAATAAGGTTAAGTATTTTTGTGTTGTTGTGAGTTAAAACCGAGAAACAATGTTAAAATCCCCTAAAATATGTTCTCGATAAACCAAAAATTCCAAGTAAAAATTACACACGAAAAAATTGTGATTATCGGAATGCCAGATCGGAATGTCAGATCGTAATACTTGATCGGAATGTCAGATCGTAAAACCAGATCGGAATGTCAGATCGTAAAACCAGATCGGAATGTCAGATCGTAACACCAGATCGGAATGTCAGATCGTAATACCAGATCGGAATATAGCCCTGTCGAAATGTTGTTGGTATCGGAATGTTCAGATCGCAAAAGCCCTATCGGAATGTTCAGATCGCAAAGTGGCTGACAAAATTCGAGCAGAGTAACGAATTAAAATACTTCCTTATACCCGTCGGAATCTCAGATCGCAATAGCTATCGGAATGATTCAGATCGGAATAAGTGATAAAAATCCCACGATCGCAATGTAGAAACCAAACCCTTTCCGATGGAAGGTTATTGCGATGGAAGCCCAAGTACAATTTGTACTTTCCGATGGATGTTTCTGCTTAAATTTCGGAATGATAGAACACAACCTTTTTGCACTTTTGATCCAAAAAATTGATGTTTTAATGAAAAACCAAGATACCAAGAACACTTTTAAGCACAAAATCCTATGTTGCACTACTTGATACTACGATCAAAGCAAAAAATTTTGAAGATTTCGGCAAAACACACTTATACTATACGAATTGTTTAGAAAACAATACGCAACACAAACACAAACCTATATTTCATCCCAAGCTCTTGATACCATTTGTAGATTTGTAAATCTATGCTTATGTTTTTAGAGAGAGAAAGAGATAGAAAGATGGTGGATTTCACACTTCTAGAGAGAGAAAGTTAAGAACAACTATGTGTAAATTATGAAAAACCACACCCTCTCCATCAAAGGAGAGGGTTTATATACCCAAGCCCATGTGATGGGCTTGGGTTTACAATAGGCCGACGGCCCATACAATCCATGGGCTCGGTTTCGGGCTTTGTTTGATAAAAGTAAATAACTAAACTACGAGCTATTACATGGACTATTGTTGGAGTGACCGATCCTTCTTAATACGTAAAACGTATTTCCAACAGAAAGGTGTGATTTGTTTTGGGAAGAAAGGAAATTTAAGTCCTATGTATACTGGACCATTCAAGATCATTAAACGAATTGGACCGGTTGCTTACAAGTTGTATTTGCCGAATGAGCTCCGTGCCATTCGTAACACGTTTCACGTGACAAATCTAAAGAAGTGTTTGGCATATAAGGATTTGGTGATTCTGTTGGATAAGATTCGGATGGATGACAAATTGCATTTTGTGGAGGAACCAATAGAGATTATGGGCCGAGAAGTTAATAGATTGAAGCATAGTGGGATTCCTATTGTGAAGGTACGATGGAATTCTAGACGTGGACCGGAATTCACGTGGGAACGTAAGGATTTCTTTAAGAAAAAGTATCCTCATTTGTTATAGCAGTACAAAATGTGAGTATAAGAAGAGGCGAGTGCCGGGACGTCGCTCTTTTAAGGAGGGGAAGATGTGATACCCAGAACCCGAGGTCATTATTTAACCCTAATTTACGTATATTTTTGAAATTTTTAAGAAATTTTGTTGGTAATATGTTTGACGGTTTGAGTTGAAACTAATGTTTGAGGTCGTGTATTTTACGTTTAACGATTTAGAAGAACCAATAGCGACTACGATACCGATGGATGCCCAAAATTTATCTTTTATTATCGATTGATCGATATTTGAATTTTTCGAAGTTTTTATCTTATTTACGTGTTAAGTCGAGTCAGAACCATTCACTTCATTTTGTGTGCGTTTAAACCTTTGAAATGTATTTTTAGGTAGCCGGGACGAACCTCGACTCCAGCAAAAATTCAAAACCCGTCATTTAGCCAAAATCTTGCTCTTTATTATTACTTTTACCATGGAGGCCAAAAGATAGCTAAGTTGTCAAAAATTACCCTTACCCTAGTATAAAAGGATTTCACCCTCACACACACTCTCATTTTTCATTCCAAAATTTTTGAAAACTCTCTCTCTCTCTCTCTCTCTCTCTCTCTCTCTCTCTCTCTTGAACACCGTCAAAAATTTTCGTGAGTTTTGGAAGAAAATAATCAAAGACCAACCTCTATTTTCTTCTTGTAAGTGTTTTGAATCCAAAAAAACACACATGCAACAACTTTAATTTTTCCAAAAATTATTTTCATAATTAAGTGGGTTTGATCTAAAAATCTTGTGTACAAGTTTTAGAAATGTGTTTATGAACAAGGGAAACTAATTAAACAAGAAGGGGATTAGTTATTTTTGGTGTTTTTGTAACACCCCATTTTGATAAACGGAATATCACAGGATAATTATGGCGTGTCATCAAAGGATGCAAGGTAAATGTCTAAACATCAAATGACCATAAAAGAATTTGGAAACAAACATCGGATCCAATATAAGCTCCAAACACGAAATGCATAAGTATAGAATGTAAGGAAAGGACTAAACAATGTCCAACAAAGCAAAAGTATGTAAATGCATTAAAGAATGAAAGAAGACTGGCGCCTCATTCCATGCACGTACTCTTGATTCCTAGCTTTACCCTTTAGTACCTGTCGTATTAGGACATGGAAAGAGAAATACGACTAAACAATACGCTCAGTCTGCGGATATAACATAGAATATAAAGCATAAACATAAGCAAGTAATGAAATGAAATGAATAGCAGTGGAATAAGTGTATGTCCTGGAAAAACCTGGTTTAAGTTTATAAGACTGTTTATATTTCTAAAAAAGACTTATGTTTAGTTTATCTTGAAAATCTGTATTTTAAATATGCCCAGAGCCCATATAGGTCATGTTGTATCAACGTGCATGAATACTTAGAGGGGTGACCTGATCATGAAATTAGAGGGGCTGCCTCTAATTAATATATATAAATTGAGTGGAGGGATTAGCTCTTGTAACGGATGTATGGCACGCACCGCAGTTACCATGAAATCATACTACTTGTCCTAGGATGCACCCATTCGCCCTGCATGACAATAGTAACATAGCCCAAATAACGTAAAGGGACTCTGCGAGCAATCACTCTCACAGCAGAAGAGTCACAACACTGGTGCCTCCAGTGCAATGGTTATGGAACCCCCACAACTGGTTGAAACTGGCATGCATGTATATAGCTCAGGCAATCTAACATAATCATAACATATACTGATGTGTTTAAGACACTTAAACTACTGGGGAAAATAGATGGCTACAAACGGGAATCCTAATAAAGAAGAAAGATGTCCTTACTGAAGGACGCAATATCCACACCTTATGTCCAGTAAATGAAGACGAAAACGAACTCAGAAGATCACTCCGACTTCACAATAGTTACATAATGAAGGGACAAGAATAAGAGTCGGTTTACTTCTACATACTAGTTATAGTTTACTTGACGTGTTCATACTTATTATACTTGTTCTTGTCTTGTCTTATTATTTCATGTTTAAATCACGTGTTTCTTATAGTTTCATGTGTTTTAGATTCATGTATTTCATGTTTTAAGTGATATAGTACTTGTTATAACATAATGAGTAACTTTCTAAAAATAGCAGGTTTCTATATGTAGTAATTTTCTAAAAACAGTAGGTTTCCATATATTGTAACATTCCAAAAATAGTAAGTTTCCTTAAATAGTATGTTTCTAAAAATAGAAAGTTTCCATAATTAGTATGTTTCCAAAAATAGAAAGTTTCCATATTTAGAATGTTGCCATAAATAGTATAATTCCATAATTAACATGTTTCCATAATTAATCGTATGCTTTTTATGTCATGTATAATTATATTATAAAGTTTAATAAATAATAAGTAATAAATACGGTGCTTAACTTATTATTATTAATTAATAATGTCATGTCATGTTATTATAAGTTAATACTAGTTAATAATATTACATATTTCATGTTATTAAACTTTACCTTAAAAGATGTTAATTAATTAACCTAAGTTTTAATTAATTAATTCAATGTACATGAATAATTAAATTATTAATTATTATAACATAAGTTTATTTAAATAAATGTACATACATGTTATATCATGATTTTATTTAAATAAACATAACCTAAGTTTTTATTTTTATTAAACAATAAATTAATTAATAAAATTACTTAATTAAAACATAACGTAAAGTATTTTTCATAATTGATTTAATTACATGTTCTTGGAAAAAATATCAAGTACCCGAGCCCGAAACCCCGAGACCCGACAACCGAGCACCACAGCCCGAAGGCTGCGGCCTCGATGACGTGACTCGTCCGAGTCAACAACACCTCACCGAGTGCCAAAGGCTCTCGGCTTGCTGTTGTGCCCGAACCAAACGACCCCCAACCCACGCTAGGGTTCCCTCTGCTTGCGACTAATACCCACCGAGCCCCCATAGTGCTGGGCCAAGATCCTCCACCGTGGGTCTTGGTCCTTGCGGCTGTCAACAACAACACCACCACCGTCAACCGTGGGTTGTGGCTGGTGGTTTAAATCCAAAGCCGACCCCCATGGGGCTTGCGGCTATTGGCAAAAAAAATCACCGAGACCCCTTGTGGTCTCGGTTGGGCTGCGATCGGGACAAACCAAAACCCCCAACCATGTTTTTGTTTAGTTCTTACTTGATATGATTATTACATGTTTTCCTAGATTGTTTTTAATAATCATACATAAATAAAAACAACAAGGAAAAAGGATTCGAGATACCACACGTAATTTAAAAAGGATGAACGAACACAATACCATTGTCAAACAAAAATCAAAATAAATCGTCCTTGTGATCCTTGTGGTTGCCGCGGCCAAGAAAGAAAAGAAGGAAGGAGAAGTGTTTTAGGGTTTATGTAAAATCATCTGTGATTTATGTATTATGATATCCTTATTTTATGTAAATAAGGTTTAGTTATTGGATTGGGTCTTTGGACCTTTTCTTGCTTGTTTGGATGCTGGCCACAACACACACATATAACAATTCTATTATTTTTCGTGACTTAAATATTAGCGTGTGTGTTTGTTAAATGTTCGTTTTTTATAACTTGTATACTCTAAGTATTATTCGTGAATACTTATCGTGCATTTATAATCGTGTTTATATACGTAATACCTACGATAATTAATTAATATACATGTAATTCATATTAAAATATTCATGATTCATGGCGTATATTAATTAATTAGAAAGTTTAAATTTAACCGTAAATTCGTGCCTTTAATGATCTTAGGATTTTAAAGCGGGTTTTACAACTCTTCCCCTCTAAAAGAATAATTCATCCTCGAATTAGAGATACGATAAACTGATGAGATAATAAACGCTGAAATGCCATAAAAGCTGGAAAGACATGTAAGCTAAAATGACATACCCGAGTCAGAACTGGAAATGAGGGTAAGATGTCCGGATAGACTCCTTCGTTTCCCAAGTGTCTTCCCGCTTGGAATGATCCCTCAAAAGGATTTTAACGAATGGAATCGTCTTTCTCTGCATGACTCGTTCTTGGCGATCGAGAACTTTCTCGGGTTCCTCAATATATGATAGATCCTCTCGAATCTGCTCGAATGGATACACAACTTTATGCAATGGATGGTAGTTTTAACCTTTGAGTAAGGATACATGGAATACATCATGCAAATGAGATAGCTGGGGAGGTAAAGCTAGACGATATGATACTTCACTGACACGTTCGAGGATTTCAAACGGTCCGATGAAACAAGGACTGATCTTGCCCTTGAGTCCAAAATGCTTGACACCACGTGCTGGTGATACTTTAAGGAACACATGCTCGCCGATATTAAATGCTAGATCTTTATGATGCTTATCATCATATCTTTTCTGTCGAGCATGAGTGGAGCACGACACTTCCTGCCATAGATCATCTCGAAAGGTACACATTTAATACTTGCATGCCAGCTGTTGTTGTAGGCAAACTCCACCAAACAAATGTAGTCGTCCCAACTTCCTGACAATTTCAATGCACAATCTCGCAACGTGTCTTCTAAGGTCTGAATGGTACGCTCTGATTGAACATCGGTCTGAGGATGAAAAGCAGTTCCAAGCTTAAGTTTAGTGCCCTATTCTTTCTACATACCTTTCCAAAATTTTGACGTGAAACGAGGATCTCGGTTTGATACGATGTCTGAAGGAGTTCCATGTAGTCGTATGATGTCCTTAAGGAATATATCTTCCAATTTACTAACTGAGAAGTCCTTGCGAATTGGAAGAAAATGAGCTGACTTGGTTAATCGATCAACTATGACCCATATAGCATCATGTTTGCTCTGAGTAAGCGGAAGTCCGGTGATGAAATCCATGGAGATTTTGTCCCACTTCCATGCGGGAATCTCAAACGGTTGCAGTAAACCACTAGCCCGCTGATGCTCAATCTTAACCTTCTGTCATGTTAGACACTTGGATACAAAAGTAGCAACATCCTACTTCATGCCACTCCACCAGAAATGTTGTTTGATGTCATGATACATCTTGGTGGAACCTAGATGAATAGAGAATGGAGAGATGTGAGCTTATGTCAATAGAGATTCTCGGAGTTCCTGATCATCCGAAACACATGGCTTAGTTCCTTTCCATACGATGCCTTCTTCGTCTACATGAAATTCTGTCTGCCGATGAAGATTCTGAATGACAGACCAAATCTCACCATCATATTTCTGAGTTGCCTTGATCCGAGAAATTAAGTCTGGCTCAATTCTCATATTAGCCCAGTACCCATGTTGTCCACGTACTAAGAGTTCCATGTCTAGTCTCTCTAATTCACGTATGATTTCTTCTTCTATCTTGATGCCATTAATCAAACCTGACTTCCTGCTGAGAGCATCTGCTACTACATTTGCCTTGCTGGGATGATACTGAAGATTGATGTCATAATCCTTGAGTAGTTCCAACCATCTTCTCTGTGTCATGTTAAGCTCTCTCTGAGTGAAAATGTACTTGAGACACTTGTGATCAGTGAAGATATCACATGATTCACCGTATAGGTAGTGTCTCCATATTTTAAGTTCAAAGACTACTGCTGCTAGCTCCAAGTCATGTGTAGGATAATTCTCTTCATAAGGCTTTAGCTGACTTGATGCGTATGCAATCACTTTCCCATGTTGCATGAGTACACAACCTAATCCTTTACCCGAAGCATCGCTGTAGATCTGAAATCCACATGTACAAGATGAGAGAGTAAGAATAGGTGCAGATACTAACCGATTCTTGATTTCTTCAAATCTCTTCTCCCGCTCATCAGTCGAAACGAATTTCTCTCCTTTCTGCATCAACTTGGTAACGGTCAAGCTAGTCTTGAAAAATTCTCCACAAATATGTGATAATCGAAAGTTAAGCCTAGAAAACTACAAACCTCAATTGTAGACGTCGGTCTTGGCCATTTAGTGATAGCTTCAACCTTCGCAGGATCCATAGTAATCCCTTCGACGGATACAATGTGACCTAGAAATGACACCTTGTTTAGTCAAAATTCACACTTAGAAAATTTGGCATACAACTATTTCTAACGAAGAATATGTAGCACAATACGTAGATGTTCTTCATGTTCTTCCTTGGATTTAGAGAAGATGAGGATGTCATTGATGAACACGATAACAAATTTGTCTAAGTACTCGTGGAAGACGCGGTTCATAAGGTCCATGAAAACCGCAGGAGCATTAGTGAGTCCGAAAGGCATGACTACGAACTCATAATAGCCATATCTGCTTCGAAAAGCAGTCTTGAGAATATCATGCTCTTTAACTCGCAGCTGATGATAACCGGATCTTAGATCAATCTTGGAGAAATGATTGGCACCTTGAAGTTGGTCAATTAGATCATCGATTCGCGGTAATGGATAACGGTTCCTAATCGTGATCTTATTCAGCTCACGATAGTCAATGCATAAATGCATGCTGCCATCTTTCTTCTTGACGAAAAGTACCGGTGCACCCCATGGTGATACACTCGGACGGATGAAACCTCGCTCCATTAATTCCCGTAGATGATCTTTTAACTCCTTGAGCTCTACGGGATCCATGCGATAAGGAGCCTTAGAGATTGGTTGAGCTCCTGGAATAAGCTCGATGTTAAACTCTACTCTCCGGGTAGGTGGTATAGCTGGAATTTATTTTGGGAGGAAATTTTGAAACAAGTGGTTGATCTTGGACTGATGGAACTTCGACAATAATATCATGCATTGAAGCTAAGAAGCCCTCGTAACCATGATATAGTAAGGCACGAGCTTCTAACGTAGAGATGATTTGTACAGACTTTCCTGGTATGAAACCATTGTGAATGTACTCTGGTGCTTGAAAATCGCCAAAGATAACCCGATAAGTATAACAATCGATAGTAGCATGATGCTTGGATAACCAATCCATGCCTAAGATGAGATCAAACTCGCACATATCCAAAGGAAGTGCGTCTACTGGGTGAATCTTATCATCAAATTCTAGTGGAAGATCTCTGTACACCTGGGTAATGCGCACAGAGTCTCGCATAGGCGTAGATATACTTAAAATATTCTCTAATGGCGTAGGGATTTTATTAGTACTAGTGTCATACGTAGTGGATATAACTGAATGAGTAGCACCGGTATCGAATAAAACGCAAGCATCATGACCATTCATAAAAAGGATGCCAGTGATAGTACCTAAAGACTTATTAGCTTGGTCCCTTGTAGTAGTGTAGACACGCCCCGAGGCTGGTGGCTTAGGAAGAGCAGCACTAGAAGTACCAGCAATATCTCCCTTCTTATAATCTTTCAACATGTGTCCGGGTAGTCCACACTTGAAATAGACGCCGGCTGACTTACGGCATGGTCCGGGATGTCTACAACTACAAGTCGTGCAGATGGGTTAGGTGTAACCTCCTGGAGGTACCCTTGCTACCTGAGAGTCTGTTTAAGAAATATGCGTGAGACATGATTATTTTGCATAAACATTACTGTACTGAAGTTTAGATGATAGTTTACCATATGAAGACGAGTTGTTGGACTGTTGACCCTTTGCATTTTGGTCACTTCCACTCGTAGAGTTCCTATTTATGAGGATGACATGTTAGTATGTAAAACATACAACAACTTAACATAGAAAAGTTTGAGAATTTAGGGACCTGTTGTTAGACTGGTTGTCGTTGTTATAGCAATTGTCATTACCGTTCCTCTTGTCAGATCCATGGCGGTCATTAGATTGATCGTGCCCCTTGTTGGCATTCTGCTGAGTGGCCGGCTGGGACCGGTCTCCACCCTTCTGCCTGAATATACAATTGGAATAGGAAAAGGTATAAATGAACATAAAGATCGAAATGAAATGATAACGCTTGATGACTGAATTTTATACCTCTTCTCTGGACGAGCTTGTTCCTTGTAGTCATCACACTCATGTAGCATTTCCAAGCTTCATGCTGCATCATTAACTTGTGCCACATTAGTATAAGTAGCACTAAGTAAATGATCTGCAATAGAGGCGTGCAGAGCCCAACGAAAGTGCTTGAATTGTTCTTCTGTAGTACCCGCAGCAGCGCCTAAGAATCCATCCAACATATGAAACCTCTTCATAAACTCAATGCTAGTCTCTCCAGTTCTCTGACGAATGGAATGATAGTCCCTCTTGAGTCCCTCCTACTCAGATGTCGGAAAGACCTGCCCATAAAACAGAGTCTTGAACTGCTCCCAAGTCAACATAGCTAACCACACATCACCTCCATTTGCTAACTTGTATGCCCTCCACCAATGCAAGGCAACTCCTTCAAACTTATAGCAAGCCAGCCTTGCCTTGTAGACACCATCACATACCATAGCGTCAAAAATTTTCTCCATATGTGAAATCCAGTTTTCCGCATCAGATGATATCTCACCTTTCTCAAAGGATCTAGGTTTCTGCTTGTTAAACCTCTCAAGCCAAGTGTGTGGAGTAACCGATGGAGGAGGAGGAGGATTGTTCTCATATGGAATGTTCTAGTATTCATTTCGGATCTGCTTCCTGATTTGGGGAAGCATGGCTTGCAGAGCTGCTTGGCAGCTGCTGCTAGCTCGTGTTCGCGTGTCATGACCATCTGACAGTTTAAAAATGAAAAAATGAAATGATTAATCTGATTAGAACATATGATAAACATAATAAGATGATGCATGGAACAGTTTATGAAGGCATAGGCAACGAAAATGACATGAGTTTGGGTGAACGCCTATGGGTCGGTTCACAAAAACAAAACTAAACATGACGAGGATGAACGCCTATGGGTTGATTCATCAAAACAAAATGACATGAGCTAATGTAAACGCCTATGGGTCGGTTCATCAAGCAAAATAATTCGAATAAAATCACATGCGACTAAATATGGCCAGTCCTGTACCAACCATTACTTAGTCAAAATTCCTGCATCAATGATACATGAAATAAATGCATGAAAATAAACTGTCAGTTTTAGGAAGACACTGATGACTACCCACTAGTCACATGTCAATTTTAAGAGCATACAGGTCAAAACCTAGATTTGATATCATAATTGTAACACCCCATTTTGATAAAGGCAATATCACAAGATAATTATGGTGTGTTATCAAAGCATGCAAGGTAAATGTCTAAACATTAAATGACCATAAAAGAATCCGGAAACAAACATCGGATCCGACATAGGCTTCACACAAGAAATGAATAAGTATAGAATGTAAGGAAAGGACTAAACAATGTACAACAAAGCAAAAGTATATAAATGCATTAAAGAATGAAATTAGACTGGCGCCTCATTACATGCACGTACTCTTGATTCCTAGCTTTGCCCTTTAGTACCTGCCGTATTGGGACATGGAAAGAGAAATACGGCTAAGCAATACGCTCAGTGTGCGGATATATAACATAGAATGTAAAGTATAAACATAAGCAAGTAATGAAATGAAATGAATAGAAGCAGAATAAATGTATGTCCTAGAAAAACCTGGTTTAAGTTCATAAGACTGTTTATATTTCTGAAAAAGACTTATGTATAGTTTATCTTGAAAATCAGCATTTTAAATGCCCCGAGCCCATATAGGTCATGTTATATCAACATGCATGAATACTTAGAGGGGTGACCTCATCATACATTTAGAGGGGTTGCCTCTAATTAATATATATACAATAAGTGGAGGGATCAACTCTTTTAACAGATGCAAGACACACACCACAGTTACCATGAAATCATACTACTTGTCCTAGAATGCACCCATTCGCCCCACATGATAATATTAACATAGGCCAAATAACGTAAAGGGACGTTGCGAGAAATCACTCTCACCGCAGACGAGTCATAACACCGGTGCCTCCAGTGCTATGGTTATGGAACCCCCACAACTAGGTGAAACTGGCATACATGTATATAGCTGAGGCAATCTAAAATAATCATAACATATACTGATGTGTTTAAGACACTTAAACTACTGGGGAAAACAAATGGCTACAAACGGGGAATCCTAATAAAGGAAGAAAGATCTCCTTACTGAAGGACGGAATATCCATACCTTATGTCCAGTAAATGAAGACGAAAACGAACTCAGAGGATCATTCCGACTTCACAATAGCTACATAATGAAGGGACATGAATAAGGGTCGGTTTACATATACATACTTGTTATTTAGTTTACTTGACGTGTTCATACTTATTATACTTGTTCTTCTCTTGTTTTATTATTTCATGTTTAAATAATGTGTCTTTTTATAGTTTCATGTGTTTTAGATTCACGTGTTTCATGTTTTAAGCGTTATAGTACTTGTTATAACATAATGAGTAACTTTCTAAAAATAGTAGGTTTCTATATATAGCAACTTTCTAAAAATAGCAGGTTTCTTATATAGCAACATTCCAAAAATAGTAAAATTCAAAAAATAGAAAGTTTTCATAATTAGTAAGTTTCCAAAAATAAAAAGTTTCCATATGTAGCATGTTCCATAAATAGTATAATTCTATAATTAACATCTTTCCATAATTAATCGTATCCTTATTTTATATCATGTATAATTATATTATAAAGTTTAATAAATAATAAATACTTAGCTTAACTTATTATTATTAATTAATAATGTCATGTCATGTTAGGGTTAAGTCTATAAAATAGAAACGAACTTTTCATTTTTTACAATTATAGTAAACGAACTTTATATATTATCAATATAACTATTATAACTTTTAAATTTCGAACTTTATAGTAAACTTTCTTGCTAGCAACCTCCTACAACAGGTCATATAAACCGACACATCATCTTTATTAAAAAAATAATTTTTTTTGCTGACTTGAAACTTTATATATTACCAATATAACCATTATAACTTTCAAATTTTGAACTTTAAAGCAAACTTTATTAAAAAAATTCAACTTTAAAAAAAATTGTAATTCTTAAATGTTTTTAAAAAAGAAACTTTTTTTTTCAAAAAGTTTTTAATAAAATTAGAATAAAAATGTTTTCGAAAAGTTTTTTTAGAAAAAATATTTCGAAAAGTTTTTTAGAAAATTATTTACAAAGATTCTTCGAAAAAGTTTTAAAAAAATCCAAATATGTTTTTAAAAAGTTTATTTATTTTTTAAAAAAAAGTTTATTCCAATTTATTTTTTTAAGAGTTAATTTCAATTTATTTTTATTTTCGAAAATACCAAAAATTTATTTTCGAAAAAAAAATTCGAAATGTTTTTTAGAAAATTATTTACAAATTCTTCGAAAAATTTTTAAAAAAATCCCAATATGTTTTAAAAAATTTTACTTAGTTTTTTAAAAAAGATTATTTCAATTTACTTTTTTAAAAAAAGTTTATTCCAATTTATTTTTCTTTAAAAGTTAATTTCAATTAATTTTTATTTTCGAAAATACCAAAATTTTTATTTTCGAAAAAAAAATTCGAAAAGTTTTTTAGAAAATTATTTACAAATTGTTCGAAAAAGTTTTAAAGAAAATCCAAATATGTTTTAAGAAATTTTATTTAGTTTTTTAAAAAAGATTATTTCAATTTATTTTTTAAAAAAAGTTTATTCCAATTTATATTTTTAAAAAAATTGATTGCAATTTATTTTTTAAAAAAGTTTATTTATTTTCGAAAATTCCAAGTAATTTCAAATTTTTAATTTTTTTGGTGGTGAATTTATTTTTTAAAAAAGTTTATTTATTTCCTTTCTTTTAAACATTTTCTTTTTAACTTTAACATTTTTTAACTTTAACTTTTTTTTTTGAAAAAATTAAAAAACTGGTACAACCGTTAATATTAGTGTATTTAACCCAAAACAACAAGTTACAATGGTTATACTGGTAATATATAAAGTTCGTTTACTATAATTGTAAAAAATGGAAAGTTTGTTTCTATTTTATAGACTTAACCCGTCATGTTATTGTAACTTTACCTTAAAAGATATTGATTAATTAACCTAAGTTATAATTAATTAATTCAACGTGCATGAATAATTAAGTTAATAATTATTATAACATAAGTTTATTTAAATAAATTTACATACATGTTATATCATGATTTTATTTAAATAAACATAACCTAAGTTTTTATTTTAACTAAACCATAAATTACTTAATATAATTAATTAAATAAAACATAATGTAAAGTATTTTTCAAAACTAGTTTAATTACATGTTCTTGGAAAAATGTGAAGTACCCGAGTCCGAAACCCGAGACCCGAAAACCGAGCACCACGACCCGAAGGCTGTGGCCTCGTTGTCGTGACTCGTCCGAGTCAACAACACCTCAGCGAGAGCCAAAGGCTCTCGGCTTGCTGTTGTGCCCGAACCAAACGACCCCCAGCCCACGCTGGGATTACCCCTGCTTGCGACTAATACCCACCGAGCCCTCATAGTGGGCCTCGGTTCCCACTATTGGGTCAAGATCCCCCACCGTGGGTCTTGGTACTTGCGGCTGTCAACAACAACAACACCACCGTCAACCATGGGTTGCGGCTGGTGGTTTAAATCCAACGCCAACCCCCATGGGGCTTGCGGCTGTTGGCAAAACAACACCACCGAGACCCCTTGTGGTCTCAGTTGGGATGCTATCGGGACAAACCAAAACCCCCAACCATGTTTTTGTTTCATTCTTGCTTGATTATTACATGTTTTCCTAGATTTTTTTTAATAATCATACATAAATAAATAAAAACAACAAGGAAAAAGGATTCGAGATAGCACACGTGATTTAAAAAGGATGAACGAACATGATACCATTGTCAAACAAAAATCAAAATAAATCTTCCTTGTGATCCTTGTGGTTTCCGCGGACAAGTAAGAAAAGAAGGAAAGAGAATTGTTTAGGGTTTTTGTAAAATCCTTTGTGATTTATGTATTATGATAACCTTATTTTAATGAAATAAAGTTTAGTTATTGGATTGTGCCTTTGGCCCTTTTCTTGCTTGTTTGGACGCCGACCACAACACACACATATAACAATTCTTTTATTTTTCGTGACTTCAAATATTAGCGTGTGTGTTCGTTAAATTTTCGTGTTTTATAACTTGTATACTCTAAGTATTATTCGCGAATACTTATCGTGCATTTATAATCGTTTTTACATACGTAATACATATGATTATTAATTAATATACATATAATTCGTATTAAATATTCATGATTCATGGCGTATATTAATTAATTAGAAGGTTTAAATTTAACCGTAAATTCGTGCATTTAATGATCTTAGGATTTAAAAGCGGTTTTACAGTTTTGCTTCAACATACCCCACGACCAAAGGAGGGTGTTTGGTTTTGTTGATTTTGATCTATTTTGCTTGTGGGTTTATGTTTATGTTGATGTTAACATCATTTTAAAATTAATTAATCATATTGCAAGTATGATTTATGAAATGTGTTTTCTTAAGTGATTGTTCATACAAGTAATTAAGTATGTTAGAAATAGATTAGGATGTTTGATTAGTGTTATAATAGGTTTAGGTGTTGAGAAAAATGATTGAAAAGATGTTTTGGTATGGTTTTTAAAGTAGTATTTTAGACCAGATTGTTTAAGGGGATTTTTTGTGGTCTTAAGCATAAGGCAAGGTTGAGACTATAGGATATAGTTGTAGAGCTTCTTTCAAGCTTCTATTTGGTATAAGATAGACCTTCTAACTCAAAACGAGGTAGAAGTTATGCTAGATTGATTTTCGTGTACCGGGAGGCGAGTATCGACACAATCCGAATTTGTGTTCGATATTAGGTCAAATCTCGGGGACTATAGTTGGAGTTTTAAAAATGTTTGAGGGCTGTTCTTAGGCTCTAAACCTGTCTCGCGTCTATTTTTAAACTTAGGAGTCTAATTTACAAATGGTATTGGTTAGGTGAGTCAAAATGGTTTTACAATGCAAGGGTACAAATCTGCCCGGTTTTTCAAGTTTGGAAATGTGTTGACCAGCGAGACATAAAAGTAAATCTTTTTATAAATTTTTTTGAGTGTTTTCTACATGATGTAAGTGAGACCTCCAGCGAGTTTCGTGAAAATTCGTGGTGTTGAAGTATGGGAATTCAGTTCGTACATTTGGTATGTACCGGCAAAATTGTTTCAAGAGTATTATGTGAGACCCCCAAAATCAGGCAAGGAAACACGTAGGCATCATGAGGGTGCCACATAATGGTCAAGAATCACTAAAATACATTTGACACAAAATTGACGTAATTAAACATTTACATTACATCATAAAAGATAAGAGTTTTTAAACAAAGGTCCTAGAGTTTTATAAGCGGAAAAATCTATTATTTAAACATGATTTTGTAACATATAGTTACCAAGAATATAGGATAAGCTTCTGAGAGTTTTTACCAAAACCAAAGTTTAAATATAACGCAGAAATCTCCAAGCTACGATAATATCCTGCGGGCTCCCATCTAAGCAAAATTAAGTATTATTACCTGAGATTAAACATGTAAAAATCGTCAACACAAAGTTGAGTGATATTCATAGGTTTAGTAGTACAATTGTGGAACACAACCATTCATTTGTAAAACAAATAAACATAGAAAATGGTTATGATCATTAACCATAGTCCGAAACCATTATTATTGCTATTTAGCTCATGACACCGAAGCTTAATAAAAGGTAAGTTCCCATAGTGAGTACTCAACCTAAACACTCAAGTATAAACAAATGTAATGCGTCAAGGTAATACGGGACGGGGATTGTCAATCCCGATGCATCCACCTACAACATTCGCGCTTAGAAAAGGTAACACTAGAAAATTAACGGTGCATGAAATGGTAGGGAAACTTAGTGGCTATGGAAACTAAAAGCAATAATAATAATGGTAATCTGTTCTGGAAAGCATACAAGTTTTGGAAATCATACATGTTCTGGATAGCATACAAGTTCTGGATAGCATACAGTTTTAAATGAATGTGTTCCACCATGTAAAATCTCACCCCACGTTTAGAAACAATGTACAAGTAGTAAAAAGGGGCTATGAACTCACCTAAGTAATAACGATATCAAACGAGGATAATGATCAAGATAATAGTGACGAGAGTGAAGCGATGAAATAAAATAAGCCGAGAAACCACAAGCTTCGAACGACAACCTAAAATAAATCGGCGCATCTAAGAAGTATACACGACAACGGACAAAGTTGGACTGATTTTTATAACTAAACTTTCTTGATAAAATAACTAAATTATAATTTTAGGACTAGTTTTGAAAAGCATAAAATTGACGAGAGCTAAATGTGTTACTTTGAAATTATATAATTCTCATTTGTAAATATCTTTATAAATCTAGGACCAAAATGTAAAATTTGTATTTGAAATGCATGGAAGAATTTTTTTGACGTATTTTGACGTGAAGTTTATTGTTTCAGTTTTTTCTTTTTATTAAGAAATGAAGTTTATTGTTTCATTTTTACTAATTGAAGATAGTATGTACCAAAAGTTTCAATGTTTCATTAATCTTATATAAATCTATTACTTGCGATGCCGATTTACTAATATGTTTAGATGAACTTGTCGTTTGTATTATGTACACACTGGACTCGAGACGTACCTCGAATCAATAAGACTAGTTCAACCATCCAACTCTAGAGAACGATACCATAACGTCTTATGAGAATATGAACTCGTCGTATTATTTATCTCCATCGACTAGGGATTCCAAACACGAACATCACCTGATCACCAACAAAAGCTCACCCGAAACACAATCTTGTACGTAACCAAATCTATGACTCGAAAACGAACCGAAATCAATAGGCCACACTTTAGTCTTGACAATTATGAGCCCAACTAGTTCTATATTTTGCCATAAAAGTTTAATATGAAACTTATGATGGTATTTGCGTGCTTTCTTTGGCTAGGCAAAACAAAAACGCCACAAGATATGGTGCTTTCTAACAGTAGTGCAAGAAATGGATTTAATTTAATTTTTTTATCATATCTTATGGAATACACGTACCAACATATTTAGTATTTGTGTCTATTCCTTGCATGAGTCTTTGTGGTGACGCCAAATCAGTGACACGAAGGATGCTTATTTTTTTGCAATTATTATATTAGTATAAAAGCGGGTATTATCGGAACCCGATATTTTAACAGGTACGCGATTTGAAAGATACACGTAAAACACGAAAAATAAACGCTCAAGATAAAATAAAAACACCGACATTCAGGTCATGTTAATATTTCGATAAATAAACGAAGACTTATAATTTAATTATTATTAACACGTCGTATAAACGAATGACGCTTAAAGGCTTAACGTAAATTACTAAGAATGCTCGTAAAACGAGAAATTAATCGACGACAATAAAAAATATTTCTATGTAATAATAAGGATACTTACGATTGATGACGGACATAAACTTTGCCGATAAATAATAAATGAGAAGTATTTGATACATTAAAGCCATAACTTTGCCGGTTAGTCGAGAATTCAATATTATTCGTCGAACGATCATGACTAATAAAAGTCGAGTAATAAATATTAATCCAAATACTAGAAATAAGATTAGATCTTGGTCTAAATATTGATTTTAAATTTCGTGTTACTACAATAAATAAATATGGAAAAATATTTTTTTTAATTCCGAATAAGATATTATCAATGATCAGAAGAATATTTAAATATATTTTAATTAAAATTCTCGAATGCATAGGATTTATGAATGAAAAAGTAAAAGAAACAGGTCGAACATTGTAAAATCGAAAAGTACGAATAAAAGAATAATTTAATTACCAAGAAAAATACGAGTTCTCATAGTCTACCCCCCCTAAAGGAACTCTGGTCCCTCAGACTTCAACTAGAGATGAAAACAGACGGGAACAAATAAGGATACTTTGCTTTGAACTGGTCTTTAAATACGAGAGAGTATTTAGAATTAGAATAAACACGATAAACTCTTAAACGGACAAGATGCACTAAAACGTATTAAATTAATGCTCGACGAGGAATTGCTAATCACGTAAACCGTAAAACGTATTAATTCACTTTACTAAGAAAAGGAGGGTGTTAACTATGTTATATAGATATTAAGACGAAAATATATATTTAATGGGTAAATAATCGCTAAGTCTTTTCTTGATCAAGATAGTGTTCAAAATAGAAGTAAACTAGGTTCAAGTATTCTTTTGACCGTCTTGAGAAACCTTGGGATGATTGTATGAAATTATTGTTAAAACTTGTTTTTATGGTTACGATTAGAGAAAATATATATTTCAAATTATCTAAAATCCTTAATAGGATCGAAGTTTAAGACGGTAATTTCATTAAACTAGAATAAAAATTTGATGAAAAATCAAAATAGTTAAAAAGGTAATGCATGATGTCATTTTAAACATAAGTTAAACTTTTACAAAGAAAATTTGTAGATCCAACATTCTAGCTTGAGACAGTTATTTTGGTAGTTTAATTGTTTGGTAAAATATGTATAATTTTCTTTAAAATGTATTATAATATATAGAAATCTATAAAGGTGTTTAATGTATCAAATGGTAAACATGGGACATATTCGGTTTTTAAAAGATGACAATGTAGCAAACGAATATGTAGCAAATAATAGTCAATAATTAGTATGCAAACAATGGTACAAGGGGATGAAGCGTAAGTCGTACGAATTTCTCAAAGGATGCGACGAAATATAGGTGTCGATGATGAGACAGTAAGAAACAAAGGATTTAGCAAGTTATTAATTCTTTGAGAATGGTTAGTGTCACAAACCTCGGGTCATTAAGTTCTCGATGGTCGATACACGATCGAAAAGAAAAGCCACCCTAACAAATTTTCAATTCGAGTAAAATTCTTAAACAGTTACTTGTAAATAAAATTTACAAAATAAACAACGCTTGCGATCAGAGAGCGAAGTCAACACATTGTTTACACGAGCGAATTTCGAGGCAATAGATTCTGACACACATCATGACGAATATACGATATCACTATTCATATACAGTCATAAATCGTTATTCGCGTCCGGAGACATTTCGAAGGTATGCCAAAATTTACTTAAAGAAAGTTGGTCGAGGAGAAAGTATAAAAAGACTAGAACTTCCAAGTACGATATCAATAGTTAGTAACTAGACGAGCGGTAAATAAAACTGTATCATGAGAGAAAATGAGGTAACAAGTAGAGAAAAGCTCGTTGAGTAAAGAAAAATAGATTGTGCTTGAAGACTCAATAATTCGTTAAAAAATAAAATTAAAGGAACATATACATTTGTCATGAACTTCTACTACTTGTATAACGCATAAAAATTTTCAAAATTTTATTTTAACAAGATTTTATGGTGATTAATATTCAGCCTCGCATGGCTCCTTCTAAATTACGCATAGGTGAGCTGGCCATGCATAATTTAGGACTAGCAATGCGATGCTCATTTTTCGTACAACTAGTATTGTGTGTCATACATTTAAAAAAATAGATAATATATGATTCCGTTTGTATAAATAGGAATCGAAATAACTTATGAAACTTTTTGCAAGTAAGTAATTGGCTAGATATTTAAATCAGCAACTTTAATGTTCCAAGAAATCTTTATAAGACCAATGTAAAAAAAATTGTTAAAATACATCGTAAAACAATGTCAATTAATTTTATAAGGTAACATCCACGTATTTAACAAGGCCCAAGTAGAACATTTTGTAAAATATTTAACAAACAATACCAATTAAAATTTATATGGGGACATGATGATATCTTCTAAAATAACGAGTGAGTTACACGAGGGTAGTAAAGAGTAATCAATTAAAAAAATCGATAAAATGCTTACAACATGATAGAATTTCAAAAGGTTTACCTGGAATCGTCATGAGACACTGGTTATCAATGACGATGAAAGATGTGAAAACAAGAACATCCAAATCAGTGGTACATTAGAAGTAGAATAAAGATAAAATAGATTGACAAATAAGTCATGCATAAAAGAAAGGATGAAGGAATCCATATGTCTACACATCGAAAATTATTCGACATAAGTATGCTTTCAAGAAAGTAGAATATCAGTTTCAACACTAGTTCCTTCGCTGTAGACGTAAAGCGACATTCCAGACAACTTTCATGTTTCGACCGACAACTGTATCAGACCAGAAAATGGCAATTTACCCCCTGCAGTTCTACATCAACACCAAGTTTCCATATATGCAGAAAATTAATTCGTAAATTTATAAAATTCATATCAGCGTAAGTTGCTCGTTTTTAAGAGTTATGGGTCGAATTTTATGTCCAAACAACCGTCTCAAGATATTTTTAAGTCTAAACTTAATAAAAATATTTTCTCGACACCGTTAATTTACCTGTAAATTTTCTGTAGAAAATATATTTTTCGACACACCTCGAAGTTAATCAAACTTCATAACGACTCAGAATTTTATTTACACACATGACTTGTTGATCTCATGAAAACGAAAAATTGATTGTATAATTGAGCATATAAGGAAAAATATAGCATAGAAAATGGTTTAAGAATACCAACGAGCATCTAAGAAACCAAACGGCACATGACATCCATGTCTTAGATTTTAAGATGCAAGGTACGAAAGTCTCTTTGGCCACATGATTCTCCAAAACACAAGATATATAGGGAGAAAAATGAACCTTTAATGAGTCGCGTTCCCAAAGCGGGAGAGTATTATGAAAAATTATGATAGAATTTCACACAAGTAAAATCGTATTCCAACCAACCGCCACATAATAGAAGATGAATTACAAGATGACGATGGTGTTTCCAAGGTATAGAAGAACGTTGAAATTCGAAGTCGAAACGTATAACAGTCAATGAAATAAACCTTCGAATGTCGTGCAAAGCGGTGGTATATAATAATAAAAAATTAACAAAAGATTATGAAAACCCATGATATTGTACAAAACGATTTCTAGGAATACTTAAAGGTGTGTGATTCACACGATGTCTTTTAGTCTTTTTCGGGGACACATTAAGCTACACAATAGTCTATAGACTATTTTTCAAGACATCCAATCACAAATGATCGAAAAGAAATTTGGATATCTAAAAAGATATCTTAAAGGATTTAAACAATGAAAGTAAAACGCACGGTAGTAAAATAATAATCAGAAGTTTCATCGGACACAACACTTACTTAACCTCGAACAATGGTATCACGAGAGTACGGACACCATATAAAGGTAAGTCGAGAAAAACAGACGATTCAAAATGAACGAGTATTTGAGTTCGGTCATATCATGCATTAATGAAATAGCAACGGTACTCAAAAAATGAGTATGGAAGTTGACAGCATACGTCCTCTAAATAAAAGTATGTAATGTCATAACAATTTAAAGTTATTGTATCACGATCATTTTCACAAGAGCAAGATTTCAAGAAATAACGTACACGCAAATTTAATCACAATGATATTCAAATGATAATTAATTAAGCACATGCTTTCCAATACGTACCAAGTTAATAAGGCTTTGGTTACATGACGTAAGAAAAGGAGAACAAAATTACTCCCAAGATGTAGCACTAGCTGTTACAACGGTCTAGTGGAAATATACCAAAGATAATTCTTGGAATTACATAAACATATGTACATAAAATAAATCTACTGGGAGCCACTAGGTGGTTCCGCAGGTAACGAATTCATCTAAATTAGAAAAAAAAGTATGTATACAATAAGCACAAGGGATCTAGAAGGAGGTAATAAGTATCCTCATAAAAGTACTATAATAATGTAATCAAGGAATGAAACATTATAAGAATAGTTAAAGTAAATAATAAAGATTAGAGAGTTACCCGCGCAGGTATCGAACAACATTGGCAGATTCTGTGTTTGACACAACAAGAAATATTTGAACTTTTGGTTATAGACCAAGTTTTGAAAACAACTCAGTTCTTATAATCAGGCTCTGATACCAATCTGCGAGACCCCTAAAATCAGGCAAGGAAACACGTAGGCAGCATGAGGGTGCCACATCATGGTCAAGAATCACTAAAATACAGTTGACAGAAAATTGACGTAATAAAACATTTACATTACATCATAAAAGATTAGAGTTTTTAAACAAAGGTCCCAAAGTTTTATAAGCGGAAAAATCTATTATTTAAACATGATTTTGTAACATATAGTTACCAAGAATATATGATAAGCTTCGGATAGTTTTTACCAAAACCAAAGTTTAAATATAACGCAGAAATCTCCAAGATGCGATAATATCCTACGGGCTCCCATCCAAGCAAAATTATGTATTATTACTTGAGATTAAACATGTAAAAATCGTCAACACAAAGATGAGTGATATTCATAGGTTTAGTAGTAAAGTTGTGGAACACAAGCATTCATTTGTAAAACAAATAAATAGGGAAAATGGTTATGATCATTAACCATAGTCTGAAACCAATATTATTGCTGTTTAGCTCATGACACCGAAGCTTAACAAAAGGTAAGTTCCCCTAGTGAGTATTCAGCCTAAACACTCAAGTATAAACAAATGTAATGTGTCAAGGTAGTAAGGGACGGGGATTTTCAATCCCGATTGATCCACCTACAACATTCACGCTTAGAAAAGGTAACACTAAAAAATTAATGGTGCATGAAATGGTAGGGAAACTTAGTGTCTATGGAAACTAAAAGCAATAATAATAATGGTAATCTGTTCTGGAAAGCATACAAGTTCTGGAAAGCATACAAGTTCTGGATATCATACAAGTTCTGGATATCATACAGTTTTAAATGAATGTGTTCCACCATGTAAAATCTCACCCCACGTTTAGAAACAATGTACAAGTAGTAAAAAGGGGCTATGAACTCACCTGAGTGATAATGATATCAAACAAGGATAATGATCAAGATAATAGTGACGAGAGTGAAACGATGAAATAAGATAAGCCGAGAAACCACAAGCTTCAAACGACAACCTAAAATAAATCGACGCGTCTTAGAAATATACACGACAACGGAAAAAGATGAAATGATTATTATAACTAAATTTTATTGATAAAATAACTAAATTATAATTTTAGGAATAGTTTTGAAAAGCATAAAATTGACGAGAGCTAAATGTGTTACTTTGAAATTATATAGTTCTCATTTGTACATTTTTATAAATCAAGAAACAAAAATGTAAATTTGTATTTGAAATGCATGGAAGAATTCTTTTTTTATGTATTTTGACGTAAAGTTTATTGTTTCAATTTTTGCTTTATATTTAACAATGAAGTTTATTGTTTCAGTTTTACTAATTCAAGATAGTATGTACCAAAAGTTACAATGTTTCATTAATCTTATATAAATCTAGTACTTGCGATGCCGATTTACTAATATGTTTAGATGATCTTGTTGTTTGTATTATGTACACACTGGACTCGAGACGTACCTCGAAGCAATAAGACTAGTTCAACCATCGAACTCTAGCGAACGATACCATAACTTCTTATGAGAATATGAACTCGTCGTTTTATTTATCTCCATCGACTAGGGACTCCAAACACGAACATCACCTGATCACCAACAAAAGCTCACCCGAAACACAAACTTGTACGTAACCAAATCTATGACTCGAAAACGAACTAAAATCAATAGGCCACACTTTAGTCTCGGCAATTATGAGCCCATCTAGTTCTATATTTTTCCATAAATTTTTTATATGAAACTTATGATGGTATTTGCGTGCTTTCTTTGGCTTGGCAAAACAAAAACGCCACAATATGTGGTGTTTTCTAACAGTAGTGCAAGAAATGGATTTTATTGAATTTTCGTTGATCATATCTTATGGAATACACGTACCAACGTATTTAATATATGTGTCTATTCCTTGCATGAGTCTTTGTGGTGACGCCAAATGAGTGACACGGAGGATGCTTTTTTTTACAATTATTATATTCGTATAAAAGCGGGTATTATCGGAACACGATATTTTAATAGTTACACAATTTGAAAGATACGCGTCAAACACGAAAAATAAACGCTCAAGATAAAATAAAAACATCGACATTCAGATCACGTTGATATTTCGATAAATAAACGAAGATTTATAATTTAATTATTATTAACACGTCGTATAAATGAATGACGCCTAAAGGATTAACGTAAATTACTAAGAATGCTCGTAAAACGAGAAATTAAAATGACGACAATAAAAAAATATTTCTTTGACATAATAAGGATATTTACGATTGATGACAGTCATAAACTTTGCCGATAAATAATAAATGACAAGTATTCGATACATTAAAGCCATAACTTTGTCGGTTAGTCGAGAATTCAACATTATTCGTCGAACAATCATGACAAATAAAAGTCGAGTAATAAATATTAATCCGAATACTAGAAATAAGATTAGATCCCGGTCTAAATATTGATTTAAATTTCGGGTTACTACAGTAAATAAATATGGAAAAATATTTTTTTTAATTCCGAATAAAATATTATCAATAATCAAACGAATAGTTAAATATAATTTAATTAAAATTCACGAATGCTCAGGATTTACGAATTGAAAAGTAAAAGAAACATGTCGAACATTGTAAAATCGAAAAGTACGAATTAAAGAATAATTTAATTACCGAGAAAAATACGAGTTCTAATAAGATAGAAAAATGTAAATGTCTAGTAAATATCACTTACGTGTATTTTTGACGTGAGTTTGATGAAGTTTTGTGTAAACTTATTTATTTATATTAAGTACAAGTTGGTACTTGAATGGATTGATTCATTTCGCGCTTTGTTCGTTGGGTGTTGTCCTTGATATTCCCGGGCATCCTCATCGACGGTGATTAGCGTCTTTGCTACTACTACTACCACTACTACTTAAGGTGAGTCTATAGACTCGCTTTCTATTGTTTAAAATGATTTTAATCGCGAGGGGGATACATGCTATTTAAATAAAAAGGTACATGAGTCGTGAATGATTATTTGGACCCAAATGATGCCTTAAATTATGTTAAGTAACTAGTTGCTAAAAGGCCCTAAATTCATGAACCGTTAACTATTGTCTAATCCTTGTGTGGGTTAGAAATAGCCGCTTGAACAATTGATAATACTATTAGGTTGACGACCCTATCTGAGACGAGAGCTAGTACCTTGAGTACCCTCTGCGAACGGATAACTTGTGTTAAGAAAAAGGTATAATTTGGAACGAATACCTAAGAGGGGCAATGGTTTTACTTAAATCATGCCGGCAAATTGGCGTGGGTGATTAGTTTATAGGATCGGTGTCATGAGATTAAACATAATTAATTAGCTTTTGCTATAACGAGAAATGTCTGAATAATAGTTTGTAATGATCAACATTCTATTTGACCTAAGATAAATATAAAAGTTGCAAAATATGAAAAATGAAATTTAATAATAAAATAATATTAAAATATTATTAAAAATACAATAATTATAAAAAATTCTAAAAACTTGTAAAGTAATTTATTTTAACCTAATTAATCAGAAAATAAAAGTGAAATTACCAAAATACCCTTATTGGGCCCCCAAATGGGCTAAAAACAAAAACAGCCTATGGAAATGGGCTTTTGGGCCCAAAAAGATGAAACTTAACCAAATAAGCTGAAAATCACTAGTCTAGCTTAAAATTCAATTCTAAACACAAAAGTCTGAAGGCCCAAAAGCTGAAAGTGAGCTTATCACAGCTTAATGGTACAACAACTTATTCTTAATGGGCTTTTTGGCCCATTAAGCTATAAGCCAATGCCATAAGGTCAGATTTGACACACAACTTTCTTTGAGATGTCAAAGAGATCTATGAAAAGAAATTTCAAATAAGCTCAACCAATAAGTCAGAAATAAGCAAAGTAAGTTTTCACTAAAAGACAAAATAGTCAACTTGGAGTTCTAGACCACCTCAGACCTTTAAATAAGTTGCAAAAGACTCTAAATGACTTAATTAAGACAAATCAATGAAGAAAAGTTCAATAAGCCAAGCCAAATAAGCTGAATAAGCTGATAAGCACTTATGTAAAAGTCAAAGTTATTGGTTTTCTAGTCAAAGCTTAAAGTCAACCCCTCAAATGCTCCAGTATGAACAAATGGGTCAAATAAGTAACACCTATTACAAAATTAAAGTTGTTGTAGGTTTAAATAAGCTAGAACAGCTTATTGATAAGCACAATGTGAATTAACACTAGCTGTAGCTAGCAGCAGGGGAAAGGAGTTCCAACTGCTTTGACTATTTGACTTTCTTTTTTCGAGAGATCCAGTTGGATTCAATGGAAAAAAGGCACCCTTACAACTAGTGAGTTGTAAGGAGTCAATATCAATCAAGAAATCACAATTTGGTTCAGCCAATCAGCACAGAATAATCAAACAGTAACCATATATGACACAGACTTTGAAAATAAGCAGTTATGTCAAAATAAGTAGTTTAAGCATGAATAAGCTAACCAAATTCAACCATATGCATACACAAGCTATAATAAATTCCAATAAGAACTTAAACTTGTTTCAAACACTGATTCAATGATTAAGGCAAGATCAAAGCATAAAAAGTTGACTGATGAACAAAGGCACTTTTCAAAATGCTTTTGCTGATGTAAATGACCACCAATCCAATTTTAAACCCTTAAATCCCTTTCCCTGGTTATGTTTACTAAAACTTAGCACTTGTTACCCCTAGTCTACCCTTAGAACTAGGTGTCCCAAAAATTTTAGCCAAAAATACCAAGTTAATAAGATTTTATGGTCCTTTGATGGATTATGATGATTCTAACCACAAAATATGCAGATAAGTGACCACTTACACCAGCTAAACAATAACCAACACAAAGCAACAAAAAATAACCACACAAGTTTCCTTAAATCTTAGTATATCAGTTAACCCAAACACCCCTTTGTAAACTGATTTCTCAAGTTTTCAAAGGGTTTGTGTGATTTAACCCTCAAACCAAGATCTAATCAACCTAATATCAACAATCAAACCTCATAAAACATAAATCAACCACAATAACACAGATTCATAGACCAACATCAAAATTCACCAAAATTCATAGAAATTTTAGAAAAATAAAAGGGAATAAGAGATGCAAACCTCCAAAATGTACATCCACACTTTGGATTGTTTGAGTTGAGGTACTAGCAACAACAAGCATTAGCTTCCAATAGCTGCTAAGAAGAACAAACACAAAAGTTAACAAAAAATAGATTATACCATGATTTTTGAAAACAAGTGTTTTAAACCTTAAAACCTTTCCTCAAAATCAATCAAACATATAAATGGAACTCAGACTTTAGCTAATCAAACACCAAACTTTCATAAAACACAAATGATAATTTAGAATTTTCAGAAAACCAACTTTTATTTCATAAAAAAGAATTACAAAGAAACTAGCTAAAATCTTGAACAAAGGGACTCTCACATGTTGAGGTCTCCTTTTATAGACTACATAGACGGTTCTAGAATGGAAAATACATCAAAACCCTAGTTAGAAAATCTCAAAATTGCCCTTGAATGCTTCTAGATGCTTGTTGTGTTTTGAGCTGTCAAATTTGATCCAAAACATTCATTTAGCATTTGGGACCAAGGAATGAGTATAAATCGTTGATCTTGCTACGTCAGATTGCTTGGAGAGGGAGTTGTCATGTGATTGGGTAACGGGTTGAATGGTGGGGTCCTTTGAGGTAATGGGATGGTGAGTTCAAGCGTGGGATATGTTTCTGAGTGTGTGAATTAAGTGTGAGACTGGGTAATTTTAATTTACCATTTGTTTAAGTGAGGGTAAATTCTGGGTTCATAAGGTAAACAGTAACAACTTTTGATCCGGTTTTGGTGGATTAGGAAGTGTTTGGCGCAAATAATATTTGAGAGTTTCAATTGCACGCCTTTGGCCCTCAGTCTTTGGAAAACAATAAATAACAAGTTTATTTTTTTAAGTAAACCCGTTTTCCTTTGTTAACTAAGTTTCTGATTTTAGGTTTTGGCCACAAAAAGTTTTGGAAAAGGGAATTAGGGCTTTTACAAGTTTAGGCTAATTACAATTTCAGTCCTTATGATATTTTAACCATATTTAAAGGACTAGAAATGTATTATTATTGATCTTTAAGGGCTTCTTTGGATCTTGGACTTTATGAAGGACCATTCTTGACATTTTGAATTTGTTGAAGGGCTAATCTTGCTAATTCTTCAAACTTGGAGGACCTTTTTGTAATTTTGACAAACCTAAGGGACCAAACTTGTAATTATGAATATACAAGGGTATTAAGTGTCATTTCTTCATAAATGAGGGCTCAATCTTGTACATCTTCAAGTCTTCAAGGTTTTTTCTTTGATAATCCACAAACTAGGGTCGGTTCATTGTGCGGCTTCGTTTCTCGTGTTCGTTTTTCCTTGTTTCTTATGATCTTTTGTCTTTTTCACGATATTCATACCTAAAATACACAAGTAAACAAACACAAGCATATATATGGTATTTTATGACATTTTATGCATTTAAAGCTCGAAAAGAACGATGAGATCATGTATAAATGCCATATCATCACTCCCCCATACTAAACTATTGATGTGCCCTCACCCAATGCTAGAATAAAGTATTTAAGCATCCCCAAAAAATCAATTTTATTAGCCTTAATTGAAAAGTAAAAACTTGCAACAATACTACGAAGATGTGTAAAGACATAATGTATGATTTTCATCACGTGTGTGACTTTTAGGGTCAATGAATAGAAACAAGTGAATGTCCCATAGAGTAAAGTTCGTCATCCTTGATTGTCATACATTCCATGCTAAGTGCAAAAACGAGATCATTGTTGGTACAAGTCACAATGCTAACACTACTCATACGTCTAAATTGTGTAATACTTTTTCTCCCTGCAATTCTAGTTATTATGAAAAGAAATGGGTTTCTAGAATTTTTTAACTATTTGTCATGGATCACAAGTGATTCATATTGACTTATTTGAGTATTTATTAGTCCGAAAATAAAGTAGCACGATTTAATCGATAGTTAGCCGAAGGACAAAATCTTTTAAAATGGCTTCTCGTTTATCTCTTAAGTTCATATTTTGGCATAACTCGTTCACGATTTGAGACCTTTCTCGGACCGATATTTGGCATGTACTTCAGACTTCAAATCTTGGGAAGACGTTCTTGAAATTATGGTCTTCTCTTCATATTTTGGACTTTCTTCACTTGACGTTTTTGAGAGATTCTTCATACTTGGACCACGACTTCATCATTTTTCTTCAATCTTTATATTGGATTTTGATATACAACGATCCGCCTCCTTTTCGGACATGGATATATTTATCCTCATACCTTGTTAGGGTCTTTTTCGATAGACTTTCTCCATGATCTTTAGGGGAGTAATTGATTTTCGTCGTGTGTCTTGATCCTTCATATTGATTTAGAAATAATGATACTTCACATCACCTTGGATCTTTAGCAACAAAATAGAGCTCATCATGCCTTGTTAGAGCCTTTTTGGATCTTCACCAATCTTCGCATCCGGTTTAAATAAGTTATGCCTTGGCTATGAACTCTATTCAACCCCGAGCAACTTTTAAACGATCTTGTGCTAGAAGCTAAGTAACCTTTCAAATCGTACCACCTTACTTATTGCAATTATTTTTATTCCTAATGCATTGATCTTATGGGAGAAAAAGCCACAATTAAAAACATATGAGTTTTTGAAAGAACATTTTCATGTACTACGTTTAGCATGATCACTTGTCCTACTCTATCATTTCTCGTTCTTCACTATTTAAAGACCTCTAATTAAAGAGACTCGTGAATACATAGCCATGCAAGTCAAAATTAAGCCAAATTTGGATTAGTTTTCATCAAGACTATATCAAATCGAAGTTTTGGGTTTTCAAGCCACCTATAGGATCTTGCACTTTCTTGGACTTTTTCAAGTTTAGAGAATGCATTTTATAGTTCCCTTGATAAGTGACTTTCTAGGATCAATTATAGGAACTTGTGAAAAGTTCTTGTTCTTAACCTGTATGAGCTAAGACTTTCACGTTTTAAAGTTCCCTATATAAAAGTATAGCAAAACTTGATTCGAGCGGGTGAAGTAATGTAAAGGGCTCCAAATGCCCATCAAGTCAAAAATTAACTCTTATTCTACCCATCGGAAAATATACATTCGTGTCTTAAAAACACTTATGAAAACTAAGAAAATTTTTAAAATTGGGCCATTTTTAGCCTTATTAGCAACAAAACAAAACAAAACTTTGAAAGTTGGAAAACATGAGGGCGTAGCAAGCAAGTATCTATTCACCCCCCATACTAAAATTAATCATTGTCCTTAATGTTTCGAGTCTAAAGGTGGAGCACCCCCATACTAGAGACGAAGAGTCGAATGCTTAGGATCTAGCATTGGAAAGGGTGATCAAAAATATATCTAAAGCCGTTTATGAAGTATGTTAAAAGATAATTGTTAGAACAATAAAGGATATGTCATGGATTCGTGAAAATATTCTTCAAGCGAATGATCGAGGCTCACGTAAACGAACACAAGAGTCTTCAATGGTGGCGATGATGACGATCTAGATAACACATTCACAAACAATCACGAGACAACGAGTTGAAAGGGCACAAATCCCCTCTCATTATTCAATTAGAAAGCATAAAAAGGATAAGCATGGGATCTCCCCCATGAGGCTCCTCGTTTTTTATTACCGAGTCATGAGCTCGACTCGATCCCCTCAATTCTAATTATCATTGGGGAAGGTGACTTGGTCGAGGTCATCCAACGAAGGAACTTCCCCACCGAAGTAGTGCTTAAGCCTATGTCCATTCACCTTGACGTTAGGACCATCATTTTGAGCTAGCTCGATGGTCCCATAAGGAAACACTTGTGTTATGGTGAAAGTACCCGACCTACGAGTTTTCAATTTCCCGGAAAATATCTTTAATCGAGAGTTAAAAAGTAACACTTGATCACCAACGTTAAAAACCCGTTTTTTTATCTTTGCATCATGAAACTTTTTAGTCTTTTCTTTAAAAATCAATGAATTTTCATAAGCATTGTCTCTTAATTCATCCAATTCATTTAATTGTATTTTCCGGTGATCTCCCGCGGTCTTCAAATAATAATTTGCATGCTTAAGGGCCCAATATGCCTTATGCTCCAATTCAATGGACAAATGAAAATTCTTTCCATAAACCAACTTATATGGAGTACAACCGATAGGTGTCTTATAAGCGGTCCGAAAGGCCCATAAAGCGTCATCGAGTTTGTCGGACCATGAAGCACGGTTTTCTCCAATCGACCTTTCCAAAATCCTCTTCAAAGCTCGGTTTGAAATCTCGACTTGCCAACTTGTTTGTGGGTTTTAAGCCGTAGAAAGACGATGAGCAACTCCATATTTCTTTAAGACCTTCTCGAATTGGTCAATACAAAAATGGGTTCCACGATCGCTTATAATAGCACGAGGGGTTCCAAATCGATAGAATAGTTGCTTCAAAAACATCACTACCACACGAGCATCATTAGTAGGTAAAGACTTAGCTTCCACCCACTTAGATAGGTAGTCGACGGCGACGAGGATATACTTGTTACCATGAGACGATGGGAACGGCCCAATAAAGTCTATGCCCCAAATGTCGAAAATCTCACACACTTGAATTATGTTTTGCGACATTTCATCACGTTGAGACGATTTTCCTTGACGTTGGCAAGAATCACACGACTTCACAAGTGCGTGTGCATCACGATAGATCGTAGGCCAAAAGAAGCCGGCATCGAACACTTTCTTAGCCGTGAGATTAGCACCTTGGTGACCACCTGTGGGTCCCTCGTGACAAGCTCTAAGGATGTTAGAAGCTTCGGTACCAAAGACACAACGTCGAACGAGTTGATCCGAACAAACCCGAAAGAGATATGGGTCGTCCCAAAAATAGAACTTGATGTCACGGAAGAATTTTATCTTTTGTTGTGTCGTCATACCCTTGATTATGAAGTTGCCCGCATGGTAATTTGCAATGTCGACAAACCATGGGGTGGTGTCTTTAGAATTCACTACACCGAGAGTCTCAAGAGTAAATGTTTCGGTAATTTCCTTGTTCTCGAAAACATCTTTGTGAGGATCTTCTAGACGAGACAGATGATCGGCCGCTAGATTCTCGGCTCCTTTTTTATCAAGAACGGTGACATCAAATTCTTGGAGGAGGAGAATCCAACGAAGCAATCTCGGCTTAGCATCTTGCTTAGCTAAGAGATACTTGATAGCCGAATGGTCGGTATACACGATGTTTTTAGTCAAGACGAGATAAGGTCGGAATTTCTCAAAAGCATACACCGCGACAAGGAATTCCTTTTCCGTTGTGGTGTACTTTAGTCGAGCCTCGATCATCGTCTTACTAGCATAGTGGATAGGACGGAAGTGTTTTTCATAACGTTGCCCTAAGACGGCCCCAATATCATAATCACTTGCATCGCACATGATTTCAAAGGGTACTTACCAATTGGGAGCAACAAGAATGGGAGCTTTAGTAAGTTTCCTTTTAAGAGTTTCGAAAGCTCTAACAAAATCCTCATTAAAGTTAAAAGGAGCATCCTTCTCGAGAAGGTGTGTCATAGGTCGAGAGATTCTCAAAAAGTCTTTGATAAAACGACGATAAAAGCCCGCGTGGCCTAGGAAAATCCTAACTCCCTTGACGGTTTTGAGATGAGGTAACTTAGCGATGACGTCTACCTTAGCTACCTCAATCCCCGCTTTTGAGACCTTGTGCCCTAAGACGATTCCTTGTTTACACATAAAATGACATTTTCCCAATTAAGCACAAGGTTGGTTTCTTCACAACATTTTAACATTTGCTCGAGATTAGATAAACACGACGTGAACGAATTGCCAAACACTGAAAAGTCATCCATAAACACTTCCATCGACTTCTCAATCATATCATGAAAAATAGCCATCATACACCGTTGAAACGTACCCGGTGCATTGCAAAGTCCAAAAGGCATCCTACGATAAGCAAACGTTTCATAAGGACACGTAAATGTAGTTTTCTCTTGATCACGAGGGTTGATAGGTATTTGAAAGTAACCGGAAAAACCATCTAAAAAGCAATAGAATTCATTTCCCGCGAGTCGCTCCAACATTTTATCCATGAAGGGTAAAGGGAAAGTGGTCTTTACGAGTGGCATCATTTATCTTTCGGTAGTCAATACACACCCTCCAATCGGTCACAACACGAGTGGGAATTAACTCGTTGTTTTCATTGGGCACAATGGTCATTCCTCCCTTTTTAGGGACACAATGGATTGGGCTCACCCATGGGCTATCGGAGATAGGATAAATCATTCCCGTATCAAGGAGTTTTAAGACTTCCTTTTTGATGACATCGTGAATTTTGGGATTTACCCTTCTTTAAATTTAAATTGCGGGTTAGTAGTCCTCCTCCATTAAAATCTTGTGAGTACAAAACTTTGGGTCAATACCCTTAATGTCGGAAATTTTCCACGCAATTGCCCTTTTATGAGCTTTAAGAACTTTAAAAAGTGCGGTTTTTTCATCATTTGCATCATCTTTTGCAATAATAACCGGCAACTTGTCATCACCTTCCAAGAATGCGTATTGAAGGTGAGATGGAAGATCTTTCAATTCAAGGATAGGCGGTTCCTCGATTGAAGATTTTTGCTCAACACTCATAACTTCCATTGGCGGAAGAAATGGTGGAATAGAGGTATCATTACCAATAATCACCTCATCTTCATTGTCGATTTCATTTGAAGTAAAATCACCTCCTTGGAATGGAGTGAGATTTGGTATAGAATTAGCAAGAATCGGATCCAAGATAGTGGGATTGCCACTTGACGAGCTATCGAAAAAACCTAACACTTCTTGTGAAAACTCGTCGCAAACCACATCAACTAAGTCAATGTGATTGATGGTAGCGATTGCATAAACATGAGAAGGTGTCGAGTTTTGAGTAGCGTTTATAACAAGTTCCTCTTCGTTGAATCTCAAAGTAATAGTTCTTACATGAACATCGATAAGCGATCTCGAGGTGTCTAAAAATGGACGACCTAAAATTAGAGGAACTTGAGGATACGCGGGGATGTCAACTACTATAAAATCAACGGGATAGTAGAACATCCCCAATTTCACGAAAACATCCTCGGCTACTCCACATGCTAAAATAGTAGAATGATCGTCCATCTCGATAGACATGTTCGAAGGAGTAAGAGCCGGAAGCGATTTCCAAATGGAAAATGGCATCAAATTAATGATCACACCAAGATCAGCCAAGGCGAGTCATTCTTTCGTATCTTGTATGTCACAAGGAACGAGAAACTTCCCGGGGTCAACAACTTTTTTGGGTATGCGGTTAAGATAAACTGAAGAACAATTAGCAAGCTTTGAAAGCTTTTCCTTATCATTCATCATACTTTTAAAAGTGGAAGAGAAATGAGGCATGTATAACAACGCGTCGGCTAAACTTACATCAAAATGAACTTGTTAAACATTTTTATAAAAAGCTAGATTTGTTGTTTGTTACGTTCTTGCAATTTCTCTTTGTTTCGTCTCGAAGGGTAAGATAAGGGTGGTGTGCGTTGGACATTAGGCAACAGCCTTGGAATCTCGGGTTCCATAACTGGTATTGGTTCAACCGTAGGTGTGGTATGAGCGGTACTTCGTGGGCTTGCGATATGCTCCTTTTCGACCATCACCTCGGGCTCTTTCTCGATTTCCTTCTCCGTAGAAGTACTTGGACGAGATATTGGTTCTTTGAAAGTTTTACCACTACGAGTAGTAATAACCTTCATTTCTCCCTTCGAGTTTGCAATGGTATCACTAGGAAGACCACCCGAGGAAGAGGGTTTACACATGATTGCTTCAAACATTTTTGCCATTCTGTCTTAAAATTTTAATTGCCTAGCATCCGTTTTTAACAAATCTTGCTTAATCTCATGTTGTCCTTGTTCCATCTTTTTTTGATTTTGTTGAAGACGTTGAAGGTTTCCTTCCATTTTATTAGCATGAGTCTTAAGTTCATTAGCATGTTCATTTTTAAGCTCGTTTTTCAACTCGGATCTTAAGCTAATCATCTCACGTTGCATATTATCAAACTTAGCATCGTTTGCTTTTGCATATTCCAAAAATTCTCCATTAAGATTTTTAGTGTGAGCATTTTGAAAACCTTGTGTATTGTTTTGAAAATCGCGGTTTTGGTTTTGATTTGAAACTTGTCCATTCCCACTTTGATAATTCCCTTTGTTGTAATTACGTGAATTACCTTGATAACGACCATTTTGATTGTTGTTTCGATAGTTGTTAGCATTTTGATTTGATGGAGCTTGATTTGGGCGGGAACCTTGGCCGTTTTGGTTTCAAGTTCCTGTTGCTACGTAAGCACTCGAAGTGTTACCACCGGCGGTAATGCACTCGGAAATATCATGAGCTCCACCACAAGATAAACAACTCTTTTCAACCGCTTTAACCGATGCTGAATTGAAAGCATCTTGTGCTTTCCAATGTGTCATATGAGTCAAAAACCTATCGAAAAACCGATTTTCCTCATTTGCTTCATCATGTAAGGCATTAATGTTATGAGAGGATGACGATGATGACGAACCCATATTGGCAACACTCGGTGTGTTACGACGGTTATAAACCTTAGATCTATTCTCGATAATCTTTAAAGCCTCATCGATCGTTTTGCACAAAAAATTACCACCCGCGGTGACATTCAAATAATCTCGTTAATGATCATTAAGCCCATTATAAAAAGTATCTATTTGATGCAATTCCGAAAAATCATGGTGTGGACATTCATGTAAAATTTCTTTAAATCGTTTCCATGCCATTGAAAAACTTTTATTATTACGTTGTGTAAACCTTGAAATCTCATTTTTCAAATGTGTTGTTTTAGATGGTGGAAAAAGTTGGTTCACAAATTTAGAGACGAGATCACCCCATGTCAAAATCGAATTTGGCGGTTCTTTCTCGAGCCAAATTTTTGCGGGTCCATCCAACGAGTATGGAAACAACATCATCTTAATGACATCATGTGGAACATCCTTAAACTTGCTTGTTGCGGTGAGACGATTAAAAGTCCTTATGTGGTAATGCGGGTTGTCTTTCTCGTGACTTCTAAACTTGTTTGCTTGCAACATCGACATTAAACCAGTCTTAATCTTCAAAATTCTCGGCAAGGATAGCGGGAATCACAATAGCTTCTCCAAAACCCTCCGTAGGTGCTTGAAGCAACTCAATCATAGTACAATTAGCCATGGTGACTATTGGTTCTACAACGGGTTCGACAATTGGAGTTTGTTCTTCAATCAAAGGCTCTTGATATCCCTGACTTTGACGACGTTTACGAGCTCGTTTTTCTTGATTACGAGTTAGCATAAACTTGACGTAGAATGGGAGGTGAGCAAAGAAGATTATTTTTGGGTGTTTTGTGGATTTTCAATTTTTTTGTGTTTTTTATTGTTTTTATTTTTTTTGGATTTTATGTATATTTGTAGACAACAATCTACCAAATCTCTCGTCGAATCAAACTCTTGATTAAAGAAGCCTCAAAAGAATTAAAACGATCACGTGGAGTGAACGCCTTCGAATGATAAAAGCCTTCATCAAAAGCCTTCATCAAAAGATTGATAAAAGCCTTCATCAAAATATTTTATCATGCAATTATATCATGGAATTTCATATGAAATTCTATTAAGAAGATTTCATCAAAAGATTTTGCTAGAAAAGTCTATCAAGGAATTTTATCGAAGATTTATAAAGATTACCACTTCCAAAATCCCAATATATTGGAAAAAGTTATTAACATATCCCAAAAGTTGATGAACAAGGTAATTTAGCACAATCCTTTGCAAAAATCAGAAAAATCTTATGTGCGAATTCAACAAGGAAAGAACGTCCGTAAATTCTAATAAATATGAAACTACTATAACTTAAGTTACTAATCCAATCTTTCATGAATATGATGGAAATTTTCTACTGTGTAAGAAATGCACCCTGCATCACGTAGCAATTTACACCATCTGGTGTCGGATTTTCAGCATAATAAGACATTGGACTAGGATTTGTAAAGACAAGTGGTCTTATAAATCATATGTTTGGTAGAATTATCCTATATTTTTTAGGAAATAAAATACCGACTTCTATTCAAGCGTTATCCGTCTATATAGTGTTCTTAGATTTTATATGTATAAACGTCTTATCCACGTATCATATGATGTTTGTTTCTCTGCGGAATTAAGAAGAAGATCTGAATCCTATGTGAATTATGATAAGGATTTCATGAATATGCCAAAATATTGGAATGTTCGTCTTATCATATTAAACATAAAACTTAGAATTTTTTAAGACTTGGAATGCGAAGTATTCCATTTAACTCGAAGAAACATTAAAAGTCCTTATATTATGCTCTAACAAAAGAAGCAGAATAATGGAAGTCACCCGACTTACTAGTTCAACCTGAATTTCCTCCATAGAAATATGAAAGAACAATGAGGATTGTGTTACTTCAAATAGACATGATGCCATCTACTTCATTGTCGATTGTCTTATTACTATCAAGAAAATCAATGATATGGAAACTCTGAAAAGGTTATATAAGAAATAATCTGTCGACATAGAGAATCAATATCTATCATCTAAGATTGTGACGACTGTTTCACATCTTAATCTTAAAAGTATATACAAAATACCCGAGGGTAATATGTTATACTTAGTTTATTATTTTAATAAGTATACTAATGTATTGAGTGGAAGAACTATCCAAATACTAAACTACATACTCCATGTATGTCTTATAAATTTTGGAAGGACACTTACCATTGGTTAAATTTCTCGTATAATAATAGTTCTCATGCTAAAGTTAAAGCAATACTATTTAAAGCACTCTATGGAAAGAAGTGCCATTTACGTATCTGTTGGGCTAAAGTTGGAGATTTTCAACTTACGAGACCCAATATAGTTCATGAAACTATTGAGAAGATTAATCAAACCCGATGAAGATTTCGCGTTGCAAGGTGAAGTTATGACAATTTACAATATAAATCACGTCATATTATTATATATCACCCTGAGAAGATCTTATTCGATTCGAAAAGCAAAGAAAAGGTACATTAGACCATTCAAAGATTTTTGAATTGGTAGTGACATATTAACTTGAGTTTCCTAAAGAACTCAGTAATATTCATGATACTTTTCACGTTGCGAATATGAAGAAATGTTTATATGATGAATCTTTTATCATCCCAATGAAAGAGTTTCCGCTCAATGATAAACTAAATTATGTGTATAATATTTCTAATCATTGAATTATGAAACCCTGAGAGAGGATATGAATATGTTTAGAAACACGAGGATTATGACCTTCTTTATCTTATGACATCTCTCTTTATCTAAATCTCGGGATGAGATTTGTTTAAGGGGAAGAGACTGTGACAATCCTCAAATTTCACATATGTGCTATTGCTATAATTGTCTCAATATGAAAATTTGGCTAGAAATTTTTGCTTTTATACATTACTTGGTAAGATGAACTGCTTCTCACAACCTAAAATGCCATATCAACTTACTTATATATGTTGTAAACACAATGTATATATCAAGTCTAAAGTACTAAAAGTAATCTTATAATTTCAATATTGATAATAACATCTCAAATACAACTATGATTCCCTTAATTACCTTAGAAACCCTAGAATACCTAAAATCAGTTGTAAACTCAAAGGATGGTAAACAATGAATGGAAAGTACAAATGAATAAGTCATTAAGGATTATAAGCAAGTTGTAAACTATAATTTAAAGACATGATAATACCTAAGAATAGTAAGAACAAACTTTACAAAGCTAAGTACAGTAAATGTACATAATAGTCTAGATCATCATCTAGAAACCCTTAGTAAACAATTTTTCAAGTAATATAACTACATAATATCTATGTATCAGTATCAAATACAACATACTAATTATAATCTGTCATATATAGAAGAGATAAGTAATCACAAAATACTAATATTCACTAATCTCAAGCTAATTACAAGTTAAGACCTAGTAACCAAAATTAGCATATAAAATCCATTTCACGTTGAATTAGAGTATAATCTTTTGAAACTAATTATAAAACTCAACTAAGTATCATATTAAGGCTATATATTTATCTTAAACTAAGTTACAAGTTTATAAAGCATAAGGTACAAGTTATCAAAGCATAGGACCTTAAGCTCCCTTAATTATCCCTAGAATATGATAACCTATATAAACCCTTAAACTAAGAATGTAGAAACCCTAAAAGTCATAAACATACTATATAAGCCCGAGAATAAGCATACATTAGTATATAAACCCTAATTACCCAAGATAAAAAGTCATTAGGCTTAATGACCTAAAAACCCTTATATTAAGAAATCTACATAGAATCACTACCTGGTCTTTTAGGAAAAGTCTACAAACATTCATAGAACTTAATTAAGGTTATAATACTATGTTAAGACAATGTAAAAGTACCCTAAAGCACAAGGTACAAGATTTTAATGCATGGCTTATAAATTAGGTCAAAATGGGTATTTTCACCCTTTAGACATGTTTACTTAGAATAACTTAGTAAAACCAATGTAGGGACTTCATGAACACATTAAGGACAATGTAGGATGTGTAAATTGAGTTTATATAAGTAGATAATTGAAGGATAATCACTTTTACTAAGAATTAACCATAAATCATTAGAAACCCTAACCCGCCTAAGTTTTCTTCCCATTTTCACATCACACCTTTGTTAAACTTCAAACCAAAGACCCAAAATTATTAAATACAAAGTGTATACCCTAAGTAAACCCTAATAGATCACTAATCACATTCCTAAACCCTTAATCACCAAAATCACAAAGTATAAAGTTACAAGCCCTAATTAGGACCCGTTTTTATGTTTTACCTCCAAAACTTGTTTTAAACCTTTTCCCTCCCATTCCAAGTATGAAAATTAGATATTTAGGATGTTTTAGGATATTTTACATGTGGTTAAAAGTATGTGAATCACCTACTTGTGTGCTACACATCACCATTCCAGTCTTATATGTGTCGTGAGTCCATTCTAGCTACAAACCATGGATTGGTCTGAATATAGCTCCTATAAACTTAAATAGGTCTCTTATAGCCTCCATTATCCACTAAGCTATCTATTCTACATGTTTAAAAGTGAAACTTGGAGCCTAAGTGTTGGAAAAACTATAAATAGGGCGAAATACATACCTTGAAGACTTGCACGCCGTTTCCTTTGTATCTCATACCCATTCTTCATATTCACTTCTATATACGTCCTAGGACATCCCATAAAACCAAAAACCAGGTCTAGAAGGAATCCATTGAAGCTTTGATAGCAAGTAATGCTCATAGGAAGCCATAAGGAGCCATTTTGGAGCTACCTAGGTAATCTCTATGTTAGCTAAGATTTGAGCTTGTTATAAGGAATTTTTATACTTGTTATAATTCTAAAGTAACTTAAAGAGATAATATAAAAGAAATTAGAGCATTTGATCATTTTAAATGAAAGTTATAATGTAACACCCCCAAATATTCATACTTTAGTTCAGCGGAAGAGTCGTTGGTGTTACGGGATAGCGCATTACTCAAATCATAGACAACGCTTAAAAATCGCGTCGTTTAATAATAAAGCATTTTTCATTCATGAATATCAAATTTACAGAGGTCCCAAGTCATAGTATTTCATACAATTTTACAAAACATTTGAATGGAAATTGTTATTTAAGTGCGGGCCATAAATTCTACTTGTCTTCCCGAGAATTTCCTTCAAGTACTTGAGATAAAACATGTTTAAAGAAAAGGTCAGCGAAAACGCCGAGTGAATTCATAGAGTTCAATAAAATCCATTAACATATCATCAGTATATAATTATTACCGAAAATCATTTTTGTACAAATCTTTATAGTAGGCCATAAAATAGGCCAAAAACATTTTATACAAATCCTTGTCAAAATCATAATATAGGCTCTTTGCCTTCAAAACCATTATACGAACCAATGTCGTAAAAACATAATACAATACGTTTTATAACGTTGTATAGAGTTATAAAAACCGTTATATGAATATGGTTATGTAAAACCAAAACACGAACATAATATCAGTAATAAGACCCTATATTGCTAGTCAGGAAATATATTGTAATTCAATGCGTATATTTCGTTATTGGATTATTATAACCGCATGACATTGCTACCTTAATATAACAAACAACGGGTAGCTAACCCGAAACTCATTTGCCCGTCTAAAACATTGTGTCGTCACAATAATCACGCTTATATAAATCTTCTCATACATAAATTCGCTTACTAATCAATGTGGTACGACGGGGATCAACCGTCAAGGCGCGAACTGGGGTTTATCTTCCCCAAATAGTACTACTCTATGCATAAGTGGCTACCAAATCCAGGTAGTTCACAATTCATGCTAATGGGACTTTTAGTGACATAGCCTAACTTTAATAATCCATTTCATTTCATTTATCGGGTGATATAATCATTCATCGGGTCATACAATCATTCGGGTCCAAATCAATAAGTAAACAGTCGGGACAACTGGTGTCCTATTTTATTAAAACTAACATGTTATCTCCCTCGCGGGTATATAAAACATTTCATAAAAATATTTAAAAAAAAGTGCGAGGCTATGAACTCACGTTGATCGGGGAAGGCGGGTTATCGACGATTTGGATGTACGGTATGTGCTTCAATCACGGAAACCTAGACAAATAATACTCGTCTTAGACTTTTGTCCAATGAGTTTATAAAAACAATATCTATGTATACATATGATGATTTTATAAATATGATGATGATCAAGTGGGATTGTACATCTTTATTTACTCATTATAGTGTCAAGTGTTGGTAAATTTTTATACTAGTTTCACTAGTTTAACTTCTTCATATGTTAAGGCCCAATAAGCCCATGATAAGCCCATTACATTTTATTAGTCCAATTACAGTTTTAACATCAGCCCTATACTCACATGTTGGGCCCAAGTGGGTTAAACCCAATGAATAAGTCCATTAGTGTTTAGCCTAATTAGTTGGGTTAATAGTCCAATAAGGCTAATTTGGCCTATTAATGTCCATATGTTATAAAGCTCGGGTTTTATCGGTTTTTACTTGTTATATAAGTTTAGACATCAGTATGTGAGTTTATAAAAAGTTTACATTAGACGGGTCCGACCGTCTAAGTTTTATTTGATAAAAACGTTAATCTTTCGGTTTTAGCCGAAAAGACGTAAAACTTATGTTTATAGTTTTTATAACTTGTAAAATGTTTGTACATGTAAATTATATAAAATGTCTTATTTTAATATCATAATATATAACTCTCATTTATAATTATTATTAGTAACTAGTGGGTTTTTATATATGTATATTTTATAAGTACATAATTTGAGTGCTTATATTATACTTTTTATTTTACAAAATCTGACCCTAAATATTCAGTCCACTAAAACATCCATATCTAGAGTTTTATAAGGAGATAGAACCCCAAATTTTTATAGCAGAAACTAAATGATATGTGCTTCATTTAACTCTTTTATAGCTACTGCTGAATCAACTTCTAAGTATTTTAATAAATTCTTCCAAAACAGTCTATGCAGATTTGTACTCCAATATTGTTTTGATCATATCTCACTCATTATAAAGATTCCATTGTATGGACAACTCTCACATGTGTACAAGTCTTATAAATTACTGTATATTAATTCATCTATGCCATTTTATCAGTTTAACATAAGGTTCTTTACTGTTTTTATACAGCCTACTTATTTAAGCAAGATTTTAACCTTTTTACATGTAGTTTTCAATCTTTTTAACCAAGTTTATCAACACATGATCACCACACAATATTTTTATCATCATATATCATCATATACATATACATCAAGAAATAAAATACAATTTACATTTACAATAACAAGGGAATGGGAAGGATGATCTTCTTACCACCAAGATTATGAAAGTTAAGATTAATCTTGACTTTTTTTGGCAAAACTTGTGGTACACCATTATCAACTTCAAGATCATCTATCTTCAAGAACTCCTTGTGGAAAATCAGCTCCAAGACTCCAACAAATCTTCTCTTTGGATGTTAAAATCACCACCAATCAATAGAGCTTCAAAGGGCTTCATCATATGTGTAATAACATATGATTTTGTGTTTAAATTTGATCAAATAGGGGTGTTTGTTGTGAGTTGGGACGGCAATGGTGGGACAGGATGAGAGAGTTTTGTGTGTGTTGCATGGAGTGAAAAGTGAGGAAATGGTTTAGTGTAGGTGGTATGGTGTAGTTGCTAATTTTGAGAGAAACTTGAGACAAGTGTCTTAACTTGTCATGTTCAATTGACACCTCAAAGGTGTGTAGCTTAAGCTTTAGCTGTCCCATATAGTAGGGTGGTGCAAGTGTAAACTTGTCTCATCCCACTAATTTACGGGTATTCCTAGATTCTAGTTTCCTCGATTTGTGTGCCCTCGGGTCGTTTTACGAAAAACGTTTTTTTAAATTATGATTCAACGACACAAAACAAATCTAATAAAAATTGTCTCATCAAAAACGGAGTTCAAAACGTAAATACGTAATCCTAGGGTTTCTGGTTTAGTAGTAAAGGACGTTAAATTATGCACGTAAGTCCTAATCTCTTCTCGTAAATTTATGAGTTTATGAACCAACACAAATTTAAATTCCAAAATAATATTCACGAATAAATTTATTTCCTGAAATGTCAGACTATCACCAAAGACGGTGTATGTAAACGTAAGCACGTAACGCAGAGTCCTCCGGTTTAGACGTAGTCGATGCTACTTCAAGACGTAAACCCAAATTTCTTCCCATAAATGAGTAAGTTCATAATATAACATTAAAATAATGTTTTTAAATAATACTTGAGAATAAAATATCGACCATAAATTGACGGATTATCACACATTTACCCCTAAACAGGATCTTTGTCCTCAAAGATCAATTTATCTTACTACTCGCTTCTTATAGAGTTAGAGCCATGTGGGTATTTCCTCCACACTCAGTCCTTTCTCTCAAGTGTAATTCGTTATAATACGCGAGTTTCATCATACATAATTACGGGAATATGATCAGGCTTAAGTTGACTTATTTTCTCTATCCATGATGTTCACGGGTTTTTGATGAATGCATCTTTCGCCGATCCAAACTTTACTAAGAAACAATCAGATTTTCACTTGATAGATATTTCATCAAGTCCGATGTATGAAACATAATTCCCGTAGCCCTTGAAGTCCTAGGGTAGATCCAGCTCATATGCCTTTCAAACCAACTTTTACATATCTCAATGGTCCCATACAACAGGGACTTATTTCCCATGATCTTTCTGATCATCAATTCATTTTTCCATGGTAAAATTTTTTTGGCATAACCTCGCTACCCATCCTGCACTTCAAGATCTACACTTCATATTCACATAACCTCCTGCCCACTACCGGCATACAATAATCAGATCCTAATTTCAACAATTATTTTAGGTCTCGCGGGTCGGGTATTTTGTAAGGTTAGGTTTGTCATCATAGCCTACCTTAAACCTAAAAGACATGTCCAACTCACAATGGGTGTATGTCGGGTGTCTTCATCCCAACTCCTACTTACAGATGCTCTAATATTTAGATCCTAACAAGATTCGATCTCAATCCTAACACGATAATTATCAATGATAATCTCTCCAAAGGAAAACGATTATCCTTTCATTACTAAAGGTCATTCATTCAAACATAAAACAACACTTCTAGTGTTTTGCATCGTTACTTTACCTCGTCCCTTCGATTGGGGTGGTAAACAGTACTCTCATCAAGGTTCGTTCCCAGTGACTTCTGAACAAATCTCTAGAAATTCGATGCTAAGCGAGGATCAAGATAGAGATGATCGATACAGGCACACTATGTTTACACAACTCCTTTAAATACAAAAGATTCAATTTCTTCATCGAGAATCTATCATTAACAGGAATGATATTAGCAGATTTGGTCAGTCTGTCGAGGATGACCCAAATCGAATCAAATTCAGATGATGACCTTTGCAATAGTTAGACGTCTACTAATGTATGAGGCGATGTCTTCCTTCATAATTTACCATCAGTACAACTTCTTCAGATAAAGATACACTAAATCAGAAATGGCATGAATAGAATACTTAATTGTATGAGATTCCAACATGACTAAATCTCAAAATCTCCATATTTAGGCAACCACAAGTAGCCTTTAAAACATTTAACGCCATCGGATTCTCAATTCTAATGGTTCACATTAGCCGCGAACCCCTTTTATTATCTATATTATCCTTTTTACAAGCATCAGCTATATTTTTAAGTTGCTCGGCAATTTATTTTGCATAGTCATTACTAAGGAACACATCCTAATTGATTCTTTATCTTTTCTACATAATGCGTCAGTATCTACATTCACCTTTCCTGATGAAATAATTATCAATGATCGTATTCATTAAAAATTTCTTTCTTCATATTTTCTAAGTTTTAGTTTCGTCTCAACTATCATTTTTATCAGTTTTGCTCAACCCGACGTCTAAAGCGTCGATGATTATTACAAGTAATTAAATAACAAATATTTAATTTTTATGAAATGTAAACGTAAAGAGTTCTAAATTTTTCAGTTCGTCCAATTATATAAAAATGTTCAAAATAAATTTGAATTTAATTAACACGATTTTTGTTGATTTATCGAAAATAATTAATAAAATCCGTAAATGTTTGAAAAATCTTTGTTTATACTTTGGTCAAATTTTCCTTAGTTGAAAATAAAAAATTGTCATTTCAAATTTCAAGTCATGGTTTAAATGGTTTCCTCAATCCCTCTTAGGTTGTCTTGAGGTATACACAAACATTTACCCCTAGAGGATTTTAGTTAAATGATTTGGGTATAAGGGTATAATTTCTTAAAAATCCTTTGATAAATTATTTTTCAAAACATATTTCCACTTTCTTTTTGGTAAAACCCGAAGCCTTAATGGCTCTAATCTTTGAAGAGTAAATTTAGATTTCATTATCTATTAATCATACGGTCAAATAATATAAAGGATTAAGTCCTTAATCACATGTTAATTATTCAAGGTACAGGTTTTCACTGCTCGGCCAACTCAGGGCAATCTATAAATGATTATTAACTCCTTCCTATTCTAATAAACAAACAGATGATCCTTAATGATCAAAAGCATGAATTTATCAAATTACAGCCTACACACGTGATTCGCCAATTTATGGATGCTACATGTGCATTGGTCGATCCAAACAACATAATATGAAACTCATAATATTCATTACGAGTTCTGGATGTAGTGGTTGGAATAGATAATCTTCTTCGCGGACGCGAAGTTGATGATAACCATGCCGTGGATCAATTTTTTTTTTGAATATAAGCTAGAACCTTGTAAATGATCGAACAAATCTATCATCTTGGGTAGTAGATATAGATTTTGATCATCAATTTACCTAGTTCACTGTAATTCAACAAACATAAGGAATGATAACACCATAGCGCTTCATGATGACGATCTTGGTAGAATAAAGCTTTCCCCGACAACTCTCTCAGTTGTACGGTAATTCTTTTAATTCAGATGGTGCTGACGTACAGTCCACACGCCACAGGTGCAGCACCGGGAATATATCAATACCAAATTCAACCTGCCTTAATGGAAAAAGTCTAGGTAATTTACCAGCAAATACCTCTTAAAGTTTCAATTAACAGAAACATCTTTAAATAAATTTACTTTAAATTCTTTCTAGATTACAATATCTATGACTAGTTCACTACCATTCACGGTATACTTTCAAGTCTAAATGCAGGATACGGTCATCCATCAAGAATTATTTAGATCACTTTTTAAAATCAACATCTTATCTTTTAGGGGAATTCTACTCGAGTTCTCATCAATTAAGACAATGACATTATGTCATAATCAATCAATCCATTCTACTGGCACTATCAAATTTTCAGTTTTATTGCCGTTGATAAGATGTGAACTTCAAGGATATCTGGAGACATAACTAACCTTAAAAAGAGTAAGGTTAACGCATGATCTACGCGAGAGAATTTCAAATTAGATACTAATACAAGGCTTTTGCCTAATAAGAAAGTTAATTAAAGTTCGTTGTGTTGGTCTAATCGAATTGATCTAGGTTCTCTATGTGTCTCAGTTTTATTTTGGTGAAACAGAATATTTTTAGTTGGTTTTAAAAGTAAAAGGTGCAAAGACTTAAAAGTAGATGTCGTTAAAGTAAAGGGCAAGTATTAAAAAAACGTGAGATTAAATCTAAGTCTATTTAAAAGAAAGTGCAAATATTTAAAAACGTGACGGAAAGTAAATTAATTAAAATGACTAGAAAATAAAGCGTGACGGAAATTAAAATTAGACAAAGTAATAAAAAGATAACGTAGAAATTAAACAAGACAAAAATATGAAAAATACCCCAATCGGAATATATTCCGATCAGGCTCACCTCAGATCGGAATGATGGCCGGTCCCAAATCGGAATGCTGTCACTCACCCAATCGGAATAACCAACACCTTCAGATCGGAATGTTTGCCTTACCTTGATCGGAATATGGATGGACCTGGTCGGAATGTTAATCGGAATCTATGATCGGAATAGCTGTCACCTTACCCACGATCGGAATACCCAAAATAACACCTCAATCGGAATGAGTACTGGTCCTCCAATCGGAATGATGTCACACTTATCAGATCGGAATACCACTACCTTAACCCAATCGGAATACCAAGATACACTACCAATCGGAATATGTAAACCCTTTTCCGATTGTCACGATCGGAAAACAGGGAAAAGTACACAAAATAAGCTACAAAGATAAGCTATAATTCTAATAAGCACAAGACTAAATCCTAAGGTAAAACCGTGTAAAAATAAGCTACGAAACTGAAAGTTAACAACTTTAAAGACACGAAAAAGATAAAATTTAAGAAAAACAACTTTTTATATAAAAATAACTTTTGTAAAAACTATATAAACTTGAAAATAAATCAAATAAGTTATGAAAATAAGAGATTTAAAACAATCAAAAGCATAAAAATGAAATCTTTAAACAACTTAACAAGATAAAAACGTGTAAATCAAAGATTAAAGAAAGGTAGAAGAAGATTAACAAGATAAAGTAAAGGTGCAAGTAATTAAAAGAAACACTTACTTGAAATTAAAAGGTAATTAAGGTGCATAACATGTATTTAAATGTGCAAGTAATTAAAAGTGCATAAAAATAAAGGTGGAAGAACTAGTTTGTCAATCTAGCCAACAAAAATGAAAAGTAATTAGCTAATGACTATATATAGGGGATTAGGGAGGAGGTTAGAGGAAGCTTCCTCCCCTTCTTCCTTTCTTCCTTAATTGCATGCTTAGGTCCCTCCTCTTCTTTAATCTTTTTGTTAATTACGCCATTAGTCCTTAAGCCTTTTAATCTTCTTTAATCTTGGACTTTAATGACTTTTGGCTCGGGATTTCTTTGAACTCGTCTTTTAATTCTTCAATAAATTAGACTTGAGTTCTTTGGCTTTAAGTAAACTTCCGTCTTTCGACTTTTTCTTCGATAAATCTTCAGAATTGGTCTTGGACTTCCGTTCTTTTTGCACTCTTGACTTTTTGACTTCGTCTTTCATCTTTTTCTTCAATAAAAGCCGTAAATGCCGTGTTTTCTCCACTTTTCACAATTCCGTCCTAAATCACAACAAAAACACAAACCACGCATAATTCCGACATAAAAGACATAAAATACACGTTTTGGCTCGGTTATTATTGTAATTAAGTGGTAAAAAGGATGGGTGTTTACACACCTATCAAATCCCCTACACTTGACCATTGCAATGTCCTCATGCAATGCATTAGTTACAAAGCACGTTTACATTTTTCATCATAATCAATCCACGTTGGCCTTTATTAATGAGGTAGAAAACTATAAACATTCAAAGTAAAGAAATCAAAAACATACCTTGGGTTTTAGGAGTGTCATGAATAATCATCATCCTCAGGTTTTCACTTTCTCCACACCAAGCTTAAAAACGAGATCATTGTTATTATAAGTTAGTAGACTAACACGAACTCATGTGGGCCAATTATTCACTTAGACTCCCTTATTCCTATGGGTATCTCTTATATTTTATTTTTGTCTTGAATGATCACGAGGATGTATTGTTGACTTATTTCGATAGTTTATTAGACCGAAAATAAAGTGAACGATTTAATCAATAGTTAGCTAAAGGACAAAATCTTTTAAAACTGCTTCTCGGGACCTCATAAAGTTCATATCTTGGCATAACTCGCTTCGCGATTTGAGACCTTTCTCGGACCGATATTTGGCAGCGACTTCATACTTCAAACCTTGAGAGACGTTCATGAAATAATGGCCTTCTCTTCATAATAGGAATTTCTTCACTTGAAGTTTTGAGAGATTCATACTTGGACCACGACTTCTTCATTTTTCTCCAATCATTATTTTGGACTTTGATATACAACGATCCGCCTCCTTTTATGACTTGGATCTATTTATCCTCATACCTTGTTAGGGTCTTTTCGGATTCACTTCTCCATGACTTTCGGGGAGTATTTGCTTTTCGTCGTGTGTCTCGATCCTTCATATTGATTTTTGATAAATGATTCTTCACATCACTTTGGATCTTTAGCAACAAAATATAGCCCTCATGCCTTGTTAGGGCCTTTTCGGACTCGCCAATCTTCGCATCCCGCTTCAATAAGTTATGCCTTGGCTATGAACTCTAATCCATACCGAGCAACTTTTAAACGATCTTGGGCTAGAAGCTAAGTAACTTTTCAAATCGTACAACCTTATTTATTAGCAGATAAATTTATTAGCAAGCGATAGGAGAATAGGCTTATAATTAACTCACATAAATTCACAAAAGAATACCAAACTTATAATCGACTCTATCATCTCTCGTTCTCCACAGTTTAAAATCTCAAGGAATGAGACTCGTGGATGCTTAGCCTATTAAATCAAAGTTTTGGGTTTTCGGGTCGCCTATAGGATCTTGCAAATTCTTAGACTCTCTCAAGTTTAGAAATCGCATTTTAAAGTTCCCTTGATAAACGACTCTCTAGGATCAATTATAGGAACTTGCGAAAAGTTCTTGTTCTTAACCCGTGAGAGTTAAGACTTTCGCGTTTTATAGCTCCCTATATAAAAGCCTAGCAAATCTTGACTTAAACACGTTAAGGATACTAGCTAGAGTAAACTTAGATATGAAAACTCGGGTTGAGTCAAAAGATTCACAACGTTTGAAAATTAAAATCACTTTATTAAACATTTATTCTAACAAAGAAAGAAAATAACTATACAAAGGGAAAACTAATAGGCCAAAATAGATCAAAATTTTTGAAAAATGTCGAAAAATTAATTTTCCGGTTAAAATGAGGACAAATACAAGGAAAAGGCCACTTAACTTCGATAGAAGTCCCCCCTACACTTAAGATAAACATTGTCCTCAATGTTTAAGCATGTGGGAGTAAACTCCCCTACACTTAGGACATTGTGCACGTTGTTTAAATCTTGCTAAGGAAGAGATAACTAAAGAGATTCCTATTTTAATATTGAGAAAATATAAAATAGTGAATCAAAAAGAGTTTATGATAGAACCGGGAAGAAGTGTAACACGGAATCACGGGTCGTCAAGAATCATCAAGAGTGGATCATTGAAGCTCGAATCCATGATTAAGAGAGGAGAGGAAAGAGCAAACACCAAAGGGTCTCCCCTACACTTATGGTAAAAACAAAGAAAAAGATAGATAGATAATTGGGTTTCCTCCCAAGAAGCGCTTGTTTTTGTTATCCGAGTCACGAGCCTGACTCGTCCCCGAATTAAATGGTCCATGGGGAAACCTCTAATGTTATACTGGGATCAAAGACCTTGTCCTCGTTCCCGGAGGAATATAACAAAGGGGAGGCAAGAGGATAAGTCTTAAACGGTAGAAATCTCCTTTCAACATACGAGAAGTATGTGAAATCTTGATCCTAGGGAGGTGGGGTGGGTATAGGAATCACATTGTCATCCTCCAAAGACAATGGACGTGGACCAATTTGCAAAGCCGTAAGGTTAACAATCATAAAATGGTCATTGTCACCTCCCGGGTCAAAACACTCATCCTCATTTCCCGGAGAGGGAAATTGATACATCACCCGATTGGGCGTGCATTCAGTAGGATGAGGGGGCAATATAGTAGGAGAAGTAAGAGAAGAATTACCTTCCACCTGCGATACCTTTCCAGTAGAATCAGAACTCTCCACCTCTGCGATAGAAGGGGGCATGGCTAACAAAGCATGCTCATTAATAGAAGGAGAATCAGAGCTAGCAATGTCCTCAATCCCTTCGTCAAAGAGAGGATTCACCTCACTAGATATGTAATCGGCATCAAAATCAAATAAAGGGTTCGAATAAACCTTGAAAGTTTCCTTCGGAACGTCTTCATCAGATAGTGACTCGTCATCACTAGAAGTAAAATCATCATCTTGATCAAAAAGAGGATTGGAGAAAGCCAAAGAATCCTCTTCCAAAGTGTTGGTGGAAGGAACATCATCAGAAGAAAGTGCATCATACTCATCGTCACTGTCGGATGTCAACTCAGATTCACTTGGGATTGAGACCAGGTTATCAGCACTAGACGTATTGAATTCGTCGGATTCCTTTGCAGGAACTATGCTGATATCCTCATCCCTTAAGATGGTTGAATCCTTAGGCTCCGGCAAGTCAGGAGAAGGAATAGCATTCTCATTGGTCCAAGAAATAGGACTCTCATCATCATCACTGTCATAATAATATGGAGGCACAAGAGGAGGAGTATAAGCATTAAGGTTAGATACCTGCTCTTGGTGCTGATCCGCTTGCCATTTCTCCATCATCCTGTGGACAATTTCTTGAACTTTTTGAAAGTTGTCAAACAGTGTGGCCAGTAGATCAGGAGGAAATGCACGACAGGGTTGAGGATTGACGGTGTGACGTGGGGGCTCACGGTTATAAACACTGGGATGATAGCACGGAACTTTCTCAAAGATCTTCGACGGATCACAAGAAGAAGCATCGTGAGGGCCCCCACAAATATAGCACCACGGGTATGGAGAAAAACCCGGTGCGTCTTGAGGATAAGGATTGTCATAGGGAGAGGGTGGGAAAGTATTGTAAGAGTTGAAGTATGAATTTGTTGAATTGCAAAATGGAAAAAATCCAAATTGTGTATCGTCGATATCAAAACCACACCGCTCACAAGTACACCATTGACATGTTTGAAAACCATGCCAAGGTCGCCCACACCGTCCGCAAGACGGATCCATGAAGAATTATAAATAAGAGGGGGAAAGAAAAGAATTAAATATAATAGAGGATAAAGAAGAATATTTTTGGTGCAAAACTTTTGAAAAGTAATGCTTTTTATGATTTTTCAAATGTTTTTGGGGTTTTTGGAAAATTTTTGACACGAAAAATAACGTTCACAAGTGAACGGATCCCAAAAAGCAACGCGTCTCTCACAGAAAACCGTTAATCTTTACGAAAAGAGCCGGCAGCGGCGCCATTTAATACAAGGCTTTTGACACCCCGTAAGAAAGTTATCGTTCTAGTTGTCTAATCGAGTTCTTAACGAATTGATTATTGGTTCAAAGTACGACTCAGTTGAATTTGGTGAAACAAATATTTTTGGTTGGTTTTTAAATTTAAATGTGCAAGTAATTAAAAGTGCATAAAAATAAAGGTGGAAGAACTAGTTTGTCCATCTAGCCAGCAAAAATGAAAAGTAATTAGCTAATGACTATATATAGGGGATTAGGGAAGAGGTTAGAGGAAGCTTCCTCCCCTCCTTCCTTTCTTCCTTAATTGCATGCTTAGGTCCCTCCTCTTCTTTAATCTTTTTGTTAATTACGCCATTAGTCCTTAAGCCTTTTAATCTTCTTTAATCTTGGACTTTAATGACTTTTGGCTCGGGATTTCTTTGAACTCGTCTTTTAATTCTTCAATAAATTAGACTTGAGTTCTTCGGCTTTAAGTAAACTTCCGTCTTTCGACTTTTTCTTCGATAAATCTTCAGAATTGGTCTTGGACTTCCGTTCTTTTTGCACTCTTGACTTTTTGACTTCGTCTTTCATCTTTTTCTTCAATAAAAGCCGTAAATGCCGTGTTTTCTCCACTTTTCACAATTCCGTCCTAAATCACAACAAAAACAAAAACCACGCATAATTCCGACATAAAAGACATAAAATGCACGTTTTGGCTCGGTTATTATTGTAATTAAGTGGTAAAAAGGATGGGTGTTTACACACCTATCAAATCCCCTACACTTGACCATTGCAATGTCCTCATGCAATGCATTAGTTACAAAGCACGATTACATTTTTCATCATAATCAATCCACGTTGGCCTTTATTAAAGAGATAGAAAATTAAAGACATACAAAATAAAGAAATCAAAAGCATACCTTAGGTTTTGAAAGTGTTATGAATACAAGGCTTTTGCCTAATAAGAAAGTTAATTACAGTTCGTTGTGTTGGTCTAATCGAATTGATCTAGGTTCTCTATGTGACTCAGTTTTATTTTGGTGAAACATAATATTTTTAGTTGGTTTTAAAAGTAAAAGGTGCAAAGACTTAAAAGTAGATGTCGTTAAAGTAAAGGGCAAGTATTAAAAAAAACGTGAGATTAAATCTAAGTCTATTTAAAAGAAAGTGCAAATATTTAAAAACGTGACGGAAAGTAAATTAATTAAAATGACTAGAAAATAAAGCGTGACGGAAATTAAAATTAGACAAAGTAATAAAAAGATAACGTAGAAATTAAACAAGACAAAAATATGAAAAATACCCCAATCGGAATATATTCCGATCAGGCTCACCTCAGATCGGAATGATGGTCGGTCCCAAATCGGAATGCTGTCACTCACCCAATCGGAATAACCAACACCTTCAGATCGGAATGTTTGCCTTACCTTGATCGGAATATGGATGGACCTGGTCGGAATGTTAATCGGAATCTATGATAGGAATAGCTGTCACCTTACCCACGATAGGAATACCCAAAATAACACCTCAATCGGAATGAGTACTGGTCCTCAAATCGGAATGCTGTCACACTTATCAGATCGGAATACCACTACCTTAACCCAATCGGAATACCAAGATACACTACCAATCGGAATATGTAAACCCTTTTCCGATTGTCACGATCGGAAAACAGGGAAAAGTACACAAAATAAGCTACAAAGATAAGCTATAATTCTAATAAGCACAAGACTAAATCCTAAGGTAAAACCGTGTAAAAATAAGCTACGAAACTGAAAGTTAACAACTTTAAGGACACGAAAAAGATAAACTTTAAGAAAAACAACTTTTTATATAAAAATAACTTTTGTAAAAACTATATAAACTTGAAAATAAATCAAATAAGTTATGAAAATAAGAGATTTAAAACAATCAAAAGCATAAAAATGAAATCTTTAAACAACTTAACAAGATAAAAACGTGTAAATCAAAGATTAAAGAAAGGTAGAAGAAGATTAACAAGATAAAGTAAAGGTGCAAGTAATTAAAAGAAACACTTACTTGAAATTAAAAGGTAATTAAGGTGCATAACATGTATTTAAATGTGCAAGTAAATAAAAGTAAATAAAAATAAAGGTGGAAGAACTAGTTTGTCAATCTAGCCAACAAAAATGAAAAGTAATTAGCTAATGACTATATATAGGGGATTAGGGAGGAGGTTAGAGGAAGCTTCCTCCCCTCCTTCCTTTCTTCCTTAATTGCATGCTTAGGTCCCTCCTCTTCTTTAATCTTTTTGTTAATTACGCCATTAGTCCTTAAGCCTTTTAATCTTCTTTAATCTTGGACTTTAATGACTTTTGGCTCGGGATTTCTTTGAACTCGTCTTTTAATTCTTCAATAAATTATACTTGAGTTCTTCGGCTTTAAGTAAACTTCCGTCTTTCGACTTTTTCTTCAATAAATCTTCAGAATTGGTCTTGGACTTCCGTTCTTTTTGCACTCTTGACTTTTTGACTTCGTCTTTCATCTTTTTCTTCAATAAAAGCCGTAAATGCCGTGTTTTCTCCACTTTTCACAATTCCGTCCTAAATCACAACAAAAACACAAACCACGCATAATTCCGACATAAAAGACATAAAATACACGTTTTGGCTCGGTTATTATTGTAATTAAGTGGTAAAAAGGATGGGTGTTTACACACCTATCAGATACAGACGAAAACATTAACGAATATGAGTATATACCATGTTTTCATGAATTGAGTATGCATTCGAAAGCTCCTCGGATCGTTACCCAGGTCATTCATATGGAATCTAACCAAAAGAAATGATAGGAACGTCAATACATCCAATCGGGCATCAACACTCGATAATTAGATACTTTTCCAAAGAATTTCACCACGGGAGAATTGGACAAGAAGAGGAGGTCAATTTCCAAATAAGACAATTTCCACAGATGAGTAAATTCGACTCAGAAGAATAAATAGTACGGGCACATATGTAGGTGTTCCTAACAATATGTCCTTATTTTCACTTCTTTTGCAGATCTCATTAAATTTAATCTTTTATAACTTCAAAGAAAATGTAGTGTTTATTAATCAATTTTATGGTGACTACTAATCAAACTTGCATGGTCCCTTCCAAATTGTATGTGGGCGCTCAACTATATACAATTTTAGGATTAACGATGCAATACTCAGTTCGTCAAAACTTTGTCATCATGTTTAAAATAAATAAAAAAATTTCATGCTTAATTCTTGAATAAGAATCAAAAATAGATTTACAAAGATGTTCTTTGTTATGGAAACAATTAAGTAATACAAGGTGTTTCATAAACAACTTCGTTTCGATAACGATTACTTATAAATCTCACTTTGAATAATCCTTATAGTGATAAAAATTCAATTTTGTGGAAACCTTGGTTTCCGGATCTTTGAAGCTACTAGGAATGATCATTGTTCATATGATTAACATAATCAAAGCGGAATTAGAACAACAACCATTAACAAGGTGTTTTGGCACAAAACATGAATTAAAACACAATTGGATTGCCCATTATATTAATAACGAACAACCACTAGGTGTGTGTACATTGAATCCCACACCTAGTCGACGCACACTTTTAGGTTTACGTTGTGAATGAAAGTATATAAAACCTAATAACGCTTGGTTCCTTTTATAGTGTAAGGATTAGGGTTTTACAAGAGATAAGAATAAATAAACATGTGAATCTTCTATTTAAATAACTATATACAGAATATATCCTGCATATATATCCAAATAGAATCTTCTAAAAGCTTCTTTGTCTACGTTTTGTCAATGCTTGAATTGCATGTGAAAATGCTTGGATTGCTCTTGACAATGCTTGATTCCATCAACGCCTAAATTCTTCTTATCAATGCCTGGAATACTCTTGTCAACGCTTAGACAATTACCTTCATGTTTTCTTCGTTTTTGAGTTTCTGCCACATCAACTTGTTGACCCAACAATCTTCCCCTAGTTGATAGTGGCAAAACTCTATGTGTATCTCTTGTAAGTTGTACATGATCTTCAGATTGCTTCCCCTCAAATGTAGCATGCATTTCTTCCCCTTTTTGTCACATCAACAGGAAAGTAAACAATGTATGCAATCTTTGAAGATTCTCCATATGTAGGCTCTGTGTAATGATCTTGAAGAACAATTAATATAATATTTTTGACGTAGAAGTAGAATAACCCAACCTTGTGTTCCATGTCTTGTACTATCCATGTGATAAAGTACTTATATCAGACCAAGTATAAGTAGACCTTGATCCCTTGTCAATATTCTCATCCTATGTGAGACACTGAGCACGATAATGTAACTCCTTCAAGTGTTATGACAAGTCTTCGTCACCAAACATTTAAAGCACGAACAAGTTATCTTTAAAGTCTATGACTGGGAGTGCACGACTTTAAGATATGATAGAACACAAATTCGCGAAAATCTTCTTCAATCATCAAACTTACCATAAGAATTCTTCCCCTTAAGCTAACACCTCTTCATGACAAGTCAATATCTTCATATGTAAAAGCTGTTAACGAATAACTCTTTCACAAGGCTATCCCGATTACATACTCCAATAAATTACTTCATGAATGGTTGCTAACTCGTCTTAAAATCATTAATTCCTTTCAAAAGCATCCGAGCCATAAATATCAACATGATATTCTGAATAAAACGGAGATTCTATGTACCTTCGTGTGTAAATTCCTCCTTTTTGTGTGCTCAAAACGTACCTATTTTCTCAAAAAGCAGCAATCAGTGTGTTACCCGAGATCCTCCTTTGTCCAATATCCTTCCATGTGTATTGTCCGATATCGGACAACATGTATCAGCGTTTGAACACCATATCTCGGACAACACTGTCAACCTGTCAGCGTTGACTTATTCTCGTCAGCGTCAAAATAAAGCTTGTCAGCGTCCACCTCCATCAGCATGTGTTTTCCTTTTGTCAGCGGCTTGTCTCAGCCACTGATATCATCTGTGCATACGTCTCTCTTGAAAGTGACTAATCTATAACGGTATAAAGATAAAAGTGGCAAGATATTACCCTTCGAAATCACGTCAGTCTTTTACCCAATAGTCATAACCACTTGAAATACTGCCTACGTCTTAAAGAAATCTCATCCAAGAATAAATGTGAAAGAGAATATATATCTCTTATAAATTAGGAGCTTAATTAACCTTTGGACGTAGGAGCCAGCTGTTGTGTATATCCGTGTAAATCAGAACTTGCATGACATACCATTCCCTACAAAGCAGGGGTTAAATCTCCTTTTCCAAAACTGATCATTACACGTCACTTTCCTGTTTAAAAAGAAATCTTCAAGAAAATAATCCCTGAAAATCAGCAAGCAGAACGTGTCTTCCAAAATATTGTTTTGACGTATGAAAACAATCTTTTAAGTGCTGCCTAAATTCTGGAACCATAATATTCTTGTTCTCACAGTATTTTCTTTATTTGAACAGCATGTATTGCTCAAACCCTTCCATTAATACAGATCTTTGAACTTCTACTGTTCCATTTAACCGTATCTAGGTTTTAAGCGAAACCCTAATAGATGAACAGTAACTAGTGTTTGTAGATTACCCGTAGATCATGTATTAAACTTGAACAGCCACAAACCTCATTCTTCTGCTCTTAAATTCGATCTAGGGTTTAAGAAACCCTAGTTCATGATTTTATGTGAATAAAGCAAGAACATTAATACCTTAAACAGCCAACTTCGACCTTGAATAACTTCTTCATTAGGGCTCAGATCGAAAATCCCTTCGGTGAGATTCTAGACACTAGTGCCAAGAATCTACAGTTCAAAAATCACGAAGATCCAACGGTTAACGAAGGAGAGATCGTGTTTTGAACACGGCTGTTTACAGAAAACTGCATTCACTCACTCCTGACTTTGACGCTTAATAACTTTTTCATGGGGATAAAACTCGACAATCCCTCCGGTGCATGTTTAGATATATGCATTTAGAACAGACATATAAAATTTCGTGACGATCCAATGGTTCAATAAAAAGTTATGACCTTCTGAATACTGCTGCGCACACAAAAACGTCCAGAAAAACCCTAGAAGGATTTTTCTTCTTTTCACCATACACGAACACCTTGTTGGTCCTAGCATCACGAGCCACGAGGCTCTGATACCAATTGTGGAAACCTTGGTTTCCGGATCTTTGAAGCTACTAGGAATGATCATTGATCATATGATTAACATAATCAAAGCGGAATTAGAACAACAACCATTAACAAGGTGTTTAGGCACAAAACATGAATTAAAACACAATTGGATTGCCCATTATATTAATAACGAACAACCACTAGGTGTGTGTACATTGAATCCCACACCTAGTTGACACACGCTTTTAGGTTTACATTGTGAATGAAAGTATATAAAACCTAATAACCCTTGGTTCCTTCTATAGTGTAAGGATTAGGGTTTTACAAGAGATAAGAATAAATAAACATGTGAATCTTCTATTTAAATAACTATATACATAATATATCCTGCATATATATCCAAATAAAATCTTCTAAAAGCTTCTTTGTCTATGTTTTGTCAATGCTTGAATTGCATGTGACAATGCTTGGATTGCTCTTGACAATGCTTGATTCCATCAACGCCTAAATTCTTCTTGTCAACGCCTGGAATACTCTTGTCAACGCTTAGACAATTACCTTCATGTTTTCTTCGTTTTTGAGTTTCTGCCACATCAACTTTTTGACCCAACAAATTTTTCTCATGGGATAATTTTTTATCTTATAAAAACAATGAGTGATCTGCAAAAGAGTGATGAAAAGTTGTTCACCAAGAACTAACTACAATATAATAGGAAATGAGCTTAGCCAATTAATCATGAGGTTCTTGACCTCGATGTCACTCAGGAATACAAAGAGAATAATCCTCAACGTAACTCGAATAGAGATGAGTACTTGCTCAATGGTTGCACCACAAATGCGAACATTAGGATGAAGCAATAAATAATAGATAACATCGATACATGTAGGATTTTAGCAATCAAAGGTAGTCTTTTTATTAATCACAAACAAGTCAAAACTGTACCGTAACACATTACGTGTCACTATGTCATATAATTCCAAGAAGTCATTTTACCAACTGATGTCTCAGTTAAGTTAGGGATTTTTAAACATACCATAATGAATACTAATCTACAAGAGTCATGGGGGTTCCACCTGTCCCAGAAGATCCATCGGTACCAATTCAGAAGAAGTTTTCTTCAATTTATTTCTTGGACACTGGGCATCCTCGTTAGTGGACAATGGCCTAGTAACAACCCTTAACACAAACTAACAATCATTTAAAACCTTATAATTCAATCACAAGACTTAACGACTTCCTCTTAACAATCTCATATTCCATACGAGTTAAATTTTACTCTATTCAAGTTTCAACCAACTTATACTCAATGCGATATTTTACCTCATTCTCCAATACTTTCAACTTTATTCTTAGACCTTGTAAGGGCAATAAAAGTTCAGTATGAACAACACTTAATTTCCAATCCTATAGCTCTTACAACAATATTTATCAAAGGAGTCACTAGTATGAAACGACTCATACATTCAATTACACTTCTCGGAAAGGTACTAGTGGCATGAGGCATTTGGGTAATGGTTCCAATGACAGCCTCAATTGCAACATTCACCCTTTCGATTTCAATTTAAGAATTGGGTGACAACGAATCAGATGACACCTTTCCAGGTGGTAACGTTTTGTCAAACTCCACTCTATAAGGAAAGATCGTCATGACATCGATATCAAATTTAATCTCGCCAATTCTTCTTTAATATCACAATCAACTAATATCAACATTTCTACGAATATCAACCATTTGTTAGGATCATAAATATCCACAAATTGGTTTAGATATGGAATAACTAGAATTCTTACGAGAATAGCTTCGATTGATTTACTAGGAGAGTTAGGGTTTCTTGTGACAATCTACGTCGTATAAATACCTTGTATAAGTATTAAAATAATCATCAAACAATCATGTAATCAAATTACATCATACATATATATATATATATATATATATATATATATATATATATATATATATATATATATATATATATTTATATATATATATATATATATATATATATATATATATATATATATATATATATATATATATATATATATATATATATATATGTATATATATATATATATATCTTTACATTATATATAAGAGGAGGCATTTGCCACATCATCAATCAGGGCACTAATCCCAGTCAGCACATGGGCTTGGGCTTACGTTTTGGGCTTACAAATTCCCGAAACCAATAAACTTAATCGCACCCTATAAAAACCAGATCAAATCCCTAAATCAAATCGTTTGAATATTTCATAATCCTAGAATTCGTCTTCATACGAAACAAGAGCCAGAAACCCTAAAATTCGTTTTTTGTCATCGAAAACCCTAAGTTTTGAATGGTTGGGGATTACGAGAATTGTTAGAACAATAGCAAGACGCTGGTACCCTTGGTAATTAATAAATGATTACTTTGATGTTATAGTTTCTTCTTTTTTTAATTGTTCATATGCGAAGTTCCTTGATATATATTATGTTACTATCATAATATAGGTTGAAGGGATAATGATGGACATTGTTTCAGTTGAAGAAGAGATCACAAGATGTAAATTCGTGGCTCAGCAAGAAGAAAGGTATGGAACAATTAAATACATCCAACATTGATCCTAAATAACTACTTCCCTTATTCCAAATATGATTTTAGCTCTGATATTGTCAAGACTTGTGCTCCTACAGCCTTTGATGACTTAATGTTCAAGGTTTTCTGTTTCTTCCATTATTTTGACAAAAAGTGTTTCTGCACGAGATTACTTGTGCGCTATACTTAATGATCGAGGTTTGTAGTTGTTGCTTATCGGTGGCAGTGGCTTTGCAGAAACACATTGAAAGGATTTTGCAGACCTACGTCATAAAGGTATAAATGTTGAAGCCTTTTCTTGAACCTTCGGAAGTTTAGAGTAAGCCAAAGAATAGAGCACGTACTGAAAAGCACTCTCCAAAAATAGCATGATCATGACAGATGTAGCATCATTTGCTGAACAAAACTGTGGAGTATCTACACGAGAATGCAAATCCACCCATTATCCGTCGCAACTTAGCGCCTACAAACATTTTGTTGGATGAAAACTTGGACCCAAAGCTCACAGATTACAGGCTTGAGAAGCTTGCACCCTGGCGTCTATTAAAATAGTTTTCACTTTTTAAACTTCCATCCTTATGTTTATTTGAACCTGCAGTGTATTCCTAATCCGTGGTTACTTATTTCAGTAACTTCTTTCGAGAGGTCATGGCTGCCAATTGCTATATCTTCTTGAAGATCTGTTTGATGTGCTCCATGGTGCCTTGAGTTTAATATTTTTATCCGCAATACGAGTATGTGACCTCTTTCTTTAATCTAACACTGAACTTATTCCTGCTACTAATTTATCATTTACTGATATTCATATTTATTAGCACGTCTCTTATTTGGAGACTGAAACTACTTACATCAGCTGCTGCTTAGGCTAATTCTCATCTTCATGCCATTACATCTGATGTATTGGTGTTGGCTAGGTACCATTCTTCCTCATTGTATATATGTGTTTGTGTAATTGATCATGCTTAATCTTACATGCCTTGGTCAATGAATTTATTTTTTTATAACTAACAATGTTTAAAATCACAGTTATATATTAATTTGCTGATGATGTATGTAACTTTCATAACTGACGATGATCACATGCAAACTATTGAAATTCAAAGCATGCGAGTAGTAGATTAAAGATTATTTGTGGTATGCATTTATGGTTCATATCACATCGCGTAGAAGCAAATAAGTATAAGCACATGTTATACAGATATACACATCAATCTGTATGTAAAGCAGTGGTATATTACGCTATGAACACATATCTGGACATGGGATTGTACGTTTTAGTTTGATGAGAATCTTGTTAAACTGTTACGTTTTAAGTCATTTTGACCCAATAAGACACAGTTCGAAGTTATGCGTGTTCCTCTAGACATACGTCAGAAGCTCTCTTGCTAAGCATTTTATACTAAAAGTCTGAAGCTCTTTTTTATTCCATTCTATGTATGAAATTGTATTATTTTTTGTGTTTGATATTTTAAGACCAGTAACCTTAGTAATTGCATAATGAAAGTCTCTCACTATTGAAAGGTGGTAATTGTACAAATTTGGTAGAAAGCTAATGAGAAGAACGGAGTTTTTGATGTTGCATGTCTATTAAAGAAAGTCTTCATACTACCGGCTTTAAAATAAATTTAGATGATTCGGACCAGAGAACACTATGTTGCAAATTTAATTTCTAGGAACTGAAGGTGAGACCTCAATGGAGTATGAAGTAACTTATAACCAATGTCCTATTGTTTTGTTATCCTCTGCAAGTCATAATCTTATATTAATTCTTAGTATAGTTTTTTGTCCGATACTATTTTTTGGGCAGCGAGTACCCTTAAGAATTGAAATTGGTCCTCGTGATATTTCAAGCAGGAGTGTGGTTGTATCTATAAGATACATTACTGGAGAACCAAAGTTTGGGGTTAGAAGAACAAGTTTCAAAATCTCAACCCTAGCTTCAGTCACCTGTAAAACCCACTATAACCAAACCTGCTTCTTTCTTTAAAATTTGAATTTTCATGTGTCTAGCTTATTATGAAGTTAAAGTTTTAGTTTTTATGAATATTTTTCCTATAAATATACAGAACCATTAACTAATTGAGATACTTTAACTGAAAGTAATTCGGCTAAAGAACTCAATATAAGCTACCATGTTCCAACAATATCAATTGGTTCAACGGATAAAGTATAAAGTTAAAGCTTCAAGTATGATAAAGTAAATGCTAAACTTTCAGTCACAAATGGGGATACAATTTTCAAAAAGAATGGATGAAAATGTCTGAAATTATACAAAGTTCTCGACCCAAAGTTTTCTGTGAAGAAAATAATGGAAGATATGTGTGAGTGATTTTTGGATACCGATTTGAGTGGTGAACTAACCGTAGGCACATATGTTATACTGCCAACTGGTCTGTTGGAAACATGTACAGCTGGCGGTGAACATATGCCACCTAATGTCAATAGGAACGGATTGCTTTAGAACCAAGTTTCTTATGAAAAAGTAAGAACCGCAATGTTGAGTCGGAAACCCAGGTATACCCAAAAAAATAAGAACCACATTGATTAATACTTCCACACCCGTTCACCCTATAACTTGAACCACAAAGATTAATACCAATTTGTAGTGTTTACCGTGCTTTTTTTAATATTAGAGATTGGTTGAAATGTTGTGATTGTACCATTTTGGAAGAACTGAAGTTTTGAGATTATGTTAGCTCTTTCCTACATTTTTTTACTTATGATGCAAGGGTGTTTGGATTTGTGTTTAATAGTGATGTAGCATAAGAATATGTTTTTCGAATTAATTTTCCTTCAAGTTATTTTATTTTTCTGTTGTATGAAGGCGTTTTCACGGCTCTCACGGCTCTATTTATCTTGCCGTTGCATTTGCTGAGATGTTGAAAGCAGTCAGTAAGTTAATTTAGTATTCAGATTAGTCTCTATCGTGTTTGCAGGCAAGAAAGTTAAACAACTATTATACACATTGGACTGATATTCAAACCTTCCCAACCCAACAACTGTAGTGCCAGTAGCTGTTTTTATTCTTCACTTAATGAACGACCCAGTTCTTTGGAAATGCTCGACAGAATAATCAAACCTTCCCTTTTATCAGATAATAAAAGGTGTCAGCTTGGGCCTTACTAAATTCTGAGGTCCCAACCCAACACCAACCTATATTTTACGGCTATTTTTTGGCTTCCTTAGAATCCTTAACTGGATAATTTGTTGATGTATATGACATGTCATAGGTATCTGAATCACCAAGTTGTTATGAAGCAGAAAGCTTTAGTTCATGGGATTTTACGAGTTCTTTGATCTAAATCCATATGTCGGGCATCTTCATCTTGTGAGAGAAAGTCATGAACTATTTTCTAAAGGGCTTTTATGTGAACCTTTTCTTGCTTTAGAGGAAAAAGTTTTGAAGAACCCGTATATGACCGGAGGTTGGAGGTACCCTGGTGTAGCACATGCCGAAGGTCTGGCTTATATCACTGACTAAGTAAATAAAACATAAAAAGTGTTCTTTCTTTGGTGTGACTGATGTGCTATTGGCAGGTGTAAAATGCATCTAACATATTTATCATTCTCCTTATTTTCTTTGCAACCAATCATTAGTATGCAGTTGTGCTATGTATTAAGTTTTATACTTACATGTTTTTAAAATTGCAGAATCTCAAAGGCTTCTCTCATTACTCCAAATCTGGTGAAATGTATAAAGAATCAGTTAAAGTCAAACTTGATTTTTATGAATTTCTTCTATCTTTAAGACATCAAGAAGAGCAGGCCAAACTTTCTTGGTATTATGAAATTTACTGATTTTGAGAAATGGGACTACTCAGAACTTATTCAACTGTATAATAAAGCCGAAGAGAATATGGAAATGGGTATGCAAATGCATGCGGGATGATAAGAAAAATAAAGGTGCTAAAGACATAGTTGTGGTTATCAAGAATCAGTGTTCAAATGATGCTACACCATAGGGTGATTCTCATTCTGTATATTTTTTGGAATATTTATAAGCTGTCATATTTTGATCAAGTGAATTGTTTATATTTATTGGCAAACATAATTTGCAGTAGTTAGATACACAGTAGATTTAATGTTTTGCGATTCTACTTTTTAAGATGTTTTAATGCACCCGATCGAACTTGTCATATATAGTAGGAGCTCACGAGTTTCATGGTCACATGAAGGAAAACATAGACCCATTAAGTATCCAACAAAGAGAAATACGAGATGATTTAGATCCTGCATTTTATCGATTCAGTGAAGATGATTTAGATCCTGCATTGAGGAACAATTTGGAAAATATACAATGAAGCAAGCTGCAAATCATCTCAATGGTAATGGAAATCTTCTATTTTTTACCTATAATTCCTGTTATATAATTCCAATGGTGTCTGTCATGACCATTTGGGCAGGCTTTGAAGAGGTTTGTTTGATCATTTATCTGTTACAGTAGATAAACAGGCGGATTGCGTTATAGGTCACCACAGGTTTAAGTCGAAAGTTTTTTTTTGTTGTGTTGTGGCATGTTGAAGTTTCAGTGCAGAAGAGTGTTGTGGCATGAGTTGTGGGTAAATAACATAATTCTATCTTTTGTGCTTTCTGTTATTTGTGTTTTATTCTCATGGTTTATGTTTCTTTTTTACAGGTATTAAGTAAAACTAGACAGTCATATCAACTTCTATATAAGGTAGTTACAAGCGAAGGTGCAATGCAAACCAAGGGGGTGTTTAGGTAACTCAAGAGGTCAATCATCTTTCTTTTATCAGAAACATAATATTATATAGCAATGGCATTACGCTGACATTGAACATTATATACAAGGTAAAGTTACAGGGTGTATATGGGTCGGTATGTTGACTTGAACTGTCATAGAAACCTCGATTTTCTTTTGGATTTGTTACAGTACCAACTAGAACAAAGAGATACATAATTTTTACATCACTTACTTTTTAAGTTTACATGATAATTATGAAACAGTTTTTTATAGTTTAAACAATTTTAACATGTATTGTGTTTTTAGGCTACAATGGCTGACTAGAGAATTAAAGAATGGCCAGGTCAAAACAATATGTTTGAAGTCTTGAAATTTACAACTGTTGATTTAGGTGAATATAAACTCACCAGTCATTGGTTTATGTAAAAATTTCAAATGGGGAAAATTAAAGTCAACATGTTTGTTCTTGGTAAAATGGTATGAAAGAAATGCAAGTATTGTAGCATACCAGAGCATGTTTTAGTCAAGATGGATCACTGGAATCATATTGTCACAAAGGTGATTTGCATGCTATCAATATCACCTTTAAATCATATTCGTATGTTCGCACCAAGATCTGAGGCTTGAAACAAATAAGTGTTGAACTCTTGTGGAGCTTAATTAGTTGATAGGTTATTTAGTTGGTGCAAGTAGTATTTCGTACATCTCTTTCACGCTTCAAAATACTTTGAAACTGAAATTGTTCAAGATTCTTTTGTTTTTTTGTTTTATGTGTTGTGATTTTGATGTACAATTATTATTTTGTAACTGGTTTAGATCAAATATAACATAATGTCGTGTGGAGTATTCTCAGTGCTCTATACGATGTCGTTTAAATCTCTATGGTAGAAATGATAACAGTCATCACCACAAAGCCGAAACATTGTGGACCTTTAGTCTCACGATATCAACCAGTAGTTTTCATTTTGTTTCCATTCTTTGAATGAATATCTAATTTTTTATTTTTAGCTAATTTTAGTGGTCTAACAACCTTTGAAATCTAATAATCAGATGCGTTTTTTTTCAAAGAGTAACATTTGAAAGAAAAGAATGATACTAGATATTAAAACCAATGTTCGAAAATCGGGTTTTGAATCCATTTGGTCAAGTCACTAGCCACTGTTGAACCGTCGGGTCGACTCAATTTTTTATTAAAAAACTTTTATATATATTTGCAATACTACAAAAAATATATATATGAAAATCATGAATATTTCATATATTTAGCCTAAAAACCATTTAATAAAAAATATAACATCTAAAAACAAAGTTACGTTGTAAATACATAGAATTGAATCATGAAAAAAACAATCAAAATCCGGCCGTGTCTCACGAACCGGGTTGACCCGGGGCGCTACAAACCCGGCGGGTTTCACCAGGTTTCTAAAATATAAGACCCGGGTCAATTTGACCCGTTTTTCTCGGTAGGAATCAGTTCAACTGGTTGAACCATACGGATCGACCCCGCTTTCAGAACATTGTTTAAAACATGTTTTCTCGTGGGAGGATGGACTTGCCTAGGTCTGTGCTTTACTACACTTGGAGAAGACGATTTGTTGTTGTACAAACTTTTAAATAAGATGTATTGATTCAAATGAGTTGAACAATAATTAAAAAGAACTTTTTTGGTATGCACATATTTGATTGCCACTTGCATTCATATATACTTCAATTTGATTTCCATTGTGTGATATCCTCAGCATATAGAATCGTCAAAAGGAAGTCAGAACTGTATTTATTTATGGAACATATCCAAATTCCACATATCCATAAGGGAATGTTCCTTTGTGAGAGCCTATTAACAACAACCGTTGTATATAAAAAATAGGAACCAACGACACATAATTTGCTTTTGCGGACACTTGATTAACATTTAGAAAAAATGATTAACATTTATTAACATTTATTCCTTCATAATTAGATGAATATTTATTGCTTCATGTTTATTAATTCATTCAATAAATAAATCGGTATGTCTATAATAGATCTCCCATCACCGTTGTACATAAAGAATCCATATGTTGCATTTGAACCTACGATACATACTTTGTTTTTTAGAACACTTTATTAACATTTAAGTTTTCATAGTAGACCAACATACATTGCATTTTTAATTCATTTAATAAATAAATTAGTATGACTTTTACTTAACTTTCAATTATCTTATAAGAAAGTTTTGTAAAAAAATATAAGCATAATAACTTTAATCTTAAGCATGTCAAATAAACTTTGGAGTTTAATCAACTTGAAAGATAAATAATCTACAATTTCTTTACATAAACTGCTTATTGACCATCACCTGACCTTCATATTACATCCAAAGCTCCGTTGCTAGCATCCGTTGGTAGCATCAAAGATGCTATACAACATTGATGAAAAAAAATATCAAGTACAAAAACTAAAAATAAAAAATTAGAAAAACATAAAAATACTTAATTTTGTAAATAAAAAACATAAATAACAAATACAAGTCATCCTAATAGTTTATTAAAAGACAACAATATTATAAAAATTTAGCAACAAATATTTATCAAATAAGAAAAGGAAAACAAAAATCATAAGATATACCCGTCCATCGGACGGGTTTGCCACTAGTATATATATATATATATATATATATATATATATATATATATATATATATATATATATATATATATATATATATATATATATATATATATATATATATATATATATATATATATATATATATATATATATATATATATATATATATATATATATATATATATATATATATATATATATATATATATATATATATATATATATATATATATATATATATATATATATATATATATATATATATATATATAATCCAAGTTATATATATATTAAAATAACACTTTTCAGTCTGGCCTTGTCGGTAACTCGGGAATTCTTCGGCACCGTTATAGTCAAGAGCTTTTTAGACATTTTGAGAAAATGTTTATAGTTAAAAGATTTTGAAATGTTTTATTCAAAACCTTGGTTTTAAAAATCTTTCGTTCTCTATAACGAGAGCTCTGGTACCGAACTGTAACACCCCCAAATATTCATACTTTAGTTCAGCAGAAGAGTCGTTGGTGTTACGGGATAGCACATTACTCAAATCATAGACAACGCGTAAAAATCGCGTCGTTTAATAATAAAGCATCTTCTATTCATGAATATCAAATTTACAGAGGTCCTAAGTCATAGTATTTCATACAATTTTACAAAACATTTGAATGGAAATTGTTATTTAAGTGCGGGCCATAAATTCTTGTTGTCTTCCCGAGAATTACCTTCAAGTACCTGAGATAAAACATGTTAAAAGAAAAGGTCAGCGAAAACGCCGAGTGAATTCATAGAGTTTAATGAAATCCATTAACATATCATCGGTATAAAATTATTACCAAAAATCATTTTTGTACAGATCTTTATAGTAAAAGCCATAAAATAGGCCAAAAACATTTTACAAATCCTTGTCAAAATTATAATATAGGCTTTTGCCTTCAAAACCATTATACGAACCAATGTCATAAAAGCATTATAAAATACGTTTTATAACGTTGTATAGAGTTAAATAAAAAACCGTTATATGAATATGGTTATGTAAAACCAAAACACGAACATAATATCAATAATAAGACCCCGTATTGCTAGTCAGGCGATATATTGTAATTCAATGCATATAGCAGTATTTTCGTTATTGGATTATTATAAGCCGCATGACATTGCTACCTTACTATAACAAACAACGGGTAGCTAACCCGAAACTCATTTCCCATCTAAAACAGCGTGTCGTCACAATAATCACGCTTATATAAATCTTCTCATACATAAATTCGCTTACCAATCAATGTGGCACGACGAGGATCAACCGTCAAGGTGCGAACTGGGGTGATCTTCCCCAAATAGTACTGTTATATGCATAAGCGTCTACCAAATCCCGGTAGTTCACAATTCATGCTAATGGGACTTTTAGTGACATAACCTGACTTTAATAATCCATTTCATTTCATTTATCGGGTCATGTAATCATTCATCAGGTCATACAATCATTCGGGTCCAAATCAACAAGTAAACAGTCGGGACAACTGGTGTCCTATTTTATTAAAACTAACATGTTATCTCCCTCGCGGGTTTATAAAACATTTCATAAAAACATTTAAAAAAAAGTGCGTGGCTATGAACTCACGTTGATTGGGGAAGGCGGGTTATCGACGATTTGGATGTACGGTACGTGCTTCAATCACGGAAACCTAGACAAATAATACTCGTCTTAGACTTTTGTCCAATGACTTTATAAAAACAATAGCTATGTATACATATGATGATTTTATAAATATGATGATGATCAAGTGGGATTGTACATCTTTATTTACTCATTATAGTGTCAAGTGTTGGTAAATTTTTATACTAGTTTCACTAGTTTAACTTCTTCACATGTTAAGGCCAAATAAGCCCATGATAAGCCCATTACATTTTATTAGTCCAATTACTCTTTTAACATCAGCCCTATACTCACATGTTGGGCCCAAGTGGGTTAAACCCAATGAATAAGTCCATTAGTGTTTAGCCTAATTAGTTGGGTTAATAGTCCAATAAGGCTAATTTGGCCCTTTAATGTCCATATGTTATAAAGCTCGAGTTTTATCGGTTTTTACTTGTTATATAAGTTTATACATCAGTATGTGAGTTTATAAAAAGTTTACATTAGAGGGGTCCGACCGTCTAAGTTCTATTTGACAAAAACGTTAATCTTTCGGTTTTAGCCGAAAAGACGTAAAACTTATGTATATAGTTTTTATAACTTGTAAAATGTTTGTACTTGTAAATTATATAAAATGTCTCATTTTAATATCATTATATATAAATCTCATTTATAATTATTATTAGTGTTAGCCTCAAAATATTGAGTCAAACAAGAATGCTCGGTCATAGGTTATTATTGTAACATTAGTTAGAACGTTGTAATAGGTAGTTAATTAGTCGTGGTTTACAGGCTTGGATTTAAACTAATTAAAGTCCAAAAGACAAGCCCGGTCCAATATATAGCCTATTAAAGCCCGCATGTGGGTGGACTATATATACTACCCTCCTAGCATGTTAGGAGGGTTGGTGGTTTACTTTATTCTTTTCCTAATCTAATATTCACCAAGTTAATCATCTCTTCTCTCTACTTTCTCTCACTACTTTCTCTCTCTAGAATTCATCTTCTTCATCTATTTTCTTTCTTAAATTCGTGTTATATCATATAAATATATTGGATAACAATTGGTATCAATCGCCATGGGGTAGTTTTGTGATTCGTTGTTGATATTACTTGTTCGTGTGATTTTCTCTTATAATCATCTCGAATTCAAGTTTTTTTTGTGTTTTCCATGCTCTAAATCTTGATATGAATCTTCTACATAGTTGTGGTAGGAATGTGGTCGCATTTGGTTGGTTCAAATCACGGATTTTTTTGTCGAAAATCTCATCTTTTTACCTAAAAATCTCGAAACAGTACTATTATTCCGATCAGTGTCATCGGAAAAGGGTTTAGTGATTCCGTTCAGTTGCATCGGAAAAGGGTTTAATCATTCCGGCCAGTTTATTCCGATCACATTCCGACCAGCTTTTCCGATCACATTCCGACTGGACTTAACATATTCCGATTGCATTCCCATTGGGAATTCCGACAAGGTTCATTACGACATCATTCCGACAATGGGATTCCGATTGCATTCCGATTAGGACATTCCGACATCATTCCGACGAAGGGATTTCGATTGTATTCCGATAAGGGGACATTCAGATTAGGGCACATTCCGATGGACATTCCGATGACATGTTTAGCCAAATTTTGTTTGAGTATTTTTTAGACTTAGCCACCATCTAGACTAGTTTCGGAATATCGTTTACACGAAGATAAAAAAAAAGAGTTTAAATTTTTCCGTCAAGTAAATTCAAATTTTTTACATACTAGTTTTAGGACATTTCTAGCTCAATTTCAAAATTTGGCGATACAAAATTTTTGGTCTACCGTCTTGTCGGACTGAGGAATTTATTGTCGGACTGAAAAAAAAATTGCAATTTGCGGAATTTCAACAACAACTCAATCACAAAAAATCTACTTAAGATCCATATTCACTTCATCATTTCAGAGAATATTGAGATGGATTCTACTGTCGAATATCGTGTGACGAACAACAACATAATGGTGGCGGGTAACAAAGAGAGACCACCAATGCTTGTGTTTGGTCGGTATGCCCAATGGCAATCACGTTTCATACGATACCTTGATACAAGACCTAATGGTGATGCCTTGAGGAAATGTATTACTCATGGACCATATATATTCAAGAAGATCTCAATTCCTCCAAGACCAGCCACCGATACTATTGATCCAATACCCGCAAGTGAACGTGATGAAACAAGAGCTGATCTTACACCTGAAAAATGTGCTTGGCATGATGCGGTGAAGGAAGCCATCTATATGGTTTTAAGTGGGATTGGAGATGATATTTACTCCACGGTTGATGCATGCCCGACAGCACATGAAATGTGGACTGCTATTGAACGCTTGCAACAAGGAGAATCACTCAACAAACAAGATGTCAAAAAAAACTTGTTTTGGAATTTTGGCAAGTTTACTTCAAGGGATGGAGAATCAATTGATTCATACTACTCCAGGTTTTATAAAATGATGAATGACATGACAAGAAATAACCTGCAAGTCTCCACCATGCAAGTCAATGTTCAATTTCTTCAACAACTTCAACCTGAGTGGACACGATTCGTCACTTTAGTGAAACAACAAGAAAAGTTAGACGAGGTCTCATATCATCGACTCTGTGATATCTTGAAGCAATTTCATAATGAAGCAAATGAGATTCGAGATGAACGTGTTGCAAAGACGGCTAATCCACTTGCTTTAGTGACTACCACTCAACATGTTCAACACCATCACTCTCGTGCTCCTAAGCCATACTCCACTACATCATCCTCACCACGATATTCCACATCATCTAAGTCTTCATCATCCACAAGATCACGAGGCAAAGTGCCAAGAGCACCATCACCACCATCTAAGTCATCATCTTAAGAAGATAGTGATGAAGACCAAGCTCAAAAGAATCGTGAGATGAAACAACAAATTGCTTTCATAATGAAGACTTACAAGAAAATCTACAAACCCACCAACAACAATCTTCGAACATCATCTAACACAAAGAATCAATATGTTGAGAGTCCTCCAAGGTATGACACACGTCGACGTGGTGAAAGTCCTTCTAGGTATGATCGACATAATCCAACGCATGTTGAGGGTTCTACAATGTATGATCTACAAACTGCCAAGTATGATACTCAGAGGATTGCTGCTGCTACTAGGAATAGGGAAACTGTTGGAAGTCAAGTGGTTCAGCAGAGTGGGATTCAATGTTTTAATTGCCAAGGTTATGGGCATATGGCAAAGGAATGTGGGAAGCCGAAAAGGGTTAGAGACTCCAGCTATCACAAGGAAAAGATGCTGCTATGCAAGAAGGTAGAAGCAGGGTTAAATTGTCAGCTGAGGAAGGAGCAATGCTTGATGACACTGATGATGAAGATTCCGATTAAGAACTTGATGCACATTTGTTGTCCCATATATTTGTGATGATTAAGCAAGGAATAAAGAAAGAAAATAGATGAAGAAGAGATGGATTCCTAGAGAGACAAAGTAGTGAGAGAAAGTAGAGAGAAGGAGAGGATTAACTTTTGGAATATTAGATTAGAAGTGAGAAAAATGAACAACCAACCCTCCTAACATGCTAGGAGGGTAGTATATATAGTCCACGCACATGCGGGCTTTAATGGGCTATATATTCGGCCGAGCTTGTCTTTTGGACTTAAATTAGTTTAAATCCAAGCCCGTAAACCACGACTAATTAACTACCTATTACAACGTTCTAACTAATGTTACAATAATAACCTATGACCGAGCATTCTTGTTTGACTCAATATTTTGAGGCTAACAATCTCCCCCAATGTGAGGTCATACCTTTTTGATATTTGAAGATCAAAGGAGATTACGAATCTCGTCATAAATGAGCCTTGAACGTGTAACAGTAGTTTTGTTCCTTCATGCTATGATCTTTGAGCCTTTGTCGTTGTCTTTCGACTTTGTCTTTTAGTCTTGAGATCTTCAAATCATTCTTGACTTGTCTTTGCCATCTTGCGATCTTGTGTCTTTATCCACATGCTCACACTATTAATTGTCGAATAAGTCTTTGGGCATGAATATGTGGTTTTGAATCTTTGACTTTGCTGAGTACACTGTGACGCCACCTTCTCGAGGCAAAACATGGACATGGACATGGACTGAATGGCTTTGACATTCGTCCTAAATCGGTAGCGTTTTACCTCCGGTTGGTGAAGACCGTTATACGATATTAAATACCGTACCTGTGATTAGGTAGATTCAATTAAGAATCTCCTTGACAGGGTTTCACGGCTGTACTAGCCGTTCTCTTTACTCAACCGTCTCAAAGCAAGACTGCGAACATAAAGAGTGAATCAATTGGATAAATATCCGCATGATTAAAGTCGTCAATTCAAATTCCTGGAATAAGTTTGATTCATTAAGAATCTTACCATTGTTGCTTTCCAGTTGACACAAGTTTGATTCATAAGAATCTCACAAGTCACCTAACGTAGCGCTGTTTGATGTTGACGCTAGAAGGATTTCCATTCGTCACTGTGAATATTAATGAACATCACTACGAATGTTCTGGCAAGACCATAAAGATATTGCGTACAAACCTGAAACGAGTTTGAATCAATTCAGAATAAAACCACTGTTGCTTTTCAGTTTTACATATGTTCAATTCATAAAGAACCTTGCATATGACCTACCGCAGTGCTGTTTGATGTAAAAACTGGAAGGATTTCCACTCATCATTGTGAATACTAAGTAGTATCACTCTGAGTGTTCTAGCAATATCGCAAGGATATAGCGTAGGACTCTCTTTATCTTCATCCGTGTGCCCTAACGAGATTTGATTGATCTCTTGGCTCTAGACTCGATTTGTGCACTTTTAGTGGTCGGAGGCTGGAGCAGATGCCACCTATTCAATATCAACTATCTCGGAGTGAGAAAGTCAATAGAAGTCGTGTTGATCTCCGTGACAATAAAACAAACTTCTTTTGAGAGAAGCCTGGGTAGCTAGGTAAGGGTAGTGCTTCACATCACTGGGTCCATGATGAGTTGTCTTAATGATGTGTTGACCCGGTTTCTGCCTAAGTTGTATGGAGGGCTTCTTTCTTTACACCCTTTATCCTTACATTTCTTTTTCATTCTTCAACCCCTTCAATGCATACCAAGACATCATTAATAGCTCCTTGTTGTGATTGTTCCAGTGCTATCATCAGTACTTAGTCGGCATTCAACTACGTTCACTGTCTACTCCATCTTTCCTACGGACTTCTAATCATCTATTGGGTTGTCCCTTGGAAGATCCCTCCGGTTCTTGTTGGATCATAACACTTAAACCTAACCACCCTTTTGACACCAATAACGTCGTGAATTAAAGATGTTGTGGGTATTTGATCGTAACCATGAAAACCACTTTAAATTCTAACAAAGTGTTTGAAAAACATTTAACACCTTGCTAGTTTTGTCGTTTCAGAAATGCTCCCCCTTCACATGTGCATCGATAATCGAAAGTGTTTCGCACATGAAGGTAAGAGTTAAAGTGTTTGACTCTTATATAAGATCACATTTTAATCACATTTTCTCCCCTTATCTCTAATATATAAAATCTTTTGATATTAGAGATACCAAATTTGATTAAAATATATTTTGAAAAATAGTCTTGAAAATCTTCGGGAGAAAGATGTGTTAATCTTTTGCATGAAGTTGAATTGCTCCCCCTCAAAAATTGATCCAATGGAATTGTCATTACGAGGATTTGATCCACATTAAACTTTTGAGGATAGGAGTTGTTGAACATACAATTTTTAAAAGATTTTGAATATCAGTGAGAAATTCTTGAAAAAATTGTGTTCAACGCTTTTTGAAAAATCAATTTTTTTTTACGAAAATGTTTTTCTAAATAATAAACTTGAGTTCATACACTTTGAATGTCTTGACGAATCCACTCAAGTGTAAGAAGATTTAACTTCTTTTGCTAAGGGTAAGAGTACAAAAGCGTACACTCCCCCGTGAATTTAGATCCGGGTTGCAATCTGAAAGTGATTACAAGCCATTGTGTTGAGCTCAAAACGTTGAATGTTTTGTGACAAGCTCAACCCAAGATAGATTGCTCTACCCGTTGTTGGAAATATTGTCCAAAATAGACAATTTCCTGTTGAAAAGATAGAAATGACATGTTTTGAAAAATATTTACAACTTTCGTTCGAGCTTTATGTACACACCCGTGTCATTGTTTAGCGACATTTCTAGGCACGTCCATATTATCGATACTAAAAGACATGTCGAGAAGAATATTTTTGGATTATCAAAGATTTTTTTTTTAATTTTGTATTTTTCTTTTTCATTAATATTTACAGGTAGATGTTTGATAGATGAATCAAGCAGGCTTCTTTGCCAGAATCTCCAGTTCTGCTGGAGTCAAACATCTAATACCAATTTACCTAACAAGATACACAAACATCTCTTTCGAAAGAGATTTTGTAAACAAGTCAGCTAATTGGTAATCTGTTCCAACAAAGTATAATTCAACAATACCCTTTTCAACTTGTTCCTTAATGAAGTGATATCTGACGTCAATGTGCTTCGTGCGGGAATGTTGTACCGGATTGCAGGAGATGGATATGGCCGACTTTGAGTCACAGTACATAGGTACTTTATCAAAGTGGAAGCCATAATCCGTGAGTTGTGTTCTCATCCAAAGAACTTGAGCACAACACGTAGATAGAGACACATATTCCGCTTCGGCTGATGAAAGTGACGTGCAATCCTGCTTCTTGGAAGACTATCCCACAAGCTTATCTTGTCCTAGAAATTTTGCACCACCAGAAGTACTTTTACGTGTATTAAGACACCCTGCATGATCAGAATCTGAATAGGCCGTTAGAAAGAAACCGATTTCCCTCGGATACCAGAGTCCCATGTGAATGGTATTCTTAAGGTACCGAAAGATCCTTTTGACCTCCTTGAGGTTCTCTTCAGTGGGTCGTGCTTGATATCGTGCACAATAGCATGTAGCATGATGTATATCAGGTCTGCTTGCTGTCAAGTACATGAGGGAGCTGATCATGGAAAGATATTTCATTTGATCTATGGCATCTCCCTACAAATCAGCATCTAGGGATGTGGTTGATAATGGTGTCCCAACGGGGTCACATGATGTCATACCATGCTTTTTGATTATCTCTTGACAATACTTAGCTTGGTTAATGAAGATACCACTTGGGGATTGGTAAACTTGAATTCCAAGAAAGAATTTTAGTTCGCCCATCATAGACATTTCAAATCTGTTGTGCATTACTTTTTCAAACCATTTTGAAAGTTTTGAGTTTGTATACCCGAAAATAATGTCATCAACATAAATTTGCACAAGCAAAATGTCATCCCCATATTTATAAGTGAACAAAGTTAAATCAATGGAACCTTTTGAGAAACCTTTGGAGACCAGAAATTTCGAGAGCTCGTCGTACTACGTCCTTGGAGCTTGCTTGAGTCCATATAGTGCTTTGTGGAGATGATACACCTTGTCAGGATAATGAGCATTGACGAATCCTTCTGGCTGCGTGACATAGACTTCTTCCTTCAAAGGACCATTAAGAAACGCCGTCTCTACGTCCATTTGGTTGACAACGAATCCCTTATGTGCAGCATAAGCAAGAAAAATCATGACCGCTTCCATTCGAGCTACTGGTGCAAATGATTCTTCAAAATCAATACCCTCTCTCTGTCCATACCCTTTAGCCACTAGCCTAGATTTATTCTTGATGATCGTGTTCTTTTCATCCATCTTTTTTTTCCAGATCCATCGAAGATTTAATGGTGTTACATCGTATGGTCTGTCAACAAGTTCCCAGACTTTAAGTCTTTCAAAATTTTGAAGTTTATCCGTCATCGATTCAATCCAAGCATGATCAGCCATGGCTTCTTTGATGTTTTTCGGTTCAGCTGAACTCACGGCGAGTGCGAACATACAAACATCACCATCGGTGTGAAGTTGTCGTCTTGTACGAACGGGCTGTGAAGGGTTTCCAATGACATGAACCAAAGGATGATCTCGGGTCCAATGATGTGTTGAAGGATGTAGTTGGTAGAATGTATGCATATTTGAAGGATCAACATGGCGAGTAGAAGACTCTCCAGTTTCGTGTACCGGTGTACCGAATGGGTTGATAAATTCGTCTTCGTCAGATAATGCATCGTCTGATTGATTTGTGTTCTCTGGAGCAATGACAGTAGTTGTGGATGTTGTAGGATCGATTGTTGAAGTGATATTCTGAGGAGGTAAATCTGAAGCAACCCGTGTTGAAGTAGATGAAGGTGTATCCATTTGTTGACGATAATCGGTATCATCATTCATATCATGACTGACAGCGGAAGACTTCGATAAAACTTGTTTCTCCCCCGTGAAATATTCATCATTCATTGGTCCATATAACATTTCCAACTCTTCAATTGTCGTGTCGACTGTCATATCGGCTCTAGGAACATTTTCTGGAACCAACGTTTAACTTGATGGTTCATTGCTGTGGTCTTGAGTTCCGAGTTCCATGCGGTTGTGAACGGAAGTCGTTTGTCATTGTGGATCGGGACTTAAACTGTTTTGTTCAAGTGCCATTTCTTACAATTCATCAAACCGGATGTGAATTGTCTCGATAATCAATTTTGTTCTCTTGTTGTATACTCTATATCCCTTTGACTGAGTTGCATATCCCACAAGAATACATGCATCACCTTTCTCTTTCATCTTATCCAAATTTTCACCATCTCGAATAATGTAGCAAGTACATCCAAAAACATGAAGGTGTTTGAGTGAAGGTTTTCGATCATGAATTATGTGATATGGTGTCTTTTCATGTCTTGGGATAATTAAGGAACGGTTTTGTGTGTAGCATGCGGTTGCCACGGCTTCGGCCCAAAAGTATAGTGGAAGTTTTGAAGCGAATAATAATGTTCGAGCAGCTTCAACCAAAGTGCGGTTTCATCTTTCAACGACGCCGTTTTGTTCGGGTGTTCGAGCAATAGATGTTTCATGTTCAATCCCTTCGGCTTCAAAATACTTTCTCAGATTTGAATTTAAAAATTATGTACCTCTATAAGTACGAACCACTTTAACTTGAGCTTGAAGACCACGTTGTATCAGTTTAAGAAAGCTGATGAGAACTTCGGGTGTTTCATCCTTGGACCTCAAGAAGTGAGTCCATGTGTACCTTGAGTAATCATCGACAATTACCAGAATATATTTCTTTCCATTGATACTCTGAACACGCATGGGACCACACAGATCCATGTGAAGAAGATCTAACCGTCCTTTTGAGCTTGGTGTAGTCTTTGTTTTGAAGCTACTTCGTTTAGCTTTACAAGCTCACAAGAAGAACAAAGATGATCTTTGTTGAATTTCAAACTTGGAAGGCCTCTCACCATATCTTTCTTGGAAAGCAAGTTGATGGTATCAAAGTTGAGATGAGAAAGACGTTGATGCCATAACCATGCTTGAGTCGATGAAGCTTTAGCCATGAAGCAAATTGGAGTTGATGAAGTTGTGTCTTGTAGTGAAATTGTGTAAAGATCAGTACCCAGTGTACCGGTAAGTAAATCATTCCCATCATAATCACGAACAAAACATGTCTTCTTTCTGAAAGAAACCTCCAAATCCGCATCACAGAATTGACCAACCGAGAAAAGATTGTGATTGAGCCCTTCGACGTAGTATACCCTTTTAATCGTTATATTCCCCTGAATCAAATCTCCATATCCTAGGATCGGTGCAAAATGATCATTTCCGAATCGGACCGTACCCAGGAACTTCTCCACGAAGTTAATTAGAAGCTTGAGATTCCCCGTCATGTGCTTCGTGCATCCGGAGTCCAGTATGAAGAGAATTATTTGTATCAGCTGCAGAAGAGTTTGAACACGATGGAGCATTTGCTAAACTGGATACCATAGTAGTTGTGATAGTAGAATAGCTAACACTCGTTTTCACATTTTCTGTCCTAACTTTAGGCATCCATTTATATCCGGTAGGACATTGATTAGCAAACCACCATTTCCAAGACTTACTAGCAGACTCATATAATTCCTTAATTTTGCTTCTAGGATTCTTTGTGGTGGAGTCAGATGCATTACTTTTCTTAGTGGGGGTTGCACCAGAATGGTTCACTTTGCGTTTGGGTTTACTAGCTCTAATAGGCATTGCAACTTGCTTCTTAGTTCTAGTATCAACGTCTTTGACTTTATTCCTAGCACACATGGAATGATTAGCATTAGCACACTTTCCACATTTGACACAAACAAATTTCACATTCATAGCATTCAAATCATTCACAGCATTGAAATCGTCATTACATGCAATAACATACTTTTTATTCTTAAAAACATTCAAATTTCTAGGGTGTTCTTCTACTTGCTTCATCTTCCCTTGATTCTTGTGTTTCCAGACCTTATCATTCACTTGAGTGCTCTTAAGCTGAGGCCGTCTAACACTAGTAGTGGAGACTATTCTTGTAGTAGAAGACACACGAATATTAGTGTTTCTAGAAGTCTGAGGCGAGTGAGTAACTTTGTTTGTGGACTTAGTGGAGATTCTATACATCCCTGGTTTAATCACATTATTGTGCTTAACGCTTGGTGCTATAGGATTCCTTATGGGTTGATTTTGTGGTAACCTTTCCTTTCCATCCATCTTGGGGTCAAACACAGGTTTGAAAATGAGGAATTTGATAAAGCAGATGGTTTTCCCAAGATAGTGGATCTATTTACTTTAGAGGCATTGGGTTGTCTAACAATAGGTTTCTTAATGCTAGGTTCCATGATTTTCCCACCCATTTTAGCAACGAGTTTCTACAACTCTGCTATCGCTCTGTCCCTGTCTTGTAATTGAGTTTTCAACCCTTTAATTTCCAAATTCTGTTCATTCATTTCTCGAAATGTTTGGGAAAGTTTTTCTTGCAATTTATTATCATGTGGAAAACGACCAACGTATTTTTGCAATGCAAGTTCAAGTGAATGACAATGTTTTTGAAGGAAATCAGTTTTGTGTTGAAGTAACTCAAAAGCCTTTTTGTCCACATTTTCTTTACGTTTCCAAAGCTCAATTTCAATACGTTCACATTCTTTGATCTTATCAAGATATTGGCATGCAACTCCAGAATATTCATCAATATCAGCACAAGATGTAAAATAAGCACATATAACATCTTTAGAAACGCATTCTTGCAAGAGTAGATCATATTCATCTGAGAAATCAGACTTCTCCATTTGAAGATCATCAATGTGTTTCTCAAGAGATTCAACATATTTTAAATCATCATACATTTCAGTCCGAATGAACTCCTCAAGTTGAAGAACAGTTTCTTTAATCAACGTCGTGTTTGGAATTAAGAGTTCTTTGACAAGCAAGGTAATATCTTGAGGAATCGGACGTGTCCACTCAGCATTTTCATGTTTTGCCCAGTCTCTTTCAATAATAGATTTAACATTATCTATGTGATGTTTAAGAATACCTAATGTTTTCCTACTCTTGCTTTTAGATTCATCTAGAGGGAGGTATTTTATGTATTTGTAAACATTAGATTTCTTAGGGGCAAATGCTTTCTTCCATTGAATTCTCTTTTGTTTGCATTCTAGAAACACTTCCTCACGAGTTTTCTGAGTTTGTTTGTTGAAAAGACCATAGAGACTATTCTCATAAGCATAAATATATGGTTTTACAAACTCCTTATTGACAAGAGGTTGACTATCATCATCCCAAAGGGCAGTCTCTTCACTATCGGCACTAACAGGCATGCAATCAAGATTGGTCCTTTCAGTCTCATCAAGATAAAGACACGGGTTCACAGCTTGAGCTTTGGCGAGGTACTCAGGACTTGCAAAGCTAGCTTGACCCTTAAACATGGAAGGGGGTGCCAGCATTCTTACAGATTGGATAGAATCATGCATTTTATAAACAACTTTCTTCAAAAATTCGACTTGTGCTTCAAGTTTCGTTACTTTTTTAGTTTCTTTATCATATCTACTTTTGAAGTCTTGTTTTAACGCATCTACCTCTTGTTTCTTATCCTCAAGAATTTTAGCAGAATCAGTAGTGGTCATAGAGAGCTTTTGTTCAAGTTCATTAACTTTAGTGTTAGCAAGGTACGTTTTTTGGCATTCATCCATTAAGAAAACATTATATTGACGCTTCTCTTTTGCTAATAACTCAACAGTTGTATTATATTGTTTTTAAAATCGTCCTTTTGACTTTTTAACGCATTTCCCTTGTACCCCTCAAGCTCTTTGGTTTTTTGAAGGAGCTCATCTCTATAGCTTTCAGTCATCTCAGTAGATTTGATAAGAGCAGCTTTGCATTCTTCAAAACTTTGAGTGAGCGTAGCGTTTGCCTACTTTAATTGCTTATGACTATTTTTATTTTCAGTGACATCTTTTTGTAAAGTAGCAATTAAATTAGCAAGCGCAATACGTTCCTCTTCATCATATTCATTTACATGTTGATCATCCTCAGACTCATTATTGCACATGTCTGATGAATCGGGTGTGGTATTGCTATCAACCATTTCCATCATACACGTATCATTAATGGCATTGGGTAGATCACTATGCTCAGGATTATCACCAAACACATTATATTCATCAGTAGTGTGTACCTTATCGATTGGCTCAGTGTCAAAGATAGGGCCATTGTCATCTTTAGTGACTTTGAGAACTTCTTCAACCTTTTCCATGTACGAGTAATGTGCATCGAGCTATTGATCAGAATCTTCATCATCAGTGTCATCAAGCATTTCTCCTTCCTCAGCTGACAATTTAACCCCTGCTTCCATTTTCTTGCATAGCATCATCTTTTCCTTGTGATAGCTGGAGTCTCTAACCCTTTTCGGCTTCCTGCATTCCTTTGCCATATGCCCATAACCTTGGCAATTAAAACATTGAATCCCACTCTGCTGAACCACTTGACTTCCAACAGTTTCCCTATTCCCGGTAGCAGCAACAATCCTCTGAGTATCATACCTGGCAGTTTGTCGATCATACCTTGCAGAACCCTCAACATGTGTTGGATTATGTCGATCATACCTATAAGGACTTTCACCACGTCGACGTGTGTCATACCTTGGAGGACTCTCAACATATCGGTTCTTTGTGTTAGATGATGTGCGAAGATTGTTGTTGGTTGGTTTGTATATTTTCTTGTAAGTCTTCATTATGAAAGCAATTTGTTGTTTCATCTCTCGGTTCTTTTGAGCTTGATCTTCATCACTATCTTCTTCAGATGAGGACTCAGATGGTGGTGATGGTGCTCTTGGCACTTTACCTCGAGATTTTGTGGATGATGAAGACTTAGATGATGTGGAAGATCGTGGTGAAGATGATGTAGTGGAGTATGGCTTAGGAGCACGAGAGTGATGATCTTGAACATGTTGTGTGGTAGTCACTAAAGCAAGTAGATTAGCCGTCTTTGCAACACGTTCTGTTCGAATCTCATTTGCTTCATTCTGAAATTGCTTCAGGATTTTAAAGAGTCGATGATATGAGACCTCGTCTAAATTTTCTTGTTGTTTCACCAAAGTGACGAACCGTGTCCACTCGGGTTGAAGTTGTTGAAGAAATTGCACATTGACTTGCATGGTGGAGACTTGCAGATTATTTCTTGTCATGTCATTCATAATCTTATAAAACCTGGAGTAGTAAGATTCAATTGATTCTCCATCCCTTGAAGTAAATTTGCCAAAATTCCCAAACAAGTTTGTTTTGACATCTTGTTTGTTGAGTGATTCTCCTTGTTGCAAGCGTTCAATCGCAGTCCACATTTCATGTGCTATCGGGCATGCATCAACCGTGGAGTAAATATCATATCCAATCCCACTTAAAACCATATAGATGGCTTCCTTCTCCGCATCATGCCAAGCATAATTTTCAGGTTTGAGATCGGCTCTTGTTTCATCACGTTCACTTGCAGGTATTGGATCAGTAGTATCTGTGGCTGCTCTTGGAGGAATTGAGATCTTCTTAAATATATATGGTCCATGAGTATTACATTTACTCAAGGAATCACCATTAGGTCTTGTATCAAGGTATCGTATGAAACGTGATTGCCATTGAGCATACCGACCAGACACAAGCATTGGTGGTCTCTCTTTGTTACCCGCCACCATTATGTTGTTGTTCGTCACACGATATTCGGCAGTAGAATCCATCTCAATATTCTCTGAAATGATGAAGTGAATATGGATCTTAAGTAGATTTGATGTGATTGTTGTTGTTGTTTAAATTCCGAAAATTGCAATTTTTCTCCAGTCCGACAATAAATTCTCCAGTCCGACAAAAACGGTAGACCAAAAAATTTTGTATCGCCAAATTTTGAAATTGAGCTAGAAATTTCCTAAAACTAGTATGGAAAACATTTGAAATTACTTGACGGAAAAATTTTAACTCATTTTTTTTTGGATCTTCGTGTAAACGATATTCCGAAACTAGTCTAGATGGTGGCTAAGTCTAAAAAATACTCAAACAAAATTTAGTAGAACACATCATCGGAATGTCGTCGGAATCACTTATCGGAATACAATCGGAATCCCTTCGTCGGAATGATGTCGGTATGTCCTAATCGGAATCCCTTGTCGGAATGATGTCGAAATGACCTAATCGGAATGCAATCGGATACCTTGTCTGAATGATGTCGGAAAGACCTTGTCGGAATACCAAATCGGAATGCAATCGGAATATTTTAAGTCCAGTCGGAATGATGATCGGAAAATCTGGTCGGAATGTTAAAACCCTTTTCCGATGCGACTGATCGGAACCACTAATCCCTTTTCTGATTGCACTGATCGGAATAATAGCACGGTTACGAGATTTTGAGGTAAAAAAATGATATTTTCGAAAAGAAATCCGTGATTTGAACCAACCAAATGCGACCAAATCCTTACCACAGCAATGTAGAAGATTTATATCAAGATTTAGAGCATGGAAAACACAACAAAAATCTTGAATTCGAGATGATTATAATAGAAAATCACACGAACCAAGTAAAATCAACAACGAATCACAAAACTACCCCATGGCGACGAACCAAGTCAAAAAAGTACCTTGCCAACACCAAAGTTAATGAACTCGAACAAAAGATCTCTATGACCACTACAGGTTCTGCTAAAATTCTTGAGGATAAGAAACAAGAGGTAGATGCATTAAAACAAGACTTCAAAAGTAGATATGATATAGAAACCGAAAAAGTAACGAAACTAGAAGAACAAGTCGAATTTTTGAAGAAAGTTGTTTATAAAACGCATGATTCTATTCAATCCGTAAGAATGCTAGCACCTCCATCGATGTTTAAGGGTCAAGCTAGCTTTGCAAGTCCTGAGTATTTAACACCCCCAAATTTACACGCAGCGGAATACATCTTTGGGTGCTAAACAATGATACAACAACACATAATTTATAAAGAACGACTCGAAAAGAGACGTTTTAGATTTATCGTTCCCAAAACATTCATCAGAGTAGCGTAGTCCCAATGTAATCGTTACCAAAAGATAAGTTAAAACAACATATTAGTTTGTTTTAAAAATGGAACGATAAATAAATCAAAGAGTTTGAACAACAAAAGCAGTGCACAACTTCATTCTCGTGACCTCCAAGCTTCCACTTCTTGATTACCTGAAATACATGTGAGTAAAACAATCAGCAAAAATGCCGAGTGAATCTATAGGTTTATGTAATCAATTTGAACACAAGCAAAGATTATAAGTTTGTGGCATGCTTATAAGCATCTAATAATTTGCATCAACAATAATAATTGTATATAGCATAAATTGCAATAAGCTCATGGAACCGAGCCCTTAGACACTCCCTTTAGACGTCTGATAAGACAGGAGATTTATTAATTGTCGTTACCCCCAGATTATTGGTACATTGCCGTATACCTGACTTCTCAATACAATATGTCCAAACAGTGTGGAGGTCGGGCCTAAGCTTCTGTGACAAGTCCACACAAACTGAACCGGGGCGGCTTCCCCCATAGATCTATTAATCGTACTAGCGGTTAACCCATCATAGGTTAATTAACGGTCCATAATTGAGGCTTTAACAATGGCAATCACTTAATGCAATTTAAAGGCAACCACGGGTCCATTCATAGAGGGACAAAGCATACCATAAAAACCTTGTGTTCTAAGTTTATAAAACATGTATTCCCCCTCGCGGGTTTTTAAAATCATGTAATTGCGCAAACGAGGCTATAGACTCACCTTAGCCGATAGTGGTAATGAGACGATCGCCGACGATAGATGATGCCTTTCAAACACGAGAACCGCAACCTATCAAATGAGGTGCGTTCATTAATAATAGACTCGAGAAATAAATCATACATAAGAATATAAAACTCGACTCACAAAATCACGACAAACTCGAGAGAAAACGATACAAGTGATACTATTACACTCCCCTATATATTCATTTTATTGTTCTATGCCTTTAATAAAAATCTGCCGGAACATACCGAATGTCCAAGCCGTTTTTCCATACTTAGACACATCAAAACTTCATGATACTACTCAGAGAACTTACTTACTATATGTATAAAGTCCTCCCAAGAGCCCATCAAAAGATTTTACTTTTAAAGTTCCCTGCCCGACTCATCTTTGACTTACAAAATTCGGACAGTTTTGCGACCTTGTCTTACGAAACCATTTTGACCATCCTAAACAACTCCATTTGTAAAACCGCCATTTGATTCTAAAAATAGACTCAAAATACCAAAATTGGGGCCTGAGAACAGCCCTTGACTCATTTTGAAACTCATTTTATAGTCCCCGAGATTCGATCCAAATATTGACAACAATTTTCGGATTGTGTCAACACTCGTCTCCCGGTACACGAAATTCAAACTAGCGTATCTTTTGATCCGTAATGAGTTGAAAGACCTACTTTATATGAAATCGAAGCTCTCGAAATTCTCTACGACATAATCCCATAATATTAATCTATTTCCAGACTTAAGACCCTCGAAAATGGTCTCAAACCTACTGCCCAAAATTGACCTTTTAAAAACCATACAAAATCAAGTTTTTGATCAAAACCAACAAATCCTATACTTCTAATATCACCAACTAACAACTCTAATCAAATCCCAACACCCCTAGATCACTTGCATGTACAAATCAAATAAATCAAACTTAAAAATTCAAACATGCAAACACCCCACTATGTAATATAATAATATTAACACCACTAACAACATACCCATACAACAAAATAGATCAAACAAGCATGGATCATATTAAAAAAAAAAATGTTCTTGCATGTGCATAAAAATTATACCATTAGAAAGCCCTTGAAAATCTAAGATGTGGTCTTTAATTGTTTTAGCTTGATTCAAGCTAAATTTTTGAAATCAAATGGGTTTAGGTGGGGAGGGGGGTACGGTTTGGATGAAGAAAAAGAAGGGAGAGAAAAATTTTTTTTTTGATTAAAAATATTATGTGAAAGTTAGTGGTAAAAAAAAAATATAAACTTTTTATATAATGATGCATGGGTTAGTTTTGCCAATAGGTGATAGTTTGGTCCAAAAGGGAATAAAATAGTTTAAAAGGGTAGAAGATGTAAATTGTAAATTTTGAAATATTTACGAGACTCGGGTTTCGTAAAAATACTTTTTAAAGGTTTAAACGCACACAAAAATAATAATATAACGACTCGATACGTAATTAAAACGATATCGTCGAAAATATTAAATATCGAAACGATCGATAATAAAATATAAAATTTTAGGCATCCGTCGGTATCGCGATCACTAGTAGTCCTCGTTACTCGTCAAAATATTAAATTATAATATTTAATATCGGTTTCAACTTAAACCGTTAAACATAATAATATTTAACGTTATAAAATACTTCAAAATAATTGAAAATTATAATTAAATTATGACCTTATTTTTACGGGTTTTACAGAGTACCTTGCCAAAGCTCAAGCTGCGAACCCGTGTCTTTATCTTGATGAGACTGAAAGGACCGATCTTGATTGCATGCCTGTTAGTGCCAATAGTGAAGAGACTGCCCTTTGGGATGATGATAATCGATCACTTGTCAATGAGGAGTTTGTAAAACCATATAATTATGCTTATGAGAATATTCTTTATGGTCTTTTCAACAAACAAACTCAGAAAACTCGTGAGGAAGTGTTTCTAGAATGCAAACAAAAGAGAATTCAATGGAAGAAAGCATTTGCCCCTAAGAAATCTAATGTTTACAAATACATAAACTACCTCCTTCTAGATGAATCTAAAAGAAAGAGTAGGAAAACATTAGGTATTCTTAAAGACCACATAGATAATGGTAAATCTGTTGTTGAAAGCGATTGGGCAAAACGTGAAAATGCTGACTGGAAACGCCGGATTCCTCAAGATATTACCTTGCTTGTGAAAGAACTCTTAATTCCAAACACGGCGTTGATTAAAGAAACTGTTCTTCAACTTGAGGAGTTCATTCGGACTGAAATGTATGATGATTTAAAATACGTTGAATCTCTTGAGAAACACATTGATGATCTTCAAATGGAGAAGTCTGATTTTTCAGATGAATATGATTTACTCTTGCAAGAATGCGTTTCTAAAGATGTTATGTGTGCTTATTTTACATCTTCTGCTGATATTGATGAATATTCTGATGTTGCCTGCAAATATCTTGATAAGATCAAAGAATGTGAACGTCTTGAAATTGAGCTTTCAGAACGTAAAGAAAATGTTGATAAAAAGACTTTTGAGTTACTTCAACACAAAAATGATTTCCTTCAAAAACATTGTCATTCTCTTGAACTTGCTTTGCAAAAAGACGTTGGTAGTTTTCCACATGATAATAAATTGCAAGAAAAACTTTCCCAAACGTTTCGAGAAATGAATGAACTGAATTTGGAAATTAAAGGGTTGAAAGCTCAGTTACAAGACACGGACAGAGCGATAGCAGAGTTGCAGAAACTCGTTGCTAAAATGGGTGGGAAAGTCGTGGAACCTAGCATTAAGCAACCTGTTGTTAGACAACCCAATGCCTCTAAAGTGAATAGATCCTCTATCTTCGGAAAACCATCTGCTTTATCAAATTCCTCGTTTGCAAAACCTGTGTTTGCCCCCAAGATAGGTGGAAAGGAAAGGTTACCACAGAATCAACCCATAAGGAATACTATAGCACCAAGCGTTAAGCACAATCATGTGATTAAACCAGGGATGTATAGAATGCCCACTAAGCCTACGAACATAGTTACTCTATTGCCTCAGACTTCTAGAAACACTAATATTCGTGTGTCTTCTACTACAGGAATAGTTTCCACTACTAGTGTTATCCAGCCTCAGCTTAAGCGCACTCAAGTGAATGATAAGGTCTGGAAACACAAGAATCAAGGGAAGATGAAGGAAGTAGAAGAACACCCTAGGAATTTTAATGTTTTTAAGAATAAAAAGTCTGTAATCGCATGTAATGACGATTTGAATGCTGTGAATGATTTGAATGCTATGAATGTGAAATTTGTTTGTGTCAAATGTGGAATGTGTGCTAATGCTAATCATTATATGTGTGCTATGAATAAAGTCAAAGGCGTAGATACTAGAACTAAGAAGCAAGTTGCAATGCCTATTAGAGCTAGTAAACCCAAACGCAAAGTGAACCATTCTGGTGCAACCCCCACTAAGAAAAGTAATGCATCAGACTCCACCACTAAGAACCCTAGAAGCAAAATTAAGGAATTATATGAGTCTGCTATCAAGTCTTGGAAATGGTGGTTTTCTAATCAATGTCCTCCAGGATATAAATGGATGCCGAAAGCTAGGACAGAAAATGTGAAAACGAGTGTTAGTTTGCCTTTAAATGTTTATAAGGACACTAATGATTCTACTATCACAACTACTGTGGTATCCAATTTAGCAAATGCTTCATCGTGTTCTAACTCTTCTGTAGGTGATACAAATAATTCTCTTCATACTGGACTCCGGATGCACGAAGCACATGACGGGGAATCTCAAGCTTCTAATTAACTTCGTGGAGAAGTTCCTGGGTACGATCCGATTCGGAAATGATCAATTTGCACCGATCCTAGTATATGGAGATTTGGTTCAGGGGAATATTACAATCAAAAGGGTATACTATGTCGAATGGCTCAATCACAATCTTTTCTCGGTTGGTCAATTCTGTGATGCGGATTTGGAGGTTGCTTTCAGAAAGAAGACATGTTTTGTTCGCGATTATGATGGGAATGACTTACTTACCGGTACACAGGGTATTGATCTTTACACAATTTCACTTCAAGACACAACTTCATCAACTCCAATTTGTTTCATGGCTAAAGCTTCAACGACTCAAGCATGGTTATGGCATCAACGTTTATCTCATCTTAATTTCGATACCATCAAATTGCTTTCCAAGAAAGATATTGTGAGAGGCCTTCCAAGTTTGAAATTCATCAAATATCATCTTTGTTCTTCTTGTGAACTTTGTAAAGCTAAACGAAGTAACTTCAAAACAAAGACCACACCAAGCTCTAAAGGACGGTTAGATCTTCTTCACATGGATCTTTGTGGTCCCATGCGTGTTCAGAGTATCAATGGAAAGAAATATATTTTGGTAATTGTCGATGATTACTCAAGGTACACATGGACTCACTTCTTGAGGTCCAAGGATGAAACACCCGAATTTCTCATCAGCTTTCTTAAACTGATACAACGTGGTCTTCAAGCTCAAGTCAAAGTGGTTCGTACTGACAGAGGTACATAATTTTTGAATTTAAACTGAGAAACTATTTTGAAGCCGAAGGAATTGAACATGAAACATCTATTGCTCGAACACCCGAACAAAATGGCGTTGTTGAAAGACGAAACCGTACTTTAGTTGAGGCTGCTCAAACATTATTATCCGCTTCAAAACTACCACTATACTTTTGGGCCAAATCCGTGTCAACCGCATGCTACACACAAAACCGATCCTTAATTATCCCAAGACACGAAAAGACACCATATCACATAATTCATGATCGAAAACCTTCACTCAAACACCTTCATGTTTTTGGATGTACGTGTTACATTATTCGAGATGGTGAAAATCTGGACAAGATGAAAGAGAAAGGTGATGCATGTATTCTTGTGGGATATGCAACTCAGTCTAAGGGATATAGAGTGTACAACAAGAGAACAAAATTGATTGTCGAGACCATTCACATTCGATTTGATGAATTACAAGAAATGGCACTTGAACAAAACAGTTTAAGTCCCGATACACAACGATAAACGACTTCCGTTCACAACCGCACGAAACTCGGAACTCAAGACCACAACAATGAACCGTCAAGTTCAACGCTGATTCCAGAAAATGTTCCTAGAGCTGATATGATAGTCGACACGAGAATTGAAGAGTTGGAAATGTTATATGGACCAATGTATAATGAATATTTCACGGGGGAGAAACAAGTTGTATCAAAGTCTTCCTATGTCACTCATGATAAGAATGCTGATACCGATCATCGTCAACAACCGGATACAACTTCATCTACTTCAACACGGGTTGCTGCAGATTTACCTCCTCAGAATATCACTTCAACAATCGATCCTACAACATCCACAAATACTGTCATTTCTCCAGAGAACACAAATCAAGAAGACGATGCATTATCTGACGAAGACGAATTTATCAACCCATTTGGTACACCGGTACACGAAACTGGAGAGTCTTCTACCAACTACATCCTTCAACACATCATTGGACCCGAGATCATCCTTTGGTTCATTTCATTGGAAACCCTTCACAGCCCGTTCGTACAAGACGACAACTTCACACCGATGGTGATGTTTGTATGTTCGCACTCGCTGTGAGTTCAGCTGAACCGAAAAACATCAAAGAAGCCATGGCTGATCATGCTTGGATTGAATCGATAACGGATGAACTTCAAAAATTTGAAAGACTTAAAGTCTGGGAACTTGTTGACAGACCATACGATGTAACACCATTAAATCTTCGATGGATCTGGAAAAAAAAGATGGATGAAAAGAACACGATCATCACGAATAAATCTAGGCTAGTGGCTAAAGGGTATGGACAGAGAGAGGGTATTGATTTTGAAGAATCATTTGCACCAGTAGCTCGAATGGAAGCGGTCAGGATTTTTCTTGCTTATTCTGCACATAAGAGATTCGTTGTCAACCAAATGGACGTAGAGACGGCGTTTCTTAACGGTCCTTTGAAGGAAGAAGTCTATGTCACGCAGCCAGAAGGATTCGTCAATGCTCATTATCCTGACAAGGTGTATCGTCTCCACAAAGCACTATATGGACTCAAGCAAGCTCCAAGGACGTAGTACGACGAGCTCTCGAAATTTCTGGTCTCCAAAGGTTTCTCAAAAGGTTCCATTGGTTTAACTTTGTTCACTTATAAATATGGGGATGACATTTTGCTTGTGCAAATTTATGTTGATGACATTATTTTCGGGTATACAAACTCAAAACTTTCAAAATGGTTTGAAAAAGTAATGCACAACAGATTTGAAATGTCTATGATGGGCGAACTAAAATTCTTTCTAGGAATTCAAGTTTACCAATCCCCAAGTGGTATCTTCATTAACCAAGCTAAGTATTGTCAAGAGATAATAAAAAAGCATGGTATGACATCATGTGACCCTGTAGGGACACCATTATCAACCACATCCCTAGATGCTGATTTGGAGGGATTACTCATAGATCAAACGAGATATCGTTCCATGATCGGGTCCCTCATGTACTTGACAACAAGCAGACCTGATATTCATCATGCTACGTGTTATTGTGCACGATATCAAGCACGACCTACTGAAAAGCACCTCAAGGAGATTAAACGGATCATTCAGTACCTTAAGAATACCATTCACATGGGACTCTGGTATCCGAGGGAAACCGGTTTCTTTCTAACGGCCTATTCAGATTCTGATCATACAGGGTGTCGTGATACACGTAAAAGTACTTCTGGTGGTGCACAATTTCTAGGACAAGATAAGCTTGTGGGATGGTCTTCCAAGAAGCAGGATTGCACGTCACTTTCATCAGCCAAAGCGGAGTATGTGTCTCTATTTGTGTGTTGTGCTCAAGTTCTTTGGATGAGAACACAACTCACGGATTATGGCTTCCACTTTGATAAAGTACTTATGTACTGTGACTCAAAGTCTGCCATAGCCATCTCCTGCAATCCGGTCCAGCATTCACGCACGAAGCACATTGATGTCAGATATCACTTCATTAAGGAACAAGTTGAAAAGGGTATTGTTGAATTATACTTTGTTGGAACTGATTACCAATTAGCTGACTTGTTTACAAAAGCTCTTTCGAAAGAGAGGTTTGCGTATCTTGTTAGGCAAATTGGTATGAGATGTTTGACTCCAGCAGAACTGGAGGATCTGGCAAAGAAGCCTGCTTGATTCATCTATCAAACATCTACTTGTAAATACCTTTGAAAAAGCAAAATACAAAAATATAAAACATATAAAAACAAAACACAAAATTAAAAATCTTTCAAAATCCAAAAATATTCTTCTCGACATGTCTTTCAGTATCGATAATATGGACTTACCTAGAAATGTCGCTCAATAACGACACGGGTGTGTACATAAAGCTCGAATGAAAGTTGTAAATATTTATCAAAACATGTCATTTCTATCTTTTTAAAGGAAATTGTCTATGTTGGACAATATTTCCAACAACGGGTAGAGCAATCTATCTTGGGTTGAGCTTGTCACAAAACATTCCACGTTTTGAGCTCAACACAATGGCTTGTAATCACTTTCAGATTGCAACCCGGATCTAAATTCACGGGGGAGTGTACGCTTTTATACTCTTACCCTCAGCAAAAGAAGTTAAATCTTCTTACACTTGAGTGGATTCGTCAAGACATTCAAAGTATATGAACTCAAGTTTATGCTTTAGAAAAACCTTTTCGTCAAAAAGAATTGATTTTTCAAAAAGCGTTGAACACAATTTTTTCAAGAATATCTCAATGATATTCAAAATCTTTCAAAAATTGTGTGTTCAACAACTCCTATCCTCAAAGGTTTAATGTGGATCAAATCCTCGTAATGACAATTCCATTGGATAAATTTTTGAGGGGGAGCTTTCCAAAATTCATGCTAAGTTTGACACATCTTTCTCCTGAAGATTTTCAAGACTATTTTTCAAAATATATTTTAATCAAATTTTGTATCTCTAATATCAAAAGATTTTATATATTAGAGATAGGAGAGAAAATGTGATTAAAATGTGATCTAAAAGACTCAAGCACTCATGGTTACGATCAAATACCCACAACATCTTTAATTCACGATGTTATTGGTGTCAAAAGGGTGGTTAGGTTTAAGTCCTATGATCAAACCAGAACCGGAGGGATCTTCACAGGGACAATCCAATAGATTATTAGAAGTCCTTAGGAAAGATGGAGTAGAATGTGAACGAAGCTGAATGCCGACTAAGTACTGATGATAGCACTGGAACAATCACAACAAGGTGCTATTAATGATGTCTTGGTAAGCATTGAAGGGGTTGAAGAATGAAAAAGAAATGTAAGGATAAAGGGTCTAATGAAAGAAGCCCTCCATACAACTTAGGCAGAAACCGGGTCAACACATCATGAAGACAACTCATCATAGACCCAGTGATGTGAAGCACAACCCTTTCCCAGCTACTCGGGCTTCTCTCAAAAGAAGTTTGTTTTATTATCACGGAGATCAGCACGACTTCTATTGACTTTCTCACTCCGAGATAGTTGATATTGAATAGGTGGCATCTGCTCCAGCCTCCGACCACTAAAAGTGCACAAATCGAGTCTAGAGCCAAGAGATCAATCAAATCTCGTTAGGACACACGTATGAAGATAAAGAGAGTCCTAAGCTATATCCTTGCGATATTGCTAGAACTCTCAGAGTGATACTACTTAGTATTCACAATGATGAGTGGAAATCCTTCCAGTGTTAACATCAAACAGCACTGCGGTAGGTCATATGCAAGATTCTTTATGAATTGAACATGTGTAAAACTGAAAAGCAACAATGGTTTGACTCTGAATTGATTCAAACTCGCTTCAGGTTTCTACGCAATATCTTTAGGGTCTTGCCAGAACATTCAGAGTGATATTCAGTAATATTCACAGTGACGAATGGAAATCCTTCTAGCGTCAACATCAAACAGCGCTACGGTAGGTGACTTGTGAGATTCTTATGAATCAAACTTGTGTCAACTGGAAAGCAACAATGGTAAGATTCTTAATGAATCAAACTTGTTCCAGGAATTTGAATTGACGAATTTAATCAAGCGGATATTCCTCCAATTGATTCACTCTTTATGTTCGCAGTCTTGCTTTGAGACAGTCGAGTAAAGAGAACGGCTAGTACAGCCGCGAAACCCTGTCAAGGAGATTCTTAATTGAATCTAACTAATCACAGGTACGGTATTTAATATCGTATAACGGTCTTCACCAACCGGAGGTAAAACGCTACCGATTTAGGACGAATGTCAAAGCCATTCAGTCCGTGTCCATGTTTTGTCTCGAGAAGGTGGAGTCACGGTGTACTCAACATAGTCAATGATTCAAAACCACATGTTCATGCCCAGACTTATTCAACAATTAATAGTGTGAGCATGTGGATAAGGACACAAGATCGCAAGATGGCAAAGACAAGTCAAGAATGATTTGAAGATCTCAAGATAAAAGACTAAGTCGAAAGTCAATGACAAAGGCTCAAAGATCACAGCATGAAGGAACAAAACTACTGTTACACGTTCAAGAATCGTTTATGACGAGATTCGTAATATTCATTGATCTTCAAATATCAAAAGGGTATGACCTTACATTGGGGGAGATTGTTAGCCTCAAAATATTGAGTCAAACAAGAATGCTCGGTCATAGGCTATTATTGTAACATTAGTTAGAACGTTGTAATAGGTAGTTAATTAGTCATGGTTTACGGGCTTGGATTTAAACTAATTAAAGTCCAAAAGACAAGCCCGGTCCAATATATAGCCCATTAAAGCCCGCATGTGGGTGGACTATATATACTACCCTCCTAGCATGTTAGGAGGGTTGGTGGTTCACTTTATTCTTTTCCTAATCTAATATTCACCAAGTTAATCATCTCTTCTCTCTACTTTCTCTCACTACTTTCTCTCTCTAGAATTCATCTTCTTCATCTATTTTCTTTCTTAAATTTGTGTTATATCATCTAAATATATGGGACAACAATTAGTAACTAGTGGGTTTTTATATATGTATATTTTATAAGTACATAATTTGAGTGCTTATATTATATACTTTTTATTTTACAAAATCTGATCCAAAATATTCAGTCCACTAAAACATCTATATCTAGAGTTCTATAAGGAGATAGAACCCCAAATTTTTATAGCAGAAACTAAATGATATGTGCTTCACTTAACTCTTTTATAGCTACTGATGAATCAGCCTCTAAGTATTTTAATAAATTCGTCCAAAACAGTCTATGCAGATTTGTACTCTAATATTATTTTGATCATATCTCACTCATTATAAAGATTCCATTGTATGGCCAACTCTCACATGTGTACAAGTCTTATAATTACTATATATTAATTCATCTATGCCATTTTATCAGTTTAACATAAGTTTCTTTACTGTTTTTATACAGCCTACTTATTTAAGCAAGATTTTAACATTTTACATGTAGTTTTCAATCTTTTTAACCAAGTTTATCAACACATGATCCCCACACAATATTTTTATCATCATATATCATCATATACATATACATCAAGAAAGGAAATACAATTTACATTTACAAAAATAACAAGGGAATGGGAAGGATGATCTTCGTAGAAACTAGAAGGGGGGGGGGTTGAATAGTTTCTCTTCGATTAGTCACCTAATTAAAATTACTTTCAATTAGGTTTGTATCAAAACTATCTTTTACTTGAAGCTTAGTTTGATAATGATTAGATTCAATTCAAATGCATTAGAAATGGTAATAGGTAAGTATAATGATAATGAAATAAGTAAAGAGTAAGGAAAGAGACAACCTAATGACAAGACGCCAAGATTTATAGTGGTTCGACAACGAGGCTCTATCCCGATTCTACTCCACTCCTCGAGTACACCTACTCGAGATTTCCACTATATCCACAAGCTCCCTTCTTGGCGGAGAAAGCCTTACATCGTCGCTTACATTATTTTACGACACTAAGCTAAATGTCGAGACCTAATCTTTAGCTAGGACCAATCTACGCAATGTTGCCTACTTCATAATTTAACGACACAAGGCTAGATGTCGAGTTCTAATCTCAAGGTAGAACCAATCTTCACGACGTTGCCTACTTCACCATTTTACGACACAAGGCTAGATGTCGAGTTCTAATCCAAAGATAGAACCAATCTTCATGACTCTTCACTTTGAAGCTAAGTGAGAACTTCACACAACACAACCACTAATCACTTTCAAGTTTAGTGAGAACTCACAAGACACAACCACCTCACTTTATAGTTTAGTGAGAACTACTACACAATCTATTACAACTCAACTAGACATATCCAAGTACACGCATGTAGATTGGATCTACACAACACAAATCCAAGCAAACAAATATGAAATGGATGTACACAACAAATCCAAGTATTCACAAATAGCTTGGATGAACACAACTAGTCCAAGTATTCATAAATACAAATGGATCAACAAAGATAAAAAGGCTAACATGATGAACATGACTAATTCATGGATTCAACTTTATCACAACACTAGTGAGTGAGTGATCTTCTCATTGGACAAGGTAAAGGAGGGGATCAAGAGGATAATAATATGTAAACATACTTAACACATTACGTGATCATTTACTAATGATTATGCTATAGAAAAGAGAAAGGGGGCTGAGAAAAACGTACAAGAGGGTTATTGGAAAATGAGATTTGATCCACTATTTATAGAAGACAAAGTGCAACGGCTAGCTGGGCGCGGTTCCTTAACTTGCCCGGCGGTTCCATATCGCTAGAGAACCGCCTAGCTATTTAAGGTACCGCCCAGTAGAGTCCGTTCCTTTTTTTGTCTTTTAGTGGGGTAGGAATATCTGAAGTTTTTTAAACCTTCAAAGGATATTCTTATGGCATATGGAATATGCCATTTTCAAATTTACATTTTCCATTTTAATAAAACATTTTCTTAAAAAGAAAGTTTATTAAAAAATCTTTTGTCATATTAACAAAAGTGAGTTTTTAGGATAAGCATTTTGATGATCACTAAGTATGATCAAGAAAAGTTAGTGATATGATTATTACCTTGATGATAGTGTTAGTTAAATAATTCGTTTTGTGCTTTACACTAAATGTGTTGTATAGTTTGTTGTGATCAAAACTAAGAAAGATTAGTTAACACTAATAATGTTTTTAGGCATCACCTGCATTAACAATCTCCCACTTTTTGATTATGAGAAACTATAAACTCATTTACGTAGAAACACAAAATATCTATTTATTAACGAGTTTATCACTATCTTTTCTCCCCCTTTGTCGTAGCAAAAAGGTAAGCACAAGTCTTTAAAGAGAACCAGATTTTATTAGTAGCTCCCCCTTGGTGGTTGCTCCCCCTTGCTTGGGGCACCAAGTTTATGAGCTTTGGTGACATGCTACACAAAGGTTAGTAGAAAGAAAAGAAACACCAATGTATATATGATCACTACCTACTAAGTAACTTGAGAGGGAGAAGGAGAAGAAATCTCAAATTAGAAGCAAGTATTTGCTAAGTATGTCCAAAGAGGTAAATGACAAAATCAACGTCCAAAGAGGGAATGGAGGTAGAAAAGAAACATCCAACCAATAAAGATGATAAATTTGTCAAGGGATTAAAATTTAGAATTGATGGAATCACCCATAATCAATTGTAAAGGTTAACCACGATCAACTCAAAAGAAAGAGAGTATGATCAAATAAAGAAAACAAACACAACACAAAGATTTCATATTACATAAATATGAAAGAAACAAACAAAGTAGATAGTCATACACACAATATGAGTATCTAAAGCAAAAGATATGGAAAATAAACCACAAAGCATAAGCTATTCTAATAGTGATAGTTTTCCAACATTGCTTAAAATGTTTAGGACTCTAAAACAACTAAAGTTTTATTGACTCCAAGAGTGCTTAGTCCTTTAGTTGGAAAAATAAGACGACAAGGCATCATTCTAAGTATTGTCCACGGGAACGAAAACTTTGAGAGGAGGTCGAGTGAGGAGGAATTCAAGAAAATTTAACTTCTCATACACATGAGCAAGTTCAATTTGTTGAAATAGACAACAAGCACATGAGGATCCATTATGCAACACAAATTCGGTTGATGGGGGAAGGCCATCACACCTAGGGTTTGGTGGTGGTGAAGAGAGTGCGTAGGAAATGTTTTCACAATGCCTTGTGAGGTTTGGGAAGGTTGAAAGGTCATTGAGTTGAGGGGTGTCAAATGGTTTTGGTGTTGGGGGGGAGATTTTCCTTTTCTCTGGTGATGGGGTTAATGGAGTAGGTCTCATTCCAATACTTGATTGGAGAGAAGGTGGGGTTCTTGGGTGGTTTAGATGAAGAGGGTTCATTTTTCTTGATCCAAATATTTCGAACCGAGATCTTCGGTTTCTTAGAAACCTTGGATGAGGAAGCTTTGGGTGAGGAGGTTTGGGAAAATGAAATGTCAAGGTTATGAAAGGGAGAGTTAGGCATTGTTGAGGTGTGAGAATGAAATCTCAAGGTGGGAGTATAAGAAGAAAGTAGACAAGGCAAAGGTTTGAAAATCAAATGTAAAGTGTCAAGGAATGTTTAGCCAAATTGTGTAAACATGGAATCTTGACAGGGGATAGGGTGATGAAGAAAGACAAAAAACGAGCCAAAAATTGGCTTTCTGTCCGTGGTACCGTATAGGGACCGGCGGTTCCTTAGCACTTAAGGAACCGCGCGACTTTAAGGAGCCGCGTGCGATGGACTTGAAATCATGATTTTCCAGGGTTTTGAGAAAAACTAAGACTTTTTCAAAAAATTGCAAATGTTAAAATTTTACCTCTATTAGCACTAAATTATGCTAGGGTTGCATAAAATCAACACATTCACAAAGAATGTCTTGACAAAGGGTGACAAAATATTTAGATAACATTTTGAACCAATTTTGGTCAAGTTTTAAAGGTTGTGATAGATTTAGGTTCAATATTAATTTATAATTAAAGTTGATTAATGTGCACACAAAGATAGAAACACATAAAGCTATGTCCATAATTCATCCTCATGAAAAACTCATGGAGGGAAAGAGATACATTAAGGAAATAAAGAAAAACAATTGACTAAAATAAACTAGCTTAAAACTAGGTCTTGATGAGTAGTCTTCCTTGGCTTGTTTTTTAAAAAAAACTTATTAGGGAAAATCATCATTTATCTCCTAGGAGGATGATTGGCAAAGAGATTAAATAAAAAGCTTTGCAACTCTATGTGAGCCCCAATCATCTCCATTCTAAGGATATCAAGGAGATAGAAGTTGTTGAGGCAACAAGGGAAATTAGTGCCATTGTGCATGAAATACTCATAAAAGCTAGGATCACCCAAGTTTGGAGTGTTTGAGGGAGGTGGAGGTGGAGGAGGTATGTTCTCCAAAGGTGATGAGGGTGAGTGTGGAGGTATGCTCTCCATGTGTGAAAAGGGTGAGTTTGGAGGGGTAAATGGTGAAGTCACCAAGGTATCAACAAAGTCATTCACAATGGGAATCCTTTGGATGGGTTGAGGTTGGGTAGTCACATCCAAGAGAGTACTTGGAGTGAAAGGTGAGGTTAGCTCATTCATTCTAGATTGGAATGAAGAGGAGGTAGAACCATAAGAATGGTTGGTACCATGGGTTGAGGTAGTCTTGCATGGAGCAAGAGGTGGTGAGGTTGATGAAGAGATGAGAATTGGGACAATCTCATTCTTGGGTGTGTGAAAGGGTGAAGAGTTAGGTTTGGGCAACTTAATCTTAATCTTAAGATTTTTCCTTGAAGTGGAGGTTTTGGATGAGTTTGAGGTTCTTGTAGAAACCATGGTTGTAAAGAAAGTGTTAACCATAAGATTCAAAGCTATTAGGGGTGATCCGGAGGTCGGGGAGGATAAAAGAAATGTTTAGACATTTTAGAGAGAGAAAGTAAAGCTTGAAATGTAGTGTGTGTATTTAGAAAGAGAAGTGAAATACACAACAAGAGAAAAAAACCTCACCCCTCCATGGAAGTATGGAGGGGTATATATAGGCTAAACAAGAGGTCACTTTGACAACATGTCAATAGTAGTCCCTCCATGTTTTGCCTATCTGAATAAAATGTAATTCCGTAAATGTCGCTCACATTTTAGGGCTAACAATCTTCCCCCAATGTGGAGACATACGGAATTACTTACAATGTTCCTAACAAGTAAAAATACAACAAAATAAAGTCTTCCAAGGCGCTTCCAATGCTGAGGATGTCTTTTAAATCTTCTTGTCTTCATAACTTGTACCTCAGCTTGAATCCTCTTTGTCTTTGCTTGTTGTGGAACAATTGTAATATGCATGATTTGGATTAACTTCCCCCCAATTCATGCAGCATGTATTTAAAAAACTTTCTTCATAAACTTCTTTTTTGACGAAGTTTCTGAATCAGCTTCCCCCCAAACCAATATCCGTATCTTAAGCAGATTCTGACACTTTGATGTAGTTTGAACAATCTTCTAGCTCATCGGTTTAAGTGCACAGCGGAAATTTGTAGAAGAACCACACCAAATAACACTGCTTTTATACTGTTTCATGTCGTTTATGTTTTGGTGATAATCCGTTTGGGGTAACATGCATGAAATCAGCAACAATTCTTCTCACGCCTGCAGAATACTTCATAAAAATCATATAACGTAAGTAGATACCATTCCATGTACACTACTTCCCCCTGGAAGTTGATCCGATTACTTCAAAGTACACGATCTTCCCCCATGATGATTTCGAACTCTCGGAAGCATCATTATCGTGGACTTCCATATACTCGAGAAGTTCTTACTCTTAAGCAAATGTCTTGAAAAGTTTTGAAAGTCATTGAGAAACTTTGAAATTTTTTGCTTAGACTATGAAGTACCATTGTCGTTATGAAGCTCATAAATATCCCGTGAGAATTGATTGCTGATTCCATCTCTCTCTGTCTAACTTACCAACCTCGAATTCATTTGGCTATTTGTTGTGACCACATGTGAAGTAAACCCGATATTCCAAACTTGAAACTGAAGTACAATCCCCCAAATTTGTTACTTAAGCTCGCACTTATGTCGACTGAAGAACGGTGCAGAAACAAGTCTCTTATACCTCTTGAAGTTATCCACACGAGCAACTGCGTGTGACACCCAAAAATGATAGTGATCCATGTCGTCGACCATCCACCCCTTGACAGTGGAAACTAGATAATTGAAGTCTCAATCATAAATTTTATCGCCCAAGCAAGTCATCAATCGATAGACTGGGTTTGAAGAAAAAGGGTAGAAAAATAGAAGGAAGGCTCGATGATGAAATAAGTAGACGCCTTTGTGAAATCCCACTTCAACTTCAAATAAAGAATACCAAATCCACTTCGTGATCACATGTCTTTGTAGAACCAAAACTAGCCGTTGTCGTTAAAGTGAATCTTATATCGGATCGTTTTAGCGTTAAGTGTTTTGTTTGCTTTTGGTGTTGTGTTTGAATGTCGTTAACTAGAACAAATTAAGAAATGAATTGTCGTTGAAGGACAAAATTTGTCTAGATAACTTGTCATTTAAGCTCAACGTCAGTCACATGCCCAACTGATGCGCGGATCGACCTCCGCGGTGAGGTCGTCGAAAATTTTTCGAAAAATATTAGGTTTAAAACCTAAACTTTTCTTTGTCGTTTAAGCACTTTCGATCGATCCATGACAAATACCCGGCTTCGAGAATAATGTTATCATAGCCCAAAAAATATTCTAGCCGGATATTGGTATCTATTATCTAGAATTTCTCTCGGCCCAACATCAAAATGGGTTACAATTAACCACCATAACCAAATCATAAAATATACCATGCTCGGCCCAACAGCACACCCACAACCACACAATATTCGACCCATGAACTTAGAATCCAAAAACCCGGTGTGACTTTGGAGTATATAAGACGAGCTTAACCCTAGATATTAGGTATCTTAACCCTAAACCCACTCATAGTAAACTCCGCCCCCACATTTTTCCAGAATAGTCTCACCATCCAATCTCAATAATCTGCATCACATCTCATAAAACAATAAACCAGATTCATCTACACACTTTCAGTGAGAATAGATAATCTAATCCTCTAATTCGAATCATCAATCTCATCTCAACATCAAACGTAACAATGAAACTCATTAATCTTAAACCACAAAACAAATCAACAATCTCATCTCAAAGCACGAATTTCTTAAATGAGTGGCTCTAAGTCAAGCTTAGTTTCTGCTTCCGTTTATGTCTTCAGACCCAATAGAGACGTGGCTTCAAGATCTAAAAAATATCTCGGGTAGGTTATGGTTTGATTTCATGTTGTCATAATCGAATCAGAGAAAAACTATAACATATTTGTTATAAGTTATTCTCTATGTTCGAATAATAAAAAAGATGTTGAATCAAACATAGATCGTTGATGATTTGTGGTTGAGTGGTAGATCTTAATGATCTCGGCATGCATGCCAAAACACAAACTAGATCTGAGATCTTTGAATTGTTTTCTAATAAATTCGAGTCTAGTTGATTGGATTTTTAGGTGACGATGGGATTCTAGACAGAGTCGGAGTTTGTTATGGTTCTTTAAGTCATGGTCTTGGTATTTTCTGATAAAGAGGCATGATCTTGCAATGTTTTACAAGAATCACATTGTAATGTTTTTTCAAACGAGTTGCATAGCAATGTTTATAAAAACCATCTGTCACAATGTTTTTTTTTTTTTTTTTTTAAATTTCATCGCAATGTTCACTCTCCATAGAAATACTAAGTTGGAAATCCATCGCAATACTTCGATACACCCATCGCAATGATATGCTCCCATCGCAATGGTATGTACGCCATCGCAATGTCGCCATCGCAATGTCCATAAAAATCTGTCCATCGCAATCAATGCTATCAAAAGTAGCCATCGCAAAAGTACAAATCACCATCTGTCGTAATCTGGGTCGCAATGTCAAAACCCTAGACATTGCGATTGATTTTTGTCACAAAAGTACAAAGGTTTTGTCTTTTACCCGAAAAAAAGTGGATCTGGTGATATTTTGTTCAGATCTGTCTTTCTTTGACCAGACACGTACATAACAGGCTGTCAAATAAGCCACCAAAAAAATGAAACTGACCACAGATTGAGAAAGAAAATATATGGACCAGAATCAGTTTTGGGATAAAGAAAATGAGGACTTTGACAGATTAGAAAAGAAATGAACGAGTAGACTGACTATGCTTTGACTGATAAGCAAAACATAACAACACTGTGACAAGAAGCTTATAAAATAAGCTCGATATAAGCTGAAAAAGCTATAAACGCCACACTAATAAGCAAACACAAACACAAAACACCCCCGGTTAGCTCTGATACCAATTGTTAACCATAAGATTCAAAGCTATTAGGGGTGATCCGGAGGTCGGGGAGGATAAAAGAAATGTTTAGACATTTTAGAGAGAGAAAGTAAAGCTTGAAATGTAGTGTGTGTATTTAGAAAGAGAAGTGAAATACACAACAAGAGAAAAAAACCTCACCCCTCCATGGAAGTATGGAGGGGTATATATAGGCTAAACAAGAGGTCACTTTGACAACATGTCAATAGTAGTCCCTCCATGTTTTGCCTATCTGAATAAAATGTAATTCCGTAAATATCGCTCACATTTTAGGGCTAACAGAAAGGTTTAAGGTTTAAGGAAGAATGGTTTGATGTGTGAAGAACATGGCTAACAAGGTGGGTTTAAAAGGGTGAGGGGATGATCCAAAATAGTAATGGGTTAAAAACATTTTATGTGAATAATGAATTTAGGTAACCTAGTTTAGGAAATGTGCAGGTTTTTGCAAAGAATCAAGCAAGGTTTACACAGATTAAGGAAAATAGTGTAAAGCAAAGATTCTGTCGGACACAGTAGCCGGCGGTTCCCTATCTAGGGTGCGCGGTTCCTTATCAATAAGGCACCGAGGTCGATATGGAACCGCGACCAGAGGTGTTCAAAAATGACACTTTCTCAAACTTTGGTTAGCCCAGATGTTTACCAAAGGATTATCAAGCCAAAGTTAACTACTTACCAAAATCTAGGAAGCTAACGAACACATAGGATGCACAAAGCTATGCAAATCATAAACCCGATGGCATAACAATCATTAGGATAACAATAACAAGTAATCCAAACAAGTAGAGTTAGTAATACACAACCAAAATAATAATAAAAATAGTTCAACAACACATTACATGTTTACCAACATGTATACTTTGAAACACTTCAAAGTCTTAAACTTCTTTTCTTGCCCAATCCCTTGATCATATTCCCCAAGTACTTGAATCCCTTCCTTGACTCAACCCGATGTTCATGCAATTCACCTCGAGTTCTAAGATTTTCACGGTAGAGATGCTCCATATTGAGATCTTCCGGTACATCACTAGAGGAATAATGAGGTGGAGGAGCTAAGTCTTCAAGTGCATCCACGAATGAGTTAGAGTATGGGTGGGAATTACTCGAAGAGTTGAAACGAGAACTAGAACCTATGCCATCACCATCACTTGTTGGCATATAGGTGTCCTCATCATCCGTATCTTGATGATCGGATTTTCGCGAACCTCGATCACTTCTAGGCTTTCTTTCATATACCTCTTGAATAAGCAACATAACCCGATGAACCGGGTGAAAGCGAGAAAGGTCGAGGTGGGGAAAGTCATGAGCAACCCTTTTGAAAAGGCGAGTGAGAAGCATAGCATAGGGAAGGTTTGTTTTGGGCTTTGAAATAGCATAATTTATTCGTCAAGCGGTATAGAATGCAAAATTGTACTTGGTTGATGTAAATATGCAACACAACATATGCACCATACAAGCCGGGATATGATCTCGGTTTCCACCAAGACAAAATACATTCTCCCTAAGGATATTTGCCCATTGGACCATAAAATCCTTAAGATCGCTTGAGAGCACTTCATAGCGATTCACATTTCGCACATTAGAATGAAGGCTTCTCACAACGTTTCCATCACGCTCTTTCGAAATGATATCAAGGATAAATTCCAGATAAATTTCGGCGTGGTCATTTTGTGACAATCCGTCAATTTATGGTCGATATTTTATTCTCAAATATTATTTAAAAATATTATTTTAATGTTATATTATGAACTCACTTATTTTTGGGAAGTAATTTGGATTTACGTCTTGAAGTAGCATCGACTACGTCTAAACCGGAGGATTCTACATTACGTGCTCACGTTTACATACAACGTTTTTGGTGACAGTCCGACATTTCAGGAAATAAATTTATCCGTGAATATTATTTTGGGTTTTTAATTTTGAGTTGGTTCATAAACTCACAAATCTACGAGAAGATATTAGGACTTACGATTTTAATTTAACGTCCTTTACAACTAAACCGGAAACCTTAGGATTACGTATTTACGTTTTCGAACTCCGTTTTTGATGAGACAATTTTTATTAGATTCGTTTTGTGCCGTTGATTCAAAATTTATAAAAACGTTTTTCGTAAAACGACCCGAGGGCACGTAAATCGAGGAAACTAGAATCGAGGAGTACCCGCAAATAAATGGGGATGAGACAAAAACAATTTTTGCCCCACCCCCACTATATGGACGGCCAACTAATGCACCACCAACCTTGATGTGTCAAATTCTTAGCTAATAAGCTAACACATGTTAGCTTAGCTTAAAAGCTACTCCACCAACACACAAAACCATCTATCCTAAACTAGTAGCTCATTCAAAACATGCAAATCAACCAAAATCCTCTCCTCCCTCTCTCTAGATGTCGTCCACTCTCACACATGAACACCATATTTGATCAACTTTTAACCATGAAATCTCATGTTATTCATACATAAGTTGAAGCCCTTTTGAAGCTCTATTGATTGGTAGTGATTATAACATCCAAGGAGGAGTTTCTATGGAGTCTTAGGGCTGATTTTCCACAAAGAGTTCTTGAAGAATGGTGGTCTTGAAGATTGTCTTGGTTTATCACAAGTTTCTCCATCAAAATCCATGTCTTGATCACAAACTACATCATCATGGTGGTATAAAGATTGTTCTCCTCATCCTCTTGTTATTTTGATTATGTAATCATGTATTTTCTTTCCTATTGTATATGTATATGATTATTATATGATGATAAAATTATTGTGTGGGGATTTGGTGTTGATAGATTTGATAAACATGGGTAAAAAGATGGACAAACTACATGTAAAAATGGTTAAATCTTGCTTAAATGGTAGGCTATGAAAAAACAGTAACTAACCACATATTAGACTAATAAAATGGTAAATTGGAATCAATATACAGTAAGTGTTATGTCTTGTACACATGTGAGAGTTGGCCATGCAATGGAATCATTATAATGAGTGAGATATGATCAAAACAAGTTTAGAGTACCAATCTAAATAGTCAGTTTTGGACGGACTGTTAAGGATATTTAGAGTTGGATTGAGCAGTAGCTAAAGCTAAGTTAATTGTAGCACATATCATGTAGTTTATGTTGTCCAAAAATGAGCTTCTATCTCCTTGTAGAACTCAAGATATGGTAAAAATGGTGAAAGTGAAAGTAAAAATCAGATTTTGGGAAATTAAAGTATAATAGTATTATATAAGCACTCAAATAAAAATAGTATAAAATGTGAATTAAAACCCACTAACTTATATAATACATGTATATAAATATGTATAAGGATAAATATATGGACATTTTATAAAAATGGTAGTTTGATAAGTTTTATAAGTTATAAAACTATAAACATGATTTTTACGACTTTTTCGGCTATTACCGTAAAATTAACGTTTTTGTTAAATAAAACTTAGACGGTTGGACCCGTCTAATGTAAAATTTTATAAACTCATATACTGATATATAAACATATATAACAAGTAAAAACCGATAAAACCCGAACTATAAAACATACGGACATTAACGGGCTAAGTTAACGTTATTGGACTATTAATACAACAAAATGGGCTAAAACACTTATAAACTTATTTATTGGTCTTAACCCATTTGGGCCCAACATGTAAAGTGTAAATACTGATAATACAAGTATAAAATTGAGTAATACAAGTTAAAGAACTTATAATAAGTTTATTGGACCTAAAACACGTAAATAGGTAAAACTAGTAAACTAGTAAGAAGTTACCAATACGTAAACACTAAAATGAGTAAAAGAGAATATGTAAACCCACTTGATCATCATATATATAAAATCATCATATGTATACATAATTGTTATTTTTATAAAGTCATTGGACAAGAGTCTAAGACGAGTATTATTTGTCTAGGTTTCCGTGATTGAAGCACGTACCGTACGTCCGAATTGCCGATAACCCGCCTTCCCACATCAACGTGAGTTCATAGCCTCGCACTGTTATAAATGTTTTTTTATAAATGTTTTATTAACCCGCGAGGGATATAACATGTTAGTTTTTATAAAATAGGACACCATTTGTCCCGATTGCTTGTTTATTGATTTGGACCCGAATGATTATATGACCCGATGAATGATTAAATGACCTGATAGATGAAATAAAATGGATTATTAAAGTTAGGTTATGTCACTAAAAGTCCCATTAGCATGAATTGTGAACTACCGGGATTTGGTAGACGCTTATGCATATAATAGTACTATTTGGGGACGATCACCCCAATTCGCGCCTTGACGGTTGATCCCCGTCGTGCCAAATTGATTGGTAAGCGAATTTATGTATGAGAAGAGTTACACAAGCGTGATTATTGTGACGACACGCTAATTTAGATGGGCAAATTGAGTTTCGGGCAAGCTACCCGTTGTTTGTTGTAGTAAGGTAACAATGTCATGCGGCTTATAATAATCCAATTAACGAAATACTATTATATGCACCGAATTACGATATATTGCCTGACTAGCAATATGGGGTCTTATTATTGATTTTATGTTCGTGTTTTGGTTTTATATAACCATATTCATATAACGGTTTTTATTTAATCTATACAACGTTGTAAAACGTATTGTATGATGTTTTTAACGACAATGGTTCGTATAATGATTTTGAAGGCGAAAGCCTATTTTATGATTTTAATAAGGATTTGTGTAAAATGACTTTGGCTATTTTATGGCCTATTACAATGATTTGTACAAAATGATTTTCGGTAATAATTTTATATCGATGTTATATTGATGGACTTTATTAAACTCTATGAATTCACTCGGCGTTATCGCTGACCCTTTTCTTTTAACATGTTTTATCTCAGGTACTTGAAGGTAATTCTAAGGAAGACAACAATAATTCATGGCCCGCACTTAAATTATAATTTCCATTCAAATACTTTGTAAAACTTGTATAAAATACAATGACTTGGGACCTATGTAAATTTGATATTTATGAATGGAAATGCTTTATTATTAAACGACGCAATTTTTATGCGTTGTCTATGATGTGAGTAATGTGTTATCCCGTAACACCAACGAGTCTTCCGCTGTATTGAGTTGTATAAATTTGGGGGTGTTACAGTTTGGTACCAGAGCTCTCGTTATAGAGAACGAAAGATTTTTAAAACCAAGTTTTTGAATAAAACATTTCAAAATCTTTTAACTATAAAAATTTTTCTAAAAATGTCTAAAAAAAATCTTTTGACTATAACGGTGCCGAAGAATTCCCGAGTTACCGACAAGGCCAGACTGAGAAGTGTTATTTTAATATATATAACTTGGATTATATATATATATATGATGTAATTTGATTACATGATTGTTTGATGATTATTTTAATATTTATACGAGGTATTTATACGACGTAGATTGTCACAAGGAACCCTAAATCCCCTAGTAAATTAATCTAAGCTATACCTGTAGGAAATCTAGCTATTCCAAATCTAAACCAAGTTGTGGATATTTATGATCCCAACAAAATAGTTGATATTCGTAGAAATGTTGATAGTAGTTGATTATGATATTAAAGAAGAATTGGCGAGATTAAATCTGATATCGATGTCATGACGATCTTTCGTTATAGAGTGGAGTTTGACAAAACGTTACCACCTGGAAAGGTGTCATCTGACTCGTTGTCATCCAATTCTTAAATTGAAATCGAAAGGGTGAATGTTGCACTTGAGGCTGTCATTGGAACCATTACCCAAAAGCCTCATGCCACTAGTACCTTTCCGAGAAGTCTAGTTGAATGATCAAGTCATTTCATACTAGTGACTCATTTGATAATTATTGATAAAGGAGTTATAGGATTGGAAATTATATGTTGTTCATATTGAGCTTTTATTGCCCTATTAAGGCCGAAGAATAAGGTTGAAAGTAATGGAAAATAAGGTAGGATATTGAAGTGAGTATAAGTTGATTAAAACTTGAATAAAATTAAATTTAACTTATATGGAATAAGAAATCGTTAAGAGGAAGTCATTAAGCCCTATGATTTAATTGTAAGGTTTTAATTGATTGTTGATTCGTGTTAAGTGTTGTTCCTAGGCCATTGTCCACTAATGAGGATGCCCAATGTCCAGGAAATAAATTGAAGAAATCTTCTTCTAAATAGGGACCGATGGATCTTCCGGGACAGTGGAACACCTAATGACTCTTGTAGATTAGTATTCATTGTGGTATCTTTTAAAAATAATCCCTAACTTAACTGTGACATCAGTTGGTAGGATGAGTTCTTGGAATTGTATGACATAGTGACACGTAATGTGTTACGGTACAATTTTGACTTGTTTGTGATTAATGAAAAGACTACCTTTGATTGCTAAATTCTACATGTATCGATGTTATCTATATTTTCTTGTTTCTTCCTGATGCTCGCATTAGTGATGCAACCATTGAGCAAGTACTCATCTTTGTTTGAGTTACGTTGTGGATTAATCTTTTTGAGCGCCATCAAGGTCATGAATCTCATGATTATTTGGCTAAGCTCATCTCCTATTATATTGTAGTTAGTTCTTGGTGAACCACTCTTCATCACTCCTTTGAAGATCACTCATTGTTTTTATAAGATAAAACAGTATCCCTTGAGAAAAATTGGGTTTTCATCACCATATGGCTTATTTAAAGTGAGATTTATAAGTAATCGTTATTGAAATGAAGTTGTTTATAAAACACCTTGGAAAAACTTAATTGTTTTCATAACAAAGAAAATCTTTGTAAATTTATTTTTGATTCTTATTTAAGAATTAAGAATGAAAATGTTTTTATTATAAACATGATGATAAAATTTTGACGAACTGAGTATTGCATCGTTAATCTTGAAATTGTATATAGTTGCGCGCCTACATAGAATTTGGAAGTGACCATGCAGGGCTGATTAGTAGTCACCATGAAATTATTAATAAACACTAATATTTCTTTGAAGATTGTGAAAGATTAAATTATATGAGATCTACAAGAAGTGAAAAATAAGGACATATTGATAGGGACACCTACATATGTGCCCGTACTATTTATTCTTCTGAATCGAATTTACTCATCTGTGGAAATTGTCTTATTTGACAACTGACAATTCTTTCTTGTTCAATTATCTCGTAGTGAGATTCTTTGAAAAAGTATATGATTACCGAGTGTTGATACCCGACTGGATGTATCGACGTTCCTATCATTTCTTTTGATTAGATTTCATTTAATGACCTGGGTAACGATCCGAGGAGCTTTCGAATGCGTACTCAAAATTATGAAAACATAGGATATATTCGTATTCGTTAAATGTTTTCGTCTGTATCTGATCTGAAATTCTCTCGCATAGATTATGCGTTGACCTTACTCTTGTAAGGTTAGTTGTGTCTCCATATATCCTTGAATTTGCGAAGGATTTTGAGTTATTATTAGTCTTTTTGAGAAGTTCACATCTTATCGACGGCAATAAAACTGGAAAGTTGTTAGTGCCAGTAGAATGGATTGATTGATTATGACATGACGATATTGTCTTAATTGATGGGAACTCGAGTAGAAATCCCCTAAAAGATAAGATGTTGGTTATCAAAAGTGATCTAAATAATTCTTGGTGGATGACGATATCCTGCATTTAGACTTGAAATTATACCGTGAATGGTTGTGAATTAGTCATAGATATTATAATCTAGAAAGAACCTAATATGAATTTATTAAAAGATGTTTTTGTTATCTGAAACTTTAGGAGGTATTTGTTGGTGAATTACCTAGACTTTCGCCATTAAGGCAAGTTGAAATTGGTATTGATTATATTTCCGGTGCTGCACCTGTGGCTTGTGCACTATACGTCAGCACAATCTGAATTAAAAGAATTACCGTACAACTGAGAGAGTTGTCGGAGAAAGATTTTATTCTACCGAGCTCGTCATCATGAAGAGCTATGGTGTTATCATTCCTTATATTTATAGATTACTGTGAACTGAGTAAATTGACAATCGAAAACGATATCTATGACTCGAAATGGAAGATTTGTTCGATCAGTTACAAGGTTCTAGCGTATATTTTAAAGATTTGATCCATGGCATGGTTATCATCAACTTCGCATCTGCGAAAAAGATTATCTATTCCAATCACTACATCCAGTACTTGTAATGAACATTATGAGTTTCACGTGATGTCGTTTAGATTGACTAATACACATGTAGCATTCATAAATTGGGTGAATCACGTGTGTAGGCTGTAAATTGATAAATTCATGCTTGTGATCATTAAGGATCATTTGTTTGTTTATAAGAATAAGAATGAGTTAATAATTATTTATAGATTGCCCTGAATTGGCCGAACAATAAAAACATGTACCTTGAATAATTAACATGTGATTAAAGACTTAATCCTCTATATTATTTAACTGTGTGATTAATAAGATAATGGAATCTATATTGATTCTTCAAAAGTGTAGACTTTGGGTTTTACCAAAAAGAAAGTGCAAATGTGTTTTGGCAAATGTTTTATCGAAAAGAACTTTTGAGGGATTATCCCCTTATACACAAATCATTTAACTAAACTCCTATTTAGGGGTAAATGTTTGTGTATACCTCAAGACAACCTAAGAGGGATTGAGGAAATCGTTAAACCATGACTTGAAATTTGAAACGATAATTTTTGCTTTCCAACAAAGAAAATTTTGACCAAAGTATAAACGAAGGTTTTTCGAACATTTACGAATCTTATTAATTATTTTCGATAAATCAACAAAAATCTTGTTAATTAAATTCAAATTTATTTTGAACATATTATATAATTGGTCGAACTAAGAAATTTAAAATTTTTACGTTTACTTTTCATAAAAATTTAATAATTATTATCTAATTAATTGTAATAATTATCGACGCTTTAGACGCCGGATTGAGTAAAATATATAAAAATAATAGTTGAGACGAAACTAAAACTTAGAAAATATGAAGAAAGAAATTTTGAATGAATACGGTCATGATAATTATTTCATCAGGGAAAGTGAATGTAGATACTGACACATTATGTAGAAAAGATAAAGAACCAATTAGGACATGTTCCTTAATAATGAAGGTGCAAAATAAATTGCCGAATAATATAAAAATAAACAATGATTGTAAAAAGGATAATATAGATAATAAAAGTGGTTCGCGGCTAATGTGAACCATTAAAATTAAGAAGCCGATAGTGTTAAATGATTAAAAGGCTACTTGAGGTTGCCTAAATATGGAGTTTTTGAGATATAGTTATATTGGAATCTTGTAAGTATAAGTATTCTATTCCTGTCATTTCTGATTTAATGTATCTTTATCTAAAGAAGTTGTACTGATGACAAATTATGAAGGCATACATTGCCTCATACATTAGTAAACGTCTAGCTATTGCAAAGGTCATCATCTGAATTTGATTCGATTTGGGTCATCGTCGACAGACTGACCAAATCTGCTAATATCATTCCTGTTAATGATAGATTCTTGATGAAGAAATTGACTCTTTTGTATTTAAAGGAGTTGTGTAAACATGGTGTGATTGTACCGATCATCTCTATCAAGATCCTCGCTTCGCATCGAATTTCTTGAGATTTGCTCAGAAGTCATTAAGAACGAATCTTGATGAGAGTACTTCCTACCACCCCAATCGAAGGGACGAGGTAAAGTAACGATACAAAAATACTACAAGTGTTGTTTTATGCTTGAATGATTGACCTTTGGAAATAGACCGTAAAATCGTTTTCCTTGGGAGAGATCATCCTAGATAATTATTGTATTAGGATCGAGATCGAATCTTGTGAGGATATATATTAGAGCATCTGTAAGCAGGAGTTGGGATGAAGACACCCGACATACACCCATTGTGAGTTGGACATGTCTTTTAGGTATAAGGTTTCCTATGGTGGCGAACCTAACCTTACAAAATACTCGACCCACGAGACCTGAAATGATTGTTGAAATTAGGATCTGATTATTGACTACCGGTAGTGGGTAGGAGGTTATGTGAATATGAAATGTAGACCTTGAAGTGCCAGATGGGTAGCGAAGTTATGCCAAAAATTTTAACCATGGAAATTTTTTTTTATTGATGATCTAAAAGATCATGGGATATAAGTCCTCGTTGTATGGGACCGTTGAGATGATGTAAAAGATTGGTTTGAAAGGCATATAAGCCGGATCTACCCTAGGACTTCAAGAGCTGCGTGAATTATGATTCTTATATCTAACTTGATGAAATGTCTATCAAGTGAAAAATCTGGATATTCCTTAATGAAGTTTAGATCGGCGAAAAGTTGCATTCATCAAAAACCCGTGAACATCATGGATAGAGAAAGTAAGTCAACATTAAGCCTGATCTTATTCCTGTAGTTATGTTTGATGAAACTCGTGTATTGTAATGGATTACACTTGTGAGAAAAGACCGAATGTGGAGGAAATACCCACATGGCTTTAACTCTATAAGAAGCGAGTAGTAAGATGATCTTTGAGGACAAAGATCCTGTTTAGGGGTAAATGCTGTGACAATCCGTCAATTTATGGTCGATATTTTATTCTCAAATATTATTTAAAAATATTATTTTAATCTTACATTATGAACTCACTAAATTTTGGGAAGTAATTTGGATTTACGTCTTGAAGTAGCATCGACTACGTCTAAACCGGAGGATTCTACGTTACGTGCTCACGTTTACATACAACGTTTTTGGTGACAGTCCGACATTTCAGGAAATAAATTTATCCGTGAATATTATTTTGGGTTTTTAATTTTGAGTTGGTTCATAAACTCACAAATCTATGAGAAGAGATTAGGACTTACGATTTTAATTTAACGTCCTTTACGACTAAACCGGAAACCTTAGGATTACGTATTTATGTTTTCGAACTCCGTTTTTGATGAGACAATTTTTACTAGATTCGTTTTGTGCCGTTGATTCATAATTTATAAAAACGTTTATCGTAAAACGACCCGAGGGCATGTTAATCGAGGAAACTAGAATCGAATAGTACCCGTAAATAATTGGGGATGAGACAAAAACAAGTTTTGCCCCACCCCCACTATATGGACGGCCAACTAATGCACCACAACCCTTGATGTGTCAAATTCTTAGCTAATAAGCTAACACATGTTAGCTTAGCTTAAAAGTTACTCCACCAACACACAAAACCATCTATCCTAAACTAGTAGCTCATTCACAACATGCAAATCAACCAAAATCCTCTCCTCCCTCTCTCTAGATGCCGTCCACTCTCACACATAAACACCCTATTTGATCAACTTTTAACCATGAAATCTCATGTTATTCATACATAAGTTGAAGCCCTTTTGAAGCTCTATTGATTGGTAGTGATTATAACATCCAAGGAGGAGTTTATATGGAGTCTTAGGGCTGATTTTCCACAAAGAGTTCTTGAATAATGGTGGTCTTGAAGATGGTCTTGGTTTATCACAAGTTTCTCCATCAAAATCCATGTCTTGATCACAACCTACATCATCATGGTGGTATAAAGATTGTTCTCCTCATCCTCTTGTTATTTTGATTATGTAATCATGTATTTTATTTCCTTTTGTATATGTATATGATGATTATATATTGATAAAAGTATTTTGTGGGGATTTGGTGTTGACAGATTTGATAAACATGGGTAAAAAGATGGACAAACTATATGTAAAAATGGTTAAATCTTGCTTAAATGGTAGGCTGTATAAAAACAGTAACTAAGCACATGTTAGACTGATAAAATGGTAAAGTGGAATCAATATACAGTAATTGTTAGGTCTTGTACACATGTGAGAGTTGGTCATGCAACGGAATCATTATAATGAGTGAGATATGATCAAAACAAGTTTAGAGTACCAATCTGAATAGTCAGTTTTGGAAGGACTTTTAAGGATATTTAGAGTTGGATTGAGCAGTAGATAAGTTAATTATATCACATATCATGTAGTTTATGGTGTCCAAAAATGAGCTTCTATCTCCTTGTAGAACTCAAGATATGGTAAAAATGGTGAAAGTGAAAGTAAAAATCAGATTTTGGGAAATTAAAGTATAATAGTATTATATAAGCACTCAAATAAAAATAGTATAAAATGTGAATTAAAACCCACTAACTTATATAATACATTTATATAAAAATGTATAAGGATAAATAAATGGACTTTTTATAAAAATGGTAGTTTGATAAGTTTTATAAGTTATAAAACTATAAACATGATTTTTACGACTTTTTCGGCTATTACTGTAAAATTAACGTTTTTGTTAAATAAAACTTAGACGGGTGGACCCGTCTAATGTAAAGTTTTATAAACTCATATGGATATATAAACATATATAACAAGTAAAAACCGATAAAACCCGAACTATAAAACATACGGACATTAACGGGCTAAGTTAACGTTATTGGACTAATAATACAACAAAATGGGCTAAAACACTTATAAACTTATTTATTGGGCTTAACCCATTTGGGCCCAACATGTAAAGTGTAAATACTGATAATAAAAGTATAAAATTGAGTAATACAAGTTAAAGAACTAATAATAAGTTTATTGGACCTAAAACACGTAAATAGGTAAAACTAGTAAACTAGTAAGAAGTTACCAATACGTAAACACTAAAATGAGTAAAAGAGAATGTGTAAACCCACTTGATCATCATATATATAAAAATATCATATGTATACATAATTGTTATTTTTATAAAGTCATTGGACAAGAGTCTAAGACGAGTATGATTTGTCTAGGTTTCCGTGATTGAAGCACGTACCGTACGTCCGAATTGCCGATAACCCGCCTTCCCACATCAACGTGAGTTCATAGCCTCGCACTCTTTTAAATGTTTTTTTATAAATGTTTTATAAACCCGCGAGGGAGATAACATGTTAGTTTTTATAAAATAGGACACCATTTGTCCCGATTGCTTGTTTATATATTTGGACCCGAATGATTATATGACCCAATGAATGATTAAATGACCCGATAGATGAAATAAAATGGATTATTAAAGTTAGGTTATGTCACTAAAAGTCCTATTAGCATGAATTGTGAACTATCGGGATTTGGTAGACGCTTATGCATATAATAGTACTATTTGGGGACGATCACCCCAGTTCGCGCCTTGACGGTTGATCCTCGTCGTGCCACATTGATTGGTAAGCGAATTTATGTATGAGAAGATTTACACAAGCGTGATTATTGTGACGACACGCTAATTTAGATGGGCAAATTGAGTTTCGGGCTAGCTACCCGTTGTTTGTTGTAGTAAGGTAACAATGTCATGCGGCTTATAATAATCCAATTAACAAAATACTGCTATATGCACCGAATTACGATATATTGCCTGACTAGCAATATGGGGTCTTATTATTAATTTTATGTTCGTGTTTTGATTTTATATAACCATATTCATATAACGGTTTTTATTTAATCTATACAACGTTGTAAAACGTATTGTATGATGTTTTTAACGACAATGGTTCGTATAATGATTTTGAAGTCGAAAGCCTATATTATGATTTTAATAAGGACTTGTATAAAATGACTTTGGCTATTTTATGGCCTATTACAATGATTTGTACAAAATGATTTTCGGTAATAATTTTATACCGATGTTATATTGATGGACTTTATTAAACTCTATGAATTCACTCGGCGTTATCGCTAACCATTTTCTTTTAACATGTTTTATCTCAGGTACTTAAAGGTAATTCTCGGGAAGACAACAAGAATTCATGACCCGTACTTAAATTATAATTTCCATTCAAATACTTTGTAAAACTTGTATAAAATACAATGACTTGGGACCTATGTAAATTTGATATTTATGAATGGAAATGCTTTATTATTAAACGACGCGATTTTTATGCGTTGTCTATGATGTGAGTAATGTGCTATCCCGTAACACCAACGAGTCTTCCGCTGTATTGAGTTGTATAAATTTGGGGGTGTTACACATTTGGAGGTTTTTCATAGGATTTCAAGAGAGCATCAAGTCTCCATTTATCCGTGAAACGACAAGTGCCTTCATATGGCACACCAAGAATTTCATCGAAATCTTCGAGAGAGTATTGAATGATTTGATCGTTCAGCAAGAATCGAATGAAGATTTCCCCATTATATTCAAACATGGAGTAAGTGCTAAAGAATTCTAGAAGAAACAAGGGGTAAATATCTTCTTCTATGTTGAGCAATCAATCAAACCCCGAAAGCTCAAACATGGATTTGATATAGACATAACCCGTTATTCCCTCATCAGCAACTCTACCCTCATGGAAATTTCGAGTTGAAAGAGATGAAAAGGAGTTTCAAAGTTGAGTGGAAGCAAAGGTTTGGGAAATGTTTGGCATATATTGTCTAGTGAGTTGATGATCCTTTTAGTATTGTGAAGGCATGATTAGTACCTAATATAAACATAAGAAAATACTTTTCCAATCACTCATATGAAAAATAAAAGCAAAAATCAAAATATGAGAATGTGTTATATCAATTTCTTGACAAACAAAGGATTGAATCCATATCATTCTCATGTTCACAATGTATCTATTCCATTATTAACCAAGAACATATGAACTATGTTGGATCAATAATGGACTAGAACATTGGTTTTTCAAAACAAGGTTTTTAGGTAAGCATTAACAATGCAACTACCTATTTGTTCATGGGTTCATCTCAATTTCATCTTTTAACCAAAATCATTTAGCCAAAATTCGGATTTGTTCTACAAGTGGGTTTTAGTGAAATCTTAATGAATATGAACCTAAGGAATCATAGTAAAATAACCATGTCAACCCATATTCCTATTAAGGTTCTAATTCAATTTCAATTTTAAAAATCCCCAATTATGAAAGGATGAACCCTAGAAAAAAATAGATGAAATTGAAAGAAAGTACTTACAATTAATTTATGTTTGATGAAGGATGAGTGAAACCCACAACTTGGAATCAATTATTTTGAGTGATTGAAGGTTTTTGAAGCTTCAACAATGGTGGAAAAGGTAGAACCCGACAGCTGTGTGCTTTTGGGAGAGAGAGGGTTTATTTTGAAAAAGATTAATTTAATAAAACTTGCGCTCTGACAAGTTTTACTGCCCGCGGTTCCTTATCGATAGAGAACCGCGGGTTTGAACCGCCAGAGATAAAGAACCGCCTACAAAGGCTGGTTTTTATCAATGAAATACACCAAATTTTTGAAAACCAAGTTTTTTAAAATACTTAAAAATATATCTTAAACCTTTTAGAATATCATTGGATCATCATAACACTAAGCAATATGCCTTAATGAAGGATTACGAGTTGAATCGATATCGAAAAGAACCAAAACGGACAAACGACTACTCGTAGCGAAGAAGAAAAGTGGATAGAAGTCAAGGGAAGTGAATCAAGACTAAGATCAATGCTCAAGGGATTAATCACAATCTTCAAATCGTGGAGACGAAGAGCTTGTGTCATATATAGTGGTTTAAGACGTACCTTTCCGACGAAGTGTTAAACGAATTTGGTAATGAATAAACACAAAGCAAATATTGATGCATAGACTAAGATCACTTTCAATAATAGTCTTAGTCTAAACCAAAATATGAGCAAGGTATTAATTCACTTTCTCTCCCACAAAGGGCCTACTAACCGTATGGGTGCAAACCATAGATATCATGCTTGATACTTTAAGCTACTACTAATTCACTCTACATCACCATAGTGAGTCAAGTATCCAAGGAATGAAGGTTTGAGAGTATAAAAGAAAAGAATCACAAACCACAAACAAATGTCAAGGCAAGGATGCCAAGAACAAGCACATAGTCAAGTAATGATCAAAAGAATGATCAAAGGGCGTGTGGAAGAATGAAAGCGTACCTTGGCCACAAAGAGCATTTCAATTCATCAAGGAATCAATGCAATGCCCAACAATGACTATGATGAGTACTAAGTCTTCAAGGACTAGTCTCATTCCCAATCATCTTGATATCAGCATTCAAAGATGTTGAAGATCATTGAAGATGAGTCTTCTACAAGTGCAAGTAACTCAATCCACAACCAATTAAATGATTGATCTTCAAGAGTACCTACATAAAGCAAGATGCAAACTCGTAGATACATTTCAAGAGTAGATATAAAATGCATAAAAGCTACTAATCTAAGAGGGATGCAATATTACCAATTAAAAGACCTATTTTCCAAGAAAGAATAGTTTGACCAAAAAGAAACTTTAGTAAAACTTGACCTTCTAATTTGAGGAGACAATGGATCGATCCAAGTTTTAAAGTATAATATACTTCAAAGATCTTGAGTGACCATCACTCTGATACCAATTGTAGAAACTAGAAGGGGGTTTGAATAGTTTCTCTTCGATTAGTCACCTAATTAAAATTACTTTCAATTAGGTTTGTATTAAAACTATCTTTTACTTGAAGCTAAGTTACATAATGATTAGATTCAATTCAATTGCATTAGCAATGGTAATAGGTAAGTATAATGATAATGAAATAAGTAAAGAGTAAGGAAAGAGACAACCTAATGACAAGACACCAAGATTTATAGTGGTTCGACAACGAGGCTCTATCCTCGTTTCTACTCTACTCCTCGAGTACACCTACTCGAGATTTCCACTATATCCTCAAGCTCCCTTCTTGGCGGAGAAAGCCTTACATCGTCACTTACATTATTTTACGACACTAAGCTAAATGTTGAGACCTAATCTTTAGCTAGGACCAATCTACACAACGTTGCCTACTTAACAATTTAACGACACAAGGCTAGATGTCCAGTTCTAATCTCAAGGTAGAACCAATCTTCACGACGTTGCCTACTTCACCATTTTACGACACAAGGATATATGTCTAGTTCTAATCCAAAGCTAGAACCAATATTCACGACTCTTCACTTTGAAGGTAAGTGAGAACTTCACACAACACAACTACTAATCACTTTCAAGTTTAGTGAGAACTCTCAAGACACAACCACATCACTTTATAGTTTAGTAAGAACTACTACACAATCTATGACAACTCAGCTAGACATATCCAAGTACACACATGTATCTTGGATCTACACAACACAAATCCAAGCAAACACATATGCAATGGATGTACACAACAAATCCAAGTATTCACAAAGAGCTTGGATGAACACAACTAGTCCAAGTATTCATAAATATAAATGGATCAACAAAGACAAAAAGGCTAACATGATGAACATGACTAGTTAATAGATTCATCTTTATCACAACACTAGTGAGTGAGTGATCTTCTCATTGGATAAGGTAAAGGAGGGGATCAAGAGGATAGTCATATTTAAACATACTTAACACATTAAGTGCTCATTTACTAATGATTATGCTATAGAAAAGAGAAATGGGGGTGAGAAAAATGTCCAAGAGGGTTATTGGAAAATGAGATTTGATCCACTATTTATAGAAGACAAAGTGCAACGGCTAGCTGGGCGTGGTTCCTTAATTATCCTGGCGGTTCCATATCGCTAGAGAACCGCCTAGCTATTTAAGGTACCGCCCAGTAGAGTCCGCTCCTTTTTTTGTCTTTTAGTGTGGTAGGAATATCTGAGGTTTTTTAAACCTTCAAAGGATATTCTTATGGCATATGGAATATGCCATTTTCAAATTTATATTTTCCATTTTAATAAAACATTTTCTTAAAAAGAAAGTTTATTAAAAAATCTTTTGTCATATTAACAAAAGTGAGTTTTAAGGATAATCACTTTGATGATCACTAAGTATGATTAAGAAAAGTTAGTGATATGATTATTACCTTGATGATAGTGTTAGTTAAATAATTCATTTTGTGTTTTACACTAAATGTGTTATATAGTTTGTTGTGATCAAAACTAAGAAAGATTAGTTAACACTAATAATGTTTTTAGGCATCACTTGCATTAACAATCTCGTTACCACCAAGATTATGAAAGTTAAGTTTAATCTTGACTTTTGTTGGCAAAACTTGTGGTACACCATTATCAACTTCAAGATCACCTATCTTCAAGAACTCCTTGTGGAAAATCAGCCCCAAGACTCCAACAAACCTTCTCTTTGGATGTTAAAATCACCACCAATCAATAGAGCTTCAAAAGGGCTTCATCATATGTGTGAATAACATATGATTTTGTGGTTAAATTTGATCAAATAGGGGTGTTTGTTGTGAGTTGGGACGGCAATGGTGGGAGAGGATGAGAGAGTTTGTGTGTGTGTTGTATGGAGTGAAAAGTGAGGAAATGGTTTAGTGTAGGTCATATGGTGTAGTTGCTAGTTTTGAGAGAAAGTTGAGACAAGTGTCTTAACTTGTCATATTAAGTTGACACTTCAAAGTTGTGTAGCTGAAGCTTTAGCCGTCCCATATAGTGGGGTGGGCAAGTGTAAACTTGTCTCATCCCACTAATTTACGGGTATTTCTCGATTCTAGTTTCCTCGATTTACGTGCCCTCGGGTCATTTTACGAAAAACGTTTTTATAAATTATGAATCAACGGCACAAAACGAATCTAATAAAAATTGTCTCATAAAAAACGGAGTTCAAAAACGTAAATACGTAATCCTAGGGTTTCCGGTTTTGTCGTAAAGGACGTTAAATTATGAACGTAAGTCGTAATCTCTTCTCGTAAATTTTTTAGTTTATGAACCAACACAATTTTAAATTCCAAAATAATATTCACGAATGAATTTATTTCCTGAAATGTCGGACTGTCACCAAAGACGGTGTATGTAAACGTAAGCACGTAACGTAGAGTCCTCCGGTTTAGACGTAGTTGATGCTACTTCAAGACGTAAACCCAAGTTTCTTCCCATAAATGAGTGAGTTCATAATATAACATTTAAATAGTGTTTTTAAATAATACTTGAGAATAAAATATTGACCATAAATTGACGGATTGTCACATATAAGCTAAAGATGTCTTAAAACCCTAGTTTTGTATTTTACATAAAATAATGAGCAAAATCCAATTTCAAAAGCTATAATTCTGGTAAAATGTTGTTATTATGATTATAAACATGTTTTGAAACTTTGTTTTAAAATACTAGATCATTTGATTCATTTTTGAAGTTGTTATGTGATTTTTACAAGTATTGGGACTAAAAGTGTCATTTTTAAAACTATTTAACATTTTAGGCCAAAATTGTCATTTTTTTAAAGTTAAAAATATTAGATTAAATGTTGGAAAGTTTAAGACCATAAGGTTAAATATTGAGGGTTTAAATTGTAAATAATGAAACTATATACATTAAGGGTTAAAAGTGTAATTAAGCTAAACTAAAACTATAAGGGCTATTTTTGCCAATACTGAAAGTAAAGGATATAAAATATATATTATACTCTAATTATAAAGTAAAAACCATGTCATGTTGTTAGGGAACTTTGTGCAAAGATGTTCCATCTCGATATTACGTTCTGACTGAGTGGTTAAGTTTACGATTTAAAGTGCCCTCGCTCCTCAAACGTTTATATAATGGCTTCTGAGTATGATGGCCTGAACAATGATGTGATATTATAACTAAACTACGACCCTTAAGCAAATATCAAAAATAAATACTTAAAACTTTGAACTAGAGATAAAAAGACTTGATACTATACAAAATGTGTTAATCCAGGTTTATGTGAGATCAAGTTGTTGTTTATAAGACCAAGTTGTGGTTTGTGTGATTAAGAAGTTTATCTGTGAATACAATGTATCTGATATAGCTCAGACTTTATGGATCCCAAGTGAGTTCATAGCCTCACTAGCGCTGATTATTAAATGATTTGAAAATCTGGGAGGGGGATATATGTTAATCTGGAATACAAGTGTTTTTGGTACGCTTCCCGGATATGATTATTGACACTATGTTTATTGTTGCCTTAAAAGTCCCTTTTTAATTATGAACCGTCAATCATTTATTGAAAATAAGCGCTAATAATGTAAATAGTACTATTTGGGGACTGACATCCTCTGTCTGGGCAAGTCGCACTTGCTAGCACCTCATTGGTCAAACAGGCATATTTATTTTGCTAAACATGGTAGTTTGTCAGACTTCCTCGTAAGGGAAATTGTGGGTTCCTGATATGTCTAGCCGCGGTATCATAACCTTAGTATATTGATTCATTTATTTAACTTACGGGCGAATATTAATGTAGCTCAAGAAAAGGATCTTGTATTCAAAGTGATTTTAAACCTATGACTTTACTCAACCATTGTGTTAATTTTAAGTATATACCTCAGGTTTTAAAGATTACTAGCATGGAACACCATGAGGATGGCATAAAGAGTCACATGACTGAAATTATTATTCTAGATTTTTGGGAATCTCATATTTTAAAACTCTGAATTTTCAGTGATATATAAATAAAGTTGATTTTATAACTCTTTTGAGTTGTCTTATATCATTATGACATGTGTTCTATGAAGTAATACCCCAGATCAATGTTCAGTTGCGTTAAGGTAAAATGGGGGTGTTACAATTCAGAAACTTGATGATTAGGGTAAATATCTTGTTTAGGGGAGGATTGATGAGAATAAAATTATCTAAGTCACTAGCCGTTGACAAAGGTATTCAAGCTGCTGACAAGAGTAATCAAGGCGCTGAAAACCAAGACGCTGACAAAGGGAATCCAAGCCACTGTCAATGTTTATTAGCTCCTAAGTCAACACATTTTGTTTAAGTTAGGAAGATATATTTGAATACTGTATTTCTTATGTTTATCAGTTTAATATCTTCCTAGAATAGTTCATACTTAGCTTTTTGTTCAAGGCTCCTTGTATCTATAAATGGAGGCCTTAGGGTTTGTTGTTCAAATATATAAAGTCTTAGTATTATAGTTTATAACTTTTTTTTCATAAAGTTTAAAGTAAATGGTCTTAGTTTATTCACTTTTGTAAATATTGTATCACTGTTCGGGCTATAATAATCTAGAGGTCATGTAGTAAAGTTTGGGAAACTAGGACACTATAAATCGTAAATCTAACAACTCGTCAGAACGTATACTTAAATGAAACCCCTCACACGAAATTTTCTAGTAACGTGATACGTTATAGTTTATGTTTCTTCAAAAATGGGTAGATGATAAGTTATGTTATATATTTAACTTAATTTTTCTTATATGTTTCGATTGATGAATGCACGATAACTGAGTCGGGTTTTAATGAAAGCGAATCTTATAACGTTCAAATATATTTATCTTATTTTAATAAAAATATTACATTTTATATCCTTTTAGAATTTGAAAATGGAAATATATAGCTTTGGTATAAAATATTTACAACTTTAACCTTTATTTATATCTTTATAAATAATTTAACCCTTAACTTAGAAAACTAGCAAAACAGGCCCTTGTGATTATAAATTTAGAATAATTACATTTTTGGCACAAAATTTATTCTATTTGAGAATTTACAATATATACCCCATGCAGGGATGAAGCTTGAACGAACTTTTCAGAAGGGCCAAAGTGACATTTACTCATTGTAATAGGCCAAAATATCAAATAAACATTTCACTGTAGTTGCTCTAAGAATAAACTACATTAAATTGTAAAATTTTTGGAAGGCCAGGGCCCACCCCCGCCCTTGGCATCCTTCGTATATGCCCTAATGTATGAATTCGATTACATTTTTACTTCAAAAATTCATAATAGATGAAACGTTTATACTGAGGGGAATTGTCGTTACACAACCAACAATTTCTAACACGAAATTAGTTTTTACACATCTATATTTGTAAAACGAATTTTTCTTGATTTGATGAAAATTTATACTACATATTAAAAGAAGATCACTTTTATTAATAGAAATGTTGAAAAATCAACTTACATGTAGTAATGCATAATGTACGACTATATAGACATAATCAGAAATTATTTAAAAACATAAAAACATAATTTAATACTCATATTAAAACTAATTAATACATAATAATTAATACACATTTGAAAAGTTAAAAAAAATATTACTTATATATAATTAATACACCCCATTGTTGGGAATAAAATGACCAAGTCCCTAGTTGCTGACAAGTGAAGTTCCTAGAAGCCGATAAAGATTATTGTAGCCACTGCCACATTGTGTGCCATTGACAAGAAGACACTGAAGACAAGAATCCCACCCACTGTGGGATTTCATGGAATTCATGGATTAACGCGTTTTGTTTATATAGGAAGATATGTACGAATAAGTTTATGTTTATCTTCTATAACTCCCTAGAATAGTTGAACCTTAGCTTTTTGTACAAGGAACCTTGGTGTATAAAAGGAGATCTTAGGGTTTGATATAAGTGACACTTTCATACTCTGTTCATTGTTTTGATTATTAATCGATTGAAAGTTTGGTATACGTGCTTTGTTACTTTGTTCTTTGTTCTAAGTATTAGATTCAGCATAATACTTAGACTGTTGCATACACAAAGTTTCTCTACGTATTATACTTGATTTTATTTCGATAATACAAAGCTAATCGATGTAAGTTTGGGATCTACAAGTGGTATCAAAGCTTGTTGAGGAACTTTGATCAAAAGAACAAAAACCTAAATCGTAAAACTACAACCCCAAACCATGTCAAACCTCACTGACAATTTATCAAACCTTACACATCCCACTAGCAACATAGAACTCGCAAAGTTGACCCTAGGAATTCAGAATCAAGCAATATCTCCAAGTGGATCACTACATCCTCTAGGGGATCATTGAATTTTGAAACTCCTATGATCCTGATCGAAAGATTAATGATGCTCAAGCAAAGAGACTTAAGGAGAAAGTTGTTGGTGCGCCAGAAGGTGAAGGTTCCAATGGTAGAGATGGAAGAGCTAATTCTGCCGATGAAATTACTACAAGGAGGAATGACATGGTGTCACTTAGTTGTCTTTAATTGGATCTTGGCCAAAAGGAGCAATTTAAGTTCAGAAAGTACGAGACTGTTAAGGAGCTATGGAAAGCAATAAAAAACACCTTTGGGGGGAATGACGATACTACCAAGGAAAGAAGAATGAAACTGGTTAAGGAGTTCACTACCTTCAAAGTACTTCCTAACGAGAAGCTCAATGATGTTAGAAGTCGGCTATAGGATCTTACTAGTAAGTTGGACTTGATGAGAATAGAGATTGATGATGAAGATTGTTATTCGTATTTAAAGTGATGATCATATAATATACCATTGCGAAGCTCGTGGCAAATGCAATTCATTGGTGTCGAGAGTTCTAATATTATGTTATGTATGTAACGGGAATTAGTCCCGAACACACAAATGAGGAAGGCCTCCCTCTCATTTAAGCCTTATTATAGATGGCAAATCCTACCTCATTTGTGTCTGTGTTTTTTCCATTACATAGTTTTAGAGAGAGAAAGTTGTTGGTTTCTCTCACTAGGAAAATTCACCATCTTTGTTTTTGTTTGTTTCATCTTTAATCTAATCTTTCCTTTTTGTTTTAATCTTGATTCTTCATATTGTTTAGTTTTAGTTTCGTGTTCATCATCATTACAAGCACAAACGTATCATCCATCTTGTCATTATATTCCTCACGTCATATTCATATATTTCGTGTTTGGATTCGTGTGTATTAGTCATACAAGTGGTATCATTCGCCAAGGAATTCGTCGTTAGCGTGTTTTTCGTGTTTTATTTGAGTTTTTGTGTGTTTAAAACATCAAAATTGCGAAAACAACGTCTAAATTGTATTTATTGCAAGTCAGTGGGTTTAGCAAACTCAAAAACCCTAACTTTGCGAGTTTGGCATTTCTTTGCGACCTCAGAGATATTGCAAAATTGGGTTTATTGTGAACTCAGTTTTTGAAGAAATTTTTGCGAACTAAGGTTTAACGATTATTGGTTCGTCGGTGGGACATCGAGCCAAGATCTGATTCGTCAATCGACGAATCCATGCCGCGTAACCTGGCAAAGGGGAAAGAGACGGAGGACTGCCGAGCTACAAGTCCTGAAAATTAAACCGGGAAGATAGGAAAAAAAAAGAATTTCTTCCTGCGGCGAATAAAGGAAGAGAAAGAGCTCTCTTTCTTTATTCGATTCTTTTTCTGAAAAAAAAGCCTCCAACTCGTGTCAATGGATAGCAAGGAAATATTTTCCTTTTTTGTTTTTTAAATCGAACAAGAAAAACCATTTCATCCTAAATAAGAAGTTCCGGAAAGCAAGCTCGGCTTGAGTTACTTACGTTACGGTCTTCAGCCGAAAGGTTGCTTGCTTGACTTTGAGAAAGAAGTAGAAAGAGAGTTAGAGTGACTCGTTAAAGACATGAGAACGTCAGCGACGCAGACATCGTAAATTGGTCCGCGGGCATCGCGATAAGTCCTCCTATTTATAAATATTGCGAATTCAGGGTTTAAAAATATTGTAGGGGCTAAAAATATTGTGAAGTGAGGGTTTAAAATTATTGTGAAGTGAGGGTTTGAAAATATTGCGAAGTGAGGGTTTGAAAACATTGCGAACTCAGTTGCTTTCAATATTGCGAAGTCATGTTTTTGAGGATTATTGTGAATTGGGCATTGTGCACTAGTACCATTTTTCTGAAATCGTGATTTATTTGTTCCATGCATTTTTTCCATACTAATTTTTGGCTATTTCTAACACGATTTCAAAATTTGGTAATTCGTATCTTTTTCGGTATTTTATATCGGACTAAAAAATTTCGGAGAAGTTTTAATTTCCAAGAATCAGAAACGCGCTTTCTACGAATTGTGATCCTATTTTACGCACGACTTCTACGATGACGTCTCAAAAAGAAATTTATGCTGCGGGTACTGAGAATCGTCCTCCCATGCTTACCAAGGATAATTATACTACATGGGCTAGTCGTCTTCTTTGTTATGCAAAATGTAAACCATTGGGAAAGATGATTGTAAACTCTATCCAAAAAGGTCCGTATGTGAGAAGAACAATTCTTGTCCCTGGGGATCCCACGAGTGCTAACCCAGTGGCCGACTCTAGTCATGAGAAACGGATGAATAATTAACTGAAGCTGAATCAAAACAACTCGATGATGATGATCAAGAAATTCAAGTCATTCTTATGGGACTTCCCGAAGATGTTTATGCTGTTGTTGATAGTTGTGAAACCACACACGAGATGTGGTTCAGAATTCAGAAAATGATGAAAGGAAGTGAAATTGGTTTACAAGAAAAAGAGACTAAGTTTCTCTGTGAATGAGAGAAGTTTATGTCTACTGAAAGGGAAAAAATTGAACCTTACTATCATCGGTTCTCAACCCTCATGAATCATCTTAGAAGAAACAAACATGAACCTGCACATATGGCTGCCAACATCAAATTTCTTGATAGTCTTCGATCTGAATGGTCACGATATGTCAAACTTGTGAATCAAACTAAGGATCTTGTGTCATGGACTACACTCAAGTATATGATTATTTAAATATGAATCAAGATGAAGCTAACGAAGTTAAGGCAGAATGACGTGCCAAAATACAAGATCCATTAGCTTTTATGGCAAACTCACCGTCACCTATGTCATATCCCGTGGTACCTTACCATCAACCTTCCTTAAGAAACTTCATGCCATAACACCAACGACAACAACAACTCACCACATATGGATATCAACTTCCCGCTGCTGTGAACTACTTGAAACAACCTATTGATTGCTTCGATGACATTACCGATCCTACTCATGCGATTAATACTGCTCTAGCACTTCTTGCAAAGGCATTCAAATTGACCATTAACCCAACCAAGAACAATCAGAGAATCTCCTCGAACACAAGAAATAAGCAGATTGCTCAACCATTCATGAATGCGAATCAAGATCGTCAATTGGTAGTTGGAGGGAACATAGGGAATCAGATTCAACAATATGGTGTTCAGAATGTTGGAAATCAGTATGGTCAAAATGCAGGGAAAATTGTTGGGAATGCAGGCAATTAGTATGGAAAAAATAATGGTCAAAATTAGGGAGTTCAGAATGTGGGAAATCAGAATGGGTTAATTTTTGTGCCAGTGGTTGGTAATCAGATGGGAAATATTGTGGCTGCAAGGGCTGAAAATACTGGTACAGGTAATGGAAACAACAATCGTCAGGTTCAGTGTTACAACTGCAGGGGATTTGGTCATTATTCTCGAGATTGCAAAACCAAAAAAAAGAGGGATGATGCTTACCTTCGGACTCAGCTTCTCATAGCATAAAAGGAAGAGGCAGGAATTCCACTTCAAGCTGAGGAATTTGATCTTATGGCTTCTACAGCATAATATGACAAGGAAGAAGAGGTGAATTGTAAAACCCACATAAAATACATATGAATATTTAATGCACGAAAACAAGGATAAATTAATACTTTATAAATAATTAAAACACGAAACATATCATGAATAATTAATACAAGTATTCCGTATATTAATTAATTATTACAAGTATTACGTATGTAAATAATTATACGATAAGTATTTACGTATAACTCTTAAAACATGACAAGAACTTAAAACGAGTTAAAACACGAACCCGCGACAATTTATTTAAAACTTGGGAAACAAAAAAACTATTTAAAGGGGGTGTTTGGCCGGCGTGTAGAAGAGAGACAAAGGGCCTTTGGCCCAGCCCATTTAACTTTGACTAGTAAATAATTAAACTTCCAGGGTTATTCATAAAACACTTTTCACAAAAGTTAAAGAAACCCTAGCTTCTTGTTCTCTCTTGGCCGCGACACCCACAAGACACAAGGAAGGGTTTTGGTTGTTTATCATTGATTGGTTACGGGTTTGGTTCGTGTTCTTCATCCCTAAAACATTATACACATTCGGTATACCTTTAAATCTTTAATCTTTTTAATTATTTTTCGTTGTTCATGAATCATTTAAATCAAGTATTCAAAACATGTAATTAAAAGATTAAAACATGGAATTAAAGGTTTCGGGTGGGTTCTGTTCAGTTGTCACGCAAACCGAGAGTGGAATGACTCTCGGTGGTGGGTTTTCTCGGCCAGCCGCACCCTGGTTAGGGGAAGTGGCTTCTGCGATCTACTAGCCGCAACACCAAACTCCCAATCGGGGGGTTGGTTTGGGTTGGCATTGGCAAACTGAGAGCTCTATGGCTCTTGGTGGGAACTTGGGTCACGCCAGGGGAACCCGGCTTCAGCCGGGGTGTGTTTTGAGCCAGTAGTGGTAACCGGCATGCGGTCGGTGGCTGCTTGGCTATCGGTGGCAGCAAGCCAAAGCCGAAAGGCTGTGGTGTTGGTTTTGGTTTTGTGCGACCGAGACACGGTGTCTCGGTAGGCTCGGGTTTAGGGGCTCGGGTACACGAAACACAAGGGCTGTATTTGGCTAACATCTTTGCTAAAATACTTTTATGTTTAATTAATTATTTAATTATATTAACTAATGCATGTATAATTAAAATTAATTAAAACAAGACTTATGATATAATTATATATAATTATCATGACATAATTATATGGTCATTTTATTTAATTCAACTATACGTTAAAATAAATATTAAAATAATTATTTCATGGTATAAGTTTATGTTACATGTAATTAATTAAGAACTTAGCTTAATTAATTTATTTCATTTTAAACAAGGTTTAATTAAATTAATACTATACTTTAATTTAATTGTATAAATATCAGTTAAAGTAAAGTTTAATTAATATAACCATGTTATATTATTAATTAATTATCATATGTTAAGACTAAGTATTTAATATTAATAAACTTTACTATATAATAATCATGGCTTATAACATATGCTTATTAAACTATAACTTATATCATATACTTATTTAATAAGCTTATTATTATTTATGGAAACTTGCTAATTATTGAAACATGCTAATTATGGAAATATACTATTTATGGAAACATGCTAATTATGGAAACTTTCTGTTTTTTGAAACATACTAATTTTGGAAACATTCTATTTTTGGAAACTTAATATTTATGGAAACTTGCTATTTTTGGAAAGTTACTATATATGGAAACCTGCTATTATTGGAAAGTTACTATATATAGAAACCTTCTATTTTTTAAAAAGTTACTCATTATGATACAACAAGTACAATAACACATAAAACATGAAATACACTAATCAAGGACAAATGAAACACTAAGAAACATATGATAAAACATGAAATAGTGAAACAAGTCAATAACATGTAAAACAAGACAAGAACAAGTAAAACAAGTTAAGAACACGTCAAGTAAACTAATAATCAGTAGGAATACATTAAACAGACAACCTATTCATGTCCCGTTATTATGTAGCACTTGTGATGTCGGAGTAGATCTTCCGCTTTCGTTTTCATCTTTCATTACTGGACATAAGGTACAGATATTTCATCCTCCAGTAAGGACATTCTCTTCCTATATTTAGGATGCCCCGTTTGCAGCCATCTGTTTTCCCTAGTAGTTTACATTAAACGTTTAAGTAATTAATATGATTAGTATTTTAAACTACATGAGCTATATACATGCATGCCATTTCCATCTAGTTATGGAGGTACTATAATCATAACACTTGAGGCATCGGTGATATGACTCTTTGGCGGTGAGAGTGATTGCTCGCAGCGTCCCTTTCAGTTATTTGGCCATTTATATTATTATCATGTGGGGAGAATGGGTGCATCCTAGTACATGTTTAGCAGATTACACGGTAACTGTGGTGTGTGCTCTACATCCGTTACATGGAGCTGATCCCTCCACACAAACTAATATAATTAGAGGCAACCCCTCTAATTGCATGAAGAGGTCACCCTCTAGTATTCATGCATGTTGATACCTTCATGACCTATATGGGCTCTTTAGCATTTAAAACACGTTTTCATGATGAAACATAAGACTTTTCAGTATAAACATAAACATAGGACTTTTCAGTATAAACATAAACATAAGTCTTTTCAGTATAAATATGCTTTTAAACAACTTCCAGGTTTTCTAGGACTTACACATATTCCGCTGCATTTCAGATATTTAATTATGTTTCATTTATTTCTATTATATCATTATATCCGTTCACTTAGCATATTGCTAAGCCGTATATTTTCTTCCCATGACCCAAACGGAAGGTACCGAAGGACAGACTTGAGCATGGAGAGGATGTGTATAGGATGAGAGCTACATTATACTTCTTTTACTTTTTCACTTCATTTACTTTATGCATCTTTTGAGTTTATGTTTGGTGCTGATGTTTGATTCCGACTTTCCTTTATGGTCATTTATGTATTTAAGACATATTACCTTGCATGCTTTGATAACACGCCAAAATTATCATGTAACTATCCGCTTATCAAAGTGGGATGTTACAATTATTGTATCAGAGCCAAGGTTTCGACTAGTGGGTAGTCACAAGACTTTTCCTAAAACGATGTTGTCACATTCCATGTGACGATAATTATATTTTTGAGTATGGTTGACCCTTACTAACCATGTTTTAATTGAAGTTTTGACTAGTATCGATTGGACCACATCCATCCATATTTAGACCCATATTGTTAAATTCTACCCATGATGTTTCCCTTGAATTCTGACAAGTATAGATTGAACCATAATCATCCATGCTTAGTCACATGTCTTTTCTTCCAATTGTGTGGATTTAACCATAGACGTCCACAACAATCAATGTTAAATCTATGTTGGTTATGCTTTTATGATTCTTTATGACAACTATGTTTTCATGATCTCATGTTGATTATGTTTTCATGCTGATTATGTTTTCATGTCTCGTTATGTTGATTATGTTCTCATCATGTTGATTATGCTTTCATGCTAGACATTGATGGATTTCATTTAATCCTGCTTTCATGATAGTCATGGTGAAGGTTTATTAACATCATAACAATTATATAAAACCCTAAACGAGATCAAAGCACACATATAGTGGAAGCGATTTAACAAGATCATAATAACACAATTATAATTAATCAAAATTGGGTTACGTACCTTTACACTGAAGCAAATCCACAAGATAAAACGAAGCACCAAAAATATCGATAAAATCGTAAAACCAATATATAGTCTAAAGTAAGACTATATTACGTTCTTATACACACGTAATACAACGAGCTAAGCGTAAGTCTTGTACGTGTAAACCGAGCTTCAACGTCTAGTGGAAAAAATCTACCCAACAAACCTAGAGAGGGGCTAGGACTAGATTATAGCTTAATCGAAAATACCAAACGAATCCCCTAAGGATGCGTTTGATTCGGTCGACTAAGAGAGTGAGAGAAGAGATTATGGGGTGAATAATTATGATGGCTAAGGGGTCCTTATATAGGCCTAATTATCTTGTAGCCCAAGGAAACGAATATAAGGCAAGTTTTCTTTCTCCCTTCCTCTTGGTGTAGCCGACTGTCGAAACACCCCAAAGGGGTGTTCCGGAACCTTCTTTTCTTCTTCTCTTTATTCCAGGACGTTCGTTTATACTTAACTCTTAATTATTTAACGATCGTTAAAGTTATAGCTTGGATTAATTTAATAAATTTAATAAATATATTTATTAAATGAATTAATAAATACAATAAATATATTTTTTAAATAAATTAATTCTTTATGTATTGAGTGCAATCCCGTAATCTCGAGTTCGATCCTATCACACGACTATTAAATATAAGTCCATAAACTTTCAGCTCCCACTTGGACATATTTCGAATATCGTGATTACATTGACTAGCGTCTAGTTTGACTAACAATGTCTCTAGTACAACTCGAGTAAGGTCTCCTGGATAAAACCTTTAATGATTCATCATTATTATTATTATCCTTTTATTTCTAATACAACGTTAATAAGGATATGGATCTTAGTCATTCATTTCATTAACCATTCTGTTTCTCGTTCACAGATTAAGCAAGATTACCAAAACAAATTTGGATGTGGCCACACAAACATCTTACTAATCCCACGAGGGGCCCAACTGTATTAACTCTAAAACGAAATTGGAGGAAATAAATTCCATATTAACTACAAGTAAAACTTATGAATTTTTCAACACTTCTGGAAATAATCCTTATAACTACCAATTATGTTTAGCGTTAGATTATTCCACAGAGATGCACTAGATTCATAACAGTTTCCTGGTATCTCAAGTCCAAGGATAACTATTTATGATTTACTTGATGACAAATATCCACAAAGTAAAATCATATAGTTGGGATAAGTCCAATATTCAATTCATCGTATATCATCCCAAATCGATCAATATAATTTCAAGTATACTTTATCACAATTTTTATTTTTCTTAATTTAATAATATTCCCATATTATTAATCGACAATGGACATTTAGCATAACAATTTATTCATGGATTAAGAAAAACATGTAAAACAAGATACAAAATTAAATAATAAGAAAAAACAAAACCTAATCTTTATTTTATTAAATAATAATGTCTTAACATCCTTTATCCAAATACTAATCACAAATTTATTGCATGAAATCGCTAGCTAGTTGCAGCCCAATAACCTTGGCATGATTAACTACCTTTGGTCTAGGCAAAACCTTGGTAAACGGATCAGCTACGTTATCATTTGTGTGAACTTATATAAATTTGATTTCACGAGCTTCCACTTGTTCTCGGACGTAGTGATGTCTACGCTTAAAGTGTCTGGCGCCCTTCATGATTCCAACATCATTGGCGAATATGATTACTGTCTTCCTTTCGAACACCAAAAATATTCCTTTCGTATTCCTCAAATACTTCAGAATATGTTTTAACAGCAACCTAGTAGAGCTAGCCTGAATTCTGTTTGGTAACAACTGACCAAGTTCTAATCAAACGCCACATCATGCCTTGTGCATCTTACATTATACATAATAGATCCTACAGCCAAAGCATAAAGCACATTCCGCATGTATGCCTCCTCTTCAGGAGTTGATGCATCCATCTCATGACTTAGATTATGCTTAGCTTCCATAGGTTGAAAACCTTTCTTGGAATTATGCATATTATACTTCTTCAATATCTTATCTATATAAGCTTCTTGACTAACACCAATTAACCGTCTTTTCCTATCTCGATAAATCTTAATTCCCATAATGTATGTAGCTTCTCCTAAATCCTTCATAGAAAAACATATACCAAGATAATCCTTAACAACTTTAAGTCTTGGAATGTTACTTCCCATGATTAATATCTCATCAACATATAGGACTAGAAATACTACATCACTCCCACTAGCTTTACGATATACACATGGCTCATCACGATTTTGAATAAATCCGAACTTTTTGATTTCTTCGTCAAATCGTTTATTCCATTGACGTGATGCTTGCTTCAAAACATAAATTGATCTTTGAAGTTTACACACGTGTTTTGGATTCTTAGGATCAACATACCCTTCCGGTTGTTGCATATAGATGTCTTCATCTAAGCGACCATTCAAGAAGGAAGTTTTATCATCCATTTTCCATATCTCATAGTCATAGTATGCTGCTATAGTTATGAGAATCCTAATAGCTCTTAAGTCTGCTACAAGAGAAAATGTCTCCTCGTAGTCTATGCCAAAAGTTTGAGTAAAACCTTTCGCTACTAAATGAGCTTTATAGGATTGTAGTTTTCCGTCCATGTCGGTTTTCTTCTTGTATATCCACTTATGTCTCACTACTTGAGCATTTTATGGTGGATCTATAACAATCTAAACATCATTAACTTTCATGGATTTCATTTCCTCACCCATAGCAACCATCCACTTATCCTTTTCAGGATGGCAAATTTATAATTAGCAGGTTCACCAAGATCCCCTACTTCATCATCATCCTCTATATTAAGACATATTTTGCTAGTTGCGTTTTTAATCCTTTTGGATCTACGTAGAGGAACTATATCTAGTGGAACCGCCAGACTTTTTGGTTCTACAAGAATTATTTTACTAGTGTTTTTAGAAGGTAATGTATCTCTATGACTCTCTTCAAGATCATAATTTCTCCCACTGAATTCTTGATTTACAAGATCACTTTCAAGGAATTCTCCATACCTAGCAACAATCAATTTGTTCTCAGGTGGATAATAGAAGTACACTAGTACAAAAATGGGATTCGGTCACACATACCGAATTTCGTGTAGTCACAAATACATTTTTTGGGTGACTGAATTCGCCAGCGATAAATAAACAGTCACACTTGAAGTCAGTTTGTATGACCAATACGTATTTTGTTTGTCACGCATATGAATATTTATGTGACTAGGGCTAACAAATGTTTTTTGGATGAGTCGTTAGTCACTTAATAATTTAAGACTGTTATCGAATCAAAGTCTGGTTCAAGTAGTTGTCACATTATACCTATACATGTGTGACAAATATTTGTCATACACACATCGAATGTGAACAAAAATTATATATGTTCACATAGACTTATTTTACAAGTGACAAATTGATAAACAAGGTTGTCACACACATTATTTTAATGTGACTAGTATATTTTGTTAAATTTTAACCACGCATAAATTTTGTATGTGTTGCAAGTGGAAAGTAGGTATTGAAACATTTGCCACTATATTTATTTAAATGTGACAAATATTTTACAATTACTTGAAGACTATGATCAAATATAATACATGATCATACTCAATAACCAAACAATTATGTGACTATATGTTTTCCAATAGTCACAACATTTGAGAAATGTGAAACTAAATTATATTTATGGTCACATTATAATGGGATTATATGTGACCAACACATTGAAAAAGTCACACAGTAAAATATTCATGTGATAAATGTTTAGAACCAAATGTAATCTCAATTTTCACTAATGTTGATATGAGTCACATTTTTTAGTGTTTGTATGACTAAAGTCACTACACCTAGTCACAACAAGTATTTTTCTATGTGACTAACTAAGCCCATATAATAATAGTTTACCTCAACAAGTATTTTTTTATGTGACTAACTAAGCCCATCAAAAAAATTTGTCACACACATTTATAAGTGTGTGTCGAAGCTTCCTTGATACTCCTCCATGCACGCATTGAGTTCAGACTATTCGCCATTATGGTTTGCAACTCTTCATTTGCCCCAATAAAAAACTATGGTTGTTATGGGTTGTATAAATACCCTGCCTATGGTTATATAATCTATAACATCACCAACTAACAGAGCATCTTCCCCAAATCAAAAACACCTTTTTACTTTCTATTAACAGATCAATCCATGGCAGATTCTCAAGGAAGTACATCTGATGCAAATGACACCCCTGTGTTGGACGAGATTATGCAACTCACTGGTGGTGCAAATATTTCGTATGCCATGAGGGTATACTCCGAGCAACAAATTATTGAAGAGGAGGCTTTTACTAATGATATCCAGGATTTGATTAAACAGGTTAAGGTAAGCCTAAAAAGGATGCGTACTTCATTTTCTGAAATGAAGACCAAGCATCCAGCTGCTGATTGGGAGGAGTCTATTATAGCTTTTACTGATTTAAAGAAGAGGTTGGAGACGAAGCTTTACCGTTTGAACATTATTGTTCAGGAACAAGTTGAAGGTGTCGATGAGTTGAAAGCTTGGTCCACTGAAATGGAAATGGTTCCACCAGCAGAAGAAAATATTTGATGATTGTTGTGCATGGGCACATATCTTTTTGTTGTTTTAGCCCATCAATATGCAATTTCGGTATGTCGTGTCTAAACCAGTTCATTTGTTTAAGTTAATGTACTTTGTACCCATATTTTGTTTAACTGTATATCTAATATGTAGATAATGTCTAATGGTAATGATAATGATATTTATGTTTAATTTGGTTTAATGCTTAATGCCTGCTATTGTGTTTATCTTAATTTTTTATTACATCTAATTAAATTGTTATTTAAGTTATAGTTATGCTTAATATCAGTATCTGTTGTAATTTTTGGGGGTTAAGATAGTAGAATGTGCTGTGTGTATGAAATTAAAGAAGGTACATGAACTGAGTTAAGTAAGAATTTGAGCACAAACTTGAAAAGTATGACAAAATTCTGTATTATAGATTATGCAAACTTCTTGCAGATATACATTTATACTCATTATGTCAATAGCTAGTGCACTTCAGTAATGAGCAGATTTTTAGAATACATGCTAATCACAAAATTTATGAATACAGACTGAAATAAAAACGAACTATAACCTATTGTAACTAAACACTAGGTGTGCAGGCAATAGGAGGTTTAAATCATGTTGTCAATAAGATTAAACATACAGTCCCAAACACCCCTTATGTTGAGCACTATATCAAATTTACAAAGGAATAATGAAATTTAAGCAATTTTAGGGCATGCAACCAATATGAAATATAAAGGTGAGCAACAAAAGACTTAAATAAGCTAGATAATCAATAAAATAAGCATTCACAAGCCAAACCACTAGTGGAGTTGAAACTGATACAATATGATGCAATAGCTATATTTACATTATGTAGTTCAGTAATTGCAACTCAAATCACCAAATTGAACACTATGTAGTATGTCACTAGCTATATAAACAGATATGCAACTCAACTCACCAATCTGAACATTCTTTTTGAACACAAAGTTTCACTAGTATGACAGAATTCAATATGACATATTATGAAAACTTACATGTAATGAGCTATATCAACAGACACAATTGAAATCTAATTTTCATAAAAACATAATTAAAAGAACCACTGAATGTTAAAGAAATTTTACATTCAAATAAAAGAGATTACAAGTGTTTTTGCCGAAAAATGAAAGATTAAATGTGTGATATGCACACAAACATAAATCCTTAAACAAGTACTGGAACCTATTCTCTAAAAGAACAAGTTAAATACGATAAAAAGGCCAATTGTGCCAAATTGAGCATGACAGGCTTCACTTGGTTTTTCGTATGACAACTCCTTCACCGTCTTCTCGATAGTAGTCACTGTGTGAATCATCACCTACATGTGCATCTGGCAAAGTGTTATCATTGTTTTGGTGAATGACTGTACTAAATTCCTCATCGAGTTTGTCATATGTATCTTTGTAATTCTTGCTAGGGGTCTTGAAGACAATAGATATATTTTTTTGTACCTGGTCTTGGACATAAAACACTTGTCCTGCTTTTGAGTCAAATATGAACGGATCATCCTTGTGGCCTAAGTTATTCAGTTCTACCAATGTATATCCAAGAAGCTTATCTTTTTTGATCGCATGTTTCTTGTGATTAATCCAATCGCACTTGAAAAGAGGTATTCTCCTAAAACGGTAATCTAGTACCCATATCTCTTGTAAAACCCCACTGTTCTGGTGAACTTTGCCATCATTTATTTTCATACGAAATGCATACCCATTGATGTTATACGCATCGTATTTCACTACCGTGGCGCGTGGTCCAAATGATATCCACCTAACAATATCTAATATGCTATCTTTTGATATTGCTAACTCTCTCAAAACCTGAATTAAACAGTTAAAGAATAGTGTTTCAGATAAAGAAATGATGTGCTGGTGGACCTCTACCTAGCTAATGACAACGCTTCTAATTGCTACTGAGAGTTGGAGATCGCCTATTATGTTGTAAGTGCTTATTTATTATACTCTACTACTAGCTTAGTATTGGTTTTTGAGATGTTAAGTTAACCAATATTTAGCAACAAACAAACAATTATAAACATCATACAAGTAATTACCTTATCATGTAACCACTTAGCAAAAGTTTTACAATGCTCAGCCTCCAGTAATGCTATTCGTTTCCCCGTGTTATTGTTTTTCAAATAATTCTTGTGTCGCATGAAACGAAACAATGTATTTGATTAATTTTTTTGTTTTTAGAATATTTATATCAATGAAATAGACATGTGTTAGTAATACTTACTCGATATAGGTTAAAAGTTCATCTATATTTTGTAGTACATACAAATGAGCTTTTCCAAATAGTTCCCTATTCATTTCGAATGGTGTGCCAGCCGACAATGACATTCTGTCCTCATTTTCATTGGTTACATCTTTATCAGGTGGCAAACCAACATATTTCATTGTTTCATGATACTCGCTAAAAAACTCTATTGTTTCTTCCATAATGGTCTCCTCAGCAATGCATCCCTCTGGTCTGTTTCTATTTCTAACATGTTTTTTAATAACCTTCATACATCTTTCAAATGGGTACATCCACCAAAATCATATGGGACCACACAATCTTACCTCTCTAGTTAGGTGCACAGTCAAGTGTATCATAATATCAAAAAATGATGGATGAAAGAACTTCTCAAGTAGGCATAGTGTCCCAACTGGTTCTTGTTGCATCACATCTAGTTCTTCCAATTTGATTTCTTTTCTACATATAGATTTAAAGAAAAATTAAAACCTGATAATAGCATATCGTGTGGGTGGATCCATGATTGAACGTATTGCAATTGGTAAAAACTCTTGCATCAACATGTGATAGTCATGTGACTTAAGGCCAATGAGCTTCTTTTCCTTTACGTTGACCAAACTAGTAAAACTTGAACAATAACCCCGTGGTACTCTAAGGTTGGCTAACATTTTATAAAATTTGTCTTTTTCAACATTAGTTAACGTGTAGCCTGCTGGAGGTAGTGTTGTTTTATCTTGTTCTAGCCTAGCAAAAAGCTCAGGTTTTATACCCAAAGCTGCCAGATCCATTCGTGCCTTTAATCCATCTTTCGTCTTACCAGGAACATTTAGCAAAGTTACAACAAAACTCTCCCCATAATTTTTTTCTACATGCATAAAGTCAATACAATGTGGAACAGGATTATGCCTCCAATACATTAGCCTTCGATACTAAATGTTGAATTTCTTCCAATACGATTCAGTAGGTTGGCTTGAACTACCCTCGTCTTCTGTTCCTTTTCTTTTGTTATTTTGAATTTTCCCACCTCTGCCTCTTATATCTTCCTAGTTTCCTGATGCGTTATTGTTAGTTTTCTTTACTTTTCCCCACTTACTTTAAATATGTCGAACTTCGTCGTATATTTCTTCCCCTGTCTTTGGTACTGGAGAACGTTCAATTTCTTGTTGTCCATTAAACGATTTCCTTTGCTTTCTGAATGGATGTGTGTATGGTAGATATCGTCTGTGACCAGCATAACTTTGCTTGGCTGAGGCTGAAAGTCTTACACAATGTGTATCTTTCCCACATACCATGCAACCATTGAATCCACTGTATGGGCAGCCGCATAATGTACCCAGTGCTGGGTAATCATTTATCGTCCATAACACAACGGAATGAAGCTTAAAGTTCTGTTTCGTTGAGGCATCATATGTATCAACACCATGTTCAAATAAGGTATACAGATCATCAACTAACGGTTCTAAGAAAACATCAATATCATTCCCCGGGTATCCTGATATAAGGGTCGAAAGCATGATAAACTTTCGTTTCATACACAACCATGGAGGAAGGTTGTATATGATACATAAAACTGGCCATACACTATGATGCCTATTACCTGAGTTGACGTCAACCCCATCAACCGATATTCCCATCCGTATATTTCTTTGATCTTCTACAATTTTGGGGAATTTTTCATCTATGGTACACCATGCCTGTGATTCTGTAGGGTGACGTAAAACACCATCTATTATCCTCCTTGTTGCGTGCCATCTCATGTTTTCTGCAATACTTGGTATCTTAAACAATCGTTTTAGTCTTGGTATAATTGGGAAGTACCACATCACTTTGGCTGGAATGTTTTCGTAAACTTTCTTTGTCTTATTGTCGACCTTCCATCTTGTTGTCCCACATGTTGAGCAAGCAGTCAATTTTGAGTTAGTTTTCCAGTAAATCATGCAGTTGTTGATACATACATGTATCTTTTTGTATCCTGATCCCATCAGTCGCATCATTTTTGGTCTGATAAGTTCTTTCAACTAGTTCGTTACCAGCAGGTAGCATCTTTTTAATCAAACCAAGTAATTCAGTAAAGAACTTATCACAAGCTCCATACTTACCGTTCAAGTTGAGAAGTTTAACTATTGCAGACAACTTTGTGAAGTCCGGACATCCTTCATAATGTGGCTTCTCCGCGTCTACTACTAGTTGTTGAATCTTGGCAATGTCATCCCCATCAAAATCATCTTTTGTAGCGTTAACCATCTCTACTGTTGCTGGGCCATCTGTTGGAATTTCTGAACCAGCATCCGTGTCGACATCTGTGTTGTCAACATACTCTGTTGTATCATCAACTAATATTTCGGCATTTGATGATTGCTCGTCCTTTTCTCCATGTTTTTTCCAATTTGTGTACTTTGGATTAAACCTATGTCTGAATAAATGGAATCCTACTGATTCTACTGTACCATCTATGTGGTTTAAGCAGCTGTTACAGGGACATAGAATTTTAAGTGGTCCATTATGACTTTCTAGGTGGTGGTTAATCTCCTCTTGCGCATTTTTTTGGCATATTCAATAAACGCTTCTACTCCGTCAAAATATTCTTTTTTTGTCTTATTACTTCGTATCCAAGACTTGTCCATCATAGTGTTGAGGATAAATCGTACCGTGTATATCCTACAAATCACAAAACAAACCAATATATCATATCCAAGATAAAACATTCTTAAAGGTTTAAGGCACATAGCATGAATCAATAACGCATAATATAAAACCCCAAAATCCAATCACATATATACTAATTATCTAAACAAATGCATATGAATACTACAGATTATAATCCTAATAAAAACATTACTTGATTTATAAAGTAATGAAATTAAAACTTGTGTAGATGGCCGAACAGAATAGTTGTTGATGTTATTGATGCCTGGAGAATGAGGGATGGAAAAAAATTGTGGGATGAGTTTAAAATTTTTGGGAGTTATTTTCAATGTTCACTAAATAACATTTTGGAGGCAAATTTTCAATTTTCAACAAAATAAAATTTTGAAGGCATGTTTTAAATTTCACTAAATAAAAGTTTGAAGTAAAAGGTGTTAAAATTTGACCCGAAAATGTAGGTTATTTATCCTAATAAAAAGTCCTAACTTTATATTTTTGTTCAAATAGGAATATCGTACATAAAAAATTCCATTGGGTACAATGGACCATCATAAGTATTTGTGTATTTATTACTTATACCCTTATATAAATATGTTATTTATGATTTATTAAACATAAGTCGAGATGGGCTTATGTGTCATAAGCTTACATTTTGTGGTTTATATCTGTTACAAAATTAATATAATGCATGAAATATATTTAAGGAAATATTAATTTTAAACGGGCCAAAGCGGTGGAGTCGTATTATCAGGTAATCATATAACATAAACAAATATGTTAAAATTGAAAGTATCAATATTAAGACAAAAAAAGTCAACAACAGACAATTATTATGAAAGACTAAGTATATAAAACTTGATAAAAATTATATTAATGAAAATACATTAATTATGTTTTAAATAAGTAATATATGCAAACGTTTTATACCCCTTTTAAAAGGTCGGTGCTTAAAAGGTTTGATGACTTATTTCACCAAGACCATGTCTGAACGTAACATAAATGATGAGTAATTTGTTATCTTACTTAATTTAAAACCTAAACCTTAAACAATTTAACCCTAAACCATATAACCCTAAAACCATAAACCTTAATTAAACCATAATTCATAATCCTCCATACCATAATCCTTAATCCTCAAACATTAAACCCTAAACATTAAACCTCAATAAACACTAAACCTTAAATCAATGAACCCTAAACACTAAATCATAAACCTGTACATATAAACCTTAAATCCTATTTAACCCTTAAACCACAAACCCTAGCTAACTAAACGATAAATCATAAACCTTAAAAAATAAACCAATAAACATTAAACCCTAATTAAGACCTAAACCTTAAAGTAATTGACCTTAAACACTATATCATACACCTTAAACCTATAAACCTTAAATCCTATTTAACCCTTAATTAAACCACAAACCCCTAGCTAATTAAACCATAAATCATAAACCTTAAACCATAAACCAATAAACCTTAAACCCTAATTAAGCCCTAAACCTTAAAGTAATGCACCCTAATTAAACATTATATCATACACATTAAACCTATAAACCTTAAATTCTATTTAACCCTTAAACCACAAACCCTAGCTAATTAAACCATAAATCATAAACCTTAAACCATAAACCAATAAACCTTAAACCCTAAGCCCTAAGCCTTAAACCAATGCACTCTAAACACTATATCACACACCTTAAACCTATAAACCTTAAATCCTATTTAACCCTTAAACAACAATCCCTAGCAAATTAAACAATAAATCCTAAACCTTAAACCGTAAACCAATGAACCTTAAACCCTAAGCCCTAAACCTTAAACCAATGCACCTTATACACTAAATCATACACATTAAACCATTTAACCTTAAATACTATTTAACACTTAAACCACAAACCCTAGCTAATTAAACCATAAACCAATGAACCTTAAACCATAAACCCTAAGCCCTAAACCATTAACCAATGCACCCTAAACACTATATCATACACCTTTAACCATTTAACCTTAAATCCTAATTAACCCTTAAAACCACAAACCCTAGCTAATTAAACCATAAATCCTAAACCATAAACCAATGAACCTTAAACCCTAAACCCTATAAGCCCTAAACCCTATAAACCTTAAATCATTATTAATCCTTAAACCACAAACCCTGACTAATTAAACCATAAATCCTAAACCATAAACCAATGAACCTTAAACCGTAAACCCTATAAGCCCTAAACCATATAAACCTTAAATCATAATTAATCCTTAAACCACAAACCCTAGCTAATTAAACCATAAATCCTAATTAAACCTTAATAAACCACACTAGCTAATTAAACCATAAATCCTAAACCTTAAACCATAACCCTAAAGTCTAAACCATACAACCTAAACATAAAGCTCTATACCCTATATAAACCCTAAATCATAAACTTTAAACAACATTAATTAACCCTAAAACATGAACTTAAACTAAACTATAAACCCTAATTAAACATAAACCACTTCATTAACCCTAAACCATAAACCCTAAATCATAAATCCTAAACCTTAACCCTCAACCCTATACCTTAAACCATAAACCCTAAACACCAACCCTAAACCATAAACCCTAACCTATTACTAAACTATAATTTTGTCACCCTAACCTTATTAAACCGACCATTCAAAATAGACCTTATTCATATTTAAGTTATTTAACTATAATTTTATGTTTAGAATTAATTACAGTAATATTTTTATGTTATGTTTAAAATTATAACATTATTAAAGTTAGTTAATTTTGACAAAAATGTTTTTATTAAAAATACAACGTATATGTTTTTATTTACTTACTATTATTTATTTATTATTAACTTTTAATAATTAAATGTTAATTACAATAATTTTATTATTAAGTAATTTTAAATAATATTTACATTTTCATTAAACATAAATAATATCCAACAACCATCTAGCTTGTAACCACCACCATCTTCAGAATCACACACAGGAAGAACAAACCCTAAATCTTCATCCAATACACAATAAAAAAATAAAACCCTCATACACAATATTTTCCAATCTACACAATCATTAACGACATGAAGAATCAGGAAAAAAGGTAATGCAACAATCAGTATTGTTCAATTTAAATATTAGGGTTCATACGAATAGTGTAAGTTTGTTATGGTATTACGGTTTACACTAATTTTTAATGCATGTATGTGGACCTATTTCATTTTTCCTTAACGTGATTCGATTTATAGGACTAGCCCTTCTTAATCTATGTCATTTTTAATTAACGTGTTTATATGGTCTATGTTTCAATCTTGGTTATGGTTTTTGTTAATGTGTCTACATATGGTCCCATTGTATATTATAGTTATAGGTTTTTTGGTATGATATTGTTTTAGGTATTTTGTAATCAGTTGGATATGCCCCTATACATACATATGCATAACCAAATAAATCCAAATGTTGTTAGGGAAACCACAACCATGCTACACATACTGCCAAACACTACCTTCGTCGACATATAACTAACATTAATATGTACATGTTTGCAGAAGTTAGCAATATAAGTACGATTCGAAGTTTGACCACAAGTTCTTCAAGTACTCCATGTATTCGCCATCCACTGTTTTAAACTCCTATTGTAGGCATACATAATGTAAGAAGGTTCGGTCAAGGATTGCTGTAGAGGGGAGCAACAACAAAGGCAAAAGGAATGTTGGAAGGTTGGATGATGTCAGTTCTTCCTGTGTAATATGAACAAATTTTTATGTTTTGTTGGTCTTTTATTGTTGGGCACCTGTTGCATTTTCAACCTACAGGTCGCAACAATTTAATAGATTTGTATGCATTACTATCATTATGAAACAATTATCAGTTATCTATAATCAACAATACGAGTTTGTTAATTACGTAATATAAGTATTTTAAGGCCATGTACAATTCACTATATGTCATATCCATTTTCTTATAATTTATGAATTCAAGTTTTATGCAGTGTAAACTAAAGGTTTTTGGTTGAATGTTAAAATGTGAAAAATAGTATAACATTTTGTTCAAACTTTATTTTTACCAGGAAACTCAATGGGAAAGTTTGAATGTTTAATTTGGAGGCAAATTGGAGTTCAAAATATTTTGTTGTTTAATTTTTATATTTGGAGCCAAATTTTTCACGAAAATTTTGAATGTCCATGCTAAGTTAATGCATATGCAGTTACCATAATATTCTAATTCCATCTCCATCTCAAATCCTGATTTTTATCCAAAATCATAAAATATACCATAATTTTCTAACTCCATCTCCATCTCAATTACTTCCATCACTAGTTTCATACCATTTCCACTTATTGTTCTTGTACACATGTCAATAATCATGAACACTGAAAACAATGATCAAGATTATATTGTTAATGATGATGATTATTTGGCTAATAATGATGATGTAAATCACGATAATGAAGGAGGTTATGAATCAGAGGATTATGGTGATCAATCGGATGCGGATGAAGACATCAGTAAACAGAAGGTTGTTAATAAGAGGGGTATAACTAGGTTAGCCAAGTTTCGGATAAAATATGGAAAACCAGATGTCATGAAGATAAATGTGAACTTTGATGCCCTTAATAGAATATCAGGGCCAACAGATCATTGTTTATAAGTTTTTTAGGAGACACGGTTCGGGAGCAGATAGAATTGAAGATTCTATCGTGGAAAGATGTGAAGGAGGAAGCAAGAGAAAAACTTTTGACTGAACCACGGTACAAATACAAATTTTTTTACCCAACTATTAGTCGTATTCCTACATTTACTTTAACATTATGTTAATATGTGCAGCAATACTTTGAATTTAATGTGTCCTACAAAAAATTGTTTATGAATAAGCTAGGTGAACTGCTAAGAAATTTCAGAAGCAAATTGACAGCAAAGCACATAGTTCCCAACCTAGATAATCCTGAAAAACTAAATGTAGTTCCAAAGAATTACAAAGCAATAGTCAAAGCCGAACACTGGGTTGCTTTTGTAAACCCCACGGTGACAGAAGAATTTAAGGTTGTTAATTTCTATTTTGTTTTACATTTATAAGCACCGTATGTATGCATTGTTTGGAAACTCCGTATGACAAACACAGTCTGTTACGTACTAGCAAGTTCTCATCCAGTAACCTTTTTTGTTAGGTGAAATCAGCTGCTAATAAATTGGCGCGTTCCAAGTACCTTTATCAGCATACAATGGGACGTGGTGGTTATGTATATATAAAAGAGCAAATGGTAAGGTTATATTGGTGTAATATCCTAACACTGTTGTCCATGTTGGTTTAACTTTTCATCTGTATGTATTTGATGTTTGGAAGATCATAAAAAAAGAAATTACACAAGATCAAGAACCCCCCCATGGTGTATTGTGGTCTAATGGAAGAGTTAGACAAGAAGGAAAAGAGACAGATGAAGAAACAATCAAAGTTGGCACTAAGATTGTAAGTGTTATTGCAAAAAAAATTTATATAATGTTTATATTCGTATAATAAATAATTTACCAATTTTTTGTGTGCAGCTGGAAGCAAAGGAACAGATCAGAGATGGAACCTGACGGTTGATAGTGGCTCAGGTTCATTATCACATGTATTAGGAAAGTAAAAGGGAGGGTATGCACGAGGATTGGGAGGCAGAGTTACGTGTAGGAAGTTCTTTGATCTACCTAGAAGGAAACAAGGAACTAATGTAAGGATTACGTTGCTTGAAAATGAACTTGAGAAGGAGAGACAGGCGCGTAAAGAAAAAGAGGATACAGTCGCTAAATTAAACACCAAGATGTCACAAACACAGGAAACTATTGAAAAAATGTTGAAAGTTATGTCTTCACAAGGGGTTAATATAGCCGAGTTAATGCCAAGTCAGTCAAATGTAAGACTAGTTTTCTAATTTTGATTTGATGATTTTCAGTCTGTAATACCATTAACAATTAACATACTTATATATTGCAGGTATTATCTAACACCCCCACAAATGCTATGCGCAGCGGAACTACAACATTTGGGTGTCAGGCAGTTATCCTCACACACAAGCTATATCAAACGACTCAAAGAGACGTAAATGTTTAAACATAAATTTAAACATTTTAAAAACATACAAGTCTACAGTTTTCCAAATCCCAAGATGATACAACACAGAGTTTGCGTTTGGTCCAGAGGAATCTCAACCCCAAAAGATACATTTTTGTTCACATGACAGAAAAATAAAAGTGTTCAAGTTAAATGATGGGTGGAAAACAAGTAGACTACCAAGCCACACACAACTCCCATCCTTTGCATGATCCATGCTATACTTCATCGATTACCTGAAACACATGCTAAATTGGGTCAACAAATAATGTTAAGTGGAATTCATAGGTTTTACAATCTCATTTTGAACATATGTGTTATAAAAATCATTCACGATCATTCATAGAATTGTCGATCAAACAATCTATTATCAAGGTTATGACAATTGTGTTTAAGATCATGACACTAATCCGTTAACTCAATCACCCGCGTATAATTTACAGGCGTGATTAAGATGAAACCATTGCCCCTTCTAAAGGCATCCGTTGCAATTATACCTTATTTCTTATCACAAGTTATCCGTCCGCAGGGGTACTCAACGTACTAGCCCTCGTCTCGGATAGGGTCGTCAACCCCATAGTACTATCAATTGTATAAGCGGCTATTTTCAATCCACACAAGGATTAAACAATAGTTAATAGTTCATGAATATAAGGTCTTTTGCAACTAGGTACTCAACACAATTTAAGGCAACATTCGGGTCCAACAATCATTCATGACATATGTTCATTTTATAAAACTAGCATGCATCTCCCTCGCGGGTAAAAACAATTTAAATCAGTAGTAAGCGAGGCTACAAATTCACACCTTATGTATAGAAGTAGTCGACGTTAGGAATAACGATCACTGACGATGATGAGGATGCCCGGGAAATTCAACACCTAACAAACAATAACGCGTAATGAGTAAATATCATTTATAAAACTTTAAGTACTATATAATATATACATATAAGTCAATGGTGATAATTACAAACTCACGCCAAAACCAAACAAGTAGTCGTTATAAATTTTATACGGTTTATCTACGTTATAAAAGTTACTACCCATTTTACATTTTTCGCCGATACTTACCAAAAGTATGGGCTGTTTTCTATAACTTAAACCCTTTTATAAAATTTAAGAAAATACAAAAAAATACCTCATGACCTTTAGAAAACCCATTTTTAATCCCATGAAAAGTTCTCACTTTTATGACCCGTTACTTAACACATTATTAGACATACATTTTTCGGACTGATTTTGCACATGGACCATGTTGGACTTGTTTGACCCTTTTAAAATACACCATTGACCCGTTCAACACCTAAGTCTAATAATAGACTCACAAATGCAGGTTTGAGACCAAAAATAAACTTTTAATCAATTACCAAACTCTATCTATGGTCCCTGGGATTTGACCCAAAACCAAACATAATGTCGGATTATGTAGGTTCTCATCTCCCGGTACACGTATTTTCAAAACATCATAACTTTTGACTCGTTAGGAGTCGTAAGCTCTTTCTTATACCAAATCGAAGGTAAAACAAAGATCTACAACTACATTATATATTTATGACCTGTATCTAAGTTAAGATTTTCAAAACACCCTTAAACAATCTGCCTAAAATCTACTACTTCAAAATCACCTCAACACTTGTTTCCAAACCATTTTAACGACACATAGCCTTGACTTAATCACTCATAACCATTTATAAACACCTTAATAAGTCCTTAAGACATAGAACATCAAATCCATCCTAAAACCCATTTACCAAAACAAACATGCAACAAGCTTTACCCACTCAAACACACCTTAAACAACAACTTAAACATAACCCATAAGCAAAAACCATCATACACCATGATCCACCAAACACCCCCATTTGGCCGTGGGGTGTTGGTGATCAAAACACCCAAACCAAACCAATTTTGGTTACTTTAATTGATGAATTAACATAATCTAAACCCAAATTAAACATGCATCAAGTTTAATTAAATCAAATCACACTTTCGAAAAATCTTTTAATTTTTGGAAAATCAAGTTCATGCATGTTTGATTAAACCTTGGATTAGTACTTAAAAAAGGATTTGAAAGTGTGGTCTTTAATTATAATTAATCAAAAACAAGAAAAATTTGATGTGGTGGTGGTAGTGGTGTGGTATAGCCGGCGGCCTAGAGAGAAAAGAAAGAGAGGGAGTGAAAAGTTTTGAGTGTTTTTATGTTGTGTGTGTTCCATTTTTCCTTTTGTAATGTTTTGAGGGCCTTTTGTGCAATTTTAGTATTCTTTTGGCCTTGTTTAAAAACGACCTCAAATATTTGCGGGAAATGACTTATTAGTTGACTTGGAAAATTTTGTAGGAGTCGGGGGTCATCCCGAACACTCCAAAATACTTTTAGGACAATTTAAATGCACCCAGAATGAAATAAAACGCACCCGACTCGACTTAACACGAACCAAAAGTTAAATCCTCGAGAAATTATAATATCGATAAAGCGACAATAAACATAGAAATTGGGCATCCGTCGGGATCGTAGTCGTCATCGTTCTTCTTAAATCGTCAATCGTCAAGATTACGACGTCAAACATTGGTTTCAACCAAAACGATAAAATATATAGCAAATAAAACTTCTTAAAAATTTCAAAAATAGTCGTAATTTAGGGTAAGATAAGTGACCTCGGTTTCTGGGTATTACATCCACCCCTCCTTAAAGAGAGCGACGTCCCGGCGCTCGCCTCTTCTTATACTCACATTTCGTGCCGCTGGAACAGATGAGGATTTCTCTCCTTGAAAAAGTCCTGACGTTCCCAAGTGTATTCCGGTCCACGCCTAGAATTCCATCGTACCTTCACAATAGGAATTCTACTATGCTTTAGCCTCTTAACCTCTCGGTCCATAATCTCCACTGGTTCCTCCACGAAATGCATTTTATCGTCAAGCTGAATCTCGTCCAAAGGAATCACCAATTCCTTATCCGCCAAACTCTTCTTCAAATTTGATACGTGAAACGTGTCGTGAATAGCACTAAGCTCATTCAACAATTCTAACTTATATGCTACCGGTCCAATTCGTTTAACAATCTTGAATGGTCCAATATACCTTGGACTCAGCTTTCCTTTCTTCCCAAAACGAATCACACCCTTCCATGGCGAAACCTTAAGCATGACCATGTCTCCGACCTCAAATTCCAACGGTTTCCTTCTATTATCGGCATAACTCTTCTGTCGGCTTCTTGCAGCAAGTAAACGGTTCTTAATTTTCACAATCTTCTCTGTCGTCTCCAAAACCATCTCGGGCCCAGTCAACTGACACTCTCCTACTTCGCTCCAACACACAGGATATCTACACTTCCTTCCATACAACGCTTCAAATGGTGCAGCCTTAATACTCGCATGATAACTATTATTATACGAAAACTCCACTAAAGGTAAGTGGCGTTCCAAAATTCCTCCAAAATCAATCACGCATGCTCGGAGCATGTCCTCCATCGTCAGAATAGTTCGTTCGCTTTGGCCATCAGTCTCAGGGTGATAGGTTGTGCTCAAACTCAATTCGGTGCCCATTGCACGTTGAAGAGATTTCCAAAATTTCGAAGTAAACCTACTATAGCGATCCGAAATGATCGATAAAGGTACACCATGTCTGCAAACAATTTCCTTCACGTACACACTGGCAAGCTTCTCCATGCTGTCCGTCTTATTAATAGGTAAAAAGTGAGCAGATTTCGTCAATCTATCCACTATTACCCAAATCATATCACAACCACTAGGAGTTCTAGGTAAACCCGTCACAAAATCCATAGCGATCTTTTCCCATTTCCATTCTGGGATCTCAGGTTGTACCAACAACCCAGACGGTTTCTTATGTTCAGCTTTAACCTTCGCACAAGTCAAACACTTACTAACGTAACGAGCAATCTCCGCCTTCATATTCAACCACCAGTAGACTTTCTTCAGATCATGATACATCTTATCCGCTCTAGGATGTATCGAGTACTTCGACTTATGAGACTCGTTCATAACCAAATCTCGTACTCCAGGCATTCCTTCCTCGGATGGACATAACGGTAACCAAATCTGATTCTCAAAATATCTCAGCCCGTCTGACCTAACCATAAAAAGAGGTTTCATTAGTCTCCCCAGATTCTCAGCACCAACATTTTTTTCATTAATCCCTTCTCTTGAGCCTTCAATATTGTTTCAGTCAAATCAACACCCTCAGTCATCACTAATGCTCTGACTCTCAAAGGTTTCTCTCTATCCTTCCTACTAAGTGCATCCGCTACCACGTTCGCCTTGCCAGGATGGTAGCGAATCTCGCAGTCATAGTCACTCAATAGTTCCACCCATCTCCTTTGTCTCATATTCAACTCCTTTTGGTCTAAAATGTGCTGCAAACTATTGTGGTCAGTGAATACAACACACTTAGTCCCATACAAGTAGTGTCTCCACAACTTTAACGCAAAAACTACAGCTCCCAATTCCATATCATGCGTAGTGTAGTTTTCTTCATTCTTCCTCAATTGTCTCGACGTGTAAGTGATCACCTTCTCACGCTGCATCAACACAGCTCCATAACCCTTACGAGACGCGTCACAATACACCATGAAGTCTTTGATTCCTTCTGTAAATGACAAAATCGGAGCAGAACACAATTTGTCCTTAAGTGTTTTGAAAGCGATTTCTTCATCATTTCCCCATTCAAACACCCGATTCTTCTCAGTAAGCTTGGTCAACGGCTTTGCAATCAACGAAAACCCTTCGATGAATCTCCGATAATAACCAGCTAAACCAAGAAATTGTCGAACTTCTGTCGGTGTTGTCAGTGCCGACCATTCCTTAATTGCCTCAACCTTGGTAGGATCCACACGAACTCCTTCTCTATCAATCACGTGCCCAAGAAATTGTACAGATTCCAACCAAAATTCACACTTGTAGAATTTCGCGTACAACTTCTCTTTCTTCAACAGCTACAATATCTTTCTCAAGTGCTTCTCATGTTCTTCTTTGCTCTTGGAGTAAATAAGAATATCATCAATGAATACAATGACAAACTTATCCAAATACGACTTGCACACTCGATTCATAAGATCCATGAATACTGCAGGCGCATTTGTTAGCCCAAAAGGCATCACCCGGAATTCAAAATGTCCATACCGCGTACGGAAAGAAGTTATAGGAATATCCTCTTCTCTAATACGCAGTTGGTGATACCCTGATCTCAAGTCGATCTTTGAGTAGACACAGGAACCTTGCAATTGATCAAACAAATCGTCAATCCTCGGAAATGGATACTGATTCTTAACCGTCAACTTGTTGAGCTCTCTATAGTCGATACACATCCTAAACGACCCATCCTTCTTCTCTACAAACAACACAGGCGCTCCCCATGATGATGAGCTCGGTCGAATAAACCCCTTATCCATCAATTCTTTCAATTGATCAGATAACTCCTTCAACTCTGACGGTGCCAATCGATAAGGTGCACGAGCAACTGGTGCAGCTCCTGGCATCAAATCGATCTGAAATTCGACTTCACGGGAGGGTGGTAAACCCGGCAATTCATCAGGAAAAACTTCCGGATATTCTCGAATTACAGGCACCTCTTCCAACTTTGCCTGTAAATCACCATCACTAAAAATTTGTGCCAAAAACACATCGCATCCTCCTTCCACATACCTCATCATTTTCAAGCAAGATATTACATTCAAACGAGAAGTACATTCATTTCCCTTCACAGTCAAAACCCTATTCCTCAATGGGATTTGGACTAATCTTTCTCCATAAACGATCACCGCACTATGCGCCATTAACCAATCCATCCCCACAATCACGTTGAAAGACCCTAGATCTATAGGCATTAAGTCGATATCAAAGGCATAATTCCCTAACTTCAAGGTACACCCTCTTAGTATAGAATTTGTACTAACAATCTTCCCATCGGCTAATTCCACATTATAGTTAGTCGTTAGCATTACCGGTTCTCTATTGATAAGACGACTTAATTTTACATCTACAAAGCTTTTGTCGGAACGAGAATCAAACAATACACTAGCATAACGAGCGTCAAGTAGAAACGTACCGGTAACCACATTCGGGCCTTGCGGTTTATCAGTGGTACATACTCGATACACAACAGCAGCATTATTTCCTCCTTGCCTATTCCCAGTTTTCGGGCAGTTCCCTTGCTTATGCCCCCTTTCTCCACACCCAAAGCAAACCATTACCTTCGTGGCATTTGCCCCAGTAGCCACCCCTCTAGCTCGGCAATCTGCAACTCTATGACCCGCTTTTCCACACTTACTACACGCGGGTGGGCAATTCCCAATATGGTACAAATTACATCGACCACAATGAGGATTCACCTTAGCTCCTCTAGGGGTAGTGGCAGCTGTCATCCCATCATTTCTTCTCTGGTTGAACTGCTGGTTGCGGTTCTGACCTTGGTTGTTACGGTTTCCCCCACGATTTTGAACTTGGAATTGATTCCCCTGAGCTGTCTCCCACTTCCTCTTGTTCACCTCGGCGACGTAGTCCTTCTTATCTTGCAGCTTGACATCCATTAGTGCGTGAGCCATTTAGACGGCTTCATCGAATGACCCAGGCTTTGATGAAGTTGTCTCACCCTTGATATTGCTTGACACACCCTTGATGTACTGCTTCATTTTCTTGTGATCATCAGCAAAGGCATCGGGACACAAAAGGCTCAACTCATTAAACCTCCTTGTATATGCGGTGATGTCATTGTTCCTCAAAGACAAGTGCCTTAGCTCGTCCTCAAGCTGACCCAGCTCTTCTTCGGGACAAAACTTTTTGGTCAAGAGTGCCTTGGTAGCAGTCCAAGTCCTCCCATTTGCTACCGCTAATCCGACAGTGGCCACTTGATTGTTCCACCAGCTTAAGGCGTCATCGAGAAAAGTAGCAGCTGCAAACTTGACTTTATTTGCCTCTGAGTACCCGCTAATTTCAAAAGTGCTTTCGATCTTCTCCAACCATCTTCGGAGTTCTAAGGCTCCGCAAGTACCACGAAACTGCGTGGGACCACATTTCATAAAACCAGCATAAGAACACTCCCTTGGGGCTTACTGTATTCCTACATTTCCACCTTGATCTGGGTTTCGGTTTGCACGATCCGCCTCGAGTGCATTGGCAATTTCTTCTTGAATCATTGTGTTCACACGGTTAGCTGTCAGCTTTGGAGGCATTGTGAAGTCTCAATTACACCTCTCTGCAAAGACTGGGAAAATAGAAAATAAGGTAAGTATACACATCAAGATTAAGAAGAATTTCTCTTTCAAGACATAATATAAGTACAACGACACATCATTACAAGGTTACTAATATTCATCAATCACATCACAAAAGAGCAAATTAAAGACTTATCATAGATTATGAAAGGTAAACATGGATTGCATTGATAGATCAACCAAAATCTGTGACAAGTAATGCCACTACAACCATACACCAACAAACTTAAAGTCATTAAGTTTTCATCACAATACCATCATACAGGAGTCTAAAATAGTTCGATTACAATGATCAAAAGATAAAATAAAATACAAGTAACTAGTCACGTGGTGATCCACACGACCTCTTGGATGGTGGTTCTTCTTCATCCTCTTCGGGCTCTTCGTCACTGTCTTCTTCTTCCTCGTCTATCTTCCTCTTCCCCTTATCACTCGGCTCACACTCAGTTACCTTCTTCGTTCCAGAAGTAGATCCAAACTCCAATGCTACCAGATTCCCTAAAGTGACACACTCACCCCTGGCGGGTGGCTGGACTATGAAATCATTAGCCTCCAGCTCAAAGTCATCTACAAATCTCCAATCTTGTGGCAGGGATGCTCTAACACGGTGCTCCCAACTCTGCATCCTAGCCAACCTAGCCTGATCTTCCTTAACCCGCTCAAGACTGGTACTCAGGTTTGCTATCATCGATCTCAAACTATTAATATCACTCTTATTCGCTACTCCATCGAATTCAGCCCTTGCAGTTCTTGCCAATAACTTCTGATGTGCTCTCTCATTCTCGTCAAACCTTTTTATTACTCTAGTTTCCACCACGTACCGTTTGTACATCGAATTCAGCCCTTGCAGTTCTTGCCAATAACTTCTGATGTGCTCTCTCAATCTCCGCACCAAACTCATTACTTACCCGAGTAAACCCCGGCACCATCCTCAGGTAATCCTTACAAATTTCCACTGGGGGACGAACAGGTTGCTGATCATATCGGCCTGTTGGAGGCACTTCATATCCTTTCGGTGAATTTGGAGATTGAACTAAATCGGGCTCGGTCTGACCGACGGCATTTGCTGGAATTCCATCATCCATCGGATCCTCCTCCTCAGAATCCTCTCCACCATCGTCACTAACGCTGAAGTTGTCCACATCACTTTCATCACTGACATTTGCCGGCTCTATCGCTTCTTCTTGAGCTATCCATCCATTGTCACCATTTGGCGGGTTCGGAGGAAACGGTCCCCCTTCGTATCCTACGACGTATTCGTCTCCATTTCCGTTAGGCGGTACCTCGGCCATTTCTGCAATAACAGAGAATTTTTGAGGGTACGCAAGATTATTATTCAATATTTATAAATATATGCATGCAAATGCAATGCAAAGGTTGTACACATGCCCAAAATGCGATAATATGATGCTCATGCATATGTAATACAAGAATTACGGTATCGAGTACTCCACGTACAATTCTAATGTTTACATATAGTAGTTCAATATCTACGTAATAAATACTCATATATTATTTCAACTCAAAGGTATACATCTATACCATCAATACTAAAAATAAACCTTACCGGAGCCATGCAGGATAGTTGTGTGCTTTCACAATTTCTTACGACACCAAAAGTTATAGTTTAGGATTTTTTTCAAAACGACCTAGTTCTCTATAACTCATGGCTCTGATACCAATCTCTAACACCCCCACAAATGCTATGCGTAGCGGAACTACAACATTTGGGTGCCAGGCAGTTATCATCACACACAAGCTATATCAAACGACTCAAAGAGACGTAAAAGTTTAAACATAAATTTAAACATTTTTAAAACATACAAGTCTACAGTTTTCCAAATCCCAAGATGATACAACACAGAGTTTGCGTTTGGTCCCCACGAATCTCAACCCCAAAAGATACATTTTTATTCAAATGACAGAAAAATAAAAGTGTTCAAGTTAAATGATGGGTGGAAAACAAGTAGACCGCCAAGCCACACACAACTCCCATCCTTTGCATGCTCCATGCTATACTTCATCGATTACCTGAAACACATGCTAAATTGGGTCAACAAATAATGTTGAGTGGAATTCATAGGTTTTACAATCTCATTTTGAACATATGTGTTATAAAAATCATTCACGATCATTCATAGAATTGTCGATGAAACAATCTATTATCAAGGTTATGACAATTGTGTTTAAGCTCATGACACTAATCCGTTAACTCAATCACCCGCGTATAATTTACCGGCGTGATTAAGATGAAACCATTGCCCCTTCTAAAGGCATCAGTTGCAATTATACCTTATTTCTTATCACAAGTTATTCGTCCGCAGGGGATACTCAACGTACTAGCCCTCGTCTCGGATAGGGTCGTCAACCCCATAGTACTATCATCTGTATAAGCGGCTATTTTCAATCCACATAAGGATTAAACAATAAATAATAGTTCATGAATATAGGGTCTTTTGCAACTAGGTACTCAACACAATTTAAGGCAACATTCGGGTCCAACAATCATTCATGACATATGTTCATTTTATAAAACTAGCATGCATCTCCCTCGCGGGTAAAAAAAAATTAAAACAGTAGTAAGCGAGGCTACAAATTCACACCTTATGTATAGAAGTAGTCGACGTTTGGAATAACGATCACTGACGATGATGAGGATGCCCGGGAAATTCAACACCTAACAAACAATAACGCGTAATGAGTAAATCTCATTTATAAAACTTTAAGTACTGTATAATATATACATATTAGTCAATTGTGATAATTACAAACTCACGCCAAAACCAAACAGGTAGTCGTTATAATTTTTATACGGTTTATCTACGTTATTAAAGTTACTACCCATTTTACATTTTTCGCCGATACTTACCAAAAGTATGGGCTGTTTTCTATCACTTAAACCCTTTTATAAAATTTAAGAAAATTCACAAAAATACCTCATGACCTGTAGAAAACCCATTTTTAATCCCATGAAAAGTTCTCACTTTTATGACCCGTTACTTAACACATTACTAGACATACATTTTTCGGACTGATTTTGCACATTGACCATGTTGGACTTGTTTGACCCATTTAAAATACACCATTGACCCGTTCAATACCTAAGTCTAATAATAGACTCACAAATGCAGGTTTGAGACCAAAAATCAACTTTTAATCAATTAACAAACTCTATCTATGGTCCCCGGATTTGACCCAAAACCAAACATAATTTCGGATTATGTAGGTTCTCATCTCCCGGAACACGTATTTTCAAAACATCATAACTTTTGACTCGTTAGTAGTCGTAAGCTCTTTCTTATACCAAATTGAAGGTAAAACAAATCTCTACAACTACATTCTATATTTATGACCTGTATCTAAGTTATGATTTTCAAAACACCCTTAAACAATCTGCCTAAAATCTACTACTTCAAAATCACCTCAACACTTGTTTCTAAACCATTTTAACGACACCTAGCCTTGACTTAATCACTCATAACCATTTCTAAACACCTTAATCATTCCTTAAGACCTAGAACATCAAATCCATCCTAAAACCCATTTACCAAAACAAACATGCAACAAGCTTTACCTACTCAAACACACCTAAAACAACAAGTTAAACATAACCCACAAGCAAAAACCATCATATACCATGATCCACCAAACACCCCCATTTGACCGTGGGGTGTTGGTGATCAAAACACCCAAACCAAACCAATTTTGGTTACTTTAATTGATGAATTAACATAATCTAAACCCAAACTAAACGTGCATCAAGTTTAATTACATCAAATCAAACTTTTGAAAAATCTTTTAATTTTTGGAAAATCAAGTTCATGCATGTTTGATTAAACCTTGGATTAGTACTTACAAAAGGATTTGAAAGTGTGGTCTTTAACTAGAATTAATCAAAAACAAGAAAAATTTGATGTGGTGGTGGTGGTGGTGTGGTATGGCCGGCGGCCTAGAGAGAAAAGAAAGAGAGGGAGTGAAATTTTTTGAGTGTTTTTGTGTTGTGTGTGTTCCATTTTTCCTTTTGTAAAGTTTTGAGGGCCTTTTGTGCAATTTTAGTATTCTTTTGGCCTTGTTTAAAAACGACCTTAAATATTTGCGGGAAATGACTTATTAGTTGACTTGGAAAACTTTGCGGGAGTCGGGGGTCATCCCGAACACTCCAAAATACTTTTAGGACAATTTAAATGCACCCGGAAAGAAATAAAACGCACCCGACTCGACTTAACACGAACCGAAAGTAAAATACCCGAGAAATTATAATATCGATAAAGCGACAATAAACATAGAAATTGGGCATCCGTCGGGATCGTAGTCGTCATCGTTCTTCTTAAATCATCAATCGTCAAGATTACGACCTCAAACATTGGTTTCAACCAAAACGATAAAATATATAGCAAACAAAACTTCTTAAAAATTTCAAAAATAATCGTAATTTAGGGTAAGATAAGTGACCTTGGTTTCTGGGTATTACATATTACAACTAGAACATAATAGATTAAGCAAAATACCTAGTGAAGAGCAAAGGACATCGACCAGTGGTAGTGGACTTCAGAAGGGTGTGTTATTTCCAATGTCTAAGACAATTGCAACTTCGAACAAGGATTTGGACACTGCTACTGCAACTGCAACTGCAACTGCGAAGAAGGTAAGTTATAAAAAAACCATGTTTGGTTTCTAAATTGTACTATACATGACTTATTTACTGTGTTATGTATATATGCAGGTACCTACTAGAACTAGGTTAGTAAAAAATAAGACTAGATCGTTGGAAAAGAAGTCTTCACTTCAAAATTCCCAATCTCGAGAAGATATTAATCCAGCTTCCGGATCACAACAAAATCTGTCTCCCTCGACACAACAAGACGTACCTATTGCATCATTACGAAAGAAGCGTACGCCTTCTAAATCAAAAGTAAATCAGTCTTCACCATCACTACCAGATGTAAGTATTTCATCATTTTTCATATAATTACTTGTTTAATTTATTCGTCATTAACGCATCTAAACTTTTTTTCTTCAGACATTTAAGTGCAAACTATGGAACATATCTAGGACAATTATCATTGGTAAAGGTAGGGTATACAAGTCTAAGGATGGAGACAATGTAATGATTCATAACCAACCACTACCAAAAAATTGCTAAAAAGATTCAGTTGATGAATCCATAGTGGATGCAGCATTCATACCTGATGACGGAAATAATGGTTTAAAAACTGTTAAGGATGTAAAAGGTAGTTTCGTGGCATGGCCAAAGGAAAAGGTTATTTTTTGGAAGAGTTACATACACTTGATTTATCATCCTACATATACATAGTTTTTCATATTTAGTTCAATGTTTAATAGACGGCTTTTGTTTCTATACAGGAAACAATACCACCAAATACCATGAAATCTGTTGTTTAAAATGCACAAAAGATAGGATCTAAGCGCTCGATGAATGTTCCAGCAGGCAGTACATTTACGACTATTACTCATATGCAGAAACAAGCTAGGAATAAAAAGGCTCAAAAGACTTAACAATACGGTGATTCAAAGTCTTTACTAATGTGATTCTGTGTGAAAAATATGTTACTTGAGAATAATACGACATTACATTTGTTGATTTGATTATGTACATTCAATTTTATAAATTAATGCAATTGAAATTTGATTTCCAGAATTTTGTTATTTGTTTTTATTGAATTCTGAAAGGTTACTAGAATATGAAACATAGTCACACTTATTCACATTCCAATGTGTGACTACATATCATAAAAAGTCACACAAACATACAATTCTATGTGACTATTGGATGCATATAGTCACACAAAATACAATTTGCTTGACTTGGCAAAGCATACTGTCACACTTATTACTACTATTGGTAACTCTTCGGTTAATTGTATGTGACAAACTTTGTGCCATTAGCATGATTTGTATGACTACATGTCATAAAAGGTCACACAAACATACAATTCATGTGACTATTGGATGAATATAGTCACACAAAATAGAATTTGCTTGACTTGACAAAGCATACAGTCACACTTATTACTAGTATTGGTAACTCTTTAGTTAATTGTATGTGATAAACTCAGTACCATTAGCATGATTTGTGTGACTACATGTCATAAAAGGTAACACAAACATACAATTCATGTGACTATTAGATGCGTATAGTCACACAAAATACAATTGGCTTGACTTGACAAAGCATACAGTCACATTAATTACTACTATTGGTAACTCTTTGGTTAATTGTATGTGACAAACTCAGAGCCATTATCATAATTTGTGTGACTACATGTCATAAAAGGTCACACAAACATACCCTTCATGTGACTATTTGATGCATATAGTCGCACAATACAATTTGCTTGACGTGACAAAGCATACAGTTACACTTATTTCTACTATTGGTAACTCTTTTGTTAATTGTATGTGACAAACTCAGTACCATTAGCATGATTTGTGTGACTACATGTCATAAAAGGTAACACAAACTTACACTTCATGTGACTATTGGATGCATATTGTGACAACCCAAAACCGAGGTCATTGCTTAATCTTATTTTACGATTATTTTTGAAATTTTTGGATGAGTTTGAACGATATTTATTTTTGGAGGTTTAAGTTTAAACCGATGTTGTAAGGTTTATATTTTATATTTATTAAGTATAAGGGGTAATAGCAAGCGTGATGACGATGGATGCCAAATATTTTACGTCTTATTGTCGGTTGTTCGATTTTTGTCATTTTTGATGTTTTATTTTAAATGACGTGTTAAGTCGATTCGGGAGTCGATATTATTATATTTGAGGTACGTTTTAAATTTTTAAAAGTATCTTTATGAAACCCGAGCCCCGTAAATATTTTCAAAATTGACTAATAGTTATTTCCTGCTTTTTAGCTAACTATTTTCATTTTGAGCCACAACTATTGCAAAATTGCAACCAAGGTCCCTCAAGCACTATATATAAAGCCTAAAAAAACATACACAACACATTTTTACACTCAAAATTTTTCACCTATCTCTCTTCTCTCTCTCTTTAAACAGTAACATCACCACCACCCTAAAACCATACACATTTTCAATTTTAACTTGAATTTGACAATGATTTGAGCAAAACTAAAGCAAGACCCACTCTTATATATGATCAAGGATCATTTTGGTATAAGAAAATCTTACATGCAAGGCATTTTTATTTTTTTGATGTTGGTAGGTAGAAGCCATGATCATGCATGGTGTTCTTGCCATGATCAATGGTGATTGTTGCAAGAATTTTGTTAAAAACTTCATTTTGATCTAAAGGTTTTAATTTTGATGATGATTTGAATGTTATGGTTCATATATGTTGATGTTAGGGTCTAGGAATGAACATTTCTATGGTTGGTTTTGATCAAAAAGGTGATTTTGTATAAGTTTTTAATGGTCATTTTATAACAGTAAGTAAACAGTAAAATCCGAATTTTTATGTTTTGAAAATGGCTTAACTTATAGCCTAGGGTTGTAGATATTTTTATTAGCTTCTATTTGATATAAGGTAGAGCTTCTAGCTCCAAACGAGCACGAAGTTATGATGTTTTGATTGATCGTGTACCGGGAGACGAGTATCGACACTACATATAGTTATTGTCGATATTTGAATCGAATCTCGGGGACTCTAAATGGAAGTTTCGAAATGTGTAACATACTGATAATGAGGTGTTTACCTTAGAGGTTGAGTTTACTTTAAAACCCGAGTGTCGGTTTTGTAAACGGAGTCGTTTAAATAAGTTAAAACGGTTGTATGAAAAATTAACGTAAATCTGTCCGGATTTTGTAATTTTAAAATGAGTCGGGTAAAGGACATTAAAAGTAATTTCATTTGATAAACTTGTAGGAGGACTTTCTATATATAGTTAGTTTGTTTATCGAGTCATTTCATAAACGTTTGATAAGTTTAAAAGGGGTAAATAAGCTAGTACATGTAGTATGTACCGGCGGACTTTGTTATAAGTGTAAAATGGTAAAGTAAATGTGTAGTAAAGTATAATGAAGTTATTTATATCGTTTTCTCTCGAGTTTATCTCAACTAAATTATTTTGAGTTTGATGTTATTATGTATGATTTATTTCTCGAGTCATTATTAATGAACGCGCCTTATTTGATAGGTAGCGGTTCTCATGTTTGAAAGGCATCCATTATCATCGACGATCATCTCGCTAGATCTCTTATACTAAGGTGAGTCTGTAGCCTCGCTTTTTATGCTAGCTACTAAATGTTTTATACCCGCGAGGGGGATACATGCTATTTGAAAATAAATGAACACAAGTCATGAGTAATTGTTGGACCCAAATGTTGCCTAAAGTTGATTACATTGTATTGAGTACCTTGTTGCTAAAGACCCTAAATTCATGAGCTGTTAACTATCTTCTAACATGATGTTGTGAGTCGGGAATAGCCGCTTATTCTAATGATAGTACTATTGGGTTGACCACCCTATCTGAGACCAGGGCATTACGTTGAGTAACCCGATGGGAAGGATAATTTTACGAGAATAAGAATGTGGTATTCTAGCAACTGATACCCTAGAGGGGCAATGGTTTTATTCTAGTCATGCCGAAATTTGGCATGGGTGACTATTTGGTTAAGGGGTCGGTGTCAAGAGCTTAAGTACAATGTTTATTATTATTATTATTATTATTGCCTTGAATATAGATTGTGTGTACGACAATTCTATAAATGATTATGATTGATTTTCTTCTTTTGTTCAGATGTGATTTGATAAACCTATAGACTCGCTCAACATTATTGTTGACTCGTTTTAGCATGCATTTCAGGTAATAGGAGGTGATGGAGCATGGAGCTTTGCTTTGGGGGTTGTGGCTTGGCTTTTGGAAGAATGTTGGTCTAAAAACTATTACTATCCTTTATTGTTGAACAATTTACTTTATGTTGATGTACTGTACTAAACTTGTGTTGGTTGTTGGTCAGATCCATGGGGACTAAACGCTTTACTCTGGTGTCTTTTTAGTACAATCATGGGATAAAATTTAGTACAGTACATCAACATAACTTGTGTTGGTTGTTGGTCAGATCCATGGGGACTAAACGCTTTACTCTGGTGTCTTTTTAGTACAATCATGGGATGAAATTTATGTTTCAGACCTGTTAAGAAAATCTTGTTTATATTTTGTGTAAACGTCTCTACTTCTGAGTCGTTCAATATACCTTGTGTGATGATGCTTGTGTCTAGCACCTAATTTGTGTTTCCGCTGCGCAATGTAAATTGGGGGTGTTAGAGATTGGTATCAGAGCTGCAAGTTATAGAGAACTGGATCGGTTTTGAAAATTGTCCTAAACTATAACTTTGGTGTCGAAAGTATTTATTCTTCAAAAGCACACAACTCCTCTATAACGCTCCGGTAAGATCACTTTTAGTTTTGTTTTGCATTGTAGATGTATCCCTCATAACTGAAATATTTCCCGAGTATTTATTAAGTAAATACTACGATATTGTATTGGAATTATTGAAAGTACGTTGAGTGCTTGTCAGTATCTTATTTATTTTTTTGCGAGCATTGCATAAACATCATTTGTATTGTGTTGCATAGCATGGATTACGTATGACATTTGCATAAGCATGGCATACTAATTATTATTTTATTAACGATGACCTTAAGTATCCTTGAACCCTTATAATTGTAGAAAATGGCTAGTTTACCTCGTGAGGATGGATGGATTGATATGACTAATGTAGTGGATGGCGAGGAAGTGGATAACTTTGGTGTTAGTGATGATGAGGAGCCTTTTGATTTTTTAGATGATGGAATTCCACTTACTACAGTTGGTCAGACAGAGCCTGAATTAATACAAGGTAGTTATGTTCCAAGGGTTAATGTTGTGCCACAGACTGTTCCGGATTGTCAACGACCTGTTGTTCGTTCTTCGACTCTACTTGTGATGCTTATATTAGCAGTTTGCCTGGGATTGCATTTGCTAGGGGTGATGTTCCTGTTGAGTCGAGTAGTGCTGCTAGTGCTCGATCTATTCATGATGGTATTCCTAAGGTTTATTGTCTAGGTCCTAGGTCTTATGATGATATTTTCTGGTTTCTTAAGAAGTTTGATAGGTCTTTATTTGAAAGGTATTTGGTTGAGACTCGTGTGATTAGGAGGTTTGAGCAGAATGAGAAAAAGTTTGACAGGTTTGTTGGTAGTGTGAGGAGATCAGAGTTTGTTAGGGCAAGAGAAATGGATGAAGTTGTTAGATTAAGATCTATGGTGTTGAATTTGAGTGGGCAGGTTGAAAGATTACGTAAGGAGCAAGAAAGGAATGCAAGGTTGGATGCATGGGGTCTGCCGATGAGATCTTTTCCTAGTCGAGGTGTAGTGATTCGTGATGTGCCGAATCAGGTTGAAGCTCAAGTGTTGGTGAGGCCAAGTGAAGGAGGTAGTCGAAAAGGGAAGGAAAAATTGGAAGAAGAATCTGAGGATGATGACAGCAGCAGTGATGATGAGCCGGTGTACAAGAAGCTGCGGGGATCTGATGTTTAGTTCTTTATGTTGTTATACTAGCCTTGTTGTAATAGAACTTATGTAGACTCGTACTATAGTTTGTGATGAAACTTAATGACTTTTAAGTTTGCTGTGATGAAGGATTGTAGTCACATTACTTGTTACAATTTTGTGGAAATTTTCCAACGCAATCCAAATTACCTTCATGACTTATGATTTGTCTTATTAGTTCTTTTGTGAATTGTGTTGTTGGTGCATGTAGAATCCATGTTACATCTTGATAGAGAAATCCTTCTTCTTATCATGATATGAATACTTACTTGTTATTTTTCTATTATGGTTATACTGGAAGGAGTTAGGAGGCATTTTTTGACTTTACTAAATTGTTGTTTGGTTAGTTTCCTAAAAACATGCCGCCTAAACTGACGACTGCTACTGTTAATACCATGATTGAGCAAGCTATTGCTAGAGCTTTAGAAGTTGAACGTGATGTGAGGAACCAAGAGGCTGAGAATAGGAATGCTACTGGTCAGGTTGGAGGAATTGTTGAAAATCAGGTTGGAGGTAATGCTGATGAACAAGCAGGAGGAACTGCTGCGGGACAAGTTGGAGGTAATGCTGCTGTTCAGTAGGTTCAAAAGGAATGTTCTTATGCTAGTTTCATGAAATGAGGACGTACCCAATTTCGTGGTACTGGTGGTGCATTGGAATTAAGGAGGTGGATTGAAAAGATTAAAAGTACTTTTTAAATCAGGGGATGTTCAAAAGCTAGTAAGGTGAAATTTGCTGCAGCTACTTTTCAGGATGATGCATTGAGTTGGTGGAATAGTCAAGTAGATATTGTGGGGTTGGTTGAAGCTAATGCTAGAACATGGACTGTGACCAAGGGACTGTTGACTGCTAAGTTTTGTCATGAGGAAGAGTTAGGTCAGTTGGAAGATGAATTGAGGAAGTTGGTGCTGAGAAACAATGATATTGTAGCTTATACAAGGAGATTTTCTGATTTATGTTTGTTGTGTCCTGATGCTTTTGCTGATGACCGTAAGAAGATGAAGCAGTATATTAGAGGTTTATCTAGTAATATCAAGGGATAAACTACTTCATCGAAACCCAAGTCATTTGATGAAGCTGTTCAAATGGCTCATGCTTTAATGGATGTAAAGTTGTAGGATCAAAAGGATAGTGTTGCTGAGGGGAATAAGAGAAAGTGGGAAGCTGCACACTCAAGCCAAGGGCAGAATCGAGGTGGTTATCGTAATAACAGTAACCAAGGACCGAATAGGAATCAGCAATACAATTTGAGAAGGAATGATGGTGTTCGTGCTGCCACAGGAAATTAAGGTAACAAAGTGAATCCGAAGTGTGGTCGATGTAATATGTATCATGTTGGAAATTGTCCACCTGCTTGCAACAAGTGTAGGAAGGCCGGACATAAGATGGCAGATTGTAGAAACAAGGGTGTAGCCACTGGGGCCAATGTTGTTAAGGTAGTTAACTGTTCTGGATGTGGAGGTCGTGGACATAAGTAAGGGAACTGTCCGAGGGTTGGCATACGACAGGGAGGCAATGTTGCTGCCGGGATTGCTGCTCCAGCCTATGTCGTGGGAGATGCTGACAAACCTCAAGGGCCAAATGTGGTGACTGGTACGTTCTTACTTGATTCTTGTTATGCTAGTGTGTTATTTGATTCTGGATCCGATAGATGTTTCGTAGATGTTAGATTCAGTCAGCTATAGGATCGAGAACCAGTGAGATTGACAACTAGTTATAAGGTGGAGTTAGCTGATGGTAAGGTTGTAAGCACTAGTTCTATACTAAAAGGTTGTTACTTGAAGTTAGGTAATTATGTGTTTAGTATTGATTTGATGCCCATAGAATTAGGATCTTTTGACGTGATTATTAGAATGGACTGGTTAGTTGGTAATGGTGCAGTAATTGTTTGTGGAGAAAGAGTAGTTCAGATACCGCTAAGGAATAGGGCATTGACTGTGAAAGGAGATGAATGTACTTCTCGTTTGAGAGTTGTTTCTTGTTTGAAGATGATGAGGTATATAGAAGCAGTTTGTGATGTGTTTCTTGCACAGATAAGTAATGATGGTGTGAATGAAAGGAAATTGGAGGATGTGCCTGTGATTAGAGAGTATCCTAAGGTTTTCCTTGAAGATTTGCCAGGATTACCGCCGCATCGTGAAATGGAGTTTCGTATTGACTTAGTGTTGGAAGCAACAGGCGTAGTGCTCATGTGTTTCGTTGACTGTTGCTCGTGCACTGTATCGTTTAGCTCCATCTGAGATGAAAGAATTATTTGATCAATTGAAGGAATTGATGGATAAGGGATTTAATAGACCGAGTTCGTCGTCGTAGGGTGCGCCTGTTTGGTTTGTTAGGAAGAAAGATGTTTCTTTTAGAATGTGTATTGATTATAGAGAGCTTAACAATTTGACTGTCAAGAATCCGTATCCACTGCCGAGGATTGATGATTTGTTTGATCAGTTGCAAGGGTCATGTGTATACTCGAAGATCGATTTGAGGTATGGGTATCATCAACTGAGAGTTAGGGAAGAAGATATTCCTATATCAGCTTTCCATACTCGATATGGACATTTCAAATTTCAAGTGATGCCTTTTGGGTTAACAAATACGCCTACTGTATTTATGGATTTGATGAATCGTGTATGCAAGCCGTATTTGGATGGGTTTGTTATCGTATTCATTGATGATATTCTCGTTTACTCCAAGAGTGAAGAGGAACATGAGAAGCATTTGAGAACAATTTTGAAATTGTTAAAGAAAGAGAAGCTGTATGCGAAATTCTCTAAGTGTGAATTTTGGTTGAAATCAGTGCAATTTCTGGGGTACGTGATTGATAGTGAAGGTGTTCGTGTGGATCCTGCTAAGATTGAGGCAATTAAGGATTGGTAAGTGTTATAGAAGGTTTTTTGAGAAGTTTCCGTTAATTGCTAAGTCGTTGACCAAGCTTACGGAAAAGAATCGAGTGTTTGAATGGGGATTGGAAGAGGAATCTGCATTTAGTATGTTGAAGGATAAGTTGTATTCTGCGCCGATATTGTCTTTGCCAGAAGGATCTGAGGATTTTGTAGTGTATTCTGACGCGTCTCATAAAGGATTTGGAGTTGTGTTGATGCAAAGGGAGAAAGTAATAGCGTATGCATCGCGACAATTGAGCAAGCATGAAGAGAATTACACTACGCATGATTTAGAACTTGGGGCTATGATTTTTTCTTTGAAGCTGTGGAGACACTACTTGAATGGAACCAAGTGTGTAGTTATCACTGATCATAAGAGTTTGCAGTATATTTTGGATCAAAAGGAATAGAATATGAGGCAAAGGAGATGGGTTGAGTTGCTGAGTGATTATGACTGCGAGATTCGTTACCATCCTGGTAAAGCGAATATGGTAGCTGATGCACTTAGTAGAAAGGAAAGAGATAAGTCTATAAGAATTAGAGCTTTGACAATGTTGGAAAGTGTTGATTGACAGAAGTGATATTGAAAGCCCAAGCTAATGGTTTGAAGGAAGAGAATGTTGAAGCAGAAAATTTGGGTAGAATGTTGAAACGTTTGTTTGAAATAAGGTCAAAGGGGTTGAGATATTTTAAGAATAGGATTTGGTTACCGTTGTGTCCGTCTAAGAAAGATTCTTTAGGAGTGCAAGATTTAGTGATGAATGAATCTCATAAGTAGAAGTATTCAATACATCCTGGATCGGACAAGATGTATCAAGATCTTAAGAAAGTTATTGGTGGTCGAATATGAAGGCAGATATAGCACAGTATGTTAATAAGTGTTTAACTTGTGCGAAGGTGAAGGCTGAACATAAGAAACCGTCTGGATTATTAGTGCAACCTGAGATTCCTGAGTGGAAATGGGAGAAGATTACAATGGATTTTGTGACAGGTTTGCCAAGGACTGCAAATGGTAGTGATATGATATGGGTGATTGTAGATAGATTGACTAAGTCTGCTCACTTTTTTCCAATGAAGAAGACAGATAGTATGGAGAGGTTAACAAAAGTGTATGTGAAGGAGATTGTTTGTCGACATGGTGTGCCTTTGTCGATAATTTCTGATCGTGATAGTAGGTTTACTTCAAAATTTTGGAAGTCTTTGCAGAAAGCGATGGGAACGGAGTTATGTTTAAGTACAACATATCATCCGGAAACTGATGGACAAAGTGAAAGAACGATTCAAATGTTAGAGGATATGCTTCGTGCATGTGTGATTGACTTTGGAAATGGTTGGGATAAGCATTTGCCATTGGTTGAATTTTCGTACAATAATAATTATCATGCAAGTATTAAAGCCGCTCCATTTGAAGCTTTATATGGACGTAAGTGTAGATCTCCAGTGTGTTGGAGTGAGGTAGGAGAAAGTCAATTGACTGGGCCTGAAATGATATTTGAGACGACTGAAAAGATTATGCAAATTAAGAAGCGTTTGTAATCTGCTAGAAGTAGACAAAAGAGTTATGCTGATAACCGAAGGAAACTGTTGGAGTTTGAAGTAGGAGACATTGTTATGTTAAAGGTATCTCCATGGAAAGGAGTGATTCGTTTTGGAAAGAGAGGAAAGTTGAGCCCGAGATATATTGGACCATTTAAGATTATCCAAAAGGATTGGATTGGTGGCTTATAAGTTAGAGTTGCCTGATGAGCTTAAGGCGATTCATAATACTTTTCATGTGTCTAATCTGAAGAAGTGTTTACCTGAAAGGGATGTGGTGATTCCATTGGAGGAAATTCAACTTGATGATAAGTTGCATTTTATAGAGTAACCTGTAGAGATTATGGATAGGGAAGTTAAGAAGTTGAAGCATAGTAGAATTCCGATTGTGAACGTGAGATGGAACTCTAGACGTGGGCCAGAGTTTACGTGGGAACGTGAGGATTTCTGTAAGCACAAGTATCCTCATTTGTTTAAGAAGGATTAAGCGCCGTGGACGTCGCTTCTTTTAAGAAGGGGTGATGTGACAACCCAAAACCGAGGTCATGGCTTAATCTTATTTTACGATTATTTTTGAAATTTTTGGATGAGTTTGAACGATATTTATTTTTGGAGGTTTAAGTTTAAACCGACGTTGGAAGGTTAATATTTTATATTTATTAAGTATAAGGGGTATTAGCAAGCGTGATGTCGATGGATGCCAAATATTTTACGTCTTATTGTCGGTTGTTCAATTTTTGTCATTTTTGATGTTTTATTTTAAATTTCGTGTTAATTCGAGTCGGGAGTCGATATTATTATATTTGAGGTACGTTTTAAATTTTTAAAAGTATCTTTATGGAACCCGAGCCCCGTAAATATTTTAAAAATTGACTAATAGTTATTTCCCGCCTTTTAGCTAACTATTTTCATTTTGAGCCACAACTATTTCAAAATTGCAACCAAGGTCCCTCAAGCACTATATAGAAAGCCTAAACAAACACACACAACACATTTTTCCACTAAAAAATTTTCACCTATATCTCTTCTCTCTCTCTTTAAACCGTAACATCACCACCACCCCAAAACCATACACATTTTCAATTTTAACTTGAATTTGACAATGATTTGAGAAAACTAAAGCAAGACCCACTCTTATAATTGATCAAGGATCATTTTGGTATAAGAAAATCTTACATGCAAGGCATGTTTATTTTTTTGATGTTGGTAGGTAGAAGCCATGATCATGCATGGTGTTGTTGCCATGATCAATGGTGATTGTTGCAAGAATTTTGTTAAAAACTTCATTTTGATCTAAAGGTTTTAATTTTGATGATGATTTGAATGTTATGGTTCATATATGTTGATGTTAGGGAATATGAATGAACATTTCTATGGTTGGTTTTGATCAAAAAGGTGATTTTGTACAAGTTTTTAATGGTCATTGTATAACAGTAAGTAAACAGTAAAATACGAATTTTTATGTATTGAAAATGGCTTAACTTATGGCCTAGGGTTGTAGATAATTTTATTAGCTTCTATTTGTTATAAGGTAGAGCTTCCATCTCCAAACAAGCGCGAAGTTATGATGTTTTGATTGATCGTGTACCGGGAGACGAGTATCGGCACTACATATAGTTGTTGTCGATATTTGGATCGAATATCGGGGACTCTAAATAGAAGTTTTAAAATGTGTAACCTAATGATAATGAGGTGTTTACCTTAGAGGTTGAGTTTACTTTAAAACCCGAGTGTCGGTTTTGTAAACGGAGTCGTTTAAATAAGTTAAAACGGTTGTATGAAAAATTAACGTAATTCTGTCCGGATTTTGTAGTTTGAAAATGAGTCGGGTAAAGGACTTTAAAAGGAATTTCATTTGATAAACTTGTAGGAGTACTTTATATATATAGTAAGTTAGTTTATCGAGTCATTTCATAAACGTTTGATATGTTTAAAAGGGGTAAATAAGCTAGTACAAGTAAATAAACGTTTGTAGGAGTACTTTCTATATATAGGAAACATTCGAGTCATTATTAATGAAAGCGCCTTATTTGATAGGTAGCGATTCTTGTGTTTGAAAGGCATCCATTATCATCGACGATCATCTCGCTAGATCTCTTATACTAAGGTGAGTCTGTAGCCTCGCTTTTTATGCTAGCTACTAAATGTTTTATACCCGCGAGGGGATACATGCTATTTGAAAATAAATGAACACAAGTCATGAGTAATTGTTGGACCCGAATGTTTACTAAAGTTGATTACATTGTATTGAGTACCTTGTTGCTAAAGACCCTAAATTCAAGAGCCGTTAACTATCTTCTGACTTGATGTTGTGAGTCGGGAATAGCCGCTTATTCTAATGATAGTACTATTGGGTTGACTACCCTATCTGAGACCAGGGCATTACGTTAAGTAACCCGCTGGGAAGGATAATTTTACGAGAATAAGAATGTGTATTCTAGCAATTGATACCCTAGAGGGGCAATGGTTTTATTCTAGTCATGCCAGCATTTGGCGTGGGTGACTATTTGGTTAAGGGGTCGGTGTCATGAGCTTAAATACAATGTTTATTATTATTATTATTTCCTTGAATATAGATTGTGTGTACGACAATTCTATAAATGATTATGATTGATTTTCTTCTTGTGTTCAAATGTGATTTGATAAACCTATAGACTCGCTCAACATTATTGTTGACTCGTTTTAGCATGTATTTCAGGTAATAGGAGGTGATGGAGCATGGAGCTTTGCTGTGGAGGTTGTGGCTTGGCTTTTGGAAGAATGTTGGTCTAAAAACTATTTTTATCCTTTACTGTTGAACAATTTACTTTATGTTGATGTATTGTACTAAACTTGTGTTGGTTGTTGGACGAGATCCATGGGGACTAAACGCTTTACTCTGGTGTCTTTTTAGTACAATCATGGGATGAAATTTATGTTTTAGACCTTTTAAGAAAATCTTGTTTATATTTTGTGTAAACGTCTCTACTTTTGAGTCGTTCAATATACCTTGTATGGTGATGCTTGTATCTAGCACCTAATTGTGTATTTCCGCTACGCAATGTAAATTGGGGGTGTTAGACATACAGTCACACAAAATACAATTTGCTTGACTTGACAAAGCATACAGTCACACTTATTACTACTATTGGTAACTATTTGGTTAATTGTATGTGACAAACTCAGTACCATTAGCATGATTTGTGTGACTACATGTCATAAAAGGTAACACAAACATACAATTCATGTGACTATTAGATGCATATAGTCACATAAAATACAATTGGCTTGACTTGATAAAGCATACAGTCAAACTTATTACTACTATTGGTAACTCTTTGGTTAATTGTATGTGACAAACTCAGAGCCATTAACATAATTTGTGTGACTACATGTCATAAAAGGACACACAAACATACCCTTCATGTGACTATTTGATGCATATAGTCACACAAAATACACTAATCACATAGTAAATGTCACACATATTGTATATTCATGTGACAAATTTATAAACAATAGTCAATCTTAAACAAAACTCGTGTAAATGTAGTGTTTACCGTCACACATATTCACTAAAACACCAAATATTGTACCTAGTTCGTCGCACATTTTCGAGTATTGGTGTAAAATTCATGATTTTACCATGATTTTATGTAATGAAGTTGCACCCATTAATCCTAGAACATATACTCATATGTATATTCCTATAGGTTGAGTGTGAACTTGTTCATTTAGGTACTTATACCTTTACATTCATACTTGTTGTAAATAAGCTACATGGCTCAAACCTTGTACTTAAGACTAGGAGAACAAATGATAAAAATGAAAAAATCAATACTTGGCTATACACATAACACTAAATCAAAGTTGGAAAAACAAACTACATGGTGTATGTAGCCGTGTATGTGTGCAAGTGTGTATACCACAAACATGTTTTAACCTCCTTGAACTAGCCCAAGACTATGCTCCTTAGGTACTAGCACAACATGAGCCCAAGCCAAAGCCCATTACCCCCTTTTTGGCTAGCTAGACACGGCACCCCATATATGGAAGAAGAAGGGTTGTCTTGGTTTTGGAAAAGCCAACACATGACACAATGGTTCTTACCAAGGCAATCATGCCTTTTGCCCTCACCCTTCTCTCTCCCCTTTAAGCCGAAACACACACATACATTCTCTCAACCTCTCATGCAAACCAAATCTCATTCTCTCTTCATCTTTCTCTCTAAAATCATTCAGCATTAAGCCACAACAATCCAAAGTTGTTCATTAAATCTACTAAATTCTTGTCCCATATTAACTATTAATCATTTGGTAGCATCATTATCTTTGGAATCACTATAACAAGCCCTAGCCAAAACCTTAAAGGTCACGGCTTGGTTATAGTTAGGTTTTCCATCATCCTCTTGATTAGATCTCTAATCTTCTTGTTCATCTAGATCTTAATTGGTAACTTTTAAGAAAGAAAGGTATACACTACTTGTCCTTCCATTTCTTCATGCATGCATCATCATACATCTATAAACACAAGTAAATAACATGTTAAAGATCATAGTTTGATAAATATATGACCATTATAGGTCACAAGATATTTATAAAAATCATGTTCATGATTTAAAAATCTTTAGTAAGAAACACATGCTTTATGTTCCATATTTTGAACTAGATTTAAAAACCATATGAGACGTTTTGTAAATCTAAAGGTGGCATGAGTTACAAATCTTGTTTTATGGGACTATGGTTAGACCAATAGTCATAGATCTCATAAAATGGATGTGTGTAACCTAAAAGTCTTGAAGACCATGACCTTAAAGGTCACGGCATAAATGGTCAATGTGTATGTGATTTATGTGTTAAGTTTAAATGATGGAATATGAAATGATACATATTAAGATGAATATTAAAAATAACAAATACAACTTATGTGTATAAATGTAGCCGTGGGATACATAGGATTTAAAATAGGTTAAATGTACATGCATGCTATTATAAACCATAGATCTAATTACAAAGATTAACTTGAGTATGTTAAACATAAAACAAGATTATGGGAACATTGGGAAGAGACAATATAGCCGTGGGCTATATGTAGTCTCCTTGGAAAAATAGTAACCTTGGAAACATGCATGTAAACTAGATAATCATGATTGTATTTTTTTTTATAATTACAAGACTTAGAAACTAGATATAGTGTTCATCTTGGAAGTACCAAGATCTAAAAATATAGCCGTGAGCTATAGATGAATATACATGGATCTATGTTTGATTTTTAGGTCTAGACATAGTTTAGATCTTATTTTGGACTTGTAACTTATTTTTTTGATATGTACATAGTTTGATCTATTGTTGTATGATTGTAGTGTTCTATCACACCTTTAGGAAAAGGAGGGTAAATAGTGAAAAGTATTGAAAAAATGATTTTAGGAAAAATCAAGTGTTAATAACCCAATGAAAGTTCGTTTCCCAAGGAGGTATATGTGTGTGACTAAGATGTACAAGATTTGAGATTAATATTTGGTTTAGAAGGGGATTAGAAAAGAAGATGACGAAGACGTAAAAATAAAAATTAACAAAAAAATCACTACTAGAAAGTTAAAACGTAGAACCTTAAAAACCACAAAAATAAAAATAAATTCTAAAAATTACCAAAAATTCACCAAAAATCAAAAATAATAAACTAAGAGTTTACCAATGATCAAAACTTTTTCAAACCTTTTAAATAATTAAATATTCAATTTTTAAATGCTAATTAAAGCCCTAAAAATAAAATAAATTATCAAAAAGCCCAAATAAAGATTTTTCAATTGGTAAACCTCTAAAATGACCTAAAAAGATTAAAAACTATTTTTAGAAATTTTTAAAACTAATAAAAACTATTTAAAATGATTTAAAACTATTAAAACTTAAAATAATTATAAAAATTAATCTAAAAGAAATAAAATTATTCTAAAAGTTGCTAAATTCCTATTTTAATGTATTAAAACTAAGAAAAATGTAAAAAGTTGGAAAATGTGAAATTTTAAAAATAATAATAAAATAATAATAAAATAATATTAAAAATCCAAAAATTATAAAAAATTCTAGAAACTTGCAAACTAGTTTATTTTAACCTAAATAATCAGAAAATCAAAGTGAAATTACCAAAATACCCCTATTAGGCCCTCAAATGGGCCAAATCCAAAAACAGTCAACACAAATGGGCTTTTGGGCCCAAAAAGTCAAACTTGGCCCAATTAACTTGGAAAAGCCTTATCTGACTTAAAATACAATTCTAAGAACAAAACTCTAAAGGCCCAAAAGCTGAAAATGAGCTTATCACAGCTTATTGAACACAATGCTTATTCTAATTGGGCTTTTCAGCCCATTAAGCCATAAGCTAATGCCATAAGCTCTAATTTGACACACAACCTTCTTTTAGGATGCTTATGAGATCTGTAAAAAGAATTTTTGAAAAAGCTCACTCAATAAGCCAGAAATAAGCAATGTATTATTTCACAAAACGACAAAATAGTCGGGTTTGAGAAATAATGCACCTCAGAACTTGATTCAACTTGCAAAAGCTTTCAAATGGACTCAATAAGCAAAATCAATCAACAAAAATCCAATAAGCACAACCAATAAGCCAGAATAAGCACAAATGAACTTATGAAAAAGTCAATGGAGTTGGTTTTCTAGTCAAACCCTAAAGTCAACCACCCAAATGCTCCAGTATGAACAAATGGGTCAAAATATGAGCACCTATTACAAAAACAAAGTTGTTGCTGGTTAAAATAATCTATTATAGCTTATTGATAAGCTGACCCCAATTTTACACTATCAGTGGCAACTAGCAGGGGAAAGGAGTTCCCACTGCTTTGACTATTTGACCAAGCTTATTTGAGAGTTCTGGTTTGATTCAATTGGAAACAAAGGCACCCTTGTGATCAGTGAATCACAAGGAGTCAATAGCAACAATAAAATCACAATATGGTTCACACAATAAGCCACAATAAGCCAAACAGTCACCAGATATGCACCAGATATAGGAATAAGCAGTTAAGCACTTAATAAGCAGATTTAGACTGAATAAGCCAACCAAAATTAACAGGATGCATACACAAGATATATAAACTAAGAATAAACACAAAGCAACAAGAATCAAACACTGAATCACAGTAAATAGCAAGATCAAAGCGCAAAATGTTTCTGATGAACAAAGAACAATATGCAAACAAGTTTTGCTGATATACTTGACACTTGATCCAATTTCAAGCCTCAAATGCTTCCACCCTGGTGTGATTAACTATGATTTAGCACTTGTTAGCCCTAGCCTATGCTTAGATCTAGGTGTCCTCAAAATCTTAGCCAATTTTACCAAGTTATGAAGATTTTATAGCCAAATTAAGAATCTATGTGATCAAACCCACAAAACCTACAAACAGATGAACACTAGCACCTAAATAACAGATACCAACTCTTGCAAACAACACACAAGCACTTAACAAGACACAATCCAAACTTATGCAGTAATCCCAAACACTCCTTAATCTAACACTTAACAAAGGAACTTGTGATTTTAACTAATAACATACTGATTTTAATGATCAAAAATACTTAAACAATAGCAACTAACACAATCAAACTCAAAAATCACCAGCTTAAACACCAATTCTCAAAATCAAAGCACCAAATTCAAAACAGCCATAAACATGAAATTTTTAGGGGAATCTTAACCAAGAGATTATACCTGCCTTCCACAACATCCTAGGAAGGCCAGCTATGCTCCTTGGACCTTGTTCAACAACTAGAACAAGACCAAGGTACTTCAAATAAGGAGATGCAAATTGCCTTGGTTGATGGTTCAAAGTAGAACCTCAAGGACTTGATATCTTCAACACAAGCAGCAAACAACTCAACCAAGGGCTCTAATCCCTTCACAAGCTTGGTGTCAACAAGCTTGTAAGAGCTTATAGCAAATGGTCAAGGGTTAGTACACAAAATAAACCAAAACAGAACCTAGGATTTCAAGGTATTCAAACCTTAAAAACCTGATGAAACAAGACGTGCCTTAACCACAAGATTAAGGTAGGCCTTAACAATCAAATGGAACTCAAAATTAGGCTACTAAAACACCAACTTTTAATCAAATCAAAAAGAGAATTAAATATTTTCAGAATTCAAATTTTATTAAACTTAAAAAGGAATTACAAAGATTGATAGCCTAAAACTAGAACAAAGGGACTCTCACATGTTGAGGTCTCCTTTTATAGGCAAATGCCTGGCTAAACACTATTCACAAACCCTAGAACTGAATTCCCTATTATGCCCTTGAGTCTTCTAGACGTTTTCTGAATTTGAGCTGTCCAAGTTGATCAAGGCTGTTCATTTTAGCTTTGGAATGAAGCAAGGATCCTAGGCTGTTGATTTGGACACGTAGGATGACTTGGGGGTTAAGTTGCATTCTAATTGGTTGAAAGGGAATTGGGGGTGGGGTCCTTTGTGAGTGGGAATAAGGGTTTTGTGTGTGGGATAGGTTTCTGCATGTGTGAATCACACATGTGCCAAGGTAATTGAAAATTACCCTTTGTTTAAGTGAAGGTAATTCTGGGTGGGATGAATGGTAAACAGTAAGGATTTTGATCCGATTTTGGGGGAAATGTGTTTGTTTGGCGCATTTTCAGTTTGAATGTTTCAAATTGACACCTTTGGTCCTTGTTCTTTGGCAAAAGGTTTAAAACAAGTATTTCAGCCCATTAAATGGATTCCCTTTGTTAATAACTTTCACCATTTGTCACTTTTGGCACCAAACTTTGGAAAAAGGTTATCAAGGGTTATTTTTGACACTTTTGCATATTTTAAGGGCTGATCTTGGACATTCTTGATCTTCAAAGGTCTTCATTGTATCTTTGACTTCATGAGGGACCATTATTGGCAATTTTGATTTGTTGAGGGACTAATCTTGCCATTTCTTCAAAGTTGAAGGACCTTTTGTGTAATTTTGACAAACTTAAGGGACCAACCTTGTAATTATTAATATACAAGGTTTTTAAGTGTCATTTCTTCAATAAATGAGGATCAATCTTGTTTGTCTTCAAGTCTTCAAGGTATTTGTTGAGAATTCCATGATTAGGGCCCGGTTCTTTGTACGGCTTTGTTTCTCGTGTCCGTTTTTCCTTGTAACTTGTGATCTTTTGTCTTTTTCACGATATCCATACCTAAAATACACAAGTAAACAAACACAAGCATATATATGGTATTTTATGACATTTTTATGCATTTAAAGCCCGAAAAGAACGATGAGATCATGTATAAATTCCATCTCATCACTCCCCCATACTAAGCCATTGCTGTGCCCTCACGCAATGCTAGAATAAAGTATCTAAGCATCACCAAAGTTCAAATTTATTAACCTTTATTGAAAAGTAAAAGACTTTCAACATACTATGATGATGTGTAAAGACATAATGTATGATTTTCATCACGAAAATTGACTTTTAGGGTCAAAGAATAGAAACAAGTAAATGTCCCTTAGAGTAAACTTCGTCATCCTTGATTGTCATACATTCCATGCTAAGTGTAAAAACAAGATCATTGTTGGTACAAGTCACAATGGTAACACTACTCATACGTCCAAATTGTGTAATACTTTTTCTCCCCGCAATCCTAGTTATTATAAAAGGAAATGGGTTACTAGCATTTTTTTATCTATTTGTCATGGATCACAAGTGATTCATATTGACTTATAGGAGTAGTTATTAGTCCGAAAGCAAAGTAGCACGATTTGATCAATAGTTAGCCGAAGGACAAAATCTTTTAAAACGGCTTCTCGTGTATCTCCTTAAGTTCATATCTTGGCATAACTCGTTTCATGATTTGAGACCTTTCTCGGACCGATATTTGGCATGTACTTAATACTTCAAATCTTGGGAAGACGTTCTTGAAATTATGGTCTTTTCTTCATATATTTGGAATTTCTTCACTTGACGTTTTTGAGAGATTCTTCATATTGGACCACGACTTCATCATTTTTCTTTAATCTTTACTTTGGATTTTGATATACAACGATCCGCCTCCTTTTCGGACTTGGATATATTTATCCTCATACCTTGTTAGGGTCTTTTTGGATAGACTTTCTCCATGATCTTTAGGGGAGTAATTGCTTCTCGTCGTGTGTCTCGATCCTTCATATTGATTTAGGAATAATGATACTTCACATCATCTTGGATCTTTAGCAAAAATAGAGCTCCTCATGCCTTGTTAGGGCCTTTTTGGATAATCGCCAATCTTCGCGTCCCGCTTCAATAAGTTATGCCTTGGCTATGAACTCTATTCAACCCCGAGCAACTTTTAAACGATCTTGCGCTAGAGGCTAAGTAACCTTTCAAATCGTACGACCTTACTTATTGCAATTATGATTTATTCCTAATGCATTGATCTTATGGGAAGAAAAAGCCACAATTAAAAACATATGAGTTTTTGAAAGAACATTTTCATGTTCTACGTTTAGCATGATCACTTGTATAACTCTATCATTTCTCTTTCTTCACTATATAAAGACCTCTAATTAAAGAGACTCGTGAATACTTAGCCATGCAAGTCAAAATTAAGCCAAATTTGGATTAGCTTTCATTAAGACTATATCAAATCAAAGTTTTGGGTTTTCAAGCCACCTATAGGATCTTGCACTTTCTTGGACTTTTTCAAGTTTAGAGAATGCGTTTTATAGTTCCCTTGATAAGTGACTTTCTAGAATCAATTATAGGAACTTGCGAAAAGTTCTTGTTCTTAACCCGAATGAATTAAGACTTTTGCGTTTTAAAGCTCCCAATATAAAAGTCTAGCAAAACTTGAATTGAGCGGGTTAAGGAATGTAAATGGCTCCAAATGCCCATCAAGTCAAAAATTAACTCTTATTCTACCCAACGGAAAATATACATTCGTGTCTTAAAAACACTTATGAAAACCAAGAAAATTTTTAAAATTTGGCCATTTTTAGTCTTATTAGCAAAACAAAACATTGAAAATTGGAAAGCGTGAGGGCGTAGCAAAGCAAGTACCTATTCACCCCCCATACTAAAAGTAAACATTGTCCTCAATGTTTCGAGTCTAAAGGTGGAGCACCCCCATACTAGAGACGAAGAGTCGAATGCTTAGGATCTAGCATGGAAAGGGTGATCAACAATATATCTAAAGCCGTTTATTAAGTATGCTAAAAGATAATTGTTAGAACAATAAAGGATATGTCATGGATTCGTGAAAAACTTCTTCAAACGAACGATGGAGGCTCACGTAAACGAACACGAGAGTCTTCAATCGTAGATGATGATGATGATCTAGATAACACAATCACAAACAACCACGAGACAACGAGTTAAAAGGGTACAAGTCCCCTTATTAGTGAATAGTGAGCATAAAAGATAAGCATGGGATCTCCCCCACGAGGCACCTCGTTTTTGATTACCGAGTCATGAGCTCGACTCGATCCCCTCAATGCTAATTATCATTGGGGAAGGTAACTTGGTCGAGGGCAACCATTGAAGGAATTTCCCCACCAAAGTAGTGCTTAAGCCTATGTCCATTCACCTAGAAATTAGGACCATCATCTTGAGCTAGCTCAATGGTCCCATAAGGAAACACTTGTGTAATGGTGAACGGACCCGACCAACGAGATTTTAATTTCCCGGAAAATATCTTAAGACGAGAGTTAAAAAGCAACACTTGATCACCAACGTTAAAAACCCGGTTTTTAATCTTTGAATCATGAAACTTTTTAGTCTTTTCTTTAAAAATTAATGAATTTTCATAAGCATTATCTCTTAATTCATCCAATTCATTCAATTGTATTTTCCGGTGATCTCCCGCGGTCTTCAAGTCAAAGTTTGCATGCTTAAGGGCCCAATATGCCTTATGCTCCAACTCAATGGGCAAATGACAATTCTTCCCATAGACTAACTTATAAGGAGTGCAACCGATAGGTGTCTTATAAGCGGTCCTAAAGGACCATAAAGCGTCATCGAGTTTGTCGGATCATGAAGCACGGTTTTCTCCAATTGACCTCTCTAAAATCCTCTTCAAAGCTTGGTTCGAAACCTCGACTTGCCCACTCGTTTGCGGGTGATAAGCCGTAGAAAGACGATGAGTAACTCCATATTTCTTTAGAACCTTTTCGAATTGGTCATTACAAAAATGGGTTCCACGATCGCTTATAATAGCACGAGGGGTTCCGAAACGAGAGAATAGTTGCTTCAAAAACTTCACTACCACACGAGCATCATTAGTAGGCAAAGCCTGAGCTTCCACCTACTTGGAAAGGTAGTCCACCGTGACGAGGATATATTTGTTGCCATGAGACGACGGGAAAGGCCCCATAAAGTCTATTCCCCATATGTCGAAAATCTCACAAACTTGAATTATGTTTTGCGGCATTTCATCACGTTGAGACGATTTTCCTTGACGTTGGCAGGAATCACACGACTTCACAAGTGCGTGTGCATCACGATAGATAGAAGGCCAAAAGAAACCGGCATCGAACACTTTCTTAGCCGTGAGATTAGCACCATGGTGACCACCCGTGGGTCCCTCGTGACAAGCTCTAAGGATATTAGAAGCTTCGGCACCAAACACACAACGTCGAACGAGTTGATCCACACAAACTCGAAAGAGATAAGGGTCGTCCCAAAAATAGAACTTGATGTCACGAAAGAATTTTCGTTTTTGTTGTGTCGTCATACCCTTGATTATGAAATTGCCCGCATGGTAATTTGCAATGTCGGCAAACCATGGGGTTGTGTCTTTAGAATTCACTACACCGAGAGTCTGAAGAGGAAATGTTTCGGTAATTTCCTTGTTCTCGAAAACATCTTTGTGAGGATCTTCTAGATGAGAGAGATGATCGGCCGCTAGATTCTCGGCTCCTTTTTTGTCAAGCACGGTGACATCAAATTCTTGGAGGAGGAGCATCCAACGAAGCAATCTCGGCTTAGCATCTTGCTTAGCTAAGAGATACTTGATAGCCGAATGGTCGGTATACATGATGCTTTTAGTTAAGACGAGATAAGGTCGGAATTTCTCAAAAGCATAGACCACGGCAAGGAATTCCTTTTCCGTTGTGGTGTACTTTAATTGAGCCTCGGGCATCGTCTTACTAGCATAGTGGATAGGACGAAAATGCTTGTCATAACGTTGCCTTAAGACGGCCCCTATAGCATAATCACTTGCATCGCACATGATTTCAAAGGGTAATTCCCAATTAGGAGCAACAAAAATGGGAGCTTCGGTAAGTTTCCTTTTGAGAGTTTCGAAAGCCTTAACACAATCCTCATTAAAGTTAAAAGGAGCATCCTTCTCGAGAAGGTGTTTCATAGGACGAGAGATTTTCGAAAAGTCCTTGATGAAACGACGATAAAAGCCCGCGTGGCCTAGGAAACTCCTAACTCCCTTAACGGTTTTGGGATGAGGTAACTTGGCAATGACGTCTACCTTAGCTTTATCGACCTCAATCCCCGCCTTCGACACTTTATGTCCTAAGACGATTCCTTGTTTACACATAAAATGATATTTTTCCCAATTAAGCACAAGATTGGTTTCTTCACAACGTTTTAACATTTGCTCGAGATTAGATAAACATGACGTGAACGAATTACCAAACAGCGAGAAGTCATCCATAAACACTTCCATCGACTTCTCGATCATGTCGTGAAAAATTGCCATCATACACCGTTGAAACGTACCGGGTGCATTACAAAGTCCGAAAGGCATCCTACGATAAGCGAACGTTCCATAAGGACACGTAAACGTAGTCTTCTCTTGATCACGAGGGTCGATAGGGATTTTAAAGTAACCGGAAAAACCATCTAAAAAGCAATAGAATTCATTTCCCGCAAGTCGCTCCAACATTTGATCCATGAAGGGCAAAGGAAAGTGGTCTTTACGAGTGGCGTCATTTAACTTTCGGTAGTCAATACACACCCTCCAACCGGTCACAACACGAGTGGGAATCAACTCGTTGTTTTCATTGGGCACAACGGTCATTCCTCCCTTTTTAGGGACACAATGGATTAGGCTCACCCATGGGCTATCGGATATAGGATAAATCATTCCCGCGTCAAGAAGTTTAAGGACCTCCTTTTTAATGACATCGTGAATTTTGGGATTCACCCTTCTTTGACTTTGAATTGCGGGTTTGTAGTCCTCCTCCATTAAAATCTTGTGAGTACAAAATTTTGGGTCAATACCCTTAATGTCGGATATTTTCCACGCAATTGCCCCTTTGTGAGCCTTAAGAACTTTCAAGAGCTCGGTTTTTTCATTATTAGCAAGACCTTTTGCAATAATAACCGGCAATTTGTCATCACCTTCCAAGAATGCGTATTCAAGGTGAGAAGGAAGATCTTTCAATTCAAGGATAGGTGGTTCCTCGATTGAAGATTTTGGTTCAACACTCATAACTTCCATCGGCGAAAGAAATGGTGGAATAGAAATTTCATCACTAATCAACACCTCATCTTCATTGTCGATCTCATTTGAAGTGAAATCGCCTCCTTGGAATGGAGTGAGATTTGGTGTGGAATTAGCAAGAATGGGATCCAAAATAGTGGGATTGCCACTTGACGAGCTATCGGAAAAACCTAACACTTCTTGTGAAAACTCATCGCAAACCACATCAACGATGTCAATGTGATTGATGGTAGTGATTGCATAAACATGAGAAGGTTTCGAGTTTTGAGTAGCGTTTATAACAAGTTCCTCTTCGTTGAATCTCAAAGTGATAGTTCTCGCATGAACATCGATAAGCGATCTCGAAGTATCTAAAAATGAACGGCCTAAAATTAGAGGAACTTGAGGATCCGCGGGGATGTCAACTACTATAAAATCAACGGGATAGTAGAACTTCCCCACTTTCACGAAAACATCTTCGGCTACTCCACATGCCATAACTGTAGAATGATCGGCCATCTCGAGGGACATGTTCGAAGGAATGAGAGCCGGAAGCGAAAGCGATTTCCAAATGGAAAATGGCATCAAATTAATGCTCGCACCAAGATCGGCCAAGGCGAGGCATTCTTTCATATCTTGTATGTCACAAGGAATGAGAAACTTTCCGGGATCACCAACTTTTTTCGGTATGCGGTTAAGATAAACCGAAGAACAATTAGCAAGCTTTGAAAGCTTTTCCTTATCGCTCATCATACTTTTAAAAGTGGAAGCGAAACGAGGCATATATAACAACGCGTCGGCTAAACTCACATCAAAATGCACTTGTTGAAACATTTTTATAAAAAGCTCGATTTGTTGTTTGTTACGTTCTTGCAACTTCTCTTTGTTTCGTCTCGAAGGGTAAGGTAAAGGTGGTGTGGGTTGGACATTAGGCTACGGCCTTGGAAATTCGGGTTCCACAATTTGTATTGGTTCAACCGTAGGTGTGGTATGAGCGGTACTTCGTGGGATTGTAATGTGCTCCTTTTCGACCATCACCTCGGGTTCTTTCTCGACTTCCTTCTCCGTAGAAGTACTTGGACGAGAGATTGGTTCCTTGAAAGTTTTACCACTTCATGTAGTAATAACCTTCATTTCTCCCTTCGGGTTTGCAATGGTATCACTAGGAAGACCACCCGAAGAAGAGGGTTTACACATGATTGCTTCAAACATCTTAGCCATTCGGTCCTCAAATTTTGATTGCCTAGCATCCGCTTTTAATAACTCTTGCTTAATCTCATGTTGTCCCAATTCCATCTTTCGTTGATTTTGTTGTAGACGTTGGACATTTCCTTCCATTTTGTTTGCATGAGTTTTAAGTTCATTAGCAAGTTCATTTTTTAACTCGTTTTTCAACTCGGATCTTAAGCTAATCATCTCACGTTGCATGTTGTCAAACTTAGCATCATTTGCTTTAGCATAATCCAAAAATTCTCCTTGCAAATTTTTAGTGTGAGCATTTTGAAAACCTTGTGTAGTGTTTTGGAAATCACGGTTTTGGTTTTGATTAGAAATTTGTCCATTCCCAGTTTGATAATTCCCCTTGTTGTAATTGCGTGAATTGCCTTGGTAATTACCTTGGTTGTTGTTTCGATAATTGTTAACGTTTTGGTTTGGTGGAGCTTGATTTTGGCGGGAACCTTGCCGGTTTTGGTTGTAAGTTCCCGTTGCTACATAAGCACTCGAAGTGTTACCATCGGCGGTAATGCACTCGGAAAGATCATGAGCTCCCCCACATGACAAACAACTCTTAGCAACCGCTTTAACCGAAGCGGAATTGGAAGCTTCTTGAGCCTTCCAATGGGACATTAGATTAGCAAATCTATCAAAAAACCGATTTTCCTCATTAGCTTCATCATATAAGGCATTAATGCCACGAGACGATTGTGACGAAGATGACGAACCCATATTGGCAACACTCGGTGTGTTACGAGGGTTATAAACCTTAGATCTATTCTCAATGATTTGTAAAGCCTCATTTGTCGTCTTGCACAAAAAATTACCACCCGCGGCGGCATTCAAATAATCTCGTTCATGATCATTAAGCCCATTATAAAAAGTATCCACTTGATGCAATTCCGTAAAATCATGGTGTGGACATTCATGTAACATCTCTTTAAAGCGTTCCCATGCCATTGAAAAACTTTCATTATTTCTTTGCACAAATCGTGAAATCTCATTTTTCAAGTGTGTTGTTTTAGATGGTGGAAAAAACTTGTTCACAAACTTAGAAACGAGATCGGCCCATGTCAAAATCGAATTTGGCGGTTCTTTCTCGAGCCAAATTTTTGCGGGTCCATCCAACGAGTATGGAAACAACATCATCTTAATGGCGTCATGTGGAACATCCTTAAACTTGCTAGTGGCGGTGAGACGGTTGAAATTCCTAATGTGGTAATGCGGGTTGTCTTTCTCGTGACCTCTAAACTTATTTGCTTGCAACATCGACATTAAACCCGTCTTAATTTCGAAATTCTCCGCAAGGATGGGGGGAATCACAATAGCCTCTCCAAAACCCTCGGTCGGTGCTTGTAGCAACTCCATCATAGTACGATTAGCCATGACGACTTCTTGTTCTACAATAGGTTCAACAATTAGAGGTTCTTCAACAATCAACGTCTCTTGATTGGCTTTCTTTTGAAGTCGTTTACGAGCTCGTTTTGCTTGGTTACGAGTGATCATAAACTTCACGAAGAATGGGAGGTGAGCAAAGAAGATTCTTTTTGGGTGTTTTATGGATTTTCAAATTTTTTTTTGTGTTTTTGATGATATTTAATTTTTTTGGATTTTGGTGTATCTTCGTAGACAACAATCTACAAAATCTCTCCTCGAATGAAACTCTTGATTAAAGAAGCCTCAAAGGAATGAAAACGATCACGTGGAGTGAACGCCTTCGAATGACTTTAGAACTTTGGTGAAAACCAAATTGTTCAAGAGGTTTTAATCACAAAGAAACCAAGCAAATATATTATACGTAATAATACTTTGGGCGGCAAAACCCTCGATTAGCCTTCAATCTAAAAATACTCACAAGCAAGCGGGGAAACGAGGCGGCGCGAAGCACTTAAGAGCCTTTTTCCTTAGGGTATATTTTATAATACCCGCCTTATACCCACCTTATAGTTTGTATCTTTCAAAATCGAGCTTCACGAAAGTATTTATCTATTTTTGCCTTTTTCTTTTTGTTTGAGATTCGAATACAATAATTGAGTGATGAAATCCCAATTAAGGTTGTGTTTTCACACTTTTGGAGATATTGTGAATTTATTGTGATACTTAATACAATATAGTAATAATATTTGTACAAGAAAAACCAATACGTATTAGTAGAGTTCTACTAATACAAATACTATTTATGGTTAATATTAAAAACAACAATGCAAATTAATCACGACACACCTCCCCGGCAGCGGCGCCAAAATGATTGTAGTGTTTTATCACACCGTTAGGAATAGGAGGGTAAATAGTGAAAAGTATTTAACAAATGATTTTAGGAAAAATCAAATGTTAATAACCCAATGAAAGTTCGTTTCTCAAGGAGGTATATGTGTGTGACTAAGATGTACAAGATTTGAGATTAATATTTGGTTTAGAAGGGGATTAGAAAAGAAGATGACGAAGACGTAAAAATAAAAATTAACAAAAAAATCACTACTAGAAAGTTAAAACGTAGAACCTTAAAAACCACAAAAATAAAAATAAATTCTAAAAATTACCAAAAATTCACCAAAAATAAAAAATAATAAACTAAGAGTTTACCAATGATCAAAACTTTTTCAAACCTTTAAAATAATTAAATATTCAATTTTTAAATGCTAATTAAAGCCCTAAAAATCAAATATATAATCAAAAAGCCCAAATAAAGATTTTTTAATTGGTAAACCTCTAAAATGACCTAAGAAGATTAAAAACTATTTTTAGAAATTTTTAAAACTAATAAAAACTATTTAAAATGATTTAAAACTATTAAAACTTAAAATAATTATAAAAATTAATCTAAAAGAAATAAAATTATTCTAAAAGTTGCTAAATTCATGTTTTAATGTATTAAAACTAACAAAAATGTAAAAAGTTGGAAAATGTGAAATTTTAAAAATAATAATAAAATAATAATAAAATAATATTAAAAATCCAAAAAATTATAAAAAATTCTAAAAACTTGCAAACTAGTTTATTTTAACCTAAATAATCAGAAAATCAAAGTGAAATTACCAAAATACCCCTATTGGGCCCTCAAATGGGCCAAATCCAAAAACAGTCAACACAAATGGGCTTTTGGGGCCAAAAAGTCAAACTTGGCCGAATTGACTTGGAAAAGCCCTATCTGACTTAAAATTCAATTCTAAGAAAAAAACTCTAAAGGCCCAAAAGCTGAAAATGAGCTTATCACAGCTTATTGAACACAAAGCTTATTCTTATTGGGCTTTTCAGCCCATTAAGCCATAAGCTAATGCCATAAGCTCTAATTTGACACACAACCTTCTTTTGGGATGCTTATGAGATCTGTAAAAAGAATTTTTGAAAAAGCTCACTCGGTAAGCCAGAAATAAGCAATGTATTATTTCACAAAACGACAAAATAGTCGGGTTTGAGAAATAATGCACCTCAGAACTTGATTCAACTTGTAAAAGCTTTCAAATGGACTCAATAAGCAAAATCAATCAACAAAAATCCAATAAGCACAACCAATAAGCCAGAATAAGCACAAATGAACTTATGTAAAAGTCAAAGGAGTTGGTTTTCTAGTCAAACCCTAAAGACAACCACCCAAATGCTCCAGTATGAACAAATGGGTCAAAATATAAGCACCTATTACAAAAACAAAGTTGTTGCTAGTTGGAATAAGCTATTATAGCTTATTGATAAGCTGAACCCAATTTTACACTATCAGTGGCAACTAGCAGGGGAAAGGAGTTCCCACTGCTTTGACTATTTGACCAAGCTTATTTGAGAGTTCTGGTTTGATTCAATTGGAAACAAAGGCACCCTTGTGATCAGTGAATCACAAGGAGTCAATAGCAACAATAAAATCACAATATGGTTCACACAATAAGCCATAATAAGCCAAACAGTCACCAGATATGCTCCAGATATGCAAATAAGCAGTTAAGCACTTAATAAGCAGATTTAGCCACAATAAGCCAACCAAACTTAACAGGATGCATACACAAGCTATATAAACTAAGAATAAACACAAAGCAACAAGAATCAAACACTGAATCAAAGTAAATAGCAAGATCAAAGCACAAAATGTTTCTGATGAACAAAGAACAATATGCAGACAAGTTTTGCTGATATACTTGACACTTGATCCAATTTCAAGCCTCAAATCCTTCCACCCTGGTGTGATTAACTATGATTTAGCACTTGTTATCCCTAGCCTATGCTTAGATCTAGGTGTCCTCAAAATCCTAGCCAATTTTACCAAGTTATGAAGATTTTATAGCCAAATCAAGAATCTATTTGATCAAACCCACAAAACCTGCAAACAGATGAACACTAGCACCTAAATAACAGATACCAACTCTTGCAAACAACACACAAGCACTTAACAAGCCACAATCCAAACTTATGCAGTAATCCCAAACACTCCTTAATCTAACACTTAACAAAGGAACTTGTGATTTTAACTAATAACCTACTGATTTTAATGATCAAAAACACTTAAACAATAGCAACTAACACAATCAAACTCAAAAATCACTAGCTTAAACACCAATTCTCAAAATCAAAGCACCAAATTCAAAACAGCCATAAACATGAAATTTTTAGGGGAATCTTAACCAAGAGATTATACCTGCCTTCCACAACATCTTAGGAAGGCCAGCTATGCTCCTTGGACCTTATTCAACAACTAGAACAAGACCAAGGTACTTCAAATAAGGATATGCAAATTGCCTTGGTTGATGGTTCAAAGTAGAACTTCAAGGACTTGATATCTTCAACACAAGCAGCAAACAACTCAACCAAGGGCTCTAATCCCTTCACAAGCTTGGTGTCAACAAGCTTGTAAGAGCTTATAGCAAATGGTCAAGGGTTAGTACACAAAATAAACCAAAACAGAACCTAGGATTTCAAGGTATTCAAACCTTAAAAACCTTATGAAACAAGACGTGCCTTAACCACAAGATTAAGGTAGGCCTTAACAATCAAATGGAACTCAGAATTAGGCTACTCAAACACCAACTTTTAATCAAATCAAAAAGAGAATTCAATATTTTCAGAAATTCAAATTTTATTAAACTTAAAAAGGAATTACAAAGATTGATAGCCTAAAACTGGAACAAAGGGACTCTCACATGTTGAGGTCTCCTTTTATAGGCAAATGCCTGGCTAAACAGTATTCACAAACCCTAGAACTGAATTCCCTATTATGCCCTTGAGTCTTCTAGATGTTTTCTGAATTTGAGCTGTCCAAGTTGATCAAGGCTGTTCATTTTAGCTTTGGAATGAAGCAAGGATCCTAGGCTGTTGATTTGGACACGTAGGATGACTTGGGGGTTAAGTTGCATTCTGATTGGTTGAAAGGGAATTGGGGGTGGGGTCCTTTGTGAGTGGGAATAAGGGTTTTGTGTGTGGGATAGGTTTCTGCATGTGTGAATCACACATGTGCCAAGGTAATTGAAAATTACCCTTTGTTTAAGTGAAGGTAATTCTGGGTGGGATGAATGGTAAACAGTAAGGATTTTGATCCGATTTTGGGGGAAAGGTGTTTGTTTGGCGCATTTTCAGTTTGAATGTTTCAAATTGACACCTTTGTTCCTTGTTCTTTGGCAAAAGGTTCTAAACAAGTATTTCAGCCCATTAAACGTATTCTCTTTGTTAATAACTTTCACCATTTGTCATTTTTGGCACCAAACTTTGGAAAAAGGTTATCAAGGGTTATTTTTGACACTTTTGCATATTTCAAGGGCTGATCTTATCTTGATCTTCAAAGGTCTTCATTGTATCTTTGACTTCATGAGGGACCATTATTGGCAATTTTGATTTGTTGAGGGACTAATCTTGCCATTTCTTCAAAGTTGAAGGACCTTTTGTGTAATTTTGACAAACTTAAGGGACCAAACTTGTAATTATTAATATACAAGGGTTTTAAGTGTCATTTATTCAATAAATGAGGATCAATCTTGTTTGTCTTCAAGTCTTCAAGGTATTTGTTGAGAATTCCATGATTAGGGCCCGGTTCTTTGTACGGCTTTGTTTCTCGTGTCCGTTTTTCCTTGTAACTTGTGATCTTTTGTCTTTTTCACGATATCCGTACCTAAAATACACAAGTAAACAAACACAAGCATATATATGGTATTTTATGACATTTTTATGCATTTAAAGCCCGAAAAGAACGATGAGATCATGTATAAATGCCATCTCATCATTGTAACACTTATAAATATACATGCAACTTAAAAGGGGGACTTGACTTATGTTAATAAGCTATAACTAATTATAGCTGTATGTTATAAGCTCCTACTAGAGCTTATGACTTACTTGAAACCTTATGACACACCTAGATCTAATTTGGTATAACACATAAAACAAAAGGTAAGTTGTATTAATTTAGATTGGAAAACTAAATATTAATAAGCTCATATAAACTTATAAGAATATCCTAAGTAAAAATATACATAAAATGTAAATTAATGTTAATGGACTAAATAAGTCCATGAAATGTTAATTTAAAACTTAAATGGACCTAATGAGCCCATTTTATAAATTATAGTAACTTAAATGGACTTAAGATCACAATTAGGCCCATTTAACTAATTAAAGAACTTAAAAATGTATTAAGTCCAATAAATGATTTAAGGGCCCATTTAAACAAATTAGTGGACTTGAAATATATTTAAGCCCACTAAAATAGCCCATTAGATGTTTAGCCCATTTAATGAGCCCATATAAAGTTTAAATATTTAAATGAAAGTTTTTATAGTAAAATATAACTTATAAAAACTTTTTGGATGAAATTGACAATTTACAAAGCATAAGGACTAAAACCGTGACTTATGAAACTTGTTTGGATAAACTAGTAAACACAAGGACTGAAAATGTAAATGTACAAAAGTCTAGGGTTTAAATAAAGACTACCCGTGGAAAATTAAACCCTAGGGACCATTTTGGGAAGTTTCTAAAAGTTGTATTGCTATTTTAAAACCCTAAGGACTATTTTTGTCAAATATCAAAACCTAAAGAAGCCCTAGGGGCTGTTTTTGAAATTTTTATAAAGTTATAAAAACCTAGATAATACTAGGGGACCAAATCTGCCATAAGACGAAACTTTAGCAAGCCCTAGGTACTAAATATGTAAAATCCGAAAGTTACACTCCTTGGAAAATATAGAAGGACTAGTTTTGCCATATCCCGAAACATTTCCAAGCCCTAACCCTAAAATCTATTTTAATTATAATAAAACATAATTAAAACACTTAGACCATAAGAATTAACGTATAAATTCTTAAGTTTAAATTATTTTATAAATTTTTAAAAATAATTTATGGAAACTTTAAAGTTAAATAAAATATTATATATTTTTTTTAAAATAAAACATTATATTTACTTTAGGAAATAATTGTATAAACAATTATGAATATGTATTGTCAATACGTGTACTCATATACTTTTAAGAAATAAAATTATGTGAACGTTGACTAAATTAAATGTTACTACGTAGATATATTATAGGTAAAACCCTTATGTTTACTTAAATATAGAACGTGGTTATAAAATTTAACGGGATGTTATTGGTACAAGTATTATAAACATAGATTCATATTTTAAGTGAAACATTTTCCTTTATGTTTACTTAAATGTAAAACTTAATTGTGAAATTGAATGATTACTATAAATACATGTATGCTAACTAATATTTATAGTTAAACATGTGATGTGAACTTAGAAATGAAACTTATATAAATAAGTTAAATGAATATTGCTTCTACTTGAACTATGGTTATTTAGATAAATACCATAGTATGAATGAACTGAATAAAATCCGTATAAGCATACCTATATGTTCGTTGTATTATCTATTAAGATTGTACTATCTGATTAGACATAACTTTGGTGTGAGCTTTATTTGGATACCCGTGTTAAACAAGAAATTGCCTACTCCCAGGTGAGTTTACAGCCCCATTTAAACTTTGATAAAACTTTCCCTTTTGGGAAAGAAAATATGCAAACATATATTGGACATAACTGGATTGTATAAAATGGATTATGATAGCTTACTATTGAAACTGTTAAATTGTTGTAAATCGCCCAAATGTTATAAATATATCTATTAGGGATTGTCCATCCCCGTCTAGGTGAGTCATGCTCACTGTGCCTTGGTCGGGACAACAGACGTATACCATGTTGGAACTGGAATGGGTGTCTTTTTGTAAGACACTACGTCCTCATCTGTTGAGGACTACGGGGTTAAGCTTCAGTTTTTAATAATAAACAAGTGTTATTTACATTTTAGTAAGAATTCTTTGTGCATTATTACTTCTATGATTATTGTATGTCCAAATTAATTAATTGTTAAAATCTGTAAATTCACCAACTTTATGTTGACCCGTTAGTATGTTTTGCACAGGAATATGAAGTTAGTACATGGTGTGTGCATGGTCTTCAGCATCTTAGTAATCTGCATTGTAGGACTCGTCCGGGGTTCTATTTGGGAAACTCAAACAAACACTCTTCACCATGTTTAAGACAATTTTTATTTATTTGTTTAAATAAACATGTAATATGTTTAGACTAACTCTTTATCTTATGCTCTATGGACTATATGCTATCGATCCACCCTTGTGACATCTCCGTGGATATTTTCCGCATATCTTAACCCTACCCGAGGTGTCACAAAGAATGGTATCAGAGCATTAGTTATAGAGAACCAGATAAATTTTTAAATAAAATAAAAATAAAATGATTTTTCTTTTATTTAAAAACTGGACTATAACTTATAAAACTCTTTTTGGGGATTTTACCGTGGGACCGTCTTAGTTAAGCATATAGATCTTAGGGCATTTTATGCTACGTGAACTAATTGTATATATATACATGTTTACTACACTTAATTATTAATACTTCTTAGTAAGGTGTTGCTATATGATAGACGTGCTAAACATGAAAATTTTACACTATATAGTAAAATACTGAAATACGAATATGAGTAATGTTAAACTAAACAACACACTTACTAACTGATAAATGAACTACTTACATGATAGAGTATATATATATATATATATATATATATATATATATATATATATATATATATATATATATATATATATATATATATATATATATATATATATATATATATATATATATATATATATATATATATATATATATATATATATATATATATATATATATATATGTATAAGTATAAATATTTGTAACCTTAAAACATTCTAATAATTGTTTAAAAGGGGATATATTTCATCAGCCACACCGGCCCCATTTTCTATCTCAACATCAGCCACACCGGCCCCAACCTCTATGGAGGAGGATCGGGCCCCTCCTAGCATACCATCTTCCATGCCTCTGTCCTTTTCATCCGGATATTTATCCGGACCCGCACCTGTCTCCACTTATGAGACCGGGGACGGTTACGGGGCAGGACGCGTCGATTCCATCCGGGCCCAGATTTCCTCATTGGTTGCACGCCATGAGCGAGAGATACCCGACCTACGCAGCCAGTTGACAGTCAGTCAACAGAGCCATGCCGTCATCTATGAGCGTATCGACACTCTTTTCCGCACTATGAGGGGAGACTCCCAGACTGCAAAGGGCATCCAGGCTAGGACGGACGAGGCACTGAAGTGGTTATCGGATGAGAACTACCGCCTCCACCAGCGCATTTAGGTCATGGAGGGTCTGCAGCATCAGGCCCATGCTGCTCTAGCTTCACAGGAGCAGTCATTATCCATCTTCTTTGATCTCGCCACTGTCCGGCATGATGGGGTTGCTGGGGAGATGGCTTATCTCCGAGGAGTCCTCGATAGGCTCCGGAACCAGCTACTGTCTGCACTCCGTACGCTCAATGAGACCCGAACGACAGTTCGGACTTTGTGGAACACCAGGAGGAATTCTGCAACCCTACCAGCTCCATATGCACCGTCAGCCCCGGCATCATCTATTGGACCATCTAGGCAGGATTAGCATAGACGTACTAGACTTCTTGTATGTCATGATAAGCTCACGGGTTGCATCCCGGCTATCATGACATAGGGCCTTTGTACTTCTATCTCTTGTTCATCTTTTGTGATGTAATCCCGTACTTTATCTTTTCTTTCTTTTGGGACATGTAACTTTGGGATATGATGTTTTTAAAGACTGTGTGTATCATTACTTTGGATTACGCTTGACCGGCCTTTAGATAGTGTTATGCTAAGATGACTGTTAAATTTCTCATAGAAATAACATGTAATCACTCTCTTTATTATATCTATATTATGAGATCTTAACAGGTTGCCCAAATTTGTTATGAAATCAGTGCATAAGTTTCTCCGTGCAAATAATATAAAAACAGTACTAATGCTTGAACTAATAATCTCATTTTGTATATGATTATAGACAAATGGTGATTACAAGGTAAAATCCCAATAATGGGACCACTTCCAATGCCGACAATGCTGAATCCCCAGAAGCTACACAAAATGTCACTGCCGCACAACTGCCAGAAATGATAAGTGAAGGCATCACAGTAGCTATGGCAGCCAGAGGAGCTAAACCAAATACAAACAATGATCCAAACTCTGACGCTCGCAGAAACAACACCAACATGGGTTGCTCTTACCCCGACTCCTTGAAATGTAAACCCTCATACTACCGAGGTAAAGAAGGAGTTGTTGAATTGATGCAGTGGTTTGAAAGACTAGAAACAGTCTTTCGCATCAATGGTTGTGCTGACGAAAACAGAGTTAAGTTTGCCACGTGCACCCTACTTGAGAGTGCCCTCACCTGGTGGAACTCTGTGGTCGCCATCCTTGGACATGACGCCGCTTATACTCTCACTTGGGCAAACCTTAAGGAAAGAATGACCGAGAAGTACTGTCCCAGAGGAGAAATGAAGAAATTGGAAGTCGAGTTGTGGGATCTCAAGTGTAAGAACAATGATATCATTTGGTACAACCAAAGGTTTCAAGAGTTAAGCTTGATGTGCACCTGAATGTTTCCTCTAAGGAGTGACAAGAATGAGAAGTATGTCAGTGGACTCCCTGACAACATTCATGATAGTGTGCTAGCTTCACGACCCACCACTGTTGAAGGTGCCATGGAATTTGCGACTGAGCTGATCAACAAACGAGCCCGCAATCTGTCTGAGAGGCAAACAGATAACAAGAGGAAACCGATGAAAACTCTCGTAGCCAGCACCAGCAACCTTCCAAAATGCAAAACATTGGGCTAGCGTATGACACTACCCCCACAACCAGCACCAAGAACTACGCGGGGACAAAACCCAAGTGTCCGAAGTGCAACTACCACCATGTTGCTGGAGGACAATGTCAAGGATGCTACAAGTGAGACCAACAAGGCCACTTTGCTTGCGGGTGTCCAACCAATGTTGCTACCCCAGGTCGACCCAACACTAATTCTGGAAACAACAACAGGGCAAGTCCAACGCACGAGGGAGTGGAAGTGGGCAACAAGGAAACCAAAACCCCACTGGCGGGAGCGGTAGCGGGCAGAAGAAAGCCGTGGTATGTTACAATTGTGGAACCCCTGGGCACGTGAGACCTGATTGTCCCAAGAGGGCCAATCAGAAGAAGGACGATAAGGGAGCTCCTACGAAAGTGTACATGGCTGGCAATGCCCCAACAAACCCAGGATCCAACATCGTACGTGGTACGTTCCTACTAAACAAATGATATACATATATCTTGTCTGATACATGTGTAGGCCAAAGCACTACAATTGCTAAATTTAGTAAGGTAATGGAAATCCCTCCGATAGTTCTAGGCTCCTATTATACTGTGGGATAGTCGACGGAAAAGTTATGATAGTTAAACACCCTCATCCGAGGTTGTTCCTTAAAAACTTTCCGAATCAGCCGTTTTACACCAATCAGATCCTGCAAAGCCTTGATAACTTTAATGTCGTTCTTAGCACAAAATGACTAGCAAATAACATGCGATTATCCTTTATGGCCAAAAATGGGTTTGTACACCTTGGTGAGATGAAACCTTGATTATACTGGGAAGCCATAACCCCGGTATAGTTAACACTAGATTTAGTGTCATCTCTAGCACCAACGCGCTAAAGAATATTTGGTCTGAGAGTGACCCGTTTCCCTAAACTGTTTCTTCCCTGCCTAACCCTGAAGGACACACCCAACCCACAATGGGTGTATTTTGTAAGGTTACTTCCGCCACCTAGACAACCCTAAAACCTGAAAGGCACACCCAACTCACAATGGGTGTACTTTGTAGGGCCATGTTTGGCAACCCCCGTAAGGAGATGATGAATGTCTCATGCTTTTGGACATTCCTCTTTTCTCTTCGGGTCTAATTAGTTCGACAATACCATCACCCACTAGATGCTGGGAGATGAGAATTCCACTCTTTAGAAGTCAAAATTTATACAAAATTTTGAACCAGTAATAATGAATGCATGACCCTTGTTGCGACGCCCTGCAAGGCGCACACTTCTTTATTCATGGTATCTTCTTTTACTTCTTTTCTGCGCCCCTCTCACTCAGCCTCACGGCAAAGGAAGCAGATTCCTTACAACCACTTACGCAAACGCCATCGACAACAGTCTTAACCTCCTTGTTGGGTAGAAACTTTAGTACCATTAACTAATGTTTGTACCTCTCTGCCTAGAGGCAAAGATTGTAAGTCTTTTCTTAAAGCTGCTAATATAGGAAGGGTTAAAGTTAAACTTGTTTGTTTTACCTTCAACCCCCAAATTTTACATCCGCGGGTATGGAGATATAACTTGTATCTCACCCATGAACAAGATGTAGAATTAGTGTGTCCCCGGATTCCCCAACGGATGAAACAAGCTGGCACATCCTCCTCATATCAGAAACCATTTGCAATGGATTTGCCCCCCTAACCAAATCCACAGCGCTAATGGTCCCCTCCCAGATTCGGGAAAAGTATGACTACAACACCCCTTGAGAAGCCCGCGTCTGTCCATCCATAATAGCAGTCTCCTTTACTGCTCAATCGGATGTATAGTGCGATCCGGATAAAGATCTCTTTGCATTTCTCGCCTGTCCATCCACAGTAGTAGTCTCCTTTATGTTGATCCCAAACTTAGATCGATTAAGCTTGTGTATACGAGATTAGATCAAGTTATATACGTAGAGAAACTTTGTTTATGTATAAAGTAATCTAAGTGTTATGCGGAATTAACACTTAAACAAGAACACACAAAGATGTAAAACAAACTTTCACTTGATTGATAATAAGCAACTTGCTTACAATGAAAGTGTTTTAACGTATGAAAAACTTATATGAAACATAACCTAAAGGTCTTCTTTTATAGACATAAGAAGCCTTGTACAAGAGTCTACGTATCAAATATTCTAGGTAAAGATAATTATAGAAATTTTACAATGTTGAACTTATCTTTACTAGAAACAAACTAGAAACAATATACGCGTAGACCATATCTTTCTATCAGTGCTTGTCTTCAACCTATCAACGCTTGACTTCTTCTTGTCAACACTTGATCTGTCAGCATTTTTTTTCTTCTTATCAACGCTTGTTTTCTTCTTGTCAACGCTCAAGTGGACTGGCTACATTTTATTCCCAGCAATCCTCCCCTAAACTTGATATCTACTCTAGTAATCAAGTTTCTGAATAAAAATTAAGAACTAGGAGGAATTTTACAACGCTTATCATATTGGTAATAAACATGACTAATCAAATCATTGGCCACGTCACTTGAATAGTCAATCTCCAGCTGTGTTGTCTTCATCTTTTCCAAAACTTGTTTGGACATGGGATATTGACCATCTACAAGAAGATACTCAGCAAACTTTGTAGAGCTCAAATAATACACACCAGCAGCTGAATACAAACGGCATTGAAGACCACTCAGATCATCCTCAAGATCCTTCCAGACAGCAGGATCTTCTTCTGTTGGTCCACACATTCTCTTGAATGTTGACCAAAGTTTTATTCCATTGACTAAAGTAGGAGCTTCAGTCTCATACTTGGCCTCCAACAACCTCCAATGGTCTACCAAGTGTTCTCTATCCACACTTGCAAAGAGAGATATAAGAGTGGTAAATGTGTATACCTCTTTCCCATACCTGCCAATCTTCCAAAACCCACTTTCATCTTCTTCATAGCTTATGATAGGGTTTCTGGCATCAAAAGGTAACACTTTTACCATATCTAAAGCTTCCATGGGTGAGAGCTTGATGCTCCTTCTTATAACAGCTTCACTGGGATTCAATTTATCCATATCTTTAGGGAACTCAAGTGGAACTCCCTTCTTCATAGGCCTTGGAACAATCATTGCCTTCTGAATATCCATCTCCTCTACAAGTTCTTCTCTCCTTTCATCTGAAAGAAGTCTAAGAGTGTTCATTTCCTGCACTCTTGCCCAAATGGGATAAGCCTTGTACTCCAATTCTTGAAAAGATAAACCCTGCAATCTCTATGTGGTCCATCCAGTTCCATGACATCTGAGTAGCATGTAGTAAAGCTCCCTTCTATCCCTCTTCAGTAGTGAAAGAACATTGCTAGCTTTGTGTTTCAGAATTACCTAGCAGTCACTTTAAACTCTTAGAAGAATCTCCAAACCCTAAATTTGGTCTGAAATAGTCAAATATGGATTCTCCATACACCTATTCTCCCAATCATGGTACATCTGAACAACTTCTGGCATATCAAAATCTACTTGCAATTTCAACTCTCTAAGCTTCTCTCTTGCCAAATCATCACCATATTCAAGTCTCTCAGGTTGCTCAATTATCATCACACTTGAATCTGAACTGGCTTCATCACTTCCTTCTTGTTCCTCTGAAGTGACAACAAATAGTGATTCACCAACCTTCTTCCTTTCTTGTTCCACAAGTTGTGCAGCCAACCTTCTATCAAACTCTACCTGTGTTGCACCCTTTGAAACTTCTACTTCTACCATGATTCCTTTACCCTTATCTAATGGATCAATGATGGGTAAGGATGATGGTAATACCTGTGAAGATACTTCTTTGATGATAGTTGATGACTGGAATACATCAACCTCATCTGCAGGTCTGTCAACGCTCAAATTTCTTGTGTCAGACCCCAATTTGCTCATGTCAGCGCTTGGTGTGTCAGCGTTCAAATTTTGCTTGTCAACGCCCAAATTACTTGTCTTAGCGCCTCTTGTAATTTGCTCCAACATAGCTGTAAAAGACAAGTCTAAATTGGTAGGAGTTACCAGAGATGTGTCAAAACCTGGTTGCTTCTTCTGTTCAGTGAGGGCTTTAGCAACACCCAAAGATTCACCATTATGTGAGCCCTTATCACTCACATTAATCTGCTCATCCTCCCTTTTGGAAGATTCATCCATCCCACGCCTAGTGCTAGCATTCTCCAAAATGACAATCCTCTCCCTCAATTGCTTGAGTTCAAGGCCTTTTGTACTGAGAATTTGTAACAAGTCTTCATTTTGCTTTTGCAAGCTAATGCAGACAGCCGTCAATTCCATTAATGTGTATGGTTCCAATCTGCCCTCCTCTAAAATGGGTATTTAACCTCCCAAGTTAGATTCATGGGGCATGGATGAGGTCTTAAAGATGTAAGGACTGTCTGGGCCTACATCTAAGCCAGAACCAATAGTCCCAGCCTCATCCATAGCACCAACCACACTTGTGGTGGTGGTTCTCTCTGCTACATGGCTAGGACCACTAGAGGAGAACACTCAAGTAGTCCTTTGGCATTTTTGCAACCTATATTGTGGTGGGGTAGAAGATGATGTGGATTGGGTGGATGTGGGAAGGTTAAGGGGTGTTTGGGTCTATGAAGGAATGGTGTCAACGTCTGGATTACTTGTGTCAACGCCAACATTTAAGGTGTCAGCGTTGAAGGGTTCTTGGTCAATTTCCATGCGTTGAGGTGAAGGCAAAGGTTTTGGTATTGGGTCAAGTTGTGGTTGTGGGTCTGGTTGGGGTTGTGCTGCTGCAATAACAGCAAGCATAGCTGGGGTGAGAGGTAATTCACGGTGAGTGGGTGAGTTCATCTTGGTAAAAATAGCTTTCTTTTGCACAGGGATCTCATAAAAATCATCATGATCCCTTGTGCAGTAATTTTACACATCAAAAACCATTTGTAAAAACCTGGGAAAAGCCAAAGTCATCTTATTCCCTTTGTTTTTACACGTGCCATCAAAAATCATTTTAGAATAATTAAACTTTTGCCCAGTTGCAATGCACACAATAGCACTAGCAATGGATCTATTAATCTCATTGTGATCAGTACACTTGGGACTCAAACATTGTAAGATGACATGTATGAGGTACTTCCAGGCTGGGGGAAACTCCTGTTTATGATATTGTTTAAAGTTCCCTCATCAGGGAAAGGATAACCCAAAGCCCGTAGTCCTTGTTCTATTTCATTAATGGGAATGGTGGTTATACCATCGGCATCATCAAGATGCAAAGCCTGGCAAACCAAGGCTTCAGTAACCACCCATGTACGCCCATGAACAATAGATGATAATGTAGTCACATTATTAACTGTTGAGGAACTGATAGTGTTCCAAAACTGCTTAATATGTGTGACAGAGATGAGAGGAGCATGAGAAAGAGCATACCTAATTGGGGATGCATTCAAATACGCCACCATCTGGGTGTATTGTGGAAACAGAGTGTCATCAGCGTCCAAATATGCAATCATGTTGTGTTGACTCCTGAATCCCAATACCAAATCACTTGGTTTAAATTTTGGTGCCATTGTTGAAGAAAGATGTTTGTGAATGATTTAGAAAGATGAATTATAGGAGAAAATTGTTAGACAAGAAAATGAGGTACCCTGTTTAAAAATAGGAGCCACATATATAGGAGAGATAGGTGCATGTCATTGGTCAAAAATGAGGCAACTATTTTCAAAATATCATGATGAAAATATTGAAAAGAAAATAAGTTATCTCATGCATTAATTAAAAGTTATCTGCTCCCAAAATTACAGCCTCAAAATTCGTCAAAAATTAACAACTGGGTAGGTCCCAATGAGTGTCAACGGTCAAAAATAACCCATCAACGCCCAAAGGCTATATTCTTGTCAACGTTTGCCAAAGCCATGTCAGCGTCTAAATTGGTCATAACAACGCTTGGAAAAATACGAGTCACCGTCCAAAAATAAAAGTAACAAAAATGAAAAAGGACCTTAACAAAGTAATTTATCCTAGTGAAGATAACCTATAAGTTGATAATTATTATAGGGCGGCAAGCACTGTCCAGTTATGCACACTTGCTTATGCAAGATAGACATAACAGTCCTCTAGTGTCCCTTGCTAACCAAAATTCTTAACAAATAAGTTATCTCATAAAATTCCTTGTAACTCCCAGGTAAACCCATGATAAAATCATTCCCAAGTCTCCCAACAGACCACAACCAAATCTAGGCCAAAAATGTCTTGGCAGCATGCATAGTATATCAACTTTGCATGCTATAGTGCCTCATTATTTAGTAAAACTAACTCATACTCACCTGTGGACACAATCTAGAATTGTGATAAGAGTATTATAAGAATACCCAAAAGTCCTAAGGTTCCTAAAACCTCCCCTTAAACAGTGATACATATGTTGCCCAAAAATATGCATGAACATAAAAATTTATGTCAAGATAGGAATATAAATATTCCAACCATCATCCATAAATAAAAACATTCTCAAATGATTCTCCAAAGATCCATAAGCAACTCTGTATCCATTGGTATAATGCTAACACCACCTGCACATTTAGATTAAAAACCACAAAACTAACATTGTTGCTGACAACGCCACGATAACACTTGTCAGCGTTAAAGTAACCTTTGTTAGCGTTAGAAAAATATAGTGAAAAATCTAACTTCAAAAAGACCAATAACAATACATTATCCTGTACATACTTTTACATTAAGACCCCAAAACACATATTATGTGAGATTGATCATTCAAATACTTGTTACCAAGTATTGAAACCTTCCAGCATCAAAAGGTTTAGTTAATAAATCAGACACATTTTCTTCTGTGTCAACCCTATCTGGTTGTATTAAACCCTTTTCAAAACAATTCCTTATATAATGATGTCTAATTTCTATGTGTTTTGTTTTAGAATGATGTACAGGATTTAATACATAAAGTGTTGTTATTGTCAACAAAAATCTTGGTATGCATGAAATTATACCCATAATCCAACAGCTGGTTCTGAATCCATAAGACTTGTCCACAACAAGCAGCTGCAGCAACATACTCTGCTTCAGTTGTAGAATTGGCCACCACTGTTTGTTTCTTGCATTGCTAATATATCAACCTACTCCTAAGAAACTGACATCCACCAGTTGTGGATTTTCTATCAAACTTATCACCTCCATAGTCATCGTCTGAATTTGCAATAAGCTCCAATGGTGAATCTTTTAGGTACCACAAGCTAAGATCTGGATAACATCTAAGGTACCTTAAGATTCTCTTGACAGCATAAAGGTGACATTCTTTGGGATTCACTTGATGGCGTGCACATGCACACACAACAAACATGATGTCAGGTCTTGAGGCTGTGAGATACATCAATGAACCAATCATGATCTATTGTGCCTGACATCCACATCTTTTCCATCTCTAACTTTTCCCCAAGGGTGTTCTCTATCCATAGGAGTAGTAGCCCTCATTTCATGTGGATAAAAGCCAAACTTCTTCAATATCTCTGCTACATACTTATCCTGAGAGATGAAGATACCATCTTCTTTCTGCTGAACTTGTAACCCTAGAAAGAAGTTCATCTCCCCTATTGCACTCATCTTGAATTTGTCTGTCATAAGCCTGGAAAAGTCTTCACTCATCTTTGGATTGGTAGAACCAAAGATGATATCATCAACATAAACCTGAACAAGTAAGACATCCTTACCAGCCTTCTTTGTAAATAATTTCTGGTCTATGGTGACCCTTTTGAATCCATTTTCCACCAGATAGGTGGACAATGTACCATACCATGCTCTTGGGGCTTGATGAAGTCCATACATAGCTTTCTTGACTCTATACACCTTTCTGGATTCTATGGATCTTCAAAGCCAGGAGGATGCATCACATATACCTCCTCAACAATTGTGCCATAGAGGAAAGCACTCTTCACATCCATTTGATAGACAGTGAAGCCCATGAAAGAAGCATAGGCTAGAAATATCCTTATAGCCTCAATCCTTGCAACTGGTGCAAAGACCTCCTCATAGTCTATCCCTTCCTCTTGTGTATATTCCTGAGCCACTAAACATGCCTTGTTTATGAACACAATGCCTCTTTCATCTTTCTTGTTTCTTATAACCCATCTTGTCCCAATAGGTCTGACATATCTGGGACAATCAACCAGCTCCCAAACATCCTGAATAGCAAAAAGGTGAAGCTCATCTTGCAGTGCTTCCACCCAATGTGGTTCTTTGAGAGCATCAAAAATCTTCTTGGGTTCCTGTTGGGACAGAAAACAGGCAAACAAACATGCTTGAACAAGAGGGGTATCAACCTTCTTGTGTATATTGGCAATGAATCCACCAAGACTCTGATGAGATCTTCTAGTCTGAATAGGAGTCATGACATCCCCAATAATTTGAGAAGTGGGGTGATTCTTCATAGTAGAAGTGAGTACTCCTCCCTCAAAAATTCTATTGTCTTCAATCTCATCATCCATGTTGCCAATATCTTCTTCAGACTCTCTTCCATCAATATTAGTATGAAGCTCTTCATGTCTATTAGAAGGTTCACCTTGTTTAAAATTGGAAGAGAAAATATGCTCAAAAGTGTTGTCAACGCCTGAACCAAGGTTGTCAGCGTTTGGATCATCAACGCCTGAAATGGTGTTGTCAACGTTTTAGCCATCAACGCCTGAATTTGTCCTGTCAGCGCCAGATTTTCCTTTGTCAGCGCCTGAAGGATCATGCATGTTGTTAACTGGTGATACTTGGGGATCACCATTTTCCTTTCCAGCAGCAGCAAAAGCATATGTCCATATGGGAATAGTGACATACTCTTGTATGGGACTTGACTTGTCTGCTTGTGATCCAACCTCTTCATTAACCTGTGTACCTGAAACATTAACAACTGGTTCTTACACAACATTTGAAGTTACCTTCACAATGTCTGGATTAGTAACAGGCATATAATTCAAAGTCCTAGATAGAGGTTCCAAGTCAAACAACCAATTTGGACAACTTTCAAGATCACTAGGTTTACTCTCTAAAAACCTAACATGTACTTTTTCAAGTATACGATTTTCCTTCTTAAGGTAAACCCTATATCCCTTACTCTGCACTGATAACCCATGAAATAGCCTTCATCACCTTTAGCACTAAATTTACCTAAGGCATCACTAGTACTTAATTCAACTACATGACAGCCAAAAGGTTTGAGAAAACAAATATTAGGTTTTCTTCCCCAAAGTAACTCATAAGGTGTTTTGTTATGTATCTTGTTGACCAATGCTCTATTCTGAACATAACAAACTGTATTCGTGAGCCTCAGCCCAAAAATCTATGGGAAAGTGAGCATCAACCAACATAGTCCTGGCTGCTTCAATTAGGGTTATATTCTTTCTCTCAGCAACCCCATTTTGCTGTGGGGTTCTGGCAACACTAAACTGCCTAGTAATCCCTTTCTTGGCACAAAAATCATCCAGTAGCTTATTTCTAAACTCACCACCATTGTCACTTCTAAGAATTTTAACTTCATTACCAGTTTTCTTCTCTATCTGAGTAATAAAGATAACTAAAGTATCAGCAGTCTCACTTTTCATAGCTAAGAAGAAAGTCCAAGTAAACCTAGAAAATTCATCTGTGATGACAAAGCAATATGATTTACCATTCAAACTCTCTATATTAGTTGGACCAAACAGGTCCATATGCAACAAGTGAAGTGGTTTAGAACTAGAATGCACCTGTTTAGACTTAAATGAGACCTTGTGCTGCTTGCCTTTAAGGCATGCAACACAAGAGTGGTCATTGTGGAAAGCCTTTTCAGGTAAACCATCAACCAAACCAAGTCTCACAAGTCTGTTTATATTTTTAAAGTTTATGTGCCCTAGTCTCCTGTGTCATAGATTACTCTCATCAACTGAAGCTTTAGCATAAAAACATGACATATTATTATTCATCCTAATACCATTAAGATTCACATTATAAATGTCTTTATGCCTAGGTGTTCTATAGTCAATATATTTCTCATCTGGAATTTTAAAATCCTTGCTTAACACCAAGCATTCAGTATCAATAAAAAGAACCTTATTTTTGTTATCACAGACTTGTGATACACTAAAAAGATTGTAATCAAATTCTTTTACCAGAAACACGTTTTCAAAACGCAAGTTCTTGGTGAGAAGATTTCCTTTGCCTGTGATAGTTCCATATCCGCCTCCAAAGTAAACCTTATCACCATCCTTAATGGGAGTGAAGTTAGTAAGATAATCTTCCTTCCCAGTCATGTGCCTAGAGCATCCACTATCCCAATAGCCATAATCATTCACCTGTTTTTGAATGCCCTGCACATAAACAAAACAAGTTAGTTTTCTTTGGGAACCCAAGCCTGAGCAGACTTGGATTCATCTGGTTGTTCAACAAGAACAAACTTAGTTCTCATAACAACCCCTTGTTCATCCCTTTTTAGATGAAACACCCAGTTAACCCCAATTGGTTTTGTAATAACCTTTAAAATATAATTAAATTTGTTACAGGTCATAGAAATCCCATTAGAATTAGGGTTTCGATCTTGCTTAGGTCTCCATGTCAAGCTAGAAGAAGCTTTAGACCCCTTTCCCTGTGGTTGCAAATATTTACGTCTGGCAACGTTTCTGTCAGCATTTGATTTGGTCTTGTCAACGCTGAAATTACCCTTGTCAGCGTTGAACCTAGGGTTTGCTACAGAAACCCATTGCCTATTAGACCAAGTATTGGTCTTCTGAAATGGTCTTTGTCCATGAGTGTTAGACCCTTTAGTGAAAAATGGGACTGGTCTAACAACTTGTGGACTTTGCTCCACAAAAGTTTTAGGTCTGACAATGTTTGACCTTTTAACAGCGTTGACTTTGGAAGCGTTGACACACTTATATGCTAAATGTGAAAAGCTACCACAAGTGTAACAGGCTTTTCTAGACACAAATCTAGGTCTAGAAGAAAAGAAACATGTTCCATCATTACTAACTTGGATTTTTGGTGACCTAGTATTCATATACATTTCTGCATACTTAATGCTAGGTTTCTTAACAGTGTTTGAGCCAAGGTCAACAGTCTTGCCAGTGATTGGGTTTGTTACTTTGATAGGGGTCGACTCATTTGGACTATCACAAAGCATGCCACCCTTGACAAACAAAGTAGGGTTGGCTTTATTCCATTCATTCAAGTCAGTCAACTTTTGCCTGTACTCTTCAACTGGGGTAAGGACTCTTGGTGGAGGAATAAATTCCTCTTCTTGGAGTTCTGGTAAACCAGTCCAAGATAAGTCCTTTCTTTGGACACCATAGAAGTCCGTAGCTGGTGGTGGAACAACAGTATAGTCTTTCATCCCAATCCCAGTCATGTCCTAACGATCCCTCTTTTTATTAACACATTCTCCTAGGGTTTGTGAGGCCTTATCAAATCTCTGAATTTTAAGGTCAACATTATCCTTATTCTTGATAGCCTCGTCTAACTTAGCCTGTAACTCAGCATTGACCCTTTCCATGATGTTTCTAACATCATTACTAGCTTTTAAATCATGTTTTAAGATATTTATTTTATCTTTTAGGTCAAGCTCCATTTTCTTATACTCCTCAACTGTCTTTTCAGTTTGAGTGAGAGCAATTTGATAGTTAGACAACTTGAATCTCTCAGTACTCACATCACTTAACAATCTTAAAACCTCTTTGTTAAGTTTTTCAGTATTTAAACGACAACCCTTACTACAAAAAGCATCATCGTATACCTCATTATCTGATGAAGAGGAGGAGTGTGCCATGAGAGCATATTGAACATGCTCTTCTTTTTCTATCTTAGCAACCAAAGCTTTATCCTCTTCCCCGTCCTTAGCCAAATAGCTCCAGTCCCATCCAATACCATCAATTTCTTGCACTACTACCATGGCCTTAGGATCCTGAGCCTTAACAATTTGGCTTGAGGGTTTTCTAGCATCAGATCTTCTTGGAGATCTGCATTCCCTCATAAAGTGCCCCATACGATGAAAATTGTAGCACTCAACCTTGGATTTATCAAATCCAGCAGTGTCCTTTGCATTGAAGGTCATCTTCTTCTTAAACCTTCTATTCCATCTGTTTTCTCTTATACTTGCAAGAGCCATGTTCCACTTTATATCCATCTCCTCCAAGTGCTCATCACTTATTTGCTCCAGGTCCCCATATGTAATCACTGAACCATTGGGCAATGAAGCAATGTATGCACACACAGTATCCAGATCCAAACCAGCAGGCTTAACTCTTGGTGAGTCAATTTTGTATGTGTCAGCGTTTGAATGTGAGGCGTTGACAGGATATGATCCAGCGTTGACACATGTTGATCCAGTAACTGGGTGCACGTATGAGTCCTTCTGATCAAATTGACCTTCACTATGTGAGAAGAAGGCCATGTTACTATTGGTAGACTTACTTCCATGCTCCAAAAGAGTTTCATTCTCCAATAGCCTCAGTTTGTTGTAGATATCATCAAAAGTAGAACTTTTGTGAGTGTTACTGGCAATTATAGATCTTGCCTCAATCTTCCACCATCACCAAGGCTTTTAAGAAAAGTGGCAATAATGTCAATATCACCAACTTGTGTCCCCATGAAGGAAAGCTTGCTTGTAATGTCAAGCAGTCTGCTTCTCACACTGCTAAGCTTCTCATTAGATTGATCCTTAAAAACAGCATACTCATGCATGAGTTGCTTCTTCTTCTCTTCCTTAGTATCAGCATTACCACCATATGCAACATCAAGGGCTGGCCAAAGGTCTTTTGTAGACTCATAACCTCTGTATTTGTGCTGATTTTCTTGTCCCAAGGAGAGTTTAAGAATTTTTAGGGTTTTCATATCAACCCTTTTCTTTGCTATGTCTTCAGCAGACACAGCTCTACCATCATCAAGTTTTTCTTTCTTATCTTCTTCTGAACATCCTTGAATAGCTGATCTTGTAGCAATGGCATTAGCAATCTTTTCAGATTTATTGAATGTGTTTCCATATTCAATAATCTCCCAGAGAGTGTAGTCATAGATCCCCAGATATTGCTCAAAGTTGAATTTCTACAGCTCAAAGTTGTTTGCATCAAGCATGGGAATATTGATGTTGTGGTTTGAGGAGGAGGAGGTTACTTCTGGATTGGACATGATGTTTTTAGGGTTTTGTTGATTTTAGGGTTCTTGTGTTCTTTAAGATCAAAAGTTTCTCAACAAGCTCTGATACCACTTGTTGATCCCAAACTTAGATCGATTAAGCTTGTGAATACGAGATTATATCAAGTTTTACACGTAGAGAAACTTTGTTTATGTATAAACTAATCTAAGTGTTATGCGGAATTAACACTTAAACAAGAACACTCAAAGATGTAAAACAAACTTTCACTTGATTGATAATAACGAACTTGCTTACAATGAAAGTGTTTTAACGTATGAAAAACTTATATGAAACATAACCTAAAGGTATTCTTTTATAGACATAAGAAGCCTTGTACAAGAGTCTACGTATCAACTATTCTAGGTAAAGATAATTATAGAAAATACAATGTTGAACTTATCTTTATTAGAAACAAACTAGAAACAAAATACGCGTAGACCATATCTTTCTATCGTGCTTGTCTTCAACCTATCAACGCTTGACTTCTTCTTGTCAACGCTTGATCTGTCAGCGTTTGTTTTCTTCTTATCAAGGCTTGTTTTCTTCTTGTCACCACTCAAGTGGACTGGCTACATTTTATTCCCAACACTTTATTGCTCAATCGGATGTATAGTGCGATCCGGATAAAGATCTCTTTGTATTTCTCGCCTGTCCATCCACAGTAGCAGTCTCCTTTACTGCTCAATCGGATGTATAGTGCGATTCGGATAAAGATCTCTTTGCATTTCTCGCCTGTCCATCCACAGTAGCAATCTCCTTTACTGCTCAATCGGATGCATAGTGCGATCCGGAAAAAGATCTCTTTGCATTCCTCGCCTGTCCATCCACAGCAGCAGTCTCCTTTACTGCCCAATCGGATGTATAGTACGATTCGGATAAAGATCTCTTTACATTCTCTTCAGTTCACCTATAATGACGGAAGCTTCCATAAATGCCAGATTAGGCGTATAAGAATAACCTAGGTGTATACCACTTCGCGTTCGTACCACCATCCGTACCCGAGAGAGAACCTGAGACAAAACATGTACTTAGAATGTAAAACCCGCATGCTTTTACCATGCATAGTACCCTTAGGATCGTACGTACTAGTTAAAACTTTCCTAATATAGCATGATTACGATTACGTGTTAGGAGTTTACGTATTACGTACGTGTTAGAACACGATAAGTATTTTATATGAACAATCACGTAATAATTATTTAGCGATAATTAATCACGAACATATGATCACGAAATCACAAGCGTAATTAAAACACGAGCTATTATTAATTACGTATATATGTTTAATACGAGCGTAATTAAATATATTAGAGTATGGTATTTACGTAACGAGAACATTTAAAACACGAACATAATTAAACACAAACGACCAACTAAATAACGAGACACGAAACGAGGTACGGGAACCCCATGGGGGGGTCCCTACCCGCGGCCAAAACAAGGGTAATGGGCCAAGCCCATTACCAATTTTACTAAAAGGGGGTTAAGTAATTTTTACTACTAAAAAATTACTTTACAGAAGATTACAAAACCTAAAACCCTCCCTTTTCTCCTCTCTTTGTGCCGCCACCTACAATCACCAATCAAGGTGATTCTTTGATCTTGGATCTTGTTGATTTATTGTTTGTTCGTGTTTGTTCTTCACCCTCTTGATCCACGAATACGGTAAAAACCTTTTTAAACCTTTTCTTTTTAATTAATCTCCTTATTAATTATGAACACGTGATGTTTCTTATAAAAACACATTAATTAAACATAGATCTAACATGTTTTGATCATTAATTAAATCAGAGGGTCGATTAAGGGGTGTTTTGTTTTGGGCCGCAGGCAGCAAGAGACCCCAAGGGGGTTTTGGTTTGCTTTGCCGACACCACCAAGACCATATTGGTCTTGGTTGGTGCGTGTGGGTCCCACGACAGCAAGGGGTACCCCGATTTGGGTCGGGGTACGGTGTCGATTCATGTCCGGTTCATGTTTTTAAGCTTAGATCCGGATCATGGTTATGTTAGTTTTTTTATGTTATAAACTTATGTTAAAATTAAATTAATAAAAGATGAGATTAATTTAATAACATGACTTAGGTTAATTAATTATTAATAATCATGAAATTATTTTAACCTAAGTATTTATATTATTAAGACTTATAATTAATTAATTATTTAAAAACCATGGATATAATTAATTAATTAACATGACTTAGGTTATATTATTAATATTTAATAATACATATTTTAACCTAAGTATTTAATATATTTAATTAAAAGCATGTCATACTTTAATTAAATACTATAACCTATAGTTTAATTAAATTACATGAAATAATTATTAAACTATATAATATATCATATGACTTAGAAAATAATCATGAAAACACTTAGGCTTATTTACTTAGCTTATTTAACCATCTTATTTCTAATTATGGAAACTTTCTATTTTTAGAAACTTAATTAAATAAGGCAGCTAATTTACTTATGGAAACCAGCTATTTTTAGAAACTTATTTATTTAAGGCAGCTAATCTATTTATGGAAACTTATTTAATTAAGGCAGCTAATCTATTTATGGAAACTTTCTATTTTTAGAAACTTATCTATTTTAAGCAGTAAATCTATTTTTGGAAACTTTCTATTTTTGGAAACTTTCTATTTTTGGAAACTTTCTATTTTTGGAAACTTTCTATTTTTTGAAACTTTCTATTTTTGGTATCTTTCTATTTTTGGAAACTTTCTATTTTTGGAAACTTTCTATTTTAGGAAACCTGCTATTTTTGGAAAGTTACTTATTATTACACAGTAAGTATAATAACACATGAAATATCAGAAATACTTAATCAGAATGAACAGAATATAAGGTATAACACAGTTTAAGGCTTTAAACAGTAAAACATAGTAAGAACATATAAAATAAGCTAAGACATGACATAAAACCAGCTATGTATTTAGTAAGCAGATACTTATTTCATGTACGTATTTATGTAGCACTAGTGTTTCGGAAGTAGGATTCTCGCAGTTCATCGTTCTCGTTCACTGTACATAAGGTACGGATTCCCGTCCTTTCAGTATAGACATTATTTCCTTATTAGGATTCCCCGTATGCAGCCAACTGTTTTCCCGTAGTATAAGTTATGTGTTTGATTGCTTATGTTTAATTAAGATTACCTATAGCCATATACATGCATGACTAGTTTCACCTAGTTATGGAGTGATGAGACTGCTTTTATACATAGTCTCATCGTCCAAATAGGGCTTAAAATGCATGAAATATCATTAAAATACCCAAATATATGCTTGTGTTTGTTGCTTGTGTATTTTAGGTACGGATATTGAGAAAATGACGAAAGATCACAAGAATCAGTCAAAAACGAACACGGGAAACGAAGTCGCACGATGAACCAAGCCCTAATGAAGAATTTTCCAAAGAAATACCTTGAAGATTTGAAGAATTATGAAGAAGGGTCCTCCAATATGGAAGAATTGACACTTTATACCCTTGTATCTTCATAATTACAAGTTTGGTCCCTAAAGTTTGTCAAAATTACAAAAAGGACCCTTAACTTTGAAGAATTGGCAAATTTAGTCCCTCAACAAAACTAAATTGCCAATATTGGTCCTCCAAGAAGTCAACAAACAAGTCAAAACCTTGAAGTATGATGACATGTCACCAATAGCCCTTGAAGATTGAAGAAATTACATTTCAAGTCCTTGTTTAAAGTTTGAAACTTGTCTTGCCAAATTTGACAAGTTGATGAAACTTTTTATAAAAGGAAATAGAGTTTGTTAGCTGTTTTTACAACATGGACAAAACAAGAGAGATTGGGGACCATATCTGTCAAACACTCCAACTCTTCCCCACCAATCACATCCCACCACCTCACCTCCTCACCCCACGTCACCTTCCACTACCTTTTAAATAACTTATTAATCAGTTATTTAATAACCTTCCCTCCAAACACAATTTTTAAAACTCACTAATCCTAAAACAGATTAAAACCCACCCCTAATCTCCCATAAACCCTAACTAAACCCAGGATGAACCCACATCAAAACAAAGGGTTTTCCCCTATAAACTTCCAGAACACTAATTAAGGGTCCCCTAATCCCTTTTTAATTCCCAAAAACGTCACCATCCCCTCCCATGTGATCAACCCAGCTTCCCCTGACCCACATTTTGGCTCCAAGACAAAACCAGTACAAAAAAATCAACGAATTGGAAGGATTGCTTACTTTTTACAACCACATTGGATGGCCAAGATCAAATCCAACAGCTGTATCATCACATGGCATCAAGTCCAATTTCAAAATTGTCAAAGATTCGAATTTCTTCAAGGGCAAAAGTGGAAGTTCATATCATTAGGGTTAGAAGTTCTTTTCAGTTCTAGAACCCTTGTAGCTCGTCTATATAAGAGCCATAGGAGATAGCACTTATTTTTGTTCTTGATTTTTCTCCTTTTTCACAAGCCTTGTAAAACTAGTTTATGAATGAATATAAATGGTGTTGAGTTTGATAATGAGAAAGATTGAGTCCCTTTTACATTTCATGTTGTGTTTTGTATGAAAGAGTTTTTTCCAAAAAAGTATTTTAAGTTTCTGTTTTCAAGTTTTTTCAAGTTCTTAAATCCGTTTTTCAGTTGAGCTAGAAAGTTTATAGGCCACATAAGCTACTCATTTGAGCTCTTATATGACCATAGAACCCTGATATCTAAGGGATATCAAGATTCAGTGGGTATAACCTTGGATAAGAAGTGTTGTGAGGTGGAAATTTTCTTGCTAGTTGGCTCTCTTTGTTTATTTACACTTTATTGTATCAAAAGCTACAAGCCAAAAGCTTGTAGCCTTTGATACTTGCAGTTGTTCTTGGTCTTGTGGTGTTGTGCAGGTAACAAGAAGGAAGAAAGCTTCCATTCTTACCCGTTCCTTTTTCACTTTTACCAAGCATTTGGCATCCCCATTACAACAAAGTTCTGCTCAGGCCCCAGCCTGAAAGGAGGTGACTTTTCAGTCACTGAGGGACCTGGATGTAGGTCCCTCTAGGTAAAATCCTTGTTTCCTCTTTCAGTTTTAAAAAGTTTCAGTTCTATGTGACTTTGCATGAAATTTGTGAGAAACTGGTTATGTGTTTGTTAAATTGATTAGATATTGCTTAATTTAGGGTCTTATGCATGTTAGAAGTAGTTATAATTAGTTTGAATAGGATTGGAATTGATTTGGTTTGAAAAAAAAGTGATTTTCAGTTTTAAAGGAGTGTTTGGATTAGTTGTTTAATTGAGATTTGTGACAAGAATTTGGGTTAAGACCTATCTAAACACACTTCTTAGGGTGTTATTAGATAATATATGCACTTAGGATTCTATTTGGTAGAATATAGAACAAGTTTGCATGATAAAATTTGAGTAGAATAGCTATAATCAGTAAAGTGCCCTTTTCTGCCTGTTTTGTGGAATTTGAGCCTTCAAACCTTGATCTTTGCTAGGATATAGGTTGTTTGAGGATTGTGTAGGCCTTGTATGCTATTTGGTATCATTGTGTGCAAGATCTTGAGGTTTGAAATCCATTTGTGTGCCATTTGAACCAGCAAATTGTTCATCAGAAACATTCATCCTTCATCAGTAACATTGTGTGATTCATTTGCTTGATTCTTGTGTTAGAACTTGTGAGTTTCTTGTTTAATTGACTTCCCACAACCCAACTGGTTGTGGGAGTGCCCCTATTGTCCATCAAACACCACAAAACTCCAAAGACAAGTCCTCTTTTCATTTCTTCACAAGTGAAGAAATACTCTTGTGTTCATCAGTTAAAAGTGCAATCTGAGCACGTTTTTGGTTCTAGCTTGTTTTAATCCTGCTTAATTGGATTGGGTGTTGTGATTTTGTGACTAAAGTAACATAAGGCTTGAGTCTTAAAGTTTAAAAAAAAAGAAAAATAAAATAAAAAGTCCAAAAAGGGGGTGCATAGCCTCGACCCCTTGACCTCTCGCTCACAACACATACGCCTTAACCATCTCTGCCCTTGGGTCTTTTACTGACTAAGGGTAGAATCACATTGTATTTAAAGGGATCTTGTTTGGGCTTTTCATATATAAGCCGTAGCTAAATAAGCTCTCACAAGCTTATTGGCTAAGGTTTTTGGCCAGTTTACATTTTTCTTAGGTTTGTCACTTAGTTTAGGACTTTATTGGCCAAAGTTTTGATTTTTCTCTTTATTTATTTATTTTTTATTAATTTTTCTTTACCCATTTTTAATTAATCAGATTAAAAATAGCAAAAGTAGTTTTAAAATTTTATAAAAAATGTTTTTAGGTTTTATTTAAGTAACTTGAGGTTTAGCCATTTAAGTTTTCAAAAAGTCTTATTTTTGATTTTATAGGATTTTAGGGTTTTTAACCAACTTTAAAATTTAATTTACAATTATAAAAAAGGTTTTAGAAACTTTTGATTGCATTTCTGTCTTAGTTACATTATTCTAGATTTTTGGTAATTTTTTGAATTTTTTTATAAACTTTGAATTTTTTGGAATATTTTAATATTATTTTATTATTAAAAATTGAAAGTTTGATTTTTTAAGATTTTACATTTTTCCTAGATTGTAGACACTTAATTAGGAGTTTTGTAACTTTCCAAATATTTTTAGGGCTTTTCAATTATTTTCTAGAATTAATTTAAGTTTTAATTGATTTTAATAGTTTTTAAGTGTTTAAAAATAGTTTTATTTGGTTTTAAAATTTTAAAAATACTTTTTAGCTTAATTAGGTTATTTTTGAGGTTTACAAACTTTAAAATCTTGTTTAGGGCTTTTTAATAATTAATTGTGATTTTTAGGGCTTTAATTAGCATTAAAAAGTCATTATCTAATTAATTAAAAGGTTTTAGCAAGTTTGAATTTTTTGTAAACTCTTAGAATATTATTGTGGATTTTTAGTAATTTTTAGGAATTTTTAGGTTAAAATTTTAATTTTTGCACTATTTACGGTTTTACGTGAACGCCTTTTCGTCTTAGTTTAATCCGTTTTCGTAACCGTATTCCTTTTCTAATCTCATTTCTTTCTTTCTTTCTCAATCATATAATCACAAATCAAAATCAATTCATTACACAACGCACTAGCCTCCTTGAGAACGATCCCACTTTTAGGGTCATTCACACACGGTTTTCCTAAATCGTCGTGCATACTTGCCCTAATTACCTTCCTTTTCCTAAAGGGGTAATTTTACCACAATCATTTTTGGCGCCGCTGCTGGGGAGGCGTGTTGTGTTTTGATTTGAACATTGTTGTTTTTATATATAGACATAATAGTATTTGTATTAGTAGCACTCTACTAATACGTATTATCGGTTTTTCGTTTTTTGTGAATACTATTACTATATTGTATACATAGAACAATAAATTTACAAGTACTCCAAATATGTGAGAAATCACAACCTTGACTTGGGAGGTCATTACCCAATCATTGTATTCGAATCTCAAACCAAAGAAAAAGGCAAAAATAGATAAATACTTTCGTGAAGCTCGATTTTGAAAAATACAAACTATAAGGTGGGTATAAGGCGGTTGTATTTCACGACCTAAAGGAAAAAGGCTCTTAAGTGCCTCGCGCCGCCTCGTTTCCTCCGCTTGCTTGTGCGTATTTTGAGATTGAAAGCTAATCGAGGGTTTTGCCACCCAAAGTATTATTAAGTATCATATATATTTTCTTGGTTTCATTTGATTAAACCCTCTTGAACGATTTGGTGTTCCACCATCGTTCAAAAGTCATCGAAGGCGTTCACTTCACGTGATCGTTTTCATTCCTTGAGGCTTCTTTAATCAAGAGATTTGATTAAGGAGGAGATTTGTAGATTTTTTTCTACCTAATACATTCCAACAAAATCCAAAAAAAGTAAAAACAATCAAAAACCACAAAAAAATTGAAAAAGTAAAAACACCAAAAAGAATATTCTTTGCTCACCCTCTCGTTGTACGTGACGTTTATGCAAACTCGCTCCAAAGCAAGACGTGCTCGTAAACGAAGAAACAAATCAACCACTCCTTCTAGTGAGGAGTCTCCTATTGACGAACCCATCGTAGTGAAAGAAGCACCCACGGCTAATCGAACTATGATGGAGTTGCTTCAAGCACCCACCGAGGGTTATGGAGAAGCGATTGTGATTCCCGCTATCCTTGCGGAGAATTTTGAGGTTAAGACGGGTTTGTTGTCCATGATTCAAAACAACAAGTTTCTAGGTGACGAAAAGGACAACCCTCATAACCACATTCGCCAATTTAATCGTCTTACCGCCACTTGCAAGTTTAAGGACGTCTCTAACGACTCGATTAAGATGATACTTTTTCCATATTCCTTAGCGGGGCCCGCAAAAATTTGGTTAGAGAAAGAGCCACCCAATTCTATATTGACGTGGAAGGATCTCGTTTCAAAATTCGTGAACCAATTTTATCCGCCCTCTAAGACTACGCATTTGAAAAACGAGATTTCAAAGTTTTCGCGAGAGTATAATGAGAGTTTTTCAACGGCTTGGAATAGGTTTAAGGAAATGTTGCACGAATGTCCTCATCATGGTTTTTCCGACTTGCATCAAATTGACACGTTTTACAATGGCTTGAACGATCATGAGCGTGATTATCTTAATGCCGCCGCGGGTGGTAATTTTTTGTGTAAGACGGTCGAGGAAGCATTGTTAATCATTGAGAATAGGTCTAAGGTCTATAGTCCTCGTAGCACGTCGAGTGTTCGTAAGACTTCGTCTTCGCCTTCGCCTTCATTGTCACACACCGTTGATGCTTGCCAAATCGAGGCTAATTTGGAGAACAAGATTTTTGACAAGCTTAAAGGATTGTTAATTGAGTTTAAAGTTGGTGAACAACCCACTCCCGCTACAGCTAAAGCGGTTGAGGTTTCTTGTATGTATTGTGGTGGAGCTCACGATTACTCCGAGTACATTACAAACGGTGGTAACACTTCGAGTGCCTTCGCGACCGCGGGAATTTATAACCAAAACGGTCAAGTTCCCCGCACTAATCAATTGACTCCACCGGGTTTTCCACCAAATCAAAATGCTAACAATTATCGAAACAATCAAGTTGGTTACCAAAACAATCAAAGAAACAATTACAAGGGTAATAACAACTATGGGAATCAATGAAGTAGTATCCAATTGCAAAATCAAAACCAAAACCGTAATTTTCAAAACACAAGTCAAGGTCTTCAAAATGTTTACACTAAAGAACTTCCAATGAACTTTTTTAATTACGCTACGGCAAATGATAATATTTTGGAAAACATTCAAGAGCAATTGGCTAGTCAAGCTAGGGACACGGCTAAAAACACCAAGGAGTTAGCTAATTTTGTGAAGGAAAATCTTAACACGAGAAATGAGTTGAAAAATGATTTTGCTAATCAAATTAGAGGTCAAAACAATAAAATTGAACAAAGTCATGCTAGACTTGAACAAAGAATTGACCAAAAAGCCGCTAGTCAAGATGTTAAGCTTAATGCCATTTTAGAAGCCGTCATGGGGAACAAAGCCTCTACTTCGGGTAGTTTGCCTAGTAACACCGTTTCAAACCCGAAGGGAGAGATGAAAGTGATTACCACACGAAGTGGTAAGGCACTTAAAGGACCGACTCCTCAACCAATTACTCAAACGGTGGAGGAAATTGAGGAAGAACCCGAGGTGGTGGTCGAAAAGGAGCATATCTCAAGCCCACAAAGTACCGCTCATGCCACACCTACGGTCGACCCTTTACCAACATTGGAACCCGAGATTCCAAAGTCTATGCCTATGCCCCAACCCACACCACCCTTGCCTTACCCATCGAGACTTAGGAAGGAGAAACGACAAGAGCGCGACAACTACCAGTTTGAGCTTTTTATGAAAATGTTTCGTGAGTTGCACCTTAATGTGAGTTTCGCCGATGCTTTGGTCATGATGCCTAGATTTGCCGCTAACTTTAAGAGTATGTTGAACAACAAGGATAAATTGCACCAATTGTCTAGTTGTTCGTCGGTTTATCTTAATCGCATACCTCAAAAAGTCGGTGATCCCGGTAAATTTTTGATCCCTTGTGCAATTCAAGATATGGAAGAATGCTATGCCTTGGCCGATGTTGGTGCTAGCATTAATTTGATGCCACTTGCAATCTTCAAGTCGCTCAATCTTCCTAATCTTACTCCTTCACTAATGTCTATCGAGATGGCTGACCATTCCACAATTCGTGCATGTGGTTTGGTGGAAGACGTTTTTGTGAAAGTGGGGAAGTTCTACTATCCCGTAGACTTTATCGTCGTTGATATCCCCACGGATCCTCAAGTTCCTCTTATTTTAGGTCGTTCGTTTTTAGATACGTCTATGGCTTTAATTGATGTGCATGCTTGAAAGATCACCTTACGTTTCAACGACGAGGAACTTGTTATAAACGCAACTCAAAATTCGCAACTTTCTCATGTTTATTCCGTTGCTACCATAAACCTCGTTGATATGATTGACGTGGTTTGCGAGGAATTTTCACAAGAAGTTTTAGGGTTTGGTGATGAAGAAACTAGTGGCAATCCCACTATGTTAGATCCAATTCTTGATAATTCGACACCAACCTTCACTCCATTTGAAGGTGGTGGTTTTACGTTGGAAGAATGCAATGTTCCACGTACTTGTGACGAAGACCTCGACAACGATGATGACTTCTCGATTATCAAGGATTTTTTTAACGATTTCCCATTTCCTCCACCCGAGGAGGTTATGAGTATCGAGCCCAAATATTCACTTGAGGAACCATCTATCCTTGAGTTGAAAGATTTACCTCCTCACCTCGAATATGTCTATTTGGAGGAGGACGACAAGTTGCCGGTTATTATTGCGAAGGAACTTTCGAATGATGAAAAAACCGCACTTGTCGATGTTCTAAAGGATCACAAAGGGGTGATTGCGTGGAAGTTATCCGACATTAAGGGAATCGATCCCAAGTTTTGTACCCACAAAATCTTAATGGAGGAGGATTTCAAGCCCACAATCCAAAGTCAAAGGAGGATGAACCCCAAAATTCACGACGTCATAAAAAAGGAGGTCCTTAAACTCCTTGACGCGGTAATGATTTACCCTATTTCCGATAGCCCTTGGGTGAGTCCTATTCATTGTGTCCCTAAAAAGGGAGGGATGACCGTTGTTCCAAACGATGCCAACGAGTTGATTCCCACTAGACTCGTGACCGGATGGAGAGTGTGCATTGACTATCGAAAGTTGAATGAAGCCACTCGAAAAGACCATTTTCCCTTGCCCTTCATGGACCAAATGTTGGAGCGTCTTGCGGGAAACGATTTCTATTGCTTTTTAGATGGTTTTTCCGGTTACTTCCAAATTCCCATCGATCCTCGTGATCAAGAAAAAACTACTTTTACGTGTCCATATGGAACGTTTGCCTATCGTAGAATGCCATTCGGACTTTTTAATGCACCGGGAACCTTTCAAAGGTGCATGATGGCTATTTTTCATGATATGATCGAGAAGACGATGGAAGTCTTCATGGATGACTTTTCCGTGTTTGGTAATTCGTTCACTTCGTGTTTGTCGAACCTTGAGAGAATGTTGAAACGTTGTGAGGAAACCAACCTTGTGCTCAATTGGGAAAAGTGTCATTTTATGGTTAAGAGTGGAATCGTCTTAGGGCACAAGGTCTCGAAAGCGGGGATTGAGGTAGATCAAGCTAAGGTAGACGTCATCGCCAAATTACCTCATCCCAAAACCGTTAAGGGAGTTAGGAGTTTCCTAGGCCACGCGGGATTTTATCGTCGATTCATCAAGGATTTTTCGAAGATTTCTCGACCCATTACGCATCTTCTTGAAAAAGAGGCACGTTTTGTCTGTGACGAAGATTGTGTACGAGCCTTTGAAATCCTTAAGAGGAAACTTACCGAAGCTCCCATTCTTGTTGCTCCGAATTGGAACCTCCCCTTTGAGCTTATGTGTGATGCTAGTGATTACGCTATTGGGGCCGTTTTGGGGCAACGTCATGATAAGCACTTCTTGCCTATTCACTATGCTAGCAAGACGATGACCGAGGCTCAACTAAAGTACACTACAACGGAAAAGGAGTTCCTTGCCGTGGTGTATGCATTTGAGAAGTTCTGACCTTATCTCGTCTTGACGAGATGCATAGTGTATACGGACCATTCGGCTAATAAGTATCTTATGGCAAAGCAAGTTGCTAAGCCTAGATTACTTCGTTGGATTCTCCTCCTTCAAGAATTTGATCACACCATCGTTGAGAAAAAAGGAGCCGAGAATCTAGCGGCCGATCATCTTTCTCGTTTGGAAGATCCTCACCAAAGTGTTTACGAGCCGAAGGAAATCACCGAAACATTTCCGCTCCAGACACTTGGTGTAGTGAATTCTAAGCTTGATCCTTCCACCCCATGGTTTGCGGACTTTGCAAATTACCATGCGGGTAACTTCATCATTAAGGGTATGACGACTCAAGAAAAACAAAAATTCTTTCGTGACGTCAAGTTCTACTTTGGAACGACCCTTACTTGTTTCGAACTTGTGCGGATCAAATCATCCGACGTTGTGTATTTGGCACCGAAGCTTCTAACATCCTTAGAGCTTGTCACGAGGGACCCACGGGTGGTCACCATGGTGCTAATCTCACGGCTAAAAAGGTGTTTGATGCCGGCTTCTTTTGGCCTACTATTTACCGAGATGCACAAGATCTTGTGAAGTCGTGTGATGCATGCCAACGACAAGGAAAAGCCTCACAAAAAGATGAAATGCCACAAAATATCATCCAAGTGTGTGAGATCTTTGACGTTTGGGGTATAGACTTTATGGGGCCGTTCCCATCATCTCGTGGTAATAAGTACATCCTTGTTGCGGTTGACTACCTATCTAAGTGGGTGGAGGCCAAGGCCTTGCCCACCAATGATGCTCGTGTGGTAGTCAAGTTTTTGAAAAGCTTGTTTTCTCGGTTTGGAACCCCTCGTGCTATCATAAGCGATCGTGGAACCCATTTTTGTAACGACCAATTTGAAAGGGTTCTAAGGAAATATAGGGTTACACATCGGCTTTCTACGGCTTATCACCCACAAACGAGTGGGCAAGTCGAGGTTTCAAACCGAGCGTTGAAGAGGATCTTGGAGAGATCCGTTGGGGAAAACTGACAATCTTGGTCGGATAAGTTAGACGATGCTTTATGGGCCTTTAGGACCGCTCATAAGACACCTATTGGGTGCACTCCCTATAAGCTTGTGTATGGAAAGAATTGTCATTTGCCTATCGAGTTAGAATACAAGGCTTATTGGGCCCTAAATCATTGTAATGATGATATGGAGACCGCGGGAAAACACCAGAAAATGCAATTGAATGAATTGGATGAATTGAGAGACATTGCTTATGAAAATTCATTAATTTATAAAGAAAAGACTAAAAAGTTTCATGATTCTAAAATTAAAAACCGGGTTTTTAACATTGGGGATCAAGTTTTGCTTTTTAATTCAAGATTAAAAATCTTTTCCGGTAAATTGAAATCCCGTTGGTCTGGCCGATTCACCGTGACTCAAGTGTTTCCGTATGGGACCATCGAGCTAGCTCAAGATGATGGTCCTAACTTCAAGGTGAATGGACATAGGTTGAAGCACTACTTTGGCGGGGAAGTTCCATCCTTGAACTACCTCGACCAAGTCACCTTCCCCAATGATAATTAGTATTGACGGGATCGAGTCGAGCTCATGACTCGGTAATCAAAAACGAGGTGCCTCGTGGGGGAGTCCCATGCTTATCCTATGTACATATTATCGCTTTCTAATGTAGCTTACGTGTGGGAATTTGTGCCCTTCCAACCTTTGTTCCGTGGTTGTTTGTGAATTGTGGACTTTAGATGATCATGATCTTCACGATTGGAGCCTCTCGTGTTCGTTTTATGGGAGCACTCGATCGTTTGCTTGGAAGACTTTCTCAATATCCATGATATATCCTTTTGATGTTCTAACCTTAGGTTTTTAGCACACTTCATAAACGGCTTTAAATTTATTGGTTACACCCTTTCCATGCTAGATTAGGCATTCGACTACGTCTCTAGTATGGGGGTGTTTGCACCCCTAGACTCGAAACATTGAGGACAATGTTTAACTTTAGTATGGGGGGGGGGGTGAATAGATACTTGCCTTGCCAAACCTTCACGCTTTCCAAAGTTTATCTTTTTGTTTATCGTTTTGTTGCAAAATAAGGCTAAAAATGGCCAAATTTTAAAATTTTTCTCATGTTTTATAAGTGTTTGAAGACACGAATGTAGATTTTCCGATGGCGAGAATAAGAGTAATTTTTTACTCGACCGTGCGTGTTGAGCACTTAGCTTTGATTCCTTAACTACACATTAGGCTAAGTCTCTTAAATGAGGATGAGAAATGATAGAGTTAATTATAAGTTACTATGCTAAACGTAGAGTACTCGTATTCTTTCAAAAACTCATGTGTTCTCGTTGTTTGCTTATTCTCCCTTCGCTTGTAAATATTTTTTGCTTAATAAATATTGACTTAGCGGTTTAGTTAGGATTGTTGGGTTTCTAGTCTTTTCTAGTAGCTTCCGTGTAATTAAATTGGGAAGACATTAAGGTATCGCCAGCGTCACGGTTTTGAAGTATTGGCACCCGAATAATCAAAAGCTTCACCCAATAATAAGATTTCAAGTGCTCACCTAAATCTAGCAAACAATTTGAAGCCCCACAAGGCCGAAAAATCTATGCAAAATTGAAAGTGAATCAAGCCTTAATCTTCGAAGCTTTAAAGATCCAAAATTCGCTTTAGCGTGAGGATATACGTCTTTGGCTAATAAAACCACCGATGAGGCGGATAATAAAAGGCAAGGCAAGACCGAAGTCATAATAAAAGCTTCATGGCGAAGTTGAATAAAAGATGGAGGTAAACCAAAGATAATAAGGCCCTTCCGTTAGGGGGCGTATAAAAGTCTTGGTAATAAGTCTCATGTTCAAAACCGTTATAAAACCGTGTTTATCGATTCTTCTTGTCAACTTAATTTTTTGACATCGTTGTCTATTAGGAGGGGTTATTGATTTGATGGTCTTAGCTACACCGTTAGGACTCTATTTTTAGACCTAAATCTCTATTATCGCATAAGTCAACAATGTATCCTCGTGAAACATTCAAGACAAAATAAAATATAAGAGATACAACTTAGGAATAATGGGAGGATAAGTACGTGATTAGGGCACATGAGTAGTGTTAGCATTACTAACTTATAATGACAATGATCTCGTTGCACGCTTGGCATGGAATTGGAGTGAAAATCGAGGACGATGAAATTATTTCTAACGAAGCATTCACGTGTTCTTATTCTATGAACCTAAACGTCCCATTTTGCGATGAAAATCATACATTATGTCTAAAACACAAGTAGTAGCAATAGTAGTAGTGTAGCTAGTTTATCATTTCAATAAAGTGAATATAAATGAATTTTGGAGGTGCTACGATACTTTATTCTAGCATTGCGTGAGGGCACGGCAATGGTTTAGTATGGGGGAGTGATGAGACTGCTTTTATACATAGTCTCATCGTCCAAATAGGGTTTAAAATGCATGAAATATCATTAAAATACCCAAATATATGCTTGTGTTTGTTTCTTGTGTATTTTAGGTACGGATATTGAGAAAATGACGAAAGATCACAAGAATCAGTCAAAAACGAACACTGGAAACGAAGCCGCACGATGAACCAAGCCCTAATGAAGAATTTTCCAAAGAAAAACCTTGAAGATTTGAAGAATTATGAAGAAGGGTCCTCCAATATGGAAGAATTGACACTTTATACCCTTGTATCTTCATAATTACAAGTTTGGTCCCTAAAGTTTGTCAAAATTACAAAAAGGACCCTTAACTTTGAAGAATTGGCAAATTTAGTCCCTCAACAAAACTAAATTGCCAATATTGGTCCTCCAAGAAGTCAATAAACAAGTCAAAACCTTGAAGTATGAAGACATGTCACCAACAGCCCTTGAAGATTGAAGAAATTACATTTCAAGTCCTTGTTTGAAGTTTGAAAACTTGTCTTGCCAAATTTGACAAGTTGATGAAACTTTTTATAAAAGGAAATAGAGTTTGTTAGCTGTTTTTACAACATGGACAAAACAAGAGAGATTGGGGACCATATCTGTCAAACACTCCAACTCTTCCCCACCAATCACATCCCACCACCTCACCTCCTCTCCCACGTCACCTTCCACTACCTTTTAAATAACTGATTAATCAGTTATTTAATAACCTTCCCTCCAAACACAATTTTTTAAACTCACTAATCTCAAAACAGATTAAAACCCACCCCTAATCTCCCATAAACCCTAACTAAACCCAGGATGAACCCACATCAAAACAAAGGGTTTTCCCCTATAAACTTCCAGAACACTAATTAAGGGTCCCCTAATCCCTTTTTAATTCCCAAAAACGTCACCATCCCCTCCCATGTGATCAACCCAGCTTCCCATGACCCACATTTTGGCTCCAAGACAAAACCAGTACAAAAAAAATCAACGAATTGGAAGGATTGCTTACTTTTTACAACCACATTGGATGGCCAAGATCAAATCCAACAGCTGTATCATCACATGGCATCAAGTCCAATTTCAAAATTGTCAAAGATTCGAATTTCTTCAAGGGCAAAAGTGGAAGTTCATATCATTAGGGTTAGAAGTTCTTTTCAGTTCTAGAACCCTTGTAGCTCGTCTATATAAGAGCCATAGGAGATAGCACTTATTTTTGTTCTTGATTTTTCTCCTTTTTCACAAGCCTTGTAAAACCAGTTTATGAATGAATATAAATGGTGTTGAGTTTGATGATGAGAAAGATTGAGTCCCTTTTACATTTCATGTTGTGTTTTGTTTGAAAGAGTTTTTTCCAAAAAAGCATTTTAAGTTTCTGTTTTCAAGTTTTTTCAAGTTCTTAAATCCGTTTTTCAGTTGAGCTAGAAAGTTTATAGGCCACATAAGCTACTCATTTGAGCTCTTATATGACCATAGAACCCTGATATCCAAGGGATATCAAGATTCAGTGGGTATAACCTTGGATAAGAAGTGTTGTGAGGTGGAAATTTTCTTGCTAGTTGGCTCTCTTTGTTTATTTACACTTTACTGTATCAAAAGCTACAAGCCAAAAGCTTGTAGCCTTTGATACTTGCAGTTGTTCTTGGTCTTGTGGTGTTGTGCAGGTAACAAGAAAGAAGAAAGCTTCCATTCTTACCCATTCCTTTTTCACTTTTTACCAAGCATTTGGCATCCCCATTACAACAAAGTTCTGCTCAGGCCCCAGCCTGAAAGGAGGTGACTTTTCAGTCACTGAGGGACCTGGATTTAGTTCCCTCTAGGTAAAATCCTTGTTTCCTCTTTTAGTTTTCAAAAGTTTCAGTTCTATGTGACTTTGCATGAAATTTGTGAGAAACTGGTTATGTGTTTGTTAAACTGATTGGATATTGCTTAATTTAGGGTCTTATGCATGTTAGAAGTAGTAATAATTAGTTTGAATAGGATTGGAATTGATTTGGTTTGAAAGAAAAAGTGATTTTCGGTTTTAAAGGAGTGTTTGGATTAGTTGTTTAATTGAGATTTGAGACAAGAATTTGGGTTAAGACCTGTCTAAACACACTTCTTAGGGTGTTATTATATAATATATGCACTTAGGATTCTATTTGGTAGAATATAGAACAAGTTTGCATTATAAAATTTGAGTAGAATAGCTATAATCAGTAAAGTGCCCTTTTCTGCCTGTTTTGTGGAATTTGAGCCTTCAAACTTTGATCTTTGCTAGGATATAGGTTGTTTGAGGATTGTGTAGGCCTTGTATGCTATTTGGTATCATTGTGTGCAAGATCTTGAGGTTTGAAATCCATTTGTGTGCCATTTGAACCAGCAAATTGTTCATCAGAAACATTAATCCTTCATCAGTAACATTGTGTGATTGATTTGCTTGATTCTTGTGTTAGAACTTGTGAGTTTCTTGTTTAATTGACTTCCCACAACCCAACTGGTTGTGGGAGTGCCCCTATTGTCCATCAAACACCACAAAACTCCAAAGACAAGTCCTCTTGTCATTTCTTCACAAGTGAATAAATACTCTTGTGTTCATCAGTTCAAAGTGCAATATGAGCACGTTTTTTGTTCTAGCTTGTTTTAATCCTGCTTAATTGGATTGGGTGTTGTGATTTTGTGACTAAAGTAACATAAGGCTTGAGTCTTAAACTTTAAAAAAAAAGAAAAAAAATTAAAAAGTCTAAAAAGGGGGTGCACAGCCTCGACCCCTTGACCTCTCGCTCACAACACATACCCCTTAACCATCTCTGCCCTTGGGTCTTTTACTGACTAAGGGTAGAATCACATTGTATTTAAAGGGATCTTGTTTGGGCTTTTCATATATAAGCCGTAGCTAAATAAGCTCTCACAAGCTTATTGGCAAAGGTTTTTGGCCAGTGTACATTTTTCTTAGGTTTGTCACTTAGTTTAGGACTTTATTGGCCAAAGTTTTGATTTTTCTCTTTATTTATTTATTTTTTATTAATTTTTCTTTACCCGTTTTTAATTAATTAGATTAAAAATAGCAAAAGTAGTTTTAAATTTTATAAAAAATGTTTTTAGGTTTTATTTAAGTAACTTGAGGTTTACAGCCATTTAAGTTTTCAAAAACTCTTATTTTTGATTTTATAGGATTTTAGGGTTTTTAACCAACTTTAAAATTTAATATAAAATTATTAAAAAGGTTTTAGAAACTTTTGATTGCATTTCTGTCTTAGTTACATTATTCTAGATTTTTGTTAATTTTTTAGAATTTTTTTATAAACTTTGAATTTTTTGGAATATTTCAATATTATTTTATTATTAAAAATTGAAAGTTTGATTTTTTAAGTTTTTACATTTTTTAAAATCTTGTTTAGGGCTTTTTAATAATTAATTGTGATTTTTAGGGCTTTAATTAGCATTAAAAAGTCATTATCTAATTAATTAAAAGGTTTTAGAAAGTTTGAATTTTTTGTAAACTCTTAGAATATTATTGTGGATTTTTAGTAATTTTTAGGAATTTTTAGGTTAAAATTTTAATTTTTGCACTATTTACGGTTTTACGTGAACGCCTTTTCGTCTTAGTTTAATCCGTTTTCGTAACCGTCTTCCTTTTCTAATCTCATTTCTTTCTTTCTTTCTCAATCATATAATCACAAATCAAAATCAATTCATTACACAACGCACTAGCCTCCTTGAGAACGATCCCACTTTTAGGGTCATTCACACACGGTTTTCCTAAATCGTCGTGCATACTTTCCCTAATTACCTTCCTTTTCCTAAAGGGGTAATTTTACCACAATCATGGAGGTACCATAACCATAACATTAGAGGCACTGATGTTATGACTTCACCACGGCAGAGTGATTGCTCGTGGCGTCCCTTCAGCTTTTGGCCATATATTTATATTTATCATGTGGGGCGTATGGGTGCATCCTAGTTACACGTTTTATTTAGGATTACATGGTGAATGTGGTGTGTGCCTTGCATCCTTCACAAGGAGCTGATCCCTCCTACCTATAAAACCAGTATATTAAATTAGAGGCAGCCCCTCTAATTTGCATGATGAGGTCACCCCTCCAATTATTCATGCAAGGTGGATTTTCATGACCTATATTGGCTAATGGTAAAATATGACAAACAGTTTTTATAAGATAAACATAAGACTTTCAAACTATAAAATCAGTTTTACTAAGACTTAACCAGGTTACTCGGGACTTAGTTTCTTTTGCTGTTATTATGTTATATGATTATCCTATTCATGCTTTATTGTACATCCGTGCACTGAGCGTATTGCTCAGCCGTTTTCCTTTTCTATGTTCCCAAAACGGCAGGTACTCAGGGACGCTCGTAGACACTAAGAGTACGTGCATATGGACTGGAAGCTGTCTAGCCTTCTTTACATTATGCATTTCCTTTCTTTATGGTACTAATGCTTTGGACATTGTTTAGTCCTTTTCCTTTACTATACTATGTTTGTGTGTGATGAGCTTTACTTTTGGACTACCGATGTTTGATTCCGGTATTTTCCTTTATATGGTCAAGTGATGTTTAGACATTTTACCTTGTATGCTTTTGATGACACGCCATAATTACTATGATATTTCCATTTCCAAAATGGGGTGTTACAATTATGGTATCAGAGCTAGGTTTTGACCTGTAGGCTCTCAAATATGACCTGTGATTAGTGGGTAGTCACTACGGTCTTCCTAGAACTGACAGTTGTTTTCATGCATTCATCATTTTTAAGCATACATATATATGTCATTGTTACACGGTTTTTGACTAAGTAATGGTTGGTACAGGACTGGCCCTATTTAGTCGCATGTGTTTTATCGAAACTTTTAGATTTGGGACCGACCCATAGGCGTCCCCTCGCAATGTCTTTGTTTTGGGTGAACTGACCAGAGGCGTTCACTCTCGAGCATACAAAAGTTTTCATAAAACTGCATCATGCATTCATACACAAAATTTTCTTGCATAAAATTTTTCTCGTGAAATTTTTAGTATAAATTTTTTGCATGTATATATTTTATATTTTATGTTTCGAACTGTTTAATCATATGTTTTATGTCATACTGTCAGATGGCAAACGCACACGATATCTGGGCAATATTTGCAGCTGCTGATGCAGAGATGCAAGACGCTCTTCTTCATAACGACGGTTATCCTCCCCCGCCTAACATCTTTCCCATGGAAGGAAGGAATCGGCTCATGAGGGAATACTATAGCCTCAGACAACGACCTGACAAAGACAGCAATGACTTCATGCATCGTTTCCTTCGCTATACTGGTGTCCTGAGAGCAACTGCGGGCACCACTGAAGAACAAGCAATACATTTTCGTTGGGCTCTAAATCCAAGGATTGGAAATAACTTATCAGGTGCTCCGTTGGATACGGTAGCACAAGTAGCAGATGCAGCACGTAGACTGGAGATGCTGCAGAAGAGGGATGAGTTCGGGGAAGCTGAAAGACCCGACAAGAGGTAAACCTTCGTATTCAAGCGGTGATCAATCCGTATACTTTCCATATGTCAATTATTCATCTCTTTAAATGTATCTTCCAGGCAGAAAACTGGGGACCGGTCTCAGCCGGCTACTCAGCAGCAGCCTCACCAGCCCAAGGGAAACGGTCAGACTAACGACCGTTCTGCTATGGATAGGCGTGACGGTAATGACAATTACCGTAACAACGCCGGGCAATCCAGCAACAGCAGGTCCTAATACTTACGAAATTCCTTATGTTTTATGTTATAGCTCATATTCTGACACTTTAAGCAAACTTCTACCAGGAACCATGGAAACGGTAGGGACCAGAACCAGAGAGGTTTGCAGCCTAGCCGTCCAGCTATCACTGGTATTCAATCTTACGATTATCCGCTTCGTCCTTTGTACCCAAATATTATGTCTCATGTAAAATGTTTTATCAGGTCCTCAGCCAGCCAGAGCACCTGCTGGAGGATACACTCATCCTCTTTGCTCTACTTGCCATCGTAGGCACCCAGGACCATGTCGCCGTAATATTGATGCGTGCTTCAAGTGTGGTCTTACTGGCCATATTATGAAGGATTTCTGAAAGGGCGAGATGGAGGGTACATCGGGACATGCTGATACCAAGCCGCCTCCTACTGCCGGGCGTGTCTACACGACATCTCGAGACCAGGCCAACAAGTCTACAGGTACCATCACTGGAATCTTGTATATGTATGGTCGCGCTGCAGGTGTTCTTTTCGATACGGGTGCTACTCACTCGGTTATTTCTACTGCTTATGCTAAGAACATTAGGATGCCTCCCTTGCCACTTGAAAATAGGCTTACTATTTCCACGCCTTTGAGGGACTCTGAATTAATCACCCATGTATACAAGAGTCTTCCCCTAGAATTTGATGATAAGGTTCGACCTGTCTATGCACTTCCGCTGGACATGAATGACTTTGACATGATTTTGGGCATGGATTGGCTATCCAAGTATCATGCTACCATAGACTGCCATTCATATCGAGTTATCTTCGGTGATGTCAATGCACCAGAGTACATTCATAATGGGTTCATACCCGGACGGTCTGTACAAGTCATATCCACCCTGCAAGCGCGTGCACTACTGTCACATGGCTGCGAGGGTTATCTAGCTACGGTTCACGACATGGATGCTGAATCTACATCGATTCAGGATCAACCAATAGTGTCAGAATTCCAAGACGTATTTCCAGCAGAACTTCCGGGCATACCACCTGCACGAGAAGCGGAATTCAATATCGAACTGGTTCCAGGAGCTGAACCAATTTCCAAGGCTCCTTATCGCATGGCTCCCATAGAGCTGAAGGAGCTGAAGGATCAACTGCAAGAACTTCTGGAACGAGGTTTCATTCGACCGAGCGCATCTCCATGGGGCGCACCGGTCTTGTTTGTTAAGAAGAAGGACGGCAGTATGCGTCTTTGCACAGACTATCGCGAGCTCAACAAGATTACTATTCGGAATAGGTATCCACTGCCACGCATTGACGATCTGTTTGACCAACTCCAAGGGGCCAAACACTTCTCCAAGATCGATCTTAGGTCAGGTTATCACCAGTTACGAGTCAAGGAGCAGGATATTGCTAAGACTGCCTTTCGTACTCGTTATGGCCACTACGAGTTTGTAGTTATGCCATTTGGCCAGTGATGAGATGGCATTTATACATGATCTCATCGTTCTTTTCGGGCTTTAAATGCATAAAAATGTCATAAAATACCATATATATGCTTGTGTTTGTTTACTTGTGTATTTTAGGTATGGATATCGTGAAAAAGACAAAAGATCACAAGTTACAAGGAAAAACGGACACGAGAAACGAAGTCGTACAAAGAACCAGGCCCTAATCATGGAAAACTCAACAAATACCCTTGAAGACTTGAAGACATACAAGATTGATCCTCATTTATTGAAGAAATGACACTTAAAACCCTTGTATATTGATAATTACAAGTTTGGCCCCTTAAGTTTGTCAAAATTACACAAATGGTCCTTCAACTTTGAAGAAATGGCAAGATTAGTCCTCAACAATTTCAAATTGTCAATTATGGTCCCTCATCAAGCCAAAGATACATTGAAGACCTTTGAAGATCAACATTGACCAAAATCAGCCCTTGAAATATGCAAAAGTGTCAAAAATAACCCTTGAAACACTTTTTAGAAAGTTTTGTGCCAAAATTGCCAAGTCTTGGAAGTTGTTACAAAGGAAATGGGCGCTGACAGACTTTTAAACATAAGTGACAAAAGAAAGGAAGAAAAAGGACCAAAGTTGTCAAGTTTAAACCTTCAAACCTGAAACACGCGCCAAACACATCCACTCCCCCAATTTCGGATCAAAATCTTTACTATTCACCCCAAGAACCCAGTTACCATCTCACTTAAACCAAAGGGTAAATCCAAATTACCCATACCCACGTGTGATTCACACATGAAGAATCCCATCCCACACATAAAACCCTCACTCCCACTACTCCCTGGACCACACACTCAACATTCTCAACCAATGAAAACACAACTTGTCCTTCAAGTAAAATGACGTGGCCAAATCAACAGCCTAGACTCTTTGCTTCATATCAAAGCTGAAATGAACGTCCAAGATGAATTTGAATATCTCATTCCATCAAAACGTCTAGAAGGACTTAGGGCATTTAGGGAATTTCACTTCAAGGGTTTGTGAATAGTGCTAGCCTTGGCATTTGCCTATATAAAGACTCCTCAACCTATGAGAGAGCTTTGTTCCAGTTTTAGGCTATTATCTTTGTAATTCCTTTTTAAGTTTAAATGAAATTTGATATTCTGAAATTTTGAAATCTCTTTTTGATTTAATTAAAAGTTTTGTGTTTGAGTAGCCTAATTCTGAGTTCCATTTGATTGATTAGACCTTCCTTAACCTTGTGGTTAAGGCACGTCTAGGTTTGAAAGGTTTTCAAGGTTCAAAGGCCTTGAAATCCTTGTTTCTGATTTTTGGCTTATATTGTGTACTAACCCTTAGCCATAAGCCTTGAGCTCCTTCAAGCTTGTTGACACCAAGCCTGAGAAGGGTTCTAAGCCTTTGGTTGAGTTTGTTTGCTGCTTGTGTTGAAGACATATCATAATCAAAGCCTTGTTCTGCTTTGAACATCAGCAGGCTTTGATCATCTTTGTTGAAGTACCTTGGTCTTGTTCTAGTTGTTGAACAAGGTCCAAGGATCATAGCTGGCCTTCCTAGGATGTTGTGTAAGGCAGGTATAATCTCTTGGTTAAGATTCCCCTAAAAATTTCATGTTTATGACTGTTTTGAATTGGGTGCTTTGATTTTGAGTATTTGTGTTTATGCTGGTGATTTTTGAGTTTGATTGTGTTAGTTGCTATCTAGGAAGTGTTTTTGATCATTAAAATTAGTAGGTTATTAGTTGAAATCACAAGTTCCTTTGTTAAGTGGAAGATTAAGGAGTGTTTGGGTCTACTGCTTGTATTGGAGTTGTGGTTTGCTAAGCTTTTGTTTGTTGTGTGCAAGTGTTGGTATCTGCTTGTTAGGTGTATTTGTTCATCTGTCTGCAAGTTTTGTGGGTTTGAACACATAGATTCATAATTTGGCTATAAAATCTTAAATACTTGGTAAAATTGGCTAGGATTTTGAGGACACCTAGATCTAAGCTTAGGCTAGGGCTAACAAGTGCTAAATCTGAGTTAATCACACCAGGGAAGAAGGATTTGAGGCTTGAAATTGGATCAAGTGTCAAGTAGTTCAGCAAAACTTGTCTGCATATTGTTCATTGTTCATCAGAAACATTTTGTGCTTTGATCTTGTTGATTACTTTGATTCAGTGTTTGATTCTTGTTGCTTTGTGTTTGTTCTTAGTTTATATAGCTTGTGTATGCATCTTGTTAAGTTTGGTTGGCTTATTCAGTCTAAATCTGCTTATTAAGTGCTTAACTGCTTATTTCTATATCTGGTGCATATCTGGTGACTGTTTGGCTTATTGTGTGAACCATATTGTGATTTTATTGTTGCTATTGACTCCTTGTGATTCACTGATCACAAGGGTACCTTTGTTTCCAATTGAATCAAACCAGAACTCTCAAATAAGGTTGGTCAAATAGTCAAAGCAGTGGGAACTCCTTTCGCCTGCTAGTTGCCTCTGATAGTGTAAAATTGGGGTCAGCTTATCAATAAGCTATAATAGCTTATTTTAACCAGCAACAACTTTGTTTTTGTAATAGGTGCTCATATTTTGACCCATTTGTTCATACTGGAGCATTTGGGTGGTTGACTTTAGGGTTTGACTAGAAAACCAACTCCATTGACTTTTTCATAAGTTCATTTGTGCTTATTCTGGCTTATTGGTTGTGCTTATTGGATTTTTGTTGATTGATTTGGCTTATTGAGTCCATTTGTGATCTTTTGCAAGTTGAATCAAGTCCTGAGGTGCCCTAAATCTCTAAAACGATTATTTTGTCTTTTAGTGAATTTTTACTTTGCTTATTTCTGGCTTATTGGGTGAGCTTTTTCAAAATTTCTTTTTACAGATCTCATAAGCATCCCAAAAGAAGTTTGTGTGTCAATTTAGAGATTATGGCATTAGCTTATTGCTTAATGGGCTGAAAAGCCCATTAAGAATAAGCTGAGTGTTCAATAAGCTGTGATTAGCTCATTTTCAGCTTTTGGGCCATTAGAGTCTTGTTCTTAGAATTGAATTTTGAGTCAGATAGGGCTTTTCCAAGTCAATTGGGCCAAGTTTGACTTTTTGGGCCCAAAAGCCCAATTTGGTTGACTGTTTTTGGTTTTGGCCTATTTGAGGGCCCAATAGGGGTATTTTGGTAATTTCACTTTGATTTTCTGATTATTTAGGTTAAAATAAACTAGTTTGCATGTTTTTAGAATTTTTTATAATTTTTGGATTTTTAATATTATTTTATTATTATTTTATTATTATTTTTAAAATTTCACATTTTCCAACTTTTTACATTTTTCTTAGGTTTAATACATTAAAATAGGAATTTAGCAACTTTTAGAATAATTTTATCTCTTTTAGATTAATTTTTATAATTATTTTAAGTTTTAATAGTTTTTAAATCATTTTAAATAGTTTTTTTAGTTTAAAAATTTCTAAAAATAGTTTTTAATCTTTTTAGGTCATTTTAGAGGTTTACCAATTGAAAAATCTTAATTTGGGCTTTTTGATAATTTATTTGATTTTTAGGGCTTTAATTAGCATTTAAAAATTGAATATTTAATTATTTAAAAGGTTTGAAAAAGTTTTGATCATTGGTAAACTCTTAGTTTATTTATTTTGATTTTTGGTGAATTTTTGGTAATTTTTAGAATTAATTTTTGTTTTTGTGGTCTTTAAGGTTCTACGTTTTAACTTTCTAGTAGTGTTTATTTTTATTTTTACGTCTTCGTCATCTTCTTTTCTCATCCCCTTCTAAACCAATCATTAATCACAAACATTTAACAAATTTCTCACACACATATACCTCCTTGGAAACGAACTTTCATTTCATTAAGGGTCATTAACACTTGATTTTTCCTAAAGTCATTTGATCAATACTTACCGCTTTTACGCCTTTTCCCTAAAAGGTCGTATTTTTACCACAATCATTTTGGCGCCGCTGCCGGGGAGGTGTGTCGTGATTAATTTGCATTGTTGTTTTTAATATTAACCAAAATAGTATTTGTATTAGTAGAACTCTACTAATACGTATTATCGGTTTTCTTGGGTTTTTCTTGTACAAATATTATTACTATATTGTATTAAGTATCACAATAAATTCACAATATCTCCAAAAGTGTGAAAACACAACCTTAATTGGGATTTCATCACTCAATTATTGTATTCGAATCTCAAACAAAAAGAAAAAGGAAAAAATAGATAAATACTTTCGTGAAGCTCGATTTTGAAAAATACAAACTATAAGGTGGGTATAAGGCGGGTATTATAAAATATACCCTAAGGAAAAAGGCTCTTAAGTGCTTCGTGCCGCCTCGTTTCCCCGCTTGCTTGTGAGTATTTTGAGATTGAAGGCTAATCGAGGGTTTTGCCGCCCAAAGTATTATTACGTATCATATATTTGCTTGGTTTCTTTGTGATTAAACCCTCTTGAACAATTTGGTTTTCACCAAAGTTCTAAAGTCATTCGAAGATGTTCACTCCACGTCATCGTTTTCATTCCTTTGAGGCTTCTTTAATCAAGAGTTTGATTCGAGGAGAGATTTTGTAGATTGTTGTCTACGAAGATACACCAAAATCCAAAAAAATTAAATATCATCAAAAACACAAAAAAAAATTGGAAATTCACAAAACACCCAAAAAGAATCTTCTTTGCTCACCTCCCATTCTTCGTAAAGTTTATGATCACTCGTAATCAAGCAAAACGAGCTCGTAAACGTCTTCAAAAGCAAACCAATCAAGAGACGTTGATTGTAGAAGAACCTCCAATTGTTGAACCTATTGTAGAACAAGAAGTCGTCATGGCTAATCGTACTATGATGGAGTTGCTACAAGCACCCACCGAGGGTTTTGGAGAGGCTATTGTGATTCCCGCCATCCTTACGGAGAATTTCGAGATTAAGACGGGTTTAATGTCGATGTTGCAAGCAAATAAGTTTAGAGGTCACGAGAAAGACAACCCGCACTACCACATTAGGAATTTTAACCGTCTCACCGCCACTAGCAAGTTTAAGGATGTTCCACATGACGCCATTAAGATGATGTTGTTTCCATACTCGTTGGATGGACCCGCAAAAATTTGGCTTGAGAAAGAACCGCCAAATTCGATTTTGACATGGGCCGATCTCGTTTCTAAGTTTGTGAACAAGTTTTTTCCACCATCTAAAACAACACACTTGAAAAATGAGATTTCACGATTTGTGCAAAGAAATAATGAAAGTTTTTCAATGGCATAGGAACGATTTAAAGAAATGTTACATGAATTTCCACACCATGATTTTACGGAATTGCATCAAGTTGATACTTTTTATAATGGGCTTAATGATCATGAACGAGATTATTTGAATGCCGCCGCGGGTGGTAATTTTTTGTGCAATACGACAAATGAGGCTTTACAAATCATCGAGAATAGATCTAAGGTTTATAACCCTCGTAACACACCGAGTGTTGCCAATTTGGGTTCGTCATCATCGTCACAATCGTCTCGTAGCATTAATGCCTTACATGATGAAGCTAATGAGGAAAATCGGTTTTTTGATAGATTTGCTAATCTAATGTCCCATTGAAAAGCTCAAGAAGCTTCAAATTCCGCTTCGGTTAAAGCGGTTGCTAAGAGTTGTTTATCTTGTGGGGGAGCTCATGATCCTTCCGAGTGCATTACCGCGGATGGTAACACTTCGAGTGCTTATGTAGCAACGGGAACGTTCAACCAAAACGGCCAAGGTTCCCGCCAAAATCAAGCTCCACCAAATCAAAATGTTAACAATTATCGAAACAACAACCAAGGTAATTACCAAGGCAATTCACGCAATTACAACAAAGGGAATTATCAAAATGGGAATGGACAAATTTCTAATCAAAACCAAAACCGTGATTTTCAAAACACTACACAAGGTTTTCAAAATGCTCACACTAAAAATTTACAAGGAGAATTTTTGGATTATGCTAAAGCAAATGATGCTAAATTTGATAACATGCAACGTGAGATGATTAGCTTAAGATCCGAGTTGAAAAACGAGCTAAAAAATGAACTTGCTAATGAACTTAAAACTCATGCAAACAAAATGGAAGGAAATGTCCAACGTCTTCAACAAAATCAACAAAAGATGGAATTAGGACAACATGAGATTAAGCAAGAGTTATTAAAAGCGGATGCTAGGCAATCAAAATTTGAGGACCGAATGGCTAAGATGTTTGAAGCAATCATGTGTAAACCCTCTTCCTCGGGTGGTCTTCCTAGTGATACCATTGCAAACCCGAAGGGAGAAATGAAGGTTATTACTACAGGAAGTGGTAAAACTTTCAAGGAACCAATCTCTCGTCCAAGTACTTCTACGGAGAAGGAAATCGAGAAAGAACCCGAGGTGATGGTCGAAAAGGAGCACATTACAATCACACGAAGTACCGCTCATACCACACCTACGGTTGAACCAATACCAATTATGGAACCCGAGTTTCCAAGGCCGTTGCCTAATGACCAACTCACACCACCTTTACCCTACCCTTCGAGACGAAACAAAGAGAAATTTCAAGAACGTAACAAACAACAAATCGAGCTTTTTATAAAAATGTTTCAACAAGTGCATTTTGATGTGAGTCTAGCCGACGCGTTGTTATATATGCCTCGTTTCGCTTCCACTTTTAAAAGTATGATGAGCGATAAGGAAAAGCTTTCAAAGCTTGCTAATTGTTCTTCGGTTTATCTTAACCGCATACCGGAAAAAGTTGGTGATCCCGGAAAGTTTCTCATTCCTTGTGACATACAAGATATGAAAGAATGCCTCGCCTTTGCCGATCTTGGTGCGACCATTAATTTGATGCCATTTTCCATTTGGAAATCGCTTTCGCTTCCGGCTCTCATTCCTTCGAACATGTCTATCGAGATGGCCGATCATTCTACGATTATGGCATGTGGAGTTGCCGAAGATGTTTTCGTGAAAGTGGGGAAGTTCTACTATCCCGTTGATTTTATAGTAGTTGACATCCCCGCGGATCCTCAAGTTCCTTAATAAGTGTGAAAACACTTATCCTTTTACCACTTATCTCCAATAATAACAAGACCAAAACGTGTGATTTATGTCGTAAAAGTCGGAATTATGCGTGGTTTGTGTTTTTATTGTGTTTTAGGACCAAAATATGAAAAAGGAAGAAAACACGGGCTTTCACGGGCTTTTATCGAAGAAAACGGGAAAAGACGAAGTCAAAAGAACAAGAGTGCAAAAAGAACGGAAGTCCAAGTCCTATTCTGAAGATTTATCAAAGAAAAAGTCAAAAGACGGAAGTTTAACGAAGTCGAAGAACTTAAGAAGAAGAAAATTAAAAGACAAGTTCAAATCCCGAGACGACAAAGACGAAGAATTAAAGTCGAGTCGAGAAAACGTGAAGAAAGCAAGAAAGAAGATGCAACACACGCACTCCTTCCACCTTCCCTATAAATACCCTCCTAATAGTCATTAGGAGGGTGGTTAGAGTTTTTAGTTAATTTTTCACTTTTTAGTTTTCTCTAGTTTTTAGAGAGAGAAAGTCTTAAACTTTCTCTCACTAGTTCATCTTTTTCTTTTAATCTTTCAAGATTAAACACTTTTGTATTGCTTATTTCATTAATCAAAGTTCTATTTTAAGCTTTTATTTCTTAATCTCATTATACTTTTCTTTGATTTAAGGTTGATTTTGGTGCGTATATCATGTGATCCGTGTTGTTCTAATTGATTTCGTGCTAAAAAGTTAATCTTTTGATCATTTTATAAGTGTTCATTTGAATAAGCCTTAAGACTTTTGTGCTTATTGGCTTATTTTTTATGATTAGCTTATTTTTCTTATTAAAAAGTTTTATTAAAAAGTTTATGTTTTTATTGTTTGATCTAAAAAGTTGTTTGATTTCGAGTTAGGTAAGTGGATTAAAGTGCTTATTTGATTCGGATTTGTAATTGATTCGGGTTGGTTTTGGTATTAGCTTATTAAAGTTAGCTTATTACCTAGCTTTCCTTTCTTCCACAATTTTCGGAAAGGGTGATAAAACCCCTTTCCGACTGGCTTTTTCCGATCGGGGGTACCATCTAACCGATTTCCTTAAATTTCGGAAAGGGTTCAAACTCCCCTTTCCGATTGGTGCCTTTCCGATTGGCCAATATTCCGACGGCAGCTCTTTGCTCCATATTCCGATTGTTAGTTCTTTCTATATTCCGATTGTGGTCAAGCTTAATATTCCGATTGGTAACTTCATCGACATTCCGATAGGCTCCATTTCTTGGTTATTCCGATTGTGTCCCATCCCACATTCCGATCTACTGATCGGAAAACATTCCGATCAGGGCCATTTTTGGCTTATTTTGGTTTCTTTCGATGTTACTTTCTTATAGTACTTTTTATTTTCAGAATATTTTCCAAGTGTTAGTTTTATCTAGTGTGTTAGTACTTTTCCATTATCATCTTTAAGTTTCCATGCATTTATTTTACTTGTCATTTCAATATTAATATTTTAACTTCCATTTACTCAACGACACTTTAATTACTTGCAAATAGTTTAAAACAAACCAAACCATTCTCTTGATCCACCAAAAGACGATTGAGTCGCACTTAAGACCGGTTTTCAATTCGAAAAGATCGGAACAACGAAATTATTTTATACCTAGCTAAAAGCAAAGTATTAAATGGCGCCGCTGCCGGCTCTTTTCGTTAAGATAAACGGTTTCTAGTGAGAGACGCATTGAATTTTGGGATCCGTTCTTTGAACGTTATTTTCATTGCTATAAAAATTTCCAAAAATCCATAAAAAATATAAAACTCTTCAAAAATACAAAAACATTAAAAAAATCATTAAAAGCAATTCTTTTCAAAAGGTTTTACACCAAAAAGATTATATAGATATTCTTTGTGTATATTTTTCTTCTGCAGGTGTATGCGTACTAGATCTTCCAACTATTCTGAGCCCGAGACTCTTGAAGATTTAGATATGGCTGATGTTAATAACAACAATAATCACCCACCTCAAAACAATTTGAATAACAACAACAACAACAACAACAATGTCCTTCTACCTGATTTACGAACCATGGAGGAATTGTGCCAACCCACCATGAACGGACGCGGAGGCCCGATTGCGCCAATGCACGTCACGGCTCAGGAGTTTTCGTTGAAGCATCACATGATACAACAAGTGCAAACGAACCCGTTTCGTGGAATTCCGGATGATGATGCCAACAAGCACCTCGACAAATTCATTACCATAACCCAAAGCATGAAGTGCCCCGGTGTTTCTATGGATGACCTTCGCCTCCAACTTTTTCCACACTCGCTTTCTCACCACGCCGAAAAATGGTTTGACCGTCTTCCTAAGAATTCTATTCATACATGGAACGACATGACTCAACGCTTTTTATCGCGCTACTTTCCCCCATCCATGGTCACTAGCCTTCGTAACCAAATCAGTGGATTTATGCAAGAGAATGATGAATCACTTTTCGATGCTTGGGAACGCTACAATGATTTGATCGACCGCTGTCCTAATCACAATATGCTCCCCGTCACTCTCATTGACACCTTTTACAATGGTCTCACTTTTCGTGATCGTGACACGATCAATGCCGCCGCCGGTGGTACTTTTATGAAAAGGAGACCGGAAGAGTGTCGAGAGTTGATTGAAAACATGACTACTCACCACAAGAATTGGGATTCATCCGCATCCTCAAGATCTAATCAGAGAGTCAATGTTTCATCTACTTCTTCCACCACCAACCCGTCTATTTTGGAACGTGCTATTCTCGATATTAACAAAAGTCTCCAAATTTTGACTTCTAACCAAACTCAACAAGCTAAAGCCGTTGTTATTTCTTGTGACACATGTGGTGGTCCTCATTCCTACAATGAGTGTCCTTCTACTCACGGCAATTATTCTGAAGACGTTAACGCAGCTTATGACACTTATCCTACGGGAGGTTATCAAGCTCGCCCTCAAGGAGACCGTAACTTGCTAAGTTATCGCTCCAACAATTATCTTGCTCCTCCCGGTTTCCCTCCTGCAAACCAGAACCAACAACAAAGCTACAACCGAAACAACCAATCCCAACCTCGTGCTCAAAGTCAATATCAATCCCAAAGAAACCCATACCCAACTCAAGGAAATTCTCAAGCTCCACCTCTCAATCAACCGATGGCCGTAGGTCAAGACGTCGAGACGTTCATGAAGACTAATCGTGAGATGGTGACGAATCTTCAGAGTCAATTTGTCAACTTGAAGAATGACATGGTGAAACAAGGGAGCGATATTCGAGCCGAGCTAAGGAATGATATGGCCAAACACAGCAATGATATTAATGCCAACATGCAAAACTCTTTCAACAATCAAGCTCTTCACCTTCGTGATATGATTGGTTCGCTCATCCAAAGTAATCAACCCTCTTCTTCGGGTACTCTTCCGAGTAATACCGTTGCAAATCCGAGAGGGGAGATGAAAGCAATCAGCACTCGTAGCGGAAAAGGTTATATGGAACCCGAGCTTCCTACACCTCCACCCGTGATTGTGAACAAGGAAAAAGAGCAACTTTCCCCACCTCCTTCACCTTCTATCCCCATTTCCCCACCACCCGTGGTTGTGAGTGATCCTATTCCACTAAAGCCTTCTTCTTCATCCAATATACCTTATCCTTCAAGGTTGAGGAAAGAGAAGCAAAAGAGCAAGGACGATATTCAGGTTTCAAACTTCCTAAAAATGTTTAAACAACTGAATTTTAACATCTCCTTTGCCGAGGCTCTCGCTCACATGCCCAAATATGCTAAGATGTTTAAAGATCTTCTAAGTGATAAAGAAAAGCTTCTTGACATTGCTCAGACCCACCTTAATGAGAATTGCTCCGCAGTACTCTTAAGGAAATTGCCCACCAAACTTGGTGATCCGGGTCGCTTCTTGATTCCTTGCAACTTCCCGGGCGTAGAGAATTGCATGGCCCTAGCCGATCTAGGTGCCAGTATTAACTTAATGCCTTTAAGTGTTTGGAAGCAATTATCTCTCCCCGAGCTAGTCCCCACTAAAATGACTTTGGAATTAGCCAACTGTACGGTTGCTTATCCAGTGGGGATAGCCGAAGATGTCTTTGTTGGCGTTGACAAATTCACCTTCCCGGCGGATTTTGTTGTCGTTGACTACGAGATGGATCCCCGTGTTCCATTAATCGTTGGACGTCCATTTCGGAGGACCGGTCGCACTCTTATTGATGTAGCCGCAGGCGAAATAATCATGAGAGTTGGTGACGATAAAATTGTCTTCAACATGGGTAAGATTTCTAAGCAACCTTATTCGTATGAGAGCGTTAATGCTATTGATGTTCTCGATGAGGCTTGTGAAGAACATTTTCATAATGCTTGCAAAAGTACTCTTTCTTCTCTACCCAATGTTGAGACCGTTGCCTCTATTGCTCCAGCATTGACTCCTTTCGGAGAAAGTGACTTGGATGATTTTGAAGCTAGCTTGGGTCCTCTCGATATTAAGTATGATAATTTGTCCACCAATTGGGATGAAGATATTTGTACTATTGAGAGACTTATCAGTGAGGACCCGTTCTCTCCTCCTGCTCCTAAAGAGGTGATTAATGATGATCCATCGTTAGTTTCACCATCTATTGAGGATCCTCCTACTCTTGAGCTTAAGGACCTACCGCCTCATCTTGAGTACGTTTTTCTGGAAGACGACGAGAAGCTACCGGTCATCATTGCAAAGGATCTGAAAGAAGACGAAAAAGCCCGACTTGTCGCTATGCTGAAGAAGCATAAACGCGCTATCGCTTGGAAAATCTCCGACATCCGTGGAATTGATCCTCACTTTTGCACACATAAAATTCTCATGGAGGACGACTTTAAGCCCACAATTCAAAGCCAACGAAGGGTGAATCCTAAAATCCATGAAGTCATCAAAAAAGAGGTTATCAAACTTCTTGATGCGGGTATGATTTACCCTATTTCGGATTCACCGTGGGTTAGTCCAGTCCATTGTGTGCCTAAGAAAGGCGGAATCACCGTTGTGCCCAATGCAAACAACGAGTTAATTCCTAGCCGTCTCGTTACTGGGTGGAGAGTTTGTATAGACTACCGCAAACTCAATGATGCCACGAGAAAGGATCATTTCCCTCTACCTTTTATGGACCAAATGCTTGAACGCTTAGCTGGTAATGAATATTACTGCTTTCTAGATGGTTTCTCGGGTTATTTTCAAATACCCATCGATCCCCAAGATCAAGAGAAGACAACATTCACTTGTCCCTATGGCACCTTTGCTTACAAACGAATGCCTTTTGGCTTATGCAACGCCCCCGGGACTTTCCAAAGGTGCATGTTGGCTATCTTCCATGACATGGTTGAGCAAACCATGGAAGTCTTCATGGATGATTTCTCGGTCTTTGGGGATTCCTTCTCTGCTTGCCTTGCCAATTTGGAACGTATGCTTAAGCGGTGCGAAGACACTCGCCTTGTTCTGAATTGGGAAAAATGCTATTTTATGGTCAAAGAAGGCATTGTGCTAGGACACAAAATCTCTAAAGCCGGTCTTGAAGTCGACCGTGCTAAAGTAGATGTCATAGCCAAATTACCTCCACCTTCAACCGTGAAGGGTGTGAGAAGTTTTCTAGGTCATGCGGGCTTCTATCGTAGATTCATTCAGGATTTCTCTAAAATCGCTCGCCCGATGACCCACCTCTTGGAAAAAGATACTCCTTTTATCTTTTCTAAAGAGTGTCTCGAAGCCTTCAATCTTCTTAAGGACAAGCTAACTAAGGCACCGGTCTTGGTTACCCCTAATTGGGAGCTGCCCTTTGAATTAATGTGCGATGCTAGCGACTTTGCTATTGGTGCGGTTTTGGGCCAAAGAGTGAATAAACACTTCCAACCAATCCACTACGCTAGCAAAACAATGACAGGGGCTCAATTGCATTATACGACAACCGAAAAAGAGCTTTTAGCTGTTGTCTATGCTTTTGAAAAATTTCGCCCCTATCTTGTTTTATCCACCACCATCGTATACACGGACCATTCCGCGTTGAAGTACTTGATGACAAAGAACGATTCTAAGCCAAGACTTCTTCGCTGGGTTTTGCTCCTTCAAGAATTCAACATTGAAATTCGTGACAAGAAGGGAGCCGAAAACCTGGCCGCGGATCATCTGAGTCGACTTGAGGATCCATATCAGGGGGATCATCCGAACAAAGAGATCAAAGACTCTTTCCCCCTTGAGACCTTAATGTCCATAAATCTCAATCTTGATGGCACCCCGTGGTTTGCGGACATCGCAAACTACTTAGCGGGTGGTATTCTCATCCAAGGGTTAACATCCCAACAAAAGAAGAAGTTCTTGAATGATGTTAAGACTTACTTTTGGGATGACCCTTATCTATTCAAACAGTGTGCTGATCTGATCATTCGTCGATGTGTTGACGGACCGGCAGCTTTTGACATCCTCCAAGCTTGCCACAAAGGACCCACCAGTGGTCACTTTGGTCCCAACTACACCGCTAAGAAAGTGTTTGATTCTGGATTCTACTGGCCCACCATTTATCGTGACGCTCACGAAATGGTTAAGCATTGTGATGCTTGCCAACGTCAGGGCAAGATCACACATAAGGATGAGATGACTCAAAATTTCATACAGGAATGTGAAATCTTTGATGTTTGGGGCATCGACTTTATGGGGCCATTTCCATCCTCCAAAGGGAACAAGTACATCCTCGTCGCCGTCGACTACGTCTCTAAATGGGTTGAAGCTAAGGCTCTTCCTACGAATGATGCGAGGGTGGTTGTGAACTTTTTAAAGCAGCTTTTCGCTCGATTTGGCGTTCCTCGTGCTATTATCAGTGACCGCGGGACTCATTTTTGCAACGATCAATTTGCACGAGTCATGGCAAAGTATGGTGTCAATCACCGTCTTTCCATCGCCTATCATCCCCAAACCAATGGGCAAGCCGAAATTTCCAATCGTGGCTTGAAGAGAATTTTGGAGCGTACTGTGGGAGAGCATCGTGCCGCGTGGGCCGATAAGTTAGATGATGCTCTGTGGGCTTTCCGCACTGCTTACAAAACCCCGATCGATTGTACACCTTATCGTCTTGTGTACGGGAAAGCCTGCCACCTACCCATCGAGCTGGAACATAAGGCGCACTGGGCCTTGAAGTGGGCTAACTTCGACATCATCAAAGCCGGTGATCACCGCAAGGTTCAACTCAACGAGCTAAATGAACTGAGGAATGAAGCTTATGAGAACTCGCTGATCTACAAGGAGAAGACGAAGATGATCCACGACGCTAAAATCAAGAACCGAGAGTTCCACGTTGGTGATCAAGTCTTACTCTTTAACTCTCGGTTGAAGATCTTCTCTGGCAAGTTGAAGAGCCGCTGGACTGGTCCATTCACCGTCGCCAAAGTCTTTCCGTATGGGACCATTGAGCTTTCTCAGCCGAATGGGCCCAATTTCAAGGTGAATGGCCAGCGTTTGAAGCTGTACTTTGGTAAGGACATCTCTCAGGAGATGATTCCATCCCTCACCACGTTCCCCATGAACTAAAAGTGGGTCGAGTCAGGCTCATGACTCGGTGAACAAAAACAAGCGCTTCTCGGGAGGCAACCCGTGTTCTATCCTTTACTGCTCTCATAATAAGTGTAGGGGGAGCCCCGCATATGTTTGTTGTCTTGTTTCTTGTGTTGTGCAGGGATTAAAGCTTCAGAGAGCATCTTGATGACTTTTGACGAACCGTGATACCGTGTTTCCATCTTCCCGGTTCTATCCTAAACTCTTGTGATTCACTATTTCATATTCTATATGTTCACATTGAATTCACTTTAGTTGTCCTCTCCTTAGCAAGATTTAAACAAAGTGCACAATGTCATAAGTGTAGGGGAGTTTACTCCCACATGCTTAAACATTGAGGACAATGTTTATATTAAGTGTAGGGGGACTTCTATCGAAGTTAAGTGGACTTTTCCTTGTTTTTGTCCTCATTTTAACCGGAAAATCAATTTTTCAACATTTTTCAAAATTTTTGATCTATTTTGGCCTATTAGTTTTTCCCTTTGTATAGTTATTTTCTTTCCTTGCTAGAATAAATCTTTAATAAAGTAGTTTTAATTTTCAAACGTTGTGAATCTTTTGACTCAACCCGAGTTTACTTACCTAAGTTTACTCTAGCTAGTATCCTTAACGTGTTTAAGTCAAGTTTTGCTAGGCTTTTATATAGGGAGCTATAAAACGCAAAAGTCTTAACTCTCACGGGTTAAGAACAAGAACTTTTCGCAAGTTCCTATAATTGATCCTAGAGAGTCGTTTATCAAGGGAACATTAAAATGCGATTTCTAAACTTGAAAAAGTCTAAGAATTTGCAAGATCCTATAGGTGACTCGAAAACCCAAAACTTTGATTTAATAGGCTAAGCATCCACGAGTCTCATTCCTTGAGATTTTAAATTGTGGAGAACGAGAGATGATAGAGTCAATTATAAGTTCGGTATTCTTTCGTGAATTTATGTGAGTTAATTATGAGCCTATTCTCCCTCCGCTTGTTAATAAATTAATCTGCTAATAAATAAGGTTGTACGATTTAATAGGTTACTTAGCTTCTAGCCCCAGATCGTTTAAAAGTTGCTCGGTAATGACGAGAGTTCATAGCCAAGGCATAACTTATGAAGCGGGGCGCGAAGATTGGCGAGTCCGAAAAGGCCCTAACAAGGCATGAGGGCTACATTTTGTTGCTAAAGATCCAAAAGTGATATGAAGAATCATTTATCAAAAATCAATATGAAGGATCGAGACACACGACGAAAAGAAAGAACTCCCCAAAAAGTCATGGAGAAGTCTATCCGAAAAGACCCTAACAAGGTATGAGGATAAACAGATCCAAGTCCTAAAAGGAGGCGGATCGTTGTATATCAAAGTCCAAAATAAAGATTGGAGAAAAATGAAGAAGTCGTGGTCCAAAGATGAAGAATCTCTCAAAAACTTCAAGTGAAGAAATTCCTATTATGAAGAGAAGACCATAATTTCAAGAACGTCTCTCGAAGATTCGAAGTATGAAGTCGCTGCCAAATATCGGCCCGAGAAAGGTCTCAAATCGCGAACCAAGTTATGCCAAGATATGAACTTTCTGATATCCCGAGAAGCAGTTTTAAAAGATTTGGTCCTTTAGCTAACTATTGATTAAATCGTTCACCTTATTTTCGGACTAAATAACTATCGAAATAAGTCAAACAATGCATCCTCGTGATCATTCAAGACAAAAATAAAATATAAGAGATACACCTAGGGATAAGGGAGTCTAAGTGAATAATTGGCCCACATGAGTTCGTGATAGTTTGCTAACTTATAATAACAATGATCTCGTTTTTAAGCTTAGTATGGGGAACGTGAAACTTGAGGATGATAAACGTTCATGGCCGCCAAAACCCAATGTAAGTTTTTAATTTCTTTACTTATTTCTATCTTTTATGTTTAGTATTTAATAAAGGCCAAGGTGGGTTATTTATGATGGAAAATGTAAACCGTGCTTTAAAATTAATGCATTGCATGAGGGCATTGCAATGGTCAAGTGTAGGGGATTTAATAAGTGTGAAAACACTTATCCTTTTACCACTTATCTCCAATAATAACAAGACCAAAACGTGTGATTTATGTCGTAAAAGTCGGAATTATGCGTGGTTTGTGTTTTTATTGTGTTTTAGGACCAAAATATGAAAAAGGAAGAAAACACGGGCTTTCACGGGCTTTTATCGAAGAAAACGGGAAAAGACGAAGTCAAAAGAACAAGAGTGCAAAAAGAACGGAAGTCCAAGGCCTATTCTGAAGATTTATCGAAGAAAAAGTCAAAAGACGGAAGTTTAACGAAGTCGAAGAACTTAAGAAGAAGAAAATTAAAAGACAAGTTCAAATCCCGAGACGACAAAGACGAAGAATTAAAGTCGAGTCGAGAAAACGTGAAGAAAGCAAGAAAGAAGATGCAACACACGCACTCCTTCCACCTTCCCTATAAATACCCTCCTAATAGTCATTAGGAGGGTGGTTAGAGTTTTTAGTTAATTTTTCACTTTTTAGTTTTCTCTAGTTTTTAGAGAGAGAAAGTCTTAAACTTTCTCTCACTAGTTCATCTTTTTCTTTTAATCTTTCAAGATTAAACACTTTTGTATTGCTTATTTCATTAATCAAAGTTCTATTTTAAGCTTTTATTTCTTAATCTCATTCTACTTTTCTTTGATTTAAGGTTGATTTTGGTGCGTATATCATGTGATCCGTGTTGTTCTAATTGATTTCGTTCTAAAAAGTTAATCTTTTGATCATTTTATAAGTGTTCATTTGAATAAGCCTTAAAACTTTTGTGCTTATTGGCTTATTTTTTATGATTAGCTTATTTTTCTTATTAAAAAGTTTTATTAAAAAGTTTATGTTTTTATTGTTTGATCTAAAAAGTTGTTTGATTTCGAGTTAGGTAAGTGGATTAAAGTGCTTATTTGATTCGGATTTGTAATTGATTCGGGTTGGTTTTGGTATTAGCTTATTAAAGTTAGCTTATTACCTAGCTTTCCTTTCTTCCACAATTTTCGGAAAGGGTGATAAAACCCCTTTCCGACTGGCTTTTTCCGATCGGGGGTACCATCTAACCGATTTCCTTAAATTTCGGAAAGGGTTCAAACTCCCCTTTCCGATTGGTGCCTTTCCGATTGGCCAATATTCCGACGGCAGCTCTTTGCTCCATATTCCGATTGTTAGTTCTTTCTATATTCCGATTGTGGTCAAGCTTAATATTCCGATTGGTAACTTCATCGACATTCCGATAGGCTCCATTTATTGGTTATTCCGATTGTGTCCCATCCCACATTCCGATCTACTGATCGGAAAACATTCCGATCAGGGCCATTTTTGGCTTATTTTGGTTTCTTTCGATGTTACTTTCTTATAGTACTTTTTATTTTCAGAATATTTTCCAAGTGTTAGTTTTATCTAGTGTGTTAGTACTTTTCCATTATCATCTTTAAGTTTCCATGCATTTATTTTACTTGTCATTTCAATATTAATATTTTAACTTCCATTTACTCAACGACACTTTAATTACTTGCAAATAGTTTAAAACAAACCAAACCATTCTCTTGATCCACCAAAAGACGATTGAGTCGCACTTAAGACCGGTTTTCAATTCGAAAAGATCGGAACAACGAAATTATTTTATACCTAGCTAAAAGCGAAGTATTATTCCTCTAATTTTAGGTCGTTCATTTTTAGACACTTCGAGATCGCTTATCGATGTTCATGCAAGAATTATCACTTTGAGATTCAACGAAGAGGAACTTGTTATAAACGCTACTCAAAACTCGAAACCTTCTCATGTTTATGCAATCGCTACCATCAATCACATTGACATCATTGATGTGGTTTGCGATGAGTTTTCACAAGAAGTGTTAGGTTTTTCCGATAGCTCGTCAAGTGGCAATCCCACTATTTTGGATCCAATTCTTGCTAATTCCACACCAAATCTCACTCCATTCCAAGGAGGCGATCTCACTTCAAATGAAATCGACAATGAAGATGAGGTGTTGATTAGTGATGATACTTCTATTCCACCATTTCTTTCGCCGATGGAAGTTATGAGTGTTGAACCAAAATCTTCAATCAAGGAACCACCTATCCTTGAATTGAAAGATCTTCCTTCTCACCTTGAATACGCATTCTTGGAAGGTGATGACAAGCTGCCGGTTATTATTGCAAAAGGACTTGCCAATAATGAAAAAACCGAGCTCTTGAAAGTTCTTAAGGCTCATAAAGGGGCAATTGCGTGGAAAATATCTGACATTAAGGGTATTGACCCAAAATTTTGTACTCACAAGATTTTAATGGAGGAGGACTACAAACCCGCAATTCAAAGTCAAAGAAGGGTGAATCCCAAAATTCACGATGTCATTAAAAAGGAGGTCCTTAAACTCCTTGACGCGGGAATGATTTATCCTATATCCGATAGCCCATGGGTGAGCCCAATCCATTGTGTCCCTAAAAAGGGAGGAATGATCGTTGTGCTTAATGAAAACAACGAGTTAATTCCCACTCGTGTTGTGACCGGTTGGAGGGTGTGTATTGACTACCGAAAGTTAAATGACGCCACTCGTAAAGACCACTTTCCTTTGCCCTTCATGGATCAAATGTTGGAGCGACTTGCGGGAAATGAATTCTATTGCTTTTTAGATGGTTTTTCTGGTTACTTTCAAATCCCTATCGACCCTCGTGATCAAGAAAAGACTACTTTTACGTGTCCTTATGGAACGTTCGCTTATCGTAGGATGCCTTTCGGACTTTTTAATACACCCGGTACGTTTCAACGGTGTATGATGGCGATTTTTCACGATATGATCGAGAAGTCGATGGAAGTTTTTATGGATGACTTCTCGGTGTTTGGTAATTCGTTCACGTCATGTTTATCTAATCTCGAGCAAATGTTAAAACGTTGTGAAGAAACCAATCTTGTGCTTAATTAGGAAAAATGTCATTTAATGTGTAAACAAGGAATCGTCTTAGGACATAAGGTGTCGAAGGCGGGGATTGAGGTCGATAAAGCTAAGGTAGACGTCATCGCCAAGTTACCTCATCCCAAAACCGTTAAGGGAGTTAGGAGTTTCCTAGGCCACGCGGGCTTTTATCGTCATTTCATCAAGGACTTTTCGAAAATTTCTCGACCTATGACACACCTTCTCGAGAAGGATGCTCCTTTTAACTTCAATGAGGATTGTGTTAAGGCTTTCGAAACTCTCAAAAGGAAACTTACCGAAGCTCCCATTCTTGTTGCTCCTAATTGGGAATTACCCTTTAAAATCATGTGCGACGCAAGTGATTATGCTATAGGGGCCGTCTTAGGGCAACGTTATGACAAGCATTTCCGTCCTATCCACTATGCTAGTAAGACGATGACCGAGGCTCGATTAAAGTACACCACAACAGAAAAGGAATTCCTTGCCGTGGTCTATGCTTTTGAGAAATTCCGACCTTATCTCGTCTTGACTAAAAGCATCGTGTATACCGACCATTCGGATATCAAGTATCTCTTAGCTAAGAAAGATGCTAAGCCGAGATTGCTTCGTTGGATGCTCCTCCTCCAAGAATTTGATGTCACCGTGCTTGACAAAAAAGGAGCCGAGAATCTAGCGGCCGATCATCTCTCTCGTCTAGAAGATCCTCACAAAGATGTTTTCGAGAATAAGGAAATCACGGAAACATTTCCTCTTGAGACTCTCGGTGTAGTGAATTCTAAAGACACCACCCCATGGTTTGCCGACATTGCAAATTACCATGCGGGCAATTTCATAATCAAGGGTATGACGACACAACAAAAACGAAAATTCTTTCGTGACGTCAAGTTCTATTTTTGGGACGACCCTTATCTCTTTCGAGTTTGTGCGCATCAACTCGTTCGACGTTGTGTTTTTGGTGCCGAAGCTTCTAATATCCTTAGAGCTTGTCACGAGGGACCCACGGGTGGTCACCACGGTGCTAAACTCACGGCTAAGAAAGTGTTCGATGCCGGTTTCTTTTGGCCTACTATCTATCGTGATGCACACGCACTTGTGAAGTCGGGTGATTCGTGCCAACGTCAAGGAAAATCGTCTCAACGTGATGAAATGCCAAAAAACATAATTCAAGTGTGTGAGATTTTCGACATATGGGGAATAGACTTTATGGGGCCGTTCCCATCGTCTCATGGCAACAAATATATCCTCGTCGCGATGGACTACCTTTCTAAGTGGGTGGAAGCTAAGGCTTTGCCTACTAATGATGCTCGTGTGGTAGTGAAGTTTTTGAAGCAACTATTCTCTCGGTTCGGAACCCCTCGTGCTATTATAAGCGATCGTGGAACCCATTTTTGTAATGACCAATTCGAAAAGGTTCTAAAGAAATATGGAGTTACTCATCGTCTTTCTACGGCTTATCACTCGCAAACGAGTGGGCAAGTCGAGGTTTCGAACCGAGCTTTGAAGAGGATTTTAGAGAGGTCAATTGGAGAAAACCGTGCTTCATGGTCCGACAAACTTGATGACGCTTTATGGGCCTTTAGGACCGCTTATAAGACACCTATCGGTTGCACTCCTTATAAGTTAGTCTATGGGAAGAATTGTCATTTGCCCATTGAGTTGGAGCACAAGGCATATTGGGCCCTTAAGCATGCAAACTTTGACTTAAAGACCGCGGGAGATCACCGGAAATTACAATTGAATGAATTGGATGAATTAAGAGATAATGCTTATGAAAATTCATTAATTTTTAAAGAAAAGACTAAAAAGTTTCATGATTCAAAGATTAAAAACCGGGTTTTTAACGTTGGTGATCAAGTGTTGCTTTTTAACTCTCGTCTTAAGATATTTTCCGGGAAATTGAAATCTCGTTGGTCGGGTCCGTTCACCATTACACAAGTGTTTCCGTATGGGACCATTGAGCTAGCTCAAGATGATGGTCCTAATTTTAAGGTGAATGGACATAGGCTTAAGCACTACTTTGGTGTGGAAATTCCTTCAATGGTTGCCCTCGACCAAGTCACCTTCCCCAATGATAATTAGCATTGAGGGGATCGAGTCGAGCTCATGACTCGGTAATCAAAAACGAGGTGACTCGTGGGGGAGATCCCATGCTTATCCTTTATGCTTACTATTCACTAATAAGGGGACTTGTACCCTTTCAACTCGTTGTCTCGTGGTTGTTTGTGATTGTGTTATCTAGATCATCATCATCATCTACGATTGAAGACTCTCGTGTTCGTTTACGTGAGCCTCCATCGTCCGTTTGAAGAAGTTTTTCACGAATCCATGACATAACCTTTATTGTTCTAACAATTATCTTTTAGCATACTTAATAAACGGCTTTAGATATATTGTTGATCACCCTTTCCATGCTAGATCCTAAGCATTCGACTCTTCGTCTCTAGTATAGGGGTGCTCCACCTTTAGACTCGAAACATTGAGGACAATGTTTACTTTTAGTATGGGGGGTGAATAGGTACTTGCTTTGCTACGCCCTCACGCTTTCTAACTTTCAATGTTTTGTTTTGCTAATAAGGCTAAAAATGGCCAAATTTTTAAATTTTTCTTAGTTTTAATAAGTGTTTTTAAGACACGAATGTATATTTTCCGATGGGTAGAATAAGAGTTAATTTTTGACTTGATGGGCATTTGGAGCCATTTACTTCCTTAACCCGCTCAATTCAAGTTTTGCTAGACTTTTATATAGGGAGCTTTAAAACGCGAAAGTCTTAATTCATTCGGGTTAAGAACAAGAACTTTTCGCAAGTTCCTATAATTGATCCTAGAAAGTCACTTATCAAGGGAACTTTAAAACGCATTCTCTAAAACTTGAAAAAGTCCAAGAAAGTGCAAGATCCTATAGGTGGCTTGAAAACCCAAAACTTTGATTTGATATAGTCTTAATGAAAGCTAATCCAAATTTGGCTTAATTTTGACTTGCATGGCTAAGTATTCACGAGTCTCTTTAATTAGAGGTCTTTATATAGTGAAGAACGAGAGATGATAGAGTTAGACAAGTGATCATGCTAAACGTAGAACATGAAAGTGTTCTTTCAAAAACTCATATGTTTTTAATTGTGGCTTTTTCTTCCCATAAGATCAATGCATTAGGAATAAATCATAATTGCAATAAGTAAGGTCGTACGATTTGAAAGGTTACTTAGCCTCTAGCGCAAGATCGTTTAAAAGTTGCTCGGGGTTGAATAGAGTTCATAGCCAAGGCATAACTTATTGAAGCGAGACGCGAAGATTGGCGATCATCCAAAAAGGCCCTAACAAGGCATGAGGAGCTCTATTTTTGCTAAAGATCCAAAGATGATGTGAAGTATCATTATTCCTAAATCAATATGAAGGATCGAGACACACGACGAAAAGCAATTACTCCCCTAAAGATCATGGAGAAAGCCTATCCAAAAAGACCCTAACAAGGTATGAGGATAAATATATCCAAGTCCGAAAAGGAGGCGGATCGTTGTATATCAAAATCCAAAGTAAAGATTGAAGAAAAATGATGAAGTCGTGGTCCAATATGAAGAATCTCTCAAAAACGTCAAGTGAAGAAATTCCAAATATATGAAGAGAAGACCATAATTTCAAGAACGTCTTCCCGAGATTTGAAGTATGAAGTACATGCCAAATATCGGTCCGAGAAAGGTCTCAAATCGTGAAACGAGTTATGCCAAGATATGAACTTAAGGAGATACACGAGAAGCCGTTTTAAAATATTTTGTCCTTCGGCTAACTATTGATCAAATCGTGCTACTTTGCTTTCGGACTAATAACTAATCAAATAAGTCAATATGAATCACTTGTGATCCATGACAAATAGATAAAAAATGCTAGTAACCCATTTCCTTTTATAATAACTAGGATTGCGGGGAGAAAAAGTATTACACAATTTGGACGTATGAGTAGTGTTAGCATTGTGACTTGTACCAACAATGATCTCGTTTTTGCACTTAGCATGGAACGTATGACAATCAAGGATGACGAAGTTTACTCTAAGGGACATTTGCTTGTTTCTATTCTTTGACTCTAAAAGTCACTTTCGTGATGAAAATCATACATTATGTCTTTACACATCTTCATAGTATGTTGCAAGTCTTTTTACTCTTCAATAAAGGTTAATAAAATTGAACTTTGGTGATGCTTAGATACTTTATTCTAGCATTGCGTGAGGGCACGACAATGGCTTAGTATGGGGGAGTGATGAGATGGCATTTATACATGATCTCATCGTTCTTTTCGGGCTTTAAATGCATAAAAATGTCATAAAATACCATATATATGCTTGTGTTTGTTTACTTGTGTATTTTAGGTATGGATATCATGAAAAAGACAAAAGATCACAAGTTACAAGGAAAAACGGACACGAGAAACGAAGCCGTACAAAGAACCGGGCCCTAATCATGGAAAACTCAACAAATACCCTTGAAGACTTAAAGACATACAAGATTGATCCTCATTTATTGAAGAAACGACACTTTAAACCCTTGTATATTGATAATTACAAGTTTGGCCCCTAAAGTTTGTCAAAATTACACAAATGGTCCTTCAACTTTGAAGAAATGGCAAGATTAGTCCCTCAACAATTTCAAATTGTCAATTATGGTCCCTCATCAAGCCAAAGATACATTGAAGACCTTTGAAGATCAACATTGACCAAAATCAGCCCTGGAAATATGCAAAAGTGTCAAAAATAACCCTTGAAACACTTTTTAGAAAGTTTTGGGCCAAAATTGCCAAGTCTTGGAAGTTGTTACAAAGGAAATGGGCGCTGACAGACTTTTAAACACAAATGACAATAGAAAGGAAGAAAAAGGACCAAAGTTGTCAAGTTTAAACATTCAAACCTAAAACACGCGCCAAACACATCCACTCCCCCAATTTCAGATCAAAATCTTTACTATTCACCCCAAGAACCCAGTTACCATCTCACATAAACCAAAGGGTAAATCCAAATTACCCATACCCACGTGTGATTCACACATGCAGAATCCCATCCCACACATAAAACCCTCACTCCCACTACTCCCTGGACCCCACACTCAACATTCTCAACCAATGAAAACACAACTTGTCCTTCAAGTAAAATGACGTGGCCAAATCAACAGCCTAGACTCTTTGCTTCATATCAAAGCTGAAATGAACGTCCAAGATGAATTTGAACAGCTCATTCCATCAAAACGTCTAGAAGGACTTAGGGCATTTAGGGAATTTCACTTCTAGGGTTTGTGAATAGTGCTAGCCTTGGTATTTGCCTATATAAAGACTCCTCAACCTGTGAGAGAGCTTTGTTCCAATTTTAGGCTATTATCTTTGTAATTCCTTTTTAAGTTTAAATAAAATTTGAATTTCTGAAATTTTGAAATCTCTTTTTGATTTAATTAAAAGTTTTGTGTTTGAGTAGCCTAATTCTGAGTTCCATTTGATTGATTAGACATTCCTTAACCTTGTGGTTAAGGCACGTGTAGGTTTGAAAGGTTTTCAAGGTTCAAAGGCCTTGAAATCCTTGTTTCTGATTTTTGGCTTATATTGTGTACTAACCCTTAGCCATAAGCCTTGAGCTGCTTCAAGCTTGTTGACACCAAGCCTGAGAAGGTTTCTAAGCCTTTGGTTGAGTTTGTTTGCTGCTTGTATTGAAGACATATCATAATCAAAGCCTTGTTCTGCTTTGAACATAAGCAGGCTTTGATCATGTTTGTTGAAGTACCTTGGTCTTGTTCTAGTTGTTGAACAAGGTCCAAGGAGCATAGCTGGCCTTCCTAGGATGTTGTGGAAGGGAGGTATAATCTCTTGGTTAAGATTCCCCTAAAAATTTCATGTTTATGACTGTTTTGAATTTGGTGCTTCGATTTTGAGTATTTGTGTTTATGCTGGTGATTTTTGAGTTTTATTGTGTTAGTTGTTATCTAGGAAGTGTTTTTGATCATTAAAATCAGTAGGTTATTAGTTGAAATCACAAGTTCCTTTGTTAAGTGGAAGATTAAGGAGTGTTTGGGTCTACTGCTTGTATTGGAGTTGTGGTTTGCTAAGCTGTTGTTTGTTGTGTGCAAGTGTTGGTATCTGCTTGTTAGGTGTATTTGTTCATCTGTCTGCAGGTTTTGTGGGTTTGAACACATAGATTCATAATTTGGCTATAAAATCTTAAATACTTGGTAAAATTGGCTAGGATTTTGAGGACACCTAGATCTAAGCTTAGGCTAGGGCTAACAAGTGCTAAATATGAGTTAATCACACCAGGGAAGAAGGATTTGAGGCTTGAAATTGGATCAAGTGTCAAGTAGTTCAGCAAAACTTGTCTGCATATTGTTCATTGTTCATCAGAAAGATTTTGTGCTTTGATCTTGTTGATTACTTTGATTCAGTGTTTGATTCTTGTTGCTTTATGTTTGTTCTTAGTTTATATAGCTTGTGTATGCATCTTGTTAAGTTTGGTTGGCTTATTCAGTCTAAATCTGCTTATTAAGTGCTTAACTGCTTATTCCTATATCTGGTGCATATCTGGTGACTGTTTGGCTTATTGTGGCTTATTGTGTGAACCATATTGTGATTTTATTGTTGCTATTGACTCCTTGTGATTCACTGATCACAAGGGTGCCTTTGTTTCCAATTGAATCAAACCAGAACTCTCAAATAAGCTTGGTCAAATAGTCAAAGCAGTGGGAACTCCTTTCCCCTGCTAGTTGCCACTGATAGTGTAAAATTGGGGTCAGCTTATCAATAAGCTATAATAGATTATTTTAACCAGCAACAACTTTGTTTTTGTTATAGGTGCTCATATTTTGACCCATTTGTTCATACTGGAGCATTTGGGTGGTTGACTTTAGGGTTTGACTAGAAAACCAACTCCATTGACTTTTTCATAAGTTCATTTGTTCTTATTCTGGCTTATTGGTTGTGCTTATTGTATTTTTGTTGATTGATTTGGCTTATTGAGTCCATTTGTGATCTTTTGCAAGTGAATCAAGTCCTGAGGTGCCCTAAATCTCTAAAACGACTATTTTGTCTTTTAGTGAATTTTTACTTTGCTTATTTCTGGCTTATTGAGTGAGCTTTTTCAAAATTTCTTTTTACAGATCTCATAAGCATCCCAAAAGAAGGTTGTGTGTCAAATTAGAGCTTATGGCATTAGCTTATTGCTTAATGGGCTGAAAAGCCCAATAAGAATAAGCTGAGTGTTCAATAAGCTGTGATAAGCTCATTTTCAGCTTTTGGGCCTTTAGAGTCTTGTTCTTAGAAGTGAATTTTGAGTCAGATAGGGCTTTTCCAAGTCAATTGGGCCAAGTTTGACTTTTTGGGCCCAAAAGCCCAATTTGGTTGACTGTTTTTGGTTTTGGCCCATTTGAGGGCCCAATAGGGGTATTTTGGTAATTTCACTTTGATTTTCTGATTATTTAGGTTAAAATAAACTAGTTTTCAAGTTTTTAGAATTTTTTATAATTTTTGGATTTTTAATATTATTTTATAATTATTTTATTATTATTTTTAAAATTTCACATTTTCCAACTTTTTACATTTTTCTTAGGTTTAATACATTAAAGTAGGAATTTAGAAACTTTTAGAATAATTTTATCTCTTTTAGATTAATTTTTATAATTATTTTAAGTTTTAATAGTTTTTAAATCATTTTAAATAGTTTTTATTAGTTTAAAAGTTTCTAAAAATAGTTTTTAATCTTTTTAGGTCATTTTAGAGGTTTACCAATTGAAAAATCTTTATTTGGGCTTTTTGATAATTTATTTGATTTTTAGGGCTTTAATTAGCATTTAAAAATTGAATATTTAATTATTTAAAAGGTTTGAAAAAGTTTTGATCATTGGTAAACTCTTAGTTTATTTATTTTGATTTTTGGTGAATTTTTGGTAATTTTTAGAATTAATTTTTATTTTTGTGGTCTTTAAGGTTCTACGTTTTAACTTTCTAGTAGTGTTTATTTTTATTTTTACGTCTTCGTCATCTTCTTTTCTCATCCCCTTCTAAACCAATCATTAATCACAAACATTTAACAAATTTCTCACACACATATACCTCCTTGGGAAACGAACTTTCATTTCATTAAGGGTCATTAACACTTGATTTTTCCTAAAGTCATTTGTTCAATACTTACCGCTTTTACGCCTTTTCCCTAAAAGGTCGTATTTTTACCACAATCAGCCTGACAAATGCTCCAGCAGTGTTCATGGATTTGATGAACAGAATATTCCATGAATTTCTGGACAAGTTCGTCATTGTTTTCATCGATGACATCCTGATTTTCTCTAAGTCCAAGGAGGAACACGAAGACCATCTTCGTACAGTACTACAGATTCTTCGCCAGAAGCAGCTGTATGCTAAATTCTCCAAGTGTGAGTTCTGGTTAGACAAGGTGGCATTCTTAGGTCACATTGTATCAGCAGAAGGAATCACTATGGATCCAGCGAAGGTTGAGGCCATTACTAAGTGGTCAAGGCCGACATCAGCGACGGAAGTCCGCAGTTTCTGAGGCTTAGCTGACTATTACCGTAGGTTCGTGGAGAACTTTTCCCGCCTAGCACTACCATTGACCAAACTGATGCGAAAAGGGGAGAAATTCGTCTGGACTGAATATCGAGAGAAGAGCTTTGAAGACCTGAAGCAGAAGCTAGTATCTTCACCTATTCTTACTCTACCATCTAGTACGGGTGTATTTCAAACCTACAGCGATGCATCGGGGAAGGGACTTGGCTGTGTTCTCATGCAACATGGGAAAGTTATCGCGTACGCTTCACGGCAGCTTAAGCCTTATGAAGAGAATTACCCCACGCACGATCTAGAACTTGCTGCAGTCGTGTTTGCATTGAAGATATGGAGACACTACTTATATGGAGAATCATGGGACATTTTCACGGACCACAAGAGCTTGAAGTATATCTTCACTCAGCGTGAATTGAACATGAGGCAAAGGAGATTGTTAGAGCTGTTGAAGGATTATGACATTAATCTACAGTATCATCCCGGAAAGGCAAATGTAGTGGCAGATGCTCTTAGCAGGAAGTCCGGAATAATCAACAGCATTAGAATCAAAGAGGAAATCATAAGAGACTTGGAGCGACTAGACATCGAGATCATGGCACGTGGACAACACGGTTACTGGGCTAATCTTAGAGTAGAACCCGAGTTGCTATCTAAGATCAAGGAAGCTCAGAAGGATGACGGAGAAATCTGGGCGATAATACAGAATTTGGAGAAGCAGACAGAATTCAGAGTAGATGCAGATGGTATCGTATGGCAGGGCACAAGACTTTGTGTTCCTGATGACCAAGAACTTCGGGAAGCTTTATTAGCTGAAGCTCATAGCTCCCTATTTTCGATACATCCTAGTTCGACTAAAATGTACCATGACATCAAGCAATACTTTTGGTGGAGTGGTATGGAACAGGATGTAGCCACTTACGTCTCCAAATGTCTTACCTGCCAGCAGGTTAAGATCGAGCATCAGCGATCTGGCGGTCTCCTTCAACCGTTAGATATTCCAGAGTTGAAGTGGGACAAAATCACCATGGATTTTGTTACCGGTCTTCCACCTACCAAAAGGAAGCACGATGCGATTTGGGTTATCGTTGATCAACTTACCAAATCAGCTCATTTCTTACCGATCCGCAAGGAAGATCCGGTAAGTAAACTCGCAGATACGTATAGACGAGAGATCATGAGACTCCACGGTGCACCATCCAGTATCGTCTCAGACAGAGATACTCGATTCACTTCGCGCTTTTGGAAAAGTCTGCAGAAAGCTTGGGGTACACAACTTAAGCTTAGCACGGCTTTTCATCCTCAAACGGACGGACAATCGGAGCGAACCATTCAGACATTGGAGGATATGTTGAGGTCATGTGCGTTGGAATGGACGGGTGATTGGGACGAATACATCTGTTTGGTGGAGTTTGCGTACAACAACAGCTGGCACGCAAGCATCAAGTGTGCTCCATTTGAGATGTTGTATGGCAGAAAGTGTCGCGCCCCAATCTGCTGGGATCAGGTTGGCGAGCGAACACTCGAAGGACCAGAAATCATAGAGATGACAAACGAAAAGATCGCAGTAGCTAGGCAGAAAATTCAGGAGGCACGGTCACGTCAAAAGAGTTACGCCGACAAGCATCGTAGGGATTTAAACTTTAACGTAGGAGATCACGTCTTCCTTAAGGTTTCGCCGGCACGTGGTGTTAGACGCTTCGGGATTAAAGGGAAGCTCAGTCCTCGTTTCATCAGACCGTTTGATATCATTGAACGAGTCGGTGAAGTATCTTACCGATTGGCGTTACCTTCGCAGCTTTCGCATGTGCACAATGTGTTTCATGTGTCCTTACTCAGAGGGTATCAATATCATCCCCTTCACATGGTTCAGTATCCACTGGAACAGATACGTGAAGATCTCACTTTTATAGAAGAACCCGAACGAGTTCTTGACAGGCAAGAACGAGTCATGAGAAAGAAGACGATTCCATTCGTCAAAATTCTATGGAGGGATCATACCGAGCGGGAAGCCACTTGGGAAACGGAGGAGTCTATCCGGGCTTCTTACCCTCATTTCATATTTTGAATTCGGGTATGTTCTTCTTTTCCAGTTTACTTTATCTATAATTCGGGGACGAATTATTCTTTTTAGGGGGGAAGAGTTGTAAAACCCGCATGCTTTTACCATGCATAGTACCCTTAGGATCGTACGTACTAGTTAAAACTTTCCTAATATAGCATGATTACGATTACGTGTTATGAGTTTACGTATTACGTACGTGTTAGAACACGATAAGTATTTTATATGAACGATCACGTAATAATTATTTAGCGATAATTAATCACGAACATATGATCACAAAATCACGAGCGTAATTAAAACACGAGCTATTATTAATTCCGTATATATATTTAATACGAGCGTAATTAAATATATTAGAGTATGGTATTTACGTAACGAGAACATTTAAAACACGAACATAATTAAACACAAACGACCAACTAAATAACGAGACACGAAACGAGGTACGGGAACCCCATGGGGGGTCCCTACCCGCGGCCAAAACAAGGGTAATGGGCCAAGCCCATTACCAATTTTACTAAAAGGGGGTTAAGTAATTTTTACTACTCAAAAATTACTTTACAGAAGATTACAGGAAAAACCTAAAACCCTCCCTTTTCTCCTCTCTTTGTGCCGCCACCAACAATCACCAATCAAGGTGATTCTTTGATCTTGGATCATGTTGATTTATTATTTGTTCGTGTTTGTTCTTCACCCTCTTGATCCACGAATACGGTAAAACCTTTTTAAACCTTTTCTTTTTAATTAATCTCCTTATTAATTATGAACACGTGATGTTTTTTTATAAAAACACATTAATTAAACATAGATCTAACATGTTTTGATCATTAATTAAATCAGAGGGTCGATTAAGGGGTGTTTTGTTTTGGGCCGCAGGCAGCAACCGACCCCAAGGGGATTTCGGTTTGCTTTGCCGACACCACCAAGACCATATTGGTCTTGGTTGGTGCGTGTGGGTCCCACGAAAGCAAGGGGTACCCCGATTTGGGTCGGGGTACGGTGTCGATTCATGTCCGGTTCATGTTTTTAAGCTTAGATCCGGATCATGGTTATGTTAGTTTTTTTTTATGTTATAAACTTATGTTAAAATTAAATTAATAAAAGATGAGATTAATTTAATAACATGACTTAGGTTAATTAATTATTAATAATCATGAAATTATTTTAACCTAAGTATTTATATTATTAAGACTTATAATTAATTAATTATTTAAAAACCATGGATATAATTAATTAATTAACATGACTTAGGTTATATTATTAATATTTAATAATACATATTTTAACCTAAGTATTTAATATATTTAATTAAAAACATGTCATACTTTAATTAAATACTATAACCTATAGTTTAATTAAATTACATGAAATAATTATTAAACTATATAATATATCATATGACTTAGAAAATAATCATGAAAACACTTAGGCTTATTTACTTATCTTATTTAACCAGCTTATTTCTAATTATGGAAACTTTCTATTTTTAGAAACTTAATTAAATAAGGCAGCTAATTTACTTATGGAAACCAGCTATTTTTAGAAACTTATTTATTTAAGGCAGCTAATCTATTTATGGAAACTTATTTAATTAAGGCAGCTAATCTATTTATGGAAACTTTCTATTTTTAGAAACTTATCTATTTTAAGCAGTAAATCTATTTTGGAAACTTTCTATTTTTGGAAACTTTCTATTTTTGGAAACTTTCTATTTTTGGTAACTTTATATTTTTGGAAACTTTCTATTTTTTGAAACTTTCTATTTTAGGAAACCTGCTATTTTTGGAAAGTTACTTATTATTACACAATAAGTATAATAACACATGATATATCAGAAATACTTAATCAGAATGAACAGAATATAAGGTTTAACACAGTTTAAGGCTTTAAACAGTAAAACATAGTAAGAACATATAAAATAAGCTAAGACATGACATAAAACCAGCTATGTATTTAGTAAGCAGATACTTATTTCATGTACGTATTTATGTAGCACTAGTGTTTCGGAAGTAGGATTCTCGCAGTTCATCGTTCTCGTTCACTGGACATAAGGTACGGATTCCCGTCCTTTCAGTATGGACATTCTTTCCTTATTAGGATTCCCCGTATGCAGCCAACTGTTTTCTCGTAGTATAAGTTATGTGTTTGATTGCTTATGTTTAATTAAGATTACCTATAGCCATATACATGCATGACCAGTTTCACCTAGTTATGGAGGTACCATAACCATAACATTAGAGGCACTGATGTTATGACTTCACCACGGCAGAGTGATTGCTCGTGGCGTCCCTTCAGCTTTTGGCCATATATTTATATTTATCATGTGGGGCGTATGGGTGCATCCTAGTTACACGTTTTTATTCAGGATTACATGGTGAATGTGGTGTGTGCCTTGCATCCTTCACAAGGAGCTGATCCCTCCTACCCATAAAACCAGTATATTAAATTAGAGGCAACCCCTCTAATTTGCATGATGAGGTCACCCCTCCAATTATTCATGCAAGGTGGATTTTCATGACCTATATTGGCTAATGGTAAAATATGACAAACAGTTTTTATAAGATAAACATAAGACTTTCAAACTATAAAACCAGTTTTACTAAGACTTAACCAGGTTTGTGTGTGATGAGCTTTACGTATGGACTACGGATGTTTGATTCTGGTATTTTCCTTTATATGGTCAAGTAATGTTTAGACATTTTACCTTGTATGCTTTGATGACACGCCATAATTACTGTGATATTACCATTTCCAAAATGGGTTGTTACATAGAACATCCCTTACTTAGAAGATAACTAGGTTTTTAGTAGCTTTGAGGACAAAGCTAAAATAACGGGGGTGGTGCTATAAAATCTATGATTTTACCATGATTTTATGTAATAAAGTTGCACCCATTAATCCTAGAACATACACTCATATGTATATTCCTATAGGTTGAGTGTGAACTTGTTCATTTAGGTACTTATACCTTTACATTCATACTTGTTGTAAAAAAGCTACATGGCTCAAACCTTGTACTTAATACTAGGAGAACAAATGATAAAAATGTAAAAATCAATACTTGGCTATACACACAACACTAAATCAAAGTTGGAAAAACAAACTACATGGTGTATGTAGCCGTGTATGTGTGCAAGTGTGTATACCACAAACATGTTTTAACCTCCTTGAACTAGCCCAAGACTATACTCCTTAGGTACTAGCCCAACATGAGCCCAAGCCAAAGCCCACTAACCCCTTTTTGGCTAGCTAGACACGGCACCCCATATGTGGAAGAAGAAGGGTTGTCTTGGTTTTGGAAAAGCTAACACATGGCATAATGGTTCTTACCAAGGCAATCATGCCTTTTGCCCTCACCCTTCTCTCTCCCCTTTAAGCCGAAACACACACATACATTCTCTCAACCACTCATGCAAACCAAATCTCATTCTCTCTTTATCTTTCTTTCCTAAATCATTCGGCATTAAGCCACAACAATCCAAAGTTGTTCATTAAATCTACTAAATTCTTGTCCCATATTAACTATTAATCATTTGGTAGCATCATCATCTTTCGAATCACTATAACAAGCCCTAGCCGAAACCTTAAAGGTCACAACTTGGTTATAGTTAGGGTTTCCATCATCCTCTTGATTAGATCTCTAATGTTCTTGTTCATCTAGATCTTCATTGGTAACTTTTAAGAAAGAAAGGTATACACTACTTGTCCTTCCATTTCTTCATACATGCATCATCATACATCTATAAACACAAGTAAATAACATGTTAAAGATCATAGTTTGATAAAGTTATGACCATTATAGGTCACGACATATTTATAAAAATCATGTTCATGATTTAAAAATCTTTAGTAAGAAACACATGCTTTATGTTCCATATTTTGAACTAGATTTAAAAACCATATGAGATGTTTTGTAAATCTAAAGGTGGCATGAGTTACAAATCTTGTTTTATGGGACTGTGGTTAAACCAATAGTCATAGATCTCATAAAATGGATATGTGTAACCTAAAAGTCTTGAAGACCATGACCTTAAAGGTCACGACATAAATGGTTAATGTGTATGTGATTTATGTGTTAAGTTTAAATGATGGAATATGAAATGATACATGTTAAGATGACTATTAAAAATCACAAATACAACTTATGTGTATAAATGTAGCAGTGGGATACATAGGATTTAAAATAGGTTAAATGTACATGCATGTTATTATAAACCATAGATCTAATGACAAAGATTAACATGAGTATGTTAAACATAAAACAAGATTATGGGAACCTTGGGAAGAGACAATATAGCCGTGGGTTATATGTAGTCTCCTTGGAAAAATAGTAACCTTAGAAACATGCATGTAAACTAGATAATCATGATTGTATTTTTTTTATAATTACAAGACTTAGAAACTAGATATAGTGTTCATCTTGGAAGTACCAAGATCTAAAAATATAACCGTGAGCTATAGATGAATATACATGGATATATGTTTGATTTTTAGGTCTAGACATAGTTTAGATCTTATTTTAGACTTGTAACTTATTTTTTTGATATGTACATAGTTAGATCTATTGTTGTAACACTTATAAATATACATGCAACTTAAAAGGGGGAATTGACTTATGTTAATACGTTATAACTAATTATAGTTGTAGGTTATAAGCTCCTACTAGAGCTTATGACTTACTTGTAACCTTATGACACACCTAGATCTAATTTGGTATAACACATAAAACAAAAGGTAAGTTGTATTCATTTAGATTGGAAAACTAAATATTAATAAGCTCACAATAAGCTTATAAGAATATCCTAAGTAAAAATATACATAAAATGTAAATTAATGTTAATGGACTAATTAAGTCCATGAAATGTTAATTCAAAACTTAAATGGACCTAATGAGCCCATTTTATAAATTATAGTAACTTAAATGGACATAAGATCACAATTAGGCCAATTTAACTAATTAAAGGACTTAAAAATGTATTAAGCCTAATAAATGATTTAAGGGCCCATTTAAACAAATTAGTGGACTTGAAATATATTTAAGCCCACTAAAATAGCCCATTAGATGTTTAGCCCGTTTAATGAGCCCATATAAAGTTTAAATGTTAAAATGAAAGTTTTTATAGTAAAATATAACTTATAAAAACTTTTTGGATGAAAATGACAATTTACAAAGCTTAAGGACTAAAACCGTGACTTATGAAACTTGTTTGGATAAACTTGTAAACACAAGGAATGAAAATGTAAATATACAAAAGTCTAGGGTTTAAATAAAGACTACCCGTGGCAAATTAAACCCTAGGGACCATTTTGGGAAGTTTCTAAAAGTTGTATTGCTATTTTAAAACCTTAAGGACTATTTTTGTCAAATACTGAAACCTAAAGAAGCCCTAGGGGCTGTTTTTGAAATTTTTATAAAGTTATAAAAACCTAGATAATAGTAGGGGGACCAAATCTGCCATAAGCCGAAACTTTAGCAAGCCCTAGGTACTAAATATGTAAAATCCGAAAGTTACACTCCTTTAAAAATATAGAAGGACTAGTTTTGCCATATCCCGAAACATTTCCAAGACCTAACCCTAAAATCTATTTTAATTATAATAAAACATAATTAAAACACTTAGACCATAAGAATTAAGGTATAAATTCTTAAGTTTAAATTATTTTATAAATTTTTAAAAATAATTTATGAAAACTTTAAAGTTAAATAAAATATTATGTTTTTTTTAAAATAAAACATTATATTTACTTTAGGAAATAATTGTATAAACAATTATGAATATGTATTGTCAATACGTGTACTCATATACTTTTAAGAAATAAAATTATATGAACGTTAATTAAATGAAATGTTACTACGTAGATATATTATAGGTAAAACCCTTATGTTTACTTAAATATAGAACGTGGTTATAAAATTTAACGGGATGTTATTGGTACAAGTACTATAAACATAGATTAATATTTTAAGTGAAACATTTTCTTTTATGTTTACTTAAATGTAAAACTTAATTGTGAAATTGAATGATTACTATAAATACATGTATGCTAACTAATATTTATAGTTAAACATGTGATGTGAACTTAGAAATGAAACTTATATAAATAAGTTAAATGAATATTGCTGCTACTTGAACTATGGTTATTTAGATAAATACCATAGTATGAATGAACTGAATAAAATCTGTATAAGCATACCTATATGTTCTTTGTACTATCTATTAAGACTGTACTATCTGATTAGGCATAACTTTGGTGTGAGCTTTATTTGGATACCCGTGTTAAACAAGAAATTGCCTACTCCCAGGTGAGTTTACAGCCCCATTTAAACTTTGACAAAACTTTCCCTTTTGGGAAAGAAAATATGCAAACATATATTGGACATAACTGGATTGTATAAACTGGATTATGATTGCTTACTATTGAAACTGTTAAATTGTTGTAAATCGCTCAAATGTTATAAATAGATCTATTAGGGATTGACCATCCACGGCTGGGTGTGTCATGCTCACTGTGCCTTGGCCGGGACAACAGACGTATACCATGTTGGAACTGGAATGGGTGTCTTTTTGTAAGACACTACGTCCTCATCTGTTGAGGACTACGGGGTTAAGCTTCAGTTTCTAATAATAAACAAATGTTATTTACATTTTAGTAAGAATGCTTTGTGCATTATTACTTCTATGATTATTGTATATCCAAACTAATTAATTGTTAAAATATGTAAATTCACCAACTTTATGTTGACCCGTTAGTATGTTTTGCACAGGAATATGAAGTTAGTACGTGGTGTGTGCATGGTCTTCCGCATCTTAGTAATCTGCATTGTAGGACTCGTCCAGGGTTCTATTTGGGAAACTCAAACAAACACTCTTCACCATGTTTAAGACAATTTTTATTTATTTGTTTAAATAAACATGTAATATGTTTAGACTAACTCTTTATCTTATGCTCTATGCACTATATGCTATCGATCCACCCTTGTGACATCTCTGTGGATATTTTCCGCATATCTTAACCCTACCCGGGGTGTCACAATTGGTCACATTTTTTTCCTGGTTATCGTCACAAAGATCAGATCGTGACCGTAGTGTACCTACGGTCGCGGGACCTTTGGCACAAAGACAAAAAATACCGCGTGTGACTGTATGCCTACAATCACTCTTTTTGAGTGTGACGGATACCATTTTTTGTACTAGTGGTATTAACCCATAGTTTCCTTAGGGTATCATACAAAGATACATTTCATAGATCATTGTTTGAGTTTATCGCCCAATTCACGTTTCACATACGCCTTGCAACCCCGGACCTTTAAATAAGCTTCTTGCCATGCGATAGTTCATATGGTGTCTTATCAACCTTCTTTGTGGGAACCATATTTAAAAGGCAGACATAAGATTCTAAAGCATAATCCCAAAAGGATAATGGTAAAGTTGTAAAATTAAATATAGATCGCACCATATCTAATAATGTACGATTTCTACTTTTGGATACACCATTTTTTGTGAAGTATAGGGAGAAGTAAGATGCTGAACAATTCCATTCTCACTTAGATAATCTATAAAGTCTTGACTTAAATATTCACCACCTCTATCAGAACGAAGAGCTTTAATCTTCTTTCCTAATTGCAATTATACTTCTTCTTTAAACACTTTGAATGTTTCAAATACCTCATGTTTATGATTAAGTAAATAAACATAACCATAACGACTATAATCATCCGTAAATGTTAAGAAGTAGTTAATACAAGGTTTTACCTAGTATAAAAGTTATCGTCCGATCTTTTCGAATTGATTACTAGTAGAAAGTACGACTTAGTCGTTCTTGGTGGAAAATAAAATGGTTTGGGTATCTATTTTAAATTAAAAGCAAAGATTGAAATGTCGTTGAGATTTCGGGAAGCGTGCAATTTTTAGAAATTAAAACGTAATGAACTTAAAACTTAAAACTTTGAAAAACTTAAAAACTTAACCCATCGGAATGTACAAAGTGATATCTATCGGAATGTAGTGCAAACAAAACCATCGGAATGTCAAAGTAGATTCTATCGGAATAATAGTAAATCAACTCTATCGGAATGCAGTTCTGTCGGAATGTAAGTCTATCGGAATACAAGTCTATCGGAATGTCCAGTATTTGAATAATTAAGATCTGAGCTATCGGAATACAGTTCCGTTGGAATGTCACTTCTTTCGGAATGTTGCTAACAAAAATTTGGCAGAGTTTCATCTTAATGTAACCTTAAGACCCGTCGCAATATACGATCGCAATGAGCGATCGCAATCACGATCGGAATAAGGGGGAAAACATTTGATCACAAAGTAAAACCTTCAAGGTTATTGCGATCACAATGATCCCGTCGGAATGTAGCGTCAGAATGAGTAAACCCCTAACTTTGCGATGGAAGTGATAATATTCAGATGAAAGCAAATAAGCTAAAACCAATAAGCACTAATAAGAAAATATGAATAAGCACTTGTTCAAACCTTGACCAAATCAAAACAAGCATAAAATTTAAAATTTTTTTTTTAAACACGAAATAAACAAACTTTTATAAATCAAACTTTAAAAAGACTAAATTTTTAAGAAAACATAAAAAAACAATAAGCTATATAAATGAAATAAGCCAATAAGCACAACAAGCTTAAAGCTTAAAACGTATAAAAACTAAGGAATAAAAAGATAAACTTTTTAGTCACAAAAACATCAAAATCAAACACAAATCAAGAACATTTCGGATCAAAGATAACTCAAAATCAAGAAAGGAAGAAGAAGATTAATGATTAAAAGCTTAAATTTGAACTTTTGATTAATGAATTTCAAATACAAATATGAAATAAAGCTTAAATTTGAAAGAAAAGATGACGTTTTAGTGAGAGAAAGTTAAACACTTTCTCTCTCTAAAATGAAAATTACAAAATGGAAATAAACAAAAACACAATAATAAACAACCTCAATCGCAACAATCAAAAACAACCTCGAGCTCCAATTCAATATCCAAAGAAACCCATATCCACCTCAAGGAAACAATCAAGTTCACCAACCACCCGCTTATCAACCACCTGCCTACCATGCTCTTCCTCCCACCTAACCCACTACATTTAATCAAGAGGTTGAAACTTACATGAGGACTAATGATGCGATAGTGCAGAATCTTCAGCGGTAAATGGCTAGCTTGAAAGGAGATATGGTGAAACAAAGGAATGATCTTCGAGCCGATATGCGAAACTCTTTGGCCAGTCAAACGAATGAGTTAAGGGACATGATGGATAGTTTCTTCCAAAGTAATCAAGCCTCTGGTTCGGGTTCTCTTCCGAGTAACATCGTTGCTAATCCAAGAGGGGAGATGGAAGCAATCACCACTCGAAGTGGAAAAGGTTTAAAGGAACCCGAGCTTCCTACACCTACACCGGTGATTGTGACAAAGGAAAACGAGTCCCCTTCTCTAATTCTTCCACCTTCTACTTCTCCAATTCCTCCACATTCTATTTCTCCAATTCCTCCACCTCCTACTTCAACCTCTCCACCACCCAAGGATTTGAGTGAGAATTCCATTCCAAATCCTTCATCTCAACCCAATATACCTTATCCCTCAAGGTTGTGGAAAGAGAAATTGAAGAACAAGGATGATATTCAGGTTTCTAACTTTCTCAAAATGCTTAAACAACTGAATTTCAATATCTCCTTTGCTGAGGCTCTCGCTCACATCCCGAAATATGCTAAAATGTTTAAAGATCTTCTCAGTGATAAGGAGAAACTTCTTGATATCGCTCAGACCCAACTTAATGAGAATTGCTCCGCAGTGCTCTTAAGGAAATTACCCACCAAACTTGGTGATCTGGGTCGTTTTCTCATTCCTTGCAACTTCCCTGGGGTAGAGAATTGTATGGCCCTAGCCGATCTAGGTGCTAGTATAAACTTAATGCCTTTAAGCGTTTGGAAACAATTGTCTCTACCCGTGTGACAATCCGTCAATTTATGGTTGATATGTTATTCTCAAGTGTTATTTAAAAACATTATTTTAATGTTATATTACAAACTCACTTATTTATGGGAAGAAATTTGGGTTTACGTCTTGAAGTAGCATCAACTACGTCTAAACCGGAGGATTATACGTTACGTGCTTACGTTTACATACACCGTTTTTGGTGACAGTCCGACATTTCAGAAAATAAATTTGTCCGTGAATATTAATTTGGGATTTTAAATTTGTGTTGGTTCATAAACTCACAAATTTACGAGAAGAGATTAGGACTTACGATTATAATTTAACGTCCTTTACGACTAAACCGGAAACCTTAGGATTACGTATTTACGTTTTCGAACTCCGTTTTTGATGAGACAATTTTATTAGATTCGTTTTGTGCCGTTGATTCATAATTTATAAAAAAAATTTCGTAAAACGACCCGAGGGCACGCAAATCGAGGAAACTAGAATCGAGGAGTACCCGTAAATTAGTGGGATGAGACAAGTTTACACTTGCCTCACACCACAAATGGGAGGCCAAAACTTCACCAACACGTCTAAGATGTGTCAAAGCTTACTAAGTAAGCTAGGACACTTGTCCTAGCTACTTACACAAACTACATGCTCAACAAAACCACTCAACACAAACTAACAACTTCATTTATTCAACTCCATGCAAATCTCACACAACTCTCCTCCCTCTCTCTCTAAAATTCTTCCAAAAACCACCCCTAAAAACCCTCATTTGATCAAATTTAACCATGAAATCATATGTTATTCACACATATGATAAAGCCCTTTTCAAGCTCTATTGATTGGTGGTGATTTTAACATCCAAGGAGAAGATTTGGTGATGTCCAAGGGCTGATTTCTCAAGGAGTTTTCATGAAGAACAAGGGATGATTTTTGGAGGAATCTACAAATACTCGGTGATCCTAGAAGTGATGTTGATATCTCATAAGATTGGTTACCCAAAACCAAGTCTTGTTCATCATCAACCCCATCTTTTCATCACTTTGGTGGTATAGAGATTGTTCTTCCCATCCTCTTGTTATTTTGATTATGTAATATTGTATTTTCTTTCCTATTGTATATGTATATGATGAATATATGATGATAAAAATATTGTGTGGGGATTTGGTGTTGATAATCATGGGTAAAAAGATGAAAAACTATATGTAAAAAGGTTAAAATCATGCTTAAATTGATGGCTGTATAAAAACAGTAACTAACCACAAGTTAAACTGATAAAATGGCAAAGTAGAATCAATATACAGTAAGTATAAGATGTCATACACATGTGAGAGTTGGCCATACAATGGAATCATTATAATGAGTGAGATATAACTAAAACAAGTTTAGAGTAGCAATCTGAATAGTCAGTTTTGGACGAACTGTTAAGGATATTTAGATTTGGATTGAGCAGTAGCTAAAACTAAGTTAATTGTAGCACATATCATGTAGTTTATGGTGTCCAAAAATGAGCTTCTATCTCCTTGTAGAACTCAAGATATGATAACAATGGTGAAAGTGAAAGTAACAATCAGATTTTGGAAATTAAAGTATAATAGTATTATATAAGCACTCAAATAAAAATAGTATAAAATGTGAATTAAAACCCACTAACTTATATAATACATTTATATAAATATGTATAAGGATAAATAAATGGACATTTTATAAAAATGGTAGTTTGATAAGTTTTATAAGTTATAAAACTATAAACATGATTTTTACGACTTTTTCGGCTATTACCGTAAAATTTACGTTTTTGTTAAATAAAACATAGACGGTTGGACCCGTCTAATGTAAACTTTTATAAACTCATATACTGATATATAAACATATATAACAAGTAAAAACCGATAAAACCCGAACTATATAACATACGGACATTAACGGGCTAAGTTAACGTTATTGGACTAATAATACAAGAAAATGGGCTAAAACACTTATAAACTTATTTATTGAGCTTAACCCATTTGGGCCCAACATGTAAAGTATAAATACTGATAATACAAGTATGAAATGAATTAATACAAGTTAATAACCTTATAATAGGCTTATTGGACCTAAAACACATAAATAGGTAAAACTAGTAAACCAGTAAGAAGTTACCAATACATAAACACAAAAATGAGTGAATGAAAATATATAAACCCACTTGATCATCATATATATATATAATCATCATATGTATACATAAATGTTATTTTTATAAAGTCATTGGACAAGAGTCTAAGACGAGTATTATTTGTCTAGGTTTCCGTGATTGAAGCACGTACCATACATCCGAATTGCCGATAACCCGCTTTCCCACATCAACGTGAGTTCATAGCCTCACACTCTTTTAAATGTTTTTATGAAATGTTTTATAAACCCGCGAGGGAGATAACATGTTAGTTTTGATAAAATAGGACACCATTTGTCCCGATTGTTTGTTTATTGATTTGGACCCGAATGATTGTATGACCTGATGAATGAATATATGACCGATAAATGAAATGAAATGGATTATTAAAGTTAGGTTATGTCACTAAAAGTCCCACTAGCATGAATTGTGAACTACCGGGATTTGGTAGACGCTTATGCATATAATAGTACTATTTGGGGACGATCACCCCAGTTCGCGCCTTGACGGTTGATCCCTGTCGTGCCACATTGATTGGTAAGCGAATTTATGTATGAGAAGATTTCCATAGCGTGATTATTGTGACGACACGCTAACTTAGATAGGCAAATTGAGTATCGGGTTAGCTACCCGTTGTTTGGTTTAGTAAGGTAACAATGTCATGCGACTTGTAATAATCCAATTAACGAAATACTGCTTTATGCATTGAATTACGATATATTGCCTGACTAGCAATACGGGGTCTTATTATTGATTTTATGTTCGTGTTTTGGTTTTACATAACCATATACATATAACGGTTTTTATTTAACTTTATAAAACGTTATAAAACGTATTGTATAATGTTTTCAACGACAATGGTTCGTATAATGATTTTGAAGGCGAAAGCCTATATTAGGATTTTGATAAGGATTTGTATAAAATGACTTTGGCTATTTTATGGCCTATTACAATGATTTGTACAAAATAACTTTCGGTAATAATTTTATACCGATGTTATATTGATGGAAATTATTAAACTCTATGAATTCACTCGGCGTTATCGCTGACCTTTTCTTTTAACATGTTTTATCTCAGGTACTTGAAGGTAATTCTCGGGAAGACAACAAGAATTCATGGCCCGCACCTAAATAATAATTTCCATTCAAATTCTTTGTAAAACTTGTTGGGACCTATGTAAATTTGATATTTATGAATGGAAATGCTTTATTACTAAACGACGCGATTCTTAAGCGTTGTCTATGATGTGAGTAATGTGCTATTCCGTAACACCAACGAGTCTTCGAATTGTGAAAATTTGGGGGTGTTACAGTTTGGTACCAGAGCTCTCGTTATAGAGAACGAAAGATTTTTAAAACCAAAGGTTTTGAATAAAACATTTCAAAATCTTTTAACTATAAACATTTTTCTAAAAATGTCTAAAAATCTTTTGACTATAACGGTGCCAAAGAATTCCCGAGTTACCGACAAGGCCAGACTGAAAAGTGTTATTTTAATATATATATATATATAACTTGGATTATATATATATATGTTATAATTTGATTACATGATTGTTTGATGATTATTTTGATATTTATACGAGGTATTTATACGACGTAGATTGTCACAAGGAACCCTAAATCCCCTAGTAAATTAATCGAAGCTATTCTCGTAGGAATTCTAGCTATCCAAGATCTAAACCGAGTTGTGGATATTTATGATCCCAACAAATGGTTGATATTCGTAGAAATGTAGATATTAGCTGATTGTGATACTAAAGAAGAATTGGCGAGATTAAATCTGATATCGATGTCATGACGATCTTTCCTTATAGAGTGGAGTTTGACAAAACGTTACCACCTAGAAAGATGTCATATGATTCGTTGTCATCCAATTCTTAAATTGAAATCGAAAGGGTGAAAGTTGCACTTGAGGCTGTCATTGGAACCATTACCCAAAAGCCTCATGCCACTAGTACCTTTCCGAGAAGTCTAATTAAATGTGTGAGTCATTTCATACTAGTGACTCATTTGATAATTGTTGTTGTAAGAGCTATAGGATTGGAAATTAAGTGTTGATTCATATCGAGCTTTTATTGCCCTTTTAAGGTTTATAAATAAGGCTGAAACTATTGGAAAATGAGGTAGGATATCGCATTGAGTATAAGTTAATTGAAACTTGAATGAAGTAAAATTTAATTCGTATGGAATATGAAATTGTTAAGAGGAAGTCGTTAAGTTCTGTGATTGAATTATAAGGTTTTAAATGATTGTTTGTTTGTGTTAAGGGTTGTTCCTAAGCCATTGTCCACTAACAAGGATGCCCAGTGTCCAATAAATAAATCGAAGAAATCTTCTTCTGAATTGAGACCGATGGATCTTTCGGGACATGTGGAACACCTAATGACTCTTTTAGATTAGTATTCATTATGGTATCTTTTAAAAATAATCCTTAACTTAACTGAGACATCAGTTGGTAGGATGAGTTCATGGAATTGTATGACATAGTGACACGTAATGTGTTACGGTACAATTTAGACTTGTTTGTGATTAATGAAAAGACTACCTTTGATTGCTAAATTCTACATGTATCGATGTTATCTATCCTTTATTGCTTCATCCAAATGTTCGCATTAGTGATGCAACCATTGAACAAGTACTCATCTTGATTTGAGTTACGTTGTGAATCATTCATCATGAGTGCCATCGAGGTCATGAACCTCATGATTATTTGGCTAAGCTCATTTCCTATTATATTGTAGTTAGTTCTTGGTGAACAAGCTTTCATCGCTCTTCTGCAGATCACTCATTGTTTTTATAAAGTTAAAGCAGTATCCCTTTAGAAAATTTGGGTTTTCATCACCATATGCATTATTTAAGTGAGACTTACAAAATGATCGTTATCAAAATGAAGTTGTTTATAAAACACCTTGGAAAACTTAATTGTTTTCATAAGCAAGAAAATCTTTGTAAATTTATTTTTGGCTCTTATTTAAGAATTAAGCATGAAAATGTTTTTATTATAAACATGATGATAAAATTTTGACGAACTGAGTATTGCATCGTTAATCTTGAAATTGTATATAGTTGCGCGCCTACATACAATTTGGAAGTGACCATGCAAGGCTGATTAGTAGTCACCATGAAATTATTAATAAAAACTAAATTTTCTTTGAAGATTGTGAAAGATTAAATTTTTTGAGATCTGCAAGAAGTGAAAAATAGGGACATATTGATAGGGACACCTACATATGTGCCCGTACTATTTATTCTTCTGAGTCGAATTTACTAATCTGTGGAATTTGTCTTATTTGACAAATTGATATTCCTTTCTTGTCCAATTCTTCCGTGGTGAGATTCTTTGGAAAAGTATCTGATTACCGAGTGTTGATACCCGACTGGATGTATCGACTTTCCTATCATTTCTTTTGATTTGATTTCATTTGAATGACCTGGGTAACGATCCGAGGAGCTTTCGAATGCGTACTCAAATTATGAAAACATGGGATATATTCATATTCGTTAAATGTTTTCGTCTGTATCTGATTTGAAATTCTCTCCCGTAGATTAAGCGTTGACCTTACTCTTTTAAGATTAGTTATGTCTCCGGATATCCTTGAACTTGTGAAGGATTATGAGTTATTATTAGTCTTTTGAGAAATTCACATCTTACCGACGACAATGAAACTGGAAAGTTAATAGTGCCAGTAGAATGGATTGATTGATTATGACATGATGACATTGTCTTAATTGATGGGAACTCGAATAGAATTCCCCTAAATAATAAGATGTTGATTATCAAAAGTGATCTAAATAATTCTTGATGGATGACCATATCCTGCATTTAGACTTGAAATTATACCGTGAATGGTTGTGAATTAGTCATAGATATTATAATCTAGAAAGAACCTAATATGAATTTATTAAAAGATGTTCCTGCTATCTGAAACTATAAGAGGTATTTGCTGGTGAATTACCTAGACTTTTTCCATTAAGGCAGGATGAATTTGGTATTGATTATATTCTTGGCGCTGCACCTGTGGCGTGTGCACTGTACGTCAGCACCATCTGAATTAAAGGAATTATCGTACAACTGAGAGAGTTGTCGGAGTAAGCTTTTATTCTACCAAGCTCGTCATCATGAAGAGTTATGGTGTTATCATTTCTTATGTTTATTGATTACCGTGAACTAAGTAAATTGACGATTAAAATCTATATCCACTACCCAAGATGATAGATTGTTCGATCATTTACAAGGTTCTAGCGTATGTTCTAAAGATTTGATCCACGGCATGGTTATCATCAATTTCGCATCCACGAAAAAGATTATCTATTCCAATCAATACATCCAGAACTTGTAATGACCATTATGAGTTTCATGTTATGTTGTTTGGATTGACCAATGCACATGTAGTATTCATAAATTTGTTGAATCACGTGTGTAGGATGTAATTTGATAAATTCATGCTTGTGATCCTTAAGAACCATTTGTTTATTTATAAGAATAAGAATGAGTTAATAATTATTTGTAAAATGCCCTGATTCGGCCGAGTAGTGAAAATTTGTACCTTGAATATTTAACATGTGATGAAAGACTTAATTCTTTACATTATTTGACCGTGTGATTAAAAGATAACAGAATCTATATTGAATCTTCAAAAATTAAGAGCCTTTTTAAGACTTTGGGATTTACCAAAAAGAAAGTGCAAACATGTTCTGACAAATGCTTTATCAAAAAAGAACTTTTGAGGGATTATTCCCTTATACCCAGAACATTTAACTAAACTCCTGTTTAGGGGTAAATGTTTGTGCATACCTTAAGACAACCTAAGAAGAATTAAGGAAACTATATAACTTATGATTTGAAATTTGAAACGACAATTTTTGCTTTTCATCTAAGAAAACTTTTACCAAAGTATAAACAAAGATTTTTTGAACATTTACGGATCTTATTAAGTATTTTTGATAAATAAACAAAAATCTTGTTAATTAAATTCATATTTATTTTGAACATTTTTATATAATTGGTCGAACTAAGAAATTTAAAAATTTTACATTTATGTATCATAAAAAATTGAATATTTATTATTTTATTACTTGAAATATTTATTGATGCTTTAAACGTCGGATTGAGCAAAACTGATAAAAATGATAGTTGAGACGAAACTAAAACTTAGAAAATGTGAAGAAAGAAATTTTTAATGAATACGATCATGATAATTATTTCATCAGGAAAGGTAAATATAGATACCAACGCATTATGTAAAAAGGATAAAGAATCAATTAGCATGTGTTCTCTAATAATTATTGTGCAAAATAAATTGTCGAACAATTTAAAAATAGTTGATACTTGTAAGAAGGATAATATAGATAATAAAAGGGGGTTCGTGGCTAATCTGAACCATTAGAGTTGAGAAGCCGATGGCGTTAAATGTTTTAAAGGCCGCTTGTGGTTGCCTAAAATATGGAGATTTTGAGATTTAGTCATGTTAGAATCTTATAAGATTAGGTATTCTATTCATGTCATTTCTGGTTTAATGTATCTTTATCTGAAGAAGTTGTACTAATGGAAAATTATGAAGGCAGACATCGCCTCATACATTAGTAAACGTCTAACTACTACAAAGGTCATCATCTGAATTTGATTCTATTTGGGTCATCATCGACAGACTGGCCAATTCTACTAATATCATTCTCGTTAATGATAAATTCTTGATGAAGAAATTGACTCTTTGGTATTTAAAGGAGTTGTGTAAACATGGTGTGCCTGTATCGATCATCTCTATCAAGATCCCCACTTCTCATCGAATTTCTAGAGATTTGCTCAGAAGTCATTGGGAATGAACCTTGATGAGAGTACTGTTTACCATCCCAATCGAAGGGACGAGGTAAAGTAACGATACAAAATACTAGAAGCGCTATTTTATGCTTGAATGATTGACCTTTGGTAATAAACCGTATAATCGCTTTCCTTTGTAGAGATTATCATTGATAATTATCGTATTAGGATCGAGATCGGATCTTGTTAGGATCTAAATATTAGAGCATCAGTAAGCAGGATTTGGGATTAAGACATCCGACATACACCCATTGTGAGTTGGACATGTCTTTTAGGTTTAAGGTTTCCTATGATGGCGAACCTAACCTTACAAAATACTCGACCTGCAAGACCTGAAATGATTGTTGAAATTAGGATCTGATTATTGACTGCCGGTAGTGGGGTATGAGGTTATGTGAATATGAAATGTAGATCTTGAAGTGCCAGATGGGTAGCGAAGTTATGCCAGAAATTTTAACCATGGAAAAATGAATTGATGATCTGGAAGATCATGAGATATAAGTCCCCGTTGTATGTGACCATTGAGATGATGTAAAAGATTGGTTTGAAAGGCATATAAGCTGGATCTACCCTAGGACTTCAAGAGCTGCGTGAATTATGTTTCGTAAATCGAATTTGATAAAATGTCTATCAAGTGAAAGTCTAACTATTCCTTAATGATGTTTAGATCGGTAAAAAGTTGCATTCATCAAAAACCCGTGAGAATCATGGATAGATAAAGTAAGTCAACATTAAGCCGGATCTTATTCCCGTAGTCATGTTTGATGAAACTCACGCATTGTAATGGATTACACTTGTGAGAAAAGACCGAATGTGGAGGAAATACCCACATGGCTCTAACTCTATACGAAGCGAGTAGTAATATAAAATGATCTTTGAGGACAAAGATCCTGTTTAGGGGTAAATGCTGTGACAATCCGTCAATTTATGGTTGATATGTTATTCTCAAGTGTTATTTAAAAACATTATTTTAATGTTATATTACAAACTCACTTATTTATGGGAAGAAATTTGGGTTTACGTCTTGAAGTAGCATCGACTACGTCTAAACCGAAGGATTATACGTTACGTGCTTACGTTTACATACACCATTTTTGGTGACAGTCCGACATTTAAGAAAATAAATTTGTCCGTGAATATTAATTTGGGATTTTAAATTTGTGTTGGTTCATAAACTCACAAATTTACGAGAAGAGATTAGGACTTACGATTATAATTTAACGTCCTTTACGACTAAACCGGAAACCTTAGGATTACGTATTTACGTTTTCGAACTCCGTTTTTGATGAGACAATTTTATTAGATTCGTTTTGTGCCGTTGATTCATAATTTATAAAAAAAATTTCGTAAAACGACCCGAGGGCACGCAAATCGAGGAAACTAGAATCGAGGAGTACCCGTAAATTAGTGGGATGAGACAAGTTTACACTTGCCTCACCCCACAAATGGGAGGCCAAAACTTCACCGACACATCTAAGATGTGTCAAAGCTTACTAAGAAAGCTAGGACACTTGTCCTAGCTACTTACACAAACTACATGCACAACAAAACCACTCAACACAAACTAACAACTTCATTTATTCAACTCCATGCAAATCTCACACAACTCTCCTCCCTCTCTCTCTAAAATTCTTCCAAGAACCACCCCTAAAAACCCTCATTTGATCAAATTTAACCATGAAATCATATGTTATTCACACATATGATAAAGCCCTTTTCAAGCTCTATTGATTGGTGGTGATTTTAACATACAAGGAGAAGATTTGGTGATGTCCAAGGGCTGATTTCTCAAGGAGTTTTCATGAAGAACAAGGGATGATTTTTGGAGGAATCTACAAATACTCGGTGATCCTAGAAGTGATGTTGATATCTCATAAGATTGGTTACCCAAAACCAAGTCTTGTTCATCATCAACCCCATCTTTTCATCACTTTGGTGGTATAGAGATTGTTCTTCCCATCCTCTTGTTATTTTGATTATGTAATCTTGTATTTTCTTTCCTATTTTATATGTATATGATGAATATATGATGATAAAAATATTGTGTGGGGATTTGGTGTTGATAATCATGGGTAAAAAGATGAAAAACTATATGTAAAAAGGTTAAAATCATGCTTAAATTGATGGATGTATAAAAACAGTAACTAATCACAAGTTAAACTGATAAAATGGCAAATTAGAATCAATATACAGTAAGTATAAGATGTCATACACATGTGAGAGTTGGCCATGCAATGGAATCATTATAATGAGTGAGATATGACTAAAACAAGTTTAGAATAGCAATCTGAATAGTCAGTTTTGGACGAACTGTTAAGGATATTTAGATTTGGATTGAGCAGTAGCTAAAACTAAGTTAATTGTAGCACATATCATGTAGTTTATGGTGTCCAAAAATGAGCTTCTATCTCCTTGTAGAACTCAAGATATGATAAAAATGGTGAAAGTGAAAGTAACAATCAGATTTTGGAAATTAAAGTATAATAGTATTATATAAGCACTCAAATAAAAATAGTATAAAATGTGAATTAAAACCCACTAACTTATATAATACATTTATATAAATATGTATAAGGATAAATAAATGGACATTTTATAAAAATGGTAGTTTGATAAGTTTTATAAGTTATAAAACTATAAACATGATTTTTACGACTTTTTCGGCTATTACCGTAAAATATACGTTTTTGTTAAATAAAACTTAGACGGTTGGACCCGTCTAATGTAAACTTTTTTAAACTCATATACTGATATATAAACATATATAACAAGTAAAAACCGATAAAACCCGAACTATATAACATACGGACATTAACGGGCTAAGTTAACGTTATTGGACTAATAATACAAGAAAATGGGCTAAAACACTTATAAACTTATTTATTGAGCTTAACCCATTTGGGCCCAACATGTAAAGTATAAATACTGATAATACAAGTATGAAATGGATTAATACAAGTTAATAACCTTATAATAGGCTTATTGGACCTAAAACACATAAATAGGTAAAACTAGTAAACCAGTAAGAAGTTACCAATACATAAACACAAAAATGAGTGAATGAGAATATATAAACCCACTTGATCATCATATATATATAATCATCATTATGTGTACATAAATTTTATTTTTATAAAGTCATTGGACAAGAGTCTAAGACGAGTATTATTTGTCTAGGTATCCGTGATTGAAGCACGTACCGTACATCCGAATTGCCGATAACCCGCTTTCCCACATCAACGTGAGTTCATAGCCTCGCACTCTTTTAAATGTTTTTATGAAATGTTTTATAAACCCGCGAGGGAGATAACATGTTAGTTTTGATAAAATAGGACACCATTTGTCCCGATTGTTTGTTTATTGATTTGGACCCGAATGATTGTATGACCCGATGAATGAATATATGACCGATAAATGAAATGAAATGGATTATTAAAGTTAGGTTATGTCACTAAAAGTCCCACTAGCATGAATTGTGAACTACCGGGATTTGGTAGACGCTTATGCATATAATAGTACTATTTGGGGACGATCACCCCAGTTCGCGCCTTGACGGTTGATCCCCGTCGTGCCACATTGATTGGTAAGCGAATTTATGTATGAGAAGATTTCCATAGCGTGATTATTGTGACGACACGCTAACTTAGATGGGCAAATTGAGTATCGGGTTAGCTACCCGTTGTTTGGTTTAGTAAGGTAACAATGTCATGCTGCTTGTAATAATCCAATTAACGAAATACTGCTTTATGCATTGAATTTCGATATATTGCCTGACTAGCAATACGGGGTCTTATTATTGATTTTATGTTCGTGTTTTGGTTTTACATAACCATATACATATAACGGTTTTTATTTAACTTTATAAAACGTTATAAAACGTATTGTATAATGTTTTTAACGACAATGGTTCGTATAATGATTTTGAAGGCGAAAGCCTATATTATGATTTTGATAAGGATTTGTATAAAATGACTTTGGCTATTTTCTGGCCTATTACAATTATTTGTACAAAATAACTTTCGGTAATAATTTTATACCGATGTTATATTGATGGAAATTATTAAACTCAATGAATTCACTCGGCGTTATCGATGACCTTTTCTTTTAACATGTTTTATCTCAGGTACTTGAAGGTAATTCTCGGGAAGACAACAAGAATTCATGGCTCGCACCTAAATAATAATTTCCATTCAAATTCTTTGTAAAACTTGTTGGGACCTATGTAAATTTGATATTTATGAATGGAAATGCTTTATTACTAAACGACGCGATTCTTAAGCGTTGTCTATGATGTGAGTAATGTGCTATCCCGTAACACCAACGAGTCTTCCGCTGTATTGAATTGTGAAAATTTGGGGGTGTTACAACCCGAGCTAGGCCCCACACGAATGACATTGGAATTAGCTAACCGTACGGTTTCTTATCCAGTGGGGATAGCCGAAGACGTCTTTGTTGGTGTCGACAAATTCACCTTTCCGGCGGATTTTGTTGTCGTTGACTACGAGATGGATACCCATGTTCCATTAATCGTTGGACGTCCATTCTTGAGGATCGGTTGCACTCTCATTGATGTAGCCGCGGGCGAATTAATCATGAGAGTTGGTGACGATAAAATCATCTTCAACATGGGAAAACTTTCTAAGCAGCCTTCTGAAAATGAGAGCGTTAATTTCATTGACGTTCTTGATGAGGCTTGTGAAGAGAATTTCAAACACGCTTGTAAAAGTGGTTCTTCTTCTCTACCCATTGTTGAGACCGTTGCCTCTATTGCTCCATCACTAACTCCATTTGGAAAAGTGATTTCATTTTGAAAGAATTTGAAGAAACTTTAGGGGATGTGGATTTACAATATGACGATTCTCCCTCCAATTGGGATGAAGACATTCGTACCATTGAGAAACTTCTCAATGAGGACCATATTTCTCCACCATCTCCTAAGGAAATCTCTATCGATGATCCGAATTTGACTACACCTTCCATCGAAAATCCTCCGGATTTAGAGCTTAAGGATCTACCGTCTCATCTCGAATACGTGTTCCTTGAAGACAATAAGAAGTCACCCGTCATCATCGCTAAGTATTTGAAAGAAGACGAAAAATCTCGACTTATCGCCGTGCTGAAGAATCATAAGAAAGCGATTGCTTGGAAAATCTCCGATATTCATGGAATTAATCCTCACTTTTTCACACATAAAGTTCTCATGGAGGACGAATTTAAACCCACTATTCAAAGCCAAAGAAGGGTGAATCCCAAGATCCATGACGTTATCAAAAAAGAGGTTATCAAACTTCTTGATGCGGGAATGATCTACCCTATCTCGGATTCACCATGGGTTAGTCCGGTCCATTGTGTGCCTAAGAAAGGCGGAATCACCGTTGTTCCCAATGAAAACAACGAGTTGATTCCTACTCGTCTCGTTACAGGGTGGAGAGTTTGTATAGACTATCGCAAACTCAATGATGCTACGAGAAAGAATCATTTCCCTCTTCCTTTTATGGACCAAATGCTTGAACGTCTAATGGGTAATGACTATTATTGCTTCCTAGACGGTTTCTCCGGGTATTTTCAAATTCCCATCGATCCTAAAGACCAAGAGAAAACCACATTCACTTGTCCTTATGAAACATTTTCTTACAAACGAATGCCTTTCGGCTTATGCAATGCTCCCGGGACTTTCCAAAGGTGTATGATGGCTATCTTCCATGACATGGTTGAAGAAACTATGGAAGTCTTCATAGATGATTTCTCGGTCTATGGTGACTCCTTCTCTACTTGCCTTGCCAATTTGGAACGCATGCTTAAACGTTGTGAGGACACTCGTCTTGTTCTAAATTGGGAAAAATGTCATTTCATGGTAAAAGAAGGCATTGTGCTTGGACATAAAATCTCCAAAGCCGATCTTGAAGTGGACCGTGGTAAAGTTGATGTCATAGCAAAATTACCTCCACCTTCGACCGTGAAGGGTGTGAGAAGTTTTCTTGGTCATGCGGGCTTCTATCGTCGATTCATTCAATATTTTTCTAAAATCGCTAACCCGATGACCCACCTCTTGGAAAAAGATACTCCTTTTATCTTTTCTAAAGAGTGTATTGAATCCTTCAATCTTCTTAAGGACAAGCTAACTAAGGCACCGTTCTTGGTTACCCCTAATTGGGAGCTACCTTTTGAACTGATGTGTGATGCTAGCGACTTTGCTATTGGATCGGTTTTGGGCCAAAGAGTGAACAAACACTACCAACCAATCCAATATGCTAGAAAGACAATGACGGGGGCTCAATTGCATTATACCACTAACGAAAAAGAGCTTTTAGCTGTAGTGTATGCTTTTGAGAAGTTCCACCCCTATCTTGTTCTTTCCACCACAATCGTGTACACCGAGCATTCCGCGTTGAAGTACTTGTTAACTAAACAAGATTCTAAGCCAAGACTTCTACGTTGGGTTTTGCTCCTTCAAGAATTTAAAATCGAAATTCGTGATAAAAAGGGAGCGGAAAACCTAGCCGCGGATCATCTAAGTAGACTTGAGGATACTTATCAAGGGGATCATCTGAATCAAGAGATCAATGACTCTTTTCCCCTTGAGGCCTTAATGTCTATCAATTCGAATCTTGATGACACCCCGTGGTTTGCGGACATTGCAAACTACTTAGCGGGTGGTATTCTCATCGAAGGGTTAACATCCCAACAAAATAAGAAGTTCTTTAAAGATGTTAAGACTTACTTTTGGCATGACCCTTATCTCTTCAAACAATGTGCTGATCTGATTATTCGTCGGTGTGTTGATGGACCAGCAGCTTTAGACATTCTCGAAGCTTGCCATAAAGGACCCACCGGTGGTCACTTTGGTCCTAATTACACCGCGAAGAGAGTATTCGACTCTGGATTTTATTGGCCCACCATTTATCATGACGCTCATGAAATGGTTAAACATTGTGATGCTTGCCAACGCCAAGGCAAGATCACACATAAAGATGAGATGCCTCAAAGTTTCATACAAGAATGTGAAATTTTTGATGTATGGGGTATCGACTTTATTGGGCCATTTCCATCATCTAAAGGGAACAAGTACATCCTCGTAGCTGATGAATACGTTTCTAAATGGGTTGAAGCAAAAGCTCTCCCTACAAACGATGCGAGGGTCGTTGGAACTTTCTGAAGCAGCTTTTTGCTCGATTCGGTGTTCCTCGTGCTATCATCAGTGACCGCGGGACTCATTTTTGCAATGATCAATTTGCTCGAGTCATGGCTAAGTACGGTGTCAATCACCGTCTTTCCACCGTTTATCATCCTTAAACAAATGGTCAAGCCGAGATATCTAACCGTGGATTGAAGAGAATATTAGAGCGAACTGTGGGAGAGCATCGTGCCTCGTGGGCCGATAAGTTAGACGATGCTTTGTGGGCTTTCCGTACCGCATATAAGACACCTATTGGTTGCACTCCATATCGTCTTGTGTACGGGAAGGCATGCCACCTCCCTATTGAGCTGGAACATAAGGCGTATTGGGCCTTGAAGTGGGCCAATTTCGACATCAACAAAGCCGCCGATCTTCGGAAGATTCAACTCAACGAGCTAAATGAACTGAGGAATCAAGCTTATGAGAACTCGTTGATCTACAAGGAGAAGACCAAGATCATCCATGATGCAAGGATTAAGAACCAAGAGTTCCACGTTGGTGATCAAGTTCTACTCTTTAACTCTCAGTTGAATATCTTCTCGGGCAAGCTGAAGAGCCGTTGGTCTGGTCCATTCGCCGTCGCCAAAGTATTCCCATATGGCACCATTGAGCTTTCTCAGCCAAATGGGCCCAATTTCAAAGTGAATGGCCAGCGTGTGAAGCTGTACTTTGGTAAGGACATCTCTCATGAGATGATTCCATCCCTCACCACGTTTCCCTTGAATTAAGTTCTGGGTCGATTCAGGCTTGTCACTCGGTTAACAAAAACAAGCGCTTCCCGGGAGGCAACCCGTTGATCTATCCTTTACCATTTTCATAATAAGTATAGGGGAGCTCCGTATGTGTTTGTTGTCTTGTTTCTTTTGTTGTGCAGGGATTTGAGCTTTCACAGATACATTCTTGATGACTTTTGACGACCCGTGATTTCGTGTACCCATCTTCCCGGTTCTATCCTAAACTCTTTTGATTCTCTATTTTATATTCTTCAATATAAAAATAGGAATCACTTTAGTTGTCTCTTCCTTAGCAAGATTTAAACAACGTGCACAATGTACTAAGTGTAGGGGAGTTTACTTCCACATGCTTAAACATTGAGGACAATGTTTATATCAAGTGTAGGAGGGACTTCTATCGAAGTTAAGTGGGCTTATCCTTGTATTTGTCCTCATTTTAACCGGAAAATCTAATTTTTCGACATTTTTCAAAACTTTAATCTATTTTGGCCTTGTAGTTTATCCTTTGTTATAGTTATTTTCTTTCTTTGCTATAATAAATTTTAATAAAGTGGTTTTAATTTTTAAAAACGTTGTGAATCTTTTGACTTAACCCGATTTTACTTATCTAAGTTTACTCTAGCTAGTATCCTTAACGTGTTTAAGTCAAGTTTTGCTAGGCTTTTATATAGGGAATTTTAAAACGCGAAAGTCTTAACTCTTACGGGTTAAGAACAAGAACTTTTCGCAAGTTCCTATAATTGACCCTAGAAAGTAGTTTATCAAGGGAACTTTAAAATGCGAATTCTAAACTTGAAAAAGTCAAAGAGTTTACAAGATCCTATAGATGACTCAAAAACCCAAAACTTTGATTTAATTGGCTAAGCATCCACGAATCTCAATGTTTGAGATTTTAAATTGTGGAGAATGAGAGATGATAGAGTCAATTATAAGTTTGGTATTCTTTCATGAATTTATGTTAGTTGATTATAAGCTTATTCTCCCATCGCTTGTTAATAAATATATTTGCAATAAATAAGGTTGTACGATTTGAAAAGTTACTTAGCTTCTAGCACAAGATCGTTTAAAAGTTGCTCGGTATTAATTAGAGTTCATAGCCAAGACATAACTTATTGAAGCGGGATGCGAAGATTGGCGAGTCCAAAAAGGTCCTAACTAGACATGAGGGATACATTTTGTTGCTAAAGATCCAAAAGTGATGTGAAGAATCATTTATCAAAAAATCGATATGAAGGATCGAGACACACGACGAAAAGCAAATACTCCCATAAAGATCATGGAGAAGTTTATCCAAAAAGGCCCTAACAAGGTATGAGGATAAATAGATCCAAGTCCTAAAAGGAGGCGGATCGTTGTATATCAAAGTCCAAAATAAAGATTAGAGAAAAATGAAGAAGTCATGGTCCAAATATGAAGAATCTCTCAAAACTTCAAGTGAAGAAATTCCTATTATGAAGAGAAGACCATAATTTGAAGAACGTCTCTCAAGATTCGAAGTATGAAGTCGCTGCCAAATATCGGTCTAAGAAAGGTCTCAAATCATGAAGCAAGTTATGCCAAGATATGAACTTTAAGAGGTCCCGAGAAGCAGTTTTAAAAGATTTTGTCCTTTAGCTAACTATTTATTAAATCGTCCCACTTTATTTTTAGCCTAAATAAACTATCGAAATAAGTCAAATAATGCATCCTTGTGATCATTCAAGACAATCATAAAATATAAGAGATACATCTAGGAATAAGGGAGTCTAAGTAAATAATTGGCCCACATGAGTTTGTGTTAGTTTGCTAACTTATAATAACAATGATCTCGTTTTTAAGCTTGGTATGGGGAACGTGAAACTTGAGGATGATAAACATTCATGACAGCCAAAACCCCAATGTAAGTCTTTGATTTCTTTACTTGTTTTGTACATATTTCTATCTTTTTAGTTTCCTTAAAAGTTTAGTATTTAATAAAGGACAAGGTGGGTTATCTATGATGAAAGATGTAAACTGTTCTTTGAAATTAATGCATTGCATGAGGGCATTGCAATGGTCAAGTGTAGGGGATTTAATAAGTGTGAAAACACTTATCCTTTTACCACTTATTTCCAATAATAACAAGACCAAAACGTGTATTTAATGTCGTAAAAGTCGGAATTATGCGTGGTTTGTGATTTTATTGTGTTTTAGGACCAAACGATGAAAAGGGAAGAAAACACGGGCTTTCACGGGATTTTATCGAAGAAAAACGAGAAAAGATGAAGTCAAAAGATCAAGAGTGCAAAAAGAACGGAAGTCCAAGGCCTATTCTGAAGATTTATCGAAGAAAAAGTCTAAAGACGGAAATTTAATGAAGTCGAAAGAACTCAAGTCTAATAGAAGAAGAAAATTACAAGACAAGTTCAATTTACATCGACAAATCCCGAGACGACGTCGAGAAAGACAAAGAATTTAAATCGAGTCGAGAAGAAAGAAAGAAAGAAGGAACCACATGCACCTCCCCATCTCCTATAAATACCCTCCTAATGACACATTAGGAGGGTGTTAGTTAGTTAATTTTTAGCATTTTCATTTTTCTTTTCTTTAGTTTTTAGAGAGAGAAAGTTTTAACTTTCTATCACTAAGTTTTCATTTTTTCTTCATCTTTTCTTAGACTTCTTCTTTATTTCCCGTATCATATACCCATGAATTTAATTTGTATGTCAAATTAAATAAAGTACATGAAGCTGCAATGCTCTGCTTAGAATTCTTTATTTCTCGCAATTCATCAAGGTAAAGAGGACAATTCCTCTTCCAGTGACCACTTGCTTTGCAATGGTGACAAGTCTCACCCTTCTGAGATTTATTCTTCTTGACAAAGTTCCGCTTAGGTTTTGGGTAAGTCGCAACTTTTTTGCCCTTATCACCCTTGCCTTTGCCTTTCTTCTTGTTCGCTTGCGGTTTTGTCTTACTCACTCTACCCTTTTGTATGGTTAGTACAGGAGTAGTAGAGGTAGATACCTTGTCCTTTAACCCCTTTTCATACTCAATGAGCATTGCATGCAAATCATTAATTGTCTTCCCCGTGTAATGCATATTATAGTTTTTAACAAAATCATTGAAGTCCTTGTTAAGAGACCTGTTGATCAATTTAATAGCCATATTATGATCATAGGGTTGTCCTAGTGCAATAAGCTTTCACAACCCCAATTTCACAACGCAGAGAAATATCAACATTGGGTGTTACTTCATAGCACATCACACACAGTCAAAGAAAACGACCTCAAAAGAGACGTTTTTTATAAAATAAACCATTCGATAATTTTATTAAATCAGAGTTAACTAAAAAGAGGTCCCACCAATTTATACAAACCTTAAGAAATAATAAAGATTTGTCAAATGTATCGAATGGAAATTGTTTGTTTCACCTTTACTTTATCCTGCGCAGCTCCATGCTCCAGCTGCTCTTAAACGTACACACCTGAGAATACATGCTAACATGTCAACACAACGGTTGAGTGAATTCATAGGTTTTTAAATAAACAATAATGGGATTTAAATAAACCATAAAGCTTTTGAACACAAGAATCTCATCCACTGTCAATATTGTAACACATACAATATCCAAAGTCCGCGCTATTCTACTAAGCCATAACACCGAAGCCATAAGTATTATAATGCCCTAGTCAGATATTTTGTCGAATAACCCCTTACTTCTAATACAACACACCTGGCTGAGCCTCCAACCCACAGGTGCGACCTGCCCAGGTGGGGGCCATCCCCGATGGATCCATCCCTCTATACCAGCGCCTACCTATCATAGGTAGTTAACGGTTCATGGGTTTATAGGGACTTTCCAAATTTTGGCAATACAACACTTAGCAAATAGCGGTTCACAATCAATACAATCAACGCTTGTGTTCATCTTTGAAAAGCATATAATCAGCCATCTTACATTCATTTACAACAACATGTATTCGTTCAAAGCATATAGCAATCCACATGTTTATTCATAAACATGTATTCTCTCAAAACCATATATATAAACATCATATTTTTATACCAAAAGCATGTATTCCCCCTCGCGGGTTTATAAACACATATAAAGCAGTTAAAGCGAGGCTATGAACTCACCTGATATAGCTATCACACGTTTATCGAGGAACAAACATCTAATAGTCGATACAAGACTTCATGAGAAATCAGTCTCTCATTGATCGAGAACGAGATGCCCAACGGTCGACATATAAACGAACGAGACCTAATATGACGAGACGCGTCTTAGGCTCGAGACGAGTGATAAATCATACATATATGTAAATAGTTTATTTTAGTATGTTTGGACATTTTATAAGTTTTATAAAACTAGTCATAAGACTTTTGATAACAATCCACCATGTATTATCCAATTATGACCATTAAAGCCCATTAGTGTCCCATTAAATGTTCATGTGACTTTAGTCAATTTCAATCCTAATATTAAACTCAAAACTTATTTATAAATCTCAGGTCCAACAATGGCACAATTGCCATTATAATTGTATGTTGGGCTTTTATGGCCCAAATCCACTTTATAAGCTTTTCGGGTTCTAAAACGCCTCCAAACGTTGTCGACATAATATTTTATGTTGGTCGAGTCTCGGGTTCCATAAATTTCAGTATATAAATGAGTCTAGACTCCTTGATAAGTGGGTCATACCACTTCGGTTTATATAAAAATCGTCACGTTAAACGTTAATTTAATATAGTCCAATTCTTACAATTTCTCGGCATCCCTCGTAGATTAGATCGTTTTTCTTAAACCGTAAATAAGATAGATGGGTTATTTTTACCAAAGTCATTAGTAGCGTATGTAGTTTACTTATTATAAGTTCAATTACCCCTACTTTATGCTTATCATATATTAATCACACATTTCCTCACTTAGAGATGCTGGCTGCCTAAAACAGCCAATCTCATTTTCACCGTTTCGGCCGCCATTTCCAAAGCGTAAGGAACTGGTGGACTATCTAGTTGATTCTAGTTATTCATAAATTTATCTACAACCCATAGTCTTACCTTTTCCAATGATTCTGAGTTCTTCTAAGAGTTATCAGTCCGTTTATTCAGCATGTTCAGATTTTACCCTTTTTATCATTTCGGCCATATCTAATTCATCGGGTATCGTCACGAGACGAGCGACCCGGCCAGATCGTCACAAAACATATGCCTATCACCCTATATTATAATACAAGGCTCAAAACCTACTGAGTTTATATAATACTCACGTTTTTCTACTGGTGTAAATCCAAAAATTACAACAATTATGTAAGGCATGTTTAGACTAACTTTTTATATCATAAATCATGTACAATGTCCACAGCTTCAAAATAAACTATTATTTACATAATAATATTTATTAAAGTCAAATAATAATTACATATATACAAACATGTTTTACAACAAGAAAATTAAAGAGATCCTTACAAAGAAAGTTGAAATCAACAAGAACCATGAACAAAAACCAATCTTTCTATCCAAGATTGAAGCAATCCGATGAGACTCCGACCCAAATCTTGCAAGAATATTATAAACCCCTTGTAATACATCAAAAGAATCAGCCCATTCCTCCATGAAAGATGATGTTATAGACGATGTTGATGTAGTGAAAATAATCCAAGCACATTACTATAGATATATGACTTTTATTTTCTTTCCAATACTAGTTAAAATGGCTAGTATATAAATTGTTAAAAGTTGTAGCATTTTTTTTTCTGTATGTGAAGTGGGATGGCAAAAAAATGAGTATGATAAATAAGCAAGTGTATGGAGACAATTGCAAGAAATGAGATGAAATGGATATTATCAATTGTGTACGTGTGAGTAAATGTGACACATATCATATGATGATATTTATCCATTTATATTCAAATTTGGCGTACTAGACAAACGAGTAAGTGATATTTATATTATATGTTGTCTCGCTATTTGTTAAAGCGGGTATTATTGAAACCCGATATTTTAAAAGTTACACGATTTGAAATATACGCGTTATGCCCGAAAAATAAAATCCCAATATAAAATATAATCATCGACATTCAAAGAACATTTATATTTCGATATATAAATGAGGGCTTATCATTTAATATATTCAATGCTTTATATAAACGATGGCGCTTAAAGGTTTAGCGTCAATTACGAAGAATGCTCGTAAAATGAGAAATTAAAGCGACAACAATAGAAAATATTTCTATGCCTTAATGAGGATATTTGCGGTCGAAGACGGACATAGACTTGTAAATAAATAATAATTGACAAGTATTCAATACGTTAAAGCCTTAACCTTTTCGGGTAGTCGAGAATTAAATATTTGTCGTCGAACGTACATGACAAATAAAAGGCGAGTAGTAATTATTGGTCCGAATATTAGAAATAAGATTAGAGCTCGGTCTAAATATTAATTTTAATGTCCGGGTTACTACATCATCTACCCCTTTAGGAAGCGATGTCCTAACGCTTAATTCGTCTCAATAGTCTTCGGTTAAAGGGCGAAGAGGTGAGAGATAGACAAGTCCTCGCTGAGGTTTCCAATGTAGGTTGGATGAACAAAATTCAAAGCCATGAGTATACATAACATGCACAAATGAACGACTTGAATGCAGCTTTAATCCTTATAATGAAAGAATTATACATAACTCGAAGGAGAAGCCATTGAAAGCGAAAAATTGACAAGTCGCCAATTTTTGGAAGTGGTTCAAGGTACAATACTACTAGCTTATAAAAAATGCGGCGGTCGATGTAAGTTCGAAAAATTCCACATGAAAGGTGAAGAGTCGAACGAAGTGGACGCATTTGGGAAAATTCCAATGCGACAATCAATTAAAAACCTCGGTGATCACATCGATCAAATCCAAACACATATCGATCACGGTTCTTATAAAAGAAACTACGTCATAAAAAAATCACATTGATAGTACATAATTCCATGGAAAACATTACAAAATATTCAGGACGAGGTAATTATTACTAGTCGTACAAAATCACCTATTGACATGATCTCAAACACGCATGCCTATTTCGTCAAAAGGGAATTTATCGACACGGAAATCGTTCGGAGTGTACATTACTTGAACGGAGGAACTATGATCCAAATCAAATATAAAAGCCATCAGTAGGCACATATAATCACATTACGATATGCTTGTAAAATACTCAAGCCATGTTAAATCAATAAGTTTAATCATGTTAACTCGTCCTTGCTAAATAGCCAAGCAATGATAAATAAGAATATTTGACAGGATTTTCGGATAAGTCCAGTCAAAGGAAAGTTTTCAAGTTAAAGGATGTTCATGATCTTGATTGTATAGATGCAAATCGAAAAATATTTTCGTCATCAGAGGGTTCTCACACACGGATCCATACCCAAATGATATTACAGGGTGCTCACAAACGGATCCGTACCCAACATATATTATAGGGTTCTCACAAACGGATCCATACCCAAAAGATAATTCTCGTTACGTCTGAAAAAAATTTCGATGAACTATCCATAATAACAAGCAAAATTTCAAAATCTTTTCATCCAAGATAAGCTATCAGTGATAACTTAATCGCCGATCGATCCACAAGTACACACTTAAATACCAGTGTCGATTAAACAAGTTGTCTATCCTTGGAACGTGTAATGGTTCTTAACGATCAGCTTATCAAGCTTACGATAGTCGGGGTACATTATAAATGGTCCATAAAGACAAATCACAACTTGGGAAAATACTAATGGGTTACTCGTACATAGACGATAATCAATAATAACCATAAGGACGATCGTAATGAACGAATCATACCAACGAAAGACGAGAAATATATCCGTATACAAAATAATCATAAACCAACTCAGGCACACTTGAGCCTACTCATTTATAATTCGTTGTTTACATCCAAAGGCGTCCCAATCCATATAAACAAGAATTATAAATTTATTGTTCGGGAACTTATAACTTTCTTGTTCAAATAAAAAGGCGTCCCAATTTATTTCAACAAGATGATTATAAGTCATCCTACTCAGGTAATACCGTCAGATAACACGATATCATAACCAAATTAAATGCCAAGAAAAGTATAGGGTGTCAAACTTACTCCATGATTTCTGTATTCAAACGTCCCATACCGTTTGAATAAAGAAATCATCGAAAATCTAAGGTCCAGTGGTTTAAAACCTTCTTATTCAAATGTCCTAATCCATTTCAATAAGAGAACCTTAAACGACACATAGTTGGGAGATTTAAAATCTTTATATTTAAATGTCCCATTCCATTTAAATATAAATTTTTAATTTGCTCAACTAACGACTACTATGGGCATATCTTTATTGTACCCAAATTATATATAGTTGATTGGGTATATATATATATTAGGTCCAACACTCGCATCCTCCTTTTCGCCAACAAAATGTAATCAAACAATAAATTAAACGTCTTATTACGTAGAAGATGTCTCCTTGAAGAAATGATTCTTCAAAATCATAAGGAGTGCAGAAATATAATAATACGCTTAGCAATTACGTTTCAAAATGAGATATCCTAAAATGGCACATCACGATGCGATGACAAAAATCGAGCTTAAATTAGTCGATATGCGATAGATTATGAAACAATAAATACGTACCCAATATATCAAACGAGTTCCATACTCGCATTCGGATAATAAATTAGGTATCGAGAAAGGTGATTGGCGGCGAGGCCAACTCTCTATAAAACTGCAACACTCTCATTTTTCGTATCGGTACAGCGGAAGGGTCTTTCAGAGTGTTACGGGATAGCACAATAACTCCAATCATAGACAACACATAAAAATGGTTGTACAAGGTTCAACATACATTCATTCGATAAAAAGTTTTAAAGTGTACAACAGGTCCCAAATTATACAGGTCATTAAGTTTACAAAACATAGATCGAATGAACATTTTTAATGGGTGGGCCATCAGAGTCGATCTCCATCCGGATTACCTTCAAGCACCTGAGATAAAAACATGCAAAAATCATATCAGCGAATGCCGAGTGAATTCATAGAGTTTAATAAAAACCGTTATTTAAAACAATCGTTAAAATCAGAACACAAGTATAATATCGGAAGTAAGTCCTCGTATTGCTAGTCAGGCAATATATAAATCAAGCATACATCTTAAACCGTCCATGAGACCGTAGCCTTAATATTCCCATTATAGGTAATATTATTATCGTTATTTAGCGTCGTTATTGGATTACATTATGGATTATTATTAGCCGCATGACATTGTTACCTTACTATGAAAAGAACGGGCCGTGAACCCGACAAACAATTTTCCCATCTAAGTTAGCGTGTCGTCACAAAAATCACGCTATGTAAATCTTCTCATACATAAATTCGCTTACCAATAAATGTGGTACGACGGGGATCAACCGTCAAGGCGCGAACTGGGGTGATCGTCCCCAAATAGGACTATCATATGCATAAGCGTCTACCAAATCCCGGTAGTTCACAATTCATGCTAATGGGACTTTAAGTGACATAACCTAACTACTACTAATCCTTTCTATCTCTTTTATAGTGTCATAGCATCATTCGGGTCCATATCATTAAGCATACCATCGGGACTACTTGTGTTCTATTTTTATCAAAAACTAGCATGTTATCTCCCTCGCGGGTTTACAAATCATTTTATAAAACATTTAAAAGAGTGCAAGGCTATGAACTCACGTTGATAATGAAAGGCGGATTATCAGCTACGGGCGTGCTTCTTTCACGGAAACCTATATAAATAATAATCGATCTTAGACTTTTGTCCAATGACTTTTATCAAAATAACAATATACATATGATGATTTTTTTACATATGATGATGATCAAGTAGGTTTATATATCCTTGTTTACTCATTTTAGTGTTTACGTATTGGTAACTTTTTACTAGTTTACTAGTTTTACCTATTTACATGTTTTAAGTCCAATAAGCTTATTATAAGTTCTTTAACTTGTATTATTTCATTTTATACTTATATTATCAGTATTCACACTTTACATGTTGGGCCCAAATGGGTTAATCCCAATAAGTACTTTTTATAAGTGTTTAACTTATTTAGTCCAATTATTAGTCCAATATGCTTACTTAGCTCGTTAATGTCCGTATGTCCTATAGTTTGGGTTTTATCGGTTTTTACTTGTATTAGATACTTATATATCAGTATATGACTTTTAAAAACTTTACATTAGACGGGTTTGATCGTCTAAGTTTTAATTGGCGAAAAACGTTAATTTTACGGTAATAGCCGAAAAAGTCGTAAAAATCAAGTTTATAGTTTTTATAACTTATAAATATTATTCAACTACCATTTTTATAAATTGTACATTTATTAAACCTTATACATATTTATATAAATGAAATTCATAAGTTAGTGGGTTTTAATTTCACATTTTATACTATATAATTTTGAGTGCTTATATAATAGTAATAAACATTAATTCTTCAAAATCTGATTTTTATTTTCATCTTCACCATTTTTATCATATCTAGAGTTATAAAATGAATTAGAAGCTCATTTTTGGATGGCATGAACTTAATATTATGTGTTACAATTAACTTAGTTATAGATACTGCTCATTTTAAGTTTAACTATCCTTAACAGTCCCTACAAAACAGCTTATTCAGATTAGCACACTCATCTTGTTTTGATCATATCTCACTCATTTTAATGATTCCATAGCATGGCCAACTCTCACATGTGTATGACATCTTGTACTTACTGTAAATGGATTCTACCATGCAAGTTTATCAGTTCATGTTTTGGATACATATTGTTTTTATACAGCCAACAAATTAAGCATGATTTTAGCCTTGTTTCTTATGGTTATTAATCTTTTTAAGCATATTTATCAACACTTGATCCCCACACAACATTTTTATCATCATATATTCATCATATACATATACAACAAGAAAGAAAATACATTTGTTCTTTACAAAAATAACAAGAGAAAATGGAAAGGATGATCTTCTTTACCAACCAAGAGTATATCTTGTTTTTGGAAGACAAGAACTTGATGAACACCAAATATAACCCCAAGATCAAACACCAAGAAAGTAAGTTGAGAAATCAGGCCTAGGACACAAGCAAATCACCTCCTTTGTTGTTAAAATGGCCACCAAGTGATCAAGGCTTCAAGGTAACTCCATGATATAGCTAGATAACAAGTATTTTGTGGCTAGAAAAGATCATAAAGGGTGTTTGTTCTTTGAATATGGGACGGCAATGGTGATGGTTTGAGAAATAATTGAGATTGTTTTGCATGTGTGATATGGTGGTAATGAGTTAGCTAGTGGTTTTTGTGGTATGAGTGGAAGGAAGTAAGCTTAAGTGTTAAGCTAATGCTTACACTTGTTAGCTTAATGTTTACATGATGCCACATCTTTGATGTGGTGTCATGTTTGGCCGTCCCATGCTATAGTGGGGTGGGATAAATTATTTTGTCCCACCTCACTAATTTACGGGTATTCCTCGATTCTAGTTTCCTCGATTTGCGTGCCCTCGGGTCGTTTCACGAAAAACGTTTTTATAAATTATGAATCAACGGCACAAAACGAATCCAATAAAAATTGTCTCATCAAAAACGGAGTTAAAAAACGTAAATACGTAATCCTAAGGTTTCCGGTTTAATCGTAAAGGACGCTAAATTATGCACGTAAGCCCAAATTTAAATCTGTAAATTGTGAGTTCATCAACCAACACAAAAATAAGTTTCAAAATATTATACGAGAAAATAATTCTCTACCTGAAAATGTTAGATTGTCACAGCTTTTCCTCCTAAAAGGGATCAACGTCCTCGTGTTCCATTTCATTTTGATGTCCGTTTCTTATTGAAATCGAAGAGGTGCGGATATTTCTTCCAAATTTCATCCTCTCATTCCCAAGTATATTCCGGTCCATGCTTTGAATTCCATCGGATCTTGACAATAGGTATCCGACTTTGTTTCAGTTGCTTTACCTCACGATCCATAACCTCTACGGGTTCTTCGATAAAATGCAACTTCCCATCTATTCGAACCTTATCTAACGAAATTTTCTCATCACTTACTGCTAGACATTTCTTCAGATTAGATACATGGAATGTGTTGTGAACACCATGAATTTCTGGGGGTAACTCTAGTTTGTAAGCCACCGGACCTACTCTAGATAAAATCTTAAAGGGTCCAATATAACGGGGATTCAATTTCCCTCGCTTTACAAATCTTATAACGCCTTTTGATGGCGACACTTTCAACATTACTTGGTCACCCACTTTAAACTCCATTGGCTTCCGCCGCACATCCGCGTAACTTTTATGTCTACTACGGGCAGTCAACAACCTATTCTTAATCTGAACTATCATCTCCGTAGTCTCCCGGATCAATTCCAGTCCCGTGAGCTGGGTATCCCCAACTTCACTCCAACATACAGGAGATCTACACTTCCTACCATATAAAGCTTCAAACGGTGCAGCCTTAATACTAGAATGGTAACTATTGTTATACGAAAACTCTGCTAACGGCAAATGTTTATCCCAATTCTTACCAAAATCTAACACACAAGCTCTCAACATATCTTATAGTGTTTGTATCGTCCTTTCACTCTGCCCATCAGTCTGGGGGTGATAAGCAGTGCTCATGTCGAGATTCGTTCCCAAAGATCTTTGGAGAGATTTCCAAAAATTCGATGCGAATCTAGGATCTCGATCTGAAATGATCAATACAGGCACTCCATGCTTGCATACAACATTCTCAAGGTATATACGAGTCAGCTTCTCCAGTGAGAACTGCTCTTTAACCAGAATGAAGTGTGCTGATTTGGTCAGTCTGTCGACAATAACCCAAATCGAGTTGTTTCCAGATGATGTTCTAGGAAGCTTGGTGATAATGTCCATCGTAATTCGCTCCCACTTCCATTCAGGAATCTTTGGTTGTTGAAGTAGTCTTGATGGCTTTTGATGTTCAGCTTTGACTCTAGCACAAGTCAAGCATTGAAGAACATACATAGCTATGTAAGCTTTCATATTCGGCCACCAGTACAACTTCTTCAAATCATGGTACATATTATCAGATCCCGGATGAATGGAATACTTAGATTTATGGGATTCTAACATAATCAAGTCTCTTAAGCCTCCAAACTTAGGTATCCACATACGACCTCTTAAGCATTTCACTCCATCAGCTCTAACCTCTAAAGGATCTCCTTCTCCTCGGAACCTAATAAGTGTGAAAACACTTATCCTTTTACCACCTATTTCCAATAATAACAAGACCAAAACGTGTGATTTATGTCGTAAAAGTCGGAATTATGCGTGGTTTGTGTTTTTATTGTGTTTTAGGACCTAAATATGAAAAAGGAAGAAAACACGGGCTTTCACGGGCTTTTACTGAAGAAAACGGGAAAAAGACGAAGTCAAAAGATCAAGAGTGCAGAAAGAACGGAAGTCCAAGACCTATTCCGAAGATTTATCGAAGAAAAAGTCAAAAGACGGAAGTTTAACGAAGTCGAAGAACTTAAGTCTAATAGAAGAAGAAAATTAAAAGACAAGTTCAAATCCCGAGACGACAAAAACGAAAAATTAAAGTCGAGTCGAGAAAACGTGAAGAAAGCAAGAAAGAAGATGCAACACATGCACTCCTTCCACCTTCCCTATAAATACCCTCCTAATAGTCATTAGGAGGGTGGTGAGAGAGTTTTTAGTTAATTTTTTCACTTTTTAATTTTCTCTAGTTTTTAGAGAGAGAAAGTCTTAAACTTTCTCTCACTAGTTCATCTTTTTCTTTTAATCTTTCAAGATTAACACTTTGTATTGATTATTTTTATTAATCAAGTTCCATTTTAAGCTTTTATTCCTTAATCTCATTCTACTTTTCTTTGATTTAAGATTGATTTTGGTGTGATTATCATGTGATCCGTGTTGTTGTAATTGATTTCATGCTAAAAAGTTAATCTTTTGATCATTTTATAAGTTTTCATTTGATTAAGCTATAAGACTTTTGTGCTTATTGGCTTATTTATATGATTAGCTCATTTTTCTTATTAAAAAGTTTTATTAAAAGTTTAAGTTTTTATGGTTTGATCTAAAAAGTTGCTTCTTTTCTAGTTAGATAAGTTGATTAAAGTGCTTATTTGATTCGGTTACATATTTAGATTGATAAGTTTTGGTATTAGCTTATTACTTAGCTTATTGCCTTGCTTTTCCCCATTTCCATAGATTTCGGAAAGGGTTTAAACTCCCTTTTCCGATTGGCTTTCCGACCGGTGTACCACCATAACCAATTTCCTTGATTTTAGGAAAGTTCGTTACTCCCCTTTCCGATTGACCACTTGTGCCTTATTCCGATTGATGCTTTTGCACGTATTCCAATTGTATCCTTAACTCCCTTTTCCGATTGGCATTCACTCCCGTTTTCCGATTGGATTGCTCTTTAAATATTCCGACAGTATCACTTGTAATATTCCGATTGGGCTTTAAGTCTTGTATTCCGATTTGGCAAAGGCTACACATTCCGATTGAAGTATTTTCTGAATATTCCGATTGCCCAATTGTCCCTATATTCCGATTGTGTTACTTCTTCCCACCATTCCGACCATCCGATCGGAATACATTCCGATCGGGCCCCCTTTTTGGGTTGTTTTGGTTTCTTTCGATATAACTTTCTTATAGTACCTTTTATTTTCTGAAAATTTTCAAAGTGTTAGTTTAATTTAGTGAGTTAGTATTTTTTTCCATTGTCACCTTTACATTTGTATGCATTTGTTTTTACTCGTTATTCAAATTAATCTTTTAACTTCCATTTTACTCAACGACACTTTAATTACTTGCAATCAGTTTAAAACAAACCAAACCATTCTCTTGATCCACCAAAAGACGATTGAGTCGCACTTAAGACCGGTTTTCAATTCGAAAAGATTCGGACGATAAGATTTTATACCTAGCCGAAAGCGAAGTATTAAAATGGCGCCGCTGCCGGCTCTTTTCGTTAAGATAAACGGTTTCTAGTGAGAGACGCATTGAATTTTGGGATCCGTTCTTTGAACGTTATTTTCATTGCTATAAAAATTTTCAAAAATCCATAAAAAATATAAAACTCTTCAAAAATACAAAAACATTGAAAAATCATTAAAAGCAATTCTTTTCAAAAGGTTTTGCACCAAAAATATTATATAGATATTCCTTGTGTATATTTTTCTTCTGCAGGTGCATGCGTACTAGATCTACAAACTATTCTGAGCCCGAGAATCGTGAAGATTTAGATATGGCTGGTGTTAATAACAACAATAATCACCCACCTCAAAATAATTTGAATAACAACCACAACAACAACAACAACAATGTCCTTCAACCTGATTTACGAACCATGGAGGAATTGTGCCAACCCACCATGAACGGACGCGGAGGCCCGATTGCGCCAATGCACGTCACGGCTCAGGAGTTTTCGTTGAAGCATCACATGATACAACAAGTGCAAACGAACCCATTTCGTGGAATTCCGGATGATGATGCCAACAAACACCTCGACAAATTCATTACCATTACCCAAAGCATGAAGTGCCCCGGTGTTTCTATGGATGACCTTCGCCTTCAACTTTTTCCACACTCGCTTTCTCACCATGCCGAAAAATGGTTTGACCGTCTTCCTAAGAATTCTATTCACACGTGGAACGACATGACTCAACGCTTTTTATCGCGCTACTTTCCCCCATCCATGGTCACTAGCCTTCGTAACCAAATTAGTGGATTTATGCAAGAGAATGATGAATCGCTTTTCGATGCTTGGGAACGCTACAATGATTTGATCGACCGTTGTCCTAATCACAATATGCTCCCCGTCACTCTCATTGACACCTTTTACAATGGTCTCACTTTTCGTGATCGTGACACGATCAATGCCGCCGCCGGTGGTACTTTTATGAAAAGGAGACCGGAGGAGTGTCGAGAGTTGATTGAAAACATGACTACTCACCACAAGAATTGGGATTCATCCGCATCCTCAAGATCTAATCAGAGAGTCAATGTTTCGTCTACTTCTTCCACCACCAACTCATCTATTTTGGAACGTGCTATTCTCGATATTAACAAAAGTCTCCAAATTTTGACTCCTAACCAAACTCAACAAGCTAAAGCCGTTGCTCTTTCTTGTGACACATGTGGTGGTCCTCATTCCTACAATGAGTGTCCTTCTACTCACGGCAATTATTCTGAAGACGTTAACGCAGCATATGGTACTTATCCTACGGGAGGCTATCAAGCCCGCCCTCAAGGAGACCGTAACTTGCTAAGTTATCGATCCAACAATTATCTTGCTCCCCCCGGTTTCCCTCCTGCAAACCAAAACCAACAACAAAGCTTTAACCAGAACAATCAATCCCAACCTCGTGCTCAAAATCAATATCAATCCCAAAGAAACCCATACCCAACTCAAGGAAATTCTCAAGCTTACCAAGCTCCACCTCTCAATCAACCGATGGCCGTTAACCAAGACGTCGAGACGTTCATGAAGACTAATCGTGAGATGGTGACGAATCTTCAGAGTCAATTTGTCAACTTGAAGAATGACATGGTGAAACAAGGGAGCGATATTCGAGCCGAGCTAAGGAATGACATGGCCAAACACAGCAATGATATTAATGCCAACATGCAAAACTCTTTTAACAATCAAGCTCTTCACCTTCGTGATATGATTGGTTCGCTCATCCAAAGTAATCAACCCTCTTCTTCGGGTACTCTTCCGAGTAATACCGTTGCGAATCCAAGAGGGGAGATGAAAGCAATCACCACTCGAAGTGGAAAAGGTTATATGGAACCCGAGCTTCCTACACCTCCACCCGTGATTGTGAACAAGGAAAAAGAGCAACTTTCCCCACCTCCTTCACCTTCTATCCCCATTTCCCCACCACCCGTGGTTGTGAGTGATCCTATTCCCCTAAAGCCTTCTTCTTCATCCAATATACCTTATCCCTCAAGGTTGAGGAAAGAGAAGCAAAAGAGCAAGGATGATATTCAGGTTTCAAACTTCCTAAAAATGTTTAAACAACTGAATTTTAACATCTCCTTTGCCGAGGCTCTCGCTCACATGCCCAAATACGCTAAGATGTTCAAAGATCTTTTAAGTGATAAAGAGAAACTCCTTGACATTGCTCAGACCCACCTTAATGAGAATTGCTCCGCAGTGCTCTTAAGGCAATTGCCCACCAAACTTGGTGATCCAGGTCGCTTCTTGATTCCTTGCAACTTCCCGGGAGTAGAGAATTGCATGGCCCTAGCCGATCTAGGTGCCAGTATAAACTTAATGCCTTTAAGTGTTTGGAAGCAATTATCTCTCCCCGAGCTAGTCCCCACCAAAATGACTTTGGAATTAGCCAACCGTACGGTTGCTTATCCAGTGGGGATAGCCGAAGATGTCTTTGTTGGCGTTGACAAATTCACCTTCCCAGCGGATTTTGTCGTCGTTGACTACGAGATGGATCCCCGTGTTCCATTAATCGTTGGACGTCCATTTCTGAGGACCGGTCGCACTCTCATTGATGTAGCCGCAGGCGAAATCATCATGAGAGTTGGTGACGATCAAATTGTCTTCAACATGGGTAAGATTTCTAAGCAACCTTATTCGTATGAGAGCGTTAATGCTATTGATGTTCTCGATGAGGCTTGTGAAGAACATTTTCATGATGCTTGCAAAAGTACTCATTCTCTACCCAATGTTGAGACCGTTGCCTCCATTGCTCCTGCATTGACTCCTTTTGGAGAAAGTGACTTGGATGACTTCGAAGCTAGCTTGGGTCCTCTCAATATTAAGTATGATAATTTGTCCACAAATTGGGATGAAGACATAAGTACTATTGAGAGACTTCTCAATGAGGACCCGTTCTCTCCTCCTGCTCCTAAAGAGGTGACTAATGATGATCCATCGTTAGTTTCACCATCTACTGAGGATCCTCCTACTCTCGAGCTTAAGGACCTACCGCCTCATCTTGAGTACGTTTTCCTAGAAGACGACGAGAAGCTACCGGTCATCATCGCAAAGGATCTGAAAGAAGACGAAAAAGCCCAACTTGTCGCTGTGTTGAAGAAGCATAAACGCGCTATCGCTTGGAAAATCTCGGACATCCGTGGAATTGATCCTCATTTCTGCACACATAAAATTCTCATGGAGGACGACTTTAAGCCCACAATTCAAAGCCAACGAAGGGTGAATCCTAAAATCCATGACGTCATCAAAAAAGAGGTTATCAAACTTCTTGATGCGGGTATGATTTACCCTATTTCGGATTCACCATGGGTTAGTCCAGTCCATTGTGTGCCTAAGAAAGGCGGAATCACCGTTGTGCCCAATGCAAACAACGAGTTAATTCCTACCCGTCTCGTTACTGGGTGGAGAGTTTGTATAGACTACCGCAAACTCAATGATGCCACGAGAAAGGATCATTTCCCTCTACCTTTTATGGACCAAATGCTTGAACGTCTAGCGGGTAATGAATATTACTGCTTTCTGGATGGTTTCTCGGGTTATTTTCAAATACCCATCGATCCTCAAGATCAAGAGAAGACAACATTCACTTGTCCCTATGGCACCTTTGCTTATAAACGAATGCCTTTTGGCTTATGCAATGCCCCCGGGACTTTCCAAAGGTGCATGTTGGCTATCTTCCATGACATGGTTGAGCAAACCATGGAAGTCTTCATGGATGATTTCTCGGTCTTCGGGGATTCCTTCTCTGCTTGCCTTGCCAATTTGGAACGTATGCTTAAGCGGTGCGAAGACACTCGCCTTGTTCTGAATTGGGAAAAATGCCATTTTATGGTAAAAGAAGGCATTGTGCTAGGACACAAAATCTCTAAAGCCGGTCTTGAAGTCGACCGTGCTAAAGTAGATGTCATAGCCAAATTACCTCCACCTTCAACCGTGAAGGGTGTGAGAAGTTTTCTGGGTCATGCGGGCTTCTATCGTCGATTCATTCAGGATTTCTCTAAAATCGCTCGCCCGATGACCCACCTCTTAGAAAAAGATACTCCTTTTATCTTTTCTAAAGAGTGTCTCGAAGCCTTCAATCTTCTAAAGGACAAGCTAACTAAGGCACCGGTCTTGGTTACCCCAAATTGGGAGCTGCCTTTTGAATTGATGTGCGATGCTAGCGACTTTGCTATTGGTGCGGTTTTGGGCCAAAGAGTGAATAAACACTTCCAACCAATCCACTACGCTAGCAAAACAATGACGGGGGCTCAATTGCATTATACGACAACCGAAAAAGAGCTTTTAGCTGTTGTCTATGCTTTTGAGAAATTTCGCCCTTATCTTGTTTTATCCACCACCATCGTATACACGGACCATTCCGCGTTGAAGTACTTGATGACTAAGAACGATTCTAAGCCAAGACTTCTTCGCTGGGTTTTGCTCCTTCAAAAATTCAACATTGAAATTCGTGATAAGAAGGGAGCCGAAAACCTGGCCGCGGATCATTTGAGTCGACTTGAGGATCCATATCAGGGGGATCATCCGAACAAAGAGATCAATGACTCTTTCCCCCTGGAGACTCTAATGTCTATAAATCTCAATCTTGATGGCACCCCGTGGTTTGCGGACATTGCAAACTACTTAGCGGGTGGTATTCTCATCCAAGGGTTAACATCCCAACAAAAGAAGAAGTTCTTGAACGATGTTAAGACTTACTTTTGGGATGACCCTTATCTATTCAAACAGTGTGCTGATCTGATCATTCGTCGATGTGTTGACGGACCGGCAGCTTTTGACATCCTCCAAGCTTGCCACAAAGGACCCACCGGTGGTCACTTTGGTCCCAATTACACCGCTAAGAAAGTGTTTGATTCTGGATTCTACTGGCCCACCATTTATCGTGACGCTCACGAAATGGTTAAGCATTGTGATGCTTGCCAACGTCAAGGCAAGATCACACATAAGGATGAGATGCCTCAAAATTTCATACAGGAATGTGAAATCTTTGATGTATGGGGCATCGACTTTATGGGGCCATTTCCATCCTCCAAAGGGAACAAGTACATCCTCGTCGCCGTTGACTACGTCTCTAAATGGGTTGAAGCTAAGGCTCTTCCTACGAATGATGCGAGGGTGGTTGTGAACTTTTTGAAGCAGCTTTTCGCTCGATTTGGCGTTCCTCGTGCTATCATCAGTGACCGCGGGACTCATTTTTGCAACGATCAATTTGCAAGAGTCATGGCAAAGTATGGTGTCAATCACCGTCTTTCCACCGCCTATCATCCCCAAACCAATGGGCAAGCCGAAATTTCCAATCGTGGCTTGAAGAGAATTTTGGAGCGAACTGTGGGAGAGCATCGTGCCGCGTGGGCCGATAAGTTAGATGATGCTATGTGGGCTTTCCGTACTGCTTACAAGACCCCGATCGGTTGTACACCTTATCGTCTTGTGTACGGGAAAGCCTGCCACCTACCCATCGAGCTGGAACACAAGGCGCACTGGGCCTTGAAGTGGGCTAACTTCGACATCATCAAAGCCGGTGATCATCGCAAGGTGCAACTCAACGAGCTAAATGAACTGAGGAATGAAGCTTATGAGAACTCGCTGATCTACAAGGAGAAGACGAAGATAATCCACGATGCTAAAATCAAGAACCGAGAATTCCACGTTGGAGATCACGTCTTACTCTTTAACTCTCGGTTGAAGATCTTCTCTGGCAAGTTGAAGAGCCGCTGGACTGGTCCATTCACCGTCGCCAAAGTCTTTCCGTATGGGACCATTGAGCTTTCTCAGCCGAATGGGCCCAATTTCAAGGTGAATGGCCAGCGTTTGAAGCTGTACTTTGGTGAGGACATCTCTCAGGAGATGATTCTATCCCTCACCACGTTCCCCATGAACTAAAATTGGGTCGAGTCGGGCTCATGACTCGGTGAACAAAAACAAGCGCTTCTCGGGAGGCAACCCGTGTTCTATCCGTTACTGCTTTCATAATAAGTGTCGGGGGAGCCCCGCATATGTTTGTTGTCTTGTTTCTTGTGCTGTGCAGGGATTAAAGCTTCAGAGAGCATCTTGACGACTTTTGACGAACCGTGATACCGTGTTTTCCATCTTCCCGGTTCTATCCTAAACTCTTGTGATTCAATATTTCATATTCTATATGTTCACATTGAATTCACTTTAGTTGTCCTTTCCTTAGCAAGATTTAAACAAAGTGCACAATGTCCTAAGTGTAGGGGAGTTTACTCCCACATGCTTAAACATTGAGGACAATGTTTAAATCAAGTGTAGGGGGACTTCTATCGAAGTAAGTGGTCTTTTCCATGAATTTGCCCTCATTTTAACCGGAAAATTTGATTTTTCGACATTTTTCAAACTTTTTAATCTATTTTGGCCTAGTTGTATAGTTGTATTTGCCTTTGTTATGTTTCCTTTGCTAGAATAAATTTTTAATAAAGTGGTTTTAGATTTTTCTTAGTTGTGAACATTTTGACTCAACCCGAGTTTACTTGCCTAAGTTTACTCTAGCTAGTATCCTTAACGTGTTTAAGTCAAGTTTTGCTAGGCTTTTATATAGGGAGCTATAAAACGCGAAAGTCTTAACTCTCACGGGTTAAGAACAAGAACTTTTCGCAAGTTCCTATAATTGATCCTAGAGAGTCGTTTATCAAGGGAACTTTAAAATGCGATTTCTAAACTTGAAAAAGTCTAAGAATTTGCAAGATCCTATAGGCGACTCGAAAACCCAAAACTTTGATTTAATAGGCTAAGCATCCACGAGTCTCATTCCTTGAGATTTTAAACTGTGGAGAACGAGAGATGATAGAGTCAATTATAAGTTCGGTATTCTTTCGTGAATTTATGTGAGTTAATTATGAGCCTATTCTCCCTCCGCTTGTTAATAAATTAATTTGCTAATAAATAAGGTTATACGATTTAAAAGGTTACTTAGCTTCTAGCCCAGATCGTTTAAAAGTTGCTCGGTAATGACGAGAGTTCATAGCCAAGGCATAACTTATGAAGCGGGGCGCGAAGATTGGCGAGTCTGAAAAGGCCCTAACAAGGCATGAGGGCTACATTTTGTTGCTAAAGATCCAAAAGTGATGAGAAGAATCATTTATCGAAAATCAATATGAAGGATCAAGACACACGACGAAAAGCAAAAACTCCCCAAAAGTCATGGAGAAGTCTATCCAAAAAGACCCTAACAAGGTATGAGGATAAATAGATCCAAGTCCTAAAAGGAGGCGGATCGTTGTATATCAAAGTCCAAAATAAAGATTGGAGAAAAATGAAGAAGTCGTGGTCCAAAGATGAAGAATCTCTCAAAAACTTCAAGTGAAGAAATTCCTAATATGAAGAGAAGACCATAATTTCAAGAACGTCTCTCGAAGATTCGAAGTATGAAGTCGCTGCCAAACATCGGCCCGAGAAAGGTCTCAAATCGCGAACCAAGTTATGCCAAGATATGAACTTTCTGATATCCCGAGAAGCAGTTTTAAAAGATTTGGTCCTTTAGCTAACTATTGATTAAATCATTCACCTTATTTTCGGACTAAATAACTATCGAAATAAGTCAAACAATGCATCCTCGTGATCATTCAAGACAAAAATAAAATATAAGAGATACACCTATGAATAAGGGAGTCTAAGTGAATAATTGGCCCACATGAGTTCGTGATAGTTTGCTAACTTATAATAACAATGATCTCGTTTTTAAGCTTGGTATGGGGAACGTGAAACTTGAGAATGATAAACATTCATGGCCGCCAAAACCCAATGTAAGTTTTTAATTTCTTTACTTATTTCTATCTTTTATGTTTAGTATTTAATAAAGGCCAAAGTGGATTATTTATGATGGAAAATGTAAACCGTGCTTTAAAATTAATGCATTGCATGAGGGCATTGCAATGGTCAAGTGTAGGGGATTTAATAAGTGTGAAAACACTTATCCTTTTACCACCTATTTCCAATAATAACAAGACCAAAACGTGTGATTTATGTCGTAAAAGTCGGAATTATGCGTGGTTTGTGTTTTTATTGTGTTTTAGGACCTAAATATGAAAAAGGAAGAAAACACGGGATTTCACGGGCTTTTACTGAAGAAAACGGGAAAAAGACGAAGTCAAAAGATCAAGAGTGCAGAAAGAACGGAAGTCCAAGACCTATTCCGAAGATTTATCGAAGAAAAAGTCAAAAGACGGAAGTTTAACGAAGTCGAAGAACTTAAGTCTAATAGAAGAAGAAAATTAAAAGACAAGTTCAAATCCCGAGACGACAAAAACGAAAAATTAAAGTCGAGTCGAGAAAACGTGAAGAAAGCAAGAAAGAAGATGCAACACATGCACTCCTTCCACCTTCCCTATAAATACCCTCCTAATAGTCATTAGGAGGGTGGTGAGAGAGTTTTTAGTTAATTTTTTCACTTTTTAATTTTTTCTAGTTTTTAGAGAGAGAAAGTCTTAAACTTTCTCTCACTAGTTCATCTTTTTCTTTTAATCTTTCAAGATTAACACTTTGTATTGATTATTTTTATTAATCAAATTCCATTTTAAGCTTTTATTCCTTAATCTCATTCTACTTTTCTTTGATTTAAGATTGATTTTGGTGTGATTATCATGTGATCCGTGTTGTTCTAATTGATTTCATGCTAAAAAGTTAATCTTTTGATCATTTTATAAGTTTTCATTTGATTAAGCTATAAGACTTTTGTGCTTATTGGCTTATTTATATGATTAGCTCATTTTTCTTATTAAAAAGTTTTATTAAAAGTTTAAGTTTTTATGGTTTGATCTAAAAAGTTGCTTGATTTCTAGTTAGATAAGTTGATTAAAGTGCTTATTTGATTCGGTTACATATTTGGATTGATAAGTTTTGGTATTAGCTTATTACTTAGCGTATTGCCTTGCTTTTCCCCATTTCCATAGATTTCGGAAAGGGTTTAAACTCCCTTTTCCGATTGGCTTTCCGACCGGTGTACCACCATAACCAATTTCCTTGATTTTAGGAAAGTTCGTTACTCCCCTTTCCGATTGACCACTTGTGCCTTATTCCGATTGATGCTTTTGCACGTATTCCAATTGTATCCTTAACTCCCTTTTCCGATTGGCATTCACTCCCGTTTTCCGATTGGATTGCTCTTTAAATATTCCGACAGTATCACTTGTAATATTCCGATTGGGCTTTAAGTCTTGTATTCCGATTTGGCAAAGGCTACACATTACGATTGAAGTATTTTCTGAATATTCCGATTGCCCAATTGTCCCTATATTCCGATTGTGTTACTTCTTCCCACCATTCCGACCATCCGATCAGAATACATTCCGATCGGGCCCCCTTTTTGGGTTGTTTTGGTTTCTTTCGATATAACTTTCTTATAGTACCTTTTATTTTCTGAAAATTTTCAAAGTGTTAGTTTAATTTAGTGAGTTAGTATTTTTTTCCATTGTCACCTTTACATTTGTATGCATTTGTTTTTACTCGTTATTCAAATTAATCTTTTAACTTCCATTTTACTCAACGACACTTTAATTACTTGCAATCAGTTTAAAACAAACCAAACCATTCTCTTGATCCACCAAAAGACGATTGAGTCGCACTTAAGACCGGTTTTCAATTCGAAAAGATTCGGACGATAAGATTTTATACCTAGCCGAAAGCGAAGTATTAGAACCCTTCATTAATAAAATTTTCCTTCTTATAAGCTTCTATTTGCGCATTTCTAATTTGCTCAGGCAAATTATTGTGCACGGTCAAGACTAGAGAACGTACCCTGATAGGCTCTCTATCTTTCCTGCCTAACGCATCGGCAACAACATTGGCTTTTCCTGGGTGATATTTTATATCACAATCATAATCACTTAACAACTCTATCCATCTTCGTTGCCTCATGTTCAATTCCTTCTGGTCGAGAATATACCGTAGGCTTTTGTGATCAGTGAAAACCGTACACTTGGTGCCATACAGATAATGTCTCCACAAACTAAGAGCAAAGACTACAGCTCCTAACTCAAGATCATGAGTAGTATAATTCTCCTCAGTCTTCCTTAATTGCCTAGAAGCATAAGCTATCACTTTCTCTCGCTGCATCAAAACAGCTCCATAGCCTCTAAGAGATGCATCACAACACACTACAAAATCTTCACTCCCGTCGGGTAATGATAAGATTGGCGCACTACATAATGTTTGCTTCAATGTCTGAAATGCTCCATCTTCATCACTTCCCCAAACGAAAGGTTTATTCTTCTGGGTAAGCTTAGTCAAGGGTTTAGCTATCAAAGAAAATTCTTTAATGAATAGCCTATAATAGACAGCCAATCCTAAGAACTGTCGCACTTCCGTTGGCGTTATCGGTGCAGACCAATTCTTAATGGCTTCAACCTTTGCAGGATCAACATGAATTCCATCTTTGTTAATCACATGACCAAGAAATTGCACATAATCTAACCAGAAATCACATTTCGAAAACTTAGCATACAACTTTTCATCTTTCAACAATTTCAAAACAATCCTTAAATGTTCTCTATGTTCATCTTCATTCTTAGAATAGATTAGAATGTCGTCAATAAACACAATCACAAATTTATCCAAGTAGGGCTTGCACACTCGATTCATTAAATCCATGAAAACCGCAGGTGCGTTAGTTAACCCAAATGGCATTACTTGAAATTCATAGTGTCCATAACGAGTTCTAAATGCAGTTATAGGAATATCTTCTTCACGGACGTGAAGTTGGTGATATCCTGACCGCAAATCTATCTTAGAATACACACTAGATCCTTGTAGTTGATCAAACAAATCATCAATCCTAGGTAAAGGATATCGATTTTTAATTGTTAACTTATTCAGTTCCCTATAATCAATGCACATACGGAAAGATCCATCCTTCTTCTTAACGAACAAGACTGGAGCTCCCCAAGGCGACGACCTCGGTCGAATAAAACCTTTATCAGACAACTCCTTAAGTTGCTCAGTAACTGTAAATACCCTGAAAAATGCTTGATTCGGAATGTACGCTTTATTCGGAATATGTCAGACAAAAATCCTTCATGCGGAATATCTTACTCATGCGGAATATATTGCTTCATACGGAATAAAAGGCTCATGCGGAATAAACTGTTGATGCGGAATATAAGCTCATGCGGAATAATGGGTTGATGCGGAATAATAGGCTCATGCGGAATAATGGGTTGATGCGGAATAATAGGCTCATGCGGAATAACTGGAGTTGATCCGGAATAATGAAGTTGATTCGGAATATAAGAGTTGATCCGGAATAATTGATTATTCCGGATGAAAGGTTTGATCCAGAATACAAAATATTTCGGATAAGCAAGCTTGGTTCAGAATAAGTAACTGATCCGGAATAATGGTTATTCCGGATGGAAGAAACTGATCCGGAATATAAAATATTCCGGATGAACAAAATTGTTGATCCGGAATCTGGGGAGATATGAACTCAGAAAAAAAGGGAATACGATTTTAATCAAAATAAGCCAAATTTAACCAAGAGATTTAAACCAAACTAAACACTAATCACCTACTAACCATAAACATCAAATCCCAACAGTAAAAACACAAAACCCAATAACTTTTGAAGATCAAATCAACCAAAATAGAACTTGAAACTTTAAATCAAAAAGATGAAGATGAACAAGATTAAATGGAAGATTATATTGAAAGATTAATGTTAAAAAATCAAAGGGAAAGATTAAAAAGCTTACAAGATTCAAGATTCAACAAGAATGAAAACTCACCAACACCTTAATGGTGTTGGCTTCCTACGAAAGAAAAAGAGAAGACTGGAAAGAAAAACTAGCTCAAAAAGTGTGAAGGTGAATTCCTTATATAGGCCTAGTGGTTGGTTGGTGAGTGGGCTTTCTTCTCTCTTTTCGTCTTCTCGTCTTTTCAGTAAAGTTGACGTTTTCGATTCTGATTCGGGATTTGTCGACGATTAAATTCAACTCGTCTTTTAATTTCTTCGTTTAATAGACTTGAGTTCCTTCGACATATGTAAATCTTCCATCTTTGGTCCTTCTCTTTGATAAATCTTCAAATAGGCCCATTGACTTCAAATCTTTTGCATCTCTTGGACAATAGACTTCGTCTTGAGTCTTTTTATTCGATAAAACCCGTGCAATCCCATGTTTTCTCCAATAATAATCCGGTTGGCTCTGAAAACACAATAAACACAAAAACCATGCATAATTCCAAACAAATGATATTAAATACGCGTTTTGGTCTCGTTTTAGCAATAAATAAGTGGTAAAAGGATGGGTGTTTTCACACCTATCAAATCCCCTACACTTAACCATTGCCATGCCCTCATGCAATGCTTAGTGATAAAGCAAGTTTACACTTTTCTCATAATCAATCAACCTTGGCCTTATTAACATACTACTAAAACAAAAATTAGAGTACTAAGAGAAATTAAAACTTTAAAGGAAACAAAAGGGTAGAAAACCATTTTCACTTGAAAATAGCTATATGGAAATAACTTGCAAAGAGATCAAGGACTTACACTAGGGCTTCGGTGCTGCGAAGATTTATCACCCTCAAGTTTCATGTTCCCCAAACTAAGCTTAAAAACGAGATCATTGTTATTATAAGTTAGCAAATCAAACACTTACACACATGGCTTAATTACATGCTTAAACTCCCTTATTCCTAGGTGTATCTCTTATATTTTATTTTTGTCTTAGAATGATCATGAAGATGTATTTTTGGACTTAATGCGATAGTTTATTTAGGCTGAAAGCAAAGTAGGACGATTTGATTAATAGTTAGCTAAAGGACAAAATCTCTTAAAACTGCTTCTCGGGATATCAAAAAGTTCATATCTTGGCATAACTCGTTTCATGATTTGAGACCTTTCTCGGGCCGATATTTGGCATGTACTTCATACTTCATATCTTGAGAGACGTTCATGAGATAATGGTCTTCTCTTCGTTAATAGAGTTTCTTCACTTGGAGACTTTTGAGGGATACTCCAACTTTGTTGACCACGACTTCATCATTATTTCTTCAATCGTTAATTGGGATTTTGAGATACAACGATCCGCCTCCTTTTCGGACTTAGATCTATTTATCCTCATACCTTGTTAGGGTCTTTTCGGATAGACTTCTACATGATCTTTATGGGAGTTGATTGCTTTTCTTCGTGAGTCTTGATCCTTCATATTGATCTTGGGAATAATGCTTTTCACATCACTTTGGATCTTTAGCAATAATATTGAATCCTCATGCCTTGTTAGGGCCTTTTTGGACTCGCCAATCTTCGCGCCCCGCTTCATAAGTTATGCCTTGGCTATGAACTCTTATCATTACCGAGCAACTTTTAAACGATCTTGGGCTAGAAGCTAAGTAACTTTTCAAATCGTACGACCTTACTTATTGCAGATAAATTATTAGCAAGTGATGGGAGAATAGGCAAATAATCACACCAAGTGAGCATGTGCAAGAATACCGACTTATAATTGACTCTATCATTTCTCGTTCTCCACAATTTAAAATCTCAAGTAATGAGACTCGTGGATACTTAGCCTAATAAACCAATTAAGGTCTACATGGTTAAGGATACTAGCTAGAATAAACTTGGATAAGTCTATTCGGGTTGAGTCAAAATAATCGCAACGGGCCTAATACGTCGAAGACTTCCAAACTAGCTACACCACTTTATTAATATTTTTGACTTTATTGCGGGATATATATATATGAAAGCAACGATAAAAATTTTAAAAACTACGACTAAATGGCCAAAGTTAATAAAAAATTTGAAAAATGTTGAAAAACATGAAATTCCGGTTAAATGAAGGCATTTTAATGGAAAAGTCCACTTAAAAGTTCGATAGAAGTCCCCCCTACACTTAAGATAAACATTGTCCTTAATGTTTAAGCATATGGGAAAAGTCTCCCCTACACTTATGAATTGTGCACGTTGGTTAAATCAAGTTAAGGAAGAGACGACTAACGTGATCAATTTCAAATGTGAGTATGAAGAAAATTGAATCACGATAGTAGAGATAGAATCGGATTTCGGATAACACGGGAGCACGGTTCTTCAAGGGTTCCAAAAGTGCATTCATCCCTGTAATCACATCACCACACAAACACAAACAACCTATAGAGGTCCCCCTACACTTAGGAGGTTAAAACGGAAAAGGATAGATACTCGGTTTGCCTCCCAAGGAGCGCTTGTTTTTGATAACCGAGTCACGAGCCTGACTCGATCCAAAATTAGTTCATGGGAAACGTGGTGAGGGATGGAATCATCTCATGAGAGATGTCCTCACCAAAGTACAACTTCACTCGTTGGCCATTCACCTTAAAATTAGGTCCATTAGGTTGAGCGAGCTCGAGAGTACCATATGGAGAAATTTGGGCAATGGTGAATGGGCCGGACCAACGAGATTTCAGTTTGCCCGAAAAGATTTTCAACCGAGAGATAAAGAGTAAAACTTTGTCTCCAACTTGGAACTCTCGGTTTTTAATCTTAGAGTCGTGAATGAGCTTAGTCTTTTCCTTATAGATCAAAGAATTTTCATAAGCCTCATTTCGGAGTTCATTCAGCTCATTGAGTTGGATTTTGCGTAGGTCACCAGCTTTGTTGATATCGAAATTAGCCCACTTCAAGGCCCAGTAAGCCTTGTGCTCCAACTCAATGGGGAGGTGGCATGCTTTCCCGTACACGAGACGATATGGTGTACAACCAATCGGAGTCTTGTAAGCGGTACGAAAAGCCCACAGAGCATCATCAAATTTATCGGCCCATGAGGCACGATGCTCTCCCACGGTTCTTTCAAGAATTCGCTTTAACCCTCGGTTAGAGATTTCAGCCTGGCCATTAGTTTGTGGGTGGTATGCGGTTGAAAGACGATGATTTACACCATACTTAGCCATGACTCTAGCAAATTGATCATTGCAAAAATGAGTCCCGCGATCACTAATAATGGCACGAGGCACACCGAATCTAGCGAATAGCGATTTCAAAAAGTTAAAAACCACCCTTCCGTCATTAGTGGGTAAAGCTTTGGCTTCAACCCATTTAGAAACGTAGTCAACGGCTACAAGGATGTATTTGTTTCCTTTAGAGGAAGGGAATGGCCCCATAAAGTCGATACCCCAAACATAAAAGATTTCACATTCTTGTATGAAATTCTGAGGCATCTCGTCTTTATGTGTGATCTTGCCTTGTTTTTGGCAAACATCACAATGTTTAACCATCTCGTGAGCATCACGATAAATGGTGGGCCAATAAAATCCCGAGTCAAACACTTTTTTGGCGGTGTAGTTGGGACCAAAGTGACCACCGGTGGGTCCTTTGTGGCAAGCTTCGAGAATGTCAAAAGCTGCCGGGCCATCAACACATCGGCGAATAATCAAATCAGCACATTGTTTGAATAGATACGGGTCATACCAAAAGTAAGTCTTAATAAGAACTTTTTCTTTTGCTGGGATGTTAACCCGTCGATGAGAATTCCACCCGCCAAGTAGTTTGCAATGTCCGCAAACCACGGGGCTTCATCATTACTCGAGTTGATAGACATTAAGGTCTCCAGGGGAAAAGAGTCATTGATCTCTTTGTTCGGATGATCCCCTTGATAAGGATCCTCAAGTCTGCTGAGATGATACGCGGCTAGGTTTTCAGCTCCCTTCTTATCACGAATTTTGATTTTAAATTCTTGAAGTAGCAAAACCCATCGAAGATGTCTTGGTTTGGAATCTTGTTTAGTTAACAAGTACTTCAACGCGGAATGATCGGTATACACGATGGTGGTAGAAAGGACAAGATAGGGGCGGAACTTTTCAAAGGCATAGATAACAGCTAAAAGCTCTTTTTCGGTTGTTGTGTAATGCAATTGAGCCCCTGTCATTGTCTTGCTAGCGTAATGGATCGGTTGGAAGTGTTTGTTCACTCTTTGGCCCAAAACCGCTCCAATAGCATAGTCTCTAGCATGCCACGTCCATTCGAAAGGCAGCTCCCAATTAGGGGTAACCAAGACCGGTACCTGAGTTAGCTTATCCTTAAGAAGGTTGAAGGCTTCAATATACTCGTTGGAAAAGATAAAAGGAGTATCTTTTTCCAAGAGGTGGGTCATCGGGCGAGCAATTTTAGAAAAATATTTGATGAATCAACGGTAGAAGCCCGCATGACCAAGGAAACTTCTTACACCCTTCATGGTTGAAGGTGGAGCCAATTTTGCAATAACATCGACTTTAGCACGATCCACTTCAAGACCGGCTTTGGAGATTTTGTGTCCTAGCACGATGCCCTCTTTTACCATGAAATGGCATTTTTCCCAATTAAGAACAAGGCGAGTGTCTTCACACCGCTTAAGCATACGTTCTAAATTTGCAAGGCAAGCAGAGAAAGAATCGCCATAAACCGAGAAATCATCCATGAATACTTCCATAGTTTCTTCAACCATGTCATGGAAGATAGCCATCATACACCTTTGGAACGTCCCAGGAGCATTGCATAAATCGAAAGGCATGCGTTTGTAAGCAAATGTTCCGTAGGGACAAGTGAATGTGGTCTTTTCTTGGTCTTTGGGATCGATGGGAATTTGAAATACCCGGAGAAACCGTCTAAGAAGCAGTAATAGTCATTACCCGCTAGACGCTCGAGCATTTGATCCATGAAAGGAAGAGGAAAGTGATCTTTTCTCGTGGCATCATTGATCTTGCGATAGTCGATACAAACTCTCCACCCAGTAACGAGACGAGTGGGAATCAACTCGTTGTGTTCATTGGGAATAACGGTTATTCCGCCCTTCTTGGGCACACAATGGACGGGACTTACCCATGGCGAATCCGAAATAGGGTAAATTAAGCCGGCATCAAGAAGTTTGATAACCTCTTGTTTGATGACGTCATAAATGCGAGGATTAACCCTTCTTTGGCACTGGATTGCGGGTTTAAAGTCATCTTCCATGAGAATCTTGTGAGTACAAAAGTTTGGATCAATTCCGCGGATATCGGAAATTTTCCAAGCAATTTCCTTCTTATGATCTTTAAGCACGGCGATGAGGCGAGATTTCTCTTCTTCTTTCAAGTCCTTAGCAATGATGACGGGCGACTTCTTCTTATCTTCAAGGAACACGTACTCGAGATGGGACGGCAACTCCTTAAGCTCTAAATCCGGAGGATTTTCGATGGTAGGCGTATTCGAATTCGGTTCATTGATAGCAATAGCCTTAGGAGATGGTGGAGAAATATGGTCCTCTTTGAGAAGTTTCTCAATGAGACGAATGTCTTCATCCCAATCGGTGGGAGAATCGTCATCTTCTAAGTTCACATCTCTCGTGGTTGCTTCAAAATCTTTCCAAAGGAAATCACTTTCTCCAAATAGAGTGAGTGATGAATCGATAGAGGAAACGGTCTCAACATTGGGAGGAGAGGTAGGAATACTTTTACAAGCATCTTTGAAGTGTTCTTCACAAGCCTCATCAAGAACGTCGATACAATTAACACTCTCGTATGAATAAGGCTGTTTAGAAAGCTTTCCCATGTTGAAGACAATTTTATCGTCACCCACTCTCATGATAAGCTCACCCGCTTAAACATCGATGAGAGTGCGACCGGTCCTCAAGAATAGACGTCCAACGATTAATGGCACACGAGGGTCCATCTCGTAGTCGACGACGACGAAATCGGCAGGAAAAGTGAATTTGTCGACTCCTACAAAAACGTCTTCGGCTATCCCCACTGGATAAGCAACCGTACGGTTAGCTAATTCCAAAGTCATTTTGGTGGGGACTAGCTCAGGGAGAGATAATTGCTTCCAAATGCTTAAAGGCATTAAATTGATACTGGCACCTAGATCGGCTTGGGCCATGCAATTCTCTACTCCCGAGAAGTTGCAAGGGATTAAGAAGCGACCCGGATCACCAAGCTTGGTTGGCAATTTCCTTAAAGAGCACTGCAAAGCAATTCTCGTTAAGTTGGGTATTAGAAATATCAAGAAGCTTCTCCTTGTCGCTAAGAAGATCTTTGAACATCTTCGCGTATTTAGGCATGTGAGCGAGAGCCTCAGTGAAGGAGATGTTGAAATTCAATTGTTTAAACATTTTGAGAAAGTTCGAAACCTGAATATCGTCCTTGCTTTTGAGCTTCTCTTTCCTCAACCTTGAGGGATAAGGTATATCGGAAGAAGAGGAAGGCTTTGGAATAGTAGTATCACTCACATCCTTGGGTGGAGGAGGGGTAGAAGTAAGAGGTGGAGGAATTGGGGAAGTAGAAGATTGAGGAATAGGAATAGGGGACTCGTTTTCCTTAGTCACAATCACCGGTGGAGGTATAGGAAGCTCGGGTTCCTTGGTACCTTTGCCACTACGAGTGGTGATTGCTTTCATCTCCCCTCTTGGATTCGCAACGGTGTTACTCGGAAGAGTACCCGAAGAAGAGGATTGATTACCTTGGAAGAAACCAGCCATCATGTTCCATAAGTCATTCGTTTGACTTGCCAAAGTGTTTCGCATATCAGCTCTAAGATCGTTCCATTGTTTCACCATGTCTGCTTTCAAGTTGAGCACTTCCCGCTGGAGATTTTCCACGATCACATCATTAGTCCTCATGTAGGTTTCAACATCTTGGTGTAATGCGGTGGGTTGGTTGGGAGGAGGAGCATGGTAGGCGGGTGGTTGATAAGCAGGTTGTTGGTGAACTTGGTTGTTTCTTTGAGGTGGATATGGTTGTCTTTGAGGTGGTTGGTATGGTGCACGAGGTTGTTGTTGAGGAGGGCGATTGAGGTTTTGTTGTTGATGTGGGTTGTTAGGAGGAAAACCGGGCGGGGAAAGAAAGTTATTTGAGAGGTAGCTAAGCAAGTTGCGTTCTCCTTGAGGATGTGCTTGATAAGCGGCCGGAGGATAGGTACTGTATGTTGCATTAACATTCTCAGAAGGATAGTCTTGGGTGGAGGTACAAGTGGTGTAAGAGTGAGGACCCCCGCATATTTCACATGGTTGGCTTACAGCATTAACTTGAGCGTTTTTAGCGTTGATGTTGTTGGTGTTGCTAGCGGTTTGGGTAGCAAGCGATTCAAGAAGCGTAGTAATTTTGTCAAGTCGCTTGTCGTTGTCACTAGTACTAGCACTAGCGGCATTGGTCCGAACACTCTTGGTTTGCACACGAGACTTATTTTCAATAATATCCCAAGCGGCATTAGAACTCTTAACCAAAATATTACCCCCCGAGGCACTATTTAGTGAATCTTGGTCATTCATGCTTAAACCATTGTAAAAAGTATTAACTTGGTGCACTTTGGTAAAACCATGTTGTGGGCACTTTCTTAAAAGATCTTTAAAACGGTCCCAAGATTCACTAAAAGACTCATCGTACTTTTGTTCAAAATTAATAATTTCATTCCGCAAAGCGGTAGTACGAGAGGGTGGGAAAAAGTAGTTTATTAATTTGGTCTCCAAATCCGTCCACGTCAGAATACTTTGTGGCGGTTCCTTTGCAAGCCAATGTCGGGCTTGTCCCTCTAAGGAGAAAGGAAAAAGTTGTAAACGGATTACCTCTTGTGGAACACCATTGAATTTGACCGTATTCGTGAGTTGCAGGAACCTTTTGATGTGGTCATGAGGATAATCAATGGTACGTCCCAAGAATGGTTGAGCAGAGACCATCTGAATAAAGCCGGATTTGAGCTCAAAGTTGTTGCCTGCAATCGCGGGTATGACAATTGGATCATTGTTGCCCTCTACATGTGCTTGCAAAAGTTCAATCATAGGGCGATTGTCCGGTAGAGGTTCATTGTTGTTGTTATTATTGTTGTTTTGAGGTGGATTGTTATTGTTGTTGTGTACACCGGCCATGTCTAAGTCTTAGAGAGACTCGGGCTCTTGATAAGAAGTTGATCACGTACGTATGCACCTGCAAAAGAACTAACAAAGCAAACAAGAAATATTTTTGGTTTTTAATGTTTTTTAATTTTTTTGTATTTTTGAAAATTTTATATTTTTTTAGGGTTTTCGAAAATTTTTTTATGAAAAAGTAACGTTCACGGTGAACGGATCCCAAAATCCAAGTTCTCACAAAAACTGTTAATCCTTACGAGAAGAGCCGGCAGCGGCGCCATTTGATACTATGATTTTGCATGGGGTTCAGATTAGTCTCAGAATCTTCTCGAATTGATCACAGCTCAAAGTGGAATAGTTGTTCTTGGTGACAAATAGGGGGTTTGGTTTTCTATTCTACTAAAAAGGTAAATGTGTGAAATAAATAAAAGTAAACTAGAAGCAATTAATTAATAAAAATAAAACTTGAATTAAAATTAAAATAAAACAGTAACTGTAAATACCCTGAAAAATGCTTGATTCGGAATCCACCCTTTATTCGGAATATATCAGACAAAAATCCTTCATGCGGAATATCTTACTCATGCGGAATATATTGCTTCATGCGGAATAAAATGCTCATGCGGAATAAACTGTTGATGCGGAATATAAGCTCATGCGGAATAATGGGTTGATGCGGAATAATATGCTCATGCGGAATAATGGGTTGATGCGGAATAATAGGCTCATGCGGAATAACTGGAGTTGATCCAGAATAATGAAGTTGATTCGGAATATAAGAGTTGATCCGGAATAATTGATTATTCAGGATGAAAGGGTTTGATCCGGAATATAAAATATTCCGGATAAGCAAGCTTGGTTCGGAATAAGTAACTGATCCGGAATAATGGTTATTTCGGATGGAAGAAACTGATCCGGAATATAAAATATTCCGGATGAACAAAATTGATACTGAATAAAATTGCTGATCCGGAATCTGGGGAGATATGAAGAACTATGAAAAAACAGGGAATACGATTTTAATCAAAATAAGCCAAATTTAACCAAGAGATTTAAACCAAACTAAACACTAATCACCTACTAACCATAAACATAAAATCCCAACAGTAAAAACACAAAACCCAATAACTTTTGAAGATCAACTCAACCAAAATAGAACTTGAAACTTTAAATCAAAAAGATGAAGATGAACAAGATTAAATGGAAGATTTTATTGAAAGATTAATGTTAAACAATCAAAGGGAAAGATTAAAAAGCTTACAAGATTCAAGATTCAACAAGAATGAAAAATCACCAACACCGTAATGGTGTTGGCTTCCTACGAAAGAAAAAGAGAAGACTGGAAAGAAAAACTAGCTCAAAAAGTGTGAAGGTGAATTCCTTATATAGGCCTAGTGGTTGGTTGGTGAGTGGGATTTCTTCTCTCTTTTCGTCTTCTCGTCTTTTTAGTAAAGTTGACGTTTTCGATTCTGATTCGGGATTTGTCGACGATTAAATTCAACTCGTCTTTTAATTTCTTCGTTTAATAGACTTGAGTTCCTTCGACATATGTAAATCTTCCATCTTTGGTCCTTTTCTTTGATAAATCTTCAAATAGGCCCATTGACTTCAAATCTTTTGCATCTCTTGGACAATAGACTTCGTCTTGAGTCTTTTTCTTTGATAAAACCCGTGCCATCCCATGTTTTCTCCAATATTAATCCGGTTGGCTCTGAAAACACAATAAACATAAAAACCACGCATAATTCTAAACAAATGATATTAAATACGCGTTTTGGTCTCGTTTTAGCAAGAAATAAGTGGTAAAAGGATGGGTGTTTTGACACCTATCACTTGGTAACCTCTTCCACCATCTCCACAAATGATAACTACTTTGGAGTGATCAAGGATACTATAGAAACTAGAAGGGGGGGTTGAATAGTTTCTTAAATTTGCTTGTTAAAGTTTGGTTTTAAAAATCCTTTTTCAAAAACTTAAGCTTGAGTATTTATGTGAAACCTTCTTATACACAATATGAACAAGGTATAGTGAAACTAACTAATAATCACAAGTATAAAGAATAATGAATGTAACTAAACTAATAATCACAATTTTAAAGAATAAAGAATGTAAAGAGATAAAGGTAGGAAAGATCAAACCAAACACCAAGGATTTATAGTGGTTCGGCAACGAAGCTCACTCCTCGTTCCTACTCCACTCCTCGAGTACTCCTTACTCGAGAGTTGACTAATCAACAAGCTTAATAAGTGTGAAAACACTTATCCTTTTACCACTTATTTCCAATAATAACTAGACCAAAACGTGTATTTTATGTCGTAAAAGTCAGAATTATGCGTGGTTTATGTTTTTATTGTGTTTTAGGACCAAAAGATGAAAAGGGAAGAAAACACGGGCTTTCACGGGCTTTTATCGAAGAAAACGAGAAAAGACGAAGTCAAAAGATCAAGAGTGCAAAAAGAACGGAAGTCCAAGGCCTATTCTGAAGATTTATCGAAGAAAAAGTCTATATACGGAAGTTTAATGAAGTCGAAGAACTCAAGTCTAAATAAGTGAAGAATTTATAAGACGAGTTTAATTAATCCCGAGACGACGTCGAGAAAAGTCGAAGAACTTAAAAGACGAAAGAAAGAGGATGCAACACATGCACCTCCCCATTTCCCTATAAATACCCTCCTAAACACATTAGGAGGAGGGGTTAGCTAGTTTTATTTTCATTTTTCCTTTCTAGTTTTTAGAGAGAGTAAGTCTTAACTTTCTCTCGCTAAGTTTTCATCTTTTCTTCATTTTTATCTTTCAAGTTTAAGCTTTTAATCATCCTTGTATTTGGATTTCATTAATCACAAGTTCAAGTTAAGCGTTTTGTTCATTAATCTCTTTCTACATTCTTAATTTTGTTTTACCTTTGATCCGAAATACATTTGATCCGTGATTGATTTTGATGTTTTCATGATTAAAAAGTTAATCTTTTTATTTCTTCATGAGCTCCTATACGTCTAAGCTATAAGCTCTTGTGCTTATTGGCTTATTTGTATATTTAGATTATTTACTTTTAAGCTTTCTTAAAAGTTTTATTGTTTTAAATTTGTGTTATAAAGTTCACGTGTTTAGATTCAAAAAGGTTTCGAAATTGAGCTTATTTATCCTTGGCTAAGAGTTGGCAAGTGCTTATCGTATTAACTGCTTATTCATTTTTGCTTAAGTTGCTCTTTGTGTTTCATTACGATCTTAGAAGGGTTAACTTGGTTACGGTCCTTGGCTGCGATCGCATTGAGTTCGATCTACACTTCTATCCCTGGCTACGATTCACACCACGATCACATATTGCGATATGTGGGTGCGATCGTGTCACGATCCTTGAGTTCGATCGCATTGATTGCGATCATTGTGTTATGATCACAGACCACGATCAAAGAATACAATCCACTTGTTGCGATCGTGGTTGCGATCTGTGAGTGCGATCACTCTTTCCCATCACATTGAGTGCGATCTGACCCCAGGCCATGATCGTATTGCGATCTGAGTCCGATCGCATTGCGATCTAATTTTTGCTTTTGATTTATTTTTCTTAGTTTTTAACTTTTCCCGCCATTTTAACTTAGAATTATTTTAAACAAGTTTCGTCTTAGTTTATTTTTACCAAGTTTTCAAGTTTTTAATCATTTACATTTTAATTTCCAAAGATTGCACGCTTTTATCTTTAGTTTAAATTTTTATAAAGTTTTTATTTTACTCAACTACATTTTAGTTTAAAAATAGATAATCAACCAACCATTTTATTTTCCACCGAGAACGACTGAGTCGCACTAATCAACGCTAATCAATTCGAAAAGACTTGGAACGAATTTATTTTATACTGGGCTAAAAACCTTGTATTAAAGCTCCTTAAGGTGGAGAAACCGTACACAACGTCGCTTAACCAATTTTCGACTCTAAGCTAAAAGTCGAGTCCTAATCTTAGCTAGGACCAATCTACACCAATATAATTTGAGGACTAAGTATTAACCCTAATACATACAAAACTTCCAAATAGACACAACTACTTGGATCTTCACAACAATGACACAACAATGAATAGATAAGTTTGGATCTTTAATGGATCTTTGAGGTAGACACAACACTTCAACAATGATAGTGTTCTTCTCTTTTCACTTTGAGAGGAAAAGATGGGAGGAGAAAGATTCACTTCTAAACAAGTAGTAATAAAACAAATGATCAAGGATTTGAGTGATTTAAGAAGTATGTAAGAATCTGAAAGTTTATGTGCAAAAGAGGTGGATTGAAAGTCTGAGAATGATCCACTATTTATAAGACAAATGTCCAATAGCTATATCTGCCCACGGTTCTTTATTGCAACCCGCGGTTCCGTATTAATAAGGAACCGCCGTAGGCGCTATGAAACCGCCGGCGTAGAGTCCGGTCCCTTTTGTCTTTTAGTGGGTTGGATCGAATCTGGGGATTAAAATATCCTGAAAGGATATTCCAAACCAAGATAAAATATGCCATTTTAAAATTTCAAATTTTCAAATAATTAATTTAATAAAACATTTTCTTGAAAAGAAAGTTTAATAATAAAACATTGTCACACTTAATAAAAAGTGATTTTTAAGGAAAGATTAAATCCTTGATCACATAATTAGTATAATTACTTGTTTGTTCATACCTTAGGTGATAATGGTTGAAATGAAAAATACTTGAACTCAAGAATTCGTTTTTCATTGTTTTCGTAAATGCTTATTTTTACATATTATCGTAATCAAAACAAAGGGAGACCAAAAAATGCAAGTAAAGTTTTAAGGCATCATTGCATTAACAATCTCCCCCTTTTTGATTCCGACAATCCATAAACTCAATGATCTAATAAAATAAGATTTTCGAAGAAGAGTTTATCATTTCTCCCCCTTTGTCAAAGAAAAAAGGTTGCAAAAGTCTTTGATGAAGAAAAGAACCGGACTTTGCAAATGCTCCCCCTTGGTGCTTACTCCCCCTTTCTTGGTGCACCAAGGAACCGAAATAAGGTGACAAGCTACATAGAAGGGTTAGTAGAAGAGAAGAGACACCCAACAAGATATAGCAAAGATCACAAAAAATAAGAAACAAAAGATCCAAGATAAGTCATGGTAAAATAAAACATGATAAAAGATACAATAAATTATACAAAGATGTATGAGACACACCCACAAGCCAAAATAGAAGGCATAAATCTAATCATAGTTAAGCTAGAACTCTAAGATTTGTTTCAACTAGATGTCTTGAAGAAAAGCAATCAATTCTTAGATAAAAGACAAGGTAGTGGCGGAAGGAGGTAGTGGTGGCTTGGTAGAGATCTCATAGTTATAGTAAAGAGTAAGTTTAACTAATAGACTCTTGATGTAATTCAACTCCTCATAGATGTGAGCCATAGCAAGATGTTGATATTGACAACATTGACAATATGTTCCATGATGCATGACATTATCATGTGATGGAGGTAGAACACTAAAGGCTAGTGGTGGAAGATAAGAAGTTCCACAATCACCATTCTTAGAAGGAGAAGAGATGGGATTTTGAGTGTTCTTTGGTGAATTGGTGTTGAAAGCAATTGGAGAGAATAGAAGAGAATCAAAGCTTTCATTTGGGGAATAAGACATTTTGTTTTGAGAAAGAATGCAAAATGCTTAAGGTTATATAGAGAAAGTACAAGATAATTTGGGGGTGGTCAAAGGGTTGAAACAAAGATTCCAAAAGTGTTGGAACAAATTTGGAGTTTCAGGAATACCCGAAAAATAAGGTACTAGGCGCAGTTCTTTAACTCAGCCGGCGGTTCCTTATCACTGGGGAACTGTGGTGTCAATAAAGAACCGCCCACAGTGGGTTGAGTTTGGTGATGAGGGAGGATTTTCCAATTCAGCAAATCCTATTTTTCTAGTCTAACTAATCATGAGGATATGCTAAGAAGCAAAGATAGACAAAGAAACACACAAGAGCTCACCAAACAAGGTTTTAACCAAAATACATAGATTTTTTTAATAAAATCAATGTAGGAGGTGTGTAGAACGAGACACAAGGTCATGACACAATGATCCTCTATAGTTCTCTTTTGTTCTTGCTATATTTGAGAGACCCATACATATGAATTATGTAAGCTCATTATGAATAGCAAGAAGCTATGAAAAACGTTTTTAGATTGAATTAACAATGCGAAAACATTTCTCGACCATTTTCGAAAAAGCTTTGAGAATATTGAAAAAGAAGAGAAATTTTCAAAAAGAGTTTATTAAACTTAAGAACTCAAAGAAAGAAAATACTCAAAAGATAAAAGATAATAAGAGTGCACAATTAAGGAATATGTTCCATTAATCCTAGACCTAAACGAAAGTAATTAAAAGGTTCCCTCTTAAGTGGCTTAGTGAAGATATTGGCTAAGTTTTCTACCGAGGTACCTTCTCTATCGAAATGTTCCCCTTTTGAACATTATCCCTAAGAAATTGGTGGCGAATATGTATGTGCTTAGTTCGCGAATGTTTCACGGGATTCTTGCTAAGGTCTATTGCACCCTTGTTGTCGCACCTGATGGGAACATCATCAAGAGAAATCCCGTAATCAACAAGCACTTGCTTTATCCATAGAGCTTGTTCACAAGCTTTACTGGCACTCACATACTCGGCTTCCGTGGTGGATATAGCAAGAGCGGTTTGTTTCTTGGAGAACCAAGAAGTTAAACAACAACTGTAAAACCCGTAAAAATAAGGTCATAATATAATTCTATTTTCAATTATTTTGAAGTATTTTATAACGTTAAATATTATTATGTTTAACGGTTTAAGTTGAAACCGATATTAAATATTATATTTTAATATTTTAACGAGCAACGAGGACTACTAGTGATCACGATACCGACGGATGCCAAAAATTTTATATTTTATTATCGATCGTTTCGATATTTAATATTTTCGACGATATCGTTTTAATTACGTATCGATTCGTTATATTATTATTTTCGTGTGCGTTTAAACTTTTTAGTATTTTTACGAAACCCGAGTCTCGTAAATATTTTTAAATTTACAATTTACATTTTCTACCCTTTTAAACTATTAGATTACATTTTGGACCAAAACTATCACAAATTGGCAAAAACTAACCTAACCTTACACTATATATAAAATTTCCACTAACTATCTTACACATACAATATTTTTAAAATAAAAACTCAACCACTCTCCTTCCTTTCTTCTTTTGGCCTTACACCACAAGAACACCACCACCAAATCTTTCAATTTTCTTGATAATCTAGCTTGATTCTTCCAAAACCAAAACAAGTCCCATTCCTAAAATCTCAAGGTGATTCTAATGATACTAAATTTTCATACATGCAACCATATAAATTTTTCAAGAAAAGTTGGTTATGTTTGATCCAAATTTATTGTATGCATGTGTTAGTAATGATGATCAAAAGATTTTCAAGCTATGTTTTTGTTAAAAAGTTGATTTTTAATTTTTGGGTTTTTGATTTTGATGATGATACAAGTGTTAGGAATGGTTTATGATGATATTAGGGGCTTAGGTTGATGACAAAAGTTGTTGGAATTGATCAAAAACATGATTTTGCAAGAGATTTTAATAGTCAATTTTGGGCAGTAGGTTTGAGGTCATTTTCGGAAATCTTAAGTCTGAATATAGGTTGTTATTATGGGATTATGTCGTAGATAATTTCGTTAGCTTCGATTTGATATAAAGTAGGCCTTCCAACTCCAAACGAGGTGGAAGATACACTAGTTTGATTTTCGTGTACCGGGAGACGAGTGTCGACACAATCCGAAAATTGTTGTCGATATTTGGATCGAATCTCGGGGACTATAAAATGAGTTTCAAAATCATTCAAGGGCTGTTCTCAGGCTCAAAGTTTAGTGTTTTGAGTCTATTTTTAGAATCAAGTGTCAGTTTTATAAATGGAGTTGTTTTGAATGGTCAAAATGGTTTCGTAAGTCAAGGTCGCTAAACTGTCCGGATTTTGTGATTCAAAGATGAGTCGGGCAGGGAACTTTAGAAGTAAAATCTTTTGATGGGCTCTTGAGAGGACTTTATACATATAGTAAGTAAGTTCTCTGAGTAGTATCATAAAAATTTGATGTGTCTAAGTATGGGAAAATGGCTTGGACATTTCGTATGTTTCGGCAGATTTTTGTTAAAGGCATAGAACAATAAAATGAATATATAGGAGAGTGTAATAGTATCACCTGTATCGTTTTCTCTCGATTTTGTCGTGATTTTATCAGTCGAGTTTTATATTCTTATGTATGGGTTATTTCTCGAGTCTATTATTAATGAACGCACCTCATTTGATAGGTTGCGGTTCTCGTGTTTGAAAGGCATCATCTATCGTCGGCGATCGTCTCATTACCACTATCGGCTAAGGTGAGTCTATAGCCTCGCTTTATACTAGTTATTAAATGATTTTAAACCCGCGAGGGGGAATACATGTTTTATAAACTTAGAACACAAGATTTTTATGGTATGCTTTGTCCCTCTATGAATGGACCTGTGGTTGCCTTTAAATTGCATTAAGTGATTGCCTTTGTTAAAACCTCAATTATGGACCGTTAATTAACCTATGATGGGTTAACCGCTAGTACAATTAATAGATCTATGGGGGAAGCCGTCCGGTTCAGTTTTTGTGGACTTGTCATAGAAGCTTAGGCCCGAACTCCACACTGTTTGAGCATATTGTATTGAGAAGTCAGGTATACGGCAATGTACCAATAATCTGGAGGTAACCAACAATTAATAAATATCTCGTCTTATTAGACTGATATGGGAGTGTCTAAGGACTCGGTTCCATGAGCTTATTGAAATTTATGCTATATACAATTATTATTGTTGATGCGAATTATTATTTGATGCTTATAAGCATGCCACAAACTTATAATCTTTGCTTGTGTTCAAATTGATTTCATAAACCTATAGATTCACTCGGCATTTTTGCTGATTGTTTTACTCACATGTATTTCAGGTAATCAAGAAGTGGAAGCTTGGAGGTCACGGGGAATGGAGTTGTGCACTGCTTTTGTTGTTCAAACTCTTTGATTTATTTATCGTTCCATTTTCAAAACAAACCAATATGTTGTTTTAACTTATCTTTTGGTAACGATTATTTGGGACTACGCTACTCTGACAAATGTTTTAGGAACGATAAATCTAAAACGTCTCTTTTCGAGTCGTTCTTTATAAATTATGTGTTGTTGTATCATTGTTTAGCACCCAAAGATGTATTCCGCTGCGTGTAAATTTGGGGGTGTTAAAGATTGGTACCAGAGCCATGAGTTATAGAGAACTAGGTCTTTTTCTAAAAACCTAAACTATAACTGTCGGTTTTATTTTTCAAAGAGTCGGTGCACATGATTTCGCGTGACTTCAGGTTCAAGCTACTTCTGGGATTACAACTTTAGTATACGTTATTACGTATCCTTTTATTGACAAGTATTTATAAATAAACACTATGATCCCTTTATTGATATATATTTATATCTAGGATCCCTTTATCGATATATATTTATGTCGTTAAACTTTTCGATAAAAGTTTATCATTTATTAATGATTAACTTAAATAAATACAATGAATTTTTAAGATCTTTCTGTATTTATTTTTGAAGTATTTAAATTGCTTTCATTGCAAAAATTTTATATTATGATCTTACATACTTTCATCTGCGCGCGTTACTTTCATTGTTTAACCCTTTGTGATATCTATATAGATATCCAAATCGTCTTCCGGCTATTTGTGCCTGGACGTCTTTTAACGTAATTTCTAGACCATTATGTAGCTCAATGTGTCCTTGGAATCGACTAACCGCTATTTATTGACATTTATATGTATCGACTCCGAAGTGTATTGTTCACTTATATCTCGGTAACGTCATCGTCATTTTATAAATCATCGTCTAGATTATGGCGCTAGAATTGGAATACGATTTTACTTATATAAAATTGTATCATTTGTTTTTCATTAACCTTCTCGCTCCCGGAGTATAGCATGTTAATGTTCCATTCTTTTCTTGTTATGTTTTGTGTTTTTGACAATCGTGGCACCAAGGAGATTTGCATACATTGCATTTTGGAATCTAAATTACGAACGTCTTTCACCGTCTTGCTTCCTAAATTTCGTGTTGAATACCTTGAAGCATTTTCTGTCGTTCATCATGCTATATTTTATTTGATGCTCATTACGAGATTTATTTTTCGTTGTTATAAAATCCACAAGACATGTGTGTATATATGTATATATTTTGAGCCGTTAAGAAGTGTCGAAAATACACTTTAATCAGAAACTGTAGGGGCAGTATAAACAGGTCAAAACTTAAAAGTAAAACCTGCGTTTTTAAAATGAAATAGTCAAACCTGCACAGAACTTGCAGGGTTATTTTGGTCATTTTACATTGGTTTCCAGGTCTCGGGTAAAACTAGAAAGTCATCTAAAACGTCATTTTGCATCAAAATGCTTTAGACTCTGAGTCTTGGAGATGTCGTTTATCGGGTCAATTAATCGGCTCATATTTAAAAGTCAAATTTGAAAAAAATAAAAATAAAAATTTAACATGAGTTTTAAATGTTTCTAAGCAGTTTTGAGTTCATTTGAGATCGTTAAATTTTAACGAATATTATTTTACAAATAACTAATACTAGTTTCATGTGAAAATGTTTAAAAATAGAAACATTACAGGATTAGCTATTACCAGATTAATGGTGTAATTTGAAAATGAATAATATATTTTCTTAAAAGCATGTTGTGTCGAGTATCTTACATAGAATACACATATGGATTGATTTATTCTTTTTATATATATGACTCTTTTGTCATTCGATATTATTTTTATTTTTCTTCTAACCTTCCACTGATTTGAGTTGAGTTTTGAAGTTTTGTCTTCACATTCTTCATCGATATTTTTTTTTATCACATGTCTCATGGCATTTTCGTCTAAACCTTATAACCCTTTGAAACCTTAACAACTTGTAACCATTTCATTGGTTGTTTTATGAGCTACTATTTGCCACTTTTTGCAAAACTTTGACTACTTTATACGTTGTCATAATGTCATATTATAAATAAATCTGATATTGTTTTACGATTATTTTCACCAATTGTTTTTACTTTGGTCTTAATACTTTTCGTAAGATTAAAAGTTGCTTATTAAGTATCTCACAAATTACTTGTATCCTTTAAATTTATAAACTATTTTTAAATTCCATTTTACAAATGGCATTGTTTATGTATAAACATAAGAAACGTAATACTTTTCGACGAAACTGAGCACTGCATTGCTATTCCTAAATTATACATGGCCTGATCACCTATGTCTAATTTAGAAGGAGCCATGCTAGGCTGAATAGTAGTCACCTTAAAAATCTTGATAATAATCAACTTTTTACTTGTATTTATGATAAAGATAAATAAAATGAAATAAAGAGAAAAGAAGTTTTGAAAACCTTTATAATTTATGCAAGTGGCGCAATTCCTATGCATCCACATACGTTTTCTTACCTTTTCTTAAACAAATTACGCGCTTACGAATACGTTTTTACTCGACGATCGCTTTTTCACTTGTTACTTCATTTTGCCTTATAACTGATTTCTTTTGACCGTTCGTTTAATTACTGACTGTTGATAAAAGTATTGAAAGTCTCGATGTTTTATCCTTCCTTCTTGTCCAATCTTCTTTATGCGACTGGGTAGATCTTTGGAATGTCTCCGCACGTGAATAATGAATTATCACTAGAGTGATTTCCGTATATCCGGGATGACGTCCGTCACTCTCGTTGTCTCGAAATCCACTCTTGTGAACCGTGCTTTGACTTCTCTCTTTAAACACTAACATCGTTCATTTGATTTGTTTTAATTACAAGTGATTATTAGGAATTTTCTTTGATTAGAAATTTTTGTATGGATCTTATTCCCGATCATGTATCGACCACCGCTAAGTTAACGAGCTGATATTGGTGAACCATCGACCACACTAACAAAATTGACAACTTGTTTAATCTATTATTTCTTATTGTCTTACCATCAACGCCTTTATTTTATTGTTCTCTTTAAGAATTCATGCGACATTTGCTTCGTCCTCTTTTGTACCGCTAATTTCGTACTAATTGTTGACTATTATTTTCATTCGTATTCGTTTATTATCTTGTCACACTTTGAAACCGAATATGTCCCATATTTACTTTGACATATTAGACACCTATAAGTATATCGACAACTTATTATAATAGTTATATGAAATTTTTATACATTTTACCAATGATTTTCAATTATCGAAATAACCATCACAAGTAAAAGGTCAAATTTATACCTCATATTTTGTATAACTAAAACTAATGTTTAAAATAAAATTATGTTCTAATTTTTGAACTAATTGACATATCATATTTTACTATAAATGTAATGAAATTATCGGTTTATTTTATATTCATAATAATGATTTAATTTGGAAATTACATTTTCTAATTGTAACAATCAATACGAATTTAATTAATAAATTCATGTCATTGTTTCAAAGTTTCTTAAGACAACCAAAATAAATTATGAAGCTATTTAACTCCTATTTTGATATATCATCCTTATCAAGAAAGTACCCCAATTGAGTTTTAAGGTAATACCAAATCCGGGACGGATAATTATGACAAACGTTATTTTAATGTTAATATTTAATTCATTCTTCGCTCTCATTTTTCTAGTATTGCGAATTATTATGTTTTACGGTTACGTGATTAGAGATCCCTCGTCGATCGTTAATCTTAAATCATTTTACCACATCTTGTCCGTTTATGCGTTTATTGAATTCATTTTTATCTCTTTTTGTTCCTCGTATTGAAGATTACTATTTTATTCTGAGTTTAAAATAAATCTCGGGAAGCAGTGTATAAGAAGAAACGATAAGTGTCACCAGGATTTATGCGTGTACTTGTGGAATGATTGAGGACCGAATCTCTTAATGAATGGAGTTAATAAATATGTTACAACCTCGAGGAGTATGTTGAAGCCGACACCGCAAGTGGAAAGACTCTTGAGATCAAATGGTTATTATCAAGGGTTCGTTCAAGGATTTCTCGATGATTAACGGTGGAGATCTATACTCGATGTTTATGTTCGACCTTTTCTTTTATGCACTTATATGGTGTGTGATCTAGTCAAATGATCGTAAATTGTGAGAACTTGAGACGGCATCATCCGATGACGTCCGATCATGTAGAACACATATTATGTAATATCTTTTTTTTTTACTTTCAACGACGATATTTATTGAGACTTTAATGCGCGTTGGCGAAAGTGAGGCGAGTTGAGCGCCGGGACGTCGCTCCCTTAAGGTGGTGAGGATGTAAAACCCGTAAAAATAAGGTCATAATATAATTCTATTTTCAATTATTTTGAAGTATTTTATAACGTTAAATATTATTATGTTTAACGGTTTAAGTTGAAACCGATATTAAATATTATATTTTAATATTTTAACGAGCAACGAAGACTACTAGTGATCACGATACCGACGGATGCCAAAAATTTTATATTTTATTATCGATCGTTTCGATATTTAATATTTTCGACGATATCGTTTTAATTACGTATCGAGTCGTTATATTATTATTTTCGTGTGCGTTTAAACTTTTTAGTATTTTTACGAAACCCGAGTCTCGTAAATATTTTTAAATTTACAATTTACATTTTCTACCCTTTTAAACTATTAGATTACATTTTGGACCAAAACTATCACAAATTGGCAAAAACTACCCTAACCTTACACTATATATAAAATTTCCACTAACTATTTTACACATACAATATTTTTAAAATAAAAACTCAACCACTCTCCTTCCTTTCTTCTTTTGGCCTTACACCACAAGAACACCACCACCAAATCTTTCAATTTTCTTGATGATCTAGCTTGATTCTTCCAAAACCAAAACAAGTCCCATTCCTAAAATCTCAAGGTGATTCTAATGATACTAAATTTTCATATACATGCAACCATATAAATTTTTCAAGAAAAGTTGGTTATGTTTGATCCAAATTTATTGTATGCATGTGTTAGTAATGACGATCAAAAGATTTTCATGCTATGTTTTTGTTAAAATGTTGATTTTTAATTTTTGGGTTTTTGATTTTGATGATGATACAAGTGTTAGGAATGGTTTATGATGATATTAGGGGCTTAGGTTGATGACAAAAGTTGTTGGAATTGATCAAAAACATGATTTTGCAAGAGATTTTAATAGTCAATTTTGGGCAGTAGGTTTGAGGTCATTTTCGGAAATCTTAAGTCTGAATATAGGTTGTTATTATGGGATTATGTCGTAGAGATTTTCGTTAGCTTCGATTTGATATAAAGTAGGCCTTCCAACTTCAAACGAGGTGGAAGATACACTAGTTTGATTTTCGTGTATCGGGAGACGAGTGTCGACACAATCCGAAAATTGTTGTCGATATTTGGATCGAATCTCGGGGACTATAAAATGAGTTTCAAAATGATTCAAGGGCTGTTCTCAGGCTCAAAGTTTAGTGTTTTGAGTCTATTTTTAGAATCAAGTGTCGGTTTTATAAATGGAGTTGTTTTGAATGGTCAAAATGGTTTCGTAAGTCAAGGTCGCTAAACTGTCCGGATTTTGTGACTCAAAGATGAGTCGGGCAGGGAACTTTAGAAGTAAAATCTTTTGATGGGCTCTTGAGAGGACTTTATAAATATAGTAAGTAAGTTCTCTGAGTAGTATCATAAAAATTTGATGTGTCTAAGTATGGGAAAACGGCTTGGACATTTCGTATGTTCCGGCAGATTTTTGTTAAAGGCATAGAACAATAAAATGAATACATAGGAGAGTGTAATAGTATCACTTGTATCGTTTTCTCTCGATTTTGTCGTGATTTTATGAGTCGAGTTTTATATTCTTATGTATGCGTTATTTCTCGAGTCTATTATTAATGAACGCACCTCATTTGATAGGTTGCGGTTCTCGTGTTTGAAAGGCATCATCTATCGTCAGCGATCGTCTCATTACCACTATCGGCTAAGGTGAGTCTATAGCCTCGCTTTATACTAGTTATTAAATGATTTTAAACCCGCGAGGGGGAATACATGTTTTATAAACTTAGAACACAAGATTTTTATGGTATGCTTTGTCCCTCTATGAATGGACCCGTGGTTGCCTTTAAATTGCATTAAGTGATTGCCTTTGTTAAAACCTCAATTATGGACCGTTAATTAAACTATGATGGGTTAACCGCTAGTACAATTAATAGATCTATGGGGGAAGCCGCCCCGGTTCAGTTTTTGTGGACTTGTCATAGAAGCTTAGGCCCGAACTCCACACTGTTTGAGCATATTGTATTGAGAAGTCAGGTATACGGCAATGTACCAATAATCTGGAGGTAACCGACAATTAATAAATCTCTCGTCTTATTAGACTGATATGGGAGTGTCTAAGGGCTCGGTTCCATGAGCTTATTGCAATTTATGCTATATACAATTATTATTGTTGATGCGAATTATTATTTGATGCTTATAAGCATGCCACAAACTTATAATCTTTGCTTGTGTTCAAATTGATTTCATAAACCTATAGATTCACTCGGCATTTTTGCTGATTGTTTTACTCACATGTATTTCAGGTAATCAAGAAGTGGAAGCTTGGAGGTCACGGGGAATGGAGTTGTGCACTGCTTTTGTTGTTCAAACTCTTTGATTTATTTATCGTTCCATTTTCAAAACAAACCAATATGTTGTTTTAACTTATCTTTTGGTAACGATTACTTGGGACTACGCTACTCTGACAAATGTTTTAGGAACGATAAATCTAAAACGTCTCTTTTCGAGTCGTTCTTTATAAATTATGTGTTGTTGTATCATTGTTTAGCACCCAAAGATGTATTCCGCTACGTGTAAATTTGGGGGTGTTAAAACAACCCATTAAGATACAAACTCCACTAGTGCTTTTCCGGTCCACATAGTCCCCCGCATGATCCGAGTCCGCGTAGAATTGTTTCTACACCGGTCCCTTTAGGATACCATAGTGCCCTTAATGTATTGGAAGATACGCTTAACCGCTTCAAGATGAGAGGTTTTGGGAGCCTCTTGGAAGCGAGCACAAAGGCAAACACTAAACATGATATCCGGTCGACTTGCCGTTAGGTTCAACAAACTACCAATCATACCTCTATATTTGGTGTTGTCTACCGACTCACAATCATCATCTACGGTGAGTTTAGTATCCGAGGCCATAGGGGTCTTCATTGGTCTAGAGTCTTCTAATCCAAATTTATTTAGCATTTCTTTAACATACTTGGATTGATTAAAGAAAATATCATCGTCCATTTGTTTAATTTGGAGTCCTAAAAAGAAGTTAGGTTCTCCCATCATACTCATTTCAAACTCGTCATGCATGATTTTGGCAAAGTCATCACACAATGACTGACAAGTTGAACCAAATATAATGTCATCAACATATATTTGTACGATAATGAGGTGAGAACCTTTCTTCTTAGTAAAGAGTGTATTGTCTACCATCCCCATGGTATACTCATGTTTTACAAGAAACACTTTAAGTCTATCATACCAAGCTTTGGGTTCTTGTTTGAGACCATAAAGAGCTTTCTTAAGCTTGTAAACATGTTCCGGTTTCTCAAAATCAATGAAGTCGGGAGGTTGAGCCACATATACCTCCTCGTTTATCAAACCGTTAAGAAATGCACTCTTTACATCCATTTGTTGAAGCTTAAAGTCTAAAGCACAAACGTAAGCTAAGAGGATTCTCATGGATTCTAATCTAGCTACGGGTGCGTATGTCTCGTCGTAATCAATACCTTCTTGTTGATTATAGCCTTGAGCTACAAGTCTAGCCTTGTTACGAGACACAACACCATTCTCATCTAACTTATTCCTATATATCAATTTGGTTCCTATGATGGTCGAACTTCTAGGTGGAAGAACAAGTTCCCAAACGTCATTAGAAATGAATTGATTCAATTCTTTTTGCATAGCGATGACCCAACTCTCATCCATCAAAGCTTCTATAACAATCATTGGTTCAATCAAGGAGACGAAACAAAAGAAGTTACATAGATTTTGGACTTGAGATCTTAGGGTCCTTTGATTTAAGTCGCCTTTGACATTATCAAAATCATGATCCTTAGACTCCTTAATGTTTACTCCCTTTTCAACACTAAGGTCTTCAACACCTATGTTTCTAACATCTTTGGCATTAACTATGTCTATTTCATCTAAGTCATCATCTACCAAAGGTGGTGTCTTAGATGAAGGTGGGGTTTCATCAAATGTCACGTTAAGTGATTCTTCAATTACACCCTAGGTTCTATTGAGGACTATGTAGGCTTTGCTAGTTTGAGAATAACCTAACAGATACCTTCATAAGACTTTGGGTCAAACTTAGTAAGGTAGTATTTGGTGTTGAGAATGAAGCACTTGCTTCCAAACACCCTAAAGTATTCCAATGAGGGCTTCTTACTTTTAAGAATCTCATAGGAGGTCATTCCTAGAAAATATCGAATAAGAATTCGGTTGAGAATGTAAGTCGATGTGTCCACGGCATTGCACCAAAATTTTTGAGGCAACGATTGCTCATTTAACATCGTCCTACTTATCTCTTGGATGGTCCTATTCTTCCTTTCAACTACCCCATTTGATTGTGGAGTGCAAGGAGCCTAGAAGTTATGGGTAATACCATGAGCTTCACAAAAGGCACCAAGTTGCACTTCATTATCAAATTCACTAACATGATCTGTCCTAATAGAGACAATTGAACATCCTAGTTGATTTTGAATTCTTCTACTAAAGGTTTCGAAGTGATCGAAAGCTTCATTCTTAGACGCCAAAAATCTAGTCCAAGTGAATCTAGAGTAGTCATCAACTATAACTAGGGTATAAAGGTTACCTCCATAACTGTGTATGGTGGAAGGTCCAAAGAGATCCATATGTAGGAGCTCTAAACACCGGGAGGTCGAAACCAAATTCTTGACTTTGTGACTTGAGTGAACTTGCTTCCCAATTTTGCAAGAATCACAAAAGTGACTATCAAACTTCATCTTGGGTAGGTGTCTTACCAACTCCTTAGAGACTAAAGATTGAATTAAACGCATATTAGCGTAACCTAATCTCTTATGCCAAAGAGTAGAACTATCATCTAAAGTCGCTAGACATAAGTTGTCCTTTGACTTACTATTAACCTTCATGACATAAAGCTCATGCTTTCTAACATCTTTTCCATCTTTTACGATTTCACTGTCATATTCCAAAAAGATGATCTTACACTTATTGTCACAAATTTGACCTATACTTAGAAGGTTAAAACCTAAGTTATCTACGTGCTCTACGTTTTCTATAGTCATAGAGTTAAGAGAGACCGTACCTTTGCCAATGATATTACCACGTCTATTACTAGCGAATGTAACGTTACCTCCATCATATGCTTTGTAGTGTGAGAACAAACTTCGATTACCCGTCATGTGTTTAGAACAACCACTATCCTTAATCCACTCGTCGGGCTCTAGATTGATTCCCAAGCATATCTAGGTAACATCACACAAGATCAAACATTTGGTCCCCAATATCTCATGGGTCCAAAATTGTTAGTTCCAAACATCCCTTGCATTTGGTTGTGATGCATGAATGAAGGAGACATTCCCCATGGGGAAAAGTATTGTTGTTGAAAATTATTCCAATTCATATGGCCAATTTGTTTTCCATAGTTTCTCCTAGGTGTCTTTGATCTTGATCTAGTATTATTATTATTCCTCCTAGGTGTTGGGGTTTTACTCCTAGGTCGTGGTTTAACTTGATCATCTCTTTTTGGCATAGGTGTTCTACTTCTAGGTTTAGATTCATTTCGTACTCTTGGAGGAGTAGATGTTTTTATAGATAAGTTTCTAGTTTGTATGAATGTAAATCTTGCTTATGTTTTAGAGAGAGAAAGAGATAGAGAGATGGTGGATTACACACACTTATAGAGAGAGAAACTTAATAAGAACTATGTGAAAAATGATTAACACACACCCTCTCCATCAAAGGAGAGGGTTTATATACCCAAGCCTTGTGATGGGCTTGGGCTTACAATGTTGGGCCGACCTACACATGTTGTAGGCTAGGCTTGACTTTGTTTGTTTAATAAAGATATTAACTAAACTACGAGCTATTACATGGACTATCGTTGGAGTGACCGATCCTTCTTAATACGTAAAACGTATTTCCAACAATCTCCCCCTAAGGGAGGTCACTCCAAACCAGGGCATTACCCAAGTTACAATAATGAGATAAACCTAGCATACTATGCTTGTCTTGAGCTCGTAGTCTTCGTCTTTCTTTTCTTTTTCTTTTCAGGTGAACATGTTGATGTCATCTTTGATATCAATCTTGAGAATTAATCTCTTGCCTTGATCTCGTGCATCCATCACTTGTGATCTTCGCCTCTTCGTGACCTCACGTCCCACATACTTATACCTTCGTAACTCTTGAAAGCTTCAGAGTTCGATACAGCGGAAGACTTAACTTTTAGGCTTTCTTGAATTAAATGAGATATTAAGTGCATAAAGTATAAGCATGCGGGGACGACTTCTTCTTGGATTCCGCAACGCCACCGTCTTCAAATGCCGCAACATAAGTAGACATGAACGAAATGGCTTTGAACATTTCATTCTAAATCGATAGCATTTTACTTCCGGTCGGTGAAGACCGTTGGACGATATTAGATATCGTACCCGTGACAGATAGTTTCAATTAAGTAACTTCCTGACAGGATTTCGCGGGTAAACCCGTTCTCTTTATTCAACCGTCCAAAGCTGACTGCGAACATAAAGAGTGAATCATTTAGATAATAATATCCGCATGATTTGAAGCCGTCAATTCATGTTCCTGGAACAAGTGAAATTCAATTAAGAACCGCACCATCGTTGCTTTCCAGTTGTCACAAGCTTGATTCGTATAGAATCTTGCAAGTTACCTACCAAGTGTTGTTTGAGGTTAACACTAGAAGGATTTCCACTCATCACTGTGAACACTAAGGTATCACTCTGAGTGTTCTGGCAAGATCACTAAGATATTGCGTAGAGGCCTGGAACGTGTTTAAATTCAGTTAAGAATTAAACAGCTGTTGCTTTCTAGTTATCACAAGTTTGATTCATAAAGAATCGCACAAGTCACCTACCATGAGCTTTTTGATATTCGCTCAAGAAGGATTTCCATCTTCATTGTAAATACTTTCGTATTACTCGGATGTTCAGGCAAGATCATGAAGATTTTGCGTAGGACTCTTAAAATCTTTCTTACTTTTCACAGTGTGTGAAGAAGCAAGGAAATATGAAACTGTGTCCTAATGAGATATTTGATGATCTCAAATGGCTCTAGACTCGATCGTACACTTTGTATTTTAGTGATCGGAGGCTAGAGAGGAGTGCCACTATTTCAATACCAATTCATTCGGAGTGAATAAATCGATAGATAACGTGTTGTCTCCGTGTGATTAAAACAAATACCTTTTAAGAGATATCTGAGTTAGCTGGGATGGGTTGTGCATTGCATCACTGGGTCCATGATGTCTATCTTCAATATCAAGAATCATTAAAAATGATCTCAATAGCATTTGTATTGACCCGGTTTCTGCCTAAAGTTGTAAGGAGGGCTTCTTTCTTTAAACCCTTTATCTTTACAATTCTTTTTCATTCTTCAACCCCTTCAATGCTTACCAATACGTCATAACTAGCACCTTGTTGTGATTGTTCCAGTGCTAACTTAAGTACTTGGTCGGCATTCAGCTACGTTCACAATCTTTCTCCATCTTTCCTAAGGACTACTATTTCTAGCTATGGAATGTCCTTGGGAAGATTCCTCCGGTTCTAGAAGAATCATTGGACTTAACCTATCCTACCATCCTTATGTCACCACAATCTTCATCGTCGTGAAATAAATGGGTTTTGGGTAAGTATATGTCACCATGAAAATCCATTTTGATATAGCAAATCCATTTTGCTCCCCCTTAACATATGCCACGATATTCGAAAACATTTCGCATATGTCGGGATGAGCCTGCACATTAAGTCAAACCATTTGTGATAATATCCCATATTAAATCACATTTTCTCCCCCATATTAAAAATATTAACCCAATCGATGTTTTTAATATCAATTGATTTAATGAAGTTTTAACAAAGGTTTTGGGAAGAAAAATGTAAGTCCGTTTTATCTTCATGATATCAAACACATGAGATATGATACTGATTTGTAGCAGGATCACATATTCACCATATTAAAAAAGAATTGACAAGGTTGGACCTGATAGATGAGAACATCATATGATAGGATCAAATGGTTCTTGTCAACATATGTTGGTCGCCTCGTCACGTCTGAAGTCATCTCTTGACACCACATGTACGATTGGTATTGTTGTCTTGACACCAACTTGTGAACTTGGCACGTTCGGCATCAAAGATTCTGAATGCTTGATAGTTGCTCCCCCTCAATTGTTGACCCGTGTTCTATCGAAAGAGCTGTAGTCGTCAGTTGAGTAGTCGCATCGTCGAGTATGTAGATACCAATTGTAGATAGCATGGTTGTAGAGATGATAGCTTCATAAAAACAAGACTTCTCTTGTTTTAACAAATAAATGCACTGAAACGTACATATATTTGTGTTAGACCAAGTTATAAAGTAAACTTGATCCTTTACAAGGTTTTAAAGTAAACCTTGCCCGAGAAAATTAATTCCCGTTGTTGAGCCAAAGCTTTCATAAGAAATACTTGACTTTAGTGTGAAAACCGAGTTGCAGTCTGAAATAACTACAAGCCATAAGGGCATGTTTTATGAAATATTTACAACTTTTGTACGAATTCTATTTATGGCGCCGTGTCGATATTAATCAACATTTCTAAGGCCGTAAATATTATCGTACCAAAAGACATGCCTTTGAAAAATAAAGTAAAAATATTTTTGGATTGTTCTGAATTTTTCAATTTTTATGGTTTTTATATGGTTTTATATTTTTGTATTTTGCTTTTGTGGATAAAAATATAAACAATATATACAGATGATCACCAAGGATACAGAGAATAGTTTACCATCACTATTCTTTCGCTTCATCTGCCAATTCCTTTAGAGTCTCAGGCGAGAAGGTTCTCATTCCTAGCTTGTCGGTCAAAAATTCAATTCGAGCGCGATCTAAAGCCTTCGTGAAAATATCCGCCAATTGATAATCAGATCGGACAAAGTAAAGATCAATTACTCCATTTTCCACTTGCTCCTTGATGAAATGGTAGCGAATGTCAATATGCTTCGACCGGGAGAATTGAACATTGTTGCAGCATAAGGCAATTGCACTCTTGTTGTCGCAGTACATCAGAATTTTGTTGAAACCTAGACCATAGTCCGTTAATTGTGATTGAATCCAAAGAATTTGAGCACAGCAACCGGACATAGCTATGTATTCTGCTTCCGTACTTGAAATTGCAGCGCTTTTTTGCCTTTTCGATGCCCAACTGATTAATCGATCTCCTAGTAGTTGCAAAGTTCCACTCGTGCTACGCCTTGTATCTTGACAACCCGCGTGATCCGCATCTGCATATGCCATTAGTGCAATAGAAGAGTCCTTCGAATACCAAAGTCCCCGATTAATGGTTCCTTTAAGATATCGAAAGATCCTTTTAACAGTAGCTAAGTGTAACTCAGTAGGCCTAGTTTGGTACCTAGCACACATACATATAGCAAACTGAAGATCAGGTCGACTGGCTGTGATATACATAAGAGTACCTATCATTCCACGATAAAGTGTCAGATCAACGGCAACTCCATGTGGATCTGCATCAAGCTTAGTTCGTTCCACCATTGGAGTATCCACGGGGTCGCAAGATTCCATCTTATACTTCTTAAGCGATTCAAGGGCATACCTGGATTGATTGATAAAGATTCCTCTGGGACTCTGAGATATCTGAAGACCTAAGAAGAATGATACCTTGCCCATCATTGACATCTTAAACTTGGAAGACATGAGTGTCCCAAACTCGTCGGATAAGGTTTGGGTCGAGGCTGCAAATATAATATCATCAACATATATTTGTACCATAATCATATCTTTACCTCGTTTCTGAATGAACAGCGTGGGATCCACCTTGCCTTTAGCGAAGCCTTGCGTAATGAGGAATTGTGACAATAGATCATACCATGCGCGAGGAGGTTGCTTCAACCCATAGAGAGCCTTCTTAAGCTTGTACACATGATTAGGATAATTAGGATTCACAAATCCATCCGGTTGTTGAACATAGACCTCTTCCTTGGGTTCACCATTAAGAAATGCCGTCTTCACATCCATCTGATAGACGATCATATTCATATGGGCTGCATAAGCGAGGAATAGTCTAATAGCTTCCAAACGGGCAACAGGTGCGAAGGATTCCATAAAGTCGATGCCCAATAATTGCTTGTATCCACGAGCTACTAGTCGAGCTTTGTTCTTCAATATTCCGCCTAAGTCATCGAGTTTCACCTTGTAAACCCATTTCAAAGTGAGTAACTGCACTTGATCCGGGCATGGGACAAGTTCCCAAACTTCAAGACGTATATATTCATTAAGTTCTTCTTGCATAGCTTCTATCCAACATGATTGAGTAAAAGCTTGTTGCCATGTCTTAGGTTCAACTTCAGTGAGAAAAGCATCAAAGTGACAAAACATTGCACTTTCTTGTAACTGACTGCGTGTGGATACCGGATGATTAGGGTCACCAATAATAGAATCTATAGGATGATCCTTTGTCCACTTGCTGTCATGTTCACGAATCCGTGGATTGGAGTAAACTTTAGAAGGATCTTCCTCTGAGGTGGACGACCCGGCTTGATTAGGGTCGGGAATAGGTACACCAAAGAATGGAAGTTCACGCATTTGAGCGAATTCCAAATCGTGATCATCATCATCCTCTTCATCATCAATAGGCATGACATTGGTAGTTGAAACAGGTGTTGGTTGAGAATTACTTGTTGATGGTATATCTAGACCAATTGTAGGTGCAGATGTGTCTGATTGTGCTTCGGTTGTTGGAGCGACAACTTCGGTTACCGGAGCTATTACCTCAGGTTCTGGAGCAACAATACTTGTAGGAGTAAAGAATTCCTCAAAGAACGGTTGAAACAACGTATCCCATTCAGTCCTTGAAGGTGGTGTAAATGATGATGAAGTAGGGTTGTTTCGGAAAAGACCAGAACTAATCTTACTGGGTCCCATTTCATGAAGTGTGGGTTCAGAGCTGCTTTGCTCGGAAGCCATTGCTGTCAGCTCATCAAAATCAACATTCATAGTTTCGAGGATCTTGCGAGAGTTACGGTTGAAGTTTTCCCAAATTGTCACCATCATTATTTGGATAGCAAAGAGAACCAAATACATGAAGATATGATAAATCTGGTACTTTTCCATGGAGAAGCTCATAAGGTGTTTTACCATGGCGTTTACGAATTAGTGACCGGTTTTGGGTGTACACTGCTGTAGATACTGCTTCTGCCCATAAAACAATGGAGCCTTTGCGTAAATTAACATCGTTCGAGCAGCTTCCATAAGTGTGCGATTTTGCCTTTCAGCGACACCGTTTTGTTGTGGAGTGCGTGCAACGGATGTTTCATGAGATATGCCAACTTCTTCATAATAATCACGCAAAATTTGATTCACAAATTTGGTTCCATTATCTGTACGAATGCGTCGGACAGTAGTGTTGAGACGCACTTGAATCATTGATAGGTGTGTAAACACCCATCCTTTTACCACTTAATTCTGGCTAAAACAAGACCAAAACACGTATTTAATATCATTTGTTTGGAATTATGCGTGGTTTTTGTGTTTATTGTGTTTTCAGAGCTAACCGGATGAATATTAAAGAAAACATGGGATTGCACGGGTTTTATCAAGGAAAAAGACTAAAGACGAAGTCTGTTGTCCTAGAGATGCAAAAGATTTGAAGTCAATGGGCCTATTTGAAGATTTATCGAAGAAAAGGACCAAAGATGGAAGATTTACATATGTCGAAGAAACTCAAGTCTATTTAACGAAGAAATTAAAAGACGAGTTGAATTTAATCGACGACAAATCCCGAATCAGAATCGAAAACGTCAACTTTTCTGAAAAGACGAGAAGACAAGAAGAAAGGGGGAAAAGCCCACTCACCAACCAACCACTAGGACTATATATAGGGTTTTCCTTCACATTTTAGGGAGTTAGCTTTATTTTTTCTTTCCCCAGTTTTCTCTTTGGTTCGTTTCATCACCAACACCATTAGGGTGTTTGGTGATTTTTAATTTTTCCTTCAATCTTGTAAGTTTCAATCATTACTCGTGTTTACCTTTACATTAATCTTTTAATTCCATCTTTTCATTCATCTTGTTCATCTCCATTTTTTATTGCAAGTTCTTAAGTTCTTGTGTCATTGATTTTGATCTTTTAAAAGTTGTTGATTTAGTGTTTTTATTGGTGGGATTTGTTACTTATGGTACTTAAATGATTTGTGGTTAGTTTGGTAAAACCTTTTTGAGCATTTGAGTCGATTTGTGATCAAATTCGTGCCCCCTGTTCTTGTGTTACTGTTTCTGTTCTTCATTCTCAGGATTATTCCGAATTGGCAGATTGACTCGTCCCCTATTCGGAATATTTTACATATTCCGAATAGCCCCCTAGATTCCTCTTTATTCGGAATATCTCAGATATTCCGAATAGAACTTGTTTTCCGAATAGGCAATGTTTTCCGCATAGGGCATATTTTCCGAATAGGCAATGTTTTCCGAATAGGCCCAGATTTTCCGAATAGCACATGTTTTTCCGTATAGGACTTTCTTTCCGAATTGACCCTTTTATTCCGCATAGGATTGTTTTCAGAATAGAAACCTTTTTCCGAATTGTAATTTATTCCGCATAGGGTGTGTATTCCGAATAGGACTATTTTTCCGCATAGGGTTATTTTTCCGAGTAGGATATTTTTCAGTAAGGGTATTTTCCAGTTTTAATTCTAGTGTTATGCTTTTTAATTGTTGATTGTTTTGAATTTATATCATAATTACTTCACTCATTTCCCTGTTTAGTAGTTTAGAAAACCAAAACCCATTTTTGGACACTAAGAACAAGTCATTCCACTTAGAACCGAGATCAATTCGAGAGGATTCCAAGAAAACGAACTTTTCAAGCATAGAAAATCCTTGTATCAAATGGCGCCGCTGCCGGCTCTTCTCGTTAAGATCAAAAGTTTTTTGTGAGAACTTGGATTTTGGGATCCGTTCCTCGTGAACGTTACTTTTTCATCAAAAATTTTCAAAAAAAAAAAAAAAAAAAAAAAAGTTTTCAAAAATACAAAAAAATTAAAAAACATAAAAACCAAAAATATTTTTGCTTTGTTTTTCTTTGTTCGTTCTTTTGCAGGTGTATGCGCACTCGATCCACGTCATATCAAGAGCCCGAGCCTCTCGATCACTTAGACATGGCCGGTGTACCACCTCAAAACAATAATAACAACAACAACCCGCCTTTCAACAACATGAACAATAACAACAACAATGAGCCCCTTCCGGATAATCGCCCGATGATTGAACTGCTGCAAGCTCATGTCGATTGCAACACGGATCCAATTTTCATACCTCCAATTGCCACCAACAACTTTGAGCTAAAATCAGGCTTTATCCAGATGGTCTCCGCTCAACCATTCTTGGGACGAACCATTGATGATCCACACGACCACATCAAGAGATTCTTACAACTCACCAACACGGTCAAGTTCAATGGTGTTCCACAAGAGGTTATCAGGTTACAACTTTTTCCCTTTTCTTTAGAGGGACAAGCCCGGCATTGGCTTGCTAAGGAACCGCCACAGAGTATTCTCTCGTGGACGGATTTGGAAACAAAGTTTATCAATTACTTTTTCCCACCCTCTCGTACTACCGCTTTGCGGAATGAAATCATAAATTTTGAACAAAAGTACGATGAGTCGTTCAGTGAATCTTGGGATCGTTTCAAAGATCTTTTAAGAAAATGCCCACAACATGGTTTTACCAAAGTACATCAAATTAATACTTTTTACAATGGTTTAAGCATGAGTGACCAAGATTCACTGAACAGTGCCTCGGGGGGTAATCTATTGGCTAAGACTTCCAATGCTGCTTGGGAAATCATTGAGAATAAATCTCGTGTGCAAACCAAGAGTGTTCGGACCAATGTCGCTAGTGCTAGCACTAGTGACAGCGACAAGCGATTGGACAAAATCACTACGCTTCTTGAATCGCTTGTCACCCACACCGTCAGCACCAACAACAGCAACAACGCTAAAAACGCCCAAGTTAACGCTGTCAGCCAACCTTGCGAGATATGCGGTGGTCCTCACTCTTACACCACTTGAACTGCCACCCAAGACTACCCTGCTGAGAATGTCAATGCGGCATATGGCACCTATCAACAACCTGTTTATCAAGCTAGACCTCAAGGTGACCGTAATTTGCTTAGCTACCGCTCTAACAATTATCTTTCCCCACCTGGTTTTCCCCAAAACAACCCAAACCAACAACATAACCTTAATCGGCCTCCTCAACAACAACAACAACCTCGACAACCATACATACCTCCTCACAAGCAGCAACAACCACCTCAACGTAACAACCAAGTTTACCAACAACCTGCTTATCAACCACCCGCATACAATGTCCCTCCCAACCAACCCACCGCTCTTCACCAAGAAGTGGAAACTTATATGCGGACTAACGATGTGATAGTGGGAAATCTTCAGAAAGAAGTGCTCAACCTGAAAGCGGACTTGGTCAAGCAAGGAAACGATTTGAGAGCCGACATGAGAAACACGTTGGATAGCCAAACTAATGATCTGAGGAACATGATGGCTAGTTTCTTCCAAGGTAATCTACCCTCTTCTTCGGGTACTCTTCTGAGTAACACCGTTGCAAATCCAAGAGGGGAGATGAAAGCAATCACTACTCGAAGTGGTAAAGGTACCAAGGAACCCGAGCTTCCTATACCTCCACCGGTGGTTGTGACTAAGGAGAACGAGTCACCTGCTCCTATTCCTCATCCTTCTCCTTCCCCAATTTCTCCACCTATTCCTTCTACCCCTCCTCCACCCGTGGTTGTGAGTGATCCTATTCTCCCAAAGCCTTCCTCTTCTTCTAATATACCTTATCCATCTAGGTTGAGGAAAGAGAAGCAAAAGAGCAAGGATGATATTTAGGTTTCGAACTTCCTTAAAATGTTCAAACAATTGAATTTCAATATCTCCTTCGCTGAGGCTCTCGCTCACATGCCCAAATACGCGAAAATGTTTAAAGATCTTCTGAGCGACAAGGAAAAGCTCCTCGATATTTCCAACACCCAACTTAATGAGAATTGCTCTGCAGTGCTCTTAAGGAAATTGCCAACCAAGCTTGGTGATCCGGGTCGTTTCTTAATTCCTTGCAATTTCTCGGGAGTAGAGAATTGCATGGCCCTAGCCGATCTAGGTGCCAGTATTAATCTCATGCCTCTAAGTGTTTGGAAGCAATTATCTCTCCCAGAGCTAGTCCCCACCAAAATGACTTTGGAATAGCCGAAGACGTCATTGTAGGAGTCGACAAATTCACCTTCCCTGCTGATTTTGTTGTCGTCGACTACGAGATGGACCCCCGTGTACCACTGATTGTTGGTCGTCCATTCCTTAGGACCGGTCGCACTCTCATTGATGTTGAAGCCGGTGAGCTTATCATGAGAGTGGGTGACGATAAAGTAGTCTTCAACATGGGAAAGTTGTCTAAACAGCCTTATTCATATGAGAGTGTTAATTGTATTGACGTTCTTGATGAGGCTTGTGAAGAACACTTTAATGATGCTTCCAAAAGTATTCCCACCTCTCTTCCCAATGTTGAGACCGTGTCCTCCATTGATTCATCGTTGTCTCTATTTAGAGATAGTGATTTATTTTGGAACAATCTTGAAGATACCATGGGAGATGTGACTTTAGCCACTGATGATTCTCCTACCGATGGGGACGAAGACATGCATTTCTTTGAAAGCCTTCTTAACGAAGACAATCCTTCTCCTCCATCTCCCACGGTCATTGCTATCGATACTCCGACTTCGAATACGCCTCCCGTCGAAATTCCTTCGGATTTAGAACTTAAGGAGTTGCCGCCCCATCTCGAGTATGTATTCCTTGAAGAAGAGAAGAAGTCGCCCGTCATCATCGCAAAGGACCTAAAAGAAGAAGAAAAAGCCCGACTTGTCGCCGTGTTGAAAGATCACAAGAAGGCTATTGCTTGGAAGATTTCAGACATTCGTGGAATTGATCCTCACTTCTGCACACACAAAATTCTCATGGAAGACGACTTTAAGCCCACTATTCAAAGCCAACGAAGGGTGAATCAAAAAATACATGAAGTCATCAAAACAGAGGTTATCAAACTTCTTGATGCGGGTATGATTTACACTATTTCGGATTCACCATGGGTTAGTCCAATCCATTGTGTGCCCAAGAAGGGCGGAATAACCGTTGTACCCAATGAACACAACGAGTTGATTTCCACTCGTCTCGTTACTGGGTGGAGAGTTTGTATAGACTACCGCAAACTCAATGATGCCACGAGAAAGGATCATTTCCCTCTACCTTTTATGGACCAAATGCTTGAACGTTTAGCGGGTAATGAATATTACTGCTTTCTTGATGGTTTCTCGGGTTATTTCCAAATACCCATCGATCCCCAAGATCAAGAGAAGACAACATTCACTTGTCCCTATGGCACTTTTGCTTACAAAAGAATGCCTTTTGGCTTATGCAATGCCCCCGGGACTTTCCAAAGGTGCATGTTAGCTATCTTTCATGACATGGTTGAACAAACCATGGAAGTCTTCATGGATGATTTCTCGGTCTTCGGGGATTCATTCTCTTCTTGCCTTGCCAATTTGGAATGTATGCTCAAGCGGTGCGAAGACACTCGCCTAGTTCTAAATTGGGAAAAATGCCATTTTATGGTAAAAGAAGGCATCGTGCTCGGACACAAAATTTCCAAAGCCGGTCTTGAAGTAGACCGTGCTAAAGTCGATGTTATCGCAAAGTTGCCTCCACCTTCAACCGTGAAGGGTGTGAGAAGTTTCCTGGGTCATGCGGGCTTCTACCGTCGATTCATCAAAGATTTTTCTCAAATCCCTCGCCCGATGACCCACCTCTTGGAAAAAGATACTCCTTTTATCTTTTCCAAAGAGTGTCTTGAAGCCTTCAACTCGCTTAAGGATAAGCTAACTAAGGCACCCGTCTTAGTTACCCCTAATTGGGAGCTTCCCTTTGAGTTGATGTGCGACGCTAGTGATTATGCTATTGGAGCGGTTCTGGGACAAAGAGTGAACAAACACTTCAAACCGATCCATTACGCTAGCAAGACAATGACGGGGGCACAATTGCATTATACGACAACCGAAAAAGAGCTTTTAGCTGTTGTCTATGCTTTTGAAAAATTTCGCCCCTATCTTGTCCTTTCCACCACTATTGTGTATACCGATCATTCCGCGTTGAAGTACTTGTTGACGAAGCAAGATTCCAAACCAAGACTTCTTCGCTGGGTTTTGTAGCTCCAGGAATTTAAAATCGAAATTCGCGATAAAAAAGGAGCAGAAAACCTAGCCGCGGACCATCTCAGCAGACTTGAGGATCCTTACCAAGGGGATCATCCGAACAAAGAAATCAATGATTCTTTTCCCTTGGAGACCTTAATGTCTATAAACTCGAATTCTAATGAAACCCCGTGGTTTGCGGACTTTGCAAACTACTTGGCGGGTGGAATTCTTAAGGAAGGGTTGACGTCTCAACAAAAGAAAAAGTTCTTCACCGACATTAAGACTTACTTTTGGGACGACCCTTACCTATTCAAACAATGTGCCGACCTGATTATTCGCCGATGTGTTGATGGACCGGCAGCTTCAGAAATCCTTGATGCTTGCCACAAAGGACCCACCGGTGGTCACTTTGGTCCCAACTACACCGCCAAAAAAGTGTTTGATTCGGGATTTTATTGGCCCACCATCTATCGTGACGCTCACGATATGGTTAAACGATGTGATGCTTGCCAGAAACGAGGCAAGATCACACATAAAGATGAGATGCCTCATAATTTCATTCAAGTGTGTGAAATCTTTGATGTTTGGGGTATCGAATTTATGGGGCCATTCCCTTCTTCTAAAGGAAACAAATACATCCTTGTAGCCGTTGACTACGTTTCAAAGTGGGTTGAAGCTAAAGCTTTACCTACTAATGACGCAAGGGTGGTTTGTAACTTTTTGAAAGCTCTTTTCGCTAGATTCGGTGTGCCTCGTGCCATTATTTGTGATCGTGGGACTCATTTTTGCAATGACCAATTCGCAAGAGTCATGGCTAAGTACGTTGTAAATCATCGTCTTTCCACAGCCTACCACCCACAAACTAATGGCCAGGCTGAAATATCCAACCGAGGACTAAAGCGAATTCTGGAAAGAACCGTGGGAGAGCATCGTGCCTCATGGGCTGATAAACTTGATGATGCTTTGTGGGCTTTCCGTACTGCTTACAAGACCCCGATCGGCTGTACGCCTTATCGTCTTGTGTACGGGAAAGCGTGCCACCTCCCCATTGAGTTGGAGCACAAGGCTTACTGGGCCTTGAAGTGGGCTAATTTTGATATTAACAAAGTCGGTGACCTACACAAGATCCAACTCAATGAGCTGAATGAACTTCGGAATGAGGCTTATGAAAATTCTTTGATCTATAAGGAAAGAACTAAGCTCATTCACGACTCCAAGATCAAAAACCGAGAGTTCCATGTTGGAGACAAGGTCTTACTTTTTAACTCTCGGTTGAAAATCTTTTCGGGCAAGCTCAAATCTCGTTGGTCCGGCCCATTCACCATTGCCTAAATTTTTCCATATGGTACTCTCGAGCTCGCTCAACCTAATGGACCTAATTTCAAGGTGAATGGCCAACGAGTGAAATTGTACTTTGGTGAGGACACCTCTCAGGAGGTGATTCCATCCCTCACCACGTTCCCCATGAACTAATTTTGGGTCGAGTCAGGCTCGTGACTCGGTTATCAAAAACAAGCGCTCCTCGGGAGGCAGCCCGAGTATCTATCCCTTTAACCCCCTAAGTGTAGGGGAGGACCTATTTTGGTCGTTTGTGTTTGTGTGGTGATGTGATTACAGGGATAACTGCAATCTTTGAAATCTCTGAAGAACCGTGCTCCCGTGTTATCCGAAATCCGGTTCTATCTCTCAACTATCGTGATTCAATTTTCTTCATACTCACATTTGAAATTGATCACTTTAGTCGTCTCTTCCTTAACTCGAGTTAACCAACGTGCATAATGTCATAAGTGTAGGGGAGACTTTTCCCACATGCTTAAACATTGAGGACAATGTTTATCTTAAGTGTAGGGGGACTTCTATCGAAGTTTTAAGTGGACTTTTCCATGAAAAAGCCTTCATTTAACCGGAAAATCATATTTTTCAACGTTTTTCAAATTTTTTATTAACTTTGGCCATTTAGTTGTAATTTTTAAATTTTTATCGTTGCTTTCATATGTATATATCCCGCAATAAAGAAAAAAAAATATTAATAAGTGGTGTAGCTAGTTTTGAAATCTTTTTTCTTTTAGGCCCGTTGCGATTATTTTGACTCAACCCGAATAGACTTATCCAAGTTTATTCTAGCTAGTATCCTTAACCATATAGACCTTAATTGGTTTATTAGGCTAAGTATCCACGAGTCTCATTACTTGAGATTTTAAATTGTAGAGGACGAGAAATGATAGAGTCAATTATAAGTCGGTATTCTTGCACAAGCTCACTTGGTGTAATTATTTGCCTATTCTCCCATCACTTGCTAATAATTTATCTGCAATAAGTAAGGTCGTACGATTTGAAAAGTTACTTAGCTTCTAGCCCAAGATCGTTTAAAAGTTGCTCGGTAATGATAAGAGTTCATAGCCAAGGCATAACTTATGAAGCGGGGCGCGAAGATTGGCGAGTCCGAAAAGGCCCTAACAAGGCATGAGGATTCCATTTTATTGCTAAAGATCCAAAGTGATGTGAAGAGCATTATTCCTAAAATCAATATGAAGGATCAAGACTCACGACGAAAAGCAATCAACTCCCATAAAGATCATGGAGAAGTCTATCCGAAAAGACCCTAACAAGGTATGAGGATAAATAGATCCAAGTCCGAAAAGGAGGCGGATCGTTGTATCTCAAAATCCCAATTAGAGATTGAAGAAATAATCATGAAGTCGTGGTCAACAAAGTTGGAGTACCCCTCAAAAGTCTCCAAGTGAAGAAACTCTATTATGATGAGAAGACCATTATCTCAAGAACGTCTCTCGAAGATATGAAGTATGAAGTACATGCCAAATATCGGCCCGAGAAAGGTCTCAAATCGTGAACCAAGTTATGCCAAGATATGAACTTTTTGATATACCGAGAAGCAGTTTTAAGAGATTTTGTCCTTTAGCTAACTATTGATCAAATCGTCCTACTTTGCTTTCAGCCTTAATAAACTATCGAAAGAAGTCCAAAATGCATCTTCATGATCATTCTAAGACAAAAATAAAATATAAGAGATACACCTAGGAATAAGGGAGTTTAAGCATTTAATTAAGCCATGTGTGTAAGTGTTTGAATTGCTAACTTATAATAACAATGATCTCGTTTTTAAGCTTAGTTTGGGGAACGTGAAACTTGAGGATGATAAATCTTCGTAGCACCAAAGCCCTAATGTAAGTCCTCGATCTCTTTGCAAGTTGTCTCTATCCTTTTGTTTATTTTAAAGTTTTGATTCCTCTTAAGTACTTTAATTTTTATTTAGTAGTATTTGAATAAGGCCAGGGTTGATTGATTATAAGAAAAGTGTAAATTTGCTTTATCACTAAGCATTGCATGAGGGCATGACAATGGTTAAGTGTAGGGGATTTGATAGGTGTGTAAACACCCATCCTTTTACCACTTAATTCTGGCTAAAACAAGACCAAAACACGTATTTAATATCATTTGTTTGGAATTATGCGTGGTTTTTGTGTTTATTGTGTTTTCAGAGCTAACCGGATGAATATTAAAGAAAACATGGGATTGCACGGGTTTTATCAAGGAAAAAGACTAAAGACGAAGTCTATTGTCCAAGAGATGCAAAAGATTTGAAGTCAATGGGCCTATTTGAAGATTTATCGAAGAAAAGGACCAAAGATGGAAGATTTACATATGTCGAAGAAACTCAAGTCTATTTAACGAAGAAATTAAAAGACGAGTTGAATTTAATCGACGACAAATCCCGAATCAGAATCGAAAACGTCAACTTTTCTAAAAAGACGAGAAGACAAGAAGAAAGGGGGAAAAGCCCACTCACCAACCAACCACTAGGACTATATATAGGGTTTTCCTTCACATTTTAGGGAGTTAGCTTTATTTTTTCTTTCCCCAGTTTTCTCTTTGGTTCGTTTCATCACCAACACCATTAGGGTGTTTGGTGATTTTTAATTTTTCCTTCAATCTTGTAAGTTTCAATCATTACTCTTGTTTACCTTTACATTAATATTTTAATTCCATCTTTTCATTCATCTTGTTCATCTCCATTTTTTATTGCAAGTTCTTAAGTTCTTGTGTGATTGATTTTGATCTTTTAAAAGTTGTTGATTTAGTGTTTTTATTGGTTGGATTTGTTACTTACGGTATTTAAATGATTTGTGGTTAGTTTGGTAAAACCTTTTTGAGCATTTGAGTCGATTTGTGATCAAATTCGTGCCCCTGTTCTTGTGTTACTGTTTCTGTTCTTCATTCTCAGGATTATTCCGAATTGGCAGATTGACTCGTCCCCTATTCGGAATATTTTACATATTCCGAATAGCCCCCTAGATTCCTCTTTATTCGGAATATCTCAGATATTCCGAATAGAACTTGTTTTCCGAATAGGCAATGTTTTCCGCATAGGGCATATTTTCCGAATAGGCAATGTTTTCCGAATAGGCCCAGATTTTCCGAATAGCACATGTTTTTCCGTATAGGACTTTCTTTCCGAATTGACCCTTTTATTCCGCATAGGATTATTTTCCGAATAGAAACCTTTTTCCGAATTGTAATTTATTCCGCATAGGGTGTGTATTCCGAATAGGACTATTTTTCCGCATAGGGTTATTTTTCCGAGTAGGATATTTTTCAGTAAGGGTATTTTCCAGTTTTAATTCTAGTGTTATGCTTTTTAATTGTTGATTGTTTTGAATTTATATCATAATTACTTCACTCATTTCCCTGTTTAGTAGTTTAGAAAACCAAAACCCATTTTTGGACACTAAGAACAAGTCATTCCACTTAGAACCGAGATCAATTCGAGAGGATTCCGAGAAAACGAACTTTTCAAGCATAGAAAATCCTTGTATCAATCATCTTGAGAAATCCGATGATGAATTTAGGTGCCTCATTTTTTGCTTTAAGAAATTTCACCCATGTAAACCGAGAGTAATCATCGACAATGACGAGGATGTACTTTTTGCCACTAAGACTTTCAACACGCATTGGTCCACAAAGATCCATATGCAACAGATAAAGTTTCTCTTGGTTGGTGTCTTCCGTCTTGGGTTTGTATGATTTCTTAGTGCTTTTTCCCATTGTACACGCGGAACACAAATGATCCTTGTGAAATGATAGTTTAGGAAGACCACGAACAAGTTCGTTTTTCGCCAAATGATTAATAGCGTCAAAGTTAAGATGAGATAACCGTCGATGCCATAACCAAGACTTTGTCTTCGATGCTTTGGAGAGAAGACATACGGGAGAAGCGGCCATCATGTCTTGTAGAGACAAAGTATACAAATTATTCCCTCGAGTACCTTTCAATAAATCAACCCCTTCCAAATTACGAATGAAGCATGTATGCTCTCGAAAAGCAACTTCTAGGTTTGCATCACAAAATTGTCCCACAGAAAATAAGTTGTGACCAAGTCCTTCCACATAATACACTCTCGAAATTATAACATTCCCAATATGATATTCACTATAACCCATTATCTTTGCAATATGATCATTTCCAAATCTAACCGTACCAAGAAACTTGCTGACGAAATTTCTGAGCTGAGAGCGATCTCCGGTCATATGCTTGGAGCAACCAGAGTCTAAATACCAGAGAACAATTTGGACCACCTGTTTTCAACAACAACAGTAGACAATGCATTGGAAACTATTGGTTCCGGAGTGTTAGCAGATACAGATAAAATATTATCAGAATTGCTAACATTTTTGTGACCCTCAGATTTCCTGCGTTTTCTAATGTGAGTTTTAGCACTAACAGGTTTTACAATTCCAACTTTCTTAGGTTTTGGATTATCCGCGGGCACTACAGTGGGAGTGGACCTAGTTAAAGGGCACTTTGTTCCTACAGTAGTGTTTGTGTTCCTAGTTAAAGGACACGCTTGTGTTTTGGTAGCCTTGGTACTCCTAGTTAAAGGGAACGCTTTCTTCGCTTTAGTGGGAGTGATCCTAGTCAAAGGGCACGTATTTCCTACTATAGTGAAAGTTCTACCAGTGGGGCGCCACATCCAACCAACTTAGGTTAACACTTTCCCAGTCGGTTTCCATTCTAATCCATTTTTCCGGGCATACGTCTCATTCACATGGTCAATAAGGCAAGAATCATGACGACTAGAAAACATACATTCATTGCAATTCCAACATTTTAAATTAGAATTCACAGTAGGCTTAGAACGCTGCACAACCACAGAGCCTTTAGGTTTAGCTACATGATTCTTTTTATTCAAAACAGAAATAACATTCCTAGGATGGGCTTCTACTTTCTTCTTCACTTGACTACTAGATGGGGGCAAGATCCTATCATTCTTCTTGTTTCTCTTAAGCTTATATCTTTGAGCCTTAGTAGTGGTGCTTACTCCTGTAGAAGGCAACACGAGAATATTAGAAGCTGGTTTTGATTCCGCCTTATCTTTAGTGACCAAAGTTTGAGATGGTTTAGTCCTAGGGCCCTTGTTAAGTGGTGTGACGGTTATAAGGTTCCTTTTGATTGCACTAGAGGACGATGATGAGACAGTGGCTGCGTTATCCACAACATTCTTACCTTTTAGAGTACGAGGTGTTTCCTTTAACTCAGCCAAGACCAGATTCTTGTCACAAATTTGTTCCCTCAAATCAGATATTTCCACCGACTTTCGATTCAATTGTTCAATCAATGATTGATTCTGTGCAGTGGTATCAACACAAGCGGGCTTTACTGAATCGAAGAGTCGTGTATTTTTCTGTTTTAAGTTATCAACTTTGGACAAAATCTTGGAAACTCGATTATCTAGATCAAGTTTAAAATTCTCAGCAGCCTCAAGTACGTTCACACAGTTAAGCTCCTTAGATTTCTCTATGTCTATCGGCAAAGAGTTAGCAACTTTGTCACTTGGCTGACGCTGTTTTGATTGTAAATTCAATCGAAAATTCTTTTCAAAGTTTGCATCATCGATATTAACACCTTCGATTGACGTTTCAAAGAATTCTTGAATAAATTGTTGCTTGCATTCAAGCGAAATACAATGTGTTTGAATCTCATCAAAACGTTTTGAAAGCGAAGAATATGAATCTTGAAGCTTTAAAAATTCAGCGTCAGATTCGTGACAAGTACTATCTACCACATTATCCACAGTTTCAACATTATGCACAATAGAATCATTATCAACACTTGTATTCATACAGACAGAAACTATATCATGAGACATCACTTGCTTCAGAAGCTGATCATTTTGGCGTGAAACTCGTTCTATTTCAAGTAAACTGTTTTCATAAGCATCATCCATTTCATTGAAAACACGTTTAACTTCTTCTATTTCCAAATACAAATCTTGATCAAGATTACTAAGACAAGCTTTAACATTATTTACAAACGGAATAATTTCGTCTCGGAACGCAGCTCTAGTGTGCTCAAAGTTCCATTCACCTTCCGTTATGGCCGAAGCCGTCGTACGTTCCAAAGTGACCTTGTCAAAATCGGCTAAGTGTTGGTGTACCGCATTTAAGTTAACGGACGGCTTACTTACCGGTGGAATTAACTTCGTTAAATCCTTTTTGACAAGTGTAGGAGACGTACTAGGAGGGTTTTCATTTGACAAACTTTGGGGCACAAGAACTGTCAATTCAGCTAATTCCTTTTGTAAGCGAATGCGGGTCTTTTTAGAAAATTTATCTTTGTTATGTTGATCATAATCAATTGTATGGAAATTTGAAAGCATTTTAGAATGAGTTTCATCCGCAAGTGACTGTGTCGCGTCAGAACTACGAACAAAAGGTGCTTCTTTCGATTTGCCAATTATGGTCATATCATAAAGACCGGGAATATATTCATGAGCTTGTTTTGCATAATCGGGATTAGGTGGTAAATCTTGAAGACGCTTAAGTTCAAAGTCTTTAAATGATTTAGTTAAAAGCTGAACCTTTTCTGTGGAAGCGTATTGTTTTAAAAGCTGTTGTTCTTTGAATTTAAGAAGTTTGGTAGCATTAATTTCCGATTCAAACTTTTTAGACTCGAGAGTTTTGAAATCCATTTTAAGTTTCTGAAAATCATTTACAACCGACTCTTTTGATTTTAATTCATTGGAAAGATTAGCTTTTAATGATTCTATTTCTTTCAAGTGTTCAATCTTTTCAAAATGAAATTGGTCAAATTCAGAACATGTTATTTTCTCTCCTTGAGGGACCATTTCAAAAGCTTTGACCTTTTCTTTATGCAACGTAAGCTCAGAAGTTAGGGTGGAATTCGTATCTACGGGTTGTCTGAGGGCCATATGCATTTAATCAATAATATGTTTAGGCACCATGACCAAATCATGTTGAGCATAAGATTCCATACCCGTCGTAGCATTTGGTTGAGGTTCACTCAAATGTGTAGGTTTGGGTACCACATCATTTGAATTACTAGTTCCCGAATACTGTTCGAGGTTGTCATTTACATGCCCAACTTGATGTTGGTTATCATCAATATTATTAGATGTGGTTGGTACCTCACTGATGACATCAGAACCGTAGTGAGAGAGATTAGCAACGAGAGCAGCTTGGACATAGTGAATGTCATGAAAATCCGAATCGTATGCATCAAGATCGTCCGCTTGATAAGCTGCATTAGAAGTGGAAACGACTGCAATGCCTTCAGTATCTGCTGCCCCTGGGTCTGCAAGAAATGCTAACTCCTCTGAATCCAAGATCTTCCCCTTAGACTGAGCATCAACCAAATACATGTTTTCACGAAACCATGCATCATCCCTCCTCCTTTTCGACTGAGTGCATTCCCTAGCCATATGACCTTGTCCTCGGCAATTGTAGCAAGTCACAACCTTTTTAGGACCACTAGGACTTCCATTTCCATTAGCTTGAGAATTCACAGCTTGATTGTTCCCAGTCCTTGTAGGAGGTCCATATGAATTTTGCCTTCCCTGAATAGGTTGCACCGTCACTTGACCATCTTGAACAGTGGCTTGTTGTCAAGGATTTGAAGAGGTGCGGAGCTGATTGTTTGTTGGTGGAAATCCTTTAGTTGCAACAAGTTTTGACAAGTAAGCAGTGAGATGGTTTAGAACATCAGATGGCGTATCATTTGGAGTAAAGACCAGTTCTTGGATTGGTGGAAGTTCATTAGAGTAGAAAGCTTGTGCTGGTTGTGCTTCTATTGGAGAATATCCTTGCTGAGGAGTATAGCCCAATGGAGAAGTGTTGGCTTGTGATGGTGATGTCTGATATTGTGGTTGTTGTGGAAAAGATTGTTGATGAACACTTTGTTGATATTCTTGCTGTGGCATCATTGGTGGTTGATAAGATGGTTGCTGATAGATGTGTGGTGGTGGCTGCTGCAAGTATGATGGTTGTTGATAAGTATAAGCCATGTTTTGTTGAGAAGCATACATCGCAAGTGGATCATGAACTTGAGGTGTAGACAACCGAGCCTCGATCACATGGCATTCGTGTTGTTGAAGAAAAGCTTGAAGTTGATCCACATTGGTGTTATGCAAGTCCTTAGCCAATTTAACATCCGTCATGTATTTTTTCCATTCTGAAGAAAGAGTGTTCAAATACTTGGTGTTCAATTGAAAGGTAGGAATTGTCATGCCATAGATATTGAGCTCATTCAACAATAGGGTAAATCTCAGATAGTAATCATTGAGAGTCTCCCCTGGCACATAGGCAAACTTATCAAAAGTATCATAAAGCTTACACTCTCGTTCTTGTTTAGTTAACGAGGTGCCTTGCATTAGAAACCGAATTTTATCCCATAACTCTTTGGCTACTTTGTGTTTGCTGACGAGTTTGTAGACATCTGGAGGAAGGGCTTGGAGAATGATGTTTGTAGCATACTTATCACATTTATCTTGAATCTTCATATCTCCAGTCAACTCACCCGTTGTGCGAGGACGAGTAGTCGTACCTTCCGTCACTATACCATAATCTAATGGTCCATT